>OY728131.1:464204212-469204212 GCA_963277665.1 Viscum album
CCATTCCTTCAATACGATAATAAAAACTGAAACATCATTCTTGAATACATATGGCTTATCATCCCCATGAAAAATGTATTTAATTTCATAAATATATATTTTATAAATTATTATAATACAAATATACATAATATAAATGATATTTCTATCATGGTTTACATTTTTTAATAATTATATAATTATAAGGACCAAATATATGATAAATTTTGACAAATACGATGAACAAAGAGAATATTACCCATTGTGAAACGTTAACTTAAGATTGTTAATAAGAGGGTAGTATAAGGTCATGATCAAAAAAATATATGGTATTATATATGATAACAATGTTCTTAATATAATTATAATAATTTTAAATTTATTATAGAGGTGGTTCGAATGATTACAAAGATAGTCAAGATACAAGGTACAAATATCTCATATCACTTTTTATTTCTGTGAGATACATACTTTATTCACTATCAATTCCTTTTGTGTAGTGTGTATACTGCACAATGATTTATTCAATGGTTATTATAATTAAATTTATGGGTGTTCTTATATCCATTTTATGATCTTTATTTCACAGGGTTTATTTTTTCATTGTTACAGAATCAGAAAAATATTTTTGTCTCAATCTTCCTTCATTGAGACTCATGTTTTTTATGCACCTAAATTATTTTTTGAGGTTTATATATTTAAATTTTACATATTTTGTCATGAATTAAATTATTTTAATGATATTTTATGCTTCATATAACATTATTTCCTTACATGGATAGTTTTATCCCATGTTACCAAGTGAGAATAGTTTATTGAAACAATCTCAACACTCATCAAGATTGTTTATGAATATTATTAAATTAATGAAATCTCGTGATCCATATCTCAAAAACACTCATGAATTTTATTATCTTATGGTTATTCATGATATCATCATTTATTAGTTTTAATTTTCCTCTCTTTGGTACTTAAGATAATGTTTTAATGTAAAATATGAACGTCTCTCTTTGGTTGGAAATCAATTATATTCAAAAACTATGTTTTCATACATGTTTTCAAAAAAAATCAAAAGGTCATTGAAGCCCATTTTCAAGGAAAATTTATTTTAAAAACATTTTTATGTCTTTCAATGATTCCCTTAAATGTTTTCAAATATTTTTTTAATGAAAATTGATTTCAAATGTTTTTACGTTTTAAATAGTGTTTTTCAAAGAAGATAGTATATTTTCCTAAGGAAATGTTCTTAAAAGATATTTCAAAATTGTTTCTCATCTAATATAACATCTATTGGTGTTACGTTTTCATTTATGGGGAAATTATTCAATGATTCCATTCCTATTATTTCTCGAAATGGATTATATTTTTATGTAATGATGTTTATAAAACACATTTAAATTTCACGGGTTATGTGCCTTCAAAATCCTCTTCTTTTAATAGGATATGATTATGATCAAATGATTATGAAACTATTTTATCTTTCATGGGTTATATGACTTCAAAACCTTCTTCTTTTCACAGTTTATGATTATGATTAAATGATTATGAAACCTATCCCTTTCAAACGATTATGATATGGTTGCATTTTTAATAATGCCTACTTCATTTGATGGGTTATGATATGATTATTTATGATCTTATGGAACATGTACGTATCATTTAATAATGAGAGTGGATGGACTTATATATCCCTCCAATTCATTCAGAATTGAATTATATCTCATGATATAGAAATAGTGGGAATAAGAAATGAACATGGATAAGTATTACATGGTTGGAACTGGAAATGAACATGGATTAGTATTTTAGTGTTGGAATGGGGAATGAAATCAATTTAGTAATACAAGGATGGAACGGGCTTTGAAACATGTTTAATAAATAATTTTTTCTAATAATATGGTCTCATCAACAATTCCTTAACTATATGGAAATAGTTATATATACTTATGTGTCTACCACAATTACATGTTTTATTATTATGTAATGTACTCTTGTCTTATGGTCTTTATTTCCATATGATTTATGGCTTATTAACAACAATAATTTATGCTATCATTCACATATATAATCATTGATTTTCAGGGTATGATCTTCTATTTCCATGATCATGTTATCTTACCCTTTTGTTCATGATTATTCATACATATATCCCTAGTTTACTCTTATGGGTCATTTGAGATCTCCACATTGTATGTGTCCTTCCCCGTGTTATGAAGATATGCATTAGTTTTTATGTGTCTAAGAAGGATTATAATAAATAAGAACCTAGTAGGATATAATATAGCTCACTTATTTTTCATTTTTAATGTTTACATGTTTTCAAAGGCACTAGAACATTACTTATTTAGTCATTTATTTCAATAATGTTTCAATTATTCCTCCAAATTAATGCAATTTTAATATATGAAATGATGAGTTCACTATAGTTGGTATCATAAAAAATCATTAGTTAAAAATTGGAAACTAAGATGACAAAAAAATTAGTGAGAACATTAAGGACATGTCTTTGGATAAGTATAATGATAAAGAAAAGAATAGGAAAATGTTCTGGAATTTTGGTAAATGATAGAGTGACTAGGTTTCTATAAATAAATAATTGTCTGGATACTATAAGTGGATGTGGATTTGGTACAAATGTACTGAGGGGTAAAAACTCTGACAAGATGTTTAAAGCCTAACTCTGGGTAATCTAGTATACAAAAATGGGCCTTTCTTCACATCTAGTTTGACACTACCGAGGGATTTGATTTTGGAATTCACAAACTATTCATGAACCATTTTAAAGGATTTAAATATATGTTTTTTATGAATAGCATAGGAAAAACCTGTGGTATCATAGATGAAGGAAGGATTCATAATTTACAAATCATACAAGTAAATTTTCATGATTATATGGTTCCTCATTATGATAACTATTTCATACTCTAATATTTTTTGTTTTAGTTAATGGATGGAACCCAATGAACCATGTTAATGTTGACTGTAATGGAAAATGCTATGATTTTTCTCCTATGAAACTGAATACTATGGGAGATGGAATGAAAAATATCATTTTTATGCTCACACAACCTTCTTTAGATTTAAATCTTGGTGTACTTCCAAATATTCAATGGAGGGAACAACATTTTCTTGAGTATTTCATGAAGAAGCACCCACCTTCTTTCGAAGGGTCTTTTGATCCAATTTTTTATGAACAATGGATCAGTACTACTAAAATGATATTCTCCATTCCTTGGTGTTAGAGGTGTTAGAATGTAATTTTTGATGTCTATCAGTTCGACGGTGAAGAAGACTAGTGGTGGACTCTAATCAAGAATATGAGGTTGTGAGATGAAATTGAATACGTGGATTGGGACATGTTCCTGAAAATATTTTTCAATAATTACATTCCTCAGATTATTTTCACCAATATGGATAAAACGTTCATTGAGTGAAATCCACTAGATGATTAATCTATTAGTACATATGAGGCTAATTACACAGGACTTGGGGGTAAGCTTTAGGAATTGTCATCCAACCAGAATGTAAAGTTGATAGATTATTTAGTGGATTAAATCTATGTCTCAGAAGGGTATTGGTCATAGGAAACTTTAGTAGCTACAATTAGATTGTGTGTTGTACAATAATGGATGAAATGGAGACTGGAGTCACATATCAACCTCATGGTTTTGACATGAAATAGAAGATGGAGTTCAATGGAAACTCTAAAAATAATGGAGAAATGAATATTAGTTTTCCTTTATGCTCTAAATGTGGGAAGTAGCATGGAGGAATATTTCTTAATGGCTCTAGTAACTGTTTTATTTGCGGAATGTAAGGTCACCATGAAATTGATATTAGAAATTAAGCGATGAAGTTAGCTCAAAATTCTAATGTAGAGAAAGATTCATAGAATGAACAAACCACAATTCAGTGCTATAAGTGTAAGAAGAATGTGAATTATGAGAACCACATCCCAATCCTTGGGGATGGTAATGATGATTAATGGAAATGACCTCTTATACCAAGGAAAATGGGGAAATAACATGCAATCACTATTTATGATGAGGGGTGTGATGATGACATGATGAAAGGTACACACACCATATACTCTAAAACTGAAACATTCATATTTTATTCTCGATCTACACACTATTTCATTTCTAAAGAATTTTCTATGGGTTCTAAGATGACAAGAAAACAATTAGATGAAAAATTAGTTGTGAAAACCCCTTATGGTAAAATTATTACATCCCATGTCAATGATTTCTCTCCGTTTGATGTTTGTGGGAATATAAATTCTTAAAATCCTTACATTAATCATTTGGATGAATTTGATGTCATCTTAATCACGAACTGTATTTATCTGTATAAATCCCATAATTATTGTCAATTAATGGAAGATAATTTTGATATTACAAACCCCATATGATCATCCATCAATGTGATGATAATTATAAACTTCCTATAGAGATTACATCTAGTTTATGGGTCATAATTCCCATTCAAAAGGGTTTTTTATCACAAATTATGTGGGAGAAAATTGAAATTGATTATCTTCCTATTTTATGTGTTTTTTATGTATTTCTATAATATTTTCCTAGTCCTCTACAAAAATGTGTAGTTGTATTATCAATAAAACAAATTCTAGGATTCACATCAATTTGAATGAATCCTTATAGAATGGAATTGATTGAGTTGTAGGAAATGAAGAATAAAATCCATGAAAACCATGAGAAGGGATTCATTCGTCCATGTGTGTCAACTTGGGGTGCACCCATTATTTTTGTGAAAATGAAATATGGATCAATGAGACTCTGCATTGATTATCAAGATTTGAAAAAAAATCGTAATCAATAAAAAGTATCATATTACCCATATTTATGACTTTTTTATAAATTTCAAGGAGCTCAATAATTTTCTATGATTTTACTTCATTCGTTATATAATCAATTGGTGGTTAAAAAAGGGGATATAGCCAAGACTAAAGTACAGACAAGATACAGTCACTGTGAATATATAGTGATTCCTTCTGGTCTTAAAACTTCCCCTACTATATTCATGGATTTAATGAATATTGTTTTTAGATATTAACTCTATATATTTATTGTATTCATTATAGATGAAATTATTTTATATTAAATGAGAAAGGAAGAACCTGAAGATCACTTGAAAATTGTTTTAGGTACCCTATTGAAGGAGGAACTATATGAAAATTTTAAAATGTTTGAATTTTGGATGCAAAATGTTTCTTTTTCGAGATACATAATATCTTGAGATGGTATAGCAGTAGATCCCTCTGTTATAGAGACTATTGAATACTGGACTAAGCCAACCATGGTGACTAAGATCTGTATATTTCATTATTTATTTGGAAATAATTGATGTTTTGTGGATAATTTCTTAATAATATCTAATCCTTTGACAAGGCTAACATAAAACAGTGTCTAGTTCCTTTAGATAGATGAATGTGAGGAAATTTCAAGGAATAGAAGAGAATATTAGTCAACGCACCTATTCTTACATTACCCTATATTGTAGAAGGGTTTTTAATTATTAGTGATTCATCCAATAAGGGTTTGGGATGTTTTCATATAAATAATTTCATAGTTGTTGACTATGACTCACTACATTTAAATTTACTTGAGAAAAATTAACCAACTCCTGATTTGGAGTTAATAGTGGTAATATTTTCATTAAATATATGCAGGAATTATCATTATGGAGAAAAGGGTGATATATATACCAATCATAAATGTCTAAAATATATATTCACATAGAAGGAGTTGAACATGTGCCTGATAATATGGATAGAGTTGATAAAGGATTATGAATACTCAATACATTACCACATTCTAAAAGAAAACAAGGTTTTTGATGCTTTGTGTCTAAAGGATCAAGCTAGCTTATCTATGATAATGATCAAAAAATATCCAATATTTCTAGACTTTCCAAGGATTGATCTAGGAATTATAAAATATTGGGAGAAATATTAACATTATAAAGTAACTGTTAAGCATTCTATCTAAGTGAAGATTAAGGAGGATCCAAAGGAAGATGAATTCAAACAAAATAATGTCATAAATATTCATGAGTTTTACCTTGATCAGGAAAGAATGATAAGGTTCAGGAACCATGTATGTGTTCCTTCCTACAAAATTTAAAGAAGTTTCAATTAAAGGAAGCTCTTAGTTAATAATTATATATTCATCCTCATAGGAAAAACATATATATGGATATGAAAGAATACTTTTAGTAGGATGTAATAAAGAGATATATCATAGAGTTTCTATCTCAGTGCTTGGTATTCCAACAAGTTAAGGCTGAAAGAAAAAAGTCCAAGGGGATGCATTATCCATTACCCTTACCAGAATGTAAATGTGAGTACATAAATATGTAGAATACCTAAAAAAATTAAAGGGTTGAATAATATATGGGTGGTAGTGGATTTCCTTACTAATTAATCACCCTGCATCACTATTTGAGAATACTAATCTCTGGATCAGCTTTCAAGGATATACATTAAGGAAGTGGTAGGGTTTTATGGATTACCACATTATACTATATAGGAATGGAATCAGGGGTTCACCTCAATGTTCTGGTGAAGTCTTCAGAAAGTACATAACATATAATTGAGTTTTATCACTCCTTATTATTCTTAGACAAATGTTTAGTCTAAAAGAGCAATTCAAACCCTAGAGAATATATTGAGACCTCTTCTCTAGGTTTCAAAATTGTTTGGGATCAACACAATATATTAGTTTATTTTCTTCAAAAAATATATTTAAATCAATAATTCATATGGTACCTTATGAATCCTCATATGTAAAGAATTGTAGATATCGAATAGGTTGGGATGAAGTTGTAGAAAGATATCTATTAAAACTAGAGAGCGCTGAAGAAATGGTCAGGAAGGCTAAATATATTCCGCAAAATTTCAAGGAATCATAGAGTAGATACAAATTTAATGATGATAAAAATTAAATAAATCAATAATATAAAGTTGGTGAAAATAATTTTCAATTAATCTAACCCTTGAAGAATGTAATGCGATTCTAGAATAAAGGGAGACTATACCCAAGGTATATCGATCCCTTTGAGATTCCTGATCGTATCGGCACAGTGTTCTATCACATGGAACATCCTTTAAATCACGCTCAAGTAAAAGATGTGTTCCATGTATATCTGTTGAGTATGTACATTATTTACCCTTAACATGTACTAAACATATAGGTCATACCAATGGAGGATGATCTATCATATGAAGTACAACCAGTTGATATTATGGACTGACGAGAGAATGTACAAGGAAATAAGACCACACAGCTGGTCGAGGTGTTATAGATAAATTTATAATTAGATGAATCTATGTGGGAAATTGAGGATTTGATGAATTAGAATTATCAACATTATTTTTACCTGAGTTTTGAATATCTAGGGTGAAACTCATTTTAAGGGGGTTGAATGTAACATCCAATGTTTTATTGACCATTGTTATAATAAATTAAATTTTCATTTATGTATTATAATGAAATAATTCAAACATTACTTTTATAGGGAAAACACATGGAGTATAATACATGGAATATTGACTTGGCATCTGTTACATGGAACAACAACATAGAATAAGTTACACGTGACACCGTTGATTCTATGAAATATCATTTTATTATTATAATTATCTAAATGAGATAATAACAACCTATCCATTAAACATAGTAATATGATTAGTAATAACGAATTTTAAAATATTTTTTATCATGGTTCTGTATAAATAAAACATATTTCTAATGAAATATATAATTTTTGGTAATGTACTTATATGTTTAAAATTATATTTTCTCAAACAAACTACTTTTCATCTCATTTTAGGAAAAACAATTAAATTAATTTGGGACACATTTAAAAATTTAATTTGAGAAAATAAACATTATTTTTAAAATTTATAATGTTTAAATTATCTTATTTTGATATTTTGGTATTATTCTGAGAAACTTCATTTTTTGATGAATAATGAAAACTTTCTGATTTTAATTCAAAACTATCTTTTCATCTAATTTATTTTTAAGGATAAATTATATGTTAAATTCGTTAAAAAAATTAATTATATAATTATTTTATGAATTAATTAAATTTTGGTCATTGATAACTATTTAGCAATGAAATTGGACATAATAAGATAGCAAACTTGTGAATTTTTTTACTTTAAAACAAAACTTTGTCAATCCTAATGTAAGATTAATTTTTAATTAATTTATACCACTTATATGATTATAAAATTTAAAAATGGATTCTATATTTTAAATTATCATAATTTATAATTTATAATAATGTAAACATGGTTTTTGAAAAAATTATTTGTCAATGAAATTAAAATTAATTACATTAAGGTAATATTTAGCTTAAATAAGGGATAAATTGTAAATTTATGACTCAAAATGACTTGGAAACTTGTTCAAGAAGCATTTAATTGAACTTATTGGGCTATTAAACTTACATTTTTGAGTTTGTCTGGTTTGGTATTCCATTTTATAGGAAAATACATCGGTACACCTAACTTGTTTTCAAAATTGTCCAGTGTGTCATTTCCTTTCCCTATAAAATGCTACCACCTCTCCCTCTTTTTAACACCTCTCAATCCAGTTAGGATTGGCCCTAATATACCCAATATACTTCAATAAAACCATCCCTTACACATATAATCCTACACTTTTGAATAGTTATCTCCAAGTAATCCTTTTGTAATAATTCAAACGAAGTTACCCAATAAAGAGGTAAAATCTATTGGGTAACAAACATAATGTTTACGTGTACGGCGAACTACCGCCTCATGAAATGATGATTGTTCAATTTTACTTTACTACCTCTCAAGGTGGAAATTATTATAGAAACTCTATTTTTATATAGTATATGTTATATTTAATAAATATTTAATCTTATTAATTCCCATTACAGCACATATCTTTTTTCTTTTGATTTTGTTTATATTAGATAATGTTGTTTGAGGAAGTGTGGACTACCGGCCCATCAATGTGATGTGATTCATTCACACACTACATATAATGTATTAAGGATTGGTTTAGTGAAATTATTATTTATATATGATATAATAATGATATTAAAACAAGTATATATGTACATATATATACATATATGACTTTTAGATTATTTCTTTCAACGGAATAATAAAAACAGAATCTTTGTTCATGAGTATGTATGGATTACAGTCTCCATGAATGTTTTATTATATTCTATACATATATATTATTATAATATGAATATAATTAATATACATGATATTTTTATTAATTTTTCCTTTCTAAAATCATGATATAAGTATAAAGACCGATGATATAACATAATAAGACACATTCGTAGAACAAAGTGAATATTATCCAAAGTGAAACCTTAGCATAGGATTATTAAAAATATGGTAATATAAGGTCTTCATAAAACCATATATGGTATTAGATAAAATAATATGGTTCCTTATAATATATATAAAAATTTATATTTATTATATAGTTGTTTTGAACAAGTATTACAGGAGTCAAGATACAATGTAAGTGAATTACATCTCACTTTTTATTTCCGTATGATACATGGTTTATTCCCCACACATTACATTTGTGTGGTTTTAATACTACCCATGGATGTATTAAATAATTATTATAAATGAATTATGGGTTTTCAAATATCCATTTTATGATCGTTCATTCTATGGTTTATATTTCAAAAGTTACATAATCGATAAAATACCTTTGACTCAATATTCATTATTTGAGAATAATGTAATGTTATGAAAGTAAATTATTTTTCAAGGTGCATATGCTTCCATTTTAATCGATATATATTGATTATATATCCTTTAATGATATTTTATGCTTAATTTAATTTAGTTTTCTTATATGGAGAGTATGATCCCATGTTACTAGGTGACAATAGTTTATTGAAACAATCTCTTCAATTTTCAAGATTGTTTATAATTATGCTTCCATTAATGAAATTCCATGATCCATATCTTAATATAACTATTTAATTATCTTATCCTTTATTTATTAAATATATCCTTAGGTATTATCACCATTTTACCAGTCTTTGGTACTTTAGCTAATGTTTTAAGTAAAATCTTATCATCTCTCTCTTCGGTCTAAAATCGGTTGTATTAAAAAATATGTGTTCATAAATGTTTTCAAAAATATTTTAAAATGATATTTGAAACCCATTTTATAGGTAAAAATATTTTTAAAACAATTTATGGGTTTCAATAATTCGTGTATATGTTTCGAATCGATTTTCAAATAAAATGGTTTTCAAAAGGTTTTATGTTTTAAAAAAAATTATTCAATGAAGAAATCATATTTTTCATAAGAAATGTTTTTAAAAGATCATTAAAATTTATTTTCCATCTTAGACAACATTCATTTTTGTTACTCATTCCTTTATAGAGAAATTACTCAATTTTTCCATTCATATTTTTTTATAAATGGATTATGTTTTGATTGAACAATGTTTATGAAAACAAATTATCTTAAATAGATTATATGATTTTGGAACCTAATTTTTTCAAGCGTTATGTTTATGAAGAAATGATAATGAAACATGTCACTTTCTACATGTAATGATATAATTACATTTTTATAAAACGCATTTCATTTCACGTGTTATGATATGATTATCTATGATCTTGTGGAACATGTTTTGTTTGATATTATTATTATAGGGGTGGGACCTATATATTCCTCCAATGCATTGGGTAATGAGTTATATCTTATGAGATAAACATTAATGGAATGGGAAATGAACATTGTTCAATATTAAATTGGCGTAATATGAGATTAACATGGTTTTGTTTTCTAGTGTTGGAATGAGGAGTGAAATCAGTTCAGTAATACAAGGCTGGAATGGGGTGTGATCTAGGTTTAGTAACGGGCATTGTCCACTATTATGGTCTTGGAAATAATGTGTTTACTACTATGGAAATCATTATATATGCTTATGTGTCTTCCATAATTCCATTTTTTTGTTTCTAGGTAATGGTTTCTTGGATTAAGTTCTATATTTCATTATGATTCATGTCTCATGAACTTAGATGTTTTATGTCATGATTTAGGTATATTATATTTGATATGCATGGTATGATCTTTTATTTTCATAATCATTTTATCAAACCTTTATATTCATTATTATGCTTAAATATCTCCCTAGTTTACCCTTACTAAGTATTTTACCTGACCTATTTTTATGTTTCCTTCCCCAAATTATTTTATTATGATTTTTCATTATATATTTTTTATCCTATTGTGATCTTTATAATTTTCATGGATTTTGGTGATAAATAATGCAACATATTCATTAGTGAAATAATGTATTATTATTTTCTATGTGTTTCATGAGTATTATTTTATATAATATAAGAATTTGTTTTTAGGAAACATGTATTACAAATAAAGTATGGGTTAATATAATATCTGATAAGAATGTGGGTATAATATTAATATAGAACAACATGGAATAAGGGACACATAATTTATTTAGATGGTGATTAAACCTTCCTATCACGGGGTTTAGGGACACATAATAAGGAAACACTATGATTGTGGAAGAGGATTTCATATTATGGATTTTAAAATGTTCATTATTTACACATGTTAAATATATAGAGTAAAAAATCTATTTGAATATTTTAATTGGAGATGTTTTAAATCATAACATGAAGAATTTGAATCGAGGTATCATTGTATGTAACATGTATCAATGAAGATGACCATTAACCACATCAGAATGAATGGATCCATTATGATATTTTAGAAACATACAAATATTATATGTAATTCAATGTTTGATAAAATATTCCTCTAGTTTATAGGGTCAAATACGACAATCCCAAATCATTACTAAGTAGTTTTGTCCTTTATAAATGAATATAGTCATTATTGATAACCATGAAAGGTTTGAGGAGTTTTAAGAATCATGAGGAATGAATTAGGATTAAATAGAGAAGGGAATTCAAAAAGGTCACATGAATCATATAATATATTCCATTATTAATTGAACAAACATTCATGGTATTGAGATATAACATGAAATTAATCTTACTTATTCATGGTCTAGTGGGTCAAGAAGGCATAGCATGTCATTCACTTGGCCCATAAGGTGAGTCCCATAATATTTTTTCATTTTTCCATATCTCACACTATCTTTTAACCAATTCATGAAATGGAATGATCTAGAGAGTGATGGATCTATTTTTTCTCATGACTCGCATTATTTAATTTCAATATTAAAATAATTTTTTTGTGGTAAATTAAGGGACTTTTAATTTGGTTCATTGAGGGATATCATTTTAGGTAATCCTACGTTGATAAAAAAATGTTTATATTTTCATGTATTTTATAATTACCCAATTATGATCTATTATTACTAATTTTATGTTACAATTTGACCAAACATTAATGGAATCCCGACACTACAAATATAGAAAGATTCAAGATAGGTGTTCGTAATGTTTGTTCTTGGTGTTTGGAACATATGGTGATAAAACCTTTTTATTAAGGGAGATAATAACCCAAAAATAATTATGATCATGCTAAGAATATAGAATATATTAAGGAGGCATGGATATAATTTTTATTTATACTGCTCACACCAGTAATGAGGGAGTGTAAAATGACAACAAAAATGGGTCTTCAAATTAAAATTGATCAACATATCTCAAATAAGGAATGGTAATAATATATAACATAGAATATTGTATTTTAATTAGGGAAAATATATGGGAATAATCAAAAACAAAAATTTGAATGATCTATTACAAAATAAACATTCCAGGAGTGCATGAAAATTCAATGGCATTCCTCATTGGATAAAATAGGTCTATGGTTAGTACGGTCAAATATAGTGACATTTAAATCATAAAAATGAACACATGTACTTTGGGGTCAAGTAAATTCAATACTAATATACTCGAATGATTTATGGAAATTGAAAACCCATAAGGTCTGAGGAAAGTTTATTTAAGAAGTTGATGTGAACAATACAATACGGCGAAAATCATAACTATGTTGCTTAGTGTTAATGAAATTAAATGGAGCTAGATTGTGGTTTATATAACTGTCATACATATATGGTTTAAAATTCACTACTAATCCAAAAATAATATAAATCAAAACCTAAAATGATCCTTTAATGGATAAACCCCAAATCGGTCTTTATAATATATAGTAGAGGGGAATTATTATATCATTTGTATGGGATTAAATAAAAAAACCCAAGTTGTATCCAAGGAAATTCCATGATGAATTATAAAATATTAATATTGGGAGCCTAAAAACTTGTAATCCTAGGTATATATGAAATATTATCTTAATTTGGGTTCTCTTATGTGGTTCACTAATACATTTATTTCGATATAATGTTTTAAAACAAACTCACATAGAAGAGACTTCACCATATAGTTTAATGTCTTTCATGATGAAACATGCATTATGTAGATTAATTTCTTATGCCAAGGATAATTGAATTATTAAATTTAATTTCATATGTTGATGAACTATATGTAAGTATCCTTTGATAAGTATGTATTTAATGTGAAATGAGATAACTTGTCTCATTGTTGAAACTATTAAGTGAAACTCGGTAATTAAGGGGGGATGAATGCTGGGGTGTAATAGGTTATTTCAGATGGGATATGTTAGTTAACCTAATATATGATATCTAAGCATCACTATGTATTCTAAAATGAAATTCATTAAAATAGGTTTATTTCAGGTAAAGAAACATATTTTCATCTCAAGTTATATGGTGTTCTTATAAAAAAGATAATTTCTAATCATTAGTGAAAATTAATTGTTCGAATAAGACATACACCATGGAATCCTATATTGGATTGGTTCTCTTGTAAGGAAAGTATCTCCCAACAATAGACTAGATTGAGCATCATAGGGTGTAATGTGTGGAATACTATTTGTTGTGTTGTTTTACATTGTGTAATTATAGAAAAAAGTTCTACAATATATGTTTATATGATGAGTACATGCACCATGATGTTTAACCTCATGCAGTAAACACATTTGTATACCCCCATATGAGTTGCTTCAGAAATAACCACCCATAGTAAAATAAAAATGATTTTGAGTTGTCTTATTATATAGAATACAATAATCTCTACACATCCAAAATGTTTCATCCCCAGGATGCCACATAGTAATGCCCTGAGACGGTGGGAAAAAGACCCTAATCCTGCCTCCCTGAACACCAGAGGATACCGTCTAGCAGTGAGGGCATAGTGTGTATTTGTTAGAATATTATTATCTCATTGAATAATCTAATGTTCATTAATATAAATAATAATTTTTGGAGAATAAGAATCATAAACTCTATGACAATACCAACACCTATCATAGTGGAAGTAGTAAAAATAAAATATTTCAGTGGAACTAATAAAATGATCCATGTTAGAAGAATAATGAAGTTGAATCCAAATATAAAATTATATATACAAAAAAAATTATTATGATGTCATGTGACTATAAAAAAGGTGTAGAAAACGAATAGTTGAAACATGCATGTACCTCATCTTACACTAAATAAAAAATACCGAAAACTATAACAAAAGTAATTTCGAGAATCGGATCATTCCTCCACTCTGTACTCTATTTGATATCTATAAATTAAGAATCAGAAGTTATATTCTTCCATTTATCTATACCTACAATGATGAAATATTCTTGGGTACACAAGGCACCCCAAGCATTTTGTGAGATACAATCTTTTTATGCCACCACCAATGGTGTCTATGTCAAACTGTTTCATTAAAAATATAATGATAGTGTTATTGGACAAGTAAAATAATACAATAAATATATAGATAAACATGATGATTTGGGTTCTACTCATACACCTAGCTGCCACTAGCTACTCTGAACAATGTCAGTATTCTAAACAAAATAAACCTTCACATGTAATAATGTTTGTATATGGGTCATCATAAATTTAATAGAAAGTGGGGATTGACCCCAAGCATGTGATTTGTCTTGGTGGTTGTATCCCTGGAATATCTTTAAAACATGCCCATAATTTAAATATGATGCATCGCATGTGAAACAGGAAAGATAATCTGTCAAATCAAATGTGACATCATGAGCCAGTCCAAAACGATCCATATAGAACACTGAGGGTCGTCGTAGGATCCACTGATATAAAAAATACCCTCAATATGATCTGTGAAAACCCATAAAAGAATACCTTATATCACTCATGACATGGTAATCACTTATTATATACCTGGTATCTCACATAGAGGATTGAGTGCAACTCGAGGGTTGGGTAATACATCTTTCCAACATGTTCGTCCTCAATTTATCCCCTATGGAACCAATGTCACCCAATAGTATAATTAATCTTCCCAGAGATCATGTCCATGAATAACCAAGGGTTCCTCCTGGAACATCAAGTATATCAAATCCAGGAACAGTGAGTCCATCCAAAACATCCTTATGTTAGGAACCATTTTTTATCTGGATGGTGAATCATTTACAATGACATGTTATCAATAATAATTTCAATATCGCATTCTAAAAAAGAAATCTAGGATTTACAATCTAATCTAATCAACTAGTTTATAACACATATGGAAAGTGGAACTAGGAATTAAATGTATGTATTGTATAAGGAATAGGTTATAATGAAATCTAACATAAGAATTCAGAATCTGGAATTACATATTAAAAATGTAAGAAGGTTCATATTATTAATAATTAGTATATAATCAATAATAATGACATATAAAGAAATATTTATCCAACACAAATTCATAAATCATGGCCTATAGATTATTAAAATTCAATTCCTCTCTATAAATCCTTCTTTTAAAACTTCATTACACAAAAACATTTGTATAATCATTTTTTAAAATGGAAATAGGAAACTAATAGGGAAACATACCCATTCGGGTATCTTTGGAAATTTTCATTACCCATACAATTGATTCACCACTCACCAGGGTCATTCTGGAAAGGAAAATAGATTTAATTTAATTAAGATAACATGTGAGAGGAATCTTTGGAAGGATTTCATGCTTATCACAATGACACACCAATTATAAGGTGATGAAACAACAGGTAATTCCATAAACCACCTACCCTAATATAGTAGTGCTCTACTCATCCATTTTTGATGCTTGAATCTTTCTAGGAACTAGAGAAATTGAAGAAATCATCCAACACCCAGAAAATAGGTAAAAAGTGATCATTCCTAAATAGTGCAAGAGAGAAGGAGAGAAACTATAAAAATAATGGAGTGGATAAAATAGAAAACCAATAGTTTTTTTATTATAATAGTGAATGATTGGATTACAGATGAATGAGATATCAAAAACTATATGGAGGATAAAGGGAGGATCGCGTGTGATGGACGAGGATACACTCGATGGTAATGACAGGGAGAAGATAGGGGTAATATTTTAGGTTCATTAATGGTAAAATGGAAATTTTATACAAACAAACAAGGGAAAATGGTTCTTCTACAAAGTTGGTGAAACCTTGTTCCAACCATGTGAATGGCATTTTCCTAGGATTCCTTAAGTACTGCATAACTAGTTTCCTAGGTTCGTATTTTTGCAGACAAACATTGTGTCCCCCAGCACCCCACTTCCTCATACATCACCTTTTTGGGATATCGTATGGTATGTGATGCCCGGTTTCTAATAATAATGTGTATTAACATTGAAAAGATATGGAATGTTAAAAAAACTCTACCCTTTAATATAACTCATCCATGAGTTTCCCTTTTGGGGGTTGTATGATGTCTTCTAATAAAGGCTTTATCCACTAGGGATAGACATTAGGCTCCCACTCCTAGAAATCATCTGAAATTTATATATGCTACCATACCACCAATAACAATGGAACATAACTTCCTCAGAGAGCCATCATGATCTTCTCAATGATATGTATCAAATTTTATTTGATGGATGATTTTGTCTTTAGCTCAATATCCACACGGTTAAACTAATGTGATGGTTCAACATGGTACTGAAAAAGTAGAGAAACATGAAGACATCCTGAATTTCATGACACCTCTAAGGTAATAGAATCTAACTATCTACCATCATATCTCTCTCCAGAATCTCAAAAGGCATAAAATATGATGGTGATAAAATTTTATGACTTAGGATTCATCTATGACCCAATATATGAAATTCATGTAGAAAGACTTGATGTCCCTCTAATAAATCTATATTTCTACAATGATGATCAATATAAATTTTTTTTCATGGAATAAGCAATAGAAATACACTTATAAATCTTCTAGAATTTATTAGAAGTATCTTTAATGAGATGTGGGCCAAGTATCACAACCTCACCTACCACTAACAAGAACAAAATTGAATGAAATAACCTACCAAAAAGGGAAACACGAAGAGATGTCTATATGGTTTCATAAAAACAAGTATTATCAGACAACTCTACAAGAGTTATATGATTTTCACATGATTCCCTAAAATCATGAATAAATGTCTGATGCATATCCTCCTACACTTGTATCATCATCTTGGACCGACCACCGATCTAAGGGTGATATTCTATACACAAGAGTACCTACGAACCCATTGAAATTTTCAACCCATGCCGGAACTATGATATAAATTAGGAGTCTCAGTATGATATGATAGAATGGGGAACAACATCAAACAGAACACTTTTTATGCTTAATGGCCTCAAATGCAGATGATGGTAGCCTAAACTCAAATCGTTCTTGGAGAAAACTATGTCTCTATGAATCTGGTCAAGGAGTTCATCGATGGGAGGTTGTAGATACATATTATTCACCATAATATGGTTTAGTCAATTGTAATCCACAGAAAAATTGATGGTACAGTCTTCCTTCTTGGAAAAAATGTTAGGTTAACCCCTTGGTGATGTACTGAGTCGGATAAAACCCTTTTCCTCTATATCATCAACAATCTTCTTTATTTCATAGATCCTTGTATGTTCCATCCAATAGGGAGAAATGAAAACTGGTGATGCACCTGAGCTAAAAATATAGTGAACTCAACCTCTCTCTCAAGAGGTAATCCAAAGTAATATTCAAGGAATAATTCCTTGAAACAATCCACCACAAAACATAATTCCTGAATTTGTTTTCCCAAAATCACTCATATAGAGACTTGTATCCTAAGTTATCACATCATGTAGCCCAATACGCTTAGGTCTAGCTAAACATTCATGGTTAACCCATTCCCCCTTATGAATATATGTTCTTCCCTAGTGTGATGTTATGGACATCCACATGTAATATAAATCCACATGGGAATGATAAGAATAATGTCATTACGTGAAGAGTACGACATATAGACAATTCATCTCGCTGTTAAAGAAACTCCTTATGAAATGATACACTTCTTTTTTGAAACTAATTTCACATGAGGCCTCAAATTGACATATTTGAGCGACTGAACAACATAAGTTTACTTAGCGGACAATCCCATGGATCCCAATTGAGTGGCATGAAATATTTGTAGTTTTCGCAGAAGAATGAAATATATGAAAAAGAATCTTTCAATACCAACGCAAGGAAAAATAGGTAATTTTCCTCTGAACTCTCAAAAATGGCCATGTAAGATGCATGAAAGAAACCAAGATAGCGTGCAACATGACTGTTCCACATGAAATCCGCTTGTGCACCCAATGTGTCATCGAACGACAACATCCACTGATGGAAATACCTATTATACCAACGCCCATATACCAATAGTTTATATAAAATATTGGGATAGGGTACCTATACCAACGGTTTTCATAAAGCCATTGGTATAAGAGTTTTTAGAGTGTGTATTCACAATAGTTTTAGAAACCGTTGGAATATGTAATTCCTACCCCCACTTTTCCCAATGGTTTATCTAGAACCATTGGGATATATCATGATTATCCCCACTTTCCCAATAGTTTCAAAAAACCATTGGGATAGGTCCTCTTTACACAAATGGTATTATAAAACCACTGTTATATTATTAACCTAAGTTCCCAATAGTCTTTTAAAACCATAGGGATAGAATACCAAAAATATTAAGATCTCAATCTCCCGTCCTTGTTCCCTAAACAAGAGCTCACAGTCTTCCCAGTGACGAAACCCTTCTTGCCCACAATCGATTTTTTCTTCTTCCACTTCAAATCTATAAGTCATAAGTAAGTTTTATGTTCTCCCTCCATTTTTTCCTTTTTTCATTCGGATTAATTTAAAGACAAGGTTTCTTATGTTTTGATTTTCATTAAATGATAGGTCCCCTCTTATTTGCGAACTCTTCTTCCCAACCTGGGATCTATCTTTTTTTGAGATCATTGTTTGTTCTTCTACTTCAAATTAGTATGTTCTAATTGAATTATATGTTCTTCATATATTTTATTTTACCTTTTTTCATATGGATTGACTTGAAGACATTGTAGTTATTTGTTTTCAGCTTTGATCAATAATTTTCATTCTTGATTATTTATTTGTATTTGTGTTTATAATATCATAGTTATCTCAAAAGTTATTTAGAATTATAAGAAAATATGAGACCCATGTCATGTGTGGAGTGAAAAATAAAATAGTTATTGGTTCACTGCGAACACAATGAGTGGTATAATGGAGGGGTTCTCCCATATAGGCCATTAGTTACACAATGAAGGTGTATTATATATATGGTATTATGATTATATTTTAAAAATAAATTAATTGAAAGAAAGATTTTTTTTAATAAATAACACATCCTCCTACTCTATTTTTAGTCCTATAAAATATAGTAGTTGGGGTGTGGGGGATCGGTCTTGGGGTTGGGGTGTGGGGCACCAGTCATGGGGTTGAATCCTCTGGTCATCTTTCTTTCTAGCCTGCATATCATAATAGACCCACATTTTAATTAATGGGATAAATTACTCTTATTTCAATTTAGACAGACACCTTTTTTTTGTGGGCCCAAAATTTGTCTACACATGCATTCATAATAAGAAATAAAAAGTGTATGGCCAATAATTCAGCAAACAAGATGAATTTATAAGGGAGAAAAATACCTGAAATAGATACCTGAAAACTGTGTATTATGAAAACAAAAAGAATTAACATGGGAGAAAAAATGAAGAACTACATTCACTATTACCAAATTAAATATTTTATATCTTGTTATAAGGTGAATCCATTATGAAATAGCTAATAATTTCTTGTACCAAATGTGTACCAATTTTTAAAAAGAATTACATGTTTTCATATCAAATAGATGAATTACCAAACTACAACAGATGACACATCATAGTCTAGGAAAGAAACACTGGACCATCTCTTGAATATTCCTAGAAACAAAAGAGATTGTTTCTTTACACATGGAGTAGGATGATTCAAGAAGATAAGGTGGAAATGATTATTTGGAAGAAGAGATGATTCACCTGTATGATCTGAATTTTATTCAATTTTGAGACAGGTTCACTGCTGTACAAAGGGGATGATGATGATACACTATCCAGACCACTTCCACCAAATCATATTCAGCTATCAAAAATGCACTATATATATATTCACATAGTCAGTTAAAATGCACACAAACCAACACAGACTAAATAATTGTCCAAAAAATAAATAAATAAATACCTATCATGTTTTAATACTAATAGATACACCAATATGTCTGTAATAACAAGAAAACCACAGATTAAAAATCATACCCCTCATATGTTTTTTTTAGTAAAACACTATCCCAAAAACTGTAAAAAATATGATACAATAAAAATATAGTTATAATTTATAAAAAAACACATAAAATAATAGAGAAAAAAATATGAATCAATATATAGATATATTATGATTGGAAATTAAATTTGTTTCACCCTTGTATTTCCCTAGGTTTGATAGGGTGATGTCTTATAAACAGTTTATCCAATGAAATCTCCATAGAATAAAAAAGTTAACCTTGAAATATCCTCATGTCGGACCTTCAGTATCTCAAAAAGGACACCTCAAAATGACTAGATTACATCTATATAACATTTTTTTCTTACTCTTACACATATTTATGATTTTGATTAGGTGTCATCAAATCTAAACATTATACCATGTGGTGAGATAGTACTTTTATTGAAGGATTATATGTATTTCCATTAGTGAAATTGTTAATTTCATGAACCTCATAAATTCCTTCATCTACTCTGGACATTGGTACTGATACTTGAAGCTTTCCCTACTAAAACCCTCAATGAATTATCCAGATCATTACTAAAGCCACCATTAAAAGTATAAAAAGTTCCTCTTCACAATTCAAACACTTATACTCCACTATTATCCACCCACCAAATTCATCCTTCCTGTTTGAATCGTTTATAATGAACATGTCCAACTCTTTCCACTAAACACACCACCTGCTGATAACACAGCTTAGCATACTTCCCCGAACATAACACATGATTCTTAAAATTGAATATCAATTAAAATAATGATTCTATATATATTGAACTAGATTAATCTTCTTAAAATGATAATTCCACGTTTTTTGTGTCTTATTATCTTCTAGGATCACCCAAGTGCTTCTCATGTTGAATAAACATACAAAGATCCGACATTTGTCTCCAAAAATCACTCAAAATCAGAACCATAAATTATACCACAAGATAATTCTTATTGAATGTCAGTCTAATAATACCCCACTCAATTAATATTCTCATGATCACACTATGGTCCCACTAACAAACATGTTCCCACCACCCATATATATTATCTACATAGTTATCTATTCCATGTTTTCATCCAATCATTCAAGATCCCTCTCAATGAATTCCCCCTCCATTATTTGGAAGAATGATCTGACATATTGTTTCATCTATGGAACTCATCTTACTACATCCATGTAAATCGACCATAAAAACCCATAATCATGTATCCATCCTATGAAATTGTTTAAACTCCATCAATATACTGTGAGATTTATAGTGAACATTAGCAATCAATTTCATAAAAGTACCTCTGAAATTATGGTGGTGTCCTTGTTATATGAGAGAAATGAATTACGAAAAAAATTCAATGATATCATCGTAACTTGACACTTTACAAAATCAAAAATTCTGGAAATATTTGAGGTACTTGGCATCATGATCTCCCTCTGGGAAATAGAAAATAGTGGAAAATAGTGGAATTCTATGGGAATTCTGTGTATTCTGTGATATGTGTATGGAAAATAGTGTAATTCTATGTATCTCAAAGTGAGGGAATTCTCTGTATTATGTGTTTGTGCTTTGTGTATGGTATTATGCTGTTCTAAATAAATTATGTGTATAGTATTTAGCTATTTTTAGTGTGGTGTTTTATGGTATTGTTTACTGTATGGAATGTTTGAGCTGGTATTCTCTAGTGTATTGAATTTGGACCTGGTCTGGCTAAAATAGCATGGGTATGCTATGCTAATTTTTTTATGATCTCTATACCAACGGTTCAGAAACTGTTGGTATAGTTTTCAGGGCCATTTATACCATCGGTTTTTAGAAAACTGTTGGGAAAGACCTTGTAAGAAGTCTATACCAATGGTTTAAGAACCATTGGTATAGTTTGAAGGCTTAGGCTCTACACCAATAGTTACAAACCTTTGGTATATGTTTATCCCTATGGTTATCAATAAACTGTTGATATATATGATTTTACAGTGGTATATGCCAATAGTTAATGAATAACTATGGGTAAAGGGCTATCCCCATTGCTTATCACCCAACAGTACTGTAAACTGTTGGTATAAGATATACCAATGGTGTCCTGCTCTACAACAACGGTTTAAAACCATTGGTATAACTATAGTTTCCAGTAGTGATCCACATCACATTCCTTAAGCCCTTCAATGAATATTTTCACCTATAAATAAAGGGTTACCCCCTCACTTATAGATAACTCTCCAAAAGTCCTACTATCACTCTCGTGAGCATAAGACGACCCCTTCCATGACAACATGAATGTCATGGTTTCAAGGTACTCAATCTTTCATGCAAGGTCCCCCATCGGAGGGACCCACATAGTCTAAACCCTCTCTAATTTCATTTGTTCCTTAAGGAAAGTGCTTGCAAAAGACCCCTCATTCAAATAGAAATTGTCCTTTTGTGGTGCATATTTTTCCGAGACCCCGTCATTTTCTGTGCAAGTCCCTATTGTTCTGTGCTCCCCTTCTATTAGGCTCCATGGATTTGTCTTATTCAAAGGAACCATGCTTGAGCTCCTATTGAACGAAACAACCCTATCTTGAACTCACCTCCTCTGTGCGGCCTTCAAGGCTAGCGTGCAGTGATTTCCTGGTTCCCCGAGCAGTGATTTATTTTTTATTTCCCTACCCAATGTGTCTTTTCATATATACTATAACAATTATTTATTATTTATATATCTATAATAATGTGGACCCCTTTATTTACCACTCCTCTACCTCAGTATCATAGGGAAATTCTTGTGCATTCCCTTCCCCATGTGTGGGTTGGAAAAAGTTATATAAGTCTAAGGGATGAAGAGTGAGTCCTCATCGTTTTAGCTATAAGACATTAAACCGACAAGAACCCCCTTCCACAGTACATGATGTTAAACATTATGTTTATACATACGTGACAAGTCTGACAAGATAAAAGATGGGATGTGGCATGGAAAATTTTCTCTTCTTGCCTTATCAATCCACTATATCTCCCTTTAGGCTTTATCGTGATGTGAATCTTAGGCAGTCTTTGTGTAAGCCCCAAACCACCACCTCTGACTTCCCTCATGGACTAGGTCCCAATCTACCTCTCCATACGCCTCTATCTATCCGTATACCCCCCATCATCCCTTCTGGATGCACATTTTTTAACACAATAGTCTTGTTAGTTGTTACCTCTTATTTCTCACATTGATCATGACTCACATGTTCTTAGAGTAAGAAATTACCATGAAATCCACTTTTTGCCGCTAACCATGTAAAATACCTAGCACGACTTTGGGGTGTTAGCCATGATTTTCCCCCATGCCCCTCTCCACTGACCTTCATGGACTATGATCTCTTTCGTCTAAAAATGTTATGTTGGAAGCCTCTCTAAGGATAAATCCTCTAACTCTATATGATCCTCCCATTACAACTATTTAACATCATATCACTCGTCCCATAAGATGTTAAATTTCACCCTTCAAACGTCATGGGATTTGATCCCTTTAAGGTACGTAGGACGCCTCTTTGAGGTTTAATCCCATCAAAAAGTAAACTCTAGTGATCCCATCTAGGTACATAGCCTTCAGATGTGTCACATTCTCTGTTTGGGATACGTATATAATATCCACCCATTAAGGTGTTCTGATCCACTTGGGAAGCTATCCATGCATAATCCCCGCATTTAACCATACTCCCAGAATCACGAGTGATCCTCTTGTGAAGGGATATTAATCACACATAAGCCCCTAGCACACCTCTGAGTCATTGTCCTTTGTGTAAACCCTATTTATATACCCCCATCCTAATCTATGTGGACTTTTATTCACAACCACTGGGATACGTAGGAATCCTCCATGTGGTTCGAGTGCATCACCCATTTCCCATCATTGTATTTCCTTCAGGTATTTGCCTTCTGTGATGATCATGCCCCAACCTAGAGGTTCTACTTTGTTTGGGTCCTTACCCCTGTACTCATTCCTCACATGTTGCCTCCATAAGTATCTGATATCCCCACCAAACAACATGGTCATTGAATCTCATCCACTCAGATAGGTATGAATCCTCCTTAAGGTTCAAGCCCAACACTCTCACCCTCATGTTGGTTCCACCCCATTCATTACACCCACTTCACCCAATCATTCATCATCCATCCTGATTCTTACATAGGACGACACATCCTGATGGGATCATGGAATCCATTCTAGTATCTAACGATGAAAATTTCCCATTATTCCCATTACTCTTTGTAGTAAAAGGGAATCTAAACATGGAGAATCCCTGAACATCATATCCATCCAATTAATTGTACCCCTTTTGAAAAAGTGTATCTAACCATGTGTAATCCCAAAATTACTCCCTTTGAACTACGTTGGTTTTGAACCCTGTATTTTAGAAAATTTACATAGGAAGCCTCCCTGAGGTTCAATCCCATACAATGTTAAACATTGGTGTTCATCTTTTTTGGTGTGTGCTTCCTTGATCCTCCCTTTCGGATGTCCAGATCACCCTTCATGATATTAATCCTTTCCATTTTTTGGACACATCATCTTGGATCTATCCTTATTGGGAGTTCTAAACCATCTATCCAACAAACCTTCTAGGTTCTCCCTCTTTGGAATTTTTCTAGCTAATCCACTCTCATCTGTGGTCCAATCATCCTGATACATCTCCTCTAGACACTAAACTTGTGGAATACCCCATGGTAAACCTGGGAAGTTGAGGAACACCTAAGAGAAATGACTCTGGCATCAGTACCCTAAAATCAACATGGAATTCCTCAGGATTCTACACATTCTTAAAGTTCTCTAATAATGAGGAATTCATCTCTACCAATGTCCCAGTGTATTGATGTGCCAAGGATTCCCAATGCGACTACTCTCTTGATTGAAGGTTGCTACCCTAACATGATCATTTGGAATATTCTAATAGAATCATTGTGATTAACTGGAATCCAGAAAGATAAGGCACAGGGGAGGGTTTCATGAACAACATCTTAATAAATAAGGGAGACCCAGACTAGGCGAAATGTTCCGATGAGGAATCTATAGATGGAGAATCTTACATCCCAACATCTTAGTTTGATAAAGTAGAAAACATTGATGAAGATGCGATGAACGATTCCCAACTTTGGAAAGGGGGAATGTGAGTTAAAATGAATATATCACAGTTGATGGCACGCGCAGGAAGCGTGCCCTGGTGGATCATGTAGGAAATAGAAAATTGTGAACCAAATGGGAATCATTCTCCTAGAACCATAGGGATTAGTAGCATTAAAGACATCAGTAGATAAGAATGTCCTTGGATCCAGCTATCTGGTTCCAGGTCCCACCTAAAAACTCTTGGGCATAGTGTGGAACTCACTAGAATTTGGGGTAGTTAATCATTGGGAATTTTGGACTATGACATTGTATGTATAGATCTCTTTATCTGCCCATGGAAGACTAAAAGACAATGGGAAACTATGTAATAAATTCCTATTATCCATACTATTAGCTGAATCTTATTATTTTATATGACCCATGCTATAGGAAACCAGTCACCTCCCTCCATCATACATAGGGTTTGGGGAAAGGCCAATGCGTAAATACTCCATGACTCTACATATTCAATGATTTCATCTATAACCACGGATACTGGGCGGTCATTACCTATTCTCAACGAAGAATATATCCATATAAGGGTGATATACACTCTTATATGATGATATGAACAAGAGAGGTTCTTCCCAACCATGGATATGACATGCCAGAATTTGGAGACTTTTGTGCCTCGGTATCACACCTTCCCCCAAGGGTCGTGTAGGGAGACATTACTCCCCATAGACACACACAACAATTTCAAGGGATTCTCCCCAGAATGCTCAAAGGACTCTTTCCCCTATGCTAACAAGGTAAAAGACTTGATAGTCAACCCGGAAATGAATTCCTCCCGAGAACCACTAGTGAGGGTGTAACAACCCAAAAAATGTACTTCTTTTATTTATGGATCTCTTTTCTCCTAATAAATTTTTATTATGTTTTACAATAGAAGCAAATCAAATTACATCAGACCCAAGTTGTAGTTTTCATAAATGATCTAAATATTATAACAAATTAAGGTATATGGAATAATGATTATTTTAATTATATAGTATGATTAAAAACATCAGTTTTTAATTTAAATGATAAAATAATTTTACTTTTATCATGATATAAATTTCACTTTGTAAATTCACTATTCATTTTCTATCCACTATTATTTTTAATAAAAAATATTTTCAAATTTAAAAATAAAATTTCTCATACTTAGATAATTATTATGGTTAAATAAACATCATTTGTGAATTCCAAATGTCAAATTTAACCTAGGATAAATTTTTAGAAATTTTCTAAGATGTTTCAATTTGATTAATAGTATTTGATGAATTGTGTTTTTATGAATAGTATAAAAATATATTATTATTAAATAACTTTTTTGTGAAATGATTTTCAAAAAAATAGTCTTTTACAATTCTGTTCAGTAAGAAATTTAGAGTCTAATAAGATCAACTTGATTTTTGGTGAAAAGTATATTATGAATAGTAATATACCATTATGAATAGTAATGAATAGCAATGAAAAGTAAATTGGCCAAAAAAATAGAAACTTCACCCATGAATGTATAAATACAATTTTGTAATCTTAAAAGTGAAAAAACGATCATAGTATATGTTTTGGTATTTTTTATGTCATAAATATTTTATTTAAAATTTTAAAATTAATTTAATAATTTAAAATGGAGTTTTATATTCATAAAATTTAATCCTAAACTTTTACTTTATTGTCTTATGGTTATATGATAATTTTATGGGACCTTGATAACTTTTTTAAGGTGTTACAAAATGAGTTATAGTTTTAAAGTTGTATTTTTGGAATAAATAATGATTTTATTTAAAAATTAAATTAAAAATATTTGAAAAACTATTTTCATAAAATTTAGTTCATTTTTTAATTCAAATAAGTGATATTAGGTTAGAGTGATGTTTTGGGATTTTTTTGAAACTGTTGATTTTTCGGTGAATAGTAAAAATACAGTTTTGAGTTTTGGGTGTTTAATGACATCATTGATGATGTAATCATGATGTAAATAATCTGGTAAACTTTTTAATAGTAATATATGTTATAAGGTGTCCCATGTGTCCAATACCATGTGAAAATTCCCTGAGAAATCCCATGGTTTTGCGAATACCAAAGATGACGTGTCCTTTGGAAATTACTAATTTATTCACTCACTTTTCTTATAAATACCTATCCATTACCTCATTCATTTCATTCCCAAATCCTCATCAACAAAGTTATGGTCTCCTTACCTCCCATTTAGTCCTCTAAAGGTTCCCTCAAGCCTCACAAGGTCCTGACCTTCATTCTTTTGAAGTTACTCTTCAAGGTAAGGGATCCTTTCACCCTCTTCTTTTAAGTCATGACTTCCTTTATGTTATGTCTTATAGTCCCATTTTATTATGTGGGTGATTGTTCTTATATATATTTACTACATTCCATATCATTTCCAAATGAAGATAGACCCTTTCCTCTTGCATCAATTGATTTTCTGAATTTTTAAATGACATCGTTAGGCCGCTGAATTTTCGTAAAAGAAATCGCATCTTCTCTTTTCTTTCAAGTTTTCTTTTCATGTGGTATGTCATTCTAATATCCATATAATGTTAATATATCCATGTTATTCTGAATTTATAATGTATTAAAAATTATTTATGGGTGGGTTACTCTTGTACCCTCTCTTTTTAAGGTTTTCTAAAAGGATGTTATGTAGTTGTTATGCTGCAGAATTTTCATCTCAAAATTCTTCTCTCTTTTTCTCAATAAATTATCTTGTTTTATTTATGTCAATACATAGAAATATTTCATTTATATTGGTGTTCATAAATAAATAAAAAGATATATTTTATTCTGGAATTGACATACATATAACCCTCAATCTCTTTCCATGGGTTATAATTGACATAATGATCTTATTTTTAAGAACTTTTAAAACGTCGTGATTTTGAAATGAAACCCATTTATTTTTCTCTCTATGGGTTTTTTATGAAATTTTTTATTATGATATATTTAGATCACATGAAAATAAAGACATATTAAGGGTTCTCCCTGATTGAGCTGCAACGCATTGTGTAAAGAATTAATCTCTAGAGATGACAAGTTTCACGATACCTTGGTGAATAACCTTGGTAATATTTATGACACCTCAGGGATAAAACTTGGTGATATGTTCAAGAATGTCTAATTGAAATGTTATAGGCACATATTCAAGTTATGATTCAGGTTATTTTTATTATGATAATCCTATTCTTTAATTTCTCTTGTCTTTATGATTTTTATCAAGTTCTTATTAGTATTGCTCAAAATCACATGTCAATTGCTGCACTTGTTTAACCTTACTGGGCCTTCTGCTCACCCTTTCCTTTGATGTATGTCTCCCAGATATGAGATGATGTAATTTCTCTTAGGATGAACTTATGATGAATCTTTACAAGTGGATTAGAATAATATTTTATGTTGTATTCATGTATTATGTTCCTAATTTCCAATACACTAAACACAAAAGATCTTTCAATATGTTAGATTTAAATTATGTAAAAGAAAAGTTAGGTAATAAAAAGGTGGAATTCTATAATTGGTATCATAGGATGTTTTAGTTATTTGTGAAAATTAGGATATAGAAATTTTAGGATGAAACCTATAGAAAAGTTTAAATATAGGAAAACTTCATGGTAATTTGGTGAAATTTTAAGTAAGTGGTTTTCGAACAAATAAATCTATGTCTGGATACGAACAAGTGGATGTGGCTCTGGCACAAATGATCCTAGGAGTGAATACTCTGACAAAGAGTTTCAAGATTGACCCAGGGTATCCTGGTACATGACAATGTGCCTAGTTGCACTCCTAGTTTGACACTCCTAGGGGATATGTTTGGTTAATCACAAGTTTTTTATGAATCATTATGAAGGATTTATAGAAAATTAAATTGTTATTAAATAATAATAGTTGTTTTAATTGTGACTTTTAATATATTAAATTACATTAAAATATTAGATTCATAATAGTAACAAATTTCTAATAATAAAAAACTGTGAGGACACAATTTCTTTAAGGTGGAAGAATGTAACGACCAAAAATATGTACTTATTTTATTTATGGATCTCTTTTTTCCTAATAAATTTTTATTACGTTTTACAATAAAAGCACATCAAATTACTTTGGACCATAATTTTAGTTTTCCAAAATGATTTAATTATTATAAAAAATTAAAGTATATATAATAATGATTATTTTAATTAAATAGTATGATTAAAAAAACCTTTTTTATGAGAAAAAACCCCCATTTTGTGAGGTTTGTAAAATCAGACGACATAACCTCTCGAATTTGTAGAGTGGTTAGGAAACAAGTGGATATCCCATTTTTAAATGAATGGAAGGAGGTCAGATAAAATAAAAAAGGTAAATCACCATCGGACATTCCTGAGACCTCTAGGAAAACACAGGATGTATGGGTCAAAAAAGCCAATACCATTGCACCATTAGAAGGTGGATCTTGGGGTGACATTGTGGATGAGGAGGAATCCCTCCTCATTGATTCTAAATTGGAGAATGAAATTGAAGAGATGGTCATCGAGGACTTTCATGCTCATGATGCTAATGACATCAATGTCAATAAGGACACTCCATCTTCTGATTAGCCCTTGAATTCTAATGAAACTATTTCTTGTAAAATAGTCATTAAAAAGGATATTTGCAGGAATAAAGAGGTTTTTGTCAGCCCAGTTGATGCAAACAATAGTATTTCCTCTCCCATGGTAGTGAGCTTGGGATACGGGAGCGCTCTAGTTGAAAATAATCATATTAATCCTGGAAAAGTCCTGGTAAGCTCACTGAAACTTCATAATGTGACTGAACCACTTTCTCACACTACCTGTCCTTATGAAGTTAACACCTCGATTTCACTTTAAGGTAACAGCCCTAAGAATGCTGAAACAGGTACCCCCAAACTTCCTTCCTCTAATTTTATTAGCCCTAATTGCACAGATACTACAATTTCCATGCAGATTGATTCTTATAAATCTACTACTACTGCAATGGATAAAACTACTACTGTTTCCTTACAAAATACTGCTACTATCAATCTTGACTCTCTGGCTGTTTCCTTGCAAACTATCACTGAGAAATTTTTTACTCTTGCATCTAAACAATCTTTTCTTTCTGATTTAGATAACAGTACTATTTTACTGCAAGATTCTGCTTCTGATAAATCTACTTCTCCTGCTTTAGATAATAGCTCTGGTTCAAATATGAAAGTACCTTCTGTCTCTTTGGTTATCTTACATAAAACACCCTACAAACTGAATGTTGTACCCCTGGTAGCCTCTGACATCTCGAATCCTACTATCTCTAACCAAGAAGCATCTTTGGCAGCTACGCCTGACTTGGTTTTAGAGCAGAATTCTGACCTGACATTAACACCTATCCCAAACAGGGCTAACACTCTAGCTATTTCCATAGAGGGCAGTCTATTACCACCCCCATCACCTATTATTTATCCTTCCCTTGTGCAGAATTCAAACTATGAAGTGATCAAGGATTATTCTACTTGCTCCAATGTTAATCCTATTGTTAGAAAACCTAAACCAAAATCCTCTCAGGATGTTAGAAGATCAGAGAGGAAGAAATATTTCGGAGAATAAAAAAAAGGATCTAACCCAAAAAAAAAGTAAAATGAATCTACTCTCTTGGAATTATCAAGTTATTGCTAACTCGGACACTTTAATTGTCCTTAAAATGTTTTTTTCAATACACAAACCTAAACAATTTTCTATTTCAAAGCCTAAAGTCAACTTCACCTATAAACTTTTGAACATCTTCTCTCTTAATTACAACTTTATAGGATATTGTAAAGATGGCCTCTATGTTGATTATATGTGAATTTTTTACCAGTCCTCTTTACAAAACATTAATGTTATCAAAAGTTATGAGAAACAGTTCACTTGTGACTTCTATTGGGAAGGAAAACATATTTTTTGCATGATGATATACACCAAATATAGATACCAAGAAAGAAGTTCCCTCTGGCAGGGCCTCACTGTTTTGGATAACAACATTTATGACCCTTGGGTTGTAATGGGAACTTTAATGACATTCTCAACTCTAGTGAAAAAATGGATCCCTCTCACTTATCCATATCTTCAAGAGAGTTTAGGACTTCTATGGAAGATAAAACCCTTGTGTAAATCAACCATACTGGTGCTAAATAAACCAGGTATAGAGGGAATCACAATAAAGTTGTATCCAGTAAACTGGTCAGAGCCTTTACGAATATAGAGACTTTAGATAAATGGGAAAATGTTTCTAGCATCACCCTCCCTAGATTAAACTCTGATCACCATCCTATTTTGGTCAATCTTCTTTCTAACAACCATAATCCTATCCTGCCTTTTATATTCAACAATTCTTGGTCCATGGAAACAGATTGTGTTTCATACATCAAAATTGTTTAGGATAATATGAACCATAAACATGATAATTTTGCATGTATCCTCAAACGTAAAACTTTAAAGCAATCCCTCAAGGGCTGGTGTAGATCTAAAAGTAAGCAAATTGATGCAAACATTTCTTCTCTTGAGGAGGAACTGGTTCAATTGAAAATACAGAATACTAATTCTGATTTTACTTTTGATCCTCAAATAGAAATAAACATTTCAGTGAAACTCAACTCTTTACTAACATTCAAAGACAACATGAGTAAAAAATATTTGATCCACGTGAATGGCCTCTAACCAATAGTCCTACAACACTACGTGGCCATGCACATGGGGTCACATGGTTTTAGAAAAACTGGGTGGCCCTTCATTAACCTACTACCTCTTGTGGTATGGTTTAGGGAAATCTTGTGGGCTGAATGGTACTTTATCTCTTATCCATATGGCCTAGTATACATTGTCAAAGCATGGGGATCCAGGATCCAAAAAATCCCCATATACCATCAGAAAAAACTTGACACCATTATGCATAATTATTAGGACCAACTAAAGAAATTAAAACTGAAAAATTGATTTACATGTGACATCCCAAACCTAGTATCCACTCAATGGTTCCCTGATCCTAGTTGTACACATGGCCTCAAGCACATATCCCTAATCGTTATAGGCTACTGACTAGCAACGGGGTCAAAGTGTGTGTCCGTGGAGAGACTATTCCCTCATAACCATATTCTATCACATTGGATAAGCATAATAATAGGTTAATAGTGGAGTAAAAATAGAAATAGGTGGAACAACACATAATAGGAACAAAAGATAGAAATAGTAAACAACTAAACTATCTAATAATAGTAGTCAATGTTGACTATGTTTTATTCTTGTGTCTAAATAATAGGAAACTAGATATACATGGAAGATAAAATATATTCTATAAAAAAGGAAAAATAGAAGCTGAAACTATCCTAGGATCCCAAGATCCATCTTGGTAATATACTACCAAGATCCATCCTAAGAAGGAAAGCTCTATTAGGTGTCCAAGGTGGGACTCCTCCATTTTTCAACACCTCTATACATGTAATCTTCTTGAGTACTAATGAAAACCTAGAAAGGATGTGAGATTAATCATAGTAGGCTACCAACAATGGAATCTACAAAATATATTATGTTTAATATAAAAGGAAATAGTGTGAAAATATGATTATATAAAATTGAAGCATTAGAGTAGTGTAAATACCCAATTACTTACTTCATTTTCAGTTGTTGTCTAAACCATTAATAATTTCATTATTAAAATTTGTTACCATTTATATAATATGTCATATGTGGTATAAACAAAAATTCCATCATAACATGATAATAGTACAGGATGCAAGGTATATCAACGCATCCTTGGTGGTGAGAATACTGAATAAGATCCAATGTAAAAACCAAGGAATCCATGACCTCAAGGGTCATGCCAACTGAGTAATAACCTATAGCCTTCCTATAAGGGTAAGTGTGTAATCCGAATGGCAATTACTAAGTAATTTTTATATAAACTAATTCTAAATGATTCTAAGGATCTCATTCGGGTTCAAGAAAGATAAGCAATGACTACTCCTAATGGGTGTATCCATGGTGCCTCATGCTTGTAAAAGTCACACTAGTTCCCCATAGTGTATCCATGTAATCCAATAATAAAAATGGTTGGATCCTATAGTGTCATACCTTACATCCACTAGTATTGATGTATTGAGTTCCTAAATGGATATCAAACTTTCCAACTGGAATCCTAGAATAGAAATGGTGTCCACAAGTGCTCAAGTCATTCCCTAACTATTTACATTTCATTAACCTAAAAAGGAAGGATAATGAAGTGAAACCATATGAAATTAATTTATAATAAACTAGTCTATGTAATATCCATAATATTCATTCCAAATAAACTTTTGAGCTTTAATTAATTAATTAGAACACATACCATATAAGGATCAAGTGATATCTTCACATGTAATATCCATTAACAATTCATTGATCTAAATAAACACTTAACTTTATAAAGGTGAGGTTGATGTACAGACAAATGGTGGTGAATATAGACTTTACGGGATACTAAAAGAACAATTATGGAAAAAAACCAACCTTGGGTGGTCTGATTTGAGGATGTAACCGAAAATGATGGATAACATATTTAAAAAGGTTATTAGAATATGTTTCTGATGACTGTAATCAAGTAATATGAATTTAATAGGCCACACCCGATGAAATCGGCATGAATGCACTACGATAATTCATAAAATGGATAATTTTAAGGGGTGAGATGTAGACAAACTCATATGACTCCCATCATCCAGTATCACCCATCATTTTGTCTTGGAATGAAAGATATCTGAGGAATGGATCAACACCGAAAAAATAGAGCATATGTACCTACATATATATAGAAACATTGATGGAAATAAGAATGGATAATTGCTATAAGTGAATCATGTACCAACTGATATGCATGAAATGTGATGAAGGAGGATTGATTCAAAGTTGGAATGATGAATCTAGATCATTTTTATGAAACAGGATTTTAGGTCATTGAAAATGTAGAAACTAGCATCCACTGTATTAAGTAAAGTAAATGAGATGGAGAGAGATAATTAAAATAGAAATAAATGTAAAATGGATTTTTAACCCAAAATATCTATGTCACATGGTTTGGACGTATGGTTGGACAAACCTTGCACTAATCTTATCAAGGAAACTACATTAATAGGTTACCAACATGGTTAGGTTGTACAGTCTGGGAAATTGTGCGCCAAAAATTTCATTATCCACTGCTAAAAATTGTAGTGTTTCGGCATGGACATGCGGCCCTAGGTGCACAGTTAGGGAAAATAGTCCACCCAACATCACCCTGCCATCCATGCCTGCATGGTTTGGAGATACCGTGTAGTATGGGGTGCATGATTTCTACTAAATGTGTGTCATAGTTATTTTATCCACTGGTCAGGATTTTGAGAACCAAATATTCCCAAGACACCCCCTTAAATCAATATAACATCATTAGGCATCCATATTAGATCCAAAAAATGGAATTAGACTGGAATAAAAAATATAGATAACTATGATTGATAATTTGGTTATAATAGTCTCCCCACCATAACTGAAATCATCTCCAAGTTCACCTTCCAAGGTTTTCGAAGCATTAATGGTGAACAAATCCTTCCACTAATCACATATGTCATCCTCCTTCTCCCAAGACACATCATGTACATGACCGTGATTCCATAACAATCACACAAAAGGAAGATACATTCATATGAGATCCTTCATTCTCTGGTTAAGGATGTGTATAGGATACTCCTCAAATGATGCATTAACATCTAAGTAAAATTCGTCGGGATCAAATGTACGAGACAGGTCAACAAGATAACATCGATATTTTGAAATGTGGATGACATTGTTCAGGACAAGGTACCTCTGAAATAGTAACAACCTATAGGATAGCGCCATGACTCTCTCTAGAATATCAGATAGATGTACATTAGAAGTTGATATCTTTCCTTGACTCTATATCCTATTATGTCCAAGCCTGTGCAATACCCATATGAAAAATAATATCAATCACCTCAAACTCTAGAGGCCATTAGTGACAATAGGCATACGATTTCAATCTAGACTAATCATTATAAATATGGTTCTTTAACAGCCTAACCTTATCCATTATCTCCTGCAGGAGATGAGGACCATTTAGTTCTTCCTCTCCAATATCTAGCATTCCCATGGGTGTAAAGAATAGCCTACCATACCTGGAATCAAAAAAATCCATATAAATCATCACCTAAAAATTATTATTTTAGTATAACTCAATGATGGGGAGTTGTTTTTTCCAATAATGGTAAATCTCATGGACTCATTCTTGGATCATGACCTATATCTCATGTATCGTCCATTCTGACTAGCCGTTGGTCTGAGTGTGAAACGATGTTCTCAAAAGCACATGTGTAAAAATAGCTTCCTAAAAAACCTTTCAAAAATTTGACATTAAATGATAATGTCTATCTGAAAGGATAGTACAAGGGACCCCACGTAGTAGAATGATCTCGTAGACATAAAATCATCGCATCCCATCAACTGAGAAAGTCTCTCAGATAGGAAGTGGGATACTTTCTTCAGTTTATCATTGACCACGCAATATTATTCACTACCTCGATGAAACCTTAGTAAACCAACTACAAATTCATTGATATCATCTTCCCCTCTCCATTACAACACTTTAAGAAGTTATAATAAGTTATCTGGCCACTTTCACTCTTCCTTCACCTTCTGATAGGTGGAACACATGGTGATAAAGGCTAATATGTTATCTTTCTTCCTATGACACCAATAATAGAATCATATATCTCTATAAATCTTTGAGATTCTTGGATGAACTTCACACTATGAATTTATAGACTCTTGCATTAGTTACTCTCCAATATTAATAGGAACATAGATGTGATCATGTATAAATTGGGTGTCTTCTCGATCTATAGACCAATCTGGTGGTTGTTCATCTCCTAAATTAATGTTACAGAGAACCAATCCTTTAGGATTTGATAACTATATACTATTCACCTTCATAAAAAGGGAAAAAGAAAAATTAAAGGCTGAGAGATAATACTACTCATAAATATCCCGAAATTCTAGATAAATCTCATAAAATAGGTCCACGAATCTCCATTCATTACTGGCTTCCCGCACAACAAGTGCCATATTTTTATGACTCAGTGCACCTGCTACCTCGTTTTCATTTTGATCCATGTATGAAAGATTAAAATAGAAGGAATTAATATATTCATCCTATTATCACTATATTACATTTTTTTCACAACCCTATAACCATTTATTTGAGGCACCTCCTGTTCTTATACACCACACAATGCTCACTCTACATATAATGTCTTTAACAATGGACTGTCGGGATAACTATTGATAGATGATGGTCATGCATTAAATAATTTCTCTCATGAGGATTCACCTATCTAGATCTATACCTAATGGATATTTCCTCATATATCATCACAAATATTTTTCCAATGCTTGATGCATCACAGAACACTATATATCATCTATTAGACTCTAGAGGAATTAAAATAGGTGTCAAGACAAGCCTTCTATTCCAATGATCAAAGGTAGACATGATGGCTTCCAGTCAAGAATCAACAAACTATATACCACCATCCCCTGAGAAGGTAGAAAGATACTACTACTAGAAATCATGGTTCAGATCCTCCATTATAGGTGATGGCCATGGATCACCTTTCATATACTTTATCAGATATAGGAAACCCTCAAAAAGCTTAGCGTTAGTTCCTAGATCAGGTATAGCCGTTTGTGCCTCAAGTGGAACTCTTGGGGGTATAACTGGTTTCTCATAGACCACCATGTATGGATCATGGTCATATCAACCCTCTTAGAATATGACACAGTAATATCATGATGGAATTTCTCTACAAATTCAGTGAACATGCCTCAGAATAAGATTTGAAGTAGATAGATTCACTATCATAAGTTGAATGTAAGAAGAAGGGATCAATAACCAATGTATACTCCCCCAACTACCTTCTTAGAAAGTCATGCATTTTTTATTTTTTATTATTTAATTTAAAGGGTTCAAGTAGATGATGGATCAATATAACCTTTCTTATTCATTTAAGGACTACAGTTTTGTTCTAAATCAGATTTTAAAATTTTAAAATTCATTTTCATATAAATATATTTCAAATATTTTTTAAAATGAATATTAATTCCTAGTGATTTAAGGACGATAAAACTAATCACTAAGATTAGTACACATTTAAATTCTAATTAATCCAGAATACATTTGGTCACAAAATGTAACATGATAGATACAATTGGATGACATGATAAACTACCCATTCCAATGCACAATGTCCCATACACCTCATGAAATAAAACTGGTAATCACCCAATCATAGCAAAATAGAATCAAATTCATGTTTATAAACAAGTCTCACTCAATAATCACAAACAATACTATCAAATAAAATCTATGAAATGAACATATATGGAATTGAATATGCATGGAATGTGAATTATAGGTGACTATAATGATCCATGATTATTTCTACATTCCCTCATCTCATCTGGGAAAGGAAAAAATGAAAATCTAAATCAAAATAATTTTAATAACCATCACACAACATTTATGTCACCCAATTATGAAAATATACCAATTTTAATAGGAAAAACATAAAAATAATTATTATTCATGTAAACTCATCATTTACACAGAACATCGATTAGCTACACCCATGAATGACTTATAACCAATTTCCAAGTGTTTCTATTCCATACGTATATTGTCTAAAAACAGTAAAGCATGAAAGAAACCTCTTTGATACCATTTTGTAAAGTCCCAAACTTGAGAGATACTAAAAGGTACCTTGGTCCCAACGAGCCACGTTTCCTCAAGCACATCTACTCAAATGCCTAACGATACCAACTAATAGCGAGGGCCTAGGGTGTGTTCGTGGGAATACTATTACCTCACTATCATAGAGTATCATTGAAGATATATATAATAACATGAAAATAATTTAATTATTAAGGAAAAAAGGTGGAAAAACATATAATATACACAAAATAATGAAATAGTAAACAATGAAAACAAATAATAATAATAATACTAAAAGAAATAAATAGTATTTTTCGTGTGAATACAAAACTAGATAACATGTAAACATGGTAGTAGAAAATATATTCTATAAAGCATAATACAAAAGAATCCAAAAACTATCCCTATATCCTAATCTCAAGGTCGGTCATCTCCTACAAAACTATATCTTAAGAAAGAAAAAAAATATCAGCTGTCCAAGGTGGGACACTTCCCATAGTCAACATCTTCACACATGTAATCTTCTCGGGCACCAATGGTAGCTCAAATATGGTGTGATAGAAATATCAGTAGGCCACCACCAATGATGTCTATAACATATAGTTTGTGTAATATACACAAACAAAGTGTGCAAGCATGCATATATAAAAGTAATGATCTTTAGTAATGTAAATACACAATTATGTATTTCAACCTCAGCTTGTGTTTGAACAACTAGTCATTTAAGAAATTAGTTAGGTTCAATTTTATATAATAAGTCACATAAGGTGTAACCAACAATGAAATTATAACATGATAATAATAATAATAATGGACTATGGGTGTAACAAGTCATCCACAGTGATGATATTGATGAAGAGGATATATGGTAATAACCATTGAATCCATGACTTCAGGGGTTGAGAAAAATCATTAATAACATGTACCAAGGACGAATGGTCCGAAGTACCATTTTTTTATTATTTTTAAAATCCACCTTTTAAGGGGTGAGGTGAAATCCTTATAAGGACCAAAGGCCTAGAGACAATTACATGACCTTTAGGTATTAGAGGAAATCACCTAGACAAGAAAACATGTAACTACTCATCCCCAACACATGTCATGATATCTGCACTCCCCCTTCGCAAGGATGGATGGCTAACTATCATGTGCAGAGTTGCACATGACCTGTACCGGTGGCAATGTCATTCCCTTGCATTCTTCCAATTCGGGTTAGCTCTTCTCTGGTGAATGTGCATTCTCTGATAATCTATCTGCAGCCTTGTCCCTTTAATTTTTATAGTTTCATCTGCATATTGAAGTGTCCTCAAGGCCTTGGGGCATCTTGAAGGCCTTGAGGTGGCATGAAGGCCTTGAGAGACAACTAGACAGAATGCCTTGGGGTGCCTGAAAGCCTTGTAGGACCTGAGGACCAAACCGGTGGCCCAAATGCCTAGATGTATGAATAGTTCCAGTTGTTATTGTATCGAACTATACCTATTATAGTACCCTCTACAGTACTTCCACAATCCCCGGAAGTATGTCTCCACCTGTATTTGATCTCGGGTCTCTTGAATGAACTTGTCGAGTCCTCACCAACAGGGTTGAGGCTCATGTACATTATATAACATGTACCATGTCAATATAGGTATGAGTGTAATCAATGGTGAAAATCCAAATTCATTACATAATAAAATTATTCTAACTGAGTCGATGGATCTTGTCCATTTTGAAATGAGGTAAGAAATTACTAGGCCCAATGGTTTTATCCATGATGCCTCATGTACGTAAAGGTTACACTTTATCCATGTAGTGTACCCAAGTAATGCTATAATAATAATTGATGGATCATATGGTGTCATACCTAGAATCCACTAGAATATAAGGATCGGGGTCCAAGGTGGGTACCAAATTTCGCAACCAACATCCCTAAATCAATAATGGAATCCATGAGAGTTCAAGGAACACACTCAAGAATCCAAGTCACGATCTTGTCTAACCACACCTATAAATATGTCAATGTCCTTATGAAATTGTCACCTTATACATAAATTATTAACCAATTAAGGGAATGAAAAAAAATCAATTTAATAAGTCATAGGGTTCATTCCATACCATTCATTAGTGTGACAACATCTATGTACATGAAACTATTTATTACATTAGTCACAATTCATTTATTTTCTTCACTCCTTTACCTTTCATTATCTAGAAAATTAAGGATATGGAAGTGAAACAATAAATAATTAATCTATAATAAACTATGACATGTGATATCTATAATATTATTTCTAATTAACAATTTAAAAATTCATTAATTACTTATAACACTTAACTTAGAAGGTTAAACTGATATTCATCACATGTAATATTCATTAATATCTCATAGATCTAATTAAAAACTTACATTTATAAAGTTCGTGTCAAGGAACACCTAAATGGTGGCACAAATAGGAAAAACAAGGTACAAAAAGATTAATTAATGAAAACACCATACATTGGGTGGTCGGTGTTAATGGTTTAACCTCTATCAATGGATGACATATTTAACAAGGAACTTAGATTAAAATTCTATTGAATAAAGAAAGGAACGTGGATTTAATATGCTACTCTTGATAAAAGAGTCACATAAACACTATTATAATTTTTAAAATTTCAATATTTAAGTGATGAGTTATGGACCACATACATAAGGTCATACAACTCTCCACATCTAGTATTAGTGGGTTATATCAAAATAGATCAGAAGAATATATAAATGCCTTGAAAAAAGGCACATGATCTTGAATATAAATAGCATCATTAAGAGGAATAATGATGGTGAAAAGATAAAAATGAATCAAATAATTATAGATATGCATCCAACATGATTAGTGAAAATCGAATAAAAGTTCGAATGATAAATCTAGATCAAATTCATTGATTTAGGCTTTGAGGGTATCAAAAAATATTGAAAAGAGCCTCGATTTTATGCTAGAACATAAACAGGTGGGAGAAGGGGAATTAAAATTTAATTAAGTGAAAAATGGTATCTTTAACCCAAATATATGGGCCACATGGTTTAGTCACATGGTTAGACAAACCATGTACCAAAAGTCTGAAGGCCACATCCATAAGAGGGGACCCACATTGTTAGGCTACATAGTCTGAGAAACTATGTGCCTACCATTCCATTATTCTCATCAAAAAACTATAGAGTTTTTCCATGACCATGTATCCTTGAGCACATGGTTTGGGTAACTGATGAACCCAACATCACACCACTATCCATACCCACATGTTTTAGGGATACCATGTGGGATATGTTTCACGGTTTAAAATGATATGTGGGATACTTATTTTATCCACCGGCCTGGGTTTCGAGCTCCGATCAAGGCTCAGACACCTGAGAGATCATCATATCCTCATTTGAAATCTAATATAAGTCCAATATAAAGAATTTTACTGAATTAAAAAGGATTCATACCAGTGAGAAAAAATTAAGTTCTTACACCATAGCTTTGAGAAAGCCAAGGATGTTACACTAAAATCCTAGGAATCAAGTAACATATAGTTCTTATGAGGCCCAGGTATAAGAGGCCATTGTGAATGACCCAAATGAATGAAGATGACCCAAATGGATTGATGGGGAGGATTTTATTATTTATATATATTTTAATATGGTCATATTTTATGAGGTATTAGTGTCACAACAAAACATGAGTTAATCAGAATATTGTCATATATAGTTGTGGTATATATGGAGGCATTATCCTAGTAATTTTTTTAGGGAGTCATTAAACCAAGCCAAAAAACCATATACATAATATATCTAATTAAATAGAGAGGTCACCTAATCATGGATAGTTATTACACATGGTGTTTTTAACCCACATAGATCTATAGATTACTTAATGGGATACAAGTGACATGAGATCACATGGGTTGTATCACTTTATGTAGTTTTTGAGAATCTTGTTAAACTATTCCAAATAGTTTTAATTACTTTGGGATGGAATATACATAATTTAGAATAAAAACATGAATGAGGATTCACGATATATTTATTTTCTGATCATGTTAAATAGAATTTTATAGTGGGGGTATTTTGTGAAAATATTTCTCATTGATAAAGAGAAATAACCATATCTTAGAGATGAATAATTGAGTGCATGTTAAAAAACAATAAAATGTTGAGATTTGATTACAATTTATTTTTGGATATAGTATCCATGATATGATTAAATATATTTTGTTTGTAAGAATCAATTGATAATTAGTTATTAAAAATGATATAGTGAATAGGAAATTGGAGGAAACCTGTCATGGATAGAGAATCCCAAAATAATAGGATAGATGCTGAAAGAGTTCAAAATATGTTCATAATTGGGAATATGATACAAGATATAGGAATAAATACATATCCTATGTTAGTAGGAATAAATCCATGGATAATTCTTATAAATAGTAATTTTTTGTCAAAGATCAATTGTACCATGGTATTATAATTTGATAATATATCCAATACTATTTCATCAGCAATGAAAGGGCATGGTCCCCTATATTGATCAATCTATATCATATGGGATAGAAATTTTATATATTGTTAAAATGGAATATCCCATTCTAATTAGTATAAGGTTATACATATTTTATCATATATCATATAGTTTAATAACATGTGACAAAGATAGATGGTTGATATTCCAAAAAGTTTTAGATTATTTTTTCGATAGAAAAGTTCAATATATAAAGAACTATAGATTGAGTATTCTTATATATATTGGGATATTAACATATGAGGATTATATTTATTAATGAATTGAACACTCTTTTTATTTTTTAAACCTGCAATATATACTTTTTATTAGGTAGTTTAATATCACACGAATATGGATGCAATGCTATCTTGTATTAGGTTATTCAGAATTTTCAAATCTGTGAGGCTATATAAAGATCTAGATCAGGTGAAGAATAATATGCATACCTCTTATTACCAAATATATTGATGTAAAAATACACATGAATTAGGGCGATTGAACATAAATACAAATCATTGATTTGATTTTAATTTTAGGATGACCCAAATATAATTTATTTATGCATATCTATGTATCCAAAGACAATTAAAATCAAGACATATGCACTTTTGATAAAGGAAACCTTTCTAGATCATGATCTTACATGTCAGTATATTATTATCACAAATTTACCCTTATAAGAACACATATTAAGGGATGTCTTAAAAAAATCGGATTTATATGGAAGAGACATTAATCATAATGAAATTGAAATATTTATCCAGTTTATTGAAATTCAGGATGGACCATCTGTTTTATGGTTTAATGTCACCTGAAAAAAAATAGAGTTCTATAGTTTGAGGTCACGTGATCAGTACACACACTGATCTAGATCATGTGACAAAATCATCACATTATATTATTTTCATGTAAGGGGAGAAAGTATAACATGAATAAATTGGGCATTAAAATTTAGAAAAGGTGGTGGAATAATGAAATTATACACGTAGATAGTTCCAATAGTTTAGAAAACACTAAATATCTTATAATATAATGAATCAAGACACACATAGTCCATATTAAATAAATCAAATTGTACATATATTTGTAATTTATATGGTAGTATGGTAAAAATATATGGGATCCCCATTGATCAAAAGATGTATAAATGACACGAGTTAAGAAATCCCTCACCTTAAAATTAGTGTCTAGAAATAGGTTTGTCTCTATGATATGAATGAATGATTTTGGAATATTTATATATCCTAAAATAATAGGAATCAAGTAGCGTCAATCAATTATGAAATGGTATTATATATATAATTAGTACAATTAATGAATGAACCTAAATATCCACTAGGAATTTATATATGGATCTTTGTCTTGTGTAAAGAAAATGCTCCTCAGAATTCAAAATCTATAACTGTAAAAGATTTATATATTGTAGATCACATGTATTTAGTTTAAATTAATGTTACTAGGACTTATATTACATATTTTAATGACATGTTCATGGTACATATGTTCTATGTATTTTAATTATGTAAAACTAGGACTTATGTTCAGACCCATTTATAATTGTATAGTTGGGACTTGTGTGTTATGTATTTTTTAGTCTTCCAACTAAGAATTATGTTCTATTATGTTTCTAAATGGACAATTAGGACTTATGGAAACCCATAATGAATTTATGAATAATTTCATAGGAAACCTAGCATTGTTAGTGTTAATGACAGACTATATGTCCACCACATTCATTGAATGAGATCCATCAGAATATAAATTATTTATTTCATTAGGTCCCTCTAATGTTAGTTATAGATTTAAGGTTTTATTCCCAGGTACCATTATAGATTTCAGATCCAATAGTAGTTCTCCATGGTATAATTATATGATATCATTCTTCCTTTTAAATTCTTTTGGAACTCAGTTTGGATGGATTTATGTGTTATATAATGTCTATAAAATTTTCCCATCATGTTAGTCCAAGTCGTTAAACTAAATATGAGACTAATAATCTTATTAAAACAAATTACAGATGGAAATATGATGAAAGGGTAGTTAAATATAAATGGTAATGACTTCATATTTCCCATATATTGTATAATATGGGGTATTATGTGTACCATTATGTGTTGGGGTGTGATAATTAGAAAAATAATGTGGGGGTTTCTCTAGAAAAAAATATCATTTCCATGTCTACCTTCATTAGAAGGATATTATTAGTTTTTTTGAAATATTATATCTATCTATTTGATGATTTGGAGTAGTGGGATGAGTGTTTATACTAGATATTATTTTCCTGGTATAAATGTTTGAACACAAAAGAGTAGAAATATGTGTCATTTTTCATTAATATTGTGTTAGGGACCCTAAATCTGGTGATGGTATTTTTATTTATAAGCATTTCTATGACTTCTATGAGTGATATGACCTCATAAACCATGAATAATAAATCAGTGTCTATAAGGATGTACATAAAATTTTTGGATGTATCTAGGGATATAGCCCCATGACATTGATTCCATATATTAAAATTGACCAAGAGTATCTAGTAGTGTGTATAATTTCATTTTATTTATTAATAAAATTCGCATATATCTAACAAGAATGGAATTTCATCATGAAATAAATTTATTGTAGAATCATTGATGGATAAATTTATTCAAATAAATTATTTAAACAAATATCTTGGTTTTTATGTTTTGAAATCCACAAGCACTACCATGGACATCTTACATAACATTCAAGGTTCCTCTTTATTTAAGGTATTTGAGGAGGATTCTATAAAATTTAATTAATAGAGAAATTTTTGGGAATTTTGGTCTTTATATGGGGTGAAATTTATTTCCCATCGCTAGATTAGTACTTTCATGGATCAATGTGATTGGATCAGTCTAAATCAGAGGTAGTGTTCTACAGAACACCACCATCTAGTTAGGGGACTAATAAAAGATGATATGGGATCACAATTATTAGGGGTGGTATTAGAATAATTCATAACATCCATATTAATTTTAATAATTGGTTATATAAAGTTGTAGTGTGTGGGGAGAATAAATATCATGTCGTGGTTTCTATTTTTATGTTCATTGATGCATTGTCCATTGAATTGGAAATAGCGCTCCATGAATGAAGGATTTTAAATATTATTTCATTTGAGGGGATCTTAGGAGTCATCCCTCATACATTATAAAAATGGAAAACAATTCATCCTTATTAATGGATTATTCAATATTGATATTCTTGATTATCAACTCTCATTCAACGTTAATTTTAAAGGGGAACACTAGTATCTAAGGAGCTTTCTCTAATCTCACAGTCAGAGCTTGGTATTCTTTGTCATTTTTGGTACATCCTTCTGATAGAAGGATAGAGTTTGGAATAACTATTTTTCATGGGGGATGAGTATATTTCTTAGGAAAACCTTATTATTATTTGTTTTTTTTCTATCCCCAATCTTTTGGGATTTTATAATCACCATCAGAGTACATAGATCATATCTATGTATTCTCACATTATTAGAAAATCACTTAGGTTGGGTTCTCTTTAGGATGTAGTAACATTTCAGGTGTAGGGTGTTTGGTAAGGAAATCATAAAAATATTACCCATTGGATTCCTTTTAAAAAAACAAAATGGAGGTTATGCTATAGCATAATAAATGCCAATCATGTTATATTCCACATTAACATCAGCAAACAAATGATAATTTTGATCAAGCCTTTATAGGAGACAAGATGGACAACATGATATTACAGGTAATGCCTCAACATCTATTCAATAAAAATAAATTATATTTAGTCCTTTTTTATATTATATTATCATGTCTCAGCATCCAACAAGGTTCCAATGAGATAATTTAGATTGTTTTGTTTTTTTACATAAATGTTTTTGGTAACGTGTGTAATGAACTAGAATTTTATCAATGTAATTTCCCATATCATTATATAAATTAAAACAATAAAAAAGACTTATTTCCATGATTCAACTCCATGGAAATAGCTCCCAATACCGTGGTTGTATCCTACAGAAATGGTTTTGGCCAACCATGGCACTATCGTTGTGGCAGTATGTCCCGACCTAATGCCACAGTTTTAACCGCGGCAGTAGCTTCCTATTTCCATAGTTTTAAAAACTGTGGCAATAGTGATCCAAATTCACCATCGTGGCGGTTGACCTATAGCCATAGTTTAAACTGTGGCTATAGGATGCTATTTCCATGGTTCTAACCATGTAAATAGCTTAAATAAAAAATGTGCCAGTCGAGTTTTGATGCATGCACCTCTCGTCTTCCAACCTGCGACGCTTACCACTACACTGCCAAACACTTACCATATATATATATATATATATATATCTGTGTGTGTGTAATGATATATATATATATATATAAATTGTGGTAATGTCCACAAAACTGTGGCAGTAGGCCTTCCTGGCAAAAATTTTGCGAGAATGTTTTCCCATGGATGTGCGGAAAACCTATAGCCACTGTTTTGGAAAATCGTGGCTATAGGCCACGGAAAACAGACTTATAGCCATAGTTTTTATACTATGGCTATACGCTGTAAAATTGTGGCTAGAGTAATGTGTCTATAGCTTCATTTTCTAGTGGTGTTAAATGTGTAATATTTAACAATTTAGTATTATATATAGCACATTCACCACATAATAGAACAAAAATATTTTAATAGTATTCAATTAAACATTAAATTTAGTGGATAAATATATTCATACGAATTAAATTTTTTACAATTGAATAAAAAATAGAAATTAAGAAAACTAAAACATAGAAATATGTATATTATATATCCTCATGTATGATAATACTCACTAAAAATAACGTATAAATGAAAAAACTATTTTTAATGAAATATTCATTTTGAAAATAAAATTCTATATAACCCTGAGAAAAAAAAAGCGAATGAAGAAAGAATGAAATATGTACCATATAAAGAATGTTGAAAAGACATATAACCATTATAAATCTGACCATTAGAATAGTATTATGACAGTTGGAATAGTAATATAACTTCCAGGAATTAAAGTATATCTATTATAAATATAACACCACTAATAAAATTTTAGACTAATATTTAGACATATAATAAAAGGAAAATTTACAAAATTATCAAGATAATAATTAATAAATGCCATAAAGTTTATAGAAATAGTGTTTATATTTTTGTAAATAACCAATGATTTTTTATGAAAACATAAAAATATAAAAAAATGATTATTTTTATAAAAATTTTCTATAATATTATAAAATGTTACATTATAATGATATTATAATATTATTATTCCATAAGTAATTTTTTCTACATTTAGAAAATGGATTATAATATTAAATTGATTTTTTCTCCAATAAATTTTGATTTTATTTAAAATTTATACTTCTCATATTTTGAAAATTATTTCCACAAAATTAATTTCAATTTTTGAATATAAACATAATAAATCTTTGGAGTTAATGATTATTATTTCTCTAAAATAGTTGAAATTGTGAAGATTAGTGGAATATGAAAAAATATAGTACTTATCATTATAAGAAAAATACATGAATTAATGAATCATGGGTGATAAAAGAAACCATTAGTTTGGTGCCAAATATATAAATAAATCTATATAGTTAAATGATTCATCACTATGTATTTTGGAGAAAAAATAATAAACTAATTAATATTAAAATAAAAACACCCCTCTTTTGAGCATATAAATACCAATTAATCACCCCACACATTAATTTATTTGGATATTGCACAAACTTGACCCATTTATCTCTCCAACCCTCATCCCCATAACCAATGAGTACTAGTCATATCAATAGAACAATCCATGGATCCTTATGTGGTGTCCTAGGAGAAGACATCCAAAAGGGATAGTATTATTGCCAATTATTTTTTAGTATTTATTACTCTGGAGCTTAAACAAATTACATAGAACATGAAATAGTGACTCATGTATAATAAATATATATGAATTTTATTTTTTAATTTAATATATAATATCCATCCTTTTATCATTTTATTCAAAAATGAAATCACTATTAACTTTATGGTTTGTTCATAACCTCACTAAACATCATACTTCTTATTGTGTTTCACAATCACCTTCATTCTTTTCATAAATTCAATTTTTATCTATTTAAATCATCTATGTATGATTATTTTTTTTACATTAATATTTTCTCATGTATATATATCCCTAATACTAAAGGAAATATAATGTACTCATTATAGTAATAAGACCCACCAAAATCGACTAAGTGTATAACAATAATACCTATGCCCAATAAATAATGCATATTGATGGATACAATTGAATATTAGGGTTAATATGAAAATTTGGAATATAATTAATTAAATATAATTAATCTTATAGTGTTATTCATGTATTCCATAAGAACTCTCATAAATAGATATGAAATAATTCTTCCTTAGAACCATGAGATGAGCGACCTTGGAACTGGAGAAATAGAAATGAAATATCAATTAAATGAGAAAAATATGACAAAATACCATTATAATAAATAATAAATATTAGAAACATATTCTCATTTGTGTATTTACTATATCTAGTTTGATTAATATGTATTTTATGTGATGGTACATAGAGAATCTAGAACTCAAGAATGGGATCGCTCTATACCTACCTCTTTTCTTGTGGTGACACATTTTTCTCTCTACCACACATTTCATCACTATTTAATTTTATTCTATAGCCTTTTAATATTTCTATTATTTGTATACCTATATTATTCTCAAAAATTTTATGGGATATACATTCCTTATGATAATTTTTCAATAACCTCTTAAAAATAATACTTCATTAAGGGTAATTTTTTATCCCATAACATATTCAAGAAAAAATAACTTAAAGACATTTACCAATTAATAATTTCACTAAATAAGAACTATTTTTGGGTAAAACCATTTTTATAGAACTTCTTTCAATAAAAATTTAATATTTTTTCCTTAATTAAATGTTATTATCAATTCCTTAAATATATTGTCTTAAATGGGTTATTTTATCACACAATTATCTACCCTTTCTCATGAATTTTTATTTAAATAAAATCTATTCTTGATTTCTACTCTTATTGAGTAAAATATTAATATAATAAATATTTAATTCATTCAAATATTTGTAATTTTTATGAAATATCCTTTTAATATTCTTTGAGGAGTGAATATTTAATTCATTACATTCCATTGGTATTTCTTATGCTTGTGTCTTTTGTTTTATTCCCATAGTTGGCACAAATATTCATGTACATGGCTTTATGGATGCACCCAAATAGATATCCAATGAATGGAGTGGTGTTTATATCTCATAAGTTGATATATATATGGGATTATGGGGTAATAATAATCTATGATGGGATATTTTTCACCATGTTATATTTTATTTTCAGTTAGATCTGACTTCTACATTTTTCATGTTTTATAGTTTTTACACATTCCAATGTTTTCCTGATATTATGATTTGATTTTATATATTTCATTTTTTATCATGATTATTCCTGACCTATGTATGTTTTCATATCATGTTATCACATTCGACTCTTATGTCATGATTCATCATCATTTTTATTCCCATATTAGGTGTTATAGCTCCCCACATTTCATTCTTCATTTTGAAGGTTATCAATTTTTATTTTAGAATCTCAAATAGAATTTGCAACACATTAGTTAAAATAACTTAAATATATAGTTTTTTTAGTTTCATGTAGACATATTATGAACATAGTATTCTAAATAATTCAATCTGATGTATTCTAGGGTAATATATAAGGGATATTTAAGTTAAAAATAATATAATATGACATGTCAAAGGTTTTGGTCAATATAGATGGTATCAAGTAATGATTTATAATTTTTAGTGATTAGGATAACAATAAAAAAGAAAAAAACTATGTATATGTCTATGTTACTGAAAAAATCCTTAAATTTTATAAATAATAGAGTCACTGGATTCTAAATGATAAAAATCATGTCTAGATACTATAAGTGGATGAGGATCTTTCACAGATGTAAAAAGGGGTATTAGACCTAAAAGGTATTTTTTTTGTTTTAACATGGACTATACCTGGTGGATGATATAAAAACCTTTATATTCATCTATTTTTCTCTCTAGGGGGATATGAGTCAATAAATTAAAAATCAACTTGTGAATGATTATGATAGAATTGAATATATTGTTATGATGGAAAACCTATTATAAAAATGACCATAGATACCCTACAATAAAAAATAGGGAATTGTAATATGAGAAATACATACCATTTATATGTTATCATTTAATTTTTCTTGTTTCCCTATTTATATTTTTATTAGTTAATTTATTCATAGCGATAATTTTTTACTTTAATTATTTAATGGAAGGAAGTATGAGGAATAATGCCAAAAAACTGTGTGATAAGAAATGTGATAACTGCCTTAATGTGTTGTTTAATCTAATGGTATTTTAATCCTAGAACATCAAGGGAGTACATTCTCAATTTATATAATTCTGAATAATAAATTGAATCATGTTTAACTCCTTATTTATCCTATCAAAGATAATGTGATGATTGCGTTATTTAGGGGACAAAAGACTCAAAGTATTGGTGGATATTCTAAACACTAATCCTTGAATAATGGATTAACTTCATTATTTTAAATTTGATTTGAATTACACTACTATCATTTCTATTAAATAGATGATATTAAATCTAAAAAATAGGATAAATCACAAAAAAGAACCACAAAAATCCCATTATCCCCCTATCCTCAAAGCCAAGAGCTAAGGAGGTCTGAAATAGTGATGATCGAGTGCATCCCATCTGATCAAGTGGACCACTCGGGCTTCAAGACATAAAAAGTATGAAAGAAAATACCCCATGGATCATAAATAGTTTGAAAAGTCAGGTGATCAACAACCTTTTTTCCCTCACCCAAGTTTGTACCACTTTGATGTTGCTACCAAGAATACGATGGAATTTCCTAATGACATGGGTGATCGACCATGTTGAAAATCCTTGGTCAAGTAGGGACTTGTGCACCATAGTTAGGTTAGTTTCCAATTCAATGATGATTGTATCCTTTTGGATGCATAAGGAGAGCCAATAAAACATTTCTATGGAATTGTCCGGTAAATAGGATCCATGACCCAAACATACTCTATAATCCATGTACACCAACCCACTGTTGATACACCCCCCCCCCCATGCATTATACCCTGAGAACGTGAACCATCAATGTTGAGTTTTAGCCCTCTAGCTGGTGGGTTCCAACGAACCCATTTTCCCTTGGTCCCACTAACTATGGGAACCTCCGAGGACCTTACTGAAAACAAAATGAGAGACGATGCTTCTCTCCAGTTGCGAACATCCCAAGCCAAGTAACATAAAAGAGTTTTCATCCAGACAATTATATCACTTGCCAATGTGACCATTCCCTCATGTATCATCTTGATCCTCGCTGTCTAGAGGATCCAGCATCCTGCATGTAACACCACCATCTGCACCAGCCTTTCTGAACCGCTTCCTCCATAACCATGGTACAAACTTTCTAAAAAGGAGAGACTATCCATTATGGGATTGAATACTACAGTGAAACCCCCAAAACATTTCCATACCACGTGTTCCCATTCAGGTTCAAAAAATAGGTGATCCCCACTTTCCTCAGTATTAGTTTTGTAGCACCCACATCTTGAGGACATGTAAACCCCACACCACATGAAATTCTCATATGTTGATGTAACTTTTTCCTAATTATCTAGGTGAGGATGTTGAATTTTTTAAGAATATCATTATCCCCGAAAACCTCATCCAAAATGTCCACATTTTCCTGAACCTACGCCATGGAGACCTGCTGAAAGGCCTTTCTCATGGAGGACCCAGGGGTGGATGGGGTGAAGACATAAGAGGCATGGTCAGAATTAAGCTCAATCAGGTTGAAGATATATGTTTTCTCCCTATCCAGATCCACCGTGATAATGGAAGAAAATAACCTGGCCTCCCAAAAGGTAATTTTGGTGACAGGGTACCCTTGAAAACTAATAATGGTGCCACAATAGTTTTGGTGCAAAAAGGACAAATCCCCTCTCCCCACGAGCCAGTAAGAATGCATATGGAGAATGGAAATAAGAGGGCCTATCACCGAGTAGATGGACGATGTATGGCCCTCTACTAGAGACTGGTTTCCTGAGGAATAGTAGTGGATGATCTTCCCCCATAAATTTCATTGTTCCATGACACGACATGCTAATCTAGCATGCATGCAGTAAAATATGTCTTTGAGGATTCAGACATTAATTCCTCCACAAACTGACCTTGACAACTTGGTCCAAGAGGCCTAGTGTTTCTTACCTATGGAGAGGGGGTCCCAGATGAAGTGAGTGAGGATTCTATAAATGTTTTTAATGAATCCTTTTGGGGATTTGATGGAAGAGAGGGCATGCACCAGAGAAGCTATAATTACACTATTAACCAGCACAATCTGTTTCCCTGTAGATAGGGACTTGTTCTTCCAGTTCATCACTCGGTCGGTAATCATGGTGAGAAGTGGTCAAAGTCTCCGATTCGAATTATACTCGAAGAAATGGGGGCACCAAGGTAGTCCAAGTGTAGATATCCTCTCCGTATGTCTATATTGAGGCTCATAGAGGAAATGCATGCGGATGTGCACCCATTCAAGCTGTAGAAGTTACTCTTATTGTTCTTCATGACCTTACCACTCCAGTGACTATACTTCTCCAACAAAATTTTCAGGCTACAAATATATCTACTTGAGTTATTCATGAAAATTATGTAATCATCTGCAAATAAGATATGAGACACTATAGAGAGGCTCTATTTTCTACAATACAGAATATTGACACCAATTGTAAGAATCCAGTGAATGATACAACTAAGACCATCCTAGAAAATAATGTACAGGATTGGAGAGTTCAAATCCCCCTACCATAGCCTACAAGCACCTTGAAGAATCCATATGATCTCACGATGAAAGTAACTCATAACTAGGAGGAGAAAAAAATGGAAGATGATATCAATATTCCTAGGAGGTAAAACCATACCTGAAACTACCTTATTAATGAATCTCCACTATACTCGGTCGAAGGATTTGTTTATATCGAGTTTGATCGCTATATTGGACCCCTTGTTTTAATGTTCATATCACGAGACATTTCTTGATCTAGGGTAGTGGATTCTTTTATAGTGCATACCTTAAGAAAATCATGTTGTTCTGACGACACCCACTGAGGTATATGTATGGCCAACCAGGAGTTAATAATGGTATCTAGGATTTTATAGGATACATTGCACATTCTTATCAGTTTACAGTGCATTATATAATAGGGGGTCTTGGATTTAGTAAGAAGCACCATTGTAGTGTCACTAGTGACCCGAGGTAAACTCCCTCCCCAAAAAAAGTCTGGCACTACCTTCACTAAGTCCTCTTTCACAATGTCCCATGATGATCTATAGAAAGAATGAGGAAATCCATTTGGAACCACAACACTCTCAGGGTTCAAAAGTATCATGGCATCCTGAATCTATTTCTCAATCAGTATTGCACCTAGAAATTCATTGTCCATGGCTGAGACTAATGAAGGAATTATAGTTAATATGCCCATTTTCTCTGAAGGGTACCTGTTTGGAATACATTCTTTGGGCCCAGAAATAAGGTCATTGAAAATGGTGCTAGATAGGCCACCCACCATGTCCCCATCATCTGTATATGAGCCCTCATCTAATAGAACATTTGGTTTGATCAATCATCCCCACATCTTGATTCAAGCTTGATAATATGTGGTGTTCTTATCTCCCTCTTTAATCCATTTAATCCTCTCCCTCTCTCTGGCCTATCATTCTTGTTTCAAAATCATGTCTGCAAGAATATCTTTATTCCCCAGAAGTACCTCAAAAACCCGTTCATCCCACACATCTTCCAGGATCCTCTAGAGATAATCTACATCATAATGGTGATCTCTAACTCACCATCCATGTGGTGAAGATCTTTCTACCATGCTTGAAGAGTCGATTTTAATATCCTCAACTTATTGCAAAACTCTATCCATGTGTTCCCCTAAATCTGTATATTGAAAGAGTTACAAACTAGGTTTGAGTTTCCTAGTTTACTGGTACAAAATTGGCTAATGTAGATGCATTTTTGGTGGTATTTTATCGAGTCTATAGAGATCAAGAGAAGGGAGTGGTCTGAAATACCATGAACCAAATGATTAACCATAGAGCTAGAGAAGGTCAAGATGGAATGTATGTTGCCCATGAACCTATACAGCTAGCTCCACATGCGATGGTTCCCCATTTAGTTATTGAACTAGGTAAACCACTCACCCACATATCCAATGTCTAAAATAAACATGCCTACTATGAAAAGATTGATGTCTACGTTGGCCTTCTTGCGAAACAGAACCCTTCCCTTTCTCTCCTCTGGATCCGCAACAATGTTGAAATCACATCCTACTAACCACGGCTCTGAACCAGGATCAATATCATAGATATCCTTCCACATACCCTCTCTATGATCATGGTCACATCTCCCATAAACAAAGGACACAAAAAAAGAGTACAGGTCACTAGAAACCTTGGTAGTAATTAACTGATCTCCATCTTAAATCAGATCCATCTAATTGTTCATGCTCCAAAAAAATCCAGATATGTCGATTGAAAGTGTAGGTGTGCCTGTATCCATGTAACCTGATATTTCTAGAGAAATCCATGATTCATTGGGTCTACTATTTCTTCTCTAGAATGGCCACGACTACAGCTTTATATTTGGAGATTTCATATGCCATGAATTCTGACTTAACCTGGGATCCTTCCCCCAGGCATTCCATATGAGAAGCTGGATCATTCATGAAAGTGTGTCATGTTATTTTCTCCAAGACTCCTAGCCTTCACAAAATGAGAGGAAGAGATCACCTTCTGATTCGTTGATTTCGAGCTAGTGCATATTCTATATGCATTGGTAGAACATGCTGTTGGAGAAAGTGGGATCTCAATATATAAGCCACTTGGACCCCTCCGATTACCAAGGAGTGAAGAACCACATTTCCTATTGGAATGAACCTCTCAGGGTGAAGAGATAACCAGTACCATGTGAGGGTCCAAAGTTAGAGGATGAGGGTTATGATCTCGGGGAGAGCCTGGTGCTGTGGAGATAAAATTAAATACATCAAATGTTAAGGATTATAAAAAAATTATTTTCTAATATTTATTTCTTGAAAATATATATCATAAAATTTAATGGGAGTTCCTTGTACTAACAAAAATGTATGATGTGTATACCAAGGAAAATGAAGAAAACATCATTAAGCATTTAAGGTATTCCAATGATATTTTCATTGATACAAAATGTACGACATATTCAATCATTAGTGGATTAATACCATTTCATTGAATATATTTTTTGAACAAAGACTATGATATCTTTGAAGATATTTTCCATTGTTCACTATGGTAAAGATAGATATTAGTGATTCTCAGTGGTTTCAAGGGGTTTTATATTTAAGTTAGAAATTTGTGAATAATTAAGGATGATCAATAGATAAATCCAATATAGGAAAGACCACTCAATTTACCATATATAAAAAGTGTGGGATGTTGTATACTAGAAAATGTTTCAAGGAAATATGGATATCATTCTTGTCTAGAAATGTGAGGAATCATGATAATAAATTCTAATTGGATATGAAGAATACCACTAATTAAATGGATCAAAATAATGTTCTGATATACCGTATGAATTTTTTTCACTATTTTTACTAAAAGAAAAATAGGCATTATAGATCCCATGAATAGAACTACTTCCTAGTAAGTTTATATGGAATGATTATCCCAAAAAATATCATCCTAATTACTTTAGTGGAATTTCATTCAAGACTATAGATAGATTGAATGTCCTTATATAGAGCCAATGTCAAATTCTATGATAGAGAATTCACTCTCCATATTTCAAGTAATCCAATAACTATATACGAGTAAATGGAGGAGGATGAATATGTTTTGTAATATTCTTTTCAATCATGGTTATTATTTCATTATGAAAAATCATTTATATGAAAAACATATTGATAAAAATTAGAGACTCATTCTTGATGATAGGTGCATTCTAAGACACAATACTAATTTATTCTTTGTCGAGTTATTTGAAATTTCTCTTAACAATGATGTTGAGTTATCAATTGAAAATATTCCTATATCCATTCTAATTTCCATGACTACCAATAGAATGGACACCATTATGTTGGAAGAAATAATAAAGTAGATATAAGAGAATCTGGAAAAAAAAATTTACACATTGGTAAACTAACACAGGGGTACACTAGTCATATGCATCAAGAATAAAGATTTTTTAATTGCCATTTCCATTGATTATTTTGAAATGAATAATACCGAAAAAAATCAAAAATTATCCCTTTTGATGAATTTAGTACTTGTTTGATCAACTACATGGTTCATAGTACATCTCTTTTGAGGACCTGCATCATGAAAATTTATAATTGAAGTAAATTGTGGATAATATTACAAATACTACCAAGGAACAGTGTATGGATACCATATGTTCATAGTGAGTCCATTAAAACTCACTAAATCTCTAGAAATATTAATGTATTTAATTAATATTTCCATTAGGTATTACCTAGACACAATTTTGGTATAAATTGTAGATTATATTCTTATATGTTTAGAAGGAAATTAGATTCGTGTAGAGAATTTTTATACTATGGTGGAGACGTTAATATGGGACATGATATATGAAATGTATAGTAAATGTGTGTTTATATGGAGGAAGTATCATTATTAAGGAATCATATTTCAATTAAAGGGACATATGTGGATCCTTTAATGATAAATAAGATTATTTAGTGTCTTAATACCACAACTGTTTTGGATAACTATAGTTTTCATGGACTACTGAGGTATTAGTTGGTGCTACACATGCATATCAACTATAATAATTCATTATTTTTCAAAACAAGTGAAAAAATAATCTTGGGGAGTACCATCCATCAGTATTCGGGGAGTTTTTATGAAATATCATAATTCCTGAGAAGACCGTAATTATTGGTTTTCAAATCACTAGTGAGAGAAATTACATGAAAAATCCATCAAGTTAAATGGCTGAATAAATATCCATAATAAACCATAGGGAAATTAATCACACAACTATCTCATTGTGTGATAAAATCTCTTAGTTTGTGAGTTTCATATAAAGGGAGATGTTTAATCACATCCTTATATGAGTTCCCTCGAGTGGAAATGGAATGAGTGATACAAAATACATTTTTGTGTGACTTGGATGCCAGATACATGATGTGGCTATAGGTTCTAGGCATAGTGTTTGAAAAGACAATTTTTCTATATATAGAGAACACCCATCCTTTTATGGGGACAAACTTTTGGATGTTAAAGAATTGGGATCTCATTCAAAAAAAACCTTCATTCATGAACTTGTGTGACCCCAAACCTCATTATAGACTAAAATAAGTATATATGTTTCGGGTTTTCCCTCAAATGGGGCCTTAACCACATCGTCTGATATTATAAATTTTCTTATTAGACCCCCTTATAGGATAGTAGGGTTCATGAAATATGACCATCCTCCAAGAAACTCCTTACTTTATTCACCACCTTATGTTTCTAGAAATTTTACTTTATGAATACTTGACCTGACCATGTTCTGGAACCCATGGATCACTTAAATTCTAAAGTGAACACAACTCAATTGTTTTGTGCATTAAATCTGGGTCACTGAACAAATCCTTCCATCCACAAATAATAGTTCAATATGAATTTAGTGCTCAACTACCCTCCACCAATATACAATTTATTCATTTTTTTAACTATACCCAAGAGAATGGTGTTATCGACCATCGTGGCAAGAACCTTTTTTTATTCATTGGTTATGAGACCTTTTTCAAAAAAATTATGGAATCATGTTTACAAAACAATTATATTACCCTTTGGTAAGGTAATATGGGATCCCTATTAACCCTAAATGGGAATGCGCTCCCCCATGTGTATGTCTCAACCACATTCAAGCAGCAAGACATTAAACTATATAGGGAGTTCAGCCTATACCCATGATGTTAAGCTATAAAAAACCTTCATCATCACATGATGGTAAGTTGTATCCTTACACTATGTGAAAAAAATTATATCCATCTAGTTTTAAGCATGATATAATACTCCATATTCTATGAATTTTATACCTAGAATCCCCACACCATCCATTGTAGTCACTTCTTTCACAAAATAAGAATCCTCAATGCATGCCACGAAAATGTATACACCATTAGAACTACATGACCATGAATTGGTCACTTAAACTTTGTTTTTTTATCATTGTATCATAATAGGGTATGTGTTATGCCTCCCTAAGGTTCATTATAAGCAAAACTATAAATCCATTTCTCTTCCCCGTGGAAGGGACAACCATTAAGTGTGATCATTACTTCCAAAAAAACTCTTACATCCTAAAATTTTTGTCCCCATATGACCTCATTTACACTAAATGGATCTATCTTATATTTATACTATTAGGTTATGAACCTATTTGGGAAAATCCACACTATAATATAAACCTATCATCAAGTCCCCCTCCGAATCTAAGCATGTGATAACATCCTTCCAAGATTTTGAACCTTTGAAAATGTACCTACAAGACATTAAGCATGTTACAATGTCCCCAAAAGGAATTAAACTAGTCCAAAATCCCCAAAAATCATTAAACATCTTCCACATCCAAAATAAACTTTTAATATGTTACCCTTACGAATTCATCAAAATCATTACACCATTTTTTGGGCATGAGAATTATTTTAAAATGAGCCATGGATGCCTTATACCCCCATGAGAGTTCCCCTATAATAGATAAAAGATGCCTTGGTAACTATACCAAGGACACATCACATAGGATAATCCCTAAAATCTAAAAGAAAAAGAATTTACACATTCCCAACACACCTATAATTCATAGATATTTATAAATTATAAACGTCATATTTAGCTATGATATATGTTTTATTTCCTATTATAACATAAAGTGTAATAATTAACCAGTGTCCAATTCATGGTGTTGTTGATAATGATATCCATGAATAAGACAAACAATAACATCGGAGACCCAAATAAGGAAATGAACTATATAGAGGGATACATTGAGAATATGACACACTTCAACTATGAGAATATTATTTACAAAGGAAGTCACAATTTTTGTATATCAGCGGTTTTAGACATAATTATATCAATTCATTTATGTTATGAGGATTAAAAAAATGATTAAATTAAATGACACACTTCTCTAGTAATTGGGGAAAAAATAATATTGGTATCCACTATCTAACGAATCATATACATGAATCATTTATCCACCCTTAAAGGGTTTAATAGCATTTGAAATATTTCACATCACTTATATCAGAAATGCATTGATGGTTTACACATGTATCCTAAAGTACATAAGTTGTGATACACGATCGAAAACCCACCGCCAATATGCAACAAACATGATAAAAATGGATTGGTATCGCCAGATAACCATAATCATTCAATTAGGACCACCATTAAAATAAATACCATGAACCAATTCCCAATCACCCATTTAGAGCTCATCCAATAGTGGGCAATCAATTAACTTTTTTACCATGATGAACAAGAATGAGTCATAAAGACTATGTACATGGATAGATAGAACATAGAACCTAGGACACCATGATGACATAACCTCCATCATGAGTCGGGTAAGGGGAAAACACCATTTTCATGAGGGAACCAAATTTTATGAATCACTCCCTGAAATGTTCTGATAACTGGATACCCTACATCGTGGAGGTAGAGAGACATTCGGGTTGCACCAATTGTTACAACTACCTTGGAGTCTCTTATAAGGGATCCCACTATACAATGATAATAATGTCGGGTGGATCCATAGGCTAACGAGCTAGATGATCTCATCCATGACACTAAAACTTTAGTATAAAACAATCGACGCTAACATCGGGGAATGTATCCAATAATTCCTAACATGAGCACTCTCCACCACCTCGATTAGACCTTGATATTATAGGATCACCTCTATATTTCATCACTAACATATAATGGGGAATGTCATTATCAAACTAGGATCAATATACCATCCACCCAATGGGTGGGAAAGGTTAACTTTCCTCAACATGGGTTCCACTAGAAACCATCATGAACCATACCAAGATAAATAATATCACTATAGAGGTCCTCAAAACAACACCATAAACCAACACAGATGTCCTTTTTAAAATAATAGAATCCCCAATCCAAAATATCTATTACAAGGTTGTGGATAAGAAAAACATTATGATGTCCATACCGATCACATGAGTTGTTAGAAATGCATAATAAATTAAAATGAATTTCAAAGGGTTGTGCTTTAGGAACTATCATGATGCCAATATATATAATTTGTTAAAAATCACATTACCATCAACCTCTTAAACTTCTATATGGAGAGAAAAATGTTGGAAAACCCACCACCTTCACCAAAGGATCTAGAGGAAAGATCTCAAAAAATATGGCTAACCATCCCCAAGGTCAAAGTCTAAAGGGTCACTATATCACTCCCAAGTATCATATAAATTGAGGATGTTTTAGATTACTTTGATGTAAACTACATTAAATTTTACAAATCAACATTATCCTCTCACATCTACTCCTCAGAATTATAAGTAATGGAGACATCAAGGTCTCTATTAGCACTCTTAGAAGATTTTGAACATTTTTATGAACCATAGTGGCATAAAAGTATTCCCAATAAACAATAGGTTGTGAACACCCGGAATTATATGGACATATTTATGAAACTTGGGTCACGTATAGAAGACCGTCCATCACTCCAAGGCCAATTTTCATGTGTGATGACACGTCTACCATAAAATAAATAATAGAGTAGGGTTGTGGAACTTCTATACCAAATATCCCAACCATCACTGATTGGGTAATATGAGTATTGGGAGTATGAAAAGACTCTAAACAATTAGAAAGATGATATAATATTAGAGGACCTTGAATCCAAATAGTTGTTAGTTATGTTCCAGCCACCTATTACACTATGTGTCACCTTCCCATAGTACCTCAAAGAGGATCACACCATACACCTTCACCAAAAAAAATTGGTCACCATTCAACAACATCTCAGATCACTAGAATAACAATTTAGGAATTCTTGGACAACTATTGGTCATCCATCAGTTGTTCAAGATGGTTTAAATCAATGCACTCCTGGTGGCCCAATGCTTTGAATTATATGGGTATCATCAAATATTTCTATATTACTATGTCATGATATATAAAATTTATTATTTATTAAATCTACTGGACAGTACCAATGTGATAATTTAGGGTTCGGTGTTGTATAATACACATCATTTCAGTCCCCTTCCATGGAATCAAAATGAATATTTGACTAACCCCCTATTCATGGTGAAACTTAATCTCTTACCAATAACACTATAAATTCCATTATGATCAATCTTAGGTATGATCAGAGAAATTATTTTAGTGATGTGGATTAGCATCGAGTGATCCCATCCAAAGGGATACAAACATATGATAGATCATACGATATGTTCTTGCACTAATTTGTAGAGATTGATTTAGGATATGTTGTTCTACCACTAATGATATTTATCCCTCCTATAATCATCATGAAAAGGGAAAGGGTATTGATGAACCTATTTACCCATCAATATATACTTCGAAAAACTAGTGTATATTCTATACTAGTTTCATTTCTATAGGAACTTTAGGGTTGTATGAGGCTCACCATAGAACTTCTCATTGTGGAGATCCCATAGAGATATAATATATGCGAGGAATTCATCGAAATTCAAGCTAAACATCTATTCATTCTTGTCTAGACACCTCATGTTGAGGTTGTCGATGTCGAACACCTAATCAGGGTAGAGGGTAGGGGATTGGGAAAATGGACAAGATATGATCCCACCACCTTTCATATGTAGTGAAACATCACTTCATTATACCATGATGTTTTCTTATATTCGGCCAACAAGTCAGTGAAAGCATTCATAACTACTAATCATCACAATGATAACATAATATAAGATCTCACATTCCATCATAAGGATTTAGATATATTTTAGTTTTAATCCCACTTGCTATGAAGTTGTATCCTATATGAGAGATCCACATTCATCCACCACAAGAATTCTATTATCTTAGTTTCTCCCTATCCCATTTGGTTGGTGATTTTTTTAGAACATGGCCCACATTTCCTTTTGAATTAGAAAAATACTTTGAAATCTATTGCATAAGGAATCCTACAATACTTTTTATTTCATATAGACCACTGATGTGACTATTTCTATCTGGTATTGTCTAATGGTCCTAGGATCTATTTATGGGTGTGAAGATTTCTAGAGGCAATTACTCTGGTATTTTATCTCCATCATTCATGTTGGTCAGAGTAGATTACTCAAGAGGGGGGGGGGTGAATTGAGTAACTATAAAATTTTTTGATTAAAAAGTATTTCTAAAAGGTTTCCCCAAAAGGTTAAATAAAACCCAGTTAATCAAGTTTATACTATTATAAAGGTTTGAATATTTAAATAACTTCTTATAAGATTGATTAGTTATTAGTAATCTTAATGTCGGTTATTAAGATTTCTTTTTAAGTTATTATATTAAGACAAGACAATTATAACTTCTTTCCAAGATTAACTATCAAAGTGAATTTAGTGATATCTGAATTATATAGAAAAGCAGTAAAACAGAGAAGACTAAATTAATCTACACAGCGTATATGAAATAAGTGGTTCATTCTCAAGCCGAGACCTAATCCACTCCAAATGGTGATCACCTACCAAAAAGTAGTTTATATAATTAAACCTGATCCGCACCCTGGATCCGGGTTAAGAGATGTACATGAGACTGTCTAGGCCACACAAGGACAACTTCCACATTTCTTTGTGGGTACAAACAACCAATCCACACAAGGACCTCTTCCTCACTTATCTTGGGTATATACAAGAGTGAAATAATTTTTGACTAAGTATATCCTTTATCCTTTAGTTTAATGTAGGAGAAAGAGTGTGTTGTAATACAGATACACACTCTGCTCGAAAGTTAATAAAATGATACACAACAGAGCAAAAATATTGAGATAGGTTTAGAAGTGCTCTGAGTTTTAGTCATTATAGCTCTGGACTTCTGAGATGAGGTAGATGGAGAACTCAAGTCCTCCTATGGAAAACGTAGTGTCGCAAGTCAGACAGATCCAACTTGTGTTCTTTGTGGTGTTTTACAGTGCGAATATTTTCTCAGGGTTCTATCATTCCAATATGCTTCGTGTGTTCTTCAGTAGACTCGAGTTCCATGATACAATTCTCTAAGTGTATTCTGTTGTCGCACTCACACCCACCAGCTTGTATTTTTTAGTATCGTGAAACTACTCTCACGTATCTCCTCCTTCTGTTTCTGGGCCACATTACTCTTTTATCTTGTAGTGCAAGTGTCTGAGCCGACAGGTTGCATGTATTCTGCACCTCGTACCTCGTACTGTCAAGGACATGTCTACAAAATAAAAATTAATTATATCAGTGCATTAAAATCTTAAACTATGACTGTTAGAGATCAAATCAAAAGAAGACAAAACATATTAAGAAATGATGTCACAGTATGTCATGGAAATGGTGTCTCCTTCACATGGGGTCTGGATTGGTCACAGTGTCTTGTGGTCACGGTTTTTTGATGTCACGGTGATTGGATGTCATGGTGTCTGGATGTCATGGTGTCTGGATATCATGGTATCTTGTTCACGGTTACTACTTCACAGTGTCTGTTTCATAGTGTCTGTTTCACGGTGTCTTGTTCACGGTGTCTGATTCATGGTGTCTGTTTCACGGTGTCTGGTTCATGGTGTCTAGTTCACGGTGTCTGCTTCACAATGTCTGCTTCACAGTGTCTTAGACTTATGCAAATATCTGTATTCAGACATAAGCAGTTATATTCATGAAATGAATTAAACTTAATCATTTGTTATATAAATCATTATAAAGTGAATCAGAAGATAGTATATAGTATCCAAACTGAGTGTATTGCACATATGAGATTTGGATAGCTTTTACTAAGCTACTGTACATTTGATGTGAGATAGATTACATAGAGTTAACATGGTTTGGAGACTAAATAGGATTTTTGATCGTTAAAACATGATTAATACATAAAGAGTCCAACAATCTCCCCCTTTTTGATGATCACAAACCATGTAGATTTAGAGTGTATATTTTTCCTAACAACATAGATCAAATGCATATAAAATATATAGAGTGAGTGTTCTCTTATTCACTATTTTTTCTTATATTTCTCCCATATTGTTTCATATATTTCTCATATATGCATTTCACATAAATTTCTTATATATGCATTTCTCATTTATTTCTCCCCATTTTGGGGTTATGAAAAAGTAGGATGGAAAATAAAGACAAAAGAGACAAGAAAAGTGCATAAGGTATAGGGTAAAAAGAGTGGAATTACAAAAAAGTAAAACAAATGAAACAAGATTCCCACAAAAATAGAGTAAACAATGTCATTCTTCATTGACTTTTCTTCTCTTTGACTTTAGAAGCAGTAGTAGAAGAGGAAGCCATAAGAGCAGAAGTTGAGGTAGAAGAAGGGAGTGAGATGGTTGATAGAGAAGGTAAAGAGAGGCCTTCAAAGACAGATGGAGCCAGAGTAGGTGCATTAGAAGACCGAGGCAGTTGTTGATCAAGGATCACAGGCCTAATCTGACTCGGTTTTTGACTGACAGACATAGAAGTGAAGGCTGGGGTAGAGGTGAATGTAGGCAGACCAGGTCTTAGAGTTGTAGCCACAAGAGCAATAATGGTTGTACTCTAGACATGAAGATAGGTCCTCAGAAGTTTGATAAAATCTACAATGATATCTCCACCATACTACATAGCCTTATCAAATTCATCCTTGTTTTCCATAAACTTATCCAACATACGAGTGAACTCTTTGAGATTTTGAACTTGGGTCTTCAAATCTTGAGTAAGAGGAGGAATCCTAATATTTTCTACAAGATATTTAAAGTGATTGGTCATGTCAGTCTTTGAGAAGATTTGGTTGAAGTAGAAATCCACTTTCTTGAGAATTTCTTACTAAGAATCGTTAACAATTTTTGAATGGATATAGATCAGATCAAGAACTCTATCACTATTCTTGATGACTTCATATAGGAAATATTTATTGAAACCACTAAAAACCATCTGAAGTTCTTCTTTGACCACTATTCTGAGAATGTCACTCTCTAGGGATGGTTGAGATGATTTCCCGGATGCCTTAGAAGCATTGACAGCTGAGGTTAGATATTTAAGTTGGTTTAGCACTTTTTGAAGACACCACGTATATTCATCATTGAGATTCTAAATATTAACAAAAAACATTCTCATCTCCTTTACAATATGTTTGTTCCTTTCAGCGATCTTTTCAGCTAAGGAAGCTAAATGAAGTTGAATTTGGGAAAAACATTTTGTGGAGTTTGAGGAACAATAGGTTCTATAATATGGGAATCATTTTTTGATCTCGAATGAATCTCTTTCTGAATTTCATCAATCATACCTCTTAGAGTCTTCACTTCATCACTAATAAGTCTATTTTCAACTCTAACTTCCTGAATCTCATGAAGAATTTTTGGTTGAATCTTCTAAATAACTTTTTCCAACAACAGTGAGCCATCTATCTCACTTAGATGAGTTACAAGAGAAGGTTAAAAATTCATAATTTTTCAACTGCAGACAAAAGAGTAGCTCCAAATTCTTTCAAATCATATTTACTCACCAAGGATGGTTGTTCTGATGAAGGTTCAGAAATAGGGACTGAAACAGGCTTAGGTTCCTTATCAAGGGCAACATTAGAGACAGATTTCGGTTGGAACATAGTAGAAAGGTCAAGGCCTTTTACTGAAACTTGCTGAGAGGAATCCAAATCACAAAAACTGGTGAATTTATACCGATTTTCTATAGGAATTGAAACTATCGGGTTTGGTACTTCAGTAGATTCCAGATTTGGGGGTTTCTTCCCCTCAATAGTTTCATCTTTCTCGGGACTGAGAAGCTTAGGTTCTTGATCTAATTTCACAAATTCATCTCTTAGTTCCTCACCCATTTTTTCCGAGCTAGGTGAAAAGCCAGCTCTATCCTTTCCTCAGTGGAAGGTATGACTTTAGAAATAGATTATTCCCCTGGGAGTTCTTCAAGGTCATATTCTTGCATAAAAGGTAATTCTTCTTCTATCGGTTCTTCCACAGCATTATTTTTGGTTTTTTTGATAATATATTCTGGTTCAACCTCGTGTTGATCTTCTAGATTAACAACATCTTTAGAAGAAAGGACTTCTTCTTCACTTACTACATGAGGAATAGAAGTAATGTCTTATTTATTAGAAATAGTTTCCCTAGGACGCACAATGACCTCTTCCTCTTCTTCTTCTTCAGAATACTCAACAACCTCATCTGGTTCCAAACCATGACCAAAAATATCTCTTAGTCTTGAGGGATGTTCTACTAGATTGAATGTTTCTTAAATTATATCTTTGTCCTCCACCCATTCCTTTTTCCAATGATTCCAATTGATTTTCATCCTCTTGATAGTGACTTTCGAAAGGAAGAACTCACAATCCTTGATAACTTCCTCATTCGGTCCAACCATACCTTTTGCATGAATCATAGCTAAGATAGACTGAGAGTAAAATAGGGAGGTTGAATTGGATGTGTCTTTGATCAGTTCACACATATGGTTTATGATATACTTACAAAGGATGATCTTATGCACATTTTTTATAAGATGAATTAGAAACACCTCATGTTATTTTAGAATAGAAAAATCAACTTTTCTATGGCTAATCAGGTTATATATAAACATAAAAAATAGTCTTGATTCTCCATCTAGTTCGGTAGCAATGTCTCTTATCTTGGTGCCATTTCCAGTTAAGTTTTTTAGAGCATTTCCCAACACAAAGAACTCACTAGAAGGTGGAGGTCCTCTCTGATAGTCCTCATAGATGCCTTAATGAGGTATCCGAAGGAATGAAGCTCATAACCTTGACTAAAATGAGCATTTCTGGCCACTTATCTAGCTTTTCACAACTTACCCATCTTCATAATCAAAGGAGAACTGAACATATTGATAAAAATAAGCCACTAACTTAGGATAGATAGGTCTATCTTCCTTCGAAAACCACTCTAACCAGCCTTTCTCTTTCAAAACATTCATAACCAGAGGCTTAATTCACTGAAGCCATTTGGGTAAAACCTCTTTCTCAGGTACTACCAATTGGTTTACCAGATTTGGGTTTAGAGGACCTTCAGGTGTTAGCTTGGGTGGCAGTTTCTTCTTCTTTGAGCTATGTTTCTTAGGAGTCGATGATGAAAGACGTTTCATCCTTGGAATTCACCGAAGGTTCAAGAGAGAAGGGTTGAAGGGTTGAATAAGGGTTACAAATTGAGTGATTAGAAGAGACCTTGAGTGAAGGACAAGTGATACTTTTTTTATTTTATCATTTAGGAATACCAAACATCGCAAAAGTAAAAACGTGGGAAAATAAAGAGGCGAAATGAATAATTATCGTGATACAGTTTTTAATTCATAAATAAAAATCATAAAGAATCATTATAGTGAGAGTATATCAGGTTTTTATGGTGAGAAGTGAATGAATATTACGGTGAGATAGTGAATGAAATTTACAATGAGACTGTAAAAAAACATCACGGTAAGATAGTAAACAAACATCACGGGGAGATAGTAAACAAACATCATGGTGAGACAGTAAACATGAACTTTACGGTGAGACAGTGACTGTCACATAGTAGTCATGAAACACTAACTGTGAGACGGTAATCATGAAACAGTAAGAGATACAATAGTAAGACATAAAATAGTAAAATATAAAACAGTAAGATATAAACCAGTAAGACATTTACTTAAGATTTATTAGGCCTAATTGATGTATGATGTAGTCTAATCTTTCAAAATTTAGTGGTTTGGTGAAAATATCAGCAAGCTGATACTCAATACCAATGAATTCCAAAGTGATATCACCCTTTTGATAATGATATCTCAAAAAGTGAGGTCTTACATCAATATTCTTTGTCCTATAATGTGAAACTGGTTTTTTTCGAAATGTTAATAGCACTTGTGTTGTAAAAATTTATAGGTACATGCATGCATTGATATCCATAATCTAGTAATGTGTGTTTCATCCTCAGGATTTGTGCACAATAGCTGCAAACAGCTATGTATTCAGCTTCTGCAGTAGATAATGCAATATAATTTTGTTTCTTACTACACCATGATACTGGTGACTTGCCTAAAAAGTGACATGTTCCAGAGGTTCTTTTTCTATTTAACTTACATCCACCAAAGTCAGCATTAGAATAACTAACAAATTCAAATGATTTTCCTCTAGGATATAACAGTCCTAGATTGGGGTATGCTTGCGGTATTTTATAATTCTCTTTACATCATTTAAATGAGATTCCTTAGGATTTTCTTGAAAACGAGCACACATACACACACTAAACATAATCTCTAGTCAACTAGCAGTTAAGTATAGTAAACTTCCAATCATTTCTATATAAGTAGTTTGATCAATAGATTTTCCATCTTCATCAAGCTTCAACATACAAGTGGTAATCACAGGAGTGTCAATACGTTTAGTGTTATCCAATCCAAAACATTTTAGAATATCTCTAGTATATTTACATTGAGTTAAAATAATACCATCATTATTTTGAAAGATTTGAAATCCGAGAAAGAATTTTAGTTCACCCATTAAACTCATTTCAAATTCATTTTTCATCATTTTAGAAAAATCAACACATAAATAATTTCTCTAAGATCCAAAGATAATGCCATCTACTTATAATTGAACAACTAAATCATCATTTCAAAAAACATTTATAAAAATATTAGGATCAGCTATTCCTTTTGTAAAACCATTAGAAATAAGAAAAGTACTCAACTGATCATACCAAGCTCTTGAATCCTATTTCAAACCATATAATGCTTTTGATAATTTAAAAATATGATTTGGAAAATGGGGGTTTGTGAAACTAGTGGGTTGTTCAGCAAATACAACCTCAACTATTTACCCATTCAATAATGCACTCTTAATATCCATTTGAAATAGTTTGAAATCAAGATGTGCAATAGAAGAAAGAAGGATTCTTATGGCTTCAAGTCTAGCTACTGATACAAATATCTCCTCATAGTCAATTCCTTCTTCTAGAATATAGCCTTATACCACTAATCTAGTCGTGTTTCTAACTATGTTACTAGCCTCATCTACCTTGTTTCTAAACCCCCATTTAGTGCCTATGGTGAATGTGTCCTTAGGTCTTTCAAAAATTTTCCAAACTTTGTTCCTTACAAACTGATTAAGTTCTTCTTGCATAGTCATCACCCAAAATTCATCATTGATAGCATCATTAATGTTTTTGGGTTCAAGTTGTTTCAAGAAGACTTGATGTTCAAACTGATTTATAAGAGAATCTCTAGTTTGAGTTCCTTTGTCTAGGTCTCCTACAACAACATCTAAAGGATGGTTCTTAAAAGTTCTAATAGCTATAGGAAAGGAGGGACTAGTGATATCAGGTTTATCAACAGGTTCAGGTTCATTATGGCTTGAGTCTTTGGAATTTCTAGAACAAGAAGTTTTCACAAATTCTTTCACAATATGGTTTGAGGATTTTTTATTAATGCCCAGATTTGAAACATCATCCTCTAGGTTCTCTAGAATTATTTTAGGCTCATGTGGATCTGTTTCATCAAATTTGACAAGGAAAGATTCTTCCACACATTTGATTCCTTTATTGAACACTCTATATGCTTTAATGGATATGGAATATCCTAAAAAGATACATTCATAACTCCTAGATGAAAATTTGTCAAGATTTTCCTTAGTATTAAGAATATAGACTTTGCAGCCAAAGACATTGAAGTGGTTAACCATGGTTTTTCTATTGTTCCATAACTCATAAGGATTCCTCACAAGTATAGGTCTGATTAACACTCTATTGATTATGTTGCATGCTGTATTGACAACATCAGCCCAAAAATAAATAGATAGGTTATATTCACTAAGAATTGTTCTAGAAATCTCTTGCATAGTTCTATTTATTCATTCAACAACTCCATTTTGTTGAGGTGGTCTAGGTGCATAGATATTGTGACTATAACAATTTTGTGAGTAAAAGGATTCAAACTCTTGATTTTCAAACTCACAGCCATGATCAATTCTTAAGGATTTAATTCTAATTACACTAATATTTTCCACAGACTTGGCATATTTAGTTAAATAAGAGCAGGCTTTACTTTTGTGATCCAGAAAAAATTTCCCAGTATATCTAGAAAATTAATCTACAAGAACATAAACGTAGTGCTTCCCATTTAAACTATATACTCTAGATGATCCAAATAAATCCATGTGAATCGGTTTTAGAGGTTGATTAGTTGATACATCATTCTTTGGTTTGAAGGAAATCTTGTGTTGTTTTCCCCTTTCACATGGATTACACACTTTGTCACTTGGAAACTCAAGTTTGGGTAAGTTTTAACTAAGCCTTTTCTAGTTATCTTTCAAAGGGAGTGAATATTACAGTGTCCTTGTCTCTTATTCCAGAGCCAATACTCTTTATGAAATACAATTAAACATGAAGCATTTTGAAAAGATAAAGAATCTATGTTTATAGAGTAAACTTTTTCATTTATTAACGTAGAAAACAATACTTCATCTTTAAAATTAATGAAATTTCAAGAATAATCTTAAAATATAACATGAAATCCATCATCACATAATTGTGAGATACTAAGAATATTATATTTTAATCCATCAACAAACAATACTTTAGAAATTAAAACAGAGTTACAGTTACTGATTTGGCCGAGGCCAATGATCTTTCCTTTGGTATTCTCACCAAATGTGACATGTCCTCCATCTATGTTTATTAGATTCTGGAAGCATGAGTAGTCCCCTATCATGTGTCTTGAACATCCACTGTCCAGGTACCATACACATTTATAGGAACTCCTTAAGCAGCTTTCCTACAAAATTATTAATCAAAAAAAGATTTTGGTACCCATACTTGTTTAGGTCTAGTAATATTAGTAATAAGTGCTTTAGAAACACATATCTTCCTCATAGGTTTCCTACAAGCATTAAGTAAATTATTTTAAAAATAAACTCTATTTGGTCTAAAAAAACATGAAACAGTAGAAGATGTATCATAAATAGAATTAGTTGATTTGTGTTTTTCATAAAAAACATATTGGATTTGTTTTCCTGTTCATCATTTGTTGTTTTTGAGTGAATTGAACTGTCCTCAAAAGCACTCCAGGATACTTTCATGGCCTTTTTATGCTTCATGTCCTTGTCCTCATATCTCTTTTTGTACTTGAGCTTTAGATAGTCAACCTTGATATGTCCTTTGCGCTTACATTCATAGCAGACAATCTCATCAATCTTGTCACTTATTTTACAATCCTTCTTCCAATTTACTTTTTGGTCATATTTTTCCTTGAAGTTAGGATTTAGAAAAAAGTTCTTCTTCTTGTAAAATTTCTTGAATCTTCTAGAAAATTGATCCATTTCCTCATCACTATCAGGTGATGATTGTTCACTAACGAAACATTCTACAGAAGTTTCTGATTTCCATTTGTCTTTGTGTTTAGATATCGTAGTCTTGAATGCAACAGATTTCCTATTTGGTTCATCATCTTCTTACTTGTTGACTTTCAATTCCTCTTCATACATCATCAGTTTCCCAATAAGTTCTTTTACAGGTACCATGATGATGTCGCATGATTCTCTAATGGAGATAGAGGTTCCTCTCTGTCTATGAGGCAGGCATATGAGAATTCTAATGATTTGTTCCTTGGTAGTGACTTCTCTTCTAAGATAAATAATTGTGTTGACAATCACATTGAACCTAAGATACGTGTTAGAGATAGGCTCATCAGGTTTCATTTTAAAGTTATAATATTTAATAAAATATGTATTAAGTCTCATTTCTTTTACACTAGATGTTCCTTCATGTGATACAGAGAGAGTAACCCAATTTTCATGGGTAGTTTTACAAGCAGAAATTCTATTGAATTCTTCATCTCCTAAGGATAAGTATAAAGAATTCATAGAATTGATATTGTTATTGTAGGTGGTTTTGATAGGTTCATCCGGTCTGGTTCTATCAGTAGTAGGAATCTTATATTCATCTATAATGGAAGACCAAATTTCAAAACCCATACTCTCTAAGTGCATTTTCATTTTAATTTTCCATGAGCATAGTTGGTTCCATTAAAGAATTGGGGTCTGTTAGTTGCAACACCTTCCAATCTATTATCCATAATACATAAATATGTTGAAAGAGATAGAAATTTATAATTAACAGAAATTTATAGATATTCAAAGTAAAACTACAATCACTATTGAATAAGGTTAAACAAAGTCTTAATAAACATCCTCTGATACCAAATGTTGGTCGGATTAGATTACTCAAGAGGGGGGGATTGAGTAACTATAAAATTTTTTTATTAAAAATTATTTCTAAAAGGTTTCCCCAAAAGGATAAATATAAACCACTTAATCAAGGTTATACTGTTATAGAGGTTTGACTATTTAAATAACTTCTTAGAATATTGTTTAGTTCTCAGTAATCTTAATGTCAGTTATTAAGATTTCTTTCGAAGCTATTCTATTAAGACAGGAAAATTATAACTTCATTCCAAGATTAACTATCAAAGTTAATTTAGTGATATCTAAATTATATAGTAAAGTAGTAAAATAAGGAACACTAAATTAATCAGCACAACGGATATGAAACTAGTGGTTCAATCTCAAGACGAGACCTAATACACTCCACTTGGTGATCATCTACCACCAAGAAGTTTATATAAATAAACTTGATCCACACCCTCGATCAGGGTTAAAAATGGTGCACAGGACTTTCTAGGCCACACAAGGACCTTTTCCACAGTTCTTTGTGGGTACAAGCAACTAGGCCACACAGGGACCTCTTCCACACTTATTGTGGGTATACTCAAGAATAAAATAATTTTTGATTAAAAGGATATCATGTATCCTTTAGTATAATGCAGGAGACAGAGTATGTTGTAATATAGATACACACTCTGCTCGAAAGATAATAAAATGATACACAACAAAGCATAAATATTGAGATTGTTTTATAAGAGCTCTGAGTGTTAGTCTTTGCAGCTCTGGACTTCTGAGATGAGGAAGATGAAAAACTCAAGTCCTCGTATGGAAAACATAGTGTCGCAAGTCAGCTAGATCCATATTGTGTTCTTCGTGGTGTTTTACAGTGTGAATATTTGCTCGAGATTCTAGGATTCCAGTATGCTTCGTGTGTTCTTCAGCTGAGTCGAGTTGCATGAGACAATTCTCTAAGTTTATTTTGTTGTCGCACTCATGCCCACTAGCTTGTTTTTGTTTTCAGTATCATTCAACTTCTCTCGCGTATATCCTACTTTTGTTTCTAGGCCGCATTACTCTTTTATATTGAAGTGCATGTGTTTCAGTTGACAGGTTACACGTATTCTGCACCTCATACCTCATACTGTCAATGAAATCTCTAAAAAAGAAGCATTAATTATGTTAGTGCATTAAAATCTTCAAATATGACCATTAGAATGGAAAAGCCCTTGTAGTGGACCAAGAAGCATCCATGTTCATTAAATATTCTAACTCCCACATGGAATCCCATAAAGGCAGAAAAATACACCTCTTTAAGGACTTAGGTAAGAGTAATAACCAACCTTCTAGAACCTCTAATTAAAATTACATTCTAATAAAATCCTCCCCATGATAACACTTCTCAATACCCACTTTGGGGACATGATCGTTGGATTTCATTGGAAGAATTCATGAACAAGGTTAACTCCATCAACGACGTGAAGGTCCCATAGTACATCATCTATTCCATGGTAAAGAAAATCATAATGTTTTCTGAATACAGGAGTCTATAAGATGTTGTAAATAGTTAACATTCCAAATAATAACCATACTATGGGGTTCTTCAACAAAACCATAAAGAGTTATTAATCATAAAATATTAGATTCTATTCTAGATGTACCATGGCCTTATTGAGTTGGGTGATTTCCTGGACGAGGTCATTTATGTCTCTACCACCCCCTGATAGTGACAAAAAAAGAGTTTGGTGAATGGAATAAGGTTCCCAAGTATGGTACATGGAACTATAATGAATGAATATAATGTATGATGGTCACTCATCCCATGATATTATCTATTCATATTGGAGAAGACTAGAACCTCATACGGCTGCCGTATCTTATCTATCAACCCAATCAATATCATATTTTTTCATTTCTTGGATGACTGGTGTTGATGACTATAGGGAAATCAGTGCCCCTGGTGCTAAAACCATATTGTATTCACACTTACTTTATGCCCTTTGAATTAGGGTAAGCCTCTAGAATCTTCCCCATCCTAGAATATTCCAAAAATGTAGAATATGTGTATTCTTCCAAGAACATCAACATGCTAGTTAATAATTTTTTGGCACCTAGGGATGAGGAATGAGACAAATACCATTTAGGTGATTCTAGATGACACCATTATTTTATAGACAAGTGATATAAAATTAGACGTGATTTATGGTCTCATACATCATAAGAGACTATTCATTCCCCTAATACTCGACTGTAGGACTTTCTTTGGACTCAGCAGGTACAAACCTCACAGGCAACACCATAATGTACGCCTTCACAAACAACCATATTAGTTGATCATGTAGATTATCTATTATACCTATACAATCAACAATGGTCGTGTAAGTCCAAATCTCTACTATCTATGTCATACCCCAAGTCATCAAATATTATGGGAACAAACCAATCACAAACTATGATATAGTATCTCATTTAGAAAAACCCATTATACACCATGATATAGAAAGAAACTCAACTACTATAAATTTTCCCCTTTCCCAATTGAATGATATAATGAAATAATTATAGTGTATTACAATGAAATTATTCATCCTTAGCATGATCTACCAATAAAAGGTGTATCATGAGGTCCTTATTTAGGTCTTGATGTTCCCTATCTAGTTTAAGATTGATGCAACATCTGCTGAAGCCTATCATACAAAGGATTTAAAGAAGGAACGGTTCCATTACATTATCTCATTCTCTAAGAAATTTTAGTTTTCCACTATTTAAAGGTTTATATTCCTACCACATGTCTCATTTCGGTTCAATGATGTGAAAATACATAATTGCATGGGGGATAATGGATCAATGATCTATCATATCCCAACTCGGTTAGTCCCCATGTTTGGGACTATTTAGAGGATCTGACCCCACTAACATGAAGATTAAAGGGTATGATAAAAGTGAGTAGAATCCATGAGGAGTTATCCAACAAGAGTCTCAATTCAGTTCCCTAGTAACAATAAACTAGTTCATCATTATCACATAAGATATTACCAACAAAACCATATTGGGATGGTTCTAACCTCATCTACATGCATTGATCATATCTTCATACCATCAGTGGTAGAAATAGTCCCTCAATTATCGAGTGGGGTTTCTCTTGGATGATACTCCTCCCTTCATCTCATGTGAGTCCTGGTACCAAGATGTTTTGTACTATATGAAGGATGTTAATTATCTCCATACAGATAGGGTTTTGTGCATTAAAAACCAATTGGTATAACAACATCCTTAGTGTATCCGGGGTGGATTAGAAAGGTAGCTTCGTGCTACCAATCCATCACCTAGAACCAATAACAGTAGCTATTGGGATTAAATTCATACCCCAAAGAAGTAATTTATTCTCAATGATTCCAAAATATTATTTTATATGATGTTATTTTTTGAAAAAATAAAATCCATTATCTTAGTGAGAACTGATAGATATTTACACTAGTTACCAACGTCTATATGTAGTGTAACTTTCGTACAGTAGGGCTAACTTGATGGATGTTGAATCATCATTATTTTGACAACAAAGGTGAATATCAATGAAAAAATACATATGGTATTGGATCATCACATTTTCCCCATGTTTTCTATGGAGTGGGGATCCCTCTATGAAGAACCCACCACTATTGAATCATATTATAGTCTCCCATAGGATACACCATCTTCCTCTTCTCCTCCCATTTTTTGATGAGGAAGATGATTTGGATGAAAACCATATTATCAATTAATTGATTGTATCCACATCTATATATGAGATAAACTATGTGATATTTTGGAATAGTGGATGTTCTATGGTCGAAACTATTTGGTGTTTTAAATCCTATAGAGGAGAAATGGAAACATGTGCCTTTATTAATGTAGTACCATAGTATGTTCACTTGGGGATATAAGGAAATATAATAGATCAACTTTTATTTTGATTCAAAATTCCTCGGACTCCCTGAGGGAAACTATTAGGTCAAATAGACACCAATAAAGATACTTACTTACTATGATACCATTTATAAGGTTGATGGTGAAAAAATTATAAAAGACCACTTTTTCAAGGAAATAAAGTAACCTTTGTGGCTATAAATCATCATATAAGTGAGGAAGAAGAATTCATATATCATAGCCTACATTGACATACATGAAATAAACAACCACTTCTCAATGGATGATTTTCCATTACCAGTGAAAAATCCTCAAATAGATGAAACAACCAATTCCCATTCCCCATCCTTCATGGATTGGTAATCAAGTTTCAATCAAATCTATATGTCCCTGGAGGATGAAGAAGTAACCACTAATAGACTTTATTATGGAGACATCTATTACAAAATTCTTATTTTTATCTCAAAGAAAATAAGGGATTCCTACTTGTGTGGAAAACACCATATCATCAAGTTTCTCCTTAGTATATAGGTGGATTTCAAAATGGATGATTTAGTATTAAAACACCTATAACCCTTGGATTGTCTCAATGATCATAAGAATGTTCTAAAATTCCTCTAGTCCCATCACCTAATGATAAACCCAATGAAGAATGCATTTACATTCACCTCTAGGATGTTCCTCATCAGCATCGTTAGGTGTAGGGAACTTGAAATATATCAATTAAGAATAAGGTTATTGGCCACATGCCTCATCCATGAATCCTCTTTGTGTTTTAGGGACTCTATAACCACCTATATTACATTCAATGATTCACTACTATTTTGGATGGAAAATTAAATTCAATTTTCAATTATAATGATGAAATTCACCTCTTCCATGTTAAATGATGAATGTGAATACATATGTGAGGACATAAAGTAGGATCTTCTATATACCACATTTGTAATTCCTCCCATTCTAGGAAATCCTCTGATTAATTATGTGACCACCCATGAATAGTACCTTGGTTCTATCCTAATTGAGATGAATAATGAGGGAAAGAGAATAGATTTTACTAACTCAATTTCAAGCTACTCAGAAAGTTCTTATAATATTATACAATCAAGAAGAGATTCCTTTATTCAGATATTGTGACACAGAAATTGATTCTCAAATTGGGGAATCTTGTTAAATATCTTGTAACCTCAATGATCTGATGAAATGCATTTCCAACTAACCCATACTGACCATGATATTGGCATGTTGGGATGTAATATTTCAATAGTTCAAAATCTAGTTTTTTCCATTGAATTCATTCAAGGGTCGTGAACTAGAAAATTTCATGGACTCACATAATACCCCATACAAACTACCATTTTATTTTTGTTTTCTAAGTGAGTGTATCTTCTATATTTTGAAGCCCATGACATATTATAAAATTTAGTTCTATTGATCCTCTTAGAGCCTAACCAATAAAAGTATCATCAGACTCATATATAATATTGTTGACCTTGGGATTTTATTCATTATAGAGTCACAAGACAAATTAACATAATCATTAATTTTTTAAAAGGATACAATAACAATGTGGTTTATTATAATGAACCAATGAGACTATCGATTTTTCTTTTGAGATTATCCTCTACTGGATAATCATGAAGGTAGACTCCAAGATAATCATCATAAAGGTCAATGGTGACTACATAATCATGAATTGATAACAAAAAATCCTTCTAGAGTGTAATTGTGAGTTAATGAACCACCTCACTTCCCATAGAAACGTGACTCATGTTAACCAATCCTATAATAGCCAAGTCAGTTACTTAATAATCCTAGATGAGTACCTTACAATACTCAACCAAGATGATCTGGTCATCCCTGTGGAATATAAAAGGGTCAATTCCCCTATCATTTATGATGAAGAAGAAATAAATTTGAAGTATCTGGATATCAAATATTCTATTGAAGGGACCCCAAATACTTCAATATTCTAAGATCAATATATTATGTGACCCACTTTTTGAGAATCTCAAGAATGGGACTCTAAAATCAAGTTGAACCTCGTGTGAGATGATGAATCTTCATGAATTGATATTAATCCTCTAGTATATCCCCAACATGTATCACCCCCTCTATAATAATCATTTCAATTAAATCATTATACATTCCATCTAAGGTACGGATGTTCAATCAATTATGCAATAGTTAAATTATGGGTCATATAGGGTGCATCAAGAATTATTGAATCTCTCTCAACAGATCCATAGTTTTTAGTATTAAATTCCCTACATTATTTATAAATGTATTAATTTCACTAATAAGCATCATTCATTTGAAAACCCTGAGAAATTCATGCATCATCCATTAATTCTCTTATATGTAACCAAGTAATCCAAGACCTTTTTTGTATGGGGATATTACATTGTAGGAACCTACCCTCTATGAACAGTTCAAAAGTGTGTGATTATTTTGACTACTATCGACATATTCTCATAGCGGGTATAATACATCCCTCTAAAATAATTAAAAGCATTATCATTGATCATGTTTTCGGATTACCACATCCTTGATTCATTACCCCTCACACTATTATCATAGATGAAACACCAATATTTTATCCATTTACATGAAAAATATGTATGAAAATTAAAAAACATGGTTCTACTACACCCTCCAATAATCATACATAGGAGAATAGGAAGATCGGGGAATTCAAAAAAAATAATGATGTTGTCTTCCTGACAACTGTGAGAAGGAACAAGAAGAGTTGGTCTAATAATATCTCCAATTTCGGTTGGTCATATGAGATGGGGACATGAAATAAAACCATTGCGACCCCGTACAATTGGGTGTATGGGATATATGAAATTTTACCTATAGGTGTTCATCTATCACCACATTATATTTACATTTATGATAAAAAAACTCTAAATATATGGGATGTTGATTTCATCAACAAGACATAAGACCTAAAAAAAATAAATATCCAAGAAGAGCATAACCACAAATGGAATCACACTTGGGTGGCATATGAATTAAATAATAAAGATATCCACTTAAACTTTCCAATATGAAATATTTTATTGGCCCTATGGATTCCAATTATACATAGGAAGAAGTCTCCAAAGGTGGAAAAGAAATGGGAAGGAACATGAATCGTTTATATGGTCTACTATAATGGGTCATGTCCATTTATCACCATGGATAAGGAGAATATCACAACACCACCAATTCTAGACTCCTCATGTGAAAAAATGGGTGATTCTTCACCTCCCATTTGGTTCACATGATGTTAAACAATGGGACGAAATCCTAGTACATTGATGTTAAACAATATGGAACCATGGTTAAAGAAATATGAAATTAAACTATAATAATATCACCAATGGATCACATTAAGTTAAAATCTTGTAAAAAACCTTGACATATAATTTTTAACATTTTGATTCCCCGTCATCATTGTAAGATGTTAAGAATCTTGACAAATAACCTTGAGGAAAGACATTAAACTGCATATTCTACAACCCAAACACATGATTTAAGATTATATAGTTACTTGATATCCCACTAGAGAGAGTTCCAAATTTCTGTGATAGTATTTCTTCACAACACATTCAAGTTGTATGTATGGCTTGATTACTAGTATCCTTGGAATTGAAAACAAGACTTGATTTCAAAAAATGCTGAAATCCTAACCAACAAACTATTATTGTGAAATTCCCCTTGATAACATGTTCAATTTTATCCTACTGATATTCTAATATACTATGTTTTAGTGGATTTTGTAATATCTCATGGAGTGTTTTTACTCTATGCATGAATATCCCGACATGACCACTTCCACACCTCATTTATTCCTTTGTTTTGATCCTCATCATCCTCCCAATATAAAAACTCTCCTTGAAAGGTGAATGTGCCAAACCAAATATGATCACCTCTCATGCAAGGTACATTATATAGTGACCCTAGTTTTTCTAGGTGATACTTTGAAATATTTAAAGGATTTGTTTTTGATCTAGGCACTTAGATGACACAAAATTATCTGTCCTAGTGAGAAAATAATTAATTTTATAAAATTTGATATATATTTTATATGAAACAAAAAAATTTCCTGAATATTTATAATAACTCCACAATGGAGTTCACTATTGGAAATGTAAGACCATGGGATACTCCGAAGTGTGGGTTTTAACTTAGGTGTGACATAAATTTGGTTGAGGCTAGATGTTTGGATCAGGTAATTTTTGGTGGGTACATTTAATTAAAATAAATAATAATAATTTTTTACTAAATGGAAAAATTAAATACTATATAAATATTGTATTATGATTTTTTTATATGGGTTATCTACATAACCCTTCCTAGATATAATAGGAGGGGGTAATTTTAGTTTTTGGTAGATCGAGATTAGATAATGACAAATGATTGTCTTGAGGATAACCATGAGATAAATGACGAATGTATTATGATCATCCCCAATATCACTAACAGGTTCACTATTCACCAATAAGGGATCCATAATCAATATAGGTCTCTTAAATATATTATTTCACCATTTTTCATAGAATATTGAGTATGGATTAATTATCTTCTTTAATTTTTGCTTTATTTATTCCATCTCCTGAGCATGTTCAATGATTTATTTTCATTATATCAACTATTAATTTTAATGACATGCAATCATCCATGATTATGAATCTATCATTCATTGACCCAGATCACATTGAGTAATAATATTTTGTCCCCTTTGTGTTATGTGCCTTCCTCCCTTCATTCTGAGCATTTATTAATGTTAAAAAATTGATCAATAATTTAATGATATCTAAAAATACTAATCATTGTGTGTGTTTTTATTGAAATAATGGATTATGGACAAGATTTTTTATTAGATTTTGGAGATGATATGGAAGAATGGAGATTTAAAATGGGAACTGAATTTGAATTGGGTTTCAGTTGTATCTGATCTGAATTGAATAGATATATATGAAGGTTTAGCGACTGATGTTTCTAAGCATGAGTATATGAAATATGGCTAATGGTGATGATCATTTCTGGTAGTGGGGCAGGTGGTAGTGTTCTCCTGGCCCATGACATGAGATTTATATGGATAGAAATGATGGATGGTATTACAGTGAAAAATAGACAGAATCAAATTTTTATCCGTCTACGGTGGGTGGTGCATGTTATGATTACTTTTAATAATATTAACATTGGGTATTAATATTATTTTCTATAATAATCTGGAATTTTTATAAATATTTAAATAATAGTAGTGTTTTAATTTAGTTCATTGTGACACCCCCCAATTATTTAATCCAGGTGTGATTCCCATTCCCCCAACATTTAATACAAATTATTATATATAAATATATGAATAATTTAATAAGAAAAAAAATGTGGGGTAGAGTTGGAGGGGTAAATACCTATAGAGAAAGGGATTAAAGAGGTAGTTTGGCCATGAGGCTAAAAAAATATGAAGAATAATAAGATAAAATGTTATTTTTGTGGTTGTTTTTGTTGTTAAAACATGATTCAGACATAAAATCTTCATGCTATTTTTTGATGATGAACTGTCTATGGTAGAAAGACCCAGACATTAAGATGGTCAATTCAAGAACAATGATGGATAACTTTTTATGACTCATGGATTGGGTCCATGAAGTGGTAAATAATTATAATAATAGTAATAATAATAATAATAATAATATTATTATTATTATTATTATTATTATTATCATTATTATTATTATTATTATGGAATATAGTATATGATTTATCATATATATACAGTGTGGGAATGAAGAACCATCTATCACATTGTATCCCTGATATTATGGAGTAAATTTAATGACCGATATTGGGTATTTAATTTAGTCTAATGGCTTGGGCCCATGAATCACCCTTTAAGCGTGATGCAGTCAAATAAATTTTTTTTGTTGGGTGCCTGATTTCAAAACCTGAATAGCCTATCATAAGTGATTTACTGTGAGTATTACAATGGTTTAATTCATTTGGAAATTCATGGATGTTTCTGATGCCACATTGGTGATTTAATTTTTTATCTTATTAGGTAGACGAGGAGCTTCATGCATTTTCTTGCCTTTAGATGATACATGTCATGATGTACACTTATGTGTTATATAGTTCTACATGGCCAGTAAGCTATGTTCTCGAATAGAAATGGCTACTTAAAAGAGTGGTACCACATTCTTTGTGGACCCCTCACACAATTTATAGATCATAAGAATATTCCACCTCAAATAGGTCCCTTTCTTACTCGATTTTTTCCCATGTGTATCCTATCCTGATGTTTTCCACACAGAATGTGATGATGTTCTTTGTATAAAATTTGGGATATTATGGGAGATGTTAGGAGCATGATTCTTCTTTAATAAATGCTCAAAATAGGAAGTTTTTTTTATTGATCGTTGTAGAGAAAGAGATAGAGAGGTTGGGTCTGTAAATACCCCATACTCCACTATATACATAGTTGCACCCTCCTGCTATGAAAGGCTAGGGGCCCTCTACATACATTGTTTAACTATCATGTTTTATTTGGGAATGGATCCTCTACCTACTGAGTGGAAGCCTCCTTTCATATCATGGCATGGGTCTCTACCAACTATATAGAACCCTCTTTTCATATCAGGGCTTGATTTTCCTACTAACTATTTTTCATTCTCCTGATGTATAAGGGATGGATCCTCTACCTAATAAGTTGCATCCTTCTACCACATCATGTAATGTGTCATATTCCGATTGAGTGAAATCGTCCTGAAATATTATGGAATTGGTCTTCTATATATTGAGTATAAATCTTCTCTTGTAATAGGGCATGGTTCTTGTAACATGAAAATTGTGATCCCCCATTGACTATGCAACATAGTGGTGAGGTTTGGGTCATCGAAAAGATTTATTCTTCGAATAAATATGTGAGATATTGAGAATTGATGATAGACTCTTTGAAATTTTGGTAGACTCTTTGTTATTATATGGGATGTGGAGACAAATATTACCATTCATTCTCAATTTTTATTCTTTTTATTCATATAGGGGTTTTTAGTTATGGTTATTTTTCTCATATACTGATAGAAATACCATCATTTTGATGAAATGACTACATCTACCATGTCTCCAAAAACTCCCTCTCTAGTATTCTGTACACCTTATTGGTTATGTATATCCTTTCCCCTAGATGGTATTTTCCTAAATTTTTCTTTTCTTATGTAGGTGATAGAAGATGCCAATTTTAGATGATCATAGGGGTACCCACCTACATTTGACCAGGCATGATGGTTTTATCAAGGATATATAGACATTGGATCTCATAGAATATACATTCCCATTTATTTCCATGTTTTGACTTCTTTTCTAGTTGGGCATGAATTTATTCCCTTAACATTTCATAATACGATGTCATACTCTATTGTATTCCCCATAGGTTACATTCATATATTTTATGATAGATGTGAATAGATTTTATCATTGTTCTACTACACTTCACCATGGATATATATATAGTTGTGTGTATACATGTACATAAATCAATGGGATCCAATTTTATATATGCCTTTTGGCTATTTCCACCATCCCTTGGCTTATGGTGTTTGGAATGGGGGACTTTTAATTCTTCCTTCCACCTACATGGAATATCTCAGTGGGTCTATTCATGAAGGATTAATATCAAAGATGGTTCAACCTTGGGAATGTTTCTAGAGTTTTGTAAACATACGAGGATTGGTTGGAAATTTAGTGCAATTATGTCTAAGTATATAAACTTTGTCATTCAGGATAGGGAACCCAGTGTCAGTGTAGCAACCAACACATCAATACTCCAAGACTATTACTTCCTTCTTGATGAATGATCATAGTGATACATCAGTTGTAGGCATCAATGAAATATTGATCATATAAGATTTTTTATCATGAATTCTCTATACTTATTTATTTATATCACCATATATTCTCTTGGACTATGGTATGTCATGATAACTTTCACAATGAAACTATGATGATAGTCAACAAGGATTTCTAAATAGTGTTGTGATGATGAATTTTTAAGCGATGAGGAATATATTTATGGAACTACCCATTAGTTTTTTTAAGTTTCCCCTTGATTAATGAAGCCACAAGTAGAGTGGCATAGGGATCCTTCGATGGATTAGGAATATGATCATCCACAAGTTGACAAGTCAACAACTCCATTAATAAATGATGATGGTACATGTTTTCTTATTGCTTTATGTGAGTTCTAGTGATAGAGACAAAAGAGGTACCATCTGGATATAGACTTTCTGTCATTAAGGGATTGAATCGAGGTAGTTATAAATGATTTCTGGATTCTACAGACCATGATTGATTAGAAGGTCTCATTAGACATCAGTCTTCTATGTAAATAAGCATTAGGATGTAGAGGTATTGACATATGACCCACTGATGTTTAGTGTGCATTGAAGGTTCCCATGATGGATAACTACCATGATTCATGGTGATCTGGACCCCTATATCAGTTTGTAGATAATTAGATCAAGCTTGTGGTGAGAATTTCCAACTTGGATTGGAACTCTCTTAATGGTGGTCCTAGTGGTATGAATTTCTACGGAGATTTTAAGGATTAGTAGAGACCTATGTTAGTGATGTTCTATGTGTCCTCATACATGCCCATAATAGGTACACATCCCCACCAATATGTGTTCCGTGCCTGTGGGCAGTTGATTCTGTGCCTGTGGGTGACACTTCTTACACCCGTGGGCAATATATGTATGAATGTGGGCAGATTCTTGTGGTTAGATTCTCTTTACCTGAGGGTATGGGTTTACGTGTCTGAGGACATTGGATGATTACTTAAAATATTCACTATGGTGATATTTTAGATTAAATGATTAAATAGAGATTAAAATGGCAATATAACTGGTTATGTTAGTTACTTTCAGTATTGCTTACTTTATTTCATTTTACTACTTCACACCGTTGTTTCATGCTTTCACAAAGTTGGGCACGAGCCTTTGGTGGGTACCTACTGGAATTTTTTTCTCACACCCTATTTGGGTCATGCTTTTCGGCCCAAATAGATTACGTTTCTGCAGGTGTAGATAAGGGAAAGGGTCCCTATACAGGTACCAGATTGTTGTTGAGGAGTATGAGGGCATGGGATCGAGCCTAGGCTCGCGATGTCGCTGTCTGTTTTGTTTGATTTTATGTACTTGTACTTATGTTGTAATGTATTGTATTGCAGTATAACATGTTATGGTTATTTTATTGAATAGTGACATGGTGCATATTCATATATATATGACTATCGGTTGCCTTTTGTTTTATCAGTTATTCATTTCAGTTATATGTACACTACTAGAAATGTGGGAATTAGCGACCCCCAAAAGCGGTCGCTAATGCCCTTTAGCGACCGCCCTGTGACCGCTTTTGGCAGTCGCAGTTGCACCGTCGCTATTAATCAATAGCGACCGCCAATGGCGGTCGCTAATACTCTCTTCGAAACTCGACGAAAATTTGGTGTCGATTGTACTGGGGCGCACGCGCTGCATGTTGGAGGTTACCCCGAGCTTGGGTCGACGGCCATGGAGGAACCATGGCGGCCGGAGGTGTGGGAGGCGACGGGGTGGCGGCGACGGGGGTGACCTGTGGTTGCGGGACCCCGAGCATGGTTTTCCGGTAGCATTGGTAGGGGCGACGGGAGTCGACGGGGTGGCGGCGACGGAGGTGACCTGTGGTGGCGGTGCGGCGGCGGGAGGGGCGACCGCTGTTGCAGCGAGTAATCGAAGAAGATAGTGCGGGGGGCGGGAAAAATCCCACCATTTCATTTCGGTTTTAGCGACCGCTTTTGGCGGTCGCTAATAGTATCAGTAGCGACCGCCAATGGCGGTCGCCCGCTACCATAGGCGCCGAAACTAAAAAATCTAGTAGTGGTACTGTTACTGCTTCCACTGTTGTTGTATATTTATATTATATTCCATTACGTTACACTTTGACAGATGAGGGCATAGTTTCCCCACTATCAGACCTGGGCCCTCACTGCTAGTCGGCAGCCTCTGGCATTTGGGTAAATGCTCTTGAGGTCACTTGGCGAATCGGGTTCGGGGCACCCGTTGAGTGGCACCCCGAATCGGGACGTTAAAAAGTGGTATCACATGGGTTCTTTTCTTTGAATTACTATTTAGAGCATTAGTCCGGGATAGGAAGGGAGTGGTAGTTGGTAGTAAGATGTGCACGGGAGTAGCTAACCCGTGTACAGGGAAAATCCAATTTACCTCGTATTGCAATTTTTCTGATTTTTCAATTTTACAGTTGATTTGTTTTCATCATTGGGTGACGCACTTGTGATTGAGTAGTTTATAATTTATCCATGGGTTCAATTTATTTGCAACCCGATGAGATGAGGGTATGCCATCTCCTGCATCATTTAGTCACATGCTAGGAATCACATGCTATGCATAATTCCATGCCGTATAGGTGCATTAGAAATTGCATGTTGTTGTGATAGTTGTTGGGCTAGAAAAGCATGTTGTTGTGGTAGCTTCTTTGATAAATACCTGATATGTGATATGGTATTTTTTTGTGAGCCGGTATATAGAATGAACGCCAAACTTTGGTTTTTGGGGAGTATGGGCCCCCACTTACAAGAATTTGGCGGATCATTGACTGTTTATTTTAATATAACATAGATAAGATTCCAAACATTGATTCATGGGGAGTATGGGCCCTAACGGATCGAAATTTGGCACTTAGGTGTTGTTTTCGATATTTTTGGGGTTCCAGAGAAGTTTCTGAGGCATAATTTTTGGATATCCCAGTAAACAAACCGTGTAGTTCTTTGAAGACGTCGTGTGTGTTCTTCTGTTCGGGAAGAAAGTAAAACTTTTTAAGTACACGTCGTGTACCCTAAGTAAACGCCATGTAGTCGTTTCCCGTGTCAGAGACCGTGTGGGAAGGGACACAGGGTAGGGAAAGGCTGGGGTAAAACACATCGTGTACCATATTTACATGCCATGTAGTGTTGACACGGAGTCCGCCCATGTAACTAAAAAACACGGACTGAGGAGACCTTAAGACATACACGTTGTGTCCAATGTGGAACATGCTGTGTAGTCTGACCTGGGATCCGACCGTGTAACTAACAACCTGGGTTGGTGTAATCTTTAGTGAACACGCCGTGTCCATCTGGAACACGCCGTGTAGTGTGATCCACGTACCCGGCCATGTAACTAACAACACGGGTCGGCGAAGCTCGTATAGTACATGTCGTGTACCTGTGGGACACGCCGTGTAGTCTTGACCAGTGACAGACCGTGTGGACTTATCCATGTGCCTGGGAAATGGGGTAGTGTACACGCTGTGTGCGGGTGTAACACGCCGTGTAGTTCAAGCTGAGTAGTCGGACGTGTCACAAATGACACGGGCAGTTGGAAATTACACAATACACACCATGTAGTATTGTTCGACGGAAGTTGTGTAGCATAGTCGTGTAGAAGAACACAGGCAGGGGAAGAGAAGTCAGGTACACGTCATTTAGTCATTATACACGCTGTGTAGTCTTCTTTTAAAAATCTTGAAATGCCTTCCTCCTCTTGTTCCCTTTGTGGTTCCTTCACTTTCAGACTTTGATAATCTTGAATCTAAGTCGTGTTCATAACCTTGTAGTGTCATGTTTCCTAGACGTTCTTGTGTTGTTCACCGGGAGAGAGGAAATGATTATACTCTAGAGATGGTGGGCCATGGGCTACCAGTGGATCTTCCATCAGAGCCAGATGTGGCGCCACCTGTTACACCGGACACAGGCGCAGATGCACAGTTCCATGAAGGCTTTTTGCGGTTCATGCAGAACTTTCAGGGAGCACCGCAGGCTGCCACATCTATGGTTGAGCTAACACGTACTTTCCAGTAGCAGCCTCCACCGACGTTCTCAGTGGATGGCAGACCGTAAGCTGCGGAGTCTTGGCTGGGGTTGATGCAGACTATTTTCGAGCATCTTGAGACACCTCCAGGGCGGAGGGTTAAGCTCATGACTTATATGCTACATGATTCCACCAAGAGGTGGTGGGATGTTACCACCCAGTCAGAGCACCACAGAGACATAGCGTGGGAAGATTTTTAGGCAGTATTCTATGAATTCTTATTTCCAGAGACGTTGAGGGAAGATAGAGCTCCAGAGTTCATGAATCTTCAGTAGGGCGCTATTTCAGTGATGGATTATTCTACTCGTTTCACCGAGTTTCATCATTTTTCACCTCTTTTATTGGGTGATGAGAAGTTGAGGGCCAGGCTCTTTGAGGATGGTCTCCAATATGACATCTGAGTACTGGTGAATGTTTTCAGGTTGCCTTCAGTACATGCTATTGTGAATCAGGCTCTGATTACAGAGAGGAACCTGCGGGAAGCTAGTGGTGTGGGCCAGGGCGGTTTAGCACAAGTTTCTGGTACTATTTCAACTAGTAAGAGGAAGCGACAAATGGACTTCTCTCGGGGTGGCAGTACCAGCCATAAGAATGCTTCAGGTGTCCAGGTCATGTGCTACCAGTGTGGTAAGGAGGGGCACAAGAGGCCACAATGTCCATGATACCCAATGGAGTGTTGAGCTTGTGGCAGTATGGGTCATCTTCAATGCTTAGGAAGGGTGTTTTCACCAGTGGCTAGTGAGAGTGGTTCTGTGTAGACTCCACATGCGGGAGAAGGACCAGTAGCTTCTTACCAGTCAGGGAAGTGGAATACGTCTGGGCGTGTAGGAAGAGATGGTGGTCGTGGCCGTTTTAGCCAGGCACCAGGATCTCAGAGGCAGTAGGGAGGGACAGCTCAGGGTAGCTAGGCTGTGTCATAGGGCCCCGGCACTAGGTAGGCATATGCAGTGCAACAGACCCAGCAGGAGCAGGATCCCAGACCTTCTACTGTCAAAGTTACTATTCTAGTATCTTTTGTCTTATCCTTAGTACTTTTTGATACGGGTGCTACACATAGTTTCATATCTGTACCTGTTGTGGAGAGCCTTGGGCTCTGTTTTTCTACTTCTTCTGATATCATGATGCTAGACACTCTGTTGGGGACTAGAACGGTTGGTGTGCATCAGTGCAAGGAGTGCCCCATTGAGGTTGGTGGGTGTCACTTCCTATGGGACCTCTATTTCTTAGAGATGACGAGCTATGATGTCATTCTCGGGATGGACTGGTTGGTTCCCTTTCGAGCCTTTATAGACTGCTATCGTCGCAGGGTGAGTTTCATGTCACCAGAGGGTGGAGAGTTTATATACAAGGGAGAATGGGATGTTCAGGAGAGTCGAGCTGGACCAGAGCATCATGGGCGAGGTGGAGTCACAGCCCAGATTGCGAGTTTATATCTGGATGATCAGGGGACTTTTCAGAAGGATTTCCCTCCAGTGGTTGATCGTTTTAGGGATGTCTTCCCGGATGACTTTTCAGGTCTACCTCTGAAGCGTGAGGTGGATTTCTTTATTGATCTTGTGCTAGGAGAAGCACCGGTGTCCATTCCTCCTTATAGGATGTCCACACCAGAGTTTCAGGAGCTCAAGAGGCAGTTAGAGGAGTTACAGGAAAAGGGTTTTATCCGACCCAGTACTTCTCCTTGGGGTTCTCCGGTCCTTTTCGCGAAGAAGGCAGACAATACCCTTACACTCTGTGTGGATTATCGGAAGCTGAACCGGTTGACGGTTAAGAATTGATATCCCTTGCCGAGGATTGATGATATTTTTGATCAACTTCATGGAGCATGAGTGTTCTCAAAGATTGACTTGAGATCAGGATATCATCAGCTGCGTGTGATACCATTGGATATACCGATTACAGTTTTTCGGAGCAGATATGGTTTGTACGAGTACTTGGTTATGTCATTCGGAATCACGAATGTGCCAGTGGTTTTCATGGATCTGATGAATCGTGTGTTCCATCCTTATCTGGATTATTTTTTGGTAGTATTCATGGATGAAATCTTGGTGTAATCTCACACCAAACATGACCATGCCACCTATCTTGAGATCGTATTGAGTACACTGAGAGAGCATTGGATATATGCTAAGCTCTCAAAGTGACACTTTTGGATGGACCAGATTCACTTCCTAGGTCATATCATCTCTGAGGAAGGAGTTGCAGTAGACCCAAAGAAGGTGATAGCAGTAGTTTCCTAGGAGAATCCTAATAAAGTATTTGAGATACAGAGTTTCTTAGGTATGGCTTGATACTACATACATTTCATACAGGGCTTCTCCCTCTTAGCAGCGCCGTTGATGGTTTTGACTAATAAGGGTGTGAAGTTCTTTTGGTTGGAAGCTTGCAAGACAGCCTTTCAGGACCTGAAAGGAAGGTTGACATCAGCACCTGTCCTGATACTCCCAGAGAAAGGGAAGAGCTATACAATTTATTTTGATGCATCAGGTATTGGGCTGGGAGTAGTGTTGATGTAGGGTGATGAAGTTGTTGCATACGGGTCTCGGCAGTTGAGGCCACATGAGAGGAATTACCCGACGCATGATCTCGAGTTGGCTGTAGTTTTTCATGTGTTGCACTGTTGGATACATTATCTATTGGGAGAACGTTTTGTGGTTTTCACCAACAAAAAAAGTCTCAAGTATATCTTTACTCAGCGTGACTTGAATCTGAGGCAGCGAAGGTGGGTCTAATACCTACAGTCCTTTGATTTTGAGCTTGCCTAGACACCTAGTAAAGGAAATGGAGTAGCTGGTGCACTGAGCGAGAAGACTTAGATACAGGCAGTGCAGGAGGCTAGTGATGAATGGTAGCTTATGGATTTGATCTCTGAGATGCATTTGGAAGTGCACGACAGTCAGAGGCAGACTTATCTTTCATCTTTAGCTGTGACTTCTACACTCCTTCATAGAGTGAGGATGAGACAACTATCTGATCCAGAAGGCCTAGTTCTACGGGAGTCGGTGGAAAGTAAGGGCCCTCCTCCTGGTTGGACAATAGACGATGATGAAGTTTTGTGTTTCCATGTATGAGTATGGGTTCCAGGGGATATACACGAGGAGATGATGCGGGAGTTTCATGTTTCATCTTGGAAAGTTCATCCCGGAGTTACCCAGATGTACCAAGACTTGAGACGTCAGTACTGGTGGCCGGGTATGAAGAGAGATGTAGCTAGTTTTGTTACGAGGTGTTCCACCTGTCAGCATGTGAAGGAGGAGCATTAGAGGCCAACCAGACTGTTACAACAGTTACCCACCCCGAAGTGGAAATGGGATTATGTCGTGATGGACTTCATGACTGGGTTGCCGAGGTCACCTAGAGGAAATGATGTCGTGTGGGTTGTTGTGGATAGACTCACGAAGGTATCTCACTTTTTTCTGATCAAGGAGACCTTCGGAGTTGACGAGCTCGAGAAGTTGTCTATCCAAGAGATCATACATATTCATGGGTTCCCTTGTTCTATCATTTCAGATAGGGATGTCCATTTTATTTCTCGTTTTGGGCAGGGTTTTCAGAGGGCTCTGGGTACACAGGTTCTTATGAGCACGACATACCACCCTCAGACAGATGGCCAGTCAGACGGTACGATACAGGTGCTTGAGGACATGTTGCGTGCATGCATCCTAGACTTTGGGGGCTCTTGGGAGAAACATATACCCCTAGTCAAGTTTTCCTATAATAATAGTTTCTAGGAAACTATTGAGATGACACCTTACGAGGCTCTATATGGTAGGCCATGCCGATCACCATTGTTCTGGTTAGAGGCTGGTGAGGTAGCTTTACTGGGACCATATCTCATGAAGGAGACATCTGAGCAGGTCCAGTTGATTCAGAATAATATGGCTACCACGCAGTCACGTTAGAAGTCTTATGTTGATCGCCGCAGATGACCCTTGGAGTTCGTGGTCGGGGATCAGGTTTTCTTGTGTTTTTCACCGAGGCTGGGACACATGCAGAACAGGAGACAAGGTAAAATTTCACCAAGGTGTGTGGGGCCATTTGAGATTCTAGAAAGAGTAGGGCCGGTTGCCTATCGATTGCAGTTACCACAGAGGTATCGGGCCATGCACGACATCTTCCATGTATCTCAGTTGCGCCGCTATCATTCAGACCCGTCTCACATCTTTCAGCCAGAGGTTGAGATTGAGGTTGATGTGTCCTTTAAGGAGCATCTAATTCGTATCATTGATAGGTGCATGAAGGTTCTCCGAGGTCGGTCAGTTCTTCTCGTACGGGTGTTATGGCATCATGGCTGAGTGCAGGACGAAACCTGGGAGACGGAGTCCTACATACGTGCTCAGTGGCCAGAGTTGTTCTATGTTTTATCTTCACCACCATTGGAAGGGAAATTAGGGGATGAATTTCCTTAAGGGGGGAATCTTGTAAGAACTCAGTTCTTACTTTTGAGGTACAGGTTTCTTCTTTTCTCTTTTCCTTAAGTATTTTTGAGAAAATAAGGAAAATGGGGGAAATCCCAAATTTTGGAAATACACGTCGAGTACTTTTCCACTCGCCAAGTACTTTTGGCCATGTGGGAAGAGTACACAGGGTGTGTAGCCATGTCAGTAATGAAGGGTGTAAAGACCGACTAAATGTCGTGTAGTGGTCCCTTACACACCGTGTAGTAAGTCGACAGGCGAATAGTAAGGTGGTGGCCAGCTGTGTGATAGAACACGTCGTGTACTCAAGGAGACACGCTGTGTAGTCATGTCGGTAGGTGAACAGTGCCATGCTGGTGGGAAACTGCCAGAGGAATAGTAAAAAATGGGAAGTACATTCCATGTACATGGAAATACATGTCGTGTACTTTGTTTTTTTCACTTAAAATGGGTAGTAGCCAACCCTGTTCACAGGGAAGGCTTAGAACTAGATGGGAGCTTGGGAGGGGACGACCGAATCTTCAAGGATCCGTCGATCACGAACCGGGAATCCGATTCTGCCTCCGTCGATCTCGTTGGAACCGCACGGGTAAGAGCTTCCACCTCCTGGTGTTTCTCTTGCCAATTCATCCTCTAATGGATGTTATTTAAGTTTAAGAGAGTTTTCTTCTACGTAAAATCTATGTGATTCTTGGGAATCGACATTCACATGTATCGTTCGTCGGCATTTTTGGTAGGTGGCGTGGTGTTTAATTTCCAACTGTTGTGCGTTTTTGTGTACTGTTGTGCCACAAACCCATGTTGGGGTGTCGTGTGGCTGAGGTCATGGTTATTTAAAATTCGTAAAGCAGAATAGGTAATTAATTGTGATAATAAAACTGCTGTTTGGGATCATTTATTGGATCCAGGACCACCCCAGGGGTGCGTTCCTCTTTTTAGACATTTGGCCAGGATACCCGAGGGTGTGCCTTTAATGTAATGACTGTATAATTTCCTTGAGAGGAATTTCTTGTTACTACTTGTTTACATGTTGGTCTTGGCCCGGATACCTATTTAGCCTAAGGGAAGATTTGTGATTAGCCTGTGGACACTGTACTATTTAGCCTGTGGGAAACTTCTTCCATGCATGTGGGCAGTTGATTCTGTGCCTGTGGGTGACACTTCTTACGCTCGTGGGCAATATATGTATGCCTGTGGGAAGATTCTTGTGGTTGGATTCTCTTTACCTGAGGGTAGGGTTTTACGTGTCTGAGGACATTGGCTGATTACTTAGAATATTTACTGTGGTGATATTCTAGATTAAATGATTAAATGGAGATTAAAATGGCAATATAACTGGTTATGTTAGTTACTTTCAGTACTTCTTACTTTATTGCATTTTAATACTGCACACTATTGTTGCATGCTTTCACATAGTTAGGCATGGGCCTTTGGTGGGTGCCTAATGGGATTTATTTCTCACACCCTATTTAGGTCATGCTTTTCAGAACAAACATATTGCATTTCTTCAGGTGTATATAAGGTAAATGGTCCTTATATAGGTACCTGATTGTTGCTGAGGAGTAGGAGGGCATGGGACCGAGCCTTGGCTTGCGATGCTGCTGGCTATTCTGTTTGTTTTTCTATACTTGTACTTCAGTTTTAATGTATTGTATTACAGTGTAACATGTTCTGGCTATTTTATAGAATAGGGACATGCTGCATATTCATATATATATGACTGTCGGTTGCCTTTTTTTATCAGTTATTCATTTCAGTTATATGTACTGTTACTGCTTCCGCTGTTGTTGTATGTTCATATTATATTCCACTACGATACACTTTGACAAATGTGGGCATAGTTTCCCCACTATCAGACCTGGGCCCTCACTTCTAGTCGGCAGCCTCTGGCGTTTGGGTAAATGCGCTTGGGGTCACGTGGCAAACCGGGTTCGGGGCACCCGTTGAGTGGCACCCGGAATCAGGACATTATAGATTTCATCAACTAGTATATTGGGGCCACATTGTTATCAAATTATTTACTTGGATGGGTTATCATAAGATCTAGGTTCAATAGGTTAGTTTACAGAGAAAGAATTCCAAAAATATATGTTGTTTCTTTGATTTCATGTTGATACCCATTGGTGTACTAAACGCCCCAATAGAGTTCTCAAGACATATGAGACAGATCTATAAAATTTATTAGATTATTTTTTTATTGTATTTTTTGATGGCACCCTCATGTCCTTAGAATCAGAGTTAGAGTAATTAAGATACTGAGAGATTTCTCCAGACATACTATGTGAGTTATAGTCCTATGATTTCTCTGATGGAGGTATTTCTATATTCCATGGCCCACTACTTAATATATTTCTTCTAAAAAATTCTTGTGATAGTGGACCCTTCAAAGGTTTAGGTGACATTTTAGGGCTACCCAGGGTTTGGCCATTGTAGAATATGCTCATAGCATGGTTTTCTATCTACATTTATCGGGCGAGGTGACCTTTCCGATGACCACAATTCAGTTAGACATGGTACTTTGTTTTCTATAAATGTCACTATTGAGAAGGTATGTTCATGAATCATTATACGATATCATCCTAGGTAGGCTCAGAAGTGATATTGGAGTTTCTTTTTTCAAGGAACATGTGTCATTGAGAACAGATAAAATAATACCTTGGAATTGATTCAGTTATAAGTGCTGATACAACACGCGATTTATCACGAACCGCCTTTTTATTACATAAACTTTCATTACATTATACAAAACCGAGGATCTTTAAGGTTTAGTGTCTTGGAAACCAGGAACTTAATACATGACAACATAAAACATAATTCTTAAATACTTGAAAGGATTCTTCATTTGTTCATCCTAGTTCATTACAGCGTCTCATAACCTGAGAGCATACATCAAAGGAAAGGGTGAGCAGAAGGCCCGGTAAGGGAAATAGGGGAAACATTTTACATGTGAACTTGAGATACATCAAAAGTCATGAAAAATAACTTTAAGGCATGAGAAAGAGATCATGAGGCATATCATAATAAAAAGAATGTGTTTTATAACATGAAGATGTGGCTACAACATTTAACTTAGACAATCATGAACATATCATCAAGGTCCATCCCCAAGGTTTCATTTGAAAATTCCTAAGGTTATTCACCAAGATATCATGAAAATTGTAACTCTAGTGGTTACATCATTACCCAATGCATTGGAGCGCTATCAGGGAACACCCTTAAATTTGACTTTATTATCATGCGAGCCACATATATCATCATCAATTGTTTTATAAACAACCCATATAGCATAAAATAAATGGGTTTCATTTCATAGTCATCACATTTTAAAAACTGTTTTAAAGACGTGATCTTTATGTCACTTTAAACCCACGAAAAAGGAAAGAGAGTTGTTTGTATGTAAATACCAGAATATAAAATAGAACATTTTGATATACATGTGAATCACCCTGAAGAAGAAAGATCTTTGAGTTTCCACTTAATAAAATAAAATAATTTGAGAAAAAGAGAGAGACATTTTGGGACCAAAATTCGGCAACATAACGGCTATGTTTCAGGGTTTTAGAAAACATTGAAAAGAGAGGGGACATGGGTCACCCACTCATAAATGATCGATAAAATAGTAGATGGATAGAGAATAAAGGATATAAGAACATGGTAATGAAATTTTAAATACATACCATATGAAATGAAAAACAAGGAAGGAAGACAAAAATAATATTTCTCTTATGAAAATTTGGCAGCTTAATGGCGTTACTTAAAACATAAAAATACAAAATTGATGAGATCAAATAGGTTCTCTCATCAGATGAACATACAATATCAGTATTATAGATATAGAGATATTACCCCAACATAATAAAAAGGAACATGAAAGACTTGACATAAAAATAGATCTTGAAAATGAGAAGGGAGAAAGAATCCCTTAAATATTCGGCAGCCTAACGGCGCCACTTAAAACATCAAAATACTGAATTAAAGAGATCAAATAGGGTCTCTCATCATATGAAAATAAAACATCAGTATGATAGATAAAGTTATCATACCCCAACACAATAAAAAGGAACATGAAAGTCATGACATGAAAATAGATCTTGAAAATGTGAAGGGTGAAAGAATCCCTTAAAAATTCGGCAGCTAACGGTGCCACTTAAAACTTCAAAATACTGAATTGAAGAGATAAAATAGGGCCTCTCATCATATTAACATAAAATATCAGTATGATAGATATATATCTTACCCCAACAAAATTAAAAGGAACATCAAAGACTTGACATGAAAATAGATCTTGAAAATGAGAAGGGTGAAAGAATCCCTTAAAGTTTCGGCAGCCTAACGGCACCACATAACATTCTTAAAAATTATTGATGAGAGAAAGAGGGGTTTTTTCATAATATGAAAATTAAAAGTATAGTAGGATGACTATAAAATAACATCCTCCAACATAAGAACATGGATCATAAAAGATATGACATAAAAGAGAGTACTTGGAAAGAAAGAGAGAGGTAGGATCCCTTACCTTAAAACGTAACTCTTAAAACACAATAGTTGGGACATTGAGGGCTTGTGGGAACCTTGGGATGACTCTTTGGGAGGTAAGGAGACCCGAACATCATTGAGGATGATTTTTGAGTCGAAATTATGAGAGAATGTCTTGGTATTTATAGGGAGAGTGAGGGGACAAGGCATTAATGGCCAAGGGACACCTCATTGGTGGTATTGGAAAAACCATGGGCTTGCCCATGGTATTTTCCCATGGTATTGGCCACTTGGAACACATCATACCTTATCTTACTATTCATAAGTCGACCATATTGATTACATACTTAATACATCATTTAATGATGTCATTAAACACCCGTAACTTAAAAACTGTATTTTCACTATTCACCAAAAAATCAACTTTCTCAGAAAAATCCCAAAATTTCTCATTAACCAAATATTGATGCTCTGATTTCAAAAATTAACTCCATTATATAAAAATAATTTTCTAACAATTTTTAATTTAATTTTTAAATAAAAACACTATTCACTAAAAATTCATTTTTTTCAGAAAAATCCCCAAAAAATACCTTAACATGATATCAATGCTCTGAGTTTAAAAATGAACTCTATTTTATAAAAAAAAATTATAAATATTTTTAATATAATTTTTATTTAAAAAACACTATTCACCTGAAAAAACTGATACTTGACTAATAATTTCTGAAACAGTTATTTACCTATTTTATTGAATCACACTACTTAATCAAGGTGCCTAAATTGTATTAATACTTTCTTTAAGTGAGATAACTAATCCATTTGGTCACATTACTAATCATAAGCGTAAAATCACTATTCATAATTTATTATTCATCAACAATCATGTTGATCTTATTAGACTCTAAATTTCTTACTGAAAATAATTATTGAAGACCATTTTTTTGAAAATCATTACACATAATTAATTATTTAAGGTTTACATAAATATTTTCAAATATCCATTTTCTAAAATTCAACAAAAATATGCATACTATATTTATTCGGACATTTGAAAATTCACAAACTTCATCATAAGAAGAAATCACAATTTTTATTTAAAACAAAGGATTACACAAGGCAGTTACGGTCTCCTTACATAGCCCCTTATAATCCCAGCATATGACCTAAGGGTAAGGTGTGCTAAGGTGAGAGAATCTTGGGGCGGCTTGGCCAACATTACCCGAGTGGTGATTTCTATCAACTTGAAATTCTCGCGAAGGTGATTCCGTTCCAGTTTCACACGATGAATTTTAGCTTGGGTTTGGTTCAGAGAAAAGCCCAGTGGTGCTACCTCATTCCCAAGTTCTGTTAGATGGGCTTCGATTGGCCCGAGACTACTGGATGAGGCCATCGAATCTTCTTTCTATATTAATTAACCAATATCACTTTTATTTAGAGACAATAATCACAACTTTTAGTTTCCAAAAGTCATACTGACTAACGGTAATATAATAGTCAAAACCCAACAGTCTAATTTTAATTATACTCATTTTATTAAATAAAAAAGTTTTGTTGAGTATGAAATAAAATAACACACAAAATTAGGAAGCAAAATTTATTCAAAATTTCGTGTCATTACACGATTATGTGGCATGATGAGTCCAAATTTTATTTTATAAAAAATAGTTATATTGTAGATCACATGACAAGAGATTTCTGAAAAAATCTAGAATAAATCTCAAAGGGTGTTTTGGATTTGAAATATGATACCATGTTTGAATCCAAATCATTGGTTTTTCCATACACATGTCCTAATGTTTTTATCATTGGTTGTTAGAATGAGATAACTAATGTTGGGTATGTTTAATTAAAATAAAATTAAAATTATGCGAAAAAACTAATTAAATACTCAATATATATCCTCTTAAGATGGTTTGGACAAGGTATGTCACATAGCCCTTTCTATATCTATGAGGTGCAGTATATCAATATTCATAGCAGAGAATAATCAGAGAATGACGTATGATCCGATAGAGGATAACTGTGATATGAATGATGAACACAGTAGGATCGTCACCTTCATCTCTAACGGGTTTTTTCTTTACCAATAATCAATCCATATTAATGGAATGGATCATTAAATGTGTATTTTTTCCTTTTTATTAAAATATTGAACAAGGTTTCTTTATTAGCTTTAATCTTTGGTTTTTTATTCATCCGCATTAGCCTATTCAATAATTTTATTTTTTAAAACAATAAATTTATTATTTTTTATTCCATATTCTCACCCATGATTCTACATCTATCGATCTTTATCCATGATAACATTGTCAAATAATGATTTATCACCTTTTTTATGTGCATTTATCTCTCTATTCCTAGTTTTAGTCATTGGTAATCAATTGGTTGATAATTCAATGATATCTGGGATACATATCATTGTGGGTTTGTTATTTGGAATAACGCATACTGGTCATATATATCGATTTGGATTTTGGACCTGCTATGGAGGCATGGAGATTATTATTAGAACCTACCTTTGGATTGGGTATCAATTGTTTCTAAGACGGATTAAGAATATCTCCCTGAAGGTGAAGCGATATATGCTTCTGAGCAAGAGTGGCTAGAATCAGGCCATCGATGACCATGATGTCCAATTGTGGTGTGGTTGTAATGATTTCTATGATCTAGGACCTGTGATTTCAATAGATAGTTATGATGGATTTTTTTCCATTGAAGAAATGTCAGAATTTGATTTTTTGATGGTTGTGGTGTACAATGCATACTATTATTATTTCTTATAATTAAAATATTAGGTATTTATTATTTTTAGAAATAATATATTATATTTTTTATTATAGTAAATAATATGACATTTTCTAATTCAATATAATGAGACCCTCCCCCCACTATTTAACCCATTCTTGAATCCTCTTCACCCAACATTTCGTACAAATATACATATATATATAATATAAATATACACAAGTGGAATAAAAAATGAAAATAGGAATGGAGGGGGAGGGTTGTACATGCATAGTGAAAGTGGTTGGAGGGGGTGTTCTATGAGACATGAAAAAATAATAAGAATTATTATTATTATGAAATATTGATTTGGAATTAATTTCATCATGTGGTGTTGGAATGATGAACCCTATAAGAAAAAATTAACATGAAATTGAGTCGGCTGATTTAAGACCAATGTTTGATATCTTTTTTCAACTCATAGATCTTGTCCATAAATCTCCCAATATTAAGAATAATAGTATTATTATTTTTATAATATTTAGTATCTGACATAACATTTCAATATGGTGTTGTAATGAAAAACTATTTAATGTTTTCGACCCTGATATTCATATGTATTTCTTCGGAACAAAAATAGGTATTTAATTCAAACTCATGTCTTAGTCATATGAAGCGCCCTTTGAAGGCAAGGAGTTGAAATGCCTTTTTTCATCACGTGTCTAATTTTGGATGGTGAATAGCCAATCCCAAAGAAATATCTGTATGGATTTTAATGATGTAATTCATTTGGTCTATCATGCATGTTTGTGATGATATATACATGGTTTAAAATTTTAGCTCTTTGGGATGATCTCTTGCATCATGATTTCATAAGGAATTTTTGCAAGACACACTATATAGTACCCTTACACATCATATTAGTACTACATGGATTGAAATATGTGTGTTTGGGGGGACATGTCCAAGAATAAGAGTGAGATCACACACCATATAGACCACTCACATACCATGTATATCTTGAGAATCTTCTACCTCTCTTATATCATTTATTTTTACATGGAATTTGTCATGTGATATGGTAATCTAATGTGTTATTCCATTTGAATGTCATAGTTATCATGATAGTTGAATTTTAGATACATTATGAGATGTTCCTAGAACAATTATTCTTGAGGTGGTTCTCATCAATGGAAGTGACTAGGAAGTATCATCAAATAATGAACAATAGAGGTTGGGGTTGGACTTTACCCCATAATCTTCTACTTATTGAGTGGAAAACTCGTATCGTGACAAGATATGGGTCCTCTATCTACTGAGTGGAACCTTCTTTTCATATCAAGGCATGGGTCCTCTAAATACTTAGTCAAACCCTACTATAATATTAGTGTATTATTTCTCAACCAATTGAGTGGTACAATGCTATGGTTTTATGGTATTGGTCCTCTACAAACTGACTAGAACTCTATTTTTGTATCAGGTACTAGGCCCATTGCCTACAGAGTGGAAACCTCTTCTGATATGAGGGCATGGGTCCTCTACCTACTAAGTGGAAGCCTCATTTCCTATTAGTTCTTGGGTATTCAAAGTAAAAATCGAACCCTCTTGTATTATAATACAATGGGTCCTCTACATACTATGTGTAACCCTTCAGTCTTACTAGGGAATGGGTTCTCTACCTAGGAGATTGATCCCACCTCAATTGTACGACATAGTTGGGAGGTTTGGGTCTACCACATGGATCTAAATTGGATAGAAACATGATATCATGATGCAAGACATCATCCGAAGGAGCAAAAATTTTAAACCATGTATATATCATCACAAACATGCATGATAGACCAAATGAATTACATCATTAAAATCCATACAAATAATTCTTTGGGATTGGCTATTCACCATCCAAAATTAGATACCTTATGAAAAAAGTCATTTCAACTCCTTGCACAATTATTCTTAAGGTGGTTCTCATCAATTGAAGTGACTGGGAAGTATCATCAAATAATTAACAATAGAGGTTGGGGTTGGACTTTACCCCATAATCCTTTACTTATTGAGTGGAAAACGTGTATCGTGACAAGATATGGGTCCTCTATCTACTAAGTGGAACCCTCTTTTCATATCAAGGCATGGGTCCTCTAAATACTCAGTCAAAACCTACTATCATATCAGTGTATTATTCCTCAACCAATTGAGTGGTACAATGCTATGGTATTATGGTATCGGTCCTCTACAAACTGACTATAACTCTATTTTTGTATCAGGTACTAGGCCCATTTCCTACAGAGTCGAAACCTCCTTTGATATGAGGGCATGGGTCTAATACCTACTAAGTGGAAGCCTCATTTTCTATTAGTTCTTGGGTATTCAACATAATAAATCGAACCCACTTGTATTATAATAAAATGGGTCCTCTACATACTAAGTGTAACCCTTTAGTCTTACTAGGGAATGGGTTCTCTACGTAAGAGATTGATCCCACCTCAATTGTACGACATAGTTGGGAGGTTTTGGTCTACCACATGGATCTAAATTGGATAGAAACATGAGATTTTTAGCATCGATTATGGGCTCTTGGAACTATTAGAAAACTCATTGACCTTACATGTTCTTTGGAGATGGAATTTAAAATTCTTTATCACTTAATATCATCATTGATCATATAATGTTTTTTCATTGTGGTTGTTTCCATTTATAATGATTGACTTACCTTTATTAATGAGATGGCTACTTCTATGAGGTCTTATATCGCTCTATTTTTAGGGTGTCCAAATGGGTATGTATCTTCTCACCCATGAATGGTATTTTACTACATATGTCCTGTCTTATGTATATGATAGATTAGTTGATTGTGATTTAGTAGGATAATTGGGATACCCTGGTTAATTATAACAAGTATGGTAACTAGAGGTCGGAGTCTAAGTGTTGGGATCTTTCAACATTCCCTTTCCCATATTTTGTAAGGATGAGACATATTTTTTTGGTGGATATTTATTTTTATGCATTAAATTTAATATTATGTTATGGTACTAATTTTTGTTTCCTATAAGTATTTACATGAATATATTTTACACTTTATGTTACTAAAATATACCATTTTTCTTCTAATTCTTTTCATTGAGTTAGTTGGGTGCCTTCATGCATGTACTCAATGAAAAGGCCTCCCATTTTAGTTATCACTTTCATTTATTATCACCATCTCATGGATTATTGAGTTAGGATTGGGGAAGTTGCATCTTTTTATTCTATAAAACATGTAAGACAGGGGTGGGTCGAGTCATGACACATGGCATAAATAATATCTAGTAGGAGATGGTGATTTCTATATTTCAGTCATATTCAACGGTTGAAATGTAATTTACATTCCCCATCCATGATCGATGGGGCCCTAGAGCCTATTTTTCTAAAAAAATTAGATATTTTTCCACACACATTGGTCATCTTCCCTTTATGGTACGTATTTGGGAATTTATGATTTACATTTTTTTCACCTCCCCTTATTCCAGTGGAGTCCTAACATGCTCATTGTATAATTACATCGACCCTAGTTGTCAATATTCAGTGGTTACATTATTAAATTGTAGTTAGAAAGAAGAGATAATAGCCCAAGGGATTGAATATATTATTAGTCTTGGAAAATTAGATACATGCATTCAATTCACGTGCGTTTTTAATACCTAAAACACATTATAGAATTTACTTTCAGAATATAAAAATTATATTTACCAAATCCTAGAATATCAATCATAATACACTTAATTGAATCCAAGGGAATGAAAACATAAGAAATGGGTGAGATATAATGCCTAGTAAGGATATTTAGAGAAAATAATATATCATGAATAAATTAGGGAAAAATGTATGGAAAATTAAATAACTGTATCAAATTACATTCAATCTATTACATGAGCATAATATGCAATAATAAATGATGAGAAAAAAATTACGTATAAATAATCAAATGATATTTAATCTTAACCATGTATATTATAACATACTGAATAATCAAATGTCTTATCAATAAATAATCTCATAATGGGGGAATGAATAATTTTAAACACCATAGCCATAACAACAAATCCTTGTTCATATACATCTTAAATAAATGGCTTAGCTCTCAACCAAATATCCAATTTAGTTTGTTTCATAAGACCTATTGATGCATCGTGGGATATAGTGGTTCCATATTGTCACTTATTAAGTCAAATTCATTACTCATATTGAAGGTTTGAATAATAGTCATCATAAATTTTTAATTGAAATATTATAATACAAATGGGTAATACATGTAATAATAAATTAATATAATCACAAACCATTCATATTAATATGGAGAATGGTTTCAAAATGGTACATCCATAGAAAAAAATCATTGACCACTAAGATAAATAATAAGTATTAATTAATTACATCGTATTACAAATAGTTCCTAATTGGAATAAGGTTGATTATTATTAAAGAATAGAAATACCATAAAAAATCCATAAACATATTTTCAAGGAAAATATCCTTTTCACCTTGAATATCACATAACCAAATTAAAATTTTCTATAATATTAAGAAAATTTTACTTCAAAAATATTATTGTGAACTTGTAATGTATGATTCAATGTAATGAGTGGTCATTGTGGTGGGTAATTCTAGACATGCAATATAAGTTAAAAAACCTTCCCTTAACATTATTTAAAAATGGATAAAAATACCACATTCATAAAATGATAAGAATATTCCATTAAATACATTTTTTACCAAAAGTCATAGATTTGTAAAAAAAATTATTCAATTAGAGAATGATAAAGAATTCATTAAATCGTTTTTAGAAATGATGGATATGAATGAAAATGTGTTTTTGACAGATGATAGAAAAATATTTATTTTCATTAAAAGTGCCAACGAGCTTGTACCCAAGTGGTACATGCTCTTGCTTGGCATCCGAAAGACCCGGGATCAAATCCGGCCAGGGAAGAATTTCTGGGGTACTCTAGCAGTACTATAGCAGGGTACTGTACCAGCGGCAGAACTATAGCAACAGCGGCATTGTAGCGGCGGAGGCACTATTGCAGGGTACTGTAGCAGTGGCGGTACTGTAGCAGGTACTGTAGTAGCATGGGTAATGTAGCAGTACTGTTCACCGAGGGGTCATTTGGGCAAAAAATGGGCTTTTAATCCTTGTATCCAGGCCACTTGGCCTTGGGCCTTCGGGCTATGTAATGGGTCTCCCTCTACCCACACTAAAGAGGTCATTGCTTTAAATAATAAATTGTGGCTTTGGCCCCAACCTTTTAAAAAAATATTTTCATTAAAATAATTATTTCGGTCTCTTTTTTTCATAAGGAGAGGAAAAATTATGGAAAACATGTATTATATAGAAAAGTCCCATATTCAAGAAAGATAATAATTTTCTTGAAATATATATATAAACATTTAATTATTATAAACATAATGCTGAACATGACTGATAGATTGAAATTGTGACATAAAATTTTCTAGGTAGTTAATATTCGTATCATAATCACAATGAAAGAAATAAGATTTAATGAATCATTAAATTCCAAAAAGATAATGATATTCATGATAAAACATATCCTATGGGTAGTATATATTCCACACAAAAGAACTAAGTGGTGAATATGGCGTACATCTCATAGAAGTAAAAGTTAGGTGAGAAACTATTAAATGGGTCTTGTAAATTACTTAAATATATCCATTTACCATTAATGTCAAAATAATATGAAATTCATTTCACATCACAATGTAGAGGCAATATTCCAAACATATGCACAAGATGTGTTATTTTTTTCCAACAGATTGGAAGGTAAGAAGTATGATGTGATATTTTAAATTGAGAAGTGCAATAATGGGAAAAATATTATAAACATATATATTAAATAATTCTTTATATCCATCCATGATAGGTGGTAATGAAAAATAAATTATATCGGTTCATGAGGTAGTAGTATTCTGTACAAATGATCAACTATTTAAATTCCCATTCGATGGAAGGGGATATAGATAAAGGTTATTCCATTAACATAATAAAATATTATTATATATATATGATATATTGTTTTTATATAATTATATTTTTAAATTATTTGATATAATAATAAGATTAATTGAAATGAAAATGAAAGGTTATGAACATTTCCTCTCATTAGGACAAAATCTTTAGGTTTACACCTTTAACATTTTAGACATTATTTATGATCAAAATAAATTCTATAGTATGTGGGAATGGATGTAATATGTTCATTCTGTTATTGATTATAAAAATATTTTTTGGGGGATAGTGAAAAGGATAAGAGAGAGGTGGCCTCTTTTAAGTGGAAGATTTGACAAACATGGAAATTTTTAAAGGAAATTAATATACCCACTATTTTCAACTACCAAAAGAATCCAAAACTACTCAATATCAACTAATGGATGTCATAAGGTGGAAATATATCCATAAAATATGATTTGGGAATGTTTATAGGTTATTTATTATTATTTTATTTAGTTTTACCTCTAGTAAACCAGTTTTAACACTAACAAAGATAATAAATGTATTTTGTTTTTAATAATAATTTTGACAAAAAATAAGTAAAACATATTATATAATATTAATTGTTTGAAAACATTCCTTTAATCAAATATTAAAATTTCAATTCATATTATTGGCATAATTTAATTTAAAATTAATTCAACATACATGATGAGAATGTTATTTTCTAAAGAAAATGTTTCTCGATTATAGAATGATTTAATATCAAAATTAAGTATAAAATTGATTCAATTTCCATAAATTGTAATTATTATAGCATAATATAAGTAATTTAAATTTTAAATATTTTAAATATATATTTATGCTTTTAATTGTTTGAATGAATATGTAGTTTTCAATAAAAACCAATACTTTTCATTATTCATCAAAAACAATATCTTTTCTAAAAATTATCAAAATTTCACTCTATAATAATATTTTGTTGATGAATTAAAAAATGTTTTTTAGTTACATGAATAAAATTTTATAAAGGGTATAAAAAATAATTTAAATGTATTTGTACAAAATCTGTTAAAATCACATTTTAGAAAAATACAGTATTTCAGAATAATTTTCTTTTTTCTATAAAAAGATTATTTTTAAATTTATAATGTTTTTTAACTAAATATTTTTTTCATTAATGTCTAAACCATATTATTTTAATAGTTTTTTTATTAATATTTTTACCCACCAATTTAATGTCCATGTTATAATGGTATACAGATCATTTATACTCAAGGTTTCATGTATCTTAAGTTATCAATGGGATTAATTTTAATAAAATATATATCGTATGAAATATAAGCATTGATTTTTAATTTCTCGTGAAATATCAAACAAAATTTTCATATTTGAAAATATTAAAACATTATATTCTACCCACATTCAATAAATTGTTTCATTTAAATTTAAACTTGATCTCAGTAATCAATCGTTCTCCATTTAAAAATATGTTTCGAGAAATCCCACATCATAAGAAGGGTTTATAATAAATAATCATGATAAGAAATAAAGGGAAGTAAAAACATCATCTATAATGACACATAACTTGATTTAAAATAGGAGAAATTAATTTTGTTTGAAAATATGGACATGTAAGAAAATAAAAAATAATAATGGAGAGTGATAGAGATCCTAGATCACAAGATATTAAATGATCAAGGAAATTTTAATTGAAAAACCCCAAAGTATATGATGAGTTAAAAAATTTGATTCATAATATATGGAGTTAATAGGATAAATATTTTATTTCATGATCATTTGACTAGAGTTGAGGGATTATTTTAATATCATGATTGAGTACACTAGAATTTATACTTACAATTTAATCATTTGGTTATGCATCGATCAATTTCCACTTAATTTCTTACTACACAAAATGAATATCTGAGATTATTTTTTTAGTTATGGAGCACAAGAATTAGCCTTTAATGGATGAAAAGATCTATAAAAGAGTGTCAATTCCTTATGTATGTATCTATATATTTACAAAATCCCAAATGGGTAGGATGGGTTATCCAATATAATACATTAATATTTAAATCTCTATAGTAACACCCAATGATTGACATAATTCATTACATAAGTTTTTAAAAATAAAATAGATTATGTAAAAATAATTTCATATTAATTGTAGAAATGGATTGTGTAGTGGTAAGCACAAAATCCTTTTCAGCCTCCAATTGTGGGACCGAACCCCACAGCCTAGTCAGATACAAAATGTTGTCACATGACGGACATGTGGTACTTTTTCTAAACCCATATTTTTTGAGTTCCAATAATATTACAGAAATTATTATGAATATCCTCCAAAATGACATTGTTCATGAAGTCTATTTTTTTAAAAAAGGGTTTTTTATACAACATATATTTTTATAAAAATTAAATAATATTAATTGGACACTAATACATTAAAGTCATTGATCAAATAGACTTTAAATTTTATCAATACCTTTAATCTTATTTAAAAAAATGTAATGCTATTACAACATAAAAAAATAAGTAAATAATATATTAATCCAATGGGATTTATTTCCATAAAAATATCGACTAATATCCCCACCATGCTAAATTCATTTTCACATAGTGCCTCAAAATGGAGTATTTATAATATTTAACTTAGGATCAACCTTAACTCAGAAAACATTCATGGTATCCACCAAACATAATTTGATCTTGCATGAGGAAATATTTTTTCAAATATTAACACAATTTATAGATGTTTTAGGATTCATATAACCAATATACCATTGGAAAACAACTTCTAAAACCAAATTCATTAATCCAAAAACACAAGAACAAAAAATATTACACTTTGACATTATTAATATAATAAAAATAACATCGGTCCCATAAAATTTTATGAGGTATATTCCATTGAAACATGGTTAATTAATTTATATAGTGTCTTATCTCCTTAAAAATGAAACTTTTAACATTAGAGGTTTCTTTCTTAACCATGAATTCTTGTGCCTAATTTTATTTCTCATCACAATTGAAAATAATTTACATTGCCTTTCATAAGTTACCTGAGTGTTTCTTTCCCCAATAAAATAATTTGCAGAACTCCTTATTTACTTCTTCCGCTTTTCAATTTTTTATACATTTTCCTTTTCTTCTCTTGATTCCCTTAAGAGCTATAAGACTTCAAAAATTATTTATCTATCTGGATATCACAAGATATTTTATACTCTTATGATGAGATGTTTTGGGAGACTATATATCATTGAAGGATTTTCTTTAACACATTAAATAAATGGTCAGTACTACACATTAAATTACATACATAGGTAATTATATTTCTATTTATCCATGTAAAGTTAGATACATAATAATCATCATTTCTATCCTCATTTTCTCTTACATTCAATAATTGTCTCTCCAAATCAACTCATTTCATGCGAGGAAAATATTTTTCAGGGGGAGTACCTTAAAACCCTTCAACTTTTTATATATATTTCTTCATTATCATATTGTTTTAAATCAACGACCAATATTGTTCTGCATCTCCTAAGAGAAGATAAAATCCCAAAAAAACATTCCCCCTTTTATTACTCTCTTGGTAGATAAATATATTCTATATAGTACTTATTAATTTATCATTTAAAAATGTATTTTTATTCCCATTTAAAGATGGTGGTTGTTAATGAATGAAGTGGTGTAACATTAATACAACACATAGTGGGACAATATCCAACGTTTTAGGAGAATGTTTATTTATAATCACATAATTTAGCTAACTAAATATGTTTATAATCTGATTATCTCTTGTTTAAGCTACATCAATATATTAATTATCATTCCTGGGAGGAAAATACATACTTGTATTATGTGCATTGATATGGTTCCCATTCTTTTAGATCTACACTATTTATAAAAAATTGAATACACTAGATTAGATCATATAATTTTGAAACATAATGTAAAATAAAAAAATTAATGAAATAAAAAAATAAATTTAAATAATTTATTCATAGATAATATCATAATTAAAAACATGGTTTCTTTGGTAATGTTTATAAATCATAAAAATATTTTCAAATACTTCATATAGGTTTGTGAATAAAATGTGAATTACCTTAACCATATCCCATATTATTTTAAAACTAGGTGTAGGGTAATGACCATTGCCACACACTAGGTGAAAATAAAGTCAAAATCCAATTTTCATTTATTCTATCTGATAACCCTAGGTAAAAATATTCAGTAAAAACATGAACTTACAGTATCTAGAAGGGGAGGTATCTCTAGAAAAAAACACACAATATATTTCTCACCATGAATTTAAGATCTTATTACATACATGTTCACAAAGTTAATAAGAGGTTTATGTTCCCTAATCTATGTTTTCTTAATTCATGTTCTTAAATATTAAACTATACTTTCTCTGATACCAACTATAATGACTATGACCAAATTATCCTAGAGTGGATGGTTACATTTTTACATTGGTGTAAAATACATCTGATCTCATCCCAAAGGATTGAATAATTTATTAGTCTTGTAAAACTAGATAAAATCATTAAACTAATATTACATTCAAAGAATAAAATAAAACATGTAATTTTATTTTAGAACACTATATTTTCATTTATCGCATAACTTCATATAAATCATAATATTCTTCCTAGAATCATGGGGAAATAAACCATAAAAAATTGATGAACTCAAATGATTAGTAAGGATATGAATATAGAAAAATATATAATGAATAAATAAAGAGTAGTCAATATGGAAAGACATGAACTGAATCATTTATAAATCAATCAATTACTTGATCATAATATGGAGGGAATAAATGATGATTAGATAATTCCATATAAGTAATCACACAAACCTGATAATTAACCATGGATAATAAAAATAATCAAATAATCACATGATACATCAATAACTAATATCATAATGAGGGAATGCATAAATATGGAAATTATAACATACTGTCAAGGAATCATGACAAGACTTCATACAAAAATGGATAAGGCATCATCCAAATACATAAGAACGTTTGTCTTATAATAACTACCAATACATCATGGAGATATTTAGTGATCTTTGTATCAATTATTAAGTCCATGGAATTACTTATATGAAATGTGTGAAAAAAACAGTATAATATTTTTTAAGGCCAATCATACTAAATATTACTACTTTCCAAAATAAATAAATGAATTAATAAACCCTTCTCAGTAATATGGTGAATTGTATCAAAATAGTACAACCCCATTCAAAATAATCCTAACATATCCATAAGATGCATAAGGATTTTATCATTACAACATATTCTCATTGTGGGATATGTTAAAAATTGTTTTTCTCTTTGATTAATAGGAATACTATAAATATTACCTTCCAATCATTCATGAGGAAAATATACATTTCACATTGAAAATAAATTTAAATAATATGTATTTTCTAAAATATTAAAAAAAACATATTTTTATAAAATATCATTGTAAAAATGTAATTTAAGAATCAATTTAAAGGATTTTTATGAGGGAAGGTTGTTATTTACATATCTTATATTTTAATAAATATTTATTTCACATGGTTGTCAAAAGGTTAAAAATTACTTCATTATAAAAAATAAAATAATATTTATTTCAAAAAAATGTTAAAAAATAAAAAATCTTTGAAAATAATTTTAACATATCATTTTGATGAAGCTAAAAAATGATTTAAACATTTTTAAAAAACAATTATATGGAATAAAAAGTGTTTTTGAACAAAGATATAAATCAAGTTTGATTCATTGAAAATGTTATTGTGGAATTTATTATTCTTAATGAATAGAAATTGAGGGGAAATGATATATTATATAGTAATAACCATAAAAGAAGAAAAATATTGTGTTTTATAAAATAAATATCCTATTATTTTATCTTCGGAAACATAATCGTGGATAATCCCTATTAACAATGACATTGTAACATAAACCTTTAATTCTTTGCTAACTTTTGAATCATAGTCCCCACAAAATAAATTTCATTAAATGTAACTTTAAATAATATTAAGATTAACATATTAATGATATAACATATAAAAGGGTCGGTATATACACCACATAATAGTACTAAGTGGTGAATACTGAATAGATCTCATGGAAGAGAATGTACGATTAGAAACCCTTACTTCAGTTCTGATTTCATTTATAATTATCCCAACCAATTTTATAATAAATATATTTTTTAAACTATTAAATACCCTTAATCATAAATTAATTACTTTTAGTCTTTAATGAACCAATTGTGAAAAAATTATTTTGAGAATTGGTGTTTCGGGTGAAATTGTTAAATTTTTCATGTATGTTTTGGTTGGGTAATTTGGGTACATTTTAATTGATAGTGGATCCATCATTTCCATAATTTTTTCAATAATATAAATATTATAAGTAATAATTATTTATGTATTTATAATATTCAATAAAATATAGATATATGAAAATTTGTTAAACCGTTCACAGAAACAATAGAACATACATATGAGGAACACATAATCTCTTTTTCCAACATATGGAATATAAGAAAGGTAAATAATATTTCACTTTTGAATAACTTTTATTATTCAAATATTTCATGTATATTCATTAAATAATTTCTTTTTACTATCCATGTCAATATATTTTGAAAAGAATTATATCGATACGTGGAGGTGGCAGTCCACATGTACAAATAAGCGATGTTATTGTTATCTGATAGATTTGAAGGTATTAAGTTAAATGTTAAATAATAGTTAATGAATATTAATTCAATCAAAAATATAATATATATATATACTTTAAATCCATATTTATATCCATCCATGATAGGTCGAAATGGAAAATGAAATACATCAGTTTACAAGGTGGTAGTCCGCTGTAGACAAGATCGATTATTTTGTTTCCCGTTTTATAAAAGAACAAATTTGTATTGTTTATGAAATTAAACTAAAAAATATCAATAAATATGAGATACTATTTTTATTATTTTATCATATTTATAGAATATTTTAATGTGTTATAAGAATATGTTAAATGAAAACTCTTGGTTAATAACATTTCATTTTATTCAGACAACCACTTCTAGTTTATACCAAAATCCATATTATATTGACATTCTGATCAATCACTGGACAATTGGATGTGGGGATTTATGTTTGAATTATATTTTTAAATTGATTGTCAAAACGAAAAGTCTTTGGTAATGTAAAGAGGATAGGATACGGTGTGGCATTTTTATAAACAAGGGATAGGAAAAGCTTTGATTTTTCGAAAATAAAAAGTGATACCCACATTGTTCCCATGGAAAAAGGCTAAAATATTTCCCATTATTGAACCATATATGTGATAAGATAAAAATAAATCCTATAAGTTTTAATTTTATTATCTTTTTGGGACTTTTAACACTTATATTTTTAGTTTAACCTTTAGTAAACCCATTTTAATCTTAACTATAATAATAATTAGTTATTATTTTAAATGGTAATAATGATTAAAAATTATTAAATCAATATTATATAATTTAAATTATTATTATTAAACATATGAAATCCTTTTTTCCAAATTAAATTGACTGATTTGGATGAATTTTATTTATGATTAATCTTGAAAGAAAAATTAAATAAGGGTTCTCCAAAAAAAAGTTTCATGATTATTAAAATTTTTAAAATCAAAATTAAAAATTTAATTGATTAAAATTTAGAAAATAATTTTTATTATAATATAATTTATCTAATTTTAAGTTTAAATAAATTTTAAATCAAATTGGAATGAAGAAATTCTTTAAATAAAAAGGATCTTTTCAATAAAAATCAATATTCTTTCCGATTTATCGAAAAAATAATGTTTTCAAAAAATATCCTAAAATTTAGAGTAAAATAATTTTGAGATGAGGTTTTAAAAAATAAAATTAATTTTTTTAATTAATATTTCTATATATTTAAAATTTTAATTTTAATGTCTGTGTTTATAAAGAGTAGAAAACATATATTAAAAAATGTAGTTTTTTAAGAAGCTTTCCTTTTTTATTAAAAAGATTATCATATTATATATAATTAATATATAACCATGGAATTTATTTTATACATCTATATATGTTGGAAAAAACGTTTAGATGTGTTGAAAATTCATATGGAATTTCCATTTTCATTATTTTGTGGGTTAGATGTTGAATTAGGTCAAAAAATGGACTTTCGAGAGTTGGAATGCTTCGATGTGCTATTTTGAGATGAGAAATGGGGATTGATAGGTAGATAGGTTTTTTGGATGAATATTATATGATTTGGGATATGTATCTTGAGATCTAGAGTTATATGGAAAGGGTTTATGGTTTTGTGTGCGTGGTTCACTAGAAACTGGGAGCCACCATGATGCTCGGGACATTTTCAACTCATTTTGAACTCCTAATGGTTTATTTTCATTAATTGAACTTGAATTTTGGAAAATCCCTCTAGAAAATATACAAAATCATGCAAATTTGTTAAGGGTTTGAGGAAAAAAGGAAATATTACACATGGTTTCAGAAAAACTATTCACCTTGATGCAGAATGAAGTTAGTGATGACATCAAAGTTGGCCAACAATTTAACAAACTGTGTGGTATATCAATGTAGTGAATTTATGATGGAATGTGGGGTGAACATTATTATCACATAGATTACCCAATTCTGAAGCAAAACTATGTGTGTGTGTCAGACTTGGATAAGGACAACCACACGGTTTAGAAAACCTTGTGGAAAAACCTTTTTCCTTTCAAATTTTCATTAAAATTGGGGAATTAACCAAATACCCCCTTCATTTTTATCCACTCCACCCCCAATATATTCCATTTTATGCACACATAACATTTTTTCCCAAACCCCTTCCTCATTTTCCCTCCTTTATTTTTTTTGGTTTTTTCAGGGATATTTTGTGGCTTTTGAGGTGATTATTTATCCTCCTCTAGCATCTTATCCCATTCTTCTTATGCCTATTTATTTTTAGAGTTCTCTGGTTTAGATTTCATTGACAATTCCACTATGTAATAGTGGAACAATACATTTCAAAGAGTTTTTTTGGTCAGATTTGGTAGAGGACATCCTGATATGGATTTAGCCTTTCATTGTGTGGTGTTTCATTATGGTATGTATTTGCAGTGAATTTTCATAGGTTTTTACTTATGAATAATTTTTTTCAATTGTTTTAATGGTATTATCAATTAGTTTATTTCCTCATAATGGTGTCATGAGTCCATAGTGGACCTCTGATTTTTTTTTCTTAGAGATTTGAAAAAAGGAGAGTGCCTAGTGAGTGTTATGACATTATGCCAAATTGGGTATTGTTTAATTACTTAATTAAAATTTTTATAATTAATTAATTATTATTTTTTCTATAAGACTGGATCACGTGTGACTATGACAAGATCTGTTAGGTTATGGGTGGTCTGGAAAATACTTGCGTGGGCATTTTTATGGTTTAACTAATTTTGATGTGTTTTTGAAAGATTTGTTGAAGAGATAGGTAGTCTAAGATCTTTACACATAGTATTTATAATTATACTAAAGGAGTGTCTGTGGTATATTCCTTACATCACTTGTGTGATATTCTTTATTCCATAGTTTAGTAGAATTGTTTTTGAGATAAATTTATACCATCAAACTTCAACTAATATCATTATATCCACCGTATATAATGATACCAGACCTATGAAAATCCATGGGATTATCTGACTTTTAAAAATGAAATATTTTGGTGTTGAGTATTAGTACAATATTATGGGTAATTTCTTAAAAGGTTAAATGGTTTGTTTTTTATTTTGATTCAACCGTGCCTTCAATCTTTGGAAAACAATGTTTTCAAATGAATGTGGGGTTGAAGTGGTTCTTGAACTTGAGATTATTTAATAAGTGGTTTTAAAATGGGTTTATAATGTTTATTTGAAATGGTTGTGTGGTAACCTGGTGAAAATTTCAAGATAAATAATTTAAATAGTTTTCATAGAAAATGATGCTTTGGGGCCTTACATGTATTTTCAAAGAGGAAGTCCCATTTTTTAAATGGGTTTACATAAATTGTTGAAAAGGATTTTTGTTTTTTGATTTGTGGAATGTGGAAATGGGTGGGTTTTAATTGAGATATGTTTTTATTTAAAGGTACATGGGACCACGATAAATAATGAGACAAATAAGGGATGAAGTGGTTTAATTATGAAATTGGGTTTACATGATGAATGTGATGGATCATGGAAATGATGAACCCAGTAGTATTAATTAATAATTGAATGGGTGGGGATGATACGACCATACATATTAATTCCCAATTGGATTCATGGATTGATGCATAATATTTGATTACATATGCACAAAGTTTTTGGGATGTTGTACTGACACTACAATCCCCAGTTTTGGGGGGGCTAGATAGATTCTCCTTGTGCCTAAGTGAACCATTGTTTTTTGAGGATGGACATGGGATTCATGATGTAAAGGTAATGGAAAAGACATTTCATATTTTTATTGGGATGATCATACATGGAATAATGAGTCCTGATTGGACACTTGGATTATGCTACTTTTTTTCTAACTAGTGACATAGTGGTTTGGATGGATAAACATGGATTACCATATCCCGGTTGGAATCCTGGACTATCCTCCTTGATTTCAACCTATGAACACTGTGATATATGGCTCAAATTACCATCTTATGTTGAGTATATTCTGATGAAAATGGATAATTTTTTAATATATATTAAAAGTGGAAAATTAAAAAAAATTATATAATAAATCTTGTTTTATTTAACTTATTGTCTATTGAATAGTAATCAAACTTCATGCACTATTGTACTTGGTAGAATTTCATTATACACTGTTGTTGGTGGCCTATGGATATTTACTCAAACACTTCGTAGGCCTCCATTACACTTGCGATCTCGAGAATCTCTCACCTGTAAATTATAGAAATAGGTTTGGGTTATGACCCATGTAGAGTATGGCTTAGTCTAGCAGTATTTTTCAAGTGGTATCAACTGACTAGATAGATTTAGCCTAGTGATGTTGTGGAGAATTTAGAAGTTTATTTTATTATTATATGTTATGTGTGCATCTATGTTGTATGTTGGTTGTATATATGTCATGGTAGTTTGTTACATTATCACATATCATTTTATTATATCTTCTTTCAGTTTCAGTATATTTATTCTTTCAAGGAACTCTAATAGGTATGTTGTTTGGTTACACAATTTTGGTTGTTCACTCTAATATAGGGGTACAGTATCATCATAGTTCTACTCTATATTCCCACTTATAATCGGTATCCTCTGCTACAGGAGGAGGTTCACTTGAGATTATATGGAGGTATCACACTAGGAATGGTTTTTAGTGGACCCTAGGTGGGGATATTTAAATGTGGTATCATAGGAGTTTACTTTCCTATTATTTTTCAATATGGGTAATGGTAGACTATAGATATAGAAATTTTTTATAGGATGAGTTCTATACTAGAATGGTGCGTCATGAGTGCCAATTTAGGTGGGAAATTCAAGTTAACGGGGTATGGAATTAATATTTTGGATTTGTAATATTGTGGAATTAAATTATTATTTCTCAGTGGTTGATGCACATTTTTTTTTGGAAATAGTGATTTATGATGAATTTTTCTTTCTTGGAATGTTGGAAATAATCCTACTATTTGGTTTTGAATCAATTTCTTTAAATAAAATTGGTATCTCATGAATCATGTTAGACACATACGATCAATATAATATAGGCCTTATAGTGTTTTTTTTATATTTCATTATGATTCTAGGTTTTATAGATCTGTGGTGATGCACTTGACGTTGAAGAAATTGGTGTAGTCTTCATGAATAGTTGGTGTAGTGAACTAGGTGGGTTAGTCTGTCAAATGTGTATTACTAATGGATTATTGATGGTAGTTTTTGTGAGAGGTTGGTAGTATGATCGGGTCCTCTAGGGAGTGTTGTGATGTGTATGTTCTCATAATTGACAAGCACCCTAGTAGAGGATACTAGTTTGGTATATAGAACCACTATGGTGCGAGACCCTAAACGAGGGTGTTTTTTAATTGATGAAGTCATATAAAAATTAGATGAGTGCATGTTTTATTTTAAGTGATTTGTCACCTTCTGTGAGTTGTCTTTGTCCTTGGGTAGTTGGACCTAGTGGGATTTTTATCTGACTAGAATTCAAGGAGTTATTTACATGTGCCTTTTGAGGATAACCCATGTGTGGGTTTGGCCAAGTTTTAAGTTCTCTTGGATGTGTGAGGAAAACAAAAATGTTTTGTAACTTTGAAAATAGTGCATGAAGTGTGCATATTATTATTGGGTTTTGGAACTTTGGATGCCCCATGTATTGATATGTAGAATTTGAGTATTGGTGTTTTAGCCTTTGGGTTGGTTTTTATAGTGGTATTATTATTCATATGCATATTCTAGGTAATTGATTTTCAGATGAGTGTGATTAGTGGTTATGAGTCGGATCTAGAACACAAGGGGTGATTTATAAAATATGGTTTCATGTGAATGTGTTCTCTTAGTGTTGTGATCTCTCATGCATGTGTGGTTTTGGTTATCAGAATATATATATTCCTAGTATCTTTGAGATGAAAAAGGAATCCAGAGTGTTGATGCATCAGTGGAACATCTGGTTTCTAGGGGCAAGACCTGTTAGGTTCCTTACATGGATAACTCTGGATTTGTTTTTAGAAATTTAGTTATTGCATTAATGAACATAGTGTAACTCTTTTACGGGGTTCATTTCATTTGTGTTTTTCATGTGGATTTGGTTTCATGTGTTTCTTTTGGTTTTAGAAAGCACCAAGGGTTATATGTGTTGGGTGAGAATGGAAAGGCCAAAAGATAGAGTTTTTTAGCGAAATCTTCATAGTGCATGACTCATTAGATTTTGAATCAAGGTCTATGGTGGGGTCACACCAGAGTTTCGGAGTTGGTTGAGTATTAATGGGATGTATGGGGCACGAGCGGATAGTGAAAACCTCTTTAATTTTGATTTCAGATTGAAAATTTAGAGATTATACTCCAGTGGTTCTTAATTATAGTAGGCATCCATCTGTAGGAATAGTAATGATGTCGATGTGATGATTTTATTCTTATAAGGGATGACATAATATTTTAAATTAGTTTTAAATATACCTATAGTTAGAGGTTACATTTCAATTAGATAGCTTTTAGTGGTGTTCCGTGATGATATATTAGTATACTCTTAGTCCAAGTACAATCATTCCCATACCTTTACATCATCCACAATACACTGGATGGGAAATGGATATATGCCAAGATTCCCAAATTCCTTTTGGTGGGATATGGGGCCTCATTTAGGTTACTCTTGTGGAGTATTATATGTGGAGCATCATGGTGGAAACTGTTCCATTTACTATTTGTGGGTGAGGTCCTTAAGATGGATTGTATGTTGAACAATTCCTTCAGTGTCATTATTAGATTCTAGGAATGGGAGACTGTTTATATTTTTTTTGGCCTCTCAGGTGAGGGCTAGATGGCCATGTATGATTCCTGGGATAGTAGTGGTTGAAGAATGTTCCATAGTGGTTGTTTTTTCTAGATTTGGGTGTTGAAAACACTCATATGGTGGGGAGTATAGTGGTAGTCTCAAATATACGAACCTCTTGTTAAAATAATCACTTGTGTGTGGAGATGGTTCTGCTTTGTTCATAGTGGAATTATGATACCAGTGAAATCCTATTGAAGTGAGTGCTTGAGTTTTATAGATAATTCTAATGGGTAATAAGTTCTTATGGATGATAATGTTGGGTGTTGGGTCAGGGAATGATGTGTTTCTAGAAGGTAGTTTGGTTATGGACTTTTATATGCACATATGGGTGGTTTTTGACTTCCATTGGATGTAAGGGAACCATGATTTAGGGAGAGGATTGTAGATGGAATGTTGGATCTTGGGATTTTTGGGATGGTTCTTCAAAAGAAATTATGACTATGGTTAAAAAAATGTGGGTATGGATGGTTGTAAACTTCATCAGATATGTCTATTTGGAACACCAGGTGAATTTTTGGGTTTGAGTATGGATATCTAGGAAAATTATATATATTTTTAGTTCGTGCATAGACAATGGGTATGCACCAGCCTCAATTGATTTATGATGATCATAATGGGTGTCAATGAAGATTGGAGTTCTCAAGGGATTTTGGGAGTGGTGATTTGGTAACCATGTCATGTTCTTGGTGGGAGTGAAGACCGCTCTTGTTTGATATTTCCTGATGTAAATGGTGTTATGTATTTGAAGATTGAGGTTATAAGATAAATATTTTTTTGGGAGATTCATTGCTCAATGTATTATCTGGTGATGTTATAAATTATGTTTTTATTGGATTTGATTATGGAAGCACCATTGTGGAATCTTTTTTTATATGTGTTTGCTCAGGGTTTTGGTCAATATATGGAATTGAGTTTTAGTTTGATACTTTGTAGTGTTTCAAGATATCAAAAGTCGAATGAGGTTGTTTGGTAAAATTTGGTGACCAATGTAGGAAAGGTGTTTCTGGTGGATGAGCACCTAGGATTCTCAGGACTGAGAAGTATTATTGTGAGAATATGTATTATCCCACATTCAGATGGGTTGAAAATTTTAAATGATTTTGAACTTTCGCTACTAAATGGGTTGGATTCTGATTTAGGACACTAATGGAATTATGAATGTTGAAATTCATCTAAGTGATGTTTTTAGATGATGAATTAGGCTTGAGAGATAAGGTTTTTGGAAGAGTATTATTGGCTTCATGTTTTGTTTCATGAGATTTAGAGTTTTTTTTGCAAAGGTTCCACATTTTAGTGTCAATTTTCTAGGATAAACCATGCAACACAACGATTCTTGGGAGAATTTTTGTTAATTTTTCACTATTCACTATTGATTTACTTAAGTAGAGCATGGTTTGAGGTTAAATATCTATGGAAAATAAGAAATTGTTTTATGGTGAGTAGGTTCTTTTTTCATGGTGCACAGTCTATATGTGGCTTTAGATAACCCATGCACATTTCATTAGAGGGGATATAGTGATAACGAAAAGGTTAGTGAATGGTTATTCAAACTATGCATCCCATTTTTGTAGGACATGGATGTTGGACAATGTGTTGTGCATGAATGGTGCATGGTTTGGCCATCTATGTTGGGGAATAGTGTGATTGGTTTAGTCTTTGATACATACAACCATAGTGTTAATGCTTGCTTTGGTAAACCATGTAGAAAAAATATGCAACTACCAAAATTATAATTAAAATCGGGAAAATAGAAAAAATTCCCCATTAGGTTATTAGACTCTCCAAACAAATTTCTCCTTTAATGAATGTATGTAGACCAATGGGTTCTAAAAACCCCTTCCTCCTCTTATCTCCCTTGATTTTTTGGTTTTCTCATGGTTATTCCATAGAATCTGAGGTGAGTCCTTCTTCTCAAAGGGGATCCTTTCTCCTTATTCACACTCCACTATTATTTTGGATTTATCTAGATTATGTTTAATTTATTATTCTACTCGAGAATGGTGGAATCATTCGTTTCATATTGGAATTGTGGTTGGATTTTATATCAGATATTTGGAGATATATTCTTCCCATCATTACTTGGAATTTCTATAAGGAATGTGTTTGAGGGTAATTTTCATTAGGTTTTCCGAGTTAATTAATTAATTTAATTTTTGTAATGGAATTTCCTCTTAGGTATTTTCCCAATAATGGTTTCTAGAGTCTATAGTGGACCTCACATGTTGAATTTTGAGAGTTTTTATATGAGGTATGTTCCAGATGGGGTTTCTAGCATTATTCCAAGTAGGATTTTTTATTTAATTATTTATAATTGTTATAATTAGTTAAATTTAGTTTTCTAGAGTATAAATATATTTTGGGTGATCATGATGAGCTCGGTTGGGTGTCAGGGGGACAGGACTAGACTTAGATGGGCAATGACAAGATAGATATACATTGAAAATAATTTGTAATAATTAATTATTGAGGTAGGTGTTCTAAGAGCTTCACCCATAGTCTTGATAGTTTTCTTACATGTGTGTGTGTGTGGTATATGACTCAAATCCCATGTGTGATATTATTTCTCCCTTAATTTATGAAATTTTTTGGGGAATTATATTATTATAGATATCAATTGATATATTGGATGTTGTGAAACCCACACTATGACCACCCATTGTGGGACCCCATCTTGGGAAAATTGATATTTTTGGTGTTGAGACTTAATACAAGGTTATGAGGGATTTTTGAAAATGATAAATGGTGTGTATTGGATTTTGATTTTTTCCCTCAAATATATAAATACAATGATTTAAAATTGATCTTATATTTTTGAAATAGGTGTTTACCATTAGATGATTTAACTATATGGATTAAAATAGTTTTCAAATGTTGATTTGTAATGGGTTTTTGGTGATCTTTTTGGTTAAAATGTCCTAATGAATCTATGAAACAGTTTTCATGGAAAATGAATTTCTTGTATCTTTATTGTATTTTCGAAGAGGAATTCCCATGTTTTAAATGTTATGGATCCTAATTGTTGATAATTATTTATTTTTTCTAATTTATGGCATGAGGAATGGTGGGTATTGGATCCATGTAATTATTTAATGGTCCATGGGACCATGATGAATGTTCTGATAAATTATAGATGTAATTGTTTAATTATGAACTTAGTTTTATATAAAGAATGTAATAGACCATAGCAATATTGAACAAATTGAAATAGATTTATAATGGAATGGTTGATGATGGATGGGAATGATGTGGCAAATCCTAGTTGGATTCATAGATTTATTATCCATGTTTACCAACATATAACTAATATTTGTGGGATGATGAATTGACTCTCCACTACCATCTTTTTGGTAGACCATACTCATTCTCCAGAAGACCCTATAAACAATAGTTTTTATAGGATTTTCATATCATTCGTGACTCGAATTTTTTGGGCAGCTTATTCTATATCAATGATGGGATGTTCAGATAAGGTATTCCCAGTCCCAATTGTATACGTGGAATAATTCTCCCTGTTTTCCGACTTGTTACTTAGTGGTTGGGATGGAAAAACATGGAATACCAGATCTCAATTGGATTCTTGTACTGAGGCACAATGATTTCAAAACAATGACCCTGTGATATATGGATTAGAAGGGAAGCATTGCCCGAGAATGTTTTTATGGACTAGGTTAATTTTGTAACAAATATTAATTGTTGTTAATTGAAAACCAAAAAATTATATAACTTTTTTTATTTTCTTGATTGTATATATTTTATTCCTACACTATAATAAACTAATTTACTGACTATTATTTTATTTATACACCTTTGGTGTTGGCCCAATGATTTTTACTCAGACCCTACTCGGGAAGCCATTAAACTTTTTTACCCAAGAATCTCTCACATGTTCATTATAGGTACATGATTGGGATGAGGCCCATGTTGAGTATGTCTTGTTCAAGTATAATTACTCAAGTGGTATCTCGTGACTGAATGGGTTTGATTCCATGATTTTTTGGGTATTTCTAGTAGTTGTTTCTATTTTGTAATGTTATTTATCTAGCCCCATGGGTGGTGTCTTATGTGTATTTCATGGAAATTTTGGATTTTATTTCAAAATTATATATTTTCATTTAATTTATTCTTTTTTCATACTCTAATGTTTATGATGTTTGGTTACATACTTCTATATGTGCACATGGATATGGGGGTATATTCACCCCACAATTAAACTTTATACCCCAATGTTAGTCATTTGCCTCTGGTGTTTGAGGAGGCTCGCTTGATTTCATGTGGTGGCCTGGCCCAGGGAACCAATTTTACTGGTGCCTAGTATATTGTGTTATAGTAAACCATATAATTTTCATAATTTATTATGTACTATTCATACTCACCAATTTTATCACTATATTATAACATTATAATGTTCATTTAGACTTGAGGTTACGGTTATATCAAGTTATCGAATAGATTAAATTTAATAAAATATATTTCAATATTTTTTTAGATCAATTTTTCTTCTCACATACTCTATTGAACACAATTTTCATCATTTAAAATATTGGGTGTTACATGTTTTCATTCCCCCATGAATTCATGCATGTTGACTAGGAATGAAAACATCATTGGATGCTTCCAAAGATATCCTCTTTCCACCTATCAAGAGCTCCCTTGTGATAAGGGAAACTCTTTGTTGCTTAATGTTTTTCATGTCATGTTTTTCTCATATGGGATTAGGAATCAGGGTTGGATCATCCCTGACATGGTTGAGATATATATATATATATATATAATTCTCAAAATATAATATCCACCCCCATTTTATACCAACCCTACTTTTTATTTCACACTTAAACATGATTTATTACATAAAATATTTACTTGATATAACATAGAATATAGAGTGGTATAGTTTATTTAGGGCTTAGGAACATTACATAATAACATAAAACATGAAAACACAAAATATTTATTGAATACTTCCTTTACATGACCACTTCATTCCCTCATACATAGCATTGCATGGGATAACATGAGGACATGCATAAAAAAGGGTGAGCCATAAATCCAAAAAGAGATTAAACAAGGAATAACATGAAGAATAAAATAAATATTAGTCAATATAAATATCAATGGATCATAAGAGAAACGTTAAAATAAATGCATGATATAGAATTACTATCATAACATGGAAATGTGGAAACAACACTTAACATGGTATTAGCATGAGCCAAGGCTCATTGCACATGGAGCATGATTAAACCCTCATTTCACTTGAATTAGCATGATTAAATACTCATGGAAATTGAATTATCATATTCAAACCCTCATTAAACTTAACATATCCTGATACTAATCTCTACCCAATGCATTGGAGCGCTATTAGGGCACACCCTTCTTAATCATTTCATTTCATGCATAAGTGTGCAACATGGATCATACAACCTCGAATAATTCATCATCATTTATTACACGATAAATGGATGTGTAACAAATACATGAATCTTTATAATCAATAATTAAATTTTTATAAGGGTTAATACCCTTGATAGATAAAGTTTCATGGTATTCACTACACAATGATATTTGATTGGAAAATCACGGTGCAATTTCGGCAGTGTAACGACGTGACATAAGAATTCATAAAAATGGTTGATGAGAGTTAAAGGGGTTTATCATCATATAAAAATGAAATGGACAGTAAGGGGGTCATATATATACAAGTACCAACATAATTAATGGAATTTAGATTCATAAAACAAAATATTTTCTTGAATGTAAATCAGGAGAGAGAAATTCCTCACGGAATTTTGGCAAGGTAACGGGTGTACATGAGAGGAATTAATGAGAAAGAAATGTGTCTATAATCATTAAAAAATAAATAGGTCAGTATGGGTGAGGTTCTAAACCATTCCAAAACATTTATAATTGAAAATAAAAAGGCATAACAATATTAAGAAACATGGATAAAATGAGAAACGAAGAAATCCCTTACATGGAAGTGTGATACCAAATGCTTGGGAGAGGCTTGAGAGAGGCTTCTTGGGGGCTTGGGGAACATTGAGAAGATTCTAGAGAGAGTAATGAAGAGGTTGGTATAGCTCTAAATTATTTTAGTAAAGATTAAGCGGGATTATGGGAGGGTTTATATAGGAAAAGAGATGGAATACTTTATTATTTAGGTTTGGGAAACAACACATTAAACTAATCAAAACCATAATACAGCCCATGTTTTTTGCCCATGGTTTTTGCTAAAGGGGAGTAAAAAATATTATTTTATAAGTTCAATGGCCCAACTTCTTAAAATATTAGTCTTGGTTATGTGGAAGTGAGTCACACTCTAAAGGAAATCATTTTAAAAAGTTAAATTGTTTTATAACTCTTGGAGGGTCTACTAAAGTGTTGTAAATAAATAAAACAAACCCTAAATCACATTATTTTAATATTAAAACATATATTGGCCAAACATAATGATTATATTATTTAATTACATCACTATTTGGTTATTATGATGTCATAAGACACATTATATATTTAATCAGTACTTAATTATTACCCAAAAATTTGATTGTCTTAGAAAATTATGAAAAATTCACCATTGGATAATTTCAACATCCGGATCCAAAAAATAATATTCATTTTATATAAATAATTTTCTAATTATTTTAATTTTTACTTTTAATATAAAAACTAATATTTATCTAAAATTTTTGGGTTTTGACAAAATTGGCTTTCAAACATTAATAAAAATTTTAATTTTATTCTTAAAAATTATATAATCATTTATATATAATAAAAATTAATTTAGTGATAATATTTTATTAAAATGTTATTTAATTCAAAACTCCATTAATTCATCAATATATATTTCTTAATTTATTATTAACTAAAAAATACTAATTTTTCTTTAAAACTATTTACAAAGTAAAAATAATAAAATTAATGTATTTTCTCTATAAAAAGATAATGTATATAATCATAGTGCTAGGATATTGTTACATAACCCCTTATAACAACCACATAAAACCAAAGGGTAAGGTGTGTGATGGTGATAGACTCTTGGGGTGGCTCAGATAACATCGCTCGGGTGGTAATCTCTATCAACTTCCACTTCTCCCATATGCAGTTTCACTCGATCATAACATGTTGAATCTATGCTTGGGCTTGGTCAAGAGATAAGACCAATGACACCACCTCCTTTATGAGCTCTGGAAAAGGGGATTCTTATGGATCAATTCTTCTGGATGAGTCCAGCACTTCCTTTTTCTGAGTAAATTGGATTTTTCAAAGCCATATATTTATACTAATCATGTGATCACTGTTTCACAGCTATATTAGAAATGGTCACAATGCCTAAAGGTATTTGAAAATACAAAAACATAAAACCAAGGAAGTACATAATTTTTATATATCTATAACAATAAATTTAATTAGATCAAAATGATTTTTCATTAATGAATGTTTGGTCCGTTACAATCTTCCCCCCTTATGAAGAATCACCCTTGAAATTCCGTTTTACATTTTAAGCTACAAACAGGTGTGGGTACTTTTCTTTCATTGCCTCCTACAGTTCCCATGTTTCCTCTTCGTACTTAGGGTTTTTCTATTGTACCATGACCAGTGGGGTAATCTTGTTATGTATAACTTTATCTCTACGATCCATGATCTTCACTGGCTTCTCTTCATAGGAGAGGTCATTCTTAAATGGTACCACCTATGGACTAAGTACATGTGATGGGTCATGTATGTACCTTCTCAAGAGTGATACATGGAATACATCATGTACTTGACATACGTTCCATGAGAGTTAAAGTCGATAGGCCACTGTTCCAATGTGATCAAGGATCTCAAAAGGGATGATGTGCCTTGGACTAAGCATTCCCTTCTTCCCAAATATCATAACTCTTTTCTAAAGTGATATTTAGGGGAATACCATGTCTCTTACATCAAACTATAGGTCTCATCGATGATTATCAGTATAGATCCTTTTTCGACACTGAGAAGCTTTAATGTGTTGTTGGATGGTCTTAACCGTATCCACCATTACTTCGATGATTTTTGGACCTAGGAGTTTTCTCTCTGCAACTTCATCCCAACATGCTGGTGTTCTGCACCTATTCCCAACATATATTTTTAGGGGAATTTTTTTATTCCCTTGACAATATTTTATACCAAGCTTGTGAATTTACCAAATCATATCCCCTAGGAGTGTCCTAAACAAGAGTGCAGTAAGGCCTATTTTCATGTACCAGGATACCCCATGCCAAGCCCGAAACTCCTTGTCAGAGTTTTTACTCATAGGTACATATGTGTCGGAGTCACCTCTACCTTCTCATATCCAAACAGGGATGTATTTTTTTGATAAACCATTTAATCAATACTCACCAAAATCTAGGGATGTTTTTATTATACATATTCTTATCTCTAAGGATTCACTAGGGTTTTCTAATCCTATTCCCAAAAATAACTAAACCCATCATCTGATACCAAGTATAACAACCCTTCTCTTTATTTAAAACTTAAACATATTTTATTACATAAAACCTCCACTTGATATAAAAATTAATATCAACAGGTATAGTATCCTTGGGGCTTAGGAACATTACATAATAACTTAAAACATGATAACACAACATCTTTATTGAAAACATCCTTTACATGACCACTAAATTCCCTCGTACTTAGCATTGCATGGGATAAACTAAGGACATTCATAAGAAAAGGGTGAGATATAAATCCTAGAAAGGTAGTAAAAAAGGAATAATATGAATAATACAATACATGTTAGGCAATAGTAATATCAATGGATCATAAGAGAAACATGAATATATATTCATGATATAGCATGACTATCATAACATGGAAATGTGGCAACAACACTTAACATGGTATTAGCATGAGCCAAGGCTCATTTCACATGGAACATGAGTAAACCTTCATTGAACTTTAATTATCATGATTAATACCTAATTACACTTGAATTATCATGATATTAATCGTTACCCAATGCATTGGAGTGCTATCAGGGCGCACCCTTCATAATCATTTTGTTTCATGCATAAGTGTGCCACATGGAACATACAACAAGGAATCATTCATCATCATTTATTCCCCGATAAAGGGATGTGGAATGTATACATGAAGCTTTATAATAAATAATTTAATGTGCATAAGGTTCAATACCCTTGATAAAAAAATGGGCATGGTATTTAGTACACAATGACATTGTCTTGGAAAACCACGGTGCAATTTCTACAGCGTAACAGCGTGACATAAGAATTCATAAAAATGTTTGATGAGAGAGAAAGGGTTGTCTCATTATATAAAATTGAAGTGAAAAGTAATGGGGTCATATAGATACATGTCCCAACATAAGTAATTGAATTTATATTCATAATACAAAAATAATTTCTAGAATGTAAATGGGGAGAGAGAAATTCCTCACAGATTTTTGGCATGGTAAAGGGTGTACTTTGAAGGAATTAATGGGAGATAAAGGGGTATCTCATCATTAAAAACTAAATAGGGAAGTATGGGGGGGTAAGAAACCGTACCCAAACATTTATAATTGGAAATAAAAGGGAATAACAATATTTAGAAACTTAGATAAAATGAGAACGGAATAAATCCCTTACTTGGAAGTGTGATCCCAAAATATTTGGATAGGCTTGAGAGAGGCTTCTTGAGAGCTTGGGGAACCTAGAAAGGATTATAGAGAGATCAAGGAAGAGGTTGGTAGAGCTCAAAAGGATTTTATTGAAGAGTACGTGGGAACTTGGGTGGGTTTATATGGGAAAAGAGAGGAAATTCTTTATTTTTTAGGTTTGGGACACCAAACATTAAACTAATCAAAACCACAAACCAGGTCATGGTTTTTGCCCATGGTTTTTTTGAAAGTGGAGTGGAAAAAATTATTTTATATGTCCAATTTCCTAACATCAGAAAATATTAGGTTTGCTTATGTGGAGGGGAGTCACACTCTTAAGGAAATCAATTTAAAAAGTTAAAATGTTTTATAACTCTTGGAGGGTCCACTAATGTTTTGTAAAATAAATAAAACAAACCCAAAGTCATATTATTTTAATGGGAAAAAATAATTACCAAACATAATGTTTATAGTTATTTATTACATCACTATTGGGTCATTATGATGTCATAAAACACATTATATATTTAAATGGTACTTAATTTCTCCCAAAAATTTGACTGTCTCAGAAAATTATGCAAAATTCACCATTGGATATTTTCGACATCCGGATTCCAAAAATAATATTAATTTAATATAAATAATTTTCTAAACATGTGAATTTTTTTACTTTTAAAATAAAAACCTACATTTATAAAAAATTTGTGGGTTTTGATAAAAATGGCTTTCAAACCTTAATAAAAATTTCAATTATATTCATAAAAATTATATGATCATTTATATTTAAAAAAATTATTTTAGTGATAATATTTTATTAAAATGTTATTTAATTCAAAAATCCATGAATTCATCAAAATATATTTCTTAATTTATTATTAACTAATATATATATATATATATATATATTTTTCTTTAAAAACTATTTACAAAGTAACAATAATAAAATGAAAGTTTGTTCTCTATACAAAGATAATGTACATAATCTTAGTGCTAGGGTATGGTTACATAACCCCTTATAACACATGATTAAGACTGAAGGGTATGGTTTGTGATAGTGACAAACTCTGGGGGTGGCTCGAATAACATCACTTGGGTGGTAACCTCTATCAACTTCCACTTCTACAGTAGGAGGTTCTCCTCAAGTATAACGTGTTAAAGCTCATATTGGTCTTGGTAAAGAGTGAATCCCAATGACACTGTCTCCTTTCTAAGCTTTGGAAAATGGGCTTCATATGGAGAAATTATACGAAACGAGGCCATCGCTTCCTTTTTCTGAGTAAATTGGATTTTTTTAAGGCCCTATATTTATACAAATCGTGTGATCACTATTTAAAGGCTATATTAGCGATGGTCACAATGCCTAACAGTATTTTAAAATGAAAAAACATAAAGACATGTAAGTTAATAAATTTTATATATTTTTAACAATACATTTAATTAGATCAAAAATAATTTTCATTACTGAATGTTTGGATCGTTACACATTCAGTCCAAGCTGCATGAATTTTTATTGTAATCAACCCACCTATCCGAATAAAAATGATCGTCAAATACGATCATCTTGTATGAGGAGTTATTTTATATGTATAAAATCCTTCTTAGACCTATTTTCACATTGGTTTTTGAATATTTTTTACTACACATACACCCTAGGGTATAGACAACATTTATGGTCAAAGTATTATGACCAAAAATTGTAAGTTATCCATTTTGAAATTCATACATCCATAAAATGTATCCACTAAAATTAAGGTGGATTGATGTAAAATTTCTTGAAATTGTCCTTTTAATAAGATACTGAATAATAAAATTCATATTTCTAGCCTAATGACCATAAATTGTAAATTTACTATCTAAATATAAAACTTTTTAAACTACATAATCAACTTATTATCCTTTAATGAGAAGACAACCCTATCCATTTTATGGCATTTTCCTCTTATGAAAAAAGTTTCTAGAACTAAATGTTGTTTGTTTACCAGTTTCACCTATCAAAAAGAGTGATAACTGGACCCCTTAAATCTGGGATAGCCATATTTTCTTCCCCCTGTGATAGTATTATCTCCAACAATCATCTCATATTACCCTTATTACTATTAGGTTCTCTACTAAGGGATAAAAATGGTTGGACCCCCTACCTCCAAAATTACTGAAATGAAGGAAGAGAGATACTAATCCTTGAGTTCTTCTTTAGTTAGGACTTTGGATGCCAAATATCACAAAGGGTGTGAATGTCTCATAAATGGGAGGTATGAACCATAATAAAAAAGTAAAATCAAGAGACATGATATATCAAACTCAAAAAACATTATGACAAAATATTAATATAAAACCCAAACCATCCCATAATACATATATAAATAAAATCGATATAGATAAAAGTATCCAATTAAATGTTACAAAATAAAAACTATGGTAGTGACACAACAACACCTATAAGGGTCTGAGTTTGTAATGTCCAACATGGTCCATGATTTCCTCTTGAAAAACCTAAAAACATATTTTTATACGTAGGGTGAGAATACAAGTATAATCAGTAGGATAAAAAAATTATATCTTGAACATGTGAAAATATCATATTAAGGAATAAATGTGGAATCATCAAAACCCTAAACACCTAAATAGGTCAACTGACCAACCCCCCGACCTCACCAAGTTTCTCTCCCCAAATAACACATCTATATAGTAATATAACTAAAATAATATAAGTAATGGGTACCCTGCACTGCTTTCCTACTGATTTACCACCCTCAAATTCTAATGATGTACATTTTGATTCTCTTACATATTTTGAATCACATCACAACATATGTTATCATAGAAACCTAATCTATCATGTCACATCACATCCCACACGTAGACAACTAGGCTATATAACCCCAACATATAACATAGGTAATAGGGTATCATGAACATGTATGACCTAAAACTTTTTTCTTCCTCCTACCATAAATGAACCCCACCTTAAGACATCTCATTGTATCTCATCTTGCCTCACTGTAAGACACATGGGTCTTCACATTAAATGACCTATTGATAGTTCAGTTTCAATTACAAGCCATTAGAGCCCTTGCATGTCATCATAACCTTGACAGGGAAGTGGTGATGAGTGGATATCCATTCAACCATCCTCACCACCAAGATGTTTGGAAAAAAACTAAAAAAAACATTTGGTTATAGGCACTAGGAGCTAGACATGGGTGCGACGCATCTTGAAAATAACTTGAATATATAATATATATTTATAGAGTCATTCACACAACCCCAAACCTATGGGTCTACATAAAAGAACTAACCAAATCAAAACATAACTTCCTAATATAAAAAAACTTTTCTTCTCCACTCAATATTCAAAATACCCCACAATATCCAAAATTCACATTTCACATTAAACCCATTAATTTATCAACTGAATTCAATTTAAATAATTCTCATTTACAAACTTATTATTAAAAAACAAACCATTTATTTTACATAATGTATCAACCATGTTTACAACCACATAAGATTTCAAAACAAGAGTTTATTGACAATTACAAACTATTTTCCAACCAACCTATTCACTTCATTATTTCATCCCTTTTTTATTTTTCGTTTATCAATGATGACATTAACCACAATTTCCTTTAGTATTCATACCATTTACTAACAACTCCAACACATGATTATAATATTCAACATTATAATTTAATTACATTTTTATCTAGGCATCTATCATAGCAAAAACCATTATCATATTATTTGTTTAATATCACAAAACATATGAGATAAAACTAATATTTTAAAAGTTATGGAAAGGAGAAATTGATTTCACTCCACTTCATTATTTAGGGGAATTATCATAGAAGACATAAACACTAAGGCAGCCATTTCATTAAAAAAATTAACTTATTTTCCAAATATCTATAAGGTGTTTACAAACAATCACACAAATCATAGGCCCATAACACATATCAAATTAGGAAGTATGAAGTAATCTAATAGCCTTGATTTTCATTGATGTACAAAACATGTATAATCCTTTAAATCATTTTATGACATAGGAAAAATCATGGGTGACCATCCTTTTTATGGAAAATAATCATAATTAGCTTTATCTAATTATCACATTCTCTCTCCTAGATCAAATTTCAATTATCTAAATTAACCCAACATGTTGTAATACGGATAATATTTCTCAACAAGTGTGATAATATATTTTATGGAAACAATTATCCCCAACATGAATAAATCATATAAATAAAATGAGAAATTCCCTCATTACACATCAATTTCAATCCATAAAATAATTATATTAATCAATCTAATGAATACCATCAACTCAAAGAATTAACAAAATATAGATTTCCTACATAGATACACTATATTTGAATAAATCAATTCATTGACTCGAGTTTCCTTTCAAAAAAACTTGACCAACAATTTTTGTAAGACCCGACGTGAATCATTAATTGCCTGATTATCCATCTTCAATAATTTAAAAATAAAAAAATTATTTTATTAAATCTAGGTATTATAAATTTATTCTTATAAATAAACTATGAACTTTCCTTCTACATGTTATAATGAATCCTATGGAACTGATGCCACATCAATCCAACTAATATTGTTGGAGATATGACATATATATGTTGAATAATCTAGTGTCTTAATTCACCCAATTTTTAATTCTAAAAATGTTTTTATCATTTAACAGCCTCATTTATTTTCCTAGTTTAATTCAAAAACCTTTACACAATTATTATTTAATTTGTTTGGCCCAATTTTTCAATTTTCCAATAATAACTTAACAACATATTTATTATTTAAAAGACTATAATTATTTCATCTTTTATTCATCTCTTTCTCACCATAATCTATAAATCTAAACACATTTCCTATATTTATTTTTTCATTTATTTATATTTGAGTTTTTTTTCTAAATACTTTCATTCATTATTATATGAAATGATATTTCTAAATTTCATATTTTAATATTATTAAATTTAAAACAAAACATTGGCTGTCATATTTTTTTCAATATGACAATCCATTCCCAATTAAACACTTCATATATTATTATTATTTATTATTATTATTATTATTTATATTATTTTATTTATCCCCAGTATCCACCACAATCTATCACCCAATTTAATTAAAAATTTTAATTTGTTTTCTTTCCACCTATATTCCATGTGTCTTTCACACCTTTTAATCATAAATGTTTTTCCTACTCTCTTTTTATTTTCATCACATAGAGGTATATATATATATATATATATAATATCATAAAAATGTATGTATATACATATAGATAACAGTTACAATACACACATAGATATATATATGTATGTATATATATATAAAGATAACCACAAACATATAAATACTTTATAATATAAAAATAGAACAACATATATATATGCATACATCAATGATATAGAATTATAAATATTAATATAACACACACACACACACACACATATATATATATCAATGTTTGTATGTATGTATCCGTGGTACTTCATATATATATAACACATAATAAAATATATACATATATACATAACATATGACTGTGAAACACACATGTATTTTTATAAAAAGTATTTTTTGTGTGTATATAAATGTAACATTTTTAACACGGACATTTTTGAAACATTTATTTATAAAACCAAAAATAAAAACATACATATTTTTAATTTGGTATATTATGTTGTATAATGATTTATATATCACACCTAATTAAAATTATAAAAAAACATATTCAAATTCCATAATATTAAACTACATTCAATTGAATAATACATAGAAAATTAAATTGTTACACTCATATTTTGTGTAAATAATTTCAAATTAATTTAATATTTTTGATATATTAAAACACATGAAACACTAAGGTTATCTTGAATTGCATAAAACCAATGTTTTTGGGTTTTTATTTCTTGAAACATCAAGTTAATATTAAATTATACTCAACATTGATATTAGCATGTGTTACCTGCAACATTGAGTTTATTGGAAACATGACCAAATATTAATATAATATTGTTTAATACAATACTTATCACCTAGACATGGGAATTATTTGTACGTACAAGATTAAATAAATTATCAAGACATGGTTTACCCACACATATATAATGATATATTTTTTGACCAATTAATTATAAATGAACATAAAAAACTATTTTCAACTATTGGAAATATTTTCTGAAATAATATTTTTATGTAATAAAATATATTTTACCGGAATAAATTTGTCGAACAAATATATTTCAAATTATTTTAATAGATAATATATTTTATATATTCAATAAACTATTTCACAACAATCATATGTCTTTTCATGGTAAGAGATAATAATTAATCCAATTTCATGCTCAAAATGGCATTTTTCTATAAGGAAGTTTTGTCACCATATATTGTAGAAAATTTTAAAACTAATAGTTGAACATTTTAGAAAATAAATTGGAATAAATAATTTTTTTAGAAATCAGAATATAAATACTATATTATGATGTTTTTTTGTGTTCTTTGGGGAAGGTCTCAATTTTTGAGGAATAGTTAAAAAGTGATGAGTTATAATTGAAAACTTATTTTTCATTAAACATATTTATAATTATAAAATATATTTTAAATTGGTTTTAGATTTTAATTATCTCAATTATACATCCATTAATACAATTATGGTCATTGAAATCAATTTAAAATTGAAATTGGATATAAAAAAATTGAAACATTTGAATATTTTGACTTTATGAAACAGATGTATCATCATGTAAACAAGATAAATTTATAAAAAAATAAAATTATGTGGATTTTATTAATAAAAAAATTATTTTGATTAAGAATAATTTATAATTTATAATAAATCAAATTTTAATTTTTACCATAATTATTAGTGAAAACAATTAAAATTATTCACCTCAATTAAGAGAAAAAGCAGTTTTCATAGGGACTAAACTTAGTCTTAAGAGAAAAAATGTCATATAAAATTTTTGAACACCCATTTATGGAAATATATCACATTTATAACTTATATTATTAATATTTTCCCATTATTGGATCCACTTTACATGTAAATTTTTTTTTTGGAATTATCTATTTGAAGAATTTATATTTATTCAACTAATCTAAATTATAAAAGCCCCCCCCCCCCTCCACTCTTCACCACACATATCAAGCCCATTGTTCGTGACCATTCTCTACTTAATTATCATACCAAATTACCACCAACAATCCTATAATTACTATTTTTCTTATAAATCAATCCAATGAATTATTATAGTGAAAATATAAGGAGGATATCCATAAAAGAGGTAACGTTCTTCAATGAATGTTTTTGTTTTATTTATTCGTAAAACCAAATCAATTATTTTTATATATTGGTCATATAAATCTATATGTATCATAAATATACTAATATTTTTTTATCTTAAGGGTATTACATACAACAACACACTCTTCTATCAAATGGGATACGAAATCATTGTTTGCGATTACAGCGGACTACCGCCTCACAAACTGAGGTCATTCGTTTTTTCATTTCCACTTATAAACCTTGGTTATAATTTAGTAAATAATATTAATATATTATATATAGGGTATTTATGATTTCATTATGATTCAATAATTTTCATTTAACTCACACCTTCATGATATCAATTTTATCAGAATACGATAATGTTTTCTATCTGTATGGAGGACAATAGTTCCATGAAGAGATGTGATTCATTCACTCTATAAATTGAATTTATTGAATATTATTTCTTATAAAAATATTTAATATATATCACATAGAAATTATTATATAATTATAATATGTCATATAATTTTATTTCATTCAATCTGACAAGAAAATCAAAATAGTGTTCATCAATATGTATGGCATATCGTCTCCATAAATGGTGTATTTTATGTCATATTTCTGTATTTTAAAGATTATAATATACTAAATATATATGATATGTATATAATTGATACCATACTGGATATAATGGAATCATTATTTATTTAAGAGAACAAAAAATATAAATTATAAAAAATTATTTGAAAAACAAAGCGGTCATAATATGTAACATGACATTAACATGGTATTGTTAAAAACGTGTAATTATATGTCACATGAAACCCATATATGGTATAATATAAACTAATATTGTTTTTTAATAGATTAATAATAACCAAATATTTTTTTAAATGATTTTTTAACATGTATAAAGCGATTCAATACTAAAGGTAAGATATTTCTATCACAGTTTTATTTTCTATGAGATAAATAAAATATTCACCACCTGTTTCATTTATGTGGTGTAACCACTTCCCATGAATTTATATAATTATTCTTCTAAATAAATTATTATTGTATTAATATCCATTTTTGGATATATATCTCATGTGTTTTACATTTAAAAAAATAAATAATATGTTTGGGATTTTTTACTCAATTTTCCATCTTTGAGATGTATGTTATGTTATGCACTTATATTCTTTCATGACATGTATATAAACCTCATTTTATATTTAATATAAATAATGTTTTCATCCTATTTTTATTTTTATTTTTTTAATTACTTCATGGGGATTATGATTCTATGTTACCATTGTTCTAAATTTTTTATGTAACAATCTCATCATTTATCGGGATTTCTTATGAGTAATTCTCAAATGTTGAAATCTTAATATATAAATCTCTATAATTCTAATGAATTTTATTATAATATTTTCATTAATGATATATTAATTTAATGTTGACATTTTACAACTCTTTGGTACTTAAGATACTAAATATAATGTTTTCAAAAAATCTTTTACTTTATTTCTCTATTGGATCAGAAATAATTGTTCTTTAAAAACATTATTTTACAAAAAATGTTTTATTTTTTAAAATATTATTTTAATATAGTTTTCAAGGAAATGTATTATTAAAATTTTACATTTTTTAAAAAGTGTTTAAATTTTTTTTCAATGATTCTGGAATTAGTTTTCAATGTTATTCTCCATGAAAATGTTTCTCAAACTCTTTTTTAAAAAAAAGTGTTTTTCAAAGAGAAAAGTATGTTTTCATAAATAAAATTTTTAAATGATATTTTGAAAATATTTTCCAAATAAGAGGAAATAATTTGATATAAATAATTCTTTATTAGTGATATTATTCAAGGACATTCTTTTTATACTCTCCACCAACAGTTCATGTTTATGATGATAACTTATTTATGAAACCCATTTATCATCTAGGGTTTATTCCCTGATATGATTCATATGAAGTCCACTTTTTCATGGGTTATGATATAATGAAATAATTATTAAACCTATTTCATTTCCATGGGTTATGATATGATGAATTTTTTACGAAAATAATTTCATTTCATGGGTTATGATATAATGAATGTTACCTGATCTTATAGAACACATATTTATGAGTTTCATTATGAGATCATTTGGAACTATATATTCTAACAATTCATTGGGTAATGATTTATATCTAAAATGAAAAAATAGTAAGAAAGTCAGTATTCTTTCTCTATAATGGGAAATATTTTAATCTTGATCCAAAATGGGATACATGTGTGACCCAATCCACTATAGGAGGTTGATGTGTCCCGATCAACTATGTTTCTTGTATTGGTAATTCACTATGACACATGAAATGGGTTTCTATATTTATTTTGGTTCCACGCTATTATCACCTGAGATTATGGTTCATGATTTATTATTATTTATCACCCTAGTGGCCCATGTTTTCTAACATGATAAATTTTTTATGATAACCATGGTTCATGATCTATGAAAATATTGGTATTAAAAACATATGTTATGATAATTTTCATTTACCCTTATGATTATATTTTGATTCTATATGATCAATAATTTATATCTCTTATGTTTACCATTATTGAAAATATGATCTCACACTTTATTATGTTTCCTTCCCCAGTTTATGATAAATGGTTTAGGTATGGTATTCATAAGAGGAGCATAATGTGAAAAGATCATTATCGGTGACACTGAAGATCATTCAAAAAATTAAAAGATTATATTCCAATTTTAAAATAGAATGAATCTATCTTAGTATTTGGGAATGTCTTTCAATTATTTCATTAATATTCATAAAAATGATGTTTTCTATATGTCTGAGAAGCCACGACATATTTAGTCTTTATCAAGGACAACTTTTTGTTAAGCATTGGAAACTAGGTTGAGAAAACTCTAATGAGATCCATAGGGATATTTTGATGATAATGTCTAGAGATGCCTCTAAGGATAAATATAGTCATGACTTAATAATATGAAAATGTAATGAAATTTTTTTAAAGGATATAAAAAGTGGTTTCCATGAAATACATCCCTTTCTGGATATTACAAGTAGATATGGCCCTATAACAGATGTACGTTGAGGTAAAAAACTAAAACACCATATTGAGCTTGAATTTATTGGTAACTAGTTACTGAAAAAGGTCCGTAATACTAAAATGGTTTGAAAATATTGATGGATATTAATTGTAAATTCAAAAACTCATTACAACCCATAATAAAGTATTTAAATAGAATATGGATATTAATGACCTATGAGAAGCCTTTGTTGTCATATATTGATATGAAAGAGTGATGATTTAGAAACCTTATCCATGATTTTTCAAGATCATGTGATTTTACTACCCTGATTATTATTTTTGACACTCTACAATATGGTTTTATTCAATGTCTTGAAAATGGAGGAATCATGTTAATGATGAATTCAACATATATTGAAATAATTATCCTCTTTAGAAACCATGTGATATGGGTGGCTGGAATGAAAAATATTTCAGATATTTTGTAACAAATTTCTTATGATATGAATCGTTTTTAACATACAAACAATCAAAGGAGGGAACAAAATTCAATTGATTTTATCATGAGGAAAAATTCACATTATAAAATAACATCCTTCAACATAAGAACATGGAGCATAAAGAAATGACATAAAAGAGAGTACTTGAAAAGAAAGAGAGAGGTCAGATCCCTTACCTCAAGTTCGACTTCTCTTGTTCGTTTCTTTATATTACTGAATAATAAACTTTGGTCAATTTATAATTTCTTAAATACCTCATTTAAATTTTATTATTCAATTCATATCACATATTATTATGTTATAATAATTACTTAATTATGAGAGTTCATATCAGAAGTTTTTGTCGATGTTCGGTACATGAGTCAAAAATGAACTTGTTTGAAAAGAATTATCCATGTAGTTATAAGTAAATCATCTCCAGAATAGTATTAATGATTTAAATATCCTATATATCTAGTACAAATTCATTTTATACTATTCCATAACATTTGTAGATAGAAAATGAAATGAACCGTTCATGGATACGGTAGGTCGTACGTACGCATGAACGCTAATTTCATTTCTTTGTCAAATAAATGGAATTAAAAATAATTGAGAGATATATATATTATAATTCCAGTATAATATATAAGTTATATAGGTCACAAAATTTCATTAATTTCATTCTTTATACATTCCATGTATTGCATGAACGAGTCATATCACTTGAGGGGGCGGTAGTCCACACTTCCTCGTATGAAATTATCACATTTTCACAACATGAAAAGCATAAAGGTATGTTTTAAATAAAAATTACATAAGCATATATAAAATATAAATTCCATATATATCATATATAAAATACAGTTACATCATAATGGCCACTATGAGAGGTGGTTGGAGATAATTGAACAGTCATCGTTTCGTGAGGCAGAAATTTGCCATCCATGGAAACAATATGTTCTTTAACCATTAGATGGATGTGTGTATAAGTGTAGCTCAAATAATTCTCATAAAAACATCCTAGTGTATTTATGATATTTTTTTTTACAAAATAAAGGAATAAAAATAGTTTAGGGAGTTGGAGAAGAAAAATAAAACAAAAGAACATAAGAGAAGACATTACCTTTTAAATCGGGTAACTCTCTTTAGTTTGAACCAAAAGGGTTTCTTGAAGAGATTTATGCCTAATGTAATGCTTCTAGGATAAATAGAGGGATGTGTAGAGACAATAGAAGCAGGGGTTGGATGATACAAGGGCTTGAGAGGTGTGGGTAAGGGAGTAGAGGTAGGGGCCTTTTATAAGAGGGAGGAGGGGCACTCATGGAGGGTCATGAAATGTTACTTTATTATGAAATGATTTTAGGATTTTAAAGGTCCCACAATGATATATTTAAAGGATAAGGTGATAAGGGTTCAAAATACACCCATAAAAAAGGTTTTGACAAGTTTAAGTCTTATATTTTACCTTATCTTTTCATTTTATTAAAATCATTCATTAATGAGGTAATTGTTGCATCATCATGGTGTCATAAATAAATTTAATTATTTAATGTATAAAAATTATAAAAATATACCATGATATAGGAAATATTTTTAAATTTATAATGAGTATTTATAGTCGAAATTATAACTTATATAACCCCAAGTAAATTTTTATTTAGTAAAACAATACCTGTTTGTGACATTTTTATTTTAACTTTAAATAAAAAGTTATTAATGTCATTTTCTTCCCCAAGTGGTTCCATGGGGTCCCCAAGTTGAACCATGTATTGTCTTGGTCATACATGACTCATCCAATAAGGCTAGTACATGTGTCAAGGTAATTTAATATTATTAAAACATTGTTTTTACCTTACATTATACTAATTACCTATAATCGCGATTAATAAAACTCAAAAGTTACTATTCACCAAAAACTATTGTCATCCCATTAAACCACATTTTACTTAATAATGAAAACCATGTATGTCTGATTTTTAAAATTAAATTCATATATGTAGTGAAATTTTATTTAAACGAAAAATCTGTTTTTTAACTATGACTTAGTTGTTTCACTATTCATCAAAAATTGAAGTTTTTTTGAAAAATACAAAAAATTCATCTAAATCTATATTTGATATTACGAATTCAAGAATTATTTCTGTTTTACAAAAATCAAACCATATAAGTTTCATTAATTAATTTAATAATTAATTCCCATTGTCAAGAAAATAGCCTATTTTTAAGAAATGATATATATCAAAAGATTGACACTTGTTTATGTCCAATTTCAAAGTGAAATTAATTCCAATGTCCACCATTAGATTAAATGGTAAAAATATATTCTAACTGCACTTTAAAACCAATTAAAAATATAATCTAAACATATAAAAAAATTATATTAAAAAGTGGTTTTGAACAAAAATACAACATCATTCACTATTCATTAAAAAATGAACTTTACCGGAAAAATACAAAAAACATATAGAAAGTAAATTTTGATGTCCCGATTCTAAAGAAGGATTTTATTTTGTCAAATATAACACATAAAATTTTCAAAAAGTGGATTTGAAAAGGGTTCTCCATCAAAAGGTGGTTAATCGACCTTTTAAAGAATATTAGAATATTTATGCTTAAAATTGGATTCATTCGCATTTTAAGCCTCTAACATTTATTCGATAAAATTAAAAATATTTAACAAACATATATTATCATTTTGTTGTTAGTTCTATTCAATCCCACCATTGCAACGGCAAGGCGTTAACTACCATTTAAAATAATATTATTTTATTATTATTGTGCAACATAAGATTTCAAAGAAACTCATTGTTGCATATTGGGTACACCATCGAGCATAGCATTTCCTTTAAAGTAATATTAACATTTTATTCACAAATTTTGATAAATATGAAAATGTTATATTCTTTATTTACCCGGGATGTTACATCCTTCCCACCTTTTGGAAATTGCATCCTCGCAATTTTAAAATTGGGCTCTAAAACTTCATTGAATGTCCCACATCGGAAAAAGAGTCAGTAAAACTATCACTTTAAAAGAAAGAAAGAGAAGTACAAAGGTCACCTGAGTTAACTCATACTAGGATTACATGTAGGAAAACATGGATATGGAAGAAAAAAAGGGTCATGTTCTGATGGAGAGTGATAGAAAATATGTCTATGAGAAAGTTAACCACAAGAAAATCACAAACTTGTGCTGGGTTAAACGGTATTTGATTCCCCGGTAGAAAACGTAAACATAAAACGTTTTTGTTTTAAGTTACTTTTCATTGAAGAATTTATTTATGATCTTAACAAAAACATAAAGAAACATACTTAATTGTCATGTAGACTTTCATCTCTTACTAGATTTCTTACACAAACTCATATTTTCTTCAAAAGATGAGTATTTAGGATGACTTGTTCACATTAAGAGTGATATAATCAACTTTATGAGAATCACCTAATCCACAAAAGAGAACTATATATTTCCCACGTCTTTAGACATTAACCAATACCAAAATTTTTAGTATAAGATCAGATAATCCCAAAAAAAAGATAATCTTTTACAAAAATAAAAACTACTCTTAATCTCCAAAAATTTTCAAACAACCCAAAGTTCAACAAAGGCCATTAAATACAAAATTTCCATTAAAATTATTCAAAAATAAACCAAATTATTATTTAAACCCAAAGCTCTAAAGGTTTTAATCACATTGTCTTCCAAGGTAAATCTTAACATATATCTCCAAATAACATCAGTTACTCTTAAAGTCTCATACTGAAAGGTAGTTAACCTAATCACATATCCTCCATGATAGGCTAATAATTTACATAGATAACCCAAAATCAACTTATTCCTGATTCATAAGATCATCTAACTAAAAGGAATTAGTCATACTAAATAGGTACTTCACATAGTCTAGTGGTAGGCGATAAATGCCAGTCGCACTTTGGTTGTGGGTTCGATTCCCGCAGCTTCGTCTGACGAGACGGGTTGTCACATAGTCTGTGTGTTTTCTTTTTTCCAAAAACTATATAATTATTAAAACATTCCCCAAAAGGAGATAAAATCTTCAAAAATAACTATAACATAATTAACCTCAATTTTATCTCTTTCCTTTCATTTTCTATAATAACATATAGTAACCCATAATTACTTCCAAAGTAAAGATCATATAAACCTTAATGGTTACCTTAATAATTATTACTTGAACTTCCACATCAAGTTGGTTCTCTCATACATGATGCATTTGAGAACTCATCAAGGTTTGAGTGGTTAATCATGACTCCTAATAGTTCGTTGAGAATAACCACAAGAGTTCTCAATGTAGCTCCCATATCATTCGGTTTTTATTTCAGAAAACCATCACAATTTTCTTCACATCCACTATTACTTTGGTGCCTGCTAGATCCAGCCATTTACTAAAACCAAAAAGGTAAGTGTGAGTATATCATTATAATCATCATATAATATCTTATGAGGAGGTTAAATACTAAAATATAATTATTCATGTTATCTTAAACTCATTCACTTTATCTGAAACTATGAATCTTTATGAAATCCTAACAATTATTATAATGTCACTTGTGCTTAAAAAATACCCTAACCTCTAAAGTTATCTAAATCAGCCTTTGATACCAACTATAAGGACCCAGCCTTAAAAACTACATAATCATGAATTAAATGAATAATCCACATAGAGGATCTTTTCAGTTTTAGAGTTTTATAGAATTAGGACATAACTATTGCATCTCAAAAGATTACAAAGTGGACACCTCTACTATGTTTCCATAAAATAAAAACTCTTAAAAAGAAACATGTCTAGTTCCATGTTTTAGATAACATGTCTTTCCATGATTCAATCCTTGACCCTATTCATCTTTAAGTCATGTGGAAAACATTTCAAAAACTTGGGATGAGCATAAAAATCCCAGTAAAGGATACACAAAGAAGGAAAACTGGTAGTTTTTTCAAAACAATAAGTAAATCATGAATACTTTATCATAAGTAATACCTTTCACCTTTATGAAGTAGTAAATACTCTTAAATGAATAAAATATCCTTACATACCCTTTTTTAACCAAAATATTACCATATAACCCATATAAAGAACACATAACATATAAAGGTAACTTGGGACATAAACATACTTAAATGAAATAACCATACGGTCAACTTCCACACATATCACTAAATGGAATAGCCATACGGCCGACTTCCAAACCCAATGCATTGAAGGTTATAATGTAGCCAACTATCCTGGTATTCACAGCACCTCCCGTCATATGGTTTATCATGTAACCACCAATCAAATGTCCATGTACCATTATAAAATCATAAAACATACAAAAAATATAAAGGAAAGAAAATATTTCCACATTTCAACCACAATATATCACTTAAATATATTCATATAAAAAAATACATTATCAAAACTATATTCAATAACAAAATACATAATAGAGTATATGGTATTTATTTTCCCTTTTAAAAAAATTACGGCTTGTTAGGGAAGCCAAATGTCATGTAATACTCACGATGGCGGAAAGGTCGTTGTCACCGCATACGTTAAAAGAAACATTAATTTTTGTTGTTTAGTAAAATGCTTCGTAGAAAAAGATTACTTTTGAATAAAAGTAAAATTTAATAGGGTTTATACACCGTATAAAAGAAAGTTGTGTATAAAACAAAATATTCCTCAATGAAAGGAGATTGAGATGAAGTCCCTTACAAAGACGGTATCCTTAGATTAAAGATAAATCAATTACATAATTATGTGTAACAAATATAAATACACGAAATATAAGTTGATATTAAGTGTAAAACAATCAGAGGTCATACACACATATTCATAGCATGACATAATCAAGAAGTAGGGGTTTAACCCAAAGAATTGATATTGGGTTTAGAAGTTCCCTTATAGAAATTCGACAGCCTAACGACGTCACTTTAAAATTCAGAAAATGAGATGATAAGAGATCAAAAGGGTATATCATCACTTGAACATATCATTTACAGAAATAAGGATATATAAGAACATATCCCAACATAAGAAGATGTAAATTAAAATACCTAACAAAAAAGAAGTATTTTAGAAAGAGGAGGGTGAAAGGTTCCCTTACCGATTTGGGTAACTTTCGAAACGTACACCCCATGAAAGAAGGGTCATACAATGAAGATGTAAATACCCATAAACGAGAGTATATTAAAAAATAGTAGAATAATGGGAAGTACATACACTACACAAAAGTAAATGGTGGAAAATGTATCATGAATCTCATGGGAATAAAAAGTGAGGTAAAAACCCCTTACCTCGTTGTAATCAATCGAGTCGTATGACCAAAAGATAATAACCACCAAATAAATTTCAGAACTACATGAATATAAATAGAATCATGATAATATATATCAATTTTCAGTACATAATACACCACATTCCCAAAATAAGTGGAGACCAAGGTAAATCTCATGGAATTAAAAGTGAGATAAGAAATCCCTTACGAAAATTCGGCAGCCTAACGACACCACTTAAAAACTCTTAAAATGAATTTATGAGAGTAAGAGAGGGTATATCATCATATAAAAATAAAAATTACAGTATTTTTAATATAAAAGAACATCCTCCAACATAAGAACATGGATCATTAAAGAAATGACATAAAAGAGAGTACTCAAAAAGGAAAGAGAGAGGTCAGATCCCTTACCTCAAGTCTGACTTGTCTTGTTCTTTTCTTTATATTACTGAATAATAAACTTTGGTCAATTTATAATTTCATAAATACCTCATTTAAAGTTTATTATTCAATTCAATTCATAAATTATAATTTTATAATAATTAGTTAATTATGAGAGTTTATATCAGACGTTTTTGTCGATGTTCAGTACATGAGTCAAAAATGAACTTGTTTGAAAATAATTGTCCATGTAGTTATATGTACATCATCTACAGAATAGTATTAATGATTTAAATATCCGATATATCTAGTATAAATTCATTTTATACTATTACATAACATTTGGAGATAGAAAATGAAATGCATCGTTCATGGAGACGGTAGGGCGTACGTACGCATGAACGCTACTTTCATTTCTTTGTCATATTAATGGAATTAAAAATAAATGATAGAGATATATATTATCATTCCAGTATAATATATATGTTATATAGGTCACATAAGTTCATTAATTTAATTCTTTATACATTTCATGTATTGCATGAATGAGTCACATCACTTGAGGGGGCGGTTGTCCTAACTTCCTTGTATGAAATTATTTCCTTTGCACAACATGCAAAGAATAAAGGTATGTTTTAAATATAAAATACAGAAGCATATAGAAAACATAAATACCATATATATCATATATAAAATGAAGTTACATCATAATGTCCACCATGAGAGGCGGTAGGAGATAATTGAACAATCATCGTTTTGTGAGGCAGTAATTCACCATCCACAGAAACAATATGTTATTTAACCATTAGATGGAGGTGTGTGTAAGTGTAGATCGAATAATTACAATAAAAACATCCTAGTATATTGAATATACTATTTTTGTTACAAAATAAAGGAATAAAAATAGTTTAGGGGGTTGGATAAGAAAAATAAAACAAAATAACATAAGAGAAGACATTACCTTTAAATCGGGTAACTCCCTTTGGTTTGAACCAAAAGGGTTTCTTGAAGAGATTTCTGCCTACGGTAAGGCTTCTATGATGAACAGAGATATTTTTAGAGACAATAGGAGTAGTGGTTGGATGATACAAGGGCTTTATAGGTGTGGGTAAGGGAGTAGAGGTGGGGGCCTTTTATAAGAGGGAGGAGGGGCACTCTTGGAAGGTCATGAAATGTTACTTTATTATGAAATGATTTTCGGATTTTAAAGGTCCCAAAATGATATATTTAGATGATAAGGTGATAAGAGTTTTAAATCCACCGATTCAATAGGTTTTAGACAAGTTTAAGTCTTAGAGTTTACCTTATCCTTTCATTTTATTTAAATCGTTCATTAATGAGGTAATTGTTGCATCATCATTGTGTCATAAATAAATTTATTTATTTAATGTCTAAAAATTATTAAAAAATTACCATGATGTAGGAAATATTTTTTATTTATAATGAATATTTATAGTCAAAATTATAACTTATATAACCCCAAGTAAAAATTGTTTTATTAAAACAATACATGTTTGTGACATTTTTATTTTAACTTTAAATAAAAAGTTATTAATGTCGTTTTCTTACCCAAGTGGCTCCGTGGGGTCCCCAAGTTGACCCATTGATATTATTGGTTTTCCATGACTCATCCAATAAGGGTAGGACATGTTTCAATGTAATTTAATATTATTAAAACATTATTTTTACCTTAAATTATACTAATTACCTCTAATCGCGATTAATAAAACTCAAAAGTTACTATTCACCAAAAATTATTTTCATCCCATTGAACCAAATTTCACTTAATAATGAAAACCATGTATGTCACATTTTTAAAATTCAATTCATAGATGTGGTAAAATTTCATTTAAACGAAAAATCTGTTTTTTAACTACCACTTTGTGGTTTCACTATTCAACAAAAATTGAAGTTTTTCAGAAAAATACCAAAAATTCACCTTAAGCTATATTTGATATTCCGAATTAAAAAATTATTTCTATTTTACAAAATTCAAAACATATAATTTTTATTAATTAATTTAATAATCAATTCCTATTTTCAAAACAAACAGCGTGTTTTTTAGGAAACAATATATATCAAAAGATTGACACTTGTTTATGTCCAATTTCAAAGTGAAATTAATTCCAATGTCCATCATTGGATTAAATGGTAAAAATATATTCTAATTTCTCTTTAAAACCAATTATAATGATAATCTAAACATATAAATAAATTATATTAAAAGGAGTTTTTAAATTAAAATACAACATCTTTCACTATTCATTAAAAATGAACTTTATCGGAAAAATATCAAAAACATACAGAAAGTAAATTTTGATGTCCCGATTCTAAAGAAGGATTTTATTTTGTCAAATATAACTTATAAAATTGTAAAAAGTGGATTTAAAAAGGGTTCTCCATCAAAAGGCGGTTAATCGACCTTTTAAAGAATATTAGAATATCTATGCTTAAAATTGGATTCATTTGCATTTTAAGCCTCTAACATTTATTGGATAAAATTAAAAATATTTAACAAAAATATATAATCATTTTGTAGTTATTTATATTCATTACCGCCATTACAATGGCAAGGCATTAACTACCATGTAAAATAATATTATTTTATTATTAGTGTGCAACTTAAGATTTCAAAGAAACACGTTGTTGTGTATTGGGTACGCCATAGAGCATAGCATTACCTTTAAAGTAATATTAACATTTTATTCATAGATATTGATAAATATGAAAATTTCATATTCTTTATTCACCCGGGATGTTATAGTATAGCTAAAAAGTTTTTTTTTCAGACTTCAGTGTTTGGAGAATGAAATATTAATTTTTTATATTTATTATTTTAATGGTGAATAAAATCATTGGTGGACTCTTATTAAGAACATGAACGAACAATAAGAAATGGGATCTATGTCCTCGGATGAGTTTAAGGGGATATTTTTTAACTTCTACCTCCCAAATATTATAAAAAGAGAAATGTAGAATGAATTCCTTGAACTTAATCCGAATAATGATCAATCAATTGGTTCATATAAATATATTTTTATAAGAATGTCAAGGTATTATTATGGTTTAATCATCCACCCTGAAAGATAAATTGTCCAATTCTTTTGTGACCTGAAGCTGAATCTTCGAATTGTCTTGTCCACTAGATTCCTCAATAGGGATGAAGAATTATTTTGATGCCCACTAAAGGTGGAAATGTATAATGGATATTCCCACCATTCCTATGATTTTGATAATAAAAATAAATATTGAGTCTCATTAATACTCAAATAGTGGAAATATTTTTCAGCCATTTGTATTCCAGAAATGTTGATATAAGAAATAATGTAATTGCTTGAATGGAACTAGAAGTTTATTTAAATGTGGAAATATAGGTCATAAAGTCTATGAAATTTGAAATAAAATTAATGGCATGGTTAATAAAAATTTTGAGAAAAGAATACTAACTAAAGGAAAACCTACATTATTGTGTTTCATGTTCATGGATTTAGGGAATTATAAAAACAAAATCTCTAACAAACGAGATAATTTGGATAATGAACCACAAGAAACTCTAAAGAAAAAGGATAAATAGTGATATTATATAATAAAAATATATAAAGTTAATCATGATAATTAAGTAAAACATCTCCTAGCCTAATTATTTGGGAATTTCATATTCGATTTTGCATGACTGGGTCCTATAAAAATATTATTGTTCAACCTTTAGAGAAATTTCATGTGATTATCCACCTCTACATATATTCTATAAATATTAAATAACATATCATACTATAAAAGTAAAAGTAAAAACCTAAGATTTCAATGAATATTATATTTTATATGATAATAGATTAAATAATGAATAACATGATGAAGCCATGTTAATGTCATAAGGATGATTTGAAATAATCTACATGTTTATGTATTAGAATTCCAGAAATAGGTTACATGAATCCTTAAGTGTATAATTATTGTTTAATATATGATTTTATATAATGATTAGAAATTTTTTTTGTTAATTGGTACTAATAGACTAAAAATTGTTTTAATGGAAATGTTATTTTGGGAAGATAACCCTCAATATGTTTTAGAGGTTGTTATAATGAGGTTGGGGTAGTGATATGTTGCATATGAATAAGTAAATGGGATCGTACTGATTACCTTAGAATCGATTAATGGATTGAGGACAACGTATTTTATGTTATCATTGATGGATTTTATATTATTATTGGATATATTTAATATATTCATTCATATGAGGACTTATTTTTGGAATAAAGATTCTTGTATTATTTAAAAAACTTTTTTATGGTAATTAAGGTTATTAAAAAAATTCAATAAAATACATGGTGAAGGTATTAACATGTATGGTATATAAAAATCAAGAGATACATTGTTGTTTATGGGGGATTAATGATAAAGATGTTTTTTATATTCATTTTCCATATTTATAATATTTTATATTCTAAATTTTTTTAATGGATTTAAGGTTAACTATTTATGGAATGGTATATTTTGAATTACAGATGTGGTTGTAATGATTATCATATTACTTAACAACATGGTTTTTTATTAATATTGGATAACATTTGATAACCATTTTCATGATAACTAAATATATATGGAATGAATTATCATTCTATTTATGGATCTCATGATATATTAGCTATTCAGGAACAATAAAGTCAAATTAATTTAATAGAGTAAGATATTTAAAAAAGTCACAACCAATGGGTGATATTGTGCTTATAAAACAATTTTAAATCAACTATGTATGTCTTCTTATGATATTTTTTCTACTTTAAAAAAATTCATTTGAAAGAAATGTTATCTTATTACCATTAATTTTTACAAGAAAAATGGTCACTTATATCAACAAATATTTTTGGTTATTTGTTTGTTAACTTTATCTGGATCACCCACTATCTCATAATAAGTGATCTTTATCTCTCTCTATGATTATTTAATATTATATTTCATTTCCAAATTTTTACTTCCCACAAATGTTATCACATATTGAAACCTATTCCTAAGTTACTTTTGGGGACCGTTATGTTTTAAAAATCTCCTTTCCAATGGCCTTTTTATTATTCATATGTATGATGTAAATTTATATGAAGAAATATTAAATTTTTAAACCTTTTATGACCAAGAAAAATTTACACTGTGAAATTCATTTTAAGGAGGTGGAATGTAATAATCTTAGATTTTGTTAAATTAGTTTTGAATTAATTTAATAATATAGATGTTTTACAATACAAGAAACACTAAATTTATCTTGGGTTACATAAAACCACTATGTTTGGATTTCATTACATTCAACCCCAAGTTAATCTGGTTTTATAAGCAACAATGAACATACCATGTGTTATAAACAATGATGATATTATATGATTTGTGACTTATTATTAAAATATTATTATTTAACAAGATATTTATCACCTACACATGTAATTGGATTATATTAATAGGATTAAAACTGTGATTAAAAAATGGTTTACACGCATATATATAATAATTTATTTTTGTACCAATAAACTAGAAATGAAAATAAAAACTATTCGAAAATATAAAATATCAGTTTAAAAAAATCTATAAAAGAAAAGAAATTTTACATCACTAAATTAATAAAAAACACTTTTGAGTGCATTATTTTAATGAAATAAATATATTATATATTCAATAATATATTTAATAATCATATTATGTGTTTTATTTACAAGAGATTAGAAAAAATAAAATTATATGATCGAAAATGTTATTTTTCTAAAAACAGTTTTTTCTATTTTTGTTGGTGTGATCATTTTTAAATTTTAATTTTTATATTTTAAAAAATTAATTTGATTAAGTAAATTTCATTTTGGAATATTAATATAAAAATTCACTTAGGCTAAATAATTGGTTTTTTCATTAAAGTTATATTTTTTTATGAATTGTAAACAATGATGAGTTTTAATTAAAAACTGCCATTTTGTTAAATTTATTTCTATTGTAAAACTATATCCTAAATTTATTATAATTTTTTATTTGTTAAATTATACATAAATTAATCCAATTTTTTTCATTGAAATAATTTTCCCATTTTAATTGGATATGAACACATTTTAAACTTTTGATCATTTTCCAAGTACAACCATGTTTTATCATCATGTCTGCAATACCATTTTAAAGTAAAAAAATTTCCACTTATGTGAACTGAAGATGGAAAAATGGATTAATCCTTTTTCATTATCATAATTTAAAATTTATAATAATTTATACATATTTTTTACAATAATTTATAGTGAAAATAGTTATTATTAATCACAATGATTAAAGGAAAAACAAGTTTACCATGGAAAGAAACTCTAATCTTCAAGGGGAAAATGACCCATAAATTTTTACTACACCAATTGTCTCATAATGTTTGGAAATTAACTCTTGTATTAAATATATTTTCCCATTATTGGATCCAAATTCCATGGAAATAATGTGGTTGGAATACACTCTTTCAAATATTTAGAAGTTTCCCACTCACCTCATTTATAAAAGGCCTCCCTATATCTTATCTTCTTTACACTTATAAAGCCCCTTTTCATCTAAATATATCTAATTAAATAAAATAAAAACATACCTCCCATCATCCTAGAAGTATTAATTTTTTTATAAAAAATTGAAATGATATGTTTTAGTGAAAACCTAGGAAGGATACCCAAAAAAGAGCTGAAGTTCATCTACAAACATTTTTTCCTTTCATCCCCAAAACCATTTGATTATTTTTAGTTAATTATTATATAGTATAATAAGTATCATAAATAAAATATTTTATTTTTTATGTTAAGGGTGTGTCTTATAAGCATACACACATCCATAAAATTGGTTACAAAATCATCATTCGTGTGTATGACGGACTATCGCCTCAGGAACAGATGTCACTTGTTTTTTTATTACCAGATTTAATAGATGGTAATAATGGTGGAAATTATGTTTATATATGATATATAAGTTATTTCTTATTTTATATTTATTTTGGAGTTTCTATCTAACACATACCATCATGATTTGTTTTTTGGATGATGATAACATCATTTATGTGTATGGCAGACTATCGCCTCCCGAAGCAATGTGATTCCCTCACAATATACATGCATTTTTTTAAGGATGATTATAATAAAATATTATATATATATATATATAAATCACATAAAAATTATTTTTTAATTATAATATATCATATACTTTTATGCATTTCAATCCAACAATAAGAAGAAAATAATGTTTATTTGTACGTACGGCCTACTGTCACCATGAACAATGTATTTCATTTCCTATTTCAATATTTTAAAGATTACTATTATTTAATATATGGTGAATATATATGATATATATATATATATATATATTATTTTTATAGTTATATAATTTATTAAATCATGATTAATGTAAGAGGACCAAAATTATAAGAAATCAAACCTTATACAAAAAAATGTGATTATTACATGAAACATGATTTTAACGTGGTATAGTTAATAAATGGAAATTAAAATTTCATAAAAACACATTAATGGTATGATATGTATGAATAAGTTTATTTATGTTATTTATAAGAATCTTATATTTATTATACATGAGTTTTGAATGTGTACACAGGAAGTCAAGACTTAAGGTAAGAGATTTCCGTCTAAATTTTGTTGTCTTTGAGACTAATTCCATATTCACCACATGTTTCTTTTATGTGGTGTATATACACCCCATGAAATTATTTTATGATTCATATACTTTAAATTATTTTATTTAGATATCCATTTCTGTATGTATTGTTCTTTTGGGTTTACGATTCAAAAGTTACAAAATCAGAAAGGGATTTATGTTTCAAATTTCTAACTTTGAGATGTACATAATATTATGCACCTATAGTCTATCATAAGGTATATATACAGACCTTTCAACAGGTAATATTATTAATTAATTCATCTTATTGATAATTTATCTTTCATTTAATGTTACCCCTTCATGGGTCTTATGATTATATGTTACCATTGCAGTAAAGATTGTATGCTATAATATCTACATTTATCGGGATTATTAATGATTAAGTATCAAATGTTGAAATATAAAGATATACCTATCAAACTTTCTCTTTATTTTTATTCTCATATTATTATTCATGATATATTAAATTTATTTTCCCATTTCTCAACTCATTATATATTTAAATTCTTAATAAAATATTTTTAATAGAATCCAACTTTATTTATATCCTCAGTTGGGAAAATGTGTTCTTTAAAAAAAGTGTCTTAAAAAAATATATTAAAAATTTTATTAAATGATATTATAAGCACAATTTCAAAAACAAATATTTTGAAAATGTTTCATTTTTTAAAAATTATGTAATTTTTCCCCAATATTCATTTATTTATTTTCAAGTTTATATTCCAAGAAAGTTGTTTTCAAAATGTTTTATGTTTTAAAAAGATTTTTTCAATGAAGTAATTTTATTTCCTTCAAGAAACATTTTAAATGTTTTTAGAAATTATTTTTCCACTATGATGGAATCTTTTGATATAATTTATGTTTTAATAGGGATATAATTCAAGGACACCATTCTTATTGTTTCATTTAATGGTTCATGTTTATGATAAATAGTTGTTTATGAAACCCAATCCTCTTATAGTGGATATACCGTGATATGTTGGTTTTGAAATCCCATTATTTTTATGAGTTATTCTATAATTAAATGATTATTAATCCTTTATTTTCCATGAGTTATGATATGATGAAATATTTTTGAAACACATTTATTTTCATGGTTTTTTATATGATTTTTTTATGATCTTGTAGACCCCATATGTATGAGTTTAATTATGTGACTGGTAGGAAATATATATCACTTCAAAAACTTTTATAACTATTTAAATATTATGAGATACAAATGGTAAATAATTCAACATCATTGATCTATAATTCAAAACATATGTATCTTGATCCAAAATGTTAAATAGGTGAAACTGTATCCACTATTGGAAATAGGTGTTTCCTAATCTACAATGTTGATGGTATTGGTAGTTAAACTTGACCCATGAAATGGTTTCATATATTTATTATGGTTCCATGCTATTATGACATGTGTTTATGGTTAAATATTTATGATTATTTCTCACCCTTGTATATCATGTTTTCTAAAATGATAATTTTTTTCCATTATTTATGTTTATGATCTATGAGAGGTTGGGTATAAAAGTCATATGATATGATCCATATAATGTGCCATAATTCTTATCTCATACATTTATATGATCATATATTTCTATCACTTATGGTTACCCTTATTGAGAATTTTATCTCACCCACATGTTATGAATAAATTTTTAGGTTGGGTATTCCCAAGAGGTGTACTATGTGACATGATATTTAATGGAGTTGTTGAAGATATTTCACACAATTATAATATTATTCCAAAATTTTAAAAATGCACTAATCTATTATGGTCATCGAGTGTGTTTTTGTGTAATGTAATGAATATTCATAAAAAATAAGTAATATCCATGTATGAGGAGCTCAGTCTCTGTAAATCTGTTATACAAAATTCAACATAAATTTAAAAACATAAACATTTATGTTAATATATTATTGAACTAGTATTCAATAACTGTAAATATTTTTCAACGACTCCCAATCCATATAATATCTTGTCAACTCTCTAAAATGAAAAATGATGTCATGACGATATTCCAAACCCTTACATTGGCTAACTATTGAACAATTATCATCCTATATAATTTAAGACCTTAAAATAAGGTAATAAGAATGATGGTGCGAACATCTAATCAATAAGATACCTCTAAAGTACCTTGATATATATTTGGAACACAACAACCACTATGGAATTGAATTTTAAATCTACAAAACAATATAAATGATCTCTTGGAAGAGATACATCTCAAACAGGAGGAACATAGTCAGTAAATCATTTAATAAATGGTTCAAACCTATGTTATATATCAATATTATATTAAAAAATTCATCCCAGAAATACAATATTTAAATAACATTGAATTTTGATCACAAATCTATGAATCTCAGTGCCATGTATGGTGACAAAATCACACCAAAGATAAATGGATATATGAAAAATACCAAAAATAAAATAAAATCATTATATCATGGGAAAAAATTATTTTCCTAAATCAGTTCATCATTAATTATTTTAATGTACAACTCAATATTCAAAACAAAATATTTTTTTGTTTAAAAAGTTCATGTATTTCAAAATCCCTCATCATTAAAATCCATTTTTTAATCTATATAAAAGTAACTCATAAAAACACTTTTCATATTCTGCCATCTTTTATCCAACCAATATTTTAAAATTCTTTAAAAGAATTTGTACGTAACAATTCTAGGCCTTTTATTTAAAAAAAATATTAAATTGTTTTTTTTTGAAAACCCATTATTGTTATTTCAATTTATTTATTTCATTTGAAAAAATATGATATATTATGTCATGAACCAACCTGATTCAACCTTGAACTGGTTGCCTAAGTCAGGCCACGATAAGGCCCGAAGGGTGCCCTAATCCCTACGGTTGGGAAACTAGTTCTTGGCTCCAAAGTAAAACATTTAGTAACGATTTTGGACCACACATAAAATACGAATAAATTAATATAAACTGAAAAAAATAGATAAACACTAGTATAAGAAATAATAAATAGAACTATGTGGCTAAACATAGCTCAATGTGTCCTCATGGGTCACCACCAAACACATAAACATACTCACTACAAGAGAGATCAAAAACAAGAACCTGAAAAAGAAGATTTAATTTATGCATTATCACTAAGATGCTTTGTAGAAATTCCAACATAAAATAATGTCATATTCCCTTTCCATTAAATGGATTCTGAATCATGATATTTTAAAAATAAGACATAGTAAATTATTATTTTTCATTTCTTCCAAAATCAAGTAACAATTTTTCATTTTCAAGAAAAGTATTTCAGTTATACTATATTTTCAAAATAGATTCCATGTATGAATGAAAATTTCAAAATTAAAGGAATGAAATTTAGATTGAAATATGGTTTTCAGAAATGTGACATCAAGTATGAAACAAATAAAATAAAAATCACATCAAAATGACAATAGGAAATCCCTAAGCAGCTATCATTAGTTGGGGACCAAGGATCCTCATACCTTATTGAAACATTGATTAGATACCATGACTATCAACATTATATTGCACAAACCACTAATAGGGGACACCTCTGTAACCTACTAGTCTCTAATCATCCTAATCATTTAGTTATTGTTGTATTCTTTAATCCTTCCAGACAACATTGGAATGAACCACTTCCATATCATCAAGTCTACCCACCTAGGTATAATGAGTACTATTTCATATGTTGGTGAGGTTTAATCAAGAGAACAAAAATTAATATAACACTTTCTTTATACAAATACCATTCAACCTCTCACCACTTTTCTCCATCCTTAATCGTATTACCCCTCTTTTAAGTCACACAATGCATGATTCTCAACACTAGGAACATATCACAAATCACATGATGTCACTAACATCACATTTCTCAAACTTTGGGGGAAATACTCAAGAGGTTTTTTCACATTCACAAACCATTCTCAAAGTTCCAAATGGGTCCCATTACATGACAATATATATTTCCATTTTAGAAAATCAGAAACATCCCACACTTTCCAAAACCCCTTAAAATCCAAATTAAACAACCAACGCACCAAACTATTAAAAATTAACTTCAAACGATGTTTGAAACAAATAAGGACCTTTTAAAAACAAAAAACCCTTATTAACCTAAAATTCAATGAAAATCCTATGCTTTTTTTCAAACTAACCAAAACATGAAACGTTCCCATTTTAAAATCACATACTAACCCATTTTCATTCAAGCCAACATGCACCACTATTATACATGAAAAACACCCTTTAATGTAATTAACTCTATAAAAACCATTTTGGAAGACATTTTTAAATATTTAACATTTAGAACCAATTAAAAATTATAAACAAATTACATTTTACAAATAGGGTAAAGCGCATATAACAATAACAAAAAGAATAGGTTCGAAACATTATAAATTATAAAAAATTAATACAGAACCATTTTTAACAAGCACAACCATATCACACAAATATAAATATATTACATAAATATAAAACATATTCCTAAAACAATAAAACAATTATTGTTTTCAAAGAAATTGGGTTAGGTATAGGGGACCAACATCGGGATGAAACCAAACTGAACATTTGCCCTAAGGCGCTTTTCAACTAAAATTTGCTTCTCCCCAACTAAGAATATACACCTTCACATACATCTAAGGAAACATATCCCCTATTCACACAATTTCATGGAAATGAACATTTGCAGGGGGATCTGTACATATATGTGTATACGCATATACCAGTTTCTGCTATCCAAATTAAACATTTTCATATATATACAAGGGCACACCTAGCCCCATTCATGTATATTCACTACCATGGATGAATATACATGTAATGGAGGAATTCATGTATATATATATATATACCAATGAAAATTAAGGAGAGTCACTTTATACCTAACAACTCAAAAACAAAAATTTGGGTTCAATGTACTACACGAAAAATATTACAAACCATAAAAAAATGAATACCTAATTAAGATGGTGAAAAACAGAGAAACAAGATTTAAACATCACCTCAAATGGTGCTGGAAGCCTGAAATCAAATGGAAAAGCCTAACACCCAACATATTAATCAAAAAGAAGTAAACATCACCCATAAACCATAATAATATAGGTGAGAAACAACAAAAAAAAACGGAACACATTGCCCCCAAAATATTGGTAATGAACTAAAACACCCCAAACCACCTTTACTTTAATAGCGGTTGCTGGAAAATGAAAAACGTAGTTCCATTGGACCTTCCACACCACCATACAATGGAAAAACCCAAGGAAATCATAGTTACACATACCTAGGGTTTTCCTGAATTTAATAGGTCAATAGACAGACCAAATCGCAGCAAAAAATCTGAAGGAGGGGGGAGAGGGGACCATACAACTTTTATTTTCTAAAAAATTATAATAAAATATGAGAAGGAAATAGTTGTGGAAGGAGTTACTATTAGAGGTAGGCATGCACACTATGGGGTTTTTGGCTAAGGGTGTGTTGCGTTGGAGAGTAGGGCGGTCGGAAGAGGTCCACGCACCAGAGAGGAGGTTGGATGGAGAAAAATCATGTGATGGGGAGGAGGCCAGCCATATGAAGGGGAGTGCACAGGGGGGTGGGGTTTGGTCCCACATATAGAGGGGGTAGTGTGATGAGGGTAGGGGATATGGGAAAATTAGGGTGTCCAAAAGAAGAAGGAAACAACAACAACAACCACAACAACAAAAATAATAATATACTTAACAGTAATAATAATTATAAACATTCTAATAATAAAGTTAATTATTATTATTATTATTATTTTAAATCATTTTCTTTTGATTTTATTTTCTTTAAATTTTATTTTAATTTAAAATATTTTAATCTTTTAAAAAAAGATTCAAATATAAATAAATTAACCATAGAAGTAAGGTGACGGGTTCGGGTGTGTAAATTCTCCCCACCATAGAACAATTTTCATCCAAGAAAGTTACCCCGCCGAATAATGAATCATATTTGAGTTCAAAACTGAACAAGGAAAATGAAATCACAAACTCTATGAGAATTTTTATGACACAAGTAATACCCGACTAGATCTAAGAGAAACTACAATGAGAACCATGAATAAAAGGGGAGGGTTCTTACCACCATAAGAAATCATCATGTACCGACCTAAAGTACCTTTGTGATAAATTATATTATCAGTTTTTTCTATTTGTTGACAAACATCCTTTTCTTTTATAATAATGTTTTTTATATCGAGGAAGAATGATGTTACTGAGTTATAAATAATGAAGTTACTGATTCAAAATTTCTTGAATGAATAATTCTTTTTGTTGTTGATGAGTTTTGAAAGAGGATGTTGATGATGATTGAGAAGTCATAAGTTAAAATATTTTTTAAACTTTCTAAACAATATAAGAAATTGATTTTCGAATCAAGAAGTTCTGACAAATCTTAAAGAAATTCATGATAAAATCTTTTCATGGAATGATGGAGAGGTTTGATGTAATCATAATTAGTAAAAAGATACTTAAATCAGATCCAACATTATTTTTCTGAAAAATGGAACCAACATTCTACAAATCGAAGCCAAGACTCTGAGCATATTTGAACCAGTTTTGTAAGAAAAATTGGAACCAATATTCTGACCGACTTAGAACCATTTTTCTAAGAAAAATCATAACCATGATTTTGAGAGAATTGGAACTAGTTCTATGAGAAAATTCAGAACCAAGATTATTAGAAAATCATAACCAGTTTTCTAAGAAAATTCGAAACCATAATCCAGAGAAAATCGGTACTAGTTTTCTAAGAAATATCAGAATCATGATTTTGAGAAAATCATAACCAATTTTTTGAGAAAAATAGAAACCATGATTCTGATCAAATCAAAACAAGTTTTGTGAGAAAAATAGAATCCATGATCCTGAGAAAATTAGAACCAGTATTCAAATAAAAATCTGAACCATTATTCTGATCAAATCATAACTGGTTTTAAGAAAAAAAATTGGAACAAATACTCTAAAAAAATAGGAAAAGGTTTTCTTTGAAAAAAAATTATCATGATTCTATGAAAATTGGAACAAGTTTTTTTTTTACAAAATGAGAACCAATATTATAAGAAAATTGTATCCAATATCCTAATTTAATATACTTATAAAATCGGACCTAGGATCCAACATTATCATTATAAGAATGATATAATGAGATAAATAAGTCAAACATTAATATCAATTTTCATAAATCACTAATAAATTTAATGATGTTTGAAGAATTTAAATATTGAACATTAAATGTGATAGAATCGAGTAGTTTTTTATATTTGAGGAACTCAGAATGATTTCATGTCTTCCACCTTCAGTTTTCAAGTTTTCTATAAATAATTTCTCAGATCATTTATTTATTTGAAACTTTTACATATCCAAAAAAGGTGGAGTGTTGGAGAATTCAAAGTGGAAATTTCACATCTGATTGAAGTGGAATTTTATTGAGTTTTTGGGCAGAGAAAAATTGGAACCATCATTACCACACTAAAAAGATCAGACTTATCCATATCGGACTGAGGATTCGGACTATGCATTTGTAGAGAAGATTCAACAAAGCTTTTATTATTTTTTTTGGATCAATCGTGTTATAATAAAACATTTTAAACTGATGGGAGTCATTATAATCATTCTTATTAGGAGATATAACATGTATAACTATAGTTAGAAAAAGTTGTATTCACAAATTCATAATAGTGGATTTCTATATAATCAGGGGAGTGGCTTCTGTAAGGATGTACATTATCACACTGAGGCTGAACCTTATAAATATTTTGTGTTTTTCACTCTTTCCAACCATTTTATGCATGCGTATTTACTAAATAATGACAAAAACATAAATCTAATTAGGTTACATGAGTTATGTTTATAAATTATTTGAATCGTACAATGTGTGTACAACTAATTCAACCCCCTCCTTATCAATTGTTATTTGATCCTTGGAACATCAATTGGTATAAGGAGGTCGGGTTCCCTTTTTGAATCCTTATCATGAATAATATCAATTCTTTAAATGGTATTGTAATTCCAACATTCATGGGAAAAACTATTATGGATTGAAAAATAGGATGATTTCATATCTCATATCTAATGGCTTTATATTTTTGATATTGCAACTATTTTTTCACCACTTATTGAGAATGATTCTCCCATGACATTAGCTGATAAGAGAAACATAAATGTTTATGGGAAGGATAGAAATATAATCTTTCGGTCTATATTTGATAATTTTTATCAGAAGTTGATGGGTCTCAAAATGTGGGACAAGATGAAAAGTGTTTTTGAAGGGAATTCAAAAGTAAAGGATGAAAAGATACAAATCTACCATAGTATGTATGAAGAAATCAGAATGAGGGATGAAGAAACACTAGATGAATACTTCACAAGAATAAATGAAAACATTTTCAACCTCAGTGGATTTTGAGATGTTTTAGAAGACTCTATAATTGTGAAGAAACTTATGAGAAACATTCCTAACATGTTTTATTCTAAAATTTCTTCTTTAAAAGATAAGGATGATTTATCTCTTGATGAATTTCATAACTTTCTTGTAGCTTATGAAAATAGGAAATCTCTATCACGTAAAAAGAAGATGGAAGATGAAATGGATTTTGAATTTATAAGAAAGATGAAAATCCAAGATATGGAAAAATAATATCCTTGTGAGTCCAAATATAAAGAAGACGATGAAATGAATGAAAAAATCATGTCTCTTATATCAAATAACTATTGAAGATGAAGAGTAAAGTGTAGAGGTAAACTTCCTATCAAATGTTTTGATTTTTGGTGGAATCAAGCACTTTTCTATGAATTTTTTCGAGGATAATGTTGGAGAATATAAATATGGGTTGGATTAAAAATTTTGATCGAAAAAGTGGATCAAAAATGATAATTAATAAAAGTCCTCCAAATGATATAAGAAAAAGTCAAATGAAAAAAATATGTTGAGTAAGAAAGTTGAATCAGATTCAACTAAAAACAATTCATCTCAAAATGAATGTTTCGAAATTTTCCAAACCATCATTAAAAATGTTGAGAAAACAAAAGATTCCTCAAATAATGAAGAATTATTTGAAGAATCATATTGAGAGTTTCTAATCCGAACTGAAATTTTTCCATGTCTTGAGAAAAAAATCTCAAGAAATAAATTAGAGTAATGAATAAATATCTTGACGAAGTTATGGATGGAATAAAATATGTCATCAATCATGGGGATGAATACATCTAGGATATTTTAAGTTACAAACATATAATTGATGAATAGGGAAATATGACTAAATATCATAGTAAGAAGATGGAAGCTAAGTAAGAAGAGGTTAACATGTTTCAATAAAAACTTCTTGACTCTTAATGTACCTTGATTAAGATGACTGAAAACTTCAATAAAGCATCAGAAGTAATATGTGAGACCTATAAATATTTTAAGAAGTCTCAATATGAGAATCCGGTTAAATATTCTCTTACCAAATATAATGTTTCTTCTAATTATTTTAACATTTTGGGTTCTATAAAATATTAGGAAATCTTAGGTGAATAAAGAAAGATATAAACCAATCAATATAACAAAAGAAGAAAACTCACTCAAAAGAAAAGATGGTTCACATCTTGATCATGTTAGATATTAAAGAAGTTACCAACCATAATAAATATTCTATAGAGAAAGATCTTTCATGAATTGAAAAATTAGATTTGAGGGTTATTTCTGGTGTTTTGGAATATATGGGAATAGATCATATAATTTTTTTCACAACTTATCTTTACCTAGAAGAGGGTCTGAGAAAAATGGAAGAAATAGTGAAATAAGAATGAGTAACTTTTCTAACATAAAGTAACTTGAAAAGGTGAATTCTAAAGATGTTAGATACTTTCCAAGATAATAAATTTAAATATATGGAATAAGTTTTTTGAATATGTGTTCAGTCCAGTAATCATTCAAAAATATTTATGAAACTCCTTCCATAATATATTTCTAATGATAGAATGGAAGAGAAATCTGAAAAGATGAAGGTTGTGGAAAGAGATTTTTTTGTTGAGACATCATTGAAAGAAAGTAAGAGGAATAAATTTTTGATACTTGATAATGGTTGTTTTTCACATATGATAGGTGATATAAAACTATTGAAACATGTTCAAACTTATGATGGTGTAACAGTTAGTTTTGGAAATGATAGTTCCTTAAAAATCAGAGGAATCATAATAGTAGAGATAGAATAAGAGAAATTGGAATCAAAGGAAGTATTACTTATTGATGGTCTAAAACATAACATATATATTGTAATTCGACTTTATAATGATGGAAATGAAGTAATATTATAAGGGATTCGTATATCATCAAAAGTGTGAATTATGGAGAAGTCATTTCAAAAGTAGAAAGAACAAGTGGGAATCTATTTCAAATAGAAGAATTCAATAACTCCAGTTACCTAAGTAATTAAGAAAAAAATAAGTTGTTTCACCAAATAATTGGACACCTTGGGTTGAAAAACATGAATAAACTCTCCAAAGTTAATGCTATTTGGAATTTTCTAGAATTGAAAGGATGGGATTATGATGTTTTCCTTACATTCCTTACAAAATTACTAACAAAAGTTATAACGGAATTAAGATTTAATCTACTAGACCACTTGATCTAATTCATTCTGATCTTTGTGGACCAGTGAGATATTAATCAACAAAAGGTTATTTATACTATATCATTTTTATTGATGATTTCACTTAGATGAAAATCATCATGTTCATCAATCAAAATCCATAGGTTATTGAAATGTAAAATTTCTTATAAAAGAATTTGAGCATGAATTGGGGTTTTCCATCAACAATATAATAACATATAATTGTAATATGTTTCCAAATAATAAATTTCAAACTTATCTGAGAAAGCATGGTGTCAATCATCATTATAGTGCTATGTATACTCAAAAAAATGGAGTTGGAGAATTAAATAATAGAATATTGGTTGAAATGGGTAGATGTATGTTATTATAATACGATTATTAAATTTTTTATTAGAGAGAATATGTTAGTACAATAATATAGGTTCAAAATAGATGTTTATTTGGACCGAAAACCTACATGACTCCTTAATAAATGTTTCGTAACAAAAAACCTTCATTGAAATAATTATATGTTTTTTAAGTCCATGTTAGTTCAAAATAAAAAATTTGGATTTGGGAATTTTTTATGAGAAAGCTAAGGAATGAACTTTTTTGGGTTTTTCACCAAATGGTGGATGTTTCAAATGTTGAAAAAATGATTACAAAAGTTTTTGGACTCATGTAAAGTGAAGGTAATTGGAAACAAATATTCATTAACAATGGTTGTTGAGAATACTAAGGTGGATAAATTTTAGATTTCCAATAATATTAAAATTAATTCAAAAAATTGTTATCATGATTTAGAATAATCATGTGATGATAAAATTGCACTTGGTAAAGAAACTTTGAGATTTCTTACCCTATGAAAACATGTTTTATCTAAAAATATTTTTGGTAATCATGGACCTTTAGTTTAGACAAGAAGGAGGTTGATATTTGAAAATCATACTTCACTTATCTCAAAAGTCGAACCATAATTAGTTTCAAAGGATATTCAACATAAACAATGTGTGGATACTATTAATGAAGAGTTTTATCAGATTTAGAATAATAAAACATGGGAAATTGTTCCAACTCTATAAAATAAAAATGTTATTGGAACCAATTGGGTTTATAGAAACAAATTTAATGAGTGTGGAGAAGTTTTAAGAAACAAAGAAAGACTTTTTTGTAAAGGATATGCACAGGCGGAAGGTGTGGATTTTTGGAAAACCTTTTCCCATAATAATAGGCTAGATACTATTTGAATGTTTCATGAAGACAATGCTTAATGGAAATAAAAATTCTATCAGATGGATGTGAATTCAACTTTCATACATAGTGAAATTGAGGAAGAAGATTCACTGGGCAACCTTTTTGGTTTCTACTTGATTAGAATGTAAAAAATGTTTTTAAATTGATAAAATCTTTGTGTGAGGGTAAACAAGATCCATGTTCTTGGCATTATAATCTTGAAAATTGGTTGAGAATGATGAACTTTTATAAATTAGATGTTTATAGAAACTTGTATATAAAAGATGTGGACTCCAGAGCATTAATTTTAATTTTTTATGTGGATGGTTTAATTTTTTCTAGGAATGAAGAAAATTTTTGTGAAGAGTTTTCTGAAGAAATGGAGAAGAATTATGATACTTCACTATTGGAAGAATTAACTTACTGCCTTAGCTTACAAGTTTTTCAAAAGGAAAAATATATTTTCTTATCTCAAGAAAAGTATGCTAGGTTAATGTTAAAGAAGTTTTGGATTACTGAATACAAATATATTCCAACTCATATTTGAGTGAAATTTCAGTTAGAAGATTTTATTTTTCCAAATCATGTAGTTACTTTGTGATTTCCTGCCTTACTAGGGTTTTCAACAAATCAAAAGGGGTAGATTGAAGTACCTTTATGATAAATTGTTTTAAAAATGTTTTTGTATTTATTTAAAAGTAACCTTTTTTTGTATAATAATTTTTTTATCCACAAAAATGAAGTAACTAAGTTATAAAGAGAGAAGTTGATGAGATTTAAGTTGCTGAATGAAGAAATATTTTTTTACTGAAGAGTTTTAAAAGAGGATATTGATGAATATTGAGAATTGAGAAGTTAGAATGTTTTTCAAACATTATAACATAATCAGATGATATTTTTCAGATCAATAAGTTCTCACAAATCATTAAAATATTCATGATATTTTTTTGAAGAAATGGTAGAGAGGTTTGAAGAAATTGGAATAACTAAAAACAAGCTGAAATCAGATCCAACATTCATGTTCTCAAAATTAGAACCAACATCCATCAAATCTGAACCAAGATTCTGAGAAAATTGGAAACAGTTTTCTGAGAAAAATTAGAACCATGTTTCATAGAAAAAATGAACCAATTTTCTAAGAAATATTGGAACCATGATTACGATAAAATCATAACCATTTTTCTGAAAAAAATTAGAACCATGATCCTAAGAAAATCGAAAGTTGTTTTTTGAGAAAAATCAAAACCATGATTCAGAGAAAATTGAAACAACTTTTTTGAGAAAAATATGAACCAATTTTCTGAGAAAATCAAAACCCATTTTTTGAGAAAAAATCAGAACAAGAATCATTAAAAAAACTGAACCATATTTATGATAAAAATAGGAACCAAGATTCTAACAAAATTAGAACTAGTTTTCAAATCAAAATCGGAACCAAGATTTTGAGAAAATGAGAACCAGTTTTCTAATCAAAATCAGACCAAAATTCTAATCTAGTCAAAACTAGTTTTCTATTCAAAATCTTAACAATAAGTTTGAAAAATTCAGAAATAGTTTTCTGAGTAAAATTTGAAAAAATTGGAACAAATATTCTAAGAAAATCAGAACTAGTTTTCTTAACAAAAATATGAGCCAAGATTCTAAGAAAATTGAAGCCAAGATCCAGCTTTATCATACTCAAAAAATCGAACCCAAGATCCAACATTATTGTTTTGATAAAGATATAAAGATTTGAATAAGTCAAGCATGAATTTAAATTTTCTATAAATCTTGGGTAAATTTATATAGGTTTTAATAATTCAATGATTGAACATTAAATGTGAGTGATTTCAAATGTTTATGAGATGTAAGGAAGTGGGAAAGATTTCAAGTTCCCCTCCTTTGGTTTTTGAGTTCTTTATAAATACTTGATCAGATAATTTCTTCATTTGAAACTTTTAAATAAATGAAAAATGTGGAGAGTTGGATAATTCGAAGTGAAATTTTCCTATATAAATGAATAATATTTTTATTGTGTTTTTTGAGCAAAGAAAAATCATAACCACCATTACCATACTGAGAAGATCGGACTCAGCCAAATCAGACGGAGGATTCGGACTAAGAATTTTTGGAGTAGATTCAATAATGTTTTTATTATTTTGTTTGGATTAATTATGATATAAGAAAACATTTTGAACTAACATTTGTTATTATAATATTCCCAATCAGAAGATAGAATGTGTCTAATGGGAATTGGTACAAGTTGTATTCACTTATTTATAATAGTATATTCCCGTAGACTCACGAGAGTGGATATAGAAAGGATGTAGGTTCTCACCCTTAGGTCGAACCTTATAAATCTAGTGTTCTTTTCTTTCAATCATAACTTTTCATGTATTAATAATTAATAAAGGTTGATAAGGATATAAATCTTAACAAGTTTTAGGGGATAAGTTTCTAAATGTTTTGAAACTTATAAAAAGTGAAAAACTGATTAAACACCCCCCCCCTCATATGTTATTCGATCATTGGAACTTAATGACCAACTTAAAAATACCTTGTAACATCCAGAAATAGACAACTATAGAACTAAAAATGTGAACCAAATAAGGAACCCCCCCAAAAAAGTAAAATCTCATACACATACCAACCGAAACAGCCACTGGAAACCTCCAACCCAAACTAGAAACCCCTGACACATAGGAATACCAATATAAATATCTCAAACCAAAAAAATAACTTAAACATGATTTTTCATTTCATCAATACAAAAATATCTATAAGACAAAGTTGACAACCAACAAGAATGATCCACAAAATTTATAACCACTCAAGAAAGAAAACTATTTATAGACCCACATTTGGGGAGGAATAGCCACTCGAATTACAAGAAAATAAGATCACCACCCCAACTTATAAAAAAAGTGGAAAATTCAAAGAACAATGATTGCATTGAGGAAATAAGGCATATTTTCCTCTTGAAAAAATATATCCTTATCATAAGAGGGAGTTACACTAAATAAACTTAAACTGTCCCACTTCCAACACTGGAGATAAAATCTTGACCAAGGTTCTCCACACCCCTGGGAAATTCTGACTGAATGCATGTTTTACTCTAAGGCCTATGGCTAGAGATCTAATGTCTGAAGCATCTCCTGCCTCATAGTCAGAATTTAACATCCTTATATCGAGATACATTCTGATTATGTCTCTAGAAATCCCTTTCTAAGTATCCCAACTAGACACACCAATGGAATGTCTTCGAAGGACGATGACATGGAGACTTAAAGTACCTATACTAGCCACACCAAAAGAAAACAAGAGAGTGACCCAACTAATAGAAGATGAAAATAATAAGAATACTTATCCAAAATAGGTTCATTTGGTTCTCTCTCTTCATAGGATGGGGAACCTTCCCAAACACCAAATATAATCAGTCATTGAAACATGGATGGAGACCACATGAAAGAGAAATGTTAGGTGATTCTGTGATGATACCTTTGGAGAAAAGGGAATCAACCCTTGTAAATTCCACAAGTTGTCCATCACTACTCGTTGGCCCCGCTGGACACTCTCGAGTCCTGCCACTTTCCTCACCTTCTCCTCATTAGGTACAAACCATTAAGTGAAATTAGTCTTAAACACCTTCTAATACAACCCATCATACAACAATTCTAAGATCAACTCTTTCCATCAATCTAAATATAAACCTTTAAATTAACCCAAATCATCACAGACTCTTGTAGATTTGGGCGTTTCCAATAACCTACAAACACCAATGATTTCACCATGATAGTGTGTTGCCTTCAATGGATCAAGATCACCAAGGAAGACAAAAAACAGGTAAGAATTACTCAATTCGACTACTACACTAGGATTCTAGGTAGAACCAATGACTAGAAGAGATTCCTTAAAAACTATGGGACTTTTATGGTTGGCATACTAAAAAACAAGAACCATGTAGCCGAATCAAAATGCATCATAAACCGAAATACCTCACATCAATCACAAAACAATATTCAAACTCGAATCATAATTTCAACTACATTTTCATCATGTTAAAACCAAAATCCTTCAAAAATAATTCCAACATGAGAAGAAAACACTAAACAACCACTCACTATTCAAAATATTGAAATAACCCATTTTGAAAACCATCTTTTAGAAAGAAAAACATATTAAATACCCCTATTGGTATTCCATGAAGTCACACAAACAAACACACACACACAGATATATATGTGTGTGTGTGTGTGTGTCCTTGTTCTTGATCGTGAACCAATCAACACATACCACTATCTATCCAAGTTCCACATGTGTAAATTCATATATGCTATCATAGAAATACCAAAGGTTAATTCAAAATGTTTCTCAATCCCAAAATAGGTCATTTATTCCAAATCCCAAATTCATAATAATCTTTCACTTCACCTTCCAAAATTAATTTCCAAGATCCCAAAATAATTTCCAAAACACCTCTAATTTTTCCCTATGAAACCTCACATTACACTAAATAGAAACAATTTCCATATCAAAAAAACATTATCACCCCAAAATACCACAATTCCTTTTGAATAACTTATTTTCATAAAAACCATTTTAATTTTTTTGAGATCCAATCACACCAACAAAAATGAAATCCAAACATAACTCACATCTAAACATCTAAAACTAAGGAAATAGTGGATATGTCAACCCAAAAACATGGCTTACAGACCATGCTCAAAGTTAGCATCAACTAAAATAAGTATCTTGAACATTTCACTCAAGTTGTACATGGGTTGCTACTGTATGAAAGCTCATCACATGAAATAATCTCTCTCCCATTTTCATCCTTTATCCACACAAAGCAAGACAAAAAAAATTCAAATCCCGAACAACCCCTGGAAACTCAAGGCTCAAGATGAGAATGGGTTTATGATATCCTTGGCACAGATACTTCTCACACCCCAACAGTCTTAATCTCTAAGCTACCTAACACCCTAGATTATAAGGGCCTCCTTTGATACCATTTATTCCTGAACCAACCTGGGTCACCATTGAACTGGCCACCCAAGCCAACCCACGATAAGGTCTGAAGGGTGTTCATGATCCACATGGTTTAATAGCTAGTGTTGGGCACTATAGTAAAATAGTTGGGAATGATTTTGTCCCCTAAATAAAAGAAAATTAAATAAATATAAAAAAACAAAAAAACACAAGAATTTGAAATAATAAAAACAATTAGGTGGATAAACATACATCCGAGTGACCTCATGGGTCACCACCAAACATAGAAACAAACTCGTTATAAGAGAAGTCTGAAACTAGAACTTGAAACTGAAAAGATAAAGTAGGTGTGAGCACCGAGATGCTTAGTATGAATTCCATAGTACATCAATACCCTATGACCATGCCTTTAAAAAGAAACCCAATCATGCTAGTTTGAAAATAATATATTACAAAATTTTATTTATCATTCTTTCCAAATTCAATTTAAAAATTTTCATTTTCTAGAAAATCATTTCTCTTCCATTACATTTTGAAAATACATTTCAAGTATACATTAAAATTTCAAAATTAAAGAAAATCAATTTATATTGAAATACAGTTTTCACACATGATACATCAAGTATGAAACATATGAAATGAATATCACATCACAAACACTATGGGAAATCCCTAAGATTAAAACATTAGTTTGGGACCTAAGATCCTCATACCTTAGTGAAACGTGGATTAGAAACCATAACCATCAGCATTCTCGTGCATGATCCACTAGTAGGGGACTCCAAGATAGCCTAGTGGTCTCTAATCCTTGTAATCATTTAGTTAGTGTTGTAATCGTCATTCATGCTAGACGAAACCACAATGAACCACTTCCATATCATCTAGTGTTCTAGTCCTAGTCTACACTCCAAGGTACCGGGGGTTACCCATGTTCTCTATTTCAAATGGTCATGAGGTTTTATCAATCGAACATAAATGAACATAAAAAATTCTTTATCCAAAACTCATTCAACCTCTCACCACCATTCTACTTCTTTAAGAACTTTCACCCTCTTTTATGTCAGAAAATGCATAATCCTCCACACTAGGAACATATCACACAAAACATTTAAACACATACATCACATTTCTCAAACTAGAGGGGATGCGTCAAGAGGGGTTTTCCACTTTCTCAAACCATTCTCAAAGTGCCAAACAGGCCCCATTACTTTATAAGAAATATTTTCATTTTAAAAATTCATAAACATTTAACACTTTCCAAACCCCCTTAAAATACCAATTAAACCACTAATTCACTATAATTTTATGAACTAGATTAAAACCGTTTTTTAAACAGAGAAAAAATATTAAGAAATTATAGATACCTATTAACCTTATACTCATACCAAAACCGACGCATTTTTTCAAGCTGACCAAAACATGAAACATCCCTTTAAAAAATAACATACTAACCTATCTTAATTAATGCCAGATTGCACAACTATTATATATGCTGAATATCCTTGGAAGTAATTCAAACTCTCAAAACCATTTAGAATTCCATTTTTTAATATTTAACATTTAAAACCATTTGACCAATAGATTTTCATTACATTTTCCAAACCGGGTCGAGGTCATATAACAACACAAGAATAACTTGTTGTAAATTTTATAAACCATGAAAAATTAATGAAAATCCATTTTTAACAAGAAAAACCATATCATATAGCTTATACATATACTACATAGATATAAAACAAATTAATAAAATAATAAAGAAATTATAAAATTCATATTTTAAGGGTTAGGCATAGGGGACAAACCATAGATTGGAACCAAATTGAAAATTCAGTCCCAAGTTAATTCTTAACTAAAAGATGATGCTCCCCTACTAAAAATATCCACCTTCAAATACATGTAAGGATACCTAAACCCTATACAAACATCTTCATGTCCTTAATAATGCGCAATAGGATCCTTACAAATATTATTATATGCACATCCTAGTCGGTACCCACCTACAGATGAATTTATATATATATACACACATATATATACATACATGGTCACAGTTAGACCCATACATGTATATTCACTGGCATGGATGACTATACAACAGGGGAAACAATATATATGTGTGTGTGTGTGTTTGTGTGTATGTGTGTGTGTGTATGCATGCATGCATGCATGTATGTATGTATATATATATACTTACCCATGAACACATAGGTGAGTCTCCTTAGACCTGACAACTCAAAACTAAAAAGAATAGTTCAATGTTTTTCCCCAAAAAAACTACAAACCATTAAAAAATGAAGACCCTATTTAATATGGTGAGAAACCAAGAAACAAGATTTGAACCTCACCTAGGATGGTAGTGGTGGCTCGAAATCACATAGCATAGCCCAGCTCCCAACCGATTAATCAAATGGAAGTCAACAACACTCATAATCCCTAATAATATAGGTGAAAAACAAAAAAAACAAAGGAATACCTTAACCTAAAACATTGGCGGTGAACTAAAACACCCCGAATTTCCTCGCCTTCAGTGGTGATTTATGGAATATGCATAAGGGAGTCCTGATAGACCATCAATACCATCCTACAATGGAAGAAATAAAGAAAATTAATGGTTTCCCATACCTAGGGTTTGGTTGAATTTTCTAAGTCGATGGAGAGACCAAATCATGGCTAGAAATTTGAAGGAGGAGGGAGAGAGGACCATATATCGTTGATTTAGTGATAAATCCTGACAAAAATGGGAAGGAAAATTTTTATGGAAGGAGGTAACATGAGTGGGAGGTAAGCACTCTATGTGGGTTTCTGTCAGGGGTGCATCGTGATAGAGAGAAGGCCGACTGGAGGAGGGACATACGCCAGAGAGGAGGTCGTTCGGAGAAGAGCCACATGCTATGGAGGAGTCCGACTGGAGGAAGGGGAGTTCCTAGGGGGGTATGGATTGGTCTCATTGGTATAGGGTCAGGAGGGAGAGGGTGTAGTGTGATGAGGGTAGGGGAAATGGAAAAAAATTAGGGTTTCAAAAAGAAGAAGAAGAAAAACAATAATTATAATGATAATAACAATTATGATGATGATGATGATTATAATAACAATAATAAACTTAATAAAAATAAAAATAAAAATACACTCTTTAATATTAAACTTAATATTAATTTTAATATTTGTAAAAATAATAATATTATAATTATAATCTTTAAATAATTTTATTTTTGTTTTATTTCCTTCCATTTATATTTTTATTTAAAAAATTCTAAACATTAAAAAAATACTCAAATATAAATAAAAATATTGTGACCACAAGGTTTCAGGTTGGTCTGTGAAATATGGCATCAAACATAAACTAAAAAACATAATTATTGAACAATACATTTTATCCGAATTTAAATATATAACCATGTTTTTTAGAAAACATTTTTTACCAGGAGCATGCCTATGAAAAATATTTTACATATCATTCCCAAACCAACACAAGAACTCCTATAAAAAAAATAAATGGCTACCGAAAGCATACAAATCAATGGAAACCTTCTATAGAACTATGATATTGTTCACTTTGGGTGGAACTAACTATCCTATATAGTTTTAATACATCTCATAATATAACATCTCTAGAGAGAGGAAATCATTTTTCTATATTAATATATTATAGGTCATAACAAGAGTCATAATAATATTATCAATCACAACATACCCAACTAAACAGATAATATTCAAACATTACTATCAGTTCATTAAAAGATTTAAGTATGGTAGGGAATCCCATCATCAATATTTTAATGATTTTACTAACCAATATATTTTATTTTATTTCCAACATTAGGTGACTAAAATTGTTATGGGACTTAGGTGATTCCATCAATTGAAACACATCACAATGAAACATAAGTCATCCTAACACAACAACCACACATCTAAGCTTCCACACATCCCCACCACTGCACAAAAAAACTACTATCCCAAACTCAAAAACCCTTGAAAATGTCCACCAAACATTTCACACTACTACATCACCTTACTACATTACTATCAATAAAAACCCTCTATTTTCACATAACCACATTCCCAATCTCATTCTCTACTCGTTCCAAACCAATGGTCACTACTACCATCAAACATCAAGTCCCCAAGTAGAAATATCAAGGAATAACATATCTTTGGTCAAGATATTATCCACATTGGGAGGTATTGAACACCACACATGGTATTAATCATGTAAAATTATGAAAAGACTCTATTTGGAAATAGGTTTCCCCCTCTTCATATATGTATATTTTTTAATCACGCATTGCATGTGGAATCATAATAAGAAAAAGCAACCATAGCATCAAAACATTTCAACATTCAAAATTATTCAGGAGATTACATCACTTCAAGTTATAAATTTTCATATGTATTCTCCTATATTGTTAAATATGAAACGTAGAACTAGTTCATTAACCACATAAAAGTGAAAATATTTTAAAAAATAGTGATCTTAATCACAGAGTCACATCTAGTGTCTTATAATTCATTATAATCACAGTGTAAGAAACGTCTCAAAAAAAATTTGTAAATAAATATCTACACTTAAATGAAACAAAAAAACAATAGTCTATATTCTAAAGTCATTTCAGATGAAACCCCATGCCTTGCATTTGAATATTTTTTATAATAAGCAAGTGAAATGAAAAATTGAAAACAACTCTTCTCACACATATTGTTTAAGATTAAAAAACAATACATTCTAATCTCATTTTATTTCATTAGAAATACACTCCCAACAAAATTATATACAAAAAATGGTGGAATAGTACTAAAAAATTATTATTTATGACAAAAATAAAAATAAAACATACATATGATGTAATACTATGATTCGTTATTTATCATGGTCTAACTAGCCATTCATTAATCATTTCATGGGTTGGAAAAACATGTTTATATACAACAACATGGAGAAAATAATTCTACGTTCATATTTAAAAACAAAATATAAAACCAACTACAATATCACCTAACACATACTATAATTTACCATGTTACCACAAAAATTTCTTCAACTTCAGGCATGCTTCTCATAACAAAATACCCATGAATTAACTTTTGAGGTAAGGTTTTTTGATCAGATAAATATTATTATAAGTTACAGAATAATAAGTTTAATAATTTAGTTATTCTCAAGTATCAAAAGTTTATCACAACTCAAGATTGTATAATTCAAAAAAATTACAAAAATGTCATATAAATTTTTATCTTAAAACGTGCTTATAAAATATATTCACATAAATATTTAAGAACTATTATAATTACAAATATAAGAAGTTCCTTATTATTTTCAAGTTTTATTAAAATAAAAAGAATTTTCAATAATAATGATGTATTTTGTTAAGAAAATTAAGAATATAAATTTCCAAAACCATGATTTACAACATGTTTATAACACATTATCTTGATGAATTAAAAAAGCAATGAAATGAATTAAAAAATATATCACATGAAAAGTATTCTTATTATAAACATGTTTTTAAAATATTTCATTTTATCATACTATAATTAAGCTTGGTTAAGGTAAAATTCCTTATAATGTTTTTCAAAGTTATACATTTTTTCACAAAAAACACACTAAAAAATATTTTCATACAATTTAAAACATTAGGATGTCATGATGAAATGTAATATGTTTTATTAATGGAAAAAATCAATTCAGTAAGAATCATCACATAACATTTGAAGAAACAACACATTCAATCCTTAATGAGGATCCAAATACAATTCTCAGACTAGATACCCATAATTTTACTCTTACCTTTCAGGTTATAAAATTAGTTCATCAAACAATAATAGTCCATTAGAAAACACAACATCGAAACAGTTAGTAAAATTTTATTTTTATGGATTTTTAGAGATGTATAGAAAGTTATTATACTATTTAAAACCTATGATTTTATTAAAATAATGTGTTCAAAAAGCCAGGGATTATTTGGGGAGATTTCATGTGTTTTTTAGAGCTCGATTATCCAGAATTTAAGATTCTAGGATGATCCATAGTGTTAGAAAATGGTTAGAGCTAAACATGTGAGTCAATAATGTGAGGTACCCGGTAAACAGAGGACGAAGAATGGTTGTATTAAATCTTGGAAGAAATGTTTCTTGCTCGTATAGTTTTGTTCAAAATATTTAAAGTGAAATTCTCCATGAAATATACATGGTTAACCTAATTGTTTTCTTAGCCTATACGAGGGGGTTCTAAGCATATTGGTTATTGCCTGAATGGCACACGGTTTAGCCGACTGTGTGTCCAAACCTGGAATCCTCTTGTTGAAGGGTAATTATACATTTTTCTATAAAAAAATTTTAAACACATAATAATTTTCTTCCTCTTCTAGGGGAAAAACCTCACACAAATATCCTTATTCCACCTCCTTCTAGGGATTTTGTTAACTCATGGATCTGACCTCTACTTCCTTCACTTTATGGTGTGTTGGATCTCCCAGTATGTTCCACACTACTATTACATCTTTTTGTAATATATATTCATAAATCTTGCGCTATTTTGGTGGGAGATAATTTCTCATATTTTCATGGAATTTGAAACATCATCCATTCTCTCTTGTTCTGGCTCCAGTCAAGGATTGAAACTAGACGATGAGATATCTAAGAACATAAGGTAGGTGGTCAATTAATTTTACGTCAAATTTGATTGAATTTATATTATGTGTTGATGTATCATATGTCGTGCCATTCTAGTGGAATCTCAAATTTTTTTAATAAATTGAATTGAATTGTTTTCCTTGCACAATATGGTTATATCAATTGCATATTTAATACTTCAGTTGATCTCATTGACATGAGTCACCCCTATAGTTTTTCCTTTCCTTAGAGCCCTAATTACACTTTTCCATTATTTTCCAAAACAAAACTTAAGGTGTTCCTATCATTGTAATAAATTATTATGATATAATGGAATCATTTAAGAGATATGAAAATCTTGGAGTTATACCCTACACATCATGCCATAATTGAATTATCTAATTAAATTTTTAAACAAATGTGATGAAGTGTTATAAATTTCTTATTTACCAGTTGATATGAGATGATAATATAAAATACTTACTATACTAGTAATATTGAGGATGACACAATGGTCCTAACTTAAGGACACCTTATATGGGATTCTTGTTCTTGTAATTATAATTTCTTAATGAATTGTATATATTCAAGGAATGATACATGGTTTTCCTTAGGTGGGATCACAATGTGTTTTATCTACCTCTAGTCGGTGATATCAGTTTCTTTGGAGAGATGCCATGGATTGTTTTGGTGGACATATGGTTACACTAAGCCAGGAGAGATTCGCAACTCCCTATTTGGAAAACATGGGATGAGCTCAAGGGGTTATACTTATTCCATGCCTATTGTGATACATGGAATTAATTATTTGGGACACCATGGATGGACTTTGTAATAATGGTTATATATTGGGAACACAATATGATAACTGGGATTCCTATAATGGGTTTCCTTGGATGGGCTAGGGGTTATAGTTATAATTTCTAAAGATACATCATATTTAAATTCTAGGAATGCATAATTTATTATATAGGGATGCACAATCTAATACAAAACACATCAATGGTTTCAGTCTAGTCATGGTGATTATTATTGTGATTCCCCTTTATAAATTCTGACATAGTTATACATGTTCTCATTTGGATGGAGACATTCTTCTTTGGGTGAAGAATGTAGTGGTGGTCTGATATCTATATGGAACCCATTATAACATGTATAATTTAATTACTGTATTGAATTTATTATATATGGTAGGCTTCTGAATATAAATACCCAGATTAAACTAATATTGAAATATTGGTGGTGTCCTACTAAAAATATCTTACACCCTCCATAAGAATACCTTAGTAGCTTCTCATACATTAATATTCTAGGTATAGATAAAAGGATGTTTCTAGATTTTAATTACTGGTTTAATGTTCTAGGGAAGATTATAGTAGAAGGGAACTAATCCTATATTCATGATACTGGTAGAAAAAAACGTTTGAATCATTTTTTATTTATGATTATCTTGTGGTATATTCCTATTTTCAGGTATCCTGTGTACTTTCATATTTTATAACTACATGATCTGATCATTTTCATCATTTTGAATCTATTATATATTCATCTACATTTTGTTTGTTTATATCACATGATTTATTATTATTTTTCCACTACTATTTCATTGTTTCTATTTGTACTAGTTATCAATATTTTCACCATTGTTCCACACTTTGACTCATGAGGGAATAGTTTTTCCAAGGACATACCCTAGTCCATCACTTCTAGTTGTCATCTTCTAGTGTATGGGTGGCAAACATGAGGTTATCTATAAAAATGTCTTGGGGTATTACTTAATGGATTTTGGGGTGGGGGTGATAGAAAGTTGTATTAGAGAACTTTTTCAAGTTTGTTACTATTTGGGTATTATAAAGGAAACTAAGATGTAATTTAATTTGGTAATGACCTTATTCATATGAGTATCTAAACCACATAGAGGTCAAACCATGATTACCATGGATGGGTTATTGATGTTATTGGTTTGTTCCTAATATAGTTCCATTAAATAAATAATTGGGTGACAAGCACGAATTGTGAGGTTATTTTAATTATTGATATAATTATTAGGGGAATCATTTCTTTGTTATGGTATGGAATGGAGGTATCACCTCATGCTTCATTCTAGAAACCTTAGAAGTCATAGGTAATGCACTATTTCATGCAAAATTAACATTAATGTGTGCATTTCCTATATTAAATGTGATTGTTCAGAGTGAATTGAATATTATATATTGAATGGTACTAATTCCACTTACAGTAGTGACATAATTGGAGTAATGAAATTTTATACATCAATATAGACGGTTACTTCCTACATAAATTGATAATGAATTATTAATTAACTGGTTATACCACATTTGATCCATGAACCAATAGTTCTATGGGGTTAAAGACAGTTTGTTTTATTAATGAATGACTATTGTAATTTATTAGGTCATTAATTATATAAGTTGTGAACTATAGTTCATTAAATAAAATAACTTTATATAAACATTTATATCCTCATACTAGATGTAAAGTTATTTTCATAGTTACATGAAATAGTAATTGAAAACTGTAAAGATTATGGGACTTTATAAATTGGCATTTGTGACTTATTTAACAATATTAAGATAACTATATCCCTATATAAGAATAAATACCAACATTTTTAAGATTTAAAATAAAATTGTTACCTATAAATGGGGATGGAAATTGAGAAGTAAAGGTATTTGTCCTCTATACCATTCAATTGACTCACCAATTATCAGAACCCATGTTATTATATGAGACAATGACCTTAACCTGACCTTAGTAGTGGGTGGTATTCATTGTCGCTCATGCCTTCTATAACCATTGTTATAATTTATAACATACATGGGATATAAGTGGATAGGTGTAAACCCGTTTTTAGAAAGGTAATATATATTTCCCCTCTGTTATATCTTTTCCTATTAATTGTTAAATATTTTATAAGGAATTGTTTTAGAAATAGTATAGTTATTATACCATGATGTTCGATATTTGTACGCATAGAGGGTAGTGATGATCATACTCCATAGGTGGTGGGCACTAAGCCACCTATATTACATATTGTAGTTTGACCTAAATAAACTCTTATTTCTATTACAATGGGTACCAATAATCGGTTCAATGATAATTTCTCTAGATTCATTTAGTCTGTACAGGGGGATTCACAACTTTCCCCTTATATGGATGAATTGATGTAAGAATTATAATGGTAGAATCCACCAACCTTTTTCAGTGATGTTAGTCCTTAGGAGGTTGAATCATAGCCAGGGGAAATTTAGTCAATCTTCAAGCATATAGAGAGAATCCAAAACAGAGGGTCAATCTTCCCATATATATGCCCCATGACTCTGCCAAATATTAGTGGGGTGATATCACCTAGGATGGTTGTCATCATGGTATGCTCTAGGAATATCTCCAAATAGCCTGATATGACTTCGTATTTTCTATAGAAGTTAATAATAGACCGCACTATAGAGTTTATAAATCTTTAGGATGGTGTTATGATAGTGATGGATTTCCCATCTTATTTAACTTGGCTTCATCATTTCACACAGACTCATTCCAATGATGAGATGACAACTCGAAGATAGTTCATTTTTTTCTTTTGTATGACATCTGATCACAAGTTAATGTGATCAATAAAACCACCACTTCTATGATATTAAACTAGGACCTAATCATTGATTGATAACATAGGGAATCCAGAAATGTGATGTAACACCCCAAGATTTCATAGTGTGTTATTTCTTCAAATTAATTCAATAACTTTCCCTACACGCAACACCGAGTTCAAGTGCACCATGACTTACCAAACAAGTTGTTCAAAAGAGGTTATGAATAGTATTAACTAAATCTTAAACTTTATATAATCCTTATAATTTTAGAATCCATATTATGATTTTCTTAGACATAATTTAAGAACAAATTCATTTTCAGTATTGCACTTTTACCAACTTTTAATAGTGAACCCTTTTTAAATCCAATATTTTAAACTTTTATATATTAAATTTGACTAAATAAATTTACTTTTTAGAATGGGGACATCAAAAATTTACAATGAAACATCCCAAGCTTCCGTGGTACGCTTTCGTTTGAATAATACAGTAGTGTGTGTTGTACGCAACTTCAAGTTCTAACACACACCACAACCAATCAAACTAGCCGTTATGAATAGTAATATCTAATTTTTGAAATTTTATATTTTTATCTCTCAAAATGGGCTTCATTTTTGTATTTGGAGTATTGAATATTGCCTAAGGTGAAATTTTGGAACTTTTCGGATAACATTTATATTTTGATGAATAGTGAAAATTACTAAATTTTAATTAAAAACAACTTTTTTAATCGAAATAATTTATGTTGATAAATTATTAACATGAGTGGTTTTAAAGTATATTTAGAATATATTTTTACCATTTAATACAATTTTGGTCATTGTACATAATTTCAAAATTAAACCGGACATAAACAAGTGTCAATTTTTTGATAGTTATTATCTCTTAAAAACACGCTCTTTTTTTGACGACAGGAATTAATTTTTAAATTAATTAATGCAACTGATATGTTTTGAATTTGGTAAAATAGACATCATTTTTGAATTCATAATATCAAATATATATTACGCCTAATTTTTGGTATTTTTCTGGAAACTTTCATTTTTTGATGAATATTGAAACCACTAAGTGGTAGTTAAAAAAACTGAAATTTTCATAAAACATAATTTTACTGCTTCTGTGAGTGGAATTTCAAAAATCCAAGAGACACGGTTAATATCAAGGAGTAAAATGTGGTTCAATGAGATGAAAATAATTTTTGGTGAATAGTAACTTTTTACTTCTATTTACCACGGTTAAAAGTAAATATTATAATTAAGGGTAAAAATGATAGTAATATTACCCAAACACATGTACTAATTCTATTGGACAAGTGTATCTCTACCAAAAACAACCTTAGGAGTAAAATATTATCATTTAGGTCTACTTGTATTAGATTAGGACATTTATTATTATTTAATTCAAAGAAGAGTTAAAAGAGTTAAAATCAAAGTCTATTTACTAAAAAAAATTAATATAGGGTTATACATAAGATAAATTCGATTGTAAATATTAATTAGAAAGATAAAAATCTTTCCTACATAATGGTATTTTATTTATACTTTTTATACATTAAATAATTTTATTTATTTATGACACAATGGTGATGCAGTAATTACCTAATTATTAAAAATTAGAATAATTGATAATATAAATACCCAAATAAATGTAATTTGAGATTTTTTATAGATACCAATAATTTTCTAGGTTAATATGACATGTTAGAATTGATGTATTTAACGTTTTTCGAAGTAATAATTCTGTTATGATTTTTAAAAAAACAATTATTGAATAGTGCCAAAATTGACATAAAAGAGATTTTAAAAACAATATTATATTATTAACTGATATTAAATTTCTAAAAATCCAAGGTTAGGACAAGAGACTTATATCATGATATTTTTATCATTAATGGACCTCTTGGGGGTCTCTTGGATGGATATATTAAGTTTATTAACCATAAAAAATAAAAATACAAAGAGACATTGTAAAAGTGAAACTAATTAACTAAGAGTTAATACTTAACGATATGGTTAATATAATAACCCAAACCTGTCTAAATTCTTTTGATTGAGTGTTTTTTGACCCATCCCCGCCTTAAAATTTAAATAATTTACTTTGGATCCATTATAAACCGAAAATGAATTTATTATAAAATAATATTTCTTGTTTTTCCAAAGGTGCCCCTCACCCCTCTTATAAAAGGGCACTCACCCTTCTCATTAATTCACACCATCAAAGCCTTTTTGTTCGTCCAAAACCTGCCCAAATACTATCTCAACTTCCCTCACTACAACCTAGGGGAATTAGTTTGATCATAAATCCAACCTAAGGATCCCTTTTGATCAAATCAAAAGGAAGAACCCGAAGAAGAGGTAATGATTTCACCACCCTTTTTCAAGTTCCTTTCTTCTTTCACTTCTACTTTCTTTTTTATTACCATTCTAAAATAATAACTCCATTATCTTATATATACATTGATGTTATTATAAATATGGTACAACCATATTCAGTATTATATCCATCCTTTGAATGACATGTCACCATAGGTGTGTACGTACGGCTTACCGTCTCCACGTCGTGGTTTAATTGTTATTCAATAAATTATTGTTTGGATGGGTATAATAATGATTTTTAATTCATATAAATAATAAATATAACATTATAATGATTCTTTATATATGATATACCATCCAATTATATATTATTTTAATATCAAAAGAATGATATTGTCGCTCGTGCGTACGTACGGACTACCGTCTCCACGAACGCGATGAGATTCATTCTCCATTATATCCCTTTAAGTATAATTCTCATTTGATGATTAAAAATATTGTTTAAGGAATTGATATAATTCGGGATATTAATAAGATAAAACCTATCCATAACAAACACGGCTTATGTAATAAAACAAAAAAAAAGAAAACGAGTAAGTTAACACCCGAAACGACGATAATTCTAAGATATTATTAACAAAGAAACATTAAAAGATCATATATGATATCATATTAATGTATATGATTCTTATATAATTTAATAAAAATTATTTCACCATTATACAGGAGGTTAACCTACCCTCAACCAAGTAAAAGTAAAAGGTAAGGGGTTTTCATCTCACTCCTTATTCCCGTGAGATTCATGTCATATTGCCACTATTACCTTTTGTGTGGTGTATGTACTGCCCATAATTATATTATTTGTGTAATACACTTTAATTTATGTGTATTTACATATTCATTGTATGATACTTCTTTCATGGGTTGTATGTTTCATAAGTTACCAAATTGGTAAGGGTTAATTTCACAATCTTTTTATTATTCGAGGTTGTTTTTACGTAAGTATCTACTAGGAAATATTTATTATCCATGTACATGTTTTATGAAAGAGTTTTCAAAGGGATTATTTTAAGGGAATTTTACTAAAACATCATTTCAAATGTTTTAAATATTTATTCTTCTAAATCTTTCTCATTTATGTCCATTTCTTCAAAATGGTTTTTAAGGATTTATTTATATGGACATGAATGTTTTTAAAATGATAATTCCTTTCAAAAGTTTCCAAGTGGTATGGGACACTTTGATTCCAAAATGTCTTTAAATGTCTTATTTTATAAATTGTGTGAATTTTTAATGTTTTCCTGAAAAAGGGGTGTTTCTCTCAAAGAGTTTTACAAATCATTTTCATCCATGTCAAAATTCTTTAATGGATTTTAAACTTGTTTTGAAGTTGATTTATCATGATAAAAATCTTCCATATTTTGTTAAAGGTTTTTTGATATATTTGACTGTGGATGTGTTATTTTTATACCATTCATGGTTTATGGGTAAAGTATTGAAATTTCATATGTTAGTTTTAATACAAATGTTTATTTTATGTTTAGACCTTTTCATATGAGAAATTCATTGGACTTAATAAGTAACGGGTGGAGCCCGCTATAGCTCATCGTTGCATCGGTAGGTCTCATGAGACAAACTAGTGTCTTGGCATGAGGCCTTGACAAAATCTTTTTTGTAGTCTTGGAACAAGGCCTTGGCTATGAGGTTATGATAGTCTGGCATTATGCATTCTATCGTTATGAAAGTGGTTATTGATATTGCATGTCATTATTCGACTAGTAGAATATCCATGTGAATAAGTAAATGGAATTATTTCATTTTACCTTGGCCATATTATGATTAAGTTAAAGTTTGAAAGGATTTTGTTTTAGTTATACATTGCCTTAAATGTTTATGCTTATTTATGAAAGTTTCTGTTATATTTCTTACCCTTACTGAGCATTTGAGCTCACCCCTTTCTATGTTTTATTTTTCCCAGGATTCCAAGAAGTGTATTGTGATTGATACGTAAGGTTAAGCTAAAGGAATAATGGCGTTCATAAATATTATTTATGTTGTTTTGTATGTCTTAAAGTGCAATGTAACATTCATGTATGTAATCTAATTTCCAAGACTGCTAAACTAATCGGTCCTTCGGGACTTGATTTCCTTGTAATCATGCCAATGTATTAAAATAATGCACTGACTCTGGGTAACTAGGGTTGGGGCGTTACAGTTGGTATTAGAGGAAGATTAGAAATAACCTTGGAAACTAGATTTAGATAAACTCTGATTAGAGCACATAGCCCTAAGATAGACTTTGAAGATTAGTATATAAGAACTTTCTAGAATTTTAGTATTGTAGATATTTTGTTAGTTTTCCGAGAAATACATCCCTGTATGGATACGAGCAGGTAGAGGTGGCTCTGGAACAGATGTACCTAGGGGTAAAACCTGAAAACACCGCTTTGAGCTAGAATCGAACGGGAACTGGTGCACAACAATGGTCCTTGCTGTACTCTTGGTTACGACACTCCCGGGGGATATGCTTAGGATAATTCTCATTTTATTTACAAACCATTATGAAGGGTTTATGAGTATATACTTCCTCAAAGGATACATTTTTATGATTATGGATTATATCCATAAACTATTTAATTTATGTTATGTATTTTACAAGTTTGGGATTAGGTATTGTTATTCATAAACTAATCTAGTGTATGCCATTGTTTAGAAATGGCGCCCAGTAGAAGGAATGAGAACTCCCGAAATGAACATGATCCAAAGAGAAAGAAGGATCATATATTTCATGGTCTTAAGCCAGAATTTATAAGAGAAATAGTCTCCCATGTATTATCATCATATGAAGAAATAGTATCATGTGTTGATAAGATAAGTAAAGAGTTTACTGAGTCTTATAGATTTTAAGGGAAGAAAGAGAAGAAAATGATGGAAGAGAGAAAGATGGATAAAGTGAAGAGGGAAAAGAAGAATTTCCCCATATGTGAAAACTGTGGGAAGAAACACCCTGGAACTTGCCTGAAAGGAATGGGCGTTTGTTATAAGTGTGGAGGAAAAGGGCCCCAAGTATGTGACTGCAAGGGTAAGAAAATTGTTTCAAATGTACAATGCTTCATCTGCAAGGAGTTTGGACACTACGCGAACCAATGTCCCAGTCATCATACTATGCCGCAAATGATTCTATTGGATAATAATCAAGTTATGATACTACCACAGATGAAGAGGAATGACTAGTGTTCTTATGTTGTTATTTTGGAATTATTTCATTGAAGTGTTGTATCAATTATGTACTGGAAATAAATAAGGATTGTACTATAGTACTATTTCATTGAGGATTTGAGATTTTATGGTACTAAGAAAATTGACTCTACAGCAAGTTAATTTTTTTTGAAATTACATGGTTGAAGGAATGATAAACCTTAATATGGTCCTAATATTGAGGTAGTGATTTTGGAATAAGAGATGATTGATTTGAATAAATTATATTGGATATTATTTACTACCATGAAACTGATTAATGATTTTTCATTGTTGGAGTTTACAACATTTTTGGATATAAGGAGTATATCCACGATTCTATAAGGAATAAGGGGTCATGAATGTAATCAATAAGGTTTTCTGGTAATTCAGGATGTTGTAGTGTTTTAAATGAATGCATGAGGAATGTGTTCACATGTTATTACACGGCAAAAAGGATCTTCCTTATGTTTACCTTCCTTATAAATTTTGGACTGAAGTATTTTGGATAGTTATAGTTTGGATTATTTTGGATTTCTATAAAAGGACAACCCAGAGGTCGGGCAGCAACCCGTCGTGTCCGGCAAGGCCACGAGACTTGAACCCACAACCGAAGGGCGACAAGGGTGTATCACCTACCACTGACCCACGTGATGTCCTGGATTGAATAATGTCATTTTTTAAGGGTTCTTCTAGATGAATTATAAATTCATTTTTTAACCCTATACGAATAGGATAAATAGAATATTATTTTTAAGTTCTATTATCTTTTAGAGTGAAAGATGAGTTTGTGGTAGAACTTAGTTATTGGTTGAGACTCTACTTGTCAAGTATATTTTTTTTTCTTCTCTTATTCAATGAATAAATTAATTCTTATACTTTAGTCAAGGGATCTTAAAACAAAAAAAATGTGTTATCCTAATACCATATGTTTTTCTGAACCGATGTAATTTTAAATCATCATAGATTGATGAATTTAAGGCCCTCAATTTTACACTTGTTTGTGATTGATGACCTTAATCACTACCTAAAAATATTTACGTTTTTTCTCCAATGATATGTCTCTAATTGCCACCAATGTTCTCCGAATAGAGATCATAATTTGGTGGTGACCCTTTCATTTCTCTTTTCCTCTTATTAAGACTAAATTTAATTAACCCAATTTCTGATGCGGGTTTTCCCACCAAGATATTTTCTATATTCAACCTTTTATTATGGAATAACAATTTCAAATTGAGAGGAAGCAATTTATTGAAGGAGGGGAGAATGTAACACCCCAAGATTTCATAGTGTGTTATTTCTTCAAATTAATTCAATAACTTTCACTACACGCAACACCAAGTTCAAGCGCACCATGACTTACCAAACAAGTCGTTCAAAAGAGGTCATGAATAGTATTAACTAAATTTTAAACTTTATATAATCCTTATAATTTTAGAATCCATATTATGAGTTTCTTAGACATAATGTAAGAACATATTCATTTTCAGTATTGCACTTTTACCAACATTTAATAGGGAACCCTTTTTAAATCCAATATTTTAAACTTTTATATATTTAATTTGACTAAATAAATTTAATTTTTAGAATTGGGACATAAAAAATTTACAATGAAACATCCCAAGCTTCCACGGTACGCTTTCCTTTGAATAATACAGTAGTGTGTGTTGTACGCAACTTTAAGTTCTAACACACACCACAACCAATCAAACTAGCCGTTATGAATAGTAATACCTACTTTTTGAAATTTTATAAATTTTATCTCTCAAAATGGACTTCATTTTTGTATTCAGAGTATCTAATTTAGCCTAAGGTGAAATTTTGGAACTTTTCGGATAACATTTATATTTTGATGAATAGTTAAAATTACTAAATTGTTATTAAAAACAACTTTTTTAATCGAAATAATTTATGTTGATAAATTATGAATTTGAGTGGTTTTAAAGTATATTTAGAATATATTTTTACCATTTAATACAATTTTGGTCATTGTACAAAATTTCACAATTAAACCGGACATAAACAAGTGTCAATCTTTTGATAGTTATTATCTCTTAAAAACACGCTATTTGTTTTGACGACGCGAATTAATTTTTAAATTAATTAATGCAACTGATATATTTTGAATTTGGTAAAATAGACATCATTTTTTAATTCATAATATCAAATATATCTTGGGCCTAATTTTTGGTATTTTTCTGGAAACTGTCATTTTTTTATGAATAGTGAAACCACTAAGTGGTAGTTAAAAAAAATGAATTTTTCATAAAACATAATTTTACCACTTCTATGAGTGGAATTTCGAAAATCCGAGAGACACGGTTAATATCAAGGAGTAAAATGTGGTTCAATGAGATGAAAATAAGTTTTTGGTGAATAGTAACTTTTTACTTTTATTTACCACGGTTAAAAGTAAATAGGGTAATTAAGGGTAAAAATGATATTAATATTACCCTAACACATGTCCTAATTCTATTGGACAAGTTTATCTAGACCAAAAAAAACCTTAGGAGTAAAATATTATCATTTCGGTCCACTTTTATTAGATTAGGACATTTATTATTATTTAATTCAAAGAAGAGTTAAAAGAGTTAAAATTAAATTATATTTACTAAAAAATGTTAAAATAGGGTTATACATAAAATAAATTCGATTGTAAATATTAATTAGAAAGATAAAAATATTTCCTACATAATGGTATTTTATTTATAATTTTTAGACATTAAATAATTTAATGTATTTATGACACAATGGTGATGCAGTAATTACCTAATTAATGAAAAATTAGAATAATTGATATTATAAATACCCAAATAAATGTAATTTGAGATTTTTTATAAATAAAAATAATTTTATAGTTTAATATGACACGTTAGGATTGATTTAATTAACTTTTTCGAAGTAATAATTCTTTTATGAGTTTTAAAAAAATCATTTATTGAATAGTGTCAAAATTGACATAAAAGAGTTTTTAAAACAAATATTATATTATTAATTGATATTAAATTCCTAAATATCTAAGGTTCTGCCAAAAGACTTATATCATGATAGGTGTATCATTAATGGACCACTTGGGGGATCGCTTGGAGGTATATAGTAAGTTTATTAACCATATAATATAAAAATACAAAGAGACATTGTAAAAGTGAAACTAATTAACTAAGAGTTAATACTTAAAGATAAGGTTAATATAATAACCCAACCCAACCTAAATTATATTGGTTGAGTGGTTTTAGACACATCCGCACCTTAACCATTAAATAATCTACTTTTTATCCATTTAAAACCGAATATGAATTTATTATAAAATAATATTTCTAGCTTTTCCAAAGGTTCCCCTCACCCCTCTTACAAAAGGGCACTCACCCTTCTCAATAATTCACACCTTATAAGTCTTTTGGTTCGTCCAAACTTTTCCCAATTACTCTCTCAACTTCCCTCACTACAACCTAGAGGCCTTAGTTTGATCAGAAATCCAACCTAAGGAGCCCTTTTGATCAAATCAAAAGGAATAACCTGAAGAAGAGGTAATGATTTCACCACACTTTTTCAAGTTCCTTTCTTCTTTCACTTCTTCTTTCTTTGTTATTCCCATTCTAAAATAATAAATCCAGTATCTTATATATAATTTTATGTTATTATAAATATTGTACAACCATATTCAGTATTATATTCATCCTTTGAATGACATGTCACCATACGCGCGTACGTACGGTTTACCATCTCCACGTCGTGGTGTAATTGTTATTCAATAAATTATTATTTGGATGGGTATAAAAATGATTTTTAATTCATGTAAATAATAAATATAATATTATAATGATTATGTATATATTATATACCATCCAATTATATATTATTTTAATATCAAAATAAAGATATTGTCGCTCGTGCGTACGTACGGACTACCGTCTCCACGAACGCGATGAGATTCATTCTCCATCGTATCCATTTAAGTATAATTCTCATTTGGTGATTAAAAATAATTTTTAAGGACTTGATATAATTCTAGATATTAATAAGATACAACCTATCCATAACAAACACGGCTTATGTAACAAAACATATAAAAGAAAACGAGTAAGTTAACACCCAAAACGACGATAATTCTAAGATATTATTAACAAAGCAATGTTAGAAGATCATATATGATATGATATTAATGTATACGATTCTTGTATAATTTAATAACAATTATTTCACCATTATACAGGAGGTTAACCTACCCTCAACCAAGTAAAAGTAAAAGGTAAGGGGTTTTCATCTCACTCCTTATTCCCGTGAGATTCATGTCATATTGCCACTATTACCTTTTGTATGGTGTATGTACTGCCCATAATTATATTATTTGTGTAATACGCTTTAATTTATGTGTATTTACATATTCATTGTATGGTACCTCTTTCATGGGTTTTATGTTTCATAAGTTACCAAATTGGTAAGGGTTAATTTCACAATCTCTTTATTATCCGAGGTTGTTTTTACGTAAGTATCTACAGGGAAATATTTATTATCCATCTACATGTTTTATGAAAGAGTTTTCAAAGGGATTCTTTTAAGGGACTTTTACTAAAACATCATTTCAAATTATTTAAATATTTATTCTTCTAAATCTTTTTCATTTATGTCCATGTCTTCAAAATGGTTTTTAAGGATTTATTTATATGGACATGAATGTTTTTAAAATGATAATTCCTTTCAAAAGTTTCAAAGTGGTATGGGACACTTTGATTCAAAAATTTCTTTAAATGACTTCCTTTATAAATTGCGTGACTTTTTAATGTTTTCATGAAAAAGGGGTATTTCTCTCAAAGAGTTTTACAAATCATTTTTATCCATGTCAAAATTATTTAATGGCTTTTAAACTTGTTTTGAAGTTGATTTATCATGATACAAATATTCCATATTTTGTTGAAGGTTTTTGGATATGTTTGACTGTGGATGTGTTATTTTTATACCATTCATGGTTTATATGTAAAGTATTGACATTTCATATGCTAGTTTTAATACGAATGTTTATGTTATGTTTAGACCTTTTCATATGAGGAATGCATTGGACTTAATAAGTGACGGGTGGAGCCCGTTATCACTCCTCGATGCATCGGTAGGTCTAATGAGACAAACTAGTGTCTTGGCATGAGGCCTTGACAAAATCTTATTTGTAGTCTTGGAACGAGGCCTTGTATACGTGGTTATGATAGTCTGGAATTATGCATTCCATTGTTATGAAAGTGGTTATTGATATTGCATTTGATTATTCGACTAGTAGAATATCCATGTGAATAAGTAAATGGAATCATTTCATTTTATCTTTTCCATATTATGCTTAAGTTCAAGTTTAAAAGGATTTTGTTTTAGTTATACATTGCCTTAAATATTTATGCTTATTTATGAATGTTTCCACTGTATTTCTTACCCATACTGAGCATTTGAGCTCACCCCTTTCTATGTTTTATTTTTCCCAAGATTCTAAGAAGTGTATTGTGATTGATATGCAGGGTTAAGCTAAAGGAATAATGGCTTTCATAAAGATTATTTATGTTGTTTTGTATGTCTTAAAGTGAAATGTAACATTCATGTATGTAATCTAATTTCCAAGACTGCTAAACTAATTGGTCGTTCGGGAATTTATTTCCTTGTAATCATGTCAATATATTAAAATAATGCACCGACTCTAGGTTACTGGGGTCGAGGCGTTACATGTGAGATAGATTCATTCGATTATGGGGGAGGGTGATGGTTTTTCTAGTGATATGAAGCATCACTTTTAGGGTGTATAAGGTAGTATTTCTAGATATAAAATGCATACTAATAGTTATCTGGTGTGTGACTAGTGTGGTAATAATGGGAAAACAATCATCAATATATGATGAAACTGATTGAGTGCCAAGCTTGTGAGAGGATGAGTCGCCTTCAGTGCTTCGGCTGACCTTTCCCTCCAATAACTTGTGAGGGATATATACCAACACTTCCTTTAGGTATAGGGTTCATAGCTTCATGTCATAGAGGGTAATGGTGAATTTTATTATAACCTTATTTCAGGTATATTTTTTCTCTTTTCTTATTTTCCTCTTAAAATGGGACTTTATTGGTACTTCCAAATATTGAGAAAATTTTCTGAGAAAAATAAACTAATGTGAAGGGATGGATATTTGTTGAATTAATAGACTCTAGGTATAAATTTGTAATAGATTTGTGGGGTTCTCCCTGTGTTTGGAGAATACCCAAGTTGTTATGAGGTTCTTGCAATGAATCAACTGTTTTTGTAGACTGTAGGATAAATAGAAATAATGTAATGTCTATACAGACCCTTAAAATACCATGATCCTAGAACATAGAGTGAAAGGAGTTCAAAAATTGTAAAGGTTATACGCATTTTAATGATAAATGGATATTTTTTAATAAAAAGGATATTGGTTTTATATAATATATTAGTAATTAGGATTATTCAACATGAAAAGTTATTATATTCCATGAAGTGTTTTTGGAAAATTCTTTTAGGGTGCTTCTTAGATGAATCTCTTTTCATTCATCCTAATCTCCCTACCCTATTGACTTAGTTATATCTTTTGGAGAATATGGGAGTCTCAGTTCGATCCGGATTGATTCGTTCATCGATTGGTGACTATTGTAGTTCATTTGGGTATCTCTGGTTGAGTAAGCCTTTATTTATCTACATTGAATTTGATGTTGGTAGCACCATTACATTGTGTTGTTATCTTTCTTCATCTATGGGGATTTTTACTCTTGTTTACTTATATATTGGCAGTTTGATCTTCTTATGTGGTTCATTTCCCATACTGGTTGTGGTGAATTAGGTGTGTGTTCATGAGTTATGTTTCATTTATTCTTCTCCAATGATCCTTTTTTTGAGTTTTTAAAATTACAAGTTGTGTAGATTGAATTTAGGTCCTCTTTTATCATGATGAATACTTTATTCTGGTGTGCTATATTGTAGACATGTGTGACCTAGGTTTTATAGTCGGTTCTACTATATCTATCATTTTTTGGTGAATTGTAATACTCATATTTTGATAAATTGTTATATTTATTTAAATATCATTATATGATTTATTGATTTGTATTTGTGGAACTATTATTTTATAAAATATGACTTTCCCCTAGTTCTGGTGAATTAAAATTGGTTTACAAAGCATTTTCATATTGTTCTGTTAAATAGTATTCAATGAATAAATTGAATAAAAAGTTCTATGAACTATTTTTAAAAATATATCCCATGAGAATCCTTCGGTACATAGGTGAAAGGTATAGTAATAGGTCTTGTCTACTTTCAGGGGGTTTACTCTTAGGTATTTCCTTTTATCCCTATACATGTAGTTTCAGGGGGTTCTATACCTGTTGGGGGCTCACTTTCTGTGGTGTTCCTACAATCTCTAGACATTATGCATATGTATAGTTTCTTAATGATTATGATATTTTCTATGTTATGTATGAGTTTCTTAGATATCATGACATTGTTTTTTCCCTAACATAATGTTACTTGTGATTCTATTTTTGTATTGTGCTATTTTTTTCTAACATAGATTTTATATGATATGATATGAATTATTTGTTTTTCAATGATATATTTTCTCTGATATATCATTATGTAATTATTTTAAATTAATTTACCTATTTTTTGTAAATGTATAAAAATGGGTATCTAAATTATGCTACCATTGTTTTGGTATGAAAGATTTTAAACCATTATTATTCCTTCTATTCATTAAACTAGAGAATGATTAGACAATTTTTTAGAGTATTTTTATGGAATACTTGGGCAAGACCCTACTAGGCCTATATTCTCACACCATGTGTACCCCTTTGACAGTACATAGACATGGTTATCATGTTCAATGTAGTGAATGTAAAAGAACCACATTGAGGGAGAGATGTTTTTTTTTTGAGATGGGTTTTTTTTGTTTCGGATGGTGAGATAGTGGGAGATTGGATATGTTATCACAATGAGTTGTTGGAGTAGTTATTTGGTTTTGTAGTGTATTGTAGTTTTAATTGTAAATTATAGATTTATTTTCTATGTTTTTAGTTATATAACTTCCATTTTTTATTATGTGTTATGGAATATATATATCTTCCATTTATTTTATCTTTTATGCATAAATATTCCATGTTTTCACATCATGTGAGAATAAATAATTCCCTCATGTTATTTCTGGATGCCCAGGTGCCTATCACCAGCCTGTAGGGATCATGAAATCCATTTAGATGTGTGGGAGATCGAATCGAGTACCAGTTTGAGATAGTATTCACGTTTGTGTTTTATAGTTCGGTGTCAAATCCCATAGATTTTGGGGTTTTTACTTGTCTTGGAATGTTTTATGTAGTGAATATAGGATTTTCAGGACTTGAGAGGTTGATTTTGGGGAGTTCTGGCATGCGATTGTTGTGATGAGACACAAGTTACCATTGGATATTGGGATGTATGTTTCCTATTTTGATTTTTGATGTTAACCTTAGTTTTTCTATCAGGGGTTTCTGGTTTGAACTGGGATTATTCAGTTTCTGATCATTTCTTTAAATTCATTGTGCAGAATTATGGCTCTAAGATGGTTTCTATGAGTATCTTAGGAGGGTGTAGTAGAATTTACCCATGGAAATCATCTCCATGATCAAACTTTTATCAAATTTATCATGTTGGGCGTTTGTGTAGTGGAAACGAATATACCACATGTTATAAATGTAGTTTTTGAGGTAAAACCAAGAGATTTGGGGGAAATAGATCTATCATGGTATTTTATTCATGTGAATAAACCATTCTCAAAATGTTTAAATGAGCCTCAAGAAGCATAGTAGTATCTTGAAAAGATGGATCATGTAATTGATATTCTGTATACACCTTAGAGTATCAATGTAATGTGTGAATAATTTAGACTTTAATGTCCCAGCTTTAATTTTTAGGGATTCTATGGTATAGGAGGATAAGCACATGGTCCTGTACTAGAATGGTTTCCAAAAAAATTCTTCAAGTATTTTTTTTAATTAATTTTTTATGGAAAATTATTTGCATATTATGTCTTTATAAGAGGGAGATAATTTGGTGTCAGGGTACACCGACCAGTATGTTGAGCAATTTTTTTTCAAAACATAGGTTTTAAAGATTAACCATATGAAAGCTCAAAGGTACTTATAGGGTTTGTGACCGAATATAAGATCATAGGTATTTATGCTAATGCTTTCCACCTATATGGAGGTAGTGGATAAAGAAATGAAAATAGAAAAGAATATTTTATGAAATTCTTTATATTCATACCCTTATCTTCCACACACTAAAATCTTTAGTGGCACTCATGGGAAGAAGATGAAGTTGTAAGATCATCATTGGAGTGGTGGGATTGTTTATCTGTAGTATGCCTCTTCATCACCTCTAGTTTCAACTAGTGGTTGTCCTCTAACTTTCTATTAGTTCAGAAATATCGTAAACATGCAGAGTTTTTCTCCTTCACCTTCTATGATGTTTAATAACTATGGAAATTATGGTCAACTATGGGTATTTTTTTAGGATTTTTCTATAATTATATATGTTCATGGATAATCATTACCAAATTCTAATGTGGGATAATATAATGCTTTAAGGACTATAGAGAACCATCAAAAGGCCTCATGAGTGAATCACCTTCACTTATTAGTTTTATTTATAGTGAAGGCAGTCACGGGTCTATTGAAAGTGAGTGTTATCATAATTTTTCATCCCCATTAGATGTTTTCTAATTTTATACAAGTGTGTCCCACTAATTTATATTTGGTTGTTTTATTGATATGATTAACCTTCCAATGTAACTCATGTTATTTTAATGGAGTTAGTGACACCCACTGGGAAGTTGAATGATAAGGGGTTTTGGTGTCAATATTATAGGATATTGATAACTAATGCAAAGATAGTTTGTGGTTTTCTTATTCTTAATCTAGAAATATTTGACATAATAAATAGTTTGGATTGTCTAATTTCTCATTTTGTAGAGGTTTTATATTATCATAAGTGTGTCTATTTTTTTGTATCCATTGGGAGTTCATGAGAATTTTAAGGATAGTGGGATCTATGGTCTGGTCATGTAGAACTATCCCTCCTTGATCTCAGAATTTATTTTTCTACATTAGTAGTTTTTACATATGATGTTTCTTTTATTGTGGATCTTCACATCATTTTTTGGGTTTTTCCTAACATTTTACCATCTGATTTCTAGTGTCTTCCTATAAATAGGGAGGTATAATTTTAATTAACCTAGTTTAGGTGAAAATAGGATTTTGATACATTCTTATCCTATGGAACTAATGTAGGTAAAATAGTTCATGATTCAGTTGGATGATCTAGTGGAAAGGGATTTTTTTTCTTTTTTCGACATTGGAATCTCTGATGATATTTTTCAAGAAGGATAAAAGTTCACTCCTATTGTGCATAGAATATCAAAAGTTGGTATATGTAATGGTTATGAAAAATTATCCTCTATGTCATGGGTATTATTTTTTTGATCAGTTAAAGGGGAATTTTTTTCAAATATTTTTCTTTGGTCAGGTTATTGTCATCTCATAATTCAAGAGTGTGATATACCAAAGAAGACATTCAAGAGATTTTATGTGAATTATGAATATATTTTAATGTTGTTTGGTATGGATAACACTCCTTTATTTTTTATGAATTTTATAATTCAGATATTCCATTAAATCTCAACCCTTTGTGGTAGTGTTTATGAATGATATTTTGGTTTAATCAATATCCAAGAGGGAGTATGAGGAACATCTAATTTTGGTTTTGTAAATCATGAGGAGACATCATTTGTATGGAATGAATTAAAATTGCAACAAATATTTTCAAGATGTAAAATTATTAGGGAACATGTTTATGATCATGGATTATTGGTTGATATTGAGTTGGTAAAGGATTTTTTTTCAATGGAAGAACCATAGAATGTCTTTTTGATTTGGATATTCCATGGTATTTCTGGATACCATTGACGGTTTATTAAGGATTTATTAATGTTAGAATCACATTTGACTACTCTTACTAGGAATGGGGTGAAATTAAAATTGGATTCAAATTTAGAGGCTTATTTTGTAGATTATTAAAATCTTTTGACATCAGCTCTTATTCTGATTGTATTAGAGCCCATAAAAGGGGTATGTGGTTTTATTTGAAACATATGAATGTAGTTTGGATTGTGTTATCATGAAGGATGATTATTTGGTATCTTACAAATCACATAATCCTAGATCATATAATAGGAATTCCCAAACTATTTATTTATAAATTGTTGTAGGTATTAATTCTCTTAAGTATTGGTGGCATTCTATTTTGGGAGATATGTTCATAGTATTTTCTAGAAATTTTATTTTGAGGTATATATTTTCTGATAAATAATTTCATCTCAGACATATGTTGTGGGTGGAATACCATTAGACTTTTAACTTCGATATCACATAAAACATGGTAAAAGGGAATTTCATTTCAGATGCTCTAAGTTGAAATGTGCCATTACAAGTATTTATGGAACCTAAGAACAAGTGGAACCATATAGGTAGTTTTTCTTAGTTTCATATAGATGATATATAGTATTTTTATAGGCATTATTATTACCATTGATCAATTACCATCACCAATCCTTGAGTCTATTCTATAGATTCATAAGTAGTTTGTTAAGTTCCAAGGAATTTTAGAAACCCTATATAATGGGGAGACCATTTCATGTTTGTCTATATCTTTAGATGAGGTTCTAAATTTTGGGTATCATCTATTTGTCCAAGAATATGTGAGGAGTTAGGTTTATTTTTTATTTTCAAAGTTCTTTTTGGTTCGTTTAACCAGACATTAAAAAGATGTATTATGACCTAAGACAATGATTTTAGTGTCTGGGTATATAGATTTACATTGATGATTAATTTTCCTACTATTACACCTACTAATAGACTAAGGCTGAGTAACTTAAATATTATTCAATTCAATGGCATCATCATTATGAGTCTTATATAGGTGATTAGGTTTTATTGAATGTTTCTCCATGGTTGGGTCACCATCTTCTTTGAAAATAATACATTTTTTCTTTCAGATATGTTGGACTAGTTTATGTCATTGAGAAATATAATAAGTTTTCTTATTGGTTGAAATTTCTATCTCATTATATAGAAATTCATGATTATTTTATCTTATCACAACTCATGATATACCATCTAACCCCACTCACATTCTTATTTTGGAAGGGTTTGTGATAGATGTTTCTATTATGGAGAATCCATTTTAGATCGTTGACTCATATTTGAAAGTCTTTCATGGGATTTCTATTCCATTAGTAATACTATTATAGTAGCATAGATTAAATTCCCATGAGACTTGGGAGTTTAAATCATTGATGAGGTGGTAGTTTCCTCACCACTTTATCTAACTTCATTCAACCATATGTCTTCCCAGGGAAATAATTTATTATGTTGGAGAGTTTGGAATATCTTGTTACCTTTATTTAGATATTTTACATATAATTAATTTTTTTTCCTAATATTGGGTATGTTTTTGAACTCCCAGGGATGGAGAACATTTTCTCATAAAAATAACCAAAAGACCGAGGGTGGATGCTTGTCTGAAATAATGGATTTTTGGTTTGAACACATAATAGAATTGTAGGTTTCTCCCTGAGTTTGGAGAACATTCATATTTTTTTAGGTAACTCTAAAGAATCTATATTTTTTGTAGTTAGTATGAGAAAGATACATTTTTTAATTAGTATACACGACATGTAAATTTTGCAGGGTAGAGTCCATCACCTGGTATATAGAGTGATGTTAGTATACTATGTGAAAATCTTACACACCATGTAAAGTTAAAATATAAATATTTAATAAAATGAAATTGTGTTTTTTGATCTATCTAATTCCCAATGAGTGCATGAAAAGTAAATGGATTAAATAGTGAGTAAATTTCATAGACATAAACATTAGGGTGCTACATGACTAAATCTTATTTCAATATCTAATACCTCCCTCCCCTCTCAACCTAGAGTTCTCTTATATTGACTTTGGGACTCTCTATTTATTTTGGATTCATTATTTTGGAGGTGGATTATCATTGAGCTTGGAGTGACTTTGGATATGTGAATAATACTTATTGCTTCTTCATTTACTTTGATTATAGTATCTCTATTGTGTTGTGCAATTTGATTTATTGATCCATGTTGATATTTACTCTTTGTTAATTATATATATGTAGTGTAATAATTTTCCAAGATCTATTTCCCTTGTTTCTATGGTGATGTGGGTGTGCAATCTTGAGGTATGTTTTTTCCTCTTGACTTCTGATACTTTTGTTGAATTAGATAGATTTGTATATTAATTTTTAGGGAATATATTATTGTTGTGGACACTATGAAAAAATTCCCATTTAGCAGTGGTTTAAACAGACACTAGGTGGTTCTGTGGTGGTTTCAAAAAACCACTGCTAAAATTTGTGTTGGAATTGAACACGTGGTGGTTACTTCCATTTAGAGATGGTTTTGGGAAAGTTTTGTATAATTCATATTTCACGAAGGTTTTTTTAGTTTTAGCAGCTATTTTAACTTAAAAATAGATATGATCTGGTGTTGGTTTTTAACCACAGCTGAAGTCTGAACGTTTTACCAAAAAAAGCTTCTACTAATATGGGTAAAACCGCTACTGTGTAAAAAAAATTCCTATTAAGTGGCGGTCTTGACCACATCCCTAAAAAATACCATAGTATAGTGGTGGTTTAAACCACCGCTAAATCATGAATTACTAAAAATGCTACAGATTCTACATCCCCAAAACCAGCAGCCAGAACAACACAATAGTAACACTAAAAAAAATTTGGATCATCAAATATATCATCAATGTATAATGAAAAAAACATTTTTTAAAACTAAATAATTGATGTGCATTGATTCTCACCAAAACATAATAATCAATACGTTGACCCAGGAAAACTACACATTGAAAGAAATAATACATTTCTTAATACATTGAAAGAATCAATCAAGTCAAAACACATTAAAATAATCAAAAATACAAAAAATATAATGAACGATTCAACACATAGAAAGAATCAATAATACATTTCTCAATACATTGAAAGATTGAATACATTTCTCAATACATTTCACATTGAAAGTACATTGATTTTTTAAACTATTACACAAAACATTTTCAAGGAATATATAAATTTAATACATTTATAACTAGATATAATGAATCAACGTACTTAAATTAAAATGAGGCTTTACATGTTAAAACTAAATCCACCAAAATTACAAACAAGATAAATTGATTTAATAATAAAGAAATAAGTATCAATATAAAACTATCCATCATGAATACCATTATCATGAAAAGGGTAATTAATGATTAAAAACCAATAATAAATCATTACCCAAAAGAGAAATCATCCTAAATATCCATAAATGATCTAAACATCTACAAGAGATAATGAAAACTGACTTGGATTTATAAAACGGGTAAATACTTTATGAAATCCTAGGACTTCTAACACTGATCCCACCCCTTTATGAGATCACAAAAAATAACATGGATGCCTCTATGTACCTAGCCTAAAAAGAATCCACATAGTCTGAGTTACCCAATTATATCCTGATGGCATATCCAAGACCAACAAGATAGAGCACCAAAAACAAGGTCCATGCACAAATAGAGCACAATCTCCCAAAAGGGAGATCACTCAATACATCAAGATTGAGCTCTAAATAAGTATGCGAAAACAAGAAGATACTAATCGAAATGAGCGTCTAATAGATAGGGTCCATACTATATGTTATAGGCTTAAGATATCATTGTATGGATAAGTGATATAAGAGCTTAGTTTTTTTGAGAGATAACATATAACAATCCATGGTCAGTAGTACAGGGTCATGATGTGAGATTATGAAAAGGGTATAGACATTCTTATAATGGAAAGGGTTAGATAGATATTACGGTCTTGGATAAATCTATGGGGTTTTATGTCATGAATTGACCTATATGTACCCTACAAGGGAAACTAGAAAGATGAGAGTGACACAACATGTTCACCCCCAAGAGTTGATGGGATAGCAACAAGCACATAGTAAGAATATCAATGAAGTGGGAGGCTTTATCCTATCGTACATGAACACGCACTCAACTCCATGAAATATTGCATTGGTATAAAAAAAATAAAACCACTTGGTGTAATGAAATATGGTAGTAACCATTAAGAAATACATCAGAATGAGATAGATAAATATTAAAGAAATGAAAAGGTTGCAATACACTCCTAACCAAGAAAAAGCAAATTTGGTCCCAATCAATAAATAATTGAAAGTGAAAAGAAGATGAGTTCCCAACTCAAGATCCCTAAGTATGACAACCAAAAATGGTTAGTTCCACCACTTACTTCTATGTTCCATAGATTCGAGATCCACTAAGGACACCATCTACCAGTTTTCTATATAACAAAAAAATCATGCATGCAAAGCCCTTGCATGTGTGAGTATAAACATACATAGTTAGTAACCATGAAAAACAAGTGGGAAATAGTAGAATATAATAGTCAAATCAACCTATATGTAAATGAGAGACAAAAAAACTATACATCATATATAATCATAAAGAACTTCCAATCTCCATAGCCAGTTGAAACATAGCATATAGACACATTTTTATTGAACAAATACATAGGTAAATCGTTGTCCCGATCCCATCTAGAATATAAGAAAAATATAAAAAATTCACACATTGGATGTACTGATACTTGAAAAAACCCTCTCCACTAAGAATTTCCCAATAATGAACTCTTCTCCTCACCCTCTCTATCTCTATATTTACTTTCTACTACCAGAACCTATAATACAATTATATTAAAAACTAAACAATATTTGATATTTATATTTAAACTTAATATCTATAAAAGTTTGTGAACTAAATGATTTTGAAGTTGTGAGATTTTCCTTCTCACCACCAGTCATCACTTTCAATCCTTATTTTTCTACCAAAGACCTCAGATGGTAATGGTATGAAACTTATCCCGCACACTTGACCATGATGCTTCTTCCCAAAAACTTTACCAACTTGGTCATCTGGGGAGACATAGTTCGACTGTATGGGATTGAAATCCCATAGTTCTTTAATTTTTATCTATAAATAAAATATCTTTCATATTAGATTCAATATATATTAAAATAGTGAGAACTAATACTAAGTAATTATATTGAAAAATGAGTTCATACCTCAACTTCTTTGGTAGTCTCATTAACAAAACTCCCATCATATTTTTTACAAACATTCAACCAGACTTCTGTACGGGATTCTTGGTACCCTAAAATCTTTGACTACATTAAAAAAATACAAATAAATAATTGAATATATTAAACATATAAAATTTTCTAATATATATTTAAACTATTAAAAAGATTACCAGAGTCAGTAAACTTCTAGAAAAACTTTTTGACCCTGTAGTGTGAGTATAACGCTTCTTCCTTGGCATTCATATCATTTAATCAAATAAAATTATGTTTAGAACATATAAGTCAAAAAATCATGCATAAAAATAGAAATGATAACAAATTCATTGTACTAAAAAAACAAAATATACGTAACAATGACAATGAATGACTTCACAAATGATGTAAGTGGTTGATAAATTAATGGATAAATGCACATACAATCATTTTCTCCTTCAATCATATTGGTTCTTACTTTGTCATTAATTCAACTACTTCATCCAAACATCAAAGACTAATATTTTTAATATCATGATGGAAAAATAATTCCACTTCTTACAGTTGATGGAATTCAATGTTAGAGGTCAAATATTTAAATTCATCACCCATATCATACAAGTCTCTTTGTTTTACATGAGAAACTACAGTTTAACCATCATCTGTGACATATTTCACATAATATAAAATTTTCTATTGTAATTATAAGATATTTATATCATGTATTTCACATTAACCAACATCCATAAAGAGAGATAAGTTCATAGAAGTAAATTGCAAGGAATCTTTTTTAACACCCCTTATATTATCCACCCAAATGCATTTGAATAAAAAAACTGAAAAATGTCCATGGTATTTTAATCAGATAATATCAGTCAACTTTATATTGTTTTCCACTTTATAAAACGTATATATTCCTATATTATGTGTTTTTAAACCCTATTCCTGATCAACTATATGAAATTTAAATCCCTTCACATTGTAAGCTTCAAATTTTCTAGCTTGTTTTAGAGGGCCTCGATAATAAACATCAATTGTTCTGATAACTCTGCTCAAGTATCAGTATTCATGATCTGAAAAATTTATATACATTTTCAGATTTACAAAATATTTATATCAACCTAATATCCGTATTGATTGTAATATTTTTGAACTTACACATCGTGAAAACCATTCTGCAAGCTCTTTATTAATAGCTTTAGTTATATCTTTTTCATTTATTGTTTTTCCTCTCATTTGTTTCTTTGTTTGTATCCTCAACTTGCCAATAAATGGATTTGAATTTTCACTATTCATAATAACATATCTATGTGACTATAATAATTCCATTTCAATTAGTATAACATTTGAGCTCCTCTAAACTGATCGGCCAATAGTAGGAATGATTTTTTATTTCCCATGTCTTTTAGATTGATTTGATGTTTCATCAACATGTCCATCTCAATTGAATATTGTCTCAATATCTTCCAATTATCTAGAATAAAAGTTAAGACACTCCTCTTACTAATATACTTAAGAAATATATTCTTAAGGTTGAGATTTATTTTTCACATGTGATTTTAAATGCCCAATATATTGTTTAAATAATATAAAAAACATATTTATGTATTCAATGAAGTTCCAATAATTGTTTACTAAAAGTAAAAACGTTTAAATATAGTACCTATCAATTGAATACATCTATCGATAATGTATGGGGCTCTTATATTAGCTTCCTCAACCAAATTAATCGTTAAATGCATTGTGATAGTAAAAAACTACGGAGGAAGGATCATCTCCATTGCACAAAGCGTCAATACAAATCTCTCCTGAAGGTTTCCAATCTGAAATGGATGTAGAGTTTTCTCACATAGATGTCTAAAAAATGTACGTAATTAGAGTATAACATTAGTAACCTTTTTAGGTAATAATGTATGCAATTCCAATGGAAGTAACTTCAATAACAAAATATGTGAATCATGGATTTTCAATCCATGTATCCTATAATGATTTAAGTCATCACACATTGTGATGTTACTTGAATACCCATAAAATACCTTCACATGTTTTAAAATTCGATGTAATGTATCTTTATAACTAGTTTTCATTGCAAACATTTTTGAATCACACATTCCATTCCCATGAGACCAGAGATCACACTTTATGTTCATTTCTTGTAAGACTATATAGGCATTGAGATTATCCTTAGAATTCTCATGCTCATTAAGAAATGTGAAGATAAAATTATCACAAACATTCTTCATGATATTCATCACATCAAGATTATTCCGCAACAAATTAAATTCCCAAAATAGATGTTTGAATAATATACTTATTTTCTTCCATTATTGAGTTCCAGTTTCACTTGAAGATGCACTTCAAACTCGTTTCCCACTATTATCCAAATTTTAATTATCAGAAAATTCAATATAATTTTTTTAAATTATTTGGGATTATTACGAGTCTTTGAAAATTGAAAGTGCTTGATTTCAAGGCATGGTGCGCCTAGAACGGAATTTTAAACTTTTTTTAAGGTATGTTTAGTAAACGTGTGGGCGGTGTTTTCTTTCTTTTTAAGCGGTGAACGGATTAAAAATACAAGGTCACCATTGAATTTGTAGCAAAAGGATTCTCTTAAGGGAGGTTTCACTTCGACCGTAGTAGTTTGGGAGAAAAAGATAGTTTTCATGCCTTTTAAATAATAATAAAATAAATTGAAAATGTAATTTTATTTTCTCTTTAGTGGTTGAGCGGCTTGGTAGGACCACTGAGTTGTCAATCCATTTAATGGCTTGAGTCATTGTTTTTGTAACCATGACACTGAAAAATTAAATGCAGTTCATAAATGAACTACATTAATGTTGGGAAACTTGGTTGATTTTTTTGTCTATTTAAGTGAGGCTTGGGGTTTGGTTTTTAAGAAGTAAGTAAGGAACCTCTACCGAAGTGACATAATGTCTTCCACTGACGAGGAACGAAAGATTTGATATCGTTTGAGGGATTGATCCAGGATTGACGAATACTGGCGACTTCAATGAATGAGGACTCTTCACCCTCCACAACTGAAACCTCATCCAACTGTTCACGAAGTAGGGGGTTTGTTATTAATGTTTATCTTTGATGAATAAAATTGCTACCACCTATTATGATGTTAAAGCGGAGGGCTCGGGCCAAAAAAACAAGGCCTAGACCCTTAGTCACATCATTCTTGTTGCGTTCTTAGGGATAAGATCTTACAACATGGAAGAAAATTGAATCCAAGAGCCACATAGCAACGACGGCATCCCGGGAGTCCCATAGGCGTGATCGGAAGGGAAAACGAACCACCAGAGCTCACTCGGTGTCACGCAGAAGTCCTGCCGGCACGACACCAACACGACGACACTAGCCATCAGTGCCAATAGGTGAAGGCAGTGTCCTGCACTCACCGTTCATGGAAGGATGTGGCGCTACTCAGCGCCGCGGTGGATGGATGGGGTGGTCTTCAACAGTTGGATGTGGTTGTGGAAAAGCGGTGCGCCATCGCGCGCCGTGGTGAGCAGGTCGTGGCTTTGAAGCCACGGAGTAAGGGGACCTGTTCCCTGCAGGTCCCATGGCTAGCTAGGGTGGTTCCACCTGGTGCCACCAATTATAGATCTGAACGTCTCTTTTAGGATTTCGGGAAGGATGAGGAGCATCTCCCCTCCCCACGCAGGCCATCGGCTGGGTGTCGTGCCACCTAGTGGGTCGGACCTCCTAACGGTCCATGCCCAACTGAAGTGGTTTGGGGTTGTCCGTGGCCCAGTAGGACAAGCCCACCATGGCCCCATGGGCTGAGCCCGCTGTAGCCCGGCCCAAATGGGTCAGCCCAGGCTGGTTCGGACCGGGTTACCTCGAACTGGGATGGGTCGGCCCTGGCCAGGTTGGGGCGGGTTGGACCCGACTTGAACCCTTTTCAGTCCTAGTTACACTTAAATAGTCGTATCTTGAAAACTAGACGTCCGTTTGAAAAACCATCTATGGTGCTGGGATCCTTGGAGTGAGACAGTCCTTTTGAGATAATCCACTTGGGTTTTGGAGAAAGATGGAGTATTTCCAGGTTGATCGTACCCGAATCCAATCGGGCCCTCAGTATTAAAATGCATATAACTCACAGACTGATCATCTGATTGACGTGTCATCTATTGCGTTGGAATCCTTACGACATGGAAGTCCTTTGGGTTACTCCTTTTTGGAACATCGTAGTATTTGAGGCACAACTAATATCTGGAGGAGCAGATACTATAGAACTCAAGTTCACTGAGTGCGTGGAATCCTATTACTAGCTTTCATCATCATAGAGACCGTATGTGAATCAACATTCATAGCGACCATGTGTTGATCAACATCATAGGAAATCTATGTCGATCAGCATCATAGAAACCACGTGTGGATAAAAATTGTAGCGACCCTGTGTAGGTCAGCATCATAGTGACCATATGTGGGTCAGCAACATAGAGACCCTATGTGGGTCAGCATCATAATGACCCTATGTGGATCAACATTCATAGTGACCCTGTGTGGATCGACATCATAGCGACCCAATGAGGACCAGGCTTAAAGTGGCATGTCATGGATTATATTCATAGTGAGCCTGTGTGGATCAGTACCATAGTGACCCTATGTGGATTAGCATCATAGCGACCCTGTGTGGATCAGCATTCTAGCGACCCTTTGTGGATCAGTAGTGCGCGACCCGATGAGAACCATCCTTAGAGAGGCCCGTTGTGGATCAGCGTTATAAGGACTTGTGTGGATCGACAATGGAACAACTCCCTCATGGTTCAGTTTTGGAACTTCCTAACAGAATAAAATGATATATCTTAGGTCTAATCATCTTTATTCCTAAACTTTGAGTTATTTACCTGGTTTGAGATGAGTCTATTTCTTTGTGCTTTGTGGTTTTCCTTTGTAGAATTATGAGAGACCTCCAGGGGTCTCGAGGTCCCTATTGATTATTTTTATACTCACCCCTACACGGGCTTCACCCGCACCTTGTTGTGTCTTATACATATGATGGGAATTCTTGACTGAGACTCGGGGAGCTAGGACCTGATGGTGGATTGCGATGACAGTTGAAGTGGAGACCTGTGGAGACAAGTTGTACCTACCCTTATGGTAGGATCCTTGGTGGATGATCACAAGATCTATTTTCGGTTTCTGTTGTAGTTGTAACTGTTCAATGGGATTGTATTCTAGCCCCTTTACATTCAGTACACACTTTTACTATTGTAGTTTTACTTTGTGGTTGCATCTTGTTGTCTTCTTAGTCTGTGTGTTTGTACAGGTTTAAAGAAAATGACTTCACGTTTTTGGGATACGCCTTTCTGGTGCAAGTCTTTAACCCCTAGCCTATCGAAGGTAGGCTTCGGGTAGTTAGGGAATGGGCATCGAGGGACGGGTCGTGACAAAGTGGTATTAGTGGATTCGGTTCTACAGAAGACCTAAGAGTTTATGTTATCAATAGAGCAATAGTGTTAAGTGTTTTGATTGTGGTTTTCAGTTTGGGGAGTCCAGTTTTGGTGTGGAGGCCGATGTATCCATACACTAGGATCCTGAATTCTAATTTCTAACTCAATGCATGAAAACCCAAATTACGTTTGTTTTAGATATGTTTTACTTTTGATCTCCTTAGATTCAGCTCACTAGGTATAACTTATTGATCATGGTGAACCTATTTCTTTTCAAGATACTACCGTGTAAACAGCTAGCCTGGATTATAGAGAGAGTACACAATGATGGCCCACTGAGCGACGAGGCTTCGGTGTAGGAAACTCTTATCGTGATGGCACCTTCAGGTGCTGCACTAGAAGCACCACCACCCATTGGGCAGTAGTTTCCACCGGCCCCATTGGAAAACTGTGAATGCCGATTAAGTTCATTTCACAAGTTCTAGAGACATAGGCCTTTGAGGTATCGAGGTGAGACAGATCCCTAGGTAGCTAAGGACTGGCTGTAGGCTATGGCACGAGTGTTTCACCTAGTTGAGACACCAGCAGATCAGATGGTGATCCTAGTTGCTAGCCTATTCCAGGGCACTGTAGGGAGATGGTGGAGTCTGATGACCCAGATGCATGAGGATGCGACACTCTTCTGGTTGGACTTCGAGACCCTCTTTTAGGTAGAGTTCGTACTAGCGACTTTATGCTCAGTGCATATTCAAAAGCTGCTGCACTTATAGTAGGGAATCCTATCAGTGGCCCGGTACATGGAAAGATTTACTAACCTCTCGCTCTACTCCACCGACATGGTAAGTGACCCATTATTCAGGGATCTGGCCTTTGAGTAGGGTCTCCGGTGAGAGATCCGAGTGTCGATGACATCACTCTACATCCCAACGTAGGATAGGGTGCTCAAGAAATCATTATCGGTTGAGTGATTCTTGGCTGAGCAGACACCGACGGTGAGAGCCACCACTGGATGACAGGTAGTCAAGTCATTTGTAGGTGGTAGTAGGCAGATGACAGAGAGGTCTAAGAAGACCAGACCTTACAGAGGGTGACCACAAGATGTATGGTTGGAGGTGTGGAACTCATGAGGAACAGGGGGTCAGTAGGGAAGAAAAATGAGTTTCATGTGTGACGGAAAGGGCCACATGGATCACGACTACCTGACCCGTCGTACTCACGATCAGCAGATGGCTGAGGAACCATCGAGGCAGTGGCTGAGGTTCAAGCAAGGAGGATTGCAGGGCGGCGGACATGGCAGAGGTGCAGGTTGTGCATCAAGAGGTGGATGAAAATTTGAGGTTCTACCACCCCCACCCCCAGGTGGTCCACCACGACCATAGGGAGCAGGTGGATAGGGGAGAGCTCAGCTTCAAGTGACAGAGGCCTACGAACATGGTGCTCCAAAGATGATTAGAGGTATGATCTATGTCTATTCCACCCTAGTTATAGTACTTATAGACACAGGTGCCAGACACTATTTCATTTACATGACACTCATTCAAATCTCAGATATTCTGATGGAGTCGTTGGATCGATCCTTACGATTAGAGACTCCTACATGAGAAGATTCGACGATTACACACTTGTTCAGGCAATGCAAGCTCACTCTAGGAGGTGATAGATTCGATTGTGATCTCCTAGTAATAGAGTCGAGGCCTTATGAAATCATCTTGGGTATGGACTGGAAATTCACAGTCCATGCTCATATTGACAGTTTCAGGCACACAATGCGGTGTGTCTACGAGGATGGGACCAGGTTTTCCTTCACCGGCTGTAAGGGAACCTTTGCAGCATAGGATAGACTTACTCAGAGGAGGGTGCATTCGATAACTCATCAGTTGGCTAGCCTTTCCCTCGAAGCTATTGACATGAGGAGTCCATGTTTTCTTATAGTTGTGGACCAGTATGTTGATGTCCTTCTTGATGATGTTCCGGCACTACCTCCTCACAGAGAGGTATAATTCTACATCGATCTATACCCCGAGATGGCACTAATATCTCACTACTAAGAATTACGGTATTAGTGACCGCCATTGGCGGTCGCTAATGGTCCTTAGAGACCACTCAATGACCGCCAATGGTGGTTTCTTTAGGCCTGAATCTGTAGGCCTACAAAAACTGCCAATGGCAGTCGCGGAAGGGGCCCAAGAATTTGGCCTACAGCAACCGTCTGGCGATCACTGACCTCCTGCTCGTCCGAGCAATAGCGACTGCCATTGGTGGTCACTGACCTGCTGCTCGGCCGAGCTAGAGAGACCTCTAATGGTGGTCACTTTGCTTCTACCCAGACGACCTATAGTGACCACCAATGGTGGTCTCTATCCTAGAAAAAAAATTTAAAAAAAAAATTTCATTGATTGTTCCCAAACAGCAGAAACAAGGTAAAAATCATAAAAAACAATTCCAAACAACATAAATATCAGGATCCTCATAAACAACAAATAACACATGTGATTCATATTCAAATATCCAAATAGGTCCAATCCATTTCAATCTTCTGCTTCAATAAACCTACAATAATATACAAAAAAACTAAACAAAACAAACGTAAATTAGACATATTTATTCAGTTAGTATATATATATAATAAAATTAAGTCTGACATCAAACCATGGGTGTTATAATAATTTAAAACCCCCAATTTAAGAAATTTTATCATTTTTGGAATTTTTTTCTTGTTTTGGAGTCTTTGGTTTAGCTTGTGGAAGTATTTTGTGGTCTAAAAAGGAATGCTCTCCGCCCACACCACGTGAAACTGTTAAAAACAACATATTCAGTCGTACCACACACACTGCTCATCTAATTGATGTTTTGTCTCCTCCTACATGTCACGAATAATATTTTTGTTGTTTTTTTTTATTTCAAGTCTTTTTAAGGACATTTTCTGTGAATTTCACCGTTACACGTCGTTTTGGTGTTTAATGACTCCGAAAATGCATTTCTGGTCACTACGGTCAAACGACACCTCCAACTGACATACCATCTGCCAAAACATTTCAAAATTCACACCATGGTTGTTTTCGTATGATTTCATGGCATTTTGAGGTTGTTCGGCTGGTTTTGACCACCCAATGCACCCTCTTAGAGCGTGCAAAACAGTTAAAAACAACATATTCGGTCGTATCGCACACACCGAATGTCTAATTGACATGTCATATCCTCCTACATGTCATGAATAATATTTCTGTTGTTTTTGGGTGATTTCAAGTCATTATGTGGACGTTTTCTCTATATTTGATGGTTACGCGTCATTTTGGTGTTTTATAACTACAGAAATGTGTTTATGGTCACCACGGTTAAACGACGCCTCCGATTGATGTACCATCTACCCGAACATTTCCCAATTCACACCATAGTTGTTGTCGTATGATTTCATGACAATCCGAGGTTGTTCAGCTATTTTTGACCACCCAACACACCATTTTAGAGCGCGCCAAACTGTTAAAAACAACATATTAGGTCGTACCGCGCACACTGCATGTCTGATTGATGTGAAGTCTCATCCTAAATGTCACAAATAATATTTATATAGTTTTCATGTGATTTCAAGTCATTATGAGGAAGTTTTATTTGAATTTGACCGATACATGTCATTTGGGTGTTTTATAACTCTGGAAATGCGTTTCCGGTCACTGCGGTCAAACGACACCTCCGATTGACATACCGTCTACCCGACCATTTCATAATTCTCACCACGGTTTTTGTCTTATGATTTCATGGAATTATGAGGTTGTTCGGCTGGCTTTAACCACCCAACACACCCTTTTAGAGTGCATCGTACTATTAAAAACAACATATTGGGTCGTACCACGCACATCGCACGTCCAATTGATGTGTTGTCTACTCCTAAATGTCGTCAATATTATTTCAACTGTTTTCCTATGATTTCAAGTCATTCTGAGGACATTTGCTGTGAATTTGACCGTTACACATCGTTTTGGTGTTTTATGACTCCGAAAATACGTTTCCGGTCACCGCGGTCAAATGACACCTCTGATCGACGTACCTTCTGTCCGACCATTTCAAAATTCACACCACAGTTTTTATGTATGAATTCATGACATTTCGAGGTCGTTTGGCGGGTTTTGACCACCCAACGCACCATTTTAGAGCGTGCCAAACTGTTAAAAACAACATATTTGGTCGTACCATGCACATCGCACGTCCGATTGATGTGACGTCTCCTCCTACATGTCACGAATAATATTTCATTTGTTTTCATGGGATTTAAAGTCATTCTGAGGGTGTTTTCTTTGAATTTGACTGTTACATGTCGTTTTGGTGTTTTATGACTCCAGAAATGTGTTTCCGATCACCGTGGTCAAATGACACCTCTGATAGACGTACCATCAACCCAAATATTTCAAAATTCATTGTATGGTTATTTTCGTATGATTTAATGGCATTTCGAGTTCATTCAACTAGTTTTGAACACCCAACACACCCTTTTAGAGCGCACCAAACTGTTAAAAACAACATATTCGGTCGTACCGCGCACACCCCACATCTGATTGACGTGTCGAATCCTCCGACATGTCACGAATAATGTTTATATTGTTTTAGTGTGATTTAAAGTCATTTTGAGAACATTTTCTCTGTATTTGACCATTACACGTCATTTTGGTGTTTTATGACTATGGATATGCATTTTTGGTCACTGCGGTCAAACGACACCTCTGATTTATGTACTATCTTGCCGACCATTTTACAATTCACACCACGGTTGTTTTCGTATGATTTCATGACATTTCGAGGTCGTTCGGCTAGTTTTGACCACCCACCGCACCCTTTTAGAGTGCGCCAAACTGTTAAAAACAACATATTCAGTCGTACCGCACACACCGCATGTCCGATTGACGTGTTGTCTCCCCTTGCATGTCAAGAATAATATTTATTTTGTTTTTGTGTGATTTTAAGTCATTCTGAGGACATTTTCTTTGAATTTTACCATTACACGTCATTTTGGGGTTTTATGACTTCGGAAATGTGTTTCCAGTCACCGCGGTCAAACGACACCTCTGATTGACGTACCATCTACCCAAACATTTTACAGTTCACATCATGGTTGTTGTCGTATGATTTCATGGCATTCCGAGTTCGTTCAGAAAGTTTTGACCAGCAGACACACCCTTTTAGAGTGCACCAAACTGTAAAAAACCACATATGTAGTCGTACCACACACATCGCACGTCTGATTGACATTTAGTCTCCTATTACATGTCACAAATAATATTTTTATTGTTTTCGTGTGATTTCAAGTCATTCTGAGAACTTTTTCTGTGATTTTGACTGTTACACGTCGTTTTGGTGTTTTATGACTCTGGAAATGTGTTTATGGTCACCACAGTCAAACGACACCTATGATTGATGTAACTTCTACCCGAACATTTTACAATTAACACCATGGTTTTTGTTGTATGATTTCATGACATTCTAAGGTCTTTTGGCTGGTTTTCACCACCCAATGCACCCTTTTAGAGTGTGCCATACTGTTAAAAACAACATATTCAGTCGTACCGTGCACACTAAAGGTAGGATTGACGTGTCATATACTACTACATGTCACGGATAATATTTATATTTTTTCGTGTGATTTCAAGTCATTCTGAGAACGTTTTCTCTAAATTTGACCATTACACTTCGTTTTGGTGTTTTATGGCTCCAGAAATGCATTTCTGGTCACCGTGGTCAAACAAGACCTCTGATTGACATACCATTTGCCTGAACATTTTACAATTCAAACCACAGTTGTTGTCGTATGATTTCATGACATTCCTAGGTCATTCATCTGGTTTTGACCACCCAACGCACCCTTTTGTAGCGCGCTAAACTGTTAAAAACAACATATTCGGTTGTACCGGGCACACCGCATGTCCGATTGACGTGATGTATCCTCCTACATGTGAAGAATAATATTTATATTGTTTTCTTGTAATTTCAAGTCATTATGAGGACGTTTTCTCTGAATTTGATCATTACATGTCGTTTTGGTGCTTTATGACTCCTGAAATGCGTTTCTGGCCACTGCGGTCTAATAACACCTATACTTGATGTACCATCTGCTCTACCATTTCAAAATTTACACCACAGTTGTTTTAGTATTATTTCATGGCCTTCTGAGTTCGTTCGGCTGGTTTTGACCACCCAACACACCCTTTTAAAGCACGCCAAACTGTTAAAAACAACATATTCGGTCGTACCGCACACACCGCACGTCTGATTGATGTGTTTTTTCCTTCTACATGTCACAAATAATATTTCTATTGTTTTCGTGTGATTTCAAGTCATTATGAGAACTTTTTCTTTGAATTTGACTGTTACACGTCATTTGGGTGTTTTATGACTCCGGAAATGTACTTCCGGTCACCGTGGTCAAACGACACCTCCGATTGATGTACTGTCTACCTGTCTATTTTACAATTCACACCATGGTTGTTTTTGTGTGATTTCATGACATTATAATGTCTTTCGGCTGGTTTTGACCACTCAATGCACCCTTTTAGAGCGTGCCAAACTATTAAAAACAACATATTCGGTCATACGGTGCGCACTGCATATGTTGTACAATTGGAATAATGGCATATTTTCTAGTTGTACAATTGGAATAATGGCATAATGGCCTAATGGCCATTTGGCCTAACATCCAATTCACAAATTGGCCAATTGGCCAATTTCACTAATGGCCTCAAAGCCTAATGAACAATTTCCCTAATGAATTAATGGTCAATTGTCCAAATGAACTCCTGTAAAAATGGGATAAAGATATAATTTCCAATAAATCTTATAGTCTCTTAGAAAATTTTCCTAATTGATAAATAGCCTAATGAACAGTCATCCAATGACCTAATGGCCTAATGGACAATTTTTCTAATGGCCCGATTATCCAATTGGCCTAATGGAATAATGGAATAATGACTAATATGCCAATAGGCCTAATGGAATAATGGCCAATGATCTAATGTAAAATTAGCCTAATGGCCTAACAGATAATGGTCCCAAAAAACTCCCACCAGATATCCCCTTCTGTAGCCCCCTCTCTCTGGAAAACACCAATCTGCAGCCACCCCCCCATCCTGCCTCCCGGACAGCCCACTCCCAACCCCCCCCCCCCACGGACAGCCCCCACCCTGAACAGCCCCCCTCCCAACCCACCGGGACCGCTCCCAACCCCCACCCATCGAACAGTCCACTCCATATCCCCCGGAAAGCTCCCCACCCCCACCCACCGGAACAGCCCAGTCCATACCCCCTAGAAAGCTCCCAACACCCCCAGACATAATGTCCATGAGTATCCTTTCTTATCCTGGCTCTAGAGACATATTCAACCACATCAAATAACTTGAAACTCACCAAAAGTGTGGACTTCCTAAACACATTAAAATCTTCTTGATCATCTCCAAGAAAAATGAATTTATGTTTTGAAACATCAATAACAACCCCACCAATAAAAAAAGAAACTCACCTCGTGAATATGATGTGTTATGCGTGGTCATGACTGATACCTCCATCTAGTGGGCCAGGGGCCTACAACAAATAAAAATTAGGAAGATTTTCATAACAAAAATAATAGAAAGTAAATAAATAAATTCAACATAAACCTGCATCATATAATCCATTTCACCATCACCTGGATGCACATATTCCTGCAGTGTTCTAACCTCAGCGATCAATTGAGCATTTACCTCCTCGAAAGCATGAAGTCGTACCTTGAAATCTGACAACTGATGTGTCATCTAAGCAACAGAAGGACTGAAAATGGCAGCACGTGATACTACAGAATGAGGAATCCATGTTCCATAGGTCAAACTATATCCATGCATGTCCCGACCAATAATACGATGGAAGATCTCATCCCTTCGCATGGGAAGTTGTCGTTGGTCCTATGGCAGTTGTTCTAACTCAGCTTCAAATTGAGCCTGTGAAATATTTAAATATATATATATATGTTAATATACATATTTATGTCAGTATTGGTAATGAGTACAATCACTTACTATCAATGCTGCATCCTCTGGGTCATTTCGATCACGAGTCCTCATCCACACCGTCATTTTATCAGTCGGTGCACCTTTCTCCTGTAACTGTATATGAATGGAATATAAACCCAAAACCATATTAATTAATAAATTAAAAAATGAATAATAAATACTTCATGTCTGATCTGAGACACGTGATGAGTCCCGAGCCTATGAGGTGGTCCCTATAATGATCGATTCTTAGAATGGCATGATGACACCTCCTACATTCAATTAAGTAAAATTTAAAACTAATCATACATTCTTGAAAATATATATACCAAAATAAATATACAAACCCCAACTCCCTCATTAGACCAATATGCAACTAAGTCACACCACTGAGCCGGGAGAACACCTCTCGGGACTTTTTCCAGAATGTTTGGGGCACCCAAATTTGGTACTCAGTGGTCCCCCTTGACTTTTCCTTTATAATCCTTCCACATCTTACAGCATTTTCTCAAACAAATGGGAAAAAACTCATCAGGTCATACTTTCAAATTATTCTATTTAAGAAAAAAATACACATATGTTAGTATTGTTTATACATAGGGAAGAAATTAAAATGGTCTTCTTACGTGAACCTCCCTCCAAAGACAATGTAATGTGTCCTGAGGGATAGAAGCCCAGTCACGTGTGGTCAATGGAAATCGATGTGGGTCACGTATGATATGACTCAGTTGATGAATAAATGCAGGGGCATTCAGTCTAAGAGGATGAGATATCTCATCAAAGGAAACATCGAATGTCATGTCATAATTCCATGATAAAATGCCAGGACCAGGGCCTCTCTTGCGAGAGAAAGAAGTGGTCGAGTATGATCCTATTGAAAACAATTTTATATATAATTTGACTGATGATATATATATATATATATTTATATTTGTTTATAAATTACATAAAAAATAAACACAATTACATTCAAACATACCTCGACCCTGAGACGTAGATGGCTCAGATAGATGATGTGGATCTACTGCCTCTTCCCCTGACATGCCTGTAGTCATAGAAAACATTAGTAAGGGGACTATCCAAAGTGTCCATAAGATAAATTGGATTGTTTTTTAAAAAATCAAACTTGTACAATTATTAATCAAACAAAAATGGATTGAATAATTAGTTGTAAATGGATTTTAAAAAAATCATAAAGTTAACAAATCAGATATAAAATTATATACAAAACCAATCAATGCATATCCAAATTTCAGATTAAATTAATAAAAATTCAAGAATCTCATGAACCAGATGAAGAATGCCTCAATGGGAAGATACACTAACAATAACATGAAGATACAAAAAGAGAAATCACCCTAAATATTTATAAATGGATAAACTTCCAAAAGTGAGGATTAAAACTTACATGGATTTATAAAATAGTTAGATAATTTATGATATCATAGGACATTCATTACTGAATAGTGGGAAAACAATTATACCTTTCCTTAAACTTTCAAATCGACCGTTTCTCCTTCAACGGCTGCTCTAACCCAATAAATATCTTCTTTGTGTTGAACTAAGGTATGTTGATCAAGCTATTGGGAAACAAAGGGAACAGCCTCGAGTTAATCTTGTTCAAAGAAAAACACTCCTCACCGGGAAATTTTTACAACAACTTGCCAACTTAGATTCAAAGGAAAAGTAACGAAGACTACATGTTCTACTTATGATGTCAAAATGAAAGGTTTATTATCAACCCATTCAATTTTTATAACATATAGTTAAAATTTACCAATGGAAACTGATATTGATCGACTTTACATCCACACACTGGATCAACCCAATTACACTTTAACAATATGTACTTAAACCCGTGTGTGTATACAACTTCAATGATGTCTATCAATTAACCATAGTAATAACCAGAATAGACGAATGGAAAACTGCTACCACTATTTTGTGTTCCTCATTTGTCGTCAACATCTTTAATGCGAAATTGAAAACCATTAGCATCTATAGATTTATAATGACGAACTGTTATAGATGGGACCTCATCCGGTTGGATAAAATCTTCAGTTAGTGTGGGGTCCCCTAACTCCCTCAACTTATGAACCATACATAATTCATAGAATTAAAAAATTATTTATGAAGAAATAAATTAGTATAATACTTCACTCATAATTTAAATCAATTTATACGTACAAAATCCTTGAACCAATCATGAAACGACGCATAATGAGATTTTTGAATTTGATACTCAGTCGCACGATACATATCTTCTTTTATCTCATTAATGTGTTTCTTGAAAATGATAACTTGATGTTTAAATGATAAACTTATGAAAACAAAACATATAAAAGTTAAACAATAAAAATGATAAGACACTTACTGTATTAATGGTGCAACTGATGGAGTATTGAAAAGATATATCGATGTGCTTGTATCCACTCGATGTTTTCCATTTCAAATATGGTTCCTTCTCCAACTGGACCATCATGAATCCGAGAGGGATTATCTAATTTTTTTTCATCATCCATAAGATATTCTATACAAAAAGTAGTACACTCATCCATCAAATAACCATTGGCTATTGATTCCTCTAGACGAGCTCGGTTGCGTACAAATCATTTTAATGTACTCAAATACTGCTCAATAGGATACATCCACCTAAATTTCACTGGACCAGTAGCCATTACTTCCTCAGTTAGGTGCACTGTCAAGTGAACCATAACATCAAAATGTGAGGGGGGAAATAGTTTCTCAAAGTGACAAATCGTAAGTACAATTTGGTCCTACAAACCTTTTAAATCACTCATTCGTTTATTTATTAAACAAAGAGGTACAAAAAAATTACTCATCTCAATCAGCGGTTGAACAACATTGGGGGATAAAAAATCACAAATTGTGATTGGAATCAACTGATGAAGTAGTACGTGATTGTCATGACTTTTCAACCCTTGAAATTTCCTGCTCGCCAGATTCACACACATTGAAATATTAGAAGAGTAACCATCATGCACCTTGAGCATCTTCAAAATGGAAATAAATGTATCTTTATCCTTTGTAGTCCTTATATATTGTGAAGCAGGCATATATTCCTTGTTTCCCTCAACTAACTGAAAATGCAACTGTTTCATTAAACCCATTTCTTCCAAATGATGATGTGCATTAACATGGTCCTTTTATTTTCCATTGATACCTAAAATCGTCCACAATATGTTATCACAATCATTTTTTTCAATGTGCATGACATCCAAATTATGCCTTAGCATGTCAGTTTTCCAATACGGAAGGCTATAAAAAATACTTTTCCTTTTCTAATTGTGACTATGTTGCCTACCCACAGCACAAATATTACATAATGGATGAGCCACCAAATCCTGAATTTCATATATTGTGCGGATGTTTTCTTCCTCAATCTGCGATAACATTTCGACTCCTGTCATGATCTTTGGTGTTGGGATAAACTCTTTAGAAACATCAAATGAAACTCTATTCTTTCTGAACCTATGCTGAGGGGGGAGAAAACATTTATGACCCATGTATGCCCATCTTTTGGAATGTTTAAGCCATACTAATTTTTTACTTTTATTGCAACAAGGGAGAGTAAATTTCCCTTTCGTACTCCAGCCTGATAAATTTGCATAAGTCGGGAAGTCATTGATTATCCACAGTAAGGAAGCCTACAATTTGAACTTTCATTCGTTTCATATTCATAAATCATCACAACATCGCCCCAAAATTCATTCAACTCATCAATCAGTGGCTGAAGGTAAACATCAATCTTATCCCCTAGACATATAGGTCCGTCAATAAGAGTGGAAAGTAATATAAATTGTTGCTTCATACAAATCCATGGAGGAAGATTATACAGAACCAACACCATGGGCCATGTGCAATTAGTTTCACCAACCATAGGATTGAATGGATTGAAACCATATATTTCCAACCCCAATCATATATTACGAACATCTTTAGAAAAGTCAGGATGTCTCTTATCAAACTCCTTCCATGCGTGAGAGTCTATCGGGTGGGTTAACATATCACTTTCATGAATTCTTTCTTCATTCCATATCATTAAATTAGAAACTTTAGATGACATAAAAAGTCTTTTCAACCTCGGTTTAAAGGGAAAGTAATGATTTTGCTTTACGACAATTAGATTTCCTGGTATCACAATATGAATTTTATGAGTCTGATTTCCCCTATTCTCTTTCCACCTGGAAGCACGACAAACTGTAAAAATATCCAAATGGGTAGTTTCCTTTCTAAACAACATACAGTTGTTTGCACATGCATTTATGGTCTCATATGTAAAACCTAAGTTCTCTCTCAACTTATGAGCATGGTAATACAACTCAGGAATCTTAGCGTCGACATGAAGAACCTTTTTCAATAACACCAATAGCATGTCGAATGATGTGTCTGACCACTGATTCAAAGTCTTCAAATGCAACAACTCCACGATAAACAACAACTTATTGTAAGAAGTACATCCAGGATATAATTCTATTTTTGTATCAACAAGTGCTTCACAAACCTCCTCGAATCACGATCTACACCAGAGTGAAGGTTTATCTCACGGATCTCAAGATTCTGGATGTCAATGCATTCAGGATCCAACCCACGTACCATTTCATTAAGCATTTCATGCATTGAATTATTCATCCTTACATCAACATCCATCTGAACTGCATCCATATTTTGACAACGAACATATTCTTCTACATGATGAGTCCAACTCTTATAATTTTTCACAAATCCATTAAAGAATAGGTTCTCCCTCATATTATATCATGTGAATTGATATCTGTTAGCACATTTTCTACATGGACAACTAATATAGTCACTTTCAAATCCTCTAGTGAACTCAATAAGCTGCATAATTCCATTGAAATATTCTCTATACCTTCGATTTAGAAGATCAATCCAACTTTTATCCATAATAATATATGTATAAAAAACATTTACACAAGAATTATTACATGCATTTTTCATATCAAATATATTTAAAATAAATACAAACCAATTACTTGTGGACAATTGATAAAATAATCAAATTATATCTCTGAATACTAAACCAGAGAATGGATAATGGAATGTGAGTGAAAGCCCATGTCATTGTTCTCATTTGGTATGGTAAATCTAATGATGATTCTATATTCAAGATTCCCAAATAATATTTTTATCAAATACTGAATACTTCATGCAAGAAGATGTACAGTTCTCTCAAACTCAGAGAAACTATATCTTTGTACAAATAACGTCTCACTGCCTCTTGGATTCAAACTACCTTTGTTCCATCAGAGGTAGTACAGAGTAACCATCAATGATAACAATAAATCTCTAATTTATGGAATACTAACTAATCTATATCCAGGATGACATCAAATATATACAATTCCAGAACAAAAAAATACCAATCTATCATGACTTATGTTATCTCAGCCCAATCTTCATAGAACATACATCATCTTATCATGCTCCCCCTCAAAGGCTACTGAGCCACAATAATTACACCAGTAACATTGGTACCATGCATATAACAACACAATATAAAATATATACAAAGTACATCACATTGTAACATGGAATATCATATAGAGGAAGAACATATAATATTAATAATAACATATAGTATTGAAACACACATATGTGATCAAACTCAAACATGTGTCTTGTGGGCTATGAAAGAACACACATGTGGTCAAACATCAAACATTTTCTCATGGGATACACACACACAGAGACATGTGATAAAACTCAAGAATGGTATAAATCAAATAACAACACAACTTAATATTAATTTAGTCAACATATACATGGAATCAAACATTTTATGTAACTTACAAACCTCAAGTAAAGTGTGAAGTCTCTCATACACACACTGTCAAGACACATTGTTTCATATACACAGAATCATGTATACACACAAACATCTATTTCCACACTTTTTATTCACACACAATATTCATATAATCTTCATGCATGACAAATTTGTGTTGTAAATAGCCCAAAATCAAAACTCTTAAATGTGAATTAGGGCTTACCTGATTACGCTATAAATCTTAAAGGGAGGGGAGCCGAAGGCGGTGCTACAAGAGAGAGGAGAGGTAGGGAAGGGTAGCCGGAGCCGGAGGTAGTGTGGCGAGGGAGGGGATGGGCGGCGGTGGCGGCGGTGAGCCGAAGGAGGAGGCGGTGAGGTGGAGACGGAGTAGCGAGGGTGGGACAACGAGGGAGGGGACTTAGGACAGCGGGGAGATGGAGTGGACATTTGGAAGTGGTGAGGGGATGGGTAGTGGCCGTGCAGGGAGGGAGGGGACTGGGTGGCGGTGGTGCGGCAAGGGAGGGGATGGTGAGGGAGGGGATGGGCGGCGGCGGTACGATGAAGGAGGGGATGAAGAGGGAAGGGATATGGGATGGCGGGCAGCTAGAGCGGAGGGCGGTGAGGGTAAGGGGGATGGGCGGCGAGGGGACGGAGGATGAGGGATGGGTGGAGGGCGGAGGGCGGTGAGGGGACGGGGGACGGGGGTGGGCAAGGGGATAGAGGGTGGAGAGGGGATGGGGGATGTGGGACAGGCGGAGGGAGAAGGGCGGTGAGGGGATGGGGGATGATGGATGGGCGGTGGTGAGGGGATGGGTAGGGGAATCGCAGGGGGGAAATCACAGGGGTAGGGGGCGCCGAAAGGTGTTTTTTTTTGAAATCCCAGCGACCGCCTTTGGAGGTCGCTATAGGTCACCAATAGTGACCGCCAAAAGTGTTCTACCATGTCAGGTGGATTCAAAACCTATTATCCTAGTAGTGTCTACACCAGCATATCGGATGGATCCCACAGAACATCGTGAGTTGTGGGTACAGTTGTAGGACTTGTAGGGAAAAGGGTTCATAAGGCCCATTGTTTCTCCATGGGCATCCCCATTTTTGCTCGCCAAGAAGGCGGATGGGAGTCTAAGGCTTTGTGTGTACTATTGGAACCTAAAACAGGTGACTGTGAAGAACAAGTATCCACTACTGAGGATTGATGACCTCTTCGACTAGATGAAGGGAGTTTGATGTTTTTTGAAGATAGACCTCACATCAGACTATCACCAGCTCAGGGTACGGGATGACGACATACCGAAGATGGCCTTCAGGTGTCGGTATGGACATTATGAGTTCTTGGTAATGTCTTTCAACATAACCAACACTATGGCAGTGTTTATGGGGATCATGAACATGATCTTCCAACCATTCCTTGATCACTTTGTAGTTGTATTCATTGACGACATCCTGATATACTCAGCATCAGAAGAGGATCACGCCACACACCAGTAGATAGTTCGGGATACACTCTGAGAGCACCAGCTTTATGGTATGATCTCAACGTTCTAGTTATGGATAAGGGAAGTCCACTTCATGGGGAACGTCATCTCGGAGGTTGGAGTTGCAGTGGATCCGATGAAGATAGAGGCAGTGATTTCTTGGGAGCCACCCAGGAGTGTGACTGAGGTGTGGAGTTACCTAGGATTGGTTGGGTACTAACGAAGATTCATACCTGACTTTGGCAGAGTTGTGACACCCTTGTCCACTTTGATAAAGAAGGGACAATCCTTCATGTGGATGGAGAGATGCCAATAGTGTTTTTAGGAGATAAGGCATAGGTTGATGAGTGCCCCCATCTTGAGGCTACCAGAAGAGGGCATTGGGTATTTAGCCTATAGCGATGCATCAAGGACCAGACTAGGTTTTATCTTGATGCAGGAGAGAGCAGTGATCAGATATGGCTCACAGAAGTTGAGAAAGAATGAGTAGAACTATTCTACCCATGACCTGGAGTTAGAATCAATGGTCTTTGTGCTGAAGATGTGGTGGCACTACTTTATTGGTGAATGGTTTACTATTTACTCTAATCACAAGATTCTCAGTTATATATTCTCACAGAAGGACCTAAACCTAACGCAAAGAGGATTGATAGAGTTCCATGAGGACTTTGAATTTGAGATAGTTTACACTCCTGGAAAGGGGAAGATAGTAGCAGATACACTCAGTATGAGGTTAGGTCTACAATTGCTGAGTGAGGAAACATAGCAGCTAGCAGTGTTGCAGTTATCCTTTGTAGATAGTGATGGAGCATCTTACCTTCATCCTATGATAGTTACTCCCCCACTCCTTCATAGAGTCAGGGAGGCCCAGTTTGGGGACGTATACTGTGAGTCCCTACGTGCTCAGATATCCTCAGGACAAGCTCTTGACAGATTTTTGGAAGGTATAGAGGACGTCATCCTCTTCAGAGGACGCACCATGGTACCATTGGTTCTTCGAGGGTAGGTGTTGAGGGAGTTCCACACATCCCCTTTGGTAGTACATCATGGAGTGGAATAGATTTACCAGGACTTCCAGCATCAGTACTGTTGTCCATGGATGAAGAAAGAGGTGACAGAGTTCCTTTCATAATGCCTCACATGTTAGTAAGTGAAGGTCGAGCACCAGGTACCATCAGGAATAGCTCACCCACTTGAGGTGCCAGAATGGAAGTGGGATGGTATATCCATTGACTTCATGGCAGTACTACCATGTAAGTCCAGGGGCCACAATTCGATCTGGGTGATTGTTGAGAGACTCGCCATGTTGGCCCACTTCCTACCCATCTGAGAGTAGGGATCAGTATAGAGCATGGAACTTATCTACATAAAAAAGATTGTATGACTTCACGAGGTGTTGTTGACAATATTCTTAGATCACAATGCACGTTTTACATCCCACTTGTAGAGGGGATTGTAGGGGTTTTTCGGGACTCACCTACGCTTGACCACCATCTTTCACCCTTATATTGATGGTCAGATGGAGTAGACCATACAGACACTCGAGGACATGCTTCGTGCTTGTGCCCTCGATTTTGGCGACAGTTGGGAGGACCACCTGCCAAGGGTGGAGTTTGCATACAAAAATAGTTAGTACTCCACCATAAGCATGGCTGAGTTTGAGGCCTTGTACGGGAGACCATGCAGATCACCACTATGCTTGATAGACTCAGGGGAGTCAGTGCTTATATGTCTAGAGTTGGTACAGGCTACCATGGAGAAGGTGAAGATCATCTAGGAGAGGATGTAGACTGTACAAAGCTGGCAGATGTCTTATGCCGATAGAAGATAGAGACCCTAGGAGTTTGGGGAGGGTGGCCATGTCTTCCAACAGGTCTCTCCATAATGAGGATTATAAAGGTTTGGATAGGGTGGCAAGATATCTATGAGGTTCATCGGACCCTTCCAGATCCTCAATAGAGTAGGCAAGGTGTAATACCATCTAGATCTTCCCCCACATATGCACCGGGTGCATAGTGTTTTCCATGTGTCATAGCTGAGGAGGTAAGTACAAGATCCATCGCACATTATTGACAGGGGTGAGTTGGATATCGATGATGGGGCGACGTTTGTATAGTTTCTAGTGGAGATAGATGATCGACAAGACTGGGTCCTTCATGGGTGGTCGATTACTCTAGTGTGAGTTTCTTGGCAGCACAGGACTCTCTAGAAGAGTACCTGGGAGCGGGAGGCTCATATACCTGCTCAGTACCCCCATTGTTTCCCCTAGTTTTGTTGTAGATTTTACGGATGAAAATACCTAATGTGGGGGAATGTAAACACCCTAAAATCCTATATAATTTTTTTTTAAATTATTTGGGATTATTACATGTTTTTGAAAATTAACGATGCTTGATTCTGAGGACCGGTGTTCCAAAAATAGAATTTTTAACTTTTTTAATGTACGTTTAGTAAACACGTAGGAGGTGTTTTATATCTTTTGAATAGGTGCTTGAATTAAAACATTGAGGGCACCATTGAATCTGCAGTTCCAAGATTCTCTTAAGGGAGGTGTCACTTTGAATATAGAAGGTTGGGAGAAAAATTTGGTTTTCAGACCATTTAAAGAATAATAAAAAAACATGAAAATGTTATTTTATTTTCTCTCCATCGATTGAGCGGCCTGGCGGGAACACTGAGTTGTCAATCCATTTAATGGATTGACTCTTGGTTGTTGTATTCACAACATTGAAACATTAAATATATTTCATAAATAAATTTCATTAAGGTTGTGCAACTCAGTTTATTCTTTCATTTATTTAATTGAGGCTTGGGGATTGGTTTTTGAGAAGGAAGTGCGGAACCTCTGCCGAAGTGATGCGACGTCTTCCATTGACGAGGAATGGAAGCTTCAATGTCATTTTAGGGATCGATCTAGGATCAAAGAATGTCGATGACATCAAAGAAAGAGGATACTTCACCCTCCATAACTGCGACCTCATCCAACGGTTCCCGAAGTTGGGGGCTTGTTATTAAATTTTATCTTTGATGAATTAAATTGCTACCACCTATTACGATGTTAATGCAGAGGGCATGGGAAAAGGAATAAATCTAAGACCCTCCACCTCTTTATTTTTGTCACGTTCTTTGAGGGGAAATCTTACAAAATGGAAGAACCTTGAATCCAAGAGTCGTGAAGTGATGGCGGCATCCCAGGAGGCCCGTAGGCACGAGCGGAAGGGAAAACGAACAACCGGATCTCACCCAGGGGCCCGTAGAAGTCCCAATGGCATCGAACTAGTGCAGAAACACCAGCTACCAGCTTCATTAGGTGAAAGCAGTGGCGGGTGATCATCGGCCGCGAAAGGAGGCAGCACCATGGTGGATGGACAGGGTGGCCGGAAATGGCCGGATGCGGTGGTGATGAGGAGGCACGTTGTAGTGTGCCACGGTGAGTAGGTCGTAGCTTCAAAGCCACAGCGGAAGGGGACCCACTCTCTGTAGGTCCTGTAGAAAGCTAGGTCTGCACCACCGGGCACCTCTAATTAAAGAAACGAATAGATATTTGAGCCGTTCGGGAAGGAGATGGAGCGGCTACCCTCCCCGTGCGGGTTTCCAGATGGGTTATGCGCCACATAGTGGGTCGGACCACCTGGTGGGCCATGCCCAACCAAAGCAGGCTGGCCTGGACTGGTTTGGACTGGGCCGGTCCAAGTCATACCTAGACCAGGTCAGGTTGACCTGAATCGGGTCTGGTCGGACCGGACTGAGACCCCTTTCCGGCCCAGTTAGATTTAAAAGGACGTATCTTTCGAGCCAGACGTCGATTTGACAAATGGTCTATGGTGATGGGATCCTAGGAGGGAGAAAATCATTTTCAGATACTCCACTTGGGTTTTAGAAAATGTTGGATTTTGGCCATTTTGGATCGTACTCAAATCCAATCGGGCCCTCACCACTAAAATGGCTATAACTCTCAAACCGGGCGTCCGATTGACGTGTCATCTATTGCGTGGGAACACTTACGACATGACGACCCTTTGGTTTATGACTTTGTTGAACTTCATAGTAGTTGAGGTACATATGATATCTAGAGGAGCAGATACTATAGAACTCAAGAGCACCAGGTGTGTGGAATCTTGTGGTTGGTTGTCAACATCATAGAGACCCGGTGTGGATCAGCATTCATAGAGACCTTGGGTGGATCAGCATCATAGGGACCATGTGTCGATTAGAATCATAGTGATGCAGTGTGTATCAGCATCATAACAACCCTATGTGGGTTAGCATCATAGCCACCCTCTTTGGATCAGCATTCATAGTAACCCTGTGTGGATCAGCATCATTGCGACCATGTGTGGATCAACATCATATCAACCCTATGTGGATAAGAATTCATAGTCACATTGTGTAGATCAGCATCATAGTGACCCAACGAGGACCATCCTTAAAGCATCCCATCATGGATCAGCTTCATAGAGACCCTATGTGTATGAGCATCATAGAGACCCTGTGTGGGTCAGTATCACAGTGACCATGTGTGGATCAATATTCTATAGACCATGTGTGGATCAGCATTCTAGATACCATGTGTGGATTAGCAGTGCGCAACCCGAAGAGTACCGGCCTTAGAGCATCCCGTCATGGATTGGCGTTATAAAACCCTATGTAGATCGACAATGGAACAACTCCCTTGTGGTTCAGTTGTGGAACTTTCTAACAGAATAAAATAATATAGCTTAGGTATAATCATATTTATTCTTATACTCTAGGTTGTTTACCTAGTTTGAGATGAGTCTATTGGTTTTTTCTTTTTGGTTTTCCTTTGTGGAATTTTGAGAGACTTTTAGGGGTCTCAGGGTCCATACTGAGTATTTTTATACTCACCCATGCACGGGCTTCGCCCGCACCTTGTTGTGTCTTGTGCAGATGATGGGCAGCCTTGACTGAGACTCGGGGAGCTAGGACCTAAGGGTGGATGATGGTGACGTATGACATGGAGACCTGTGGAGACAAGTTGTACCAACCCTTCAGGTGGGATCCTTGGTGGATGATCACATGAGCTGTTTTCTGGTTTGGTTGTAGTAGTATATTTTTTGTTGGGATTATATTCGGGCCCCTTTACCTTCAGTACACACTTTTACTACTACAGTTTTACATCATGGTTGCATCTTTTTATGCTCTTGGTCTGTGTGTTTTTACAAGTTTAAATGAAATTACATCGTGTTTTAGGGATACACCTTTCCACTGCTAGTCTCTAACCCCTAGCCTATGGATAGCGGGCTTGGGGTAGTCACGGCATGGGCCCCAGGGGACGGGTCGTGACACAAATGATGTAGCTTCCCCAATTTTGTTTCAACATATCCATGTTGTGTCAATATTTTAGAACATGTTAACAAATTTCGAGGTGGTCTATAATCAATGAAACCAATGAATTTTGACTTGTTCAACCGAAATCTATAAGATGCATTGAGAAATATTTGATGACACATGAAGTAACATTTTCTACAATGAGGTTTCTATTCAGGGTCAAAATCAAAGTTACAAAAAAGACAATCCAAACCCATGTAATTGTTCCAAGAAGCTAAATTCCCATGTCCAAGAATTTCACTAATGGTCCACAATAGAGAATCTTTAATTTTGAACTTTTTTCTAGAAGTTGCATCATATGTATCAAACACGTTGCTCCATAACTTCTGTAATTCTCTAATTAGAGGCTGCAAGTATACATCAATATATTTTCTAGGAATTTTTTTCCTTGAATAATCATTAAAATGATAAAATATGTTTGTTTCGTACACATCTATGGAGTCATATTGTGAGGGATCAAAACAACTGGCCAAATGCTATAACTAGTACTCAAAGTCCCAAATGGGTTGAATACATTGGTAGTCAATCCCAATAAAAAATTCCTAGGATCATATGAGAAATATGGATGTAATTAATCAAATGTATTCTATGATTTTTAATCTCTTTTATGTCACATTAACCCATTATTCTTATTATCTACATAATTTCACTTCATGTGTTTAGTGGTTTTTGATGATATGATTAATATTTTTGATTGTGTCTTTAAAGGAAAGTAACAAAAAAAACTTATTAGGTGTGTTAATTTTCTTCTTCTATATAGTAGTATGTTTATTCAAACATCTGGCATAACCCATAGACTACCATATAGAAGAATAATATTTTTGGTGATCCTATCAGCTTAAATCCTCTGCCCAATAAAGCATACAATCATTGGGACACGCATGATATTTTTATATTTCAGACCAATCTTGTTAACAAAATTTTTCATATCATAAAAAGACTCAGGGATATTTGTTTCAAGAAATTCATCACATAGAAATTCCAATATCATAGACATTGTCTTATTTTTAATTTCATAGGTATTTAATATGGTACATCTTTATCCCAAAATAATGTTTTTAATATTTCAATCATTCACTATACAAATCTTGATTTCCATCACCAACTAAACCATGAAACACATCTGTCTACTCAGTGAAGTTTTATCTTACATTAGTATCAATATAATCGAGAGTAGGATCCAATGATATGTTACAATCTTGATCTAGTTTTCCTACAATATCAAAAACATCACTTTTCAGGATCATATTTATAGCACCCTCAACAAGTTTTTCGGATATGTTTTTATGTTAATTTTTGTGTCTTTAAATGTCAAATGCATAATTTATAAGGTTTTTCATTTCATTGTCCATTTTCGATGAAGGTGGGAGCTCATTCTATGGATTAACATCAGTGCTCAACCTTTCTGTAACATTTGATTCTCTATTCCAAATACGAAAAAAAATATTGAGGAGGGAATTGCTTCAATATCAAGTGTTCATAAATTTCATCTCACTTCAACCATATTCTAAATTTACATTTAGGACATGGACATATTATTCTCCCATCAATGGATCTATTGTAAATTGAAAAATATAAAAACTTCTCCAAACCCTTTTCATGTTGAGGTGTTTTCCACAGTAATGTGATCCAGCTTTTATCCACATATATCAGAATCTACCAACACGTTATTAAAATAAATTACAACACATAACTATTACAAAATAGGAAAATAGATTCATATATACCAGTTGAAAAAAATATTGTTATGTTAAAAAGGGATTCCTATATAAATACACAAGAAGGGATCAAGAATCAATTTTCATGACTTTGCGAGTTCAATCAGTCAATTTAAAAATAATTATATTTAAGAATGGATAAATCATGTAACATAAATTCTTTGAGGTTAAACACTTTTTAACTCTATATATGTTTTTTGACACATTAAATAACAAAATTCCATTTTAAAATTCCAATTAAATCCATTCATGTATACGTCATGAATGTAATATATACCAAATATGATGCATGCACATGGGCCTCATTCTAGTGATAGAGGATACAAAATTTAAAATAACAACATTTTTAAGAACATTATATTTCATAAAAAACTCTATCATAGTAGAAAAATTAAATAATAACAATCCTAGACCCATGGTAACTAGGAATTACCACTGAAAATGTTTTCATGACTCACATATATATGGTCTATCACAGGATTTGATAAACTCATCATATTCCCCTCTTCCATCTACCCAATTCATAAAATGACCAAAATTCTATGATGTCACGTTGTAATTCTCCATTATAGAACCATTATATGAGATGAGGTTTGACAAACCTCAAGCATTCCAACACATATTCATGTTGATGAAAACTTGTTTCATGGTACTAATTCATATTCTATGGTGGAAGAATATATCAAATTAGAGTATACAATAACAGAAAAATAACCAAGACATCAACCACATAAAAATATAAACAATAAAATAAAAAATATATATAATAAATTCAATGAATAATTCATATTGTCATACAAACACTAATAACCCAAGGGATGACAAAAAATATAAAATAAACCAAAAACTAAAAACCCATAAATCTAGACCTACATCTATACTCAGGCCTCAATACTCTCTATCTAAAAATATGCATCAAGATTTTCAATACCTATCCACTGCATGTGATGTTATTAGATGAAGTTTAAATATAAGGTATGAATTCACATAGGGGTTCCCATGAATGGTGTGAGAAATACATCTCTATAGGGCCTTACCAGGTGCCACAAGTATATTCTATCATATTAATGTATACATAAAGAATAAAATAAACATTCCACACAAGATCATTGTATTTAATGTGAAAACATGGACATCGTGACTCCCTATACATCGGGTCACCTTATGTTTACAATGAAACTACAAACCCGATCAAACATGCTTCAAATAAATTTCATAATACAACTCATTTCCTTTTCTATTCAATCATTCCTATTCACACCCCATACCCAAGAATTCGAGGTAGGGTAGAATACAAATATAATATAGTTTCCTAATGGAACTATGTATGTCTATATATTAACATCTCATCCCACTGTATTATTTATAATGTTAGGGTTCATCGATCTCATCTCACAATGTTCTATGGAACAACCCTCTAATTATGTGTCCTTAACTTAATAATATTAAATAAAGGTAAACATATCACACTACCAAGATTTTAGGTTGGTAAACAATAAACAACATTATGTGATAGGGATTAACCATACCTTTTTAAAATATAACCCTCTTCTCGAGGAATAATGAAATAGTTGTAGTTCCATAAATAATGTCACATCCCAAGTCACTTATGGGAGGTCAAATAATTCACACTAACCTATCACCAAAAACTTTAGTGAGGTCACATAAAGAACATGAATCATAGGTAAGGGCCATGTTAGTCAGATAGCTCACCAGATAATCCTAGATATGTATGTAGTCGAGAGTTATCCCCTCATCATAACAAGTGCTACATCACCCATTAGATAATCCATTTGGAATTTCAGAACCATCATGATTTATGATCTTTGATACAAGCTAACACACTTTTATACTTAGTGATTCAACATCATAACATGTTGTCCTAAATAAGATATTAATATCTATTCCAACATAATTGAATCAACACCACATTCCCAGTCATGCTACCCAGGGACTATCCTAATCTATGTCACTCTGAACACCATGTAATCCAAATAACAATTACTAATCAAATCCCACCACACACTTATTGGCCCCATAATGAATATTCTAATGGATATACATTAATAAATTACTTTTCAATGACCCAATCCATCCCACATTATTCTATCCCAATGTAACTATCCCACTTAGAATTCTTATTATGTCCCAAACCACCCTCATCATGGTGTCACTCACCATGGTTATAATGTTTGATCATCTGACTTGTCATCACTAGGCCTAATACTCTCCGACCTACATTACTATACCTTGAAAATGAATCATACAAAACCTATTTATCACCTTATACAAATATAAAAACCAATGGAATTCCCCCAACTAGGGTGACACTGTCACATTTTGGTGAAATAGTTATCGGGTGATCCCAATTCTCCCAGGTGATCAAGTGAACTAGTCTCAAGTATTGGAGACCAAAAACCATCATATCCCCTTCACTCAACAATAATATTCCCTATAAATTCAACCAAAGTCTATATGATATTCTTGTAGTTTTAATTCATGCAAAAACAAAAATATTAGCTTGAATTATAGGTACCACGAACCTCTATATTTACTTAGAACCTAATCCATACTCTATTAGAAATCATCTAATATCATTCGTGTTGCATCTAAGTTCGTATCAACTCTAAAAATTTTATCACATCATATAACATTAATAACTACCTATAAATAATTATAATTATATATTTAATTTAAAAATAGGCATAAATGTTATAAAACACATCAGGCACTACTATCGCAATGAACACATGTCCAGCACCCGTTATATGGTATATAAAGATCCCTCAAAACTATACTAGAAAAAAACTGATGAAATAAAACCCATTTTACCATCAATATCATCCAATTTTTGAAGAAAACCAATAGTAAAAATTTTCAATGTGTTACCTTCACATGCCACTAGACAATTGAGGGGAGGCGAGGTGGGGGTCGGGATCAGTGGTGAGGGGAATTGAGGTGTAGTGAGGGATGAAAAGGCAAGGTGCGGTGAGGGATAGAGATTAATGGAAAGGTGAGGCGTGGTGAGGTGTGGTGAGGGACGATGAGTGGAGGCAATGGTTGGTGATAGGAGGCAATTAGGCTAGGGCTTGAGTGAGTTAGCAGGGTGGGGGTTGGGTGTTTTGGGGGATCAAGGGTGTTGGGGGAGGGGAAAAGTTTCACATTTGTCAAATTTTTTGACTTTTTAGCAGAGGTTTATAGAAACTACGATAAAATTATTTAAAAAAAATAAGTTGTGATTTAATATAATGATGATAAAAATAGCTACTAAATGCTCAGTTTTGTGTAGTTGGAATCCCTTACTGTGAAGGGTTTAGTGGTAAGAGCATTCCGCCAATGTTTTGAGTTAGGTGGTTCCGTATCTAGCTTGGGTTTTTGAAATTAATTTATCAAATTTTGATAAATTTTATAATTATATAAAATTTAATGATATTACTGATTCATTTTTGTGTATGGAATTGGATTTTTATAAAACATTGTTTCCCCATAATTTGGGTGAATGAAAAGGGTTTTTCAAAGAATAATGGAACATATTTTTTAAATGGTTTTCAAATAATGAAATGACGAATTGGACTGATGAATTGGTTTGGAAAATAGATCACATGGGAAGACATGGGTACTTAGGTGGAAGGCATAGAAATCTGTCTCATCCACTACCATGGTGTTTTATCAAGGGTCTTTCCTCTTCTCACTAGGTCTCTTGTTTTATGGAGTTGATAGAATTGTTTGTGGTTAAATGTATAGTCTGTTCCTTAGATCTCTATACATAATGTGAAAATTTTGTGGCTTGATGTGTACATGATTTTTTATGTTTAGTATGAGTATCATAGCTATTTGGACCAATTGTGATCCCTGGTGTGATGTTACCTATGCATCTTCTTTTGGAATTTACATTGTTGTTGCAATACCATATATTTTCTATGAGATGTGAAGAATTTTTTTGAAATTATATGTCTTCTATTTTATATTGTCATGATATTATTTCGAATTGATTTACCTATTTTATTAGGAAATGTGAAAAAAGGGAAAAATTGGTTTCGATGATTTTCATATAAAAACTGTTAAATTGTTATCATACCTTATTTTATTTAAGGTTGAGAATTCATAGATTATTTTTTTGTGACTTGATATGGAAAACCTAGGTAACATCCTATATAGGATGTTAGCTCACACCATGTGTACCCCTTCAAAGGTGTGTAGACCTAATTAATTATTTTGATGTAGGGAATAGAAATGTGGTATAGTGAGGGGTGAGGTTTTCTATCAACTGGGATTTGGGTACCTAGTGGTAAAATGGTGGGAGGTTTCCCAAATTATCACATGGAGTAGTTGGAGTAGTTTTTTTGTTTTTTAGTCCTTTATAGTTAGGCTTTTCACATAGAGACTATTTTCATCATTTTTATGTCCTATCAATCTCATTGATTTTGATATGTTATGGAATGTATCTATATCTTCAACAATTTCCTTCTGTTATGGGTATATATTCCATGTTGTCACATTAGGTTGGGAGAAACTATCCCATCATGTTTTTTATGCTCGACTGATAGTGACCACCCCATGGGGATCAGGAATACCATTCAGGTATGTGACAGATCAGGTCAGTTACTAGTTTGAGAGGGTATTTGTGTCAGTTAATTATAGTTTGTCTACTACCATCTATTCATGCTGAGGTTGTTGTCATGGCTGAGGTAGTTAGGCATTTGAGGCTCAATGCCACCAGGGTGGAACAATATAGTTATGTCCGAATACATCATAGGTTTGTTGTTTGGGCCACATCTATGTATTACAACCATCACTAGTGAAGCAGAGTCCATGGCCTTATATAGTATGATGTACTATTCTAGTAGCTTGTACATTATTTTATTCCATATTATTATAAGTGCATAATACTCTTTAATATTTTTAGTAATTATTGAATGTATGGGCCTATAAATGGAGTTCTTCTGCGGTATAGTGACTCCTAACACAAATTTGGCCATTCGATCTAAGAGTTTATTCATATGAAAGGAGTTAAACTTTAAGATAAGTGGGTGTTGTTTTTTGTGGAATTTAATTTTCCTCATGATGACCTAGATGTCTAGTCTTTTTATGAGGAATCAGTGAATGTATTTTTTTAAATTCTGTCATGCATTTTATTGCTTTGGGGATGTATTTCATGATGATTTATTTATTGTTTCCTATGACATTGGTGGAGTTCACCAGGGATTTTGTTACTAGTATGTGTAAAGACCCGTAAATTTGAAGGAAAATTTTTTTTTTCTCAATTTTCTTTGGAATTTTACAAGAACGCAGTTTCTGACGGCACCTGATTCCGAGGCTCGGTGTGCCCGGAATCATTTTCCGAAGTTTGGCTCGGGTACGTTCAGTGAACAGACGAGCGGGTTTTTCTAACTTTTAAACCGGTGCTCGGAATCGAATTCTAAGGGCACCGATGGAATCGCAGTGCCGGTATTTGCTTAGAAACGCCTCTTCCGGAGTTGTGTTTGCCCGGGTGTGGTTTTTAATTTTTGGGCTTAAAGTTAAGAAATAAAATAATTGGTACGACAAACTTTATTTTATTTCACTTAAAGACACTTAAAAGCCACTTAAAGCTGCTTATGCTGAGTTGATGCGGATAGGGTGCTATCCAAAAATATCCTACCCTCTTGGTAGGATATTTGTGAGGTGGGGCCCGCACGAGCCCCACCGTTTCTTTTCTGCTAAGTAACGCCCCCGCGAAAACCGTCATTATGAAAGTCAATTGATGCGTTTCTTAAATTCTTAACACACCAACTAATTGGACGGTTATCTTCGTTAAATTAATTCTACGAATTAATTTAATCGTTTCTTAACCTATTTACAATCTGTTGGCGTAATAATAAAATAAGACCAATGCACGACTTCCTGAGGATTTCTCGTTGAGAGGATTTTGACAGAAATTTTGTGCTTTAATCCTCCTTCGCGAAGAACGCGAAGAACGCAAAGAACGCCGTCACCCTCGGAGATTGACGACGCTTCTTCTGACACGTTCTTTCCCGCAACAATCTCTGATCACCAACTGCTTGAGGTAGGAGATTTCGCGTTTCTTCTTTTAAATCTCTTTGTGGGTTATAAGAACATCATGGATTTAATTAATATAATTAAATCTACATGTTCTTGAACCTCGGAGTTCGTCGACGCAACACCATTTTCCGCGACGAAGTGACGCCCTTCTGCGACGATGCGACCCCCTTCCACGATGCGACGATCACCTCCCTCCGCGATAATTAATTCCATGAAGAGCGCACGCTCGACGACTACGGCGAGGTAGGGGTTTGTTGTGAAATAATTTATATTTCCATGGATGTTCCTCCTAAAACAAAGAACCTGGATCAAGTGAAATTTTAATTTATTAAATTGTATCTTGTTACGTTTCCATATGGTAATTTATTTATTTCCGATTGTTATCACCTAACGCGGAGGGTGCGGGCCAAGCAAACACGGCCCGACCACCCTCCGCATTTTTCCATTGATGCGCGGATTGGCGAACGATGACAAACGGGGCCGCAATGGCGTTTTGAGTGCCTGGTAGTGAAGAATGGGACCCGGGAGGAACTTCGGCGCAGATGGAAGTGGATTCGGACCACCGGAGCAACTCCGGTGACCCGCGAAACCCACCGGCATCGCGGGTCACCGGCGCGGTGGCGCCTGCGGCCGGAGGCAGCGGCGCCCCGGCGTGCTGCCAGACAGGGCCGACGCGACTGAAGTCGTGGCGGCGGCGGCCAGCGGACCCGCGGCCACGCGCGTCCGGTGCACACGGGACGCGGCTTTGCCGCATCCGCTGATCCAGCACGGCCCCACGTGGGGCCGCGGCGCTTCATTCCGTGGGGGCTAGCGCCCTGTGGTTCCTCCGCTCGGCCGGCTCGGCCGAGCCGAGCCGGGTCACGCCAAACCGGGTGGGTCCGGGCCCAGACCCCCCGTTTCCGGACCTTTTCGGTCCTTCGCTCATAACTTGAGATACGGGCCTCCAAACGGTGCGTCTTCAGTGGCGATGAGATCCTTGGATCGAGACGGTCGTTTTGGTATATCTCACTCAAGGTTTCGGAATACTTTGGGTTCGGCCGGGTTGGTTCGTACACAAAACCAACCGGGCCCTCGGAGCGGAAACGCTCATATCTTGAGCTTCGGACGTCTGATTGACGTGTCGTCGACTTTGATGGATTCCTATAAGTGAGAAGGATCTTTTGGATTACTCCGCCAGAGGTTTGGATGCTGGTGGAGTAAGGTCGAGTTGGTTTTGCCTTAAAAACCAACCGGGCCCCTAGGACCAAAAAGCCAATAACTCTCAGACCGGGCGTCCGATTGACGCGCCGTCTGCGACGTTGAGTTCTTGTTGATGATACGGAACTTTTGGATACATCAAATCTGGACTATATTTCAGTTTATGTATCATCCTCTCGGCTCGTGGAGCGGACCCTCCCGAACGAGCTTGCTGTGTGCGGGAACCCTAGAGCTGGCTGCGACTGCTACTGTGACGGCGACGACTGTGCAGAGATCCTCAGTGGATTCGACGGCGATGACTATAGCACTCAGCGATCCTTTGTGGGTCAGTGCTACCAATCCTGTGTGGGTCCAATCCTGTGTGGGTCAGCGCTCAGCGGTCCTGTGTGGGCTAGCGCCTACAGGTCCTGTGTGGGCCCGATCCTGTGTGGGTCTATGCGGGGGTTAGTTACCTATCGATCCTTTGTGGGTCAGATCCTTTATGGGTCATTGCGGGGGTTAGTACCTATCGATCTTTTGTGGGTCCAATGACTTAGATGGATCAGTGATCATCTCTATTGTCATTCGAAGAAGTATACCTGTGTGAGCTGAAACCCTGTTTGCTTTCCTTTGTGGACTGTGTTGTGCTATCCTGTGTGGACTTACGTTTTTCTTTCCTTTGTGGAATTGTTTTGTGCTATCCTGTGTGGATTTACGTTTTGCTTTCCTATGTGGACTGGGTTTTACTTGAGCTCAGATGTTGGAGCCAAGTGACAGTTGATGACTTGGGTATTTGTATGGGCATATACCTAAGCTGTGTCAGATGTTACTTCGTGATTGTATCTTTCCTTTGTGGTTTATCCTTTGTAGATTATGGGAGACCTTCAGGGGTCTCGGGGTCCCTACTGAGTAGCTTATACTCATCCCTACACGGGCTATGCCCGCACTATGTTGTGTTGGTTACAGACGATGGACAGCGCTGATCGCGGTGGAGACTCGCGGAGTAGGACAGTACCTGGAGGTGGACCACTGGGTGGGGAGTACTCAGAGCGGACGGCTGGACCGAGGAGCTGTGGAGGCTATCTGTACTCACCCTTTAGGTGGGACTTCCAAAGGACAGCTCGACGCTGTGGCTTTACTTTTCAGTTGTTGTTTTTCCCCTTTCAGTTGTACTTTACAGTTGGGTTTGTATTTCCTGCCCCCTTTACTTTTCCGCACTTACTGTTATACCATCTTTTACTTAGTATTTACTTTTTTCTGCTTTCTTACTCTGTGGTGCTTGTTTACTTTACAAAGTCAATGTCTTCCCTTTACCGGGATTTATGCCTTGGTGCTTGTCGCCAGCCCCTGGCCAATGGAAGGCAGGCTTGGGGTAGTCACGGAACGGGCCCCGAGGATGGGTCATGACAAATTGGTATCAGAGGAGTTCAGTTCTACCGCATACTCTGATCTTTCTTCTATGTGAAGCAATAGTGTTTAGCGTATTGGGTGTGGTTATCAGTCCAGGGAGCCCAGTGTTGGTGCGGCAGCCGACGTATCCATACACCAGGACCCTGACTTCTGATTTCCGACTTAATGCACAAAAACATTGATTGCATGTGTGTTTCAAGTTTTCTTTGTGATTACTATATGTCAGCTCACCAAATATACTGTTCTAACCATGGTGCACCTGTTTCCTTTTTAGGATGGACCCACGACGGCAGCCAGCTAGGGTTCCGAGAGTCGTACGTGATGACAGCCCGCTGAGCGACGAGGCCTCGGTGCAGGGCCCTTTGACAGCAGAGGCACCGGCGGTACCCCTACCCACCGAGCCACCGATGCTTCCAGCCCCAGCCGCTGATGATGCGCGTCGCCTTAGTGCACTGTATGAGTTCCAGCGCCAGCGACCGCCTAGGTTCCGTGGGGAGACGGACCCCCAGGCAGCCGAGGACTAGCTGGAAGCAGTTGTACGAGTTTTCAGGCTACTGAGGACACCAGAAGACCTCATGGTGATCCTCGCAGCGAGCCTACTGCACGCAGCAGTGGGCCGATGGTGGAGCTTGATGCTCCAGGTGCACGATGAGACATCTCTTCTCTGGACGGACTTTGAGATCCTCTTCCGCTCAGAGTTCGTCCCAGCCACCCTCCGTGCGGTGCGCATCCAGGAGCTTCTTCAGCTGCGGCAGAGCAGCTTGACGGTCACCCAGTACTCGACGAGATTTAGCGATCTCTCGCGCTACTCGATCGACATGGTACGTGACCCATTCTTCCAGGCTCGGACCTTTGAGCAGGGATTGAGACACGAGATCAGGGCATCGCTGATCTCCCTAAGCATTCCGACTCAGGCAGGAGTACTGGAGCGAGCCCTTCTGATCGAGAGATTTCTTGCTGAGTCCATAGCGAGACCTACTACAGGGCGGTAGGTAGCAGAGTCTTCAGTAGCAGGTAGCCGACGGATGACTCAGGGGTCCTGGCAGACTAGACCCTCACGTAGATGGCCTCAGGACACTAGCTCAGCAGTGCGGGGCACATAGCGTGGAGCTAGTCTTTCGAGAGGCAGGCACTGCTACACATGCGGCGGGCAGGGCCACATGGCTCGTGACTGCCCGACCCACCGTGCCGAGGAGCAGCAGACAGTGGAGGGGCCACCCAGGCAGAGGTAGAGGGTTGACCGTGGTGGTCCGCAGGGAGGAGGCGGACGAGGAAGAGGAGCTGGCCGAGCAGCAGGTGGTGGGCGACGCTTTGAGGCTCTACCACCACCACCACCAGGAGGTCCACCCCGACCATAGGGAGCTGGCGGGCAGAGACAGGCACAGCTCCAGGCAGCGGAGGCCTATGACCACGGCACGCCCGAGATGATTTGAGGTACGATCGGTGTCTATTCCACCCTTGCTGCTGTTCTTATAGACACAGAAGCGAGTCACTCTTTCATAGACGCTGCCCTTGTTCAGAGCTCGGAGATTCCGACAGAGCCGTTGGCTCGATCCTTACGGCTAGAGACTTCTATGGGATCAGACTCGACGATTATGCACTGGTGCCGGCAGTGTGAGCTTACTCTAGGAGGCGAGAGCTTCGGCTGGGATCTTCTTGTAGTGGCGTCGAGGCCTTACGACGTCATCTTGGGCATGGATTGGTTATCTACAGTTCATGCTCAGATCAACTGTATTAGGCACATGGTGTGATGTGTACACACCGATGGGAGCAGGTTCACCTTCACCGGTGAGAAGGGAGCCTTCGCAGCATAGGATGGACTTCCGCAGAGGAGAGGACAACCCATCACTCATCAGTTGGATAGCCTCATCCAAGGATCAGTTGACGTGAGGAGTCCTAGTTTTCCTGCAGTGGTGGATCAGTATGCGGACGTCTTTCCTGACGACGTCCCAGGGCTACCTCCTCGTAGAGAGGTAGACTTTCATATCGACTTGTACCCCGGGACAGCCCCGATATCGACTCCAGCATATCGGATGGCCCCCACTGAGCTTCGAGAGCTATGGGTACAGTTGGAGGACTTGCAGGGCAAGGGATTCATCTGACCCAGTGTTTCACCCTGGGCTTCCCCGATATTGTTCGCCAAGAAGGCGGACGGGAGCTTGCGACTGTGTGTCGACTATCGTCTCCTGAACCAGGTGACAGTGAGGAACAAGTATCTGCTACCGAGGATTGATGACCTCTTCGATCAACTCAAGGGTGCTCGGTGGTTCTCAAAGATAGACCTCAGGTTAGGCTATCATCATCTCAGAGTTCGAGACGAGAATGTATAGAAGACGACCTTCAGATGTCGGTATGGCCACTATGAGTTCTTGGTAATGCCTTTCGGCATAACCAATGCTCCAGTAGTGTTCATGGGCCTCATGAACAGGATCTTTCAGACATACCTCGATCGATTTGTCGTAGTCTTCATCGACGACATTTTGATTTACTCGACGACTGAGGAGGAGCACACCTACCACTTGCGTGTTGTACTAGACACACTCCGAGAGCACCAGATTTATGGAAAGCTCTCGAAGTGTCATTTCTGGATATGTGAGGTCCACTTCTTGGGACACGTCATTTCTGAGGTGGGAGTTGCGGTGGATCCTGTGAAGATCGAGGCAGTTCTAGCTTGAGAGCCACCCAAGAGCATGACAGAGGTGCGGAGTTTCTTGGGACTAGCTGGATACTATCGAAGATTTGCGCCAGAATTCTCCAGAGTTTCGGCACCACTCTCAGCTTTGACGAAGAAGGGGAAACCCTTTGTGTGGTCATACAGATGTCAGCAGAGCTTCCAGGAGCTGAGACATAGATTGACCAGCGCACCTATCTTGAGGTTGCCTGAGGAAGGAGTAGGGTACATAGTCTACTGTGATGCATCAGGGACCGGACTCGGATGTGTCCTGATGCAAGAGCGGGCAGTGATCGCCTATGGATCATGTTAGTTGAGGCCGCATGAGTAGAACTACGCTATCCATGACCTGGAGTTAGTAGCAGTGGCCTTCGCCCTGAAGACGTGGCGACACTATCTGATGGGCGAGCGCTTTAAAGTCTTTTCTGACCATCAGAGTCTCAGGTACATCTTCTCTCAGAATGACCTGAACCTGAGACAGTGGCGATGGCTTGAGTTCCTCTAGGACTATGACTTTGAGATAGTCTACACTCCTGGGAAGGGGAACGTGGTAGCCGATGCTCTCAGCAGGAGGACGAGCATTCAGCTACTTGAGGAGGCGACAGAGCAGCTAGCCGCTTTGCAGATATCCTTCGTGGATAGAGATGGAGCATCCTTCCTTCAGTCTCTCACAGTCACTCCTCCACTACTACAGCAGATCAGAGAGGCACAGCGTGGGGACGCCGACTGTGAGACGCGGCGTGCGCAGTTATCCTCAGGACAGGCACCTGATGGCTTCTACTTTGGAGCAGAGCACGACATCCTTTTCAGAGGACGTACCTTAGTACCAGTCGCTTTACAAGAGGAGGTGCTGAGAGAGTTTCACACTTCTCCTTTGGCGGTACATCCTGGAGTGGCAAAGATGTACCAGGACCTCAGACGACAGCACTGGTGGCCAGGCATGAAGAAGGTTGTGGCAGAGTTCGTTTCTTGATGCCTCACCTGCCAGCAGGTGAAGGCAGAGCATCAGGTACCAGCAGGCTTGGTACAACCCTTGGAGGTCCCGGAGTGGAAGTGGGACGGGATATCTATGGACTTCGTGACTGGACTTCCACGCACTTCTAGAGGTCACGACTCCATCTCGGTGATTGTCGACCGACTCACCAAGTCGGCTCACTTCTTACCCATCAGAGAGTAGGGCTCAGTGGAGAGCTTGGGACGTCTTTACGTTCATGAGATTGTACAGCTTCACGGTGTGCCATCATCTATCATCTCCGATCAAGATGCTCGCTTTACTTCCTTGGAAGGGGTTGTAGGAGGCGTTAGTGATGCAGCTACGTCTGAGCACCGCCTTTCACCCTCAGACGGATGGACAGATGGAGAGGACCATTCAAACTCTCGAGGACATGCTCCGCGCATGTGTCCTCGACTTTGGTCACAGCTGGGAGGACCACCTACCCTTGGTGGAGTTCGCGTACAACAACAGCTACCACTCCACCATCGGGATGGCACCATATGAGGAGTTGTACGGCAGACCTTGCAGATCTCCTTTGTTCTGGACAGACCCTGGGGAGTCAGCACTTTTGGGACCAGAGATGGTCCAGGCCACGACAGAGAAGGTCCAGGTCATCCAGGAGTGGATGAGGACAGCTCAGAGCTGGAAGAAGTCTTACGCTGACAAGAGGTGGAGGCCACTAGAGTTCGAGGATGGCGACCACGTCTTCTTGGGGGTCTCACCTCGACGTGGTTTACAGAGATTTGGCTGAGGCGACAAGTTGTCTCCACGCTTCATCGGGCCTTTCCAGGTCCTCAGCAGGATCGGCGAGGTGGCTTATCGCCTGGCTCTACCACCTCAGTTGCACCGGGTGCACGACGTCTTCCACGTATCTCAGCAGAGGAGATACGTGCATGACCCGACACACATCATTGACCATGGGGAGATGGACGTTGATGATGGGGCGACTTTTGCGGAGGTCCCGGTGGAGATCGGGGATCGACAGGTTCGGGTCCTACGTGGACGGTCGATTCCTCTAGTGTGTATCAGATGGCAGCACGAGAACCTCTAGGAGAGCACTTGGGTGCGGGAGGCTCAGATGCATGCTTAGTACCCACACTTGTATCCCTAGATTTTGATGTATCTTTACGGGGACGTAAAGCCCTGAGGTGGGAGTGATGTAAATACCCGTAAATTTCAAGGAAATTTTTTTTCTTAATTTTTTTTTTGAATTTTAAAAGAACGCAGTTTCTGACGGTACCTGATTCTGAGGCTCAGTGTGCCCGGAATCATTTTCCGAAGTTTGGCTCGGGTACGTTCAGTGAACAGACGAGCGGGTTTTCTAACATGTAAACCGGTGCTCGGAATCGAATTCTAAGGGCACCGATGGAATCGCAGCGCCGATATTTTTTTAGAAACGCCTCTTCCGGAGTTACGTTTCCTCAGGTGTTGATTTTAATTTTTAGTCTTAAAGTTAAGAAATAAAATAATTGTTACGACAAACTTTATTTTATTTCACTTAAATCCACTTAAAAGCCACTTAAATCTGCTTAAGCTGAGTTGATGCGGATAGGGTGCTATCCAAAAATATCCTACCCTCTTGGTAGGATATTTGTGAGGTAGGGCCCGCACGAGCCCCACCGTTTCTTTTCCACTAAGTAACGCCCCCGCGAAAACCCGTCATTATGAAAGTCAACTAACGCGTTTCTTAAATTATTAACGCACCAATTAATTGGGCGGTTATCTTCGTTAAATTAATTCTATGAATTAATTTAATCGTTTCTTAACGTGTTTACAATCCGTTGGCGTAATAATAAAATAAGACCAACGCACGACTTCTTGAGGATTTCTCGTTGAGAGGATTTTGACAGAAATTTTGTGCCTTCATCCTCCTTCGAGAAGAACGCGAAGAACGCCGTCACCTTCAGAGATTGACGACGCTTCTTCCGAGACGTTCTTCCCCGCAATGATCTCCGATCACCAACTGCTTGAGGTAGGAGATTTCGGGTTTCTTCTTTTAAATCTCTTTGTGGGTTATAACAACATCATGGATTTTATTAATATAATTAAATCTACATGTTCTTGAACCTTGGAGTTCGTCGACGCGACACTGTTTTCCGCGACAACGTGACGCCCTTTCGCGACGATGCGACGCCCTTCCGCGACGCGACGATCACCTCCCTCCACGACGATTAATTCCGCGAAGAATGCACGCTCGACGACTACTGCGAGGTAGGGGTTTGTTGTGAAATAATTTATATTTCCGTGGATGTTCCTCCTAAAACAAAGAACCTGGATCAAGTGAAATTTTAATTTATTAAATTGTATCTTGTTACGTTTCCATATGATAATTTATTTCTTTCCGATTTTTATCACCTAACGCGGAGGTTGCGGGCCAAAAAAACACGGCCCGACCACCCTCCGCAGTTTTCCGTTGATGCGCGGATTGGAGGACGACGACAAACGGTGCCACAATGGAATTTTGAGGGCCTGACAGTGAAGAATGGGACCCCGGAGGAACTTTGGCGCAGACGGAAGTGGATTCGGACCACCGGAGCAACTCCGGTGGCCCGCGGAACCCACAGGCGGCGCGGGTCCTGCACACACGGGACGCGGCTTTGCCACGTCTGCTGATCCAGTGCGGCCCCACGCGGGGCCGCGGCGCTTCATTCTGCGGGGGCCAGCGCCCCACGGTTCCTCCGCTCGGCCGGCTTGGCCGAGCCGAGCCGACCCGCCGGGCCGGGTCGCGCCCAGGTCGGGTCAGGCCGCCCTGGCCGGTCCGGGTCGCGCCAAACCGGGTCAGACCTGGACCCGGGTCGGGTCGACCCAGTTCGGGCCGACCCAGGGGGGTTGGGCCGGGTCGGTCCGGGCCCAGACCCCCCGTTTCCGGACCTTTTCTGTCTTTCGCTCATAACTTGATCTTTGAGCCTCCGAATGATGTGCTGTCATTGGCAATGCGATCCATGGATCGAGAAGGTCATTTTGGTATATCGCACTCATGGTTTCGAAATACTTTCAGTTCGTCCGGTTTGGTTCGTACACGAAACCAACCGGGCCCTCGGAGCGGAAACGCTCATATCATGAGCTTCAGACATCTGATTGGCGTGCCGTCGACTTTGATGGATTCTTATAAGTGAGACGGATCTTTTGGATTACTCCGCCCATGTTTTGGATGCAGGTGGAGTACGGTCGGGTTGGTTTTTCCTTAAAAACCAACCAGGCCCCTGGGACGAAAAAGCCAATAACTCTTAGACCAGGCGTCCGATTGACGCGTCGTCTGCGACGTTGAGTTCTTGTTTACGATACGGAAATTTTGGATACATCAACTCTGGACTATGTGTCAGTTGATGTATCAGCCTCTCGGCTCGTGGAGCGGACCCTCCCAAACGAGCTTGCTGTGTGCGGGAACCCTAGAGTTGGCTGCGACTGCTACTGTGACGGCGACGACTGTGGAGAGATCCTCAGTGGATTCAATGGCGACGACTACAGCACTCAGCAATCCTTTGTGGGTCAGTGCTGCCGATCATGTGTGGGTCCGATCTTGTGTGGGTCAGCGCTCAGCGGTCCTGTGTGGGCCAGCGCCTACAGGTCCTGTGTGGGTCTTTGCGGGGGTTAGTTACCTATCGATCCTTTGTGGGTCAGATCTTATGTGGGTCATTGGGGGGGTTAGTACCTATCGATCCTTTGTGGGTCCGACGACTTAGATGGATTAGTGATCATCTCTATCTTCATTCGAAGAAGTATACCTGTGTGAGCTGAAACCCTGTTTTCTTTCCTTTGTGGACTGTGTTGTGCTGTCCTGTTTGGACTTACGTTTTGATTTCGTTTGTGGAACTGTGTTGTGCTATCCTGTGTGGATTTACGTTTTGCTTTCCTGTGTGGACTGGGTTGTACTTGAGCTCGGATGTTGGAGCCGAGCGAGAGTTGATGACTTAGGTATTTGTATGGGCATATACCTAATTCGTGTCGGATGTTACTTCGTGATTGTATCTTTCTTTTGTGGTTTATCCTTTGTGGATTATAGGAGACCTTTAGGGGTATCGGGGTCCATACTAAGTAGCTTATACTCACCCCTGCACGGGTTATGCCCGCACTACGTTGTGTTGGTTGCAGACGATGGACAGCACTGATCGCGGTGGAGACTCGTGGAGTAGGACGATACCTGGAGGTGGAAAACTGGGCGGGGTGTACTCGGAGCGGACGGTTGGACCGAGGAACTGTGGAGGCTATCTGTACTCACCCTTTTGGTGGGACTTCCAGAGGACGGCTCGATGCTGCAGCTTTACTTTTCAGTTGCTGTTTTTCCCCTTTCAGTTGTACTTTACAGTTGGGCTTGTATTTCCCGCCCCCTATACTTTTCTGCACTTACTGTTGTACCAGATTTTACTTAGTATTTACTTTTTTCCACTTGGTTAATTTGTGGTGCTTGTTTACTTTACAAAGGCAATGCCTTCCCTTTACCAGAATTTATGCCTTGGTGCTAGTCGCCAGCCCCTGGCCTATGGAAGGCGGGCTTGGGGTAGTCACGGCACGGGCCCCAAGGATGGGTCGTGACAGTATGACACATATTTAATTTACTAACTATAGGTTATACCTATTGATCTATAGAAACCCATGAAGTAGTTGAAATAATAATAAATAAAGGGTTTTATATGGAATAATACTTTGACTTGGGGTTCGCATGTGATTTTGTTATGAAGGAGGATGGTACCCTCATATTATGCTTTGATTACCACCAATTAAAATAGCTTATGGTAATGAACTATTATTCACCATCTTGTATAGACTACCTCTTTCACTGGCTCTGTGGATTGATAATTTTCTATATGATCGATTTTAGGTATGGGTATCAACAGGTGATTGTGAGAGCATCAAACATACCCCAAACTGTGATCCAAAGTATGTACTTCATGTGTAAGTATCTTGTTATTACATTTGGCCTTATGAATGCAATGGATTTTTTTTATCACTCTAATGAATTGGGTCTTCCACCTAGTAATGGATATATATTTGGTATTATTTGTTTAAAACATCATAGTGTATTCTCAAACCAGACCCAACCATGACAACCATCTTGAGATAGTGTTGAATACATTATAAGATAACTATGTATATATGAAGCTCATATTTTTACACTTTTTTATTGATAAGGTTCACTTCATGGTTTATATTATTTCATAGGTAGGCATATATATTGACATAGATATGGTAATCATCGTTTTGTTCTAGGAGAAGCCCAATAATGTCAGTAATGTATGTAGTTTCTTCTTTTTATCTTTTTTCTACAAGTAATTCATTCAGGTTTTCTTACACCTATCAGAACCTATTATGTGAAACACTAAAAACTGTGTCATTTTCTTCTATTCAAAATCTTGTTAGAAAAAATGTCATGAATAGAATGGGTGACTAACATCAATGATGCTCCAGATTCTTTCAAAGTTAGGATGAAGTTATAATATATAATTTAATACATAATCAATCAATCATTGAGTAGATTTGATGCATCGTTATTAAGTAGTAGCATACAGGTCCCCCCAATTGAGACCTCAAAAATGGAATTTCCCTACATATGACCATGAGATTGCAACTATGGTTCATTATTTATACTATTTTGAGGAATAATCTTTTGATTAATATTTTTTTATAAGGATTAAAAGAGTATCAAAAAAATATCCAAATAGTGTGATTTCAATATGATAGAGTTCATGTTGGTAGATTACATGTATTCATTTTACATTGAGCAGGATTTTATGCCCGGGAGTGGTGATGCAGTAGTTAAGGACCTAAACTTGATGACTTGGAGATAGGTCCTTCAAGAGGATAACTATGATTTGTATTTTTTGGCATTTTTTTCATAGATAGACCTAGAGAATTATTAATTTTTTTGGGAAAATGTTTTAATAGCTTTAGTATTAACATATTCACTTCTAGAATGGGTGAAAATGAGACAAATTTCAAATCTCGAGGGCCTCTTCATGAGGAAGAGAGTCTCAAAAGATATCCCACCCCCAGTTTGGGTTGTTTCTGAGAGTGAGATCATTTTATTTCATGGGTGTGCATGGGTTCCTACTAACATACAAGAAGAGTAGATGAGGGAATCTCATTACTCTTTTTGGGAATCCCTCCCTAGGATTACTAAGATACAATAATACATGCATTATCAGTATTGGTTTCCTGGTATGAAGAGGCAGATTGAAATTTTTATCACTCAATTCTCCACCTTGAAGTAGGTGAAGGTTAGGCACCAGAGACCTTATAAATACCCAGTAATAACATACATTTAAATTACATAAACTTTGAGGAATACTAAAAACATTAAAAAATAGATTCCAAATAACGATATTAGTTTTCACTTTTGGAAACATGGAATCATGAACACTAGTACATAAGTGGGCTACATTATCCCCCACTAGATTCTTATTAACTAGAACTCTTATTAGACCCATAAAACATAATACATATATTCATAACATGGGAAAAAGAAACATAATAATGGGTGACCTTAGATTCTCAGTAAGGTTAAACAACTGAGATATGAAAACATAATCATGATAATAAAGGTATGATTATACCATCATGAAGATAGAATATCATAATCTGCATATCAAAGATCATAAATAGGAATCATATAATATTGATTGATATTTCATAAGATATTAATCATAAAAAATAAAGAACATGAGCTATGAAAGCATAATACAATAATATGTCCTAGGATTGTGACAGGCATATAAACATATAAAAACTCAATGTCAAGGCCGCCAAACAATCACTTTGTAACATGTTAGACTTGTTCTAATCACATGTGTACCTGTTTCATTCATTGGATGACCTCCTGTGTAACCTCTTGTTTTGGTCTTGGGATGTCCTCTCATGTGATCTCTTGTTTTGGTCACGGGATGTCCTCCTATGTACCCTCTTGTTTCTGGAATGTTATGTCCACCTGTGTACCATCATTTTTTATCATGGTATTTCTTTCTGTGTATCCTATTTTTTTGGACTTTGGATGCCCTTCTGTGTACCTAGTGAGCTCATAAAACATTTATCATTTCCTAATGCATTGGATAAAGATATAGGTCCAAAACACCTCATATTGAAATCATACATACATGTGACATAAAATCATAAATAATTATATAATAACCCATGAAATGAAATGGGTTTTATAAACATGAAATCATACCTTAACCTATAGAAAATGAAACAAGTATCATAATCATTTAATAAAATTATAACACTTTAAAATTAGCAGATTTCAAATACATATAACACATGAAGGAGAAACATATAATTTAAACATCATTCCCTATAATTTAATCCATTTAGGGAAATAATATAAATGGAAAAATTGAATAATTTCTTAATAAGTGAACGATAAACAACAACAAATGTTATATTATATAAGAAATAATTTTTAATGATCTTTTAAAAGCACTTCATGAGGAAATTGACATTTTTCCTTTAAATATTTATCTTAAAACAAAAATCATTTTGAAAAACATTTTCATGAAATTAAACTAGAATAATTATAAAGGAAGCATTGAAATTATTTTGAAATACTTTTTCCTCTCAAAACTATTATAATAGATAGAAAACCATTAGAAAACTATTTTTCCATGAAAATTTATAAATGAATCTTGAACATATTTTTAAAAAAATTTCATTGAAAAAATATTTTAAAAAAATTCTTTAATATTATCATTTTAAACAAGAAATTAAACCTACAAAAATTTGATGGTGGGTAAATCCATACATGTATTATGAGGTAAAAATAACATTTCTTTTTCACTATAAAAATGATATAAAAATGAATCATTCAGAAAGAAATAATTAGATTACTTTGAAAACATTTGTAAAATAAAAAAGGTTAAAAACATATTTCAATGATCATGTGATATTAGTATAATATTCCTTCAATCCCTTTTTTGGAAATCATGGATTTTAAGGAACACATATTTCGAACCAAAGATTGAAATAAAGTAATATTTTATTAAAAATATTTTCTTAATTATCATAACTACCAAAGAGTGTAATTTTTTTAATAATACATGAGAAAATAAATACTAACTATAGGATAAAAAAATTCATGAATTTTTTTTAAATATGGATCATAATATTTCATTAATGAAAATTTGATCATAAATAATCTCAATAAACGATGAAATTATTTCGACAAACTCTTACCACATTATAACTTTGAATCATTCTCCCCATATGAGAAAATAAAATTACATTGATCTTTGAAATATAATCAAAATAATTATATTAATGTTATAACTTTTCAAATGTATTATATTCACGTAATATAAAAATATTGGTGTATAACATGGAATGTTTCTCAAAGAAGGAAAATTGAGGCAAAATCACTTTACCGATTTGGTAACTTTAAAACATAATTACCCTAAAATAAATATCATAAAATAATTATATAAATACACATATATTTATGTATTAGAGTAATAGAATACATTAATTTTAAGTATATACACCACACAAAAGAATTGATCTTTGAATAAGTCAAGTATCTCCTACAAATTAAGAGTGAGGTGATATTTTTTTACCTTGTGTCTTGAATCACATCACACTCATTAAAACATCCTTTATAATAAATTTAATTTTATTATACACATTTTAAAGAACTATATTATTATATATAATACCATATATAATTTTTTTAAGACATTAATTTACCCACTTATTATAAATTCCATATTAAGGTTACGCTTCAGGTAATATACACTTTATTTCACATGTGTCTTAATTTGTAAAATCTTTTATCTTTATACTAATATCATGATTTTTGGAATTTAAACCATGATATTAATATCATGTATAATCATTATATTTTTATTATAATAATATATATAATACAGACGTATGAAATGGAATACATTGTTTATGGAGATGGTAGGTCGTACGTAAACATAAATGTTATTTCCATTTTATTGTTGTATTGAAGGAAAGAAATAAAATGAAATATTTTTATATATTAATATAATATAATTATATAAGAATTATTATTTCATATATATCATATAATTTCATGAAAAACATGCTCGATACATTCAAGGTAGCATGTGAATGAATCACATCACTTTGAGGGTGTGGTAGTCCCCACTTTCTCAAAAGAAATTATCATATTGACACAAAATGGAAGGTATAAAGATATATATTGTAAAAGGATAAAATAATATTAAATTAATAAAAATATAATATATAAAATTTATAAATATAGTTTCTATCATAATTTTCCCCATGACATGCTGTAATGGAAAAAAGAACAATCATTGTTTCGTGAGGCAGTAGTTCTCCAAACATGTAAACTGTATGTTTATTTCCCATTAGATGGAAGTATGTGTAAGTGTAGGTTGAAAACTAGGATGTAAAAACTTTCATTGCATTTATGATACCAGTTTTGATATATAATAAGTAAATTGGTATATTTTAGAGTGTGGATAAATTAATTAATAGAAAGGATCTTGAGGAACAAAGTTACCTCATTTATGGGTATCTCCTTTTGGTTTTCACTAAAGAGATTCCTTGGATGGATTTCATTCCAAAGGTTGGATTCAAGGAGGAAGGGAGGGATTTTTTAAAGATATTTTTTCATAGTTTTATTTTGATCCATGGTGGAATGATAGTTCTAAGGAAGTGGGAGATGAGGTTTCCTTTTATAGTGGGTGAGGAGTGGCACTCTTATAATATTTTGGAAAAGGGAAAACCCACCCACGTTTTATTATTGAATGTGGATCCAATAATGGTCCAATTTATATAATAGGGATGGGGATGAAATACGTGCATCAAATGGATTTTATGAAATTTTATGGTTCATATTAGGCCTTAAGAATACAGATTAGTCTCTTATTTAGATTAATTTATACATAATCATTGTAATTAATTTTAATTACCTTCACTAATAATTTTTGTAAAAAACTAAGTTTAAGTAATTAAAAATTAAAAATTATTATGATTCAAAATATGCAATCCAGTTTCAAATTCCAATAACATAAGTAGAATAAATTAAATTAAATTTAACTCAAGAGACATGACGATAGGGATGGTTTTTAAATTTAAAATGATTAAAAGTTTTCTAAGTGTTTATAACCATTTTCAATGTGAAATTGGTTCCAATGACCTGAATTGGATAAATTGATAAATATGTTATCTAATTATACTTTATAATCAATTTAAAATATAATTTTACCATATAAAAAATTATATGAAAAATAATTTTTGTATTTAATTTCATTATTTTTCACTATTTATTAAAAAATGAATCATCACAAAAAATTACAAAAACATCACCCTAAAATAATTTTTATTTTTCACTTTCAAAATTTAGGTTTGTTTTAAAATATAAAATGTATAGATGTACCGAAATTAAAATTTCAAATAGGCTCTCCATCAAAATGCGGTATAAGTGCCTTAATAAAATTATAGGTTTTTATTTGTAAAATTTTGTTTGTTCTTATCTTATTCATATCAACTATATTAAATGAATATAAAAATTATTTGATTGAATATATATTATATATATTTATTTAATTTCACGCAGTGATTGTAATAAATTTAATTTATTAGGATAAAACAACTTTTGGATCATAAATATAGTTTTCTACAAAACTATTCCCTTTATATTCAATTATTTTATTGTAACTAATTAATTAATTGTGTATTTTTTTAAATCATAGATTTTCAAAAGTTAGTTAATAATATTTATTATTTTAACCAAAAGGATTTTTTAGGTCATAATTTATTAAATAGTAATATTTTAAACATATAGTATGGTTTGGTTAAACCTGGCCTTGTGTGTTATGTAAGGCATCAAGGAAAGTCAGTATTACGTATAATGTAATCTAGCCATAGATATCTATTTATAGAAAGATAACCATTATATGGATGTTGGTGTATGATTATCATGGTATTTCATATAATTCATTACAAATATAGTTCTTTGGTATATGAAAATTATTTTCACTATTTCTTGAAATGAAAATTATCAAAAATGTTAAATTAATTTGAAAAAAATATTTCACAAAATATTGTGGTGTAACATTATACCCCCCCCCCCCCCGAAATGAATTTTACCCTCATAATTCATCTAGATTATTGAAGTTTTAATACATTAAAGTCACTTTCTTAGAAACCCACATTGTAAAAATGAATACTAAAACATCCATTTAAAAAATTGTAGAACCATAATGGTTAAACAAAGTAACTCCTAACTAGATTACCATATTGGAGAACATTGGTGTCAAGTGAAAACATGGACATGGAGGGAAATCATAAATATAATTGAAGGATTTAGGTCCTAAATCACAAATAATATACATATTCAACTGATTTTTTCAGTAAAAATTACTCTCTAACCAGGACATCTTGTATGTTACTGGTAGGGGTGATACACTTATCATCCTTTAGTCATGGGTTTAAGACCCATGGTATTACCCGACTTAATGAGTTGTCTCCCAACATACAAGTTGTCCTTTTCTAAAACTACATTAATATAATTTTAATAATAAATATGATATACATCATTGAAATAATTTTAATAACAAGATAGAATTTTAACTACATAATTAAATAAAAACTCACTACATAAATAATGCATTCAAAGTATAACATAAACCTTCATTTACTAGTTAATATTATAACCATTCCAAAAGATGAAAATACAAAACATTATAAAGTTACAAAATCATCTAAACATTTATTTCCCATATATCGTAAAGTAGCTCTTGGTTTTCTCCTTCTAAACATTTGAATACCCTCATCATATATTCTCTTGAAGCATGGGTATAACCCAAATTGCCATAAATACTTTTAGAAAACATGAATGTTTCATTATTTCAATGGTTACTGGATATATTGCATAAATCCAAGAAGTCTTAAACGTCATCCATGATTTAATATACCACTTTATCATCCAATAAATAATTAGATACATGATAATCATTACTATCAAATTTACTTTATCAAAATCAGTCATCTATTTACCCAAGTGATAAAAAAAATTCTTAACATCTTAATCACATTAAGGGTTACCTTCCTTTAATAAAAATATCACTTTTTTATTTATTTATCATCATAAAATGAATCCTATTAAATCATTAATGAAAAAAATATATTGTACATACTTACATATTTCATGATTAATATAACATAATCTTTGATTTCAAAAACATAAGTTCATCATTCATCTATCTTTACTCTTAAACCATTACTCAAGATTCATTATATTTTTCATGAATACCTATTTCCTAGAATACGAAATAGTAATCATATATTAAGGTTCCTAAACCTCAATATAATCATGATTATCATGATTAATATAAAAATAATAGAAGAACATCACCTAGCTTTCACATGTCATGTGCAGTCACTTTAAATTTAGATGTATAACCAGGAATCATACCATATTCCTTCTTCTATTTATGATTTTTTCACTTGGGAAATCAATTTTTATAATTCCAAAAAATTCCACATCTGAAACATTCAATGTTAACCATGTTCCTACATGTTCTCTCCATTTACTAAAACCAGAATGAATGGGTTGAGAAAGACATTTCATAGATGGAAACCACATAATCATGAAAAATTACGTATAGGATGTCTAAATCATGACACCTACCTTTAAATCGAAGACACCTTAGTTTTATCCTAGATTAATCACATAAATATTTTATTAAAATACTTTATAATGGTTCATGGAGATTTTGTGAATTTCCAAATCATATCCCCAGGGAGAGTCAAACCAGTTGTGCAGTAAGGCCCATTGTCATGTACCAGATTGCCCAGAGTCAATCCTAGAAAAACTTGTAAATTTTTTTACCCAAACATATATCTATTATATATACACACATTATTGTAGTATCCAAATAAGGATGTATTTATAGGAAACCACTCACTCTATCCTTTACCAAAATACAATGACAATTTCTTATACTTTTCCTTATCCTTATACTTATCCTTAGACATGTCCTTAGAGTTCCACTATGGTTTACTCTTCATATTTTTCAAAGTTTAACTAAACCTTTGAACTTATACCAACTATAATGACCCATTCTAAATGTACAGAAACATTAAATCACATTTTTTTATTACTTTAAACACTATAACAACCAATTCCCAAAAATCATATTTGTTTTGTGAAATTGGAATCATGGAAACATGGACTCTTATACATAAGTAAGACACATTATCTCCCACTCAGATTTTCTTAACTAGAACCTATATTATATTAATAAAACTGAATACAAATTTTCATGATGTAGGGGAAAGGATATATAAAATAGGGTGAGCTTAGACGCACAATAAGGGTAAAAAATAGAGATATGTAAACATAATCATGATCATAAGGGTATGAGAAAAGGATCACGAAAAGTGATGATATTAAACATAATATCAAACATAATAAATATGAATCATATAAAAACTATTAATAATTTAAAAGAAATTAATCATATGAAAATAAAGAGCATGAGCCATGGAAGTATAATATGAGAATAGGAAATGGAATTTTAGAAGACACATGATCATATAAAACCCCTATGTGAATGTTGTTTACAAATACATTTGTAACATTCTAGGCTTGATCTAATCACCCACGTACCTACATTTGGCTTTAGATTCCCTCTTATGTACCCTCTAGTTTCGTTCATGGGATTTCCTCTTGTGTACCCTCTTGTTTTGGGATTTGGATTTCCTCTTATGTACCATCTTTTTTGGGGTTGGTATTTCCTCCCGTGTACCCACTTGTTTTAGTATTTGGATGGCCTCTCTTGTACCCTTTTGTTTCAGGTTAGGGATTCCATCCCATTTACTCTTTAGGACCATAAAACATTTCTCATTACCCAATTCATTAGATAGAGATATAGGTCCCACCAATCTCATAATTAAAACATATATACGTGTTACACAAAATGATAAACAATCATATCATAACTGAAGAAATTAAATGGGTTTCATAAAAATGAAATAATAACTTAACATGTGTAAAAATAAATAGGTTTCCTAATCATTTCATAAAATCATACCCCATGAAAAGAAGAATGTTTCATAGACATATAACTAGTGAAATAGAAATTGATTTTGTAAACATCATTCCATAAAATGTAAAACATTAAAATAAATAATATCCATGGAAACATTGAATATCATTTAAATAAAGGAATTAGTGACACTAATGTACGTTATATTAGATGGGAAATTATTTTGAAAGGTCAATTAAAAACACTTCATGAGGAAATTATCCTTTATCCTTGAAAAAATTATTCTTAAAACATAAAACCTTTTGAAAACCATTTTCATGAATATAAACATGAAAACATATAAATAAAACCTTAAAATCATTTTTAAAATCTTTTTCCCATGAAAAATTTTATAGGCGCTTGAATACTTTTTGAAACGCACATTTCTGTGAAAACGTAAAAAATAATCATGATTTTTTTTTTGAATCCCATTTCATTTAAAATAACTTTCAAAAACATTTTCTTAAATATGTAACTTTTAAACATTAAAAAATATATTCAATTAATTCATGGTTGGTAAATACACATATGTTGTATGATGTAAAAAGAATATTCATTTTGTATGATAAAAAGTCTAGAAAAATTCTTTGTTCACAATGTGAAAATAAATTGATTATAAAACATTGTTAAAAGAAAAAATGGGTAAAAATTTATTTTAATGATCATAGAATATTACTAGATTATTCTTTAAATCCCTATTTGGAATGCATGATTTTAAAGGGACATCGATTTCTAATCAAAGAGACAGATAAGGTCATGTTTTCTTAAAAATATCTTATGAACTGTCGTAAGTACCAATGTAACAACCCAAAATTTTGAATAAATATTGTTTCCTAATTTTTTTTGTTATTTTATACTCAATAAAACTTTTTAATTTGATAACATTAGTATAATTAAAATGAGATCACTGGGTTTCGACTGTTATATGATTGTTGGTCAATATAACCGCTGGAAACTAAACGTTTCGATTATTGTCTCTAAATACAAGTGATCTTGGTTAATTAATATAGAAAGAAGATTTGATGGCCTCATACAATAGTCTTGGGCCAATCGAATCCCATGTAACAGAACATGGGAAGGAGGTAGCACCACTGGTCTTTTCTCTAGACCAAACCCAAGCCGAACTTCATCATGTGAATCTAGAACAGAATCGCCTTCGCGAGAAGTTCAAACTAATAGAAATTACTACTCGTGCGATGCTGGCCAAGATGCCCTCAGATTATCTCACCTTAGAACACCTTACACTTAGGTCCTATGCTGGGGTTATAAGGGGATTCGTAAGGATACCATAGCTACGTTGTGTAATCCTTTGTTATAAATAAAATTGTGTTCTCTTCTTATGGTGAAGTTTGTGAATTTTCAAATATCCGGATAAATATAGTATGAATATTTTTGATGAATTTTAGAAAAATGATATTTTAAACATGTTTATGTAAACCTTAAATAATTAAATATGTGTAATTATTTTCAAAAAATTGTCTTCTACAATTATGTTCAGTACGAAATTTAGAGTCAAATAAGATTAACTTCATTTTTGATGAATAGTAAATTATGAATAGTGATTTTACGCTTAGGATTAGTAATGTGACCAAATGGATTATTAATATCACTAAAATAAAGTATTAATATAAATTAGACACCTTAATTAAGTAATGTGATTCAATAAAATGGGTAAATAACGGTTTCATAAATTATTAGTCAAGTATTAGTTTTTTCGGGTGAATAGTTTTTTTATTTAAAAATTAAATTATAAATATTTAGAAAATTATTTTTATAAAATGGATTTCATTTTTGAAATCAGATCATCGATATTTGGTTAAGGTCAAATTTTGGGATTTTTCTGAGAAAGTTGAATTTTTGTTGAATAGTGAAAATACTGTTTTTTAGTTATGGGTGTTTAATGACATTATTAAATGATGTATTACGTATGTAATCAGTATGGTCGACTTATTAATAGTAATATAAGGTATGAGGTGTCCAAAGTGTCCAATACCATTGGCAAATACCATGGGAAAGCCCATGGTTTTTCCAATACCACCAATGAGGTGTCCCTTGGCCATTAATGCCTTGTCCCCTCACGTTCCCAATAAATACTTACCCTTTACTCATTTATTTTTCACTCCCAACTCTCCCCCAACAAAGATCTGGTCTCATTACTTCCCAAGGATTCCTCCCAAGGTGCCCCCAAGCCCTCAAGGTCCCAACCATTGAGTTTTAAGAGTTACGTTTTAAGGTAAGGGATCTAACCTCTCTCTTTCTTTTCAAATACTCTCTTTTAAGCCATTTCTTTTATGTTTCATGTTATTATGTTGGAGGATGTTATTTTATATTCCTGTTACTGCCCTTTTCATTTTCATATGATGAGATATCCCCTCTTACTCTCATCATTTCATTTTATGAATGTTTAAGTGGCGCCGTTCGGCTGCCGAAATTTTTGAAACGGATTCTTTCACCCTTCTCATTTTCAAGTTCTATTTTCTGGTCAAGTCTTTAAAGTTCCTTTTTATTATATTGGGGTATCATACCTATATCTATAATACTGATCTTTTATGTTCATATGATGAGAGACCCTATTTTATCTCATCAAATTCATTTTTTTGTAGTTTAAGTGACATCGTTAGGCTGCCGAATTTTTAAGGGATTCTTTCACCCTTCTCATTTTCAAGTTCTATTTTCTTTTCAAGTTCCTTTTTATTATGTTTGGGTATGATATATATATCTATCATAATTATATTTTATGTTCATATGATTATAGACCCTATTTGATCTCGTCAATTCATTTTTTGAAGTTTAAGTGACACCGTTAGGCTTCCGAATTTTCATAAGAGAAATCTTATTTTTGTCTTCCATCCATGTCTTTCATTTCATATGGTATGTCTTTAAAATTTAATTACAATGTTCTTATATCCATTATATTCTATTCTTCTACTATTTTATGGATCTTTTATGAGTGGGTTACCCATGTTCCCTTTTTTCAATATTTTCTAAAACCCTGTAACATAGTCATTATGCTGTAGAATTTTCATCTCAAAATGCCTCTATCTTTTTCTCAAATTATTCTATGTTATTAAGTGAATACTCAAATATCATTATTCTACAGTGATATTCACATATATATCAAAATTTTCTATTTTAAATTCTTGTATTTACACACATGAAACCCTCTTTCCATTTTCTGTGGGTTTAAAGTGACATAAAGATCATGTTTTAAAAGCAGTTTTTAAAATGTTATGATTATAAAAGGAAACCCATTTCTTTTATGCTATATGGGTTATTTATGAAATGTTTGATGATGATATATGTGGATCACATGATAATAAAGACAAATTTAGGGGTGTGCCCTGATAGCGCTTCAATGCATTGGGTAATGATGTAACCACTAGAGTTTACAAATTTAAGGGTGTGCCCTGATAGCACTCCAATGCATTGGGTAATGATGTAACCACTAGAGATTACAATTTAAATGATACCTTGGGGTTTACCTTGGTAATTTTTAACTATACCTTGGGGTTTACCTTGGTAATTTTTAATGACACCTTGGGGTTTACCTTGGTGATATGTTCATGATTGTCTAAGTTAAATGTTGTAGCCACATCTTCAAGTTATGAAACACATTATTTTTATTATGATATACCTCATGATCTCTTTCTCATGACTTAAAGTTATTTTTCATTACTTTTGATGTATCTCAAGTTCTCATGTAAATTTTTTCCATTATTTCCCTTACTGGGCCTTTTGCTCACCCTTTCCTTTGATGTAGGCTCCTAGGTTATGAGATGTTGTAATGAACATAGGATGAACAAATGAAGAATCCTTTCAAGTGTTTAAGAAGAATGTTTTTTTAATGTAATAAGTTCCTGGTTTCCAAGACACTAAACCTTAAATATCCTCAGTTTTGTAAAATTAAAAGAGAAGTTATGTTATAAAAAGGCGGGATGATATAGTTGGTATCAAAGGATGGTTTAGTTATTTGTGGAAATTAGGATATGAAAACTTTAGGAAGAACCCTATAGAAATGTTTAAATATAGGAAATCTTCCTGGTATTTTGGTGAGTATTGAGTAAGGGGTTTCCAAGAAAATACATCCCGGTCTAGATACGAGCAGGTAGAGGTGGCTCTGGCACAGATGTACATAGGGGTAAAACCCGAAAACACCGCTTTGATCTAGACTCAAACGGGAACTGGTACACGACAACGAGCCTTGCTGCACTCTTGGTTATGATAGTCACATGGGATATGCTTTGGTAAATTCATAATCTTAGTATGAAACATTATTAAAGGGAAAAAGATAAAATAAAATAAAGATTCACATAAGAATATATGATCATGGATAACCTAGATTAGAACCTAGGAGATCAAAAGTTAGGGTTTACTTTTCTTCTAAAAGTTTATCCTTCTATGCTTTAAGTTTCCTTTTCATGATTATTGGATAAGTATTTAAGCCCCCTAATTATACTTTCTTTTCTTAGTTAATGGTGGGAAATGGAAGAACATTTACCAACAATCAATGTGATAGTAAATGTGATGATTGCTCTATTAATATGACAGAGATGATGAGAGATCAAGTTGAACATATTGTGATTATGCCAAACCAGCTATCAAAAATCACAATTAGTAATTTGTACCTAGTTTAATGACCAAATTCATCAAGGAATAGATAGAAGAAGTCTTAAGGATGTTCATCTGATAAAGTTGATTTGGGGATTTAAAGATGATTATTATTTTAGAAGACATTCACTATTTTGGGAACCCTATTTGATCGAGGTAAATAGATTACTACGGTATTTTCTTTGAAGAGTAAACTTTGACTTATATTTTTAAGAATCGATGAATTTAAGGTGAACTTATGGTAATATAGGAAATTATTAACCTATCTTGGGGAAAATATGTTTAGGTTAGCTAATTTTGTTATAAGATGTTAAGAGTGGTTGATGTTGTTTGGAGATGAACGATAAAGTTAATTTTGGAAGACTGTGTTATCGAATCCTTCTTGCATTTGGGTTTCAATATTAGTTTAGTTTGTTTTGAGGAAAGTTTTTTATGGAATGGTCTATGATGAACTTTGGGTAGTACCATGGAACTTTGAAGATTTAAAGTAGTTTCACTTCCTCTGGGGATCTTTATTTTTGGAAGAGTTGTTTTATCTTACCCTTTCTTTTTTTGGGATAATGTTTAAAGAAAGAAGAAATAGATATTTAATATTTTGTGGATTATGTGATTATATAGAAGATGATTCTTGTGATTTTTATGAGACCAAGTGTTTTTGAATTCTCATCGTTTGGAGAAAATATTGGTTTTGGTAGAAACTTATTAAGGGATGAAACTATACTTGAAGGTAAATATATTTCTTTGTGTTTTTATTCTATGTAGTAAATGAATTCCTCAAAACTATGAAAATGTAACGTAAAGAAAATGTTGTCTGTTAATGTTTCCTACTAGGAAATCAAATACCGTTTAACCCATCATATGTTTGTGATTTTCTTGTTGTTAACTTTCCCTTAATCATGTTTCTATCACTCTCCATCAGAACATGACCCTTTGTTTTTTCTTCCATGTCCATCTTTTCCTACATGGAATCCTAGTATGGGTTAACTTGGGTGGCCTTTGTACTTCCTTTTCTTTCTTTTTACGTAATAGTGTTAATGACTCTTTTTCCGATGTGGGACTTTCTATGAAATTTCCAAACCCAATTTTAAAAATTGTGAGGACGCACTTTCTTAAGGGGGGAAGATTGTAATGACCCGAAATTTTGAATAAATCTTGTTTCCTAACTTTGTGTGTTATTTTATACTCAACAAAACTGTTTCACTTGATAACATGAGTATAATTAAAATGAAACCATTGGGTTTCGACTGTTATATGATTACTGGTCAATATGACCGCTGGAAACTAAACGTTTTGATTATTGTCTCTAAATACAAGTGATCATGGTTAATTAATATAGAAATAATATTTGATGGCCTCATCCAGTAGTCTTGGGCCGATCGAAGCCCATCTAAAAGAACTTGAGAAGGAGGTAGCACCCCTGGGCTTTTCTCTAGACCAAACCCAACCCAAACTTCATCATCTGAAGCTGGAATGGAATCACCTTCGCAAGAAGTTCAAACTGATAGAAATTACTACTCGTGCGATGTTGGCCGAGCCGCCCTCAGATTCTCTCACCTTAGCACACCTTAAACTTAGGTCCTATTCTTGGGTTTTAAGGGGATATGTAAAGAGACTATAGCTACGTTGTGTAATCCTTTGTTATAAATAAAATTGTGTTCTCTTCTTATGGTGAAGTTTTTGAATTTTCAAATGTCCGGATAAATATAGTCTGCATATTTTTGATGAATTTTAGAAAAAGGATATTTTCAAAATGTTTATGTAAACCTTAAATAATTAGAAATGTGTAATGATTTTCAAAAAATGGTCTTCTATAATTATGTTCAGTACGAAATTTAGAGTCTAATAAGATCAACTTAATTTTTTCTGAATAGTAAATTATGAATAGTGATTTTATGCTTAGGATTAGTAATGTGACCAAATGGATTAGTAATATCACTAAAAGAAATTATTAATATAATTTAGGCACCTTTACTAAGTAATGTGAATCAATAAAATGGGTAAATAACGATTTCATAAATTATTAGTCAAGTATTAGTTTTTTTAGGTGAATAGTTTTTTATTTAAAAATTAAATTAAAATTATTTAGAAAATTATTTTTATAAAACGGAGTTCATTTTTTAAATCAGAGCATTGATATTTGGTTAAGGTGAAATTTTGGGATTTTTCTGAGAAAGTTGAATTTTTAATGAATAGTGAAAATACAGTTTTTTAGTTACAGGTGTTTAATGACATAATTAAATGATGTATTAAGTATTTAATCAATATGGTAGACTTATGAATAGTTATATGAGGTATGAGGTGTCCAAAGTGGCAAATACCATGGGAAAATACCATGGGAAAGCCCATGGTTTTTCCAATACCACCAATGAGGTGTCCCTTGGCCATTAATGCCTTGTCCCCTCACTTTCCCTATAAGTACACACCCTTTCCTCCTTTACTTTTCACTACCGACTCTCCCCCAACGTAGATCTGGTCTCATTACCTCCCAAGGAGTCCTTACAAGGTTCCCCCAAGCCCTCAAGTTCCCAACCATTGAGTTTTAAGAGTTCGTTTTATGGTAAGGGATCCAACCTCTCTCTTGCTTTTCAAATACTATCTTTTAAGTCATTTCTTTTATGCTCCATGTTCTTATGTTGGAGGATATTATTCTATATTCTTGTTACTTACCTTTTCATTTTCATATGATGATAGATCCCATCATACTCTCATTATTTAGTTTTATGAATGTTTAATGGGCACCGTTAGGCTGCCGAAATTTTTGTAACGGATTCTTTCACCCTTCTCATTTTCAAGTTCTATTTTCCTGTCAAGTCTTTCAAGTTCCTTTTTATTATATTGGGGTGTGATATCTATATATATCATAATGATATTTTATGTTCATATTATGAGAGACCCTATTTGATCTCATCAAATTCATTTCTTTTGTAGTTTAAGTGACGCCGTTAGGCTGCGGAATTTTTAAGGGATTCTTTCACCCTTCTCATTTTCAAGTTCTATTTTCTTGTCAATTCTTTAAAGTTCCTTTTTATTATGTTGGGATATGATATCTATATCTATCATAATTATTTTTTTTGTTCATATGATGAGGGACCCTGTTTTATCTCATCAATTTATTTTTTGAAGTTTAAGTGACGCCGTTAGGCTTCCGAATTTTCATAAAAGAAATCCTTTTTTGTCTTCCATACATGTCTTTCATTTCATATGGTATGTCTTTAAAATTTAATTACCATGTTCTTATATCCATTATATTGTTTCCCTATACTGTTTTATGTATTTTTTATGAGTGGGTGACCCATTTCCACTTTCTTTTCAATATTTTCTAAAAACATGTAACATAGCTGTTATGCTGCAGAATTTTCGTCTCAAAATGCCTCTCTCTTTTTCTAAAATTATTTTATGTTATTAAGTGAATTATCAAATATCTTTCTTATATAGTGATATTCACATATATATCAAGATATTCTATTTTAAATTATGGTATTTACATACATGAAACCCGCTTTCCATTTTCCGTGGGTTTAAAGTGACATTAAGATCATGTTTTAAAAGCAGTTTTTAAAATGTTATGATTATGAAAGGAAACCCATTTATTTTATTCTATATGGGTTATTTATGAAATTTTTGATGATGATATATTTGTATCACATGATAATAAATACAAATTTAAGGTTTCACCATGATAGCGCTCCAATACATTGGGTAATGATGTAACCACTAGAGATTAAAAAATTTAAGGGTGCGCCCTGATAGCGCTCCAATGCATTTGGTAATGATGTAACCACTAGAGATTACAATTTTAACGATACATTGGGGTTTACCTTGGTAATTTTTAACAATACCTTGGGGTTTACCTTGGTATCTTTTAATGACACCCTGTGGTTTACCTTCGTGATATATTCATGATTGTCTATGTTAAATGTTGTAGCCACATCGTCAAGTTATGAAACACGTTATTTTTATTATGATATGCCTAATGATCTCTTTCTCATGGATTAGAGTTATTTTTCATGACTTTTTATGTATCTCAAGTTTTCATGTAAAATATTTCCCTTGTTTCCCTTACTGTTCCATTTTCTCACCCTTTCCTTTGATGTATACTCCCAGGCTATGAGATGCTGTAATGAACTTAGGATGAACAAATGAAGAAGCCTTTCAAGTGTTTAAGAAGAATGTTTTTTTTCATGCAATAAGTTCCTAGTTTCCAAGACACTAAACCTTAAAGATCCTCAGTTTTGTAAAACGCAATGAGAAGTTATGTTATAAAAAGGAGGGATGTTATAGTTGGTATCAAAGGATGGTTAAGTTATTTGTGGAAATTAGGATATGAAAACTTTAGGAAGAACCCTATAGAAATTTTTAAATATAGGAAATATTCCTGGTATTTTGGTGAGTATTGAGTAAGGGTTTTCCAAACAAATACATCCTTGTCTGGATACGAGAAGGTAGAGGTGGCTCTGGCACAGATGTACAAAGAGGAAAAACCCGAAAACACCGCTTTGAGCTAGACTCGAACGGGAACTGGTACACGAAAACGGGTCTTACTGCACTCTTGGTTACGACACTCCCGGGGGATATGCTTTGGTAAATTCATAAACTTAGTATGGACCATTATTAAAGGGTAAAATATAAAATAAAATAAAGATTCACATAAGAATATACGATCATGGATAACCTAGATTGGAACCTAAGGGATCACAAGTTAGGGTATACTTTTCTTCTACAAGTTTATCCTTCTATGATTTAAGTTTCCTTTTCATGATTATTGGCTAAGTATTTAGGCCCCCTAATTATACTTTCTTTTCTTAGTTAATGGAGGGAAATGGAAGAACATGTCCCAACAATCAATGTGATAGGAAATGTGATGATTGCTCTATTAATATGACAGAGATGATGATACATCAAGTTGAACATATTGTGATTATTCCAAACTAGCTATCAAAAATCAAAATTAATAATTTGTACCTAGTTGAATGACCAAATTCATCAAGGAAGAAGAAGACGAAGCCTCAATGATGTTCATCTAATAAATTTGATTAGGGTATTTAAATATGATTATTATTTTGGAAAAGGTTCACTATTTTGGGAACCCTATTTGATCGAGGTAAATAAATTACTACGGTATTTTCTTTGAGAAGTAAAGGTTGACTTATATTTTGAAGAATCGATGAATTTAAGGTGAACTTATGGAAATAATGGAAATGATTAACCTATCTGGGGAAAATATGTTTAGATTAGCTACTTTTGTTATAAGATGTTAAGGGTAGTTGATGTTGTTTGGAGATGAACGATAAAGTTTATTTTGAAATATTGTGTTATCAAATCCTTCTTGCATTTGGGTTTCAATCGTAGTTTAGTGTAATTTGAGGATAGTTCTTTATGGAATGGTCTATGATGAACTTTGGGTAGTACCGTGGAACTTTGAAGATTTAAAGTAGTTTCCCTTCCTCTGGGGATCACTCTTTTTGGAAGAGTTGTTTTATCTTACCCTTTCTATTTTTGGGATAATGTTTAAAGATAGAAGAAATAGTTAGTTAATGTTTGGTGGATTATGTGATTCTATAGAAGATGATTCTTGTGCTTTTGATGAGACCAAGTGTTTTTGAATGCTCATCGTTTGGAGAAAATATTATTTTTAGTAGAAACTTATTAAGGGATGAAACTCTACTTGAAGGTAAATATATTTCCTTGTGTTTTTATTCTATGTAGTAAATGAATTCCTCAAAACTATTAAAAGGAACATAAAACAAAGATGTTGTTTGTTAACGTTTCCTACTAGGAAATCAAATACTTTTTAACCCATCATACGTTTGTGATTTTCTTGTTGTTAACTTTCCCCTAATCATGTTTTCTATCACTCTCCATCAGAACATGACCCTTTGTTTTCTCTTCCATGTCCATGTTTTCCTACATGGAATCCTAGTATGGGTTAACTCAGGTGGCCATTGTACTTCCTTTTCTTTCTTTTTATGTAATAGTGTTACTGACTCTTTTTCTGATGTGGGACTTTCAATGAAATTTCCAAACCCAATTTTAAAAATTGCAAGGACGTAATTTATTAATGGGGAAAGATTGTAACGACCCGAAATTTTGAATAAATCTTGTTTCCTAATTTTTTGTGTTATTTTATACTCAACAAAACTGTTTCATATGATAACAAGAGTATAATTAAAATGAGACCATTGGGTTTCGACTATTATATGATTGTTGGTCAATATGACCGCTGGAAACTAAACGTTTCGATTATTGTCTCTAAATACAAGTGATCTTGGTTAATTAATATAGAATGAAGATTCGATGGCCTAATCCAGTAGACTTGGGCTGATCAAAGACCATCTAACTGAACTTTGGAAGGAGGTAGCACAACTGGGCTTTACTCTGGACCAAACCCAAGTAGAACTTCATCATGTGAAGCTAGAACGGAATCGCCTTCGTGAGAAGTTCAAAATGATAGAAATTACTACTCGTGCAATGTTGGTCGAGTCGCCCTCAGATTCTCTCACCTTAGCACACCTTACACTTAGGTCCTATGCTGGGGTTATAAGGGGCTATGTAAGGAGATCATAGCTACTTTGTGTAATCCTTTGTTATAAATAAAATTTTGTTATCTTCTTATGGTGAAGTTTGTGAATTTTCAGATGTCCTGACAAATATAGTCTGCATATTTTTGATGAATTTTAGAAAAAGGATATTTTCAAAATGTTTATGTAAACCTTAAATAATTAAAAATGTGTAATTATTTTCAAAAAATGGTCTTCTAAAATTATGTTCAGTACGAAATTTAGAGTCTAATAAGATCAACTTAATTTTTGAAGAATAGTAAATTACAAATAGTGGTTTTATGATTAGGATTGGTAATTTGACCAAATGGATTAGTAATCTCACTAAAATAAAATATTAATATAATTTAGGCACCTTGATTAAGTAATGTGATTCAATAAAATGGGTAAATAACGGTTTCATAAATTATTAGTGAAGTATTAGTTTTTTCGGGTGAATAGTTTTTTTTATTTAAAAATTAAATTAAAAATATTTAAACTTTTTTTTATAAAATGGATTTCATTTTGGAAATCATAGCATCGATATTTGGTTAAGGTGAAATTTTGGGATTTTTCTGAGAAAGTTGAATTGTCGATGAATAGTGAAAATACAGTTTTTTAGTTACGGGTGTTTAATGACATCATTAAATGATGTATTAAGTATGTAATAAATATGGTCGAATTATTAATAGTAAGATAGAGTATGAGGTGTCCCAAGTGGCCAATACCATGGTCCAATACCATGGGAAAGCCCATGGTTTTTCCAATACCACTAATGAGGTGTCCCTTGGCCATTAATGCCTTGTCCCCTCACTTTCCCTATAAATACCCACCCTTTACTCCTTTTTTTTACACTCCCAAATATACCCAAACGAAGATCTAGTCTCATTAACTCCCAAGGATTCCTCCCAAGGTTCCCCAAAGCCCTCAAGGTCCCAACCATTGAGTTTTAAGAGATACTTTTTAAGGTAAGGGATCCAACCTCTCTCTTTCTTTTCAAATACTCTCTTTTAAGTCATTTCTTTTATGCTCCATGTTCTTATGTTGGATGATGTTCTTTTATATTCCTGTTACTTCCCTTTTCATGTTAATATGATGATATATCCCCTCTCACTCTCATCATTTCGTTTTATGAATGTTTAAGTGGCGTCGTTAGGCTGCCGAAAGTTTTGTAACAGATTCTTTCACCCTTCTCATTTTCAAGTTCTATTTTCTTATCAAGTCTTTCAAGATCCTTTTTATTATATTGGGTTTTGATCTCTATATCTATCATACTGATATTTTATGTTCATATTATGAGATACCCTATTTGATCTCTTCAAATTCATTTTTTTGTAGTTTAAGTGACGCTGTTACGCTGCCGAATTTTTAAGGGATTCTTTCACCCTTCTCATTTTCAAGTTCTATTTTCTTGTCAAGTATTTCAAGTTCCTTTTTATTATTTTGGGGTATTATATATATATAAATCATAATGATATTTTATTTTCATATGATGACAGACCCTATTTGATCTCTTCAATTCTTTTTTTGAAGTTTAAGTGATGTCGTTAGGCTTCCGAATTTTCATAAGAGAAATCTTATTTTTGTCTTCTATCCATGTCTTTCATTTCATATGGTATGTCTTTTAAATTTCATTACAATGTTCTTATATACATTATATTATATCCCTATACTTTTTTATGGATATTTTATGAGTGGGTGACACATGTCCCCTTTCTTTTCAATATTTTCTAAAACCCTGTAACATAGTCGTTATGCTGCAGAATTTTCGTCTCAAAATGCCTCTCTCTTTTTCTCAAATAATTTTATTTTATTAAGTGACTACTCAAAGATCTTTCTTCTACAGTGATATTCACAGATATATCAAAATTTTCTATTTTAAATTCTGGTATTTACATACATGAAACCCACTTTCCATTTTCTGTGGGTTTAAAGTGACATAAAGATCATGTTTTAAAAGCGGTTTTTAAAATGTTATGATTATGAAAGGAAACCCATTTCTTTTATGCTATATGGGATATTAATGAAATGTTTGGTGATGATATATTTGGCTCACATGATAATAAATACAAATTTAAGGGTGTGCCTTGATAGCGCTCCAATGCAATGGGTAATGATGTAATTACTAGAGATTACAAATTTAAGGGTGCACCCTGATAGCGCTCCAATGCATTGGGTAATAATGTAACCACTAGAGATTACAATGTTAAAGATACCTTGGGGTTTACCTTGGTAATTTTTAAAGATACCTTGGGGTTTAGCTTGGTAATTTTTAATGACACCTTAGGGTTTACCTTGGTGATATTTTCATGATTGTCTATGTTAAATGTTGTAGCCACATCATCAAGTTATGAAACACGTTATTTTTATTATGATATGCCTCATGATCTCTTTCTCATGGCTTAAAGTTATTTTTCATGACTTTTTATGTATCTCAAGTTCTCATGTAAAATGTTTCCTTTTTTCCCTTACTGTTCCTTTTTCTCACCCTTTCCTTTGATGTATGCTCCCAGGTTATGAGATGATGTAATGAACTTAGGATGAACAAATGAAGAAGCCTTTCAAGTGTTTAAGAAGAATGTTTTTTCATGTAATAAGTTCCTAGTTTCCAAGACACTAAACCTTAAAGATCCTCAGTTTTGTAAAATTCAATGAGAAGTTATGTTATAAAAAGGTGGTATGTTATAGTTGGTATCAAAGGATGGTTTAGATATTTGTGGAAATTAGGATATAAAAGCTTTAAGAAGAACCCTATAGAAATGTTTAAATATAGGAAATCTTCCTGGTATTTTGGTGAGTATTGAGTAAGGGGTTTACAAGAAAATACATCCCTATATGGATACGAGCAGGTAGAGGTGGCTCTAGCACAGATGTACATAGGGGTAAAACCCGAAAACACTGCTTTGAGCTTGACTCGAACAGGAACTAGTACACGACAATGGGCCTTGCTGCACTCTTGGTTTCGACACTCCTGGGGGATATTCTTTGTTAAATTCATAAGCTTAGTATGAACCATTATTAAAGGTACAAATATAAAATAAAATAAAGATTCACATAAGAATATATGATCATGTATAACCTAGATTGGAAGCTAGGGGATCACAAGTTAGGGTATACTTTTCTTCTACAAGTTTATCCTTCTATGCTTTATGTTTCCTTTTCATGATTATTGGCTAAGTATTTAAGCCCTCTAATTATAATTTGTTTTCTTAGTTAATGGAGAGAAATGGATGAACATGTCCCAACAATCAATGTGATAGGAAATGTGATGATTGCTCTATTAATATGATAGAGATGATGAGAGATCAAGATGAACATATTGTGATTATGCCAAACTAGCTATCAAAAATCAAAATTAATAATTTGTACCTAGTTGAATGAACAAATTCATCAAGGATGAAGAAAACGAAGTCTCAAGGATGTTCATCTGATAAAGTTTATTAGGGTATTTAAAGATGATTATTATTTTGGAAGACGTTCACTATTTTTGGAACCCTATTTCATCGAGGTAAATAGATTACTACGGTATTTTCTTTGAGGAGTAAATGTTGACTTATATTTTGAAGAATCGATGAATTTAAGGTGAACTTATGGTAATATAGGAAATGATTAACCTGTATTGGGGAAAATATGTTTACGTTAGCTAATTTTGTTATAAGATGTTAAGAGTGGTTAATGATGTTTGGAGATGAATGATAAAGTTTATTTTGGAAGAATGTGTTAACAAATCCTTCTTGCATTTGGGTTTCAATTTTAGTTTAGTTTATTTTGAGGAAAGTTGTTTATGTAATGGTCTATGATGAACTTTGGGTAGTACCATGGAACTTTGAAGATTTAAAGTAGTTTCCCTTCCTCTGGGGATCTTTATTTTTGGAAGAGTTGTTTTATCATACCCTTTCTATTTTTGGGATAATGTTTAAAGATATAAGAAATAGATAGTTAAACTTTGGTGGATTATGTGATTCTATAGAAGATGATTCTTGGGCTTTTTATGAGACTAGGTGTTTTTGAATTCTCATCGTTTGGAGAAAATATTAGTTTTATAGAAACTTATTAAGGGATGAAACTCTACTTGAAGGTAAATATATTTCCTTGTGTTTTTTTCTATGTAGTAAGTGAATTCCTCAAAACTATGAAAAGGAACGTAAAACAAAAACATTTTCTATTAGTGTTTCCTACTGGGAAATCAAATACCATTTAACCCATCATAAGTTTGTGATTTTCTTGTTGTTAACTTTCTACTAATCATGTTTTCTATCACTCTCTATCAGAACATGACCCTTTGTTTCTCTTCCATGTCCATGTTTTCCTACATGGAATCCTAGTATATGTTAACTCCATTAGCTTTGTACTTCCTTTTCTTTCTTTTTACGTAATAGTGTTACTGACTCTTTTTTCAATGTGGTAATTTCAAGGAAATTTCCAAACCCAATTTTAAAAATTGTGAGGATGCAGTTTCTTAAGGGGGGAAGATTGTAACGACCCGAAATTTTGAAAAAATCTTGTTTCCTAATTTTGTGTGTTATTTTATAATCGAAAAAACTGTTTCATTTGATAAAATGAGTATAATTAAAATGAGACAGTTGGGTTTTCACTGTTATATGATCGTTGGTCAATATGACCATTGGAAACTAGACGTTTCGATTATTGTCTCTAAATACAAGTTATCTTGGTTAATTAATATAGAAAGAAGATTTGATAGCCTCATTCAGTAGTCCTGGGCTGATAGAAGCCCATCTAACATAACTTGGGAAGGAGGTAGCACCACTGGGCTTTGCTCTAGACCAAACCCAAGCCGAACTTCATCATGTGAAGCTAAAACGGAATCGCCTTTGCGAGAAGTTCAAACTGATAGAAATTACTACTCGTGCGATGTTGGCTGAGCCGCCCTCAGATTCTCTCACCTTAGCACACCTTACACTTAGGTCCTATACTGGGGTTATAAGGGGCTATGTAAGGAGACCATAGCTACATTGTGTAATCCTTTGTTATAAATAAAATTGTGTTCTCTTCTTATGGCGAAGTTTGTGAATTTTCAAATGTCCGGATAAATATAGTATGCATATTTTTGATGTATTTTAGAAAAAGGGATATTTTAAAAACGTTTATGTAAACCTTAAATAACTAAAAATGTGTAATGATTTTCAAAAAATGGTCTTCTACAATTATGTTCAATACGAAATTTAGAGTCTAATAAGATCAACTTAATTTTTGATGAATAGTAAAATATGAATAGTGATTTTGTGCTTAGGATTAGTAATGTGACCAAATGTATTAGTAATATCACTAAAAAAAGTATTAATATAATTTAGGCACCATGATTAAGTAATGTGATTCAATAAAATGGGTAAATAACGGTTTCATAGATTATTAGTCAAGTATAAGTTTTTTCAGGTGAATAGTTTTTTATTTAAAATTAAATTAAAAATATTTAGAAAATTAGTTTTATAAAATGGAGTTAATTTTTGAAATGAAAGCATCAATATTTGGTTAAGGTGAAATTTTGGGATTTTTCTAAGAAAGTTGAATTTTCGATGAATAGTGAAAATAGAGTTTTTTAGTTACGGGTGTTTAATGACATCATTAAATGATGTATTAAGTATGTAATAAATATGGTCGACTTATGAATAGTAAGATAAGGTATGAGGTGTCCCAGGTGGCCAATACCATGGGAAAATACCATGGGCAAGCCCATGGTTTTTCCAATACCATCAATGAGGTGTCCCTTGGCCATTAATGCCTTGTCCCCCCACTTTCCCTATAAATACCCACCCTTTCCTCCTTTATTTTTCACTCCCAACTCTCCCCCAAAGAAGATCTGGTATCCTTACCTCCCAAGGATTCCTCCTAAGGTGCCCGTAATCCCTTAAGGTCCCAACCTTTGAGTTTTAAGAATTACGTTTTAAGGTAAGGGATCCAACCTCTCTCTTTCTTTTCAAATACTCTCTTTTACGTCATTTCTTTTATGCTCCATGTTCTTATGTTGGAGGATGTTCTTTTATATTCTTCGTACTTCCCTTTTCATGTTCATATGATGAGATATCCCCTCTTACTCTCATCATTTCGTTTTATGAATTTTTAAGTGGCGTCGTTAGGCTGCCGAAATTTTTGTAACGGATTCTTTCATCCTTCTCATTTTCAAGTTCTATTTTCTTGTCAAGTATTTCAAGTTTCTTTTTATTATATTGGGGTGTGATATATATATCTATCATACTGATATTTTATGTTCCTATGATGAGAGACCCTATTTTATATCGTCAAATTCATTTTTTTGTATTTTAAGTGACGTTGTTAGGCTGCCGAATTTTTAAGGGATTCTTTCACCCTTCTCATTTTCAAGTTCTATTTTCTTGTCAAGTCTTTAAAGTTTCTTTTTTTATGTTGGCGTATTATATCTATATATATAATAATTATATTTTATGTTCATATTATGACAGACCCTATTTGATCTCATCAATTCATTTTTTGAAGTTTAAGTGACGTCGTTAGGCTTCCGAATTTTCATAAGAGAAATCTTATTTTTGTCTTCCATCCATTTCTTTCATTTCATATGGTATGTCTTTCAAATTTCATTACCATGTTCTTATATACATTATATTATGTCCCTCTACTGTTTTATGTATCTTTTATGAGTGGGTGACCCATGTCCCCTTTCTTTTCAATATTTTCTAAAACCCTGTAACATAGCAGTTATGTTGTAGAATTTTCGTCTCAAAATGCCTCTCTCTTTTTATCAAATTATTTTATGTTACAAAGTGAATACTCAAATCTCTTTATTCTACAGTGATATTCACATATATATCAAAATTTTCTATTTTAAATTCTGGGATTTACATACATGAAACCCGCTTTCCATTTTCCGTGGGTTTAAAGTGATATAAAGATCATGTTTTAAAATCAGCTTTTAAAATGTTATGATTATGAAAGGAAACCCATTTCTTTTATTCTATATTTGTTATTTATGAAATTTTTGATGATGATATATTTGTCTCACATGATAATAAAGACAAATTTAAGGGTACGCCCTGATAGCGCTCCATTGCATTGGGTAATGATGTAACCACTAGAGATTACAAATTTAAGGGTGCGCCCTGATAGCACTCCAATGCATTGGGTAATCATGTAACCACTAGAGATTACAATTTTAACATTACCTTGGGGTTTACCTTGGTAATTTTTAACGATACCTTGGGGTTTACCTTGGTAATTTTTAATGACACCTTAGGGTTTACATTGGTGATATGTTCGTGATTGTCTATGTTAAATGTTGTAGCCACATCTTCAAGTTATGAAACACATTATTTTTATTATGATATGCCTCATGATCTCCTTCTCATGGATTAAAGTTATTTTTCATGACTTTTTATGTATCTCAAGTTCTCATGCAAAATGTTTCCCTTTTTCCCTTACTGGGCCTTTTGATCACCCTTTCCTTTGATGTATGCTCCCAGGTTATGAGATGCTGTAATGAACTTAGGATGAACAAATGAAGAATCATTTCATGTTTTTAAGAAGACTTTTTTTTCATGTAATAATTTCCTGGTTTCCAAGACACTAAACCTTAACGATCCTAGGTTTTGTAAAATGCAATGAGAAGTTATGTTATAGAAAAGCGGGATGTTATAACCAAAGTGTGAGAAAATGGAACTAATACATGAATACATCAAAACTAACTAGAGGGGAATAATTTTCATGAGTTTTCTTGAATGGTGGATCCTAATATTTCATTAATGAAAATTTAATCATAACCAATATCGATTAATGGTGAGATTTTTTTAATATACTCTTACGGTATGGTTACATTGAATCATGCTCTTCGTGTATGAAAATGAAATTACATGGAGATTTAAAATATCATGAAAAGAAGTTGATTCATGTGATGACATGTCAAAGGCAATTTATACACCTCATAAAACAATATATGTGTATAAATTGGCATGTGTCTGAAAGAAGGAAAATTAAGAAAAAATTATTTAACCGATTTTGAAACTATTGAAACATAAACCACATGATAGAAATATCATAAAATAGTTATATAAATACCAATATATTTAAGTATAATATTTTTATAATATATTCATTGTTAGTATATATACCACACCAAATAATTTATTAGTGAATAAGACATGTATATCCCAAAAATAAAGAGTGAGATGAAATTCCCTTACCTTGTGTCTTGACTCTCATAAAACTCATTCAAACCTCATATATAATAAATGTAACTTTATTATAAATATTTTATAGAACCATATTATTACATATAATACCATTTATTGTTTTATTAAGACTTTATATTACCCACATATTTTCAATTCCATGTTAAGGTTACGCTTTTGGAAATATCCACTATTTTTCGAATGTGTCTTAACTTGTTGTATATTTTTTCATTATATTTATATAAATATTTTCATCATTTAAAATTTGAAATTATTATGATATATATTTATTATATGTGTATTAAAATAATCTATATAAAATATATTTCTAAAATGGAATACACCTTTCATGGAGACGGTAGGTCGTACGTATGCATGAATGTGATTTCCATTTTATTATTGTATTGAAAGAAATAAAATTAAATATACATATATATATATATTTATGTATATAATATAATTAAATTATAATTATTATTTTATATGTATCATATAAGTTCACTAAAAACATCTTTAACACATTCCATGTTGTGTGTGAACAAATCACATCGCTTTGAGAGAGAGGTAGTCCACACTTTCTCAAATTAAATTATTCTTATTACACAAAATGGTATGTATAAAGATATGTGTTTTAAAAGGATTAAAGAAGAAAACATTAATCATAAATATAATATATATCATTTATAAATATATTTTCCATAATAATTTCCACCATGAAATGAGGTAAAGGAAAATGAACAATCATTGTTTCATGAGGTGGTAGTTCACTGTACACGTAAACAATGTGTTTGGTACCCATTAAAAGGAAATGAGTGAAAGTTCTCGTAGAAAAATAAATCTATAAGTATTTTAGTATTTTGAGGATTTTTTTTGTTATAAACATGAAATAAGTATATTTTAATGGTGTAGAAAGAAAATAAAATAAAGGAGTATGATGGAGGATGTTACCTCTTATTTGGGTAGATCCTTTAGGTATGTACCAAAGGGACCCATTTGATGGATTTATAACCAAATAGTGGATTCAAGGAGGAATGGAAGGATTTTTGGGAGCTATTTCTCTAGAGTTTGGTAAATCCAAAATGGCATGACAGGTGTGAGTAAGTTGTTGGAGAGGGGCATTTTATAGTGGAGGATGAGTGGCACTCTTGTAATGTTTTAGAAAAGGGAAACCCCATACACTTTTTTCTATTGAAAGTGGATCCAATAATTGTAAAAAGTGGATAAAAAGGAGGATAGGGTCTATATATATCCATTTAAGGTATTTTGGAATATTTTATAAGTCATATTAGGCCTTATGTTTAGGGATTAGTCCCTTGTTATGCTAAATTTCACCTTAATCATTATAATTAATTTGAAGTAACTTGAATAATATTTTTGTTAAACAACTATTTTTATATAATTATACATTATTAATTATTATTACCACAAATATTTAATCCATTTTTCAAAACTCTTGTTACATAAGTGGTAGAAATTAAATTAAATTTAATCCCACAGAAGGGATGACAAAGACTGTTTTTGAAGTAAAAATGATCAAAAGAATGTCATGGTTTTTACAACTAATTTCAATGTGAAATTGATTTCAATTACCTATTTTGAATAAATTTATAAAAATTAAATAAAATTAATTATTAAAATAAATTAAAAATATTATTTATCCTTATAATTAAATTATATGAAAAGAAGTTGTGAGTTATATTTCATTATTTTTTTCATTATTAATTAAAAAATAAAACTTCACAAGAAACAAACCAAAAATTAATCCTACCTTAATTTTTAGGGTTCAGTTTCCAAAATAAAATTTATTATTAAATATAAAATTTATAAATGTTCCAAAATTTAGATTTAAAATTTATTTTCCATCAGAAGGGGTAAAAGTTCCTTAATAAAAATATAGGTTTTTCTGTAAAAAAATAGTTTGTTCATATCTTATTCCTTTAGAATATATTGGATGAATATAAAAAAAATTATTTAATATATAATATATATATATTAAATTAATATAACTTAATGGTTTTAATTTATTTAATTTACTGGGATAAAACATTTTTTTGAGCATAAAAATATATTTCTATAAAAATATCTTCTTATATTCAATTGGTTCATCAAAACTAGTGAATTGATTTTATACATATGTAAACCATAGGTTTTCATTAATTAGTTAGTACCATTAATATCCACGAAAATAATTTATATTTTATGTCCTTTTGTATTAAATAATAATATTTTAATAATATATTTTTTTTGGGAAAACTTGATCTTGTGTGTTACACAAGGCATCAAGGAAATTCAGTCTTTCATATAACATAATTTACCATCAGTGTTCATTGTAGAGAAAGCTAACTATAATGTGGATTTTAGTCCATGATTAACTTGGTATTGCACATAATTTACTCCAAACATAGTGCTTTGATATAAAAAAACTATTCTCATTGTTGTGTGAAATGAAAAATATCAATAAAATTAAATTATTTCAAAAAAACAAAAAATGAACTGGTGTTATAGACCTACTATATTTAGACAACCTATATCTGTTATTGATTAATTAGGGGGTGGTTATTGATAGGTCAATAAAGGCAACACATTTCCATCCAATCTGATAGAACTTATCAGTTGTTGAGGTTGGGGGACTTATATTCAAGAGATAATGCATCTTCCAAGAGTACCTCGTTCTATCAGATTAGACCAAGATGAATGGTTTATATCATGGTTCTAGAATGGGATTCATAATTCACTTGGTTAATAGGTTATATTGAGTAAAAAATATAACCCTCATACTGATAGTAAGTCAGAGCGTATAGTGCGAGTCATAGAGGACATGATTTGGGATTGCCTCTTTGATTTCTTAGGTACATGTGAAAAACATATTCCTCTCATTGAGTTTTCCTACAAAAATAGATTTCATAAAATAAATATTAAGGATATATATGAGGACCTTTATAATATACCATGTTGTTCAACATTTTTTTTATCAGAGGAAGGTTAGATAACATTATTGGGAACTCGTCTAATTCTAGAGACTCCAGAATAGGTACACCGGATTTAAAAATGTACAGCTACAACTTAGTCCAGGTAGAATTCCTATAAGTATCTTCATCATAATCCTTTTGATTTAAAGGTTTGAAATCCGTTATTTCTACATGTATCACATGGATTTGTTCAAAAGGGTAAATAGTGACAGGGCATCCCATTTCCTCGTAACATTGGTCCTTTTGATACCATAGGGAGAGTCGAGTCGATACCCTATCAGTTACAGTTTACTAAGAGGTACCATTCCACACATAATTTTTCCATGTATCACATCTTATAAACCATCATGTGGACCTATCTTATTCATTTGACATTTCGACATTAAGATGAAGAAAAATCCATCCTTTGAGGAGCATCTTATTTGTGTCATTTATCATAGAACAAAGGCCCACATAGGAAGGTTAGTCCCTCTAGTTCTGGTGCTATGGAAGAAAAATTATGTACTATATGATAAATTAGAGTGAGAGTTTTATGTACATGTTTAGTGGAAAGGATTTTACTCATATGATGTTATATCACCTATAGAATAGAAACATGGTGTGGTGTTTTTTTTAAAGAGAAGAGGTTGTAATGTTATGACTTTTTAGAGAGGTATAGACAATTATAATACTATTCAAAACCACTCATTTAATAAAAATACTATGCTATAATGGATAAGGAATGGTATGGGAGAGTAAAAAAAATTGGATCTCAGAGCTTTGGAATTTTAGTAGGTGGACTAAGCCTCACTATTAGCACACGATTAGTGCTAACCATGGGACTCAATCATATGAGGTACTTAGTGCACATGGGAGGTTGCATGGTATTTTTCAAACTATTCATGAAGGGACACATTCTCATGAGGTTTTGTATACATTCTTCATATTTGATTTTCATTCATGGAATGCGCACTATTAGCCTAATCATGCACCTAGACCATCCAAGGGTGTTTTATGTCCAGTCGTTATTGCATGATTGAATCATGGTTTGGAAAAAAATCTGTAAAATCAATGTAACCCCTTGTTGGAGAGTAATTTTACCACTTTTCGCATGAAATGTTTATATACCCCTATCCCTATTCTTTAACCTCAATTGGGTAGCCCTAATGAATGAATAATTCTTCATCTTCCGTCTAGATATTTTGATAACTCCTACATCCGACCTCCATTTCCTTTATCGTTGGGTGTCTTTGATCCCTCTCAGTATGTTATAGAGTCTCATTCCTTATATTCCATGTTTATCATCATATATCATTTCATATTTTGGTGAGATCACATTTACCCTATTTTTAGGGAATTGGATATTTCTTCTATTTTCTCCTATAATAGTATAATTCATGGTCCAAAACTAGATGAGGATAGTGGTAATAACCTATGTTAGGTGGTCTAGTCATTTTTAATTAAGTTTCATTTCATTTATATCATGTGTTGTTGTTCCATGTGTCTTACCTTTCTAACAAAATCTTAAAAATTCCTAATATATTCATATTAATGGATCTCTAAGACAATATGGTTCTAGAAATAAGAAAACCCAAAAATTGGATGAATAACCTAACATGATCCACCCCTATGAGTGTGACTTTCCTTAGGGGACTAATTTTTCTTTACCATAATTTTCCTTAACACCTATTGAGGTATCTATACCTTCATAATAAATTAGTTTGAAATATTGAATTCAATTAAGAGAGATGTATACTAGGATTTAGTAAACTAAACATCATTCGATATTAGAATTTCTTGATTAAATTATTTTAATAACATTGATAATGTGTTATGAATTTTATGTTTACTAATTGATATGATCTAATAATAGTTAAGACTAAAATTATTAGTTATGTTGATGGTTATAAAAGGGTATCAACTTAAGGATTACTTGGAAAGGATTCTCGTTCTTGTAATTATAATTTTAAAATGAATAATAAATATGTAGTGTATGATACATGGTATTTCTTGGACATGCTCAACATGTTTTTTCTCTGCCTATTATGGGTGATACCAGTTACATAGGTGAGACATCGTGGATGGGATTAGTGAATAGATGGTTACAATAATCCATGAGTGTTATTTAATCCCCAATCTCTGATACCGAATATGGAATTAGAGGGTTATACTTACACCATGACCATATTGATAAATATATTTATTTATGTGGACCTCCATAGATGGTCTTTATGATGTATCACAACCCATCCCCTGGGGGTCGGGTCATGAAAAATTGGTATCATAGGAGTTCAGTTCTACCGAAGAACAAGGACTCTGATCTTTTCTGGGAAGCAACAGTGTTAAGTGTTATGAGTGTCATTTTCAGTTCAGGGATTCTAGTTTTGGTGTGGCAGCCGAAGTATCCATACACCAGGACCATGACTTCTGATTTCTGACTTAGTGCATGAAATCACTGATTGCGTATGTGTTTTTGAAAAGTTTTCTTTTTTGATCTCTTTGAGTCAGCTCACCATGTATAAACTTAATGATTGTGTTGCACCTGTTTTTTTCAGGATGCCTCCACACAGACAGCCAGCCAAGATTCCAGTTAGAGTACATGATGACAGCCCACCGAGTGATGAGGCTTCGGTGTAGTTCCCCCATATGGTAGTTTTACCATCAGGCGGTGTACCAGCAACACCACCAACCGTTGGGCAGCCGATGCCGCCAACCCCAGCAGTAGAGGTTTCATGCCGCTTGAGCGCATTGCACAAGTTTCGGTTCTATATACCACTGAGATTCTGGGAAAAAACAGATCCACAGGCAGCTGAGGACTGGCTAGAGACCATGGTTAGAGTTTTCTAACTGGTAGGGACACTAGTTTATCTCACATTGATCCTTGCCACCAGTATTCTTCAGGCAGTAGTGGGCAGATGGCGGAGCTTGATGCTCCAGGTTCATGACAAGGTGACTCTCTTCTAGGTGGACTTCGAGAGCTTTTTTAGGGAAGAGTTCATCCCAATGACCTTACACTCAGTGCGTATAATGGAGCTTCTCCACTTGTTGTATGGTATCATGACTGTGGCTTAGTATTCAGCGAGGTTCACCAATCTCTCATACTATTCCACTAATTTAAGAACCTGGTCCTTCTTTTTAGGTATATTTTTCCTTTTCTGGTCATTTTTTGAGAAAAAGGGGAAAATATGGAAATTTTCAGAGTACACTCCATGTACTTTATAAGTACACGCAGTGTACTTCTCTTTCGTACGAGGCCATGTGTGGGCTGTGTCCAAGCCACACATGTGGTGTGTAGCGGTGATGTGGAGGCCGCTTAATGCGGTGTACGGAAAAGGAGAGTACATTCCATGTACTCATGAAGTACATGTCGTGTACTTTTCTTTTTATTTCATTAATCAGACCGGGGTCGCGACTTAACCCTTTTTTCATCTTCTTCTCCACATAATTCCGTCCAGAGCATCTAAGGAGGCCAAATCTTCTCCGAGCCACTGATCTGTCACCAACTATCCGAATCGAACACCATCAGTTGCAATAGAATCGTAGCGGTGAGGTATTGGTTCTTCTTTGGTCTCATTTCCTGATTCTTCCTCTCGTGTGAGTTATCTAAGGTTGAATGTTTTAGACATTTTTGAAGATATACTCTGTTCTAGGCCGATTCATAGGCCGAGGTTCAAGTATATCAAACTATAAGGATTGAGGTAGGTGGTTTGTTTCCCTACGTTGAATGCCTTTGAGTTTTTGGTGCCAAAGTGTCGGATACCCATGTATCGGGTATCTCGGGTTAGGGTTTTGATCCTGTATTGTTATTTTCCTTAGATTTCATGTATTCTTGAGGTTATTAGATGATTGATAATTTCTTGTTAGCATGTTTGAGGATCACCCCATGGGTGTTTCCCTTGTTTTGGCTATTTATCGTTGTTTGGCTTAGGTTGCCTGTGAGGCAGAACTTGTTTCATTGCTTTCTTGCCTTGATATAAATGATTGCATGTATTTCCTACTGTTTATATGCTTTTGGTGCCTTGTAGCTATTATCCAGGTAGCTTTTTGATCTTACTTAGGCTGCTAATAGTCGATTACACACGACTAAACTACTCAGGGCTGTATGAACCTGGTGTGATAGACTAAAGGGGAAATTGATGATTAGGGCTTCCCTAGAGAGTCGGTTATATTTTAGTATCATTCGCAGGACTTATGGGAATGGGATTTTGTGATTCCTTAGAGTGTCCTTAGTTACGTATTGAGACTATAGGGTGAATTAGACGTAAGTACTTCCTCAGAGAGTCTATAGATATCGTTGCAAGACCGCAGGGGAATTGACGGTGAGAGATTCCCAAAGTGTCTGTGCCTTTGTATGTTTACTTTACTATAGGGGTGTACCAGTGTGAGCCACCCAGAGAGTCACCATGATTATTGTTTGGTTGGTTGTGATGATTCCACCAAGCCAAAGAACAAGCTTGAGTTTTGTACTGCTTGTTTTTTTGGTAGTCTACTGAGATACTTGTTGCGTTACTTACTATGCCTTGAGAATATAGAGATGTTTTCTAGATTCCTTGATTGATAATTTAATGAGTGAATTAAATTAATAAATAAATGTGAATGGATATTTGTAGGATTTTTTACTTTAGAGTACTCCTGTTACTCTGCTGTATTTATTTCCTTTACTTTTTCTATATTTCTCACTGACAGTAGGGAACATATATTGTGGTGATTGCCTACTAGGATTAGTCTCACACCCTATTTGGGTCCTACTTTTCGGCCCAAACAGGTTATATGGTTGCAGGTTTGGATAGGGATTGTGTCCCTTCTACTTTAGGTACATGATTGCTGGTTGGAGCTGGAGAGCATAGGACTGAGCCTAGGACTGCGATGCTGCTGGAGTTGCTGTTTACTTTTAGTAATTTATTCTCAGTTGTATTCCAGCACGTTGTTATGTTTGCTACTTTCCTTAGATACTTGTACCTACTACATCATTTTCATCATTATTATATTATACATTGCTTCCACTGTTTAGTTTCAGATATTGTATTATGTTTACTGCTTCCGCTATTGACTGTTATTTCCTTTTCTTTCTATACCTTACCAAATGAGGGCATAGTTTCCCCAATGACTCACCAAGGCCCTCTATGCTAGTTAGTAGCCTCTGGCATTTGGGGAAACACGCTTAAGGTCATGTGGAGAACCGAGTACGGAGCACCAGTTGAGTGGCTCCGGATTCGGGTCGTTACAATGTGGTATCAGAGGATTTTCTTTCCTTTTCTATTGAATTGTTGTTTAGCGATATTAGACAGGGATAAGACAGAATAAGTAAATAGTAAATAGCTTTTCCCGGGCGTTCTAGAACCCGTGTACAGGGAAAAATCCAGATTACCTCGAATATTGCCATTTTCGATTTTTTTCAAATGTTAAAGTTTAATTGATTTCACCGTTGGGTGGTGCACTTGTTTTGTACGGTTACTGTTTATATGATTGTGATTCTATTTTTTTGCAACTCGATGAGACAAGGGTATTCCATCTCATGCATCATATAGGCACATGTTATAAAATCACATGTCATTCATTTTTCCATTCCATCTAGGTTTCATTATAAATTGCATGCTGTTGTGATAGAATTTGTGATTGAAGATGCATGTTGTTGTGATAGCTATTGTGATAGAATACCTGCTATGTTGATAGGGTATCTTCTGTTTAGATCTTCTTTATCATGGATTCCAAACTTTGGTCTTAGAGGTGTTATGGGCCCTCGAGGATCGGAATTTGGTGGGTCGTGAGTTTTTTATACTATTTACTCGTTATATGCATGGTTATGATTCCAAGCTTTGATTTGCGGGGAGTATGAGCCCCCATGGATTGGAATTTGGCACCTTAACACGGGTTTTTCTGTGTTTTCTGGGATCTGGTGCAGTTCTGAGGTTACTGTCCTCAAAAACCTAGAATACACGGCGTGTACTTTATGAATACATGACGTGTAGTTTTTAGTCGTGTCACTAATCGTGTGGGTAAGGACATAGGGTCCTAGAAAATCATGTAGGAACACGCCGTGTACCAGCTTAGCATGTCGTGTAGTCTGGAGTAGGTATCCGGTCATTTCATGAACAACACAGACCGGGGTTTTCCTTCAAGTTCACACCGTGTCCCATGGGAACATGCCGTGTATAGTTGACCATGTAGGCGGCCGTGTAGCCAACGACACGGGTTGTTGTTATCCTTCCGCGTACACGCCATGTTCGTATGGAACACGTCGTGTAGTATCGACCATGTATCAGGTCTTGTTACTAACAACACGGGCCAGGTAAGTCATGTAAAGTACATGCTATGCCTCCTTTGACACATCATGTAGTAGTGGTCCATGTACCAGTCTGTGTGACTAACGACACGGACAGGGGAGAGATCTTAAGGACATGTCGTGTAGTGGACTAGCACACCGTGTAGTTTCCTGCTGGGATAGTCTGTGTTCCTAGATGTGTAGGAGTGAATGAGCAAGGAGAAAAGGGTTAGTATGCGCCGTGTAGTTTAAGAACATGTTGTGTAGCTGGGTTGTTTACACAGCCATGTACGGCCAAGGTACACACCCAGGGTAAACTTTTAAGAAACACGCCGTGTAGTGGTACTACACGCCGTGTAGTCAGGTTTTTCCCAAATTTTAAAGGTTTTTTCCTCTTGTTCCGTTTTACTCTCTTATGTTGAAACTTCTTTCATTGTTAATGAAGGTTTGTTTTGATCTTTTAGAGCTATGGCACCAAGACGTCCTCCTGTTGCATGTCAGGGACTGGGTAGTGACCGTACACCTAATACAGTAGATCAGGGACTACTAGTAGTTTCGCCTATTGTTTCAGAAATGGAACTTGAAGTGATTCCAAACATTGATTCTGATGCTCAGTTCAGATAGGGTTTCATGAGATTCATGCAGACCTTCCAGGGAGCTCAGCATCCTACCCCAACTATGGAAGAGCTGACACGGCTTTTTCAGCAGCAGCATCCTCCCACGTTCTCAGGGGACGGAGAACCGCAGGCTGCGAAGTCATGGCTAGAAACCATGTTATCCATCTTAGATCATCTGGAGACACCTCCGGAGAGGAGATTGAAACTCATGACTTATATGCTACAAGATTCTTCCAAGAGATGGTGGGATGTGGTCTCGCAGACAGGGCACCAACAGGCTATGGATTGGGATGAGTTTCAGCGTACATTATATGACTACTTCTACCCAGTGATGTTGAGGGCTGACAGAGCCAAGGATTCCATGAGCCTATAGCAGGGTACTCTCTCAATTATGGAGTATTACTCCTGCTTCACTAAGTTACAGCATTTCACTCCCGTTCTGGGGAATGATGAGCTGTTTTTAGTAAGGAAGTTTGAGGAAGGCATCAGACCGGACATCAGATCACAGGTGAATGCCTTTTAGTTGACTTCTATTACTATGATATTAAACCAGGAACTCATCATGGAAAGGACCCTGAGGGAGATTGGAGTTGTGGACCAGGGCAGTTCAGCATCCAGGGCTGATTCTTTTCAAGCAGACAGCAGGAAGCGCCACCGAGAGTCTACACGAGGTGATCCGAGGAAGCGAGGTGTTCCTTCTGGTAGAAAATATCTTCATTATGGAACCCAAGTGATGTGTTATCAGTGTGGAAGGAGTGGGAATAATAAGCCTCAGTTCCCAAGGGACCCAGTGGAGTTCCGATCTTGCAGCAAGATGGGTCATCTGCAACGTTTCCGCAAGGTTCCCCTTCCAGCGGCTAGTGAAGGAGGATCAATTTCGACTCCGTGTGCAGGAGCAGGATTACCAGTTCCACAGCAGACTGGGGTCTAGAGTTCTTCATGTCGTTTAGGTCTGGGTAGAGGCCATGGATACAGTGGTCAAGCATAGGGAGGAGCATTACAGGGATCTCAGGCTGCTACGCAGGGCCACGGTACCGGCCAGACTTTTAGGGTAGATCAGATTCATCAGGAGCAGGATCCCGGACCCTCTACAGTTCTAGGTACGATCTTAATAGCCTCGGTTTTATCTTCATCTCTTTTAGATACTGGTTCTTTGCATATCTTTATCTCTATTACTATCGTGGAGATCCTTGGGCTCTGTATATTTTCGTCTACTGACTTGTTGACTCTTGACACGCCGTTGGGAACGAGGACATCTAGCATATGTTAGTGCAAAGACTGTCCTCTTGAGGTTGCAGGGTGTCACTTCTTATGGGACATCTATGTCCTATATATGATAGGCTATGATGTCATTCTCGGTATGGACTGGTTGGTTCCCTTACAGGCAGTCGTCGATTGCTATCGTCGTAGGGTGAGTTTCGTATCACCAGATGGCAGGTCTTTTCTTCACGGAGGTGAGTGGGATGTCTATGTGGGTAGATCTGGACCCGAGCATCATAGGCTAGGAATAGTTACATCCAAGATTGCTAGTATTTATTTGTATGACCAGGGGACTTCACAGTTAGACTTTCCTCTAGTGGTGGATCGTTTCAGGGATGTCTTTCCAGAGGACTTTTTAGGTTTGCCTATGGAGCGTGAGATAGACTTCTCGATTGAGCTCATACCTGAAGCGGAACCGGTGTCCAGTCCTCCTTATAGGATGGCTACGCTTGAGTTTTAGGAGCTCAAGAATCAGTTGGAGGAGTTTCAGACAAAGGGTTTCATTCGAACCAGTACTTCTCCTTGGGGTTCTCCTGTCCTGTTTGCGAAGAAGGCAGACAACACCCTTCAGCTTTGTGTGGATTATCGGAAGCTAAACTAGTTGACAGTCAAGAAATAATATCCCTTGTCGAGGATCGATGACATATTTGATTAGCTTCGAGGAGCTCGGGTATTCTCGAAGATCAACTTGAGGTTTGGTTATCATCAGTTAGGCGTTAGACCATCAGATATACCTCTTATAGACTTCAGGAGAAGGTATAGTCTATACGAGTATACAGTCATCCCGTTTGGTTTAATAAATGTGCCAGCAGTCTTCATGGCACTAATGAATAGTGTTTTCCATCCTTACTTGGATTCCTTCGTGGTGGTTTTTGTGGACGATATCTTGGTGTACTCTCACACTCGACACGACAATGATATCCATCTTGAGATCCTATTGAGTACACTGAGAGAGAATCAGTTATATGCTAAGCTCTCTAAGTGCCACGTATGGATGGATGAGATTCACTTCCTGGGTCATGTCATCTCAGAGACAAGAGTATCATTAGACCCAGAGAAGGTGGGATCAGTAGTTACCTAGGAGTATCCGAAGAATGTCTTCGAGGTACAGAGTTTCTTAGGACTGGTTGGTTACTACAGGAAGTTTATACAGGACTTCTCACACTTGGAAGCACTGTTGACGGGCTTGACTAAGAAAGGTGTGAAGTATGTTTGGTCAGAAGCCTACGATTTAGCCTTTCAGGAGCTGAAGGCGAGATTGACTTTAGCACCGATTCTAGTTTTACCAAATCCGAGCAAGATTTATACAGTTTTATGTGATTCATCTGGCATCAGGCTTGGAGCAATGCTTATGCAAGAGGATCATGTTGTTTCATATGGATCTCGGTAGCTGAGGCCACAAGAGAGGAACTATCCTACACACTACCTAGAGTTGGCTGTAGTTGTTCATGCTTTGCGTTGTTGGAGGCATTACCTGCTGGGAGAGAATTTTGTGGTATATACTGACCACAAGAGCCTCAAGTACATCTTCACGCAGCCTGACTTAAATCTGAGATAGCAGAGGTGGGTCGAGTACCTACAGTCTTTTGATTTTGAGCTTTCCTATAGGCCTGGGAAAGAAAATACAGTGGCTGATGCACTGAGAAGGAGGACTCAGATACAGGCAGTTCAGGAGGCCAGCAGTGAGTGGCAGCTTATGGCTCTATTCTCTGATATGCATATAGAGGTGCACGACAGACAAAGGTAGATTTTCCTATCTTTTGTAGTTGTTACCTCTATGCTTCTTGACTGAGTTCGAATGAGGTAGCTAGAAGATTCTAAAGGCCTAGTCCTACGGGAAAGCGTGTCAGGAGAGGACCCTCTTCTCCGATGGACCGTTGGTGAGGATGAGATCTTTCGTTTCCAAGGACACGTATGGGTGCTAGTAGATACACGTGAGGAACTGATGTGAGACTTTCATTCCTCAGTTTGGGTAGTTCATCCTGGCATCACCAAGATGTATCGTGATCTACACCACCAGTACTAGTGGCCAGGTATGAAGAGAGATGTGGCTGGTTTTTTCATGAGGTGTTCCACCTGTCAGCAGGTGAAGGCGGAACACCAGCGGCTACCAGGGATTTTTTAGTAGTTACCCATTCTCGAGTGGAAGTGGAATGATGTAGCGATGGACTTTGTGATAGGGTTACCAAGATCTTAGAGAGGGAATGACGTGGTATGGGTTTTCATTGATAGGATCATGAAGGTTTTCACTTCTTGCCGATAAAGGAGACATTCGATGTCGATGAGCTTGACCGATTGTACATCTGTGAGTTTTTGTGCTTGAATGGGGTTCCGATTACTATCATTTCAGATAGGGATGCCCACTTTATGTCACATTTCTGGCAGGGGCTACAGAGGTCCTTGGGTACACAGGTACTTCCTAGTACAGCTTACCATCCGTAGACAGATGTCCAGTCAGAGCGGATGATCAAGGTGGTTGAGGATATGCTCCGAGCTTTCATTCTAGACTTTTGTGGTTCTTGGGAGAAGCATATTCCTCTTGTGGAGTTTTCCTATAACAACAGTTTTCAGGAGACTATTCAGATGAAACCTTACGAGGCTTTGTATGGTAGGCTATGCCGATCACCTTTGTGTTGGCTAGAGGTAGGAGAGGTAGCTTTGCTGGGACCTAATCTTGTTCAGGAAACCTTAGAGTAGATAGAGTTGATTCGGAAGAGGATGGCTACAGCACGGTCTCGACAGAAGTCTTATGTCGATCAGTGGAGATGACCTTTGGAGTTCAAGGTCGGAGATTATGTTTTCTTACGTGTTACCCCGAGGTTGGGACATAAGAGGATCAGGAGACAGGGTAAGCTTTCACCATGATATGTCAGGCCATTTGAGGTTCTGGAGAGAGTCGGTCTAGTTTCTTATAGGTTTCAGTTACCTCATAGATATCAGGCTTTGCACGACGTCATCCATGTTTCTCATCTTCGACGCTATTTCTCAGACTCGTCCCATGTTTTTCGACCCGAGGAGGTTGAACTGGAGTAAGATGCATCGTTTGAGGAGCATCCTATCAGGATTGTTGATCTTAGTGCAATGGTACTCCGTGGCCAGTCTGTTCCTATGGTACGGGTGCTATGGAATCACGACCGTGTACAAGATGAGACATGGGAAAGGGAGGCCGACATGCAATCACAGTGGCCGGATTTGTTTGAGGGTTCTTCTTCTATACCTCATTAGGAAATTCAGGGATGAATTTATTTAATGGGGGAAGTTTGTAAGAAGCTGGACCTTTTTTTCAGGTATGTTTTTTCATTTCTGGTCGTTTTTTAGAAAAAGGGAAAAATCTGGAAATTTTCAGATTACACGTCGTGTAATTTATAAGTACAAGTCATGTACTTATCTTCCACACGAGGTTGTGTGATGGCTATGTCTGGGTCACACACACGGTGTGTAGTGGTGAAGTGGAGGCCACTTAATGTAGTGTATGTAAAGGGCGAGTATACACCGTGTACTCATGAAGTACACGCCGTGTACTTTTCTTTTTATTTCATTAATCGGACTGGGGTTGCAACTTAACCATGTTTTCATCTTCTTCTCCACCTAATTCCGCCCAGAGCATCCGAGGAGGCTGAATCTTATTCGACCCACTAATCCATCACCGGCTAGCCGAATCGAACACTGTTAGTTGAAATAGAATCAGAGCGGTGAGTTCTTGGTTATTCTTTGGCTTCGTTTTCTGATTCTTCCTCTCGTGTGAGTTATCTGAGGTTGAACATTTTAGTTGTTTCTGCAGATCTACTCAATTATTGGATGATTCACAGGCCAAGGTTCAAGTATATCAACCTAAGAGGATTGAGGTAGGTGGTTTTTTTCCCTATGTTGAATGTCTTTGAGTTTTCGGTGCAAAAGTTTCAGATACCCATGTATCAGGTATCTCGGGTTAGGGTTTTGATCTTGTATTATTATATGCCTTAGATTTTATATATTCTTGAGGTTATTAGATGATTGATAATTTCTTGTTAGCATGTTTGAGGATCACCCCATGGGTGTTTCCCTTGTTTTGGTTGTTTATCGCCATTTGGCTTAGGTTGCCTGTGAGGCAGACCTTGTTGCATTACTTTCTTGCCTTGATATAATTGATTTCATGTATTTCATGTTGTTTATATGCTTTTGATGTCTTATATCTATTATAAAAGTAGTTTTTAAGCTTACTTAGGCTGCTAATAGTCGATTATGCGTGACTAAACTGCTCAGGGATGTGTGAACCTGGTGCGGTAGACTAAAGGTGGAATTGGCGATTAGGGATTCCCTAGAGAGTCTGTTATATTTTAGTATCATTCGTAGGACCTATGGGAATGGGACTTTGTGATTCTTTATAGTGTCCTTAGTTATGTATCGAGACTATAGGGGGAATTAGACGTAAGTGCTTCCTCAAAGATTCTATAGCTATCGTTGCAAGACCGCAGGGGAATTGATAGTGAGATCTTCCCAGAGTGTTTGTGCCTTTGTATGTTTACTTGAATATAGGGGTCTGCCAGTGTGAGCCACCTAGAGAGTCACCATGATTATTGTTTGGTTGGTTTTGATTAGTCCACCAAACTAAAGAACAAGCTTGTTTTTTTTACTGCTTGATATTTAAGTAGTTGTCTGATATACCTGTTGCATTACTTGCTATGCCTTGAGAATATAGAGTTGTTTGCTAGATTACATGGTTGGTAATTTAATGAGTGAATTAAATTAAATAATAAATGTGAATGGAGGTTTGTAGGATTGTTTACTATAGAGTACTCCTATTACTCTGTTTTATTTATTTTCTTTACTTTTTCTATATTGCTCACTGACAGTAGGGCACAGATCTTGTGGTGATTGCCTACTAGAATTAGTCTTACACCATGTTTTTGTCCGGATTTTTGGCCCAAACATGTTATATGGTTGCTGGTGTGGATAGGGATTGTGGCCCTTCTACGTTAGGTACATGATTGCTGGTTGGAGCTGGAGAGCATAAGATCGAGCCTAGGCTTGCGATGCTGCTGGAGTTGCTGTTTACTTTTAGTACTTTGTTTTCAGTTGTATTTCAGCACGTTGTTGTGTTTGATGCTTTCCTTAGATACTTGTACATGCTGCATCATTTTCATCATTATTATATTATACATTGCTTCCGCTATTTAGTTTCAATAATTTTATGTTTTTCACTACTTCCACTATTGACTGTTATTTCCTTTTCTTTGTATACCTTACCAAATGAGGGAATAGTTTCCCTAATGACTCACCAAGGCCCTCGCTGCGAGTCGGCAACATCTGGAATTTGGGGAAACGCACTTGAGGTCATGTGGTGAACCGGGTACGGGGCCCTAGTTGAGTGGCTCCGGATCCGGGTCGTTACAACTGATATGGTGTGGGACCCTGTCTTCAGGGCCCGGACCTTTGATAAGGGGATCAGATGGGAGATTTGAACATTAATGGTTTCTCTCAGTATCCCAACACAGGCGGGGGTTTTAGAGAGAGCACTCTTAGTAGAGATTTTCCTTACTGCGTAGTCACTAGAAGTAAGACCCACAACCGGATGACATGTAGCAGATTCATCGGCAACTGGTAGTAGACAGATGATGCAGAGGTCCAAGAGGACCAGACCTACAGGTGGACGACCGCTGGATACAGGGTCAGTGGTGTGGGGATCTCGAGGCAGAGCAGGATAGGTGAGGATGATGTAGTGTTACTCGTGTAGCGGGTGGGGTCACATGGCTCGTGACTGCCTGACCTTTCGTACAGATGACCAACAGACAGTCGAAGGACCGCCTGGGAAGAGGAGAAGATTTGATCGAGGAGGTCCGCAGGTATGAGGTTGATGTGGAAGAGGAGTAGTCCATGCAGTAGGCGATGGGCGGCGATTTGAGGTTCTACCGCCACCACCACCAGGAGGTCCACCCCAACCACAGGAAGCAGGTGGACAGGGACGAGCTCAGCTCCAGGCTACTGAGGCCTACGTCCATGGAGGTCTAGAGATGATAGGAGGTACGATCTGTTTTTACTCCACCCTAGTTACAATACTTGTAGACACAGGTGCTAGTAACTCTTTCATTTCCATGACCCTCGTTCAAAGCTTGGAGATACTGGTGAATCCGTCGGCTCGATACTTACAACTAGAGACTCCTACAAGAGTATATTCGACGATTACACATTGGTTTCGGTAGTGTGAACTTACTCTAGGTGGCGAGAGCTTTGGCTAGGGTATCCTAGTAGTGGCGTCAAGGCCTTACGATGTCATCTTGTATATGGACTGGTTATCTACAGTCCATGCTCAAATTGACTATATAAGGTGCAAAGTGCGGTGTGTCCGCATAGATGGGACTAGGTTTTCCTTCATCGACGAGAAGGGAACCTTTGAAGCGCATGATAGACTTACCCAGAGGAGATTTCAGCCAATCACACATCATTTGGCTAGCCTTACCCTCAGGTTGGTTGATGTTGAGAGTCTGAGCTATCTGGTAGTGGTGGACCAGTACGCTGATGTTTTCCCTGATGATGTTCCAGGTCTACCTCCTCACAGAGAGGTGCACTTTTACATCGACTTGTACCCCAGGACAATACCAATATCTACACCAGCAAATCGGATGGCTCTCGTAGAGCTTCGTGAGATGTGGGTATATCTAGAGGACTTTTAGATCAAGGGGTTAATTAGGCCCTGTGTTTCCCCTTTAGTAGCCCCGATTTTGTTCGCCAAGAAGGCGGATGGGAGTTTGTGACTCTATATAGACTATCAGTGCTTGAACCAGGTGACCGTGAATAACAAGTACCCACTACCGAGGATTGATGATCTCTTTGATCAGCTAAAGGGATCACGATGGTTTTCGAAGATAGACCTCAGATCAGTCTATCACCAGCTCAGGGTACGAGATGAGGATATTCAGAATACAACCTTTGGATGTCGGTATGGCCACTATGAGTTCTTGGTTATGCCATTCGACATGACCAATTCCCTAGTAGTGTTCATGGGACTCATGAACAGGATATTCCATCAATACCTTGATCTATTTGTGGTAGTCTTCATTAACAACATCCTGATATACTCAGTGATGGATGTGGATCATGCCTATCATCTACAGATAGTTCGGGACACACTCTGAGAGCACCAGCTTTATGGTAAGCTCTCGAAGTTCCAGTTTTGTATCTGAGATGTTCACTTTCTAGAAAATGTTATCTCGAAGGCTGTAGTTTCAGTGGATCCAGCAAAGATTGATGTTGTGCTTTCTTGGGAGCCACCCAGGAGTGTGACAGAGGTGTGGAGTTTCCTAGGTTTTTCTGGTTACTACAAGAGGTTTGTGCCTAACTTTTCCAAAGTTGCGACACCCTTATAAGCATTGACGACGAAGGGGAAACCCTTCGTGTGGTCGAAGAGTTGTTAAAAGAGTTTCCAGGAGCTGAGGTAGAGACTGACGAGTGCCCCCATCTTGAGGCTACCAGAAGAGGGTGTTGGGTATGTAATCTACTACAACACATCAGGGACTAGGCTTGGATGTGTCCTGATGCAAGAGCGAGAAGTGATCATGTATGGTTCTCAACTGCTGAGACAACATGATCAGAACTACGCTATCCATGACTTGGAGTTAGCAGCAGCGGTCTTCGCTTTTAATATGTGGCGACATTACTTTTTAGGTGAACATTTTACAGTCTACTTTGATCACAAGAGTCTCTGATATATCTTCTCTCAGAAGGACCTAAACCTCAGACAGCGGCGGTGGCCAGAGTTCCTCTAGGACTAAGACATTGAGATATTCTATACTCCTAGGAAGGGAATGTAGTAACTGATGCACTCATCAAAAGATCTGGTATATATTTACTAAGTGAGGCGACGGAGCAGCAATCCGCTTTGAGGATATACTTTATAGATCGAGATGGAGCATCTTATCTTCAGTCTCTGACAGTCACTCCCCCACTCCTTCAGCGAGTTAGGGAGGCACTTTTTGGCGACGCTGACTACGAGGCTCGACGTGCTCAGATAACCACAAGACATGCACCTAATTGATTTTCTGATGGTGGGGAGCACATCATCCTCTTCAGAGGGCATACTATAGTACTGATGGCATTGTGGGAATAAGTGTTGAGGGAGTTCCATACATCCCCTCTAGTGGTACATTTAGAAGTGGAAAAGATGTACCAGGACCTTTGGCATCAGCACAGGTGGCCAGGAATGAAGAAAGCTATAGCATAGTTTGTTTCATGGTGCCTCACTTGTCCGTAAGTGAAGGTAGAGCATCAGGTTCCAAAGTGCTTAGTTCATCCACTATGGGTGCCATAGTGGAAGTGGTATGGAATTTCCATGGAATTTGTGATAGGACTTCCTTACACGTCCATGGGCCATGATTCTATCTGGGTGATCATTGACCAACTCGCCAAGTCGGCCCACTTCCTACCTATCAAAGAGTAGGTATTAGTAGAGAGCTTGCGATGCCTCTACATGCAGGAGATTGTATGGCTTCATGGAGTTCCATCTATGATTGTCTCCTATCGTGATGCACGTTTCACTTCCCTACTATGGAAGGGGTTGCAGGAGTCTTTCGGGACATAGCTTTGGTTGAGAACCGCCTTCCATCCTCAGACAGATGGTCAGAAAGAGAGAACTATTCAGACCATCGAGGATATGCAATGTGCTTGCATCCATGATTTTTTTCATAGCTGGTAGGATCACTTGACTTTGGTGGAGTTTGCATAAAACAACAACTATCAATCCACTATCAGTATGGCACCATTTGAGGCATTGTACGGGCGACCTTACAGATAACCACTGTGTTGGACTGACCTAGGGGAGTCAGCACTCGTGGGACCAGAAATGGTACTGGCTACCACGGAGAAGGTGCAGATCATCTAGGAGCGGATGAAAACTGCACATAGCAGGCAAAATTCCTATACTGAAAGGATACAGAGACCTCTGGAGTTCGAGGATGGCAACCATTTCTTTCTACGGGTCACACCTCGTTGAGGATTGCAGAGATTTGGCGGAGATAGCTAGTTATCTCTAAGGTTCATCGGACCCTTTCAGGACCTCAGTAGAGTTGGTGAGGTGTCCTACCACTTAGCTCTTCCACCTCAGCTGCCCCGGGTGCACGCCATTTTCCATGTATCCTAGCTAAGAATATATGTATATGATACTTCGCACATCATTGACTGGGGCGAGCTGGACATCGATGATGGGGCGACATTTTCGGAGGTTCTAGTAGAGATTGAGGATCAACAGGAGCGGGTCCTTCGTGGGTGGTTGATACCTCTAGTGCATATTCTTTGGCAGCACGAGACCCTCCAGGAGAGAACATGGGAGCGGGATTCTCAGATTCATTCTCAGTACACCAACTTGTTTCCCTAGTTTGTGTTGTGCCTTTTGGGGACGCAAATCCCTGAGGTGGGGAGAATGTAAATACCTGGATTTTTTCCATGTAATTTTTTTTAATTAAATTGAAATATTATGAGTCTGTGAAAATAGACGACGCATTATTTTGAGGCCTAGTGTTCCTGGAATGAATTTCTGAACTTTTTTCCGGTACGTTCAGTAAACGTGCGAGCATGTTTTTGTAACTTTTTAACTGGTGTTCAGAATTGAAATCTGAGGACACTATTGAACTCACAATGCCGATATTCTCTTAAAAAGACCTTCAACTCAACCGCAGTATGTCAAGGGTGAAAATTAGTTTTCATGTTTTTCGTGGGAAAGTTAAAAAAATAATAAAATAAAACCAACAAGTTTTATTTTATTTTAATGAAACCTCCCAATTGAATTCAAGGTGGTGGGGACCACCTGAACTCTCTTCTTTAATGTTGGAGACCCTTTAAAACCTCCCAATTGAATCTATGGTGGTGGGTACCACCCAAACCCCTCTTTTAATGTGAACAAACTCTTGGTTTCCCACAAATTAATGTGCCAACTCCTTTTGTTTAATTAATAAACCTAAGCTTATTAATTTGAAACCTCACCTCTTGTGGGAAAAGGATTGGAAAATGTGGGGAGAGATTTGGAGTGTTGGGAAGATAATTCTCCAACAAAGGAGATCCTCCAAAGAATAATGGAGAACCGACCTTAGAGCGCCTTGCGGGAGTGACAAACGTCAACGTCAATCTTCAACAATTTTGTCTTCTTCCTCACACCACCTCCAACAGAAAATAGACGTAGGGGTTTTAATTTGATTGTGATTAAATCTATATTTATTTATTCTTCATATTCTGGTTTCACAATGACAATTTCCAAACTAACATGGCCATCATCCAGAACTTAAGCCTTGCCCCATTTTCTTTTGTTCTTCCCGCGTTCTTTGTGCGTTCATCAATGCCAAATATTTAATGATGATGGAAACACCATGTTTTTCTGAGCACGACATATGGATGTGTAGCCCTCTACATGAGGATCGTGAATATGTGAACAACATATTTTTCGGGCTTGGAATGAAGCCATGATGGCTCGCGGAAGAAGGATGATGTCGAAACCTGGCCGGCCGTGAGGAAGGAAGGGTGGCATGCGTTCACACTGTCGGATGATGAGGAAGCTGCGGGCTAGCCACCACCTAGCTCCGCAGTGGCGTGTGTCCACACTGCTGGAGGAGCTGGAGGATGCGGATGCTTGGCTGCGGCAGAGGCCGAAGAGCATTCGACCATGTCGGCCGCAATGGAGAAATGGTGTGTGATCGCGGCGCTGGGAGGAGGACCGATCGAAACACCGGTCGGTTGTTGCAGTTCGACAGAACCCGCTCAGGTCCCATGGTGACTTGGTAGCACCTAAAGGCACTACCTGTTTCCATTCTGAACAAAAGGGGGTGCTCCCCCTTCGGTGCTAGCTTGGGCGGACCGCGCCTCTGGGTCGCATCGTTGGGTCGCACCACCGGGTCAGGACAGTAGGCCGCGCCTAATGTGGGTCGGGCCGGGCCGCCCCCTACATAGGGTGGGCCACCCCCTACGTAGGTCGGGCTGAACCACGGCCCAACAGACCGAACCCGGGTCGGGTCGGACCAGACCCAGACTCATCCAAACCCAGTTTCGCCTTTTTGGCCGTAACATGAGTACCAGATGTCTGTTTGATGAACCATCTATGGAACTAGAATCCTTAGATCGAAGTGGTCCTTTTTGTATACTCTAATTGAGTTTTGGATAAGGTTAGAGTATGGCCTGGTTGTATCGGACCCCGAATCCAACCGGGTCCTTGGAGCGGAAACGCTGATAACTTACAGAATGGTCGTTTGATTGACGTGTCGTCTGTTGCATTGGGTCCCTTATGATGTGACCGACCTTTGGGATACATACTTTTGGGACTTTGGGGGTATTTGAGGTATGAATTATGGCTTGGGGAGAGTTTCTACCAAGCACATTACTTTTGGAACCCTACGACTGGCTGATACTTGAAGATTGCTGACCGTTTCGACTCTGAGTGAGTCGACAGGCCCAGTGGGGAGCGCCTCTGTGTGACGTGGAAAACCCACAATGGGGAGAGCCTCTATGTGACATGGAAGAACCATGGTACTTGACAGGAGGAGTACGTCAGCAGACCCTGAGGGGGAGCGCCTCGGTGTGATGCGGCAGACCCACTGTGGAGAGCACCTCTGTGTGACGTGGCACACCCACAGTACTCGATAGGAGGAGTACCTTAATAGTCCAAATTTTGTGGGAAGTTCCTCTGTGTGACACGGAAGTCCGACTATACTCCATAGAATAGGATTTCTCCAGTAGTCACGGTGTTCGACGATGTGACTAGGGATGTTACTTGTTATTATCCATAGATAATTTTGTGGCTAGCTATCAGCTTTCATAGATATCCTGTGTGGATCAGCATCCTAATCTTGTTTCGTAGTGTTTTATACCTAGTTTGAGCTGAGTCTTATATCTTTATGGTGTACCTTTTTGGTACTTTATCTTCATGGTATTACCTGTGTGGTATTCTTCCCTCCTGTGTGAGGTAGGTATTTTCTGATAACTTAGGTATATATATGAGAATATACCTAAGTAGGGTTGACTGTTGTTTCCATGTTTTGTGGTTTATCCTTTGTGGATTTGAGAGACCTTAGGGGGTCTCATGGCCCCTACTGAGTATTTTTATACTCACCCCTACACGAGCTATGCCCGCACCTTGTTGTGTCTGGTGTAGACGATGGACAACGCTGATTGGGGACAAGGGTACCTGGACTAGAGACTGCTCAGAGGTGGACCTTTGACGAGGTGACCCGTAAAGACAATCATTCGAGAGTTGTACCTACCCTTCAGGTAGGATCCTTACCGGGTTTTCACTTGAGTTATACTCAGTTTTACTTTTACTTTATAGTTTTTCTTTTACTTTCCAGTTGGACTTGTATTCTGGACCCTTTACTTTCAGTACACACCCTATTTACTATATAGTTTACTTTGTGCTTGTATCTGGTTGTGCGATTGTTTTTTGTGAGTTTATATTTTATAATGGAAAATACTTCCTGTTTTAGGGAATACGCCTTTTGGTGCTTGTTTCCAGCCCCTAGCTTATGGAAGGCAGGATTGGGGTAGTCACTGCACAGGCCCCGAGGGACGGGTCGTGACAAACCACGCGCATAGCCAGATATAAGCACAAACTAAACTATATAGTAAACAATGTGTGTACTGAAATTAAAGGGTCTATAATACAATACCAACTCGAAAGTACAAGAAAAACCAAATATTACAAGTAAAACTAAGTACAGATCCTGTGAACACCCACCAAGGATCCTACCTAAAGGGTAGGTACAACTCTCGAAAGATCGTCTCTGTGTATCACCTCGTCAAAGGTAAACCTCTGAGCAGTCTCCAGTCCAGGTACCCTCATCCTCAGTTAGCACTGTTTGACATTTGCACCAGACACAACAAGATTGACATTGGCATTCATCAATCCCGCAAGACGCTCCATGTTTTATTCCACGTTCTTCGTTGGAGGACCTCCTTTGTTGGAGAATGATCTTCCCAACTCTCCAAAGCTCTCCCCTCCTTTTCCAATCATTTTCTCATGAGGGTTGAGGCGCCAAATTAATAATCATAAGTTTATTAATTAAGAAAAAGGAGTTTAAAAATTAATTTTTGGGAAACCAAGAGTTTCCTCACATTAAAAGAGGGGTTCGGGTGGTCCCCACCACCATGAATTCAATTGGGAGGTTTCCAGGGGTCTCCCACATTAAAGAAGAGAGCATACTATAAACAGGGTGCCTATAAAAGCCAAGCCTTCCCATTTTAGGGAATACACCATTCGGTGCTTGTCGCTAGCTCTTGGACTATGGAAGGTGGACCCGGGTCGGGTTGGCCCATGCTGGGTCTGTCCTGGTTGGTCCGACTGGGTCAGACCGGACCCAGTTTTTCCTTTTTGGTTGTAACTTGAGAATCTCCCATCCATTTGACAGACCTTCTATGGAACTAGAATCCTTGGATCGAGATGGTCCTTTTGGTATAATCCACTGGAGTTTTGGATAAGTTTTTATTATGGCTGGGTTGGATTGGACCCCGAATCCAATCGGCCCCTCGGAGCAAAAACGCTAATAACTAACAGATCGATCATCTGATTGACACGTCGTCTATTGCATTGGGTCCCTTATGACATGACGGGATTTTAGTATACATCTTCATGGAACTTCAGGGTGGTTGAGGTATGACCGATGTATTGGGGAGCGTTTCTCCCAAGCACGCTACATACAGAACCCTATGACTGGATGAGACTTGATGACTGCTGACCGTTTCGACTCGGAGTAACTCGACAGGCTGAGTGGAGAGCGCCTATGTGTGACATGGCAGACCCACAGTGGGGAGCACCTCTGTGTGACATGGAAGACCCACATAACTTGACAATAGGAGTACCTTAGCTGTCCATAAGGGGGAGCGCCTCTATGTGACGTGGCAGACCCACGGTGGGGAGCACCTCTGTGTGATACGACAGACCCACAGTACTCGACGGGAGGAGTACCATAGTAGTCCAAGGATAGTGGGAAGCGCCTCTATGTGACGCAGGAGGCCCACTGTACTCTATAGAGGAGGAGTTCTCCAACAGCCGAGGTTTTTGATGATGTGACTATGGATGTTACTTATTATTATCACTAGAGAATCAAGTGGATGGCTATCAGATTTCATAGTGATCTTGTGTGGGTCAGCATCATAATCCTATTTCTCATAGTTGTATACCTAGTTTGAGTTGTGTCTTATATCTTCATGGTGTACCTATGTGGAATTTATCTTCATGGTGATACATGTGTGGTACACTACCTTCGTGGTATTACCTGGGTGGTATTCTTCCCTCTTACGTGAGGTGGGTATATTTTGATAACTTAGGTATATTTATGGGAATATACATAAGTAGGGTTGACTGTTGTTTCTATGTTTTGTGGTTGATCCTTTTTCAATTTGTGAGAACTTCAGGGGTCTCGGGGTCCCTACTGAGTATTGTTATACTCACCCCTACATGGGCTACGCCCTCACCTTGTTGTCTCTAGTGTAGACGACAGACAACACTGACTGAGGACTAGGGTACCTAGACTAGAGACTACTCAAATGTGGACCTTTGACGAGGTGATCCACAGAGATGATCGTTTGAGAGATGTACCTACCCTCAGGTAGGATCCTTGGTGGGTGTTCACAGGAGTTGTACTCATTTTTTCTTATACTTTCCAATTTTTCTTGTACTTTCTAGTTGGGATTGTATTCTGCCCCCTTTACTTTCTGTACACACCCTATTTACTATATAGTTTACTTTGTGATTGTATCTGGCTGTGTGCTTAGTTTGTGTGAGTTTACAGTTTATAAAGGCAATGTCTTCCTGTTTTAGGGAATACATCTTTCGGTGCTTGTCGCCAGCCCTTGGCCTATGGAAGGTGGGCTTGGGGTAGTCATGGAACGGTCTTTACATGATGAGTGGTATTTTTACGGAACCTAGAGTTATATTTGGCATTCTTGTTATGGGTCTCATTGGATGTTCTCAAGATTCCATTTAAAATTTCTAAATATGATCCATATTTAAATAACATGAATGGATAATTTATACTATGGGGATGCATCCACCAAGCCAAATCACATTCTTGGGTATGGTCCACTCTTCCTGATTACATTAGTTATAACACTTTACAAATTATAACATACTCTTACATGTTCACCATGGGAAAGACAAATATAGTGTAAGACAAAGAATGTAGTGTTGGTTGGGTATCCATGAGGAACCTATAATGGTATGTTTAATTTAATTATTTTGATTAATTTATTATTATTTGAACAATTTTGACTTTATATGCTTAGACTAAATTGATCTTGACATTGTTCGGGGTGGCCTACTAGATATATCTCACACACTTCTCGGGCTACCCTTAGTACCTGAGCAGACTTCATGATTGCAGGTATAGGTAAAGGGAAGCTTCCATATTCTTATGCTTGATTTCCACATCTAAGATGGAGTAAGGGATCGAGGGACCATGCCAATTCACATGATTCTATTAGTTTCATATTTTGACTTCATATTATATTTTTCATCAGCATGTTGTATATGGTTGTTTCCCATGCATCCCATGTATTTTCAATTTTTAATGGTACGTAACATGATCATTATCATCATATTTTCCCTACTACCTATCCATGTTTTATTTTATTTTTCATATTAAATTATTTTTAATTCATTTCTTCTTCTATTTATTTGTTTCTATTTCTACTTCTTATCTATATTTTTACGATTTTGATAGAATCCGATTCGTGAGGGAATAGTCTCTACATGAAGACACCCTAGTACCTCACTTCTAGTTGGAAACACCATGAATATAGAGAGATATATAATATTTCATGTGACCAAATGTATCAGGGAACGAATTTGTGGCTTTTGGGGTGAGATGCTACAGAAATTCACATTAAATTATTATTTTATTTAATTTATTTTCATAACTTCCAGAAACCACTTCGTTTAATCATAAGTGGAATCAATCATGATTTATGTGCCTCAAATTGGATTCTACCCTGAAATTGGTTTAACAAAACTTGGTAATTCAGTAGGCTCAGAGTTCGTTCATCAGATCACTAGGGTCTAAACTCTCATTTCCAAGATAGTCATCTCTGGCCTAATTCATGCACCAATATCATCTTAAATATTCCCTATTAACTCTAGAAACCCACATTATTCCTAACTGCAATCAAGATTCTATCTATAAACCATGACCTTTGATACCACTATGTCATGACCCCCTCCCCCTAGAGATACCAAAATGATGGAAAAGAGATAACTCCCCCTAATTCTCACATCCAATAGGCATCGTGTTGGAGACTAGAACTAAGGGTATGAAAATATCTTAAATGGGAGGCATTACCCTCTATAATAAAATAGGAATGAGAGATATGATAAATCATACTCAATAACATTATGAAATAATATAAAAAATAAACAAAACCCATACCATAATCAATGAATAAATAAAAGTGATACAAATTAATGTCTCCAAATCATGTTCTGAATATAAAATGTAAGGAAGTGAAACAAAAATAACTCTAAATGTCCGAGCATGTAATGTACATCATGGTGCATACATACCTCCTAAAAACGTGATAATAGTTTTATATACATAGTATGAGAATAAAAATATGCTGAAAAGGAAACTCAATGTCACTCATGAACATATGAATAGAGAATACCAATACATCTGGGAGGAAACAGAAGAACCAACATCACCTAAACATGTCAACTAACCAAACCCTAACATGAGCATAGATCCATCACAAATTAACACATCCTTATATAATAACACAATAAGAATCATATAGATTATAGGTACCACACATCTCTTTAAAAATGACTTGTTTCCCTCATACCCCAATGACGAATGTCCTGGTTCCCTCGTATTTCCCAAATCACAACACATCACATCATATCTTTTCACAAACACCTGGGTTGTCACATCACATCACATATCACCTACATACACCTAGGAAATCTCACCACATTACATTACATGGTTAGTAGGGTATCATGAACATGTAGTGCATCAACCTTATGTCTTCCTCATACCATGCATGTCCTCCACCATAATATATCACATCGCATCACATATCTTATAGCTCGAAGACACTTCGGACATCACATAACATCACATCTTGACAATACACTTTTGACATATGGCCATAATATCCATTTTATGTCATCATATTCTAGAATATGGAGTTTGGAATAGCTAGTTAGTAGCCATCCATACTCTCACCTAGGATGTTGGTAAAAACACCCCCCAACAAATTTGGTTATCAAAACTAAAAGATCGATGTGGTAGGTGACATTATTGAAAAATCAATAGAATATATAGAGTATATGTATAAGGTCAAAAGGAAAACCCACATGATATTATTCCATTTCAAAGTATTAATAATCTCACAACATTACCACCCAATATCAAAACATTTCCACATTCATTGTCAAATCAAAATTTATAACACTAAAAAATAAGAAACAACCCATATTTCATATTTCTCCCTTAACATTATCAAATCATGATAATTTTTAGAATACCCATTTACCAACCAATTCTAAAAAACATATCATTTAATTTACATTATGCATCAACCATATTTCTCCCCACATCCTATTTGAAAAAACATTTCATTAACTTTTTCTACCAGTCATCCAACCAACCCATTAAATTCCATATTTCAGTCCCTTTTTATTTTTCATTTATCAACAAATACATTAACCACAATTTCCTTTATCATTTTAAGAATACATTATCCAATCCCTCTGATGGAAATATAATTTAAGATTATTATTTAATTTATTATTACATGGGAAATTATCAAAACATAACCCATTTTCATCTCATCTACCTCATATCCCAACCAAAAATCACAAAAACATAACATTTCATGAATTAGGAAAATGAAAATTTAAAACATTCCATTTATTTATTTAACGGTATTATCAAACAACCCTTAAATCTCATGGAAAAATTTTATTAACCAAATATAAGTTATTCACCAATTCCATTTAAAGTTGTGTCACACAATCAAAAGAGAAATGGAAATACAATACATATCAAATTAGCACAAAAAATGGATTCCAATAGTTATGATTTTCAGCAATGGATTAAACAAATATAATCCGTTAAAAAATATTACAAACTGTAGGAAAATATGTGAGATCATTCATTTTATGGAAAATAATAATAATTAACTTCATGCGCTTATCACTTGATATCTTCATGATAATATTTATATTATCTAAATTAACACAACATATACTAATACGTATAATAATTTCTCTATTCATGTGACAATAATTTACATGAAAACAATTATCCATAACATGAAGGATTTATATAACATTTAGGTGAAAATCCCTCATTCCCCATCAATATCAATTAATCAATTAATTATAATTATTAAGATGATGCATGCCATGATCTAAAATAATTAAAAAATGTATATCCCTATCGCATTATAAAATAGGTGAGAAATGAAGGATCTCATTCCTTGAGTTTCATACACAACAATAATGACAAGAAATGTTTAAAAGACCCAGTGTGAAGGTAAAATCACATAATTCTCTATCTTCTTCAATTTAATAGTGAAAAGAATAGATTTAATTAAATATAAAAATTATAACTTCATTTATATGGAAACAAAATATGGTATTTCTTACTACTAATGATGATGAATCCAAGAGAACTGACACCATGTCAATCTGAATTGTATTGAGGGAGATATAATCGAAAGAATATGAATATTGTAAAGTATTTATTTACAAGATTTTTAATTATCAAAATGTGTAATTCATTTAATTGTCTCATTTAGTTCACCATTTTATATCTTCCATTTAAATAAAATATTATTACATAATTATTATTTAAAATTTATGTTTCTATTCTTCACATTTGAAAATAAAAATTTGAACCGCGTGTTTATTATTTAAAACACCACATTTCATTCCTCTTTTATTCACCTATTCTACCCAGAAATTATCCATCCAATCACCTATTTCATATTAATTTTTTTCATTTATTTATGACCTATATTTTTCTTAAATACATTCATTCATTATTAAAACTTATTATTTTTCCTAATTACATATTTTATTATAATTAAATTTAAAAAATACAATCTGTCCCCTCTTTTCTCAGCCCCACACTCCCTTTCATATTTCAATGACTCATATATATTTATAATTTATTATTATTATTTATTATTATTATTACTATTATTATTATGTTATTATCCCCATCATCCACCCCACCCTCTCCCCCAAGTTCATTACCATTTGAAATTTGTTTTTTCCCACATTATTCCATGTGTTTTACAATCGGTTTTTAATCATAATTTTTTTCTATCTTTTTTATCACAGACACACAAAGACAAAGTCATATATATATATATATATATATATATATATTTATATATAGGTTCTCCATATATATATAATCACACACACACACTGACACACGTGTCACACCCCGACCGATGCTTAAGTTTAATTTAATTACTCTGTGTCTCACTTTTAAGCTGAAGGTTGAGCCAGTTTTAATTTAATACAATTTTGAGATCTTATAGGGGTGTGCGACCATATGCTCGATCGGATGTAGTACCCAATTTTAGTAAGAGTAAATTTTATTATTAAATTTTTTATTAAGCAGGCACGTGACCGGGCGCGCGACTATGCACGCGACCGTGCGCAGTGTCCAAGCTCAGTTAGTGATGATATTATTATTTTGGTTGGTTTTATTATTTTAGTTTTATTATTTCTATTATTATTATTTATGTTGATATTTCAATTAGGTTATTATCATTATAATTATTATTTCAGTTAATATTTTTAATTTCTTTGCGAATTTTAAAATATTTTTATAAATATAAAAATTATTTATTATTATTATTATTATTATTATTATTCTTAATGGATTAAGTTCCATTTTTTTGTTTTATTTTTATTTTTTGTATTTTTTTATTTTATTTCTACTTTTCTTTTTCTTTTTATCTAAATTTTATTTTCTCTCATTTTTTTCTTTCTTCTCTCCTCTCTCTTGCTCCCCCCTCTCTCTCGTCACATTTTCTCCCCCCCCTCGGTCTGTCGCGTTGTACAGGCTCCTCCTAACCCTAGTCCCACACTACCCCCCTTCCCTCCTCTTCCTCGCCAGATTGCCTCCACTCCCTTCTTCACTCGGGATCCTGCACCAGCAACCCTCCCTCTCTTCTTCTGTCCAGCGACCGCTCACCACCCCCTTTTTCTCCGGCTGAAGCTCTGATGGGTCTGCCCTCCCGCTCTTCCACCTGACGACCACTCTACCTTGCACTGCTCAACTGACGCTACGACCTCCATGTTGCCTCACACCTAGACACAACCCATATCCTCCTTCATCGCTCTCACCAAACCAGCCTTGCGCTAAAGCCGAACCTTCTACCTCTCCCCACGGATAATATTTTTTCTAGGTTTTGGATTTTTTTTTTGCCTAAATGGGTTAGGGTAGAATATATTTTTAAAAAACGAGTCCAAGAATCGTGAACCCCGGTCACGCATTACTGAACCCGGGAAGAAGCGTGAACGGGGTTCACGCATCATAACAGCGCTGAAAGATGAATGAACCCCGTTCACGCATCCTACAGAAACATTTATTTTACAATTTTTTTTTAAATTTTTTATTTTTATTTTTATTTTGTTTTGTTTTGTTAATGTATATATATATAAGCATAACAAAAAAATTCAACAGAATTTATCTGCTATTTAATATCCTGAAGTACTGATATTACTACAGTCTGGATTCTGACAGAAATCCTCACCCAAGGCTCTCTTTTATAAGAGGGCTTGCCCAAGAAATCATTTTGCATTTCCGATGTGGGATTCAGGTTCTCTTTTTCCTAGGCATAACATTTTGCATTTCCGATGCGGGATTCTGTTTCAAGTACGTGACTTTGAAAGATTGTAAAATACAAACTATATGACCAATATAAATGAAACTTAAAACATGGATTAAACATATAAGAAATAGTTGAAAATAAAAAGAATTTCGTAAAAAGGGTTGATGAATAATAATTTATAAGCTTTCAAAACCACCAACTTGAAACTTAAAAATGTTTCAAGTACATGACTTTGAATGACTATAAAATAAAAACTATAAGACCAATATGAATGAAACATAAAACATGGATTAAACATATAAGAAATAGTTGAAAATAAAAAGAATTTCGTAAAAAGGGTCGATGAATAATAATTTATAAGCTTTCAAAACCACCAACTTGAAACTTAAAAATGTTTCAATTGAATGTCTTTGAAAGATTATTAATTAGTAATATAAATATTAATTAGTAATATAATTATTAGTTAATTAGTAATATAATTATTAATTAATTACTATAATTATTATTAATTAGTAATATAATTAATTAATTAATATAATTATTATTATTAATTAGTAATATAATTAATTATTATTAATTAGTATAATTATTATTAATTATCATATTTATTATTAATTAGTAATATAATTAATTAATTAATATAATTATTATTATTAATTAGTAATATAATTATTATTAATTAGTTTAGTATAATTATTATTAATTAGTAATATAATTATTAGTAATTAGTAAAATAATTATTCTTAATTATTAATATAATAATTAATTAGTAATATAATTAAGAAATTAATTAGTATAATTATTATTAATATAATTATTAATTATAATTATTAATTAATATGTATAATTATTATTAATTACTAATATAATTAATTAATTAATATAATTAGTATTATTAATTAGTATTATAGTTATTATTAATTAGTAATATAATTATTATTAATTAGTAATATAATTAATTATTATTATTTCGTACAATTATTATTAATTAGTATAATTATTATTAATTAGTAATATTATTAATTAGTAATATAATTAATTAATTAATATAATTATTATTATTAATTAGTAATATAATTATTATTAATTAGTTAATATAATTATTATTAATTAGTAATATAATTATTAGTAATTAGTAAAATAATTATTATTAATTGGTAATATAACTATTAATTAGTAATATAATTACTAATTAATTAGTATAATTATTATTAATTATTAATAATTATATTACTAATTAATAATAATTATACTAAACAAATTAATAATAATTATATTACTAATTAATAATTATTATTATATTAATTAAGTAATTATATTACTAATTAATAATAATTACTAATTAATAATAATTATACTAATTAATAATTATTATACAAATTAATAATAATTATACTAATTAATAATAATTATACTAATTAATAATAACTATACTAATTAATAATAATTAATTATATTACTAATTAATAATTAAATTACTAATTAATAGTTATATTACTAATTATATTACTAGTTAATATAATTATTAATTATAATTATTAATTATTAATTGTTAAAAATTAATTAGTAATATAATTATTAATTAATAATTATATTGGTAATTAACTAATTAATTAATTTTTAATTATATTAATAATTAATTGTTATATAATTAATAATTAGTAATTCTAATTAATAATTATATTACTAATTATAATTAATAATTATATTACTAATTATAGTTAATAATTATTTTACTAATTATAATTAATAATTATATTACTAATTATAATTAATAATTATATTACTAATAAATATTTAATAATTATATTACTAATTAATATTTAATAATTATAATTAATAATTATATTATGAATTAACTAATTAATTTTTAATAGTTAATAATTATATTGGTAATTAGCTACTTAATTATTATATAAATTATAATTACTAATTAATAATTAATAATTAATAATTATAATATATAAGTATAATTACTAATTATATTACTAATTAATTAATTACTTATTTTATAATTAATAATTATATTAAAAATTAACTAATTATTTATTATGTGATAAATAATAAATAATTATAATTATTAAATATATTAATAATTAACCGATTAATTATTATATAATAAATAATAAATAATTATACTTAATAATTAAATTACTAATTAACTAAATAATTATCAATTGATAATTATATTACTAATTAAATAATTAATTATTATATAATTAAATTACTAATTAACTAATTAATTATTGTATATTAGTAATTAATAATTAATAATTATACTAATTAGTAACTAATTAATAATTATAATACCAATTAACTAATTAATTATTAACTATTTCTTATATGTTTAATCCATATTTTAATTTTCATTTATATTTATTTTATAGTTTGTATTTTATAGGCTTTCAAAGGCACGTGAATGTTTTTAAGTTTCAATTTGGTGGTTTTGAAAGCTTATAAATTATTTTTCATCAACATTTTTTACGAAATTCTTTTTATTTTCAACTATTTCTCATATGTTTAATCCATGTTTTAAGTTTCATTCATTTTGGTTTTATAGTTTTTATTTTATAGTCTTTCAAAGTCATGTACTTGAAACATTTTTAAGTTTCAAGTTGGTGGTTTTGAAAGCTTATAAATTATTATTCATCAAACCTTTTTATTAAATTCTTTTTATTTTCAACTATTTCTTATATGTTTAATCCATGCTTTAAGTTTCATTCATATTGGTCTTATAGTTTTTATTTTATAGTCTTTCAAAGTCATGTACTTGAAACATTTTTAAGTTTCAAGTTGGTGGTTTTGAAAGCTTATACATTTTTATTCATCAAACCTTTTTTACAAAATTCTTTTTATTTTCAACTATTTCTTATATATTTAATCCATCTTTTAAGTTTCATTTATATTGGTCGTATAGTTTGTATTTTACAGTCTTTCAAAGTCACGTACTTGAAATAGAATCCATCTTCAGAAATACAGAATGTTCTGCACAGGAAAAAGAGAACCTGAATCCCACATCGGAAATGCAGAATGATTTCCTGGGCAAGCCCTCTTATAAAAGAGAGCCATGGATGAGGGTTTCTGTCAGAATCCAGACTGATGTAATGGCAGTACTGCTGGATATTAAATAGAAGATAAATTCTGCTGATTTTTTTTTGTTTTATATATATATATACATATATATAATTATAAAACAAAACAAAACAAAAAAATAAAAAAAACTTAAAAACTTAAAAAACAATTGTAGAAAAAATATTTTCTGTAGGATGCGTGAACAGGGTTCACGCATCCTTCAGCGCGCGTATGATGAGTGAACCCCGTTCACGCATCTTCCTGAGATCGGTGATGCGTGAATGGGGTTCATGCATCTCAGACCCATTTTTAAAAATATCGGTAACCCCATCCCTTTTGGATAATTTTTTTTCAAAAAACCCAGAAAAAAAACTATCCATATGTTTAGATGAAAAACTGGTGGCCTCACCCTTTATTTTTCTGGCACCGCACAAGCCCCGAAAGCCTCCGTCAACCCTCAGATGACCTCTTAGACCCCTCACCAAAGGTGTAAAGTACCTCATTTTTTATCCTTTTATTTGTGGTGGTGTTTCGGTTATGGTATAGATTACAGTTGGTTCATTTTTTTAATCAATTATGTGGTGTTTTGTTTGAGGGGTCTCTTTGGTCTTCTTATAGAGAAAGCCTTGTGCAAAAGGTGCTTTGTGTCATCTTATGAGGTTTTTCCTACACCGAAGTAGGTGGTCCATGTTTGATTATTAATTCATTAATTAATTTGCATGTTTAATTAAATTAGCTTATTATTTAAATTATTTTTTTGGGGAAAAGTTAGTTTTTAGAAATGGATGAATTGATTCACTTATTAAATTTTGTGGCAGGTTTATGTGTTATAGAGTCCTCTTTTTGTAAAAACTCATGTTAAATAATTTATTTTTATTTGTTTTAGAAATTTAGAATTAATTTATTAGATAGTGCAAATGATTTATTGAACTTCATAGGCGACTTTTCAAATTGTTTAAATAATGTGAATGGTGTGTGGTGAATATTCTAGTGTGTGTTGGATTTCAAAGAGAATAATTTTAGTGTGGTTTTGTGGTAAAACATTATTTCCTACATTGTAAATGTTCTATTATGTGAGAAATTGATTTATTAAATTGTCTATGTGGTGCGAAAACATTTTTAAGAGTGTTTATTATGTGTTTAGTTTTTGAAGTGGTATGTTTATATGAGATATGGTTCACTTTTGATAAAAATCCTTATTTTGTCATCACATATTGTTTTATTAAATCTTGTAGTTGGTTTATTAAAAAGTAAAAGGGTTGTGACTTGCATTTTATAAATGTTTTGGTGTGTGTTTGATCATAAAGGATATTTTTGGGTTGGTTTTGTGTGCAAGGTCTTGTGTTACCCTTTAGACATTGGTTTATAAATTTTTTTTAAGTTTATTAACTTTAATAAACGATGTAAAATCTGTTTGGAGAGTGTTTTAGTGTGAGTCTTATTTCAAAATGGTATTTGTGTGTGTAAGTTGTGGTTTGTTTAATTATTAGTCTCTTTAAATTGTACAGATGGTTTCTTTAATTGGGTAAGTGATGCAGTTTTTTTTTGAGAGATTTTTAGTGTGCGTATTATTTTAAAATGGTTTTTGTGTGTTCAAGTGTGGTGTTGGGTAGAAGTAGGGCCTCATTTGTTTTTTATTTATGTTTTACATGTTACGTGATCTTTGTACCACTTGAGCGCAAATGGGAAGCCTAGGTACTAGGTGGGCGGACTATGACTAGTGCACTAATGACACAGAAGTGGAATCAGCCCAGTTTCACTTAGCTGGATTGACGACTACAACACTAACTATAATTTTATATGATTTTGGGAGACCACTAGGTTATGGTTATGTTACCCTACTAGTGGCTCGTGCACGAGAATGTATATTTTGGTGTTCCTATTCCATTTTTCACCAAGACGTGATGTTCTAGGGTCCCACTTCTTACTAGTATCTTTAGGGCCTCTCCCATGTATTGTGCTCCTCTTTTTCTTTGTGCTCACCTTCGACACATGGTGTGATGTTGGGGTTACCATGAAAGTATGTGTGTGTGTGTGTGTGTGTGTTTTTAATTTAAGTTATTTTCTTTAAATTAATTTCCCTTAAAACTATTTCCATCAAAAATTTCTTGAGCAGTTATTTATTTTTTGTCTACTAAACTGAAAATGTGTCTGGCATTTAATAATTATGGATGGAACCTTTTCTCGGTATAATCCTACTGGGATTTTGGAAAACACCCTACATAAACTTTTGGGTGTATGTAGGTTCTGTTTCTTTTGTATTCCATGTTGAAGCATCGAGCTTAGCGATGATGGTCCATGTTGTATTGATTTTCTCGTGCAGGTTGGTCATGGTGGATTGGGGATGTGACTCCTCATGTCGCACGGAAGTTTGAGTAGGATTTTTGTTTTTCCACTATTGTAGTCTCTTTTTTGTTTTTATTTTAAGTTGTAATCTTTAAATCTAAACTTATTTTAAGTCCCTGTTTGGTTGTCTGATTTTAGTTTTAATTTTTTTTAGCTTTCTGTTTGTTTTATATTTATTTATTCGGGTAAATTGTTCCTAAGATTTATTTTTGATACTTGGGCACTTGTGCCTGCCCGTGGGGATTGGTAACGCCCTTCGATCCTTACCATGGACCATTTGGGAATCATTTTGAAGGAGACCCGGCTTGGTTTGTGACAAAATGGTATCATAGGGGGTTTTGTTCATGTTATTTGTGGTGTTAGGTAGATCAGAGATAGGACTATCGGTACTCGAGTGGTAGGTGTCGGTAGAGCGTCGCGAACTCTTACACATTCTGATCCTCAAGTAACCAGGAGTATTTTGGGATTTATGATTTTGGATTTGGTATTTTTGGATGGGGGATGAAAATAGGATTAAAGCGGTACTACATGTGGTCTCACTTAGAGTAGCAACCCATGTGATGCCCGAGAGTATGGTTCGACACTCCTAGTGGTTGGCGCTTGCATAGGCATAGTCTGCTAAATCATGTGGCTGGGTCTGGCATAACCACTAGTTCTTCATCCAGGTGATTTAGTGTTGGTGATTTCATGGTTTAGTTTTGGTTTGGTGCGAAGGGGGATTTTTATATTAAAAAAGCAGACCTTGGGTTGCTCTTATTTTTCACTTGTTGTGAGTTTGACATGATTTTTGGGGTGTGTTTCTTAAGAACCTTGTTTTTAAAATCTAGAATTTGATCTAGTGAATTTGAATTTCTAAAAGTATGTCTTGGGTTATTTGAAATTGAAGTGGGTTGTTTTGGAAATGGGACGCATTTTGAATACTTTTCTTGAATTTTTGAAATGGTTTTGGAAAAAGGTATTTTTGGAATATTGGGAATGTTTTTTTTTTGAAAGAGGAAGATCCCTATTTTTTGTCCAGTGGTATTATGATGGGTTCTTGCTTGTGCATATGGACATAATTAATGGACCATTGGTGGATCGTGTGGATAGGTTCCTGAGTGGCACAAAAATTCATAACAACGAGGCATCATGAAATATCAGTGGTGAGTGATTGATTTCTAAGGATGCTTCTTGTTTCTTGACAATGGGTTTTTCTCTAATATGGGTTCTTTGTGCTTAAATGGTTTTGGAGATTGGATAATGGTTTTGAGTCTAGAGTGGAAGCAATGGGTTCAAAAGAGTTGTTGGGATTTTTTTTACTATAATTGGTTATTCTAGAAGGTGTTTTTCTTTGAAAAAGAATTGATGTTTTAAATTGGAATTATTGGATTTGTGTCTAGAATGTGGAAGTTTGTTTGGTGAGATTCATGATTTTGTGGAAGGATAGTTTTGTGTTTCTTATTCAGGATATTCCCCCTAGAAGGTCCCATGGGTTTCAAGAATGTCTCTCAGTTCTTAACTCAGCCCAAACTCCCAGTGAAGTGGCAGAGTTGGGTTCTCCTTGGTTGTGTCGACTGCTTGAAGACGTCGAGGTCGGTTGAATATTTTTGAGTTCTTTGGGAAATTAGAAAGTGTCTCTAGTTTTTTAGGAACTTAAAAAGTTTTTTGGGTGTAAGTTATCTTGAGTATGTCTGGTGGAGTGGGACTAGATAGGTAAATGGGGATTTTTCTGTTTTCGTTGTGAGTGGGGATGTCATGAATGATCCTCAAGAATATCCTCATCTCGCGGTTGTAATTAAGAAAGTGAATGTGAGGAAAAGTGGTGGAGCTCGTAGGTTCTTGACCAGTAAACATATGGTGAAGGAGGTGTGTTGATGATCTAGTTTCATGTTCCCCAGAGTTTGTGTGGAACAATCAGTTTAAATCTTATAATAGTTTTTGGTCCTGTTCATATTGTGGTAAGTGAAGTTTCTTCATCCGAAGAGAAGTGTGAACCTAATGGGATTGTTCTTGGAGTTCTCCTTCCATAATTTTGCATCGTGTGTTTTACAAATCGCTCAATCTCGTATATTTAGTGTGGTCAGTCAGACACACTAAGGAATTTGTTGTAATTCATTGTTGGTATGTTTATGGAGTGGCTTCTTGGGACATGAGGATAAGTAGGTAGGTTTCTTTTCCAATGGAGGAATTTCTAGTTAGAGGTGGATAGATTATGACTGCGAGTTGGTAGATGCTTCAAACATCAGGTACCCAACTATAGGCCTCGGGGTGAAGCTTGTGCGCAGTCAAAAACTCTTTGGATGTGGGATGGGCTTAGTCTGACTTAAGTTTGCAGTGATAGTATAGGGATGACATAAATTTCCCTATTGTGATACCATCTCTGAAGGCCTAGTATATTTGTTTTGGTCTTAATTTATGGTAGTTCCTCTAAGGCTTTAAAGAGTTTTGGAGAATCTGTATTCTTATAAAGACAGTAGGAGTGCTCTGTGAACCTTCTTGTGGTCGGTTATGGATTGCAATTTTACTTGTTTCAGAGATTCTCTTGTCTTGTGGAATTGATGCACGCCTGTCTAGTTCACCTCTTGGTTGGGGGTTTCCACTTTCAAACCCCTCCATTGTGGTGGAGTATGGTCTAGTGTAAGAATAATTCATGCAGGTCAGCCAATGTTGGTGGGTTCGTGATGAAGAGTTCAGTCAGTATCGCTCAATGTAAACTGGGAAATGCTCATGAGAGTGTTGTGGTGTTAGGAAACTTTTAAAATGGTGGGGATACCCACTACAGGTCTCACTGGAATCCCCTCTTGTGTTGGTTTGGTTAAACTTAGGGAACCTAGAGGGAAAATCCAGTGTTAGAGATTTTTTGATGAACCAATGTTTGACAAGAATCATAATATGGTGTAGAGAACACCATAGGATGAACTGGTGAAAAAACTATGTCTTCAAAGTGATCTTGGCAGGGAAACCCTTTACTTCTACTCGGCCCAACCTCGACCATGATAATTGGTTATCTTGGGCAGTGGGTCGTTGTATGAGTGTTCTTGGAGATCTCGAGCGGCCTTGGTGATCCCTAAGTTAGGGGTCAGGGTGTTTCTTATTATATTTGTTTTTGGAGGTGAATTCCTTTTCTTTGGTTATTTTTCTTGGTGATTATAATTTTTAGATCTTTGGAGTTTCGGGTCATGGGAATTCTGAATGCTCATTCTTTGGGTGATTGCGGTTGTGTTTAATGTGGGTTCATAGTCTTGCTTGGAATCTTGGGTTGGTCAAGTCTTTTGGGAAATTCTGGGGGTAGAAAGTTTCATGGTGGGGATAATTTTCACACCCCCACAAACACATAATTTTAATTTAATTATTTTCAGTCTAAATTTTCATCCACAGGTTGAGTTGATTTTAATTTAAAGCAAATTTGGGATCTTATACAAGTGTGTGACCGTACACACGACCATGTGTAGTACCCAAATTTAATAAGATATTGTTTTATTATTAAATTTATTATTATACAAGAGCGTGACCGGGTGCGCGACCACACATGCAACCTTGCGTAGTGTCCAACCTCAATTTGTAATGATATTATTATTTTGTTTGGTTTTATTATTTTAGTTTTATTGTTCTTATTATTATTATTTAAGTTGATATTTCAATTATATTATTATCATTATCGTTATTATTTTAGTTAATATTTTTAATTTCTTTTTTAATGTTATATTATTGTTATAATTATAAAAATTATTAACTAATTATGATTTTTTTATTATTTTTTATGGCTTAAGTTCCATTTTGTTTGGTTTTATTTTGATTTTGTTATATTTTTTATTTTATTTCTATTTTCTTTTTATTTTTATCTCTTTTTTAGATTCTCTTTTTTTCTTTCTTCTCTCCCTCCCTCTTTCACTCCCCTCTCTCCTATCACATCCCCCCCTTCGGTCTGACACACTGCACAAGCTCCTCCTAACCCTAGCCATGTGCTACCCCCTTCCCTCCTCTTCCTCGCCGAATCGCCTCTTCTCCCTTATTCCATCTGGATCTCGCACCAATGACCCTCCCTTTTCTCTTCTATCCAGAAATCATGCACCACCCCCTTTTTCTTCAACCGAAGCTCCAGCAGGTCTACCCTCCCACTCTACCTCTCGGCGACCACTCTACCTCGCACCACCGAACCATCTTTGCGCCCTCCATGCTGCCTCACACCCATCCATTAACCTCGTCCTCCTTCACCGCCCTCTCTAGATTAACCTCGTGTTGAAGCTGACCATGCTTTCTCACCCCATCCTCATTGATCTGAAACCCCCATGTACACCTCCCTTTGTTCGATCGAACGACTGGTGGCCTCCCCTTTATTTTTTTGGCACCGCGCAAGCCCTGAGAGCCTATATCAACCCCAATATGACCTCTCAGACCCCTTTCTGTAGGTGCAGAGTACCTCGTTGTTTATCATTTTATTTTTTTTGGTGTTTTAGTTAGGGTATAGATTCTAATTGGTTCATTTTTTTGATTCAATTATGTGGTGTTTTGTTTTAGGGGTCTCTTTATTCTTCTTGCAGTGCAAGCGTCATGTGGTGGGAGATTTTTATCATCTTGAACGGTTTTTTCTATACCATGGTAGGTGGTTCCATGTTTGATTATTAATTGATGAATTAATTTGAAAGATTAATTAAATTAGTTTATTATTTAAATTATTTTTTTGGTGCAAAGTTAGTTTTTAACAATTGATGATTTGCTTCGCTTATTAAATTTTGTGGAAAGTTTATGTGTTATAGAGTCCACTTTTTGTGAAAACTTATGTTAAATCATTTTTTTATTTTTTTTAGAAATTGATTAACTAATTTATTAGATTTTTCAAATGATTTATTTAACTTCATAGGTGATGTGTCAAATTGTTTAAATAATGTGATTGATGTGTATAAAATATTCTAGCGTGTGTTGAATTTCGAAGAGAATCATTTGAGTATAGTTTTGTGGTAAAAAATTGTTCCTCACATTGAAATGTTCTATTACGTGTGTAATTGATTTATTAAATTTTATATGTAGTGAAAAAATAATATTAAGAGTGTTTATTATGCATTTGGTTTTTGAAGTGGTATGTTCATATTTGATATGGTGCGCCATTGATAAAAATCCACACAGTTTCATCACATAGTGTTTTATTAAATCGCAAAGTTGGTTTATTAAAAAGTACAAGGGTTGTGACTTGTGGTTTATAAATGTGTTGGTGTGCATTTTATCACAAAAGATATTTTTGGGAGGGTTTTGTGTGCAAGGTCTTTTGTTACCCTTTGGACATTGGTTTCTATTTTTTTTTAAAGTATATTAATTTATATAAATGGTGTAAAAAATTGTTGGAGAGTGTTTTAGAGTGTGTCTTATTTAAAAATGGTATTTGTGTGTGTAATTTGTGTTTTGTTAAATTATTAGTCTCTTTAAACTGTGCAGATGGTTTCTTTAATTAGGTAAGTGATGCAGATTTAGTTTGAGATATTATTTGTGTGTGAATTATTTTTAAATGGTTCTTGTGTGTTCAAGGGTGGTGTTGGTTAGAGGTAGAGCCTCATTTGTTTTTTATTTATTTATTTTTTACATGTGACATGAACTCTGTACCACTTGAGCACAAATTGGAAGCCTGGGTACTAGGAGTGCGGACTAGTACTAGTGTGCTAGTGACACAAAAGTGGCATCGACCCAATTTCAATTAGCTGAATTGATGTCTACAACACTAACATAACTTTGGGATGATGTTGGGAGACCACTAGGTTTTGGATGTGTTACCCTACTAGTGGATCGTGCACAAGAACATATATTGTTGAGTTCCTATACCATTTTTCACCAAGATGCGATGTTCTACTGTCCCACTACTCGCTAGTATATTTAGGACCTCTCCCATGTATTGTGATCCTCTTTTTCTTTGCACTCACCATCGGCACTCAGAGTGATGTTGGGGTTACCATGAAAGTGTGTGTGTGTGTTTTAATGTAAGTTATTTTCTTTAAAGTAATTTTCCTTAAAACTATTTTCATTGAAAATTTCTTGAGCATTTATTTATTTTTTTCTGTTAAACTGAAAATGTGGTTATCATTTAATAATTATGCACGGAACCTTTTCTCGATGGAATCCTAGTGGTATTTTGTCTCACACCCTACATAAACCATTCTGTGTAAGTAGATTCTATTTCTTTTATATTACATGTCGTGGCATCGAGCTTAGCGATGATGGTATGAGTGGTATTGGTTTTCTCATGTAGGTTGGTCATGGTGAGTTGGGGATGTGACTCCTCATGTCACACAGAGGTTTGAGTTGGAGTTTTGGTTTTCCTCTATTGTAGTCATTTTTGGGTTTTTATTTTAAGTTGTAAACTTTAAATCTAAACTTATTTTAAGGCCCTGTTTGGTTATAAGATTTTAGTTTTAATTTTTTTAGCTTGCTATTTGTTTTAATTTTATCTATTTTGGTAAACCATTCCCAAGTTTTATTTTTGATACCCATGCACATGTGTCATCCCATGGGTATTGGGAACACCCTTCAGGCCTTGTCGTGGACCGGTTCGGGCATCAGTTTGATGGATACCTGAATTGGTTCGTGACAACATGTATATATATAATCATAAGATTGTATGTATGTATATATATATAAATAATATTTACAATACATATATGTAACCATATATAAATATATATATACATATATATATATCATATACATCCTATATATATACAAATATTACAATGATATAAAAATATTTATATTAATGTAACACAATTATGTGTGTGTGTGTGTGCATACAGGGTACATAATATATAACTACACAACACACATATCCCCATATATTTATATAAAGAATTAGTGTATATATATATAACATTCATAACAAAAACATTTTGAAATTTTTAATTACAAAACAATGCATGTAAATATAAAAATTTACACATGTGTATTATAAGTTATACATTGTTTAATATATCACAGCGAATTAAAATTTTGAAAAAACATATTTAAATTAAATAAAAATTAATTGATTACAATTATTTAAATCTTTAAAATTAAATAATTTTAAAAATTAGAAAAAATTAAAATAATAAATTACTATTAATAAATTCTCAAAGTCATTTTAAACTGATTTTTAAATTTCTAAAAACTTAATGAACCTTGTAATAACTAAGAAACACCCTTGATTGAAAAAGGAATTCTCAATAATATTTCATACCATTTTAGGAAAAACCATCCCATCCTAACCTTATTTCCAAACATCACAACTATATATTATGTGTAAGTTGTTCTAAAGAAATATTTCTAACATAAGGCATTCATGGTCCTTCCTTTAAATTTGTTTTGAAAACTATTATTCAACATGAATCCTTCTAGAAAATTACATTTTAATCTAATATCAATGACCATAAAATAGTTGTAACCAATTTGGTCAAACCATAGGGAATTTAAACTATGTTCCACTTTTCTTTGGGATGTTTATGTAGCATAAGGCCTCCTTGTCCCTGCCTTCACAATGCGGGGGGGGGGGGTAATCTATCCCATGACCAATGAATTTTCCATTATACCCTCATTTAGTAAAGTAATTATGACCTTAAATTGTGTTCATATGATCCAATGTGTTCCACCATACACAATAGGTTGGAGTCACCTATGGTGTTTCGTGGACTAATACCCCTTTCGTTGCATCCTCACGTGAGAGGATTACCATTTTGGTGTATCCAAATTGTTCTAACACATTATAGATCTATGTGTGGAATTATTTATAGTTTTATTGGATACCTAGGCACTCATGAATTTATTACCTAAATCCCAGATACAAATCAACTCAACGCTGATGCCTTATTTTGGGACCCATAATCCCACTTCAGATCTTAGTGATTTTTCACAAAGCAATGGGGTGTGGTGATCAAATTAAGGTGTTTCAAGAATTAAAAAATTAAACAATATGAAATATTATGTGTTCTTAGTATTCAATGTCCCTTAATTTATATTGGGTTAATAATACCTCCCCTTCAATAAATGATTCATCAGATGGTGAATTCTCTGTGACTATAAACTAGTAGCCTTGGTCTAATAATCATGACCATAAACTATTAACAACTTGATTTTGATTAAAAAAATATGAGGCCTCCTTCAACCTTATATCATATTAAGTTCATTCTCTATATGATGGTATACAAACCTCTCCAAAATACCCATTTCTTAATTCCATTTGCTATGAGAAAAAATGGCCAGTCATAGTCTAAGCATCCTAAACACAAAATTTTGGCATGTCATCCACATATGTGACTATAAATTTGTACCCACATGGTCTGAATGTGATTATTTCTCCCACAAATCCACCATATGACTTGTGAGAATGTTATGGAATGAATAGAAAAGGTTCAAATCCCATGTGACTAACCACTAGTCCCTGGAAATAACCTTACCGCACTCCGTAAACCCAATAGTTTTGGAAAATGAAATTGATGTTCATTTATACCCTTTCCAACACTTCATGAGTTCCTCTAAAATGAACCACCATATGTGTTTCACTATTATTAATTCTTTTTGGAAAGTTAATTTTTTTATTCTCAATACACTTTTATGGAAAAATTAGGAAACCAGAAAAATGACAGAAAAAGGTGTTAACTACAAAATGTTCTGACAATGTCATTAAATATTAGGCTAAGGATATTACAATAATAAACCCTATAAAGTTCCCAATTATGATAGGTTACATGTGTATTCTAGTCATTCTTCAGAAGATCTTCAAAGTGATTGTCCATCTTGTTCCAGACCTAGATGTACTCCTTGACGTTGATCTTACCCTCATTGAAACCTCACTCCAAAATATGGTTATGTTTGTTGACCCACACACTATTCTCTTTATTAAGGACAACTCTAATTGATCATTCATATGTTTTGATGAAAACTGACTTCAATTAATTGATATTGAAGACCTATTCAATTTATATGTTCGGGTCAAAAAATGATAAACCATACAATTCAATGATATGACTCTATGAAAATATATTGCACATTCAATATCCTTATAGAAATACATTAAACTGAATTCTTCTTATCCTTATTTCATGACATAAAACTAAAAAATATTTAGGCCCTTTGTTGAGAGGGAATTTCCCCCCTTTGATTCCATTCCCTTACAACATCGATATAGTTCCTTCACTATCTCATGATAACAATGCTAAATATCCCTAGGGATATTGGGATAATCCACGTTAATTCATATTATCCCATTTAATGTGGTCCAAACATTAGTGACATAATGAATGAAGTAATAAAATCAATTCAAATGGTTCCTAAGTTCACCCCCACGCTTCACATATTCCTTGATTTGAATCCCCATTATCTTCCATATCTGAATGATCTCCATTAATAGTGATGGTTCCTATAAAAACTGTATATTCTCCTATACTTGGAATAATCCATGATGATGTTTTTATGGATATCTTACATGTCCAATATTTCAAACATAGTTAATGAAAAATAATCATTTTTATGACCCTACTCTTGACATAGAAATTAAAAAACCCTTCCAATGGACATGTTCAACAATCATCCTCATTCATCAGGAAACTTATATTTTGTATCCAAGTCTTGATGTAATATTCTGATTGTGTATTATGAAACACTAGGCCCAATATCATACCCAATACTCCTCATCATGCATTAGAGAACAACTAAAAAATATTTAAATATTACCGTTAAAACATAGTTGTTAGAATTACAAGAATGAAAAGTATTAACTTATGTTTGAAAATATGGTTTACACATGTATGTATAATTAATTCCTTTGTGAGTAATTAATTTTAAATGAATGTAAAACCCTTTTTATAATAAAATGAAAGTTTTTTCTAAAAGACTATTTAAATGTGCACAAGTGTGTTTTATAAATAATAAAATCACCCTTATTGGATTATATTAATGATATATATATCTAATATATTCAATATAAATTTTAACATTAATATTATGTGTTTTATAAACATTATATAAGAACAAATCCAACTTTAAAAATTAAAAATGGTTTCTTCAAAAAAAGAAATATTTTACACCTTTTAATGGTGGGCCTATTTTAAATCCATTTTTTGTTACTTTTATATGCTATATTCATGAAGAGAAATGTCTTCTTTGTATTTGGGACATAAAAAATTACCTTGGTTACTTTTTCCTTTTTTTCTAATAAGATTAGTTTTTTGATGAATAGAGAAAAAATAAGCCAATTTAGTTGAAAACAAATTTTCAATAAAATTATTTATAGAGTTAAAAAATATTTTTTAATGATTTTAAAGTATAATTAGATAATTTTTTATCATTTAATTTAATTTATTTCATTGTAATAAATTTATCTTAGAAATTAAATATAAAAACAATGTGATATTTTGAAGGGTTTACATTAAAAAACCCCATTAGTTTTTCTATCAATGGGATTGATTTGTAATTAATTTCTTCCAATTAAGTGTTTTTAATTTAGAAAAATATATTAAATTTGAATTTTTAAATTATATAAATAGATCCCTTTTATTTTTCGATATTATTAATAGTAACTTTGAAAATAAATTTTCTTGCCGTGTTTTTAGGTAAGTATAACTATTAAAGATAAAATAATACTATAAAAAAATTTACCATAAAACATTTCATAATTTAATCGGACGAGTTACTTCATACCATTAGAAACCTTCAGTCGATTTTAAGACCACTTGGAGCCACTATGATGGCTTTAATGCATTTATAATATTATATTCAATGAAAATTCAATTTTGTCACACCATTATTTTATACATGTAAATTAATTTTTACTGCATCATATATTATACCTTAAATATTATTTAGAAATATAATATTATTACCTAAATCATTATGATTTTTTTCTAATTTTTCAAAAAAAAATAATTAAATTAAATTGGAAAACAATTATGATGTTGTAATTGCTAAATTTATGAAGGAATCAAATAAGAATATTTTAAATATTAAATTAAATATAATTTGACATAATTTAAAAAATAAAATTATTTTAATGATGAATTTTACATCAAAGGCACAATTTAATTTATCTTTATTGAAGGAATCAAGTTGTTATGATAATTTTAAAAAGTCACTTACTGAATAGTGTCCAAATTGACATTTATGAGATTTTAAAATAAATAATAATTTATTTAAGGATATAAAATTTATAAAAATATAAGATTTAGAAAAAAAATAGTATAATTCAAATAATTTCATAAATTACTCATTTATTGGTGGTTTGGTTTGTTGCGGTAGTTATATTATCCCTCGAAGTTTAAATTACTTATTAAAATGGTAATAGTTAAAAAGGGTTAAAACAAAAGGATAAGGATTAGAAATCTATTAAAAACATGTCATATATTATTTGGATGAATTTATACCAACCCATATTCATATTATATTATAAATAAATAACATTATACCCATTTTTAAAATAAAATTAATTTATATTAATTTAATATTTTAAAGAAATCCAAGAGTGTCCCTCCCCTCTATTGTATGAGGGTAATACTTCTGATCCTTTTATCAAACTTTAAGAAAATTTTGGTTCATCCAAGATCTATTAAAATATCATAATAGTATCCTTACCCACATTATAAAGGCCATATGATAGGCATAAAACCCTCATTTTTCATGTTAAGTTGTTAATCAAAGGTGATCGTCCATAAGAATGGTATCATTTTTAATGAAGTATTTCTATTTTATTACATCTTCCACTTCCTACAAATCTTATTCAACCATCATGATGTAATAAATCCAATATCCATATCTCAATGACATTTTATTATGTTAATATCATTACATATATCCATCTACACTTCCATTAAATGGGAAAATAATTTATAATTCTGGCGTACGTGTGAACTATCACCTCCACGAACCGATATAATTTATTTTCCATTATTGTCTCTTTAGATAGATTATAATTATGGAATTAAGGTTAATATATGATATTCATGATATATTTAACATGATATTAAAATAATATATCAATTACATTCTAATCTTCCTTGAACATAAATATGATAATGTTGTCTATGCGTACGTGTGAACTACCACATCCACGAAGCGATGTGATTCAAATTTCTTCACCATGAGAAAGTATGGTATATATAAGTATAAATAAATTATTAACATGATATTTATGATAATATGATCATTCTTGGATGAGAAAATAATAATTACCTTCTTTCCTAATTGATCAATGAAAAACGGGAACATTACTCATACGTACGTAAAGCTTACTGGTTCCAAGATTATAATGTTGTTCATTTTATATATAAATATTTAATGAATGGATGAAAAATTATTATATATATATAATAGATATTATTAGGACCTTAATATTTTTCTGGATATGATGGACTAATTACCTCTTTCACAGTATTCGACCTAACGAAGTCATTTTGGACTCAAACACCGAATATTGTCAAAACTTCCAATATGAACTTAAATAACTAAATAATTGTTTTAAAATATTAATAAGTTATATAAAAGTAATAAAAAACTTGAAAAAAATTTTTAATACAAGTAAATAATAAATATAATTTTATTATTTAGGAAGAGGAAGAACAAACATGATGAATCTGACTTGAGGTAAGGGACTTCATCTCAATGTCCTTTAATGGAGGCATATTTTGTTGTTATACAACACATTATTTTATGAGGTGTATGAACAAACACATTAAATTTTTAATTCAATTCAAATGATTTCAATATATAATCAATAAAATTAATTTTTAACATATATGGTGATAATAACTTCCTTTTCATCATGACCATTATTTGATATTTGGTTTCATATACAAGCCTTAATGTTTTTAAAAGATAATGACATCTCTTATTCCCCTTTTCTAAATTTTTTTTATTGAAATTGATTTAGAAAATGGATTAATTATTTAAATATCTTGAAATAATTTCTTCGGATTTAAAATGAATTTTTAAAAGTTAACTGATTAAAATTGAAATATGTATATGTTATGATTATATAATGGTACTTGGACATTTGATGGGTGGTTACATGATAATCCAAATATGGGTGGTTACATTATAAACTCCAATGCATTGAGTATGGAATTCTTCCATATGTTTATTCAATTTTTAAGATTAAAATTTATGGAAGTTGGTCATATGAATATACAATTTTTAAGAGTGATATTTTTGGAGGTCATTTGTATGTCTGTTCTATTGGTAAGAGTGATTTTTTTGGAATTTGACCATTTGGTTATTCTATTTTAGTATAAAAATGTCCCAAGTTACCTACTTATATATTAAATGTTTACTTCTGAGTTTTCATGCAAATTTTTATTTTCAAAAGTTATGATAATTTCATTTTTTAAATGATTAACTATTTTTTAATTTATACAGGTATGTTTTATTTTATGGAAATTTTTTATGGGTTTTCACTGGATTAATGTTTTTTTTCTTGATGTCCATTATTTATATTTTGGTATCCTCCCAAGATTTAATAGTTTTTCATATGGATTGATTATTTATAAGGACAAAGAAGGTGTCATGATGTAAGTATTGAAGATGCGACAAGAAAACAAACCACGTTTTATATTAAAAGGGTAACCTTTGGTGAAAAATGTTGATGTAGAGTAATAGAGTCCACTTATAACTTAAGTGTTTATTATGTAATAATTTTTCATAATTCTATAAATCTATGAACTGAAAATATCCCCAAATTTTCATTCTCGTTAAAAAATATGGAATAAGTTATGATTAAATAAGATTCATTATAGTTGGTATCAGATGGTGGTTTAGACTAATTTGATAATTATGATGTTTTCTAATGAGTTAAGGATATGTTTCTTGAGTATATAATTTTAAGGTTGGTTATAAGTTCTATGTATTAAAATCCCTTTTAGGATAAATGTTATGGAATTTTAAGGTGACTAATGGTAATTTTGGATATATTCACCTTTGTGGTAATTATGGGTTATTACTTTTTGTGAAGAAAAAAGAAATTTATAAGACATAAATTGAGGTTTAAAATCATTTGGTTATTTTGAGGTATTTATTATATTTTGGGAACTATCTAGATTTAGAAAAATAATATAGCATAGGATGGGTGAAAACCCATAGGTTGGGTGACATCCCATCACATATGGAAGGGTCTCAAGAATTGAACCCACAACTGAATGATGGCAAGCGTGAATCATCTACAACTTGCATACGTGAAGTTCTTGGTTATTATGACTTATTATTTTTAGTTAAATGATTTTATGGATGAATAATAAGTAGATATTGGTCAAATATGTTTTATAAAATTGGTAACTATGCTATTAGGAAATGTTTTTTTGATTAAGTGATTAATGTTGTTTAAGAAGATGGTAACTATTTTGAGAACCATATATGATCAAGGTTAACTATTTTGGAAAAATATGGTTTTATATTTTGGACATTGGGTTATTCAAGTTATTTATGGAAATGATTAACCTAACATAGGGAATATATTATTAGGAGAGTTGGTTTTTGGTATGAGACTGCAAGATTAGTCAGTGTTATTTGTAGATAATTATTAAAACTTATCTTGGAATATTATGGGATTAAATCATTATGATTTTGGGGATTTAATATTAGATATAATTTTTTTTTGGATTTTAAATATAGTTATTTTTTGAATGGTTTATGTTGAACTTCAGGTAAAACTATATAATTTGATAGATTAAATTACTTTTTCTTCCCATAAAGGATATTTATTTTTAGGGAAATGTCTTATCTTGTACTAAAATTGTTGGGTTTGGTTAATTTTTATAGATAATAGAATCAAATATTTAATCTTTTGTGGATTAATTTATTCTCTATAAGTTGATTCTAGCGATTTAGGTGTGAAAAAAATCATTATAAATACTCATCGGTAGGATAAAAAGATGTTATTGAGGTGGAAATTGATTAGAAGATGAAACTCGACATGTTAATTAATTATATTTACTTATGTTTTTAGTCCAAGTATTAATATAATTAATCAAAATTATGAAAATGATCTTAAAACAAAAAAAATTTATTTTTATTTTTATTTTTAAGAAATTGATGACCTTTTATCAAATAATAAATTTTTGGTATTTTGATTGCTAACTTTCTCCTAAACATGGTATCTATCACTCTATATATGCACATGAAAGTATGTTTTTCTTACATATCCATGTTTTTTTATATGTAATCCTATTATGTGTTATCTCGGTGACCATAGTACTTCCCTTTCAATATTTTTATGTGGATGTCATATTGTCCCTTATTCTAATGTGGGATTTCGGTAAAGTTATTTTGAAAATTAAAAATTTCGGTTTTGATACCATGTTCAAATTTTGAGGACATGATTCATAAAGGGGTAGAATGTTAAATCCCTAGTTTTTAAAATGAAACACTATGCTCAATAGTGAACATGATATGCCACATCAATCTTTATAGAATAAATAAATAATATTTAAATTTTACTATTAAAACCTAGCCATTAGAACGACAGGAATGAAAAATATTAACTAAATTATGAAAATATGGTTTACACGTGTATATATATTTAATTATCTTTTGATAAAGTAGTTGCAAATGATTGAAAAATCCTTTTTATAATAATAGGAATTTTTTCTAAAAAACTATTAAAATTTTAAAAAATGTATTTTATAAATAATAAGATCACTCATCCTATATTTAAACAATGTGAACTTTTAAATGAGAAGGTAAAAATTTATTGCAATTAATTTTTTTGAATTTAGAAAAATTTATTAAATATTTTAAATCAGAAGGTAAAACTTATTTAAATAGGTACAATTTTTTGGACATTATGAATATTATCTTTAGTAATAATTTTTATTACTATTGTTAATGGTAAATCAGGTAATAAAGAGTAAAAATTATACAACTAAAAAATAAAATTACCGTAAAACTCATCCAAATTTTATTGGATTCATCTTTTATTACCTAGATCAACCTTGGACTATTTTTAGGACCACTTGAATCCACTTGGATGACATTAATTCATTTATAATATTATATTCAATGAAAAGTCAATTCTTTCACATCCTTGTTTTAAAAATGTATTTTTAAAATGGGGTTATATGGGGGATATAATTGACTATAAATAGTATTCATAAATCTAAAATTATTAACTACATCATGGTAATTTATTTATAATTTTTATAAAATAATTTATCAACTTAAATGGTGAAAAATGATTATGAAATAATTTCATAATTAAATAATGAATAGATAAATAACATTATAAATATTAAAATAAATATAATTAGACATAATTGATATCATATGAAACTTTTATGGATGAATTTTAAAACCTATGGACTATTTATGTTACTTATTTATAATGAATCATGTGGTTATGATATTTTAAAAAAGTCAACCGGTGAATTGTGTCAACATTAACATTTATAATATTTTAAAATAGATAATATTTTATAAAAAGATATAAAAATTTATAAAAATCTCAGATTATTCCAAAAATATAGGATAAGTCAAATAATTTTACAAATGTCGTTTTTATTAGTATTTTTTATAGCTATGGTAATTATAGTAACCCTCAATGCGTAAATTACTTGTTAAAACCATAATAGTTAAAGGGTTAAAATAAAAAGATATGGTCAAAAAATAATCTAAACATATATAATTTTCATTGGATGATTGGATTTCAACCCATAATTATCCTAGATTTAAAATTAATCACTTTTTAACCATTTTTAATTAAATATTAATTTATATTAATTTAATATTTTGAAGAAGTCCAAGAGTGCCCCTTCCCTCTCTTATAAAAGGGGATTAATTCCCATCATTCCTTCATACATCAAAACCATTTTGGGTCATCCTAAGTCTGATAAAATATTTTTATATAATCCATAAATAAATTCTCAAGGACGTATTTTTTTTAATAACACGCTTCTTAGTGGTGTTAAGGTTCCAATCAAAGGTGATCGTCCAAAGTAAAGGTATCGTTTTTAATAAAGAATTTTTGTTTTATTTCTTCTTCCACTTACTTAAAATAATCTCCAACCATCATGATATAACAAATACAATATCTTAAATATTATGAGATGTTATTATGTTAATTAAATCATCTAAATCCATCTATAGTTCTATGAAATGGGAAAATAATTAATTGTTCATGCGTATGTCTGAACTATCACCTCTACAAACCAATATAATTCAATTTCCATTACTGTATCCCAAGGATGGTTATAATGATGGAATTAATGTTTATATATTATATTAATGGAATATTTAACAATATAATAAAATAATATATCAATTAAATTCTTACATTTCCATGAACATAAAAAGGACTACATCGTACGTGCATACGTGTGAACTATCACCTCCACGAAGAAAAGTGAATTATTTTTCTTCACAATATCATAATTTTGACATATATATGTATATTTAAATTATTATATTATATTTATGAGATTATTATCATTTTGTAAAGATAAAATAATAATTACCTTTTTTCCATAGTGATCAATGAAAATTTAGAACAATACTCAACTGTATATAAGACATACCATCTCTATGATTGTAACATTGTTCATTTTTCATATCCATATTTTATGAATGGATTTAAGAATATAATTTATTTTTAAATGTTTTTATTATTTCATGAATATTATTTTGGATATTATGGGATAATATCCACTTGGACCATATTTTACATAACGAAGTCATTTTAGACTCAAGCACCAAATATCCTTAAAATGCACTATGTTAACGTAAATAACTAAGTAATTGATATAACATTGTAATAATTTATATAAATGGAATAATAAATGTGACAAAAATTTCTCAAAAAATTAAATAATTAAGTTATTTTTATTATTCATGAAGATAAAGAACATACTTGACAAATCAGACTTGAGGTAAGGGACTTCGTCTTAATATCCTTTCATTGAACCATATAGTGATATTATAGAGCACCTTATTTTATGAGGTGTATAAAAAACCTCTTAGTTTATAATTTTTTCAAAAAAAATTCAAAAATTAATATTTCTACTCCTTCTATATGGAGTGTTTTTTATCTTTATAAATAAAAAAATGTATTTTATGGTATATGGTGAAAATGACTTCTCTACCGTCATGACCATTATTTTATATTTGGATTCCTCTAGAAGCCTCTTTGTTATTAAAATAAAATGAAATATATCATTCCCCTTTTAATAGTATTTTGTTATTGAAAATTGTTTTCAAAATAGACTCGTTATTTCAGTTTCTTGAAATGATTTCTTGGGAATGAAAATGAAATTTTAAAAGTGAAAAGCTAAAAATTGAAATCTATTATATGTTATGATTATATAATGGTACTTGGGAATTTGAAGGGTGGTTACTTGATAAACCAAGGATGGTATCTTACATTATAAAGTCAAATTAATTGGGTATGAAAGGTTTCTGTATGGAAATTCTATTTCTAATAGTGACATGTATGGAAGTCGGCCATATGAATATTCTATTTTTAAGAGTGAAATTTATGTATGTTGGCCGAATGGATATTATATTTGTAAGAGTTACTTGTATGGAATTTTACCGTATGGTTACTAAATTTTAGTATAAATATGTCTTATGTTACCTACATATATATTAACTATTTCTATATGAGTTTTTATAAAAAAAAAATTATTTTCAAAAGGTAAGATAATTATCGGTTTGAAATGATTATCTCTTTTTCAAGGTAAAAAAGTAATGTTTTAATTTATGTAAATGATTTATGGATTTTCACTAGATTAATGGTTTTATATTTATATACCTTCGTGATATTTTTTATCCACATCCCATATTTTAAAAGAAATCACATGGCTTAATTATTGGTAAGGAAAAAGAAGGATTCTTGATGAAAGTATTGAATATGTGACAAGAAAATAAATGTTGTTTTATTTTAAAAGGGTTCCCTTTAGTGGGAAAGTTGATATAGAGTATTAGGATCCACATTTCCTTTAAGATGTTACTATATAAGTGTTTGTACTAATTCTCTAAAACACTAAATAGAAACAATAATAAAATATTAATTCTCGTTTAGAAACACTAGAACAAGTTATGTTTAAGGTCATGTAATTACACTTGAATATCTCAATTCAAATCCCCCACATGACCCTTTTTAGGTAATGATATAGATATTATTTAAATTATTTTTCATGATTATTTCAATAATTTAATCCACATAAATTTATAAATTTGATATGAATTGTATCATTTTTGTATTTTACGGATACTTTGAGTATAAATTAGAATATTTCTTAATTATTTAATTTTAATAGTATTATACCAATATTATGTTTTAAGGATAAATTATTCAATATTGATCCAAATTAAGAAATTATTTTTTGTATTCTTGTATTAATGGGATCAGGGATATCCAATATGACCATTTTCTAAAATGAATACCATTGGCCCAAATAAATTATTTATTTTGAAAACTATTATTGAGAGATAAAATGCACCACTCTGCATATGATGTGGTATATCTTGGGTTACATAAAACTGAATGATTTTATTCTTGTTTTTATAAAATATGACTTAATGGATCATGTAAATATTAAAATGTATGGCTATATGTGATCATTAATGTTTTATTTTCATCTACTAATGTAGAAGGATATGAAGAGTCTCTTTAGATAGAAAATGGATGATTTCGTAAAATGAGCAAATAATTTTGTAAAAATGTCAAAATGATTTAAAATTTTGAGGTTTGACATAAAAAATAAACATTAAATAACTATTAAGAAGTAACCATAGTGATTTTTTTTATTGGGAGGAAGTAGTCAAATATTCTGGAAAACATATTTTGGAGAAAAAAATTTATGGACATCATTTTCTATTTACATAGTTTTGTAATGGTATCTTATCCCACGTTTATCACAACTACCATTCAAATTAAGGTTTAAATTTATATGTTATATTGGATGTGGTTATTTCAATTTATATAATTATTTTATTCTTGAACATATTAGAATAATATCACATTCTTTTCTTGTTATGTCCACTTCAATATCTTATATTATAATCAAGTGAGGTCATATTTGGTTTTTTGATTAATATATTATTATTTAATTATTCAATGATCATTTTCTCCCTAAACAATGTTCTGGTTTATGTATGATTGAATAGACTAGTTTTTTTTTTGTTGAATTATTCAATGATTGTTAGTATATGAAGGTGGGATAGTGGAAATTGTAGATTTTGGGATAACAAGACCTAATAGGGTACTTCCTAAGTCAATTTAGGATATCATCTATAAAATTATTTCACATTTTAAGGATGTTCAACCAAGATATTATTTTTAAAGGTTTCGTATTACCAAAACAATTTTACCAAGTGATTAACAAGAAGTGGTTGTTGAATCTTAATTTTATTAACTTAGAATGAGAGGATTGAAAAATGAAACTAGGATGGTATTTTATTTAAAAGAATATACATGCATTGATCACCCATATAATATCAATATTTTTAATAATTTTCTTTATAAATCAGTTTTTAATTATTTATTTGGGTCTATTACTCTATTTTATAAATTAAAAAGTTTCAAACACACACCATTATCTATTTTAAAGTGTCAGACAAGTTTTTTGTAAACTCCACATATGAGAAAACCTAGGATATCTACTAAACTGCTATTTTATGTTAGAAAATAATATTTTTCCACACCCCATGAAATCATCATTTTAAAAACAATGTTTTGTTTAAATAGAGGTTGTTCCAACCATCTTATTTTAAATATCTTACTATTTTTAAGTACTTTTAAAAAAATTAACACACCTTGATCAAAAAAAGATATATTTTAATTAATTACTAAGAATATAAGGGGATCTCAATGCTAATTTTTTCTAGGGGAGGAAATAAAGGTTCTCATTCAGGACCATAATGAGTACCTCTAATACATAGTACTGGAGGGATTAAACAAAAAGAAACTAAACTATAGGAATAATTATTGGAATTAAATCATAAAACATACAAGGGAAAAAATTGATACCTATCCCCCACTTTTTTTTAAATAAATTCAATAGGTGAAACATCAAGAACAAGAGGTTTAAAACTATATAAATGATATGATTAATAGGATTTAAGAAAAGATATAGCCGAAGAAAAGATAAATGTGACAAGTAACTCATTTGTATCTAGAGAAACCTGAACCTAAACCTAATCAAGTGTTGGAAAAGGATTCCCCTATCATCCTTAAAGTTGAAGAACTTGGTGAGGAAATGGAGGACATTCCTGAAGATCCATTCAACTAATCTCATCCAACGATGGATGAAATTCATGAAGAATACCTTCATATGGAAATAAAAACAGGATATTCAAATTATTTTTATGACTCCTCGAATGTTTATTAGGTGAAATAGTATCTACCCATCCCTTATAATGTAAATGAGAAAGCACCTTTGTATGTATCTCTATAATTAAATGTAAATGAACCTTCCAAGATGTTGACTTTAATGAAAATATTATAGAGCTTGACTACCCACCTCCACACACAACTATTCAACTCCGTGAGGAATTTCCTAAGGAAGATGAGGTTAATTTCAAACCAACTCAAGGGGATGAAATTTTCTTGAACTCGCTATCATATAATTTTTTTAAAACTAAATTGAGACTAACCTCTCACTGTTTTGAATTGTTAGAATCATAATATTTTTGTTTTTCCTTTTAATAATATTATTTAAAATAATATTAATCTAATTAGGAACATATATATCTATATGAATATCGTTAATATTCATTGGAAGGATAACATGGTAAGATTCAAGTGACTTTTCCAGAGGAAATAAATTCACAATTGGGTAACATTAAAGGGTAATATTTTCATATTTATTATTTGTGATTTAATTTTATTCTAATATAGTTTCACTATAACTTTTCCATTGAATATTTCATGAATAAGGAATACATAAATAAATCACTATTGAATAAGTAATAGGTTTTTCAAATGACAACCAAGAAGGAGGAGAGCCAATAATTAATCCTACCCCTACCATGAAAATTATAACTCATTATCATTGGTGTATATTTTGTGTAAAATATATATGGTTCCCTATATATCAATTATATAGAAAAGCACATATTAAAGTTTATGTTTCCACTGACCTTCAAATTGGTGTTAACCCACGTGAACCGCCCTTCCAGATCTAGTCAAATCATAGGTGTCACATTGGGGATTAAACCAAGATCTATCATACATTTTCATAACTATCCCATTATATTTATATTTTCTTTTCTTTTAAAAAAATTTATTATTATTTTTCCTACATTTTCATTTTGGTTTTCAATGACTAACATTTAGTAGATTAACTCAATATTATAATGCCAATATGTCACATTTTAAGAGTCTTTATCAATTAATTTCTTACATTGTTTCAATTATGTATCTTCTTACATTTCAAATATACTTGAATTCATTAAGTTCAATATAACATTAATATATTTGGAAGGGACCCATTTTTTTAAGGGATTTTCAAAATTATATTATTCATTGTTCTTGTGTCTTTTATTGAGATTTTTGCATGTCTGTTTTATAATATATTTGTGTTTCTGAAGCTTCTGTACCAAAAAGATTATTTTTTTAAAATTTGAAACACATGTAAATGAGAAAAAAAATATCCCGTGAAACTGAGATTCAATGAATACCCAAAAGGAATTTTTTTTCAAGATAAAAAAAATTAAAATTTTCATTAAAAGATCTATAGTTTTGGAATCCCATGTCAAATATTGCTAAAATTATCATTAAAACCACATTTACATTAGCCTTATGAACACTTTATATTCTTTACATTCACCTTAGTTCATGAGAGATAAAATCAATGATTTCTTTATCCATAATTTTATTTAATTCTATTGAAACTTGGGGGTTTAATGTAATTTTTGAAATTATCTGTCTTTTGGATGAGTTTAAATATCCATATGCGTTTATGAAAAAATAATATGGTGGATAAAAAAGGTATAAATTGATATTCAAAATATAAATCTATTATTTGGGATACATTAATGTGATTTTTTGGGATAATGATTAAGTCTAAGGAGGTGTATCGAGAGTTCAAATGTGTTCTATAGGAATAGGCCTTTAGATACCCATTTTTTGGAGAAATTAATATGGGTGAATTGCTTATATAAATGTTCTTTCAAAACCTTATGGTGTTTTTTCAGGGGAATGGTTTGATGAATTAATGATACCCTATATGGGAAACTACACAAGGAACATTATTAGTCTTTGGTGGGGTATACATAGGCTTCACATGGTTAGTCAAATCATGTTCCTAGTCATTTGAGGTGGTGTCCCTTTAGTATAGTGGAACCATAGAGTGGGATCATCAATTTCCCAACCACGTGGAAACAAAATGTGGCTCTTAAATGTTGAAAAAATAATTAAATTACCCCTTTCTCATTTATACATTCCTCCACCCTTCTTCTTACATTTTCACATGAAAACCCCCCACTAACTATGGGAGATATCCCTCAACTTATCCATTAATCATAGAGATATATTATTTTTTTAGACTTGGAGTCATCCACCAATAAGTGTGATGGGAATATATAAATATTTTTATGAGTCCTATTATTTTATTCATTTGTATCACAATCTCAGATTTTATCTCAATGAGATCCCATCTTCCCTATTTTTTTGAGATCTTTCAATTGTTCTGATTTGTCTTGTTTCACATATAATAAATGATCAATAATAGGAAAGTAAATCATCCTAAGAGTGTGGTAATTGGTATAGTTGTTTTCCCTTAATATATCATTGCATTATAAATTACATTGTTGTGAAAAATTCATACTTCTTGAACATTTCTCTTAGATTTGAACATACCTTAAATTAAATGCTTCGATCATAACCCTGATGTTACATATAAAAATTACATGGTTGGAGGTCAATGACCTCAAAGAAAAACAACCTCTTATAGTGAGTTTTATTACATTATTTTCGTGTACCATCCTTGACAAGTGACCAAACCACCAATGTTGTTTTCCTCAAATTTATTAGTACATTTGTAAATGCCTTAATAAATTAAAAATGTAGATAATCTATAGTTCTAAGATTACAAAAAAAAATCTTTATTTCTATGAATAAGTCATTAGTATTAACTAATTTTTATTTTCATTTGGAAATTCCTCCATAATTTTCCCTCTTAATCATTTCAAATTTGTAAGTTAAATAAAATTATTAAACACGTGTTTTTATTTTTAATGTAGGATGGGTGAAACCCATGTCCATCATGTTTCTTATAAATTAAATGGAATAATTTAATGCTTGACACATATATATAATGGGTGTATCCATAGTCATTATTTAAATTATAATGTACATATTCTAATGAATGTACATTGTGTCAAGAGAGATACAGGGTTCCTCTTTATGGAATTTTGTTATTAAGGACTCATAGGGAATGTGAGATTACATTATAATGTATTTTTATTGAGGAACTTGGTTTGAAGAGTTAGACATTATTTATCATAAACCTTTTATTGGGTATGTTAGACATGGTGTTTCACAATACGTATTTTATCATACATGATATTTTACACCCATTGATAAGGATTTTGTACATGATGTATCAAATCATTAGTTGGGATTGATAAAAAGGATTCTCTATATACCTTATTCATATTTTTGGGTTTATTCCCCTTATTTAAATGTGATCCCCTTGTTATTATTATTCAACTTTGGCTATTTGGAATGGTTTTCCTTAATATTCTATTGTGATCTATAGTCATGACATTCCTTATTGAGTATGTCACTCAAATGATTACTCATGGATGCTTAAGTTGTGCCTTTGGTCTTGGATAGTACTATGTATCTATATATATGTCTATATAAATTTATATATATATTACACAGACATATATATATATATACACTTATATAGATAACTATTTAAATACATTTAAATGTTGTCTTTTATTTAGAGACATTCTAGCTTTGGTCGAAGTAGGTATATATGTTTGTGTGTCTTTGATAAACCTAAGCCCGACTTGGTTACATTAATGTTTTACTGCATTTATTTACTTTGATTTACCTAGACACTAATTTATTTTATACTCACATACTGGATTGAATTATATATTTATGGGGTTGTCCCACAAATAATATCTCCCACTATTCAGGATGCCATTTCGTACTTGGACAAACCTCAGGATTGCATCATTTGTACTAGAATGTTCATCTGCACAAAATTTTATTATGCTTGGGGAATTTTCTTAGGATATTGGGAGTGGAATCTGAGAATTAACTCAATCTTCCTTCTAACATTTGAATATATAAATTATTTATTCCATTTTTAGTATATTCTAGTCTTTTTTATCTTTTTTATACGTTAATTTCTATATTTATGTCGTAGCATGTTCGTGAATTGGTTGGATAATTCTTTGGAACATGTACGGTTATCAATTTTTTATTTATTATCATTTATTTGATTATAGTATGATGGATTCATTTTTATATTATTCATATTTATTTATATTATTATAGAGAGTGAACTAAAAACAGCATACCATATTTCTAAATTCACTGCTAGTTGACAACCTCTTGTATATGGGAAGGGATACTTGAGGTCTTGTGACCATTCGATTGGAAACTATTTATAACTATGTCAGGTCGGTATGTTACATATATGTATTATAGATTCTTATTCTATTTTGTCTTAATCTTTTGGGAATGGTATAAAAGAGTCTAAGAATGTATCATTATTTGTTATATAAGTCATATGTGGGTATATCCATCCCACATATGGGGAAAATATCAAGTTGGATGGGATGATACTATTGTTCATGATGATTTATTATTACAATTCATTATTTTTCCTCATTTGGTGACTGTTTCACTTCCTAAAAATACTAATTTATGATATTTACCCTTAGCCTAGTTTGGAATGGAATTATTATTATATACATAATTATAAGGACATTGATATTAAAATTACATGCCATATATATTTCATTGTACATTTACTCATGCATAATGATTTATAATCTATGCTTGTGAGAATTTTTAGCATTCATATTTTTATACGTGCTTAACTGATTATAAATCATGATTTATAATAAAACATATGTAGAAAGTGAGGCTTAATATGCATGGAAATTACATCATTTTAGAAGAATATTTGGTACATTACAAAAAAATAAATATTTGGTAACTATAATAGTTTAGTGTCTTTGGAAACATGGAAACAAAATCTTCTATCCTAGAGAAAGATCTTCAACATCTCCAATAAAGATATCCATCTTTAGTACTTCTAACTAAAACCTTTCTTCATTACATGGTAAATGTAATCATAAGAAATGGTTTATCTTAGATTCTTAGTAGAGGTAAATAAAGGAAATCCATAAGAAAAACATGAACAAAAATGGTATGGAACTTGAGAATAACATTTGAAGATTATACCATGCATATTAGAGACAATAATAATCATTGGAATTTCTTCATACAGAATATTAAGGAAATAAATAACATAATCCATGAATGCATAAAATAAGAATAAAACATGTAATTGTTGAAAACACAAAAAAAAAACCTATGTCAAGGTGTCCTACCAAGGCTTTTGTAACATGATAGGCTTGGGTTAATCACTAGTGTACCTGCTTCGAGCGTAGCATGAAATCCTATGTACCCTCTTGTTTAAATCTTTAGATTTCCTCCCATGTACCCTCTTGTTTTGGGATTAGGATATACTACCTTTTACCCTCTTGATTCGAGCTTTGGATGTCCTCTCGTGTACCCTCTTGTTTTAGGCTTGGGATATCATCCCATTTACATTCTTATTTTAGGATTGGGATGTCCTCTCATGTACCCTTGGATCTCATAAAACATTTATCATTTCCCAATGCATTGGAGGGAGATATAGGTCCCACCCATATCATAATGAAATCATACATACATGTGTCACAAAATCATAAACAATCATATAATCAACCATGAAATTAAATGGGTATCATAAACATGTAGTCATATTGTAACCTCTAGAAAGGATACAAGTTACGTAATAATTTCATCAAAAACATAACTTCTAAAAGAAAAACAGATTTCTTAAACAAATTACCCATGAAAAAGAAATGGGATTCATAATAAATATGAAATCAACCATAAACCATTCATATAAATAATATGAATGTTCTATTAAATCATTTTTAAGAAAGTCATGAGTAACATCAACATATGTTATCCTAGATAGAAAATAATTTCTAAATATCTTTCCAAAACAATTATTGAGGAAAATATCCCTTATTCATTGAAAAAGTATTTTCAAAAACATAAAACATTTTTAAACACATTTTATATGAAATAAAATTTATAATGAAATCTTAAAAAAAGTTACCACCATTTTACTTGAAACCATATAAAAGAATCTTGAAAATAAATTGAAAGTAATTTTCTTGGAAAACATATAAAATAAATTGAAAACATTTTGAAAACATTTTTCCATAAAAATACAAGGAAACCATGAATTTCCAGAATATTAGGAAAAAATTAAATGAATACAATTTTTTATTGTAATGGATGCTTTAGGGTAATTTCGATTAAGAGGTGGACAAACTCGATCACTCTGAACATCCCTTTCACACAATAAAATGATTAGAAAGGTACATCAACCTAAAAACAAAAATAGTATTCCTAATTGAACACATTTTTTTGTTTAAAATGGAATAAAATTGGTAAGAATCACTTTTAATTGTCATAGGAGAATTATATAATGTTTCTTGGAAACCTTTTAGAAGACATTGTTTTGAATGAACAAAAATTTCTGACTAAAGAGAGAGCTAATGTCAGACTTTATTAAAAATAGTTTCTTATGTAATGAAGAGTAGAAAAATGTTATCAATACATGAAAATATCAAAAATAAATATAGGATAATAAAGTTCATGAGTTTTCTTGACATATGAATCATAATATTTCATCAAAGAAAATATAATCATAAACTATATCGAGAAGCGATGAGATTATTTCAATAAACTCTTATAACTTGGTATCTTTGAACCATATTCCCAATGTAAGAAAATAAAATTACATGAATATTAAATTATAATTAATGAAATAATATTAATTATATAACTATTAAAGGGTATTTAATTCCCCTTATATAAAAATATTGGTGTCTAACATGTCATATGTCTCAAAGAAGGAAAATTGAGACAAAAATTATATTACCGATTGGGTAACTTTTCAAACAGAAACCCCGTGATGGAAATATCATAAAATGGTTATGTAAATACCAATATATTTAAGTATAAGAAGAATATAATACATTACTTATAATTATATACACTTCAAAAAAGAAGTGAGTGGTGAATAATGCATGTATCTCACAGAAATCAGTAGTGAGATGAAATTCCCTTACCTTGTGTCTTGAATCTCATAGTACTCATTCAAAGCTATTTTATAATAAATATAAATTTATTATAAATCTATTACAGAACAATATTATTACTTCTAATTCTATATATGGTTTTCTTATTTCTTTACATTACCCTCTTGTTAATAATTCTATGTTAAGGTTTCACTTCGTGTAATATCCACTTTGTTTTTCGCATGTACCCAAATCTATAATATATTTAGTCCTTATACTTATATCACGATTACCATAATTTAAACCATGATTTAAATATAATTTATAATCAGTATATTTTTATTACAATAATCCTTATAATATATAAGTATCAAATGGAATACACCGTTTATGGAGACGGTAAGCTGTAATTATGGTTCAATGTTATTTTCATTTAATTTTCATATTGAAAAAACTATACTAAAATTAATATATATATATATATATAGCATTATTATATTATCTTTTTTATATCATATATATCTTATATATTCACAAAAACCTTCTTTAATACATTACATGTAGTGTATGAACGAACCACCTCGCTTTGAGGGGGTGGTAGTCCACACTTCCTCAAATGAAATTATCGTATTAACACCAAATGAAAATTATAAAGATAAGTATTTTAAAAAATAAATAATATCACAAATGAATAATAATTATTATATATAACATTTATAAATAGATTTTACATCATAATCTCCACCATAAGAGGCGGTAAAAGAAAAATAAATGATCATCGTTTATTATGGTGATAGTGTGGAATACACGTAATTAATAGGTTTGTTGTATATTAGATGGATGTGTGTGTAAGTTTATGTCAAACAATTTTCATAAAAACATCCTAATATATTTATAATACTTTTTTCTATAAAATCATGGAATAAAATATTTTATGTAGTGGAGAAATAAAATAAAAGAAATTAGTTTAAGGGAGGGTGTTACCTCTTAATCAAGTAACTCCATTTGGTTTGAACCAAATTGATTCCTTGGAAGTAATTTAAACCCAATGGAGGATTAAAGGAGTAATTTATTCATGTTGGGGTGTTTGTTTTCAGATTTTGTTTTAGCCCAAGTTTCTTGAGAGGAGGGAGGAAGTTGGAGGATGGGATGCCTTTTATAGTAGAGGAATGTCACTCTTGTAATACTTTAGAAGAAATGAACCCAGCCAACATTTTTTATGGTAAGTAGATAAATAATGACGCAACATCGATTCAATGGAGGATATGGTCTATATATGTTTAGAAACTGGATTTTAGATAAGTTTATAGGTCATTTTGGGACGCATGGTTATGGTTTAGTCCCTTAGCATGCTTAATTTAACCTTAATCATTGTAATTAACTTTAAATAGTTTCACTAATCATTTCGGGTAAAATCTAATCTAAACTTATTATACATTATAAATTATTCTGATTAAAAACATGGAATCCATTTTTCTAAATTCCAAACAAAAAAGTGGAAGAAATTCGTTTAAATTTAATCCCATAGTCGGGTCGACAATGCATGTTTTTAATGTAAAAACGTTATAAATTTTTCTATGTTTTTATATTCAATTTCAAAGTGAAACTTATTCTAATTACCATTATTGTATTGATTGAAAATATTACCATCTAATTAAACATTTAAAATAATTTAAAATATAACTTAACCTTATAAATAAAATTTACAAAAGGAATGGTTTGAATTAAAATTCAGTATCCTTAACTACTCATTAAAAAATGAAACCATATAGAAACATTCCAAAAAATTATCCTAATATAATTTTTTTATTTATATTACATATATGAAGTTTATTTTGAAATATTATTTTAATAAATTTTCCAAATTTTTTATTTAAAATGGTCTCTCAATTCAAATACGTTAAAACTACCTTAATAAAAATAGTTGGTTTGATGTGTTAAATTTGTATTATTATTATATTATTCTTCAAAAATCTATTTAATGATTTTTTTAAATATTTAATTGGATGTTTAACATAGATATATCATTTAATTACTTTCTAAATATAATTAATCTAATTTATTATGATTTAAAAAACTTTGTGATCATGATAATAATTTTCTAAAAAAATACTCCCATTATATTCATTCAGTTATTATATTAATTTATAAATAATATGTAACTAATTAATTTATTGTATGTTTTTTTAAAACCATATATTTACAAAATAATACTTAAATATATTTTAATGTCTTGGTTATATAGATTTTTTTAATAATATATTATTGTTTGGTAACACTCAGTCTTGTGTGGTATGCAAGCCATCGAGGAAAGTCATTGTTGTATGTAACACAAGCTACCCTAAGGGTTCCAGGTATATTAAGATAAAATTTATGTTGCATATAGTGCATGATTAAAATGGAATTTCACAATCCAAACATAGTTCATTAATATATATATATATATAATAACTATTTTCAGTATTGTGTGAAATAAAAAATATCAAAAAAGATTAAATTAATTTGAAATAATATTTCACGAATTATCTAAGTGTTACAATCTACCCCCATTAAAATTAATTTACCCCTCAAAATTATTTTGCATTATCAAAGGATTAAAACTTGAGATTTCATTTAATATAAATCTATTTTGTCAAAATTAATACTAAAACTTCCTTTAAAAAAATAAATTTGGAACCATAATAGTTACCCAAAGTAACTTATAACTAGTATCCCACATAAAAGTACATAGGATAAAAGTTAAAACATGTAAATGGAATAGAAATATAACTATAATATTTCAATAGAGAGTTATACAGAATAAGGTTAAGAAAATTTTAACAATAACAAATCCCTAAACATGTGATGACCTAAAGGACTATCTGATCCATTAGAAACAAAGGTACTATGATAAAATTTTATTTATAGATCATTTTCATAAAGCTGAATAAATTTCAAGAAATAATATACTTTCATGATTTCTATAAAATATTACCATTTTTGTAACTTGGTTCACATCACCTCTTTCTCTAAAAAATTTGTTGATTTTTTCATTCCTGAAGCACTAATAGATTATGAGATCTAGGATAAGTCATACTATCTCTCTTATATTACCATCAACATAAAATTGTTAGATAAGGTTATCTGATGTGTATGAATCCCCATGTGATGATATAATAAATTAATCTCATAAAATATATATGAAGTTTAACATAAAAATCCTATAAATGGTTAACCTTATAACCCTTACTAATGATGAAAATCTAAAACATTAGAAATAAAGTCACTAAATTATCTTAACATAGATGCCCCATATATCAAAATGCATCGTTGGGTTGTCACATCCCAAAAATGGGATCACCCTTATGGTAAATTCACTTGGAACATGGTAACAACCTATCTTAATATAATTTTTTTTAGAAAACATGTATTCTTTATTATTCCATAAAGTAGTGGATATATTCAATAAATATAAGAAGTTGTAATATTCATCCATTATAGCATGTACTACTTGTCAATATGCCCTAAATTAGTTCAAAGGTAATCAGTGCCATCCAATATACTTATTCATATCCAACATATCATTATCCAAACATAATTATTAGAATATAAACTGTCATGAACCAGCCCAGGGCGACCCTGAACCGGTCACCCAAGCTAGCCCGCGACATGGCCCGAAGGGCGTTCCCGATCCCCACGGGCTGGAAACTAGTGTCGGGCATCAACATTAAATAGGTCGGAACGATTTGGCCCAAAAGAAAAAAAAACTAAGCAGCGGAAAAATAAATAGAACAAAAGAAAATAAATAATGAACAACCAACAACGCTGCTAACCTGACCACGACCCAAAACTCCATGTGACCTCATGGGTCACTCTCCAATACCCCAACCAACGTTACTCAAGGCAAACAACTGAAGCTGGAACCTTCTATAGAACTAAAAACAAGAAACCACTATAGGTGTGAGTATTAAAACTCATTAGGTAGGCCCAACTAATTCTATTCCCAATTCACATACCATTAAACAAAGAATTTATCTATTTTAGGTTTGCACTAAATTATATAAAATATAGTTTCCACACACACACTTTCATTTTTAAAACAAGTAACAGTCCATTTCCCTTTTTAATTTATAACATGTTTAATGTTGAAAAAAACAGGTGCATTGAATTTTAAAACATTTTTCTAACAATTTAGAAATCCAAATGTTAGTTGTTAGTCAAAAGGAAAATCACACAAAACACGCAACACACACTAAAGGCAATGGAAAAAGTGGCACACAGGGATCACCAACCGAACTTGACCTCTCAATCATCTGCCACATACAAATAAACACTAAAAGAAACATGGGTCGAACCTAGGAGATCATGAACAATCCAGAACATACTATACATGTGACTCATCCTGAAGGCATGCCCTAACTCGATGACATCATAACGCCCATACTACTACCCGGTATAGCCCTGTATGGCCTAACTGAGGGGCCCAATCACCATAGTAGCAATAACTTAGTATTCCCCTGCTATGGGGCCACTAGCCAGTGCGTGGTCTAAACTGGTGCAGTAATCGTTCTCAGAAAATTCACTCAATATGCCAGGTTCCCATGTCAACACAAGCAATAAAAAGGGGGTGCATCCATAATGTAAATAAATTAGTCATGATGCACAAACATCACATATAGCTTACGCAATCAATTCACACAAAAGATCACCCCCGAGTGGGTTTTCCAAAATAATCTATTTTATTAAAGTGCCAAACAGGCCTTCACTAATTTTAAAGCAAAACTTCATTTCTCGAGAAAACACAAAATACTTGTTTAGAAGAAATCATATATCTTTAAAACTAGAAGTACGTTTGAAATTCTATGAATTATGTTTAAAGGCCAAACATGCATTCTTTCAACACTGGGTGTCTTCCCGTCAAGAAAATGTTCCAAGTGTTCGGTATAAAATAGACGTCTCTTTTCACACTAAATAATCATTTAAAATTTTATTATCTAATATTATTTATCATTCATTAAAATTAACAAAACATCAATCAATTAATAAATTCTAAATTTAAAGGTGAGTTCAATGGGGGACCTACCTTGACACTTAGTCTAAACACGATGATGAGACATGCCTCAAACGAGCGCACAAGCACGCACAAGCTGATGACCGCAGTATCGCGGTTTCCTCGCCAACATGCTGCAAGAACTGCATAAACAAATAAAAACACATAAACATGGACTTTAAATGATTCAAACGAACAAACAATGCAAAATAACCAGCTCGACACGTTTTGAAAATATCACATCCAAAACACATTTCAAAACACAACCAAATCTATATTTGAATCTAATCACGACCTTTAGACACACAACCACTTTTCAAACATCATACACACCACATGATTTAAGAAATAAACCATTTGAATAATTTATAAAACATCTGCGGATGGTGAAACCAAGGTTCACATCAAAACTTACTCAGTTTCACATAAGAAAACACTTTAAAATAAAACACACAACATCATCACACCAAAACACGACTCAACACCTAACAACCAACCCATAAAACATTTTATTAAACAACGCACCCATTTTCACACAAAAAACATCACCTCTTTTTATAGGAAACCACTTTTCAGTTTACACACACCAAAACCTGCTCAAAAATATCTTTTATGACTCTTTGCACATTGACGCTAAACCAAAACACAAACTGAAAAGTTTGTGAAATGAAAATAAACAATTTTTCATGGTTGTTCACAGAAAACACGCACATACCACATATACAAATCAACTCCAATTAAAAACTTGATCTGCATCAGACAAACTAATTAATATATATGATAAACTAATTTAAGAGGAAAATTAATTCATAAAACAATCGCTAAACGCATAACGCAAGAACATGCTACTTAACAAATCAAATGCATATTAAATATAAAACAAAACCAGATTCTCAGCACGCAAACTAATAAATAAACATGATAAAATAATTAAACCCACAAATTAATTCGTCAAAAAAAAGTTATACACGGAAACACCTACCTCGGACGTTGACAGACCACCCGAAAATGGTGTGAACCCTCGTTCGCACCGCAACCGCACCTCAAAGTCACGTGACCACAACACCACTTCAGCGGAAGGAAGAAGAACCTCTTGTGCACCTATCAGACTCCTAAAACAACAAGGCAAATGTGAGAATTAAAAAAAAAAGACAATAGGGTTCGGGTAAATCGAATTAAAACCACCAAAAAAGGAGTGAAACACATTGATGGAGGGTTTCACGGTAATAAAGAATGGCCGGCTAGAGTGTGGGAGGCTGGAGGCAGCCTAGACAGTGCGCGGGAGGCTAGAGCATGGCCTGGATAGAGGTGTGGATGGCCGGAGGATGGAGGTGGCCTTGTCGGAGTGCGGAGGGGTGGAAGCTGGAGTCCAAAAAAAATCAGAGGGCCAGGGTGCAAAGGGTCAGAGCGTGTAGGCGAGATTGGGATTAAATGGTGAGGTTGGGTTTTTTGGGTGGTAGTCAGGATGAACCAGGGGAGGAGGGTGGGTTGTAGTTGTGCGAGGGGTGGATAGCAGAAGGTGGGTGGCAAGAGCATCGGCGGCGAGAGGAGGCAGAGAGCGGTGTTGGGAGCGGAGGCCAGGGCGCGAGCAGGAGAACCGGGGAGAAGGGTGGGGACTGCATTAAAGAAGAAAAGAAAAAGAAAGGTGGAGATGAGATTTGCACCTGTGTAGCGCCGCAAGGGAGAAGGGGCGGGGGATCGGGTAGCTAGGGTTTGCTTGTTTTTTTTAATAATAATATTATTACATTAGTAATAATCACAATAATAATAATAATAACAGAATAATTATAATGATAATAACAGAATAATTATAATAATAATAACAATGATAATAATAATAATAATACCAACAATAACAATAATAATAATAATAATTCAGATAAAAATTATAATAATAATGAAAATATTGGGAAAATGCACGACACCTGGGCGAGTTATGTGGCTACCTCCAACCGTGCGGTGGCCGCGCACGGGTCTGAAACCAACTAAAAACATTAAACTTCAACAATTTTAAATTGGTACTCAACCCAAACCTCGGCACGAGAACCCGAAACTAAGATATATTAAATTGAAAATAAATTCAAAAAGTTGGGGTGCGACCATTCTCCCCACCACAAAAACTTTCTGCCCCCAGAAAGTCACCAAGCCCAAAGATATCCAAAACTCGAGTCCATGCCCGATCCAAAACTGAGAACCTAAGAAATTGGAAATGAACTTTTACTCCACAGGTCACACCAGACCAATCATGAAGAAACCGCAACATAAAACGAGGGGAGAACACGGGAGGGTTCTCCACACCACAAGAGCTCGACCAACACGTAGACTTTAGAACCCAAATACACTGCCCCGGGGAGGGGGGTCAACGTGGGAACTCCCAACCCAAAACCAATCCACATAAGGTTTTAAACACACTCAATGAAGAACGAACGATTCAAAAAGCTTCACTCAACAGACCTAACAAGGATCCAAGCCCAATTGAGTCTGAAAGAAAACACAACACAAGGGAATAGGAGAACACGAGAGGGTTCTCCCCACCACAAGAACACCACTAATGCGGAAATTTAACACCCAAACATACCACCCCGGGAAGGAGGGGCGACGTAGGAACTCTCAACCATTTCAAACTATCTTTTATAGCACGACCGAACAACACTTCCGAGCAGAACATAACCCAAGAAGTGAACCCGAGCATAACTTCAACATCAACTCTTCCACATGCACATACATCTCCAAACGAACACCGCTAAACCGTGATTAACCCACACAAGATCCAAAAACACGTTTAAGAGACGCGTGTGATTCGGAGAACCACATCCATAAAAATAGAACTGCTTAGATTATAATAGGTCAAGTCCATCATAACTTCACAACGAACCAATGAACTCATTACAATGCCAAAACTTTAACCAATAGAAAAACAAGAACGAAAAGACTTTAAATGTTTCACCACCAACACGGAACCCAAAATCCGAACTGAGGCTTCACACCCCCGGAAAATCCTGACTACGCATGAGCTTCACCCCAAGACCTGTGGTTGGGGCTCTGATGATTGAAGCATCTTCTACCTCACAGTCAGGCACTGGAATCTTCTGGTCACTGTGTCTTCCTCATGAGATGCTTCCTGTAAAGCTTCTCTAGATGACCTAGACACCTGAAATGATGACACTTCATTGAAGGGGTGTGACATGACGGCCTCACATGCCCAAACCGGCCACACTGGTGGCACACTACTGAACGGTCTGACGAACTGGAATCCAGAACCACTACATAGGACTTTTTAGAAACCAGTTCCTCGGGCACACCCTGCTCTCCAAATGGGAACCTTTGCAAGCAGCTGGATACACTGGATTTCCAACCATCTGCGCTCCGGATACCAACTCCGCTAAAAACGCCTCATCCACCAACTTCTCAAAAGTGATGATCCCAAAAAGAGAGGACTTGTTCCCTGATCTCCGGATGGAGACCCCTGATGAAGGGAGAAGTCTTCATCTAGTCCTGCGACACTACCCTTGAAAAAAAAAGAGACACCAGATCCCTGAAATGGACAACATACACTTTCACCGTCTGCAAGCCATGTTGAACACGCATGAGCTCTTCCATTTTCTTCGTCTTCACCTCCACAAGTATAAACCATTGAACAAAGACGGATTTGAAGACTTACCACATCATCCTGACTTGCAGTAATGGCGGGGCGAACAAATCCTACTCATCCAGAGTTGTACCTTCAAACATACCCGAAACAGCATGCACCCTAACAGTTTTGGGAGTTCCCAATACCCTGAAGACACCCTCGACCTCTTCAAGCCACCCCACTGTATCAAACAGACTCCAATCACCATGAAGGGTAGACAATGTCCGGGAAAGACCAAAAATTGGGCATGAATCATCAAAAACTCTAGGGACCTTTCTGGGCTGCATTTCTGAACAACATATAAAACATCAATCCAAAACCGTTATCATTTGAAGCAATGTCAATAAAGCACCCTAATTCAAAAACAACCAGCACAAATCCCAAAAAAAACAAACACAACCCCAAAACCTCTTTTCACTTTATATTTCAAAAAAACCTTCTTTTAAGGCTACTTTACAAATACCAAATCCACTTTTCAAACCAAAATCACTTTCTAAAACCATTTTCCTCTTTAAAATCCAATTTAGAAAACAAGGTCAAGACTTTAATTTCAAACACACCCAGGTAATCCCATGAACCGTTGCACATGTCTTCATCAAATTTCATTCATACGCACCAACACACACATTCCACGCATCCTCTCACATGTGCAAACGTTCATAAGAGTACCTGAGGTTTCACTCCAAACCGTTCTCGACCAATTTCAAAGAAAACACCAGTTTTCCCAAACCGAAATCTTTCAGTTTTAAAACTCATTTCATAAATTTAATGTCATTTAAAAGAAATCATACCCCATTTTCAAAAACCCTTTTTCATTTCCAAAAAACACACTTACACCAACCAGAACGAAAACAATACTCAACTTGCATCAAACCACTGGAGTGAGGGACTAGCGGTCACACTTAACCTGGCGACATGGTAGTGGCTCATGCCCCAAGTAAGCGTCAACAACTAAGAGGAATTCAAACCATGTACCCAGACTCCACATGGGTCACTAATCCATGTGATATCACGATGTAACATCGGTTTACCTCCATTGTCATCCCCAAATCCAAAACAAACCAGAACGAAACAAAGACTCAATTCCCTGACAATATCTGCCAACTCGAGGTGCGGAATAGGTGAGGGTTCATGATGTCCTTCCCGTACCTACCTCTCAAGTCCCGAAAATCCTAATCTCCATCTACCAGACACCCCAAATAAAAAGGGCCCCCTCTGATACCATTTTTTCATGAACCAACCCGAGTCAACCCTGAACCGGTCACCCAAGCCGGTCCGCGACATGGCCCTAAGGGTGTTCCCGATCCCCATGGGCTGGAAACTATTGTCGGGCATCAACATTAAACAGGTGGGAATGATTTGGCCCAAAAGAAAAAAAAACTAAGTAGCGGAAAAATAAATAGAACAAAAGTAAATAAATAAAGAACAACCAATAATGCTACTGACCTGACCATGACCCAAAACTCCATGTGACCCCGTGGGTCACTCTCCAATACCCCATCCAACGTTGATCAAGGTGAACAACTGAATCTAGAACCTGCAATAGAACTAAAAACAAGAAAACACTATAGGCGTGAGTATTAAAACTCAGTAGTTAGGCCCAACAAATTCTATTCCCAATTCACATACCATTAAACAAAGAATTTATCAATTTCAGGTTTGAACTAAATTATATAAAATATAGTTTCCACACACACACTTTCAATTTTAAAACAAGTAACAGTCCATTGCCCTTTTTAATTTAGAACAATTTTAATGTTGGAAGAAATAGGTGCATTTCATTTTAAAACATTTTGCGAACAATTTATAAATCCAAACGTTAGTTGTTAGTCAAAAGGAAAATCACACACAACACACAACACACACTAAAGCAATGGAAAAAAGTGGCACACAGGGGTCAGCAACCGAACACGACATCTCAATCATCCGACACATACAAATAAACACTAAAATAAACATGGGTCAAACCTAGGAGATCATGAACAATCCAGAGCATACTATACATGTGACTCATCCTGAAGGCATGCCCTAACTCGATGTCATCATAAAGCCCATACTACTACCCGGTATAGCCCTGCATGGCCTAACCGAGGGGCCAAATCCCCATAGCAGCAATAACTCAGTATTCCCCTACTATGGGGCCACTAGCCAGTGTGTGGTCTAAACTAGTGCAGGAATCGTTCTCAGAAAATTCACTCAATATGCCTGGTTCCCATGTCAACACAAGCAATAAAAAGGGGGTGCATCCACAATGTAAATCAATCATTCACGATGCAAAAACATCACATATAGCTCACGCAATCAATGCACACAAAAGATCACCCCCGAGTGGGTTTTCCAAAATAATCTATTTTATTAAAGTGCCAAACGGGCCTTCACCAATTTTAAAGAAAAACATCATTTCCTGAGAAAACCCAAAACACTTGTTCAGAAGAAATCATATATCTTTAAAACTAGAAGTACGTTTGAAATTCCATGAATTATGTTTAAAGGACAAACAGGCATTCTTTCAAAACTGTGTGTCCGCCCGTCAAGAAAATGTTCCAAGTGTTCGGTATAAAATAAACGGCTCTTTTCACACTAAATAATCATTTAAAATTTTATTATCTAATATTATTTATCATTCATTAAAATTAAAAAAAACATCAAGTAATTAATAAATTCTAAATTTAAAGGTGAGTGCAATGGGGGGCCTACCTTGACACGTAGTCCAAACACGATGATGAGACATGCCTCAAACGAGCGCACAAGCACGCACAAGATGATGACAGTAGTATCACGGTTTCCTCTCTAACATGCTTCAACAACTGAATAAACAAATAAAAACACATAAACATGGACTTTAAACTATTCAAACGAACAAACAACGCAAAATAACCAGCTCGACATGTTCTGAAAATATCACATCCAAAACATGTTTCAAAACACAACCAAACTCTGTATTTGAATCTAATCACGACCTTTAGACACACAACCAATTTTCAAACATCATACACACCACATGATTTAAGAAAAAAACCATTTGAATAATTTATAAAACATCTGCGGATGGTGAAACCAAGGTTCACATCAAAACATACTCAGTTTCACATAAGAAAACACTTTAAAATAAAACACACAACATCATCACACCAAAACATGACTCAACAGCTAACAACCAACCCATAAAACATTTTATTAAAAAACGCACCCATTTTCACACACAAAATATCACCGCTTTTTATTGGAAACCACTTTTCAGTTTACACACACCAAAACCTACTCAAAAATATCTTTTATGACTTTCTGCACATCGACGCTACCAAAACACAAACTGCAAAGTTTTTGAAATGAAAATAAACAATTCTGCATGGTTGTTCACAGAAAACACGCACATACCACATATACATATCAGCTTCAATTAAAAACTTAATCTGCATCAAACAAACTAATTAATATATATGCTAAACTAATTTAAGAAGAAAATTAATTCATAAAACAATCGTTAAACGCATAATGCATAAACATGCTACTTAAAAAATCAAATGCATATTAAATATCAAATAAAACCATATTTTCAGCACGCAAACTAATAAATAAACATGCTAAAATAATTAAACCCACAAATTAATTCGTCAAACAAAAGTTATACACAGAAACACCTACCTCGGACATTGACAGACCACCTGAAAATGGTGTGAACCCTTGTTCTCACCGCAACCGCACCTCAAAGTCATGTGACCACGACACCACTTTAGTGGAAGGAAGAAGAACATCTTGTACACCTATCAGACTCCTAAAACAACAAGTAAAATGTGATAATTAAAAAAAGACAATAGGGTTCGGGTAAATCGAATGAAAACCGCCAAAAAAATGAGTGAAACACATTGATGGAGGGTTTTACAGTCAGAAAGAATGGACGGCTAGAGCATGGGAGGCTAGAGGCAGCCTAGACAGTGTGCGGGAGGCTAGAGCGTGGCTTGGATAGAGGTGTGGATGGTAAGAGGATGGAGGTGGCCTTGTCAGAGCGCGGAGGGGTGGAAGCTGAAGTCCAAAAAAAATCAGAGGGCCACGGCTCAGAGGGTCGGAGCGTGTAGGCGAGATTGGGATTAAATGGTGAGGTTGGGTTTTTAGGGTGGTAGTTAGGATGAACCAGGGGAGGAGGGGGGGTTGCGGCCGTGCGAGGGGTGGATAACAGAAGGTGGGCGGTGAGAGAAACGGCGGCGAGAGAAGGCGGCAAGCGGTGTTGGGAGCGGAGGCCAGGGCGTGAGTAGGAGAACCGGGGGGAAGGGTGGGGACTGCATGAAAGAAGAAAAAAAGAAAGGGGGAGAGGAGATTTGCGCCTGTGCAGCGCCGCAAGGGAGAAGGGGAGGGGGATCGGGTAGCTAGGGTTTGCTTGTTTTTTTAAAAATAATATTATTACAATATTAATAATCATAATAATAATAATAATAACAGAATAATTATAATGATAATAATAGAATAATTATAATAATAATAACAATGATAATAATAATAATACCAATAATAATAATAATAATAATAATAATAATAATTCAGATAACAATTATAATAATAATGAAAATATTAAGCAAATGCACGACACTTGGGCGAGTTGTGTGGCTACCGCCAACCGTGCGGTGGCCGCGCACGAGTCTGAAACCAACTAAAAGCATTAAACTTCAACAATTTTAAATCGGTACTCAACCCAAACCTCGGCGCGAGAACCCAAAAATAAGATATATTAAATTGAAAATTAATTCATAAAGATGGGGTGCGACATAAACAATTAAGTAAGTTTTACCTTACCTTAATCAAAATATCACATTGTCATAAAATCACTTTACCAGCCCATCGGAAACATTCAACATAAAATTTTAATTACTAAGTGAAAAACATAAACTGAAAAATCCCCTCAATATTCACTAATAATATTAAATTATTCTTTAATAAATATACATATAAACTTTTATTATTATGCTTCATCCACAAGTCATAAGAATACTACCTCATCTTGTTACATAATACCTATTCCCTTTCACATTTCTTTTATAGTCTCAACCTCATCATAAAAATTACCACTACTCATACCACCTTGATTATTCTCTTCATAATAATTTCACTTAGGACATAAATATTTAAAATGACAATTCATTACAAACTAAAATGATTTTACCTCTGATGATGTCTTAGGGAGGATGACAATCAAATAAATTTGGTTAGCTAAACCCTTCATTTTTCCATTACAGTTACATTCATTGTGTCCTTTATTTCCACAATAAAAACACCTTTGTGTTCCTATAAGAAATTCAATTAGGTGATTATATCCACAATCTTAATACAAATAAAATAGAATCTTCATCCCCCCATTGTCTCCTTTACCTGAGTATTAAGTGAACTTCATCCTTCTCTTACTTGGTTTATCTAAGTATTGGTTAAGGTACACGTTGTTGATCATGTTACTTGAAAATAGATTAGGAACGATCACAATATCTGTTACTCCATTGATAATCCCATTGGACTACTCATCAATAGATATTCAATCATATTCAACATTTATCCAGTTCCTTCCAGTTCCCTCCATTAACTGAAACTGGGAATAATTGAGTAAGAAATGATTATCAAGGTGAGGAATCACATAATCTTGAAAAAAATTATATGATGTCTAAATTATGGAACCTTTCTTAAAATAATACTCATAAGGTTTATCTTGAGTTATTCATGACCAAATCCAAATTAAATCCTTCATGATGGTTTTTGAGGAGTTTGTGAATTCCTTAATCATATATAATGGGAGTGTCAGACTAGGTGTGCAGCAAGTCCCATTTTCATAGACTAGATTACCCAAAGTCAGGTCGGGGACATCATGTCAAATTTTTTACCCATAGGTACATATGTGACAGATCCATATCTACTTGTAGTATCAAGACAAGGATGTATTACTATGAAACCATTTATTATATCCTCTATCAAAATTCAAGGACATTTTCTGGAATGTTATCTTATCCTTATATTTATCTATAGATATATCCCTAGAACTATCTTCAGAAATATACATATGGATATCAATAATTTTCTCTCAACATAGTTTCTAATTTTTGACAAAACCTTTCTTCTGATACCAACTATAGTGATCCAGGGTTAACATCATAAATATTACATCATTTTAGATGAATATTAAGTACATTACAAAAAAAATCGTGAGGACCCAAATAGTTTAGTGTCTTTAGAAACATGAAAAAAATTCTTCTATTATGGTGAAATATCTTCAACATATCAAATAATTATCTCCACATTTATTAATTCTACCTAAAACATTTTTTCATAACCTAGGAAAATGAAACATTAGAAAGGGGTGAGATCAGATTCTCAGTAAGGGTAATTAAAGGAAATGTCTAAGTATAACATGAACAAAAAGGGTATGGAACTTGAACATAACATTATAATATTATACCCTCTATTTTAGAGACCATAACAAATAGTTGATATTATTTAGACATGAATCATAAGGGAATAAATAATATAATCCATGAAATCATAATATAGGTATAAAACATTGAATTGTGGCAAACAAAAATAAAAACCCTATGAGAAAGAGGCCATCCAAATCCTTTTAACATGTTAGGGAAGGGTTAATAAAATGTGTACCTTATTCAGCCATGGCATGCCCTCCCATATACCCTCTTGTTTCGGTCATGGGATGTAATATTGTGTACTCTCTTGTTTCTGGCTTGGGATTTCCTCTTGTTTACCCTCCTATTTCAGGCATGGGATGTCCTCCAGTTTACACTCTTGTTTCAAGAATTGGATTTCATTCTTTTCACCCTCTTATTTAAGGCATGGTGTGTCTTCCATGTACCTTTAATCTCATAAAACATTTTTCATTACCAAATTCATTATATAGAGATATAGATCCCACCCATATCATAATGATATTGTACGTACATATGCCACAAAATCATAAAATATCATATCATCACCCATGAAATTAAATTGGTATCCTACACATTTGTTCATATCATAACATGTAAAAAAGATACAAGTTTAATAATCATTACATAAAATACATAACCTATAAAAGAAAAATGGATTTCATTATCATATAAATTGTGAAAGTGAAGTAAGTTTCATAAGGACCATGACATTGATCATAAACCATTCTGATAATGAATATGAATGGAACCTTTAGATAATTTCTACTAATGACATGACTAACATCAACGGATTAAATCTTAGATTGAAAATAATTTTGAAATATTTTTCAAAATCAGTTCTTGAGAAAAATAATCCTTCTTCCTTGAAATAGGCTTTTAAAAAAACATAAAACCTTTTTAAAAGATTCTAGAGAATATTTTGAAAACAATATTACTTGAAATATTATAAAATACCTTGAAAATGTTTTGAAAACAATTTTATATGAAAATAATTTGAAATATCAAATTTCCAGAATATTAGGAAATAATTTTCTTTTTTAAAATAAAATCACTTTTTAATCTTATAATGGATGATACAAGGTAATTTCGATTATGACATTGGATTATCCCAAACATGTTGAACATTCCTTTAACACTATAAAATTTTTGGAAGGGTTCCTCAACCAAAAAAAAGAAGGCTTCTTAAAAAAATTAATAAAAATATGGATAAAATTTTATTTTAAAGATCATAAAATAATAAAGACAAATCATGGAAATTTTTTAAAATAAATGTTTTTGAATGAACCTAGATTTCTGACCGAAGAGAGTGCAAAAGTGAAACTTTATTAAAATCACATTCTTATTTATAGAAGAGTAGAAAAATGGAACAAATACATGAATAATCCATCAATAAACATAGGATAATAAAATTCATGATTTTTTTTGAGATATGTATCACAATATTTCTTTAAAGAATGAATAATCATAAACAATCTCAAGAAGCAATGTGAATATTTCAATAAACTCTTATAATTTGTTAACATTGAACCATACTTAACATGTAAGAAAAATAAATTAAATAAAGCTTAAAATATCATTAAAGGAAGGATATTCATGATATAACATTTCAAGGGAAGTTTAAACCCCTCATATAAAAATATAGGTGCATAACATAGCATGTGTCTTAAAGAAGGAAAATTAAGAGAAAATTACAATAACGATTTGGTAACTTTTGAAACATAAACCCCGATATATAAATATCATAAAATGGTTATGAAAATAGAAATAAATCTAATTATAACATTCATAGAATACATTAGTGGGTAGTATATACACCACACACAAAAGGTGACCATTGAATAAGGAATGTATCATACAGAAATAATGAGTGAGATGAAATTATCTTACCTTGTGTCTTCACTCTCGTAGTACTCATTCAAAAATCTTATATAGTAAATATTAATTTATTATAAATATATAACATAACAATATTATTACTTATAAAAAAATATATGGCTTTATTATGGATTTATATTACCCACTTGTTAACAATTCTATGTTAAGGTTTAACTTCGGGTAGTATCCTCTTTGTTTTTGCATGTTTCCAAATTGGTAATTTGTTTGGTCCTCATACTTATATAAGGATATTCAGAATTTAAACAATTATGTAAATAAAATTTATATTCAGTATAATTCTAGTATAAAAATACTTATAATATATAAGTATCAAACAGAAGACATTGTTCATGGAGATGGTAATCTGTACATATGCATGATCTATTTCCATTTAATTTTCATGTAAAATAATAGAAAGTAAAAAAGACATATATATATATATATATATATATATATATATTAATTTATATTTATTATATCATATATATTCACTAAACCCATCCTTAACACATTTCATGTACTGTATGAGCGAATAACATTGCTTTGAGGGGGTGACAGTCCACACATTCTCAAATGAAATTATCATATCAACACCAAATGTAAAGTATAAAGATATCTGTTGTAAAATTGTTATAGAATCATAAATACATAATAAATATTATATATAAAACATATAAATAGATTTTCCATCAAAATGTTCATCATGAGAGGTGGTAATGGAAAATTAACAATCATCGTTTCATGGTCCAATGTACACATAAACAGTATGTTCGTTACCCATTAGATGGTTTTGTGTGTAAGTTTAGGTATAATACATAACATAAAAATAAATTAGTATATTTAGGATAATGTGGTTGTTATACAATCATGGAATTATAATATTTTAGTGAGGGGCTAATTAAAATAAAAGAGATGAGTTTGAGGGAGGGTGTTACCTCTTAATCAGTTAATTATTTTATGTTTTCCCCAAAGTGATTCCTTCGAAGGATTTCGAACCAAATGAGGATTCAAAAATGAAGTGAGTGAAGTTGGGGAGCTATTTATTCAGAGTTCGTTCAAGAGATTGTTTCTTTAGAGCTGTGAGGAATTGGGAGGAGAGGGGTCCATTTATAATGGAGGAGGAGTGGCACCCTTGTAATATTTTAGAAGAATGAAACCCCAACCATTTTTTTTATTAAAGGTGGATAAATATTCATCCAAATTAGATCCAATGGAAGATAGGGTCGAAATATGGCACCCTTTTAGTAATATTTTTGGTAAAAAACTAAGTTTAATGAATGATATATTGTAAATTATGATTATTCTATATTTGGAATCCATTTTTTCAATTTCAAAACATATAATTGTCAAAAAATTAATTTAAATTTAATCCCACAGTCGGGTCGACAATGCGGTGTTTTAAGGTAAAAACATTCAAAAGTTTGCTATGTTTATATATTAAATTTCAATGTGTAACTGACTCTAATGACCTAAATTTTATTTATTGACAATAATATTATATAATTAAACAGTGAAAAAAAATATAAAATATAATTTAACCTTATACGTAAATTTAATGAAAATGATGTTTTGATTTAAAATCAAGTATTTTTAACTCCTCATTAAAAAATTGGACCTTACAAAAAATACTGAAAATTTATCCAAACCTAAGTTTTCATTTTATAATAATAATATATTGTTTTTTAATACTCATTATTGCCTATTATACATGCCATTGAGGATAGTTAATGTTTTGTGTAACCAAATCTATCGTTGGTATTCTATATAGAGAAAGATAAAATGTATGTTGCATGTAGTGGATGATAAACATGTAATTTCATAATCAAAACATAGTGTATTGATATATATATTATAACTATTTTTAGTGCTTCAAGAAATAAAATATATCAAAAAAATTAAATTAATTTGAAAAAATATTTCACAAAATATTAGGCTGTTACAACATACATGGATGAAAGTTTCCTTTATTATATATATTTTTTAATTTTGTGGTATATTCCCATCTCTAATCTCATTCATTTAAATTATATAGCATTAATTATTATCATTATGATATATGATTGGTTATTAATGTGCCTCCATCAGCCTATATGGATTTTCCCATGTAACATGACTTTGGAACCTTAACCAACCAAATATGTCATGTTTGATCCGTGAAACATTTGTTGCATGGGATGAAATGTTAATGGTTATTATTAAATTATTCCAGTTTTCCTTGTAAAATGGTACATTATTTCCCTCACATGTTGTTCTCTATAAATGTGTTATCGAATGATAATCTATTAAATTCATTATCATGAATCCATTTATATGTTTTTACAGTATGATCCATCATATGAGGGTTTTATTTAATATTCTTTGTGGGATGGATTGAAATTTTAACATAATCATTTCACAAGGATTTCATTTGGAATATTAATCAATTTCAAGGACTCAATAGATAGAATTTACAACCTAGTGACTTTTAAATGTAACTATAGTTTAAATATTTTCATATTACATTTAAATGTGTGCTATTCTTGGTTAATGTAGCACCATTTGAGAAGATAAATTGGTAGAGCATTGATTTGAGTATCTAGGAATGATAATTTTTGATTGCTTGACCTTATTTTTCGGGTAGCACTAATAGTTGATTAAAACAATTCCCACATTTGAGTGTGTGATTTTCTTATTATTTATACCTTGAGGGTTTATTATTGTATATAGATGCCCTTTTATTTTCAACTCTTTACCCTCTGATGTTAATGTTGGGGCCAATGTAGGTTGACGATGTACATTCCTAATTTAGTTTTATATCCATATAGAGGGTGTACAAGTAAGTTAGATGTTATTTTATAGATCCCCTATATGGGATATAGTTTTTATGAGAGACCATTTCTCTAGGTGTATGGACATAGTTTTAGTGTTTTGAGATTTGATCATTAGGGTTAGGGGAAGACCCAGTGCATTGTTCCAATTGTGTTTTATTTAGTTAAATGATACTAGAATGATTGGTTAGACCAATTTTTACATTATCCTTAAATTAAATGATCCTGGTTCTCTTTTCAATACCAATTCATGATAGGTCCTCGATTTTTAAATCATAAATATGGTGATTCCAGATATTTTTTAAAAGAAACCATAGTTATTTCATGTCAAAACTATATTTTTTGGGAAGAACTATTCAGGAACCTTTCCCAAATTACAAGAATTTGTGTGTTTGACACTTTAGTTTCTCCAAACTACTATCATAGGACTAGTATTTGTTTGATAAATCATGGAATAGTTAGGTTCTTGGTTTTGAAAATGAGTTCCAACGGACCTCTTAAAATGTTATGAACTGACATTCCATGTAGCATGTTCATCTTGACCTTTTTTATGGATGACTAGCAGAGTGTGAGTCAAATATTGAACCACGTTGTACAGGATGTACACTTTCTATTTACAAAATGTTTAGGTTGTTCCTTTTATTCATGAAATATTTTATTAATCGAATATCAATTCTTGGATGGGTGCGGTCCAAGGACTATTGGTTTCACTGATGTGGTGCTTACAATAATGGAATCCAAGTGATTTGGTTAAATTTAATGGAAGTTCCAAAAAATGTGGGATAATTTTGAAGTGAACTCTTCGACATGAGGTTATTGAAATATGATTTTACCTTGAAATGCATTATTCAGAGACATGGTCTCAATAGTTCAATAATGTGAGTATATCTAAGATGATATGATCATCTCTCTAGATGAGAAATACTCGCATATTCATATAAACTTGATGTACTATTTGTTTAGTGATGAACATTCCCCTTAACATGGAACCATCATAATAATTCTAAGAGAGACTATAGAATATCTTAAGCTACCTAAGTGTCCTTTTATGTATCTATTAATTTAATCCTATAGAGTTCCACTTTTTTATAGGTTAAAGGACAATCCATAATGTTCATGGAATGCCATTAACTGTTTATTGGTGGTGAACCTCTAGGTGATTTGAAAATTCAATTATTTCCAAATAAACCTTCTTAGAAAGAGAGAAGGAGTGATGTTATATTTTGATCTTGGGTATGTGAAATTTATTATCAATAACATTTATATATCCAGGATGTATGGGATCATGCCATGTAGTGATTATAAAAATAATTTTTTTGTTGGAGGGGAAATATTCTCCTAAGGTGGGGAGCATGAAATCAGTAGAATGTGAGAAACCCTCATGTGAAAAGGGTTGTGGAACCAAGAAACCAGTTATTTAGAAGTTTTTTTGGATAGTGTATTCTGTAAAATAAATTGGTCAATATATGGTTATATTTATTATTAAATTAAAGGTACAAGTTTCAACACAGACATGGATGAAATATGAGTGGTCCTGTTATACATGAAATAGCTTATGAAAATTGAAGGGTTGGACCGGTTATCCTACATTCATAGTGATATAGCACAATAATGGTTTTATTAGGGGATGGTTTAGTCAACAAATGTAAATATTATTCATGTATAGGAATTGGTGAACATATTCAAAATGGTGTCTTTATACCATAGGATGAGGTATTCGACTCTATTGTTTTATAATGTGTCAGATGTAGAAGTTGATCACTCTTGGGTGTAATTGTCCAGAGATAGTTCAACTTTGGTCATCTTTTTTTGGATAGATTCATTGAGGGACCATGTATATCTTACCATTGTGGTGACATAGGTTAATTTTAATGTTTTGCAATGGATTTTCGAGGAAAAGTAAGTGTGTCCAGTGTGTGTTTGGTTGATAGAAATCCATATATTTCAATCTAATTGAAGACCCATAGTAGTGTCCTCATGTGAATTTTTTTAAATGTTATGAGTGATTTTCTTAGAAAATATGGACATTATCTAGTAGGAAATTTCAATGGTGTATGTATATAGTCTAGAACTTATGGGGGGAAGAACTATAGACCTCCATTTTAAAAACGACGATGAAATGATCGTGTATTGGTTTTTACCATATAAAGTGAGCTTATCCTTTATTTTTTTATAGATGTTACAATAATTTCATTAGGTTTTGATTGGTAAAGGACCATATAACATAATTGATATTATTGGCATGTTTGGATTTTGGACAAGAAATGTATCCATTTGTATGGGAGTTTAAAACTTGTGTAGGTTTTTTGATTGTTTAGTTGTTCCCAAATACTTCACAATGATGAGATGTTATATGGTGGGGATGTTTTATTGTTAATTATTTTGGCCATGTTCAAATTTAAAAATGGTTTTTGAAAACATCTATTTATGGTTGTAAAAAATGTGATTTTTTATTTTTTAGCATAAATCTGCATGTTGGAACATAATAATGTGTTGATTATCGTTGAGGTTAAATATTAAGATGGTTTATCAAGAATTTTTTTGAGTTTTAGAATTATTAGTATTAAAAACTATGTTTTCAAAGAAGGATATATGAAAGCATTATTGGAACATGTTTTTTAACCATATAACCCAAACCGGGAATCCTATTTTGTTCATGGGAATGGTTTGATAAAAGTGTGTGGCCATATAGGGGAAACCTTTTGAGTCACTATAGTGGGTCGTATAGGGGTATACACATGCTACACATTTTTATTCATATCGTGATTATTTCTATCAAAGGGAATTTAAATGTGGGACAATGGCCCTTCCTGGATGGCACATGGTATGTGAAACCATTCAGCGAAAACGAGTGGCTCATAAAAGTGGGAAAAATTAAAATTTCATGCCTACCAATTTTATACACTCCTCCCCATTTTCCTCCCTTTTCAGGCTCATCACATCCTCCATCGGTGGGAGATCTCACTGTTCTTCTCTTTTGAAAATGGAGAGATCATATTAACTTGGGATCATAATTAGATATCGTCAGGTGCATTGAATGGACCTCAGTAAGTCTATGAGTTGAATTTATTCTTTTCTAAATTTATCTCACCAAATAAAAATTCATCTTAGTGTGATCTCATATGACCTATATTCAAGGAATTATTTCATTCTTCTAATTTCTATTATTTTAGCTAAGATCCAAATCCAATAGTGGGTGAGTGAAGCATCCTAAAAATGATTTTGGTGGTCTACAAGTTTTTCACTTAAAGTCTTGTTTCATTATAAATTACATTTTTGTTCTTCATATAATACATCACACACATTTATCTAAATATATTAAATTAATTTAATTGAATTACTAGAGAATAACATTGACGTTACTTAGACCCTTTACTTGGTTAGGGTTCAAAAACCATATCCCAAACAACATTTTTTGTTTATATTGATTACTTGTTAGTTTCTTCAATACCATCCTTGATTATTTCCTAATACCTTCTGGTATGTGTTCTTGAAAATCATTGGCGTGTTTATAAATTCCTGGATTCATTAAATGGATGGATAAACCATTGTTCATTGAAAAATTACCTTAGACAAGAATGTTATGAATTATTAATTAGTATTAATTTATTTTGAGTTTCATTGGGAATGTTTTATTCACTGGTCCCTATTAATCAATTATATGTGATTTTTCAAATGAAATGATAAAACGTTTTTTCTTTATATTTTCACATAGGTTCTACCCATGTCCATTATGTTGTTTATCAACAAAATAGTCTAATTTAATGTTTAAATCATATTCCAGAATGGGTGTTTCCATGGGTGGTCTATAAATATTAAATTCCATTTTCTGATGAAAGTACACTGCATATTCAGAGATTGTGATGTTCTATTAATGGGACACATCAATTAAGGGATCATAGGGAATTGTAAAACTATATTATAGTATATTATCCTTGGAAAACCATGTTAAGGTAAATTATAAATGATTTATCAATCCCCCTTGGTCATAGAAGGTGGCCATGTAATTTCACTTCACATAGGTTTTTCAGACATGATGTTTAACACCCCCTTGATATGTATGTTGACCAGATGTTTCACATAATTGGTTGGGATTGATGTGACTGACCTATTGCATACTATATTTACATTCATGTGTTTGTGACCCTTAATAAAATGTGATACCTTTATTATTATTAATAAAATTATACTGATGGGTATGGAATTATTTAATATTCCATTGAGATCTTAGTGCATGACGTACCCTATTGATAATGATACTCTTATAATTATGCACGAACACTTTAGTTATTCCTAGGGTCCAAAATAGTAAGACATTTATATACATTCTGTGTATATGTTTATACATATGTAGTACATAAATATCCATATATACATATAAATATATATATATATATATACATGGTGACATTTTTTATGAGACATTATAGCTTAAAAAAGAAGCAGGTATGGTCATCCATGTGTTATTGAGGAACCTGAGTCAGACTTGGTTACATATATCTTTTACTAAACTAGTTTACATTGATATAAATTCACATTGGATTATTTTATACTCATGTACAATGTTATAGAAGAATTTTTTGGTGGTGTAATACTAAGTATATCTCAAACCCTGGTCGGGCCACCGATTGGAACCCAGACAAACCTCACGATTTCAGGTTATGAACAAGAAATTTCTTTTGTACTCTTTATCATTTTGGAATGGGACTGATCTAGGGGGATTCAGAGTAGTGGAAGGTCATGTACTTAGGCTACCTTCGTGATTTTGATTGTTTTATTTATTTATCTATTTGTAATTATATCCCATTTATATGTTTCTATTGTATTCTTGAATATATATAATTATGTTATATGAGACTCATTTATATTTTTGTTGTTTCTTTGGATCTGGCTTGGTTATCAGTTTATTATTTATTTTTAGTTATTAAATTATCTTCTTCTACCTTTAATTTGTTTATTCTTATGTTGTATTTATATTTTTCTTGAGGGTATAGCCTCCCCACTATACCATATTTAGAACCTCTTTAATATTCTGTATCTTCTGGAATATGGGGAGTTAGACATGAATCCATGTGTCCAACAGGACTGTCTAATGTTTGTAGAGTGACCTAAGTCAGGATGTTAAACTTTTATTTAAATTATTGATTCATTTAATTGGTTTTTGAATCCACCCTTTCTTGAAAATATTTTTTATTCTATCCTTCCATAAATATTTATTCCATTAATGCCACAATATCTATGAACAATCAGATAGGTTGGCCACATTACAAGCCAAATTTCTATACCAAGCCTACTCTAGAAGTGAAATTTGATGATCTAGTTTAACTTATTATGGGGGGAATATTCCTGGTGGTGTGATACAAAATTTTGTTCTATTTTAGGTGAAACAACATATACTAAAATGATATGTTTCCTACTGAAATTTTAATATTCCTAGAATTTACTCCTTAGTGTTGATTTTGAGTAGAATTATAAAAATTAACATGATTTTATGATTCTAAAAAAATAAATGAAAAATAATTTTTTTAAAGATGAAAATATGTACTTTTATTCAATAGAAGGGTTGAGAAGTCACTCACACTACTTGAAATTCGACGCACCCTCATTTTATAATATCATAAAAAACCAATCATGTTTAAAGGAGTTTAGTGGGTATCAATTTTTCTACTAAAATAATGAATGGTGAGATATTTCCTTAATTATTTAATGGTTATAAGACATGATTTCCTTCTATTAGGAGTAATGAGGAGACCATAGTTTATTAAAAATTGGAATCATGTAATTTTGATTTAAAACATATCAAACCCTCTTTAATCTATTTAATAATTTTTGACATCTAAATTAAACCAACCAAAATCCACTAAAAAATTAATGTTCCTCATAATAAAAACATGTTTCTAACCTACATTTGTTGGATATGTGGGATTATATCAAACCTATGGAGACATTTTCATAGTATTTTATGGGAATATCATATTTCCAAATTAAAATATTTGTGATGAGAAAAATTTCATATGTGGTAAGTGTTCAGTGTGCATAGGGGGAAATGAATTGTAAATGGATTGAATTAGAATAATAGAGATATTCATATAATGGTTTTAGAGGAGGAATTATATTTTTTCTCTATGTTAAATTGGTGGATCTCGTGGGTATGTGTTTTGAGTTTTTATTGATTTGATTTTGATGATTACTTGTCCAGAAGTCCAATGGTTAAGTGTGTGGGAATTGATAAAGATAGTACTGAAATTACATTTCCTGAATATTTCAATTATATAATCCCTTATAATTTTTTAGTTTTATTTAAATTATATTATTTTTATATTTTAGGTATTCTTTGAGATTTAATGGAAAAATATATTTATTCATGAATTTTATCCATTTTTTATAATCAATGTATATCAAGCATAAAAATTTGAATACTTATATTAATTGAGAAATTCCTTTGGAATCCATTTTTCATAACCTTAAACATCTCAAATAAGTAAAAGGTTTAATTCAATCTCAATGGGACCAAAATAAATTAAATATTATAGAAAATGTTTTCAATTAATGAGTGAACCACTCCCAAATAAATGAAGAATATATAGGAAAAAATGGATCCAAATTTGGTGAGTGAAGTTAAAATTAAAATATGAATCAATGTATATCACAAAAAATAAATTTCAAAAATAAATACACTCAATAGTCCAGTCATTTCATGCCTAAATTTTGGAGAAGATCGAAGGATTGTTTGGAGAAAAAAATTATGATTCAAAAAATCTAGTACAAACTTTTTTAGACATACAAAAATGATTAAAAAAAATTAGGGGATATTGAAAAATAAATTTTTAACATCTATTATCAATTAAGATTGTCCATTTTTAGAATTATTATGGGATAAAACTATCCAATCAACTAGAATATTGATTCTAGAGAAGAAATATTATGTTCTTGTTTTTCAATTTTAACAGATTTGTAATGGTTTCTTATTCCCCATTTATATTGGTTACCCTTCACATGGAGGTGTAAAATTTTATATGATTTGGTAAGGTGAGGCTTCCTTTTAATACTATTATTCCTAAAAATAATTGAATAAAATAACATTCTTTTTTTTGTTAAATTTATGTCTATATTCTAATAGCATATTTTATGATCTAGTATGATAATTTTATGTTTTGGATACTATTACTGTTATTTCATTAGAAAACTTCAATTAAATATATCCATTATATTTATGTTTATATATGATGAAATAGATCGAGTCTTAGTGGTGAAGTAATCAATGATCATCAGTATGTGTTGGAGGGGTTATGGGCATCCTTTATTGTTTCGGAAAAATGATACATGGTTGGGTATTTCCTATTTCAATTGATAGTATTTGATGAGAATATCTCACACATTAAAAGGAGGGTAGACCCAAGTTTATATTTCGTAATTTTTTATTCTTTTCAAAACCATTTGACTAATGGATTGAGAGGAATCAAATGTGGAATCTCACTATTTCCGACATAGTAGAATAAAATTGTACAAATTGGAATGAGATTAATATTGAATTTAGAAGACTAAACCTAACCTAGTCTCCCTTTTCATATAACTATTTTTAATAACATTCTTCATAAATCTATTTTCAATCATTTTGTATCATTTATATCCATTCTTTTTCAAATCATAAAATTTGACATACATACCTTTATATAATTTAATGAAGAAAACATGATTATTGTGAAGTCCCCTCTAGTATAAACATAGGTTAATCCCTATACTGTAATTTTATATTATGAAATAATATTTTTTTCACATATCGTGATAGGCATGTATAAGTATAATCCAATTCCCCTTGAATTACCATGCTTTTTTCACTCTCATATGTTGGGAAGATACAAATCAATGGAGAAGAGTCCTTCTCTTCAACCAATGACAACCTAGTTGGGAAACAACAATTATTCGATGGATCATTCTATCTCCCACCCCTTATTAATTTTATTTTCTGATATGAAAATAATTTTCCTTCTATTCATATCATTCTTCTCACGTTGAGTATGACTCAAATGGGATTAGTGATTTATTATTGGATTACTTATAAGTATTATGAAGATGAATCAAGATGAAAAAAATAGAAAATTGAGGTAAAATAAAACATTTGTTACATAATTAAAATAATAAATTAATAGGTATATCCAATACTACCCATTACTATAAAAACAACAAAAATACAAAACAAAAGACCCCCAATGGATCGACTTGAGGAGGAGACTGCTCCAGCTCAGTTGGACATTTCATGATGGCTTTGAGAGCATGCTACCACTTGTCCACATTTCCTATTTTCTCCTCTCACAAGGGTGAAACTCATCATCCTATATTTTCAACCAAACCTACTTTGTTTTTCACTCATCCACCAAAGACTCCACTATCATTGATCTGGTATTATCCACCACAAACTACACCCTCAAAGGGATGATGATTTCTCTCTTAGAAATGATGATGACATGTTAATTCTATTTCTAATAATCTAACTAAGGAATATCCTATATGGATTCCCATAGATCCATGATACCTAAAAAAATCTTTCTACCATTTGAAAGCTAACAATTATTTGACAATATGTACCCACTTAGTGAGGAAGCATCCTTCCAATATGTAGAGTGCGTGGGTGTGCAACCCACCAGCCCCTGGTTCACTTTCCATTAGTTAAAGGATCCTATATTCCCTTATAGGTTCACCAATATAAATAGAGTTACTATGTTTTTCATGATCATCCACACCCTAGAAATAACAACCTCTCTCTGAACAGTGACATCGGTCATAGAATTATCAAAACCTTCAGTTATTGTAGGCTAGTACATCAGGTAGGCCACAATAAAATTAGTAGTGTGATTTATCCAAAGAATCTACTACGACAGGTTGGGAAACATTTCATGGGTATGATCGTACTTTCTATATTCATCAACCAATGAAATACCCATATAAATATTAGATTCTACTAGTTACATTGTCACATCCATTATAGAAAAAGTTTTCTTTCCCTATAATGGGATTGATTCTCTCTGAATAGCTGGCTACTCTCCACCTGACCAAGAAAATGGGATAGCCACCAAATTCCAGGGGACCTAAAGAATGATCTTATGCTGGGATGTGTCCTAGACATAAATTGAAAATAAAAGGGAAGTGATCACATTGATCTAAAACATATAGGATAAATTTAATTGAAGTTAAATGAAAACTATGAGATTAAATGGTGTGAAAAACATCCATACATATAATCCCCTCAAAAACCATTACATGAGTGTTTTCAACCCTAAAATAAATTTATAATCATGGGGTATCGAAGGATAGGTCCACCACCACAGACACCTCCACATTGGTAGCCACACCATCAGTTATCATAGGGTGTTATGAGGTTTAACACAAAAGATGTGTAAAATATGAAATTAAGGTTAGAAGAGAAAATTTACAAAATATAATTAAATAAAAAAAATTGAGGTGGGTGTAATTAAAGGGTTACCAAAGAGATACATAGGGATCTATATGATTATCTATCCTACATGGTCCACACCACTAGCAGTGGAACCTTATAAATAGATATTAAGGAGGGAGATATAGATGACTGATATGGTGATATGACCAAGATCCACCACCATGGTCCCCTTCTTAGATTCCTATCTAGTTGAGGATTCTAGAGAAGAAAATAAATTAGGCTCCTCCATGACCCAGAAGGAACCTTCACCACTCTCAATAAAGGTATCCTAGACCACTCCCTCTAAATTTTATGTGGATTGAAATTGATACTTACACATTCTAAATGGTAATAAAAGTTAAATTAAAAGATCAACTCATGGAATAGAATCTTACCTTGTTAAATAATTTATCAATCATATCATTATACTCATGGTGGACCTTCTCACTATCATGGGGATTCACTTGCTCGATGTTAGGGCCTTGTGAATTCTCTTAACTGAATCCTTAACAGTCAACATCATAAGTTAACTTCACCTAGATGCGTGCATTATTAATAATTTCTACCTCATAACCCTTATAGATCATAACATGTACACATTTAGTTACAGGATCCCCCTAACTTCTCCAAAACACTATAGAATCCATATTATTTAGGTACATAGTCTTTTCCCATGAATCTACCTAGTAATTTATCTTATCGTTTCTAAGATCAAATAGCTTAATTTTATCCTCAGTGGTCCTCTCCCATAGTTGATCTAGTTTTTTGGACAACCATTTTATCTATAAAACCTCATATAACTCCATATATATAGTATAATTTTAATCCTAATCTAGGCAGTGAAGAATCATCCAAACACATTTCTATGACCATCTCACTCTTTCTTATGAGATTTAATCCTTCTACTATGAATGATTTCAGTGATCTCAGCACCTCTAGATGTGCTCTCCCTAGGGCATCTACCATATGATGGATGAGTAGTATGAACCTAATATATAAGTTCTATTTCTAGTCCACTAGTATACAAGCACACACACCCAAGAGAATCCCATCTTAAAACCAATTTATTATGGGGAACATATTATAGAGCCATATTATTCACCCACAACACTCCATGATACATTTCTATATAGTTTATGGAATAATTCAATGTAAGTCCAAAATTGGGGATGGTGGGAGAAAACAAGATAGTCTCCCTCGATCCATAAAATAAAATATAAACCATAACTAATGGAGGAAGTAGAGGTTTATTTTCAAGAATATCTTACATTAACACCTACTTCTCTAGCTATTGGTTTTTCCTGAACATCGAAGAAAAAAGATATGATGTGTATGGTTTATAGTATGTGTTATCATCAATTAATTCCATTAAAACCTCACCTCAGAGGGCCAACTAATACTCCCCTTTCTTTTGAGTCCCCAATAGGTTGTTAATTGTTTCTCTAGTAAGGTATATGAATGGGAATTTGTTGAAATTTATGATGATGAAAATTATAGATACCACCACTGTTTCTCTACATTTCACTGGTCAAACCCATGCAATGTTGAGGGAGGGAATACCAGAGGCCATTATTTTGGGGTGGGGTAATTGAATTTGGAAATTCATACCCTCCCCTAGAAGTGTGAAAAAATACATCTGGGAAAAAATTTGAATAAAAATAGATATATATGGGAATATATCCCCTAACATCAGGCCCCAATTGGTTGTACCTGATATCTAGCATCGATATTCCATGATTCACCTAATTTATAGATTTTATGTTCTTCACCCTTAGTAATGACCTCATCCAAAGACCAATTTGAAAATTATTTACTAGTAATAACCATTCCTTAAAAAATCCATTCATGAATGTTTTATACTAGAAATATGGGTTCTAGTCTTACGCATTGTATCCCCATTCATCATACCACCCTTCTCCAATGTTAGATAGAAATACCCATGCTTGCTGCATCACTAATACCTTTGGTACTACATTGGCCACCTCTACATATTCTCCACTAGCATGGTCCAAAATAGATATAAAAATTTCTTCATTGAAATATCATAATTTATTGATATGTGGTGATTCAAGACCAATGATTGCTAGTCCATAAAATTGATTGCATCCAGTGGCATACTATTCATATCCCCTTAAGCATTAGGCACTGGTCGGAACTCATTGTATTGGAAACCCACCAGGGGGTCTCACTGCTGTGATGGATGTATAACCAACTAATCACCACTTCCCCCATGGTAAAGATGAAAAGTGTATGTTTCTTGGGGATATCATCTATGGAGATCAGGAAAAATATCTGATTGACAGTTGACATCGAATTGGGACATACACATTTCCTCCTATAACATGATACCAAATAAATTAGTTTTTACTTCTCACACATGTAGCATACTAAGTATTACACAACCATTCATATGTGAAGTTCCCCATGGAATACATGTACCAATTATCATACCATCTAATTTTTTTCTTAAAATAATATCCTAGATAATGCTTTAATTGATTTAAGGGAACTCTTTATCTACTAGTTTATTCCCATTGATTGTCATAATCCTATATACATGGGTGTAGATGACACAATACATACCCTACCTAATAGAATATATAAAAGTAAAGATATTCCAATGTTTAAGTTCATCATGGATGAAGAACTATAACCTCAAAATTTTGGTTTCCATATCTAATCTATGAACAAAAATATTTAGTTAAAAATTGTAAAATGAAAGTGTGTTTCTTAATAGATATCCTCTAAATGATACCTTAATAATATACAATAATACCTTGTTCTCATAATCAACCCTTGTGGATTGAGGGATATTTCAGTATTTGGATATTTCTACCCATGGAAGTATCATTCATGTAAACGGAAATATGAGTAGCTTTGTCATCAAATTTGGACTATTTTTTGATCATTTTCAATGTCATGATCACACAACTAGGGAATGTATCAAAACATTCATGCTACATAATGCAAGTGGAAATTGGTTAACAAAAGTTCATAAGATTAGGGAGAATCTATTTCACACTGAATATGTAACTTATGTTAGAGATTTGATGAACATCATGATGTAAATCTTAAGATTTTAGGAAAATTATTTTATTTATTAACATTATAAAAGGATTAATTTTCATAAATTTCAGGAGACCGTATATGGCCCCCTCATTCTATTTAAATGAATCATACCCCTAATTGTGTTTACAAGAAGATATCCTTATTGAAATAGATCAAGATCTAGGGGAAACAATGAAAAATAACAAACAGTTATTTGTTTTACAAGTAATTATACCCTCCTAATTCTCATAATCTCTAATACTAAGTGGTGGTGATTGCAAATGAAAATTCATCTCAGCCTTCAGAACATATCATTACAAAAATACCAAGGTAAAAACACTTCTTGGGGGGAATTCAAATGAAAAATGGATGTTTTGGGGATTTTCCATTTTTTTGTACAACCATAATTTTTGGGATTAAAATCCATTTCGTTAGAAAGGAAATGAAAAACATCTCATATTTCATGGATGCGTGAAAATATTAATGAGATAAATGTGAAAGGCCATGTGCAACTATCCAGTTATGAACTCTTGTATTGACCTAAAAAATCCTTTATTAATTAATAAAAAATTCATATTTATGTTAACTTTTAATTATATTGAACAATGATAGTGAATAGAAATAATATTAGGTAAATAAATTAAAATTTCATGTAATAATATCGATTATTATATCTAAGTCTAATAAAGTGATATAAAACCAAATAACTTCTACAGTGAAATGGTATACATTATAAGAACAAACTCTATTATTAAGATTAAACCTTCAATAAAATTTTTTAAATCAATAATAAATGTTAGGAATATAATATACATTATTAATACAAATTTTTAAAAATCATTTTTAATGAATTAGTTAATGTTGATGAATTATGTTGTATATGTATTGTATAAATGGAAAAGTGAACCATGGGATTTGATCGTAACCTGATAATTAGTGAATATGAAAATTGGAAAATATGACCATTAGGTATTTTTTTCATCAATAATAATGTTACCATTATAATTGGTGTTTAAAAATGTAAAAGAAAACTGATAACTAATGTAGAAAAGAGAAATTATAGCCTCATCAAGTAGACTCCTTCCTTTTGGATCCCATTTTTCATAACATTAGAGAGTGGTAGTGTAAGTATGGTTCAGTTTTGACTGAGCCCAATTTGATATTCAAGAAGTGGGGATTGAATAAAATTTCCTATGGGATATTTTAATGTTACTAGAGATCATGACTAGTTCTATGTTAGTGAGCCAACCCATGAAGCTAACACCATTACAAACCTTACCATTATGGCCAATGTCGGTGTAAAAAAGGGGTTATATATCTAGTTCATACTATCATAAAAGTGTAATATAACATTTATAAATAAAATAGACATTTCATAGACCCAATTTTTAGTATTATTTTATTTAATAAAATAAACATCAATATAATATGAATTTTAAAAAAAAAGTTACATATAAAACATATTTTTATTTTCAAAAAATATATACACATGTATTATAATCATAGGTATTATAGATAAAATTTATTACCATGATATAGTCTTTTAAAACAATATATTTAAATATAAATGATAATATAATTTTATTTTGTATTAGAATTATATTACAGTTGTTTGATAGGAGACTATGTCATAAAGAAAATTATTTTTTAATAATTTTGGATTTTTTTATATAAATTCATAAACTATCATATATATAGAATTATATTGATAAATATATTTTATTTTTTAAATCATCATTTTGGAATTTAGTTAGGGTGAAAAATAGGGAATTTTCTAAAATACATTATTTATCAGTTAATAGTAAAAAAATGTTTTCTATTTTTAGTAAATTTTATGGCTTCATAAATATTTAATAATTTTTTGATAATGAAATAAATATAATTAAAGATAAATAAAATGTTATTTTTTTAATATTTTTTATTTTAATGTATTTACAATAATTTCAAAACTAGTAAATGACTTTCTGATGTAAAAATTTGTAATTATGTTTTTAAAAAAATTATTCTGTGGAAAATTTACAATTCCATGTAGAAAGTAAAATTAAAAAATTATTTTCCTTTATAATATATTGAAACATTATAAATATGAATAAAATAGATAAAAACATATAGAAACCCATAGGTTAGCCTTTCATTCTTCATAACTGGGAGTTCCAAGACATATATATAAATTATTAAACAATTTATCCACTTTTCAATAAATGATCACCATTCAAACCATTCATTTCTACTCCAAATCTGTTATCCATGAATTTCATGTCATTTTACAACTCAAATAGTCCCACTATGGTGTAATTATTGTTATAACTATTCATCCTCATTTTCTAGGAATCAATTATTCTAGTTAAGGTAACTCTCATCTTCTTCCTTTTCATTCAAGTACCACTTTTATCGTATTCCTTGTAAATGATTAATTAAATCATCTTCAAACACCTAAAAATATCATATTACTTATAAAATAGTATTTTCTCAATGTGTGACCCATTTTATCTCCCATTATTCTCCTTTATTAATCCTCATTGTATGCAATCAGGATGATAAATTAATTTCCTAAATTTCTACCTTCTATATAAAAATTTATAATATCATCAATAAAAAATTTCCTTTAACTTGGGTATTCAAGATAGTGTAAATATATTTTTTTATTATGGTATTTACAAATATGAAACCCACATTCCCTTTTCATTGGATAAAAATGATGTAATTTTCATGTATTTATTCATGTTTTATGTACTCATTAACTTTATATGAAACTTACTCATTATTCTCCTTGGGTTATTGATGGAATTATTTGTTCTTATTGATAAGAATCACATGAATTTTGTATTCTAAAGGGTTCACCCTAATAGTTATCAGATATATTTTATAAATAATTAATCTCTATAGATGAATTGTTTTAGAATATAATAATGAATAACATTTTTAATTTTCTTTATAAAACCTTGGTGAAATTATTATGAATGTACCATTTTTTTGTTTTATCCACATTTACATTCTCTAAATAATTTATATATGAATGTTCTCTCATGTTACTAGTCATTTTAACCCATTATGATCATTTGTATTATATTTCTATTGATTATCCACTACTGGGATTTATGATCACCATATTATATTGATGCAGGCCCCAAGGAAATTACTTACAATGAGGTGAACATTAATAGAATTATAAAAAGGCAGTTTCAGAAGTATTTTATAATGATTATGCATATTTTTTTTATTATTTAATTCATTTATTTAGTTCCTAGTTTCCAAGACAATATACATCAAAAAATCCATTGATGTTATTAATGTAATATTTTAATAAGGAATTATGTTATAATTAATGTATTAAAATGGAGGGATTCCATAGTTGGGATAAAAGGTAAGGTTTGGTTATTTATTGTAATTTTTATTATAGAAGATAGTAAAAACACTAGGGATTTGTCTAAATTTATAAAAACATAATTAAATTGTTTTAAATTAAAATTAAGTTGGTTCCATATAATGAAATCCCCTTTTCGATACTACAGGTGAACATGTATCTAGAATAGTTGATCCTAGGGTTAATAACCCTGAAAAGGGTGTGTTAGAGACTAAATTGATCAGCTCCTAGTACACAAATAGGAGGCCTTACTACACACTGAGTTCGACACTCCCAGTGGATATGCTCAGCTTAATGACAAGCCATTTATAAACCATTATGAATGATATATAGAAGATAAAAACTTTTATATGATCGATGTATATAGTCATAGAACAATTCTATTAGAATATTTTTGGGTTAATATTTCATTTATTATTATTTTTATAAGATTCCAAATAACATAAAATTTCTCACAAAGGTTTTTATCTTCTAGAAAATGGAAGGAAATAAAATGGCTCATGTAAACAACATATGCAAGAGATAATATATTGATTAATAACTATTATAGGAATGGTTGGAGTATAAAAAATCCTTATAATGAGGAATCAGTTAACTTATGTCATTAAAAATATTATAATATATTTTTATTAGTCAACTTAAACAAGGACTAAATAACTAGTGGTTTAATCCTTCATTCATAGACAACCACTTGTTTTTAGTGGAACCCATGATCCACTGATCACAATGAAATGAATCAATACTATAGAAAAGATATTTTATATTCTTAAATTTCTTGATAAATATAAGGTTACATTGGAATTATATCTCATAGAGGTGGGATCTAATCAGTTATGGAAACTTATCAAAAATTGTAATATTGGTGATGAGGTGGATGTGATGGAATGGGAAGTCCAAAAAATAGTCACTTTCAAAAAGTACTTTACACATAACCTATAAACAAATATAGAGAGGGAAATTCTTAAATTGAAACAAATAGGAAATGAATTAGTGGGTATTTATGGGATTAATTTTTTTATTATTGAGTTGTACACCTCTTATTTCATCAAAAATTATGATGGGAAGACAGAATGAAACTTTGGATTCCTCAGACCCCATCTATGAAAATCATTAGAAATCTGGGAAATTATAATTTTTGAATAAATTTTGTTATATGAATTCAATAACGAAATGATGTCTAGATTTTCCCTAGGGACTCATGTTAAAAATTGAATTTATATAAGGATGGATAAATTGTTTCGGAATAATCTATAATGAATTAAAGTGCAACATCCTCTTGGAACAAATTAGAGAAGAAGAATATTATGATCTTTCTAAAAGGAAGTAGAAAAATAATAAAAGTGTGGAAGAGATTAAAATATATCTTGAAACTATTGTTCTGATGTTAAGACTCACCATCTTAATAGTAATGAAAAAGTGAAGATTGATCAAGAACATCGTACCATATAATTCTTTAAGTGTGGGGATCATAGAAATTTCATTAAAAAATGCCTAAATCAGTAGATAATGGAGGGAAATATTCATCAACACCCACAAAGTCCATGATATAATGGTTATGATTTCTCAATATCAATAGCTAAATTTAAGACTTGAAATGATTTCATGGAATTTTTCCTCATTGTACACTCAAAGGTATCAACTACATTAATTAATCCTGGTTCATCAATTTTTTTATTTCATTCATTTTTTCAATGAATAAAGTGTTAATCCTTAAATTGAAACTGTAAAACTCATGACGGATAAATTTAAGTATCAAATAAATAAATATATATATATATATATATATATATATTCCCCAATTATCATAGGTGAGTGTAATCTATCGACAAACATAATGGTTCTTCCAATGGTTGAATTAGACATTATACATGGGGTGGATTGGTTGTCCAATTATAAATCCATTATAAAAAGTATAATAATAGAGATATTATATATCTTTAATAGATAACCCATAATTATTTTAATTTGAGAAAAATAAAATTTTTTGTCTTTTTAATAACTACATTTTATTTACTTTATTGTGGAATTGAGTGGATATATATAAGAATAAAGGGATTATGTGATGATATGATATGTACCCATTGTGCAGGAATATATTGATATATTTCCAAAAGATTTATTGTGAGATCACCCAAAAAATAGTGTTAGATTTATAAATTTAACACATACATTGATCTAATCCATGACCCAATTGCCTATAAAGAATGGCACAAGTTTAGTTATAATAATTAATGAAATAACCACAAAAACTCATGGGAAAATGTTTTGTTTGATGAAGTGTGTCTCCATGGAGAGTAGTTTTTCAATTTATAAAAAATTAATATCTATTGATGCATTTATGAATTGATTTTAGGGAACATAATAGGATCACATTGAAGAAAAAAAATTCTCATCCAAGGATTGATTATTATTTTCGAGAAGCTTGATGGTGCTTAGTTATTCCCCAAGATTGACTTCTGATAAGTGTATCATTAGTTTATGGTGAAGAAATAAGATATCCTATATAATTAATTTATAAAAATATATTATAATTACTATTTTTTATTTCCTTTTTATAGACTAATAATCCTTCCATATTTATATAATTGATGAATAAACTATTTTTTGGAAATCCTTGATAAACATGTGGTGATCATTATTTATTATATTTTAATATATTCTGAAAGTTAGAATGAGTATGAGGATTTTATAAGATTCATATTAAAAACTATTTGGAAGGAATTTTATCTTGTAAATTTATAATATATGAGTTTTAGTGACAACATGTGACATTATTTCCATAGGTTATGACCAATGAATAAATATCAGAATATCCAGTAAGGACAAATATCGTGGAGGATTGACCATTCCCTACAACTGTAATATATATTCATAGATTATTTGGTCTAGAAGAAATATAAATAATTTTTATGAAAAAAATAATACAATACAAATCAAATAACCATTTTAACTAGAAAAGGAGTTAATTTTATCTGGATGAAGTAGTGTTAAGAATTTTTCAACGAACTGAAGAAGTGGTTGGTCACCAAAATTGTGTTGACATTACCCATATTCAGAGACTGATTTTTTATCTATCTCTTAATGTATTTGGATATTTACTCACTCTATATGAAAATTTAATCAGTTATTAATATCAATATTTAATGCCTCATCATAAGAATTATCCTACTTCTAACTTGGAGTTAACTGTAGAAAATTTTTCTTTGATGATATGGAGACACTATATTAATGGAGAAAAGTGTTATATATAAACTTACCAATAATATTTGAATTATATATTCATGAAAAATGATACAATCATGAGACAAAGGATATGGTAGTAAATTATTATAGGCAATTATTTTTTAATTCATTATCACCCTATTAGAGAAAACAAAGTCACATATTCATTGAATAGGAAAGATCATGGTGTACTAAAAATGATGAGGATTGAAGGATATTCATTGATCAATGAAAAAATAAGGTTATATATGGTAATAATTAGGTAAGGGAATACATAGATCTTGTCCCAAATTATTTTTCAATCATCATTTCTAGATAATATCAATAAATACCCAATTTATGATTCATTGAGTAGTAGAATGATGGAGGATGTGAAAAATGGGAAGTTTGCTGAATTCAATATTTATCAGGAAGGTGTAATAAAATTTGGTATAATGAAATTTATTCCATATATACCAGAGATAAAGTATAAACTGGTATAAGAATCAATATATATTCATTCTCTATACACCCTAAGAACTTTAAAATGTATGGGGACCATGATGATCATTATTGGTGGGATAATATGAATAGGGGTGTCACTAATTACACTACATTGTTCATAGTGTATCAAAAAGTAAAGGAAGATAGGTAACTTCTTTAAGGGGTATTAAAACTACTAAACCTACCAATATGAAAGTGCGGAGACATCACTATTGATTTTTTCACAGAACTTCCTAAGACATCAATAGGAAAAATACTTCACAATTCATTTCCAAAATAGATGATTTCTCCATGGGGTGCCTAGATTTACTCTATATTCAAGAAGTACTGATAATACATGGAGTATAACTATTTAATTTTTTGGACCATGATCTATGATATACATCTACATTATACAGGTTCCTTAAAAGGGATTTAAATATAGAAGTAAACCTACAAATATTATATCACATTCAAACTAATGATCTGTCTAAGAGGAATGTTCATACATTAAATGATATCTTACCAGAAATCTTAGTTAATTTTCAATGGAGTTAGAATCAAGATATTCCCCTTGTTGAATTGACATATCACAAAATTTTTCACTCATGTATTCAAATGTGAACATTTGAATATCTCTATGAAAAATGTTGTATAACTCGAATATTTTCAGATGAAGTTGGATAAGGGAATGTCTTAGGACTTAACATTGTGAAGGAGACCAAAAAATTGAGACAATTGATTCAAATAAATATCAAGTCTACATAGTTTTGAGTGAAAAGTTATTCTAAAAACTTATAAAGGATAATGGATTTCAATTTAGGGATTAATTTTTTTTGAATATATCACCATATAAAGTAGTGTTGAAATTTGGATAGAAGGAAAAACAGAATCCAAGGTACCATAGACCATTTCATATTCTTAATCATGTTTGCGATGTTTATTATCAATTAAAACTACCACAAAATCATTCAAATTTTCACAAAATATTTGATGTATTCCTATAGATAATGTATATGTCTAAACCATCACATAAACATGATATTATTGGTGTGGAAGGGGAACCTAACATTTTATATAAATGAGAGGTGATATAGATTCTTGATAGACGAGAAAATGTGTTAAAGAATGAGACAACCCAATTTGTGATAGTAGTATTTATAAATCACAATATGGAAAAAGATAATTGGGAATATTAAAGAGAAATGAAGGAAAAATACCCCAATTTTATGAGTCAGGGTCAAATTTTGAGGGGAAAATTTCCTAAGTTGGAGGCAGAATGGAATTACCTTCAAATACATCTTTTATTAATAAAATAAATCTTCATTGTAATGTCAATATTATTATATTTTAAAATTTACATATTTATAAATACTATTATAAAAAAAATATCACGTTTTATGTAATAATATTGGCTAATAATGCTAAGAATAGTTGAGGGATACAAAAACCAATGAATAGTGACCATAAAATTTAAAACTCCATAGGATATAACTCTATAAAAATGATTAAACCATCAATGAAAACAATATAAAAGGAATTTTAGGAAAATATTAAGAATTACATAAGAATATGTAAAGAATATTTTGGGAATGAAGTAACAAATATTGATGACTGATATATTATATATAAAGAATAAATGGAAAAGTTTTCTGGGGGTTCAAAGTGTTACCTGACCATTGGTCAATATGACCATTTAGTATTATGAATAATGTTAATAATGTTACTATTAGTATTAGTATTTATTAAAGGTAATGATGAATTAAAATTGATTCAAAGTTGAGATAATATAGTCTCTCCTAGTAGAATCATTCCTTTTAATGCTCATTTTTAGTACATGGGATGTAGTTAAAGTAAAAAAAGGGATTACCATTGACCAATAAAAATAGAAGCTTCAATAAGAGATACTTTAACTAAATCAACCATGGGATATGTTTATGTTCATGTTGATCACAATTAGGACAATTTCAGTTCAGATACCCCATGAAACTACAACTATCACACACATTAACATTGGGGGATGCACTTAAGTAATAAAGATTTATGTATCTAAACCATAGTGTCATGAAATTGTAATCTCCCATTTATAAAAGTGATAGTCATTTGATAAACAAAATTTTATATATTTTCTTATTTAATAAAATTAAAATTAAAATAAGATGGATTTGATTAATATTGTATTAGATACAAATAAAAAATCACTTTCTATTTAAACAATATATTAAATTTTATTATAATATCATGTTTTTTTAATAAAATTTATTTTCATATATTTTATTTTAAAAAAAATATTTATTTATATATAAATGTTAATATAATTTTATTATTTCATATGAAATTTTTACAAGAGGATGAAAGTTTACACTTTTATAAAAACATCTATTCATCAATAAATAAAATTTTGATAAGTTAAGACTATCATATTTAGATAATTGTTTTCGCAAAATAAATATTTTATTTCAAACCATCATGTCGAAATTAAGTTAGTGTGAAATTTTGAAAAATAAATTAAAACATTTTTTCAGTGAATATTCAAAATAATGTTTTTTTCATTCAGAAAGTTATAACTTCATATATAAGTAATAATGATGTAATAATTATTAAAATTTAACCCATTAACATAAATATGTCATTTTACTATTATAATGTATTCCAATGGATTTAAATCTATTGTCAAACCTATAAATAACTTTTAAATGTATAAAATGGAAATTATTATTTCCAAACTATATTTTTTTGAAATTTTAATATTCAATGTAAAAAATATTGTTAAGAAATATTTTATAGTTATGATGGAATAAAATATTATAAAAAATGACTCAAATATCTAAAAACCTGAGAAAATGCCATGATTTAGACAATGGTTTTTCATTTTTCACAACATAGAATTCCAAGAACTGTATTTAGAAATAATTAATCAATTACTCCTCTATTACCATAAAAACAAACAAATACCACCATTCTTCCCCATGATAAAACCATTATTCATGATGTTATGGTCATTTAAACCCCCAAATAGTCCCTTCAATGTGTTTGTATGGGCTTATTGTAACATCCACATGTTTAAGAAAGCAGCTCTTCATGTTAGGGGATATACCCTCTTTGTATTTTACAATCAAGTACCTAAATTGTGGTATTCCATATAAATCCTGAATTACATTCTTTTCATATAATTTTTTTAATCCCATTACTACCAAAACTGTTTTTTTCAATCAGATACCTTCATTTCCACTAATTAGTTTTTTCCTTATTCTAAATTGTATACCATCATGCTTCTAAATTCATTTATTTTATAAATCATGATAAAATTAAATATTATAGTACTGTGAATACCCAAACCTCTTCATTACACATGGGTATTCACCTAGATGTAAACACAATTTATTGATTACTCTATTTACATATATGAAATTGACATTCCATTTTATTGTGAAAAAGATGGTGTAATGTTAATGTGTTTATGAACTTTTCAATTAATAAATGATTTTATATGAATCTCATTCATTATTCCACTCAATTTATTGATGAAATGATTTATTATAATTGATGTGTAACACCTGAATTTGGACTTATGAATGGTGTTCTTGGATACTGATCCAATTCACTCAGTGGAGAATTAATGTTTAGAGGTGAATTCTTTTATGATACCATGGTGAATAAACATCGTAATTATGTTTTATGCATCCTTGGTGATAAAAAATGGTTATATTCTTATAAATGTATCATTTTTATGTTTTTGGGACATTTTTATGTTAGGATTCATGTACATATGATTATTCTCTTCTACCACATGTTTTGCCAATAATGATAATTTATGTTCTATTTTCATAGTTTATGCCTTATAGGGTTCATAATCACTCATTTCATCTAATGAATTTCCACCTGATATTATAAGAAGTTAGGTAACATAGTCTAGAATTATAATAAAGTCTTTGAAAATGCCTAAATAATGTTTTTTCCCTTATATAATTCTTGTATTATTCTCATAGTTTCCAAGATACTAGGCCGCATAAATAAATTTTAATTTATTTAAGAAATATTATGTTAAGTAATTATGTTAAAAGTCATTTACTAAAAATAGGAGGTTCCATAACATCACTCTCTAAGATGGAGAGTTTCATGGAAAATTTGATGTTAAATAGTAGTCATACATGTGTGTCGAGATCTTCCAATTCCATTTTTTCTTGACCAAGTGTAATGTTATGGGAAAACGATGATGTTGGGAGACACAATTCTTAATATGTGGTATTTTCTATAAATAGAAAAATACCCCCACCATTTTTAAGGATTAAATTTCAGATGTTTATGCATTAAGAACCAATTCATGTAGCCCCTTACATTATGATCATTAGTGAATCAAATCTACCAATGAATTCCAATATTAAATTATATTTCATGATAGAAATCGTATAGTACCTAAATAAATTCATTCCATGTGGGAAATATCAATATAGAACATCTATTTATTGCTAGTTGGTTCCATCATGGAGAACAACCTTCTTGAATCCCCAAGATTTTCATAGAAAAATGTGTTGTGTGAAACTATCCTATTTAAATACATGACCTATCCTTATTCGAGATCTCTTTCCATGCATAACTTTTATAGAGAATAGAACTCAGATGTTTGGTAATAAGACCACTAGTCCACAACCCAACCCTTATTTTCCAAAACATAATCAAACTAAAATTGAGCACTCAAGTACACAGTTCCAATTGAAAAGGTGTTCATTTATGTAAATCATACCCATGTGACTATAATTATCATCCCTCATGCCCTGAACAATTTCACAAATCATAGGCTGGGTGACCTCATTTACTTTCTCTTCTGTTTACATGCTTTATAACTATGGGACCCCCTACATCACTCCAATGATGGAATATTTAATAGAAACATATTTTTTCCATTCAATGAGGGAATATAGGATCCCTGCTGACCATACATGAGAATGAGATCCCCCATTTGAAGGTCCCAAACATGTTCAAGTTTTAATAATTTAAACTAAATTTTTTTTACATCTTTGTTTAATGATATTAAAATAAATGAAAACATACTTAGTGTATGAAATTAATCATATTAGTTTCCCTATGTAAAAAAATTATGCCTCATGTTATAATCATAAAAAGATACTCTATATTCTGGGTATCTTCTAATCATAATCCACACACCATAAAAAAATTTCCCCTTTTGTGACATAAGAGTCCTTACCACATAACATTAAAATACATGTACTCGTCCCAGTACATGAACATAAATCATGTACTCCAACTATGTGGGTTTTTATCTCTGACTCGAAATAAGTTATATAGGATTTATAAGAACCCGAGTTTCTATTGAGGTATAGTCCTTTTTAATTTTATATTGACAATGGGGTTTGAACCTAATGTGAGTTCCTATAGAGGTCATGGGATTTTTTGGCAACTTTTTGGTTTTGTTTGGAGCATAGATTCCTGACATTTTGAAAGGGAATAAGGGGAACATGGTTAGAAGAAATCATACGACCCAGGATGCACATTTTAAGGAAATAATTTAGGGAATTTTTCAAGAAATTAGGGGGAACATGATTCTCACTAACCATGTACTTAGGGCTGCTTTCACATTCTTGGACACCTAAAAATGTTACAAGAGGAAAAACGTAGGGTTAGTTGAGGGTTTTTCAAATCATTTCTCATGATTGTGTGAGGAATGGTAAGGGATAGTGACATATGGAAAGTTTTGAAAAAGTTTACTAAACCACATGATTTAACCATGAAGGTTCCTAATTTATGTAGTGAGGGGCACAGAGTTGGTGCGCAGTTTAGCCAACTGTGTTCCCAAATGAATTAAACTACTAAAAAATGGTAAAATGATCATTTTTCTCCTGGTTTATTAAATTTTTAAACCCATAATCCCATTTTACTTGTCCAGTGGATTTTTATACCTCCTTTAGAACATATTCAAGGCTAATATAGACTTTGATCCCATTTCATGATCTAGACACTGATACAATCAACATTTATCTTTGTTGTTGTACCTCACGTAGGACTTTCCAACATTTAGCCTAAAATTAATTGAATGCCTTGATTAAATTGAATGGAACATGTTTAAGTTTACCTATTAGTTCCATTTTATGTTTGGATGTTGTTCTACTTATCCTATACCACCCATGATGTTTGTTCACATATACCCCATGTTTTATCACCCATTGGGTGTATTTGAACTCTCCTTTTGTAGAGGGAGACATGATAAGAAATGAATTAGTTATCAAATAAGGTTAATTCTAAATTTTCTTTTTAATAAAAATTATTAAATCATTAAATTGATAAATTGGAAAATGTGTAATCGGTTGGATAAACTCTTGTATTTTGAATGATAATAAAATGGGTTGTTGTTGGCACCGGAAAACGCATCCCCAAAATTTTCCAAATTCTTCCATACATGATCCAAGATTGTAGCCCATTATTTCAAGCTTCAATTTGGTAGGTCGTAGGTCCCAAACGGAGTTACGGATTAGGAGTTATGGACATTTGAAGTTGGGCTGGAAAACTGGTTCACGAAGCTTGTTCGTGAAGCCCCCTCCGCGATCGTGGAGCACCGCCGCGAAGCAAGGAGGCGGGATACTCCGCGAACCCATTTGACATTTGTGACGCACCACAAATACCCCCCACCAAGCAAGGAGGCGGGATTCTCCACGAACCCATTTGACATTCGTGGAGTGTCGCGAAGCAAGGAGGTGGGACGCTCTGCGACTGCATTTGACATTCACGATCCGCCGTGGAGCAAGCTCCGTCTTCACGCCGAGCGAGATTTTCTTCACGGCACCCCATGCCTATAAATACCCAGCTCTCCCCCCCCCCTTCTCCAGACTGCCTCTCCACCCCTTGGAGGGAAACTTCACCCCTTGGGCGGCCGATCTCCCAGTTCGCGGAGCTCCGCTTTCCTTCGCGAAGCGGCTCCGCAAAGCAATGATCCGCGAGCAGCTTCCTTCGTGTTGCTGCTCCGTGAGTCCCTACTTCACGAGCAGCTTCCTTAGCATTGCTAATCCGTGATCCTATGCTCCATGAGCCCATGCTCCACGAGTCCATGCTCCATGATGATGCTCCGCGAGTCCATGCTCTGTAATGTTGTTTCGCGAGTCTATGCTCTGTGAGGCCATGTTCTGCGAGACCCCATGCTCCCCGAGCCCCTTTGCTCTACGAAGCTACTTGGCTAAGACATATCCTTCATGCCCACCGGTCCATACCGTGGGGGCTGCGCCCCTGCTCCCCCGCTCGGGGTCAGTGTCAGGCTGCGGTCCTGGCCCTCTGGGTCGGTCCCTTCGCTACCATCACAGACCACCATGTAAAATGGAGATTCACACCGCGAACTTTTTAGGTTGGGATGTCAGGATATTCCATTGCGCCCTTATGTGAAACTACCTTCCACCTATGGAATACCATGATTTGAGATAGTCCTCCACACACCATGAAACACCTTGAGTCAACATATTCCTCTTGGTTTCATTCCCATGTCATGAGTTGAGATTCTCATCATCAATTCCCCGAGTACCTTGAGTCGAACCATTCCTCAGGAAACTCCTCCAAACCCAATAACTTGGCTCCTATGCTAGGTTGAACCAGAAAGGGCCACCCTCGCTTAAGACCCAATACCATCCATTTCTAGGCACCTTATGCCTACCAGTCCTATCTACAAGACTCTAAATTGTAGTACTCTCTATGTTCCAAACATAAGATGCCTCTTGCTCCAAACAAAATATGTCTCATGCTCCTAGAATGAGATGTAAATGGTCCTATGTACATAACTTTAAACTGTAGTAATCCCTATGTGACAATCATAGGATGCCTCTTTCTCAAAACAATAGATTCCTTATTCTCCAAGCATGAGATTCCAATAGTCCTATCTACATGACTTTAAACTGTAGTAATCCCTATGTTCCAAACATAGGATGCCTCTTGCTCCAAATAAGAGATGCCTTATGCTCCAAGCATGAGATGACAATAGTCCTATCTACAAGACTATAAATTGTAGTACACCCTATGTGCCAACCATAAGATGCCTCTTGCACTAAATAAGATATGCCTTATGCTCCAAGCATAAGACGCCTAATGCCATGACTACAGTGGCATGATTCCAACACCCATTGGCATTATACCTCTTGTACGCTAGCGCATAGGTGAAGGTCTAAACCCACCAGTGAGTTGGGATGCCCTCATGGCCAGACATGAGGAAGACATTACGAATAGTATCCTTGCGTAAGCCCCATTCACCAGTTCCGCTCCATAGCGGCACCCGGGCAGCATCCTTGCGTAAGACCCATTCACCATTGTCGCTCCATAGCAGCACCCGGGCCTCCATCCTGGAGGAATTCCTAACACCATGGGCCGCCCAACACGTAATCCCCTCTTCGCTTCCCACGGATGCACCCTTTGCAACGTGATCGTCAGGTCCCTGCAACCTATTGTTTCTCACACTGATCATTACTCCTGTGAGCTTAGAGTGAGCATCAACCATGACACACCTTGGGCCACCTCAGAGCATAATCCCCAAATTCCACTCGTCCCGCACGATGCTAAACTGCATTCCAATCCAGCGGTAAGCCATTGTGACCAACTTGAACTACATGGACTTTGATATGTTTTAAGGCATGGTACGTAGGAAGCCTCCATGAGGTTCAAGCCCAACACCCATCAGACCCCTGGTCCATCTTCACATCGGTTCTCCGACACACACCACCCGAACTACGAGGACTTTGATCCATGCCAAGGCAGGGTACGTAGGAAGCCTCCCTGAGGTTCAAGACCACCATCCACATGGACCAAGGTCCTTATTCATGTCTGTTCTCCGACACGCTCCTGTCCCACATGACGTTAAACTACATCCTAATCTAGCAGTAAGTCGTTGAGATCCCACAATCCAGTTGTTCTGACACCCCTTCACGTTGGTTCAACACCCCCATCCATCCCGAAATACGATGTCTTTGATCCATGTCAAGGAATCGTATGTAGGAAACCTCATGAGGTTCAAGCCCAACACTCATTGGAACAAGGTCCTTATTCACGTCGGTCCTCTGACACACACCTTTCTGAACTACGTAGTCTTTGATCCATGTCAAGTCATGGTACGTAGGAAGCCTCACGAGGTTCAAGCCCACCACCCGGTCATTTAGACCTCATTCACGTCAGTTCACCCTCATCTTGCATGACATTAAACTATACACCATCCTGAAATATGTGGTCTTTGATCCATATCAAGGCATGGTACGTAGGACACCTCCCTGAGGTTCAATCCCAACACCCATCGGACCAAGGTCCATCTTCACATTGGTTCACCGGCATCTACTCCTAAACTACGAGGACTTTGATCCATGTCAAGGCATGGTATGTAGGAATTCTCCTGTGGTTCAAGCCCACCACCCAGTCGTTCCGACCTCATTCACGTCGGTTCACCCACCACCTTGGGCATCCTAGAGTGTAATCCCCACACATCCATTCTGAACTACATGGACTTTGATCCATGTCAAGGCATGGTACATAGGAAGCCTCCCTGAGGTTCAATCCCACCACCCATTGGTCGCTCCGACCCCCTTCACGTCGGTTCTCACCAACCAAACTACGCGGACTTTGATTCCCTGCCACGAGGATACGTAGGAAGTCTCTTCGAGACTCAAGCCCATCACTACCATCATCTTCACGACAGTACCATCTCATTCCCCCTCCACTTCATTCATCCATCCATACCCCATTCTGATTCTTACTCGGTCTGCCACATCCTGGTGGGATCATGTCATCCACCCTCCTTGCTGCTCCTAGCAGTACTCGGGCAGCTAACAATGCGTAAGCCCCATCATGTCTCTGGGTCGTTGTTCTCTAAGTACACCCCGATTCATCACCCCTTCTAACTACGTTGGTTTTGATCCCTATCCTCTACACAGGGTACATAGGAAACCTCCATGAGGTTCAATCCCATCCAATGGTAAACCTTGGTGTCCCCCATTATGGGGTGCACTTTCCCTAATCCACCCTTAGTGGTGTTCAGATCAACCATTACGGTGTGACATCTCCCCTCCATGGGGCGCACCACCTCAGATCTATCCTCACTGGGCGTTCTAATCCATCCACTTGGTAAACCTTCCAGGTGTTCCCTCCTAGGGATGTACCAATCTGATCTGTCTCTATGGGACGTTCTGATCACTCTCATTTCATCTCCGCAAGACATTAAACTCACGACCTACCTCGTGATAAACATGAGATGCCTAAGGAAAACCTCAGATGACATGCCTTTGGAGTAACCATCTTCGCAAGACGTTAAACATTCTGCATACCCTGTGTTAGACATGGGAAGATGAGGAAAACTTCAGATATATGCCTATGAAATATGATTCCTTTCATTCGACATGTGATGCCTCGGGTTCCACACACTTGAGATGCCCTCTTATAAGGAACAATACAGGTTCCCCAATGTCCACGCACCCATAGATGCCCCGACGTGCCTGATGTAGTCATCTACTCCAACTGAAGGTTGCTACTATGTCAAGAACCCCTGGAATGTCCTGAGGGAAGCAGCGTAATTAACTGGAATCCATGAAGATATGGCACCAGGAATGAGATTCACGAACCACGACTTAAATCTATGAGGGAGACCCGGAATAGGTGATGAGTTTCAAGGAGGAATCCATGGAAGGAAGAACTGACATCCCATCATCCCGTTTCGATCAAGGAGCAGATGTCCCTGAATAAGGAGAAAATGTCGCCTGCCTTTGGAAAGCAGGAATGCGGGGCAACAGAACCGCACCGATGTCCCCCAAATGTGACGGATGCATGCTCCCCGAAGAAAGCATCGAAAATAGTTGTGAAATGAATAATGAATTGATAATGGTAGTGGATTCCTTGAAAATTTATAAACCTCAAATCATGATTACATTGGATTCCATGGAATTTTCTACTTCATGGATCTATAATGATTATGGTAGTGGATTCATTGGAAATTTATATTACTAAGATCCTGATTCCATTATATTCAATGGAAATTTCTACAACATGTATCTGTATTTGGTATCATAGGTGATTCTATGGAAATTTATACTCATTGGATCCATATTCCAAAGGATTTCATGTAATTTTATACTCCTTGAATCGGTATTGTCTGGAACACCTCGGAAGGGCTCCTTGGATTCCAAAAAACTCTTTACAAAGTTTCTATTGATATGCTCAATGTAATCAATGAGGATTCCTTGGTCATTTATAACATGTATCCAACCTATTCAAGTCTAACACTTGAATTCATGGAATAGTCTGTTGAGGATGGCTTGGTCATGATAGCTTGGATTTGGCCCTTTGGGTCTAACAATGGATTACATCGCATGGGATAAAAAATGAATTTTATGATGCTTATAGATAGACCTAGTATAGTTATTTGATTACAGTTGTTAGAATATATAGTATAAAAATTTCATTTGGCATGTAACTTTTATTTATGTTATACCTTTCATATACGGAACACTACTTCACTATTTATAGTCAGAATGGACTAGTTATAGACACTGTTGGTGGTGTCCAACTAAGTGTTATTTGAAATCCTATTTTGGGAATTTTTTGGATACCCAAAAAACATCATGGATTAAATTAGGGACCAATGCAAGAACCCTATTTAGTATTATTTATTTATTGTGCATAAAATCAGGGGTGAACAGGACCAACCATTGCTTGTGATGAAATCTAGAGAGAGATCCTTTTTGTATTTTTAGTGTTTGGATTCATGTATTGTACTGAATTATTTTTCCCATGTATTACCTACCATTATGTATAGATATATGAGATTTTATTCATATTTTATATGACACATATTTTTTCTTTATTATCATTATAGTCTTCTACATGTTATCTATAATCGGGATTTAAAATATAATTTTGTTTATTTACTCATGTGTTTTACCATTGTGGTTGACTTTGATTCTAATTGTATAGCCTCCACACTATACCACCATACACCCTCACTTCTAGTTGGAAACCTCTCTCAATTAGGGAGGAGTACTTGAGTTTATGTGACCCACTATCCTAGGGCTTCATTTAGTGGATTCTGATTCGGGATGATTCAAAGTGGTATCAGAGAACTTTTTTTATAGATTTACTATTTTGAGGCATTAGAAAAGATATTAGTAACAAATACAGATTTATTAATAATCTATATCTGGGATTATCTAACCCGCATAAAGGATAAATCTAAATTTCAAGAAATGATGAATTTTTTTCTATATATTTCATATTAAATTTGATTTTATTACACTATTGGGTGATGCATATGACGTTTGATGACTATTATGACTATAGGATTTCATACATGGTCTTCATAGATTTGGATATTCAATCTCATGCATCATTTTAGCCTTTTTTTTCTCCCTTTAATTATATATCAAGTTATATATATATAGTTATATGTATTCGTATATTAATACATATCCATATTAATATAAATTTATTTAGTTATATTAATATATATACATATATTTGTATATTAATATATAAAGAGAGAGAGATAGTTATAATTTTTTATCCATATGTTTATTCGTATATTAATATATATATATATATATAGTTATAATTTTTTATCCGTATGTTTATTTTTATATTAATATATATATTTGTTAGATTAATTTCAAATAAATTTATAGAATATGTGTTTTTACGTGTGTTTATAAATAAATAAATAAATACATACATATATACAACACACACACAGATATATATATATATATGTATATGTATATAGTTATGAATGAATACATAGAAATGTGGATGTGAAAAGTAATCGACAATGTTAAAACAGCTATAACTTCTAATCCAGAAGTCCGTTTCAACTCCAAAACTAGTCAAATCGACAAACATGAAATGATCTTCGATATGATATGTGGTACAAGAAAAACGGACATCTAGATCAAAAGTTAGAGGTGTTTGAATGTTAAAACGATCATAACTTCTAATCCAGGAGTCCGTTTCAGCTCCACAATCAGAAAAATCAAAGAAAATGAAACGATCTTCGATATGATATATGTTGTAGAGCTCAAAAGGAGTCTCGGATCAAAAGTTATGGCTGTTTGAAGTTTGAGTTGTGTTTTCAACATATTTTTGATATTTTATTTATTTTTTTATTTTTTTATACTCAAAGTGTTATTACATGACTATTGGTGGATAAAAATTACATAATTATTAGTTAAACATATTTTTTAAATTATTTTCTAACCCTATTTTATTAAATATCATATACATTCATATTTTATTTCCATTCATCATTTCTAAAACATATTTAAAAAATAAATATTATATTTATATCAATATAAATAGATTTATTGCTTTATATATTAATAAAAAAAATTATTTTTATTTTTGAATTTTACCCTTTATCAACGCTTTTTATAAAAGTGATGATAAAGGGGGGGTCTTTATCAGTGCTTTTACAGAAGTGCTGATAAAGGGGGGTCTTTATCAGTGCTTATATAAAATTGCTGATAAAGACCCCCCCCCCTATCAACACTTCTGTAAAAGCACTGATAAAGGGGGGGGGTCATTATCAGCGCTTTTAAAAAGTCTTGATAAATGTGTAGCGCTTACCTTGCCCCATTTTGTAGTAGTGAACCTAAATAGTGCTTCCCTTTACAGGATAAAGAAGACATCATTAGTATAAAATTATGGAACACAGAGTAATGGACCATTGGTCGCATGGACTAAAATGGGTTATGATTTGGAAAAAATAGATGTTAGAATTCAGTTTAGGATACGTTTGGGACCTTATTAATCAGATGTGGTGACCCAATTGGTTCTACCATTTAAAGGCAATTTTGAATAAATATGAATGTAAATTAAGATAATTAGTAAATGGTATATTCATCGCTAGATATATCTAGACTTATGTTGTGAAACATAAAACTTAACCTAGATCTGGATATAGAATGGTCAATAGGAAGTGTCTCTGGTGATTTTTATGATGGTTCTTTTTACCTAGTTCTAGATTTAGGAGCAAGAAAAGGGGTGTGTATTTTTTAGGATGTAATCAACATATCCAATTATTTTATCTATGACATGATCAATACATTATTCTTTTTAGAGATGTGTGGTTGAAATTATAGAATCACGCCACAATGACTGAGCCAATCATGCACTATGAGGGTAGTGGAGACCATGATCTAGAGGTGGTGGTCCATGATCGACCAATAGAACCACCACTAGTGATACTTTTAACAACACTAGTTGTACCATATATGGGTGTTGATTCATATTTACATGAGAGTTTCATATTCTTTATATGAACTTCTTAAGGATTCATGCAACCTCTATCATCAATGGTTGTGTTAACACATGTGTTTCAATGGTAGCACCTACCAACACTTTTTTGTGATGGAGGTCCATAGTCTACTGATCTATATCATGATACTACTTTATCGAGTTTAATGCATTTTAAAGACACCTCATAGGAGGAGAGTGATTCTTGTGACATATATTATTCAAGGAGAATCTAATAGTTGGTTTCTTGTATTGAAACAGGATAATAGGAATCAATGATTCGATTGGTGGAATTTAAAATCATTATTTTTTTATTTAAAATTTCTTGTGACCTGGAGTGTAGAAATAACTTGTGAGTTTAGGAATCTATGGTATAGTGGGATGACCACTATGGGGTATTCAGAACACATTATGGAGATTCATTTCTTTTCACATGTTTATCAATCTGATGATCCATCGAGGGTGTGGTTCTTTGAGTCATGTATCATGTGTGTCACACAGTCATAGGTAAACATGTTTCTATTGAAAAATATTAAATAGATAGTGAGTCATGAACTGATTACTAAATGGAATTTGACCAAATCTAGAGTCCCAGAACAATGTAGAGTTTCTTATAGACCCAGTGGTTTAACTTCCATTGGTAGGAAGTGTCGTTTTGAGATATATCGTGGTGGGTATACAATCCACAAGGATAGTTTTTGAAGTTATAACTTATTTACTTGGTGTATTAAGTGGGTAAACATGATAATTCAGTCTGATAGAAACCCATTCAAGTTCCAAGCATGTAGTATGATGGGCCTTCTATAGAGATTCTACAAGACCATCACTTCAACAGTCAATGGAAGGGGATTGACTTCGACTCCTTGATCAGAAGCGAGATTCAATGCTCCACATCAGGATGAGAGCTAGGGTACTATTGGTCCTTCAGGATGAGGTGGTGGCCCTTGACAAGGAATCCATAAAACATTTGTACTATGAAGATCATGTGGTCTTACTATGGGTATTGAGTTTGTATCACAGGGTCATAGTTCAGGCCAGATAAATTCGGTATAGCCTACACCTATGAAGATGAGCATCAGGCTATCTATAGTGAGAGGTAAAATATTAGTAGCCTCTAATATAGTGTCTTCTTTTTTTGAAACATGTGACTCTAATAGTTTTATATTTTTACATGATTTGGAGAGCTGTAGGCTCATTGTTTAGTTTTCTGATTGCGTTATAACACTCGGTACTCCAATAGGAATCAAAATATACAGTGTTTTCTAGTACATGGAGTTCCACATGAGAAAGGTGGGTGTCACGTAATGTGAAATTTTTTCCCTTCAACAACATTTTATTTGACATCATACTTAGGATAGAATTTCTATTTTCTTATCGATACAATGTCTATTTTTAACATTGAAGGTTGAAATTCACATCACGAGAGGAAAGTTTTTATATTCACAAGGGGGAATGGGATGTCCGAGAAGTTATAGATGGATTTTAGAATCATGGGCTAATAAGATTGATAGATGAGATTGCTAGATTTTATACGAATGATCAAGGATCATGTTAGAAAAATTCTCTTCTAGTGGTTGATGTGTTTATAGATAATTTCATATAAATTTTTTATAGTTTCCATCCTAAGATAGAGGTATAGTTCTCTATTGAACTAGTTCTAGGAGTTTTGTAGGTATCCATTGATTCTTACAGGATGGATACTATCGATTGCAGGAGCTCAAGATAAATCTTGATGGCTTGAAGGAAAAGTGTTTTATATGACCCAATACTTCTCTATTGTTTTCACCAGTCTATTATGGGAAACATTTGGATGTAACCCTCATGTTGTGTGTGGATTACTGAAAATTGAACTATTTGATGGTCATGAACCAGTTTCCCTTTCCATTGATAAATGATCTCTTTGAACATATCCAAGGAGATAGGGTATTATCCAAAATTTATTTGAGATATGACAATCAAAAAGTGCATGTTAATCCTATATACGTTCCTCATACATCTTTTCATTGTAGGTATGGTTTATAAGATTATCTGGTTATGCCATTTAGCCCCATGAACACAGAATCAGTTTTCAAGGAAATGATGAACCGCAATTTTTATCAATATCTAGATTCATTTGTGGTCATATTAGTGGAAAATATCTTGGTTTATTCTCATGATTTACATGACCATTAAATAAATATTTATATTGTTTGGGATACTCGAAGAGAGTTTTAGTAATATTATAAACTCACAACGTTCTGCTTTTGGATTGATAAGATTCACTTCCTGGGTTTTTTATCTTAATGACCAGAGTATCAATTGACTGATATATGGTGTGATCTTTAATTTATTGGGAGAATCCAAAAAATATTATAGACATGAAATGTTAATTTAAGATATGTGGATATTATATTTATTTCATAAAGTACTTATCACGCTTATTATAACCTCTTACTATACTGACTAAGAAGGGCGTGAAGTTTGTATGGTCTGATACATATGAGGTTACCTTTCTAGAGATGAAAGGGAGACTAGATTTTGCACATATACAGATTCATCTAGATTTGAGAGGAGGCAATAAATTATATTGTGATAAATTAGGTATAAGGCTAGGATCAATTCTGATGTACATGGACTGATTCGTGGAACATGGGTCTCGTCAATTGAGGACACATGAGAGGAACTACCTAACACATGATCTTGAGTTAGCTGTTGTAATATTTTCCATTCCCAATTAGAGATGTTATTTACTAGAAGATTGTTTTTTGGTGTACACAGACCACAAAATCCTCATGTATATATTTTCACAGCATGATATGAATTATAGGCAATGAATATGGGATGAATAACTTCATTACTTTTACTTTGATCTTTCCTATACTGTCAAAAAGGGTAATTCTATTACTGATGAATTGACCAGGAGGACTTGGATACAAGTAGTTCAAGAGGCTAGTATCGAGTGGATATTTATGACCCTGTTTTGAGATATGAACATGGAGGTGAAGGATATTCATGGGAAGAATTTTATCTATTCCTTAGTAATGACTTATACTCTTTTGGATAGTGTATAGATGAGGAACTCATCAAATTAATAGGGCCTAGTCCTATAGGAATGTGTGGAGGGTAAGGACCCTTTTTCAAGTTAAACCTTTGGGAAGGGTCAAATTCTATGCATAAATGGTCATGTTTGGGTTCTTGAAGACATACAAGAGAAGCTGATGTGTGAGTTTCATGACTCATATTGGGAAGTACATCCTAAAATAACCAATATGTATCATGACTTGTTCCATCAATACTTTTGGTTGGGGATAAAATGAAAGGTAGTAGGATTTTTAATGATGAATTCCACCTATCAGTGGGATAGGGTATAACACCAAAAAATAGCATGGATTTTACAGTGGTTACCCATTCCTAAGTGTAAATGGAAAGGTGTTACAATGGATTTTGTTACTGAGTTATCAAGTTAGCTTTAATGTAGTGATGTTGTGTGGGTTATTGTGTATAGGCTCATAAAGGTATCTCATTCCCTAATAATCAAGAATAATTTTACAGTAGAAGAGCTTAGGAGATATTATATATATGAGTTCATACACCTTCATGGGGTTCCTTATAACATCGTATCAAATAGGGAATCCAATATTTTGTAGATTTTATTTTTAAATACTTACAAATGGAATTGGGAACATAGTTTCTCTAGATCACTTCATTGCACCCTTAGACTGATGTCCAGTCATAGTACACCATATAGGTTCTTGAGGACAATATTAGAGCATACATACATGATTTCTAGGGTTTTTGTGAAAGTAAAATACCCATGGAAGAATCATACTATGAAAATAGCTATTATTTGACCATACATATTACAAAATTTTAGTCATTATATGATTGGAAATTCGAATCACCTCTATACTGGTTGGATAAAGGGGAGGATTCATTTCATGGACCTCATCTCATGTATGAGGCTTCAATGAGGGTTTGGATGATCAAAAATTTGATGTCTATGACATAATATAGATTGAAATACTATAGATATAACCATAGATGACCTCTAATATTCAACATTTGGGATTGGGTATTTTTATGTATCTCACCCAAGCTGGGATATATAATAATTAGGATACATGGTTAGCTTTAACTGTGATATGTGTTGTCATTCAACAATCTTGAGAGACTCATGTTGATATCCGGTCGATAGTAGTTACCTTAGAGGTATCAAGCCATGCATGATGTCTTCCATGTTTCTTAGCTATTCCATTATCACTTAGAATCATCTCACAATCTATATCCAAGTGATGTTAAGCTTCAGGTAGATTCATCCTTAGTGAAGCATCTTATATGTATTGTCATCTAGTTCAAGAAGGACCTCCATGGATAGTTTTTTCCCTCTAGTATGGGTTATATGGATTCATAAATGTATAAAATAAGATACTAGGTAATGGTAGGGTGATATATGTGTTTAGTGTCTAGAGATATTCTCAGGTGATTATTGATAACCAATAGAAGATAAATTTTGGGATGAATTGTTTTTAGGGTGAATATTGCATGATTTATTTTCCCATAAGGTATAGTTATTTTTAATTTAATTTTAACACTCATTTTTTGACATGATGTGGGTTTCTATTGAGGTCACAAGAGTTTTGGGGGTGTCTGGGGCATGTTTGGAGACTGGTGACATGGTTTATTCAAAGGGAAGTAAGTTCACATGGTTAGTAGAAACCATGCGAGGCATTTTAAAATGAAACTATGGGGAGAACGGTCTAGCCTATATAGAATCCCAGGTTTTCAAGACCATCCATGGACACCTATAATTTTTACTAGAGGGGAAAAGTATGGTTGACCTACTATATTTTTATTCATGGACCGTGACCATATGATGGGTGATAGGGGACAGTGGTATATGGAACAATTTTCCAAATATTTATCAAACTGTGAACATGAACCTTGTGGGATCCCCGTTAAGAGAGTTAGGGGAACCAAATTGGTTTATGGTTTGTCCATATATATGGCCCAACCCTATGACCTTTTTAATTTGGTGTGATTCCATTTTCCCCCTAATTATATAAATTTTTAAACCCATTTTCATATTCTCCTTCACTAGTATATTTTTTCTCATCCCAAGGATCTTATTCATGACAATTCAAGGTCTCACTTATGTTTTACAATCCAATCATCGATTCAAACACTATTAACCTCTTGGGGTTCACATAGGTGGCTTATTCATTCATTTTTTACATTTATTTTTTTTTGCCTTATTATTGATGGATTGATTTTGGTGCGATTTTTTTCCATATTTCAAGGTTTCTCATACATTATTCATTTTTTCTTCTTATCTGAAATGAATCAGAGGTCAATACTGGATGAGTGTTATTTTATAGGTATATGGAAAGTTTTATATTCATTTTCCTAAATGTTTTTTGTTTCATATTCCTTTTTTCCATTATTATTTACGTCTGAATTTCCATATTTTTACATAAAAATTACTTGATTCCTTGATTAAATTGAATGTAATCTATTTTGGTGGTCCACCTAGTATCTTTCTATAGTTGGAGTTCATTCACCTTAACATAGACCACATGGTAGGTGTGTTCACGTATCATCCTCATGTTTTACCACCCATTGGGTGTGTGTGAGATAGCCATTTCTAGAGGGAACATTGATGATAATTTAATAAGATATATGAGAAAGTTTATACCTCCCATGAATATTAATACATGTGATTAAATGGAAATATTATTAAATTGTAAAATGTGGAATGGGTGGATGAACTCATGGTATGTGAATCATAATGAAATGTCACGTGAAATGATTAAATAATTTTCAATGTTAGTATATGTCTTAGAAATTTTCACTCCTCGCATACTAATTCTATTGGATGTCATGGACATTTCAACTCCATGTATCTATATTGATATTAGTAGTGGATTCCTTGGAAATTTCCATTTCTCAAATCATGACTCCATTGGATTTCATGTAAATTTCATCTCCATATATACTTATATATTATAGTAGTGGATGGAATGGAAATTTACACTCCTTGGACCCATATTCTATTCGATGCTAAGGAATATTATAACCCATGGATCTAATTTTTTTTTTGAATACCTTGAATAAGCTCTATGGATTATATAGAAGTATTTATTGAGATTCCATCAAGATACTCCTTGGACTTGATGAGGATGTAATAGTCATTTATACCATGGATCTGTCCCTTTAAGTCCAACCACATGATTTCATGTCATAAACTGTTGAGGTTTCTTTGGTCCTTATATCATGGATACATCCCCTGGGTTCTATCATTAGATTATTTATTCCAGACCACAATGGATTTTTATCATTCTTAAAGATATCCTAGGTATGGGTATTTTATTACAGTTGTTAGACTATAAAATATCAAATCTGTATTAGACACATTACTTTTATTATATACATACTTTTCATATAATGCACAATACATCACTTTCTATACCCAAACTGGACTTGTTGTAGACATTTTTAGTGGTGTCCTACTGATTGTAATCTCACACAATACTCAGGTTCTAGTTGGGTACCTGAAAATACTTCATGGATTTAGGTAGGGACTGAGGCAAGGTCTCACTATTTGATGCGTGATTGATTGTGTATAGAAGTAGGGTAGTACATAATTGATTGAATGCATTCCTATCATAGGTAGTGGTAAAATAAAATTAATTTCCTAGTGTATAAAAGTTTCAAACCAGGGTCATCTCACTTTAGGATCTTCTCATATTTTCCACTCACCAAATATAATTCACCCAAACTAAATATTTTTTTTATTTTTAAATATTTTATGAAAATAAATTGATAATTGTTTTGTTTTTATTACTTTTATAAATATTTTAATGTCATAAAAATTAATATTATGAATTATAATAACATGTAATGATAAAGAGAATGAGTTAAGGATTAATGAACATTGTTTTTGGTTTTGTTTTTGGATCAATCATTTCTCTCCTTTATTTTTTTTGATTTGATGTTTTATAATACAAACATGAAATATCATGATGAATTACTATGCTTTTTATTTAGAAATTTTGAATTATTTCAATTCCAAATAAATCTCAATTCAACCTAATCATATACTAATTTTTTATGAGCCACCATGGTTGATGGTATTTCATATTCCTCTAACTTTTTCTATTGATGTCGTTTCATTCATTGATTCACTGAACTCTAATGTATGAAGAGATAGCTAATAAATATAGTGAAAAGAGTTTAAAAAATAATAAGAATATATCGAGTTTCATGTGATGGGGGATATTTACCAAACCAATGACATTATTAGTACCCATTCATTCTACTAAGATGACAAAAATAGAAAATAAAAATTAATAAAAATTCAAGAACACCTTGGCCTCCCCCAATCCAAGCCTCGGGTTAGATTCCCATTATCTATAGTAAGATATCACTTTAGTGGAATGAGATAAGAATGTAATAATAATTAAAGAATAAGAATAGAAAAAAACAGAAGTTTCGGTGATAATAGAGAGAGTGAGAGCGATAGAGAGAGAGATAAATAGAATAAAATGAAAAGAGGGAGAGGGAGGAATAAAATAATAAAATAAATAATGAGAATAAAATATAGAGGGATGTAAAAAAAACAACAACAACAATAATAATAATAACAATTAAAACATGAATAAGAAGAAAAAAATGGATGGGTGAATTTTTTAAAATAAAATCATACATGTTTTTCTTTTAATTTAATAAATGAAAATATAAATTAAAAGAAAACTAAAAAAATAAATAAATGAAAATAATGAAAAGATAAAATGAAAACACAAATGAATCATCTTTTCTAAGGCATGTTGGTGTCTTCCCTCCTTGGATGTTCAGATATCTCCTTTTTCAAGGGTCAAATACTCCTTATATTTTCCAAGGTCGTGCCATCCTACAATATTCAAATTTAAGATCTTCAAAATCTCTATTTAATATCTCCTCTAGATTCTGTCTATTGAAAGTGTGATCTTGGTTGACTGAATTATTTATCAAATTAGGAAAGGTTTTCTGATTCAATTTTTTAAAAATATCTTTCACAATCGAACAAAAAATATCAACATAATCCCCCATGTGTAGTTGATCTTATACACCATTGACTTGGAAAATTAATTATGGCTTGGTAGAATCATTGAATTTTAAAAAAATCAATTTTCCATGAATTTAGGGACCTGGTATCAGAATAATAAAGTGGGTCCATAGTTATAAAATTTTTTCCTTAGGGTGTTATATTTATCATTGTATAATTTAAGCTTCATTTCTCCACCCATTTACAGTATATAGTCATAATTTAATAAATATCCAGATATTTGCATAGATTTTGAGGCCCGATTTGTGATCTTATTTAAGGCCTTTAAATGTGGGATTCAGTTTTTGGTACATGTTAATTAATAGAATCCTAGTATTTGGTTAAGACTAAAAACGTAATTTCATTAATTAAATCTATTTATAAAATTTTATGGCCTAAATACATATAAAAAACAAAACAGTTAAAATCCATAATTATTCAAATTTTTTTAATTAATAACAAAAAACATCTAAAACCAAAAAACGATACAATTGAATTTAAAATATAAATTTGTTGGGATGAAATCAATTTAATTTTTAAAAAATATATATAAAAAAATTTATTGTGTCAATACCCCCACAATTAAAACAATATTTTCCTTATGCATAAAATTCCAACTTTTAATATCTTTGGGAACTGATGTTATAATTATTAAAACTAAAAGCAAATGAAATTGAAAAATCATAAATGTCAAAAAAAATTAAATTTAACATCACATATCTATTTAATTTCCCATTTCCTATATAAACAATTAATTCGTGTATTTTACATTCTCTGTTTTGAAAATAGAGAAATTTATTATTTCATTCATTCAAGATACTTTATTAATTTTTATTAAACATACCAAATTATGATCTTCTACTCTTTGAAAATATTAAATCATCACTCATGATATTAATTAATGTACAATTCTGATCATATCATGAATACATGCTTCTTATCCATAATATTTTATAGGGACTACTTTCTCAAGTTTATAGAGACAAAAGATACGTGAAATTATAAGGATCTATAATAAAGGTTCAAATTACTATGAGGTTTAAGGTTGAAAGGAATTGATGTTTAAAAATTGAAGGCTTGTAGATTAGGTTTGTCTCTTAAATCATAAATCATGGTATTAATATTAAAACTTTTAGGAAATTGTACTCTTAATATAGAAACTCTCAACTTCCCTAAAACTCAATGTAAATTTTTTAACGAAATTAAGCATAATGAATGATTTGTGAACCCTCTTGAAATTTTCTCTACATTTACAATTTTTATATTTTTTAAAGAATTTTTTCAATTTTTTTCAAAGGTTGTGTTTAGAATAAACTTCAGGTCCACCACCTAATAAAATATGATAAAAATAATAGTTTTAGTAATTGTGATTTTTAGTTTCCACAAATCATAACCCAGTTTTTCTCATTTTTTAGATATTTTTGTCATTGCCCTTTTTTCCAGAGGGGTGGAATAATATATTACATCATATGAATCAACAAACATAGTTTATTACCACAATAATCACACAAAGAACTTTTTCATTAGAATTAAAATCATCTTTTCCACCATGATTCCCTTCTCACCCACAATTAAACATTAAAATATCATTAGAATACAAATAGGGGGTAGAAATAGATAAAAATGGCTTGAAATGTGGCACATTCCTAAAAAAATCATTTATTATTTGTATGGGATATTCCAATATTGATGTAAATGTGGTCTTTTCTGGTATGAAATTTTTCAAAAGATTCCTCATTCCTTTTAAATTTCTTTTTTATAGTAATAGATTTGAAAAGTTCAAATTGAAGTCATATCTGGTGACATGTCCCATGATCACTCAAAAAATATTCTCAAGATTAAATTGGATATACTTGGTCTTGAAATCTTGATGTTAATGGTAAATTTTATTTGGGAAAATCACTCAATCAATGATTAATAATATCAAATTATTTCACATTAATTTTAGAAATTCAAAAAATGAAAAATGGTTGGAATATTTCATTTAAATGAAATTAATCAACTCCATTAAATCATTAGTCCTCATTTCAATATTTACAGATTAAATCTAATCATCCAATTCTCTATTTTACTCATTCAATCTCATTAACATTGAAATATAAAACATGGAATCATAGGATTTATAAGAATCATATGCCTCATAATGAATTCATTTAAAGAATAATTCATACATGGGCATGCAATTTAAATTTAAAGGTAAAAACATGTTTTTGGAAAAAATGTAGAGTGTTTAAAAGATAATCATTAAAAGTTAACTCCATTTACCATAATTCTTAGTACTCTTTCATCCTTCACCATAAGGAATACCTTCTCCCATTAGGACCCCATAAAAGTAAATTACTCAATTAAGCATAATTTTAATGTAATTTAAGCTATAAAATATAAGAGGTAGTGGGATTAATGCTATAATACTGCTATGAATGAAATATAAATATAATTTACTATAAAGAATATTGAAAGGGAAAATATTGTAATTATTCCCAAGTGGGCCCTATATTTTTTACTACATCTAGAGGTTAGTAATACCTATTATCCAAATTTTTGAGGGTGGATGGATATTATTTGACATAAACCACCATATATGGTTTTTTATAGCTTGTGATTCATCCTTCTTGGTAATTAATGAATCATGGATATATTATACAAGACCCCCCTCACAATTAGGTATTGCTTTCATGTAGGGATAGTATTAATTATAGATTACCCTCCTTCTTAGTTTCTACTTTTTAAACCCCCTCTAGATTTTCAAATACATACTTTACATAGTGTACATGAATTAAATTACCAAAGGGATAATAGAACGGTAATATTACTTCAACAAAAATTAAATTTGAATTTTAATATATAATTTATCCCTTTCAATATAAGCATCATGTGTCTTGATTTTATCTGGATTGTATACATGAATTACCTTATGGGGTCCTCAAGTGTATTTTCGTCAAAATTAGGGAGCTTAAACTATTCCTATATAGGTGCATGACATGTTCCTTCATCTTCCTCTAAGGAATTCAATGAATTGCTAAAATATGAAAATTTAAAATAGTTTGGATTGATTCCCAATAATATTAAATGAAATTATTAAATAATGTTTTCAATGAAATATGATCTACCTAAATTGTTTTTTCCAATCACAAACTTAGTGGCAAGTGCCTCCTGAGGTTGAATCTCAATGGACAAAGAGAGGAAGAAGGGCTCAACCATACTCTCTTCAAATTTTATCACAAATGTGGCTTCCTTTTCTACCATGGCTAGTGTTAAATGAAATGGAATTGTCTCTTCTTCCACATTGCAAACAGGGAGATCATGGTATACCATATATTCCTTCAAGAATCATCTAGATCATGTTGATCTCCCACAGTTACCTCACCATGGAAGTTTTCATCATCATTAATCCACTCTAGCTCATTATTGTACTTTTAGATTTGGTTTTTTAGATTATTATTCTATAGATACTTCTCAATATGGTCCTCACCTTTATTTATTAATTCAGTAAAATTACATAGCATTGGTATCACTTCTTTCTTGTCCTCTAGTCTTTGATAATAAATTTTTTCCATAATTAAAAATATCTCCTAGTTCATGAAATGAAATTAATATTTTAGGCCCATTTATCATAATATTGGCAAGGTCAATGAGTTCTTTGATATTTTTTAGGAGAGACACATCCTTATCATTTTAAAATACTATTTTATGCACCTTAGAGTAATAATCCCATGAATAAAAAAATGATTTTTTAAAAACATTATGGAGAAAAAAAAAATCTTAGAGAAAACATTGAAATCTGTATAAATTTTTAAAATAAAAAAAATTAATCAAATTACTGAATGGATCCCCATAAATGGATCCTGTTTTGAATGCATTATTTTCATAGTGCATAGAAAAAGTGAATTATTTTCCTTATGTAGTACAGTAGATGAATAGGGTAGTCTCACTTGAGGAGCTTCTTAGTTTGATAACTCACATAGTCTAATTCACCTAATATAATTATTTATTTAATTTTTTTATTTTATAAAAATAAATGAATAATGTTTTTATTTTTGATTAATTGTATAATTATTGAAATATCATGAAAAATATAAATTCTAAACTATACTAACATTTAATTCTAAAAAATGAGTTATGTAATGAAGAACATGGTTTTGGGTTCGGTTTTGGGAACAATCATTGTTATCCTTTATCTATTTTATTTTTAGATTGATAATCCAAAAATGAAATACCATGACGAGTTACTATAATTTTTATTTAAAAATTTTGAAATAGATGAATGACAAGGAAATATCAATTCTACCACCACCTATAATCAAGTTTGATGACACACCTTGGTCAAGGGTGTTTGATCTTCAAGGACCCGCATCTATTTATGTAGTTCAGTCCATTGATTCTTTGAAATCCATAATATAATGAGCTAGCTAATGATTAGAGGAAAATTATATTAAACAAAATATATATATATATTGACTTTCATTTCATTGTGGATAGTTATGACACATGGGACATTCATCACAACCATACATGTTACTCTTGTCTAACAAAAACATAAAATAAACCTTTAAAAATTCATTAACACCTTGACCTCCACCAAAAAAACCTCGGGCTAGCTTACCATTATCAAGTGTAAGAGATAACTTTGTTGGAATGGGATAAGAAGAGAATAAAAAAATAGATGAATAAAGGAAAAAATAATGGAAAAATAATAATAAAATAAAAATGGAATAATCATGGATGAGAAGAGTGGGGGAGAGATAAAAAAATAAAATCAAAGTATAAGAGGGATATGGATGAATAAATTAAGAAAAGAAGTGACGAAAATAAAATAAAAATAATAATATAAAAATAATAATAACTATAATAACTATAATAATAATAATTTAAATAATTTAAATAATAATAAGAATAAAGAATATGGATGAGTGAAAAACATTAATGAAAACCATGCATGTGGTTCTCTTTGATTATTAAAATATGTTTACAATAAAAAGAAAACTATGACAGAATAAATAAAATAAAATAAATGAAGATAAAAAAGAAAAAACAAAGGCATTATCTTGTATGAGGCTCCTTGGTGGCTTCCCTCCTTGGATGTGTGGATATCCCATTAAGCATTTGTGAACTTTTCTTTATATAGGCCAAGGGGGTTCCATCCTTCGGTATTCAAATTCAGGATCTTCATAATCAAAATTTGTGATCTCTTCCAGATTATGTCTATGAGATATTTTGTTATGGTAGATTTACTAATTAATTTAATTTAGGAAAGTTATTTTCTTAAATTTTTTTCAAAAATATATTATGCATTCGATCAAAAAATTACAGATTCTTCCACAATGTTTAGAAGAAGTTATTTCTTATTTACTCTAAAGATTTATTCAAGTGAAGAAGAATATTAAAATTTCAGAACTATCATTTCCCATGCATTTATGGCCTTAATATCAGTATAATCATGTGGTTCAATCATTACTAAATTTTTTACTGATGATGTTATCTTGATCATTATGGAATATAAGCTCCATTTTTCTATCCATTTATGAGATATAGTCCCAACATAAAAAATATCCATATATGTGAATAGATTTTCATACTTGAGTTGTGAGCTTATTTTGGGCCTCCAATTGTTGGATTCAGATCTTGGTTAATATTCATTAAAAAATCCAATGAATTCTTAATAATAAAATAATGAATTTCATAAATTATATTGCATTATAAAAATACGTGGATAAAAATATGAAATAAACTAAATTAATTAAAATAAAAAATTAGGAATTTTTTCAAATTAATCTCAAAATTATTATAATACCATAAAATGTGACTATTGACATTAAAATATCACTTTTGAGTACATAAAACCATTCAAATTTGTTTAAAAATATTCATTAAAATTTAGTGTTTCAATACCCTCACGCATAAATCATTTTTTTCCTCAAGCATAAAATCAATATATTATAGATCTGAGGGAAACAATGTTATAATTATTTAACTTTAAACTAAAATAAAATAAACCATCATCAATGTCAAATAAAATTTTCAAAATTTAAATCATTTATCAGTTCAATTTCCCATTTTCCAAATAAATAATAAATTCATGTTTTTTACTTTCTCCCTTTTGAAAATGGTGTAACTTATTCTATCATTCATTCAAGAACCATTATTAATTATTATTAAACATACCAAATCATGATTTAACTCTCATTTGAATATTGACACTCATCATTCATGATATTAGATCAAGTATATTTATTATCATATCATGAATACATTATCCTTATCCATAGGCTTGTAAATGGACTAATTTCTCCACTTTTTATGGAAAAAAGATAGATGAAATTGTGAGGACTGGCATTAAATGATAGAATGACTCTAAGGATTTTGGTTGGTATGAATTAATGTTTAAAAATTGATGGTTCAAGGAGGAGGTTTTTCAATTAAATCATAAATCATTATAATTATAGTAAATGTGTCTTGAAATTATCCCCCTTAAAGTAGAAACTCCTAACATCCCCAAAATTCAATGTAATGATTATGATCAAATTGAGCATCATGAAAGACTTTTGCAACCTCTTTAAATTTTCTCAACATTTATACCTATATTTATTTTCAAATAACCTTTTGAATTTTATATAAAATTTTATGCCTATAATATACCTCACATACACCACCTAATCACATATCATAAAAATCATAGGTCATGTAATTGTGGTTTTTTTTCAAAATTAAAACTCTTTTTTTCTCATTATTTTGGAAATTTATTAATTTTACTTTTTTAAAAAAGGGGATGAACAATAGAGTAAAATTTATCAAAAAAACATAATATATTCCATAAATAATCACCCCCACACTTACTCCTTTTAATGTAAATAATCCAATCAACTATGATTCCCTTCACCCCTCACTTGTACATTAAAATGTTAATCAAATACTAAGAGGACCATAGGAGTGGATAAAAAAAGATCAAAACATGGCTCATTCAAAAAATATCATTCATGGTTTCTATGGTATATAATTTTATTGATGTAAATGTGGTATTTTTTTATAATGTATTTTTAAAAATAATCCTCATTCGTTTTAAAAGTGTTTTTTTAAAGTCATATATTTGAAAAGTTCAAGTGAATGTTATTGCAGGTGACATGTCCAAAGATCAATCAAAAATATGATCCCATATAAATATGAAGTATGTGGTCTTGAAATCCAATTGGTAATGGGATATTTTACATTGTAAAGTTAATAAATGGGTGATTAATAATAACAAATAAATTCATATAAATTTCAGAAATTCAAGAATGAAAATTCTTGTGAAATTACATTTAAATGAATCAATCAATTTCCTTAATCCATGAGTCTTCATATTAATATCGACCATTCACATTAATCATCCAAATTCTATTTTACTAATTGAATATCATTAACATTTTAATAACTAACATTGAATCACTATATTCTTACAAAACTCATGCAGCCTACATAATTCAAGTAATTCAGAATCGAAGCATGGGCATTTAATTTCAATTTAAAGATCAAAACAGGTTGTTGGAAAAAATAGAGAGAGAATAAAAGATAATAATTAAAATCAAAAACCCTTTCCCATAAAGCATTATCATATTTCCTCATTATCCAAAAGGGATTATATGTGCAATCATGACCCTAAACAAAAAAAAATTAATCAATTAATCACAAGGATCATGTCATTTAATATCAAAAATATAAAATGGAGTGGGATCAATACTCAATTACTCTAAATAATGAAATTTAAAACTAAATTCATAGAAATAAAATTAAAGGGTTATGTTTGTATATGATCCCCTAATATGGCATTGAATTTCTTACTACCCCCAGAGGGTAGTACATACTTTTATCTAAAGTAAGATGATTGATGTATCTTTATTGACTTGAACTAACAGAAGTGGAATTTACAGTCTTATGCTTATTCATTCTTGGTGATTAATAACCCATGGATATAGTATAATAGATCCTCCACCATCACATTTTTGTATAGCTTTCATGTATTGGGTAGGATGAAGTATGAATCATCCTCTTTCTTGGTTTATACTTGTGTAATCCCCTATAGATTTTATAGCACTGGATTCATATAGGATACATGAATTTAAATATCAATGGGAGAATAATAAAATATTTTTACATCAAAAAATTTTATTTTTAATTTTAATTAATAAATTTCTATATTTCTATATGACCTTTATCTTTCTTGATTTATTCAAGATCATCTACTTGGATTTCCTAATGATATCCTCAAATATATGTTCAACAAAATTGGGGGAGCTCTATGTTTCACTCAATAGGTGCATGCCTAGTTTTTTCATCTTCATTTGAGTTATAGATAGAATTGACCAAATCTTAAAATTTTAAAAAAATATAAACTAATACTCAAATCCGAATAAATAAAATCAATAATTAATGTTGTCAAAGAAATATAATCTCCCTGGTATTTTTTGGTTAAATCACTTCCTCAGTGGTAAGATCCTCTTAATGTTGGATCTAAATGGATGAAGACAAGTAGTTGGACTCCTTCATCCATTATTAAAATTATATCACTACTATGGATTCCTCCTCTTACATGTCTAAAGTGACATACAATGATACTAACTCTTTTTTTTTTTTGTGGATCGAGGAGATCTGGTTGTACCTCATATTCATTCTAGAAGTCATCTAGATCTTTTTGATCTCCCAAATTTATCTTAGAATGTATTTATTCTTAATCATGAATCCACTCTAGTCCATCATGGTATTATTGGATTTGGGTCTTCATATAGATATATTTTGGATACTCCTCAAGTTATTCCTTGAACTCTTTTATTTCTTTAGTAAAATTTTGCATCTCCAGTGTCACTTCCTTCTTGGTCTTCACTCATTGATAATCAACTATGAATTCTTTTACCATATATTCCTATTCATGACATGAAATTCATGTGTTATATACATTTATTATAATATTTTTTAGGCCATTGGGTTCCTCATGATTTTATTGGATAGATTCCTCTTCATCATTTCTTGCACCAGGGAATAATTTTTCCCAGAATCAAAAGAAATCGTCATTTGAAATCATCATGTAGAAATATTTTTTATATGGTTTGTTAGGGAAATGTACGAAATGCAAATAAGTTTTTTAAATATAAAAAGTAAGAAAATAACTAATTGTTTCCCTGAAAATGGTTCCAAATTTGAATTTATACCTATCATAGGGTGTGTAAAAAGTGAATTATTTCCCTAGTGTAGCATAGTGGCTAACCATTATCATATCACTTAAGGTGTTTATCAGTTTGTTTACTCACATAGTATAATTCACCTAAAGTAATTTTTTATAATTATTTAATGAAAATAAATAGATAATTTTTTTCTTATTGATTACTTTTCTAAATATTGAAATGACATGAAAAATACAAATTCTTACCTATAATAAAATGCTATGCTCAACAGAACAAGCTACTGAAGAAAGAAATTTCTTTTGGGTTTATTTTTGGGGTCAATAATTATTTTGCACTGTTTTATTTATTTTAATAATTTTAATCAAAACTTTAAATATCATGATGAATAACTATTATTTTTATTTATAAATTGTAAAACCTTCTAATGCCTAAGAAATATCAATTCAACCTCCTCCTATAATCAAGGTTGATTACACACCTTGGTCAAGGGTGTTACATATTCTAGGACCTTCTTTAATCAATGTTGTTTCATACATTAAATATCTCAACTCCATCATGTGAAGCGATGTCTGATTAAGAGAGGAAAGAGAGATTAAACAAATTAAAAATAATATATTGAGTTGAATGTCATGGGGGGCTATCACCACACTGAGAAATGTGTCACAACCATGAATTCTATTCATATCTAACATCCTCATAAAATGTACATTCATAAAACATCATGAGCTTCGTGACCACCCATGGGACAAGCCTCAGTTTAGCATCCCATTATCAGGAGTAAGAGTTCACTTTGGTGGAAGGAGAAAAGAATAGTATAATAAATTAAAAAGAATATAGCAATTAATCAAATAATAATAATAATTAAATAAAAATGGAAGAATGGGGGATGATAAGAGAGAGAGGGATAGTGAAGGATATTGAAATAAAATAAAATAAAAATGGATATGGGGAGAAATAAAATAATAAATAAATAATGACAATAATATATAATGAAAAATAAATAAAATAATAAATAAAATAATAAAAATAAAAATAATAAAAGAATAAAGATAACGTAATATTTATAGGTGGAAAACATTAATGAAAATGATTCATGTGGGTCTATTTATTTAATAAAATAAAATTACAACTAAAAAAATTAAACAAAAAATGAAAAGAAAATAATGAAAAGATAAAATGAAAATCCAAATGCAGAAAATTTTCCAAGGATCCTTGTTGACTTCCCTCATGGATTTTTGGATCTTCCTTTTATCATGGGAGATCACATCCTTATATAGTCCAAACGGGTTCCATCCTTTTATATTCAAATTTATTATATTCTAAATATCCATTTAATATCACCTACAAATTTATTCCACCGAAATATTTCTTGTGGTAGACCAATTTATTAACCTAATTTTGGAAATGTGTCATCAATAATTTCATTACGAAATATATAACTCAATTTAAAAAAAATCAGATTATTCCTCTATGATTATACAATGTCACAATACATTTACTACAAATATCTATTCTTCCTAGGTAAAATTATTGAATTTTAGAAATACGAGTTTTCTTGAATTTATGTCCATTATATTAGTTGAACAATGTTTAGTAATAGTTATGAAATTTTTTCCTCGTGATTTTATATTTATCATTGTTGAATTTAAGATCCATTATTCCATACATTTATGAGATATAGTCCCAAATTCATAAATATTCAGATATGTACATAGGTTTTGAGGTCAGTCTAGTGAGCTTATTTTGGGCCTCAAAATGTTGGATTCATCTCTTGGTATAGAATAATTAAATTCCACCCAAAAAAATTTAAGCCTAAAAAATTTTATTTTAATAAATTTAATCAGTTTATAAATAGTTATGTTTAAAAAACAAAAATAAATTAAAATGGTTTAAATCTAAAATTATTCCATTATTTCAATAAATCATAAAATGTTTCTAAAACATTGAAACAAGAAGATTTACATTAAAATATCACTATTTTCAGATTAAAACCATTGAAATGTATTTAAAAATATTCATGAAAATTGATTGTGTCACTGAGCTATAATCGAGATACTAGATAGAGATAGTTCTTTTTGGATTTTTTTTTTATACATTCATTGTACTTGATGCCCATTACCATGAAATATTTGTCATTTTGTATAGAGACATGACATGATAATCATATTGTATGTGAAACTGATTCTGTATTTATTTTTATTACATTATAATGCATGATATCTAGTATCTTGATTTATATTATGATTTTGTTTATTTACACACTTGTGAAACTTCTATGATAAATTATGATTATGAGGGTGTAGTATTCCCATTTTACCATCTTATTCCCTCACTACCAGTTTGAAGCCTTCATAATTTTGGGAGGCATGACTTAGGTCATGTGACCCACTATCTTGGGGAATATTTTAGTGGATTTTGGGTAGGGATGTTACAATATTTCTCCCTGTGGTTAAATTCCATCACTGCTACAAATATTTTTGTCTTCCCTAGGGAGGAGAAAACCCTATATTGAGGTCAGTCCCTTCAAAAACCAACTTACTCTATAAACATGAGTTTTGTAACGTCCCGGTTTCGGGTGCTGGCTAGAGGTGCCCCGTACCTGATTGGTCACATGGCCTCAAGATCATTTCCCTAAATGCCAGATGTTTCTGACTAGCAGTGAGGGCCTTGGGTGTTATCATGGGGAAAATATACCCTCATTGGTAGAGTAACATAGAGGGATAGAAATAATATACAATAGCGGAAGCAGTAATAGCATACAATCATCAAATAGGGGAAGACTGAAAGTAATAAACAACTGCAGAATATATATAATCAATGATCCATGTCACAAGTATCTAGGAAATAATCCAAACAAGTCACAATCATGGAATACAATACTAAATCCAAGTTCAAGGAAAACAAGTAAACAAATCCAGTATCATTGCAAGCATCATCTTGGTCCCATGCTCCCCAGCTCTATAGCAATCAAGTACCTAAAGTAGAAGGGCACTTGACCCTATCTATACCTGCAACAATATAATCTGTTTGGGTCCCAAAATCATGACCTAAAAAGGGTGTGAGAATAATCCCAATAGGTAACCACCCAAAGATTTGTGCCTAACTTTCAGTGAATATACATAACAGTAAAATATGAAAAATGAAGTAATAAATAAGGAAGTACTCAAAATTAAATAGTCATATAGTTTCAACTACATTCATTTACATTTATTAATTATTCAACCAAACATTCACAAGTAACCCTCTGGGAAAGTTCTCATAACCTAACCCCTCTGGTTCAAGTTATCCTTTAACAGTCAAGATATAACGACCCCCTGGGATAGATCCCACAGTCTAACCCCTTTGATCTCATGAAAACAAAGACTCTCTGAGGAAGAACTCACTGTCAATTCCCCCTATAGTCTTTTAGAGATAAACAACAGACTCTCTAAGGAAGAACTCATCATCAATTCCTCTTGTGGTCTCGTAACGATAATTATAGAAACTCTAAGGTAGTACTCAACGTTAATCCCCCTATGGTCTCTCAGTGTGAAAAATATAATAGACACTATGGGGAATCCCTAAATATCAATTCCCCCTATGGTCTCACTACACCAGGTTCTCACATCCCTATGTGAATCAATCGTTCACAAATGATATTCAGCAGCCAACATAAATCACAAATACTATATTGCTAAGAAACTACAATGCATATCATAATCATTTCATAATATCAACTCTATCCTACCAATACTAGTCATCGAAAGCATAATTACCTAACAGGAAATTCTAGACCCAATGGCCAATATCAAAATTATGCATGGGAAAACACATCCATAGTGAGGTAAACAGCCCTATTTACAATAAAAAACCCATACTGAAGCAAACAAGGCATGGAAGACATTAACAAGGTTAAACTCCCTAAACACTCAATACCCTAAACTAGGGTATTGAGCACTTTTTCACATATAATTCAAAGAAAATCTAAGGAAAGGCACAAACCACCTAACTTGATGTTGTAAGATTTATATAGTTGAACCTCGGCCTTTGAAATGACCTATAATTCCATATATCTACAAAAGTGTCAAAAATTATCAAGCATGTATATCTCACTAAAGAGGAGGAATCAAGAGATGAGGCTATAGAATAATGAATAACACATCGTGGAGATTCCAATGCAATTAATGTCTGCTCATTCAGAGCACAGATGGTCAATCGGGGTCTCTGAGAAGATGCAGCGATATTTGTCACTCCTAAATGAGATGATCCATGAAGAAGATGTCTCTATCGATTAGACATGACCCCGATCTGTTTAATTAATTAAAAATAAAAGTACACAGCGTGTCCTTTAAAATTAAATGGCATGTATATGCCTTTATTGGGGCCTACTTTAGGCGGTCTCTAGGTCACCCCACATGGCCATGCACTCAACCCTTACACGGCTAGTGCACGACTACCCATAGAAACCTGGTACGTGTGTACTCCTTAAATTTATAGAAACACCTATTTTTCTAAAAACACCAGAAAAATAGGATCCATACCTAAAAAAGAAGATCCGGGTTATTAAAAACTCCCCCCCCAAATAAATTTTTCCCCAAATTTCCCTAAAAAGGTGGTGAAGGAGAATAATCCTCGAACAGCTCCAGCCATTGTGATCACACATCAGTCTCCCTCTCCCAATTCTTGTTCTATACTCACCCATGCTGACATAGTACCTGTACCAAAGGGACAGACTGGCCATAGAGAACCTTCACACTGTGATCAACAATCCGGATAGGATGCTCCTCGAATGAGGCATCCAGCTCCAACTCAACCTCCTCAGGTTGAAAAACATGAGATAGGTATGAGAAGTAGTGTCGTAGCTGAGAAACGTGGAAGAAATCGTGCATAGGTCGTTACCTCTAAGGTAACTGAAACTGATAGGAAACCATACTGACTATCTCCAAAACCTAAAATAGCCCAAGGTATCTCAGTGAAATCTTACCCTATCTCCTAATACTCCTTTGTCCCAACCTCAGTGTGACAGGCAGGAAAACTTGGTCTCTGACCTCAAACTCCAGAGGTCATCTCCTTCTATCAACATAAGACATTTGTCATGACTGTGAAGTAGCCATCCTTTTCCGAATCAAATCTATCTGCTTTATGGTCTCTTAGAAAAGATGAGGTCCTAGAATAGATACTTCTCTTTATTCCATCAAACATAGGGATGATCAGCATGGCCTACCATACAAATCCTTATAAGGTTTCATCTGAATAGTCTCCTGAAAACTATTATTGTAGGAAAACTCCACCAGAGGTATGTGCTTCTCCCAAGAACCTCCAAAATCTAGGACGCATACTCGAATCATGTCCTCCAGAACCTGAATTGTATGCTCAAACTAGCCATCTTTCTAGGGATGCTATGCTATACTCAGAAGCAGCTGTGTACCCAAATCTCTATGTAGTCCCTACCAGACCCACGAATTAAAATAGGAATCCCTATCTGACATGATGGAGTGTGGAACCCCGTGTATATGTACAATCTCTCTAATGTAAAACCTTCCTAGATCATCAACACTGAAGTTCTCCTTGACCAGTAAGAAGTGGTCAACCTTTGTGATCCTTTCAACAACAACCCAAACTGCATTGTTCCCTAAAGGTGACCTCGGTAAGCCTATCATGAAATCCATTGCAAAATCATTCCATTTCAAATCGGGAATAGGTAACTACTGAAAAATTCATGATGGTCATTGATTCTCCTCCTTCACTTATTGACAGGTGTAACACCTCATCAAAAAGTCGGTAACATATCTCTTCATACCAGGCCATCAATACATACAGTGTAGATCTCGATACATCTTGGTGACACCATGATGAACTTCTCAAACTGAAGAATGAAAATCCCACATCAGCTCCTCACGTATGTCTACTGAAACCCATACATTCTCTTGAAAACACAAGATCTCATCCCCAACTATGGTCTATCCAAGAATAGGTTCCTCTCCTAACATGCTATCATATAGAACTAAGCCTTTAGAATCTGATAGCTACCTCATTTGCACTCAATCTAGAAGACTATAGGTAACAGCTACAGAAGAAAGAAATGTATGCTCCTATCTATCTTTAACCTCTAAATTCATAACAAAGAATAGATCCATAACCTGCCACTCACTATTGGTCTCATGAACTTCTTGTATCTGGGTTCTTCTACTCAATGCATCAGCCATTGTGTTTCCTTTCCCAGGCGTATAGGCAAGTTCAACAACAAAGGACTGAAGGTACTCAACCCATCTTCGTTGTCTCATATTAAAATCACACTGATTTAATATATACTTGAGACTTTGGCGGTTGGTGAAAACCACAAAATTCTCTCCCAATAGATAATGTCTCCAACAACGTAAATTAAGAACAACTGTAGCCAACTCAAGATCATACGTCGAGTAATTCCTCACATTTGGCCTCAACTGCTGAGACTTGTATGCAACGATTCCTTCCCCCTGCATAAGCACTCCTCCCAGCCCAATACCTGATGCATCACAGTAAATAGTATAACTCCTGCCCAGCTTTGGAAAAACTAGTATCGGTGCTGAAGTTAACCTCCCTTTCAGCTGTTGAAGGGATGAATCACAGGAATCTGTCTAGAGGTACTTCACACCCTTCTTAGTCAGGCATGTTAGTGGTGCTTCTAAGAATGAAAAGTTCTATATAAAACATATATAGTGACCATCCAGCCCTAAAAAACTATGTAACTCAAATACATTCTTTGGATGCTCCCAGGAAAATACTACTCTCACTTTATCTGGGTCTACTTATACTCTTGTCTCTTAGATGACATGACCCAAGAAGTGAATCTGGTCCATCCAAAAGTGGAATTTTGAGAGCTTATCATATAATTGATGCTCTCTCAGGGTACTCAAAATTATCTCACAATGGGTAGCATGGTCATGTCGAGTGTGAGAGTACACCAAAATATCGTCCACAAAAACCACCACGAATGAGTCCAAGTATGGATCAAACACTTGGTTCATCAGTGCCATAAAAATTACAGGCACATTGGTGAGACCGAACAGCATAACCACATACTCGTATAGACTATACCTGCTCTGAAAAGATGTAAGAGGTATATCATAAGGTCTAATGTGCAACCGATGATAATCGGATCTCCAGTAAATCTTCGAGAACACCTACGCTCCTCAAAGATGATCAAAGAGATCATCAATACTCAACAAGGGATATCGGTTCTTGACCATCAACTAGTTCAACTTTCAATAATCCACACAAAGTCTACGGGTATTGTCTTCCTTCCTCACAAACAGGATAGGTGAACCCCAAGGAGAAGTACTGGTTTGGATTAAACAATTTTCTTGCAACTCCTTTAAATATTTCTTGATCTCCTGAAACTCTGGTGTAACCATCCTATCAGGATAAATGGAAAGTAGTGCCACCTCTAGCACAAGATCAATAGAAAATCATACCTCTCACTCCGGAGACAAACCTGAAAAGTACTCTTGAAATAAATCCCTAAAACAATCCACCACTTGAGGAAAGTCCATCTGTGAAGTCCCCTGGTCATCTAGATATAGACTAGAAATATGGGCTGTAACTCCTCCCAACCCCTGATGCTCAGGTCCAGCTCTTCTCTCATGGACATCCCATTCACCCTTATATAGAAACAAACCTCCCTCTTGTGATATGAAACTCACACTACGGTGATAGAAATCGACAACTTCATGGAAGGGAAATAGCCATTCAATTCTGAGGATGAAGTCATAGCACATCATCTCTAAGATGTAAAGGTCCCATGAGAATTGAAACCCACCAACCTTAAGAGGTAACTCCTTGCATTGACGTGCACTAGCCATTCTTGACCCCAACAGTGTGTCCAGCATCAAGACATCAACAGAAGTAAAGATACAGAGCCCAAGTCTCTCAAAAATAGCAACAAATATGAAACAATGAGAATCCTATGTATCCAAAATTTTCGAAGATAAAAGTGAGGCAACTAGATTTTTACATCTAACAGTAGAGGGTCCAGGATCCTACTCCTGCTAGGTTTACTCTACTGCAAAATTCTGACCTGTAATGTGGCACTGCGACCCTACCTAGACACTTTGAGTTGATCCACCATGTTTTCAATGAAATCCTAGTGACTGGATACCATGGCCATGACCTCTACCTTGGCTTGAATGGATGGAAGAACTATAGTTTTCATACTGATGATAAACTGGTGGTTCTACTCTTAAACTAAGAGTCATAGAAAAATCTGTCACCCGCTACTGGGGAGAAGAACTAATAAAAACGCTGAAGATGACCCATCTTACTACATGATCGACACTCCAATGGGTCTCTCAGGCAATGTTTCCCTATATTCCCACCCTTCTCACACTAGTATCATACCACCTGGCTACCTGATGGTGTATCCCACCTACTTGGATCTCCATATGTAGACTCCCTACAATGCTTCCTATTATCAGTCGGGGAAGCACCAACTCTGGATGATGAACCGACTTGGCCCAAAGTTCCAAAATCCCTTAGGTTATGCTCGATGGTCATCGCCTGGTTGTCTATGGAAGATATGGTCATCAACCTAAAGATGTTCACCTGAGATCGAATGTTATGCTTGAGACCATCCTCAAACTTCCTCACTAGGAATATCTCATCACCCCCTAAAATGGGTGTGAAGCATTACAGATCTGTGAAGTGAGAGGAATAATACATGACTGAGAGAGTACCCTGAACCAAAATTATGAACTCTCTGGGTCAATTGGCCCTCAAGGTCTCTAGGTAGAAGTAATCATATAAGGTACGTCGTAACTCATCCAATTCCATAACCTGATGGTGTCCCGCCTGTGATATCATATCCCACCATCTCTTGGAAGAATACAAAAATAATATACATAGAGAGCTTCACCCTCCTCTCTGGAGGAATCTCCAGATGTTTGAAGATCAACATAATGGATTCTAACCATGACTATACATCCAAAGGTCCTCTATCCCTGAAGAAAGTGGGAGGATGCTGCTGTTGAAAGACCTGCATCAACTCTGCCATAGATGGGGAAGGATGCGATTCTCCCTGGAAGGTCTGCATAAAACTCACGAATCATTCTCAGAACTTTGTGTTAGCACCTGTTTCTGGAATGAGGGCTGGTGCCAAGACTGGTAGGATGGGAAGATCTGCTGGTAATCCCTGATCTACCATGTACGGTGTATGATAGTTTCCCAAAATTTGGCATAAAACTAGAGTACGTCATGGTGGCATGACTCTAAAAGGTCAAGTGTACACCTTAGTTCAAGAATCTCAAGTAATGAAACTTATAAGTGAAAAAAACATGATAAAGAAAGCATTAAATTTCTTCAACACATGGATACACAGCGTGTATAACCCCTACACAGTGTGTTCCCTTAAGTCCTTACATGGGTGTGTACTTCTTCCAAAACTGGTCGTGTAACACCCCAACACACACCATGTTCCTCCCAAGGACATGGAGTGTACTTGAATCGATTTCCCATGCCTTAGTTCCTCTACACAGTTAATCCACATGGTTCACCTTGAACAAAACTACATAGTGTGTGCATTCTAGACACCACACAAGAAGGGTTTCACCAACTCGTGTCATTAGTCACATGGTCGGTTACATGGTTGACTCTACATGGTGTGTTAAAGATGGAAATGAAATGTACAACCTGAGTTTCATCCACCCATGTCATTGGTCACACAGTTGGATACGTGGATCATACAACATAACGTGTACTCTATGTACACAGTGTGTATCACCCAACATTCCCCAACCCCATGTCTCTGACCACACAGTTAAGGACTACACGACGTGTATATAAATTACATGGAGTGTACTTAATAAAGGTTGTTCCTTCCTGAATAGAAGGATACATTTCATGTATTCATCATTACATGTCATGTATTCTGGGTTTTTTCGGATAGTAAGAATCAGAAACTACTTTGAAACCCCATAAAACATAGAAACAAGTATAAAAATTCCAAATTCGGACTTGTGGAGGCCCATAATCCTCATGAATCAAATATTTACATCTTATTAATTTACATCACAAGACATAACGGTGAAAACAATCACATTATCCACCAAATTCTGATCCATGAGGGCCCATAACACCTCAGGGTCCAAAGTTTGGCATTCATTCAATTGAACTTTAAACATTAACCAATTGACCTCATATATTTCAATTTTTTAGGTTTTTCAATTATTATAGTTGATTGGATTTCAACATTAGGTGATTCACATGTATTGTGATACTCTTGGGCATAGCTTATTACAAACTACCTATTCCTTCTTATCCCTATCTATAGGCTCCAAACTATAAGTCAATAAGAAGAGAATTCATTTGATATCACTTTGTAATTTCCCAGTTCCAGGTGCCACCCAGAGGTTCCCTGTACCCGGTTGGTCACATGGCCTCAAGCGCATTTCCCAAAAAACCAGAGGTTGCTGACTAGTAGCGAGGGACTTGGGTGTGATTGTGGGGAAAAAATGCCCTCATTGGATGAGTAATGCAGTATAATATAAATAATATACAACAGCAGAAGCAGTAATACCATACAATCAAAAAATAGTGGAATACTGAAAGTAATAAACAATTGTAGCATATATATAAATAATGATGCATGTCACAGGTATCTCGGAAAGCAGACAAACAAGTCACAATGTTGGAATACAATACTAAATCGAATCACAAGGAAAAAAAGTACACAACTTGAGCATCATCTCAAGCCTCATCTTGGTCCCATGCTCTCAAGCTCCACAGTAATCAAGTACCTTTAGTAGAAGGATGTTTATCCCTATCTATACCTTTAACAATATAATCTGTTTGGGCCCAAAAATATGACCCAAATAGGGTGTTAGAGGAATCCCAATAGGCAACCACGCAAAGATCTGAGCCTAACTGTCAGTGAATATACATAACAGGAAAATATGAAAAATGAAGTAATAAACAAGGAAGTACTCAAAAGTAAACAGTCCTACAGTTTAAAATAAATTCATTTAATTTTATTAATTATTCAACCAATCATTCACAAGTAACCCTCTAGAAAAATTCTCACAACCTAACCACTTTGGTTCAAGTAATTATTTAACAATCAAGATATAACAACCCCCTGGGATAGCTCACACAGTCTAACCCCTTTGGTCTAATGAAAACAAAGACTCTTTGAGAAAGCACTCACTGTCAATTCCCCCTATAGTCTTTTAGCGATAAACTGCAGACTCTCTGAGAAAGAAATCAATGTCAATTCCTCATGTGGTCTCGTAATGATAACTATAGACACTTTGAGGGATAGCTCATCGTCAATCCCCCCCTATGGTCTCGCAGTGTGAAAAGTATAACAAACACTTTGGGGAATCCCTCGATGTCAATTCCCCCTATGGTCTCACTACACCAAGTTCCCACATCCCTGTGTAAAGTAATCGTGTACAACAATATTCATCAGCCAAAGTAAATCACAAATACTACTTGGATAAGAAACTATAAAGAATATCATAATCATTTCATAATATCAACTCCATCCTAACAATCCTAGGAATGGAAATCATAACAGCCTAGTAGGAAATTCTAGACCCAATGAACAATATCAAAATTAATAATGGTAAAACACATCCATACCAAGGTAAAAATCCTATTTACAATCAAAACCCCTTACTCAAGAAAACAAGGCATGGAAGAAATTAATAGGGTTAAACTACCTAAACACGCAATACCCTAAAATATGGTATTGAGAACTTTTGCACATATAATTCAAAGACAATCTAAGGAAAAGAACAAAACACCTTCCTTGATGTTGTACGATTGATATATTTGAACCTCAGCCTTTGAAATGACCTAGAATTCTATATATCCACAAAAATGTCAAAAGTTATCAAGCATGGATATCTCACAAAATAGAAGGAATCAAGATATGAGGCTCTAGAACAAGGAAGAACTCATTGTGGTGATTCCAATGCAATCGACAACGGTTGATTTGGAGCATGGACATTCGATCGAAGGATCCATGAAGAATCAATGATATCCATCACTCCTGGATGACACGAGTTGAGAATAATATGTTTCTTTCAATTTGACATGACCCTGGTCCGTTTAATCAATTAAAAATAAAATTACACGGCATGTCCTTTAAAATTACACAGAGTGTATATGCCTTTACTAGGCCCCACTTTTGGTGGCCTCTATGTCACCCCACACAGCCCTATACTCGTCCGTTACAAGACCAGTACACAGCCACCAGTGGTAACCAGGTTCACGTTGTGTACTTCTAAGTACACGGTATGTACTTCTTAAATTTCTAGAAACTCCCCTTTTTCCCAAAACACCAGAAAAACAGGATCCATACCTGAAAAGAATATTTAGGTTCTTACATGTTTTCTACTAATCCTTGTTACCCTCATGTTGATATAACATATATTTTTTCATGTACATGTTGAAAATATACAGGAAACATTCCAACAATAATATAAACCTATGATCACATCTCCACAAGACTCTAAACAAGTGATTACTTCCCTATAAGACTATAATCCTATGATAATGTCCATAAAAGTATTTAAACCTATGAAAAAACCCTCATAATACATTAAAAAAATATCAAAATCTATACAAGACATTAATATTATGGAAACATCCCCATAAAAATCAATATGTGACCCTCTCTAATGTATCCAAATTTGTACCCCATGTGACAAGCAAGAGATGCCTAAGGTAAAAAGGCCCAGATACCTTATGACCCTGACATGAGTTTCCCAAAAATAAAAATAAAATTCTTTTGGATATATATATATAACTCCTCAAACATGATATTCCCTAGACACCAAAAGAGGTATAATTTGTAGATTTCGGACACACCAATCGTTCATAGATGTATAAACATGCCCAACATATTCATCATCTTTAACCATTGGAAGCCTCCCTATAATGATAGCAAGTAGCAAGAGTAACTAGAAACCCTTTTAATATTGATCAAAAAATGATATTCATAGACATGTCACAAATTTATGATAGAGACCTATTCCATGAAAAAAATCCTAGGAGGAATCTATGGAAGTATGAGCCAATGTCCTATCATCCCATTCCAATCAAGGATCCCACATCATCAATTTTGGTTTTAGATACCAAACACATTTCTAAATTAATAATATTGGGAGGCCACACTGAAGGGTTGACGATTAGTCCAAGGATAGGAACCACTATAGGATATGTATAATTGTTTAACCAATGTGCTCCCTGATTGGTCCATAAAAAATTATTATTTTTGATGATATGTGAGGAACATAACTTGATTTTTTTAGTCAATGGCCAAGCTAACTCAGAATGGAGTGATGTTTCTCAAGACTATTTTATGTAATGATAGCTTCAAATAATTAGAAATTATTCTTATCACTATGAATTTAATTAAAATACCTTCTAGTGGGAAAAAAATTAGTATACAACAATGCTTGATAGAAGGTATTGGGACATGTACTGATGAAAAATGATAAATCGATAGTATACTACATAACGAAGTTGAATAATCATGTGTATATATATCCAATTCATTATTAGGAATTGGGTGTACTGGTCGTCATGATGTATATTTTGTGAAATTATCAATATGTGGAGATGTGTAATATATATTTATATATATATATATCATAAGAGCCCCCATAAATATCTTCACATTAAATAAGATTTATATGTTGAGAAGTTCATGGTGAGGTATAATCATGGAAAGTGACTAAAAAATCCATTATTATATTATGTAGTAAAATAATGTGGAAGATTCTCTAGGTAGACATGATACAACAACCATATCAATAATTAGAATTAGGAATGATCAAATCTTCTTAGAATTTCAAAGGATGTACATTGTTGTTAGAAAAGAAGAAAAAACATATGAAATGTCTTAAATTATTTATCAACCATCCATTCTATAGAATATAAAGGATTCATAAAGGGATCATGTGAAAATAAATAATAATGTAGAATCGATATGAAAAATATAACCCTTTATAATTTAAAATTTTTGATGAAGGGGTTGTAATATTAGGGTCATTTTAGTACCCCTGGTTTCTAGTATGTAACCCTTTCTTGATTCTTTTAATGGTTTTAAAGTTAAGGGTGATGAATTGGAGAGTCGAGAGAACGTTAAATGATGTTTGAGGCAAAGGGGAAGTCGCACGGACGGCGCACAGGTTGTCTAAATTGTGCGGCCAAACCGTGTGTAGTTGGCCCTTGAGGCAGTAGCTTCCACCTGGGTGGTGCACGGTTTGTCTAACCTTGTGGCCAAACTGTTCATAGAGTGTCTTCCGAGGCAGTGGCTAATGCACAGTTAGCGCACGGTTTGTCTAATCGTGCGAGAAAACCGTGCGGCCACTTAAACGAGATCCTACAAAGGTGGATCTCATGCATTTTTTTCCTCTAAGTTGCTCATTTTCCTCCTGAGTGGCCCTAACTCGGGATTTTTCTTCTCCTAAGGTCATAGAAGGTTCTCCCATCATTTCATATGTGATCTGAAGGCTTCTCTTGTCAAATCGAAGCCAGATTCTTGAGGTATGTGATCGTTCTTCATCGTTCTTGATCAGTTTCTTAGATCCACTTCTCCTATTCTCTCGGTTTCTTAGATATATACCCATTATGGGTAGATATAAGTGTGTGGATTCCAAATATGATGAGATTTGGTCTTGATCTTTCTATGAGAAGAGATCTAAGGTGGGTTTTTGAATAACCAACTCGGTTTTCTTGTGTGTTCTCTGTTTTTTGGGGTTTTCGTCAAAACCTTTGAGGTAGGAGGCTTCTTTCTCGACTCCACTTAGTAGAACTAATTGGAATTCTTTCAAATTGAGTGTGTGGTATTTAATTGACTGTGATTTGGTTTTTGAACACTTGTTGGAAACCTTCTTGAGTTATGGTTGTGAAATCTGGAAAATTGGGGATTTTGGATGAGTTCTTTGGTTCTTAATTTTAAAATTGAGATTTTAAAATGGGGATTTTCTGGAATTGTGACACATGGTTCAGATTAAATGTTTTCAATAGAAGGGAATGTTTTATTAAAGTGAAATGACTATTTGAAATTGGGTTATTCTTTGGTTTTCAATAAAAGTTTAGTTTTATTGAAATGGTTTGAATTGGTTGAACTCACTTGGTTTTTGACATGATGGTTGTGTGTGATCATGGGCATGTGGGACGGATAAGGTTTAGGGGTCTCCCACATCAGTGTTGGGATGGATAAGGTTTAGGTCTCTCTCACGTCAAACATTCAAATTGCATTTGGGACGGATAAGGGTTAGGGGTCTCCCCCATCAGTGTTGGGATGGATAAAGGTTAGGGCTCTCCCCCATCAAACATTCATGTGCATTTGGGTTCTATAAGGTTAAGAAGTATCCCCCATAATTGTTGGGATGGATAAGTGTTAGGGATTTCCCCCTCTTCTAGGTATCATGCATGTTTGGTTTCATGGGTTTGTGGAATGGTTGGGTATGCCAAAAAGGGATCTTGTGAAATGGTTCTAAAGCTTGTTTCTTTATTTTTCTGGAAAAATAACTTGCTGTAAAATTGATTTAAATTTCTCTTGGAATGCCTCTAGTTATGAATGGTTTTGGGAAAATTGTTTATATTTAGTTATAAACTTCTTTTGAGAAAATGTTTTATATAAACTATTCTTTATATAAATGTTTCTAACCTTTCTATCCTAGTGGCATGAGTAGGGAAGTCATTGGGGAAACCTACTGAGTTGTATACTCACCCATGCTTTGTCACTTTGGTGCTTTTGCATATTTTTTATTCCAGTACTCAAGTAAAGGTAAAGCATCTTATTGCTAGTGGATCGTGGTGGTGCTTTGGTGATGTTGTGGAGCACGGAGTCGTGTTTTCTTTGGAGAGTCTTGAGTTATTCATCTGTTGTGTACCTTGATGCTTAGTTTGGTCTTCCACTGTTGTGTACTTGATGTGGTTTGACATAAATGAAGTTTTTTAGTGGTCATTCATTTGTTCATGCATCATATAGTGAATGTTTGGTTATGCTTGTTTGGTTTATGGGTTATTTATTAAAGGGTAAATCATCCCCCAACTTTTATTTGAAACCCTTTAGCATTTATTCCTAGCCTTTGGCATCTTGGGGATGTCTCTTAAGGTATAGTAATGACTCGTTGAGCTCTCAAGCCAGTGAGAATTGGCGGGTCATTACAAATGGTATCAGCTTGTTTGGTCCTTGCCTAACAAGTGCTCATCGATGTTCTTGGTCTTGGAGTTGAAATTCATTCTTATCTATTCCTTGGGTCGAAATATTAGACAGGAGTAGGATTGTCAGAACTTGAAATGTATAGCATAAAAGGACGTGGCTAACCTGTTTATGTTGAACTTCAAGTTATCGGGGTGTTGGGTACATAAGTGTTTTGGATACACTTCTAGAATGTCGGAAATCTCATTTTCATGGGTTTATCCAATGAGACAAGCATGACATGAATTGTAGAGGAATGACTTCCCACTAGGATTGCATATCTCATTGTGAGGAATTATTTGTGATTTTGGGCAAGGTGCAAATTTTCAAAAAAAATACAAAAATTGTTTCCAATGAAAGATTTTGAAAACATGATATTTGGTGTATTTTGAAAATGGGTTGATTTTCAAAAGGCACGAGGAATGTTTTCAAAAATGTTTGAACATGGGAAAAAGGTCATTTTGAAAACAATGTTATGATAGATGATGTGATAGAATTTCAAATGCTAATACATCAGTTACTAGAGAGTGATATTGGTGGAGTTTGTTGTTGGTTTAGAAAATGGCACCTGGTAAGCGTCGTCATAACCAACCTGAAGAGGTTGTGGATAATGTGGTTTCACTAGATCCACATGTGAAATAAGAGCTGGTTCAGAGTATTTTCCAAAATTTTCATGCTGTGGATATGGGGAACCAGAGGAATGAACCAAGTCATGTGGATCATACCATCCAGTTCATGAAGTAGAATCCACCGAACTTTCGGTGTGATGCTGAACCCGAAAAGGCGGAGGTGTGGCTAAGTAAGATGAATCGTATCTTTGATTTCATTGGCACACCATCAGAGCTCAAGTTCAAGTTGGAGACGTATATTCTCGAGGATCTTGCACGTCAATGGTGGGATTTAGTGGTGCATGATAATTTGGATGAATCCCTTACATGGAAGGATTTTGAATAATTTTTCAACAAATAATTCTATCCTCACACATTCAAGATCCAGAAAATGACGGACTTCTTCAGCTTTAAACAAGAGACTCTATCTGTCACAGATTATGTGGATAAATTCATGAATTTATTCTATTTTTCACCAGAGGATGTAGAAAGTTCATCATTGAAGGCATGCATCTTCTAATTGGGGCTAAGGCGGGAGATTCGATCGAAGATTTTGGTGCTCTGTATTACGGATTATACAGAGATGGTGAATAGAGTGACAATTGCTAAACGTGATATCTCAGGATTGATAGGAGGAGGTATGATGATACCTATGGGAAACAGTGGGAACTCAACCTCTGATAACAAGAGGAAAAGGGACACCTACTTCCACGGTGCAAGTGGAATTCAGTATCAGACAGCGATATCAGTGAACATTCCTACACGACCCCAAAGAAAATTAGGTTTTTTTAATGTGGTTTGCTTAACCACAAATGGAGAGATTGTATGGCACAACCTAGAGCATGTCACAATTGCAAGTATATGGGGCATCTACAATGCTATTGTAGGAATGCTCCGAGGTCGGGTGTGTGTGACACTCCTCAGGCATCGCAAGAATCATATGCTTCGACAGGATGTGGATAGCAGAATTAGTATTGTCAGCATAACATAGCTAGACATGGTGATTCTCAAAATACCATGAACCCTCAACTAGGGAAATATCAGTAAGGAAACAAGGAGAACAGTGCAGCGACGAAGTAATTGTATGGAGCTGAGCATATGATTGTGGATTATCATGTTGGACCATCTATAATAAGAGGTACAATTCTTTTGAATTCTACCTTTGTGAAAGTGTTATTCGATACTTTTTCATCACATTCCTCCATTGCTTCTCATGTTGTTGACTTTCTATGTTTAACACTGGAAATGAATCCTTTTGTTTTGAAACTGAAAACTTTTCTTGGTGAAAGAGAATGTCAAGCCTTTGTGTGTAGAGAATGTGCTATAACTTTTTATGGAGCTGAGTTAAAATGGGACTTCTTGATGTTGGGCATGGATTTCTATGGCGTAATCCTGGGTATGGATTAGTTGAAAATGTTTAAGGCTCACATCGACTATTATAGGAGAATAGTTAGTTTCACGACTGAGGACGGCATTGACCATATCTTCAGAGGTGAGAGGATGGAAAAGAAAGGTGCAAAGAGATTGTTGGCACCAATGGTGGGAACGATCTCTTACCAATTGGAAGTGTTGACTTTGGAATCAATGGAAGAGATTGAGGAAAATAGTTTTCTAGCTATTGTGGATCAATTTCCAGATGTCTTTCCCAAAAACTTCTCAGGGTTACCATTTCTAAGGGAAGTGGAGTTTACGATTGATCTCCTTCCGGGGACCAGTCCTATTTACCTTCTATCTTATAGGATGGAACCAATAGAGTTATGGGAATTGAAATTGTATTTAGAGGATCTAGAAAGAAAGGGTTTCATTTGACCAAGTACTTCTCCATGGGAGGCATCGGTGTTGTTTGTGAAGATGGAGGATGGAACTTTTCGGTTGTGTGTTGATTATCGTAAGCTTAACTAAGTTACGATAATGAATAGATATCCACTTCCATGCATTGATGATATATTCAATCAATTAAAGGGAGCTCAGTGGTTCTCCAAGATTGACTTGCGATCAGGATATGACCAATTGTGAGTTTAGAAGGATGATATTTCAAAGATAGCTTTTAGAAGCAGATATGGCCACTACGAATATGTAGTCATGCCTTTCGGTCTAACGAATGCACCAGCGGTCTTCATGGATTTGATGAATCGAATATTTCAACAATATCTGGATTCTTTTATTGTAGTGTTTGCGGACGACATTTTAGTGTATTCAAAGACAAGGGATGATCATGAGGTGCACCTGGAAACAGTGTTACAAATCTTGAGAGATCATTATTTGTATGCCAAATTATCAAAGTGTGATTTTTGGATACAGGAAGTACGTTTCCATGGCCATTTCATTTTTGATAAGGGAGTTTCTGTTGATTCTGAAAAGATAGAAGTCGTTATCTCATGGCAACCACTGAAGAATGTGTTCGAGATATGAAGTTCTCTTGGTCTAGATGGTTACTACCACTGCTTTGTGTGTGATTTCTAACGACTATCTTCACCAATGACAGCTCTGAATAAGGATAATTCTCTCTTATAATGGATGGAATAATGTCATAAATCCTTTCAGGAACTGAAATTTCGGCATACATCAACACCTATCTTGATCTTTCCAAAATCAGGACAGGGGTATGCGGTGTATTGTGATGCTTCGAGATCAGGGTTGGGTTGTGTTCTCATGAAAATAGATCACATGGTTGCTTATGGATCAAGGCAGTTGAGGGTTCATGAGAAGAATTATCCAACACATGATTTGGAGTTAGCTTCGGTTGTCCATGCATTGAAAACATGGAGACATTATCTCTTTGGTGAGAAATTCACTGTGTTTACAGATCACAAAAGCTTGAAACAAATTTTCTCACAGCGACATTTGAACCTAAGGCAAAGGAGGTGGATGGAGTATCTCCAAATGTTTGACTTTGACTTGATTTACACACCCAAGAAAGGAAATTTGGTGGTGGATGCATTGAGTAGAAATTCATATGCTCAGTTAGCGAAAGAAGCTTCAGCTGAATGTCAGTTGATGTTGGTCTTAGCCAACAAGCATGTGGAATGTGAAGACTGAGGTGATGTTTCTATTTTCTTTTCAGCTACACTTGTTCCTGATTTAGTAAAGATAATCAAAGAAGCACAAACATCTGATGCAGAATGTCTGGTTGTAAGTTCAAAACTCAATGGTGGGGAGACCATTGAGGCTGGAAACTTGATGGGGGTTCAGTTTTTTATTTCATAGATCGGATGGTTTTACCTATGGTTTTTCAGAAAAAAATCCTTCATTCTTACCACCATTCAAGATGGGCTGTAAACCCAGGTACACAGAAGATATATAAGGAATTGAAGGCATAGTTTTGGTGGAGTTGTATGAAAAGGAAGGTGGCTGAGTTCATCTCACAGTGCTTAACTTGTCATCAGGTTAAAGCAGAGCATCAGAGACCAGCTGGTATGTTACAATCTTTGCTCATCCTAGTGTGGAAATGGGATCAATTAGAAATGGATTTTTTTATAGTTCTTCCAAGAATGGTTCGGAAATACGATGTCATTTGGGTGATAGTGGATCGTCTAACCAAGTCATCTCATTTCAACCCTATTCGTGAAACTCATATGGTGGAAGATCATTAAAAAATATATATCCGAGAAGTGGTAAAGAGGAATGGTGTACCAGTGTCTATAGTATCAGATAGAGAACTAAGGTTTACATCTCATTTTTGGAAATCATTACAGCAAGCCCTTGGATCTCAGTTGACTATGAGCATGGCGTATCATACTCAGACGGATGGGCAATCTGAGCGAACGATACAAAATTTAGAAGACATTTTGCAGGCTTTTGTAATGGATTTTGGTGGATCATGGGAGGATCAAATACCCTTAGTGGAGTTCTCATACAATAACAGCAATCAAGCCTCGATACGCATGGCTCCGTTTGAAGAATTGTATGGGTGTTCTTGTTGTTCTCCACTATGCTGGGTGGAAACGGGTGAAACTTCACTAGTCGGACCAAGACTTGTCCAAGAAACAACAGAGAAGATCCAGTTGATTAGAAGGAGGATGGAGACAGCTCAGAGTCATCATAAATCTTATGCATATCATCGTCGAAGACCATTTTTGTTCGTTGAGGGTGATCATGTCTTCTTGAGGATCTGTACAAGGCTTGGACATCGTCGTTTCGGGAAGCAGGGCAAGTTATCTCCTAGATACATTGTCTGATTATCCAATAAAAAATATATTTTAATTACATTTTAATGGTATTAAATGTTCATTTTTGATCATATGGGCTTGAGTTAGTGCATTTTCATTATGAACATTCATTCTCATCATTTGTGCACTCTATGCCTAATATACACCAATTTAGGCCCAATGAGTCATCTGATTCTAAGGAATGTAATTATAAATATTTTAATTTTATATTTTGGTAACTATATCTACACTTAAATTTGAACATTTTTCATTCAGGGATCAATGGATGATTCAAAAACGATGATGGAGATATTTGGAGATGAATGGAAGCAATTCTAGAGAAGGCAGATTGTCCATCAGCCCACTTATGAGACTGTGGGGCCCAACATACATTCCCAATGAATCCCAAATTTTGTGTGATGATAGAATAAATATTTAGGAACAAATCCCTTTTCAGGAGATAATGCTAATTCAGCCTCTATGGTAGTCATTAAGGCGGTCCACGTTAGAGATACAATTTTGGGACAGATTCTTCGGGCCAGAAAAACATCCCACTAATTTGATCCTATCTCGGAATACATAAATCCAAATGGGCCCAAATTTTACAGGCGGTTAGAAGGAATCCGGATCTCTAGTTTATTCTTCTATGGCCCACTCTGATTCTGCCATCTAGAAGGTCTTACAAACGTGTCTGTTTGGTGAAGGAAAGTTGGCTGCCACCTCGGGTCAAGGGTGGAAAAATCAACTCTCCCTTACTTTCCACCCACCTATGGCCTACCACAATTAATTGAGGAGACTTGGACTGTTGGAGGCTAGACCCAAGGGCTCAAAAATTCCAATTTAAGGCAGTGGTGTTTTAGGATTGAAGGTTCTTGGGTGATTTGTTCAATTGTAATGTTATACTGCAATTTTGTTGTCTCAAATTTGTCTTTCACATATAAGTTGTTCAATTCACTTTAGTTTCTTAATAAAAGTTCTTCTTATTCTCTTATTCTGTTGTTCTTCATATCACTTTGATACCTTTGGATCAAGGTGTGAATTTATTCACACCAAAACTTGTGAAATTATTCACAGAACGGTGGAGTGATCATTTTATTTTTGTTATTTTCTTACTTCTCCATTTCCTCCCTCATGAGTCTACTTTCTGCTTCCATTGAAACCATGGGATCAATGGAGGGATAACCCACTTATGGGTTGATCCAAGGGAGTATCAAGGGGCTATATTGGATGTTATTTATCACCCCATTAATGTATAATCACTTCTTTAATTGAGATTTTTATTTGATGATTTTTAAACTCCATCATCCTTGTTGAATTTAAGGTCACACACTTCAAGTGCTAATACGAACCTTTACCTTGAAGTGCTCAAAACATTGATCCTTCAAGTGTATAGGTGATTAGAATTAAATGGTGTAGGCATTAAACTAGTAAGTTATGATTTTGTTTTATCTCCTTAAATTAACCCATCTCAAATATAAGAAATTGAAATCATTGAAAAGGAAATACGTCCAATCCACCCCGAGCAATAAACTTAGATAAAATCATTATTTTAAATTGAATTCACTTAAGTCTCTTATAGTTCCTTTAAACCCATATAAAATCATCCAAAGTTGGCCACTTAATAGCCAAAAACAGTCCTTATAATGTGTGTGTCTATAGGTTACTTATTAGGTCTCTGTGGATTTGACAACCCAAGCTAGACTACAAGGATTGTCCTACCTTCTTCTTTTGGGTAAATTTGAGCGAGAATAAAATTTTGGAGCCATTGTCGGGGACCCAAGTAAGTCATCTAAACACCCATTCTATTATCCCTCATTTCTTCTTTTCTCATCCAAATTCTCTTATCTTGTCCCTTTCTCATTTTTTTTTCTTTTGGTGCATGTCCGCCTACACCCGTGATCAATAAAACCGTCTAGTTAGGGTGGATAGGCCTGGGGTTAGGGAGTAAAGTACACTAAGGGAACTCATTCCATTAGATCATAATCTTCCTAATACCCTAGAGTCCAAAATTGATCCAATTTCAATTGAAGGTCTTCAAGGAAACCAACTCATAAACCCGGGTGGAAACCAAAATGGAAACCCAAATGAGGCAGCCCCAAACTTGGGGAATGTGGTCGATCAAACCATGAATGACTACCTCACACCTTCATGGGCCAATGCCCCCTCATGCATTAGACACAATTCCCTAAGAGATTCCAACTACATCTTTAAACCCCATGTCCTAAACCATCTTCCCACATTCCATGGAATGGAGTCCGAGATGCCCTACCTTCACATTAAGGAGTTCAATGACATTGTAGAAACCTTGTGTCCCCCACATCAACTAGAATCAGCTAAGATGAGTTTATTTCCTTTTTCTTTAAAGTATAGAGCTAAAAATTGGCTAAATAATTTGATACCATCATCCATCAACTCTTGGTACCAACTACAAAGGGAATTCTACAAAAAATACTTTCCCCACCACAAAACAATTGCACTTAAAAATAGAATTCAAAACTTTTTTGAAAAAGAGGGAGAGTCATTCTATGAAACATGGGAGAGGTTCAAAGACACTCTAAACATGGTTTCACACCATGGTTTTTCTATACCTGAACAAGTGAGAATTTTCTATGAAGGGTTGGGTCCAGGGAATAAACAATTCATTGACATGATATGTAATGGAACCTTTAAAAAAATCCCCAAATGATGCTTACGAGTATTTAGAAATCCTTTCTGAACAAAACCAAACATGGGGAACTTCACCTTATTTTGAAAATCCACAAAGAAATACTATAATTTATACACTTAGAGAAGAGTAAATCCTTAGGGATAAACTCGAAGCACTCTCTAGGAATGTTGAAGAGATAGACCTTAGAAAAGTCCATGAAATCCAAACTGTTGACCCTGTTTGCACAATTTGTGACAAACATGACCATAAGACAAAAAAATGCCCAACCATTCCATCCATCAAGGATGTTCTTTTAGGAGGACACCCAGTGGAAGTAAATGATTTGAACTTTCAAAATCCTCAATACCAAAACACCTTCAACCCAAGGTATAACGACCACCCAGGCTTCTGCTGGAAGGATAACCAACAACCTATCCAACCACAGGGACAAAATCCTTACCCCCATCAAAACTACAAAACCCATAACTAGTTCCAAACCCAACCTATCCAATACCAACAGCCACCGGTCCATTTTCAATAAACCATCCCACCTCCAAAATATCCCCTCGGGATAAATCAATCTTCTCAAGCACCAACCCAAACGATTCCACAAAGCCTACTAGAAAAACTGTGCAAAAAAATGGAGGGGATGAACTCAGAAGTCTCTTCCCTAAAACAAGAACTTCAAACCATCAAAACTGGAAAGGCACCCATGCCTACTCAAGCGGTTCCATCCTCAACTTCAAGGGGAGAGTCAAGTTGTACTCAAACAACTCATGAAAAACTAAAGGTTGTGACTGTTTTAAGAAGTAGTAAATCAATTGATAAACCTGAACAACTAATTCAGAACCCACCTGAAGATTCAAACATGGATGAAAATTCAAATGAACCAAATGATCAAACTGAAAAACATTATAACATTTTCAAAGAAACAACTCTTCAACAAACAACCCCATAACCTGCACTATTTCCTCAATGCATGAGGGGGGAAACCAAGCCTGAATGGAGTGAAACATTGAGGGAAATATTCTCACAAGTCAAGTTGAACAGTCCTCTTCTCGATTCCATCCAAACCATACCTTCCTACTCAAAGTACCTTAAGGACTTGTGCACTTTTAAAAGAAAATTTTCACATAAAAAACCAAGTCCTTTTGGATGCTAATGTGAGTACCACCATTCAAGGGACCATTCCTCCTAAGTTGAAAGGCCCAGGTTTCCCTTAAATCAATGTTGAACTAGGAGAAAGCAAAGTTGTCAAGGCCTTGTGTGATCTAGGTGCTAGTGTCAATATTATCCCCTATGTCGTGTACTGCCAGTTAGGCCTAGAAGAAATCCAACCCACATCTGTCACACTTCAACTTGCTGATCGTAGCATTAGGGTTCCAAAGGGGATTTTAAAGGAATTTTTGGTAAAGGTTGAAAACTTCATCTACCCTGCTGACTTCATTGTCCTTGAAAACCATCAAAACTTAGGAAATATGGAACAAACCCCAATCATCTTTGGCCGTCCTTTTCTTGCAACAATCAACTCTTTTATCCGAGTCCCAAATGGGAACATGACCATTAACTTTGGGAACATGAGTCTAGACTTGAACATCTATAATGCAAGCTCACAAATAGGGGATGACGAGGACATTCATGAAGTAAACATGATAGGAAGCATTGATAATGAATCCATAGAACATCAAGGAATATTTGATGGATGTTTAAGTCAGGATGAGATTGATTTCCTTTGTTCATTTGAAGGAAGTTTATCTCCTTGGATTGAATCATTTTCAAATTTCTCTTATGATGAAGTCTTAGGTCCAACAATCAGTGAAACCTTTCAACAAACCACATTCATGGAGACCGATCAAACTTCCCTCCCTAAATCCGATCAATCCAATCTAGTAGCTGAAACTTCTACATGTGGGGAATCAATCCTGTCTAAAACTTTAGGAAATAAAATTGATCTTGATCCAATGTCCCAATCTTCTGCTGAAATTCTGAACCAACCTGATCTTGAATTGAAGGAACTTTCTCCTGCACTAAAGTATGCCTTCCTAGGGGATAATCAAACACATCCTATTGTCATTTCTTCTTCTCTTTAATCCAATCATGATAGGATGCTTCTAGATGTCCTTAAGAAACATAAGAAATCCCTTGGTTGGATCCTATCTGATATTCCTGAGATTATCCCACTTGTTGGGACTCATAGGATTGTTCTGGAATCTAATTCAAAGCCATGTCGTCAACCTCAACGGCGACTCAATCCTAATCTCATGGAGGTAGTAAGCAAGAAACTTCTGAAATAGTTAAAAGCTGGTATCATATATCTCATAGCTGAGAGTGAGTGGGTGAGCCCAATTCAAGTGGTTCCAAAAAAGGCTGGAATCATAGTGATAACCAATTAGGATGGAGAGATTCTTCCAACAAGGGTGAGTAGTGGATGGAGGGTCTTAATTGACTATAAGAAGCTAAACTCATTCACCAAGAAGGACCATTTCCCCTTACTATTCATTGACCAAGTCCTTGAGAGAGCGGTAGTTCATGCCTTCTACTGTTTCTTAGATGGGTACTCGGGGTACAATCAAATTGAGGTCTCCCTAGAGGATCAAGGGAATACTACATTCACATGTACATTTGGAACCTTTTCTTTCAAATGCATTCCCTTCGGGTTATGCAATTCCCCTGGAACCTTCTAGCGGTGCATGATGGGAATCTTCTTAGACATGGTAGGGGATTTTCTAGAGGTCTTCATGGATGAATTCTCTGTGTTTGGGGATACATTTGAGGGATGTCTGCAGAATGTGGAGAGAGTCTTGTCAAGATGTGAAGAAAAGAATCTGGTCCTAAACTGGGAAAAATGCAATTTCATGGTTAAAGAGGGACTTGTTCTAGGCCATATGGTCTCGAGTAGGGGGATTGAAGTTGATAAAGCAAAGGCTGACATCATTCTTCACCTTCCATCACCCAAAACTATCAATAAAGTGAGGTTTTTCTTAGGACATGCTGGTTTCTATAGAAGATTCATCAAGGAATTTAGTTCAATATCATGTCCCCTTTGTGATCTCCTTGTAAAGGATGCTCCATTTGTTTGGATAGAAATCTGTGAGGGTTCATTCTCAACCCTCAAATCCTCTCCCACCTCTCCTCCCATTATGAAATCTCCAAATTAGAACCTTCCTTTCGAACTTATGTGTGATGCCAGTGACTTTGTTGTTGGAGTTGTGTTAGGAAAACGCTATGATAAAACTCCTTATGTCATTTCTTATGAAAGAAAATCCTTAAATGATGCCCAAATAAACTACACCACTACTGAAAAGGAGTTACTTTCTATTGTGTTTGCTTTAGAGAAGTTTAGGTCCTACCTCTTAGGATCCCCCATCGCTGTGTTCACTGACCATTTTGCACTAAAATACCTCTTCAAAAAACAAGATGCCAAGGCTAGACTGATTAGGTGGGTCCTTCTCTTACAAGAATTTGACCTCATAATCAAGGATAAAAAGGGTGTTGAAAATTTTTTAGTTGATCACCTCTCTAGGATGGAATTAAAAGACAACTCAAATTGCCTTTCTGTGTCTGATTCATTTCCTGATGAACACCTATACTCTGTGAGTGACTGCCCTTGGTATGTCGACATAGCCAAGTTTTTAGTTACAGGAGTCATTCCAAAATTATTAGGGACTCAAGCTCGAAGGAAATTCCTTTATGATATTAGACACTATGTGTTTGATGATCCATACCTCTATAAGTTCTGCCCTGACCAAGTCATTAGGAGGTGTGTTCCAGAATCTGAACAAGAGTTCATCATAGTGAGGCATGTGGAGGTCAATTTTCCTCTAAGAAAACATCTACTAATATTCTTCAATGTGGTCTCTTTTTGCCCACCCTCTCAAGGTACTCTTACACATTTTGTCAAAGTTGTCCTAGGTGTCAACAAATAGGGTCCATCACAAAAAAGGAATCAAATTCCACTCACTCCCATCTTAGTGGTTGAAATCTTTGACTGTTGGGGAATTGATTTCATGGGTCCCTTCCCAAACTCTCATGGATACCTCTACATACTCTTAGATGTTGATTATGTCTCAAAATGGGTTGAGGTCATTCCCACTAAGTCCAATGATCATCATGTTGTGATTCGATTTCTGAAAGAGAACATATTTTCACGATTTGTAATTCTTAGGGCTCTAATCAGTGATTGAGGAACTCATTTCTGCAACCGCCCATTCTTTTCACTCATTTCTAAGTATGGTATTTCTCATAAAGTGTCCACTGCATACCATCCTCAAACCAATGGTTAAGCTGAGTTAGCGAATAAGGAGAATAAGCAAATTCTTGAAAAAACTGTCAACCCCTCTAGGAAAGATTGGTCTGAGAAACTCTTAGATGCTCTTTGGGCCTATAGAACCGCATATAAAACCATTTTAGGGATGTCCCCATATAGGTTGGTTTATGGTAAAGCATTCCATTTTCCAGTGGAGATTGAACATAAGGCCTTTTGGGCAATTAAGAAAATGGATTGTGACCTCTCATTGGCCGGAACAAAAAGGAAATTAGATCTCAATGAACTGGAGGAATTAAGGATGGAGGCTTATAAAAATTAAAGGATCAATAAAGCTAGAGTTCAAGCCTACCAATCTAGGAATATCATGGTAAAACATTTTGAACCGGGAAAACTTGTGCTCTTGTATAGTTCAAAACTTCATTTACACCCAGGAAATTTAAGTTCTAGATGGTCAGGTCCTTTCATAGTGCATCATGTATACCCCCATGGGGCAGTAGAGATTCAAGATCCCACTAGTGGTCACATTTTCAAGGTCAATGGTCAAAGGTTAAAAACATTCATTGAATCATTCAATAAACTGGAAATAGATGTTGAGTTAATTGAGCCAATCTATGAACCAGAAAAAAATTGATAAATTTAGGATCTATGTCGGGCTAACGACGTTAAACAAAGCGTTGCATGAGAGGCAACCGGTGGTTTTTATGTTTCTAAACTTTCTGAATCATCTTTATTTTTCAAATAAGATTAATTAATAATTTTTATATTTAAAAATAAAAAAAAATAGACTTTTCACATGTTCTTCTATTATGAGTATGGATGGGTACGAAAGGGGAGCACCATATTCATCTGTGTCACGTGGTGTGATCCTTGAGTAATATCTTACCCATAAATTTAAAAAGAATACAATGTATCATCAGTTTATTTTATTGTATTTTTATTATTTTATAGGTTGAGATAAAAATAATAAAAATAATAATAATATAATAATAATTAAAAAATGGGACACACCATAGGCCGTGGGGAAAACCCCGTCACAACCGGCGAAGCCGCGGGGACTCGAACCCGGGACCAAAGGGAGACAGGGGCGCGCGCTTACCACTGACCTACGGCTTAATGTGCTTACTTATTCTATAATTTTTATATATATACTTATATTTTACTTATATATATATATATTTTTTTTTGTTTTTTTCCTTTTTCCACTCGGGAACTTTGCAAGCGACATGGATATCAAAGGACTAAATTCGAGCGACAAGAACTTCAAACTTCAACCACTAGGTGACTTCATTCCATGATTCTCATATTTAAATTTCCTTATTGAACTCCCCTTTTATTCCTCTACCCCGTTCTAAATTTTATTTTTACGAAACTAGGGACAATTTCATTCTAAGTTGGGGGGTGTGGAAACAAAATGTTTGTTTAAAAAAAACAATGATAAAAAAAAAGAAGTAAAATTCCTTTATCATTCATATAATAACATCTTTTCTCACATTAATACTACATAGAAAATAACTTTTATTTCCTTGACTCTTAATTTAATTCATGATTAAGTTTAAAAGCATTGATTTTGGAAGTTTGGTTGTCCAATGAAAATTTTCTTCATTTTTATTTTCATCCATTAAATCAAAATGCCACAATGCACGTCCTCTAGACTGTGGGGTACTAATTTTAATTTTTGGGGTCCCATAATAAATATCATAGGCTGGTTTTATTTTTATGAATAATATGAGTATTCAAAAAAATACAAAAAAAATTGTGTGTAGAGAAGTGGATTGATAAAATGCGAGGCTTTCGGCACTTGGCGATCGTGACTCCGGAGTTGTCTAGACCTGAGTTTTTCAATCTATCTATATTTATGGTAATATGACTTTGTTTTTTATTAAGTTAACTCGAGATGATGCCCGATTATGTGGTCTTCACTTGGTGCCCTAAGGCCTTTGAGTCTGGGAGTCAACGGCAAAGTCTTGCTACATGGGTTAATTTGATTAACTGCAATCTAAATTACTATAGCAATATTGCAAAAAAAATCCAAAAAAAGTGGAATGAAGAATACTCATATTAGGATTAAATGTGATTCCACCTAGTGCTTCCATGATTTCCCCCTTGAATGAAAATGAACCCCCATATCTATTGTGATTCACAACACATCATTACACCTAATTGAGTTGGATGAAGTATGATGATGGATTTGATCAAAGGAATGGGCTTGGGATTGGGATCTGATTTTAAATTAATCTTGTTTTAAATTATCTTGATAGGTTATAGAAATATATTTGTGTGCAGTTTATATTGTGATCATTGTTTGTTATAATGTGTTTGAAGAAAGGAATTCAAATAAAATCATTGATTTTTTTGCTCGAAACTAGAAAATATCAAGTTTGGGGGTGTGATTATCCAATAAAAACATATATTTTAATTACATTTTAATGGTATTAAATTTTCATTTTTGATCTTATGGGCCTAAGTTAATGCATTTTCATTATGAACATCCATTCTCATCATTTGTGCACTTCATGCCTAATATACACCAATTTAGGACCAATGAGTCATCTGATTCTAAGGAATGTAATTATCAATATTTTAATTTGATATTTTTGGAACTATATATAAACTTAAATGTTAACATTTTTGATTCAGGGATCAATGGATGATTCATAAACGATTATGGAGATATTTGGAGATGAATGGAAGCAATTCTAGTGAAGGCAGATTGGACATCATCCCACGTATGAGACTGTGGGGCCCAACATACAGGCCCAATAAATCCCAAATTTTGTGGGATGATATAAGAAATGTTTAGGAACAAATCACACTTCAGGATATAACGCTAATTCGGCTTCTATGGTGGTCATTAAGGAGGCCCAGGTTAGAGATACAATTCTAGGCCAGATTCTGTGGGCCAAAAAAACATCCCACTACTTTGATCATATCTCGGAATACACAATTCCAAATGGGCCCAAACTATACAGGAGGTTATAAAACATCTGGAGATCCATTTTCTTCTTCTATGTCCCACTCGGATTCGGCCATCTAGAAGGTCTTCTAAATGTGTCTGTTCGGTGAAGGAAAGATGGATGCCACCTCGGGTCAAGGGTGGAAAAATCAACTCTCCCTTACTTTCCACCCACCTATGGCCTACCACAATTAATTGAGAAGACTTAGAATGTTGGAGGCTCGACCCAAGGGCTCAAAAATGACTATTTAAGGCAGTGGTTTTGGAGTATTGAAGGATCTTGGGTGATTTGTTCAATTGTGATGTTATGCTGCAATTTTGTTGTCTCAAATTTGTCTTTCAGATGTAAGTTGTTCAATTCACTTTAGTTTCTTAATAAAATTTCTTATTCTTCTCTTATTCTATTGTTATTCATATAAATTTGATACCTTTGGATCAAGTTATGAATTTATTCACACCAAACCTTGTGAAATTTTTCACACAACGGTGGAGTGATCATTTTATTTTTGTTGTTTTCTTACTTCTCCATTTCCTCCCTCATGAGTCTACTTTCCACTTCCATTGAAACCATGGGATCAATGGAGGGCTAACACACTTATGGGTTGATCCAAGGGAGTAGAAAGGGGCTGTATTGGATGTTATTTATCACCCAATTAATTTATAATCACTTCTTTAATTGATATTTTTATTTAATGATTTTTAAACTCCATCATCCTTGTTGAATTTAAGGCCACACACTTCAAGTGTTAATACGAACCTTTACCTTGAAGTGATCAAAACATTGATCCTTAAAGTGTATAGGTGATTAGTATTAAAGGGTGTAGGCATTAAACCAGTAAGTTGTGATGTTTTTTTATCTCCTTAAATGAACGCATCTCAAATATAAGAAATTGAAATCATTGAAAAGGAAATACATCCAATCCACCCCGAGCAATAACCTAGGATAAACTCATTATTTTAAATTGAATTCACTTAAGTCTCTTAGAGTTCCTTTAAACCCATCTAAAATCAACCAAAGTTGGCTACTTAATATCCAAAAACAGTCCTTAGAATGTGCATGTCTATAGGTTACTTCTTAGGTCTCTGTGGATTCGACAACCCAAGCTAGACTACAAGGACCGTCCTACCTTCTTCTTTTGGGTAAATTTGAGAGAGATTAAAATTTCGGCACTATTGTTGGGGACCCAAGTAATTCATCTAAACACCCATTCTATTCTCCCCCATTTCTTCTTTTCTCATCCAAATTCTCTTATCTTGTCCATTTCTCTTTTTTTTTCTTTTGGCGCATGTCCGCCTACACCCGTGATCAATCAAACCGTCTAGTTAGGGTGGATAGTCCTGGGGTTGGGGAGTCAAGTACACCAAGGGAACTCATTCCATTATATCATAATCTTCCTAATACCCTATAGTCCAAAATTGAGCCAATTTCAATGGAATGTCTTCAAGGAAACCAACTCATAAACCCGGGTGGAAACCAAAATGGAAACCCAAATGAGGCAGCCCCAAACTTGGGGAATGCGGTCGATCAAACCATGAATGACTACCTCACACCTTCCTGGAACAATTCCCCCTCATGCATTAGACACAATTTCCTAGGAGATTCCAACTACATCTTTAAACCCCATGTCCAAAACCATCTTCCCACATTCCATGGAATGGAGTCCGAGATTCCCTACCTTCACATTAAGGAGTTCAATGACATTATAGAAACCATGTGTCCCCCTCATCAACTAGAATCAGCTAAGATGAGTCTATTTCCTTTTTCTTTAAAGGATAGAGCTAAAAATTGGCTAAAAAATTTGAGACCATAATCCATCAACTCTTGGTACCAACTACAAAGATAATTATACAAAAAAAACTTTCCCCACCACAAAATAATTGCACTTAAAAAGAGAATCCAAAACTTTTTTGAAAAAGTGGGAGAGTCATTCTAGGAAACATGGGATAGGTTCAAAGACACTATAAACATGGTTCCACACCATTTTTTTTCTATACCTGAACAAGTGATAATTTTCTATGAAGGGTTGGGTCCAGGGAATAAACAATTCATTGACATGATGTGTAATGGAACCTTTAAAAACAAAGCCCCAAATGATGCTTACGAGTATCTAGAATGCCTTTCTGAACAAAACCAAACATGGGTAACTTCACCTTATTCTGAAAAGCCACAAATAACTACTGGTATTCATACACTTAGAGAAGAGGAAAGCCTTAGGGCTAAACTTGTAGCACTCTCTAGGAAGGTTGGAGAGATAGACCTTAGGAAAGTCCATGAAATCCAAACTGTTGACCCTGTTTGCACAATTTGTGAAAAACATGACCATAAGACAGACAACTGCCCAACCATTCCATCCATCAAGGATGTTCTTTTAGGAGGACCCCCAGTGGAAGTAAATGCTTTGAACTTTCAAAATCCTCAATACCAAAACACCTTCAACCCAAGGTATAACGACCACCCAGGCTTCTGCTGGAAGGGTAACCAACAACCTAGCCAACCACAGGGACAAAATCCTTACCCCCATCAGAACTACCAAACCCATAACCAGTTCCAAACCCAACCTATCCAATACCAAGAGCCACCGGTCCATTTTCAACAAACCATCCCACCTCCAAAATATCCCCCCGGGATAAACCAATCATCTCAAGCACCAACCCAAACTATTCCACAAAACCTACTAGAACAACTGTGCAAAAAAATAGAGAGGATGAACTCAGAAGTCTCTTCCCTAAAACAAGAACTTCAAACCATCAAAACTGGAAAGGCACCCATGCCTACTTAGGTGGTGCCTTCCTCAACTTCAAGGGGAGAGTCAAGTTGTACTCAAACAACTCATGAACAACTAAAGGCTATGACTATTTTAAGAAGTGGGAAATCAATTGAGAAACCTGAACAACTAATTCAGAACCCACCTAAAAATTCAAACATGGATGAAAATTAAAATGAACCAAATGATCAAACTAAAAAACATGATAACATTGTCAAAGAAACAACTCTTCAACAAACAACCCCAAAACCTGCACCATTTTCTCAACGCATGAGGGGGGAAACCATGCCTGAATTGAGTGAAACATTAAGGGAAATCTTCTCACAAGTCAAGTTGAACATTCCTCTTCTCGATGCCATCCAAGCCATACCTTCATACTCAAAGTACCCTAAGGACTTATGCACTTTTAAAAGAAAATTTTCACATAAAAACCAAGTACTTTTGGCTGCTAATGTGAGTACCACCATTCAAGGGACCATTCCTCCTAAGTTGAAAGACCCAGGTTGCCCTTACATCAATGTTGAACTAGGAGAAAGCAAAGTTGTCAAGGCCTTGTGTGATCTAGGTGCTAGTTTCAATCTCATACTCTATGTCGTGTACTTCTAGTTAGGCCTAGAAGAACTCCAACCCACATTTGTCACACTTCAACTTGCTGATCGTAGCATTAGGGTTCCAAAGGGGATTTTAAAGGACGTTCTGGTAAAGGTTCAAAACTTCATCTACCCTGCTGACTTCATTGTCCTTGACAACCATCCAAACTTAGGAAATAAGGAACAAACCCCAATCATCCTTGGCCATCCTTTTCTTACAACAATCAACTCTGTTATCCGAGTCCGAAATGGGAACATGACCATCACCTTTGGGAACATGAGTCTAGACTTGAACATCTATAATGAAAGCTCACAAATAGGGGATGACGAGGACATTCATGAAGTAAACATGATAGGAAGCATTGATAATGAATCCATAGAACATAAAGGAATATTTGATGGATGTTTAAGTCAGGATGAGATTGATTACCTTTGTTCATATGAAGGAAGTTTATATCCTTGGATTGAATCATTTTCAAATTTCTCTTATGATGAAGTCTTAGGTCCAACAATCAGTGAAACCTCTCAGAAAACCAAATTCATGGAGACCGATCAAACTTCCTTCCCTAAATCTGATCAAGCCAATCTAGTAGCTGAAACTTCTACATGTGGGGAATCAATCCTGTCTAAAACTTTAGGAAATAAAATTGATCTTGATCCAATGTCCCAATCTTCTGCTGAAATTCTGAACCAACCTGATCTTGAATTGAAGGAACTTCCTCCTGCAGTAAATTATGCCTTCCAAGGGGACAATCAAACACATCCTATTGTCATTTCTTCTTCTCTTTAAGCCAATCATGAGAGGATGCTTCTAGATGTCCTTAAAAAACATAATAAAGCCATTGGTTGGACCCTATCTGATATTCCTGGGATTAGCCCACTTGTTGGGACTCATAGGATTGTTCTGGAATCTGATTCAAAGCCATGTCGTCAACCTCAATGGAGACTAAATCCTAATATCATGGAGGTAGTAAGGAAGGAACTTCTGAAATTGTTAAAAGCTGGTATCATATATCCCATAGCTGAGAGTGAGTGGGTGCGCCCAATTCAAGTGGTTCCAAAAAAGGCTGGAATCACAGTGATAACTAATGAGGATGGAGAGATTATTCCAACAAGGGTGAGTAGTGGATGGAGGGTCTGTATTGACTATAGGAAGCTAAACTCATTCACCAAGAAGGACCATTTCCCCTTACCATTCATTGACCAAGTCCTTGAGAGAGTGGCAGGTCATGCCTTCTACTGTTTCTTAGATGGGTACTCGGGGTACAATAAAATTGAGGTCTCCCTAAAGGATCAAGGTAAGACTACATTCACATGTCCATTCAGAACCTTTGCTTTCAAACGCATGCCCTTCGGGTTATGCAATGCCCCTGGAACCTTACAGCGGTGCATGATGGGAATATTCTCAAACATGGTAGGGGATTTTCTAGAGGTCTTCATGGATTAATTCTTTGTGTTTGGGGATACATTTGAGGGATGTCTGCATCATGTGGAGAGAGTCTTGTCAAGATGTGAAGAAAAGAATCTGGTCCTAAACTGGGAAAACTGCCATTTCATGGTTAAAGAGGGACTTGTTCTAGGGCATCTGGTCTCGAGTAGGGGGATTGAAGTTGATAAAGCAAAGGTTGACATCATTCGTCACCTTCCATCACCCAAAACTGTCAAGGAAGTGAGGTCTTTTTTAGGACATGCTGGTTTTTATAGAAGATTCATCAATGGCTTTAGTTCAATATCCCGTCCCCTTTGTGCTCTCCTAGTAAAGGATGCTCCATTTGTTTGGACAGAAATCTGTGAGGGTTCATTCTCAACCCTCAAATCCTCTCTCGCCTCTCCTCCCATTATGAAATCTCCAAATTGGAACCTTCCTTTTGAACTTATGTGTGATGCCAGTGACTTTTATGTTAGAGTTGTGTTTGTACAACGCTGTGATAAAACTCCTTATGTCATTACTTATGCAAGAAAATCCATAAATCATGCCCAAATTAACTACACCACTACTGAAAAGGAGTTACTTGCTATTGTGTTTGCTTTATAGAAATTTAGGTCTTACCTCTTAGGATCCCCCATCACTATGTTCACTGACCATTCTGCACTAAAATACCTCTTCCAAAAACAAGATGCCAAGCCTAGACTGATTAGGTGGCTCCTTCTCTTACAAGAATTTGACCTCACAATCAAGGATAAAAAGGGAGTTGAAAATGTTTTAGCTGATCACCTCTCTAAGATGTAATTCAAAGACAACTCAAATCATCTTTCTGTGTCTGATTCATTTCCTGATGAACACCTATACTCTATGAGTGACTTCCCTTGGTATGCCGACATAGCCAATTTCTTAGTTACAGGAGTCATTCCAAAATTATTAGGGACTCAAGATAGAAGGAAATTCATTTCTGATATTAGAAACTATGTGTTTGATGATCCATACCTCTATAAGTTCTGCCCTGACCAAGTCATTAAGAGCTGTGTTCCAGAATCTGAACAAGAGTCAATCCTTAAATTCTGTCATAGTGAGGCATGTGGAGGTCACTTTTCCTCTAAGAAAACATATGATAAGATTCTTCAATGTGGTTTCCTCTGGCCCACCCTCTCAAGGGACTCCTACACATTTTGTCAATGCTGTCCTAGGTTTCAATAAGTAGGGTCCATCACAAAAAGGAATCAAATGCCACTCACTCCCATCTTAGTGGTTGAAATCTTTGACTGTTGGGGAATTGATTTCATGGGTCCCTTCCCAAACACTCGGGGATACCTCTACATACTCTTAGCTATTGATTATGTATCAAAATGGGTTGAGGCCATTCCCACTAATTCCAATGATCATCAAGTTGTGATTCGATTTCTGAAAGATAACATATTTTCCAGATTTGGAATTCCTAGGGCTATAATCAGTGATCGAGGAACCCATTTCTACAACTGCCCATTCTCTTCACTCATGTATAAGTATGGTATTTCTCATAAAGTGTCCACTGCCTACCATCCTCAAACCAATGGTCAAGCTGAGTTAGCGAATAGGGAGATTAAGAAAATTCTTGAAAAAACTGTCAACCCCTCTAGGAAAGATTGGTCTGAGAAACTCTTAGATTCTCTTTGGGACTATAGAACCGCATATAAAACCATTTTTGGAATGTCCCCATATATGTTTGTTTATGGTAAAGCATTAAATTTTCCAGTGGAGATTGAACATAAGGCCTTTTGGGAAATTAAGAAAATGGATTATGACCTCTCATTGGCCAGAACAAAAAGGAAATTAGATCTCAATGAACTGGAGGAATTAAGGATGGAGACTTCTGAAAATTCAAGGATTAATAAAGCCAGAGTTCAAGCCTACCAATCTAGGAATATCAAGGTCAAACATTTTGAACTAGGAAAACTTGTGCTCTTGTATAGTTCAAAACTTCATTGACACCTGGGAAAGTTAAGGTCTAGATGGTCAGGTCCTTTCATAGTGCATCATGTATACCACCATGGGGTAGTAGAGATTCAAGATCCCACTAGTGGAAAAATTTTCAAGGTCAATGGTCAAAGGTTAAAAACATTCATTGAATCATTCAATAAACAGGAAATAGATGTTGAGTTAATTGATCCAATCTATGAACCAGAAAAAAATTGATAAATTTAGGATCTATGTTGGGCTAACGACGTTAAACAATGAGCTGCACAGGAGGCAACCCGTGGTTTTTATGTTTCTAATCATTCTGAATCATATTTATTTTTCAAATAAGATTAATTAATCATTTTTATATTTAAAAATAAAAAAATATACTTTTGACCTGTTCTTCTATTATGAGTATGGATGGGTACGAAAGGGGAGCACCATATTCATCTGTGTCACGTGGTGTGATCCTTGAGTAATACCTTGCCCAGAAATTTAAAAAGAATACAATGTATCATCATTTTAATTTGTTGTATTTTTATTATTTTATAGGTTAAGATAAAAATAATAATAATAATATAATAATTAAAAAAGGGGACATGCCATAGGCCGTGGGGCAAACCCCGTCACAACCGGCGAAGCCGCGGGGACTCGAACCCGGGACCGAAGGGAGACAGTGGCGCGCGCTTACCACTGACCTACGGCTTAATGTGCTTACTTATTCTATAATTTTTATATATATACTTATATTTTACTTTTATATATATATATATATATTTGTTTTGTTTTTTTGTTTTCATTTTTCCACTCAGGAACTTTGCAAGCGGCATGGATATCAAAGGACTAAATTCGAGCAACAAGAACTTCAAACTTTAACCACCAGGTGACTTCATTACATGATCCTCATATTTCAATTTCCTTATTGAACTCCCCTTTTATTCCTCTACCCCATTCTAAATTTTATTTTTACGACACTAGGGACAGTTTCATTCTAAGTTGGGGGGTGTGGAAACAAAATGTTTGTTTAAAAAAACAATGATAAAAAAAAAGAAGTAAAATTCCTTTATCATTCATATAATAACATATTTGCTCACATTAAAACTACATAGCAAATAACTTTTATTTCCTTGACACTTAATTTAATTCATGATTAAGTTTAAAAGCATTGATTTTGGAAGTTTGGTTGTCCAATGAAAATTTTCATCATTTTTATTTTCATCCATTAAATCAAAATGCCACAATGCACGTCCTCTAGACTGTGGGGTACTAATTTAAATTTTTGGGGTCCCATAATAAATAGCATAGGCTGGTTTTATTTTTATGAATAATATGAGTATTCAAAAAAATACAAAAAAAATTTGCGTGTAGAGCAGTGGATTGATAAAATGCGAGGCTTTTGGCACTTGGGAATCATGACTCCAGAGTTGTCTAGCCCTGAGTTTTTCAATCTATCTCTATTTATGGTAATATTACTTTGTTTTTTATTAAGTTAACTCGAGATGATGCCCGAGTATGTGGGCTTCACTTGGTTCCCTAAGGCCTTTGAGTCTGGGAGTCATCGGCAAAGTCTTGCTACATGGGTTAATTTGATTAACTGCATTCTCAATTACTATAGAAATATTGCAAAAAAAATACAAAAAAAAGTGGAATGAATAATACTCATATTAGGATTAAATGTGATTCCACCTAGCGCTTCAATGATTTCCCCCTTGAATGAAAATGAATCCCCATATCTATTGTGATTCACAACACATCATTACACCTAATTGAGTTGGATGAAGTATGATGATGGATTTGATCAAAGGAATGGGCTTGGGATTGGGATCTTCTTTTAAATTAATCTTGTTTTAAATTATCTTGATAGGTTATAAAAATATATTTGTGTGCAGTTTAAATTGTGAGCACTGTTTGTTATATTGTGTTTGAAGAAAGGAATTCAAATAAAATCATTGAATTTTTTTCTCGGGACTAGCAAATATCAAGTTGGGGGTGTGATTTTCCAATTAATACATATATTTTAATTACATTTTAATGGTATTAAATGTTCATTTTTGATCTTATGGGCCTGAGTTAGTGCATTTTCATTATGAACATCCATTCTCAACATTTGTGCACTTCATGCCTAATATACACCAATTTAGGCTCAATGAGTCATTTGATTCTAATGAATGTAATTATCAATATTTTAATTTGATATTTTTGTAACTATATCTACACTTAAATTTTAACATTTTTCATTCAGTGGTCAATGGATGATTCATAAACGATGATGGTGATATCTAGAGATGAATGGAAGCAATTCTAGAGAAGGCAGATTGGACATCATCCCACTTATTAGACTATGGGGCCCAACATACAGGCCCAATGAATCCCAACTTTTGTGTGATGATATAATAAATGTTTAGGAACAAATCACTCTTCAGGATATAATGCTAATTCGGCCTCTATGGTGGTCAGTAAGGTGGCCCAAGTGAGAGATACAATTCTGGTCCAGATTCTGCGGGCCAGAAAAACATCCCACTAATTTGATCATATCTCGGACTCCAAAACTCCAAATGGGCCCAAATGTTACAGGAGGTTATAAGAAATCAGGAGATACAGTTTTTAGTCTATGGACCACTCTGATTCGTCCATATAGAAGGTCTTCCAAATGCGCCCATTCGGTGAAGGAAAGCTGGCTGCCACCTCGGGTCAAGGGTGGAAAAATCAACTCTTCCTTACTTTCCACCTACCTATGGCCTACCACAATTAATTGAGGAGACTTGGAATGTTGGAGGCTCGACCCAAGGGCTCAAAAATTACTATTTAAGGCAGTTTTGTTTCAGGATTGAAGTTTCTTGGGTGCTTTGTTCAATTGTAATGTTATGCTGCAATTTTGTTGTCTCAAATTTGTCTTTCACATGTAAGTTGTTCAATTCACTTTAGTTTCTTAATAAAAGTTCTTCTTATTCTCTTATTATGTTTTTATTCATATCACTTTGATACCGTTGGATCAAGGTGTGAATTTATTCATACCAAACCTTGTGAAATTATTCACACAACGGTGGAGTGATCATTTTGTATTTGTTGTTTTCTTACTTCTCCATTTCCTCCCTCATGAGGCTACTTTCCGCTTCCATTGAAACCATGGGATCAATGGAGGGATAACCCACTTATGGGTTGATCCAATGGAGTAGAAAGAGGCTGGATTGGATGTTATTTATCACCCTATTAATGTATAATCACTTCTTTAATTGATATTTTTATTTGATGATTTTTAAACTCCATCATCTTTGTTGTATTTAAGGTCACACACTTCAAGTTCTAATACGAACCTTTACCTTGAAGTGCTCAAAACATTGATCCTTAAAGTGTATAGGTGATTAGTATTAAAGTTTGTAGTCATTAAACCAGTAATTTATGATGTTGTTTTATCTCCTTAAATGAACCCATCTCAAATATAATAAATTGAAATCATTGAAAAGGAAATACGTCCAATCCACCCCAAGCAATAACCTAGGATCAACTCATTATTTTAAATTGAATTCACTTAAGTCTCTTAGAGTTCCTTTAAACCCATCTAAAATCAACCAAAGTTGGTCACTTAATAGCCAAAAACAGTCCTTATAATGTGCGTGTCTATAGGTTACTTCTAAGGTCTCTGTGGATTCGACAACCCAAGCTAGACTACAAGGACTGTCCTACCTTCTTCTTTTGGGTAAATTTGAGCAAGAATCATTGGCCCTTTTGAGATACTGGAATGGGTTGGAGAGGTGGAATATCGGTTATCCTTACCACCATGGTTCAGTTTGTTGCATAATGTGTTTCATGTATCTCAGTTGAAAAAGTATCAGCCTAATCCTGACCATGTGTTCAGATGGGATCACATTCACCTAGAGCTGGATGCTTCATTGATACATATCCCAGTACAGATTTTGGATAGGCAAGAGAAATTATTTTGGGGGAAAAGCATGGGTCTAGTTTGGGTTTTATGGTAGCATGGTCAGATTTAGGAAGAGACTTGGGAACGTGAGAAGGAAATGAAATAGCAGTGGTCGGAACTCTTTTAGTTGGGTGAAGGTTTCTAATTTCCGAGGACGGAAAGACCAATAGTGGGGAGAATTTAGTACCCCTGGTTTCCGGTATGTAATCCTTTATTGATTCTTTTAATGGTTTTAAAGTTAAGGGTGATGAATGGGAGAGTTGGGAGAACTTTAAATGATGTTTGAGGCAAAGAGGAAGTCGCACGGGTGGTGCACGGGTTGTCTAAATCGTGCGGCTAAACCGTGCATAGTTGGCCATTGAGGTAGTAGCCTCCGCACGGGCGGTGCACGGTTTGTCTAATGGTGTGACCAAACCATGAATGGACTGTCTTTCGAGGTAGTGGCTAATGCACGGTTAGCGCACGGTTTTTCTAACCGTGCGAGCAAACTGTTCGGCCACTTAAATGGGATCCTATAAAGGTGGATCTCGCGCGTTTTTGCCTATAAGTTGCTCATTTTTTCTTTTGAGAGGCCCTAACTTGGTATTTTTCTTCTACTAAGGTTATAGAAGGTTCTCCCATTGTTCTGGAGGTGATATGAAGGCTTATCTTGGAAAATAGAAGCCATATTCTTAAGGTATGTGATCGTTCTTCATTGTTCTTGATCGGTTTCTTAGATCTACTTCTCCTCTTCTCTCGGTTTCTTAGATATACACCCTTTATGGATAGATATAAGTGTTTTGATGCCAAATATGATGATATTTGGTCTTTATATTTCTAGGATAATATATCTACGGTGGGTTTCTGAAGAACCAACTTTGTTTTCTTGTGTGTTCTCTGTTTGTTGGGGTTTTCATCAAAACCTTTGAGGTAGGAGGCTTCTTTCTCAACTCCACTTAGTATAACTAAATGGGATGATTTTAAATTTAGTGTGTGGTGTTGAATTGATTGTGATTTGGTTGTTTAACACTTTTTGGAAACCTTCTTGAGTGATGGTTGTGAAATCTGGAAAATTGGGGATTTTGGATGAGTGCTTTGGTTCTTAATTTTAAAAATGAGATTTTCAAATGGGGATTTTTTGGAATTGTGACACATGGTTCGGATTAAATTTTTTAAATAAAATTGAATGTTTTATTGAAGTGAAATGAATATTTTAAATTTATTTATTCTTTGGTTATCAATAAAAGTATAGTTTTATTGAAATGGTTTGAATTGGTTGAACACACTTGGTTTTTAACATGATGGTTCTGTGTGTTCATGGGAATGTGGTACGGATAAGGGTTAGGGGTATCCCCCATTAGTGTTGGGATGGATAATTGTTAGGTATCTCCCCCAAAAAACATTCATATTTCATTCGAAACGGATAATGGTTAGGGGTCTCCCCCATCAGTGTTGGGATGGATAAGGGTTAGGGATCTCCCTCGTCAAACATTCATGTGCATTTGGGTTGGATAAGGGTAAGAAGTCTCCCCCATCATTGTTGGTATGGATAAGGGTTAGGGTTTTCCCCCTCTTCTAGGTATCATGAATGGTTGTTTGCATGGGTTTTTGGAATGGTTGGGTATTCCAAAAAGGGATATTGTGAAATGGTTATAAAGATTGTTTGGTTATTTTTCTGTAAAAATAACTTGCTAGAAAATTGGTTTAAATTGATCTTGGAATGCCTCTGGTTATGAATGGTTTTGGGAAACTTGTTTATATTTATTTATAAACTTATTTTGAGAAAATTTTTCATATAAAATGATCTTTAAATAAATGTTTCTAACCTTTCTATCCTAGTGGTGTGAGTAGGGAAGTCATTGGGGAAACCTACTAAGTTTTATACTCACCGCTGCTTTGGCACTTTGGTGCTTTTATAGATTTTGTATTCCGGGACACAGTTAAAGGTAAAGTATCTTATTTCTAGTGGATCATGGTGATGCTTGGGAGATTTTGTGGAGCTTGGAGCTTGTGGAACATGGATTCGTGGTGTCTTTTGAGAGTCTTGAGTTATTCATCTACTATATACCTTGATGCTTAGTTTGGTCTTCTGTTGTTGTATACTTGATGTGGTTTGACATAAATAAAGTTGTTTAGTGGTCATTAATTTGTTCATCCATCATATAGTGAATGTTTAGTTATGCTTGGTTGGTTTATGGGTTATTTATTAAAGGGTAAATCATCACCCAACTTGTATTTCAAACCCTTCGGCATTTATTTCCCACCTTTGGCATCTTGGGGATGTCACTTAAGGCCTAGTAATGACTTGTTGAGCTATCAAGCCAATAATAATTGGTGGGTCATTACAGTCATGACTACATGTTTCTCCAAATCATGATATAAATAATGATTTATTGAATGTTACGCATAGCTAGACTATCTCCAACCATCCAAAAGGCTCAAAGATGCACTAAAATGAATGAGATCGCTATTAGTAGAATAAAATCAATATGAATATAATTGAATATACATCATCATTCCTGGTATGTTAGAAATTGTTGGAGGAAAGTAAATCATCTATGGTGATGGCGAAACCCTAACCCATAACTAAATGGAAATGGGAAAACATCACTCGGGAATTTGTCATAGATCTTCTATATACATCTAGAGAAAATATTTCCTTCTAGGATGTTGTGGATAATTATTCATGGATTTCTCACATCATTTCAATTTGAGAAGAATTTTCAATCGATCTACATGAAATTAATTATATAAAGGAAGTGGTGATGCTGCATTGATCATCACAATTAACTTTATCTATGATATATCAAACGTTTTGATCAATGTTCCTAAAAACCATCCAATATGATAAAAAATTGAATTTACCATTAGTAAAAATTATCACCCCCAATATGGTGTCCAATATAAGAAAACTATATAGAAAATTGAGTATTTGTTGATAGAATTCAAGATGAACATTAAATTGGGACAAGATCAATATCTTCCTCAAGTCATGTTTTCATACAATAATAGCTTTCACTTAGGCATATAAATATCTCTATATAAATTCTTATACGATAGAATATGTGTAACACTAGAATACATGGATGATCTTGGTGAATGTGTGAAATATGGACTAGAAATAAAAAAACTAAAATTAGAAATGATCATGATGATTTATCAATAGATCAAGTTAGCTTAATGTCGATAAAAGAAATATGTTAATAAATATTGTAAATATTGTTAGGTAGAGGTTAGTGAAAATGTATTCCTCTCTATATATCTCCTAAAAGAGAGTTGTGATATTTTGGATGATGGGAATTCTAAGTACCATATAAACAAATTAATTTGAGATTCTAGATCACGTCATTGTTTTTTCCTATCTACTAGAACTCTCACAAACCCTATGTCATGTAAATGACATGTTTAACATATCCCTCTTTTGGATGTAAATACTAGATCTTGAAAATTTATTGAATTATGCATCAGGACAGTTGGATCATGATCTCTCTTCTGAGGATCAGCTGGTGAAGCTCGTTTACTATAGAGAAAACGTATAACGAACAAGTATACTCACCTAATCAATTTATAATGGAGTAATAATATTACAATGAGGTGAAATGGGAACCATACAAATCAATGAAATTTAAATACCCTAATGTATAATTATAATCATTGGTAAAATGAAATTTCAATTGTTGAATTTCTTAAGGGCTGAATGTAATGACACAAAATATTATAAATGGGGGTTCTAATCTGATTATATAAATATATCTAATTATTTAATATTTTATAATTTAAAGAGTATACACACATGTTAGATCTACATGTATTTTTTTAAAATTGACATGATGATTACATGTAATGAATTAATATAGGAAAAATAATTGAATGTGTTATAATGGGACAAAAAATAATATAACTATACTACAAAACTTTGGACATACCTAACTTGTTAATAATACTAAATAAATTAAACAAATTATTAATATTTCAATAATCATATTGAAAAAGAAAATATATATAACCATGAGATAAAAATGATGTGAATGAAGAATGAATTAATATATGTGGTATTTTTATTAGTTTTCAAACCCATATGAACATAAAACATATGACTATTGGAAAAGTTATCTAGTCATTTGAATATTAATATGATTATTAGGAATAGTAATTTTACCATTAGAATAGTAACCTCAACTATATGACTATTGAATAATATTTTGTAATCATATAAACGAAAAATATTAAAAATTTATAACAAGATAAATATCAATAAATATTTTAATAATAATAAAATAAGTGTTTGGATCTTGGTAAAAAGAATATTTGTAATTTAATTTCATTATAAAATAAAAAATTTAAAGAAAAATTATTTCCATCAAATTGATAGAGAAAATAATATTTTGTTTCATTATAAAAATAATTTAAATTTATTATACCAGAAATATTTTTTAAAAGGGTTAGATAATCAATCGTAATATATAAATGGATATATTTTTTTCAAATAAATTATTATTTTATTTAGAAATTAATGTTATCATTTTTGAGAAAATATTTTCGAAAAATGGATTTCATTTTTGGAATATTCACATCAAAAAATTATTATGTTTAATTTTTTTCCCTTTTTATGAAATATTTGAATTCTTTGTGAAGATTAAAATACGATAAAATAGGATATTTAATATTATATGATAAATAATTGAATTAATGAGTTTTGGATGATGTAATAAAATATATATATATATATATAAAACCCTATACACCCCTTTAAAATACCATACTTTCTACTCAAACCTTACAAGCCAAGGATATTTCCCAAACACTACCCATTTCTCTGCCAAATCCTCATCCCTGCATCTAATGAGATACATTCTTAAAAACCAACCATTCCACAAAGCCTTGTATATAGAGACCTTGGATTCTCATACATGGATATGACATATTTTTAGATGAATATTAATTACATTATGCAAAAATCACTTATAGACCATAATAGATTGGTTCATTGGAAAACATAGAACACATTATTCTAATTTCATGAATGCTTATTAAGAACTCCCATAATGATATTCCACTTTAGTAAACCTACATAAAACCACTCTTTAAAGCGTGTGGAAAGGATATATAAGTAATGGTTAGATAAAATTCTCATTAAGGGTACATAAGGGAGATACATAAGCATTACATGAGAATAAGTGTATGAGAACAACATTTGAAAATCAAACACTACATATCAATGATCATAATTTTGAATCATATAATAAATATTGGCAGTTTATAAGAGATGAATCATAATATAATCAATGAAAAATATTTATGAGAGTATAAAAATGAGATAATAAATTGAATTTTTTACAAATACATAAGCATAGAAAATCAATTCATATTAGTCACAGATCACTTCCAAGACCATCATAGGGGATAAAATTATTTAATGAATTGAGTTCACACCCCATTTTAGCCTGATATAGCCGAAACAAGTTCACATTCATTCCATCCCTATATTACTGAATTTAGATAAATTCATGATCCATCCCTTTATTACTAAAATTAGTTCACATCCCATTATATTCATTTATATCTCATGATATATAAATATTTACCCATTTCATTGGAGGGATATAAAAGTACCACCAATCACATAATAGAATCATACATATATGTGCCACAAGATCGTAAAAATTCAGCATATTATAACACATGAAATTAAATGGGTATCAAAACCATTTCACCATTTATTTACATTTGTAAGAGTAATGGTTTTCATAATCATATCATAACCCATGAAAAGTAGTATGATTCATAATAATTTAACCTATGGAAGAGAAATGAGTTTCCTATAAAACTTTTCTTCTTAACTATAAATAATTAAAAGAAATGATAAGAATAGTTTCCATGGAAATATCCCTAGTAAATCATAAAATATATCAATGAATTTCATCTTAGATAGATTAGTATTTTTAAATATGACATTGTTGATTTCTTAAGAAAAATAAGATTTCTTTAACAATTATTTTAAGACTCAAATATTTCAGACATTTTATTTTAAAACTACATTAAAAACTTATAAATTCATCTTTAAAAATTATTTAAAACATTTCTAGGGGAAAATATAAGTTCCTCTTTCAAAAATTATCTTAAAATCATAAAACATTTGTGAATCCTTTTTTATTGGAAAAAACCATGACAACATATAAAAACTGCTTTGATAAACATTTTAATACATTTTTTAAACATAAAAAATTAAAATATTTTTCATTGGAAAAAATATTAAAATATCATTTAAAAAATTGGTAATATTTTTAGAAAACATGTATTTTTAAGAAAAAAATCCAACTTAGGAGGGAAATAAGGCCATATATTCTTAAAACATTTTTTTAATTATCTTTAGTAAAGAAGAGTGGAAAATTGTAACCATTACATGATTATGTAATTAATATCATAAGGGGATGAAAAATAATGATAATTATTGAGAGATGGATCATAAATATAATCAATGGATGTATAATCATAAACAATCCTCATAAACTATGAGATTATAGCTAAAAAACTATCACCACATTAGTAACATTGAATCAAAATAACTATGAAAGAATAACTTTAAATGAAGATTTAAATATCATGAAATTAATGAGATTCATAATATAATATTTCATAAATAATGTATATACACCTCATAAAAGAATATAGGTACATAACATAACATGTGTCTCAAAGAAGAAAAATTGTAAAAAAACATCTCTTACCACTTTGGTAACATTGAACCCATAACCTCGTAAAAGAGATATCCTAAAATTCATTTAAAAATAAATTAAATTTATTATAAGAATAATAAAATAAATCCATCTCTAGTATACATACCACATACCCGAAATATGTGGTGAAAATTTATTTTGTATTATATAAAATAAAATCTAGAAAGAAATCACTTACCCTTTATCTTGAATTCCATCGCACGCTTTTAAGATTCTTGTAATAATAAATATATGTTTATCATAAATATATCATAGAACCATATTCATATATATTATATCATATATTATTTTATTATAAACTTTTATTACTCATTTATTAACAATTCTATATTAAAGTTACATTTCAGGTAAGAACAGCTTTGTTCTACATTTAATTTTTATTTTTCATATTTTCATCCCTCTTATATTGATAATGATTTAATAATATATATAATTATAACCATTATATTAATGTTATCTATATTCATTATATATTCATTTATAGTGATTCTTAATAGTTATAGATAAAAAATAAAACACACTATTTGTGGAGATAATAGGTCGTATGAACAAATGAAAGTTGTTTCTATTTTCTTTTGGGATTAAAAGAAAGAAATGTATATGAGGTAAAATCATTATAGAATAATTTTAGTTTCATATATATCATATATGATTATTAAATCTATCCATAAAACATTCCATGTAAACCATGAATGAATCACATTGCTTCTTGAGGCAGTGGTCCATTGTACACATAGATGGCGTTATCATATTCCCAAATATAGAAACCATAAAGGTATATGTGATATAAAAAATCCAGAAATAATAATAACATCATAAAAATAATTAAAATAATATATAAACAATAAATTCATCAATATTCCCCACCCGAAATGGTGGTGATGGAAAAAATGAAGGATATTTTTTCGCATTGCAGTAGTTCTCCCTACACATGAATGATGATTTTGAATCCCATTTGATGGAAGTGTGTAAAGTTGTAAGTCATAATATTAACATAAAAAATCAGTATATTTAAGATACTTGTGTTATTATATTATAATTATATATAAATAATTTTAGGGTTTTTAGTAAGAAAAAAAATTTGTTGATGAATGTTACCTCTTCTTTAGGTATCTATGATTTTTTTGCACCAACGTAATTTCTTGGATGATTTTATGCCCAAATTAAGGAATATAGGATGAATTAATGGAAGTTTGGAAGTGATATGGTAATTTATAGACCTAATAAATAGGTTTTAATGGTGTGAAGAGTGAGGAATAGTTAGTGTCCTTTTATAAGTGGGGGAGAGGACATGCTTGGATTTTTTTTTTTGAAAATAATGTTAGGTGTACCCACGTTCTAACCTAATAGAATGATTAAATAAAGCTAAAAATTATATCCATGAATGTTTATAGTATAAATATGGTCATAAAATGGGTTTTCACATGTTTCTATTTCCTTTTCCCCATATGTTTAAATTTTAGTCCTTTGTTAAACTCATTTTTCTTTTAATCGGAATGATTACTTCTATTTTAATTCTCTAATCATTTTTGACAAAAATTAAGTTAAACTTATTATAAATTATAAAAAAATTATTAAAAATATTAAATCCATTTATAAAAATTCTAATTACATAATATGATGAAATTAATTTAAAATTGATTCGTGTACATGAGACGAGGCAATGCCTTTTTAAAGTGAAAATGTTCAATGTTTGAAATTTTTTATATCTAATTTCAGTGTGAAATTGATTCAAATGAAAAAAATTGGTTTAATAGATATATAATTGAAAAAAATAGACATTAAAAAATTATATATATAATATTAATATATAAATAAAATATATTAAAATAAATTTTTCAATTAATATTCAATGTTTTTCATTGTTCAACTTAAAATAGAACTTTTCATAAAAAACCCAAAAATTTCACCAATAGCTAATTTTGGGGTTAAAATTTCAAATATGTATTTAATTTTTTGAAATATAATTTATTAATGTTTCAAAAATTATTTTATATATAATTTTTCAATTAAAAGGCGGTTAAATTACCAATTAAAAATAATAATTGTTTATGCATAAAATTGGATTTATTTTTATAGCGTATCTAGAAAAAACATAAGATGAATGTTAAATAGTTTATTAAATATAAAATATATAAAATTCATTAAAATATTAAATAAATTTTTTTCTTTCTAATTTACTAAGACAAAAATTGTTTATGTAAAGAAAAATATCATTTGAGAAAAAAAATTCCATTATTTTCAAATATTTATTAAATTTATTCCTAACTAATTGTTTTCTAATAAATTCATTTTATAAACACACATAAACCATATTTTTATCATTTAGTAAGTCCATCTCAATCCCAAAATTCCAACACCTAGGTGATTAATAAAAAAATTTAATCACATTTCATGTTTCATTTAAACACAGTTTTGTTTTTAATGCAAGAAAATATTAGTGTTTCATGTAACTAAATCTAGATTTGGTATTGGATATAATAGAAGAAAAACTCATTGTTGTGTGTACCTAAATCTAAAATAAATGTTCCTTTTGAGCAGCTATAACATGGTGTTTTGTATAATGAACATAACATGGTGCAGCGTGAAATGAAATCAGCTAATAAATTTAAATTTATTCATAAAAAATAATTCATACAAACTCGATCAGTTACATTGTACCCCCTAAAAATGAATTTATCCCACCAAATTCATGTACATCATTAAATGTTTAATACATGAATATTCAATTAATAGAATCTCACATCATAAAAATGAATACTAAAAATTCCATTAAAATGGGAATGTTGGAAACATAATGGTCACCCAAACTAACTTCTAACTATGTTTACAAATAAGAGAACATAAGTGAAAAGTGATTATTAGTACATGGAAGAAAAGAATAAATAATTAGAGAGAGTGATCAAGATCACTTATCACAAGAAATTTAGTTATCCATAAGAAGTTTAGTGATTTATAAACCCATATATTAAAGAGTTTTGAAAAAGGTCATTGATATCATCATGAATGATGATAACCAGACAACATTTTATTTTATGACCTTTTCCTATAGATGATGAGTTTTCACAAGAAGATATACTTATTTGATTTCATTCCATTACATATGCAAAATCCACCCCTTGGTTGTGCCTTGATCAATTTTTAAATCATATATTACCATAATAAATAATTGTAAATTTTTCATTCATGAAGTAATAATAGATAATGAGATCTATAAATAGGATGATAATTCATTTCATTTATATTCAATTAAAATTACAGAAAAATGTTTAAAACGTTTCATAAAAATGAATAAATTATCATATGGTGAGATAAAACTTTAATCTATAAATTCGCATCATATGTTCATCATAAACCATTATATAATGGTTATAATTTTGATCATTTTAAATGAATGAAATTGAAAAGTATTGAATGAAGGTCCCTAAATTTCCAAAATGAACTTATCACTAATCCTTATATACAATAATGTTCCTCTTTATTGTCACATATCAAACTTATGAATACCTTCAACATGTATTTTCTAGAAATATGATAATAACTTATATTAACATAAAATATTATTGAATACATGAATTCTTCTATAAATTAAAGATTATTGGATAAATTATTTAAATCCAAAAAATTACCTAAATTCCATCTGTGATAGAATAAGTCACTTTAACAAGAAATACATATTATATTTCCAAGGTAACATGTACTTTATTCTTATCCAACAACACTCTATTCAAACTAAACACAATTTCCTCAACATCAAGATCATATTAAGGGTTACCTTTCCATAATCATGTGTTTTATATAAAATATATCATTTCCATAAAATCAATTTTCTTTGTCATTGGTACCATTCAATATACTGTTTTTGATCCTTAATGAAAAATATACAAGAAAAACTATATATATTTCACAATTTAGATAATAAAATATTTGAATTTCAATACATAAATACTCAATTTATCTCACTTCCTTCTCAAAAAATAATCAATGCCTCATCACCTTATTCATTAACCATTCTCTCCATTCACATTCCTTTTGTAGTCTTTCCATCATTAGAAATATAACCATTACTCTCACCACCTTTTTGATTTTATTCAGAAGATATCCCTTTACAAGATATATTTTTATAATGCCTGTACATAAAAAATTTGATGAATTCAACAGTTGATGATATATTAGGGAGACCACTATTCACATCCATAATGTTAACCAATCATTTAATTTTTCCTTTGAAGTTTCTAGCTCAATATAGTTCCTTCTCATAGTTTAAACATTATATTATTCCTATAATACATCCTATTGGGTGTTTCATTCCACATTCTTAAATTAAATGAAACTGAATCTTCATTCCTACATGGTCTACACAATGCAAAATTTTAGCGAACTCTTTCCTTCATATATTTTTTAGTCTAAGATTTTTTTATTATGTACATTGTAAATATATTTCTATGAGAATTAATTATTAATAATCACAACTTCCTTTAATCCAGTCATTATCTCATTTTGATTTCATCGGCAAATTTTCCATCTATCCAACGTTATTTTTTTATTAAAACAATCACTTTTAAGGGGAAAGTGGGAACCCTCACAACTAAATAGTTTCAGTACCAAAGGATACGATGGATATTTTAAAGAAAAGAGTGAGTTGTTTTGACTCATTTTCCCTAAACTAAAATTAGGGAATAGCATTAACCTGAGTGTCAGGGAAATCCTTCAAGGTGCCCTCATATAGAAGCACCAAGTTGTATCAAGATTTATTGTATTCTTCCTTGCTAATATTCCCCATGTTGAAGCCTCTAATAATAATTCGAGACTTCTTATCATCTCACTCTCCTTTCTCCTTTATAGTGGCCACATGAATCGGTTGCATCTTCTTTAATTCCTTAATATCAAAAGTATCCTCAACCATTTCTTCATTTGAGTGCATGAGTAGATCCATATATTCCAGTAATGAAGAAATCTATCACTAGGAATCATCTTTAGAACCTAATTTACACTACTTCCCCTGACCAATAGACTCCACAACACCTATGGGAGAAGCTGGAGAAGTAGCCTCTCATTATGCTTTAACCAGGTCCTTGGAGTTGGTGGTCGCCTCCTGTTGACCAGGGTCTTTGGACATATTTAGGGTTGAGCTTCCAACCATTGTAGAGGCCTTCAGGGATAACATGCCCTTACAATCCAATATTGTAATAGGAGGGCAAGGTATGTTGGAGTAATCCTTCTTTCATCACGCCCTTAGATTGTTCAAAATGAATCCATATGAATCCATGATTTTGTTCTTTCCCTTCCGCAAAGAGGATATAAGGTAGTCCTCTACTGTGGCAAGTTCCTTGGACTCATTGCGGTCTGAAGCATCATCCATTTCCTCTTAGGATATTTCTACATCAATCAAGTGGTCATGTCCATGACCCACCCTTGTAACTTCCTCACTGTTATAGAAGTATTATTCTCCCGGCACCAAAAACCAGTTTTGAGAGGTCACATTTGGCCCTCCCTTCTTTAAGCTTCTCAGCATAAAAGGAGGAATGTGGGGCATGTTTTGGCTTGTCCAAAGCTCCTATCTGCTCAAGACCTCAACCCGTAAATTGGAAATGATTTGGGTTGTCTTAAAATTCTAGGGACTGTGTAGCCTCACTGGTGTCATGTCTCTTATTGTCATCCTTTATTAGGACAACTTCTTCGGGCTTTGTTGGAGTAACCTTATGTGGTGCCTATAGAGTATCTCGGAGGACCTCCAATACCAGGCATTGATCTGAATATGAAATAAGGGACCTTTCCTCATTCCAAACCTATCACACCTGAATTTTGTATCCTAAAATGTTTAGAGTTGATATGTCACCCAGATCATGTCGCAACTGATCAAACACATCAGAAACAAGTGTCCCTAAAACATTTTGAATTCCTTTCTTGACTGCAGCTGAAGAACACCCCGTCATGTTCCCAAAGGAGCGTACTTGGATCGATCTCCACCCATGGAAATATGGGGCCCTAATCCTGGATAGTCATAGATTCCTCAATATGTTCACGCCCTAAAACATCCACCTGGGAATTGAGTCCAATAGAAAAACCAGGGGGGTCAACCTCATACGAACCTAGAACCTTCTATCGACATTCAGGATGACTATGGCCCTATTTCTTATAGAAGGAAAAAATAATTTTCCAAGATTTGTAGAAAATCGGTTGACAATACTTATACTCCCCCTCAATAATAATCCACACAACATTAGGTGGGGCTGAGAGAGATCCATTTCAACACAGAAACATGCCACTATTGGGTGCATCAGAGTGGAAGTCCTCCGATCTGCATAGAGAAAATGCCTAATGGAGTTACCTATAGAAGGGAGTAAATCCAGATTCTAGAAGGGTAGTTAGAGGCTGAAAAGTTGAATCCAAATATCTGTGGTGGAAGGGTCCCGCTTTATATGGATATCAAATGACTAGTAGAGTAGATGAAAGTGGAAACCTTGAACATATCTTCCAGATCTAGACCATGCCCGCACTAGATCATCCTCACTCAAGAATTTGAGAAGAATCTATCATGATCCTAATAACCCAACAACTGCACGCTGGGATAAACCCCATTCTTCATTCACATACCTATCGAACAAATCAATCAGGGGTCATATCCAAATGAACTATTCCACTAGAGATGAAGAAAGGAGCGTAGAGGCTTTGATAAGCTCCTGTGAAGAAATCAGAACCACGAGTTTTCCATGGAGGAACCTCAAAACATTTGCGGAGACGAAAATGATAGCTAAGAACAAGAGGTCATCAGATAGAGGTAACGTTACAGAGACCCTACCTCTATCCCGAGACCCCAACTGAGGAGCATCATGATCATGAGAAAGAGACCACTCCCCCTGGCAAAGGAGGGGCTGCCGAAACCACCATCGTCGCTAGGGAATCATCACAGGGAATCAGTGCTCCCGGAGGATAGTTTTTCACTCTAGATTCCTTATTTCATCATAAAATTTTCCATCACATTCAATGTTATCCTAGTTTCTTCTTATTTCTGTAATTGATTAAAACCTTGATCATGGTGTGATAAACACTATGTATAATGGGAATCTAAATAATCAAAGAAAATCACATATTGGTTTCCTAAATCATGACACATTTTACATTAATATATGAGTCATTATGTTTTCCCCAGGTTATTCATAGTCATATTATATTTAATTCATTCAATATAGTGCAAAAGAGTTTCATAATATACTAGGCATACCCCACAGAAGTGTCAATCCATGTGTGCAGTAAGGCCCATTGTCAAGCACCAATTTCGAATAGTCTATTATAATTTAGTGCATTCAGGTTTATTACCTCTAGGTATATATATTTTAGAGACACATTCACTTGTTTTATTTAAATAGGGATTTAATTTCTTAGAGACCACTCCCTCGATCCTTTTCAAACTTCCCGGTTATTTTCCAAAACATTTACTCATTCATAGACTTATCCTTAGAGACACCCCTAGGGATATCCTTATAAATATTCCTTTGTATCCAACTAATGTTTTCACATAATAGTTTCCAAAGTTTGATTAATTATTTCCTTTGATACCATCTATAGAGACCCAGTATTCTCATACATGAATATTATTTATTTTTTGTTGAATATTCATTACATTATATAAACATATTCCTGTGGACCAAAATATTTTATTTCCTTTTGAAACTTATAACATTTTTATCTGATTTGGTGAATGATATTCAACATTTCCCAAAAATATCATCCCTTTTATGACTCGCACATAAAAAAAATTCATAACCTGTGAAAATGAAACCTAAGAAAGGGTGATATTAGATTTTATAATAAATATTATGTGTTCATAAGACATGAATCATAAGATAATCATAGTACATGATCCATGAGAGTACAAAAATGGCTTAAGACATGGAATTTCTATCATACACATAAGAGTAAAAAATCATTTCATATTATTCTAGAATCACATCCAAATCCATCATAGAATACATAATAGTTTATTAAGCTTGGATCACACCATGTTCCATCCTTATATTACATAACTTATTTTAATTCCTATTCAATCCCTATATTATTGAACTGATTTCACTTCTCATTATTGCATTGTATTACTGAGGTGAGTTTACTTCTCATTTTAGTGATGTCTATCTCATGAGATATAAATCTTTACCTAATGCATTGGAGAGAGATATAGGTCCCACCTCTCACATAATTAAATATTAAATATATCTTCCATAATATCATAAAAATTCATCATATTAAAATCCATTACATGAAATTGGTATTATAAAATTTTTATTATATTTTTACCTCTTTAAAAGAGATAGGTTTCATAATCAAAGCATGAATATTAAAAAAAGTGGAATTCATAAGCATATAACCCATGTAAGATAAATGGGTTTCTTTAAAAACATATCATCTTAAACATAACCCATTCAAATAAAGGATAAGAATGTTGTTATTGGTTCATATCTCTATTAAAGAATAAATTATATCAAATTATGTCATCTCATATGGATAGGTATTTTGAAATATCACTTTGATCCTTTCATAAGGACAATATCCTTTCATTAAAAATCAATTTTTGAATACATAAAACTTTTAAACAATAATTTTATTTAAAAAAATTGAAACCATATCAATTAATGTAAAAAAATAATATAAAAAATTTTCGTAAGAAAATATTCTTTCCATTTTGAAAAACATTTTTTAAATCATAAAACATTTTAAAGACATTTCTCTTTGGAAATAACAATGAAAAGTTTTAAAGTATTCGTTGAAAATAATTTTAAAACATAAATAATTTTTAAAACCATTTATCTTAAAAATGATATTAAAATAAAATTTAATTAAATGTTTTAAATTTCTTCTATAAAACATGGTTTTTTAATAAAATTGATTTCTAACTGAAGAGATAAATAAGGTCATATTCTCTTAAAAATATTTATTAATTATATTAAGTACTAAATAGTTTAAAAATAGTACCATTAATTAAGTATGTCATTAATAAAAAATGGAGAATAATATTCATAATATTTATTGAGATATAGAACATATTATTTCATCAATGTATGAATAATCATAAATAATTATGATAAATGATGCGATTGTGCCAATAAACTCTTTCTACACTGGTAACATTGAATAAAAAATTCCATGAAAAAATAAAATTAAATAAATATTAAATTATCATTAAAATAAGTATATTCATGTTATAAAAAGTAAAATGGGAAGTATATACATCTTGTAAAATAGTATTGGTGCAAACATAACATGTGTCTTAATAAAGAAAAATTGAGACAAAATTCTCTTACCACTTTGGTAACATAGTAATCCTAATAACATGATAGATAAACACTTAAATAGAGCTTCTAATACTAAATATTTTAAGTATATGAATCCTAAAATACATATATGGTCAGTATAAATTACACATATAATAAATAGGTGTTAAACATGGCTCGTGTATGATGGAAAATAAAATGGAGAAGGAAATCCCTTTCCTTAAGTGTTGAATTCCATTTTACTCATTCAAACATACTTTATAATATATACACAGGTATTAAAAATATATAAACTAACCATACTCATATATATCATATAATATATTATTCAATTATGACCTTTTATAAGCTGTTTATTAAAAATTCAATGTTAATGTTATGTTTCGGTTAATAACAGCTTTATTTTATATATATGTTTTAGTTTGCTATATTTTTCGTCCTATTGAATTTATAATGATTTCATTATATATATAAAGATAAAAATGATATAAATTTAATATCTATTCACTATATATGTATTTATAATGGTTCATGAAAGATAGAGGTAGAAAGTAAATTACACCGTTCTTAGAGACAGTAGGTTGTACGTACACATAGATGATGTTTATATTTTATTTTTAGATTGAAATATAGAAAATTTTATGAGTGATTCTCATTAAATAATAACTTTCATTTCATATATAACATGTTTTATTATTACACCCATCATTATTTTATTCTATGTAATTCATGAACAAATCACATTACCTTTCGATGTGATGGTCTATTGTACTCATGAACGATGTTATCGTATTCCCACTAAATTGAAATGATGAAGGTATATGTCTTATAAAAATTATAGAATAATAATAAAATTATAATAATAATAAATATCTTATATAAAAAATAAATCCATCATTATTTCCAACCATGAAAATTGGAAATGGAAGAATAAACTACATCGGTTCGTGAGGTAGTAGTCTTCTATAAACACAAATTATGATTGTGTATCCCATTTTATTAAAGACGGTGAAATTAAAGGTTTTAACCATAAAATAACAACATTTGAATATATTTAAGAGAATTTTGTTTTTTTATTATCATTATATAAATATATTTTTTGGGTTTTGGATAATAAATAAAACAAAAATGACCATTGACGAACATTACCACTTTTTCAGGTATCTCATTTTGGTTTGTACCAATAGAATTACTTGGATGGATTTAATCATAATGTAATGATTCAAGGATGAGGATAAAGAAGTTGAAAAGTTATTGGGGAAGATAATTTCTGAACCAAATGGTTTTGGAGTTGTGAATAGAGGGGAATAAGTGGTGATGTTTTTTATGTGTGGGAGGGGACACACATGGAAATTTTGAAATGAAAGATAGGTTTTCCCACATTTATACCCAAAAAAATATTAAATATGAATAAAATTAGATAATTTAGGGTTTATGGTGGTAATTTGGTATTCCAATGGGTGTTTTAATGGTTTATATGTCACTTTCCCCAAAATATTAAAGCTTAGTCCATTTGTAAACACATTTTTCTCTAATGTTCCGTGATTAATTTTAACTATTTTCAAAAATCATTTTAGTAAAAAAATTAATTTGAGCATATTATAATTTAAAATTATTTTGATTAAAAATATATGATACATTTTTTGAATACAAATTAAATATTTTATATTAATTAATTTAAAATATAATCCTTCATATGGTATGATAAAACAAGGTTTTAAGGAGAAAATGTTCAAAAGATTAAACTATTTTTATATAAAATTTGAAGGTAAGTTGATTAAAATAACCTAAATTGAATTAATATATACATATAATTGAAAATAAAATATACTTTAAAAAAATTAAAATATATTTTTACTATATAAATAAATTATATGAAAAGGATTTTTTCTTTTAAATTTTTGGGTATTTTCACTATTCATAAAAAAAATGTTTCAGAAAAATAAAAAACATCATCCTACAATAATTTTGATGTCCACTTTAAAAAATGAAGTTTAAATTGTATATGGTAATTTATAAAAGTTTAATAACTAATGTAAGTGTTCCATTAAAAGGTCGGAAAAATACCTTTTAGAAAAAAATCAATTTTTAAGCATAAAATCTGATTTGTTTTTATCTCTTGTCAAGAAAACACATAAGATAAATGTTAAATATTTGATTTAATATATAATTTATAAATATAATTAAATTAATTAATAAAATATAGTTTTTATATTTTATTGAAATACTACATATTTTAGTACATAGAATTATTTTTTCATAAAAGGAATTTCATTGTTTTCCAATAGTTGTTACCTTAGATGCATGTCCATTTTTATTAAAGAGGAAAGAGAAAACAAGAGAAAATAAGAAAATCCTCTTAGCCTAAGGAGGCCTGAAATAATGCAGTCCAAGGGCTTCCCCTTGGATTAGAGACACACCCTCTATATTGAAGAAAGACATGTTAGGAGCAGTGATGAATTCCAGGGCTTGCTCAGCTTGGGTGGTAATATGATCTGCTACTTTATTCCCTTCTTGCCAAGTGTGGGTAAATTTTGTGTCATGATTCAGAATAATTCTGCATTTCCTAATGATGTAATCAATAGACCATGGGTTTTGGCTTTTACCTTGTAAGGATTTATAGATGATCATCGAGTCTGTCTCCACTTGTGATAAAGAAATATTTTCCTGAATACTCAATCTGATTCTAGTCAGAAAAGCCTTAGCCTCTGCCTGTATGCTAGTACCACTGCCATAGTGAGCCTTAAAAGTCATTAGGACACTCCCTCTTTGGTCACGAACAACCCCTCCACCACGAGAAATGCCCTATTTTCTTGATCCATCACAATTCATCTTGAAACCATCGAAAGGGGGAAGCCACCACACCCAGTGACCCAGTGACCTTGAGAAAGAGGATTGGGCCATAGAGGATGGAGATTGCAGAGACCTTAGCGAAGGCACTTCTTTCCAGTTCTTGAAGAAAGGTACCAGATCTGCCAGTAAGCTCCGTTTCCTTGCGATGATGGACCTCCCTATAGAAGGAAGCCCCTTGAATCTCACCTTGTTCCTCACTTTCCATAAGCACCAGCACCCTGTGTTGAGGATGATGGAACGATGTGTCTTTTCCGTTCTTGCATTGTCCATCCCCTGAAACCATCTGTCCATAAAAGGTTCATGCCGAAGAGCATGAGAAGCGTACGCTGAAAACTCGCCAAAGTAACTCCATACAGCTTGTTCCCATTCTCCTCCAAATAATATGTGATCCGCATCTTCCTCTCATTTATTTCTACAGCAATGACAACATGACGCCATGCTGATACCTAGTTTTTTAATGTTTTCATCAGCTGGAATGGATTGGTTCCTGATCCTCCATGAGAGAAAGCATAATTTAGAAGGTATCTTATCGCACTAAACCTCATTTCTCCATCTAACACTATGATAATGAGGAGTTGAAATCCTTCAGTAGTCTTTGGCGTTAAAATTCCCCATGGAAGAAGGAGAAAAAAATGCTTCTATCAGGTGCTGAATTTTTGATTATCAGATTGAAAATCTCTTTTTGTGGTTCATTCAAAGCCATTGTAATGAAGTCAGGGTAGTTTTGCGCTTCTTTGAAGGAGATAGTTGGGGCAGGGAATCCTGGGTAACCAATCACCTCTCCAGCCCAATTTTCGAACCAGAACAGGATGTTCCCCTCTCCAACTATCCATTGTGAATTCTAAAGAAGGATCGGGATGATGGAGTTGATCGACGACCAGAGAGGAGAACCATTCACCGGGCAGTTGCTCGCACTACCCCCTTTTTGTAGGACATAACCTTTCCCCACATGGTTTGCCCTTACATCGATTACCACGCTAACTTTTCATGCATTCATTGAATAGATGCCACTAAGCTATTCACATTGATTCCTCCCTCATGGATAGGCTTGTCCATCCGACTCCACGAAACCCAGTGTCTTTTCCCATTCTGGGGCATCATCCCAAATGAAACCCGCCATAATTCTGTCAATTGATCTGATTACCCCTTTTGGTATGTTGGTGGACGCCATTTCATGAACTGATATATCTATTATAATGCTATTAACTAACGTGATATGACCCCCGGATGAAAGAAGGTGGTTCTTCTAGTTGAGGACTTTGCTCGTGATCTTACTCACCACCTGGTCAAAGTCCCTGATGCGCATTCTGCCAGGTGAAATCGGAGCTCCCAAATACTTCAGAGGGAACTATCCTCATTGCATTCCCAACCTTCTACTTATATGCTCTGGTCTCCATGACTCACATGTATTTGAGATATAAAAGATTCTTTTGTCTTTATTGATAGCTTGTCTGCTCCAGTAGCAGTATTTATCGAGAATTCTGATGATCCCCCTGATCGACCTTCTTTCGGTCTGTAATGGGCAATGGAGGATGGATCCTTGATATTCGGAAGGAGTACCAAGGACGTTGCACTCACCACCCAAGGAAGGCCTCCTCCTCGAAAGAAGTCTTGTATTGCACTGATTATGTCACCTTTGATCGTATCCCACGATCCCCTATAGAAAGTTCCAGGAAATTTATCTGGGCCCAGAGCACTCTCCAGATTGATCTTCATCATAGATTCAAATATTTCTTCCTCCCATGGAATCTATTCCCTGAATTCATTAATTTGTTCAGTCACGGAGTTCAACAGATCCCATAAGAAATCATCACCCCTGCTGGGTACCGTTAAGCCATTGAAGGATTAGGCCCGGCCAGCAGCTCTCTAAAAAAGGTATGCGCCATCCCTCCCACCACATCTTTTTCCTCTGTAAATGATACATCCTCAGAAAAGTAATTTTATAAACATTTTTAAACCAAAATTTTATAATTTATTTAATCTTTTTTATACTCTCCATTGAAATTTTTTTCATATAACTATATCATTTTAATAGTATTTCATGTTTCATTTAAAATCAATTTTGTGTGTAACACAATATAAGCTCGATGTTTCCTATAATTCCATATAAACATGATAATGCATGTAACATACGAAAAAACCAAGGTTTCATGAACTAAAATCTAAAATCAGTGTTGAGTGTAGCACAAAAATAACATGGTGTTTCATATATTGAAATCTTAACTTGGTTTAGAATGCAATGAAATGCATCAAATCATTCTAATTTATTTTAAAAATAAAAATTCATAAAAACTTAGGGTGTTACATTAAGAGATATTCTAAGTGATAGGATCCCATGGATATGTTATATCTCTTCCTCTATGCCCTCCTAAAATATTCCATCAAATATTAAATAATTATTATAGTATATAAATATACCATAATATTATTAGTTTATTGATAGAGGAATTATCAATCCACTACTCTATTCATTATAAAATGATAACATTGCTCACAATATGGTTGGTTAACTTCCACCATAAACAATAAAATTTATTTTTTTCCACCACTTCCTTTATGGTTGGTTGAAAATAACTTATTATACTCTAAAAGGATCTAAATAATTGTTTTATATGTTCTTCAAATAATTTAATGTACATATGTCTATAATATTGAAGGAAACTCACTATATCTTCATAATTGGATAACTATCCAAAGTTAACTATGAATATAGAAATTACTCATATACTATATAAATAATAATTATTTATAAACACCATTAGATAATAAGATACTTTTTATCATACGTAAAAACATAATATCTTCACCATTACATTTCTATATTTATGGATCCATCTCATAAGAACTCTCATAATTTCCTTAAAATTAATCTGACCTAGGAACCATAAAACAAATAATATAGGTGAAGTTGCAAAATAAATGATATCTTAATTAAATGACTCTAAACTAAAATTAAATCTTGAAAAATAAATATAATATAATATAATAAATTTCTATGATAATTTATTTAATAAATAGAATTTTATTATTCAATATGTTAAGTGAAAGTGTGTCGTGAAACTATACCTGATGTAAGGAAACTCTCGGAACCCCCATCTTTTTTAGATTATTCAATTTTTATCTACCTCACATTTTCTCTATATATAATGTTGTGGACTGCTTGTATGTTTTATATATATATATATATATATATATATATATATATATATATTACTCTGAAATATATACATATCTTATCACTCCTTTCATTGTTGGAGATTACCCTCCTTATATTCATTTATCAATACCCTCATTAAAATCATACCTAGTTACATGTAAATTTTATATCCCTTAATCAATTTATGAAACAAAATTATAATGTATTTTACCAATTAATTATTTTATAAAACATCACTATTTTGGGTTTATTTTTTTAAATATGAATTCAATAAAAATTCAACATTCTTTTCTTCTTAAAAATTATTCTGTCAATTAAAGACACAACTTTTAAAGGGTCATTTATTTGACCATTCCCCTACCATTTCAAATTAATTTTAAATAAAATAAACTCTATATATGATGAATATTTTTATTTATTAAAATATTAATGGTCAAAATATTTAATTATATCCACTATTTAGAATATTTATGAAACATCCTTTGAATGTTATTTTCAGAAAGATTATGTAAGCAATTAATTTACATCGGTATTTCAAATACATATTCCATGTGATTTATTCCCTTATGTTTTATATAAATATATGCCTATGTTATGATTGATTAACTAACATAGTGATTCAATTCACTATGTAATATTTATATCAAATGATATGATCTGCCTGGGATTAATGAGTTCACATAATCTATTATGGAAAACTATTCACCATGTTATGTTGTCTTGGTAGAGATATTTTAATTATAAGTATGTCATGTTTTATATTGTTTCCATATTTCTATATTTCTACGATCATATGATTTCATCACCATTATGTAATTCATCCATTTAATTATTAATGACCACCACAATTTATGATATCATGTTTTATCATCTGACTCTTATGATATGCTACTTTATCCATATTATTTTTTACTATTATTTATAGCTCATCTGTTTCCTTTATGTATTCTCTCGGTTACCAAAAGTAGTTAATGAATCTCAATGGTCATTAAAATCAAATTATGGAAATAAAAATAAACATATTGTTTATGTAATTTCATATTGATCTATTATGAACCTATTATTCCACATATACTAGGCCTTCAGATTTTGGGGTTGCATTTATTGGAAATTTATTTAAAACATTTATCCTAAATTACATATATTGATTGGGTATCTATAATTTTTTTGAGTAATAACTTTAGGGTCACCATATAAAGTATGAGTGAATTCCCTTACACTAGTAATATCTACACCAATGGGTATAAGAGACACTCTATGATATTATCAAATGTTTTTTGATAATATTCATCCCACTAATAGGTGACTCTGTTTTTTCATCAATTTTTGGAAAGGAAAACATTTACTAGGTTGATTGGAAATGAAGCAACTCTTATTAGATAATAATCATTGGATTCCCCTCAAATCAATGAGATTTTAAAGAGGTGGTACATCAATTATTTCTCTAGTGTTCTTTCAATCAATAATGATATCATGAATTAATAACACAAAAATATGAAATATTCCAAATGATACTATTGAAATGCATTTCAAGGGTTTTACCTTAATGTTTTATTGTTGCAGTTTGTTGAATAATATATTAGGACCAATAAGATGATCAAATCACTATTTTGGGTTGACCACTAAACATCATTGTATTATTATACTATCTTCCTCTAGAGAGTATATAGCACCAGTTTTATTCAAGCCAAAGGGTATCACTTGATATAAATATACCAATTGGGGTTCCTTGAAGACGATGGTATCCTCATAAATAGGGACTATTTGTATTTGGTTATAGAATAAATAACCATATATAATAGACATTGGTTTGAAATTAGTGGTCACATATATTAGTAATTCTTCTATTGGCTCAAGGAAATAATCCTTGTAAGAGTTATAGATGAGATTACATAAATATATGAGTATACTTATATTAACATTCATTTTCTCAACAGTTAAAATAATTTAAATCCATTTTTTGAATTTCATGATACCCAATCCCTTGTTATATTAGGAAAACACCATATAAAAACTATAAAACAATATTCACATTAAAGAAACTTTATTGATGAGTATATTTAAATGTATAATTCAAAAATAAAAGAATTTTATTTTAAAAAAAAAATACACCTTGGAACTCTTCATGAAAATATTATCTTAAGATGATTCTGTGAGATTTTTTGAAATATATTATTTTTATGTGAACAATGAAAAATATAGTTTTTAAGAAAATTCTATCTTTTAAAAATTTATCATTATATAAGAAAGAATTAAAATTTTATAAAACATTATAATTTTTAAATGATATATTTAAGAAGTAAAACTATATAGTTTATAAAATTATTATTATATTATAAATCCTATGTTTAAATTTTCAGGAAATTAAATAAAAGTTTCTAATAAAAGGAAATAATTTTGGAACATTTTTTAATTAAATATTTTATTAATAAAATTTAGGTTTTTTTCTTTAGAAGACACATAATTTTTATTTATTTAGTAATCAACCAATTTAAGTCAAGAGTATTTGAGGAATTTATATTTCTAACCAAAATAATATTTTTATGTTAAAAATATTAGTTTTATAAAAAATGTATTTCACACATGATACTGTTAATTTAAATTTTCTTATACATATTAAATTTATTTCATAAATTTTAATTTAAATTTAGAATAAGTACATCCATATTATTTATCTATTCTATCATTATTTGAAGAATATATAATAAATTAATTAGATTAAATAATAATTATAATGGTGAAATTGAATGTGTATTTTATAAGAATAAATTGTGTAAGAGTTATAAAAATTTCATCTAAATAAATTAGATTAATATATGCTAAATTAAGACTCCAATATTATGTTTAAACACATAAAAAAATATAAAACTCTCATTAAATTTATAATTAATTGTAAATAACTATAAAAAAGATTAATATATAAATATTAATTTTTCTATAAACACTACACTTCACATATATAATGGTTTAATATAAACGATGATTTTCACACAATAAGAAGTCAAATTATATTAAACTAAAACCAAATAAAAAATAATGTTAAAATATGGTACAAGGTGTCGTCTTATATTAATAGTAATAAAGTATTTTCCATGACTATTATTTAATAAATATTATTAAGAGTAAAAATTTATTATGAAGTATCTATAATATTTAGTAGTTAAAAGGTTAATTAATAATTTTAGAATCTATCTTAGCTAAGAAATCCATACCCACATTTCTCTCCTACCATTTTTCTATCCATCAATCGTAGCTCACCAAACAGACATAGCACTGATCTAATTCCATTCACACCCCTTACCAAAAATTGGTTCATAAAAAATACACTCTATTACATATATAAAATGATACCACTTCAACCCATTATTTTATACCAATCCACCCAAAAAACATTGATCATGATTTTCCCTTCCTTATCAATCTATAAATCCCTCGAAATGAGTTCATAAGGATTCATCGAGTCATCCCAATATTTAAGATGCTACATAGAAATATAAGGGTTTATGATCATTCTCTTTACTTTTTAATTCAAATTATATTGATATAATATTATATTCACATATTACCTTCATTGTAATTTTATGGTATAATCCTTATTTTATATTTTATTAATGATATACTTCTTTCCCATCTTATTATTACCTCATTCCTTTTCCATTTTTATACCAACATAAGGTATCTCATTCCACCTATTAAATTTTAAAATGAAAACCTTTAATGTAATTTCATATACATTTTAGTTAAATGGAATTATAACCCATTTTAAATATCTAGAATTATATTTCATGTAATTATATATTATTTATAATCCATCACAATTCCAAAAAATCCATCATTTTGGGAAATTAATGTTTGTATGGTATCCCTAGAAATGACATCCATGTAATGATACTAGTATGTGGATGTGGATATGTTATAATTGCACATAGGGGTAATCAACCATAAATGTGTTATATGAATCATTGACCTAACCTCAATCTGATTCATAATGAGTGGTCATATGACTACACTCAGGGATAGAAAATTATGGGAGATTTGATTTCGAATATTCTCATGCCCTTTATAAACAATTATGAATGAATTTTCCTACCATTATTATGGTCTCATTTCAATTGAAACCATTGAACTCAATTTCTATATTTTTTTTATAACCAAAAACATTTGAAGTACCCTACAACACTACATTGTATTTATTTATTCAATGAGGGTACTTCCTTTTATATTAGCAATAACTCATAGTTTCTATGTTAGTTTTTTATAATTTAACCATTTCTATTGTCAGAGTATGACCATGGTTTTTCATTTATTTTATCCTTTTCATTATTATGGATTTTTAGTTGAATTTTGGGTTAATTTTCCAATGGAATTTTTTTTGTTTTGGGTATTTCTGGTGGTTTTTTCCATTTTTATGTTTTAATCATGGTTTAAACCAAACCACGTGAGTAAATAGAATAATAGTGCAACTCTCAATTCATTTCTAGGAAAAGGCTCATTAATTATGAATGTTAGTATAAATGATGATAAAATTTTGTAGTTAGGCACTATAATTGGATAGTTCCATTTTTTATTGTTAGTATGTGTTTTCCCAAACCATGCGACCGGCCCATGTGAGTTTCCCCTCTATCCAGTAGGGTGTGAATTATATGATTATGGTTTGGAAAACCATGCAATAAAACCATGAATGTTTCTTAGGTGTCGTATAAAATTATTAACCAATTTTTTCCTCTCTTTTTAAACTAGTTTTGGTTTTCATTCCCTTTTGTCAACCTCAGTGCATGATTGGGATTCCCAAAATCCTCTATTTTGTGTCAACCCTACAAATTTTATCCTCCATGCTTATAAGGTGAGTTCATTTGGATATCTTTGTCTATATAATCCTCTCATCTTCTCTATCTCTTGGTTATATGGTTTTCCTTTGGTGGGTTCTCTCTTCGATGAACACTAAAGGTATGTGTCTAAGTATGGAGTATGTTTCATTAGTCTATGTAGAGATTGTATCTTGAGCCTTATTCTTCCTTCTACGGGAGTTTCATCACATCCTCATGTTGAAGAGGTTTGTGTCTCCACCCATTTAATTTATGGAACATTCTTTGAATTCTTTATATAATCTAATTCATATATAAATGTGTTATACATTGTTGTGATGTGTTTGTTTGGTGAATTTTTGTGTTTTCATGTTGGTAATTTTATGAAAAATGAGTTTTCAAAGGGTTTCCTTAATTAAGATTATATCTATATTATTATAGTGTGTTTGATAAATTTTAAAATGTCTATTAATGATGGAACTAAGTATTTAGGTTTTTGATTATCCTATATTAGTAATTAATAATTTGGTTTTCAGTTTTTAATTGAGTTTTGTATGTAGTTGTGATGTCTTATTATCATTTCATGCTCATGTGTGAGTTGTTGTGATTAGTTTTAAGGATACTAGAGATTTCTCAAAATTGGTTTTAGAATATTTTTATGGTTTATAGTTGAAGTTTAATTTGATTTGGGAATATCCATATGTTCATGGAGTGAATATATGAATAGGAACAGAAATGATAATTTCTCTCTATAGAAATTTCTTCCATAATTCCTATAATTCAAAATTTTCTTCCCTCTTATCTCCTTACTTTCATTCATAGTGTCTTCCAAATGGTTATTCTAAAACCCTAAAAGTTTCTCTAGTGGCTACTTGGTTTCAAAAAAATCCTAATGTGCATTTCAAATGTGGTTTAAAATTATTTACCTTTTTGGCAGGTTAAGGTGTGGTTCGGTAAATGAATGAAATAAAGGCCTAAGTGGAACCTTTTGAGCATGTGGTATTTTTTAACTAAATTTTGTAAATGGTTTTCACAATGGATTTGGATCATACATGATATGTTCATGTTGGTACTTTGTTTCATTTTGGAGATTTATTTTAATGTGATATGATGTGTAGGATTGGTTGGAACTTTTGAATGGATTGTAGTATGATGAGAACCTTTATGATAGTCCCTATGAAGAGAGGTTCATCACATTGGTTGTGATGAAATTTGGGCTAATAAAGCATGGTGGAATCTATGTTTTAGTATTTTATGCCACACATGTGATGAAGTGCTCATTCACATATTACTATTTACATTGGATTCATGTGTTTCATATAGAGGTTTGAGGTATGGTTTCTTACTGACCTTGATTATATGGTTTGGGACACCCAAGATTTGTGGAGAGGTCTGATGGGTTGTGCCACTAGTGAAGGTATTCTAGAGAATCCAGGTAGGTTATTGACTATATATCTTCACCATACACCTATAGGTGAGTCTGAACCGATTACATCTCAGTATTTCTCTATATATGTTTGGTAAATCACCACTATTGATATATATATATATATGTATATATATATATATATTTATATGTTCATTCTTATTATTGTAGACATCTAAATAAAAAAGCTATTTTGAAAGTCTAGATTTATATTTTGTTGTTTCTTTTGGAGCATGTTGGTCTTATGGTTGGTGGTGACCAAGAGGTCAAGTGGTGGTCATGTCATTCCATTTTAGTTTCATTTTTGTTTTTTGTTTTTTTTGGTTCACCCAATTTTTATTGTATCTTGATCATGTCTATGTATTTATTAATTTTTAGTTATGATCAGTTACTTATTTGATGTTATTTTTTCATTATTTTAACCTAGTTTTTATTTGTATAAATATTTCCGATTGTGAAATCTTTTATGCACGATGCTAGTCACCAGCCTATGAGGATTGGGAACACCTCTCAGTGCTATCCACAGGTTCATTTAGGAATCAGGTCAGACGATAGCCTTTCACCGATCATGAAATATGGTATCAGAGTAGCCCTTTGTTATTTGGTGAGTTAGGTTTTTTTGAGAATATGATAATCGAGACATGATAGCTAGGTACAATATGGAAATAATGAACCCTTTCTTATAATGTGCATATAGTTTTTAGGGGAAGTCCATACCTTGAATATTTATTTTATCTATGTAGATAGGGAATGACAATTGAAGTGATCTTGTGTTGTATGGGGCACTTACATTGAGTAGTGACTCGTGTGGAGTTGAGATAATGGCACACGTTATTCCATGTGTTTGGTGATTTTCTAGGGCATGACCTAATAACCATTTTGTCGGGTCATGAAAGGACCCTAGTTCCCTATTTTGGGATTTCAGTGCGATTTATGTCATTTTATGATTTGGGTTGGTGTGAATGCATTTTTAAAAATAAATGGAAATTTATTTAAAAAAGGAAAATAATTTTAGGTTTTGGTTATGATTAAACAGTGGCCATGTGGATTTGGAATTTGGTGTGAAAATGGTGGTTTTGATAAAGGATTGTGGTTCTATTTTTTGATTTTTGGTTTTTGAGTTGATGTTTTGGTGTGGATTGTTCTCTTGGTTGATGTGAATTTTGTTTTGTGTTTTTATATCACATATTCTATGCCTCCCTGAAGGATCCCAAGGGTTTTCTATGAGTCTCTTACAGTTATATTCCCACACCACCATCCGAGTGGAGTGGCAGAGTCAACTTCTTATTTGGTTCCAGTTTTTTGGCGATTGATGTTTGTTAGGGGATTAAGAGTGTCTTGAGAATGATGAATATATATTTAGGAAATTGGAAACAACCTAAGTCATGAGATTACATCCTTCTTAGGGTTATTTTGAAGGTTTGGATTGGTATCGATTGAATGACATATCCCAACCATCATTGTAAGTTGAAATATATTAAGATGTATTTAAGAGTACTTTTATTCTAAGGGTCATACCTACAGAGATGAAGGTGAGGAAACTGGTAGAGCTCTTAGGAATTCAATGTGGTCAGTGAGCATTGAATGCCTATGCTGATAATTTTTAAGAGCTAGATCATTATCTATAAAGATATCCTAAAAGGATCAGTTAAGGTATCCTCTTATTTTCTAGGGAATTTGTTTAGAGATTAAAATCAAGTCCTCTCATCTCAGGTTATTTGGTTTGGGAAGCTCTAGGATGAGGCGATTCTGTCCGAGTTGGTTTTGGGAGCACAGCTTGAGGGAGTTGGAAATCAAGTTTTTTTTTTGTTCCCATTAAGGTTCCCCGTATAGTAAGAGTTGTATTCCAATAGAACCCATCTTCGGGGAGTCTACTATTTTTGTTACGGCTTCTCGTTCATCAGTTTTTTCACTCATGTTCCACAAATTCATTTTCCTTTAAAATTTTAAGGCATATTTTATTAATCCTCTGATGTATTTTCAATGATGCAGCCATTTGGGTCACATAAATATGTTATGAAAGAAGAAATCATAGAAGAGGATGTCTCATATTGATATTTTCATCTCTTAACTATGATTTACCAGATCCTTTAAGACATTAGGGTTATATCTACATTCCATAGAGTGAATCTCTTTCTACATCCAGGAATCACTGGGGTTGTGGGGAACCTTGGTCGAGCTTTTGTCTTTAAAATGAGAGTGGAGTAAGATTATTCAACATTATTGTAGTTTTCCTAGTTTTGGTAAGTCATTCCTTGTTATAAATGGGAATGGTTTCCACATAACCTTTTTTGGTTTTATGTTCCCTTTGGAGAAATTTCTTTTTTGTGGAAATGAAGAATCAAAGATTGGATCTATGCTTGGATTCAGTTCCTTCAATGGGTTTCCCCTTGTGTTGGGTTTTTCAGTTCTGTATTGGAGATCACTATGTTTTTTCATTTTATCTATTTCATGAGTTCTGGTTTCAGTTTCACTGGGTTGGTAATTCCAGTGTTGGTTGATGTTAGTCAGTTACTTATGGTGGGTAAAACCCACATCCTTATCCCATGATTCTCCTTGTGGTGTTTTTATTAAGATCTAGTCAAGAGTGTATTGTGGAGTTAAAAGGTCACATTGAGTTTTATTTATCTATTTATATAGGTTTCATTTAATGTTGAGTTTTTATTCTTATTTTTCTTGGTGTATTTAGAGGGAAAATATTTTTTGGGAATAATTTTCACACCATGTAATGGCTTGGGTCTTCCTGGTCTATTACTTTGTCAAATTATGGGGTTTGAGGTGTCCTGGACCCCATCGGTGAGTCAAGAGGGCTTAGGTGTTAGTGGTAGGGTGTCTATGTGGTGTCACCTATTTTTGCCACTGATTGGTGTGTCACCAATCGGTCTCACTGATCAATTCTGCACCCAAACAGTGCCATTGTGGAGTGTTAGGTTTTTCCCCTAGTTTTTCCCATAACATTTATTTTAATATTTATAACCTCTTTTAAATTGGTTTAAGACCAATTTAAGGATGATAAAGGATATCTTAGAATCCCTTAATAGTGGGGAGACCCTTGAATTACCAAAATTTTAGGCCTTTTAATTATTTTCACACCCTTTTCTGCATTTCCAATTACACCCTTACTATGCATTTTCCTTATTTTAAAATGTAACCAATTAACTCTTCATCGTGCAATGGTCTATCTTAATATCCTGGAAGGAATTAATTAAATCACAATTAATTCCAAATTTTCAACCGCCCAACCATGTGGTTAAACCATGGTCCCTTTTTTGAGAACATTGAAATCGTTTATCCCTTAACTATAGGATCGGTCCTTTTATCACGCCGAGATCTTCTTCCTCGATCTCTTTTTATTTTTATTGGTGTGCTTGGTGTCCCTCTTCTGGAGATGAGTCATGCCTAAATTAGAACCCTCCAATTCAGTTCTCCTTGGAGTTTTCAGTCAGATCATCCCCAGTTCTTGGTGCAAGGAGGAAAAATTTGATCCTTGATCATCCAAGTAGGGGTTCTTCCTTCAACTCTCTTTACTGTGCATCATGCAGGGTGGTTATGATTATATTTTATTAGGATGTAGATGAAACCAAAATTAATAAAGATAATAAATGGGATTTTAAAGAATTAAGGGGTGGGATAGATGATGATTTTTTTTTATTTTACCTTTGTTTTTATGTTTCTAATTATATGGGATTGTGTCTACAGAAAATTGTGGTCGTTGGTGGTCCTTTCTTGCGCATTAATAAAGCTTTGTTTACTAGATAATCTTGTGATTGAATGATTGTAACATGAAAATTTATTAATAACATAAACTTGGTTGATTAAATGGATGCTCGATGAATAAGAATCCTTGTGTGATCACCCAAGTTAACCAAACAGAAAGAAGAAACTTAATAAATGGTGTTGGACTAATCTAAAAACATCCTTTCTCTATTCTAATGATATGAATGGTTGTTCTATTTAATTTTTTTGGAGTGATGTAGAGGATAATGAAATCTATGGTTGAGAGGTTGTTGGTTTTTGAATCTAAGGCTATGTGGAGCCAGTGGTAAATGTTCGGGACCCAGTAGTTTGGGTCTTGGTTTGGTTTGAGTACTTCAAGGGATCTCACAGATCCCATTTTGATGTTGTCACTGACAAGAGAACTGGGAGTGAATGCTTAAAAGCCTACTTGGATATTTTCATTCTATTGTTATTTTGACTTGTGGTTATGCCTGTTATTTTCTTGGTAGTGAAGGAATATTTAAATGGAATCACTTGCACATGATAACGAGAATAGGTACAATGGGGAATTGTTTTCTAGAAATGGTTTATGCTATGGTTGTGGTTGTTTTGTACTTGTTCATGTAAGGGTATCATCAAGAGTGGTTGTGTGTGGGCTGGTTGTTAGTTTCAGGACACTTAGGTCGAGATGAGTTCTTCATTGCCTATATTTATAAAATTTAATTCTTGTGTTTCTTAAACTCACCCCACCCATGTTGAGCACAATGGGCCGAACACCCCCATCTCCTGGGGTGGTGTTTTTTCAAACATTACTATGAGTGTCTAGTTATTAACTCCTTTCTTCTACCTCTCCCAGGTATCCCAAGACTCTTTGAGTAGAATCTAACTGCATGAGGTTTATTATAGACCAATACTCTTTGGGAAGGGTGTGTTGTGGTGGTTGGCCCAAGCGTGCATGGGAAAGTTTGTTTCCCAAGTGCCTTTGGGATGAGGCCCAGGTGTCTACGGGTGTGGCAATGGTTGTTCAGGCCCAGGTGTCTTCAAGCATGGCACTAGTTGTTCTGGACTAGGTTTCTTTGAGCGTGGAAGTGGTTGTTGTGGACCATGTGTTTGCAGGCATGATTTTGTGTGGTTGTGGTGGACCAGGTGTTTGTGGGTTCGATAAAAGTGCGATTGGGATGGACCATGGGGTTGTTTTTAAGGCATTAATGGGACTGTAGTGGGATATGTGGGGGAGGTCTGATGCGTAGGATGTTCTAAATAACTTTTGGTAAAGTGGTGTAGGGTACCCAAATATGGATGTGATATTACTATTATTTTACCTAACTTGCGTTATTTGGGGAGTGTGCCTTGGTGAGGATGGGTGGATAGTTTTCCATGCTAGGTTTTTTGGTTACCTTTTTTTCTCACAGGGCATTAGAATGTCTCTCCACTTGTGCATGAAAGATTTTGGATTCCCTACTAAGTATACTTGTATACTCACCCTACGTATATAAGACTGATTTCAGGTTTCCAGGAGGACTTTGTGGACAGTGTCAGACCATACTAGCTCAGGCATTATGATAGTTTTCATTGCTGATTTTCATTTCTTTTGGTACTTTCCTTTAGATTTTTCTTATACTTTCTATCATTTTATTTTTTAACATGCATATGGGAATAGATTTTGGGATTTACTTTTATCTATAGTATTTGGAATTGTTTGGAATTTACCATCTTATCTCTTGATCTTGTTCTATAAAAATGGGTAATTCCTTCTATATTATGTGAGATTCTATACCCTTATTGCTAGTTTCCACTCCAAGGACTATTAAAGGCATTACTTGGGGGTCATTATCTCTCCTTTACCTAGAAGAAGGAAGGGAAGGGAATCTTTCCATCCATTCCCTCATCTTGGAGAATATGGGTTGTGACAGAATGGTATTAGATGGAGGTTGATATATAGGATATATTTTAGGGTTAGGCATAGTGATGATTACATGGGATGATAGGGAGATGGTATTATGAAATATGGGTGCATAAAATAGGCCAAGGAAGATCGGCTAGGACACTGGATTTTTGGACCCCTTGTGATCTGATGCAAGGACTCTGAACCTACTGAAATACCAAGTGAGGCTACACAGATTGCAGGGTTTAGACCCTAGGAAAGGTAAATGCATCATAATTACTTGTGTTCTTGGGTTAATTTGGTGTTTTGGGAATTTAAAATAAATAAAAGGTTTAAGAAAAATTTAAAATGAACTTTCTACACTACTCAAGATTAGGAATTACTTGTTTCCCCATTCATCTATGGCACCCGGACGTTGTCCATGAGTAGTATGGGAATTCGAGGCCCAGCAGGTTGATATTTTTAATAATCTAAGGTATGATCGAGAGGAGGAGTATGTCCAATGGAAAAAGATGATTTGTTCCTTCTAGTAGAAGACTCTGGGAAAGTACGAGGGTCGCATCTCAGACATGGAAACGGAAAGCTGGATCGAGGATCTAGTGATTGATTTCAGCTTTATCCGGGCTCCAAAAGAGTACTGGGGTCGTATGGCAGTGATCTAGATGCAGGGAGTAGTGCACTAGTGGTGGAAGATTTATCTTGGGGAGAATAAGGAAGATGAGGTTTTGTGGACTAACTTTGAGAATGAGTTCTGAGAAGAATTCCATCCTTCCATGATGAAGGCTGAAAAGAGAAAAGAGCTACTCTCCCTCCATCAAGGGTTTATAATGGTGAGGTAATGGGGATCAAGTTTAATAATCTATTTTGTTTTTCTCCAGACCTCTTTCTAGATGTGGAGTCATGGGCAAGACATTTAGAGGAGGCACTCCAACCTTCTCTTCAGTATGTTGTTACTCCCTTCACTCTACTAAAATACATGGAGGTTCAGAAGAATTTTGAAGTGGTGTAAAAGATGAACACGTTGGGAGGTGTTCTATGAGAGGTGAGCCAGTTGATTTCGTCAAAGTGGAAGGCCATCAGTAGTCGGCCCCCAATATCAGGGCCTCTCAGTTTCGGTCGACGGGGAGCAGGCCACAACAGTTCCAGTTCTGATCTCCTGATCCTCACCCTTTCTCTACATGCCTAGAAAAAAGGTGATTTACCTGTTTCAATCATGGGTATCATTAGAATAAGTTCCCTATCTGAGTGAAGTAAGGTGGGGGTGGGCAGGTTTAGCGCCCACCTCAACAGCATCAGTTTCCAGCCAGACTTTTTGAGTAGCAACAATAGCCTCTGAGAGCAGATGTTTCAGGGGGAGGCTGGCCTGAGGGCGCTCCTCAGGGACCTCAATCAAGGTGTGGTTGAGAAAGTAGTCAATAGATGATGGGTAGAGGAGCTGGGTTTGGTCATTTGGGTGCCTCAGAGGTATAATTTCCAATAGTTCCATAGGTCATTCATGGTACGATCAGTCTATTTAGTACTCTGGTTTGTGCCTTGTTTTATTTCAGAGCTTCTTGCTCATTTTTTGCACCTAGTCTATCTCATGCCTTGGGTATTGGAGTAGAGAGAATTTCCATTCCCCTGGTGTTGAGGATGTCATTTGGATGTAAAACCATCATATTTGATGTTTTTTTGAGGATGTATACTGGTGTTGGGGTCGCATCAGTCCAGTGGGGATCTCATTCTATAGAAAATATAGTCATATGATGTTATCCTAGGAATCAACTAGATGATTTACATGCACATTGTTATTTACTACTTCCGGAGAATATTTGTATTCTTAGATATGGCCATCCAGCATGTAGTTTTCTTTGGAGAGTGGGGTTTCTAGGAGGGCAACAAGAGAGTGTAGCCCCTTCTTTCCCTATTATCTGAGCTATTAGTGGAGTTAGCAGACTTAGATATGGCAGAAGTTCTGAGGATTTTCAGTGAGTTCCTAAAGTTTTCCCTAAAGAGGTTGTGACTCTACCCCCTTTATATGATGTTGAGTTCGAGATATACTTACAACTCGATGCCCATCAAATATTGATAGATCCCTATCAGATAGTGCCTTCTGAATTGTGGTAGTTTCATATTCAAATTGAAGACCTGATGAAGAAGGGTTTTATCTAACCAAGTGCATCTCCATGGAGTGCTCTAGTATTATTCAAAAATAAGGAAGACGGTGGTATCAGGCTATGCATAGACTACTAAAGAGTGAATCAGGTGATGATCAAGAACTATTACCCCCTCCTGAGGATCAACGACCTTTTTGACTAGTTTGAGGGAGTAGGTTGGTTCTCTAAGATCGAAATGTGGTCTAGATATCACCAGTTGAGGGTGAAAGAGGGTGAAATCCCGAATAATACTTTTAGATGTTGGTATGGGATCATTGATTTCGTGGTAATTATGTTCGGTGTTACAAACTCACAAGCCATGTTCATGGGGCTTATGAACTCTATTTTCCCAGAGTATATGGAGTGGTTCATGCTCATGTTCATCGACGACATCCTGATCTACTCAAGATCAGAGGAGGATCACACAAAGCATCTAAGGACAGTTTTGTAGGTCCTCCGACACCACCAAATCTACGAGAAGTTGTCCAAGTGATAGTTCTAGACATGAGAGGTGCACTTCCTTGGACACATGGTGTCCTATAAAGGAATATTAGTGGACCCATCAAAGGTCTAAGCGGTTGTTTCTTTGGCAGCACCCAACAACGTGGCAGAGGTTCGTAGTTTCTTGGGACTGGTAGGTAACTAATGAAGGTTCATACTTGAATTCTCTCAAGTTAAAGTGCCTTTTAAGTCTTTGAACAAAAAAATACTAGGAATTCTTATGGAGTGAGTAGTTCTATACAGCCATCATTTATCTAAAATAGAAGCAGTTCATTTCCCTAGTGTGGATGTTTCTAGAGGAAGGGTTAATGTTTGAAGTGTTGTGTGATGCTTCTGGTCTAGCCTAGGGGGTGCGCTGATGCAATAGCGGAGAGTGACCACTTATGGGTCTAAATAGTTACCTCCTCAAAAACATAATTTTGGCACCCACAACCTGGAACTTATCATGGTTGTGTTTGCACTAAAGTTTTGACGACATTACCTCATCGGGGAATACTTTTTGGTTTTCACCGAGTATAAGAGATTAAGATATTTCTTCTCCCAGTGATAGAGATGAGCTTGTGACATCGGAGGTGGATGGTGTTTATTCAGGACTACAACATATATATCTTTTATACCTTAGTAAATGGGAATGTGGTGGTTTATTCCTTGATTAGGAAGTCAGAGAAGGATGTGGTTTGAGAGGTAGTAGATGCTTGGAATGAAATGGAGGAGTTGGATACTTTACATCTAGGAATGAGAGTAGAGGATGGTAGAGGATATCTATTTAATATGGCAGTTCAGTCTTCCTTGGTATGACAGGTGGAGGAGTCTCAGTGGGGAGACTTAGAAGCTAAAGTTATACATGATTGTGTTAGCCAGGGTGATGCTCCGGAAGGATCGTCGGAGGATGGTCATAATCAGATGCTTTTCCATAGGAAGTTGTTTGTCCCAGAGAATATGTGGGAGGGAGTTCTCTATGAGTTCAATAGATCAGCCTTGGCAGTACACCTAGGATTTTCCTAGATGTACCAGGGATTGAGAGGTCAGTTTTGGTGGCCCGGAGTGAAGCAGGCAGTGGCGGAGTTTGTGGCAAGGTGCCTCATGTGTCAGTAGGTGAAGGTTGAACATCGTGTTCACAATGGTTTGTTTCATCCCTTAGAAATTCCTGAGTAGAATTGGGATGAAATATCGATGGATTTCATCACTGGACTACCCAAGGATGAGGGAGGTTGTGATGCTATCTGGGTAGTGGTGGACCGATTGACGAAGTCAGCTCACTTATTTGCGGTTAAGGAGTCGAGTGTAGTGGATGATTTAGCACAAAATTATGTTTGTGATGTTGTACAGTTTCATAGATTTCCGAGAACCATCAGTTAGGATCAAGATACATTCATTACTTCATGAGTCTAGAAGGTTTTATAGCCTTTTTTGGCACCTATTATTTCCTTATCACTGCTTTCTACCCTCTAACGGATGGGCAAATAGAGAGGATCATCCAGACTATAGAGGATATGCTATGACTGTGTGTTCTAGACTTTGAAGGATCATGGGCATGATAATTTATTTTGGTATAGTTTCCTACAACAATAGTTATCACTCTACCATTGGCATGACATTGTTCGAGGCCTTGTATGGAATACTATTTTTTTCACTTGTATATTGGACAGTGGTTGGGGAGGTGGGTACTCTTGTCCTAGATGTGGTGTAGAGCATGACGGAGAATGTTTAGCTTGTGTGTGAAAGGATAAAGGCATCTCAGGACTGGTAGAAGTCATATGTTGATCATAGGAGGAGACCCTTGGAGGTCATGTTTGGGGACCACGTGTTCTTAGTAGTCTCCCCTTGGCATGGACAGTGAAGGTTTGGCAGGGGAGTAAGCTTTCTCCCAAGTTCATCGGACCCTTCAAGGTGTTAGGAGGAGTCATTGAGGTAGCATATCAACTGGAGTTACCACCATGGTTGGAAAGAATCTACAAAATCATTCATGTCTCTCAACTTCGTTAGTATCTACACGATGACTCTCACATCCTTGACTAGGGAGAGTAGGATATTGAGGACAATGCAACATTCGTGGAGTGACTGGTGGGAATCAAGGATCATAAGGAGAAGGTGCTTCATGGATGGAACATTCCCTTGGTTCATGTGTTATGGAGGCATGGTGGCCTCAAGAAGAGTACCTGGGAATGGGAGGCATAGATGTGTGCCCAGTACCCAGAGTTGTTCTGAGTTTTGATCATGTGTTTCCCTTGAGCCTTTCATATGATGTAATGTTTGACCCTACTTATTGTTTGATAAGTAGTTTCTTTGTTCTCTATATTTTTTGAAAACTCTTATCTATGGGGAGGGTAGAACTTGATCCCTAATAAAGACTCATTAATGTGGATGTGATTAAACTCATTCTGGTGAGTCATTGCTACCTAAAGTGGATAGTGTCTTGACATGGAGGAAGGAAGTCCCTGATCCATATGTCTGGATGTGTGACCCTTTGTGTTTGTGTGGTTACTTGGGGGATAGGAGTGGTAGTATTTCCATGGTTTTTTATGAGATAGATGTGAGAGATATTTCCATTGATGTCTAGGTTTAATTCCAAATTTTGAACAAATCAAGGGTAGTTTTTTCCTGAGAGGTATCTTACGAGGTGTTTATTCAGACCCTTCCCTTCTTCGAGTTTATTCTTGATTAACGAGGACGAGAATAGTTTGAGAGGTATCTGATGTAATGTCTCGGGCCTTCCTGGTCTATTAAATTGTCAAATTTTGGTGTCTCAAGTGTCCTAGAACCCATTGGTGAGTCATAGGGCTTTAGTGTTAGTGGTAGGGTATCACCTATCGGTGTCACCGATTGGTGCCGCACCAAAATGGGGCCACCGTGGGGTGTCGGGTTTATTTCCCTAGTTTTTTACAAAACATTTCTTTTCAGTTTTATTATCTATTTTAAAGTGTATTAAGATCATTTTAAGGCTAGTAAAGGACATATTTGATCTCCTAAGAGTTGGGTGACCCTTGACATACCAATACATGTGGCTTTTTAATCATTTTCACACCCTTTGTCATGTTTCCAGTTATGCCCCTATTATATTTTTACCTTGGTTTAAAATAAAACCAATTAACTCTCTATTGTGTGATGGTCTGTCTCACTATCTCTAAAGTAATTAATTAAATATCAATTAATTCTAACATGTGTAACCTCCCATCCATGTGGTCAAACCATGATCCACTTTTCGAGCACTTTTAAAACGCATATCCCATAACTCTAGGATCCTGCCTTTTATCATGCTGAGATCTTATTCCTTGGTCTCTTTTGTTTTCCTTTAGTGCTCTTGGAGTCCCTCTTCTGGAGATGAGTCATGTCGGAATGAGATCCCTCCTGTTCGGTTCTCCTTGGAGTATCCAGTCCTGTCATCCTTAGTTCTTGGTGCAAGCAGGAAAACATTGATCCTTGACCATCCAAGTAGGGGTTCTTCCTTTGTCTCTCTTTACTGTGCATCATGCGGGGTGGGTATGGTGATGTTACCTCAGGACGTAGATGAAACAAACTTTAACAAAGATAATAAACAGACTTTTAAAGAATAAAGGTGTGGGAATGATGATGATGTTGTTATATTTTACCTTTATTTTTATATTGTGAACTATATGGGCTCATTTCCACTAAAAATCATGGTCATTGGTTTTCCTTTATTTCATACTAATAAAGCTCTATTTTCTTTATAATCTTTTGATTGAATTACTATAACATGGAAACTAATTAATCATGTAAACTTGGTTGACTGAATGGATGCCTAATGAATATGAATCCTTTTTTATCACCTCAAGTAACCAAACAAAATAAAGGAACTTAATGAATGGTGTTGAAAAAATCTTAAAACTTCTTTATTCTGTTCTGATGATATGCATGGTTATTTTGTTTAAAGTTAGTGGGGTGACATAGAGGGGAATGAAATATTTTGTTGAGAGGTTTTTGGTTTGTGAATCTAAGGCTGTGTGGAGTTGGTGGTAAATGTTCTGGACCACTTAGGTTGGGTTTTGGTTTGGTTCCATTACTTCGAGGGATCTCACAGATCCCATTTTGATATTGTCACTAACAATAGAATCGGTTGTGAATGTTTAAAGTCCTTCTTCATTGTTTTATTTATGTTATTGTTTTGGATTGTGATTATGCCTATTAGTTTCCCGGTAGTGAAGGAATATTTAAATGTAATCACTTGAACATGATAACAAGAATGGGTAAAATAGGGAATTATTTTCTAGAAATGGGTTGTGCTCTAGTTGTGGCTATTGTGTACATGTTCATGTAGGGGTAGTAGAAAGAGTGGTTTCCTATAGGATGGTTGTTGGTTTTGGTACCCGTAGGTCAGGATAAGTTCTTGATTACCTATATGTATAAAATTTAATTCTTGTGTTTCTTATACACACCTCATCCATGTTGATAACCTCATGTTGAACACCCCCATATCATGGGGGAGGGTGTTTTCCCAACATTCCTATGAGTGGATGGTTATTATCTCCTTTCTTCTCCCTCTCCCAGGTATCCCAAGACACTTCGAGAAGTTTGTGATATATTGAGTTTCATTATGTCCTAAGACTCTATGGGTAGAGTGTGTTATGGTGGTGGGCCAAGGTGTGCATGGGAATGTTTGTTTCTCAATTGCCTTTGGGATGAGTCTCAGGTGTCGTCGGGTGTGGCAGTGGTTGTTTTGGCCCAGGTGTCTTTGGGTGTGGTAGTGGTTGTTCTAGCCCAGGTGTCTTTAGGCGTGGTGGTTGTTGTTGTGGCCCAAGTGTCTGCGGGTGTGGTTATGTGTGGTTGTGGTGACCCATGTGTTGCAGGTGGGATAAACGTGCAGTTGGGATAAACGTGCAGTTGGGATGGCTCATGGGGTTCTTGTTGGGGCAGTAGTGGGACTGTAGTGGGATCTATGGGGGAGGTGTGATGTGTAGGATGTTCTAAATAACCAGTGGAAAAGTGGGGCAGGTACCCAAATATCTATGTTTTATTACTATTATTTTACCATAATTGTGTTATTTGGGGAGTGTTCCTTGGTGAGTTTGGGTGGATTGTTTTCCTTGCTTGGTTTTTTGGTTACCTCTTTTTTGCACGGGGCATTAGAATGTCTCCCCACTTGTGCACGAGAGATTTTGGATTCCATACTAAGTATACATGTATACTCACCCTATGCATATAAAACCTCTTTCAGGTTTTTAGGAGGACTATGAGGACCATGTCAGACCTTACTAGCTCGAGCTTCAGGACATTTGTTGTTTCTGATTCTATTTTCTTTTCATATTTTCCATCAGAGTGTTCTTGTAATTTGTATCAGTTTATTTTTGAACATGCATATGGTAATGGATTTTGGGCTTTACATTTATCTTTAGTCTTTGGAGTTATTTGGTATTTACCATATTATCTCCAAATCTTGTTCTATAAAAAGGGTAATGCCTTCCATATTATTTGAGATTTTATACTATTGGTTCTAGATGCCACTCTGGGGCCTATTGAAGGCAAGACTTGGGGTTCATTATCTCTCATTCACCTTGAAGAAGGAAGGGAATGGAATCTTTCCATCCTTTCCCTCATCTTGGAGAAGGTGGGTCGTGAGACACCATAAAGTTGTATTTTCTTTAATTTTATACTTTTCATGATGTTGGATCTTTTGAATGATGTTCAGGTCAAGTTTCCAATTGGAATTATGAAGTATCAATTCTATCAGGTGGTTTTTGGACATGTTCACGGTTTGATCATGGTCTGATATAATCTATGTGACTGCCATGAAAAAAATCATCTCTCAGTTGGTGTTAGAGACATGGAACATGACTTTCACATGGATAGGAGAAACTATGTGGTGAGTGTGGAGGGAGGATCTTAATTTTTACAGAGGCCTTGTTCATGATTGGAATATGGTTCCCAAAAAAATATGTCTAGTTTGTGTGGCTATCCCCTCTCTCCAATAGAGTGCACCGTGTTGTTTCACAGTTTGGAAAATCTTACTGCAAATCAATGTGAGTTTCCCATGTATCATATAAACATGAATTTCCTATTTTTCACCTCCCTCTTTTTAATCCATTTCTATGTTTCCTCCCCTTTAAATTCCCCTATAATATGAAAGGGATTCCTAGTGTTCTCTCTTTTGGATATCCATCCTACATGGTTCCACCTCCAAGATTCAACGGTGAGTTATTTGGGATTTCATTGTCAATTTATTCCTCTCCTCATCTCCCTCAATTTGTTCTCTAGTTCTCCTTAGGTGGGTTCTCTCTTTACTTATCCCTATATGCTAGGGTTGATTTTTGGCTTGTGAATAGTTAATTCAAGGTTGTGTGGATTGTCTCTTGATCCTTATTATCCCTTCTATGAGAGTTTCATTGCATCCACACATCATTGAGTAGGTGTATCCATCCAATTACATTCTGAAATATTATTTTGATGCTTGAGTTTTCGTTATTAATTTATAAATATGTTATACATCATTTTTATTTGTTTGTGTGATGAATTGTGGTGTTTTAATGTGAATAATTTGGTGAAAAAATTGTTTTCAATGGGTTTCCTTATTTAAGCTTATATCTACATCTTTAAATAGTGTTTCATACAATTCCACTTGAGCATTGAGGATGGAATTGAGTGTTTCTGTTTGTGTTGAGGATGATTTGGGCATTGGTAAATTGGATTGCCTTTTTATATTGAGTTTTTATATGGTTAGGATGTCTTACAGTGTTTTTGTTCTTATATGTGAGTTATCGTGATTAGTGGTAATGATAGTGCTGATTTTTCTAAATTGGTTTTCAGGTATTTTTATGGTTTATATTTTATGGCCCATTGGATGTGGGAATATTCATATCACCATGGAGTGCACATAATAATAGACACAAAAAAGGATAATGGATCTCTATATAAATGTATAAATTTCATCCAAGATATCAAAATTCATTTCCCAATACCCTCTTATCTTTCATTCTTCTAATCTTCTATATTGTTATTCTAAAATCCTAAACCATTCTCAAGTGGATCCTTTATTCCTAATTGTTTTCAAATGATGTATTTAAATGAGGTTCCAGTGTCTAGTTCCATTTGGTCTCTTGATGTGTGGTTTGGTAACCAAATTATAAAAGGAATTTTTTCTACATTTCAAGAATGTTTTATGTTTTTAAATGAATTTTGTAAATGGTTTTATAAATAGATTCAAATTATACATGTTAAGGCCAATTTGGTACTTCCTGGAATTTTGGAAATTGATTGTAATATGAAATGATGTGTAGGACAAGTTGAAACTATGTAATTCATTGATGTGTAATGGGAACCACTATAGTAGTACCTATTAGGATAGGGTCATCACATAGGTGGTCTTAGTGTTTGGGCTAGGCTAGAATAGTGGAACATGTGGGTAATTGGATTATTCCACACATGTGATGACCTCATCATTATATTATAACTATTATCATGGGATTCTAGGGCATCATCTATATGGTTTAGTGATAGTTTATTTATAACCCTGATTAGATGGGTATGTAGCCCTAAATTTATGGAGATGCAAGGTAAGTTTTTTCACCAGTGATGCAAGTTTGGAGTTTCTAGTTTGGTTGTTAACTATAGAGATACAACATACAACAATAGGTGATTCTAACCAGAGTACACCATGGTACTCCTGAAAATAAGTTTATTATATTCCCTTGGTTATTATATATATGTTACTACATGTTTTGGTAGAAATTTCATTACTTTATTGTTTTCAATTTTTTGGTTTCACCGATACTCTTAATTTTATTTCTAGTACATTTTTTTCTTATATGGAATTAGGTATCAAATTTTATTTTAAAAATAATGAAAAAATATTTTTGGCTATTCATGATGATAAAAACCATATTTTCATTAAACGTATTTCAAAATATGGTTTATGTAATATTTCGGGAATGTATTTCTATGGATTCTATAGTGATTACCTTTTAGGTTATTTATTCACAAACCCCGCATATGAAATTCAATTTTGGTAGACCTGAGCAATTATCCTGTTCCTTTATTTTTTGTTCGGGTTTTACTTTTGAATATGTTTATCTTATGATTGGTCATTACCATGAGGTAACTAGAGATCTTTTCATTCCATTTTGGTTTTAGTTTTTCTTTAATGTTTCTGTTTGTCTCAGTTTTTTGTTTTATCTATATCATAATTATGTAATTATTAATTCTCAATTATTATTGGTTTATTTATGTGTTCGTTTTTATGTAATCCTATTTATTATTGGGATAAGTCACTCCCACTATGATATATTTGATGCATAGTTCTATTCAAAAACTTGGATGGATCAGGAACACCTCTCAGGCCTTTCCATAGGCTAGGTTAGGTTTCGTGTTGTATGGCAGCCTAGCCTGGTTAGTGATTGACATTCTTTCTCCATGTGAGTTATGATTATGTTATCTATTTTATTAACATGGGTATTAGTAATGGAATTATTTATTTATTTTATTTTAATAAGGATTATTATATTCATGTTGGTTTGGTATTTTTTCACCATCCACCTTATCTCTTTGGATGTGTTATGATAATGTTATCTATTTAGTTAACTTAGTGAAAAGTACAGTAATTCTATATATTTTTATTATGATATGAATGAATATTATATTGATTTATTTGTATTGTTTAACCATACTCCTTCCTCCAAGTGGGTTACAATCATGTTCACCCTGTTATTAACATGAGTATAAGTATTTTATTTTTTATGCTATTATTGTAATACAGATGTATATTGGAATGTTGACTATATATTGTTTATGCATCCACATTTTTTTCTCTATATTGGTTTTTAAAAGAGGATGATTATCATTTAATATATTTTTATTCCAAGACATATAATTATTTTGAATGTTGATTAGGAATTATTAATTAATTTTAAAATATGAAAAATACGATAGATATAAATACGTGATCAGTGGGGCCTGACATTATAGTTCCCCTCTATGTATCAGTAGGTCTCATGATATGAACATGGTTGGTTATTTTTTAATATTACTACCTATAACATGATGTTTTCTTAATGATAGTATAATGATGTCTAAGAGACTGATGTCTTGCATTATGTGATGGAAATAGATTTCTGGAATTATATATTTCACCACTAATGAAATATTTATTATTTGACATTATACTTTTTTAGTTTCATTTTTTTATGGATTTATTTTATTCTCAGTTTTAGTATATTATGGTAATATGTAGTTTATTTATTATTGCTTCATCACTTATTATATGTTTCTGTTATGATAACTTCCATTCTATGATAATAATTATTGAGAATCTTAGTTTAAAATTATTTATTAACCTTTACCTTGGAGACCTGGAGGGATATTATATGTAATTGTAAGGAATATGATGGAAACTCTAATAATTTTATCTCATTTTTTTCATGTTCTATCTTATGGATTCAAATGTAATGTTTGTAAATATTTATGATGTCTTACATGACTACTAGGATTATTGATCTAGTTGAAACTCTTGTATTTTATGCTAATAATTAAATATAACATCTAGATCTATGTTTCTTGAGTCTGAGATGTTATAGATGGTATATAAAAATGTCTAGTAAAAACCAAAATAATTAAATTTAATGAAAACATGTTAGATATAACAAGTTATATTAAAATCTCTCAATATTTTTATAGAACTCTATAGAAAAAATAACAGTAACTGAAATTTAAAATTCAATATCACCATCTAATTATGTGTATGTCATTGCTAAGAGATGATGACTAATAGATTGAATCAGAGTGATTATCCAATAAAAAAACATATTTTTATTACATTTTAAGGGTATTAAATGTTCATTTTTGATCTTATGGGACTGAGTTAGTGTATTTTAATTTTGAACATCAATTCTCATCATTTGTGCACTTCATGCCTAATATGCAGCAATTTAGGCCCAATGTTTCATCTTATTTAAAAGAAAGTAATTATACATATTTTAATTTTATATTTTTGTAAATGGATATAAACTTAAATATGAACATTTTTCATTTAGGTATCAATGGAGGATTCATAAAGGATGATGAGGATTTTTGGCGAAGAAAGGAAACAATTCTGCAGAAGGCATATTGGATATCATCCCACTAATCGGACTGTGGGGACCACAATAGAAGTCCAATTAAGCCCAAAATTTATAGTAGACTAGAAGTAATATAGGGTAACAAATCATTCTTCTTGATCTAGTGCTAATTCGTCCTCAATGGTGGTTATTAAGGCGTCCCAAGTTGAAGATTTAATTTTGGTCCAGATTCTGCGGCCCAGGAAAACATCCCACTATTTCCATAATATATCCCGAACCAAAACGTATTTTGGTCTGCAATTCTACAGCCTATTAGGGGAAATCTGGGGCTTCATTTAAGTATTCTAGGTCCCACTCAAATTAGGCCTTCTAGAAGGTCCTTTAGGCACGTCTTTTCAGTGGATGCAAGCTGGCTGCAACTTCGGGGCAAGAAGTGGAAAAGTCTCTCAACATTAATGTTCCACCCACTTTTTCCCAACACAATTAATTAAAGGAACATGGGATGTTGGGGGATCATCCAAGACTTCATTTTTTCCTATTTAAGTCAGTAGTGGTTGAGGATTTAGGGATCTTGGATTCTTTGTTTCGTTGTAATGTTTTGTTGTCCATTTGATGTTGTAATCGTTCTTCATTCTCAAATAAGTTATTTGAATCACATTAGTTCTTAATAAAAGTTCTTCATTTCCTATTTTTCTTTTCTTATTATTATCACTTTGATATCGTTGCTTTAAGGTGTGAATTTATTTACACCATCACTTTTGAATTTATTCACACAACGGTGGAGTGATCGTTTCATTGTTTTATTTTTCTTCTCCAATTCCGCTTCTTTAAGTCGACTTCCCGCTTCCATTTATTTAATAGCATAAATGGAGGGATAAAACCTTATGGGTTGGTCCTAGAGAGTTTCATGGGGAAGATTGGATGTTATTTTATGATCTTAAATTCTGTAATAATTTCATTAATTTAATATTTCCATTTGATGATTAATTTCTTCTTCATCTTCGCCAACTTTAACAATGACACATTTTGAGTGCTAGTACGATCCAATTCCTTGGAGTGATCATTAAATTGATCCTCTAAGTGAATTGGTGATTAGCCTTGGAATTTTTTAGGGATTAAATTGTTAAATTATGTTGTGGAATTATATTATTTTGTGGGTACGTCCTGAATTAGTGAAACGAACGTTATAAGAAAATAAATACATCCAATCTAACCCTAGTAACAACTTAGGATCGAATCATCTCCATTATTTGTTTTAGACTAAGTAATTGAATGTTTTAATTTATTTTCTTTAAATTAAATCAGTAGTTATTCAAATCAATTCAATCTGAATAGTTGGCCACTTCATATCCAAATCCTTCCAAGATCAGAGTGTCTTTAGGTTCCTTCTTCGGTCCTTGTGGATTTGACCTCTACCTGTACTACAACGACCGCATACCTGTAGGGTAAATTTGGGCGAAACCAAATTTTGGCGCCGTTTCCGGGGACCCAAGTAAGTACCTTGACATGCATCATCCTTTTCTCACCCCCATCTCTCTTATCTTTACCCCTTTCTATTTGTGTGTGTCATGAGAATCTAGAATCCAACTTTCTATCTTCTCCAATGGAGTATCTTCCAAAATATCATGTCACAAACTCATGTAGGAATCAAATGGAAGATCAATATTAGGAATCCCCTAAATTAAAAAATTTCATTGATCAAATCTTGATTAATTACCACACACCCGATGAGATGTATAATCAATGGGATGATGAATGTTTAAATGATCAGTTTCCTTCCCTCTCAAGGATGATTGAAGAGTCTAATCCTAGTGAAGTATATAATGTTCAACATCCCATCCTATTTGTTACTCAATCATTTCTTGAAAAATTGTGTAATAAAATGGATATAATGAGTTCCGAGGTATCATCTTTGAGATTAGAACTACAGCACATTAATACTTCTGAGGAACTCATCCCTACACCAATTGTACCTTCCAAAACCTTATGTAGAGTGTCTAGTTTCCCACAATCCTCTAATGAATTAATTGAAGAACCGACCTTTGGATTTGGGGTTGTTGAAGTGAATCAAGAAATTGTTGAAGGGTCTTTAAATCAAGAAGAAATTGATTTCATGTATTCACAAGAGGGAAATTTGACATCCTGGATTGAGTCTACTAAGTATAACTCTATTGAAGATTTTTCAAAAACACCAATCCCTGAACCATTGAGAGAAATAAAAAACATTGAGTCCATTCACATTCCTAACACTGTTCTTTCAAATATTGGGGTTGAATATTCTATTCAAAAGGAATCAATTTTGTTGGGGAATTTTGAAAATGAAACTGAGTTGGATTCAAATTCTCAACATGTGTCTAAATGTCCTATCTAAACCGAGCTCAAGATCATTGTCCTTCCTTCCCCACTCGAGTATCCTACCATTTGTGTTAATAAAGAGCTTGGGGTTTTCATTAATTCATCTCATGAAACCCAAAATGTGGGGTCGATCTTTGATTTATTAGGAAAGACTACAGAAGAAAAAAGATCAACCATTTCTGATATTCTTTGGATTGTCCCATTCATTTTAGAAAATAGGATTGTTCATTCAAAATATTCTTACCAACCACAAGGGATACATATTCTCAATCATTTTTAAGTGGAGAAAGATGATGTCATTAAAATTTTGAAAGTTGGAATTGGATAAGTTGGGGGGTTCAAGTCGAGCTAAAGATGTTAAATTAAGCGCTGCACGGGAGGCAACCCGTGGTTTTCATGTTTTATTTCATTTAATTAGTACCTTAGACTGTTGACATGTTATTATTTTATGAGTAAGGATGGGTATGAAAGGGGAGCATTGTATTCACCCGTGTCACTTGGTGTGATCCTTAAGTAATACCTTACCCAGAAAATTAAGAGAAGACAATGTATCATCAGTTTGTTTTATTTATGTTTTTTGTAGGTTAAAAAAATTTAGACTGTTTACCTGTTCTTCTTTTATGAGTATGGATGGGTATAAAAGGGGAGCACCGTATTCATCCGTGTCATGCGGTGTGATACCTGAGTAATACCTTACCTTGAAAATATAAATAAGAAAATGTATCATCAATTTGATTTTTAAAATTAAAAAAAAAGGAAACCCATAAAAATCTTGATACTTGGTTTTAAATAAATTGTTGTGTTTTTTGTTTTGTCTGGTTTGTTCTTCTTTGTATGGTTCAGGGACTATTTTGGGTGATACATATTCGATCAAGGAGGTGCATACATCTCCTAAGAGATCAAAAGAGTAATCTGGAGCATCATGAACTTCAACTTCAAAAATCAGGTGAATTTGTTCCATGTTTATCATTTTCAATTTCCTCTTTGAACTCCTCTCCTCTACCCATTATAATATTTATTTTCTTTAAACAGTGGGGAAATTGTTATTCCAAGTTGGGGGGGGAGATTAAAATGTGTGGAAGGAAAAATTTCATTGACCTTTAATATGATAACACACATTCCAAACTCAGAAATTGGATATCAAATAATTTTGCATTCCTTGATTCTAATTTTAATGCAAGTTTATGTTCATGTGCATAGATATTGGAAAGTGTGGTTGTCCGATGTGATTTTTTACTATTATATTTTCATCCATTTAATAAAAATACACAATGCATGTCCTCTAGATTGTGGGGTTTTAGTTTGAGTTCTTGTGGACCTATAATAAATAGCATAGGATTGGCGATCATTTTAATTTTAACATGAGTATTCAAAAAAAAATCAATTGTGCGTAGAGCAATTAATTGACCTAATGTGTGGCTTTTGGCACTTGGGGATCATGACTCCATAGTTTTCTGGCCCATAGTTGGGAAGTTTATCTCTATTTGTTGTAATTTGAATTTGTTTTTGATTGAGTTAACTCGAGATGATGCCCGAGTATGTGAGCTTCACTTGGTACCCTAAGGTATTTGAGCCTGGGAGTCATCGGCAAAGTCTTACTACATGGGTTGACTCGATTGAGTTCAATTTCCATTACCATGGAAAAATTGCAAAAAAAAACCAAAAAAAAAAGAAAATAAAAAAATGAGTACACATCTTATTATTAAAATTTGATTGCTCATAGTCCTTCCATCTTTTCTCCCTCGAATGGAAATGAACCCCTGTGTCTATTGTGACGCACAACACTTCATCATGCTTAATTGAATTTGGATGAAATATGGAAATGAATTTGAACAAAGGAATGGGATTGGGCTTGAGATATGCCTGTTTACATAGCTTGTTTTAAATGATTTTGATGGGTTTCATAATTGTTTGTTATGTGATCTTTGGGTGAGAAATGTGTATTAAATATTTTTTGGAAAAGGTCATTTGAATTTCATTTTTGTGAGATATATTTTTCTCGGGACTAGAAAAACTCAAGTTGGGGGTGTGATTAGCTAATAAAAACACATATTTTGATTACATTTTAAGGGTATTAAATGTTCATTTTTGATCTTATGGGCCTGAGTTAGTGTATTTTAATTTTGAACATCAATTCTCATCATTTGTGCACTTCATGCCTAATATGCACTAATTTAGGCCCAATGTTTCATATGATTTAAAAGAATGTAATTATACATATTTTAATTTTATATTTTTTGTAAATGGATATAAACTTAAATATGAACATTTTTCATTCAGGGATCAATGGAGGATTCATAAAGGATGATGAGGATTTTTGGCGAAGAAAGGAAACAATTCTGGAGAAGGCAGATTGGATATCATCCCACTGATTGGACTGTGGGGACCACAATAGAATCCCAATGTAGCCCAAACTTTATAGGAGACTATAAGACATATAGGGGAACAAATAATTATTCTAGAGATAGTGATAATTCGTCCTCAATGGTGGTGATTAAGGCGGTCCAAGTTGAAGATTTAATTTTCGGCCAGATTCTGCGGCCCAGAAAAACATCCCACTATTTCAATCATATATCCCTAACCACAACGTATTTTGGGCTGAAAGTTTACATTATGTTAGAGGACATCCGGGGAGTCATTTAAGTCTTATAGGACCCACTCAAATTCGTCATTCTAGAAGGTCCTTTAGGCGCTTCCTTCTGTTGGTTTCAAGCTGGCTGCAAATTCGGGGCAAGAAGTGGAAAAGTCTCTCAACAATAATGTTCAACCCACTTTTCCCCAACACAATTAATTAAAGGCACATGGTATTTTGGGGTCTCAGCCAAGAGTTCATTTTTTCCTATTTAAGGTAGTAGTGGTGGAGGATTTTTTGATCTTGGATGCTTTGTTTCATTGTAATGTTTTGTTGTCCATTTGATGTTGTAATCGTTCTTCATTCTCATGTAAGTTATTTGAATCACATTAGTTCTTAATAAAAGTTCTTAATTTCCTATTTTTCTTTTATTATTATTATCACTTTGATACCGTTGCTTTAGGATGTGAATTTATTCACACCGTAACTTATGAATTTATTCACACAACGGTGGAGTGATCATTTCATTGTTTTATTTTTCTTCTCCAATTCCGCTTCTTTAAGTCGACTTCCCGCTTCCATTTATTTAATAGTATAAATGGAGGGATAAACCCTTATGGGTTGGTCCTAGGGAGTTGCATGGGGAATATTGGATGTTATTTTATGATCTAAAATTTTTTAATCATTACATTAATTTAATATTTCCATTTGATGATTAATTTCTTCTTCATCTTCGCCGACTTTAACAATGACACATTTTGAGTGCTAGTACGATCCAATTCCTTGGAGTGATCATTAAATTGATCCTATAAGTGCATTGGTGATTATCCTTGGGATGGTGTAGGGATTAAATTGGTGAATGATGTTGTGGAATTATATCATTTTGTGGATACGTCTTGAATTAGTGAAACGAACGTTATAAGAAAATAAATACATCCAATCTAACCCTAGTAACAACTTAGGATCAACTACACTCCATTAATTGTTTTAGACTAAGTAATTGAATGTTTTAATTTATTTTCTTTAAATTAAATCAGTATTTATTCAAATCAATTCAATCTGAATAGTTGGCCACTTCATAACCAAATCCTTCCAAGATCAGAGTGTCTTTAGGTTCCTTCTTCGGTCCCTGTGGATTCGACCCCTACCTGTACTACAACGACCGCATACCTGTAGGGTAAATTTGGGCAAAACCAAATTTTGGCGTCGTTGCCGAGGACCCAAGTAAGTACCTTGACATTCATCATCCTTTTCTCACCCCCATCTCTCTTATCTTTACCCCTTTCTATTTTTGTCTGTCCTGAGAATCTAGAATCCAACTTTCTATCTTCTCCAATGGAGTATCTTCTAAATTATCATGTCAAAAACTCATTTTGGAATCAAATGGAAGATCAATATTGGGAATCCCCTAAATTAGAAAATTTCATTGATCAACGCTTGATTAATTACCACACACCCGATGAGATGTATAATCAATGGGATGATGAATGTTTAAATGATTAGTTTTCTTCCCTCTTAAGGATGATTGAAGAGTCTAATCCTAGTTAAGTATATAATGTTCAACATCCCATCCTATCTGTTCCTCAATAATTTCTTGAAAAATTGTGTAATCAAATGGATATAATGAGTTCTGAGGTATCATCTTTGAGATTAGAACTACAACACATTAATACTTCTGAGGAACTCATCCCTACACCAATTGTACCTTCCAAAACCTTATGTGGAGTGTCTAGTTTCCCACAATCCTCTCATGAATTAATTGAAGAACCGACCTTTGGATTTGGGGTAGGGGAATTGAATCAAGAAATTGTTGAAGGGTCTTTAAATCAGGAAGAAATTTAATTCATGTATTCACAAGAGGGAAATTTGACATCCTAGATTGAGTCTACTAAGTATAACTCTATTGAAGATTTTTCAAAAACACTAATCCCTGAACCTTTGAGAGAAATAAAAAACATTGAGTCCATTCCCATTCCTAACACTGTTCTTTCAAATATTGGGGTTGAATATTCTATTCAAAAGGAATCAAATTTGATAGGGAATTTTGAAAATGAAACTGAGTTGGATTCAAATTCTCAACTTGTGTCTATATGTCTTATCCAAACCGAGCTCAAGATCATTGTCCTTCCTTCCCCACTCGAGTATCCTACCATTTATGTTAATCAAGAGCTTGGGTTTTTCATTAATTCATCTCATGAAACCAAAAATGGGGGGTTGATCTTTGATTTATTATGAAAGACTACCGAAGAAAAAACATCAACCATTTCTGATATTCTTTGGATTGTCCCATTCATTTTAGAAAATAGTATTGTTCATTCAAAATCTTCTTACCAACCAAAAGGGATACGTATTCTCAATCATTTTGAAGTGAAGAAAGATGAGGTCATTAAAATTTTGAAAGTTGGAATTGGCTAAGTTTGGGGGTTCAAGTTGAGTTAAAGATGTTAAATTAAGCACTGTACGAGAGGCAACCCGTGGTTTTCATGTTTTATTTCATTTAATTAGTACCTCGGACTGTTGACATGTTCTTATTTTATGAGTAAGGATGGGTATGAAATGGGAGAACCATATTATCTCATGTCACGTGGTGTGATCCTTGAGTAATACCTTACCCAGAAAATTAAGAGAAGACAATGTATCATCAGTTTGTTTTATTTATGTTTTTTGTAGGTTAAAAAAATTTAGACTGTTGACCTATTCTTCTTTTATGAGTATGGATGGGTATGAAAGGGGAGCACCGTATTCATCCGTGTCACGCGGTGTGATCCTTGAGTAATACCTTCCCTGGAAAATATAAAGAAGGCAATGTATCATCAGGTTGATTTTTAAAATTAAAAAAAAAAAGGAAACCCATAAAAATGTTGATACTTGGTTTTAAATAAATTGTTGTGTTTTTTGTTTTGTCTGGTTTATTCTTCTTTGTATGGTTCAGGGACTATTTTGGGTGATAGATATTTGATCAAGGAGGTGCATACATCTCCCAAGAGATCAAAAGAGTAATCTGGAGCATCATGAACTTCAACTTCAAAAATCAGCTGAATTTGTTCCATGTTTATCATTTTCAATTTCCTCTTTGAACTCCTCTCCTCTACCCATTCTAATATTTATTTTCTTTAAATAGTGGTGAAATTGTTATTCCAAGTTGGGGGGAGATGAAAATTTGTGGAAGGAAAAATGGCATTAACCTTGAACATGATAACACACATTCCAAACTCTGAAATTGGATATCAAATAATTTTTCATGCCTTGATTCTGATTTTAATGCAAGTTTATGTTCATGTGCATAGATATTGGAAAGTGCGGTTTTCCGATGTGATTTTTCACTGTTATATTTTCATCCATTTAATAAAAAAACACAATGCACGTCCTCTAGATTGTGGGGTTTTAGTTTGAGTTCTTGTGGACCCATAATAAATAGCATAGGATTGGCGATCATTTTAATTTTAACATGAGTATTCAAAAACAAGTCAATTGTGTGAAGAGCAATGAATTGACCTAATGTGTGGATTTCGACACTTGGGGATCATGACTCCATTGTTGTCTGGCCCAGAGTTGGGTAGTTTATCTCTATTTTTGGTAATTTGAATTTGTTTTTGATTGAGTTAACTCGAGATGATGCCCGAGTATGTGAGCTTCACTTGGTGCCCTGAGGTCTTTGAGCCTGGGAGTCATCGGCAAAGTCTTGCTACATGGGTTGACTCGATTGAGTTCAATTTCCATTACCATGGAAAAATTGCAAAAAAAAACCAAAAAAAAAGAAAAAAAAATGAGTACTCATCTTATTATTAAAATTTGATTACTCCTAGTGCTTCCATCTTTTCTCCCTCGAATGGAAATGAACCCCCGTGTCTATTGTGACGCACAACACTTCATCATGCTTAATTGAATTTGGATGAAATGTGGAAATAAATTTGAACAAAGGAATGGGCTTGGGCTTGAGATATTCCTGTGTACATAGTTTGTTTTAAATTATTTTGATGAGTTTCATAATTGTTTGGTATGTGATCTTTGGGTGAGAAATGTGTATTAAAATGTTTTTGGAAAATGTCATTTGAATTTCATTTTTGTGAGATATATTTTGTTTGGGACTAGAAAAACTCATGTTGGGGGTGTTATTAGACAATAAAAACATATATTTTGATTACATTTTAAGGGTATTAAATGTTCATTTTTGATCTTATGGGCTTGAGTTAGTGTATTTTAATTTTGAACATCAATTCTCATCATTTGTGCACTTCATGCCTAATATGCACCAATTTAGGCCCAATGTTTCATATGATTTAAAAGAATGTAATTATAAATATTTTAATTTGATATTTTTGGAAATGGATATAAACTTAAATATGAACATTTTTCATTCAGGGATCAATGGAGGATTCATAAAGGATGATGAGGATTTTTGGCGAAGAAAGGAAACAATTCTGGAGAAGGCAGATTGGATATCATCCCACTGATCTGACTGTGGGGACCACAATAGAATCCCAATGAAGCGCAAAATTTATAGGAGACTATAAGACATATAGGGTAAAAAATCATTATTCTGTATATAGTGCTAATTCTTCATAAATGGTGGTGATTAAGGCGGCCCAAGTTGAAGCTTTAATTTTGGTCCAGATTCTGGGGCCCAGAAAAACAGCCCACTATTTCAATAATATCTCCCGAACCACAAAGTATTTTGGGTTGAAATTTTTCATTCTGTTAGGGTAAATCCGGGGATTCATTTACATATTCTAGGGCCCACTCAAATTCGTCCTTCTAGAAGGTAATTTAGGCGAGTCTTTCTGATGGATGCAAGTTGGCTGCAACTTCGGGGCAAGAAGTGGAAAAGTCTCTCAACATTAATGTTCCACCCACTTTTCCCCAACACAATTAATTAAAGGCACATGGAATGTTGGGGGCTCGGTCGATACTTCATTTGTTCCTATTTAAGGCAGTATTGGTGGATGATTTAGGGATCTTGGATGCTTTGTTTCATTATAATGTTTTGTTGTCCATTTGATGTTGTAATCGTTCTTCATTCTCATGTAAGTTATTTGAATCACATTAGTTCTTAATAAAAGTTCTTCATTTCCTATTTTTATTTTATTCTTATTATCACTTTGATACCATTGCTTTAAAATGTGAATTTATTCACACCAGCACTTGTGAATTTATTCACACAATGGTGGAGTGATCGTTTCATTGTTTTATTTTTCTTCTCCAATTCCTCTTCTTTAAGTCGACTTCCCACTTCCATTTATTTAATAGCATAAATGGAGGGATAAACCCTTATGGGTTTTTCCTAGGGAGTTTCATGGGGAATATTGGATGTTATTTTATGATCTAAAATTCTGTAATCATTTCATTAATTTAAGATTTCCATTTGATGATTAATTTCTTCTTCATCTTTGCCAACTTTAAAAATGACACATTTCGAGTGCTAGTACGATCCAATTCCTTGGAGTGATCATTAAATTGATCCTCTAAGTGCATTAGTGATGATCCTTGGAATTGTGTAGGGATTAAATTGGTGAATTATTTTATGGAATTATATCATTTTGTGGATACGTCTTGAATTAGTGAAACGAACGTTATAAGAAAATAAATACATCCAATCTAACCCTAGTAACAACTTAGGATCAACTCATCTCCATTAATTGTTTTAGACTAAGTAATTAAATTTTTTAATTTATTTTATTTAAATTAAATCAGTAGTTATTCAAATCAATTCAATCTGAATAGTTGGCCACTTCATAGCCAAATCCTTCCAAGATCAGAGTGTCTTTAGGTTCCTTCTTTGGTCCCTGTGGATTCGACCCCTACCTGTACTACAATGACCGCATACGTGTAGGGTAAATTTGGGCGAAACCACAGAGCTATATCAACACATTTAGTTATTTAGGCATGTTTCTTTGAGTATGTTAATGAATAATTCATTAATTACAATCAGATCATAACCATATTAGGGAAATAGAACCATGTCATAAAAAAAATATCAAATTTCAATAGAAAATAACTATTCCGCATAATGGTGTAACTATATTGGATTGATTCATGAAATAACGAAATTTAACATTCAATGGAACTACTAATCCATTCATGGTTGAACACTGGATCATGACCCCAAAAATTAACATTCTAAATTTGCGACATAGTGAATTTGAAGAATAATTCATGATGATCTATCATCTAAAGGGAGATATTAAAAGTGGTTGTTGCTAATAGAAAATTAAAAATAGGAAGACAAGATAAAGAAAATGGAATTAGAAACTTATAAGGATATTTTATATCAAAAATACATTCCTCATTAGAAATGATATTAAATTGAATGACAATTCCCCAATCCTAGAAAAAGGAGGAAGAAATTGGGATGAGCATGAGGTTAACCTTACAAGGATAGCTAGAAAATTTATATACTAGGTACATAGAATGAAAATAAATATTGATCGTTTCTTTGAGGAGTTAAAGTTGATCCATAAGGGGATGGTGGTCTCAAAAACCTTTTTATCATTTGATGATATTGTTTTATGGTCCATTGAGAAAAAAAAATCTTCATTGAACTTGTTCCTAATGAATGTTCTGTATATATAAATCCATATATGATATAAGTATTGGAATCGATGGATTTTAAGAGACATCAATAGGAATTGTGTAAAAAGGTATTTATACACCCTATTGTATCAATATTGGGATACCCTATTTCATAAATAAAAAATAATTTTGGGTTTAACATATTATGAATAAATTATAGGGATATAAATTCCATGATTATAAATAATAAGTATCATTTCCATGAATTGATGACTTATTTGATCATGTTTATGGACTACAATATGTTTTAAAGACTGATCTTTGCTCTGGTTGTTTTCAACTGAGGGTGAAATCATGTTATATACCAAAGAAAACATTCCAAAAAAGGTATAGACATTATGAGGTTATTGTAATGCAATTTGTACTGACTAATGCATTTTTTATCATTATGGATATGATGAATAGATTATTTTGTTATTATTATGATAACTTTATGGTGGTATTAATTGATGATATGTTGGTATACTTTATGATCAATGAAGTTTATCACATTCATATGAAAATAATTTTAGAGACCTGAAGAAAAAAATAGAATTATAAGGGAAATATATTATGTATAAATTTTAGCTTATATGAGTAAATTTTATTGGACATATTGTCTCCAATGAAGTATTATCTATTGAACCATCAAAGAAAAAGGTATTTTAGGAATATCATACATAAAAAAAATATAATGGAGATATATAGTTTCCTATAATAAGTAGGTTACAATAGGTGGGTTGTTCAAGAAATCTCACTTTTGGAACACCCCTTAAAAAATTAACATGTCAAGGGGTTAAATTCACCGGGTCAAGGGAATGTGAGTAATTTTATGAAGAGATAAAATTAAACTTATTAATGTAACAATATTAACCATACAATGAGATAAGGAAAGTTTGGTAATACATTGAGATGTGCTAAATAAGGGACTTGGTGGAATCCTTAAATAGAATGACATGCCTATTTTCTACGTGTTAATGAAATTGAAAATCCATGAACATAATTATCAAACACATGACCTTGAGCTAGTAGTCAGATTATTTTATTAAAAATATAGAGAAACTACCTCTATAGTAAAATATGTTATCTATATAAAAATTGGGACATACAATCCTGTAGAATAGATCCCAATCAAATAAGGTTGTGATGTGATATATACATGAACCACAATATTTTGAAGAATATCATATCTCAAAAGGAAAACAATATGTGTAAAATAAGACTGGTGTAACTACTCAAAAATAAAGATTTTTTATACACTACCACCCTAAGATGGAAAATAAGGTGGATGATGTATTGAGTAGGAGGTTCCAAGGAGTTATAACCATGATGAGGATTAATAAGTATCATATATATAGAGATCCAGTAAGTAGGGATATGGTGATTTTTAGAAAAGGGCCATCATTACTTTTCTAAGAAATTGCTAAAATATCCATATTATGTGTTAAAGATAAGGAAATTCAGGTTATCTAGGACATAAAATAGATGATTCAAGTAGATGGGAAATTGGTAAAATTTATCTTTGGATATGGGATATTTATTATTGTAAATAATTCATGTGGTATAACCCTATTATATTTGAATATAGAACTTATAGATGAAGTAAATGACTGTAATTTAGTTATACACTATGGTAGAAAAATGATTTATAGAGATTTAATAGAAACATTCAGGTGGTATGGTGTGATGTGGAAAATTTTAGAATATTTGTCAAGATGTTTTGTATTACATCATGAAAAGGAAAAATAGTATCATATTATGGTTATTAGGAAACATATTATTTTAGATATATGGAGGTGAGGTAATATTACAATGGACATTTAAACTAGATTATGAATGTCTCCAAGGTATAACACTACTATAGGTGTTAGCATTGATATAATTACTATGTTGACTCATTTCAAAATGATAAGAGATATTCTAACCCTTGAAAACATTTCCCAAATCTATATCAATAAAACCATAAGGATTCATTGGGAACCTCTATTAATTTATCAATTTGGGACCCCTGATTCCCATCAAAAGTTTGTAAGTCTTCAAAGGGATCTTATCATTGAGATAAATTTAACCATATCCCATCATCCCTAAAATAAGTTTCAGTATGAAAGGACATTCTATATATTATAAGAGATGTTGAGATCATGTTCTCTTGACTTTTAAGATATGTGGGATTAGTGCCCACCATTTTTGGAATTTAAATATAATAATAGCTTTTATTTGAGAATCTAGACCATATCACAAGATGCTTTGAATGAGTAGTGGGTTCATACCTCCAAACTATTGGGAAGAAGACAAAGAAATAAATAAATTTAGCCTATAATTTTTAGGGGATACGACTATTAAATTTTGATCTACTGAATATCATATTAAATTATCCCATTGAAGAAAAAAGTGTTTGGTTGATAATTGAAAGAATGTATTGAAATTGTATATGGGGGTCATGTATTACTGAGGATATCTCTAGATAATAAAGAATTAATTTCTAATAAAAAGGGGGATTGAATCCCTAAGTACATTGGTTGTTTTGAAATACTAGATAGAAATGGAGTAGTAGCATACCAATTTGGTTTATTGCCCAAGATTTTAAAAGTACATGATATTATCCATGTTTCATTATTGTGTAAATACATGTTATACCCAATTCTTATGATCACATATATAGAAATTAATATATAAAAATAATATTTATATAATTTAGTTCCTTTTTTGGTACATGACATAAGAATAAATTATTGATGATTTGGACAACACGGCTGGTAAAATCCCTTTAGAGAAATCATAATGTATTGGAGGAAACAAGGGAGCTTGAATAAGCTATAAGGAGGATACAACCAATGTTTTTAGTATCATATATGTAAAAAAATTAAAGAATGAAATTATTTATGGGGGATAATGTGATACATGATACCCTAATGTAGTAGATAAACACCCAATCATGACTGATAACAAAATATACATTCTAAAGATCATTTATTCTTAATAATATTAAAAATGTAATTTATAAATGTTATAATAATATTTTAACAAAATAAAATTATTATTTGAATTATTCATGAAGATATTTTCTTATTATGATATTTATATATTTTCTAAAATACTTGTTTTTTATGTGAATAGTGATTTTTTTAACAAAACATTGTTTTTATGAATTTATCACTATATGAAAAATTCATAGAATTTTGTAAAACCAATTAAATGTTAATTTTTTTTATAGAGTAAAATTAAACTATTTTTAAATAATTATCATAAATTAAAAATAATAATATTTTAGGATCTGAATTAATATTTTGATAATAAGGAAAATAATTTTTCTTTATTTTTTTAATTAGATGTCATTTTTCTAAAATTTGATTGTAGATTTCATCTAATGAAAAATATAATTCATATATTTTATAATGAACCAATTTATTTATTTAGTGTAAATTTTATAGATAATTATAACTTAAACATAATTTTTTTTTTTTACAAATAAACTTTTTCTAAAAAAATATTTTACTTGTGATAATGTTAAAATAAATATTCCTTAAATATATAAATTTTATTGGATAAAAATTAAGTTATATTTAGGATCACTAGATTGAAATTATATAAAAATTAAAATATTATTTTAGGCAACGAAAATGAATTACCTAAAATAAACAGAAATTACCAAAAAGAAATTAAAATAATTTATTTCAAGTTATGAATTTTAAAAGAGATATATAAATATCATCTAAATTAATTTTATTAATATATTATAAATAGTTACTCAAATATTATTTTTACACAAATAATAAATATATAAATACTTATTTAATTAATAATTAATATGGAATAAAAAAACATGTTTTATACAAATAAATTTTAATATAAAAAAAGTTTTTCATGTATCTTATGTTTTGTTTTAAAACATCAGCTTATCTCAATGAGAAGTTTGATTTGATTAAATTTAATCCCAAATCATATTCCTAATTTCAAAATATTGTTAGAGGATTTATATTATTTTTTAATAATAATGTAATTAAAATTTTAATTTTAAATCAATATTAATAAAGGTAAAAATGGGTGAGTTAAGTATCTCAAATTATTAATAATTAAAAGTCCACTTAAACATTCTAGAAATACTTGTTTTAAATGGAAGTCATAACCACATTAATCACATGCCATTCCTCGACCTAAATCATCCAAATATCTTAAAATCCATTTGATTCCATTATTACCCCTTACCTAACAATAGTTTCCATGAAAAGACCCTATTTTAACATGTAAAAAGAGTTCACTCCCACCCATTCTCTTATCCCATTCCACATTAAATAAATTTACCTTGAATTAACATCCACTTTCACTTTCTAAAACCATCTTAATTAGTTCATATGGTTATATGGATTTCTCTCAATCATTAAGAGGGTACAAAGAAAGATAAGGGTTTCTAATCCTTCTATTTTTTATTTGAAATTTTTCTGATATAATTTTTTTTACAAATTAACATGATTTTAATTTCATGGTATTACCATAAATTTAATATTTTTTCAATGAGATACAACTTTTACCATCTCATTATATCCATTTTTCTACACAAGTTATTATTCATACACAAGGGATCTCATTCTACCCCTTCCATTTTAAATTTCAAACCCTTATAGTAATGAAATCATGATTATAATTCTTTCTAATAATATCCCCTGTGATATATCTATAATAATATTTTATATCAATAAATCCTCTTTAATTCAATAATAATTCAAAAAAACCAATACTTTTTGTAATGTAAAGAGTGTATTGTTTTACTAGTGATAACATTATTATATGTATACTAGTAGGTGGATGTGGATGTGGAACACATGATCATAGGATTAATCACCCAAAAATGGTGTGATAAATAATTGAATCAATCATTTCAATGATGTAGGATGAGTGAGATCAAGACTGAACATGATTCTAGACACTTCTAGGAGATATGGTTGGGAATTTCCAAATTGTCTTTATAAACCATTATGATATATTTTTATTACCCAAAGTATGATCTCCTACCAATAAAAACTATTTAAATCAATTACCATATTCTATTTATAACCCAATACATTAAAAGTATCCTTATCCATTACCTTTGAATTATTTTTTCATATGGTTACTTCCTTTTACTTTAATAATATTCCACAATTTCTATTTTTATTATGTATTGTTTAATGGTCCACTACCATTATCTTAATGGGTTGTGATTATGGTGTCCTTTTTATTGACATCGAAAAATGTATTCATGTTACATGTATTGTTATTCTAAAATATATGAATATTGAAATGATGACTACATATTCATTAACAATCCACCTTCTTTATATGGTTGAGTTATGATAATGTTACCATTTCTATTGATATGGATAAATATATTGGCATTCCATATGTGGTTATTTTAATATGTATAATTATTTTAATTTTGAGTACATTTTGTTTAATCATCCACCTTCTTTCCCCAGATGGGTTATTATTATGCTTCCATCTTATTGACATTTGGAAAACGACTCTCATTTTTCATGATTATAATGTGATACAGATGATTATTTTTAGGTTGAATATGTATTATATAAAAATATATCTTCATTCTTCAAATGGGTAATGATATTGATATGTATTTTATTGAAATAAGGAAATGTATTCGCAATTTTTATGTTGTTATTCAAATATGGATGAATATTAGAAAAAAAAATTGTAAATTATTTATTAGTTTTCTTATATGAAGAATTAATTTGAACTAATTATGTGATGGGAGTGAATCAACATTATATATCTCTTAGATGCATCATTTGGTCTAAGGAGACAAATTAATTTGTGAATTTTAGTGTATTCCTTCCCTAAAAATGTTCTACTTATTGGTTATATCATTATGACTAAGATCATGTTGTGTTGGATTATAGTATAAAAATAATTGTATGAAATTATGTTGTTCATTTCTAAGGAACATGTTATTTTTATCTATATGATATATTTATTTTAATTTCTATCCATTTATAGATTTTTGTATCAATTAAAATAGATTATGGATTCATGTTGTTTATCTATTCATGTCATATCACTAGTGGAAAGTTTATATTATACTAGATTCCTTTTTTATTTTATTTCTTATTGAGAATTTGAGTTCACCCATATTAGTTTTCATTTCTTCAGAAAACCTAGAGGAGAACTATTGGGAAAATACCTCTAGGTAACATTGCAGTATTTTTGGGTTGGTTGTGTTTATTGAAAAATCAGTTTTTCAAGATGATTTGTCAAGTTCCAGAGATATTTTTGGAAATGAATATTTACAAAGAACCATGAAAAAGGAATGGAAGATCTGGAGTTGGTACAAAAAGACCAGATACAAGGTGGCATCATTTTCTAGTGTTTGCCAGATTTTTGGGGTCCAGAATTTGGACTTTGTTTTTCATCACAGAAAGTGTATTTCCTCAAATATCTCATCAAAATATGGAAAAGGAATGAATTTCTCAAATATGGTCTTTGGGATTTTTGTTTTGTGAAGGATAAAAGATTTCTAGTAGAGGTTTTCACGAAAGCGATGAGCTTCATGTTTCTGATAAAATGGAGCTTCGTGATCGGTGATGGAGGTCTTCGTAGTCGTTGATGGAAGGCATCGTGATTTTGATGGGCGACGTGAAGATTTTTTGATGGAGATCATTAATATTTCGATAATATTCACAAAAGGGAAATTTCAATAGATATTCTCGAATGGAGGTTCTCCCTGAAGATGGTTTTGGCGGTTCCAAAAATCGCGTTGGAGGCGGTGTAGCTTTACGAAGAGTCCAGCCTATAAATATGAGGACAATACCTTCAAAAATTGTGAAAAGTAAGAGAGAATCAATGAAAATTCTAAGTCTCTAAGTTCACAAAGGGGTTAAAAAGGTGGTATGTGAAGTCATTTGCGAAGGCTATAAGCCAACTGAATGTTCTGAGCGTCACGAAAGCAAGGATTTTGCAAAGGACCTAAAAAGTCAACAGAAACTTGTGAGCTTCACAGAGGTGAGTTTTTCCTTTGTGAAAGAGGTGTGACTCATGAAGTCTAGTGCGATTCGAAAAAATGAAAGTAGGATATTCGTGAAGGCTGGTTTGTGCTTCACAAAAGGTTATTCATAAAGGCCTGTTTGTGATTCATGAAAAATGAACTTTGTGAAGGCAGTGTGATTTTCTAAAAGAGGTAAAAAGGTATTTCCTAGTGTTTAGTGGAAAAGGGTTATTCATAAGTGGATGGGAATTGAAATTTAACAGAGAATCAACATACATTAGAGGATGCATTCATTAGAGAAAATGAGAGGACCTACAAGTTTATAAATTATGAGTGGATCGTCTAAAGGAGCAGTGAGCACACTTCAATTGAGAGAACAGTGATCTTTCAAATTGTTATTGGTTGTAAACCAGAAGGTACATTGATTCCACTTCAAACTTGTAAACAATAGTGTGATTATGGTAGATTTGGTACATCAACACGTTGTCGGTGTATTCTCCTTGGGTAGATACCCAAAGCTTGACATACATGTACATTACATTACTTTTTTGGAATACTTAATATATAAAAAAAAACAGACACCAAAGGACCGTAATAGTTTAGTGTCTTCGTAAACTCGGAATATAATCTTCTAATCTTGGTGAAAGATCTTCAACATCTCCCATAAAGCTCTTCCCCTTTTATTTTCTTACCTAAAACCTTTCTTTAAATCCTGGGGAAAATAAAACATAAAAAAGGGTGAGCTCAAATTCCCAGTAAGGGTAAACATAGAGAACATAAAACAATCCATAAACATTTGAAGGCAAAAACTTGAACATAAAATCTAAACATCAAAATCTTGAGCAAAGACATGAATCTTGGAAGTACGTAAGGTGTATATCATAATGGAACATAAATCATGATAAAATAGCATGGGAATAAAACAAGTAATTATGTCAAACCATTAATCACATGATATGACTTCCATAGTATCCAAGGCATTTCTTCCAAGACCATCTTAGTGGACAAAGTCCCTTTATGAATCGAGTTCACTCCTCATTCTAGTCCCGTATCACTGAACCGGAATAATTTACCGTTCCAGCCATGTCTATCTCATGAGATATAAATCTCTACCCAATTCATTGGAGGGAGATATAGGTCCCACTCATCTCATAATTAAATCATTCTTACTTGTTCCACACCATAAACATAAATCATTCCTCATAACCCAAAGAATAAAATGGGTTTCATAAACATCATTCCATCATAACATAATCCATATAAAATAAATGGATATCATTTTATCATAAGAAAAGTGAAACCATGTAAATCATAGAGACATTATACTTGAAACATACACATATGAAATAATTTCAACTTAAATGGAAAATGGTTTTGATAAAACACTTGAAAAGAATTCTTGTGGAAAATATCCTTTCTTCTTCAAAATAATTTTCTTTTCACAAAATTCCATGCAATTTTAAAAGAAAATTATTTTGTTGAAAATATTCATAAAATCTTGTAGAGTAAGCTTCATTAAAATGAGGCGTTATGAAACCGTAAAAGTCCATTCACGCCGTATAAGTTAAAAATAACATTCTTCTCATACTTTTGTCGGAAAAGTCAAAAAGTACCTCATATGGTAAACAAAAGAAAGATTCCTTCCATACGATGTGGTAAAAGTAAAAAAGAAGGGTAAGAATGAATTTAAACATACATGGAAGAAAAGTAAACATTTTATGAAAACATTTTGAGAACATATGGACATGGATAATAAATATATCCCCAGTAAATACTTACGAATAAACAATCCCGGACAGGAATGAGATTGGAAAAATTATACCTTACCTTAGGTCTGATATGCTTCGTACGTATCCAAACCACCTGTATAATAATTTAAATAACATAATTTACTTATTATAGAATCATATTCATTGTTATGATATCATATATGGTTCACTTATGACTTTATATTACCTGTTCTTTTGTAAATTCCATGTTAAAGCAGCGTTTTGGGTAAAATCGTTTCATTTATCGTACGTGTTTCGACATGTTGTTCTTGATATTATTACTTATATCCTGATTTACTTAATTCAAGAATTTAAAAAATGATTTATATATAATATATATTCAGTATATAAATATATATGATAGATCGATAAATGGAATGAAATACACTGTTCATGGAGATGGTAGGTCGTACGTACGCATGAACGCTGTTTTCCTTTCCTTATTGACTTGAATGGAATTAAGTAGATGAAATACATATATATATATACATAAATCCAGTATCATTATTATGTCATATATTTCATTATTATTCATTATATATACTTTATAATCATTCATGAATGGTTAACATGGAGAATGAATCTCATCGCGTCGTGGAGACGGTAGTCCGTACGTACGCAGGAGCGATGATATCATTCCCATGATCATGGAATTATATTTAAGTGTATGTATAATATTTTAGAATCAATATCACTTTACAATAATCATATATAGTTATTTATTTACACCATTATACCCATCCAAGTAAGGTGGTGGTCGAAAAAATATTACACCACCGCGTGGAGACGGTATTCCGTACGTACGCACGCGCGGTGATTTCATTTTCTGTAGGATGGATAGAAGGTGAAATAGGATTGTTTCATATTTATAATAACATATAAGTATATAATTAATACTGATATTATTACTTTATAATGAAACAACTAAATAAGAGGAAGTATAAGAAGAAAGAAACTTGAAAGAGTCGGTAGAAGAGATTACCTCTTCCTCGACGCACCTCCTTTAAATTTCTTCTTAGGGCACTAGAGTTGGTCTTTTGAGAAGACCATAACCTCTATTATGTAACTAGAGAGGTTGAGGATAGTAATTTTCAGGGTTTTTCCGAGATTCAAGGCTCAAAAGGGTGTGAATAGAAGAGGGAAGGGGTGCCCTTTTTATAAGGGAGGAGAGGGGCACCTTAGAAAAACTTAAAATATTATTTTATAATAAAGTCATATTCGGTTTTTAATAGCTCCAAATTGATTTATTTCTAAGATAAGGTGGGGATGGGTCTAAATACTCTCAACCAATAGGTTTTATACAAGTTTATGTTACTATTTTATCCTTATCATTTAGATTTAACTCTATGTTAAATAATTTAACTTTTACCGTGTCTTTTTGTTTTCTTACTTTATATGGTTAATAAACTTACTATAACAAGACAAACGAACCCCAAGTGGTTCATTATTAATATATATATTCTTATCTAAGTCATTTTTCCAATACTTAGATTATTTGGAATAAAATAACAATTAATAATATAATATTTGTTTTAAAAACTATTTTATGTCAATTTTGACACTATTTGGTACTTGATTTTTGTGAAAATCATAACAGCATGATTAGTTTGAAAAAAGTTAATTAAATAAATACTAAAATGTCATATTAACCTATAAAATTAGTGGAATTCATAAAAAGTCTAACATTACATTTATTTGGGTATTTATAACATCAATTATGTTAATATTTCATTAATATGGTAATTATTAAATCATCATTGTGTCATAAATAAATTAAATTATTTAATGCTTAAAAATTATAAATAAAATACCATTATGTAGGAAATATTTTTATATTTCTAATGAATATTTATAGTCGAGTTTATATTATTTATAACCCTATATTAAAAATGTTTTAGTTATTAAACTTTGATTTTAACTATTTTAATTCTTCTTTAAATAATAATAAATGCCCTAATCTAATCCAAGTGGACATAAAGGGTAATATTTTATCCCTAAGGTTGTTTTTGGTTGAACTAAACTTATCCAATAGAATTAGGATATGTGTTAGGGTAATAATAATATCATTTTTGCCCTTAATTACCCTATTTACTTTTAACCGTGGTAAATAAAAGTAAAAAGTTACTATTCACCAAAAATTATTTTTATCTTATTGAACCACATTTTACTCCTTGATATTAACCGTGTCTCTCGGATTTTCAAAATTTCACTCACAAAAGTGGTAAAATTAAGTTTTATGTAAATTTTCAAACTCTCCTTGGAGGTGGGTAAAAGACGGTGAAAAGTTCAATAAAATTTTTATATGTCTAAAATTATTATAAAATGACTCCAATGAATTACATTGAACTTATATAGGTATTATGAATCAATTTTGAAATAAAATAAATTTAAATAAAATAAATAATTATTTAAATAAAAATTCGGTTTTTAAATTGTAACCTAGTGTTTTCACTATTCATCAAAAATTGAAAGTTTTCAGAAAAATACTAAAAATTCACCCTAGGCTAATTTTGAAATTCTTAATCTAAAAATGAAGTCCATTTTGAAAAATAAAATTTCAAAAAGTGGGTATTATTATTCATAACGACTAGTTTGTATAATATTTTAATAACATGTCATTGTTTAGTGAAACTCGGTATTGCGTACAACACACGCTATCGTGGAAGGTCGTGATTGCGTGTAATGCAAGACAAGTCAGGGATTCATGTAGTGAAAGCTCCTTTTGTTGTAGCTTACAACACAAGACATCAATGAAATTAAAAGGAATATTTTTCATAAAATCTTGGGGTGTTACATTATACCCCCTTTAAAATGAATATCGCACTCGAAATTCATCGAGGTTATAAATGGTTTACTACTCGAAAGTTTCTTTAATAGAAACCCACATTGTAAAAAGGAATACCAAAACTTATCTTTAAAAACTAAAGTATGAAAGGTAACGGTTACCCAAATTAACTAATCGTTGGGTTTCCACATAGGAGAACATAGGTGAAAATATGGATATGGAAGAGAAATCTAACCATCATGTTCTGATAGTGAGTGGTAGAGAACATGTCTATGAAAAATCCAACAATCACAGAGCCATAAATCTGTGATGATCTAAGGTATCATCTGATTCATCGGATATAAGGGCACTATGACAACATTTTTCGTTTTCAAGATCATTTCCCTAAAGTTGAAGAATTTGAATTAGAAGAAATACTTACTTTATTTCGGTATAATCTCACTGTTGTTCGTGCCTTGAATAATTTCCACTTCATCTCTTAAAGAAATGAAGTTGATTTTTTCATTCGTGAGGTGTTATCAGACCATGTGACAGAATGATGGGTCATTCCATATGTCTCAAACAAAAGGTTAGCAAAAGTTATCAAATATACATAAGTCCATCTATGGTGAGGTTAAACGTATATGATTCCAAAAATGGACTTATACTTCACCTATCATACTGCTTAATATAATAAAACTAGTTTCTACTAACCAGGGACTTCCTGTAGGCCAGTGGAAGGAAATAAAGGCCTGTCGCACTTCGGTTGTGAGCTTCGATTCCCACAGCCTTGTCCGACGTGACGAGTTGTTGCACGTCCTGCAGGTTGTCCCTTTTTCTAAAACTACATTATAATAACATTCCTGCAATAAAATAAAATAAAGTTCTAGACTTAAACAATACTATATTATGTCTAACTTAATTCATTCCAGTCTTTAGGCTTATCCAAAATACTTACGTCCAAGCTCATAGTATAAAGAAAACAATTACTAGAAAAGTCATTTACCGAGCATGTGAATACCATAATTTATCCCCCATATATCATACGATATATCTTGTTGGTCACATTCCAAACATGCGAATACCTTAATCATGTATTCTCTTGAACCATAGTGAAAAAAGGAATGTTGTCACAAGGTAACTCTTTCCATATACCAAAATCCCAAAAATTAGATATACTCAAACCATGATATCACTTTTTCCTTACTTTAGTCATCATCTCATTAATGCTATCAACCATTTCATTATCTCCTTATCCCTTCTTTACGCACATATCATCTACTTTCCAAAATATTTGAATCACTTTTCATGGTTACTGGTACCATATAATTATTGAAAACCAAAATAAACCATTACATAGATATTCCAATGTTCCACAATACTATAAATGATATTCCACAACATTATTTTGGAATCCCTTTACATAAACACATAACCATTCTACCACATCATTGTCAAACTCAACATTGATAATAGTGATCGCATGTGACTTCCCTTTGTCCTTTTCCTTAAGATGTTGCTCACGTTGATCATCATTAACCCTTGGATTAGGGCATTGATTAGCATAATGCCCCATTTCCTTTCACTTGAAGCATTGAAGTGTTGGTAGTGTGTTCTCTATAGTCTTTTCTTTATTCACATCATTAGAAACCCTTTTTCCATTAATTCGACACTCAACTGCACGATGACCTTATTTTCCACACTTAAAACATTTTCTAGTCCCTTTAAGACAATCTCCACCATGCTTCTTTCCACACTTTGATCATAAAGAAACATTTATCTTCTTTTCACCATTATTATGAGATTTCTTCAGGAACTATATCTTTCATTTCTTGTCAAAACCATGATATGGATATGTAAAACCAACTTCCATTTCTACCTTGATAGCACAACGCACAATTTCTTCATAGCTACTGAAGTCTCTTATAGATAATTCCCTTCGAAGACTTGGTTTTAAGACACAGAAGAATCGATCAACTTTACTTTCAGGTTGGATGATAAAGCCATATGCATACCCTACAAGCCTTGTAAAATTCACTTTGTATATACCAACAGATTTGTCATCCTTTTTCTTAAGCTTAAGGAAATCCTTTTCCATCTTTGTTTGAATAATATGAGGGAAGTACTTATTGAAAAATAAGTTCTTGAACTCATCCCATTCCATGAATTCAATTTCATCTCGGGGCCTCGTATTCTTAATTAGAGTCCACCATTGATCTGCTTCACCTTCTAAACGGTAAATAGCCAGAATGACTTTTTCATGTTCTGAAAAGAGAAGTATGGAAAATATCTTTTCAATGGTACTGATCCATTGTTCAGCAACAAGTGGATCAGAAGACCCACTGAAAGAAGGTGGACGATGCCTCATAAAGGACTCAATAGAATATTGTTCCTTTCTCTACTCATTTGGAAGTCCAGAATGATTCATAGCTTATGTAAGTATAGCAATAAGATTTTTCACTCCATCTCCCATAATGTTGGTTTGTTCAGGAGGACAATAATTACATCATCCATTACATTGATCAACACGGTTCCTTCGGGTTCCATCCATCGTCTAAAACCCAAAAATAATAGTGTGAGAGGAAAAAATCATGCTAGGGAAAACAACATAATAAAGGGGGAGTACCTTAAATATCTAACATCTTAGGTTAAATTCTAATATTATTACCATAATTCTAGGACTATAACTTATATGTATACTTATCCTTAGGTACATCCCTAGACATATATTTGAAATATCTCTAGGGATCTCACTAAAGTTTCTGCATCCTAGTTTCCAAAGGTTAACTAAACCTTTCCTCTGATACCAACTATAGAGACCCAAATCTTGACGTACATGAACATTACATTACTTTTGAAGAATACTTAATACATAACAAAAATAGACACCAAAGGACCGTAATAGTTTAGTGTATTTTGAAACTCGGAATATAATCTTCTAATCTTGGTGAAAGATCTTCAACCTCTCCAATAAAGATCTTCCCCTTTTATTTTCTTACATAAAAGCTTTCTTTAAATCCTTGGGAAAATAAAACATAAAAAAGGGTGATCTCAAATGCCCAATAAGGGTAAACATAGAGAACATAAAACAATCCATAAACATTTGAATGCAAAAACTTGAACATAAAATCTAAACATCAAAATATTGAGCAAAGACATGAATCTTGGAAGTACGTAAGGCATATATCATAAGGGAACATCAATCATGATAAAATAGAATGGGGATAAAACATGTAATGGTGGAAAACCATTAATCACATGATATGACTTACATAGTAGTCAAGGCATTGCTGCCAAGACCATCTTAGTGGACAAAGTCCCTTTCTGAATCAAGTTCACTCCTCGTTCCAGTCATGTATCACTGAACCGGATTAACTTACCGTTCCAACCATGTCTATCTCATGAGATATAAATATTTACCCAATTAATTGGAGTGAGATATAGGTCCCACCCATCTCATAATGAAATCATTCTTACTTGTGCCACAACATAAACATAAATCATTCCTCATAACCCAAAGAATAAAATGGGTTTCATAAACATCATCCCATCATAAAATAATCCATATAAAATAATTGGATATCATTTTATCATAAGAAAAGTGAAACCAAGTAAATAATATAGACATTATACTTGAAACATACACATATAAAATAATGTCAAATTAAATGGAAAATGGTTTTGATAAAACACTTGAAAATAATTCTTGAGTAAAATATCCTTTCTTCTTCAAAATAATTTTCTTTTCACAAAATTCCATGCAATTTTAAACGAAAATTATTTTGTTGAAAATCATCATAGAATCTTGTAGAGTAAGCTTCCTGAAAATGAGGCATTATGAAATCGTAAAAATCTATTTATGCCGTATAAGTTGAAAATAACATTCTTCTCGTACTTTTGTCGGAAAAGTCAAAAAGTACCTCGTATGGTAAACAAAAGAAAGATTCCTTCCATACGATGTGGTAAAAGTAAAAAGAAGGGTAAGAATGTCTTTAAACATACATGGAAGAAAAGTAAACATTTTATGAAAACATTTTGAGAACATATGGACATGGATAATAAACATAACCCCAGTAAATACTTATGAATAAACAATCTCGGACAGGAATGAGATTAGAAAACTTATCCCTTACCTTAGGTCTGATATGCTTCGTACGTATCCTAACCTTCTATATAATGATTTAAATAATGTCATTGAATTATTATATAATCATATTCATTGTTATGATATCATATATGGTTCACTTATGACTTTATATTACCTTTTCTTTTGTAAATTCCATGTTAAAGCAGCGTTTTGGGTAAAATCGTTTCATTTATCGTACTTTTTTCGACATGTTGTTCTTGATATTATTACTTATATCCTGATTTAATTAATTCTAGAATGTAAAACATGAATAATATATAATATATATTCAGTATATAAATATATATGATAGATCGATAAATGGAATAAAATACACCGTTCATGGAGACGGTAGGTCGTACGTACGCATGAACGCTGTTTTCCTTTCCTTATTGACTTGAATGGAATTAAGTAGATTAAATACATATATATATACATAAATAAAGTATCATTATTATTTCATATATTTCATTATTATTCATTATATATACTTTATAATCATTTATGAATGGTTAACATGGAGAATGAATCTCATCGGGTCGTGGAGACGGTAGTCCGTACGTATGCACGAGCGATGATATCATTCCCATGATCGTGGAATTGTATTGAAGTGTATGTATAATATTTCAGATTCAATATAACTTTACAATAATCATTTATATTTATTTATTTACACCATTATACCCATCCAAGTAAGGTTGTGGTCGAAAAAAGATTACACCACGGCGTGGAGATGGTATTCCGTACGTACGCACGCGCGGTGATTTCGTTTTCCGTAGGATGGATAGAAGGTGAAATAGGATTGTTTCATATTTATAATAACATATCATTATATAATTAATACTGTTGTTATTAATTTATAATGAAACAACTAAATAAGAGTAAGTAGAAGAAGAAATAAACTTGAAAGAGTCGGTAGAAGAGATTACCTCTTCCTCGACGCACCTCCTTTAAATTTCTTCTTAGGGAACTAGAGTTTGTATTTTGAGAAGACAAAAACCTATATGATGTAACTAGAGAGGTTGAGAAGAGGAATTGGTAGGTTTTGGCCGAGCTTCAAGGCTCAAAAGGGTGTTAAGAGAAGAGGGAAGGGGTGCCCGTTTTATAAGGGAGGAGAGGGGCACCTTAGGAAAACTTAAAATGTTATTTTATAATAAAGTAATATTCAGTTTTTAATAGCTCAAAATTGATTTATTTTGAAGATAAGATGGGGATGGGTCTAAATCCTCTCAACCAATAGGTTTTAGACAAGTTTAGGTTACTATTTTATCCTTATCATTTAGATTTAACTCTATGTTAAATAATTTAACTTTTACCGTGTCTTTTCGTTTTCTTACACTATATGTTTAATAAACTTACTATAACAAGCCAAAAAAACCCCAAGTGGTTCATTATTAATATATATATCCTTATCTAAGACATTTTTCCGATCCTTAGATTTTTAGGAATAAAATAACAATTAATAATATAATATTTTTTTAAAAAAATATTTTATGTCAATTTTGACACTATTTGGTACTTGATTTTTGTGAAAATCAGAACAACATGATTAGTTCGAACAAAGTTAATTAAATCAATACTAAAATTTCATATTAACCTATAAAATTATTGTAATTAATAAAAAGTCTAAAATTACATTTATTTGGGTATTTATAACATCAATTATGTTAATATTTCATTAATAAGGTAATTACTGCATCATCATTGTGTCATAAATAAATTAAATTATTTAATGCCTAAAAATTATAAATAAAAAACCATTTTTTAGGAAATCTCTTTATCTTTATAATGAATATTTTAATTTGAATTTATCTTATGTATAACCCTATATTAAAAAAATTAGTTATTAAACTTTGATTTTAACTATTTTAATTCTTCTTTAAATAATAATAAATGTCCTAATCTAATCCAAGTGGACCTAAAGGGTAATATTTTATCCCTAAGGTTGTTTTTGGTCGAACTAAACTTATTCAATAGAATTAGGACATGTGTTAGGGTAATAATAATATCATTTTTACCCTTAATTACCCTATTTACTTTTAATCGCGGTAAATAAAAGTAAAAAGTTACTATTCACCAAAAATTATTTTTATCTTATTGACCCACATTTTACTCCTTTATATTAACCTTGTCTCTCGTATTTTCAAAATTCCACTCATAGAAGCGGTAAAATTATGTTTTATGTAAATTTTCAAACTCTGCTAGGAGGTGGGTAAAAGACGGTGAAAAGTTCAATAAAAATTTTATATGTCTAAAATTATTATAAAATGACTCCAATTAATTACATTGAACTTATATAGGTATTATGAATCAATTTTGACATAAAATAAATTTAATTAAAATAAATAATTATTTAAATAAAAAGTCGGTTTTTAAATAGTAACCTAGTGTTTTCACTATTCATCAAAAATTGAAAGTTTTTAGAAAAATACCAAAAATTCACCCTAGGATATTTTTGATATTCTGACTCCAAAAATGAAGTCCATTTTGAAAAATAGAATTTTAAAAAGTGGGTATTACTATTCATAATGGCTAGTTTATATAATATTTTAATAACATATCGTTGTTTAGTGAAACTCGGTATTGCGAACAACGCACGCTATCGTGGAATGTCGCGATTGCGTGTAATGCAATCCAAGCCAGTGATGCATGTAGTGTAAGCTCCTTTTAGTGTAGAGTACAACACAAGATTTCAATGAAATTAAAAAGAATATTTTTCATAAAATCTCAGTGTGTTACATTCTACCCCCCTTAAAATGAATTTCGCCCTCGAAATTCGTCAGGGTTATAAATGGTTTACTACTCGAAAGTTTCTTTAATAGAAACCCACATCCTAAAAAGGAATACCAAAACTTATCTTTAAAAACTAAATTATGAAATGTAACGGTTACCCAAATTAACTAATCACTCGGTTTCCACATAGGAGAACATAGGTGAAAATATGGATATGGAATAGAAATCTAACCATAATGTTCTGATGGTGAGTGGTAGAGAACATTTCTATGAAAAAACCAACAATCACAAAGACATAAATTTGTGATGATCTATGGTACCATCGGATTCATTGGATATAAGGGCACTAAGACAACATTTTTCGTTTTCAAGGTCATTTCCCTAAAGTTGAAGAATTTGAATTAGAAGAAATACTTACTTTATTTCGGTATAATCTCATCGTTGTTCATTCCTTGAACAATTTCCACTTCATCTATTAAGGAAATGAAGTTGAATTTTTCATTCATGAGGTGTTAGCAGATCATGTGACAGAATGATGGGACATTCCATATGTCTCAAACAAAAGGTTAGCAAAAGTTATCAAATATACATAAGTCCATCTATGGTGAGGTTAATCATATATGATTCCAAAAATAGACTTATACTTCATCTATCAAACTTATTAATATAATAAAACTAGTTTCTACTAACCAGGGACTTCCTGTAGGCTAGTGGTAGGAAATAAAGGCCTGTCGCACTTCGGTTGTGGGTTCGATTCCCACAGCCTTGCCTGACGCGATGGGTTGTCGCCCGTCCTGTAGGTTATCCCTTTTTCTAAAACTATATTATAATAACATTCCTGCAATAAAATAAAAAAAAAGTTCTAGCCTTAAACAATACTATCTTATGTCTAACTTAATTCATTCCAATCTTTAGGCTTATCCAAAATACTTATGTCTAAGCTCATAGTATAAAGAAAACAATTACTAGAAATGTCATCTACCGAGCATGTGAATACCATCATTTATCCCCCACATATCATATGATATATCTTGTTGGTCACATTCTAAACATGTGAATACCTTAATCATGTATTCTCTTGAACCATAGTGAAAACATGAATGTTGTCACAAGGTAACTCTTTCCATATACCAAAATCCCAAAAATTCTATATACTCAAACCATGATATCACTTTTTCCTTATATTATTCATGAGATCATTAATACTATCAACCATTTCATTATATTCTTATCCCTTCTTTATGCGCATATCATCTGCTTTCCAAAATATTTGAATCACTTTTCATGGTTATCGATACAATATAATTATCGAAAACCACAACAAACCATTACATAGATATTCCAATGTTCTATAATACTATAAATGAGATTCCACAACATTATTTTGGAATCCCTTTACATAAACATATAATCATTCCACCACATCATTGTCATACTCAATATTGATAATAGTGATCGCATGTGACTTCCCTTTGTCCTTTTCCTTAAGAGGTTTCTCACATTGATCATCATTAACCCTTGTATTAGGGCATTGATTAGCATAATGCCCCATTTCCTTGCACTTGAAGCATTTAAGTGTTGGTGGTGCGTTCTCTAGAGTATTTTAGTTATTCACATCATTAGAAACCCTTTTTCCATTACTTTGACACTCAGCTGCTTGATGACCTTCTTTTCCACAGTTAAAACATTTTCTAGTCCCTTTAAGATATTCTCCACCATGCTTCTTTCCACACTTTGGGCATAAAGAAACATTTATCTTCTTTTCACCATTATTTTGAGATGTCTCCTGGAACTCCATCTTTTGTTTCTTGTCAAAACAATGAGATGGATATGTAATACCAACTTCCATTTCTACCTTGATAGCACAACGCACAATTTCTTCATATCTACTGAAGTCTCTTATAGCTAATGCCCTTCAAAGACTTGGTTTTAAGCCACATAATAATCGATCAACTTTACTTTCAGGTTGGATGATAAAGCCAGATGCATACTTTTCAAGCCTTGTAAAATTTGCTTCGTATATACCAACAGATTCATCATCCTTTTGCTTAAGATCAAGGAAATCCTTTTCCATCTTTGTTTGAAGAATACGAGGGAAGTACTTATTGAAAAATAAGTTCTTGAACTCATCCCATTCCATGGATTCAATTTCATCTCGGGGCCTCATATTCTTAATTAGAGTCAACCATTGATCTGCTTGACCTTATAAAAGGTAAATATCCAGAATGACTTTTTCATGTTCCGAACAGAGAAGTATGGAAAATATCTTTTCAATGGTACGGATCCATTGTTCTGCAACAAGTGGATCAGAAGACCCACTAAAAGAAGGTGGACGTTGCCTCATGAAGGACTCAGTAGAATATTTTTCCCTTCTCTAATCATTTGGAAGTCCAGAATGATTTATAGCTTGTGTAAGTATAGCAATAAGATTTTTCACTCCATCTCCCATAACATTGGTTTGTTCAGGAGTACAATCATTGCATCATCCATTACATTGATCAACACGGTTCCTTCGGGTTCCAGCCATCGTCTAAAACCCAAAAAGAATAGTGTGAGAGGCAAAAATCTTGCTAGGGAAAACAAAATAATAAAGAGGGATTACCTTCAATATCTAACATCTTAGGTTAAATTCTAAGATTGTTACCGTAATTATATTACTATAACTTATACGTATACTTATCCATAAGGACATCCCTAGACATACCTTAGAAATATCTCTAGGGATCTCACTAAAGTTTTCGCATACTAGTTTCCAAAGGTTAACTAAAACTTTCCTCTGATACCAACTATAGAGACCCAAAGCTTTAATTACATGGACATTACATTACTTTTTCGGAATTCTTAATACATAACAAAAATAGACACCAAAGGACCGTAATATTTTAGTGTGTTTGGAAACTCGAAATATAATCTTCTAATCTTGGTGAAAGATCTTCAACATCTCGCATAAAGATCTTCCCCTTTTATTTTCTTACCTAAAAACTTTCTTTAAATCCTAGGGAAAAGAAAACATAAAAGAGTGTGAGATCAAATGCCAAGTAAGGGTAAACATAGAGAACATAAAACAATCCATAAACATTTGAATGCAAAAACTTGAACATAAAATCTAAACATCAAAATCTTGAGCAAAGACATGAATCTTGGAAGATCATAAGGGAACATCAATAATGATAAAATATCATGAGAATAAAAAATTTAATTGTGGAAAACCATTAATCACATGATATGACTTCCATAGTATCCAAGGCATTGCTTCCAAGACTATCTTAGTGGACAAAGTCCCTTTCTGAATTGAGTTCACTCCTCATTCCAGTCTTGTATCACTGAACTGGATTAACTTACCGTTCCAGCCATGTATATCTCATGAGATATAAATCTTTACCCAATGCATTGGAGGGAGATATAGGTCTCACCCATCTCATAATGAAATCATTCTTACTTGTTCCACAAAATAAACATAAATAATTCCTCATAACCCAAAGAATAAAATGGGTTTCATAAACATCATCTCATCATAACATAATCCATATAAAATAAATGGATATCATTTTATCATAATAAAAGTGAAACAATGTAAATCATATATACATTATACTTGAAACATACACATATGAAATAATTTCAACTTAAATGGAAAATGGTTTTGATAAAACACTTGAAAATAATTCTTGAGGAAAATATCCTTTCTTCTTCAAAATCATTTTCTTTCCACAAAATTCCATGCAAATTTAAAAGAAAAGTATTTTGTTCAAAATAGTCATAAAATCTTATAGAGTAAGCTTCATGAAAATGAGGCGTTATGAAACTGTAAAAATCTATTCACGCCGTATAAGTTAAAAATAACATTCTTCTCGTACTTTTGTCAGAAAATTCAAAAAGTACCTCGTATGGTAAACAAAAGAAAGATTCCTTCCATACGATGTGGTAAAAGTAAAAAAGAAGGGTAAGAATGAATTTAAACATACATGGAAGAAAAGTAAACATTTTATGAAAACATTTTGAGAACATGTAGACATGGATAATAAACATAACCCCAATGAATACTTACGAATAAACAATCTCGGACAGGAATGAGATTGGAAAAATTATCTCTTACCTTAGGTCTGATATGCTTCGCACGTATCTGATCCTCTTGTATAATGATTTAAATAATTTCATTGACTTATTATAGAATCATATTCATTGTTATGATATCATATATGGTTCACTTATGACTTTATATTACCTGTTCTTTTGTAAATTCCATGTTAAAGCAGCGTTTTGGGTAAAATCGTTTCATTTATCGTACGTGTTTCGATATGTTGTTCTTGATATTATTACTTATATCCTGATTTACTTAATTCAATAATGTAAAACATGATTTATATATAATATATATTCAGTATATAAATATATATGATAGATCGATAAATGGAATGAAATACACTGTTCATGGAGACGGTAGGCCGTACGTATGCATGAACGTTGTTTTCCTTTCCTTATTGACTTGAATGGAAATAAGTAGATGAAATACATATATATATACATAAATCCAGTATCATTATTATGTCATATATTTCATTATTATTCATTATATATACTTTATAATCATTCATGAATGGTTAACATGGAGAATGAATCTCATCGCATCGTGGAGACAGTAGTCCGTACGTACACACGAGCGATGATATCATTACCATGATCATAGAATTGTATTGAAGTGTATGTATAATATTTTAGAACAAATATCACTTTACAATAATCATATATAGTTATTTATTTACACCATTATACCCATCCAAGTAAGGTGGTGGTCAAAAAAATATTACATCATGGCGTGGAGATGGTATTTTGTACGTACGCACGCGCGGTGATTTCATTTTCCGTAGGATGGATAGAAGGTGAAATATGATTTTTTTCATATTTATAATAACATATAAGTATATAAGTAATACTGATGTTATTACTTTATAATGAAACAACTAAATAAGATGAAGTAGAAGAAGAAAGAAACTTGAAAGAGTCGGTAGAGGAGATTACCTCTTCCTTGACGCACCTCCTTTAAATTTCTTCTTAGGGTACTAGAGTTGGTCTTTTGAGAAGACCATACCCTCTATGATGTAACTAGAGAGTTTGAGAAGAGTAATTGTCAGGGTTTTTCTGAGCTTAAAGGCTCAAAAGGGTGTGAAGAGAAGAGGTAAGGTGTGCCCTTTTTATAAGGGAGGAGAGGGGCACCTTAAGAAAACTTAAAATATTATTTTATAATATAGTAATATTCGGTTTTTAATATCTCCAAATTGATTTATTTTGAAGATAAGGTGGGGATGGGTCTAAATACTCTCAAACAATAGGTTTTAGACAAGTTTAGGTTACTATTTTATCCTTATCATTTAGATTTAACTCTATGTTAAATAATTTAACTTTTACCGTGTCTTTTTGTTTTCTTACACTATATGGTTAATAAACTTACTATAACAAGAAAAAATAACCCCAAGTGGTTAATTATTAATGTATATATTATTATCTAAGTCATTTGGCCGATCCTTATATTTTTAGGAATAAAATAACAATTAATAATATAATATATTTTTTTAAAACTATTTTATGTCAATTTTGACTCTATTTGGTACTTGATTTTTGTGAAAATCATAACATCATGATTAGTTAGAAAAAATTTAATTAAATAAATACTAAAATGTAATATTAACCTATAAAATTAGTTTAATTCATAAAAAGTCTAAAATTACATTTATTTGGGTATTTATAACATCAATTATGTTAATATTTCATTAATAAGGTAATTACTGCATCATCATTGTGTCACAAATAAATTAAAATATTTAATGCATAAAAATTATAAATAAAATACCATTATGTAGGAAATATTTTTATCTTTCTAATGAATATTTATAGTCAAATTTATATTATGTATAACCCTATATTAAAAATGTTTTAGTTATTAAACTTTGATTTTAACTATTTTAATTCTTCTTTAAATAATAATAAATGTCCTAATCTAATCCAAGTGGACCTAAAGGGTAATATTTTATCCCTATGGTTGTTTTTGTTAGAACTACACTTATCCAATAGAATTAGGTCATGTGTTAGGGTAATAATAATATCATTTTTACCCTTAATTACCCTATTTACTTTTAACTGTGGTAAATAAAATTAAAAAGTTACTATTCACCGAACAATTATTTTTATCTTATTGAACCAAATTTCACTCCTTGATATTAACCGTTTCTCTCGAATTTTCGAAATTCCACTCACAGAAGCGGTAAAATTAAGTTTTATGTAAATTTTTAAACTCTCCTAGGAGGTGGGTAAAAGACGGTGAAAAGTTCAATAAACTTTTTACATGTCTAAAATTATTATAAAATGACTCCAATGAATTACATTGAACTTATATAGTTATTATGAATCAATTCTGACATAAAATAAATTTAAATAAAATAAATAATTATTTAAATAAAAAGTCGGTTTTTAAATAGTAACTCAGTGTTTTCATTATTCATCAAAAATTGAAATTTTTCAGAAAAATACCAAAAATTCACCCTAGGCTAATTTTGATATTTTGAATCCAAAAATGAAGTCCATTTTGAAAAATAAAATTTCAAAAAGTGGGTATTACTATTCATAACGGCTAGTTTATATAATATTTTAATAACATATCGTTGTTTAGTGAAACTCGGTATTGCGTACAACACATGCTATCGTGGAAGGTCGCGATTCTCTGTAATGCAAGCCAAGTCAAGGATGCATGTAGTGAAATATCCTTTTGGTGTAGCGTACAACACAAGACATAAATGAAATTAAAAAGAATTTTTTTCATAAAATCTCGGGGTGTTACACCTTGGACATTGCCCAGTGAGGGTGAACCAAGTAAAATTTCTATTTCATGTTCATGATTTAAGATTTTTACATACTCTAAAATGGGAATGAGAGAGAATATGGTTTTTAATCACAATGAAACAAGATCAAAAGAGGCAGTTGTTTTAATCTGTCATACCCTGATTCACCCCCCCCCCCCCCCCTTATGGTATCCAGCCAAGTCGACCTAACAAGAACTGTGTGTAATATTTAGGTAAATTATTAAAAATTTCATAATATTATCATAATATATCAATAATATATCTAATGGTTTCAAATTTAATTAATTTATTTTTCATGTCTTACGAAAATACAAATATAATGGATCATATTTAAACTATTGTATTATTAAAGAAATATGTAATACATCTACTAGATATGATTTATTGGGGTCCATGTTATTTCAAATTGAACATTTTATATAATGGTAGGTTTGATGGGATTTTCAACATTGGAATTTTAATTAGTGACATGGGCCTATTGTAACCTCATTCAAAATAGTTGAAATCCATGGTGCTTTTCTATAAAACCAAAATGATGGGATTCTAAATCATGATCTAATCATGGTATCTCTTTATAATTCCTTGGAAAAACATTTGGATCTTCTTCAATAGATACAATCATCTCTTATTCTTCATAAGAAATGGTAGAAAAGATCCACATTGGGCATAGATCTTCTTCTATACCCAAATTAACTGATTTGAGTTCATCAATTATGGTTGATAATCTATCCTTATTTGATATAGTGGAATTTATAAGATCACATTCACCCCCTAAATTTGCATCACTATTTTCATAGGAATATTATAAAGGGAAACTATGGGATATTTTAGATGATATGTGGACTTATTTTTGTTTTATGGATAATGTAGGAGAATCCAATATATTTTTATTCCTCTGCACTATATTCTAAGGATGATTATGTGATAACGTACTGAGACTAAAAAGAAGATATAGGGAACTTATTTTTAGATTAATTGATAAATTTTCAAATAATATATCTATATTATACATGTTTGTAATCATTTGATGCAATTAACATTAAGATAATGAAGGAAAAAGTGACCACAATTTATGATATCCTTCATGGAATCATATGTATATCCAAATGGATGAAAATAATTGACTATGTTGACTAATACATAAGATCAGTAAGGCCTACATTTTATTTCTTGAGATTTTAAAAATATTTCCTTTGTATTATCCCTTTGCTTGGAGGTTCCATGGGTTGTTTGGAGTCTTCTTTTACCTGAATTTATAATGTTTTTTCTTAGAATATATGCAGTGAATTTAATTCTAAATAGTATATTGGTCTGATTGTAATTGATTTTTCTAATGGTAGTAGGTTTTTCTAATGTTTTAAGATCCTATAATAGTAATAGGTTGTTAAGATGTTAGAAGAATAAAATTCTCTTTTTTTCAAAATTTCTAGTTTTTCCTTAATATCCTCAAAAATAAATTTCATCATATTTATTTTATAACATAAAATAATGAAAATAAGGGATGTTTCAAATAGTATATTTATATCATTAATTCCATAAATTATTGAATTTTTTAGTATTTTTCTTCTAGGTAAATTAAATGATATCCTAATTTATTTTTAATTAGTGTTTGATCGGTGTTTTATAAATCCATGTTGTCTCATAAAAATAACTAAAAAATAATATTTAACCTTTATTATAACCTTTTTATTCATTATTATAGTTCATTAAAACTATATTTTTGTTGTAAACCTTTATGATTCATGTGCTTCCACTAGGATCCACCCTTCTTGTGTTTCTAGGGAGGTATAATAGATTTTTTCACTCTATTTTCAACAAAATGAAGTCATGTTTAAGGTATAATATTTTTTTCACTTTTCCTTTTCCTCAGTCACTAAAAAATATAAATGGTTATGACTTACCATATAATTAGTACATCAAGAAATAGAAAATATATTCTCTTTCCATTATTTCTAGTGTAGAGAGTTTGGGAGCTATCAGTTCTAAGTAGGGGATTCATTGCCTCTCATGTTTTACATGAAATCATTTGGTTATCATGGTTCATTTACTTTGTTAATAGTTTAAATGACCTTAATAATGTTTTAAATATATTAAATAATTATAATTATTTTTGGATATAATAATAACATCAGTTTTACCCCATGATAATGGTTTTCTTATTATTTTTATAAATAATGTTTTATTCATGTTTTTTTAATTCATCCACATGTTATTATACTTGAAAATTGAATAAATATTGTAAAAATAGTAATTATTATTGTCTCAAGAATTAAACTACCATCATAAAATAGAAATTTTATTCATTATAATTTAATTTAAATCAAATTGTTTCTTTACTCGTGGATAAATGATGTCATTATTCATAAAAGACTATTGAAACTATACATTATGCCTGAAATAAGGTTTAAATAATTTATGTCTATTAATAAAAAAATGCTATAGTTTTCCTATGGTTGTAACCTATGATAAATGAATAAATTAATTCAAAATGTAAATGAAATAGTTTTTAAATAAAAATATACATTTGGGGTCAACTTAGGACTTTTTTTTGAATAATGGATGCCTAGTTTTCAGTCGTAGATTCCACACTGACTATGTATGATTTTTCTTGGTATCTTCTCATATTATGATGTGATGTGATCCTAGAGGATGATGTTTGATGTGATATTGGTAGGGATACTTGATATTATGGATGTAGTTGAAACCAAAAATAGATGGATACATGGGGATATACATTTTTGTGTAAGGGGTGGTATTGAAACTGATTGAATTGGTTGAAGATAAACTCACCCATTATTGTGTTAGAAGATGTGATGCGTGATTTTTATTGAATCTGATATAATGGTTGGATGTATGGTCTAATTGTTTATATATTCATTTCCCCGCTACTAAAGGATAGTGGTTTTTCTTTGTCTATGAATATCTTTTAGGGTATCTTAGGATGAGTCATAGATTTCATGGAATTGTAGAATATAAATGAATAATAATTTATTTATTCCATGAAGTTGTATCTCAGTAGAATGAAAATGTTAAAAGTCTTGAGAAAATAAGCAATATTTTAGTTTATTCCTAGAGGGCATACAAATCATTTTTGGCCATGTTAAATTAATGGTAAAGAAATTATATTAATTAATTGATATAATTAACATAATGTGAGATGTTTAGTGGAAATAAATTAAAGACTGACTTATTGAATACATCAATGATTATGGGATATATTTTTCTCAGTGGTGGATGTTGAGGGTCTATGTGACAATAGTTGTAGTGTATCCAATGACAAGGTTAATTCCCATTATGTGGTTTTCATATATATATATATATATATATATATATATATATATATATATATATATCATGTATGTTATATGATTTCATATACTGTCCCACCCATGTTGGTATAGATACTTATGCTCAATGGACTATGGGATAGTCTTTTACCTAATATATACTTTGGCAATGAATGGATGGATGACTACCACATCTTTCCCTTCTCTCTTATCCTAGTAGTATTATGTATTGGTGTGCATGCTGGTTAGATTTTTTAAATATATGGGTATATGGATGTAATGTATTGTGATTATTTCTCATACATGTATCTACAGATATAGTATCATATGTATTATTATATATATTTCATGAATGGGAAGTAATGGATTGAGGAATAGTACTTGACATATAAGCTATGGTGGCTCCCCTAAACTACTCAATTACTATATATAGATGTGTCATCGGATTATGAGATTATGTGATTCATTTTATTTGATGATGATGATATGATTTTATTAATAAGAATTTTGATGTCATAAATTATCCATGGGTCTCCATGATGAAATAATTTTAAAGGGAGATGGATTAGGACGTGCGACATTTGGGAAGATTAGAATACCTATGGGGAAATGGAATCATGGTACCTTCTTTAAATACTTTTTGCATATTTTACTATTACATGTAAATGATACATGGTGAGGGATCCATGGTAGGTAAGGTAACATAGCATATATGATTACGTGACGTGTTAAATTAACTTCTTATTCACATGGATTTAGTATGATTAAATTATCTTGAATTATATGGGATCCTAGGAGGATTATACTGAGCACACTAGTTCTTCTCACCCAACATATATTAATGGTATTTTATTTGGACCTCAAGAGATGTTTGATGATTTGTATGGGCATTACTAGCTCCTAGAGTCCTTTATAAGCCTTTTTGGATTTGATTTTGTTGTCAAATATTTACATTTTTAACTTTTAGTTTCTTTTTATGTTGTTAAAATATACAAAATTATATTCATGTATTATTATACCTCTTTACTTTTGTAGATATAATGAGTTCATTGGGGTACATGTCTCATCTATATTTCATCATGTTATTCTTGGAGGTAAATTCCTCCTTTTTTTGTATCATATGCCTTTATTTATTATCCCCAACCCATGGATTTTTGGAGGTGGGATTCGGGTTTCATTATCTCCCTTCTTTAATTACTAGATCATGAGGGGTAACTTTTGGGGGAGGGGTCCAAAAATAGTGGTGTCAATAGTTTAGATTGAGGGATATAGTGTAGTTAGGATATTGGTACCAAAGAGTACTACATTGGTTTGTAGGTAAAAATCATCTTATTTTTTTATGAGATGTAAATAAGGGAGACCTATTGGGATACTAGTATTTAAGCCCCCCCCCCCTTGATATAACAATAGTTACCTTATGGTTACTGATCCTACTATGTGATGTGATATTGATTATAGGGTTGTGACCTAGGACATGATAGTGTGTCATTTTTCTTTTCACCTGTTTTTTAAATGAATATAAGTTGGGATGAGGTTAAACCACAAAAAATATAAATGAACATTAAATATTGCATTTCCTTGGTTAGGAGTCCCTAATATTATTTTCTCATTCAGGCATGGCTTGAGTTTTATGTCCCCATCATGTTCATATTGAGGATGTTCAATAGGACATGCCAACCAATCATCACATGGTTAAGGTCAAGGATGAAAACACATATTGGAGGACACGTTAAGATCCATTTCAAGACCATTATCAATATATGATCGGAATAATCACGGTGTTTCGTTGGTGGTGATGATTTTGTGTGGAAAATGAGTTAGTGTTGGTTCTTTCTCATTGAGGATCGTAAGGATCTAGAATATTCATGAAGTATTATATAGGATCATTTTAGAGTACCATTTATTTTTTTGATCATGAAGGTGGATATTCACTAGGGGAAACTTATCATTCAATAGGGTATATCCAATGTTTTGGAATTTGGGATCCATTTCAAGACCATTATCAATAATTCTTTGGAACTATTTCTATATAATGATGTTAGGATGATGAATATCAAGGAGAATTTTCATCTAATGATCTAGTGACAAGTCACCTAGTTTTTACCACCAACTTATACTAAGGTTATAGAGGGATAAAAGATTATATAGAGTATGATAGATAGAACTAGGTCATCCTGAGAGGGGTGTTGTTAGTATTTTATACATATTATATCTATATTTTAGGGTTCCTAAATTCCTAGATATATGATAATTCAGATATCTATGGTTAGTTCTCATTCCTCTTCATCTCATTTATCCAGGGGTGGTGGCCCTCAGGACCTTACCAATGGATCATAAAATTGTTTTTAATGTGGGGTATATAGTCATCAATAGTGTGAGTTTCATACCTTTTCAATAAGTTAGTGTGAAATAAGTGTTTTTCTTTTGGTTCCTCCATTTTGGATGTTTTAGACGAGGAAACAATATTAGGGTGCTCCAGATTTTGATCAAAAAGTGGTGGCAAGACTAGAAGTGGATAGCCTAATGATGATACTTTTAAATAGGTATAAAATATCAGTCATTGAGGTTATCTCCATTATAGTCATTGATGACTTGGAGAAGTTTTTAGTCAGTTGTATACTCTAGATTTATTGGATCCATGTGATCCACACATCATTCAATGTACCATTTTCTAATTTTTTACTTTGATTCATGCTTTGTTTGACTTAAAATCTCTATATTCTTTATCAAATACTCTAGTATATGATTTGGTATTTATGGTGGATATAATTCTATTTTTATTGGAATTGACTACAATTCATGCTTATCTATGTTATTTTTTAGTGAGTATTAGTTTTTTGTGGAAACACATCTCTCAGGGGGACTACCTATATTTCTATATACATCCATACAACATCATCCATGGAATACACTAGCTTCAATAAATAAATTCTATTGTGGATTTATTTATTTGTAGGATTATATTCTATGACTCCAAAACATATTCATTTATGTTCAATAGAAAGATAGACTCTATGATTGGTTATAGGAACATTTTTTTCCTTGTCTTCCAAGTTTGATGAGATGATTCCAAGTTTGTCACAACATCATCCAATAGTGTTTCCCATGATTTTGGATGTGTTGCCTCATGTCATTCCCAAGTAGGTTGTGGTATTAGACACATGAAAATAAATATATTTTATGATATATATATATATATATGTATGTATGTATGTATGTATGATTCTCAAATCATTATGAGTTCATATATGATAACAACATATAACTTGTGAGAGATATCTATGCAGATATACTTTTTCATAGAGGTTTTTTTATCCAAATTATTTCACCTTATGGAGATCAGATTATGTTTATAATGAATAATGATGGCCCCCAATGTCTATGTATCAATTATTTTAACTTTAATTATGTGATAGTAAAGATAAACTATCCTCTTTGATGAATTTATGATCTCTTTGTTTAGAAAGATGGTGCTAGTTGGTTATTTAAGTTTTTTATATGATTAGGATATCATAATATATAGGTAAATGATGAGGCTATTCCATATACTACATTATAATGTCATTAAATTCATTAATAGATCATTTTAATGTCATTTTATGAGATGAACACATGAACTGTCTTCATGTGGTTGATGAACAATGTGTTCCAAGTTGTCCTATATCATTTCTTGGAGGTTTCCCTCAATTAGAACCTTATGTAAAATGTGTCTATGGATGAGTACATATAGATTTTCTTATTAGTTTTTGGATTTCATAATCATAAAAATATATTTATAATCTTTAAAATTGTCACTTATAGGCTTGTGAGTTTCTTTTCATGGGGAATTCCACTTCCCAATATGGAGTACATGTGGCTCCTTAAATGATCACAATAGTCATTTCCTTAGTAACCTAAAGGATATTAAAAAATAATAGAGTTTTCTTGATCCTGTGGGTTCTTATAGGAGGTTTTTAACTAACTTATCTTGTATTGAGAGTACAATGACAACGTTGAACATAATGGATCAAGAATTTGTTTGGACTGAACAGTGTTAGACAACTTCAGAATATATAAAGTATAAGTTGGTCTATAATCTGGTTCTTTTTTACCTAAATAGGAATTTTTGTTTGAGTTTTATTTCAATTATTATAATATTATCTCATTATGATTCTTTATATATAATGTATATGTTGTTTCCAATGGGTATCTATAGTTATATCACCATGAATATAATGATTCCACCCATGATCTTGAGCTAGTAGAAGTTGTGTTTTCCCTAATGATATAGTGGAACTACCTTATCAGTGATAGATTTGACATTTTCAATGATCATAAGAGATTGTGATATTAATTTTCAAAATATTACCTAAAAATGATACAATGATGCTGTATGGAAATCTATTAGGACCATGACATCAAGATTTTATATACAACAAGAATTTGTATTATTGTAACTGATGCACCAAGAAAAATTTAACATTGTAATGTGGTTCATAATTCTATATTATTTGAAATACTATTGTATTATATATCCATGATTATTAGTGATATTGGTGAGGTTAGGGGAATTGATTCTTTTTTCATATGATAGAGCAATCATCTTTGGTGAAACATGTGGTGGAATCATAGTTGGGCGATACTGAGGTATGTGTGTGGACATATTTATTTTTCACTTATGAAGCTATTGATAGTTTTTTAGGATGATCATCACCAATGGTCATTTGGTGGGAGGCTTTTTATTCTATCATTGATCTATAAGGTGGTTCTCTATGGGTTCCATAGCTCAAAATTAGTAGTACATCCTAGTTAGAAAAACATATATGATTCATTGAGAGAGAAGTTTTTTTCCCTAGGTTAATGAATTTAGTTGAAGACTTTGTGTCCCGATGATTAAACTACCTAGAGTTGACAGATGAACACTAAGTTACCTATGGGTTTCTCTAACCATTACATGTACCTTAGTGAAATTTGTAGGACATTTTTTGAAATTTTTTACCAGTTTACCTCAATCGTAGGGAGGTTGTGATGCTATATGTGTGATATTGTATCATTTTAAAAATGCATGTCACTTCTTAGTGATCAATGTGTAAAGATAATTGGTGGTTTTATCAATTCATTATCTGGAGGAGTTGGTGAGGAACCTAAATGACTGAAGTTTTATCATATATGTTCATGATCCTTGTTTTACATCCAGGGTCTGGAGTGGTATTGTAACGACCTGGAATTTTTTTAATGAAATTTCTCCCTTATTCTAGTAATGTCATAATAACATAAAATCACATTAGGAAACAAAATGACACATAATTCTTAAATTAACTACTATTTGACCATTAAAAATAAATTTTCAACTTTTATGTTTTGAATTTCAAAAATATGACATACACGGTTGCGATCAGTAAGATGTTTAGAGTCTGATAGGAAAAACTTAATTTTTGGTTAATAATAACTTACCTTTATGAATAGTAACCTACCCTTATGAATAGTAATATGCCCCTTATGAATATTAAATCATCTAAAATCATAGTAATCTCACACATGAATGTATAAATAAAATTTAGGCATCTTATAAGTGATATTATGACCACATTAAAAGTATTGGTATTTTTATAAGTCATAAATAACTAATTATAAATATTTAACTTATTTAAAGGAAAATATATATTCCTAAAATGTGTTTATAAATTAAAAATTTTATGTCTTCTGGTTTTAAGATAAGTTTATAAGACCTTATGTAATTTTTGAAAGCATCATAAAATCCGTTTTAATTTTAAAATCTATATTTTTCAAGTAAATTATGATTTTAAATAAAAATTAAGTTGTTCATATTTAGAGAATTATTTTTAAAAAATGGATTTTATTTTTTTATTCTACATGTCTAAAAATGTATCGGGTGAATTTTTTATATTTCTCTAAAATACTTGAATTTTTGGTGAATTGTGAAATTCGATGATTTACAAAATATGCTAAATAAATGAATTTTTGCATCATGATTGAGTCATAGCTAATGTAAATGGCCATTTTTTTGAACTCACATGCACTTATTACTGTTTTTAGTCACAATAATCCTCACTATTCCTTGTCTTGTGAAAAAATAATAAATTAATGAATGTAATATTGGGAAAACCCCTCTATGCTCCACTATAAATACAACCCCTCACAACCTCATTTCTTCACACCACTAAAGCCTTGTGCCTACTCCAAATTCTACTAAAATATCTTCCAAATATCCTTCCACACATCCATCATCCCTTTTTCTCATAAAAAGACCAAAATTTCTCCCCTAAATAGGCTCTCAAGGAAGATATATTCAACAGGTAATTTCTCCCTTTCTTTTCATTCAAAATCCTTTCAAAATTCATTTCTTTTCTTTTATTATCCTCAAATTATCTTATCCAAGTGTCATGATAACTCCATAATTATTGGTATAATGGTATGATATCATTTTAATGTTATATTATCCATTATAATCCTCCCTTTCTCCCTTTGTTTATAAAAATGTAATTGTTTCATGCGATGTGTTAATTTACCTACATCATGGAGGATACACATCCAGTTTCCTTCAACCCCTTCAGGGTTGTAAATAAAACAAATAAATAGTTTAAAATATATTTTAATATTTATTATTTAACCCCTTTTATGTTCTATAAACAACTTTTATAAATAATACAAAATGATAAAACAAAACATGTTCATTGTGATCCATAAACCCCCCAAATTAACCTAAAACGGTCATCATTAAATTTTAACTAATGATTCATCCACATGGTATATAAAATAATTAATTAAAATATAATTTAAACTCATGGATGATAATTAATAACATGTAATAGAAACTCATTATGTTTATCCTTGTTCTACATGAACTTCTATTCATGTAACTAAGTGAACCATTCATGAAAACTAAGAAAAAGAACACTCCCAAACAATGAATTTAAACTCTATAACTCATAAAAAGTCCCATAAAAGAACTTAATGAAACCATAATGAACCATATTAATGTATAAAATGATTTTTAATTATTAATTAATGGATCTAATGTCATTATACTGGACCTTAATGTGAATAAAGCGTTCAGACACAAAGTAAAGGGAAGTTCTCGAACTGAACTATCTTTCTTTGGGTTTTCCCTCTTCAACCCATTTTAATTATGGATTTGCCTTAAAAATAAATTATTCATAATTATCTTACCTTATTTAGGATATAAATTTTATCTAATTGATTTTATGAAAAATAAAATGTTTCCAAAAGAACTCTTCTTTCAAATAAACACACCCTTTTTATTTCTCTAAGATTGTTTAAATTTTCACTCAAGGTAAATGGTTTTATGTGAATAATGATATTCCCTATTTATTTTGGGAACTATTTTTTTATGAATGTATGATTTTTTATTTTGAACCCATTTCTTTCCATGGTTTATTTTATATTCAATATTGAAATATTTTTTATGTGGCATGCATGATAATGTAAATGTTATTATGTGACGGGTGCACCTGGATTATATAGCGCAATATGATTATTTGAATGTGACACGTGCACCTATAATTATACATCACTACAATGAATTGGGTAAAGTTATGAATCTCATGATTTAAATTGAAACTATGTGTGAACGTGATTCTAGATTTTTTCATAACTAGGTGTGGTAGTGAACCACTAAGACATGATGTTTCATTTTTATCCATTTCCACATTCTATGAAATTATATAAATGATGTTATGGTTATGATCACCCCATGTTACATTGTTTCATGTTCTTATCTTTCCTATTAATGGTATTTTATCTCACCCCTTCTTGATGTATATCCTCAGGTGACTATATGTACTAAGGAGTGCATAAGGGTCGATAAGAATCTAGAGAAGAAGGAATTAAATAAATTTCTATGCATTATGTTGTAAATGTTATGTATAGTCCTAGTTTTCCCAATACACTAAACATTTAGATCCTAGTTGTGTAGTTTTTTTATGTTTTTTATCATTAAAAAGATGTAAAGGTAAAGTAAGAAAAGTAGGGTCACTCTAGTTGGTATCAGAGGCAAGGTTTAGTTAATTTGTGAATTAGGATTAGTAAACTGTAGAGAAAACCTATAGTATGAGACTAAGTACAAATATGAACACAAGAAGCTTTACTAAACATAGGGATTCCATAATATTTTCTTTTAGTGTAAATTTCACAAAAGAATAAGTTATTTATTCATGGCTCGTTGACTTATGTTTTTTCTAACCTTTTCTATTTTAGAAATTGGTGGGAACCAGGAGAAATCAGGCCAACAACCCATGTGAGGGCCAATGCAACGATTGCCCGAATGACATCCCAAATGATTTGGTAGGTGGAGTTCAATAAATCATGGTGATGGTTTCTAATATATCTTAGGTTATGAATAATAACCTGAATAATTTGGAACGTTCTCCTTCACTTGAGAGGGAGAAACTATCTATCGAGTGTGTTATGCAGCAATGACCATCGACGTTTAGTAGATCTTCTGATCCACTAGTTGCAGAATAGTGGGTCAACACTATAGAGAATAACTTTTTTGTGATTCACTAATATGATACATATAAGGTGATTCTGGATGTTTATTTTCTATATGGAGAGACTGGTTAATGGTGGTCTTTGATTAAGAACACCAAGTCGGCTGATGAAATTGAAGAGATGGAATGAGAAGAATTTAAGATCATGTTTCTTAACAAGTATTTCCCAAGAACTCTTAGTACAAAGATGTATATAAAGTTAATAGAGATCAAGAAAATGGAAGGAAAATATTTCATGGCCAAATAAGTGAGTTTCACAAGGTATGTTTTGGGTTTTGTTATCAACAATGAAAACAAAATTGATAGCTTCTTAAGTGGATTAAAACCACACCTTCGAAAGGATCTTTCAATTCCAAAATTTGAGAGTTAAGAGGATGTTGTTTGATGTTATATCAATGTAAATATGGAGTTTGTAGAATTTTCCCATGGATATGGTGATAATAAATGAAAGTTAGAGTTTCAAGATGGATGATCTAATGTTAAAGAAGGGAAGACAGATCAACTACCCACATGAAAAAAAATTGGGAAAAAGAATCTTGTGAATTTCCAAAAAGGGATGGGGAAATGTTTTAATTATGATAGAGAAGGTCACTAAGCTCTTGAATGTCTAAAATACATGAGAAGGTAGCAGAATGCAGTGAAGGAAAAAAGAAAACCAACCATGGTCCAATGCTACAACTGTAGGAAGCAAGGGCACTATGAAAGCTAGTGCACTAAACCTTGATCCCTCAAGGGTAATTAGAATCATTTTCCACCAAATCCAAAGGAAAAAAGGGAAGGCTTAGGCCATCACTACTGTGGACATTGAGAAAGAAAATGAATTTTTATAAGGTACACTTTTTATTCACTTAATAATGGAAAAAAAATTATTTGATTCTTTTTCTACACATTCCTTTCTATCTTGAAAGTTTGCTAGAACTATAGAATTGAAGACCTGAAACCTTTAAGTAGAGATATATATAAAAACACCAAGTGGTGAAATCATTTCAACCTAAGTGTTGGACACTTCTCCTATTGGCGTATGTGGGAATATTCTTCCAGTGAATCTCGTGATACTTCCCTAGGTGGAATTTGACACTATAATGGGAATGTATTTGCTCTCATTATATAGAGAACATATCAACTATCATGAGAAGGAAATATCTTTTCATATTTGAAACCATCACATGATCCTTTAAAAATGAAAGGAAGATCATGAATCTCCTTTGAAAAATCCTTCAATGGTGTGGGTGTTGATTCTCTATAAAGAGGCATAACTCGCTAAAATGGTTGGGTCAAAGGAAATTATCAACATAGCAGAAATTCCCATCGTGAGGGAATACGGTGATGTATTTATCGTAGAGTTACATGGAATTCTCCTAGATCATGAGGTATATTTCTCTATAGAACTCATACCTGGAGCTACTCATATCTCAAATTGTCCCTATAGGATGGATCTTATCGAACTAGAGGAGTAAAAGAAGCAACTGAAAGAGAATTTGGACAAAGGGTTCATATAGCCTAGTACATCACCTCGGGGTGCACCGGTTCTCTTTGTGAATAATAAGTATGAAACAATGTGGGTGTGTATCAATTATCGATAACCCAATAAGATCAACATAAAGAACAAGTATCCTATTACAAGGAATGATGACTTGATTTATTAGTTAAGAGAAAATTAGTACATCTCAAAGGTGGATCTTTATTCTAGATATCATCAGCTAAAGGTGAAGAAGGAATATATTTATAATACTTCCTTTCGTACAAGGTATGGGAACTATGAGTTTCTGTTGATTCCCTTAGAAATTGCTATTTCCCCTGCAATCATCATGGATTTTATTAATAGATTCTTTAGACATTACCTTGAAAAATCTATGGTAGTGTTTATGGATGATATTCTCATCTAATCCAAAGGAAAGTAGGAATATTAAGAACATTTAAGAATTATATTAGGGAAATTTTGAAAGAAGAATTTGTACGCAAAGTTTAAAAAGTATGACTTTTGGATGAAGAAAGTCATGTTATTGGGATATGTGATCACAAGTGAGAGAATTTCTATTGACCCTTCAAAAACAAAGGTAATAGAGGAATGGTCCAAACCCTCTAGTGTCACAAAAATACATAGTTATATTGGATTAGTGGGATTCTACTGATGTTTTGTCAAACTTTTCTCATGATTTTCAAGCCCTCTAACTATGTTAACACGGAAATGGATAAAGTATGTCTTGATAGAAGAATGTGAGGGATGTTTCAAGGAGCTAAAGGCAAGTCTGATCATTGCACTTATACTCACATTACTAAATATTGGAGAATGTTTTTTGATATAAAGTTATTCTTCAATGAAATTCATTTGTTGTGAACTCATGAAAAATGATAATATGATAGCCTACGCCTCACGGTAGTTGAAGATCCATGAGAAAAACGACCTGATGCATGATCTGGAGCTAGAAACTATGATTTTTGCCTTGAAAATATTGTGGCATTACCTCTATGGTGAGAAGTGTGACATATATACCGATTATAAGAGTCTAAAGTATATATTCCCACAAAATTAGCTCAACATGAATCAAAGGAGACGGTTAGAGCTAATAAAAGACTATGATTTCTCTATTCACAGTCATCCTGGCATGGAAAACAAGGTAGTTGATGCTCTAAGTAGAAAATAACCAATTACTCTATCCATGTTGAGGATTGAGAAAGTAGATATCTTCATGGATATGAAAATATGGATTTGTAAATCATAACAGTAGGTAATACATCCTACCTTGACCAAATGATTTCCCAACCATCTATCCAAGAGAAGAATAATGAAGTATAAAGGGATGATTTGAAGCTATAAAAGAGTGTGAATGAAGTAAATGAAGGGAAGTTGTAAGATTTACATATCAAAAATAATGGTGTGATTTTTTTTGGAATGAGGATTTGTGGTCCTTCATCACTTGGGATAAAGAAAGAGCTATTGGACAATGCATATAGCTCAATTTTCTCTTTTTATCTTGGTAGTACCAAGATGTACTGAGATCTCTGAGAACACTTCTGGTGGGATAACATGAAGAAAGAGATTCTAAAATATATCTCAAGGTGCTTGATATGTTATCAAGTGAAATCATATTAACAAAAGTCCAAAGGGATGATGCAACCATTTCTTATACCCATATGGAAATGGGATAATGTCACTATGGACTTTTCCATGGGTCTTAGGAAGACATCTAAGGGAAATAATGTGATATGGGTTTTGATTGACCGACTCACCAAGACTGGTCACTTTATCACTATTTTCTAAGATCTATCACTTGAACAACATACAATGATATATGTGAAGGAAGTAGTGAGACTACAAGGGGTTCCACTCTCAATTTTCTATGATCATGATCCAGGGATAATATCTAAATTATAGAAGAGTCTCCAACTTTCTTTGAGTAATGAATTAAATTTTTGCACTGCCTATCACCCCCAAACTGATGGCCAATCTAAAAGGACTATTCAGATGCTCGAAGATATTCTAAGAGCCTACTTTTTATAATTAAAATGTAGATGGGATCATTATATCCCATTGGTTCAGTTCTCATACAATAATAGCTTCTAATCGAGTATTCATATGGCTCCATATGAATATTTGTATGGAAAGCGATGTAGAACTCCAACCTATTAGGATTAAGTGGTAGAAATAAAGCTACTTGGACCTGATCTTGTGCAAGAGATGACATAGAAGGTTCAATTCTTCCAAAAATATATCAAATATTCTTAGAGTCGGAAAAATAGATATGTTGAGAACCTTTGAAGGGACATGGATTTTGACGTTGGAGATAATTTCTTCCTTAGAATATCATCATGGAAGAGAGTCGTGCGGTTTGGAAAGAAATGGAAGCTAAGACCAAGGTACATTGGCCCCATTGAGGTCCTTGATCAAAAATGAGTCATTGACTATCATCTTGCGATTTCCACCAAATATGGCTAAATATCATGATGTGTTTCACATATAAATCTTGAGGAAGTACATACCACGTCCCTTACATGTATTGTACTCAGAGGTGGTATAACTAGAAGATGATCTCTCTTATGAGGAGCATCTAGTAAAGATTCTGGACCAAAGAGATAAGGTTCTATGAAAAAAGAAAACACACCTTTTCAATACGTTTTGAAGGATTAAAAAGTATGAAGAAGAAACATGGGAATCATAGGAGGCGATGAAGGAGAAGTACCCTCACATGTTTATGTAAAATGAAATTTTGAGGGTGAAATTTCAGAATGGAGGAAGAATGTAACGACCCAAACTTTTATCAATGACATTTCTACCTTCTTGTAGTAGTGTCATAATCACATAAAATCACATTAGGAAAAATAATGCCACATCAAGCTTAAATGAAATACTATATGACCTTTAAACATAAATTTTCCACTTTTGTGTTTTGAATCTTAAAAAACTGACATACATGGTTGTGATCAGTAATATTTTTGGAGTCCGATGGGAAAAACTTATTTTTTGATGAATAGTAACCTACCCTTATGAACAGAAATATGATCCTTATGAATAGTAAATCATCCAAATTAATTTTAACCTCACCCATGAATGTATAAATAAAATTTTGGCATCTTATAAGTGATAATATGACTATAGTAAAAGTATTCGTATTTTTGTAAGTCATAAATAATTAATTATAATTAATTAATTAATTTCAAATAAAGTTGATTTTTATAAAATGTTTTCATAAATTGAGAATTTTATGTCTTCTGGTTTTAAGATAATTTTATAAGACCTTATGTAATTTTTGAAAGCATTATAAAATCAGTTTTAATTTTAAAATCTGTATTTATCAAATAGATTATGATTGTAATTAAAAATAAATTGTTCATATTTAGAGAATTATTTTTGAAAAATTGACTTTGTTTTTTAATTCTACATGTTGAAAATTTGTTTGGGTTATTTTTTAGTATTTTTCTAAAATACTTGAATTCTTGGTGAATAGTGAAATTCGATAATTTACAAAATATGCTAAATAAATGAATTTATGCATAATGCTTGTGTCATGGTTGATGTAAATGGACATTGGTTCAAACTCACATGCACATATTACTATTTTTATTTACAATAATACTCAATTCTTCATGTCTTGTGTAGAAATAATAAATTAATGAATATAATATTGGGAAAACCCCTCTCCCCTCCACTATAAATACCACCCCTCACAACCACATTTCCTCACACCTCTCAAGCCTTGTTCTTACTCCAAATTCTACTCAAATATCCTCCCAAGGTCCTAACACACGTCCAATAGGACTTTTTCTCATAAAAAGAACAAAATATCTCCCCTAAATAGGCTTTGAAAAAAATATTCAAGAGGTTTTTTCTCTCTTTCTTTTCTTTCAAATTCCTTTAAAATTTCATTTATTTTCTTCAATTATCCTAAACTTATCTTATCCAAATGTGATTATAACTCTAGTATTATTGATATAATGGTATTATATCATGCTAATAGAATATTATTAATTATACACCTCCCTCCCTCTCTTTTTTTATAAAAATGAAATCTTTTCCCGTGATGTGTTAATTTACCTATATCATGGGCGATGCACTTCCATTTTCCTTAAAATCCTTCAAGGATGTCAATAAAAACATTAAATTGTTGAAAATATATTTAAATATTTATTCTTTAATCTCTGTTATGTTCTAGAAACAACTTTTTTACATATTAAGAAATGATAAAACAAAACATGTTATTTGTGATCAACAAACCGCCCAAATTAACCTCAAACGATCATCATTAAATTTTAAATAATGATTCATCCACATGGTATATCAAATTATTCATTAAAAGATCATTAAAACTCCTGTAAGATCATTAATAACATTTAATGTAAATTCTATATCTTTATCCATTTTTTACATGAACTTTAATTCATGTAAACAAGTGAACTGTTCATGAAAACTAAGAAAAAAGAACACTTCTGAACAATGAATTTAAACTCTATAACTCATTAAAAGACCCAAAAAAGAACTTAATGAGACCTTAATGAACCATATTAATGTAAAATAGGTTCTTTAATTTTTTATTTATGAATCTAATGTCATTATACAAGACTTTAAAGTGAATAAAGCATTCAAACACAATGTAAGGGGAAATTCTCGAACCCAACTCTCTTTCTTTGGGTTTTCCCTCTTCAACCCAATTTTAGTATGTATATGCCTTAAAAATAATGTATTCATCATTATCTTAACTTTTCTTGGATATAAATTTTCTCTAATTGATTTTATTAAAAATATAATGTTTTCCAAAAGAACTCTTCTTTCAAATAAACACACCCTTTTTTAATTATCAAAGATTGTTTTACTCCTCACTCAATGTTAATGGTTTTATGTCAATAATGATATTCCCTATTTATTTTTGGAACCAAATGTTTATGAATGTATGCATTATGATGTGAAACCCTTTTCTTTCCATGGGTTATTTTATGTTCAAGATTAACATATTTTCTATGTGGCATGGATGATAATGTAAATGTTATGATGTGACAGGTGCACCCAGAATTATATAGTGTAATATGAATGTTTAAATGTGACAGGTTCGTTTAGAATTATATAGTGATCCAATGCATTGGGTAAAGTGATGAATCTCATGAGTTAATGTAAAATGATGTTGGAACATGATGATATCTTTGTTCACAACTATGTGTGGTAATTAACCACTAAGATATGATGTTTTATTTTTTTATTTTCTCATTCTATACTTTTATATATATGATGTTATGATTATGCTCAACACAAGTTACATTATTTCATTTTCTTTTCTTTACTCTTACTAGGATTTTAGATCACCCCTTTTTTATGTATTTTCTCAGGTGACTATATGTACTAAAGAGTATACAAAGGATAATAATAAGCTAGAGAATAAAGAATTAAAAAAGGATTATGCTTTATTTTGTAAATGTTATATATGGTCCTAGTTTTCCCAAGACACTAAACTATTGGATCCTCGTTATGTAATGTTTCTATGTTTTTTATCATTAAAATTGTGTAGAATTAATGTAAGAAAACCAGGGTCACTATATGTATACAATATTATTTTGGTTCTTATTTGTTACTTATGACTTCTTTTCATTATTAGATTGATGGTTAGACAAATATGACTATCCAAACTCTATAATACATGTTGCACACTTGTGTCATAGATTTTCTAGGCTCATATATGATACATATACCTTTAGATTATTTTTTATAAAAAAAATATTTTCACTACACTATTGGAATTTTTCCATTTGAAACATTGTATTACAAACATATCTATTCTACATTATCTTAGACTGGATTCAATGAGTTATAAATTCTTGACTCAAAACTAGTGTAGAGAACATTCGAGATGTTTTATGTGATTCATAAGAGGTTTAAATTAGCACTTGATCTTTCCAATTACAATTCCAAACATAGGTGGAGGCCTCAAAAGTAATACATAGAAGATCATGTTTTCCTTAAGGTGACTCATCATCATAGGATGAAAATTTTTGGTCATGGGTTTAAGAATTATCCCCAATTTTTAGGACCATTCATGGTGTTGGAATGTCTTGGATCATTAGAGAAGAAGATACCTCATACACCAATAGATGAGTTGGATACATGATATAATTCATGTTTCATATTTTCTCTTATATATTCATGATGGTTCAAACATAATTGATTAGGCATATATTAATTTTGTTGATGTTTTGACCTTATATGAGTAGCCTATAGAGGTCTAGAACTACCATGAGATCAATTTTCATTGGAATGCAATATATTTGGTTCATGTCCTTTGGTATCATAGTGGCATAAAGTAAATGACCAAGGTATGTGAGTTCTATATACACACTCAACATCTTGAGATATTATTTCATTATTATATTTTATAATAGTGTTTTATTGATGTTTTCCTTTTTATGGAACATGATATGTATCTCTCTTCCTTGATACCTTGATTATTCATTTTCCACTAATTTTAAGGTATCCCAATGGGAAGATTAAAAAAATTATTTTACTTGTTAATCAAAGTATGATTATTATGATCCAGTTATAGTATGTTGGATACTTTAACTGAGTTAATGATATCACCTAGTAATCTAATATTTTCACTTCCATGTGTCACTATAATCTGTATGTGGTGAGATGCTAGAAATTTATCTCATGGGTGATTTGTTTATGACCTAATCTCATTTTTTTTCTTTAGAGTTGCATATTAATAAATATGGTTAATACTTATTTTAGAGGTATCTTATATAAATCTATAGTTCCAAAAAAATAATAAATTTCTTTTTTCTCTAGTCCAGGAGGTTCTAATGGGGTGTTTGCTGTCTTCATTCTCCCGAATATCTAATGGTTTGTCTAGTTCTAGTAGTAGTAGGTTGGTCCAACCATAGTAGATTGGTCTAATGCTAGGATATTGGTCTAATAGTATATAGTTAACCTGAACATAGTAGTATTTATAAATATATCAGAATTGTATAATGATAGTATGTTTTCCTAATGGTAGAAGAAGCAAATTTCCAGTTATTTTTTCAAATTTCTAGTTTTCCTATATTGTTTAGAAAATTAATTATTGATTTTAAAATTGTTTTAAATACTTATATAATGAAATTATTGGATTTTTCTAATAGTATATTTAAATATTTAGTTTTATTAACCATTGAACTATTTAGTATGGATCATCTAAATGATCTAATTGAGATATACATTAATGGTTAATTAGTGTTTCACTTGAGATACGGAAATCCTAATGGTATCATGTCAATTTATCTAAAATAGACGTATTACCTTCATTCTAATATTTTAATACTTTCTTCATATCTATATGAACTAAATTTTTTTCCATTTCCCTCATGTGTACCAACCGGTAGCCACCCTATACATGTTTCGATATTGTTTTAATAGATTCTTTCATAATCTACTTTCAATAGAAGAAAATCACATTGAGGAAGGTTCGTTTTTCCATTCAATTTTTTTTCATTCACTATAAAAGTTCAAATATTGGTCAATCACTTATCTTCAAGACATTTAGGTGGAAAGATCATATTTATTTCTCTTATTCTCATTGTAGTAGGTTTATGATCATTCATTTTTAATTAGGTGATTTTTTATTCTCATTTTTTACAAAAAATAATAATTTTATCACACTTTATCTCTTTCAGTAATAGGAGAAGAAATTTTTTTAAAGATTTATCCATATTAAATATGGAACTATTGGTTTATTTATAATGACTGCTTGAGTTTTTCATGATTATAATGTTTTTCTTATTTTTTCTAGTTAGTTATGATATATATGATTATTATATAATTTATAATGTTTTTATTCTTGTAAATTGAATAAGGAAAATAAATATGGTAATTATTATTAGATAAATAATTAATGAGGCATTTTTAATTTGAAATTTTCATCATTATAATTTAACAGAAATCAAAATGATTGTTGGCATGTGATTAAAATATATCTTTATTAATTAATGTTTTAATAAAATGTATTTTGTATCTAAAAACTATTTAAATAATTCATTGATTTAAATAAATAATTATATAGGTTTCCTATGGTTGTAACTTTATATAAATGAATCAGTAAATTCAAGACATAAATAAACCAATTGGTTGATAACAATAAATGTTTATGAATGATAAATATTGTTTGTTTGTGAAGGATGGATTAAATTTTTTTAGGGACTAGATGACCTAATGAAACTACTGATGCTTACTTCCATATTTTATTACAATGTGATGTGATACTATATGAATAATGGTTAATGAGATATAGGTTGGGATGTCACGTTTTATCCATGTAGTTGGATCCTGAGATGGATGGATTTATGGTGATATGAATGGTAGTGTCAGGGATAGTAACAAGGCTAATTGAACAGGTAGAATTTGTTATTTCCCATTATTTCACTATAAGATATAATTATTTATTTTTAATTAATCTACTATAATTTATAGATGGTTGGGTTTCTTGTTTCTATATTTCATTCCCCACTGTATAAGGAAAATTGGTAGTGAATGTTTCTAAATTTATTTTTCAGTTTCTTAGGATGAGTACCAGAGTACCTAAAAATATAAAATGATAAGGAATACAATTTTTCTATCCCCTGGGATTGATTCTTTATTGAATTAAAATGATAAAATTCTTTTGAAATGGTGGTATCAGATGTATTATTCTTTAAGGGAAAAAATAATTTGATGATATTGTTAGTGTAATGATAAAGAAATGATATTTAATAATTTAGTTATTTAATATAATTTGAAATGTTTAATGTAATGTAATTAATGAATGTCTTATTGAATCATTCAGGGATTATTGGATATATATAGTTCTTAGAGGTGGAAATCTGGCGTCTAAGTGATGACAGATGCAGTTGAGACTTTGACTAAGTTAAAGACAATAGAGTGTTTTATATATATATATATATATATATATCATGAATTGTATGTGATTAATATATTACACTACCCATATTAACAAGGAAACTAACACCTAGTGGACGCTCAATGGGTATTTCCCCCAACATCCACGCCAGTTAGGAATAAATGGTTGATTGTTATCTCTTTCCCTGCCCATATCCCTTGTAATATTATATTATGATTTACATGGTGGGATCCTTTTCCATATATTAGTGTAGATGGATATAATTACTTATTGTTATTTCAGACACATGTATCTCTAGATATAGTTTCCTATATATTATTATAGGTATATCATGATTTGGGGCGATGGTATGATGAATGATATATGAAAAATGGGTTGTAGTGGCTCTAAAAAAGTACTTAGATACTATCTAGATATGTCACCTAGGATAATTATATAGTTTTATGAAAATATTTTATTATTTATGGTGATGATAATATGACATGCATAGGTTGTATGATGTGATATATTAGCCCAGGTTTCATTAGGCTAACTTAATTTTGGAGGGAGATGGATCAGGATGTAAAATGTTGGGGAAGGATGGAAAACCCATGGGGAATTGGTAGTAATGTACCTTATTTTGATATATTTTTTATATTATATTATTCATTTTATGTGATACTTGGTGATGGTTAAAAATTTAGGGCGGGACATAAGAAAACCAAATTAGTTTAAGATTTATCTACATTTTTTATTCAATAGAATTTAGTATTCTTTCTATATCACTTTCATGGGAGGATCTAGGGAGGATCCTATAGAGTATACATATTATGATCACCCAACGTATATATAAATTATTTTTCAGAACCATATGAGAATTTTTTGTGATGAATTTACTAAGTATTTACATTTTTTCCTTTTTGTTTCTTTTTTAGATTTTCATATGTTTGAAAATACATGAATCTAATAGGATTTCTCATTATTTTTTGTCTGAGTAGTTGTTGATTGGTTTACTTTTCATTTCTATCATTCCTAAAGTTATTCAATTAGTGTAATACCTCCAATTTGAGAGTATGATATTCCCTTGATGCTTTTCACCAAAATTTGGGCTATTAGAGGCAAGCATCGCACATCATTATCACCTATCTCTAATTTATATCCTTGATGGAATAAATTTGTATGAGGGAAAGTGTTGTGAAATTCATAATGTTAAATATTCTCTATATCCAATTTGATTAACATGGATTGAGAAAAAAATCTTCTGTAGGAGGGATTTCACAATAATAACATTAAACTAACCACTGTATGAATGGATAGTTGTTAAATGCATTGGAATTCTTTCAAATGGAGCTCAATTGAATTGATAAATTCTAGTAACTTGAGTTGTTTCATCAATTATGTTAATGTAAAACATGAATTTTTTTGGTGAATTTTCTCTATTCGAGGATAGGGCCACCCATGGGGTCTATGGAGCTACTTATCTTGAAGTGATTATATACAATCAATTTCTTCCAATCATTTTTTGAAAATTTGACATCTATATTTTTGGATTCATGGGACATAAATGGGGTAAATATCACCATGTATAACCCTTACTTATCAATTATAAGAGTATTTGATTGACTGATGGTATGATGATGGTGTCACCATATGAATATAGTGTCACATCCTTACAAAAAGTGCATTCAAATATATGTCATAGAAGATAACCATAAACTTCATATTATATATGGTGTTTCTGAAAATGGATATGATCTTGACATTATAAATTGGTTTATTCTCACTCTTCTCATACCCATAATAATATGGTTAAAGTGAGTAAGGTCTACCTCACTATAACGCAAGAAATTGCTGGTTCATACTAGCATCCGGTTGATCCCATAAGAATTATCGATTAGGGATCGATATAAATAAATATCACAAAAATTGTTTGATATATACAAGGGAATCATGTTCTAAGGTTTTAATACTTACCAAACATTATATTTGAAGGAACTAACCTCGTGACATTTAGGAGGATCAGTCTCTAAATGATATTCCTCATCTATAAATACTTCCAACTTAAACCCCTATAGTATCAATAGGGATTTAATGAGGGCTTCTATGATTTTTTTAGATATGTTAAGATCATCAAAAAATAGATATTTTTTCTTAAACCATGTAAAAATTTATCCAAATATAGTATTTTTGGACTGAGGGTGTGAATTCCAACCTAGAGGAATTTCTTTGTCATATGGTATGCAGGTTGTTTGTGACTATGTCTATGATTCCTTTACATGATCAAAATCAGGGGTTATTTTTTAGTTTCATGAGTTGAAATGAGATTGAAATTCTAAAATCTAATTCTAACAAGAAAATTGTAAATTTTTAAGTCAGTCTTTTTATATGATGGTATACAAGAAATCCCTGAATGATTCAAGGATAGATCGATTCTCCTATTGGGCTTGTTAGAGTTCTTATTTTAAATTTTTTTGTGTATATGGCCATCATATACAGGATTTAAAAGTTACATGATATATTTCATTCTTGTCTTTTTTGACCTCCCAAACCTTTATTAATACTTTCATGTTCATTGATGGGGTGTTCAGGTTTTAAAAGGTCTTCATCTTTTCTAAAAAATGGGTGTATTGGATGAATGATGATGACAAAATTAAATTTATATTCCTCATAAAAAGATGATTACGTTTGATGGGGAGGGGTCACTATTTCATTTAGTTGTATGATACATGTAATATAAGAATTGGTGATAATAATTTTGATTGTGTCTAGACTATCTTAGGAGTTGGTAACGACTCATCACCATATTTTCTATTTTTTTGATGACTATTACCATACCTTTTATAAAGGAAGAGATGATGAAGGTGTATTATCTGATATTTTTTTGGATATGTGGCCAAAATTGATTACATATATCATTCAATGTGTATGTAATGAAAACATTCAACCAGTTTTTGGGTTATACAGTCATCAAATTACCATCTATTCTTATTCGGGATTTCATGAAATTATAATTATTCATCTGGTATAGCAGTAAAAAAATTAACTAGGATAAAGTTTTTTCCAACATAACCTACCAAGAATAAACCATATACTAGATATCGTCATTGATAATTATCTTTCCATGTATATATTTCTCCAATAAATGATAAAGGGAGTAGTAATAAGGGAAGATATTTCATCCAATAACATAGATATTTTTGACCTATGTTAATTTTATCAGGTTTTTCTCCATTGCTGTAATAAATAAACTTAAAGCCATATCTCTTTAGAATAAATATTTTTTATTCATTTAATCCTTATACATCGGGAAATCATTATCTTTCCTCCCATCATGATTATGTTGTTTCTATTGATAACATCATTTAGGGGGAGGGGCCAAATGAAATTTTTTAGGCGTATGTGTTTGTTTTTTTATATTGGATTGAGGGTGATGGTTTTGGTTTACATTAGGATTTAATTCATAAATTATGTTGAAGAACTCAACTAATAAATTTCCTTGGTCTATCATATAGAATCCTCTTGGGGGTGTGCGGCTATGGAAAACTCTCAGAAATCACCATGGTACTTCTAGCTAATTGATGATGTTTGTATATCATCATTGATATTATCTATCTTGATCAATTATAGCTTCTCATAAGGAAGAATAAAATTCATGAAGTATTTTATTCCCTTACACGTATCGATGAAATCCATCACTCCCTTGTTTTTTTCAATGTTAATAATTTTCAAAATCGAGGATTATTTATTTTAATATTTGGAACTAAATTAGTAAATTATATTCCTTTAATATCCCCAAAATTAAATATACCCTATATATATCCCAATAAAATAAATTATTTCTATCTCAATGGTTTTTATAAATCACATGCTTTTTTCCATCCTGTTGCACCAAAGTTTCCATAATGGTTCCAAAATGAAGCATGAAATGCATTCGGTTATACTTTGGGTCCCCCATGTAGTTTAACACTAGGAAGTTGGGATTACCAAAATTTGGTAGAGGAAGATATGAATCCACCTTATTGATATTCACATATCTCAACATGTACTGGGTCACATCACCCATCAACAACTTTAATTCAAGTTTTAAGTAACTTGATGGGGTCGAGTATATCTGGAAAAAAATATCATGGGAAGATTCCAAAGTGGGAATAATGAGAATATATCGATATGGAATTGTCACCTTTTATGGATCTCAATATCTAGTTGGATAATTATTGGGTAATCTTTCTTGAAATTACCTTATATTTCCTAGTGGATGAAATTCCTCATATTCATCATCCACTTGGTTTTGATAAATTTATTGTCTAGAATAAGAACTGGTTGGATGATTGGATGATGTTATTAATAGTTAATCATTTATATTTTATTTAATTTGTAATGGATTAGATTAATTATCCTCTATTTGATAATTTTGAACAATTACATTAACTCTAAGTAGTTAGGCATTGAGATTGTTCAGTTCATCAAGATCTGCTTTATATCTGGTGATCCATTCCTCAATGGGAAGTGCTTTGAATTCCTCAAGTGGTGAAGTAGGTATATATTTAGTTCCAATAGTAATTTTTTATATCAGATTAAGAATTCTGATTTAGTGGAAATAGAGCATTCAAATGAGCTCCTATATTCTAATAATTCCTCTAGTTTATAGTGAGGACATCCTCTTCATTAGTGCAGACCATGTATATGGTGGATATCTCTTCATCATGTAATTCCATGTTAAGGTTGTTCTGTAGGTTATTTTTATGTTGATTCTAATGATGTTTTCTTAATCATATAATGGAACATGAATAATTTTATAATCCTCCATAGAGTATAAAGGTATTTTACCACCATCATAATATCTAAGGAGGGGTTATTGTAATGTTCCGTAACATTATCAATTTTTGTGGTCTATTTTGGAAAATTAATCCAATAATTTTTTATCTAAAATCTTTAGTTGACTATGAAATTGATATAGTTTCTAGTTACTATCAACATTATATCCCCCAATGAAGGAGATGGATCATGTCAGGGGAGGAACTGGTAGGTTTTTCTTGTGGAGAATCCCCAAGATAGGAGAAGATTAAATTTCATAATATTGGATGGAGAGGTAATATTAATTACCCAAAAATTTTAGATGTTTTTGAATTAGTTCTAAAAAAAATAAAATCTTACTATCATGGTTGATTTAATGATCCTAGAGGTGGATGTGGTGGTAAAAATTCCCCCAACCCTATAGGTTGGATTTCTCTTATACAATTGAAGATAAATCTACTCTTTCCACTTTCATGATTTTATGAACATATATTTTGGAATGCACCAAATACATCACCCTTTTAAGGTGAGATATTCATTACATTTTTTATTTAATTATGCTTTTAGGATTTTCATACCTAAAATGGGATTCCTACCCTACCTAATTTGTTTCTTAATGCAAGGGTTTATCCATAGGTCTCTCTAGATGAATACATTATTTCTTGGAATTAGTAATTATGGTATTTCATTAAAAGACTATATATAATATGTGGAGATTAAAGCTATGATTTTCCCATAGTAATTTATATTACAAAGTTTACTCCTTGAAATTCAGCTTGGCTAGAAATCAAGGGGATGTTTAGAGCTTCGCACTCCCTTTGGCCTCTGATGTGGAAGGTGGGTAGTGCATTTTGGAATTTTCAACTGATGTTACTTCATGAAATAAAGTTAATATTGTTCTAATATATAATATAAATTTTCCAAAAAAAGTTTTTTACTCCATTTTGTTGGTATATAAATTAAATTCATGTTCAATATCTATTATCACCTATATGTGGTTAGTGTATTCTCTATAATGATGGTGTCCTGCCTTGAGATGGTGGAGTGTCTCCCATAGAATCTTATATATATATATATATATATAGGTTATGCATTACTATTTTAATAACTCTAGAATGATATATTGGGGAGTTTATAATAGAATATAATGACAGATATATTGTCCCCAGATATGTATTTTTAAATAACCATGCCATTTTCCTTATCCTAAGAGATTGATTACGTGACCTAATCTCAATATTGTAGTCATTTCATTACACCCTTTTTTAGGTAAGGGATGTTATTATGAAACTCATTATTAATATAAAATGGTAATGGATATAGAAGAGGTGAAGCGATGACCATCTCCTAAACTTTTTTTTCTAGGATAGTATCTCAATAGTCGGTGAAGAGGTGCTTGGTTTAGTTGTCCTAGAACTCTTGAGTGCCTCTCAGAATGATGTAAATAAAAACATTCATGGGTCCTTAACACCAATATGATATGTAATTACTGGTAATACACTTATAATTATTACAATAACAAGGTTCTCGATTGTTACTATCTTGGATTCCATGGGAAAAACTGTCATGATTACCAGTTATTGATGGATAGTCAGGTAAAGGACCTTCGTTCCTATTGAACGTCATGTTTTATGGACAAACTCTATATCATTCACCCTTTTTAGGTCCATAATAATTTAAATATATGTTACTATGTGGATGATCAATGTGTATAATAATATAGGTTGAAACATCATTGTTTTTTATGTTTGTACCATGGGGAGGACCTCCAAGGCCATTGTGGCCTTATCCAATTGATGGGGAGTTAGAAGATTCATGAGACACTATATTTTTTTTGGAATGTCTCCAAGAATTTCATAAATGATCGGATTATAACTATAATATTTATTTCAATTTATAATATAACATTAATGTGAACACCTAAATATTTATGATCATGGAATCATGGTCAAAACCTGCATCATAAATAGATTCATATGGTGTGGGAAATAAAAATTGTTTGTAGAAACCCTCTTAATTTAATGTACCAACCTTAATCATTAAATATTATATTCTTTTAACTATAATTCTCTTTCATAAAAATTTTAAGATCTTTTTAGCTTTGTGTTTTTTTGAATTAGGAAATTCTCATAAAGAGTAAACACATACGTTATGATTGTAAGCTTATATAATGTATCCAATATTACATAAATAAGTGTCTTTGAAAAAATACATGGTTTAATTTCAGGATAAATCATTATAATTTAATTCTTAACATAATCCTTGTCCCCACTCTCCCTTAAACATTGTGAAAAAACATTTTGAAATATGTGATTAAAACAAAAATATTAGCTTGGGAGACAAAAAAATAAAACCATTTGCCTAGTGAAAAACATGTAAATCCATAATATAATTACCTTTATAAAATTATTATTTGAAATTATGGAATTAGTTATTTCTATATGAAAAAAAAGACATTTTTATCAATGAATTTTTTTAAACAAATAGAAAACTTAAATAAAAATGTTGGAAAAATAGAGATTCAGTGTAGTAAAGACCACAATTAATCATGGAATATCTTCATACATAACTTTAAATCATTAAATTAGAGTAAAAATAACAACTATTAATGAATATAAATCATGTTTAATCTTATATTAATAATCACAGTATATCCTAATTATCTCATAGGCAGAACTCAATCTGTTACCTCTATCTCATGTATGGAATTACAATAAGGTCGATTTCCATCTCTAGAGTACCTAATGCATTTGTGGTTCTAATGTAACCACCATTCCATGGTTTTTTAAGTAACCAAACATCATCATAACAATTCCAATTAACCATAAAATAATCATAAATCTTAAATTCCTTCATTATAAAAACCTTCATAAGGAAAATAACCATTTTATTTTGAATGTCTTCAATTTTTAGAATTACTATGATCATAAAAAGGGATTTTTTTTTAAAAAATGTTATATAGTTAAGAAATATTCATACATAATATTACTCATGAAGGTGAGAAAATTTTCTCTTGTTTTATATGTTAAAAAAATCCTTCCTTTTTTTAAGAAAATTCATAAAGTACCTCATTGAAAAAACATCAAAAATTATCTTTTAAAAAAATCTATAAAAATGATACAAGTAAAAAATGGATTTAATAAAGCATAGTATAATAATAAAAACATTATTTAAATCCTTTTATAATATGTGTATTAGGAATAAAAATAGTGTTTTATGGAATCTTAAAAAGAATAATTTGACAATTAAAGTCCCTCACAACTATAGAAACATGTGAATTATAAGACCATTGAAATAAAATAATTAAAATCATTAAATATCATAAAAATAGATAAATTGATGATATGGAAAGTTAAATGGGATATATATATTCTTAATAAAATAATACCGGTGTATAATATAAAAATATTCCTAAAAAGAGATTGAGACAAACTCCCTTACCTTAAGTCTAAATCATCATGTAATTTTTTTATATTCCTTAATAATAAATTTGTGTTAATTTTATACTTTCTAAATAACATTTTTCGTGTTATTGTTCCATTTATTTTATTTAATACCATGTTATAACGATTACTTAATTATTTAAATTCATGTTTGATGCTTTGATGATACTGCATAAGTCCTGAATGACTTCAGAAGGTTGATTGTGGTCAAAGAGATCATCATTAAATCACATATCAAATAATAATCATGAAATATATATCATTTTTAAATATATATTATACATATAAATTTATACATTATAAATGGTATTGAAAATTAAAATACATTGCAATCATGGAGGCGGTAGGTCATACATACACATGAGTAATGTTTCCATTCTCCAATGATCATTACGAAAAGAAGTTAAGTATTATATTATATTTCAATAATTATCATAAAGTCATATATATCATATTAATTCTTTAAAACATATATATATATATATATATATATATATATATATATATATTTCATATGTTGAGAGCATGAAAAACAAATCACATCACTTTGTGGAGGTAGTACTCTATAATTACGCAAGAACAACATTATCATTTTGATATACACTGAAAGGAAATAAAATAAATGAAATATTTTGTTATAATGATAATTATTTCATGAATATCATATATATACATTAATTACATAATTATAACTAGTCTTTAGAGACATTGATGGAAAATTAATTGCATCGGTTCATCAAGAGGTAGTCCGCTATACTAATAAGCGATGAAATTTTTTCTCATTTGATGGATGTGGAGATAGAAATGGGTAATGACAGAAGAATAATAACATATTAGTATAAGGGGGAACTTTAGTTATTATTTTTTCATGGTTGAGGAAGATATGAAGGAGGTGGAGGAATTAAATGAACCTAAAACATGAAGATAAAAAATTATACCTCTTCTTTAGAAAACCACCTATTATTAACAACTTAGTCCTTCTATGGTTTGTTTTTTACCGAAATAATAACTCCATAATGTGGGTAGGGATTATATTATGTTATTTTTTAGGTATTGTCTGAAAAAAGGGTTTTTATTTGTGATTATATTAGAAAAAGATGCTCCCTTTTATATGAGAGGGGTGATGCGCTCTTGGAAGTTCCCAAAATAATAAATTTATTTAAATTAATATTTAATAGAAAATACCTCTATAGATATTAATTTCTAATATATTATGAGGATGCTTTAAAATCCCCTCATACAATAGAAATAATATCTTTTTACTATATTTTTAACATTATATTTTTGTTTTCCACCTTATTTATCCTCTTTAACTCATACCATGACAATATTGTTTTTTAATCCTTGATTATAAATATAATTACTATAAAATAGAAAATGATCCATTAATGGACCATGGTTTATATTTTAACCCTTATCATAATAACATTTCTAAATTAATTATTTTTTGAAATTTTATATCAATTAATTAAATATTATTTATTATCAAATATCAATAATGTCAATTTTTAGAACTATTCATTACATTGATCGTAATAATACCATGATAACACTTATAATTCAAAATATTTATTTTATTATATCCCTAACATCTAAAATAAATCTATTAATTCCTTTATGACATTGAAGATCTCAATTTTTTTATTTTAAAATTTTTTTTATTATTTTTTTTTCTTGAATTGAATAGCTACTGCATTAGCGCTTTACAAGAGATTAAGGTAATTATTTATTTATAAAAATTTAGAAAAAAAATCATGATGAAAATAATTAAATTAGATTCTATAATACTATTTATAGAACATAATATCCTCTATGTAACATTTTATTAAAAATACTACACCAATTAAAATCAAGAGTTTGGCATGTTTGACTTTTATTAAAATAAAATATTATCGAGGATATAATCTTATCCAAGTATCCTCAAAATACCATAAATTAGAATTTCGGACCAACGTGTTCAACATAAAATCATAAAATAATATCTAGGTAATTGTTTGGGTCATTTAATAGTCTATATAGTTTTTAACATAAATTAACTAATTTACCCTTATTGTGGTAATAAAAATTATTAAGGTTACTATTCAGAATGTCCAAAATTAAAATGTAAATATTTACTAAATTTGGGACCAAAAATTACAAATATATAATATAATATTCCTGAATTAAATATCAAAATTTTCAGAATTTAATTTTAAATTTAACTAGAAAAATACAATGAAAACCCATTTTGGAGAAAAAAAAGACCTTTTAAAATATCAAATTTTTATACTAAATTCAAGAATAAAACCCATTTGAACCCAAAATTGTATTATTTTAAATCAAAATGAACTAATAAAAATTAAAATAATATCAAAACATAACTCTACCTTGTCAATACATTAAAATATAATATTATTTTGAAATAAAATCTGTACTTTTAACTATTCCAGGAAAAATCAATATTTCATGATAATTATAAAGAACTCCTCCTAATATAATTATTACATGGTTAAATAAATAATTAAATTCATTTTTATATATAAATATTATATTACATTTTGAAATTATAATATGCACTACTAAAAAGAAGAAAAATTCAACTTTAGTGAAAAAATATTTTTGAATAATAAAATGACTTTACATAAAATTGTTTAGTTTTTTTATGAACATAACAACACATAAATATTTAGTTAGAACATTATATTTGTTTCAAAAATTATTTTTTCCAATTCATTCCCACCAATTTAACGACTAGGTTATAATAGTCACATTTAAATAATATTTAGTTGTTTGATTAAGCTCAAGGTGAAAAAAATTGTACGCTATATAACATACTTCTTTATTTTAAAATCTTGTGATGATACATTCACCCCCATTTTAGAAATATCATCCTTGATATTTTGAACTTGGTCTCGGTAATCTATATTTTACTTTTCAAATTACTATTTTTGAAAAAACATATCATAAAAAGAATCAATAGGTATTCCTTTTGTAATGAGATAAAAGAAAGTACGATGGTCACATGAGATAAAAAATACTTGGATCTATATAGGAAAACATATGTGGTAAGTTAAAACATGGACATGGAAGATAAAATAACTCTCAAGAACTAATATAGAGTGATAAATAAAAAGTTCTTGGTAAATTTTTCCATCACAATAATGTAAAACTATGATGTGATAAAAGTCCATCTCTTTCTTAGTAATAAATGTAAATAGATAATGTTTTTGTTCCAAGATAAAAATCCTAATTTTAAATAATGTTTTCACTATCTAGGTAAAAAAACCAGAAAATATAATTGTTATGTATAATTTCATGTTTTAATCAATTTCAACCACAATCTAATTTTTCCTCTACATGGTGATTCTTCAGGTTAAATGTTTTAGTCCTTAAGAACAAAAATAAACTTCTACAGATAATAAAATCTACAAATAATATCTATATATTGTTACTATTTGTAGAAATTATGAAACAAATGTTTAGTAAAAGATATGATGATTCTAAAAAATTATAAACCTTCATAGGGTGAAAAATTATATTAATATCCAAAATTAAAAAGTTATATCCAAAGTTTGACATTGATCATTTAATAAATAAATAACCTTACAATTCATCAAAAATATTATAAACTATGATTGAACCCCAACCATCCAAAGAATTTTATCCCATCATCTACCAAGATAAATTTATCCATTATATCAAAATCACATTGATGACACTTAAAGTGTCATACCAAATTGTAATTTTACTAATGAAATAATCATCGTGATATGATAATCATTTATATAAATTACTTGAATCACCAAAAATTAAAGATAAAATCATGTAATATTAAAATTTATAATTCAACCAATATTTCTCAAATAAAATACAATAGTATTCTGTTCACCACAGTCATATAGGGTTCATGATATAGTGAATGTCTTTAGATATAACATTAACCTGTTAATCGAAAAATCATTTTTAAAACAAATTATTATCAATTGGATAAAAAATATGTTCTGAAAATAGACATAAATTTTTTCTATTAGATTTTTTAAACAATGGAAATAATCATACTAATAAGGACATCACGTAATCTAGTAGTATTTGATGCATATTTGTCACCCATAGATTGTGGGATCAATCCTCACACCTTTCTAGACGTGACGGGTTGTCACCCATCCTTCTGGATAGCCCTTTTCTAAAAGAATATTAATAGAATTATTACAAAATTAAATTAATGTGAGAAACATCCTAAGAAAATAAGAATAATAAATTCAACGATAATGAAAATATTATCCTCAAATTCCATCTCAAACAATTAATTTTTCATCCAAAAAAGATAGGAACCCATATTTAAAACACAAATAAGTATCCCAAAAAATGTCATTTATCATATTAAAATTTTAAAACAGAAATCCACAAAAATGTATTTCATGGAAATTTAACCTATAATCAACCTAAAAATTATAATCCCATGATAGTATCAATAAATCTTAAGAAAAAAATTTATATCCATAGTTTTCTAAACTGTCCTCTGATACTAGTTGTAAGGAAAACCCATGAGAATTAAATATTCTAGTTTTTTTGAACTAGAAATCACTGTCTTAAAATTATGATTATCATTTTAGTATGAAGTTTTAGAGAATTAGTAAAATCCATTACGATTTATACCCATATATTATGAGTGTAATCATCAAGAAAGTATGATTTTTTTAGAAAAAAAACTATATAAAATAAAAAATAGTTTATTTTAATGATTAATATTTAAAATTTTCTTCTTTACCTCATACTTTCCCTTATAATCCTTAAACCCTATGAAAAACATTTTAAAAATAAAGATGATCCCAAAAATCCTAGTAAGGGACCTAAAAAAAGGATACCATTTCTCTAGTGAAAAAATATCAAAATCTATAATATACTTAACCTTGTCACATTATTCATTGATATTATGTAAATAATCATTTATATATGTAAAAATCATATATTATTATCAAATAAAACATTTAAACCCCATATAAAACATAAGTAAAAAATGTTAAAAACATTGGGATTCAATTGAGTAACAACAACATCTACTCATCAAAGTCCATCAAGGTTAACACCTAATCATTACATTAGAGAAACAATCACTCTTAATCATGATTTTACATTAAAGTTAATCTTGTAATAACCATCACAGTATATTCACAATACCACTTAGGAGAAACCTAATCATTCATCTCTCCATCATATATAGAATAACCATATGATCAACATCCATCTACAGTGTGACCAATGAATTGGAGGTTATAAAATAACCATGAATTTTTGGTTTATAATAAAAGAACACAACATTATAACCATTCCCATGAACCATAAAATTATCATAAATCCTAAAATAATTCATTCTAATAACATTATTAAAGAATATAACATTTTTTATTTGAAAATAATTTATTTTTAGAAAAAATATACACATACAATGGAAAATAGTTTCTCTAAAAACAAAAATTTAAGAAAATAAATCAATATTCAATAAAAATATTATTTATAATTTTTAAAAAATCAACCCATGTTGTATATGTAAAAAAATATTACTTTATAATTTTTATGGAAAAGTCACAAAGTATGTCATTTGGAAAAAAGAAAAAAAAATACTTTAAAACCATTTAATAAAATGTCAAAAAATGGTAAAAAAATGTCTTTACAAAATCATAGATTAATAATAAAAACCTTATTTGAAACAATTTTAAAAAATTTGGATATGAAAGAAAAACAAAGTTTTTAGGGAATCTTTAAATAGATAATTTTTAAAATATAACCCTTACCACTTTGGGAACATTTGATTCAAAATACCTTTGAAATAATATCATTAAAAATATTAAATATCATGATAATATAGTAATTAAGGATATAAAATGTAATAGGGGCTGGATATGCACCTCATAAAATAATATATGTTGATATCATAAAAATACACCTCAAGGAAATGAGATTGAGGTGAAGACCCATACCTTGGGTCTGACTCATCAGATACATTCTTTATTTTCCTAAATAATAAATTTAGGTTAATTTTATAACTTCATACAAACTTTATTCATGTTTATTATTGTTTTTAATTTCAATTATTACTATGTTTTAAAAATTAATTAATTATTTAAATTGGCATCATATGTTTTTATGATATTCAATTCATATGTTTAGAATGAATTTGGATGGTTGATTATGGTCAAAGAGATCAGCTTTCCCTAATCTATAAAATAATAATATTGAAAAAATTATAATTTTAATACAAAAATTATCATTTTAAATTCATCTATTAAAAAATTTTATTAAAAAAGAACTATATTACAATCATAGAGACGGTAGGCTGTATGTACACATAAGTAACATTTCAATTTTACAATGTTCATTATAGAGAGAAGGAATATATTATTTCATCTTTCATGAAAGGCCATATTATCATATATATTTATATATCATATTAATTCATAAAATATACTTATATATATAATTAATTTTAAGTGATGATGAAAAATAAATCACATAACTTCGTGGAGGTGGTGGTCCATACGTACGCACAAACAACATTATCATTTATATGTGCATGGAAATATAAGAACATAAATTATATATAATTTTTAATCATTATTGTAAATATTTCATGAATATAATATATAATTATTAATTCCATCATTATAACTAGTCTTTATAAAAGGTGATGGAAAATGAATTACTTCAGTTTCTGAGGTGGTAGTTCACCATACACACGAATGATGAAATATTTTCCCATTTTATGGAAAAGTAGATGGATATGGGTCATGGAAAAAAAACATTATAACATCCAATTATATTTATTACACTAGGGTTATTATTTTAAATAGTTTAAGATACTTTGATGGGGGTTTAAGTAAAAACAATTAAAACTTATAGATAAAAATTGTACATATTCTTTGGATAATCTACGTTGATTTACACGTTAGACCTTTTATGTTTTTGTTATACCAAAATATGGTATCTATAATGATGGTATAGATTATATTAATGTATTTGGGTAGGTATTTTATTATCCAAATGGGATTTGAGTTGGGAGTAAATGATAACAATGGTTTCCCTTTAATAATATTGGGGAGGGGCAGTCTTGTAACATGTAATAAATTATTATAAATTAATATTTAATTATAATTGAACCCAAGAATATTTATTTTTTATACAATATGAATATGGTTCTAAATACCCTTATATAATATAAAATAGGTATGTTTTGACTATATTTATTCCCTTATCTTTCTAACCATTATTTAACACCCTTAACTCTTACTATGACCACATAAATTATTACACTTTCATGGTTAATATATTTACTATGAAATAAAAAATGATAAAATCATTGGTATTTTAAATATTATTATAATCACTTTTATGAATTGAATATTTTTTTGATAATTATATCATTTAATAAAATATTATTAACTTTATAATATCAATAATTTATTTTTTTAGAACCATAAATTACATTGAATTTAAAAATATCAAGAAATATTATATAATTCAAATGAAATATTTTATTATATACCTATATTTCATTGTAATCTATAAATTTTTTATCACATTAAATATTTAAAATTATATTTATTTTAATAATTGCAATATGGGTTTTTATAATTTTTCCATTAACTAAATAATTACAGCATTAGCTTTATTACAACCCAACTCTTTATTACACACTTAAACATTATTTATTACATAAACTTTCACTTAAGATAACTCAAGGATTTAGAGGTCTAGTGTTTTGGTAAATTAGAAACATTACATAACAACATAAAACATGAAATACAACACGTTTATTTCAAACTACACAAAAGCCATAGCCTAGTTGGTGAGGACTCGACAAGTGCATCCAAGAGACCCAAGTTCAAATCTGAGTGGAGACATATTTCCAGTTACTGTAGCAGACATTGTAGTAGGCACTATATCAGGCACTATAATAGGTATTGTTTGGTACTATAGTATCCGGAACTATTCATCCATTTGGGATTTTGGGCCACCAGTTTGGTCCTCGATTCCTTCAAGGCCTTCGGGCCAGTAAGGTTTTCGGGCCACCTCAAGGCCTCTGGGCCACCTCAAAGCCTTTGGGCCACTTCAAGGATTTTGGGCCACCTGAAATTGTGATTAATGGACCAGGCAGACTCTACAGGGAGAAAACTCCAGATGAAGAGTCAGACCACACGCATTCACTAGAGTAGGAGATAAAGAATTTGAAAGAAAGAGAGGGTATGGAATTTCCATCCAAAGCATCCTATGCATGCATGGGAAGCCTATCCGAACATCCATACGAAGGTGGAGATATGACATCACAATGTAGAATGTTGGGGAGGAGTATTTTCATATAGTTATAGTCTGAATATTTCATCTAAGATCTATGGGTCAGGTAATATCTAATACAATGGGCCTTGTAAGGGTTACCCTCATCCCTTGAAATGGGGATTATAAATAATCAATAAAAATAAGACCTTCAGTCCATTCAGGATATTTCAACTTCTTTTACATGACCAACTCATTCCTTCGTACTAAACACTTCATGGGATAACCTGAGGACATACATAAGAAAGGGGTGAGCTATAAAGCCCAGTAAGGGAGTAAAAAAATCATAACATAAAGAATATAATAAATGTTAGGAAATAGACATACCAATGGATCATAAGAGAAACATGAACATGAATGCATGATATAGCATGGTTATCATAATAAGGAAATGTGGCAACAACATACAACATGATATTTTCATGATCCAAGGCTCATTACACATGGATTAGCAAGAGTAAACCCTCATTGTACATGAATTATCATGATTAAACCCTGATTTCACGTGGCGTGTCATGATACTAAACATTACCCAATGCATTGGAGCGCTATCAGGGCACACCCTTCATAAGAATTTCAATCTCGTGGTTAAGTGTGCCACATAGATCATATAACATTGATTCATTCAACATCATCATTTATTCCATGATAAAGGAATGTGTAATACATAAATGAAAGTATATAATAAATAATTATATATTCAGAATGTATAATACCCTTTATAGAGAAATGGGTATGGTATTCACTACATGATGATTTTGGCATGAAAAACCACGGTACAATTTCAGCACCCTAATAACATTATATAAAAAATCATAAAAAATAGTTGATGAGAGAGAATGGAGTCTCTCATAATATATAAATAAAATTAATAGTTAGTGGTTCATATAGATAAATTTACCAACATAATTAATTTTTAAATAGATGGTGTAACATAATAATGAAACTTGAAGAAAGAGGCGAAATGGAATAACTCTTATGAAATTTCAACATGGTAACGAGTGTACATAGTAAGGATTAATGAGATAGAAAGAGGTATCCCATAATACAAAAATAATAAGGGAAGTATGGGGGAGGTGAGAAAACATACCCCAACATTTTTAATTGAAAATAAAATGGTGTAACAATGTAATGAAACTTGGATAAAAAATGAGAAAATGAAGGAAAGTGAGGATCCCTTACTTGAGTGTGTGACTTCAAAAGCTTGAAGAGGGGATTGTTGAGTGCTAGGTGAGTCGTGGTAGGATTTTAGAGAGGTGATGGATGAGTAGGGACGTTCTCCAATTATTTTGAGTGAAGAGAATTTTGATCTTGGGTGGGTTCATATAGGAAATGAGAGGGGAATTCTTTAATATTTCACAAACATAGGTTTTGGAATCTATATAATTAAATATTCAAAACCTCAATCATCCCATGGTTTTTCCCATGGTTTTTTTCAAATAGGAGTGTAAAACATTATTTTATAAGTAAAATAGCCTAACATATTAAAATGATATCCTTACTTATTTGTAGGTGAGTCGCACTCTCAAAGAAATGAATTTAATATCATAAAATATATTATACATCTTGGAGGATTCACTAAGTCTTTATAAAATAAGTTAAATAAATATAAAATAAAATTATTTTAATGGTAAAACATATATTGGGCCGATAATAACCTTTATTTTATTTGTTACATCATTTTGTGGTCATTATGATATCATAAAACACATATTTTATTTATACGGTATTTAATTTTTTCCCAAAAAATTGACTGTCTCAAAAAATTATGAAAAATTCATCATTGGATAATTTCAATATTCTGATTCCAAAAATAATATTCATGTTATCTAAATAATTTTCTAAATATAGGAATTTTAACTTTTAAAATGAAAACTGACACTTATTGAAAATTCATGGGTTTTGACTAAAACAGTTTTCAAACCTTAATAAATATTAAATTTGACTTCATAAAAATTATATAATAATTTATTATTAATAAAATTAATTTGATAATAATATTTCATTAAAATATTAATTATTTCAAAAATTCATTAAATAAAGTATATAATAATTTATTTTATAATATTATTAATAAAACCCTTAGTTTAATATCATAATGTATATATTTCTCAAAAGTGCCATTTTTATTCAAAAAATAAATTTATTGGATTCATCATTTATTAAATAAAGACTATTCTCATAAAGTAATTGATGGAATAAGACTTTTATTTATAAAAATTAATTACACAATAATTAATGAATACCTTATCATATAACCCCTTATAACAGTCATATAAGACCTAAGGATAATGTGTGCGATAGTGATAGACTCTTGGGGTGGCTTAGAAAACATCGCCTGGGTGGTAATCTCTATTAACTTGATCTTATCTTATAGGAGATTACATTCAAGCTTAACATGTTGAAGCTCGGCTTGATATTGGTCAAGAGAGAAGCCCGGTGACACTACCTCCTTTCTGAGCTTCGACAAATGAGCTTTGTATGACCCGAGTCTACTAGATGAGGCCTTCCTCTCCTTTGTCTATATCGAATGGATTTTTTTTAAACCATTATATTTATATCAATCGTTAAATCACTATTTAATATAAATATTATCAATGTTAATGATACTTAACGGTTATTTAAACCCAATAAAAAAGAGTTAATGTGTTTTATATATCAATAAGTCTTCAAAAGTAAGGGAATTTTATTCATAAAATATCAGGTTGTTTCAACATTCCCCCCTTAGGAAATTTATCCCACAACATTTCCTTTACCCACACTAAAATAGATGACGGTAACTCTTCCTCATCACTTCCTCTGGTTCCCATGTTGCTTATTCAAATTTTTAGTTTCACCACAACACCTTGATGAGGGGCATCATCTTATTTTATAAAACTTTTTCTCTACGATCTAAGATCTTCACTGCCTTCTCTTCATAGGAGATGTCATTATCTAGTGGTACCACCTTTATATTGAGTAGATTTCATGGTTTAGGTATGTACTTACTCAAGATTGATACATGGAATACGTTATGTACTTGAGATAGGTTCGGTGGGAGTGTTAGTCGATAGGCCACTACTCTAATGAGATCAAGAATATTAAAAGGGTCGATGTACCTTGGACTAAGCTTTCCCTTCTTCCCAAAACTCATAACTCTCTTCCATGGTGATATGTGGAGGAATAAAATGTCTCCAACATCAAACACTAGGTCTTTTCGATAGTATTCATCATAGCTCTTTTGTCGAATCTGAACAGCTTTGATGTACTATTGTATGGTCTTAACCTTCTCCACTATTTCTTCTACCATTTCTGGACCTTGAAGTTTTTTTTCTCCAACTTCATCCCAACATGCTTGTATTCTGCACCTCTTCCTATAAAGAGATTCATAAGGATCCATTTGGATGGTTGAGTGGAAATTGTTTTTGTAAGAGAACTCAACTAGAGGAAGATATCGATCACATCCTCCTTTAAATTCCATGGAACATGATCTCAACATGGCCTCAAGTGTTTGGATAGTCCACTCAGATTGGTAATTAGTTTGAGGATGATAAGTTTTACTGAAGTTCACCTCAGTATTCAGAATGTGTGGGAGACTCTTCTAAAATATAGAGGTGAATCTTGGATCTCGGTTGGATACAATCGATAGTGGCACACCATGCAGCCTTACCACTTCTCTGATGTATATTCATGTGATTTGATCCAATGATAAATCCTACTGAATTGCAATGAAGTGTTCATTCTTTGTAAGATGATCCACAACCACCTAGATAGCATTTTTCCTTTGGATGTATTTAGAAGTATGGTGACAAAGTCTATGGGGATGTTTACCCATTTCCATTTTGGTATGGGTAATGGTTGCATCATTCTCTTGGACTTATGCCTCTCAACCTTCACATGATGACATACTAGGCACTTTTATATATACTCAGATATCTCCTTCTTCTTATTATCCCACCAATAATTCCCTTGTAGATCTTGATACATCTTTGTGTTTCCTGGGTGATTGGTGAAATTTGAACTATGTGCATTATCCAAATGTTATTTCTTTAACTTCGGATTTTATAGAACACATAATCTTGACCCAAATCTCACAATTCCTTATTCATTAACATTTAACTATAAGGATTTCCCTTTTCTAATAGTTTCAAATTTCTTAGGAATTCCTACATCATCCTTTTTATCATCCTTTAACCTTTCCAAAAGAGACAATCGAGAAATCATTTGTGAAAGAATTGATAATGTTCCCTTCTTTATGATTCCCATGTCCATCTTCATCAAATATAAGAAGATTGGATCCTTTTCAATTATCATTAATGATAGAATCTCTAGGTCTTTTATACTTAGAGAATCTTCCACCTTGTTCACTTTCTAAAGGTGGTAATGTATTGTGCAGTCATAGTCTTTGATCAGCTCCAACTATCTATGTTGGTTCATATTCAACTATCTCTGTGTGAATATATACTTGAGGCTTTTGTGATCCGTATATATTTCACACTTCTCCCCAAAGAGGTAATGTTGTTAAATTTTCAAAGTAACAACTACTACATCTAACTCTAGATCATGTATTGGATAGTTATTCTCATTAAATTTCAATTTCCTTGAAGCATAAGCAATGAATTTGTCATTTTTCCTCAACACACAACTCATGCCCTTTTTTGAAGCATCACTGAATACCTCAAAAAGTTCTCCACTTGTGGGTAGTGTGATCACGGTATTAGTGACAAGCTACCTTTTCAACTCTTTAAAGCTCTCTTTACATTCATCATTCCAAGAAAACTTGACTCCCTTCTGAGTAATATTGGTAAGAGGTTTTGAGAAGCGTGGGAAATTTCTCACAAATCGGCAATAATATCCTTCTAACCCAAGGAATCTATGGATATCTGTAACAGATGATGGCATCATCCATCCTTTAATTTCATTTTTCTTGGAGGGATCCAAAGATATCTCATTGATTGTGATGATATGACCCAAGAATGATACTTCCTTCAACCAAAACTCTCACTTGTCATACTTTTCATAGAGCTTGTCCATTTTCAAGGTCTCAAGTACATTTATTAGATTCTCCTCATGATCCTCCATGGTTTTGGATAATATTAGAGTATCATATATATATACTACCAAAAAAAATTTGAGGTAATCTCTAAAGACTTTATCTATCATTTTCATGAATATTTTTAGAGCATTAGTGAGTCTTAAAGGCATTACTATGAATTCATAGTGCCTATAACTTGTAAGAAAAGCAGTCTTGAGGATATCCTCCTTCTTCACCCTAACTTGGTAATATCCCGACCACAGATACACCTTGGATAAGTATTGTGCTCAACATAGCTAATCAAACAAGTCATTAATTCATGGAAAATGATACATGTTCTTTATCATGATTTTGTTTACCTCATGATTATCAATGCAAAGGCGCATTGACCTATCCTTCTTCTTGATGAAAAGGACCGATGCACCCCACAGGGAATCGCATTGGGTGTATAAACCCATTATCAAAATTCTTTTGTAGTTGTTTCTTTAGCTCCTCAAGCTCCAAAACATCCATTATATGTGGATTCATGGATATTGGAAATTCCCTAGGTATAATATCAATCTAGAATTCAACATCTCTTCTAGGAGTAAGGATAGACAATTCCTCCGGAAACACATCAGCGAATTCCCTCAAAAAAGGCATGTCTTTGAGGGTGGTTCCTTCCTTATACTCAATAATTTGAGAAAGATACATGTTTTCATAGGGTAGTAATATCCACGCTAGAGATAATGGTGCTAAAGAAAAATCATCCACCTCCTTTCACTTGTACAGAATCAGGGGTCAATTCTCCATATGGAGTGTGATTTTCCTCTCACGACAATTTGTGTTGGATCTATATAGGGAATGCCAATCCATGACAAGAATTGCATAAAATTATACCATAAATAGTATGAAGAGGTTCACCAGGAAGTTAAATCCAAATATTATGAAAGGGGAGGGGTTATATTAATGGGATGCAATAATTTCCCTATTTTTCATTCTCATTGACATCTCTACTTCCATGATTTTTGGTGGTGTTTGGATTATTCTACTAAACTTATGGGATATAAAATAATTCTTAGAACCAAAATCAGAAAATATATTTTCTATACTTGAATGAATTACTAGTGTACCTATCACCACTTCGTTGTCAGGATTCACTTCAACATTAGTGATAGATAAAGCTTCCCCTTGCTGCCTTGGAGGTTCGTTGTTGCCTATGAAAAACCTTGTCTTAGGGAATTGGTGTGCAATGTTCCATAGTTCATTGTAGTTGTAATAATGAACAATTCGTTGAGGATTGAACAAAGCATTCCTTTCCTCTATCGCAATATCAAGTTTTTCTTGTCGACGGTTATTGGCTAGGTTCCCCTCTCTTCCACACCTAAATCATTTCCTCATCCCATTTAGGCAATTTTCAGGGTGCTTCTTTCTGCGCCTTTGGCAAATGGGGTGCTGAACTTTCTTAGCACCATTGGATTTATCCATTGGACCACCTGAATTAAAGTCCACTTTTTTCTTCTAATCCCCATGATACCCCTGAGATTCACCTATCTCCATTTCGACTTGGAGGGAACATCGGACAATTTCCTCATAGATATCAAAGTCACGGATCGCTAGGTCTTTCCTTAGGCTAGGTTTTATCCCACCAATGAGGTGATCAACCTTTCATTTGGGGGTAACGACACAGCCATAGGTGTATCATTCAAGCCTCGTGAAGTTTTCCTCATACGCTCTGATGGATTCATCATATTTCTTCTTGAGGTCAAGGAAGTCCCCTTCCATATTAAGTTGGAGGGGGCACGGAAAATATTTATCGAAAAACATTTTCTGTAAATCCTTCCATTCCAAAGCCTCGATCTCTTCCTCCGAAATTTATTTTTGAGTAATGTACACAATTGATTAGCTTCACCCTCCATATGATAAGTTACTATAAGAACATTGTCTTTTTAGGAACATTGAAGGATGGAGAAGATCTTCTCAATGGAGTTGATCCATTGTTCGGTGATTGAGGGATCATATGATCCATTGAATGTAGGAGGACTTTGTCTCATAAAGATCTTGATTGAGACTTGTTATTTCTTGGGGGGTTGGTCATTCCTATTGACCAATTTTTCTTTTCAAAACATGAGTTAACTAAAATAGTTTCATAAAAAAGATTGTAATTCTCATTCTCATCGTATTGGGCATCTCATTAGAACAGTCATCACATTGATCTTCGCATCGGTTGTTATCCCGAGTCCTCCAATTACCATCCATTAGATCGAATAAAAGGAATGTTAGAGGTAATTATTTTAAACTATTAAACACATAAGGTTAATCCAATTAAATAAAAGGGATAACTTATAAATTACATTTATTTCCTTAACTTATGAATTTATAGGCTTCAATCTAAGTTATCCATGAACTATTTACATGCATATATTCTTAGGGGAATTTTTTTATTCCTTTAATAATGGTTCTTACTAAGATTATGAATTTACCAAATCATATCCCCTAGGAGTGTCGAACCAAGAGTACAGAAAGGCTCATTGTCATGCACCAGTTTCCGTTTGAGTCTATCTCAAAGCAATGTTTTTGGTTTTTACCTCTAGATACATCTGTGTCAGATCCACCTCTACTTGTTCGTATCCAGACATGGATGTATTTCCTTTATAAACCACTTACTCTATACTCTCCAAAATTTAGGGATGTTTTTAATATACTTAGTCTTATCTCTAAGACTTTTACTGTGGTTTTTAATCCTAATCCCAAAAATAACTAAACATCTCCTCTGATACAAACTATAATGCCTGAATGGCCCAAAGGCCTTCATTTTTTATTCATTTTTGATAACCCCTCTTTCAAGGGATGATGGGGAACCCTTACAAGTCTCGTAGGCTCAGAGATTACATGGCCCGTAGGCTTAGGAGATTACATGACCCGAAGGTCTTAGGGAATTCAAACCAGACTATCTACAAGGAACTACCCCTCCCCAGCATCTGCATCGTGATAGTAGCTATCCACCTTTTGCATGACCATATGGCTAGGCTTCCCGTGCAAGCACAAGCTGGTACCGATGGCATAGTCATACCCTCTTATTCTGAAAATCCATTTGGCTCTACTCTGGTGAGTGCACCTGATCTGAATCCTCATCTGGGGCTTCTCTTTTTTATGTAGTGTGTCTGGGGCCTGTATTCATGTGTCCCTAAGGCCTTGGGGTGGCCCTAAGGCCTTAATGTGGCTCGAAGGCCTTGATAATCAACTGTCTCGAAGGCCTTGGGTGGCCCAAAAGCCTTGTAGGACCCGAGGACCAAACCGGTTGCCCGAAGTCCCAGATGGATGAATATTTCCAGCTGCTACAGTACCGAACAGTGCCTGCTACAGTACTGCTACAGTACCCAAAAATATGCCTCCACCCAGATTTTATCTCGGGTCTCTTGGATGCATCTAGTGATTCCTCACCAACTGGGCTGAGGATCTTGTGAAAAAGTGTTTAACAGTTAACGCATGTATAGGTGCGGCCTTACACCACCCGTGCGCCACACCTCCCCAGCTAGGCCCAAGGTGGCCAACCCTTGGGCTTGGGCCAGTTCCCGTGGAGTCAAGGGGACGAGAGGATCGCTGGCAAATGGTGCACGTTGCCTTTGCGAGGACTCGAACCCGGAACCTCGATGACGGGACGCCACCACCTTGAACCAACCCACCCAGCCCCCACGGGCAAAAGTGTTTAACGGTTAACACGTGTATAGGTGCGGCCTTACACCACCCGCACGCCACACCTCCTCAGCTAGGCCCAAGGTGGCCAACCCTTGGGCTTGGGCCAGTTCCCGCGGAGTCGAGGGGATGAGTGGATCGCTGGCAAATGGTGCACGTTGCCTTTGCGAGGACTCGAACCCGGAACCTCGACGATGGAACGCCACCACCTTGAACCAACTCACCCAGCCCCTACTGGCAAAAATTGTTTAACGTTTATCGCATGTATAGGTGTGGCCTTACACCACCCACGTGCCACACCTCCCCAGCTAGGCCCAAGGTGGCCAACCCTTGGGCTTGGGCCAGTTCCCACGGAGTTGAGGGGACGATAGGATCGCTGAAAAATGGTGCACATTGCCTTTGCGAGGACTCGAACCCGGAACCTCGACGACGGGACGCCACCGCCTTGAACCAACTCACCCAGCCCCCACGGGCAAAAGTGTTTAACATTTAACGCGTGTATAGGTGCGTCCTTACACCACCCGCGTGCCACACCTCCCCAGCTAGGCCCAAGGTGGCCAACCCTTAGGCTTGGGCCAGTTCCCGCGGAGTCGAGGGGATGAGAGGATCGCTGGCAAATGGTGCACGTTGCCTTTGTGAGGACTCGAACCCGGAACCTCGATGACGGGACGCCACTGCCTTGATACCAACTATAACAACCCAGCTATTTATTACACACTTAAACATGATTTATTGCATAAAATTTCACTAAAGATAGCTTTTGGGATCGAGAGGTATAGTATCTTCAGAAATTAGGAACATTATATAGAAACATAAAAATGAAATACAACATCTTTATTTCAAACTTCTTTGACATGACCAACTCATTCCTTCGTACGTAACACTGGATGGGATAACCTGAGGACATACAATAAAAAAGGGTGTTCTATAAAGCCTGGTAAGGGAGTAAACAAGGAATAACTTGAAGAATACAATAAATGTTAGGAAATAGGCCTATTGATAGAGCATAAGAGAAAAATGACCATAAAGGTATGATATAGCATGGTTATCATAACTTGGAAATGTGGAAACAACATACAACATGATATTAGCATGATCCAAGGCTCATTATAGATGGATTAGCATGAGTAAACCCTCATTGCGCATTAATTAGCATGATTAAACCATCATTTCACATGGAGTATCTTGATAATAAACATTACCCAATGCATTGGAGCACTATCATGGTGCACCCTTCATAAGAATTTCAATATCATGCTTAAATGTGCCACATAGATCATATAACATTGATTCATTCAAAATCATCATTTATTTAATGATAAAGTAATGTTGAATACATACATGAAAGTATATAATCAATAAGTTTATGTGAATAAAGTTGAATACCCTTGATAGAGAAATGGGCATGGTATTCACTACATAATAATTTTTGACATGGAAAATCACAGTGCAATTTTGAAAGCCTAACAGTGTGACATAAAAAATCATAAAAAAGTGGATGAGAGAGAAATGGGTCTATAATAATATATAAATGAAATAGAAAATAATGGGTTCATATAGATACATTTCCCAACACAAGTAATTTTGAAATAGAATGTGTAAAATAATAAAGAATCTTGAAGAAAGAGGAGAAATGGAATTACTCTTACGAAATTTCAGCATGGTAACAGGTGTACATGGAAAGGATTAATGGGAGATAAAGAGGTATCTCATCACAAAAACATAGTAAGGGAAGTATGGAGAGGTTATAAATCATACCCCTCCATTTTTAATTTTAAAAAAAAAATAGGTGTGACAGTATAAAGGAATTTGGATAAAAAATGAGAAAGGAAGGACAGTGAGGATCCCTTACTTGAGGCACATGAGCCTCAGCCCGATTGGTGAGGACTCCTTAAGTGAATCCAGGTGACCCAGGATCAAATCCAGGTAGAGGCATATTTCTGGCATTGTAGCAGGTATTGTAGCAGTACCGTAGAAGTACTGTAGCAGGCATTGTAGTGACTATTATAGGTACTGTAGCAGGAACTGTAGCAGGTACTATTTGGTACTGTAGAAGTTAGGTCTATTCCCCCATTTGGGCCTTCGGGCCACCAATTTGGTCCCTAAGTCTTTTAAGCCCTTTGGGTCACCCAGTCCTTTGGGTCAGTAAGGCCTTCGGGCCACCTCAAGGCCTTCGGGCCACCTTAAGTGCAGAAGCAAACCAGACAACCTATAAGGAACAAGCTCTAAAAAGAGGATGAGCAATGAGATTTCACCATAGAAAAAGCTAAATGGATTGCAAGAATGAGAGGGTATGGAACCTACCATCGAGACAAGCCTGTGCATGCATGGGAAATCCTAGATGAACTTCTATGTGAAGGTGGAGATCTAATTTCCCGATGAAGATGCTGGGGAGGAGCAGTTCCAAGTAGTTAGTCTAGGTTGTATGTAATATTTGAAGCCTACAAGAAATGAATTCCTCTAAAACCTATGGTTCATGTAATACTTATTCCCACAGGCCTTGTACGGGTTCTAACTCACCCATTGAAAGGTGGATTATCAAAAACCAATAAAAAATGAAGGCCTTTGGGCCATTGGAGGAGAATCCCTTACTTGAGTGTGTGACTTAAAAAGCTTGAAGACAGGATTATTGAGAGCTTGGAGCATCTTGAGAGGATTATAGAGAAATGAGGGCAGAGTATGGATGTTCTCAAAGGATTTTGATTAAAGATAAGTGGCAGCTTGGGTGGGATTATATAAAAATGAGAGGGGAATTCTTTAATATTCCAAAAAAACATAGGTTTTGGATTCTATATAATCAAATATTCAAAACCAAAAAACTTACCATGGTTTTCCCCATGGTTTTTTTCCAAATAGGAGTGAAAAAAAATAATTTATAATGAAAATGGCTGAACATTTTAAAATATTTCTATTGCTTATGTGGAGATGAGTCACACTCTCGAGGAAATGAATTTAAAATCATAAAATATATTATACATTTTAGAGGATTCACTATGTCATTATAAAATTAGTTAAATGAATCTAAAATCACATTATTTTAAAGGAAAAATATATTTTTGGCCGAGAATAACCATTAGAGTATTTATTACATCATTTTAGGGTCATTATGATGTCATAAACACATATTTTATTTATACGGTATTTAATTTTTACCCAAAAAATCAGTTGTCTCAGAAAATTATGAAAAATAAACCATTGGATAATTTCAACATCTTGATTCCAAAAATAATATTATTTTTATCTAAATAATTTTCTATATATTTGAATTTTCACTTTTAAAATGAAAACCAATATTTATTGAAAATTCACGGGTTTTAACAAAAATAGTTTTCAAACCTTAATAAAAATTACATTTGAATTCATAAAAAATATATACTAATTTATTATTAATAAAATTAATTTGATAATAATATTTTATTAAAATATTAATTATATCAAATATTCATTAATTCCTAAAAATAAATTCTTTGAAAATACACTTTCTCTTTTATCGTATAAAAAATATAACACTTATCAAACTGATTACATAATAATTTACAAATAAGGAACTGATCTAATAATAATTTTTAAGAATTTATTTATAATATTATTAATAAAAACTTTCATTTAATATAGTAATGTATATATTTCTCAAAATTTCCTTTTTTACCCAAAAAATCAATTTATCAAATTCATCATTTTTTTAATAAAGACTATTCACATAAAGGAATTGATGTAATAAAAATTTTACTTATAAAAAGAGATTACATAATAAGTAACTAATACCTTTTTATATAGCTCCTTATATCACCCGCATAAGACCTAAGGGTAAAGTATGCGATGGTGACAGACTCTTGGGGCGGCTCAGATAACATCGCCTGAGTGGTAATATCAATTAACTTGAACTTATCCCATATGTGATTACATTCAAGATTAACATATTGAATCTCATCTTAGGCTTGGTCAATAGTGAAGCCCAATTATGCTACCTCCTTTATGAGCTCCGAAAAATGAGCTTCGTACGACCCTAGTCTACTGGATGAGGCCATCCTCTCCTTTGTCTGTGTCGAAAGGATTTTTTTAAACCTTATATTTATATCAGTTGTGTGATCACAGTTTAAATACTATATTATCAATGGTAATATTACATAATTCTCATTTAAACACAATGAAAAAAGTGTATGTGTTTTCAATATCCATAAGTCATTAAAATAAATGGAATTTTATTCATAAAAGATCAAGTCATTATAAGCATTTTGCAAGAATTTAAAATAATTATTTCATTACTAAAAAATAAAAAACATACCACGATGCATATATATCAATTATATTTTAAAATAATATTTATAGATTAACATATCTTCTGTATGACACCTTATTAAAAATAGAACACTTATTAAAAATAATAATATGAAATTATTGATGTTTCATTAAATAAAATACTGTATAGGTCACAATCTTTCCCAACTAGGTAGAAAATGTCATAAATTCTAGAATTGGGTGAATATTGTTGAGCTAAACACGTCAAATAATATTTTGGTGTGTGTTTGGGTTATTTAATAGTTCTCCTCATTTTACTTTTAACCTAAATTATCGGATTTACCCTTTACTATGGTAATAAAAATTACTATGGTTACTATTCACATTGTTCAAAAATTAAAGGGGCCTATTGATGAATTTTTACCTAAAAAAATTTGGAGTTGATTATTTGAAATTAATTTCAGATAAATATTGGAATTTAATTTTAAATTATACTGGAAAATTTAAATGAATTTTTTTTTGGAAAAATATCATTGTTAAATAATAAATTTTTTTTAAAAAAAATCACATATATAACCCATTTGAAAAATTAATAAATATATTATTTTGAATTGAAATGAACTAATAAAAAATAAAAATCACTCCAAACATAATGTTAAAATGTAAGTACTTTGAAATAAAATACATTTTTTTATAAGAAAAATTATTTCTTATTATTCCTTGAAAAATAAATATTTTCATAAAATTGTGAAGAATTGTTCTAAAGATAATTTTGAAATTATTAATTCAAAAATGAAAGTAATTCTGTCAAATAATTTTTCTATAACTTTATGAAATTATAATTATTTCTCAAAAAAAGAATGAAAACACATTTTTGAAGAAAACATATTTTTGAAGAATAAAAATACATTACTAAATAAAATAATTTTATTATTTTATTATAATATAAAAATACATATAAATTAATCTGGTAAAGTCATCAACCATGAAACGAGATGAGTTTATATTTCTTCTTCCTACCCGTAGAGGCACATTATGTCTATTGAAACCATGTTATGCATCTATAAAAATAATTTTACAATGGATTACCTAGGTGCTACTCTTACTACTGGGAGAATCCACATACATCATTTTTAAGGTGTTTTTGATAATATTAATAATCATATTAAAAAATTAAAAACATATTCCATTCATTTGGAGGAAGGATTACTCTTGTCCATTGCATTTTGACATCCATTTTAATCCATTTCCTCTCCACAATTATTGTTCTCATGGAGGTCCATCATGTTACAAATAAACTATTTACGTATATCATTTGGGATTCCCATACTGATGGAAGATTCCATTTAGTTTCATGGAATAGTTTATCTAAACCCACTACTAATGGAGGAATCAAAGTTAATAATTTTTTAGAAATGATGGTCTTATTTAAATGTAAAATAGCCTTAGAGGTGATTGAAGGGAAATCCCTTTAGAGAAGGTTTGTAACCAAAAAGTATGAAAGTGATCTGAACTCACATAATGGTAATCCCTCATTTCATTAGAAATAATACAAGGTAACATCCAGTCTCTGAAGAATCTATCACAATGTATTTTTGTGTGGGGAATATTAGCTTCTGAAACCAAAACATGGAGGGTTCAGTGTCGGGCTACTCAGGAGGAACAATAATGGAGTTTTATTTTAGAGAATTAAGCCTTTACCTGACCTTCATCCATGCTATATTGGACCTCAAAAAATTACTTTTCGAATGCATTAATTAAAAGGACATGTATGATTCATGTATATTCATGGGCGCTTTGCTGGGAAAATTCTTTACAAAGGCCTAAAAACATATGCTTCATGCCTATCATAAGCACAATATCAGGGGAAACCTTCTTTATGGAAAGGAAATTAAAATTATGTATAGCTTCCTGGTATACCTTATTCGTAACCATGATATCTATATGGACACAAAAATGATAGGTAAAGGTATTCGCCTCATCTTCATGTGCTCATGATTCGCGGTCCATAAGGAAGAATAAACCATTCTCATCATCTTCTAATGTGATTAGGTGATCTGATAGTGGAATGCCTTATATGATTTCACTGGTCTCTCCTCACCTATAAACTCCAAAGATGATTTTATTTAACTATGGTTCAATAAGTTGTTTTCCAACACTACTGAGAGTAATTTGCAGTCTAATATCCTCATGGTGGGTCACTAGTGTATCTTGGATGATCGGTACCAAGTTCTCCATGTAACCCTCTCCTCCTTAGAAAGAAAATTTATTATAATGGATATATTCTTATCCTCAGATCTATCCTACTTATTAAATTTTTGGGATGAGGAACCCTCCATTACTAATATTACATTGAATAAGATACATGGTTCTCATTGCAGTCACATTCCCAAATCCAATTGGATCCACTAGAACCTTACAATCACTAGCATCATACTCAACACTGATGGAACATTCTTACAATGTTCTATTATAGTGGGATGTGTTTTCTATAATCACACATGATGTATGATACATGATTTCAGTTATTTATATATGAAAGGTGATTCATTGTGTTAGGAGGAAAATTCCACCCTTTTTGGTCTTTTCATTTTTCTATTCTATATAAATTTTTTAATATAAGTGGAATTAGAATCCAATATCATATGTGACTCTCTCAAAGGTATCATTTCCAACCAAAGTCATATAACTTATTTGATCCAAATTTGAATGAATTACATCACTTGTGTGTTTTATATTCTACATAATTGTCATGAAGGGAATGGTGTAGCTGATTTTATTGCCTATAGGGAATCCAATAAACCCCTCTTCGGTACAACTCTAGCACTGGCTCTCTTCAGAAAATATTCTCTCACCATGTTATAGGGGATGCTCTCTTCCTTCATTACTACAAGCACCCATAATCGACTCCTCTTGTTTCCCCTATCACTCTATTAATAAAATTATTATTATCTTGTCTTTATATATATATATAAACATACTTCCTAGTTGAGTATTAGAATATTAGGATAGTCCATGATGATTATCACTATGATAGAATGATGATATTCATACACATGGACATAGAAGTGAGCCTACACCCATTTCAATACAAGAATGTATTTGTGATCATTTTTAGATGGTGTAGAAATATGTTCATGATCTTGAGTGATTATTGAAGTATTCTAGTGATCCCCTGTGGTATTTATATGGTTATTGTGATACTATGAAGTTACTATTAGGGAACTTCATAAACTATAGTTTGAATTATAAAATGGGCTTGATCCTATAATTTTTTCCTTTTCATGATATGTTAAATAACCTCTCAAATGAGAGAAAGAATATGGGTCCACCACTGAGTATCATCCAAGATATATCAAATATTTGATTCAATATTAACAATATAGGGATATAGTTCTTCCCCATAATGGATGTCAGAATATGTGAGGCATCATATTGATTCTAATATAGAATATATGATCTCCCTATAAATATCTACTAGGATATGTAAATGAGAATAGTTATTGTTGTTGGTCATAGGAATTTTTAATTTTCCTCCATTGGCTACTATTACATGTCAATATTGTGTTCTATCAATAAAAATAAACTGGTAGGCTTGGTTGGTGAGATCAGGGATATATATATGTCATACACTCAGTAGTATAATGTATTGATGGGATTCAAATGTTGGAGTAAGGATATGAGATTCCCCTGGTTATTAATAGGGTATGTTGATATTCTACTTCTGATACTTCTATGATTAGATGATAGTATTTCTTAGGGTGGTTAGGAATATGAGAATATTTTTCTTTTATCATCAGGATATTCTAATGGGAGTCGCTATTATGAAATTTGATATAGGCCTACACCCTTCCCCCAATTGTATACTACTCCTAAAGAGAAATCATCATATGAACCATATTCTGAGTGAGCGGGGATGGTTCCTCATAGGTGGTCTACTTAGAATGTTCCATATAGGATATGTTCATCCTGTATTGGTAGTGGTTATGACTAATAGAATGATTCCTTATAAGAGTATCCAATATATAAGTGTATATTGCAATAACATCCTCATCTACCTTCCAATGATAATGGATATGAATTTATTCATGATTTAGGGAATTTAATAAAACTTTATTGGACTTTTAAAATGGAGTAAAATGATTATCTCTAACCCAATTTTTTTTATGGATAATGGGGCTTCATCAGATAGATGATTTTGTGAGGTATCTATAATGGTGTCATATTTTCATTGGGATGCCACCCCTAGAATATCTCATTCATTACATGGAACTAGAGATGTTTTGTCTTGGATAAATTCTCCAGGATAATTATACCATAACCTTCATCACTTCTATATAATATATTTCACACCTCCACCAGAGAACAACATTAGCTTAAGGAACTTGATAGAAAATACATTTTTTTTTTGTTAGTATACTAACTTGAGATGTGGTGAATCTATATTATCTTATTTCGATCAAAGGGAACTCAATAAGATTTATTAATGTTCACAAAGAATTAATATTTTAATTACTTCTAAAAGTATAAAAAATCATAACTATGAAAACTATCAATGTATTTTCACAAGTAAATCATGGTTTATCAATCACTCATATAGGTCAAGGATTCACACTGTGTTCATCGTTTCTTTCTTACATGCCACCACACATTAATTTTTCCATGAGAAATGTATTTTATGATATCTAGTATCAAAATCCATCCATATTTAATGACTGACTAAAAAATAATTTTTTATTTCAAAAAAATTTAAGGAAAAAGTGGGAAACCAAGCATCAACCAAAAACAGGAAAGATCATAGTCATTAAAGCACAATTTAATCTTACCATAATCCTTTTCCCTAAACAAGTTCCCAGAGATAGTTGTTATATAAGTTCTTGGATCATCCCTTAATATCTCTTCAAATGTAGATGGCAGCTTATCCTAGGCATGAATATACTCTTTGATGTTGATATTCCCCTTATTGAAGCCCCCAAAAAGAATCAGGTCATTCTTAACAATCCATGTGTATTTCTCCTCATTTAGAGCCATTTTTATTGACCTCCCCATCATTTTGGCCTCTTACTCTTCAGATTAATTGAATAACATGACCTTCTTAATCATTTATTCTTCCTAACTTAGAATCAAATCCAAGTGTTGTTCACACAGACCTCCGGATTTTTATTGATTAATGACCTCACCATCCATCTTCTTTTCATTTTTCATTTTTACCGAACTAGTCTCTAGAGGGGGTGGTAAGGAGAAGTAATCCTTCCTACCCTTCCTCCTCCTGGTACCCCAATTACCCCTCAGGCATGAAGCTTCACATGCGGAAAGGTTGTTATCGAGATCATTAGGATCTTCCACATTGACCCAATCAATTTAGCCCGAGTCTTCCTAGCTAGAGCCCAATCCTTCCATTGCAAGACCTTTAAATTTATTTCTTAGCTTAATTGGAGACCATTTCCTTGGAGTAGGACCCCCTGACTTACCAATCTGGTCATCCACACCTAGGGCATACCCCTTCCTACCTATGTGTAGAACCCCACTATTTGAACTAACCACTACTGCATAAGAAGAAGAAACAATGTCCTCTTCTCCACTCACCACCTTAACAAGATGCTATTTATAGAACATTGACCTAAATCGATGTGATGATATGTCTGTATCGGAGGATTTACATCAATGGGATCATATTTTTATTTTATTTTTTATCCATTAATGGTACCATTGAAAGCATCATAGGATATCTATATTTGTTTTACAAACTGATTGTGTTATGGATTAATACCACATAATTGGGCACCCTGGAATTTATTGCCATATTGGGAGGTGATATACATTTTTGTGTTAGTAACATTCCATTAGAAGCGATTCCAGCAAATATATATAATGAGAATTAGAATTGTTGTAGTTTAGTGCATATTAATATGAAATATTATACATTTTAGGTTCATATGATATGGACTGCAATGGTTTCATTTAAGATCATGTGGCCATGACTATTTCCATATTGAGTATAGTCATGTAGACTCGAATACTACAAAAATGATAACTAGATATTGTTTTTTATTATACTTGAGTATATGTTTTTAGTTCATGAAAATTTTTAGTAGGTGAATAGGGTAAGGGACGAATGGATCATATGGAATATGGTCTTTTAAAAATGAATGGATTATAGAGAATATGGAAAATGAAAATGGATTATATGGTTCATCGGGTAATATGACCCAATAATGAGGGGTGATACAACTCATAAGGTATATATAATAGTAAGGATATGGTTCTAGTAGTTGGGTGTGAAACCTAGAGTGGTGTCCTGCATGTCTCGATTTTATAGAATAAAATCCCTAATGGATGGAATTTTATATTTTATGCTAGTATAACAAAACCATATTCTATAGTTTAACATAATGTGGTAGGGATTTTTTTAATGAAAGTGATGGAATAAAAGGATTGAGTAAGGAATATGCATGAGGGGACTTTATATGCCTAACCATGTAAATGAATTAGATATAGTCAAAGATAAAAGGGCCTTACAATCAATACGAGTCCCTTGTATGATGAGTTGGGTATTGAACCTAATAAGAAGTCAAAATATGATTCTACTTCTTACTTATTAAAGGAAAGATATTGAGATATGACTAGATGCAAGTGGGATGTGGACCCATGTGAATGAGTATGGGGTATACACATGGTTTTTCCCTATGTTAAAGTCTATAGATCATTCATATATCGAGGTGATGAAATTAAAAAAAGGGGTCATAGTGGATGCATATACTAAGGATAAATTCCCATTCCTATAAGGATCATTGATTGTACCACGATAGTCAACTTTACACTTTAACAACCAGAATGAAAATCATGATCCAAGTAAAGTCCCAGTAGTTTACTCATTATAAGTACCCTTATTATCAAGAAAATATATGATTAATATTACAAAGAGGTTTTAATCATTCATGGATGGAATCATATGAGAGGACATTTATTAAGGGAATATATGGTCTAATGTGTCCACACTAGTGTATATAACTCGATTATATACATAATGAGGTTATAGGGATACCTAGAATAAAACCACTTATTAGTGTGTTATCCTGATCTAATGAGTGTTTGAAATGTCACTTGGGAAGCCTTATTATCCCTTTGGAGGATCCCATGTGATAGAGGTACCTGAGAGATTCTATACTAGTCTATAGATGTTACTGAGTGAATGGGTATTTCTTAAGGATGAATAAGTTAATTAGTCCTCTAGATTAGAGTTGGGTGATCTTTCACCCCTTTACATGGGATAGGGTAAACTCTTCACCCCAGTGAGTCTTGGGTGATGTGGTCCCCCAAGTGAGTCTAGAGAAACATGGTTTCCCTAGTACTATTAGGGAAATTTTGTTTATGTAGTGTGGATAGGGTGAAGAGTTTTACTAAATGAAGAACTAGAGTGATTTTTTTTCTTTTGTAATGGTAGGTTGAATATGGAACACTAATTGATTGGAAAGGAAAATCTTGACCTAGGGGGAAGTCTTAGGTGATGTATCACCCTAGTAAATGGATAGGGTGACGTTTCTCCATTATTTGGAAGTATGTTGAAATTTATTATTATGAGGATTATAAGATAAGTTATCTCCTTAGTGTTGTTCTCTTGGGGTGGTATAGGCACAAAAAAACATAGTATGACTCACCCAATAGGATTCCTTCTCTATCATTTTGATGAATAGAAATGAAGCTGGATATTCCAATGATTTTTTTTGTGAAAATTTTTATGACTTATTATGCTAAAACATTAGTTACATTCGTTAATTTTAGGCCATATAACACAACTAAATATAGAAAAAAAGTCCTAGGATTAAGGATCAATGAGTGTTAATTAATACTCTTAATTATTTCAAAAATGTTGTACATGGGGGCCATCTATAGACCATGAAAGAACAACATGTATGATTCACTTAGTGTGAATAGGCACACAATATCTGTGATCATTTAGGGTTTGTGGCAGTTTTCAATGTACATGACCATAATGAAGATATTTCTACACTTGGAACTATGATAAATGATCTAGGGATAATGATTGTAGTACAAGGATATGTGTGAAAGGAACTGTGTTAATATACCTAAGTTCTTATAATTCTTCAAATTTGGTAATATCCTTCGATTTAGGATTGTAAAAAAATTGAAGACAATCCCCATAAAAATACCCAAATGACCATAGTCAATAACAACCAATCTAAAAAAATCCCAAATGAATCAATGGAAAACCTACACTAAACAAAAAGATGAATCATTATGGAATTGCATGGTCTCTAACCATTGGTCATAAACATCAATGGAAGGTAAAATGATACCTATTTATTATATAATCTCCCCTAATGAATCTAAAAAATATAAACGGGATACTGGCCATAAATAAATATCATATGGAATTTTTTTCATCCTAATTACTAAAGAACATACAAAAGGATTCATATGTTATATCCATAAAAATACATATCACATCATAAGAAAAAATCACAACAAACCCTTTAAAGATACGATAAAGTTACCATGAATGATTCTAATAAGCAATGAGGCATGAAAATGACCACTATATTCAACATCAAAAAAGAGAGGGACCATAAAGGAATAAAATTGAATAAATAAAAAATCAACTCAAAATCCCCCAATCCATTCTAACTCAATGATCTTAAATAAAAAAATAAATAATCACATACATTCATATCTCACTAAAAAATACACCCAATATTTTATGTTATGTGACTTCTAGAAATGAACCAAATGACTACCTTAAAGGAAAATCAGATTCATATATAATTGATATGAGGACCAAAGGAATATCAATTCCATGGAAATGATATCTTAATGGTCATTGTACACCATCTAAAGATGAAAAAATAACATAATAAACAAGAAAAAATGGATTTCAACTTATAGGACCTAGTAGTTTTTAGAAAATTGATGATCTCCCCCAATTATTTCTAACCACTCCATTCCCTCACAGTGACATTGATCACCGTGGAAAAAGTAGAATATTGACTCATAAGTCCAATATCATGGTAAATTTTGGCTTAGTCACTCTATTCAGAGTCTGTGAAGAGTTAACAACCATAAATTCAACACAATGGAGATAAGAGGAAGTAACCAATAAATCATATCTAACGATAAAGTTTCCACTTTTCAAAAATTTATTTCTAGGATGCATTCTATAGATGACTTTAAACAATAACCTAACACATTAATGTTTCAAAAACCAAAAAAAAATCATCCTGATATAGCTAATTTTTCAATCATAAGACAATAATAACCAATGAAGACATACCATAATAATATCATTCTATCGAAACAACTAATTTAGATGAAAGAGTCTAAAATATCATTTAATAAAAGAACACATGTGATGAAAACACATTATTTATAAAATTAGAAGAAATATATTCCATAAATCAGTCATGAGACAAAATTCTAACTTCCACAATCGTAAATTTAAAACATTTACATATAACCCACTTCCATTTCCTAACAATTCACCCTTTAAAACATCATAATATTGTTATAAATATTTATTTTTAGAAATAATTGTCTTGAAAACATAGTTGAAGGGAGTAAAAATTAATTTCTAAATTCATCTAATAGTGGTTTAAAAGTAAAAAAATTCCCTAAAACCCCTTTGATAATGTTTCTCATCAAACATAAAACACATCAAAAAAACATTTCTTTTCACATTCTGCACAAGTTGAAATCCAAATTCATTAGAAAATAATAAAAAACCATGAAACCTAAATGATCCTATTTTATTTCAAAGCACTTAATATATTTCAATATAAACTCATTCAATTTTAGAAACACAATGTGATTCTCAGAATTCACATTATATCCAATGTAGAAATTTAATTTAAAACTAAAAAATAAATTAGGATTCTTTTTTATAAACAAAATAAATTTTATAAATCACAACAACAACTTTAAGGATAGACAAAAATTTATAGGGAACCAATCAAAACTTCAACCAAAACATAAATTTAACAAAAAATACCTTTAATTACATGAACATCAATACTACACATCAGTGGAATCAATTTGGTATACAAGAGAGTCAATATAAGAAATTAGGGAGGGATGAAGAACTGCGCAAAACTTTCATGAATGGGATGAAAAACCGTGAACCAATATAGAAATAACCTCTTTGATTTCCCAAAAACAATCCATTTAGGGGATTAATAGTTTCCCAAACCATACAAGCTAACCGAGAAGTTCTAGTTCTTCCTCTATTTCCACCAAAACACTCACGAGATCCCTAATAAAACTGATATTACTCAATGAGGATCAAAATAACATAACCTTATTTCATATCCATCAAAATAATCAATACATGAATTCAATGTGATGATTCAAAACCCAATTACCTTTGGTAACTCATGGATCCAAATGAAAAAGATATAGTAGGTACTCTATCCACACATACCTCTTATGTTTTAACATCCCAACTTTTAATCTATAGGACCCTTGAAATAATAAGATATCTATTTAAGAACATAATAATCTCTAAAAAACTATTATTTGATAGAATTTTTAATGAACCGGTCCATTATGACCTAACACATCCACAAACCCATCCTATAAATAGGCTCAAATGGAAATCCTTAACCCCACAGGATGGAAACTAGTATCTAGGAATCAAGAAAACTTTCTAAGAAATATTTTCTCACTCATATAATAAATATGAATGATGTTTGGGATCCCATTTGATAATTTTCCATGATCCTTACATACAAGTATGACAAATAGTTCAAAAAGAGGTTATAGTTGAATCGGAAATACAAAATAAGATGTAATAGATAGAAGTGATTATTCCCATTCCAAAACATAAACATTTAAAATAACTAAGAATCAATTTAATAAAATATAGTAAAATAAGATACATTAGATAACCAAAATCCAAAATATGAAATGTGTTGTAATGTGGGTAGAATTAACTGATCCATGGACATCCTAAAAATAATCTCAACTACAAACACCACCATGTGACCCATGGGCACCACCACATTTAAACATTTCCATAAAACAACCAAAAAACCCTAATCAATGGGACCAAACTATGTGCAAATGAGAAAAAAACAAGAGTTGCATACTTACACGATGGGTACGTAGTGTGTGAGCTAAATAATCCATATATGATTTCACATATAATTTTTTTCAATTTCATAAATAAAACCTTTTATAAATTTTATTTTGAAATAAACTTTTAATGTATGTTTTTCATATACAATCACTAATATAAAAAATTTACTTTCTTTTTTATTTGAATAAAACACCCACAACTTTTTTTTTATATAAAAACTATATATAACAACATTTTCATTTTAGTATATTTTTCCCTCATTTAAAAATACATCTTAAAGATTCAATTAAGAAAATGATATTATATTTTAAAGTACATTTTCTAAACTATTTTTATATGATTTTGAAAATAAACCAAAACCATAATTGTGGCTGAATATAAACATAGAAGGAAATGAAATATGAATATTGATTAAGAAAAATAAATATTTTCCATACTGTGGTTCTAGATAAAAAAATCAAAACATATGGGCAAAGAAGGTAGGACCATGAAATTTCTAGCCCCTCAAAATTCATTAGAAAAAAGAAAAGAAAAAGAAAACAAGATAAAGGAAGAGTCAAACAACCCATACCCAAAAAGAGCTACATGTCATAGGGGTCAACATCTCCACCATAGTCATAATCCAAAGTCACCCCATCATCTACCATATCCCATTTAGAATGTGAGATATGTTGCTCGAAGAGCACATAATACATCTTCTGAAGCCTTTTTTGTTGCGGATTGAACTGAGCCTTGGTTTTTCTTGGCCTCCCTCACTTGGGATCATCATCATTCCTCTTATATGCTTTAGAATATGATTTGGTAGATGAATTCATTGGAAAATTAGAGTAGCCCTTTCTCGGCTTCATCATTGGGGGCACAAGGATGAGACTATCAGATTTATTCTCTTTCCCATGTGGAATGGAATCCTCAATCAATTCCCTCTCTCTAATGATCTGGTCTATGTTGGTGTTCATCCTTTTATCATCATCACTGACATACCCCCCACATAGCATAAATATTTGAGCCCCTACAGAATTCTTGAACTTTCTGAACTGGGACCTGCATCAAGTTGATGTCCTCCAAAACCATGTCCTTTAGGATCAAACAATTAGAATTACCAGAAGAAAACTCTTCATTCCCCACCAAAACTAATTGCAAGTCCTCAACCTCCCTTTTCTCAGGACAAGAAATCTGATATAGCCATCTCTGTTCCAATTTCCTAGCCGAATGCTCAGATGCAAACTATTCTTCCTCATCCTCGTCACAAGAAAACTGAGAAGACTGTTCTCCCTCATGCACAACAATAGCATTATGATCTGGATCCGCATCAACGCTAGCACAAGCAGCCTAAGATTGGATGGCCTGCACCTCAATCTGGCATCCTTCCTTTCCATAATAAATAGTAAGAGAAATGACCTACACATTACCCTTGTCCTTCCCATCCCTCTAGTCATGCCCAACACATCCACCATCCACATTTTGCTCTGGACCAGCACCCTGGTGCAAGACATGCATCACACTCTGCGCCTGCTCAGACCAAGAATTTTTTCCAATCTTAGCAATCGGGTGTGAAATTTTCACCCCACTATGTCCATAACCATCAACAATAGGGGCAACCTCATAAGGAGTGATCCCCTCCTCAATATCCAGCCCCTTCTCATGACCCAAACCCTCAAAAACCAAACCTTCAAACCAGTTGTACAATGGAACATTTTCGTGTGACTGCACCACCCTTCCCTCCTGCGTAAGACCCTCTAGCTTTATATGGCTACTCAGCACAGACGATGGCATCCCTTTATCCTACTGTGATTCCCCAACATGAGTCAGAAAACTCAAGAAACCAGCATCATCCTATATGACCCCTGCATGGGCCAGAACCTCAAGTATTCTAGTGTCTTCCCTCATGCTTCTAATACCATCCTCAGCTTCCATTGCTCCCATATCATGCACAATTCCTAGATCACGCTTCAATCCCTCAAACACTTGACATACCTTCAGCTCCGGGGGAGGCCGCTACACCTTCTTCATAGAAGGATCTCTCCCTATCACATCAGTACCCTGCTCATCTACCAAAATCACAGCCGACCATTCATCCAGCTTTCTACCTGCACTGGACACTCCATTATCCAACCCCATATCCCATGTGCTTCAGCCCCAGCGCCTTAAAGAAATGCTGTAATGGCCTAGTTTCTTAAATGAGAACAAAACTCAATAGATGATTCAAAACCCACCGTCTATTTATACTGAAATTCCTTACCAATAGTAATTCACAAAAAAAACAATCAGTGACTTTGAAACATATACATATACACAGAAACTTGGAGCCACCGGATGGAAAATCGCTTGAGTCCGGATGTCCGAACACAAATACTGACCCACAAGATTCCTGAACATACAGATGATAGACCGGTTTTAAAAAGGAATAGAATGTTGCAGAAACCTAACCTAGGAAGCAATCAAAGGTGAGTCACAGTTCATATGAAGATCAAATCTCCACCTGAAGAGAAAGAATCTAACGCCACTGAAGATTTGAGGGGCCTAAGTCAAAGAGAAGATCATGTCTTCTACCATTTCAAATAGAATCATGATGTGGCGTCCATCGAGTAACCCAACCTTAGCTCGGTCTTGTAAATTCCAAGATTCGAAGAAGAATCTGTCAAAGGAATTGACCGAGGGTCGTCGATTCACAAATCGGGCAACCAAAGTCAAGTTGTGGAGCGAGGAAGCCTCATTGATTTCAGATATCGAGATGGGTAATTGTAGATTTCCTTCGTAAAGGTTAGGAACCTTCAGGCAGAGATTAATCTGAAGGAATGGAGGTAGAAGATCAGGTACAGAGAAGGGATCAAAGGCCGGATCCTGAGCACCATCAGGAGACGATGAAGATCGCTCCCCCGTGGGGGGCACGATGGCTAGCACCATCAAGGGGTCCGCTGGAGAGCCCACATCGAGAGCCCAATCTTCCTTCTTCTCAAGACATAGGGGATACAAATAACCTATTAAATGAGATCCACTAATAGATCCTCAATGAGAACTTGGCACCATGTGTAACTGAATATATTCTAATATTAATGATACCAGACCTAGTAAATGGGAAACATAAAATAAATTCAAATGACCCTATGCGAACATTATGGTACTCAACTCAGTTTATCCTCTTGGTATCCCTGGAAGGTAATCCCTAATAGAATAGAATCACTCAAATGGATCTAGATAATGTGTAATACATGCTAGTGTAGCACACATCATGATCATTAACTTATCTACCTAGGGTTCCAATGAAATCATTCAATTGTGGTGATAAAACAATTGATCCATGTGAGCATCACATATAATAATCACCCTTTAAAAATAATTATTAAACCTAATATGACATATGAAAACCTTAAAATAAATACCCCATTTCCATATCCATGTAAAATAATCAATAATAAAAAATTGCCTTTTAAATAAGAAGCACATTTATAAAATACATACCATAATCCAATGTCTCAACAACTTATGTTATCAATCCTCGTGCCATCACTTTTAATAAAATTCCAAACATGTATTTAAAACCGACATGCGTGATCTATGTATATAACCATTTAAAAACTAATCATTTAACTATATTTTTAAAATCACTAGGGAAAATTTTTAATTTTAATACGTTCCAAATGTGGCAATGAATGAATAGTCTCAATATTATTTAAACATATTAAAAAACCCATTTTTAAAAAGTAATGCCTTTTAGTTATAAAACAACAATATTTTAAAAGTAAAATGGTGAATAACACCCTATATTATCTTTAAATCCATATAAAGGATCCGCATGGGAATTTAATGAAGCACCTTACATGCATAAATACTCAATTAGAAATCAAAACATGATTTTTTTTTCAAAAAACATCTTTTTTCCAAGAAAAAAAACATAAAAACGGGTTTTCAAATCTTCCAAGTGTATTATATAAAATCATATCTACAAAATAAACAACTTTAGAAACACACAATAAATACATGACATGATAAATCTAGGAATTTCATAATAAAATATTCTTTAATCTATGTTGAAACAAGCATCCTTAAATACAAAAAACCACAATATGGAGTAAAAATTATTTTATAAGACACAGACAATCAAACCCTAGAAGTTAGATTATTATAAAATCTAAATATAGAATTCAAATCAAGTGAAGTTCATGGATAGAAATAAAACCTAGGGTAAATAAAGGAAGATAGATGAGAAGAATAAGAAAGAGAGGTTTTCCTTTGAAAACTAATGGAAATTGGGGAGAAGGATAATGAAACTATAGAATGAGTAGAAGAAGATATAGGTGGTCTCCTTCATAGTTATCCATTAAAATTAGTAAGAAGATGAGCTAAAGGGATTAATATTTTATATGGGGGAAAATGAAAACTCATTTTTTTAACAAAACTAGGTAGCCCACATGGGTTTTCCACAAGTTTTACCAAACTGTTCCCCAACCATACTCCCCATGCTAAAACCAAGTTGCAAACTTCTCATGGTTTATATGCATGGTTTACCAAACCCAGAACAATCAATGATCTCTTTACTAAAAACTCACCCCTCTCTTATACTATTACATGACACTATTACCCCTAACTGTGTGATGACTGTAAGAGGGAAAATTTATCAAAAGTACTAATTAAAAAACCATCACATATTAAAATTTAAAAAGACCCATAATTATATAATTTTTTAATAAATAGTGACATTAGGGTGTCATAGGTCATTCCTTAATTAAATAACCTTTCTGTTTATTACTTGTGACACATCTAGTATAGAATCAATCATAAATGATAAATAGAAAAACTACCTTGCATATGAAATGTTTTTTATAATCACATGTTGATAAGGTACAATCATTGTGATTAAGTATTGCTAATTTTCTGACTAATATAGGGATAAAATGTCCATTCTTCCAAAATATAACCACTCTCTCACATAGCTAAATTAAAATTAATCATTTTTCTCCAAAAAAATACACCAAATCTCATAAATGATTATTATCATTGATCATTTTTGACACTTTGTTTCATCACATTGAAGAAAAAGTGAAAAGGGGGAATGTATTAGGAAGATGAAGAGAAGGTAGATGAAGAATGAAAAATAATTGCAAGCCTCAGAAAATGAATCTTCCAAGGTAGCCCCAATCACCATCGGTGTGAAATAAATTGATCACCACCACACTTTCATGACTAGACACCTTTGCCCAGGGTCTCCTATTTTCCTATAAATATCCCATTGAGGCCTTCATTTGTACGGGAAAATTTCATCGAAGGATGATTTCTACTCTAATTGCACTAATAATTCTCTCAAGTCCTCTAAATCCTCCAAGGTAATTTTCTAATTCATAAAGAGAGGGAATCAAAGGGGGATAGTGAGATTTAAGTTTATTCAGTGTTAAAAAATAAATAACACATGCACGACTCATTCACCCAACTCCACTGATTTAGGAAGACTAGCGTGCTCACCTTTCCCCAAATAGGAAGTTGAGATCCACACTTTTGGGAATACCTATGAGGATCCTTGAAGGCTAGAGACAAGTCTCATCCATGTGTAGCCATCCAGGTCGTTCGTCACCTAAGGTGCCATCAGTTCACCCAATCCTACTTTTGTGGAGCACCCTTTCATGTCTCTCCTAGGTTATCCCTATCCATTAGCCTACGAGAGCCTTTCATGAAGCCTCTTTAAAAACCACACATGGAAAGGATTCTCCTTCAATACCTCCTATTCCTGAAATGGACAATGTGGAATCCTCCACTAAGACCTCCTAATTTCAAAAACATTAGGGAAAGGCGCATCAATGCGTCTGTAATTTGGATTTGGATTTCTATAGTCAGAGGTTTCCCATACTTGTCATATCATAGGGTAAGGATTATCAAGGTATATGTAGATTTGGACATCTACGATCACATGTAACCTTACCCTAGAGAATTTGGTTCAAAGTTCGTAGTCTTAGAATACGGGGATAGGACTCTATCCGCCCCTTCTCATCTCTAAGACACGAAGCCTCCAGTACCCAGTAAGGAGGGTAAAGACCACTCTTGATTTTCCCTTCCAAATGGAATGAGATCCTCCCTCCATTGTGTAATCGACTTTAGGGAAACCATCCTATTAAAATCCCCTATCCTTTAATGTAGGAGGTTTCAGTCTTGCTCCTCTCTATATCCTTTGTAAGAACCTGTATCTTCTTTTCAGGTATGCTTTCCCTTTTTCTGAAGTTTTTAAGAAAAATGATTTTTCTGGAAATTTTCAAAGTACACACCGTGTACTTTCTGAGTACATGTCGTGTACTATTTTCCGGCTCGAAGCTGTGTGTTGGCCGTGTTCGGGCCACACACACGGTGTGTAAGGGTGAGGTGGAGGTCAGTTAAAGCAGAGTACGGAAAACTGAAGTACACGCCGTGTACTCAATAAGTACACGCCGTGTATTTACTTTTTTTTCATTAAACGGACTGGGGTCGCACCTAACCCCCAATTTCATCTTCTTCTCCAGATTTCGTCCGCCCGAGAGAGACCGTACGACCGGACCTTCGACGAGCTCCCGCCTCTTCGTCCGTTCTCCGATTCGAGCGTGGTCGATTGCGTTAGAATCGCAGCGGTGAGCTCTCCCTTCTGCTTGAGTCTTGTTTCTTGATTTCTCCTGGTTTCCAAGTTATCGTAGGTTGAGCATTTTGTGTTTTTTCTCAGACCTATGTCGTTCCAAGAGAAATATTTCGTCGTGGTTCAATTATATCGATCTCCTAGGACCGAGGTAGGTGGTTTGTACCTTTCTATAGAAAGTTGATGAGTATTTTGTGAAAATTCCACAAATTCCCTTGAGCGGGGAATTGTGGGTTTCCTGTTTTTCCCTTGTTGTTTGCCTGCTTTTCTTGATTGTTGTAGTAGAGGTTTATGCTTGTGAGTAGATTAATTTATTTTGTGTTCAGGTTGCTTTTCCATGCTTGTTCTTCCTGTTTGGCGTTTTTCCAGTTGCCATGCCTAGTCGTAGGATAGTGGAACTGCTACTTTATCATGATGTTGAGCCTTAGAATGATAGCCAAGTATTTTTTGAGGTTTAGTTGGATGAGATACGGGCGCTGAGCATGTATTACCTTTCACTCAGGACTGTGAGAACCTAGAGTAGTAGACCAAAGGGAGAATTGACGGAAGGGCTTCTCCAGAGTGTCTTTTAATTACAATGCGAGACCACAGGGGGAATTGAAGTTGACTGCTTCCTCAGAGAGTCTGTAGATCCTCGACGCGGGCCACAGGGGGAATTGACATTGAGTGCTTCCCCAGAGATCCTTCAGCACGATACGAGACTATAGGGGGAATTGACGGTGAGTGCTTCCCCAGAGAGTCTATTAATTTCATAGCTGAACCAGAGGGGTGAGACAGTGTGTGCCTCCTAAAGGGTTGCTAGTACTTATAGGTTGAACCATAGGGGTTAGGCTGTGAGAGATGCCCAGAGGGTTACCTGTTTTCTTCTTGTTGCTGGCTGTTTACTTGTGTACTTTATTTGTTAGAAATGTGGATTTTAGCTGCTTGTGCTTTTCTGTCTACTGCTCTTGTTTTATTACTGCCATGTATTCATTGACTGTTAGATACAAATCTTTGGGTGATTGCCTACTGGGATTGTATCTCACACCCTATTTGGGCCATACTTTTGGGCCCAAGCAGACTATGTTGCTGCAGGTATAGATAAGGGCAAGCGGCCTTCTACTTTAGGATCTTGATTACGCTAGAGCTGGAGAGCATGGGACCGAGCCGGGGCTCGCGATGCTGAGGAGTTTATTTTTTTTTCTTTTGCACTTGTTTTTAGTTGTATTCCAGCACGTTGTTGTGTTTTCTTCTTTCCATAGATACTTGTACCTGCTGCATCATTGTCATCATTGCTATATATATTCATTGCTTCCGCTGTTTGGTTTCTGTTGTTATGCATGTTGTTACTTCTTCCGCTGTTGACTGTTGTTTTTCCATTGTATACCTTACCAAATGAGGGCATAGTTTCCCCAACGACTCACCAAGGCCCTCGCTGCTAGTCGGTAGCCTCTGGCGTTCGGGGAAATGTGCTTGAGGTCATGTGGAAAACCGAGTACGGGGCACCAGTGGAGGGGCTCCAGATTCGGGTCGTTACAAAGTGGTATCATAGGAGTTCTTTCTTCTTGCTTTACTGTTTGGAGACTTTATCCAGGGATAGGACGAACTCGGTACTTAGTGTTAAGTTATGCCCGGGAGTAGCTAACCCGCGTATAGGGAAAAGTCATACTACCTAGTTAATTGCAGTTTTCTGGTTTTGATATTTCAGTTCTATTTCTGTCGCAACCTGATGAGATGAGGGTGTGCCATCTCATGCATCATATAGGCACTTGTATAAATCACATGTCATGCATTCTTTCCATACCATCTAGGGTGCATTAGAGATTTCATGTTGTTGTGATAGACTCTGTGTAGATTATGCATGATGTTTTGATAGATGCTTGATAGATTCTCTGATGTCATGTTAGAAAACTATTTGTTTTGTTCCTTGCTTAACATGAATGGCAAATTTTGGTTCTTGAGGTGTTATGGGCCCTCACGGATCGAAATTTGGCACATTTCCCCTGTTTTTAGTATTTCTTGGATTCTGTGCAGTTTCTGAGCTACTGCCCAGAAAAATCCAGAATACACGGCGTGTACTTTTTGGATACACGCCGTGTAGTTTTCAGGTCGTTTCACTGACCGTGTGGGTAGAACACGGTGTCGTGGAAGTAACTTCGGGAACACGCCGTGTACGACAGGTACACACCGTGTGAGTTTGGAGCCGTGTACCTGGTCGTGTCACTAACAACACGGGCCAGGGAAGCTTGGGTGGAACATGCCGTGTCCATAGGGAACACGCCGTGTAGTCCTGTCCAGGTACCCGGCCGTGTCACGAACAACACGGGCCGGTGTTACCTTCTTTTCCACATGCCGTGTTTGTTCGGAACACACCGTGTAGTCTTGTCCAGGTACCCGACCGTCTCACGAACAACACGGGACGGGGTCACCTTACCTATACACGTCGTGTTTGTTCGGAGCACGCCATGTAAGGTTCAGCCATGTATACGGCCGTGTGCTTAACAACACGGGCCACCGAAGCCTTGTATAGTACACGTCGTGTTTGTTTTGAACACGCCGTGTAGTCTTGGGTTAAGTCGGACCGTGTGGGTTAGCCATGTAAGGGACTCGGGAAGGGGAATAGTTCCAAGTACACGTCGTGTTCTGGGGTCAACACACCGTGTAGTGGAATTGTACATGACTTGTAGGGCATAAGTACATGCCCATGTCTGTGGTTTAAGAAGACACGTCGTGTAGTTTTTATACACGTCGTGTAGTCTAGTTTTGTAAACTTGTGTGTTTTCTTCCCCTGTTTCCGTTTTGTACTCTTGTGTTCTCTGTCCTTGTTTTCTTGATCTAAGGTGTGCTTTTGATCTTTCAGAGCTATGCTTCTGAAACGTCCTCCGGTCGTATGTCTGTCGTCAGGCGGTGATCAGACGCGAGACAGGGCTGATCAGAGACTTCTTGTCGATCCTCTAGTCGGACCAGCCTTGGAACCGGCTGTTATACCAGTTGCAGGTGATGACGTGCAGTTCAGGGAAGGTTTTATGAGGATGATGCATGCCTTCCAGGGAGCACCACCTCCTGCCACGTCTATGGAAGACTTGACGTGGGTTTTCCAATAGCAGCATCCTCCCACGTTCTAGGGAGAAGTAGGACCTAGGGCTGCAGAGTCATGTCTGGAAGCCATACTGACTATCTTCAAGCATCTGGAGAAACCTCTAGAGAGGAGGGTCAATCTCACCACCTACATGCTCTGAGACTCCTCCAAGTGGTGGTGGGACGTGATCTCACAGGCGGGTCAGCAGTAGGCTATGGCTTGGGAGGAGTTCCGGCGCGTGTTCTACAACTACTTCTACCCGGAGACCCCGAGGGCCGACCGAGCCCGAGAGTTCATGAGCTTAGAGCAGGGTACTCTTTCTGTCATGGAGTACTCCGCTCGTTTCACCGAGCTGCAGCGCTTCACACCCCTCCGGGATGAGAGTGGGGTGTTCCTAGCAAGGAAGTTTGAGGATGGTCTCAGGCGGGAGATCCGCTCACAGGTGAATCTCTTCCAGCTAACTTCCATTACTTCCATCGTCAACCAGGAACCGATTGCAGAGCGCAATCTGAGAGACTCTGGAGCTGCAACCCAGGTCGGTTCTGCTTCCAGAGCTATTTTTCCTCCAGATGACAGTAAGAAGTGTCATAGAGAGCCTACACACGGTGATCCGATGAAGTGAGATGCATCTTCAGGCAGCCAGGTGATATGCTACCAGTGTGGCCGGTCAGGGCACACGAGGCCGCAGTGCCAGAAGGACCCCATGGAGTGCCGATCTTGCAGCAAGATGGGTCACCTTCAGCGTTTCTGTCAGGTTTTCTCACCAGCAGCTGGTGACCAGGGTTCTTCCATAACTCCTCATTCAGGAGTAGCCCCACCAGTCTCTCACCAATCAGGGAACTGGAGTTCTTCCGGCCGTTTGGGCTGAGGTGGAGGTCGAGGCCATGGAGTTCATCCACCAGTCCCTCAGCACCAGCAGGGAGGTTCATCTCAAAGTGGTCAGTCAGGGATGCAGGGCCGTGGTGCAGGCTAGTCTTTCGCCGTGGAGCAGACTTATCAGGAGCAGGATCCCGACCCTTCTACTGTTCGAGGTATGATTTTAGTAGCCTCAGTTTTATCTTCAGCCCTTTTCAATACTGGTGTTACGCATAGCTTTATCTCTGTTGTTTTTGTAGAGAGCCTTGGACTCTGCATCTTTTCTTCTGCCGACTCGTTGACACTAGACACACCTTTGGGGATAAGGACATCTTGTGTATGCCAGTGTAGAGAGTTCCCTCTCGAGCTTGCAGAGTATCGCTTCTTATGGGATCTCTATGTCCTAGATATGATAGGTTATGATGTCATCCTTGGAATGGACTGGTTGATTCCCTTTCAGGAAGTCGTCGACTTCTATCGCCGCAGAGTGAGTTTCATCTCACCAGAGGGAGAATCTTTTCTACATAGAGGCGAATGGGATGTTCAGGCGAGTCTGGTGGGACTCGAGCATCTTGGGATTAGAGGGGTGACGGCCCAGATTGCTAGTCTTTATCTGGATGATCAGGGGACTCCACAGTTGAATTTTCCTCCAATGGTGGATTGCTTTAGGGACGTCTTTCTAGAAGACATTTCAGGTTTTCCTCTGGAGCGTGAGGTAGACTTATCTATTGAGCTCATGCCAGGAGCGGCACCAGTGTCCATTCCTCCCTATAGGATGGCCACATCTGAGTTGCAGGAGCTCAAGAAGCAGTTGGAGGAGCTGTAGGCTAAGGGTTTCATTCGACCCAGTACTTCTCCTTGGGGTTCACCTGTCCTATTTGCAAAGAAGGCAGACGGTACCCTTCGTCTTTGTGTGGATTAACGAAAGCTGAACCAGTTGACGGTCAAGAACCGATTTCCTTTGCTGAGAATTGACGGCCTTTTCGATCAGCTTCGAGGAGCCCGGGTGTTCTCGAAGATCGACTTGAGGTCCGGTTACCATCAGTTGCGCATTAGACCATCAGATATACCTCTGACAGCCTTCAAGAGTAGGTATGGTCTATACGAGTATACAGTCATGCCGTTCGGTCTCACGAATGCACCTACAGTTTTCATGGCACTGATGAACCGAGTGTTCCATCCTTACTTGGACTCTTTCATCATGGTCTTTGTGGACGATCTCTTGGTGTACTCTCACACTCGACATGACCATGCCATGCATCTTGAGATCGTTCTGAGTACACTGAGAGAGCATCAGATTTATGCTAAACTCTCGAAGTGCCACTTCTGGATGGATCAGATTCACTTCTTGGGTCACGTCATATCTAAAGCAGGAGTCTCAGTGGATCCAGAGAAAGTGAGAGCTGTAGTTTCATGGGAGCAGTCGAAGAACGTCTTTGAGGTTCAGAGTTTCCTAGGGATGGCTGGATACTACAGACGCTTCATTCAGGACTTTTCTCATCTAGAAGCACCTTTGACAGGTCTGACCAAGAAGGGGGAAAAGTTCTTATGGTCAGATTCTTGTGAGTGAGCCTTCCAGGAGCTGAAAGGGAGGTTGAAGTCAGCATTGATACTAGTCTTGCCAGAGCCAGGCAAGAGCTACACTGTTTACTGTGATTCTTCAGGTATCGGGATGGGAGTTGTGCTTATGAAGGGGGATGGAGTCGTTGCGTATGGGTCTCGGCTGTTGAGGCCACATGAGAGGAACTACCCGACGCACGATCTGGAGTTGGCAGCTGTTGTTCATGACTTGCGTTGTTGGAGACATTATCTTCTGGGAGAGCACTTTTTGGTCTTCACTGACCACAAGAGTCTCAAGTATATCTTCACTCAGCGTGATCTGAATCTGAGGCAGCACAGGTGGGTTGAGTATCTGCAGTCTTTTGACATCGAGTTGGCCTATACGCCAGGTAAGGGCAACGCAGTGGCTAATGCGTTGAGCAGGAGAACTCAGATTCAGGCAGTTCAGGAGGCCAGTAGTGAGTGGAAGCTGATGGCTCTTTTCTCTAAGATGCATCTAGAGGTGCATGACAGACAGGGACAGACCTTCCTATCTTCTGTAGCTGTTACCTCTACACTTCTCGATCGGGTACAAATGAGGCATCTATCAGACTCAGAAGGCTTATTCCTGCGGAAGAGTGTGTCAGGAGGGGACCCTATTCCTGGATGGAAAGTGGGCGAGGATGAGATCTTTCATTTCTAGGAACACGTATGGGTGCCAGCAGATATACGTGAGGAGCTGATATGGGATTTTCATTCCTCTGTTTGGGAAGTTCATCCTGGTGTCACCAAGATGTATCAGGATCTTCATCGCTAGTATTGGTGGACAGGTATGAAGAAGGATGTTACTGGTTTTTTCATGAGGTGTTCTACTTGTTAGAAGGTGAAAGTAGAGCATCAGCGACCAGCAGGCCTTTTACAGCAGCTACCCATTCTGGAGTGGAAGTGGAACGACGTCGCGATGGACTTCGTGACTGGGTTGCTGAGATCGCCTTGAGGGAACGATGCTATTTGGGTTGTCATCGATAGGCTTATGAAGGTTTCTCACTTCTTTCCGATCAAGGAAACCTTCAGTGTTGATAATCTGGGATGACTTTACATCCGGGAGATCGTTCATCTACATGGAGTTCCACACTCCATTGTTTCAGATAGGGATGCGCTCTTTACCTCTCGGTTCTAGCAAGGAATTCAGAAGGCCTTGGGTACATAAGTAATTTTGAGTACAGCATACCATCCCCAGACTGATGGCCAGTCCGAGCGCATGATCCAGGTGCTTGAGGATATGCTCCGAGCTTGTATCCTTGACTTTGGCGGTTCTTGGGAGAAGCATATTCCTCTGGTGGATTTCGCCTACAACAACAGTTTCCAGGCGACCATTCATATGGAACCATATGAGGCTTTGTACGGTAGGCCATGCCAATCACCCTTATGCTAGCTGGAGGCAGGAGAGGCAGCTTTGTTGGGACCTCATCTTGTTCAGGAGACTTCAGAGCAGATAGAGCTGATTCAGAAGAGGATGGCTACAGTGCAGTCTCGACAGAAGTCTTATGCTGATCAGCGGAGATGACCTCTGGAGTTCGAGGTCGGTGATCAGGTTTTCCTACGTGTCGCACCGAGGTTGGGACACAAGGGGATTCGAAGACAGGGTAAGCTTTCACCGCGGTACGTTGGGCCGGTTGAGGTCTTGGAGAGAGTTGGGTCGGTCGCCTATCGGTTGCAGCTACCTCAGAGGTATCAGGCCATGCACGACGTCTTCCACATCTCTCAACTCCGACGTTAATTTTCAGACCCATCTCACGTTTTTCAGCCCGAGGAAGTCGAGCTTGAAGCGGATGCATCGTTCGAGGAGCATCCTATCCGGATTTTTGATCGCAGTACGAAAGTTCTCCACGAGTGGTCTGTTCCTCTGGTACGGGTGCTATGGCAGCACGGGCGAGTACAAGACGAGACCTGGGAGAGGGAGGCCGATGTACGATCGAAATGGCCGGAGCTATTCAGGGTTTCTTCTTCTCCATCTCATTAGGGAAATTCAGGGATGAATTTCTTTAAGGGGGGAAGTTTGTAAGAACCCGGATCTTCTTTTCAAGTATGCTTTCCCTTTTTCTGAAGTTTTTAAGAAAAATTATTTTTCTGGAAATTTTCAAAGTACACGCCATGTACTTTCTGAGTACACGCCGTGTACTCTTTTCCGGCTCGAAGCCGTGTGCTGGCCATGTCTGGGCCACACACACGGTGTGTAAGGGTGAGGTGGAGGCTGGTTAAAGCGGAGTACAGAAAACTGAAGTACACGCCATGTACTCAAGAAGTACACACCGTGTATTTTCTTTTTTTCATTAAACGGACTGAGGTCGCGCCTAACCCCCAATTTCATCTTCTTCTCTAGATTTCATCCGCCCGAGAGCGACCGTATGGCCAGACCTTCGATGAGATCCCGCCTCTTCATCCTTTCTCCGATTCGAGTGCGGTCAATTGCGTTAGAATCGCAGCGGTGAGCTCTCCCTTCTGCTTGAGTCTTGTTTCTTGATTTCTCATGGTTTCCAAGTTATCATAGGTTGATATTTTTGTGCGTTTTCTCATATCTACGTCATTCCAAGGGGAATCGGTCATCGTGGTTCACTTATATCGATCTCCTAGGATCGAGGTAGGTGGTTTGTTCCTTTTTATAGAAAGTCGATGAGTATTTTGTGAAAATTCCGCAAATTCCATTAGGCAGGGAATTTTGGGTTTCTTGTTTTTCCCCTGTTGTTTCCCTGCTTTGCTTGATTGTTGTAGTAGAGGTTTATTCTTGTGAGTAGAGTAATTTATTTTGTGCTCAGGTTGCTTTTCCATCCCTGTTCTGCCTGTTTGGTGTTTTTCCGGTTGCCATGCCTAGTCGTAGGATAGTGGAACTTCTACTTTATCATGATGTTGATCCTTAGAATGATATCCAAGTAGTTATTGAGGTTTACTTGGACGAGATATGCTCGCTGATCATGTATTACCTTTCACTCAGGACTGTGAGAACCTAGAGTAGTAGACCAAAGGGAGAATTAACGGAAGGGCTTCTCCAGAGTGTCTTTTAATTATGATGCAAGACCACAGGGGGAATTGACGTTGAGTGCTTCCTCAGAGAGTCTGTAGATCCTCGACGTGGGCCACAGGGGGAATTGACGTTGAGTGCTTTCCCAGAGATCCTTTAGCACGATACGAGACTATAGGGGGAATTGACGGTGAGTGCTTCCCTAGAGAGTCTATTAATTTCATAGCTGAACCAGAGGGGTGAGACTGTGTGTGCCTCCTAGAGGGTTGCTAGTACTTATAGTTTGAACCATAGGTGTTAGGCTGTGAGAGCTTCCCAGAGGGTTACCTGTTTTCTTCTTGTTGTTGGCTGTTTACTTGTGTACTTTATTTGTTAGAACTGTGGATTTTAGCTGCTTGTGCTTTTCTGTCTACTGCTCTTGTTTTATTACTGCCATGTATTCATTGACTATTAGGCACAAATCTTTGGGTGATTGCCTACTGGGATTGTATCTCACACCCTGTTTGGGCCACGCTTTTGGTACCAATAAGACTATGTTGTTGCAGGTATAGATAAAGGCAAGCTCCCTTCTACTTTAGGATCTTGATTGCACTGGAGCTGGAGAGCATGGGACCGAGCCGGGGCTCGCGATGCTGAGGAGTTTATTTTGTTTTTCCTTTTCACTTGTTTTCAGTTGTATTCCAGCACGTTGTTGTGTTTTATTCTTTCCATAGATACTTGTACCTACTGCATCATTGTCATCATTGCTATATATATTCATTGCTTCCGTTGTTTGGTTTCTGTTGTTATGCATGTTGTTACTGCATCCACTGTTGACTGTTGTTTTTCCGCTGTATACCTTACCAAATGAGGGCATAGTTTCCCCACCAGACTCACCAAGTCCCTCGCTTCTAGTCGGAAGCCTCTGGCGTTCAGGGAAACGCGCTTGAGGTCATGTGGCGAACTGGGTACGGAGCACTAGTGGAGGGGATCTGGATTCGGGTCGTTACATCCTTCACCTCTATTCATTATTACATTGATCACATGTCCAATGTAAATTGAAGTGAGGGAAGCATTGTTTTCATGACCTCTTCTGCCATAACAATGACTTATTCCACCACAGCCCTTACCTCTTCTACCAGTGAAGGAGGAAAAGTGTGTGGTTTGTTGATTATTTCACATCCTCTTATTTCTCACCCCAATCATGACTCGCGTGAGATTAGAGGTTTGTAATGATCATGAAACCCACACAATCAATATGAATGACTGAACAATTAGAACTCTTATTCCTGCTAACTGAGATACATATGAAGCAAACATAGGTCCCAAGATCAATGGGCATGATACATAGGAGTAATCTCCAATCATAATTCACCTAATCTAGGTATCCTCCTCTTCCGTAAACCCCAATTTAAGCCCCATAATCACCATGAGTTAAAACATCCCTCATGCCCCCTTCATAGGTGATATCCTTATTAGGAGTAACCTCTGTCTATTCATATCAAATGGACGTACTCTCTTACAAGACATACCCTTGAGGGAATCCATAGGAGTGGGTCCTCACTAATGAACAATGCGGGCTTTGAATCCCATCCAAAAGGGATACATATGAAGCCTCCCTAAGGTTGAAACCCAACATCCTAATCCTCTTTTACACCATATCACCAACATGGTCTTATTCATCTTGGAAGATCATATTCCTTCCATGTTCCTTGGGATTCTTAGGTATTAGTCCAACACTAAACATTGACTAGGAATCCATCGCCTAGACGTCCTTACCACATGACATTAAACTGTATGGATGGGTCCTTATCACATGAACTTAAAAGGCATGATGTTCCCCATTAAGAGACACTGAACTATTTGGGTTATGATTACTTTCTCAAGGATATATGGGAAGCCCATCTATGGGTTCGATCCCAACATTATAACAACTTATGTCTCTATGGATGATGAAAAATTCTAAAGTAACATTCATCTACTGAGATAAACATAACCACCAGAGTTCTCCACTGTGTGGATAAACAACCAGATTCATCGTAATAACAACCAATGAATCTAAAAGTAGTATATAAGAAGATACCATCAATTCAGAACCTTAGATACATACAGATATCTTCATCAATGAAGAACCTTGAATACATACGGATGATTATGAATCCCACGCATGCTAAAAATTTATTTCTAATATTGGGATAACCCACATCATACTTGAAAATTAATGAAGTATTTATGAATATATCATAAATATATAAGAGATTCCTGAAGTAGGCAATAATTCCCCCCAAAATGGTGTCATGAACCCGACCTCTCATCCTCTCGACCAATGCGATTTCTTAAGAATCTTAGGTCAAAATCCCAAATGAGCACCTACCTTTGGAAAGAAGGTCCCTAGGGATACAGATCCATTGGGTTTTTTTAGTTCCACAAACAAACTAATTATAAAACATTAATAAATAATGATTTCCCCATAAAAGTCTCATTTCTATCAAAAAAATGGTGAAACTGACATAAATCCTTAGCCAAGATGATGGTTTCACCTACCTGTTAGGGTCCTTCCATTCTCAAAGTAAGTGAGGGATAGAAAGGGAAATCAAACATGCGTGTATTCATCCAAAAATGATACCGATTTTCTAGAGTTCATTGTTTGTATATGTTATATTTATAGGCACTTCCTTCCAAGAACTCCCTTCAATCCCATGGATTCCTTTATGTTTACACCTGTGAGCGCCCAAGCTGCTACTCAGATCGGATCCTTGTCTGGCCGTAGAACACCATCACTAACTTGGCATCTTCAACATTGGGTCTCTTATGCACTTGTTTGAGAGTACTACCATCACAGTACCATCCCAACCATGGAGTCCACCTGATAGGACCTCCAGATCTACAATCACCCTTGGTTATACGGTCAATGTTGACCAGTGGTCCTAAGGAAAACAGAGCCAACCAATTTCTTCAACTGTTTTGAGAGCTTATCCCCAGAACATAATAACTAGTCCCTCCCATATTTTAGGGAGGTGAATCAGGAGGACACCTATGGCCTCATCCCAAAGACATAGTGGGCCTTCTCAAGGGATCCTTCCAATAATTTTTGTTGTGAACACTACACGACAATGAACCCTCAACATGACGAGGGTGTCACCTTTGGCAGTCCAGCCTAGATCCCATAGACTAGGGCATAAAAGTAAGCTTATCAAGGATGAAAACCATCCAATAGGGATATGGTTCACACCATTTCCCCCTTCGGAGGATCCAACCAACATAGTTTGGTGGAAAATAGTGAATGGGAACATATGCACATTTTCTATCATTTAGTGTGCCAGGAGACTCCCTTGGAGGCATTCAAAGAAGCCCACCAACCAAATATAGTGGAAACCTGCAAGCATGAACATACACCTATTTGTGCCCACCATTCCTACAAGAATACTTGTCTCATAGCACTCAAATAAGTCCATTGACCATGTTTAGGGGAAAGAAAAAAGTAGAAACATGAACCTTACAACATTTATCAAGTCTTCCAGTAGCCTCATGTGGTTTCACATAGAGAATTTAGTCAGAAAGTCCTGATGAAAATAATACCAAAGACACAACTCTATTCCCCCAAGTATTGTTAGTATCCACTAATAGGAAAGGGAGGACATGAGTATATGCATACACCAACTCTAGGTGAGTAGTTGACGTATATTTTCTTTCTGGTCGCTGAAGTCACCATGAATATCTCAAAAATGGTAAAAGTTCAGAAGTAAACCCCTTATCACATCCTACATACTTTCCAGGATATAATTACGGTGATATAAGTAGTTCCTGAGGAAAAAACACTTAACTCTATACCCATAAATGGGGTATATCCTCAGCAAAACACCCTGGAGTAGACACATTCCTCTTCTCTCATCCTGGAGGGTCATGTGAAAAAATTACCCATAATATATAAAGAGATGGATCGAGAACATACACTAACTCCAACTAAAGATAATAAGCCTATCCTAATGGTCGCTCCAAGGCAGTCACATACATCTACCCATGAAAACCACTTCTACTAATAAGTGGCCCCAACTGCTTGTCAAAAGATGTCCAAGAATAAGCCTCATCAAAATCAATCAGAGAATCAAGATCTAATTTGGTATTTGGATCCACATAATGTTGGAGTTCTTGGAGCCCTCAGACATTAATCTATTGCAGATCAAGATACTACCCTCCCATTACAAAATTTTGGGAGTAGTAGAAATAACTCTAAAGGTCCTTATCAGATGCTTCCTCATGAAGGATTTCATCATGACAATCTAACCAATCTTGAGATCATATCTTCTAGTGAGAGCCATGACAATCCTCCACATGGACAGAAGACTAATGATCAAGAGGGTATTTCCTTTTCTGCAATCCACCATGATGGACCTCCCCATGATGGTGATCAGTACGAAATTTCTCTCCACATTAGTGATTCACATTTTCCAAAGAATTTTTCAGTTAAAAATGTAGTGATGAGAACGCCCTCTTATCGTGAGGCACATGAAAATAAAATTCCCTTCATGTCTGATGCCCTGTCACATGTAAGTGAAATATATTCTCAACGAGAAGACCTCCCAAGGTGATGGTCATTATTGGAACTTATCTTTGGTCATTTTACTTCCAATATAGTAGAGGAAATATCAACTGATCCAATTACTTATGGTGAAATAATCGGGAAGCATCAACTATGGTCAGACCAGATTGAGGATCCTCTTGTGAAAGACAATGAAGATCTTCTAAACATGAGGAAACCACTAGCTAAAGACAATATACCAGTCATGCTATGGACTTTATCCACTCATCAATACATAATTCTTGAGATGTTGGTAGAAGATTTTATGCATGACATCTAACTCAACATATGGAAAAATCTTCGTCACATAAAAGAATAGGTATTAACCTATGATGAGTATCAAACTCATTTCCATGTAATAGAAGGGTTACAACACCAATTTAACTTGTAATATCTCATGGATTCCTAATATTCAAAGATGCTAAAACTACATGGAGCCCTTCAACGTGCATGCCTCAATGCATTAATGAGGTTACAAAAGCTGATCATAGATACCCCATCTAGAGTTCCTATTAGAGGTTAAAGTATACAAGGATCATTACATTTCACTACACATTCTAGCTAGAAAAGCCTACCAAAAGTGATCTCATGCAATGTTATTAACCCAGGCTGGCTATATCAATCTGAATCTATTCATGAACAGATATATTCTCAAGAATAATAGGCCCCAACCAACTCTCACAAATTTTTGTCTAGAAGAGTGAAAGATATTGAGATACTCTTGCATCAAGTATCTGAGAAAATTGATCAGATATACCACTTAGAGGATATAAACTATCATATTGGGAAACTATCAGAAATATCTCAACAACCTTCCAAAATAGGAAACTTAAGTTAGTTTAGAATAATGAAACAAGCCAAAATTCTGACCAGAATCCATAAAATTAGAAGAGTGGCTATATTAATATCATCCACATAAGTTTGGGAACAACCCCAGCCTGCAGGTATGGTGTAATTTTTAACCCAACCCTTAGGATCATTCATCCATGCTTGAAGGGTTGAAAATAAAGAACATGAATAGCCCCAAGGCCTCATAGATTGTGTATTTTTTGCCTCAACAATCCCTTTCTCAATGGGAATCAATCTTCTCCCAATTACATAAAATTCCACCAAGTGAATCCTATCAATTTATCACATAGAACATGTATGACTAAACTATTTGGGGATTCACTTTGGGTCATTGTTCATCAAACAGCCCCTAGGGAACCAAAAAATAAGAGGAAAATTTATCTTGGAGGTAACAGAAGAAGGACATCTCACATATATTCCAATAGAATTCCTACGATTCACTACAAATCTATGAATTTCATCAATGCCATCATTTTTTACCCTCTAGAACATAAATCTGATTTAGAGGATTCTGGAGAAGAAGTTCATATTCCTAAGATGGTCCACACCGAAATGAATGTAGAAGGTGTGTGTACTTGAATCTAGTGGCTCACCAAAAAAATTAGTATCCCCCCAAATAATCCAACTCTAACTCCTCAAAAGGAATCTAATATGGGAAAAAGGTAAGGGTCATACCATGTCTCATCTTTACCTTAGAGAAGGTAAATAACTTTATCTAGAAGAAATATTTTCTCTACAATAGGAGGAAACAAGAGAGTTGAGTTGACTCAATTGAGAGTTACTCTGAGAAATTCTTCCTTCCCGATATGCTTCACAATCTGACCCTCAACTCACACTTCTAGTTGGCACATCTCTACAAAGTGGGTTTTCCACAATAATTGAAGAAGACAGGGGACATCTGCTCAACATGGGACATAAAAAACCAATATATTTGAATCCTGCAATAGTAGATAATGAATTCCCACCATTAGGTACATAGAAAAAACATAGCAAGGCACATCCTTACATGCTTATCCCTATTGGTCACCCATGGAAGATACCAGCGTTGCCTCCACCAGTGGTCCTTCTAGTTGTCATAACTATTTAGGATTTAGTTGCTACACCAATTTAGGTCTCAATATGACCAAATATTCATTGAATTCTTATGAACATCATTGAATAATTATTGACACAATTGGATGCTATGAAAGGATGGTGTGCACTATTACAGCCATAATAGATGACTCATCTTGAATGGGTGGATCCTATACCTCCTCTGCAAAACATTTGGAATCCTATATTTTCAATTTTAAATGGATTAGTAGATCTAGAGCAGCACATGATGCACTTTGTCTCTCTTTGTGATCCCATTATGGGAACCCCTGAGCAACAAGAAGCAATTAAATTCAGATTCTTCATGCAATCATTGCAGGGTGAACCCTTTGTTTAGTATAAGAGTTTGCAATCCTGATCGGTCACTGGATGATAAGATCTCTATCAGAAGTGACTCTTCCAGTTAATCTCAATGATGTAGAAGATAATAGTCTTTGATCTCGCAAAATAGAAGAAAAAGGATAATACCAGAGTCTCATACTTAATTGCTCGGTGGAAAGGGTTGACTTACTCCTTGAACCTACCGCTCCCTTAATAAAAAAAACCCTACCTATATAGAAAATATCCATGATGAGTTTCACTCACTGTTGATCCCTTTCAAATGCATTGGAGGGTTTCGGGATCTAGCTACCATTTCCCAATAGTTGAAAAACTCCATCACATAGACCAAATCAATGTCCTGAGTAATCCCATCAGCTTAGGGAAGGAGAATAAGAAAGGTAGAGGATGATATTGTTACACTTAAGTAGACCCCTATACCCACTCCTACCTCAAATACTACATCATTCTATAGGGATTTTCCTATGGATCATAAAAAAATGACCGCCTCATCAATATAATCAAAGAGATCAGAGGCAGAGATAGTTTGAGTATTTGAAAAAAAAGTTCTATTCCTTTCAGAACGAACATGTCCCTAGAAACTTCATCTCATCTTTGAAAAAAACATAGTCCTATTGAAAAATCCCAAGAAACCTAACAAAGTAGGTGATGAGGATATCCCAAACTATTTTACCTTCCATAAAATGTTGGGTAATCCCATACAAGAGTTTTTTTTTCAAGGATCTCCTATAATATATGGTTGATTCTAGGAAAGTGAAACTGAAAAATTCTCTAGCCTATGTGGCATATGTTTCTATTACTGATTCAGAGGAGTAAGACAAGTGGAAAGAAGATAAAAGAAAGAATTAATAGAAGTTAGATGACTAGATGGTCAGAAAAAACAAATAATCAGACTCATTTCATTCTACGAACATAGTAGAAACAACCAACTCTGCCTCCTTCCACTTCCTCTACAGCAAATCCAGCTTCATCAAAATCCCTATCCTCTGAAGGCCCATCCTCAAAGAAGTGACATGGACTTGAGGATAAGGAACAAATAGAATAATATGAGTTCATGTCATGTACAAATATTTCCTCGACCTTAGAATATTTCATGCCAACCATCTCAAAAGAATGAGCACAACCCTGCCAAACGACACAATAAAACTTAACCCCCAAGACAGAATCTTCATCAGATGAAGAGTTGATCTTCAGTTCTATTAATGGCATTCACTTAATGGATCCCTACACAAATTATGATTCTGATTATGAACCTAGTTTCCCTACACTTGATTGGGGAACTGGGGGATGAGGTCGTCAAGGTCAATCATATAGTAGAATACATGGTTGTGCTATAAGAAATTACTTCATCCACACCCCCTTTTGAACCATCTATGTGGATGAAACCCATGGGAAATCTCTCCAATGAGATCAATCAGAATAAGATATTTCTTCCTCCACACATGATAGGGTCTTCCCTGATATTATTATCTTGGAAGACCGATTAGAGGATACACCGCCAACTTCTCCATAAATAGGAAGGCCTGGACAAAATAATCCACCAAGAATGAGAACACTTCCAACTCCTATCCCAAAAGAGGGTCAATCCATGGTAGTAACATCATCTCCCAAGGCACATGAGAAAGGTAATATTCATGAGCGGAAATAAAGACCTCTGGATCAAAATTATGATTTTTTGGAGAAACTGGCCCATGTGATGGATATGTTATCAATACTGGATTCTCCAAATCTATCAAAAGACCATTGGGAAGAACTTATTGAGGATTTTTCAAGTCATCAAGAGTTTGAAGATGATGTCACTGTTGGTGAAGTATATCATGTGGAGAATGAACCTACAAAATTCCATGCAGTTATTTCCTTTACCGAACAAGATTAGGATACTATCATATAAGGACATGTCAGGCCCTTTTATGTATCTGGTAGGCTAGATGACATTGATATTCGATGATAATTCATTAACAATGGATCAGGAGTCAACCTCATCCAAGTTTTCACACTTTTACAACTAGGTATCAATGAATCGCACATATCTTCCTCCACATTTACATTACATGGTTATGATAAGAATGAGAAAGAACCACTCGACAATATCACACTCAGTACTCAGTTCACTGATCCTATCTATGATTCAGGGTTCATTGTGGTTCTCCAGGATACAACATTCAATGGTTTACTGGGAAGATCTTGGCTACATCATCATGCAACCATTCCTTCATCATACCCCCAATGTCACAAATATTATTTCAATGGTCAAATTGCAACATTATATGGTGACAAGGCCCCATTCAAATCCAAAAAAAACATAATACATTGATGTAAGATTCTTTCACAATGAATAAAAGGAAATAGTGGTTAATAATGTTGCCCAAATCAATACCCCAAATGGCATGGAGATGATCCCAACTATTCCATTCGACAAGATCAATCTAGAATACAAGTTCTCTATTAATAAAATTGAAAGGGTGGGACAAAATTCAAATTTTCATTCAGTATCTTCCATAATGTCAGTCAAGACAGTTGGGCCTAATGGCACGAAAGAAGTTATCAACTCTTCGAGTGATAACTAATGCTTGAATGAAAATGCCTTCATTCCGTCCCTGGAGCATCAACCACTACAACAAAAAATGGCATTTAAAAGCACTATTATTTATCAATGCTAGAAAAAAATAGTGATAAATGGCATATTTCTTAGTGTTAAGGAAAGTGATGATAAATCAAACCTTTCTTCACTGCTGATAAAGGGAACCTTTATCAGTGCTTTCCTTTTGGTGCTGATAAATATTTATTTCATGAGAACTTTTTTTGGAACTGATAAAGGACGGAATAAATAATCCGAAATAATTAAAAAAATAAAAATAAAAATTTATATTATTAAATAAATATTGCAAATTTTATTTATTAAATAATTATTGATAAAAATGATTAAATTGATTATACATTATTAAATATTAAACAATATATTAATTAGATAATTATGATAATTAATGTTATTAAATTTTATATATTAAATATATAAGCATATATTAATGTATATAAATATGATTTATATATTAAAAAAATAATGCGCTTTACATTAAATAGTCAAATATTTATTGAATAATGGTTTATAATTAAAAGTTAATATGAATTAAAAATATTGACCAACTGCATAGTACTCGACATATAATTGAATTTAGTTTGACTTTTCAATTTAACATTGATTAGATCTATGTTATTTTGATTCACATATACATAATTAGTTCATTTTTATATATAATGCACATGCATAAAACTTATCCATTTTTTCAATATTGTAAAAGTGTACTTATTTTTATGTTATTCAATTTTACTCATTTTTAACATATATAAATGCACTTAAAATTAGATATTCATTACTACTGTTAAAAAAATATTTGTAAAAAAATATTTATTAATAAATATATTTATAAATTCACATTTATGATTTTCATACATTTCTATATTTATAATTATAAATAAATAAATATATTTTTCTAAAGTATTTATATAATTATATATAAATAATTATTAAATTTAAATAATTATTAAATATTATAATAAATTGACTTAAAAAATGAATATATTTACTATATTTATATTTATATATTTATTTATTAAATTTATATAATTATAATTATATAAATATTTATAATGATATAAATATTATTATTTAAAAAAATTATATAATTATAAATAAATAATAATAAAATTTTTGTAATTATATTTAAATAGGAATATAATTACAATATTATATTTATATATATTTATTAAGTATATTTATTTATTTATAATTTTTTATTTATAATTATAATTATAAAACCTTTAACAATGTTTAAGTAATAATCCCTGATAAAAGCATCTTTATCATCACTTTTTTTGTATTGATAAAGATGAGGCTTTATCAGTGCTAAACAAAGAGCTGATCAAATGAAAATTTATTAACACTATAATTATAGTGCTGATAAATATTGGTTTTGTCACAACGTTTTAGCACATATATAGACCTACATTTTTCTATGCTAAAAATCGCTGATATAAGTGTCCTAATATAATTAAAACCCCCTAACCATTTGTGAACTCATCGCGATATGAAAATATTTCTACAGAAGCCACCTGCTGCTAATGCTTCTCCTTGGTTAATCGAAGATCAAATCACACCACTCGACTGACTCCAATTGCCCGAACATCTCACCCGACATCCTGTGTCTTATTGTAGTTAGGGTTTTCAAAGAGGGTCTCATATTTTCCTTAACCTAGAGAGGTAGTTCTTATAATTTTTATTGTGTATTTTTGTTTTATTTTTGATTTCTTCTTTGACGATGTCGTTATTTTTGTTCCAATGATTGTATAATACAAGGTATGACTTCTAATTTTCTTAGTTTCCAATTTTTATTCAACTCCTGATTGGTCATTGAGAATTTATTGTTTCTGGAATCGATGGTGACACATAGAGTCAAATGGAGTTTAGTTTGTTGTTTTATTTTGTTTACATTTCCCGAATTGATCACCCAAAGTTATTATACACATTTTTCATTATTTATTTTATCAATGTATTCCATAAATGTGAAATTATTGAAATTGAAACCATGGATTTTTTTTGTGAGGGAGTTTAAAGTGGGTAAAGGGGTTTCTTTTATATTACACCGCTTCATATCTTCCATTTTCAACTTATCTGGGTTAGTGTGGTAATCCAATGTATGGATGCATCATGGAAGTTTTTATTTTAATTTTTATTTATACTATTTTTATTTATTTTTTGGGCCAAATCATTTCCACTGGGTTGTTTTTCGTGCCATTATGCATGTTTCCAACCCGAGGGGAATCGAGAATGTCCCTTGGAAACTATTAGGGGCCAGCTTGGGTGTTTGATATATTGTTATCTTGTATTGTTTTGGAAACTATATCTGTGGTTAAATGTGTTGTACCTTTTATTAATAATCCAAATTCCTATTTCTATACACTTTTAAAAAAAATATTTTATTTTTCTCCTTCTTTATATTAATCCAACATTATTTATAAATCCTTTTAATAATAATATATTAAATATCATACCTTGATGATATGTACTATTTTCCAACTACATTATAATTTTTCATCATCATCATACTCCCCCTCTCTCACTGATTTTAAAAAAATCCTTTTTAGATTAATGGTTTTTAGTTATTCCACTTTTTTTGAGACCTATGTACGACTATAAGACATTATAATTGCTTGCTCAGAAATATAGATTTTCAAGAATTTTACCCCTTTTGAGTATTTATTTAACTAATAACAAATGGATTTCCATGGAGTCACTTTGATAATAAGCTATATGAAATGTAGAAAAATAGTTTTTCAAACCTTTTTACTATTAAAAAATGGCATATAATGAATCTCCCACACTCTATGATATAGATTGTCATCCCACCCACAACATTTAAAAATTTTATTCAATTTTTAATGGGTGTGAACATGGGTATTCAATATTATTTTTAATATCTATAAAACACTTCCCTCACATACATGGATTGGGAAATAAATATCCTATGAATCACATGAGTCACCTATAAATGAAGGAAAATGTCAACTCACTAATCATCAACATTTAAATAGTGTTCATTGTTTATGTACAAAATTATTATCATCATTCATCTCTTGAACCTATAAATATTATGTCATCCACATTGATAAACTCTTTCAATATATCCATAAAATTATTTTTTATGTAATTATTATGATCAATTCCTCATTTTTTAAATTAAATTTTCTTTAATAAATCATCTAACCTTCAATACCATGTTCTCTGTTCTTATTTCTATTCATAGATCACCTTTTTAAATTTATAAACATTTTTCTCCTATTAAAGAATAAGAAAACTATCTGTTTATTTGATGTAATTCCTATTCATGTAATCCATTAGTAAATTATAATTTTACATCCACTTGGAGTGCCTTCAATTTCTTTGGGATGAGTCAGTGTGGTGATATGACATTCCAAGGCTCTTGAGATGTTTTCAAATATTTTTATACCATTTATTTTAAATGTAAAAATTCCTTAGGTTCCTACATCACTTGTTCCAACACAATTTTATCTCTTCTATTTGATTTAATGGAAGTTTATTATTCTTGTTTATCATATTTGAGTTTCTTATTATTCCTTAATTGCCTATATTAAATTTTAATTTTTAAGGGATTTACGAAAGAATTTACATGTAGTAATTCTTTTTATAAACTCAATTACCCATTATCTTTAACATACTAAAATTCATTGAAATAATCAATCTTTGAGTTTCCCTTATTATAATTGTATATAACATACAGTTTTGATAATGAATATCTTATGTGTATATATTTATATTTTGTTTGAAATCAATCTTTTATTAACCCAATAGGATGGATATGAACTTAAAATGGATGCACGCTAATCATTTGACATAAAAATATGAAGATGGATTTAAAGAGTTAATCATGTTTGTTAGAGAGCATTCATACAACCCTTAAAAAATCCTCTATCCATGTTTAGGTTTTTTTATTCAAAAAAAATTAGTCTAGATGAGTTGGAAGAATATTGATGTCTATTTGGAACTATTGATCAATGGAGTCAAAAAAGGATTGGTTGTGAATCACTCACAAAGATTATAACCAAACTAATTATTCTCTATGAACTTCACTATAGTTGGTTAAATACCACTTAGTATTTCATTTGAGACATGCATGAATAATCTCCACCACAATCTGACACGTGGAGTGATCAATATGATCCAAGTGCGTTTTTTATTTGAAATAGACGTCAATTTTTTTAAAAAGGAAAACTGACCTACTCAAAACCAAGAAAACCCATTAATTTTTTTTAAATACTTTAGTAAAATGATCCAAATGTAATTTTTAATGAGTAATAATCATCCATACCTCAATCTGATACACAATGTGATCAGTATGAGTCAAAGTGAAACTTTCAATTTTAAAATGACACTTTAGTAAAAAAGACATTTGACATAATCAAAACCAATAAAACACGTCCATATTGTTCTGATACTTTAGTAAAATGATACATATGTCATTTGGGATGTTTATAAATCATTCTCACCTCAATCTAATGCATGGTCTGACCGTTATGACTCAAATTGCATGTTTTTATTTAAAATCATCAAAAAATTTACTGAAATGAATAATTGTCCTAATCAAAAACAAGAAAACACATTATTATTATTTTGATACATTATGAAAACAATCCATATGTCATTTTTTACTTGTATGAATCAGACGCACCTAAATCTGATACACGATGTGCCCGGTATGACTCAAAGTGCCTTTTATCAGTTCAAAATTGACATTATAGTTCGAAAAGTGTCATCACTGAAAACCAATCAATTGTGATCATATATTCTTTATAATTTATAAAAAATATTCATATTTCATTTTTGACATGTTGGAATCTATTTCACATCAATACAATACACGATGTAATCAGAATGAGTAAAAATTGGATATTTCCAGTTTAAAATGACATTTTAGTAAAAAATACAATTGGCATACTAAAAGATTGAGAAAACAATTTAATATTGTTTTTATACTTTAGTAAAATGATACATAAGTTATATGAGACATGTAGGAATAAACTACACCTCAATTTGATGCAATGTGTGAACAGTATGACTCAAAGTACATCTTTTTTATTTTCAATTGTCATCAATTTTAGTAAAACAGACAACTAACCTACTCAAAACTAAGCATACACATTCTGATTATTTTAATACATTACAAAAATGATCCATATGTCATTTGTGACATATAGGAATCACCCACACCATATTCTGATACATCATGTGCCTGATATGACTCAAAGTGTCCATTATCAGTTTAAAATCGACATTTTAGTTAAAAAAAATCACACACTGAAAACTGATGAAATAAGGTCATACTTTCATGATAATTTTGGAGAATTATTTATATGCCATTTTTGATGTGTTGGAATCTGTTTCACATCAAATTGATACACTATGTGATAGGAATGAGTCAAAATTGTATGTTTCTGGTTTAAAATGACTTTTTAGTAAAAAAGAAAACAGATGTACTCAAAACTAAGCAAACACATTCAAATTGTTTTGATACATTAGGAAAAAGATCCAATAGTCATTTGAGATGTGTTGTAATTAGCCTCACCAAAAAATCGATGCATGATGTGATCGGTATGACTCTAATTACATCTTTTTATTTAAAATTGACATCAATTTTAGTAAAATTAACACTTTCTGTGAATTTATTTCTTTATAATATTACTAACAGAATAATTTTTTTTCTTATATAGGTTTGTACTTTTTCTCGAGTAGGGGTGGTGTGTTCGGAAATATCATGTGTTGGGTTAGGATTAAAAGTTAATGGAACATTGATGTTTTTGAATATATGTAATAATTTGTATTTATGTAATTGTATGAACCAATGTTTGAAATGTATATAATATTGTTTTTGTTTTGTAAATTTCATCTCATTTAAATCATGTATAGAGATTTTTTTTGGATATCCGGTGTTTTTTTAGTGTTATGGTGTGCTATAATAGCACATTGTAGTGGTGCCATAGTGTGGCTCATTATCATCGATTTTAAAAGCACTGATAAAGGCCATAGTTATTAGCACTCATAGAAGCAATGATAATGGTATATTTTATCATTAGTTAAAAAGAGATAATAAATGGTTTTTTTAGTGGTGCTAAACTAAAGCGCTTATAAATGGTTCCTTTATCAGTATTTCTTTTAGCGTTGATAAAAGACATGGGCTTTTAACCTCTCTCATGTAGTCAACACTTTTATAGTGCTGATACAGGCTATTTATAGCATTGTTAAAGGCTGTTTTTGTAGTAGTGAACAAATCATGGTTCTATAAACTAAATTGGATAAAACTGTCATGACTGTAGGATAAGGTGAAAAGACTCATTCTCATTCCCTTGTTTTCCCTTTAGGACTCCAATAAGGCTTCATTACAACAAGTGATCCTAAAATGGTTGACTGATCCTCCAAATGTTTGAATGGAGACTACCCTCTTCCATATGTTGAACATGTTTTATCACTTCCTCCACATGAAGAAGCAGAATAAGTGGATCATGAGGAAGAGGAATAAAAAGAATATCTTAGGTATGACCCTCCAATATTTTAGGAAGGAGTCTCCATCACTATTGATGAACTCAGAGATATAAATCTGGGTACAAAAGAAGATCCACTCCCCACTCTAATTAGTACGAACTTGACTCATGAAGAATAAGAGGAATAAAACTATTTCTTAAAGAAACATTGAGATGTGTTTTCCTATAATTACACAGAGATTCCGGGAATTGACCCTGAGGTGGCCACCCATCATTTGGATTTTCCATAAGATCATCAGGGATACAAGAAAGCAGCCAGGAGGACACACCGGGATCTTACCTCCACAATTAAGGTTGAAGTGGACAAACTCATCAATGATGATTTTATACGATATGTACAGTACCCACAATTTCTAGCCAACATTTCCCCTATGAAAAATAATAATGGTAAAATCATAGTTTTCATTGATTTTAGAGATAAGAACAATCATTTTCCTAAATATGACTTCCCAGCTCCAATTAAAGAATTATTGATTGATGCAAGATCCAGTTATCAGGACCTATGATTCATAGATGGATACTCTGGGTACAATCAAATATGGATGGCCCTAGAAGATGAAGAATCCACAACCTTCAAAGCACCTCAATGCGTATTCTTCTCATGGGTAATTCCTTTTTTCTTGAAGAATGCTGGTGTATATACCAATGTGTTATGCATCACATCTTCAAAACATTCTTGGTAATGTTTTTTTAATGATATGTTGATGATCTAATGGTGAAATACCAACAATGCTCTGATCACTTGGCTATTATAGAAACCATATTTAGTAAGCTTCTATAGCTTAATCTAAAGACGAACCCCTTGAAATGTTCGTTTATGGAAACCTCAAGAAAACTTCTTAGCTTCATTATATGCCATCATGGAATCAATGTTTATCCAAAGAAGACTAATTCTATCCATGTAATTTCACCTCCTCAAAAGTTGAAATATTTTATAGTACTTTAAGGACACATTTCCTATATTCAGTGATTCATAACCAACCTCACTAGAAAATTTTTACCCTTCACCAAATTGATGAAGAAGGGGGTGAATTATCAGTGTACCAATGAATGTCCAGAAGAATTTAATTCCCTCAATAAATACATCTTGAGGCTACCAGTATTGATGCCACATGTTGAATTAAACCCTCTCATTCTATACAAAATATCCTTAGAGTGATCCCTAGGTTATTTCCTCACACAAAAGAATGATGTTGGGAATGAAAATATAATTTATAATCTCAGTCAAACCATGATCAATGAATAGTATCGATATTCATATGTTGAGAATAGTTTCATGGTTTTAATATTTCTAGTTAGAATATGAGGCACTACCTAGAGCACAGATAGATCCACTTGGTTTCTCATAATAACACGATCAAATTTATCATCATTCGTCCTATGCTCATAGGTCCATTGGAATGGTGGGCAGTTATTCTAAAATAGATTGATATATAGTTTTTGGCTCAAAAAGAAGTGAAAGTTAAATCCTTATAATTATTATTTAGTGATCACCCATATGAATAAGAGATTCCATTAAATACTTAACTAACTGATAAAGAAATATTCTCTATTCAGAATAGCCTGTGAACATGGGAGATGTATTTTGACGGTGCTTCCAGAATTCCAATGGGGAAGAGAATGGAAGACCCTAAGTGTAACAAAGTTATATTATTAACTGTTATTCTATACCTAAAGAATGAATTGCTTCCATATAACTTCATATTATCAAAAGGTGGTACCAAAAATGATTCATAATGTCATTCATTAATTAGAGGCATGGAATTGTCACTCCAAGTACCAGTGGATCACCTAGAAGTGAATGGTGATTCAGAATTAATAATAAAGTATATCAATGGGGAGTATTTGAGTATAATGGAATAGATAACCCACCTGTGTGATTATGTATAAGAGTTAATGGAAGAATTTATTTGATAGAAAACATTAAACCACATCCCATGATCACAAAATGATCAGGCAGATGCGTTCGCAAATGCAGCTACAACTTTTTCAGATCGAAATAGGGATGAAAAAATCATCAGTATTTCCCACCACTGAATGGTTTCACATTTTTTTCATATCAGAGTAGAAAAAGGTCAATGAAATCAGTCCCATCCCTAATCCATATATCCCTACTACAAGATTTATTTCACCCATAGTGTAATATCTCTAATATGGTATACTCCCACCAGACAAAGTTGGAAGAGAGAAGATCGGGCAGTGAGTAGCTAATTTCACTCTTTATGATGGCCCAAATAATAATAAATTACTCTACATGTGAGTCATTGATGGGGTCCAAATCAGATGTGTTTATATAGAAGTGACTAAAGATGTTATGGAAAAAGTACATGTAGGAGCCTATGGTTCCCACCAATCAGGTTATAGGCATTCTGGTCAAATATGAATACTTGGATGCATTTTTCATCGATGACGCAATATTATACAAAATTCACTAGGAAGTGTCATCCCCACCAAGTGCATGCCAATTTCATTCATCAAACCACTGAGTTTTGACATACAGCTAAATAATACTATAAATTTTTCACATGGTGAATTGATGTTACTAGACCATATCCTTCAGCTACAAATAAGTAGTTCAACTACATCCTTACTGCTATTTATTTCTTCTCCAAATGGGATGAGGTAATACCCCTCAATGATATCAGAGTCAAAATCATTGTTATATTTTTCAATGTTAATATCATTACCAGATTTGGCGTGCCTCATACCATTTTGATAGACAATGGAAGAAATTTATGCTCTACTAGGGTGGAGAAGCTATATCAGAAATACAATATCAAATCCTACCATTCATCTTGCTATCATTAAATGGTCACTTGATAGATAAAATATTTTAAAAATACTCTATCAAAAATACTCTAGAATATGGGGGATAAAGATAAAAAATATTCGCATGATAAGATCTTTCATGCCTAAATGGGATTATCATACTTCTACCCGCATTGCTACATGAGCAACCCCATAGTCATTGGTGTATGAAATAGAAGAAATCATTCCCATTGAGTTGCAGTTTACATCGCTCTATATTTCCATTCATGACCAGCAATTCCTGGATGAGAAATCCTAGAAACAAATGGATGAGCTAGAGTGACTGGATAAAAAGATATTTCACACTTTTCTCCACCTGAAAGTTTATCCAAATCATATTCCATGATCCTTTAACAATAAGGTTCATCTTTGTTCATTCCAACAAGGAGAATTGGTACTAGTCCTTAAGACTCTGATGATACCATGAATGAAGCCTCTAAAGCTTGATCCAAAGTGGGAGGGACCTTACTCCATACATAAGGTCCACACTAATGGAGATTATTCCTTAATATTAATGTATGGATAACTCATTACAACCCCATCCAATGTAAGGTTCATAATGAATTACATAGTGTAATCACATATATTTCGTCCTAGTTTTATGATTTAAAACTCTGTAACAACCATCATCTTATCTACATAATATTAAGCTGCATAGAACCATTTGTATCTATGTTTCATGACATTAAACTGTATAGCATCATCATCCTAGTTGCATGATGTTGAACTGAGTAACAACCATCATCTTAGCTATAAGATGTTAAATTGTATCGCACTATTTTCATCCATGTTTTAAGACATTTAATTGTGTAGCATCATAATCCTTACCACATGATGAGAAACTGCATAACATGTGGTCCAAGAAGAAATACATTAACCTACATAACAAAAAATTTCCTCACCACATTATGTTAAACTATATAGTTAATGTATCCCTTATTTGATGTTATGAAATCCCCATGATACCAAGACTAGAAATTCCTTTTGGTCCCTCAAAATATGAGTAGATTCCATGTTCAAACCTCACTCACTTCATTTTCACTCCCTAATGGAACTTGAGACTCCCTATATTTGGATCAAACCTGCATAGGGGAAGAATTTTCAACAACTATGTGTGGCTTGATTCTTTCCCCCAAAAAGTTATGTAGTGACACTTGGGTCATATCCCCTGGTCTGTTTATAATGATTCTTTCATGTCAGGTTACCTCATGTCCTCACTACATGATGATAAACTACACAGTTCACCAGTAAATATGTGTGGATCGATTCACATTTCAATGATATATGTAGTGATGCCTATATCTCTAATCTTGGGTCCAACAACATCCATAAAGAAACAATTTCCCTTTTTTTGTGTATAAACTAAATCCATATCGAGAATATCTCCATAACAAATGGATTGATTCTCATACTATTTTTTGTCTTAATCCCAATATTTAATATGGAAAATATTAAAGCCCCCTTTATCACATCAAACCTCATTTTGTGTGGGAAAATTTATCATGAACTATGTGTGTCAAGATTATTTCCCCATCAAGATACATAATGACACTCATATATTCTATCTTTGGTCCATCCAAAATGTTTATAAAAATCTCTCCTCACCCCCTATGTGCATGCATCAAACATACACATGGATCATTTTCAATAACTAATAATGGCTTGATTCTCATCCAGTTGAAATACATAGTGACACTAAGATATCTAATCCTAGGTCTAGCCACAATTTTGGAAAATAAAACCCCCTTTATTTTCCCCATGCATGAACTAGATATGCACAGAGAACCATTCCAAGAATTATGCCTTGATTCTCATTACAATTAAGATGTGTGGTGAAACCTAAACTTAATTATTTTGTCCCAACCATCAGTCGGGAGGTTATCAAAATTCCCCTTTCCCACATCAATGTATTCTTGGTGTGGTAAAAAACTTTTAAAAACTAAGTGTGTCATGATTCTCATTTTATTGAGATATATAGTGACACCCAAATTTCTAATCATGGGTCCAGCTGTAATTAAATTATAAAACCCTTTACTTTCTATGCATGAATATGATCTACATAGAGATCCTATTATGGACCACGTGAGGCTTGATTCTCACCTATATTAGATACGTTGCGATTCCCAGACATTCATTCTTGGTCTCAAACTCAATATTTCCATCACATAAAGTTAGTTCACCTTCGTCCTTACCGCATGATGTTAAACAACATGGAATTCCAAGAAAAATGCTTGGTTTGATTATCATTCTATTGAGATATGTAGTGAAACCTGGGTCATATCCTCTAGTCTAGCCGCAACATAAAATCCACCACTCCCTATTTATGGATCAGACTTTCATGGGGAAATTCTTCAAGAACTACATGTGGCTTAATTCTCACTCATATGAGATACATAATGACACACAAACTCTAAATCTTGGGACCAGTCACAACATGATGCAAATAATTCCTCTTTTCTCCCATATATGAGTTAGATCTATGTTAAGAGATTCAATACGAGTTCTAATCTTATGAATGAACCTGTATTTAAAGAAACCCCCTTATCCCCCACTTATGAATACAATCGGGTGAGGGACCATTATTTAAGATCTAGGTGTGGCTTAATTATCATTTTCATTAAGATATTAAGTAATTTCCAAATCTTCAATCATCTGCATCAAAACATAAAAAATCTCATACTCTCCCATGTACGAGTCAGATCCACATGGGGAGATCCGATATGAGTGCCCACTTTACACATGAACCCGTATTTGTTAGAACTACGTGTGACTTGATTCTTACTCCAAAAAGATATGTAGTGACGCTTGGGATCTATAGCATACCCATCCACAATATCCCTTTTCACATTCAAATCATCCATTTCCTTTCTGAAAGTAGTTAAACTGCATGAACAATGTCCTTTCCGCATGACTTTAAAATGCATGGTACCTATAGAACTATGTGTGGTTTGATTCTCATCCCATTGAGATACGCAGTGTATCATAGGACTTACAACCTGGCCCTAACCATAGGGTAAAATATAATTACCTCCCCCTCCTATATACAATAAAATATATATTCAAAACTATTTATTTTGGGTCCTCTCCTTAGATATGCCCTATAGAAACCAGAGATTTCATGATTATACATATCATTCAGATCTATGAAAGGGACCCCAAAATCATAGACAACATCGATATGATGCTTTATTTGTGTATTGAACAATACCCCTTTTATATTTCATACTCATAATATTGAATACCTTTAGATCTCCATAACCTTTTCTTGACATTTTTTGGCCGAATGTCTGAAACATGAGAGCTCCTTTTCTGGACTGTGCAGTAGGTGCCCCCATTTTTCTTGCATATATCGCCCCCATAATGGGGTTTTTAGCCAAAGGATTCCACTTTTTGACTATTTAGTATTATCCCTATATGTAATTTCATAAAATAGCCCTCATAATGGGGTTTTCAACCAACTATAAATTCATTATTGGGAGAATACTCCTTTGTCCCTTTAAATTTTGATAATGGTATATTGGAACCCGCAAATCAATGGCCATCCTTCGTATATTTGTATGAGATGCATTATGCCAACCTAAAAGTATCCAAGACCATGGTTAACACTTTTCCCCTTTAATTTTTTCATGCCATACAAGAATAATGATGGACTACTTCACCACATACCATACATCATTTCTACAATCTTGTGGTCCTAGCCATATGACCTAAAACTGCAGGCACCAGAATTCCTGTATTTGGGTCAGACCTATGTAGAGAATCTATTTCCCAGATTCTTTTGAAATTTATATATGAAATACCTCTTTTGTATTTAGTTACATTCACCATAAACCAAACTCTATTTTTAAGAAAATCAGAATCTCTTAAACTTTCATCAACTTTTAGTGATAGAATGTCAGAATTATTGAGAGCTCTATTCCCTGAACATGTTATACGTGCACCAGTTTGCCTCTAACAACCTGAAATTTTGAATAAATATTGTTTCCTAATTTTGTGTGTTACTTTATTTTATACTCAACAAAACTGTTTCATTTGATAACATGAGTATAATTAAAATGAGACCATTGGGTTTTGATTGTTATATGACCGCTGGTCAATATGACCACTGTAAACTAAACGTTTCGATTATTGTCTCTAAATACAAGTGATCTTGGTTAATTAATATAGAAAGAAGATTCAATGGCCTCATCCGGTAGTCTTGGGCCAATCGAAGCCCATCTAGCAGAACTTGGGAAGGAGGTAGCACCACTGGGCTTTTCTCTGGACCAAACCCAAGTCGAACTTCATCGTGTGAAGCTAGAATGAAATCGCCTTCACGAGAAGTTCAAAATGATAGAAATTACTACTCGTGCAATGTGGGCTGAGCCTCCCTCGAATTCTCTCACCTAAGCACACCTTACACTTAGGTCATATGTTGGGGTTATAAGGGGCTATGTAAGGAGACCGTAACTGCTTTGTGTAAACTTTTGAGATAAATAAAATTTTGTTTTCTTCTTATGGTGAATTTTGTAAATTTTCAAATGTTCGGATAAATGTAGGATGTATATTATTGATGAATTTTATAAAAAGGATATTTTAAAAATGTTTATATAAACCTTAAATAAATAAAAATGTGTAATGATTTTCAAAAAATGGTCTTCTACAATTATGTTCGGTACGAAATTTAGAGTCTAATAAGATCAACTTAATTTTTGATGAATATTAAATTATGAATAGTAATTTTATGCTTAGGATTAGTAATGTGATTAAATAGATTAGTAATCTCACTTAAAGAAAGTATTAATATAATCTAGGCACCTTGATTAAGTAATGTGATTCAATAAAATAGGTAAATAACTATTTCAGAAATTATTAGTCAAGTATTAGTTTTTTTCAGGTGAATAGTGTTTTTTAATAAAAAATTAAATTAAAAATATTTAGAAAATTATTTTTATAAAATGGACTTTAGTTTTGAATTCAGAACAACAATATTATGCTAAGGTAATTTTTGGGGGTTTTTCTGAAAAAAATGAATTTTCAGTAAATAGTGTATTTATTTAAAAATTAAATTAAAAATATTTAGAAAATTATTTTTATAAAATTTAGTTCATTTTTGAAATCAGAGCATCGATATTTGGTTAAGGTAAAATTTTGGGATTTTTCAGAGAAAGCTGAATTTTCGATGAATAGTGAAAATACAGTTTTTAAGTTATGGGTGTTTGATGACATCATTAAATGATGTATTAAGTATGTAATCAATATGTTAGACTTATGAATAGTAAGATAAGTTATGAGGTGTCCCAATTGGCCAATACCATGGGAAAATACCATGGGCAAGCCCATGGTTTTTCCAATACCACCAATGAGGTGTCCCTTGGCCATTAATGCCTTGTCCCCTCACTTTCCCTATAAATACCCACCCTTTCCTCCTTTATTTTTCACTTCCAACTCTCCCCCAACTAAGCTATGGTCTCATTACCTCCCAAGGAGTCCTCCTAAGGTGCCCCCAAGACCTCAAGGTCCCGACCTTCAAGTTTTAAGAGAAACGTTTTAAGGTAAGGGATCTTACCTCTCTCTTTCTTTCCAAGTACTATCTTTTATGTCATTTCTTTTATGATCCATGTTCTTATGTTGGGGATGTTCTTTTATATTCATCCTACTTTCCTTTTCATTTTCTTATGATGAGATACCCCCTATTTCTCTCATCAATTCATTTTAAGAATGTTGAAGAGGCGCTGTTAGGCTGCCGAATTTTTAAGGGATTCTTTCACCCTTCTCATTTTCAAGATCTATTTTCAAGTCAAGTCTTTCAAGTTCCTTTTTATTTTGTTGGGGTATAATCTCTAAATCTATAATAATGATATTTTATGTTCATATGATGACATACCCTATTTTATCTCTTCAATTAATTTTTTTGAAGTTTTAAGTGACGTCGTTAGGCTGCCGAATTTTCATAAGAGAAATCTTATTTTTGTCTTCCTTCAATGTTTTTCATTTCATATGGTATGTATTTAAAATTTCATTATCATGTTCTTATATCCATTATATTCTGTACCTATACTATTTTATGGATCATTTATGATTGGGTGACCTATGTGCCCTCTCTTTTCAATATTTTCTAAAACCCTATAACATAGTCGTTATGCTGCAGAATTTTCGTCTCAAAATACCTCTCTCTTTTTCTCAAATTATTTTATTTTATTAAGTGAATACTAAAAGATATTTCTTATACAAGGGTATTCACATATATATCAAAAATTTCTATTTTAAATTCTGGGATTTACATACATGAAACCCGCTTTCCTTTTCCGTGGGTTTAAAGTAACATAAAGATCATGTCTTTAAAGCAGTTTTTAAAACGTTATGATTATGAAAGGAAACCCATTTATTTTAAGCTATATGGGTTATTTATGAAATGTTTGATGATTATATATGTGTCTCACATGATAAGAAAGTAAAAATTTAAGGGTGTGCCTTGATAGCGCTCTAATGCATTGGGTAAAGACTTAATCTCAAGAGATGACCGTTTTTTAACGACGCCTTGGTGAATAACCTTGGTAATTTTTAATGAAACCTTGGGGATGGACCTTGGTGAAATGGAAATGATTGTCTATGTTAAATGTTGTATCAAAATCTTCAAGTTATGAAATACGTTATTTTTATTATGATATTCCTCATGATTTCTTTCTCGTGCCATAAAGTTTTTTTTCATGACTTTATTGATGTATCTCAAGTTCACATGTTAAATGTTTCCCCTTGTTTCCCTTACTGGGCCTTCTACTCACCCCTTTCTTTTGATGTATTTCCCTAGGTTATGAGATGCAGTAATGAACCTAGGATGAACATAAGGATAATCCCTTCAATAGTTTAAGAAGAATGTTTTATGTTTTCATGTTTTAAGTTCCTGGTTTCCAAGACACTAAACCTTAAAGATCCTCAGTTTTGTATAATGTAATGAAATTTTATGTGATAAAAAGGTGGGTTGTTGTAGTTGGTATCAAAGGATGGTTTAGTTATTTTTGGAAATTAGGATATGAAAACTTTAGGAATAACCCTATATAAAAGTTTAAATATAGGAAATCTTCCTAGTATTTTGGTGAGTATTGAGTAAGTGGTTTATCAAGGAAATACATCCTTATCTGGATACGAGTAGGTAGAGGTGGCTCTGGCACAGATGTACATAGGGGTAAAACCCGAAAACACTGCTTGAGCTAGACTTGAACGTGAACTGGTACACGAAAACGGGCCTTGCTGCACTCTTGGTTACGACACTCCCAGGGGATATGCTTTGGTAAATTCATAATCTTAGTATGAACCATTATTAAAGGAACAAAGATAAAATAAAATAAAGATTCACATAAGAAGATATGATCATGGATAACCTAGATTGGAACATAGGGGATCAAAAGTTAGGATATACTTTTCTTCTACAAGTTTATCCTTCTATGCTTAAAGTTTCCTTTTCATGATTATTGGATAAGTATTTAAGCCCCTAATTATACTTTATTTTCTTAGTTAATGGCGGGAAATAGAAGAACATGTCCCAACAACCAATGTGATAAGAAATGTGATGATTGACCTATTAATGTGATAGAGATGATGAGAGATCAAGTTGAACATATTGTGATTATGCCAAACCAGCTATCAAAAATCACAATTAATAATTGGTACCTAGTTGAATGCCCAAATTCATCAAGGAATAAGAATACGAAGTCTTAAGGATTTTCATCTGATAAAGTTGATAAGGGAAAGAAGACCCAATTTCCTTTGTGAAAAAAGTGTGGAAAGGGTCACCAAGGAGAATGTCACAAAGGAACTGGGAGATGTTTTAAGTGTGGGGTGATAGGGTATAAAGTAGCAAATTTCTTCAAAAAAATGGATAATGTGATGAATAGAGATAAGGGTTGATCTAATGTACCTTATACTTTTCAATGTCATAAATGTGGAGAAGTTGGACATTATCCAAGGCAATTCTCTCTTATAAGGGATGAAAATCATGATGAGCATCAACAATCTTCAAGGAAAAGGGAACAATGCAAGTCCAATGATGAGATGGATCATGATGACTAAATTACATGCAACTTGTTTGAAATAATTGTCTATGTCATGTTGTATTTTAGTTCGTTCTCTATGAGCATATCTTTAATGTTTTCTAAGAACATCGAGTCACTACCTAAGATGGATTTATATCATTAAGGAAAACTTCTATTATTATTTACCACTTGTTGATGTAGTGAAGCTATTCTTATTAAAAAAATGTGATTAGGGGATTAAAAGATGATTATTATTTTGGAAGACGTTCACTATTTTGGGAACCCTATATGATTGAGGTAAATAGATTACTACGGTATTTTCTTTGAGGAGTAAAGGTTGACTTATATTTTGAAGAATCGATGAATTTAAGGAAAACTTATGGTAATTTAGGTTACTTATAAAAATGATTAACCTATCTTGGGGAAAATGTGATTAGGTTAGTTACTTTTGTTATAAGATGATAAGAGTGGTTGGTGTTGTTTGGAGATGACTGATAAAGTCTATCTTGGAAGACTATGTTATGAGATCATTATTATAATTGGGTTTCAATATTATTTTGGTTTATTTTTAGGAATTTTAAGGACAGTTATTTATGTAATGGTCTATGATGAACTTTGGGTAGTACCGTGGAATTTTGAGGATTTAAATAAGTTTCCCTTCCTATGGGATTATTTATTTTTGAAGAGTTGTTTTATCTTACCCCTTCTATTTTTGGGATAATGTTTATAGATAGAAGAAATAGATAGTAAATATTTTGTGGATTATGTGATTCTATAGAAGATGATTCTTGAGCTTTGATGAGACCAAGTAGTTTTGAATGCTCGTCATTTGGAGAAAAGATTGGTTTTGGTAGAAACTTATTAAAGGATGAAACTCTACTTGAAGGTAGATATTTTTCCTTATGTTTTTGTTCTATGTAGTAAATGAATTCCTCAAAATTATGAAAAGGAATGTAAAACAAAAACGTTGTTGGTTTACGTTTCCTACTGGGTAATCAAAGGCCATTTACACACATCATAAGTTTGTGATTTTCTTGTGGTTAACTTTCTCCTAATCATGTTTTCTATCAATCTCCCTCAGAACTTGATGCTTTGTTTTCTCTTCCATTCCATGGTTTCCTACATGGAATCCTAGTATGGGTCAACTCGAATGACCTTTGTAATTCCCTTTCTTTCTTTTAAAGTAATAGTTTTTCTGACTCCTTTTCCGATGTGGGACTTTCAAAGAAATTTCCAAGCCCAATTTCAAAAAAATTGCCAGGACACAATTTCTTAAGGGGGGAAGAATGTAACGACCCGAAATTTTAAATAAATCTTGTTTCCTAATTTTGTGTGTTATTTTATTTTATACTCAATAAAACTATTTCATTTGATAACATGAGTATAATTAAAATCAGACCGTTGGGTTTTGACTGTTATATGACCTTTGGTCAATATGACCGCTGTAAACTAAATGTTTCGATTATTGTCTCTATATACAAGTGATCTTGGTTAATTAATATAGAAAGAAGATTTTATGGCCTCATCCAGTAGTCTCGGGCCAATCGAATCCCATCTAATAGAACTTGGGAAGGAGATAGCACCATTAGGATTTGCTCTGAACCAAACCCAAGCCGAACTTCATCGTGTGAAGCTAGAACGAAATCGCCTTTGCGAGAAGTTCAAACTGATAGAAATTACTACTCATGCAATGTTGGCCGAGCTGCCCTCAGATTCTCTCACCTTAGCACACCTTACACTTAGGTCCTATGCTGGGGTTATAAGGGGCTATGTAAGGAGACCGTAACCGCTTTGTGTAATACTTTGAGATAAATAAAATTGTGTTTTCTTCTTATGGTGAATTTTGTAAATTTTAAAATGTTTGGATGAATGTAGGATGTATATTATTAATGTATTTTAGAAAAAGGATATTTTAAAAAAAAATTATATAAACCTTAAATAATTAAAAATGTGTAATGATTTTTCAAAAAATGGTCTTATACAATTATGTTCGGTATGAAATTTAGAGTCTAATAATATCAACTTAATTTGTGATGAATAGTAAATTATGAATAGTAATTTTATGCTTAGGATTAGTAATGTGACTAAATATATTATTAATCTCACTTAAATAAGGTATTGATATAATATAGGCACCTTGATTAAGTAATCTGATTCAATAAAATAGGTAAATAACTATTTCAGAAATTATTAGTCAAGTATTAGTTTTTTGGGTGAATAGTGTTTTTTAATTAAAAATTAAATCAAAATTATTTAAAAAATTATTTTTATAAAATGAACTTTATTTTTTAATTCAGAACAACGATATTATGCTAAGGTAATTTTTGGGGATTTTTCTGAAAAAAATGAATTTTCGGTAAATAGTGTATTTATATAAAAATTAAATTAAAAATATTTAGAAAATTATTTTTATAAAATTGAGTTCATTTTTGAAATCATAGCATTGATATTTGGTTAAGGTAAAATTTTCGGATTTTTCTGAGAAATCTGAATTTTCGATGAATAGTGAAAATACAGTTTTTAAGTTACGGGTGTTTAATGACATCATTAAATGATGTATTAAGTATGTAATCAATATGTTCGACTTATGAATAGTAAGATAAGGTATGAGGTGTCCCAAGTGGCCAATACCATTGTAAAATACCATGGGAAAGCCCATGGTTTTTCCAATACCACCATTGAGGTCTCCTTTGGCCATTAATGCCTTGTCCCCTCACTTTCCCTATAAATACCCACCCTTTCCTCCTATATTTTTCACTCTCAACTCTACCCCAACGAATATATGGTCCCATTACCTCCCAAGGAGTCCTCCCAAGGTTCCTCCAAGCCCTCAAGGTCCCGACCTTCGAGTTTTAAGAGATACGTTTTAAGGTAAGGGATCCTACCTCTCTCTTTCTTTCCAAGTACTCTCTTTTATGTCATTTCTTTTATGCTCCATGTTATTGTGTTGGGGATGTTATTTTATATTCATCCTACTGTCCTTTTAATTTTCTTATGATGAGAGACCCCCTCTTTCTCTCATCAATTCATTTTAATAATGTTGATGTGGCGTCGTTAGGCTGCCGAATTTTTAAGGGATTCTTTCACCCTTCCCGTTTTCAAGATATATTTTCATGTCAAGTATTTCAAGTTCCGTTTTATTTTATTGGGGTATTATCTCTATATATATAATAATGATATTTTATGTTCATATGATTATATACCCTATTTGATCTCTTCAATTATTTTTTTCGAAATTTTAAGTGACGTCGTTAGGCTGCCGAATTTTCATAAGAGAAATCTTATTTTTGTCTTCCTTCAATGTTTTTCATTTCATATGGTATGTATTTAAAATTTCATTATCATGTTCTTATATCCATTATATTCTTTCCCTCTACTATTTTATGGATCATTTATGAGTGGGTTACCCATGTCCCCTCTCTTTTCAGTATTTTCTAAAACCCTATAACATAGCCGTTATGCTGCAGAATTTTCGTCTCAAAATGCCTCTCACTTTCTCTAAAATTCTTTTATTTTATTAAGTGAATACTAAAATATCTTTCTTCTAAAGGGGGTATTCACATATATATCAAAATTTTCTATTTTAAATTCTGGGATTTACATACATGAAACCCACTTTCCTTTTCCATGGGTTTAAAGTAACATAAAGATCATGTCTTTAAAGCAGTTTTTAAAACGTTATGATTATGAAAGGAAAACCATTTCTTTTTTGCTATATGGGTTATTTATGAAATGTTTGATGATTATATATGTGTCTCACATGATAATAAAGAAACATTTAAGGGTGCTCCCTGATAGCGCTCCAATTCATTGGGTAAAGACTTAATCTCTAGAGATGACCGCTTTTTTAACGACACCTTGGTGAATAACCTTGGTAATTTTTAATGACGCCTTGGGGATGGACCTTGGTGAAACAGAAATGATTGTATATGTTAAATGTTTTAGCCATATCTTCAAGTTATTAAATACGTTATTTTTATTATTATATGCCTCATGATTTCTTTCTCGTGCCTTAATGTTTTTTTTCATGACTTTATTGATGTATCTCAAGCTCACTTGTTAAATGTTTCCCCCTGTTTCCCTTACTGGGCCTTCTACTCACCCCTTTATTTTGATGTATGTCCCCAGGTTATGAGATGTAGTAATGAATCTAGGATTAACATATGGAGAATCCTTTCAAGTGTTTAAGAAGAATGTTTTATGTTTTCATGTTTTAAGTTCCTGGTTTCCAAGACACTAAACATTAAAGATCCTCAGTTTTGTATAATGTAATGAAATTTTATGTGATAAAAAGGCGGGTTTTTGTAGTTGGTATCAAAGGATGGATTAGTTATTTGTGGAAATTAGGATATGAAAACTTTAGTAATAACCCTATAGAAAAGTTTAAATATAGGAAATCTTCCTAGTATTTTGGTGAGTATGGAGTAAGTGGTTTATCAAGGAAATACATCCCTGTCTGGATAAGAGTAGGTAGAGGTGGCTCTAGAACAGATGTACATAGGGGTAAAACCCGAAAACACTGCTTAAGATAGACTCGAACGAGAACTGGTACATGACAATGGGCCTTTCTGCACTCTTGGTTACGACACTCCCGGGGGTTATGCTTTGGTAAATCAATAAGCTTAGTATGAACCATTTTTAAAGGAAGAAAGATAAAATAAAATAAATATTCACATAAGAAGATATGATCATGGATAACCTATATTAGAACCCAGGGGATCACAATTTAGGATATAATTTTCTTCTAAAAGTTTATCCTTCTATTATTAAAGTTTCCTTTTCATGATTATTGGCTAAGTATTTAAGACCCTTATTATTCTTTCTTTTCTTAGTTAATGGCGGGAAATAGAAGAACATGTCCCAACAACCAATGTGATAGGAAATGTGATGATTTCCCTATTAATGTGACAGAGATTATGAGAGATCAAGTTGAACATATTGTGATTATGCCAAACCAGCTATCAAAAATCATAATTAATAAATGGTACCTAGTTGAATTCCCAAATTCATCAAGGAATAAGAAGACGAATTCTTAAGGATGTTCATCTGATAAAGTTGATAAGGGAAAGAAGACCCAATTTCCTTTGTGAAAAAAGTGTGGAAAGGGTCACCAAGGATAATGTCACAAAGGAATCAGGAGATGTTTTAAGTGTGGGGTGATAGGGTATAAAGTAGAAAATTGCTTCAAAAAAATGTATAATGTGATGAATAGAGATAAGGTTTGATCTAATGTACCTTATACTTTTCAATGTCGTAAATGTGGAGAAGTTGGACATTATCCAAGGCAATGCTCTCTTAGAACAGATGAAAAGCATGATGAGCATCAACAATATTCAAGGACAAGGGAACAATTCAAGTCCAATGATGAGATGGATCATGATGACTAAAGTACATGCAACTTCTTCACAATAATTGTCTATGTCATGTTGTATTTTAGTTCTTTCTCTATGAGCATATCTTTAATGTTCTCTAAGAACATCGAGTTACTACTTAAGATGGTTTTATATTATTAAGGAAAACATCTATTATTATGTACCACATGTTGATGTAGTGAAGCTGTTCTTTTTAAAAAAAGGTGATTAGGGGATTAAAAGATGATTATTATTTTGGAAGATGTTCACTATTTTGGGAACCCTACATGACTAAGGTAAATAGATTACTACAGTATTTTCTTTGAAAAGTAAAGTTTGACTTATATTTTGAAGAATCGATGAATTTAAGGAAAACTTATGGTAATTTCAGTAACTTATGGAAATGATTAACCTATCTTGGGGAAAATGTGATTAGGTTAGTTACTTTTGTTATAAGATGATAAGAGTGGTTGATATTGTTTGGAGATGACTGATAAAGTATATCTTGAAAGACTATGTTATGAGATCATTATTATAATTGGGTTTCAATATTATTTTGGTTTATTTTGAGGAATATTAAGGACAGTTAATTATGGAATGGTCTATGATGAACTTTGGGTAGTACCGTGGAATTTTGAAGATTTAAATAAGTTTCCCTTCCTATGGGATTCTTTCTTTTTGAAGAGTTGTTTAATCTTACCCCTTCTGTTTTTGGGATAATGTTTAAAGATAGAAGAAATAGATAGTAAATCCTTTGTGGATTATGTGATTCTCTAGAAGATGATTCTTGTGCTTTGATGAGACCAAGTAGTTTTGAATGCTCGTTGTTTGGAGAAAAGATTGGTTTTGGTAGAAACTTATTAAAGGATGAAACTCTACTTGAAGGTAGATATATTTCCTTATGTTTTTGTTCTATGTAGTAAATGAATTCCTCAAAATTATGAAAAGGAACGTAAAAAAAAACGTTGTTGGTTTACGTTTCCTACTGAAGAATCAACGACTGTTTACACACATCATAAGTTTGTGATTTTCTTGTGGTCGACTTTCTCCTAATCATGTTTTCTATCACTCTCCCTCAGAACTAGAACCTTTGTTTTCTCTTCCATGTCCATGTTTTCCTACATGGAATCCTAGTATGGGTTAACTCAGGTGACCTTTGTAATTCCCTTTCTTTCTTTTAAAGCAATATTTTTACTGACTCCTTTTCTGATGTGGGACTTTCAAAGAAAATTCCAAGCCCAATTTCAAAAAAATTACAAGGATGAAATTTCTTAAGGGGGAAGAATGTAACGACCCGAAATTTTAAATAAACCTTGTTTCCTAATTTTGTGTGTTATTTTATTTTATACTCAACAAAACTGTTTCATTTGATAACATGAGTATAATTAAAATGAGACCATTGGGTTTTGACTGTTATATGACCGTTGGTCAATATGACCGTTGTAAACTAAATGTTTCGATTATTTTCTCTAAATATAAGTGATCTTGGTTAATTAATATAGAAAGAAGATTTGATGGCCTCATCCAGTAGTCTCGGGCCAATTGAAGCCCATCTAACAGAACTTGGGAATGAGATATCACCACTAGGCTTTGCTCTGGACCAAACCCAAGCCGAACTTCATCGTGTGAAGCTAGAACGAAATCGCCTTTGTGAGAAGTTCAAACTGATAGAAATTACTACTCGTGCAATGTTGGCTGAGCCGCCCTCAGATTCTCTCACCTTAGCACACCTTACACTTAGGTCTTATGCTGGGGTTATAAGGGGCTATGTAAGGAGACCGTAACCTCTTTGTGTAATCCTTTGAGATAAATAAAATTGTGTTTTCTTCTTATGGTGAATTTTTTAAATTTTCAAATGTTCGGATAAATGTAGGATGTATATTATTGATGAATTTTTGAAAAAGGATATTTTAAAAATGTTTATATAAACCTTAAATAATTAAAAATGTGTAATGATTTTAAAAAAATGGTCTTCTATAATTATGTTCGGTATGAAATTTAGAGTCTAATAAGATAAACTTAATTTTTGATGAATAGTAAATTATGAATAGTGATTTTATGCTTAGGATTAGTAATGTGACTAAATGGATTAGTAATCTCACTTAAATAAAGTATTGATAAAATCTAGGCACCTTGATTAAGTAATGTGATTCAATAAAATAGGTAAATAACTATTTCAGAAATTATTAGTCAAGTATTAGTTTTTTTCGGGTGAATAGTGTTTTTTAATTAAAAATTAAATTAAAATTATTTAGAAAATTATTTTTATAAAATGGACTTTATTTTTGAATTCAGAACAGGGATATTATGCTAAGGTAATTTTTGGGGATTTTTCTAAAAAAATGAATTTTCGGTAAAGAGTGTTTATTTAAAAATTAAATTAAAAATATTTAGAAAATTATTTTTATAAAATTGGGTTCATTTTTGAAATCAGAGCATCGATATTTGGTTAAGGTTAAATTTTGGGATTTTTCTGAGAAAGCTGAATTTTCGATGAATAGTGAAAATACAGTTTTTAAGTTATGGGTGTTTAATGACATCATTAAATGATGTATTAAGTATGTAATCAATATGGTCGACTTATTAATAGTAAGATAAGGTATGAGGTGTCCCAAGTGGCCAATACCATGGGAAAATACCATGGGCATGCCCATGGTTTTTCCAATACCACCAATGAGGTGTCCCTTGGCCATTAATGCCTTGTCCCCTCACTTTCCCTATAAATACCCACCCTTTCCTCCTTTATTTTTCACTCCCAACTCTCCCCCAACGAATCTATGGTCTCATTACCTCCCAAGGATTCCTCCCAAGGTTCCCCCAAGCCCTCAAGGTCCTGACCTTCGAGTTTTAAGAGATACGTTTTAAGGTAAGGGATCCTACCTCTCTCTTTCTTTCCAAGTACTCTCTTTTATGTCATTTCTTTTATGCTCCATGTTATTATTTTGGGGATATTATTTTATATTCATCCTACTGTCCTTTTCAATTTCTTATGATGAGAGACCCCCTCTTTCTCTCATCAATTCATTTTAATAATGTTGAAGTGGCGTCGTTAGGCTGCCGAATTTTTAAGGGATTCTTTCACCCTTCTCGTTTTCAAGATCTATTTTCATGTCAAGTCTTTCAAGTTCCTTTTTATTTTGTTGGGGTATGATCTATATATCTATCATACTGATATTTTATTTTCATATTATGAGATACCCTATTTGATCTCTTCAATTCATTTTTTTGAAGTTTTAAGTGACGTTGTTAGGCTGTCGAATTTTCATAAGAGAAATCTTATTTTTGTCTTCCTTCAATGTTTTTCATTTCATATGGTATGTATTTTAAATTTCATTATCATGTTATTATATCCATTATATTCTTCCCCTATACTATTTTATGGATCATTTATGAGTGGGTGACCCATGTCCCCTCTCTTTTCAGTATTTTCTAAAACACTATTACATAGCCGTTATGCTGCAGAATTTTCGTCTCAAAATGCCTCTCTCTTTTTCTCAAATTCTTTTATTTTATTAAGTGAATACTCAAAGATCTTTATTCTACAGGGGTATTCAAATATATATCAAAAATTTTTATTTTAAATTCTGAGATTTACATACATGAAACCCGCTTTCTTTTTCCATGGGTTTAAAGTAACATAAAGATCATATCTTTAAAGCAGTTTTTAGAACATTATGATTATGAAAGGAAACCCATTTCTTTTATTCTATATGGGTTATTTATGAAATGTTTGATGATTATATATGTGTCTCACATGATAATAAAGGAAAATTTAAGGGTGCGCCCTGATAGCGCTCCAATGCATTGGGTAAAGACTTAATCTCTAGAGATGACCATTTTTTTAACGACGCATTGGTGAATAACCTTGGTAATTTTTAATGACGCCTTGGGGATGGACCTTGGTGAAACGGAAATGATTGTCTATGTTAAATGTTGTAGACACATCTTCAAGTTGTGAAATATGTTATTTTTATTATGATATGCCTCATGATTTCTTTCTCGTTCCTTAAAGTTTATTTTTCATGACTTTATTGATGTATCTCAAGTTCACATGTTAAATGTTTCCCCTTGTTTCTCTTACTGGGTCTTCTACTCACCCCTTTCTTTTGATGTATGTCCCCAGGTTATGAGATTCAGTAATGAACCTAGGATGAACATAAGGATAATCCTTTCAAGTGTTTAAGAAGAATGTTTTATGTTTTCATGTTTTAAGTTCCTGGTTTCCAAGACACTAAACCTTAAAGATCCTTAGTTTTGTATAATGTAATGAAATTTTATGTGATAAAAGGCGGGTTGTTGTAGTTGGTATCAAAGTATGGTTTAGTTATTTGTGGAAATTAGGATATGAAAACTTTAGGAATAACCCTATATAAAAGTTTAAATATAGTAAATCTTCCTAGTATTTTGGTGAGTATTGAGTAAGTGGTTTATCAAGGAAATACATCCCTGTCTGGATACGAGCAGGTAGAGGTGGCTCTGGCACAGATGTACATAGGGGTAAAACCCGAAAACACTGCTTAAGCTAGACTCGAACGGGAACTGGTACACAAAAACGGGCCTTGCTGCACTCTTGGTTACGACACTCCCGGGGGATATGCTTTGGTAAATTAATAAGCTTAGTATGAACCATTATTAAAGGAACAAAGATAAAATAAAATAAAGATGAACATAAGAAGATATGATCACAGATAACCTAGATTGGAACCTAGGGGATCACAAGTTAGGATGTACTTTTCTTCTACAAGTTTATCCTTCCATGCTTAAAGTTTCCTTTTCATGATTATTGGCCAAGTATTTAAGCCCTTAATTATACTTTCTTTTCTTAGTTAATGGCGAGAAATATAAGAAAATGTCCCAACAACCAATGTGATAGGAAATGTGATGATTGACCTATTAATGTGACAGAGATGATGAGAGATCAAGTTGAACATATTTTGATTATGCCAAATCAGCTATCAAAAATCACAATTAATAATTGGTACCAAGTTGAATGCCCAAATTCATCAAGGAATAAGAAAAAGAAGTCTTAATGATGTTCATCTGATAAAGTTGATAAGGAAAAGAAGACCCAATTTACTTTGTGAAAAAAGTGTGGAAAGGGTCACCAAGGAGAATGTCACAAAGGAACCGGGAGATGTTTTAAGTGTGGGGTGATAGGGTATAAAGTATAAAATTGATTCAAAAAAATGGATAATGTGATGAATAGAGATAAGGTTTGATCTAATGTACCTTATACTTTTCAATGTCATAAATGTGGAGAAGTTGGACATTATCCAAGTCAATGATCTCTTAGAAGGGATGAAAAGCATGATGAGCATCGACAATCTTTAAGGATAAGGGAACAATGCAAGTCCAATGATGAGATGGATCATGATGACTAAAGTACATGCAAATTCTTCGCAACAATTGTCTATGTCATGTTATATTTTAGTTCGTGATCTATGAGCATGTCTTTAATGTTTTCTAAGAACATCGAGTCACTACCTAAGATGGTTTTATATCATTAAGGAAAATATCTATTATTATATAACACATGTTGATGTAGTGAAGCTGTTCTTCTTAAAAAAAGGTGATTAGGGGATTAAAAGATGATTATTATTTTGGAAGACGTTCACTATTTTGGGAACCCTGTATGATTGGGGTAAATAGATTACTACGGTATTTTCTTTGAGGAGTAAAGGTTGACTTATATTTTTAAGAATCGATGAATTTAAGGCAAACTTATGGTAATTTAGGTTACTTATGGAAATGATTAACCTTTCTTGGGAAAAATGTGATTAGGTTAGTTACTTTTGTTATAAGATGATAAGAGTGGTTGATGTTGTTTGGAGATGACTGATAAAGTCTATCTTGTTAGACTATGTTATGAGATCATTATTATAATTGGGTTTCAATATTATTTTGGTTTATTTTGATTAATTTTAAGGACAGTTATTTATGGAATGGTCTAGGATGAACTTTGGGTAGTACCGTGGAATTTTGAAGATTTAAATAAGTTTCCCTTCCTATGGGATTCTTTCTTTTTGAAGAGTTGTTTTATCTTACCCCTTATGTTTTTGGGATAATGTTTAAAGATAGAAGAAATAGATAGTAAATCTTTTGTGGATTATGTGATTCTCTAGAAGATGATTCTTGTGCTTTGATGAGACCAAGTAGTTTTGAATGCTCTTCGTTTGGAGAAAATATTGGTTTTGGTAGAAACTAATTAAAGGATGAAACTCTACTTGAAGGTAGATATATTTCCTTATGTTTTTGTTCTATGTAGTAAATGAATTCCTCAAAATTATGAAAAGGAACGTAAAACAAAAACGTTGTTGGTTTACGTTTCCTACTGGGTAATCAAATACCGTTTACACACATCATAAGTTTGTGATTTTCTTATGGTTAACTTTCTTCTAATCATGTTTTCTATCACTCTCCCTCAGAACTTGACCCTTTGTTTTCTCTTCCATGTCCATGTTCTCCTACATGGAATCCAAGTATGGGTTAACTCGGGTGACCTTTGTAATTCCCTTTCTTTCTTTTAAAGTAATAGTTTTACTGACTCCTTTTCTGATGTGGGACTTACAAAGAAATTTCCAAGCCCAATTTCAAAAAAATTGCGAGGACGCAATTTCTTAAGGGGGGAACAATGTAACGACCCGAAATTTTAAATAAATCTTGTTTTCTAATTTTGTGTGTTATTTTATTTTATACTCAACAAAACTATTTCATTTGATAACATGAGTATAATTAAAATGATACCGTTGGGTTTTGACTGTTATATGACCGTTGGTCAATATGACTGTTGTAAACTAAATGTTTCGATTATTGTCTCTAAATACAATTGATCTTGGTTAATTAATATAGAAAGAAGATTTGATGGCCTCATCCAGTAGTCCCAGGCCAATCGAAGCCCATCTAACAGAACTTGGGAAGGAGATAGCACCACTAGGCTTTGCTCTGGACCAAACCCAATCCGAACTTCATCGTGTGAAGCTAGAACGAAATCGCCTTTGCGAGAAGTTCAAACTGATAGAAATTACTACTCGTGTAATGTTGGTCGAGCCACCCTCAGATTCTCTCACCTTATCACACCTTACACTTAGGTCGTATGCTGGGGTTATAAGGGGCTATGTAAGGAGACCGTAACCGCTTTGTGTAATCCTTTGAGATAAATAAAATTGTGTTTTATTCTTATGGTGAATTTTGTAAATTTTCAAATGTTCGGATAAATGTAGGATGTATATTATTGATGAATTTTAGAAAAAGGATATTTTAAAAATGTTTATATAAACCTTAAATAATTAAAAATTTGTAATGATTTTCAAAAAATGGACTTCTACATTTATGTTTGGTATGAAATTTGGAGTCTAATAAGATCGACTTAATTTTTGATGAATAGTAAATTATGAATAGTGATTTTATGCTTAGGATTAGTAATGTGACTAAATGGATTAGTAATCTCACTTAAATAAAGTATTGATATAATCTAGGCACCTTGATTAAGTAATGCGATTCAATAAAATAGGTAAATAACTGTTTCAGAAATTATTAGTCAAGTATTAGTTTTTTCGGGTGAATAGTGTTTTTAATTAAAAATTAAATTAAAAATATTTAGAAAATTATTTTTATAAAATGGACTTTATTTTTGAATTCAGAACAACGATATTATGCTAAGGTAATTTTTGGGGATTTTTCTGAAAAAAATGAATTTTTGGTGAATAGTGTATTTATTTAAAAATTTAATTAAAAATATTTAGAAAATTATTTTTATAAAATTGAGTTCATTTTTAAAATCAGAGCATCTATATTTGGTTAAGGTAAAATTTTGGGATTTTTCTAAGAAAGCTGAATTTTCGATGAATAGTGAAAATACAGTTTTTAAGTTACGGGTGTTTAATGACATCATTAAATGATGTATTAAGTATGTAATAAATATGGTAGACTTATGAATAGTAAGATAAACTATGAGGTGTCCCAAGTGTCCAATACCATGGGAAAATACCATGGGCAAGCCCATGGTTTTTCCAATACCACCAATGAGGTGTCCCTTGGCCATTAATGCCTTGTCCCCTCACTTTCCCTATAAATACCCACCCTTTCCTCATTTATTTTTCACTCCCAACTCTCACCCAACGAATCTATGGTCCCATTATCTCCCAAGGAGTCCTACCAAGGTTCCCCCAAGCCCTCAAGGTCCCGACCTTTGAGTTTTAAGAGATACGTTTTAAGGTAAGGGATCCTACCTCTCTCTTTCTTTCCAAGTACCCTCTTTTATGTCATTTCTTTTATGCTCCATGTTCTTATGTTGGGGATGTTTTTTTATATTCATCCTACTGTACTTTTCATTTTCTTATGATGAGATACCCCCTCTTTCTCTCATCAATTCATTTTAAGAATGTTGAAGTGGCGTCGTTAGGATGCCGAATTTTTAAGGTATTGTTTCACCCTTCTCGTTTTCAAGATCTATTTTCATGTCAAGTCTTTCAAGTTCCTTTTTATTTTGTTGGGGTATGATATATATATCTATCATACTTATATTTTATTTTCATATTATGAGATACCCTATTTTATCTCTTCAATTCATTTTTTTGAAGTTTTAAGTGACGTCGTTAGGCTGCTGAATTTTCATAAGAGAAATCTTATTTTTGTCTTCCTTCAATGTTTTTCATTTCATATGGTATGTATTTAAAATTTCATTATCATGTTATTATATCCATTATATTATGTCCCTCTAATATTTTATAGATCATTTATGAGTGGGTGAGCCATGTCCCCTCTCTTTTCAGTATTTTCTAAAACCCAATAACATAGTCGTTATGCTGCAGAATTTTCGTCTCAAAACGCCTCTCTCTTTTTCTCAAATTATTTTATTTTATTAAGTGAATACTCAAATATATTTCTTCTACAGGGGTATTCACATATATATCAAAATTTTATATTTTAAATTCTGGTTTTTTCATACATGAAACCCGCTTTCCTTTTCCGTGGGTTTAAAGTAACATATAGATCATGTCTTTAAAGCAGTTTTTAAAACGTTATGATTATGAAGGGAAACCCATTTCTTTTATGCTATATGGGTTATTTATGAAATGTTTGATGATTATATATGTGTCTCACATGATAAGAAATGAAAATTTAAGGGTTCGCCCTGATAGTACTCCAATGCATTGGGTAAAGTCTTAATCTCTAGAGATGACTATTTTTTTAACGGCGCCTAGGTGAATAACCTTAGTAATTTTTAATGACGCCTTGTGGATGGACCTTGGTGAAACAGAAATTATTGTATATGTTAAATGTTGTAGACACATCTTCAAGTTATGAAATACGTTATTTTTATTATGATATGACTCATGATTTCTTTCTCGTTCCTTAATGTTTTTTTCATGACTTTATTGATGTATCTCAAGCTCACATGTTAAATGTTTCCCCCTGTTTCCCTTACTGGGCCTGCTACTCACCCCTTTTTTTGATGTATGTCCCCAGTTTATGAGATGTAATAATGAATCTAGGATGAACAGAAGGAGAATCATTTCAAGTGTTTAAGAAAAATGTTTTTTGTTTTCATGTTTTAAGTTCCTGGTTTCCAAGACACTAAAGATTAAATATCCTTAGTTTGTATAATGTAATGAAATTTTATGTGATAAAAGGGCGGGTTGTTGTAGTTGGTATAAAAGGATGGATTAGTTATTTTTGGAAATTAGGATATGAAAACTTTAGGAAGAACCCTATAGAAAATTTTAAATATAGGAAATCTTCCTAGTATTTTGGTGAGTATTGAGTAAGTGGTTTATCAAGGAAATACATCTCTGTCTGGATACGAGCAGGTAGAGGTGGCTCTGGCACAGATGTACATAGGGGTAAAACCCAAAAACACTGCTTAAGCTAGACTCGAACGGGAACTGGTACACGACAACGGGCCTTGCTGCACTCTTGTTTACTATACTCCCGAGGGATATGCTTTGGTAAATTTATAAGCTTAGTATGAACCATTTTTAAAGGAACAAAGATAAAATAAAATAAAGATTCACATAAGAAGATATGATCATGGATAACCTAGATTGGAACCTAGGGGATCACAAGTTAGGATATACTTTTCTTCTACAAGTTTATCCTTCTATGCTTAAAGTTTCCTTTTCATGATTATTGGATAAGTATTTAAGCCCCTTATTATACTTTCTTTTCTTAGTTAATGGTGGGAAATAGAAGAACATGTCCCAACAACCAATGTAATAGGAAATGTGATGATTGCCCTATTAATGTGACAGAGATGACGAGAGATCAAGTTGAACATATTGTGATTATGCCAAACCAGCTATCAAAAATCACAATTAATAATTGGTACCTAGTTGAATGCCCAAATTCATCAAGGAATAAGAAGACGAAGTCTTAAGGATGTTCATCTGATAAAGTTAATAAGGGAAAGAAGACCCAATTTCCTTTGTGAAAAAATTGTGGAATGGGTCACCTAGGGGAATGTCACAAAGGAACCTGGATATCTTTTATGTGTGGGGTGATAGGGTATAAAGTAGCAAATTGCTTCATAAAAATGGATAATGCGATGAATAGAGATAAGGTTTGATCTAATGTACCTTATACTTTTCAATGTCGTAAATGTGGAGAAGTTGGACATTATCTAAGGCAATTATCTCTTAGAAGGGATGAAAAGCATGATGAGCATCAACAATCTTCAAGGACAAGGGAACAATGCAAGTCCAATGATGATATGGATCATGATGACTAAAGTACATGCAACTTCTTTGTAATAATTGTCTATGTCATGTTGTATTTTAGTTCATGCTCTATGAGCATATCTTTAATGTTTTCTAAGAACATCGATTCACTACCTAAGATGGTTTTATATCATTAAGGAAAACATCTATTATTATGTACCACATGTTGATGTAGTGAAGCTATTCTTCTTAAAAAATGTGATTAGGGGATTAAAAGATGATTATTATTTTGGAAGACGTTCACTATTTTGGGAACCCTATATGATTGAGGTAAATAGATTACTACGATATTTTCTTTGAGGAGTAAAGGTTGACTTATATTTTGAAAAATCGATGAATTTAAGGAAAACTTATGGTAATTTAGGTTACTTATGGAAATTATTAACCTATCTTGGGGAAAATGTGATTAGGTTAGTTACTTTTGTTATAAGATGATAATAGTGGTTTATGTTGTTTGGAGATGACTGATAAAGTCTATCTTGGAAGACTATGTTATGAGATCGTTATTATAATTGGGTTTCAATATTATTTTTGTTCATTTTGAGGAATTTTAAGGACAATTATTTATGGAATGGTCTATGATGAACTTTGGGTAGTACCATGGAATTTTGAAGATTTAAATAAGTTTCCCTTCCTATGGGATTCTTTCTTTTTGAAGAGTTGTATTATCTTACCCCTTCTATTTTTGGGATAATGTTTAAAGATAGAAGAAATATATAGTAAATATTTTGTGGATTATGTGATTCTCTCGAAGATGATTCTTGTGCTTTGATGAGGCCAAGTTTTTTTGAATGGTCGTCGTTTGGAGAAAATATTGGTTTTGGTAGAAACTTATTAAAGGATGAAACTCTACTTGAAGGTAGATATATTTCCTTATGTTTTTGTTCTATGTAGTAAATGAATTCCTCAAAATTATGAAAAGGAACGTAAAACAAAAACGTTGTTGGTTTATGTTTCCTACTGGGTAATCAAAGACTGTTTACACACATCATAAGTTTGTGATTTTCTTTTGGTTAACTTTCTACTAATCATTTTTTCTATCACTCTCCCTCAGAACTTGACCCTTTGTTTTCTCTTCCATGTCCATGTTTTCCTACATGGAATCCTAGTATGGGTTAACTCAGGTGACCTTTTTAATTCCATTTCTTTTTTTAAAGTAATAGTTTTACTGGCTCCTTTTCTGATGTGGGACTTTCAAAGAAATTTCCAAGCCCAATTTCAAAAAAATTGTGAGGACGCAATTTCTTAAGGGGGGAAGAATGTAACGCCCAGAAATTTTAAATAAATCTTGTTTCCTAATTTTGTGTGTTATTTTATTTTATACTCAACAAAACTGTTTCATTTGATAACATGAGTATAATTAAAATGAGACCATTGGGTTTTGACTGTTATATGACCGTTGTTCAATATGACCGCTGTAAACTAAATGTTTCGATTATTGTCTCTATATACAAGTGATCTTGGTTAATTAATATAGAAAGAAGATTTGATGGCCTCATCCAGTAGTCTCGGGCCAATCGAAGCCCATCTAACAGAACTTGGGAAGGAGATAACACCCCTAGGCTTTGCTCTGGACCAAACCCAAGCCGAACTTCATCGTGTGAAGCTAGAACGAAATCTCCTTTGCGAGAAGTTCAAACTGATAGAAATTACTACTCGTGCAATGTTGGCCGAGCCGCCCTCGTATTCTCTCACCTTAGCACACCTTACACTTAGGTCCTATGCTAGGGTTATAAGGGGCTATGTAAGGTGACCGTAACCGCTTTGTGTAATCCTTTGAGATAAATAAAATTGTGTTTTATTCTTATGGCGAATTTTGTAAATTTTCAAATGTTCGGAAAAATGTTGGATGTATATTATTGATGAATTTTAGAAAAATGATATTTTAAAAATGTTTATATAAACCTTAAATAATTAAAAATGTGTAATTATTTTCAAAAAATGGTCTTCAACAATTATGTTCGGTATGAAATTTAGAGTCTAATAAGATCAACTTAATTTTTTATGAATAGTAAATTATGAATAACGATTTTATGCTTAGGATTAGTAATTTTTCTAAATGGATTAGTAATCTCACTTAAATAAATTATTGATATAATCTAGGCACCTTGATTAAGTAATGTGATTCAATAAAATAGGTAAATAAATGTTTTAGAAATTATTAGTCAAGTATTAGTTTTTTTCGGGTGAATAGTGTTTTTTAATTAAAAATTAAATTAAAAATATTCAGAAAATTATTTTTATAAAATGGAATTTATTTTTGAATTCAGAACAATGATATTATGCTAAGGTGAATTTTGGGGATTTTTCTGAAAAAAAATGAATTTTCATTGAATAGTGTATTTATTTAAAAATTAAATTAAAAATATTTATAAAATTATTTTTATGAAATGGAGTTCATTTTTGAAATCAGAGCATCGATATTTGGTTAAGGTAAAATTTTGGGATTTTTCTGAGAAAGTTGAATTTTCGATGAATAGTGAAAATACAGTTTTTAAGTTACGGGTGTTTAATTACATCATTAAATGATGTATTAAGTATGTAATCAATATGGTCGACTTATGAATAGTAAGATAAGGTATGAGGTGTCCCAAGTGGCCAATACCATGGGAAAGCCCATGGTTTTTCCAATACCACCAATGAGGTGTCTCTTGGCCATTAATGCCTTGTCCCCTCACTTTCCCTATAAATAACCACCCTTTCCTCCTTTAGTTTTCACTCCCAAGTCTCCCCAAACGAATCTATTGTCTCATTACCTCCCAAGGAGTCCTCCCAAGGTTCCCCCAAGCCCTCAAGGTCCCTACCATCGAGTTTTAAGAGATACGTTTTAAGGTAAGGGATCCTACCTCTCTCTTTCTTTCCAAGTACTCTCTTTTATGTCATTTATTTTATGCTCCATGTTCTTATGTTGGAGATGTTCTTTTATATTCATCCTAATTTCTTTTTCATGTTTTTATGATGAGAGAACCCCTCTTGCTCTCATCAATTCATTTTAAGAATGTTGAAGTGGCGCCGTTAGGCTGCCGAATTTTTAAGGAATTCTTTCACCCTTCTCGTTTTCAAGATCTATTTTCATGTCAAGTATTTCAAGTTCCTTTTTATTTTGTTGGGGTATTATATCTATATCTATCATACTGATATTTTATGTTCATATGATGAGAGACCCTATTTTATCTCTTCAATTCATTTTTTTTTTGAAGTTTTAAGTGACGTCGTTAGGCTGCCGAATTTTCATAAGAGAAATCGTATTTTTGTCTTCCTTCAATGTTTTCCATTTCATATTTTATGTCTTTAAAATTTCATTACCATGTTCTTATATCCATTATATTCTGTCCCTCTACTATTTTATGGATCATTTATGAGTGTGTGACCCATGTCCCCTCTCTTTTCAGTATTTTCTAAAACCCTATAACATAGTCGTTATGCTGCAGAATTTTCATCTCAAAACGCCTCTCTCTTTTTCTAAAATTCTTTTATTTTATTAAGTGAATACTCAAAGCTCTTTCTTATACAGGGGTATTCACATATATATATATCAAAATTTTATATTTTAAATTCTGGGATTTACATACATGAAACCCGCTTTCCTTTTCCGTGGGTTTAAAGTAACATAAAGATCATGTCTTTAAAGCAGTTTCTAAAACGTTATGATTATGAAAGGAAACCCATTTCTTTTATGCTATATGGGTTATTTGTGAAATGTTTGATGATTATATATGTGGATCACATGATAATAAAGGAAAATTTAAGCGTGCACCCTGATAGCGCTCCAATGCATTGGGTAAAGACTTAATCTCTAGAGATGACTATTTTTTTAACGACGCCTTGGTGAATAACCTTGGTAATTTTTAATGACACCTTGGGGATGGACCTTGGTGAAACAGAAATGATTGTATATGTTAAATTTTGTATCCACATCTTCAAGTTATGAAATACTTTATTTTTATTATGATATGCCTCATGATTTCTTTCTCATTCCTTAAAGTTTTTTTTCATGACTTTATTGATGTATCTCAAGTTCACATGTTAAATGTTTCCCCTTGTTTCCCTTACTAGGCCTTCTTCTCACCCCTTTCTTTTGATGTATGTACCCAGGTTATGAGATGTAGTAATGAACCTAGGATTAACATAAAAAGAAGCCTTTCAAGTGTTTAAGAAGAATTTTTTATGTTTTCATGTTTTAAGTTCCTGGTTTCCAAGACACTAAACCTTAAAGATCCTCGGTTTTGTATAATGTAATGAAATTTTATGTGATAAAAAGGAGGGTTGCTATATGGCCTTTCATATGTCATTCCATAACTGGTTTTTTAGACAAAGGATTCCAATATTTGAATTATTTTCCCTGGTTTTCCTTGCATAAAACAATCATCATAATGGGTATTTCAAATAGTGGTAACTTCTCTCTCAGGCAATACATTCTATAATTTCATAAGCCCTCTTTTTTTCCCATACAACCCTTCAGATCTGAAAATCCTAACATCACAGCTTCCAATTATATCCTTCCATACCTAAATATAGTATCCCATTTACATACTGACTACCAAGAATCATAGAATCTTCAAACCTTTGGAAAATGCTATAAGACCTTAAATTATAGCCCCCCTAATTTCCATGTTATAGGACTTGAAACTGCACTACCCCTAATGTCTTTGCTGCATGAATTTAAACTACACGACATAATTTTCTTTCTACACAACATGAAACTACACAAATGAATTATGTATTTTTTTCATAACTATACACTTCATGACATAATGTCCCTATTGCATGAATTTAAATTGCATATCATAATATTAGAAATCCACTTATAACAAAATGTAACCTCCTTCACACATAAAATTCTTATAGGAGTGGTTTCCCATTTGTTTCCTATGTTGGTATGGATGATTCCTTTAATCTTAAACAAATTTCCTTGAAAAAACCTCCCACTATGGTCTTGAGACATCCAAATCATAAACATTATTTTTTCATTAGTAAAAGAATGTCAGAATTATTGAAAACTTCATTACCTGACTATGCAGTGCTTTCCCCCAGTTTTCCTTACATAAGTCACCCATATAACAGGCATGTCAGCCTAATCATTTCACTACATGAACATATAGTATGTTCCCCAGTTTTCCTTGCATAAAAAACCCCTTATAACGGGGTTTTCAATTAGTGGTAATTATGTTCTCCATAGAGACCTTCTCTATTATTGAGAACCATGTTTAAATTCAAAAATCAAAAAATTGTCCCAATATTCCCTCTGGAAATATCTAAAGAATATTATAATAGTCCTAGTCACCAAGCCATGTATGGTTTATCATCTCAAAATTCATGGTCAAAACTATTCAACCAAAAACAATAGCCCTTTTTATTCTAGTATGGATGACTTTAAACTTCCCACAAAAAGATACATAGTACTCACAAGTCTAAAAACTTGCAAAAGGGAACCCTAGAAAAAATTTGAGTCTTAGAATGCTAGATCTAAACTCTATATGGTTTAGGAAAAATTGAGTAATGAAAAGTTAAAAGACACAATGTTTGTATGGTTGTCCCCATGAACCTAGCCATAGTAAAACTACACTCACCAGGCCCCTTGGATTATGCATGATTTTAGAGGGACTCCCATCCCTATCATTGTAATTATGATTATCTGATATGAAAATGTAATGTTATGAAAATAATATTTTTAAATTATTATTAAAGTAAGAAGACATGGATGAATACATAGATGATTAGAAACAAAATAATAATAATTTTTGAGAAAAAAACCTTAGAGGAACATTTAAAAAATGGAGTGTCTCTATCACAAATTTCAAATTTATTTTGACCTAGTTCTTCATTTGTTGAATAGCCTCATGATCCCTAGAAGCTACTTGTTGAAGTTTAGTCAGCTGACTAGCTTTAGTCTCCTCAGCCTGACGAAGCACTTCCTTGGCAGTCGAAATAGATGTTTTCCCACTCCTGTGATTTTCCTAATGAATTGTTAAGTTGTTCAAGTCCCCCTTTAGTGGAAGATAATTCGTGATGAAGGTGTTCAACTTCACCAGCCATCTGCTTGATTTTCAGCTTCAATTTACTAGTTTCACGCTATGATTGACCTCTTCTTGTGATAATGCATCTCAATAGTCATAAATGTGGACAAGAAGTTTGGACATGATGATATCTTTTTGAAGATTAGGATCTTTCTATCACCAAGTAATAGTGTCCTTCACCATAGTGTGAACTATATGATAATCAAATCCACTGAATCCCTACATGCTGAATAGTACTGAAATCCACGATATTCATGAAGGGTGTTTCTTAAGGGACACCTAAGATATTATCTTCAATATATATCACCAAGCCTTGATACATGAAATATAGAGATCATTCTATAACTCAGTATCTAACTCATAGTCCCTATCATAAAGAGGGGTATACTCTGAGATAAATGCACTCAAAGAAATTCCATTTTCAGCTTCCTCTTGAATAGTGTATACCTTTCATTTCGATGTTGGTAGAGCCGATGTAGAAACTTCACCCCATACCTAACCACATAAGCTGATAATTGTAAATGATGAATTAAAATCATTGTTTACATAAAAATAATATAAACAATGTTATGCAATCACAATAGTTGTTTATCCTTACCCAATAGTATATCAAAATCCTGAGAAGACTCCTCCCCAATTTTCCCATCCCTAGTAGTTTGAGCTAGCACTTCTTGTTGAGTAACACTCCATTGGGTCTGTCCAAGACCCACCAGATGATATTTAGGAAGGCTTACCATTTCAAGGTCCTCGTGAGATGGCTCCTCCTCAACAATGGGATTGATAGTGATTTCAATGCCCCCATCCATGCATCATCACTATAGCAGTTTACATGGATGGGGTTTCTCATTCCAACTAATCATGATTATAGGATTAGGCATAAGAAGATCAATTAGATGGAAAATAAATACTCACATCCATTTGGTTCTATATACAGTGCCCCAAATTCTTATAAAGTAGTAGGAATATTATTATGTTTCAGTTTTTCATCAAAATACATCCCAAGATTCATCATGGATTCTATTTACATGCTAATACCCATGTTAATATCACCCATGGGAACCCTTTGAATGGTTTTTTCATGACCATACTCCAATGACTTGGGACCCTAGATAGCCTCTTCATTGATAGGAGCAATTTCAGAATTAGTCATTATAGGATTATCTGGTGCATGATAAAAACCTAAAAAAATTATAGAAATATAAGTCAGTTGTTGATATATAGCATCTAATGGAGCACTTATGACATACCATATGCCTCCTCTCTCCCTACAGTAGTTATAGGAGCAATACCAGGAGCAGATGATATATTTTATGGATTACATGCCTCTTCAGTCAAAGGAGACATTTCATTGGTAGGAATGTGTGCTTGGATTAAAGTGACCTCTTAGAGTATTGAATAAACATTTATAAATCCCTTAAGTGAAGAAACAGAAGTGGTTCCTATAAATTCAAGAATTTTAAACACTTTATCTAGATAAAGTTGAAATTAATGATGTCATGAATACTTACCGCTGATGATAAAGCATTTATCCACATATTTCACCATTTGACATTCTTTCCTTCATCTTATTAAAAGGAGGGATATCATCGGCCTCCATTAAAATAGTTATTATAGGTGGGAAGTCTCCCATCATCTCATCATCCATGTAATATTGGCCTAGAGATACTTCTCTTGATTTGGGGGGTGATTCAATATCCCCAATCAGAGTGCCACCTAGGATATACTATGGTGATGTAAACTCAACTGATTTTCCCCTATCTAGCACAAGTTAATATGGTATTCCCTTTGAGTAATAATGATTTGGATAAAATATAAAGGCAAATAAGAAAATAGTTTGAGGATAATATAACTTACATATTTTGAATCTATAAAGTCACACCATTCCTCAAAATATGAATGGTTGATCCCCTCAATAGTTCCATGTTTTATCATGTACATCACTCACCTTGTGGAAAGGACTCGATCATTGGTTTCATAGATGAGCATCCCTAACTCCCAAACAAGGATTCCCACTTCATGATGACTATCCTCAAAGAAAATACCAGACGGGGCTTAGAGATATCTTATCCCTAGAATATGAAATCAATCACATAGGATATCCCTCATGGTTTTAGTATCAAATGAAAAGTCCTACCACATATGGACCACATCTGGAAGTACATATTTAGAATACATCCTATCCTACTATGAGGATGATTCTACAACCTTATATTTGACAGGATTCCCAATTCCTACCATCACAGATGGTGGAATTAAAAACGGAACCTGATTCTATTCTTGGTGATGGCGATTAGACTGCCTAGGTATACCCTCAGTTGGTGATGATGGTGCATCCCTCTTGATTTCAGTAGGTAGATTATATCTTGTACAAGTTTGTTCTGATGAACTAAGAGCCTCTTCATCCTCACTCTCTGACTCTGATAACTCAACATATGAAGGAGATGAAGCACCTTCCAAATGATAAGGTTATTTCTTGCTCAACCTCTTTATTATAACTTAGGGACCAAAATTTTCTAGTACCCCTTCAGGGTATGATGCAATTAAAGCTTCAGCACACCATGTGGTCAGTCTTCTTTGTGCATCAGTTGTAAGTAGATTAATCACTAGCCTTGTCAATTTCATAGTTTTAAGAAACCATTTCTCTCAAGACACTAAAATATGTTGTTATAATTTAACATGCATTGGGGGAGATACAATAATTAGTTATATATATTCTAATTTCCATTAAAATCTTTAAGGGGCATAGGCCTCACATATGATTTTTCCGTCGATCCTAGTTTCCAGCATGCCATCCCTAAAGGATAGAATGTATGACCTTATCTCTATGTCGGTCATCCCATCATCAAAAAACCATCATGTGGGAAGATTCCCATAAGTAATGAAGTTTAAATCATTAAATAAACTCATTATTGTTTGAATTTACTGATGTTTTATGGATAGGGGTAACCTACTAGAGAAATCCTAAATGAATGGTTGGAACGAGATCTTGAGAACTCAGATCCCACTCTTCACAACATAAGTCCTGAAATTTGTTGTGATCTATCTACAAAAACTTGGAATGGTCCTAAAATTCATAAATATAATTACCTATATTAATTTGCAACAAATTCCTTTGGATTTTTTCCAATATAGTTATGGACACTCACCATTTTCTTCTACTCCAATTTGGCCTCTACAAAAAAATGTTCCAAGCCTTATACCACCTTTGGAATCATGGAGAGGAAATAGATAAATACTAAGCCACGTATCTAGAAATACCTTGACATGTGTCTTATGAGGAATTTTGTGGATGATCTCATATCCCAATTTGTTAAACTCTAATTTTTAGTATTATCCAAAAGATGCCAGATGTACATCTCTTTACCACCTTGGGACAGCTCGTTGGACACCTGCACATAGGGCCTTCCCCCATATTATTAAAGAAAATTCCCATATACATCTCTAGATTAATATATCCTCTTATGTGAGGATTTTAGTAGTAATCATTCCCTATGATATTTATCATTTCCTCAGTTCACTTACTAGTCAATTTATCAGTAGTTTTGATCCTATTAGGAGTTTTTGTACCATAAAATAAATACTATGTTTATTTTAGAATAGGTACATTTTGAAAAATTTGGGAAATAAGGAAAAAAATTTCAATGAAATTTTGGAACCCATGTATTGTGTCTTGAAAGTTTCTTTCTCATGTTTTGGTGCACAAGTATCTCGCTCAGATTTATATGATATCTACGAGAATAAAATCTTTGGCAAGAAATATTTCTGTATGGAAGACTTGCACAGAGAGAGCTCTAATTTCCAAATCATGAGAGTTTTTTAGCAAATTGAAGGGACCATTTATATATGAGTAATCCTACCTACATGAATAGATTGTGTGGTAGACCTATGTGTCCAACTAAAGGTGGATTCATGTGTATACCATCTATCATTTTTCATACCTTTAACCTCAGGATTGGACCCTATTTCTTTGATCAGATCCAATCCTGGGGGGGGCTTTTGATGAAACTTTGTTTCATAACATGGATGAAAAAGTGACAAAGGGAAATGCCTCAGAAAAATTAATAGAAGGTATATGATTAATGATACCGAATAAAAAATCCTCAAAAAATGGTTCACCCAAGGTAGCCCAAATTGCTGTCGATGTGCAAGAACTTGTGCACTGCCCCACTTGTGTGACTAGACACCTTCACCCATGGTCTCATGTTTTCCTATAAATAAACCCTTAGGGCCTTCATTTGTACATAAAAATTCCCCAAAAGGGTGATTGATTCTCTAATATCCATATTACTTCACTCAAGTACTCTAAAACCTCCATTGTACTTGGTTAACACCTAAAGAGAGGGAATCAAAGGGGGTTAGTGAAACTTATGTCCATTTAGTGTCAAAAAATAAATAACACTTGCGTGACTCATTCACCCAACCCCTATGATTTAGGAGTACTAGCGCGCTCACCATTCCTCAAATAGGAACTTTCTCTCCTAACTTCTAGGAATACCTGTGAAGATACTTGAAGGTTAAATCCAAGTATCTCCCATGTGTAGTCATCCAGGTTGTTCATCACCTAATCTTTCACAAGCTCTCCCAATCTTACTTGCACATAGAAACCATATGTGAGCCTCCATGGTTTCCCCTACCCTTCAGCATTAATGAGCCTTTCATGAAGCCTCCTTTAAATCCACTCATGGAAAGGAATCTCCTTCACGGAACCCTTTCTGGAAAGGTACCATGTTGAAACCTCCACCAAAACCTCCTGATTTACAAAACTTTTTGGAAAAACACATTAGCATGTGTCCCATTTGGATTTAAATGTCTATGGTTATTTGTTTGCAAAAATTTTCCTACCATTAGGTAAGGATCCTTGAGGTGTCTATATATTTGGTTATCTATGGTCACATATACCCTTACCCCAGGGAAATTATTGAGGATTTCTTGGTCATGGATTTTAGGGATAGGACAATGTCCTCCCTTTATCATCTCTTAGACCTAGAGCCTCCAGTTCTTAGTAGGTATGGTAAGTATCATACTTTATTTTCCCTTGAACATTGAATGAGATCCTCCTTCCACTACAAGGCCAATTTTAGGGAAACCTTCCTAGTTTAAGCCTCTAGCCATTCATACAGGAGATTGTAGTCTTTCTACCCTCTACATTCTTTACCTCCATTCCTTACATACATTGGACCCATGGACAATGTAAATTTAAGAGATTAAAGCATTGTAGCCATGAAATCTTCTACCATAGCCATGAACTCTTCCGTTGTAGCCCTAACCTCTTTCACCAATGAAGGAGGAAAAGTGTGTGGTCTGTTTAATCTTTCACATCATATTATTTGTCACACCAATCATGACTCATGTGATCTTAGAATCCTGTAATGATCATGAATCCCACACAATCTACTTGAAAGACTAAACATTGAGAACAATGATTCATGCAAAATAGGATACATAGGAATCCCACTTAGGGACTGATCTCAATGGGAATACTCCTTAGGTGTAATCCCCAATAATAATTCTGTAAATTTGGGCATCCTCCTTAAGAGTAAACCATGAGTTAATCCCCCAAATCACCATGAGTTAAAACATCACTCATAATCCATTCAGATGGGACATCCTTCTCTGCAGTAACCCCAACCTTTCATCTAAAAGGGCCATACTCCCCTATGATACATACCCTTAAGGGCCTCCATAGGCATGGGTCCTCACTAATGAACAACATGGCCTAGGATTTCCCATCCAAATGGGATATGTAGGAAGCCTCTTTGAGGTTCAAACCCAACATAATAAACCAACCCAGTTCATTAGGGATATATCCCCAAATGGGTCTAATTCCTCATGGAAGCTCATTTTCCTTCCATGTTCCTTTGGATACTTATGTATAAGTCCCACAAAAAACATTTACTACACATATTTCTCCTAGAATTTCTTACCACATGACATTAAAATTTACATTTGTGTCCTAATCACATGACCCTAAGAGGTATGATGTGTCCCATTAAGTAACACTGAACTACGTGGGTTATGATTCCTTTCACAATGATATATAGGAATCCCATATATGTGTTTTATCCCAAAATCATAACAAATTTAGTCTCCTTGGATGACAATAAATTCTAGAGTGACATTCATTTATCAGGATGACCATAAACTACAATGTTTCCCACTGTGTAAATAGAAAACCCGCATAGTCATAGTAACGACCAATGGATCTCTATGTGGTATATATTAGGATACAAGAAATATATAACCTCATATACATACAGATATCTCCACTGATGATGAACCTCGAATACATACGGATGATTATAAATCCCATAAATGCTAATAATTGGTTACTAATATTGGGATAACCCGCATAATACATGGGAACTAATGAACTATTCGTGAAAATATCTCAAATCTATAGGATAGTATCAAGGTAGGAAATAATTCCCCTCAAAAGGGTAGGATGAGTTCAACCTTCCATCCTCTCAACCAATGAGAGTTCTTAAGCATCATAGTCCAAAATCTCTAACGAGTGCCTGCCTTTGCAATACAGGTCCCTATGGATATAGAGCCATTGGGTGTTTCTGGTTTCATGAACAAACATGTTGGAAACCATTCATAAATAATGATTTCCACACTGAAGTCATATTTCCATAATAAAAATCATATTCTAATTAGTTGTTACTTTAATATTTACTATATGATTTCAATATTCTTATTCAATCCTATAGAATGATATGGTCACAATAGATTTCACTCTTTATCTTCATCCAAACATGTCATAGTTATATATGTCTTCCCACATAGAGTATCATAAGATTCTATTTGAATGCGTAAATTAAATATATTTCAATATGATAACTTATCCTATGAATGATATTGATATCAATATACCCTTAAAAGTCCTAATGGTTCTTTTAGATTGACCAAAATTTTAAATATTCACTGACGTGTTAATGTTTAGATCTATAATCAAATCCCATTATATAATTCACCCAAACATTTATGTGAACCTTAGATATTATAAAAAATTAATTAAAATGAAAGACTCTATGAGACATTACCAGTTCCATTATATATATCTTAGTAAGTTGGTCAAGTGAAAAAATATGATTTATTAACAATGGAGTGTGATGAAATTATAAGTCAATCATCCATAAAAAAAATTAGGAAGACCTATAGAAAATACCATGGGGAAATTTTCCCATTTCAATATAGGAATGGTTAATGGTTTCACCATCCCCTTGCTCATGTAAAATTCAGATTCAATATATTTTCCTATTATATGTTGTGATTTATTATTTATAGTCTTTCTCATCATGTTCTGCCATTATATGGTCTCCTAGTGGTCTTTTTATTTTTCCATATTTATAGGTAGACAGAGAAAGATATACTATGAGAATAATTCAAGAAATTTGTCTTTATTTATATCAATGATGGGATATATATCCATGTTAAAAAAATTTGAATCAAACTTTTCATGTTTGAAATTCAGAATATTTACCACATGATTCAATAATTCCAAATTAACTTTGATGTATACCTAATATTAAAATGGAAAAATTGTGATGAAATCATTTAGAAATGGTTTTAATTATTTCCTAAAATTTTTATTTATTTATTTATCCTTTACATATTATTTAATATTTGATCTCTATTAATATTCATCATGGAAAAGGTATCATTTATACCAAGAGTATTAGCCACCTTGTTATAATTTTCGTGATTGTAATGTTTTGAGTAATTGTGATCATTAATATACTCTATCTATATCCTTTGGAAAAATTAATATCCTTTAATGGGAATATACACTAAGATATCTTTATTCAGTGTATATATCACTATACTTACAATATAGATATTACCTCTTAATCATTAATATAAATTATATGTATTGTAATTGTAGATCATGGGATGGGTAATTTTTATCATATATCATTTTTTTACATGGGGAATAAGATATAACCTTGTTAATTTTATTAATAATACAACTAAATACATTTTTTATTCATCATAATATGTCATAGACCCATAACTACTACATTGTATTGTATCTATAAGTACAATGACTATGAATTCATAGAGTCACTATCTTTTCTGAATGTCTGTTTAAGATATATTCTATATTTCTATCCTTAATTGATGAAATATGAATCATAAATCCATCAAAGTAAGGTATTTATGGAAAAAAATTTCATCAAACAAGTAATTAATTTGGTTTATATGGTACTTGTTTTGGATAATGATGTCATTAATCTCGCTAAAGTAAATGCAATGATAAATAGACTCATCCATATTCATAAAAAAGAGGATTGGTTCACCCCATGGTAAAGAACATAGGAATATAAATCCCCTTTCCAAATTCTCTCATTGTTTTATATTTAATTCTTTTAATTCAATATGGTCCATTATAGAATATATCTTTGATACATACATAACATTAGGTAAGTGTTCAATTTAAAACTTATCCATATGATTTTGGGGAACAGTAGACAATTCTTGAAAATATAAATCAGCATACTCTTCTATAGTTAATATATATTCAATTTTTATATTTTTATAAACCATATGAACTAATAATATACCATAATTATTTATTAATATTTATAATAGGAATGTAGTTTTCATTAGAATATTATAATAATTACTATATAAATATAGAATCATGGGACATTTTTGTGTATTAAATGAGATTTTTTTGAACATGATATTTCACATGAAATCTATATAGATAGATTCAATATGTAAAAAATATCACATTAAATTCTACCAAACATAAAATAACTAGATTTATTGGAAGTATCTTCCCATAAATAGAAATCAGTGAGGAGTAAGATATTTTGGTGAAATCATTACACATATTGATGTTTTTACTAGTATCACATTATGGAATATTTGAAATTTTGAATTGATATTCTTATAAAAATTACAACTAAAAAATTATTTCCTAGAATCCAAGCTAAATGTGATATTTAGAATTCCTAAATGTATAAAAATCTTACTTGGCCCAAAATCATTTTCATTACTCTATTTAAAATGATTCACTGAAGAAAAAAATGGTTAATTTGAATAATGATAACAACCTACATAATCATACTAATAGTCATAGAAATTAGAAAAAATAACCCAAATATTTCTTATGTTATAAAACTTTTGGTTAAATATTGGTTCATTAATGTTTTATCAATATATTATCCCTAAAAAATTATTTTGATATATATAATTTAGAGTTTTTATAACCATATAAAATTTAAATCTTGTTAAATTTATAGACTAGGTGAATTTGAATCCAATGTTTGAGTGGTAAGAGCTTATTTTTAGAATCATTTATGTTGTAAAAATTGATATTTTATATTCAATAAATTTTCAAGAGGAAACTTGTGGTGGTATTTTAGGTGTTAGGTAATTAAATTCATCTTTATTTGATATAAAAGGTCATTATATGACTCTAATGTGATACCATAAGGAATCTAATTGACCAATTTTGTTTTTTGTTTTTATAAATTTTATTAAATTAAAAATAGTGTTTGAATTTATAATAGAATTTATCCCATATTCTTCCATTTTACTCGATGATCCCATATTCTCAAATTTATCTCCATGTCCATATACTTTCTCCCATATCCCAGTAATTTCCCTACAACTTAATTGTTAATACATCTGAAGTATAAGTATTCATTAATATATTATTAGAAAAAACCTTAATTGGTTCTCATGATTTATTGTATTTCACTTCTATTACAGATAAAATACTATTATGCTATCTATATTTTTCAATTAAATATAAAAAAAATAGAGTAAAATTATATCATACTACTATATGAGATAATTCAAATATGCATGTAGGATATGGTAATTTTTATATTTAGAAATGTTTCTTGTGTATTTATATGCCTATTTTTGGAAATATTAGGTTCTTAGATATAATAAAATAAAGTAGGGGTCAAATAGAGAATAAATTTTTCAGTTAAATAAAGTTGAGGGTCCTAGGATGTGAGAGGGATTTCTAAAATCTATTTTATAATTTTATTAATAGTAAATATCTACATTGACAGGTGGTGATATAACTAGTTATTCTTTATAAATCATGAGACTAATTTAAAATAATAAATAAATTTAAATTTGTTTAATATTATCCTTAAAGATTAGAATAAAGGACTCCCATGTAATTATATTCAGGGGTCGTTAATCCAAGTAGCATTTACCTTTGATAAAAGTCTGGGTAAGAGTTTTGGAAAGGACTAAAAATATTGAAACATCCTATGTGGGGCTAATTGATGGAAATATGAGTAGTAAACCATGGAGTGCCTTTATTTTGGAAGGTGTTATTTTGATTGGGTTAATGAGAATGTTTAAAAGAGTAATAAAAAATCTTGTTTTTTAATTCTATAAACTATAAAGATAAATTAGATTATTATATTTTTCTTATTCTTGAACATCCTTATATTTATAACATTGTGCATGTTCTATAATGGTGTGCTAGTGGAAATCTTGATATGATTTAATTAGTGGAAATGTATATGTAAAATATTGATATATTGAGGTGAGGGTTGGGTTATTGTTTCTTCTACTTAAATAAATAATGAGTAGAGTTGTGAAAATTATTATAGATATCTTAACTACCAAATGATTATTATTTAGGAAATAATTATCTATGAGAAGTCCATAGATGTTTTTTGATAAAATGTAGTGGTTTTGTGTTGAGGGAATGGTTTATATTATAGGAAAATCATTATAGAACTGGTGAATTTGGGTTAGAAATAATGAAATGTCCTAAGGGATTTATTATTAGATAATGAGGAATGAATAACACTTATTCAGGAAACCATGGTAATCAAGAATCCTCAAACTCCAATGATGTACTTTATATGAAACCAAAACTCATTGTAACAATAAATTAATAACATTTTTGTACACTTACACCATTGTTGGATAAATCTACCATACATAAACACAAGTTTGATGAAGACCACTGAGAAGTAACCAATGGGATCCTTCCTCCATGATTTACCCATAAGTAGATATGAATCACCAAAAAATGGACGGGATCCTTCTTAACTCCAACAGTATGGTACAACCTCTTAAATAAAAGGAATAACTAAAAAAGATCATTGTTAGAATCCACTATGATATAATTTAATCACATATTCATCTGTATTCTAAATTCTTAAACAACTCTATATAGTCCTCATAGAATCTCCTCAATCCTTATATACATTTACTCATATGTTTATAATATATAAGTAATTGGAATGTAGTAAAAAAAATTTATAACACTGATACATGAATTTCATATTTATATACATTTTTTATCCCAAATATTTCATCTAATGAGAAATTTATAATTAATTGTAGATATACATGTGTAATGATTTGAACATTAACTTTTACCATTTGGACACCTAACTGGTCATAGAATGTGATTCAAAAAAATCATAACAATTACGATATGATCATATTGTACAATATGTTATCAAACAAGGTGGTGGTTTGATATATCATATCATGCCTTATGATAGATACACTATTGTGAATAATAGGATATTCCAGGGATTACAGTATATCAACCCATATGAAATATTTATATCATATACTATGATTTAATCTAAAATAATAAATATTTATAGAATTTAAGGAATATCTCTATAAATATCCCACTTTTAATAAATATTCAAATAAATTATGTCAATTAAACTTATATTGTATAATATAAAATATCTTGTGAAACCATTTCTCAAACATCAATTTCATAACATTCATAAAAATTCAGAAAGATATCATCATTTTCTACAAATATCACCTCACATATAATATAATTTGGATATCCATCCAAATATAATTTTAAATAAACTCTAAAACATATTTAGAGAAGAACTATATTTCTTTCAAACCACAATAAGCATTCATTCAACTATAATTTAAAAACACATATTTCTTTTTACTGTTGAGTAAAAATATAAATTCCTTAATTCAGAAATGCAAACAAAGAGTGGTATCAAAAAAATATCAATGCTACTGAATCTAAAATTTTGTTTGACATGATCACCATCAAACATATGTATATCTATTCTTGTTTCCACTAGTTTTATCATATCCATGAAGGAATTTTCTTATGAACCCCTTGTAGAAGAAAATGAGTAACCACAATAAACTATGCGTGTCAATCCCATATATGTAATCATGAATTACTGTTTCTCCAAGTATAAACTGATCATATTGATAAACACATCACAGGTCATTGACCTTGTTATATGATCACATTATATGCTCCTCATTCAATATATGCACACATAACATGTGTCATATCTATGTATAGCCACAAACTCTTTCAATATATCTCAATTAAGGTCCCAAATACCATACTCTTCATATGAGGTGAATAATCCCATATTTGTTAAACTCAGCCAATGAAATGATCAGAAACATACCTAAAACCCCACTGATAAGCTCATTCTCAATGTTAAAATAAGAATGGGAGTAAAGTATGAAAATTTACAATATATGTTTCTTATATAACCTAAGGTTATAAGTAATTCTAAATACGAAATATACATGCCTAGTATACTAATGACGTGTGGGATAATACTTTATATGGTAAAATTCATCTGTTATCCTACACACCAAACATTTTTTTTAGGTCATAGCAATATTTAATATCTTGGTACAAAATACAATGAAAAATAACCATAAAATTTGAAAACAACATATAATATTCCATGACATTCAATCTTTACGGATAAAAAAATCATACTTTAGAAGATTAACTGTTATTTTCCTTAATTATTAGATGAACTCAACATAATCAATAGTCTCATATGTCATCTTAATAAACATTATAATGATCAATTATTTTTTTATTTTATTTTTAATTAAAATAATTACATACTGATATAATTCTTTCCACACATATATGAGACCATACAATAAAATGATCCCACTAAAATCTAAAAGATAGTATAATTTATATTTAAACTCTATATGAATAAGGGTTTGATTGTGAATCATATTATTAAATTTTAGACCATTGAACATTATAATAAAACATTGATACTTTTCAATATAAAATTATAAAATGTGAATAATTTAATTTTACAACTAAAAATTATTTATATATTCAAAATCCTCATCATTAAGAATATTCCACTTAAAACTATTCATTTAAAATCATTATTGAAACAAAACGTAGCTCATTAAAATATTATTTCTTTACCAATTGCCCCTAAAATATTTTAGTATATAAATAGACATTCAAATTTCATTTCAACTAGTATAATTATTTATTTGTAATATTTTGATGTTCTCAAAGTTTATGTATACCCTCTTAAAAATATATTATCTCTAAAACATCATTCTATGAAAAAACACTTTGTGTTGTAAAGTAATACTCATTTCTATAAGTGTTAATATTTAATAAATAATCTATAAAAAATCATATATCATATTGTATTCTATGTGATTGGATAATTAATATGAATATAAGACTTTATACTTTAAAATATACTACTGGTGGTAGTGGGATCCCTTAATATATTATTTTAGAAAATATCATTGATAAACTCTTTATCATAGATAATGTTGTTTTATCCATATCTCAATTTAAATACATGTTATATATCTAGATCAAACATATCCATGTGTATTTAAATAATTATAATTTATTAGTCATCAGACAACCATTGTTTACAAATATCTATGATCATATAATAGAAAGCAATATAAAAATACACAATCATTATTCTTGATCCTTCATATATATAATATAATCTCAATACCCATGTTCTAAATTTATAAAATCCTTTCTCCGTATCTTGAATATACACATTAATCTCTATCCATAAGCTCTAATTATATTTTTAAGTTTTTTATATTTACAACACATGTGAAAAATATAATTTGTATCATATACCATTCAAAATAGAAACATTTATTTATATATCATTATACTTGATGTGGAATAATTATAACGATTTTTTTTACACTTAAAATACCTTGAGATATCCCACCTCCATTTAATAGTATTTATACAAGGTGAGAAATGTGTCTCATTCATAATGAGTCTCTTTTGTTTCAGTTATTATGATTATATACTCAATAAAAATTTATATAATTTCCAATAGAACTATTCTTTTTCCAATTTATGATTTTAATCTCTTAAAATTTCAATGAAACACTTCGTCTATAACCAACCTTTTCCACTAAGTTATATGTGTCATATTGAGGAGATCAAGTAAACTACCATTGAAATAAATCACATTTTAAATCACAATAAACCATTAGGACCTCTTCAAAAGTGACTGTTAAATTAAGTCCTTATCTAGATCAATCCAAAAATGAGACCATAGATTCTCAATGTAATTGGATTATAGAACCATATTTCGAACCATATTGGATATTGAAGATCATTTACACATATTTCATCTTAATAATTCAATGAAAAACTCATAACATTTATGAATTTATTATTCTTGGTAGAGTCTTTTTAAATTTTATAATATTTTTAACACATCCTTATTATCGTGTTCCATTTCACATTTAGACTCCATGTTTACTATAATTAGATTGTATATGTCCAATATATCTATCATTATATTTTCACAACCATCCTAATATTTTTGTTTAATGGATTTACATTCCATCTTCTCAAGAAAGGGTGATTCTAAAAAAAGCACCCACTTGGTTAAGAATGATTCTTATTTTTATATAGTTGTTATAAAAATTTCTTTTATTATGATTTTCCTTTCAAGTATGGATCCTAAATCCATGTTTCATGATGATAATATAATTTTACCAACAAAAAAAGATTTTATTGGATGAGTATATTATTTAATATAAATTTAATAAGGAATTTTATAAAATATTATCACACTAAAATAATGATTCCAATTAAATCCATAATATTAATTAGTGAGAAAATGTCTATATTTAACTAAGTAATATGTTCATTTACGTTTTTATCTCATCACATAACAATTTAGGTTATCCATCATGCCCATCACATCACAAATTACTAATGGATATTTAATGAGATAACTCCTTTACTAATATATCTCATAGATTAAATCAAATCTATTTTTATGGTATCTTATCTCATTGGTTTTCCCAGATACGTGTGTCCAAAATAAAAAAAATGATTTTGTTTCTTATCATTTAGTGTTATTCATGTAAGATCCCGACCATTTTTTGAGTTGACTCAAGAACGATTTCAGGTACTTCTCACTCTTATTTACGTACCTTTGTTTGGAGTTATGACTTGGGGTGTGTTTGGGTGGAGTTTTTAAGAAATTTTGAGAAAATGGATCAGTGCATGGTTGGCACACAATTAGGGTAAATTGTGCGGCCAAGCTAGATAACCATGTGAACCGAAGGAGAGGGGTTCACACAATTAGAACTTGGTTTGAAAAATAGTGTGCCAAAACCTAGTAATGTGTTCAACCCCATATAGTGTGGTCCACATGGTTTTGCCTAACTGTGCACCCTTGACCAGGAAATTATGCACCCAATTTCATTTCACCTAAAAATTAGTTTTAAAATCCCCTGAACCCATGAAACACCTCTTATTCAATCTTTCCTTGGTACATGATGATTTTGAATGATCCCAGAGCTTTTAGGAGGGATTCCAAGTCCGTCTGACCTCTGTTATTCAAGATCCAAAGCCCAAATCGAAGTTCAATTATTCTCCTGGTAAGTAGATCTCATCCTGAAGCCTATCCTCTCTCCTTACTTTATATTTAGGATTATTTTATTCTCTATTTCTTTAGATCTAAACCTAATCAGTGAGATCTAGATCTATGATTGTATATCTAGATCTGGATTGATATGATCTTGATGTATTTGGTATTGATTTAGGGATTTAGATCTAGAACCCAGATCTACATCATTATGCTACTTGGATTTTGGGAATTTCTGTTGAGATAACATCCATCAATAAATTGAGGTACGTGGTCTAAAATATAATTCCCATAGTCATGTATTTGATACATATATGATACATTTTATAATTTCTAGCATCCTTTACCAATTGATTTTCTTAAATAGGGTTAATTTGGTGGACCAATTGAATTATTCAAGCATAGTTGAATTAAAGGATTATTTGAGTAATTAATCATGAGAATAATGGGATTCCATATTAGATAATTAATTTAGAAAATTGATTACAAGATTTAGGGATTTTAATCTAGATAATTAATCACCATATTAATTATTAGATATCGAATTAGTTAGGTTGAGATAATTAATTGTGAATTAATTACGTGCTCTGATATTTTGATCTAGAAAATTAATTATGGGATTAATTATCATGAGTTGATATTTAGAATGGGATAATTAATTCTGGAAAAAATAATTATTGAGATATGAATTGTGACATTGATTAATTAATTGATTGAAATAATTAATGCTAATTGAAATGTTTAGATAATTGTTTAGATAACTAATAAATTTTTTGTATTTATCTAATTATTGAATTAGTAATGGGATTAATGTGGATAATTAATTATGAATTAATTATGTGAGAATGAATGGGAACATGGTCATTCAAAATTGAGATGTAAAAATTGCAATATGGTCATCATACTTATGAGTAAGAGAATGTGAACATGGTTATTCTAATGATAAGTATACATGGTAACATGGTCATTATACTTGTGAGTTAGAGAATGGGAACAGGGTCATTATATTGAGGAGTAATCATGGTAACGTGGTCATCTTACTTAAATTTGTGATATTGGTAACTTTGGAAATGTGGCTTATAAATTTGAAATTAATGAATGGAAATATTGAAACTCCATGTTATGGACTCACACGAGAATATTTCGAACTCTGTCATGAGTCGAATTAGGTACTAAAATATCATAGCAGATTTGAATAATTTGATCACCATCAAGAATTAGTTATTATGACATGGAATTACCTAGGGAACACTTTGTTCTCTGGAATGAGATAAATCCAGTATTGGGGTATGGGTCTCCTTGGGAACCATGGATTTAATGTAGTTAGATAAGAATAAATTATAATGTAATAACTGGTTACTTATGCATTGTACTTACTTCTTATAGAACTTTATACAATTTCTTTTGACCGGACTGCTTTTATACACCATTAGTGGTGACCTACTGAGTTGCTCTCATACCCAACTCGGGCTACCTAGTCAGTACCAAAATATATTATATTGTTATAGGACATGATAAGGGAAAATAACCTGGGATGGATTGAAGATTTGGGATGGAGCTTGGATGAGGGGACCAGACATGGTTCAGAACCCTCTTGAGGAGTCGTTGTGTCTTTATTTCCAGTTTAATTATAGACACTTGACACATATATTGGTATAGCATGTTTTACATTTCAGTTGAGTATTGTTTTCCAATTTGATTATCTTGTGACATGAGTATTATTATGTCTATATATGATTCAATGTTTGTTTATTTATTTCCTCTGGTGTTTTACTCAGATAAATGAGGGAATTTTCTCCACATTACTAACTTACCATAACCCCACTGCTAGTTGGAAACCTCTAGCTTATGAGAAGACATGTTTGAGGTCATGTGGTGAATCGGCTCGGGGCACCGTCGCATGGTACTCGGGTCTCCATGTTACAAAGTGGTATCATAGCACAAGGTTTATTTCTTATTCTTTTGAATTACTATTTTGGTAAAGGTCTATTAGAGACTAATAAGAGTCGGGGCTTGGTAATGAGATCGTGAATGGGAGTTGCAAACCCATGTATGGGGGAAAGCCCAAGTACTCAGGATGGGATTGTTATTATTGTTGTTTGTTGTTACAGTTGAATATTATTTCACCTTTGGTGACACACTTATAGTGTTATGTGATTATTGATTTTTAGAATTTTTGAGTATTGATTTGTGGCCTAGAATGAACTGGGAGTTGAGTCTGTATGCATCATTTTAGGAACTTAGGGTTATTTTGGTAGGCATCATTTTATGCATGGATGGGAAAATAGGTTATGGATAAGTTGTTAATCTTGAACTATTTTCCTTGTTTGTGAGATTAAAATGAAAAATGGTTCTTAACATGAATTGAAAAAGGTTTTAAAAATGGTGTGAAATGAGAATAGCTGGGTGTCTAAATGATAAACTTGATTATGTTAGTGTGTTTATATGTGCTAACCAAAACCTAAGAGTATGATAGTTAAGGGTAGTGATAGCAACTCAGTATTGAGCATGCGGCAAGGTGGGGTAAATAGGCTTGTTGTGACTATTCCTCTTATGTAAATGGTAAATGCTTGTGTTATGGGACCTAAGGCATTTGTTTAGCATTGTAGATAGTATGACTGTATAATTCTTACTGAGGGTACAATCGAGGGGCATTCCTAAGAATGATTTTATAGTTAGGGAATTCAAGGAACAGATCGTTCCAGATAAAGATAAAGGGGAGAATTTTTGAGAAAAATTCTCTCAATTGATGAAATTCATGGAAAGTAACCCATGGTGAGTTAATAAATGTATGTCTGAGTTGACATGGGAGTTTAAGTTGCAGCACCCTCCAATTTTTTTCGGAGAGGGTGGACATGAGGGAGGTGAATTATGGGTTGATTCCATATAAAAAATACTTGACCATTTGGACAATTTGGATGATAGGAGGGTATAATTGGATTCTTATATGCTACAGGGTTCAATGAAGCACTGGTGGGACATTTAGGAGAAAACTATATAGACTGAAAGTATGTTATGAAAGGACTTCTTGGAGAGGTTATTAGAAAAATTTTATCCATAGATGCTAAGACAAGATAAATCTGGTGAGTTCATGCTTCTAAAACAAGGGAACATGTCATTGATGGACTATGATAGACACTACACAGGTCTGTAGTGCTTGCTACAATGTTAGAAGGATATGAGGTAGCTACAAAAATACATTTTTAGGATGGAATTATGTGTGAGATTATATCCCAGGTGAATATGTTCAGGCTAAAGAAGTTTACAGAAGTGGTGGATCAGGATCTCAAAGTTGAAGGGAACCTGAGGGAGGCTTCCTGTGCTAGACAGGTAGTGGTTACTGAATAATTAGGATGTGTGACTTCTGAGAGTAGGAAGAACCATTACGATAACATTATCCAATGAAATGGGAAGAAGAGTATGCATATAGGAGGTTCGGTGGAGAAAGAACTCACTAGGGTGATCTGTCATCAGTGTGGTAGGCTGGGAAAATATCATTGACACTATTGTCGAGCACTAGTAGAGTGTAAACCTTGTTGAAAGATGGGAAATATTCAAAAATTATGCAGGTCATAGTAATAGACTTTTATTGAAGGAGCAGATGGGTAGAGTCAGAGTATGGGAAGAGGATCTTCTACACCATATTTGGATAGCAATTGGAATTCAACTAGTCGATGTGGTATAGGTAGTGGATGTGGTGCTTCTGGGAAGGAGCTCCTATATCAGTAGTGTGGTGCTACTCAGGGGAGTCAGACAACATCATAAGGAAGAGGGAAAGAATAGTTACATGTAATACTACTTACACTTGTGGATAATGAGGCTAGACCATTGATAGTGTTAGGTACTATTATAGTAGCTTCTAATTTATCTTGTGCCTTGTTTGATACTGGTTCCTCTCATTCCTTTATATATGTAAAAAAATTGATGGTTTGAGCCTGAATTTGGAGTTTTTGAGTGGGGTAATGACTATAGATACATTGTTGGGAGTACAATAAAGAGATATCTGTTTGCGAAAGGGATGTTCACTAGATATTGAGGAATATAGTTTCCTATGGGATCTCTATGTTATTGTTATGATTGGTGTGTTAGGAAAAATGTTCTTCCAGTAGTAGTGGAACTGTTTTAGGATGTCTTTCCTGAATACTTCTTAGGGCTACCACCTAAGAGAGATATAGAATTCACTATTGAGATCATATCTGCGGCTAAGCTCATATTTATTCCACCATAAAAAATGGCACTGACAAAGCTTTAATAGCTTAAGACTCGATTTTAGGATTTGTAGAATAATGGATTTATTCGTCCAAGTAATTCACCTTGGGGATCAACTATTTGGTTCACAACGAAAGCTGATGGGAGTGTACGTTTGTGTGTCAATTACCAGAAGATGAACAAAATGGTTGTGATGAACTGATATCCTCTTCCACATATCTATGGTCAGTTTAAACAATTGATGGGTGAATTTTTGTTATCAAAGATTGGTTTGAGATTAGGGTATCATCATTTGAGAGTACAGACTTCTTATATACCGAGGACTGCTTTCAGAAGAAGGTATGGACTCTATGAGCTGTCATAATGCCATTTGGGTTGACAAATGTGCCATTAGTGATTTTGGATTTAATGAACAAGGTCATTCATATATATATTTGTATCAGTACATAGTGGTGTTTTTGGATGACATCTTAGTGTTCTCTAAGACTCATTATGATCATTCTAAACATCTTGACATCATCCAGGGTACACTGAGAGAGCATCTGTTATACAAAAAGCTATTTAAGTGTCAGTTTTGGATTAACCATATACACTTCTTGGGGCACATCATCTCGGAGGATGGTGTGTTTGTAGACCCAGAGAATATTCAATAAGTGGTTTCATAGGTGCATCCCAAGAATTCTTTTGATATTCAAATCTTCCTAGGATTAGTTGATTATTACAAGAGATTCATCCAATACTTTTCCTATTTAGAAGCGCCGATTTTGGGATTAGCAAAAAATTGAGTAAAGTTTGAATGGTCATAGGATTGTGATAGATATTTTTAATATCTGAATAATATTTTAACATCAACACCAATTTTGATCCTATCTGAGTCAAGTGAGGAGTATATGGTTTATTGTGACACTTCTGGGATCGAACTTGGAACTGTGATGATGCAGGGAGACCGAGTTGTGGTGTATGGGTATTTATATGTGAGGCCCCATGAATGAAATTACCCTAAACATGACCTCAATTCAGAATCAGTGGTTTATGCTCTTAAGTGTTGGTGGAACTATATTTTGGGAGAAAATTTTAATAGTCTATACATATCATAAGAGCTTGAAGTATAATTTTTCACAGTGTGATTTGAATATTATATAGTGAAGATGGGTTGAGTATATGAAATCATTAAATTTTGAACTAGAATATATTCCTAGGAAGGTAAATAGTGTGGATGATTCCTTTAGTAGGAAAAATCAGACTCATATGGTTTAGGAGTCGAGTAAAGAGTGGAATATGATGACCTTTCTTGCTGAAATGCATGTGTTGGTTCAGGAGAGTTAGGAGAATATTACTCTGGTTTTAGTTGTAGTGGAGTCTATGATTTTGATATGGATTAGGGATAGATAGTATGAGGATCTAGAGTTATTATCCTTAAGGGAATGCATTGAAGGTGGGGATACATCATCAGTCTAGTTGATAGATGAATATGAGATCATCTATGTGAAGAATCGAGTTGTGGTACCTACGAGCATGTGAGAGGAGCTCATGCGGGAATTTCATGCCTCAAAATGGGCGGTGCGTCCAGTTGTAACCAAAATGTACCATGACCTATGAGGAAAATGATTTTGGCTAGGAATGAAAAAGGAGATATTAGGGTTTGGGATAAGATGCTTGAGCTTTTAGTCGGTGAATATGGAGCATCAATGAACTGGATTTTTACTACAACTATTGCCTATCCAAGATTAGAAGTGAGATGAAATTACCATGGATTTTTTATTGGGTCTCCTAAAGATGATTAGGAAGAATGACACTATTTGGGTCATTCTGGATCGACTAAAAAAGGTAGTGCGTTTTTATAATATAAAGGAAACAATTACAATAGAACAGTTGGGAGAACTATATGTTTGGGAGATAGTCTGTCTGCATGGAGTGCCACAAGATATAGTTTTAGATCATGATTCACGCTTTACTTAATTATTATGGTTGGGATTTCAGAAATCACATGGAACAAATGTATTATAGAGTACATATTTCCACCCATAGATGGATGGGCAGTCAGAACGTACTATATAGGTGCTTGAGGATATGCTATGGAAATGTGTGCTTGACTTCTGTGGACCTTGGGAAAAGAAATTTTCTTTAGTAGAGTTCACCTATAAAAATATTTATCAGGAAACTATATATAAGTAACCATATGATTCTCTTTATGGTATGCCATTTGGATCACCTCTATGCTTGATGGAGGCTAGTGAGTCAGAGTTGTTGGAACTGAGTCTCATACAAGAGATATCAGAGTAGGTACAATTGATTTAGAAATGTATGGTTATAGATCATAGTAGACAGAATTCATACAATGATATAAGAAGATTACCCCTAGAGTTTATAGAGGGTGATCATGTGTTCCTTTGGGTATCACCTAGGTTGGTCCACCATAGGATACAGAGGCAGGCCAAGTTAGTACCCAAGTTTGTTGGACCGTTTGAGATAATAGAGAGAATTAGGTCAGTGGTGTATCGATTGTCTCTTCTATAGAGATACAATGCTATTCATGATGTTTTAAATGTATCAAAACATTGGTGGCATCACCCTGAACCTTCTCATGTGATTTATGTGGATGAGGGTGACCTTGAAATAGATGCATCCTTTGAGGACCATCTGATGCGTGTTGGATCGCTATGAGAAAGTGTTGTGGGGAAATACCATACTGATAGTTCATGTGTTATGGATACATGTATGTATAAAAGAGGAAACCTTGGAAAGAGAAGTAGATATGAGGGCTCAATGGACTTATATTTTTGGCATGGAATCTTATGAGGGCTTGGAAGTGCACCTCAAGGATGAGATGATATAAGGTGGGGAGATTGTAAGATCCCAACCTTTTCAAGAGTGGTCTCAGGCACTATTTAAGGTACATCTCATTAATATTTAAGTATATTTGTTTGGAGTTATGACTTGGGGTGTGATTGGGTGAAGTTTTTAAGAAATTTTGAGAAAATAGGTCTTTGCACGGTTGGAGCATGGTTAGGGTAAACTGTGCACCCAACCCACCTATCTATGTCAACCTAGGGAGAGAGGTTCACACGGTTGGAACACATTTTGAAAAAACATGTTCCTAAACACATTAAATCATGTAACCCTATATAGTGAGTTCTTCACAGTTGGCACATGGTTTTTCCTAACCGTGCACCCCTTCCCAGGAAATGGTGTGTTTGGTTTCTTTTCACCTAAAGATTAGTTTTAAAATCCATCGAACCCCAAAAACACCTTATATTCAACCTCGGCTCAGGACTTGATGATTTTTTGTGATTCCATATCTTTTCGGAGGGGTTCCAAGTCTATACAACCTCCATTCTTCAAGATCAAAATTCCCAAATCAAATATCTTCTCTTCTCCCAGTAATTGGATCTCATCACGATGCATATCCTCTCGCTTTCCTTGATCTTTTAGAGGATTTTATTCTTTGATTAATTATATCTAAACCTAATTGGTGAGATATAGATCTATAATTTTAGATCTAGATGTATATTGATAAGATATTGATATCTTTGATCTTGATATATGGATTTAGATCCGGAACTTAGATCTACATCATTATGCTGCTCAGATTTTGTGGATTTTTGTTGAACGAATGTCCTTTAATGAATTCAGGTAGGTGGTCTAAAATATAATTCCCATAGTTTTGTATTTTATATGTATATTAAAATTTTATAATTGATATCATCCTTTAGCAATTGATTTTCTTAAATTGGGTAAATTAGGTTAACCAATTGATTTATTGAATCATTTTTTTAATGAAATTATTAGTTGAGGAATTAATCACGAGACTAAGGGGATTCAATATTAGATAATTAATTTGGGAAATTTATTATGAGATTTATGGATTGTAATATAGATAATTAATCAACTTATTAATTAAGAGATATCGAATTGGTTAAGTTGAGATAATTAATTGTGAATTTCTTATGTTCATTGATATTATGATCTATATAATTAATTGCAGGATTAATTATGATGATTTGTGATTTAGAATGGGATAATTAATTATGTAAAAATTAATTATAGGCAAATGAATTGTGAAATTGATTAATTAATTAGTTTAATTAATTAATGATGATTAGAATGTTTAGTTAATTGTTGAGTTAACTAATGGATTTATTTTATCTAACTAATTTTTGAATTAGTAATGGGATTGATGTGGATAATTTATTATAAATTAATTATGTTTGATCAAATGGGAACATGGTCATTCAAAATAGATAAGTACATATGTTAATATGGTCATCATACTTTTGACTAAGATAATAGGAGCATGGTCATTCAAATAAGAAGTATACATGGTAACATGGTTGTTACACTTATGAGTAAGAGAATGGGAACACAATCATTCTATTGAGTAGTAATCATGGTAACATGGTCTTCTTACTTATGTTAGTGATATTGGTAACTTTGGAAATTTGTGTTATAAATGTGAAATTGAAGAATGGATATAATGGAACTCTGAGTTATGGCTTCACACGTGAATATTTTAAACTCTGACATGACTCGAATCAGGTACTGCGATATCATAAAAACTTTGAATACTTCGAGCTCCAACAAGAAGCTAGTATTAATATATGATATTACCTAGGTAACACTTCAGGATCCATCACGAGACAAAGATAGTATTAGGGTGAGGGTCTCCTTGGGAACCCTAGAGTTAATGTAGTTAGATGAGAATAAATCGTAGTGTAATTACTGGCTATTAATGCATTTTAATGATTTCTTATAGAACTACATAGACTATCTTTTGATTGGACTAATTTTAGACACTGTTAGTGGTGATGTACTGAGTTGAACCCACACCCTACTTGGGCTTCCTAATCGGTACCTGAATAGAATATATTGTTTCGGGATAGGATAAGGGAAAAGGCCCTAGGATGGATTTCTGATTTGGTATGGAACTTGGCTGAGGGAACCAGACATGGTTCAGAACCTACTGGGGGAGTCACAGTGTCTTCATTTTCAGTTTTATTATATACACTTGGAACTTATATGTGCATATCTTATTTTACCTTCTGGTTGAGTATTGTTTTCATATTTGATTATCTTGTGACATGAGTATTGTTATGTTTATATATGCTTCCGCATTTGTTTATTTATTTCCACTAGTGTCTTACTCTGATAAATGAGCATATAGTCTCCCCATGACTAACTTTCTAGACCCTCAGTACTAGTCAGCAACCTCTAGCATATATGGAGGTGTGCTTGAGGTCATGTGACGAACCGGCTCATGTCACTGTTGCGTGACACCTGGGTAGGGACGTTACATTCTGTTTTCATATAACCTTATATAAAATAATCATTAGGAATCCTACATTGGAATGATACTACTCAGTTAGATGATTGGGGTCTTAACACGTTTCCATATTTCAAGTAATCTATCACTCAACATTTTATAGTAATTTATAATATGTCTCTATATTATCTAATGTATCCACATTAAATTTTTTCATTCTTCTGATGATTTATTTTTTATCCTTATTCCTCCCATCTAATCATAATGTTCAAATAATATTGATGTGTAAATCTTTAAAAAATCCATAACTTGTGTCACATACCCAATTTGTAAGGCAATAAAGTTGACACATATCCTAATACATCCCAGACATATGGTTTTTGAAACATTTTCATTCAAATGGCTAAAAATATTTTAAATAAAAATCCATATAAGTGCAAGCATGGTGTGAAAGGTATTTAACACAAACATTTCATGATATCGCTTAAGATCCTAGGATTGTGATCAAAATAACCAAAATCCCCTCTAACCATGCGTTTTCACTCAATATATACTTCAATTTCATTATAAATCTATCACATAATATATATAATTTATAATCAACTTTTTTATTCAGAATAAAATCCCATAAAAGTTAAATTCAAAGAAATAAAACAAAATCAATTATAATAACTAGTATGTAACTCAAAAAATAGATGCATTATTATATAAAGATGTAATTTAACACTACACTAAAGAAAAAATTCATTTATAATATAAAAAAATTCTAGGAATAATTCCGGGAATTAAAAAATTAATGAACAATTCCTTAATTTAGACATGACATATACATTTATAAATCATTCATAATTCATGAACATGATGAACACTTTTTTATTTATCCATTAATTATGGACATTTAAAAATAGAATAAATATAAACAAATATATATTTATTTCTAATAAAAATTCCTTCATACTATTCTTTTATATTTCATTTACTTAAATATTTGTTCTTTGAAATGCAAAAGTTTTAAATTCCAAATATATTATGTAAAAATTTTACATAAACAAAATATCATGTATGAAATTTTGTTTAAAAGTTGATTACATCAATTTATCTAAAATTATTTTGATATGGTTTAAATAATTTCTCAAATGACGTATTTTAATTAGAGTAATTAAAAATAAAATTTATAATTAATTAGGAATTTAATATTAACCATTTTATATTTTTCATTATTTGGTAATTTATAAATACATTATAAATTACCATATAATTTATATATATATATATATATATATATTATCAAAATTATATATTTAACCTTATAAATGAAAATTTGATATTAACTAGAGGTAATTATTTATTAAATATTTCATAAATATTCAAAATTTAATTATAATAATTTTATAAATAATTAATTTATAGAAGCATTATAAATTTATCAAATATCCCATAATACATTTTTCTTTAATTAATAAACAATTTAAATATTATCTAATTCAATTCACAATTGAAAATAATAAAACATTTACCACTATAACATATTTGAATACATCTCGATATCATACACCTTAATTTATATTAAATGATATATCTAATCCTCTAAATTGTTTTTAGTTTCTTAAAACTCATAATCAATGGTATTCATAATAACTAACAATATTTCTAAATTATAATTCAATGTATAAATCAATATATATTTTTATTTTTGATAGTCAATGTGTTACTCTGTTTTATGGTAACACGAACTATTCATGTTATATCCAAAGACTTGCTGAGATGGGTAGTGAGTTAGGTTTTTATAGAAAATAATGTGTTTCCCTCTTCTCTGTCCCTTCGGATCTTCTTCCCTTACTAGAAGAAACACTTATTCAATCATTGATTTCATTCTATTTAAAAAGTTCATCCACATAATGTATAATGAATATGCATAGTAGGTAAAGCTTATAGTGACACAAATATTACATGTTTCACATTCACTATTATACATCCAAAGCCAACGAGCACGTACCCGAGTGGTAAGGGCTCCTGCTTGGCATCCAAGAGACCCAGGTTTAAAACCGAGTGGAGGCGAATTTCTGGGGTACTGTAGCAGGCACTGGAGTAGTACTGTAACATCCTAGGTAAATAAAGAATAAAGAATTTTCATATTTATTAATATTTACGAATTAAATATTAATTTTAATTAAAAGGGGTTTCTACGTTCGATAGCGTACTCGGTACGCAACGATGAGTTTCTTTGAAAACTTACGTTGCACACAAGTAATAAAATAATATTATTTTAAATGTTAGTTAACGAGTAGCCTTTGTACTGGCGGGAATGGATAGAAATAACTAAAATATGATTATATATGTTTTTAAATGTTTTTACATTTACCCAATAAAAGATAAAGGCTTAAAATACGGAAAGAGTTCAATTTTAGGCATTTATACCCTAATTTTCACGAAAGGTCCACTTATCACCTTTTGACGGAGAACCGTCATTAAATATAGTTTTGATCGATCTTATAAATTTTATTGGACCAAATATAACTCTTATTTAGAATTGGGATATCAAAATTTACTTTGTGTAAATTTTTGGTACCTTTCTGATAAAGTTCATTTTTTTAATGAATAGTGTAAAATGTTGTATTTTAATTCAAAACCTATTTTTAATCTAATTTATTTATATGATTAGATTATCTTTTGAATTTGTTTTAAAGTGAAATTAGAAAATATTTTTACCATTAAATCCAATAGTGGTCGTTGGAATTAATTTCACTTTGAAATCGGACTTAAACTAGTGTCAATCTTTTGATACTTATTGTTCCATAAAAACACGCTATTTGCTTTGACAGCGGGAATTAATTATTAAATTAATTAATGTGACTTATATGTTTTGAATTTTGTAAAATAGACTTCATTTTTGAATTCGTAATATCAAATATAGCTTAGGGTGAATTTTTGGTAATTTTCTGAAAAACTTCAATTTTTGATGAATAGTGAAACCACTAAGTGGTACTTATAAAAACTGATTTTTCCGTTTAAATGAAATTTTTCCATCTTTGTGTTTTGAATTTCAAAAATCCGACATACATGGTTGTCATTAAGAAGTAAAATGTGGTTCAATGAGATTATAATAATTTTTTGGTGAATAGTAACTTATTAAGTTCTTAATCGCGATTAGTGGTAATTAGTGTAGTTTAAGGTAAAAATAATGCTTTAATAAAATAAGATGAGCTTGAAACATGTCCTACCCTCATTGGTTGTGTCATGGCCGACCAAGAAAAGCCATGGGTCAACTTGGGGACCCCATGGAGACACTTTGGTTGGGAAATGACATAAATAACTTTTTATTTAATGTAAAAGTAAAAATGACAGAAAACATAATGTGTTTTACGAAAACAATTTTTACATGGGGTTATAAAGATCAGATATTTGATTATAAATAGTCATTGGAAAGCTAAAAATATTTCCTACATCATAGTATTTTTTCTATAATTTTTAGACATTAAATAAATTAAATTATTTATGACATAATAATGATGCAGCGATGACATCATTATTTGACGATTTAAATAAAATGGAAAGATAATGTAAAATCTATGAACTACACATGTCCAAAACCAATTGTATGAGTATATTTAGAACCCTTATCACCTTATCCACTAATTATATCAATGTGGGACCTTTTAAAACCGAAACATATTTTCAAATAAAGTAATATTTCTTTACTTTCCAAAAGTGCCCCTCCTCTCCTCTTATAAAAGGCCCCCACCTCTACCTCATTTCACACACTCTTCAAGCATTTGGCTTGGACAAACCCTGCCCATTTACTCTCTCCACATCTCTCTCCTCATCCTAGAGGATTCCCTTTGGGAGGAATCTTTTCAAAGGAAGCCTTTAGTCTCAAATCAAAAGGAGTTACACTTTTAAAGGTAATTCATTCTCTCTTGTTTATTTGTTTTATTTTGCTTCTCCAACCCCCTAAACTCTTTTTATTTACTTATTTTGTAACAAAACCAGTATCTTAAATATACTAGGATGTTGTTATAAGATTTATTCAAGCTACACTCTCACACAACTACATCAAATGGTTAAAGAACATACGGTTTCCGTGGATGGCGAAATTCTGCCTCCCGAAACGATGATTGTTCAATACTCATTTAAAACCTTCAAAGGTGGCCATTATGATGTCACTATTTTTATATATGATATATAATATGTTTATTTTTTTAAGCTTCTGTATTTTTCATTTTGGTCATACCTTTATGGTTTCCATTATGGGTAAACACGATATCTTCATTTAAGGAAGTGCGGACTACCGCCCCCTCAAAGTGATGTGATTCGTTAATGCCATATGTGGGACGTGTAAAGGATAGATTTAAAGTAATTATATATGATTTTATACTGGAATTATAATATAACTCTATATCATTATTATTTCTTTCCATTAAAGTATGAGATAGAAATGAAAGTAGCGTTCATGCGTACGTACGGCTTACCGTCTCCATGAACGGTGCATTTCATTTCTTATCCCCAAATGTAATGTACTATTAAAATTACATGTATATAATGGATATATATAATTAATGATATATCTAAATGATGAATATAATTCTGGAATTAAAATATAAATACCTCTCATTTAGTTTTAATTCCATTAATATGACAAAGAAATGAAAGTAGCGTTCATGCGTACGTACGGCTTACCGTCTACATGAACGGTGCATTTCATTTCTTACCTCTAAATGATTATGTAATATTATAAATACATGTATATGCTGGATATATATGATACATATTATATCCAAATCGGTAATTTCATTCTGGATATAAAGAACCTTTGACCACACGAACAACATGTAATTGTAAGAAGTCCACTTTCGACTTAAGAACCAAATATTGACAAAACAAACATTATTAACTTAAATGGTTACATAATGTTTATAACATGGCAATAAGTGATATAAAAGGAATAATGAACTTTAAAAAGGTTCTTAATCAAGTATAAATTAACTCAAGTTTATTATTCAGGACGTTAAAGAACGATCGAGTCAAGTCGGACCTGAGGTAAGGGAACTTCTTAACCCAACTTCCATTCTTTAGGTTAATCTCCTACTTTCAAATTATGTCATGATATTATTATGTCTTATTTTGTATTTTTACTTTCTTTATGTGTACCTATAGTGAATACACATAATATATCTATTTTATTTTAAAAATGATCTTTGTAAGGGACTTCGTCTCAATCTCCTTTCATTGAGGCATATTTCGTTTTATACACAACTTTCTTTTATACGATGTATAAACCCCTTTGACTTTTACTTTTATACAAAAGGAATCTTTTTCTACGAAGCGTTTTACTAAACGACAAAAAGGAATGTTTTTTTTAACGTACGCGGTGACAACGACCTTTTCCGTCGCCGCGAGTATTATTTGGTCTTTGGCTTTCTCAACAAGCTGTAATGTTTTTAGAATAAAATAAATACCATATACTCTTTTATGTATTTTGGTATTGAAAATGGTTTTGAAAAGGGATTCAATTATGTCAATATATTTATGATATATTGTGATTGAAATGTGGAAATGTTATCATTCCTTTATATTGGTTTTATGTTTTATGATTTTATACTGGTACTTGGACATTTTAACGGGTGGTTACGTTATAAACCATATGACGGGTGGTGTCGTGAATACCAGGACGGGTGGTTACATTATAACCTCCAATGCATTGGGTATGGAAGTCGGCCGTATGGCTATTCCATTAAGTATGTATGGAAATTGTCCGTATGGCTATTCCATTAAGTGATATGTGTGGAAGTCTACCGTATGGTTATTCCACTTAAGTATGTTTATGTCCCAAGTTACCTTTATATATGTTATGTGTTATTTTTATGGATTTTATGGTAATCCTTTGGTTACAAAAAGGTAAGTAATGATACTTTATTCAGTGAAGAGTTTTTACTACTTTATAAAGGTGAAGTTATTACTTTGATAGAGTATATATGGTTTATTTGATCTTTGAAAAACTAACAGTTTTCATTCTTTCTGTATCCCTTACTGAGCTTTTTATGCTCACCCCAAGTTTTTTTTGAAATGTTTTCATAGGACTTAATGTGGAATAAGGTCAAGGATGGGATCAAGGGAATGTCATCCTATATAAAACATGGAACTAGACACGTTTCTTTTTAAGAGTTTTTTTTATTATGGAAACTTAGTAGAAGTGATTACTTTGTAATATTTTGAGATGTAATAGTTATGTTCTAATTCTCTAAAACTCTAAACCTGAAAAGATCCTCAACGTGAATTATTCATTTAATTCAATATTAAGTAAGGTTTAAGGCCGGGGCCTTATAGTTGGTATCAAAGGTCGGTTTAGACAACTTTAGGAGTTAGAAAAGTGTTAAATTATAATATGATTGAAATGATATAGCATTTACGGATTACCATGTTGCTTCTCCTAAGATATTTCTGTGTTCAGAATGGTTTTCCGGAGAGGAAACAAAGTATCTATATTGGGATGACATCAGGAGGAAGATAACCTTCCAAATCAGCAACCTGAGATGTTCGGAATCGGAACTGAACAGTTTGTTGCAGTGATGGCACAGTTGACTCAGGATATAAATGGTGGTGGTATCCATGCACGAGATCAGCCAGATCAACCGCAGAGGAACATGTCAGTGGTGGAACATTTCATGAGGCAACATCCCCCATCATTCAGAGGATCATCTGACCCTGTGCAATCTGAAGGGTGGATTAAGGCACTGGAGAAGATTTTTGATGTCATGGGGTGTTCAGAACATCAAAAGGTTAGTCTTGCTGTTTACCGTTTTGAAGGTGAAGCTGATCAGTGGTGGTCGATGGTGAAAAATATAAGGGATAGTGATGAGATTGAGGATCTTAACTGGGATGAATTCAAAGGTATGTTTCTTGAGAAATATTTTCCTAAGGTGGTTCGTCTTAGGATGGAAAAAACAATTCCTTGAATTGATGCAGGAGGATGATTCAGTTGCTGCTTATGAATAAAGGTTCACTCGATTGGAAAAGTATGCTCCAAACTTCATACGAGATCTTGATAGTAAAATAAACCATTTTTACTCAGGGTTAAAGCCAAAGTATCGAAGGGATTTAGCTTCTCGTGAGTTCAAAAGTTATGAAAAACTTGTTCGATGTGCGGAGAAGGTGGAAATGGAGTTTGCCGATGATCAGGTGTTCTATGACAAACAACAGAATAAGAGGTCTAGTTGGCAGGCAAAGGGGAAGAATTCATCAAAGAAGCAAGGAGGTAAGAAAACCAAATATCCATCCTGTGAGAAGTGTGGTAAAATGCATCCTGGAGAATGTTTATCCAAGTCTGGTAAGTTCTTTCGGTGTGGTAAGTCTGGTCATATTGCTCGTAACTGTAAGGAAGATGATCAAGCAGGAAATGAAAAGCCAACGGTAAGATGTTTTAAGTGTAATGAAATGGGTCATTATGCAAACGAGTGTCCAACGAAGAACTCAACTGGGGGAATGCCGCCAGACTACAAGCAGAAAGGGGTGGTGAAATCCTTTGCAACAACTTCAGCAGATGTTGGGCCATCGAATGAAGTGGTATCAGCTCCAGGGAGCTCAGTATTTTTTGAAGATTGACTTGAGGTCGGGGTACCATCAGTTGAATGTAAAATAAGAAGACGTTCCGAAGACTGCGTTCCGTACTATATATGGCCATTATGAATTTGTAGTTATGCCTTTTGGGTTAACCAATGCACCTGCTGTATTCATGGACCTTATGAATAAAATTTTCCATGAGTTCTTGGATAAGTTTGTGTTTGTGTTTTGAGGTTTGGGAAGAGGTTATGTGTGCCTTGTGATTCACAGTTGAAGAATGAGTTGTTATGTGAGGCTCATAGTTCCCCGTTTTCAGTTCATCCTGGCAGTACTAAGATGTACAGAGATATGCGGGAGTATTACTGGTGGGATGGAATGAAAAGAGACATTGCTGATTTTACTATGAAGTGTTTGACATGTCAACAGGTTAAAGTAGAGCGGCAGTTATCGAAAGGGATGCTTCAGCCTTTACTAGTGCCAGAGTGGAAATGGGAAAACATATCCATGGACTTTGTTGTGGGATTACCGAGGACATCTCGAGGTAATAATGCAATCTGGGTTATTGTTGATCACTTGACCAAATCTGCTCATTTCCTTTCTATACGAGATACTTTCTCTCTAGATCAACTTTCCCGTTTGTATCTTAAAGAGATAGTCAGGTTACATGGAGTTCCTCTCTCCATTGTATCTGATCGTGATCCCAGGTTCACATCTAACTTTTGGAAAGGCCTTCAGAAGTCGTTGGGTACAGAATTAAATTTTAGTACATCTTTTCATCCTCAATCAGATGGGCAGTCAGAACGAACAATTCAGACCTTGGAGGATATGCTACGAGCTTGTTCGATGGATTATCAGGGAAGTTGGGACCAACATCTTTCTTTGGTTGAGTTTTCTTATAATAACAGTTTTCATTCCAGTATACAGATGGTACCATTTGAGGAATTATATGGGAAGCGGTGTCGAACTCCAGCATTTTGGGATGAAGTGGGTGAAAGGAAGCTGATGGGACCAGAATTGGTAGAAGAGATGGCAGAAAAAGTCCAGCTGATTCAGAAACACATGAGAACAGCTCAGAGCAGGCAGAAGAGTTATGCGGATAACCGGAGGAAGGATCTATCTTTCAAGGTAGGTGATCATGTTTTTCTCAAGGTTTCTACTTGGAAAAGTGTGATGAGATTTGGTAAGAAAGGAAAGCTGAGTCCAAGGTTTATTGGACCATATGAAATTCTGGAGAGAGTTGGATCAGTTGCATACCGGGTGGCTTTACCTCCGAGTTTATCTTAGGTACACAATGTTTTTCATGTTTCAATGTTGAGGAAGTATATGCCAGATCCATCTCATGTTTTGAATCCAGAGGTAGTTCAGCTGGAAGAGAACCTATCTTATGAGGAACAACCGGTCCAGATTCTTGACCACAGGGAGCAGGTGTTACGGAATAAGGTGATTCATCAGGTAAAGGTATTTTGAAAAAACCATGTGATTGAAGAGGCAACGTGGGAATCTGAAAAAGCTATGAGGGATAAATACCCCCACTTATTTTGATAAGTGAATAAAATTGTGAGGACGCAATTCCCAAAAGGGGGGAAGGATGTAACATCCCAGGTAAATAAAGAATAAAGAATTTTCATATTTATTAATATTTACGAATTAAATATTAATTTTAATTAAAAGGGGTTTCTACGTTCGATAGCGTACTCAGTACACAACGATGAGTTTCTTTGAAAACTTACGTTGCACACAAGTAATAAAATAATATTATTTTAAATGTTAGTTAACGAGTAGCCGTTGTACTGGCAGGAATGGATAGAAATAACTAAAATATGATTATATATGTTTTTAAATGTTTTTACATTTACCCAATAAAAGATAAAGGCTTAAAATACGGAAAGAGTTCAATTTTAGGCATTTATACCCTAATTTTCACGAAAGGTCCACTTATCACCTTTTGACGGAGAACCGTCATTAAATATAGTTTTGATCGATCTTATAAATTCTATTGGACCAAATATAACTCTTCTTTAGAATCGAGATATCAAAATTTACTTTGTGTAAATTTTTGGTACCTTTCTGATAAAGTTCATTTTTTTTAATGAATAGTGTAAAATGTTGTATTTTAATTCAAAACCTATTTTTAATCTAATTTATTTATATGATTAGATTATATTTTGAATTGGTTTTAAAGTGAAATTAGAAAATATTTTTACCATTAAATCCAATAGTGGTCGTTGGAATTAATTTCACTTTGAAATCGGACTTAAACTAGTGTCAATCTTTTGATACTTATTGTTCCATAAAAACACGCTATTTGCTTTGACAGCGGGAATTAATTATTAAATTAATTAATGTGACTTATATGTTTTGAATTTTGTAAAATAGACTTCATTTTTAAATTCGTAATATCAAATATAGCTTAGGGTGAATTTTTGGTAATTTTCTGAAAAATTTCAATTTTTGATGAATAGTGAAACCACTAAGTGGTACTTATAAAAATTGATTTTTCCGTTTAAATGAAATTTTGCCATCTTTGTGTTTTGAATTTCAAAAATACTACATACATGGTTGTCATTAAGAAGTAAAATGTGGTTCAATGAGATTATAATAATTTTTTGGTGAATAGTAACTTATTAAGTTCTTAATCGCGATTAGTGGTAATTAGTGTAGTTTAAGGTAAAAATAATGCTTTAATAAAATAAGATGAGCTTGACACATGTCCTACCCTCATTGGTTGTGTCATGGCCGACCAAGACAATCCATGGGTCAACTTGGGGACCCCATGGAGACACTTTGGTTGGGAAATGACATAAATAACTTTTTATTTAATGTAAAAGTAAAAATGACACAAACATAATGTGTTTTACGAAAACAATTTTTACATGGGGTTATAAAGATCAGATTTTTGATTATAAATAGTCATTGGAAAGCTAAAAATATTTCCTACATCATAGTATTTTTTCTATAATTTTTAGATATTAAATAAATTAAATTATTTATGACATAATAATGATGCAGCGATGACATCATTATTTGACGATTTAAATAAAATGGAAAGATAATGTAAAATCTATGAACTACACATGTCCAAAACCAATTGGATGAGTGTATTTCGAACCCTTATCACCTTATCCACGAATTATATCAATGTGGGACCTTTTAAAACCGAAACACATTTTAAAATAAAGTAATATTTCTTTACTTTCCAAAAGTGCCCCTCCTCTCCTCTTATAAAAGGCCCCCACCTCTACCTCATTTCACACACTCCTCAAGCCTTTGGCTCGGCCAAAACCTGCCCATTTAATCTCTAAACATCCCTCTCCTAATCCTAGAGGATTACCTTTGGGCATAATCCTTTCAAAGGAAGCCTTTAGTCTCAAATCAAAAGGAGTTACACTTTTAAAGGTAATTCATTCTCTCTTGTTCATTTGTTTTATTTTGCTTCTCCAACCCCCTAAACTCTTTTTATTTACTTCTTTTGTAACAAAACCAGTATCTTCAATATACTAGGATGTTGTTCTAAGATTTATTCGAGCTACACTCTCACACAACTACATCAAATGGTTAAAGAACATACGGTTTCCGTGGATGGAGAAATTATGCCTCCTGAAACGATGATTGTTCAATACTCATTTAACACCTTCAAAGGTGTCCATTATGATGTCACTATTTTTATATATGATATATAATATGTTTATTTTTTTTTAATCTTCTGTATTTTTCATTTTGGTCATACCTTTATGGTTTCCATTATGGGTAAACACGATATCTTCATTTAAGGAAGTGCGGACTACCGCCCCCTCAAAGTGATGTGATTCGTTAATGCCATATTTGGGACGTGTAAAGGATAGATTTAAAGTTATTATATATGATGTTATACTGGAATTATAATATACCTCTATATCATTATTATTTCTTTCCATTAAAGTATGAGATAGAAATGAAAGTTGCGTTCATGCGTACGTACGGCTTACCGTCTCCATGAACGTTGCATTTCATTTCTTATCCTCAAATGTAATGTACTATTAAAAGTACATGTATATAATGGATATATATAATTAATGATATATCTAAATGATGAATATAATTCTGGAATTAAAATATACATACCTCTCATTTAGTTTTAATTCCATTAATATGACAAAGAAATGAAAGTAGCGTTCATGCGTACGTACGGCTTACCGTCTCCATGAACGGTGAATTTCATTTCTTACCTCTAAATGATTATGTAATATTATAAATACATGTATATGCTGGATATATATGATACATATTATATCCAAATCGGGAATTTCATTCTGGATATAAAGAACCTTTGACCACACGAACAACATGTAATTGTAAGAAGTCCACTTTCGACTTAAGAACCAAATATTGACAAAACAAACATTATTAACTTAAATGGTTACATAATGTTTATAACATGGCAATAAGTGATATAAAAGGAATAATGAACTTTAAAAAGGTTCTTAATCAAGTATAAATTAACTCAAGTTTATTATTCAGGATGTTAAAGAACGATCGAGTCAAGTCGGACCCGAGGTAAGGGAACTTCTTAACCCAACTTCCATTATTTGGGTTAATCTCCTACTTTCAAATTATGTCATGATATTATTATGTCTTATTTTATATTTTTACTTTCTTTATGTGTACCTATAGTGAATACACATAATATATCTATTTTATTTTAAAAATGATCTTTGTAAGGGACTTCGTCTCAATCTCCTTTCATTGAGGCATATTTCGTTTTATACACAACTTTCTTTTATACGGTGTATAAACCCCTTTGACTTTTACTTTTATACAAAAGGAATCTTTTTCTATGAAGCGTTTTACTAAACGACAAAAAGGAATGTTTTTTTTAACGTACGCGGTGACAACGACCTTTTCCGCCGCCACGAGTATTATTTGGTCTTTGGCTTTATCAACAAGCCGTAATGTTTTTAGAATAAAATAAATACCATATACTCTTTTATGTATTTTGGTATTGAAAATGGTTTTGAAAAGGGATTCAATTATGTCAATATATTTATGATATATTGTGATTGAAATGTGGAAATATTATCATTCCTTTATATTGGTTTTATGTTTTATGATTTTATACTAGTACTTGGACATTTTAACGGGTGGTTACGTTATAAACCATATGACGGGTGGTGCCGTGAATACCAGGACGGGTGGTTACGTTATAACCTCTAATGCATTGGGTATGGAAGTCGGCCGTATGGCTATTCTATTAAGTATGTATGGAAATTGGCCGTATGGCTATTCCATTAAGTGATATGTGTGGAAGTCTACCATATGGTTATTCCACTTAAGTATGTTTATGTCCCAAGTTACCTTTTATATATGTTATGTGTTATTTTTATGGATTTTATGGTAATCCTTTGGTTACAAAAAGGTAAGTAATGATACTTTATTCAGTGAAGAGTTTTTACTACTTCATGAAGGTGAAGTTATTACTTTGATAGAGTATATATGGTTTATTTGATCTTTGAAAAACTAACAGTTTTCATTCTTTCTGTATCCCTTACTGAGCTTTTTATGCTCACCCCAAGTTTTTTTTGAAATGTTTTCACAGGACTTAATGTGGAATAAGGTCAAGGATGGGATCAAGGGAATGTCATCCTATATAAAACATGGAACTAGACACGTTTCTTTTTAAGAGTTTTTTTATTATGGAAACTTAGTAGAAGTGACTACTTTGTAATATTTTGAGATGTAATAGTTATGTTCTAATTCTCTAAAACTCTAAACCTGAAAAGATCCTCAACGTAAATTATTCATTTAATTCAATATTAAGTAAGGTTTAAGGCCGGGGCCTTATAAGCACTGTATCAGGCACTATAGTAGTACTGTAGCATCCATAACTATTAACCCGATTTGGGCTTTCGGGCCACCGGTTTGGGCCTACGGGTCTCAAGGGCCTTCGGGCCATCAAAGGCCTTCGGGCCACAGGGCCTTTGGGCCATTGAAGACCATGAAGTAGACCAGTTCACACAGAGCAGGCCCTAGAAGAGGATCAGAGCACCAATAGCAGTCACTAGAAGCAGAGCTAACCGGATTGGAAGAATGAGAGGGTATGGAAACCGCCATTGGGACCAGGCACCGTGCAACTTTGTACGGGGCAATGCTAGCCGATCAGCAATGCAGGTGGGGAGATAAAGGTGATCAATGATGCAGAAGCTGGGGAGGGGCAGTTCTAGTGGGCTGGGCCTACGGGCCATGTTATGGTCATGGTATGCCTCTGGGCCTTCGGGTCATGTATTACGGGTCATGTCGGGCCTTGTGTCTTGGGCCTACGGGTCATGTACGGGTTCCCCTTCAACCCTTAAAAGGGGGATTATCTATAATAAAAATAAAAAATAAGGCCTTTGGGCCATTCAGAGTATTATACATCCAAGGAGAATACAAAATAAATTGTGTTTATGTCTTGGTGGATACAGAGTTTAGGTGCAGTCACTCCTCACCAAGGCTCATTTCCTATACATATTTTGGTGAATTCGTTACCAACCATGGATAACTTCATATTGAATGGTTAAGGGAATGGCTCATTGTTTCCTAATTTTCACACATGTTACATCCTTTTTATACCAGTTTAGTAGAGTTCAATGACATAACGGTCACTACATGTTCATATTTTTTTATCTATATCATAATTCTGAATGCGATTCATTAATATATAATGGTGGGCTTCTCCAAAATCCACTTCGAAATATAATTGAGTCCTCGTTATATGACTTGAATATTTACTCTTAAAATGACCATCATTTATAAGAAAACAATAAAATACATATTAAATAATTATTTAATTGAAATAATCTTCATAATTAATATTCATCCTTATTTTAATGGGCCACGTGCATCATTGATGTTCAAAAGCTCTAAATATTCCTTTCTACTCCATTTTTTATATGATCAAATGATGTTTAGATATTCTATTCACTTGTTATTCATTACTTGAAAATACACATGCACCAAAAACTAGACGATGTTCAATATATTCATATTCAATAATAAATTATCCTATCTAATTTATATATACAATAAGTCCATTATTTCTAACCCTTAATAATAAATATTCTCTTTTGGAACACTTAGTTCCATTTTCTCTATTATATACATTTTTTTACACCAGTCAGTTTTCTATATATTGATATTTGAAATTGAAATTCCAATAAGCAACTACCTTTCAACATTTAACATCCATTAATTTAAATCTATCCCTTCAATCATCTCCAATTATATATTGATCATTAAAATTTTAAAATTATTTTAATAGACGTAATATAAAATTACAAACCTACTTGATAATAAAAAATCATCAAGTATACTCAAGTCCTCTAGATTTTAGAAACATGAAATAATTAAATAAAATATACTATGATAGATCTTCTATTTTTTTATATTTCAAAAGCATAAAATAACATCAAGAAATTACATATATGTTCAAGTATTAATCCAATTTTTTAATGGAGCATATCGTGAAAATGAAGTATAATGGATTTCCTTTTTCCTACATGATTGGAATATCATGTCATGGATAGAAGCTTCACAATGTGATGATGATTTTTCATTAAAAAATATCATGAGAATTAATTTTCATTTCATTTCTCCTTCCTTCTTGGTTTAAACATTATGACATGGTTCTTTAAATCATGATGTGTTCTCGATAGCTAACACGAACAAATAAAAAATCCTCTTAACTTGATGCGACTTGACTAACATCCATGGCATGATAAATTATAGATATATAGAACCCATGTACAACACATTATATTTTTTAAAACAAGTCTTATATTCCATGGAATTAGTAACACTTCTATATTTCAATAAAATTTAGTACATTTATATTTTTCTATAATAAATAACCTTAATATTTTGACCTATATAGTTATATCATTTATTATTCCTACTATAGCTAAAATCATTAAAATATACCACCATCCATCTCCACTCAACTCCAATCATATTTACATTCCTCAAATTAATTCCAATTTCTAATATTCCACCTTCCAACCTCCAGAAAAAATAAATACATATTTCTTAATATCATGAAAACAACTCATACTTTCAGATTACTATTAGGAGACTCCATTTTATAAAGAAACATCCATAAATAAAAATAAAACTATTTAGAAACATTATATTCAAAATATTCTATATCAATATTTTCAATATATTTTGAAATAACATATAGATTTATATTTTTGAATAAATCATTAATTCTGATTTTTTTACTTTTGTAAAAAATAATCCTTCTAGCAACAAATAACATCAATTTCATAAACCTTTAGTAAATTTCAAAAATAATCCTTTAATGGTTATTAAAAAATCCATCACGTAAACTTGTATTTTTAAAATATCTCCATTTTATTTTTAATTATTATATTTTTAAAAAAAATATGTGTACCATAAAGAGTTAGAGATTTACATAAAATAGGAGAACAACTAAGGGATAGAGATAACATATCCCCTATCTCAATTAATCCAATACCATCAAACATTTGAATTTTATTTTTAAGATTATGACCCAAACCCATCACATTGGATATGATTCAAATGATACTAACCATTAGTAAATCCCACATATACTAGAGGATAGAAATAAATTACTAGTGAATCACATGACCATTAGCGGATGATCTTACCTCACATGCATTGAACTAGTAATAAATGGACTACAATGGAATAATATAAATATGATGCATGATAAACCAAAAAAACTCCAAATACATGACATAACAGTAATCAAGGATGTTGTAGATAAAAATAATAATAAATTAGTTTATAAAATCCAAGAGAGGGAATTTATTTGTCTAAATTGTGAATTACGCCAAGCCCCACGATATGACCTCCTGTAAAATCCATTTGTAATCGAACATGACAACAACATTGTGGTGATTCACATGAAATGTATAAGATCAACCTCTAAACATAATCCTAATGAAAACCCTATACATGAACATAAGGCTTAATATACATGGGGTAGGTATACAACCCAATAAGGAATCCCCCAAACACATCCCATATATGCCACTATGACAACAACACATTATTTTAATGTTTATATTAATAAGAGAGGTTCATCAAAAACCATGCACAACATATATATATATATATAGTTTTTTTATTAAGTATCTTAATAGTGCACTTCCTTACCATGAAAACACACCCATTCCATGAACTGGACCCTCTCCTTTGTTATTCATGGACACAGTACATCCCATATCAACAAAGGAATCCATGAATAAACCTAACTTGCTAGTAGAAACCTATTTTCCCTAACCCAAATCATCGCATGGAGGTGAAATCTAGTTTTTCAAAATTTTAACTTGGTATCCATGTCTAATCCTATAAGTCCCCGACTATATTAATCATTAAAAAACACCAACCCATAACAATTATTTGTTTATACACCAAAAACTGTTCATTTAAAGATAACAACACCACTTGTGCATTTTATCAAACACATTTTGTGTATTTACCATAACCCTTATTTTAAAAAACACTAACCCATAACAATATGATAATAACTCTATGAGGATTTATTAAGATTTTTACACCAATGGGATTTGATATTAATCTTTTTAATTTACAATATATCAAATTATAGGTAGAAGTAGTGTGAGAGATAAGAAATCTACCTTAAAAAGCATGTTTTAAATAATCATATCGTAAAATTTAGATATGTATCTCATAAATATCTTATATCATATTATAACCAAACAACGTCTAAAATATTCTTCAAAAACATGAATCAATCATGCAATCTTATTAATTTTCTTTCTCCTAAGGTAAAATGAGAATTGAAGATATTCAAAGGAGTTATAGAATCCATAACATTAACATCAAAATCAAACAATACCCAAATACTATTAGAGGGGGTCTATAATGAATAGATTCACAAGAAATTTCCTAAAAACCCCTATAGATTTTGATCCATACTAATTGGGGAATAAAAGAGTGGTTTAGGGTATTTTTAGGGAAAAAATAAAATTTTACAAGGAATTTAAAATAATTCAAAATTGGCCTCCATGGTTCAGTAAACCTCGTTGATGCTGTATCTAAAAAATAATAGTACTTAATGGTTTGGAAAAATAATTTACCAAAAACAACCATGCCAAATGTGAGTATTACCCTTGGAGAAAACAAGGGATACATGATTTGATTTATATTTTTCCAAAATCATGTGCCAACTATGCATCTGTCCCAATACCCCCATTTGGCATCACATGGTTACCTTGGAAACCAGATATTTTTCCTTAACTTTGAATGAAAACGTTCACCCTTAGAAAAATCTATAAACTACGAAAACCCATAAAAACCCTCATAAAACTATCCAAAATCACTTTACAACATATATATATATATATATATATATATATATATATATAGTAGAAAAACCTCACACCAAAGGGGTTACTTTCTTCATACCATTGGGATTTCCATCTATAGAAAGGTGGATATTGGTGATATCTGGAATAATATCATTGTATTTCTCTTATATAATCTTCTATCATTCTCAAGTATCTTCCTGAAAAGGGCCATATTGTTATATAGTCATACCGAATAGATACATCTACCTTGGAGGGTCTAATAATTTCAATTTAGAATGTGAATCAGGGTGTGGATCAATATAGCATCCTACTCAATATAAATACAATCCCAACTCATCACATGAGTTGGTATAGTTATTACTTATTCGTTAATTGTATATTGAAAATATCATGAATAGAACTGAATCATCATGGTAAAGATTACTTGTATGAAATTATGTGATATGATCTTGAATTTCAAATTCTCTAACATTCTGATGAGTTTATTTACATTTTTACTGAAATGATAGTTCCTCAACATCAATGATCCTTTTAAAATATATGATCATACTTCTAAAAGTATAAAAGACAGTGCCAATGATCCACATGATATTTCATATTACATTGGGCTATTTCCATCAATTTCCTCATGAACTGAATTTTCTCAATAATCTCCCATAATATATGTAGTCTAATTAATGATATTTCGCCATCATCTACACAAAAATATTGGAGAAACGAGTGAAAAAATTTATGGTTCAAAAGGATCCATATGAATCAGGGCATGGTTAACCTATTTATATGAAAACTAATTTCGTGAGAAGTGGTATTCCCTTGAACAACCAATTTCAATCAAACTAGGTATGAGCATGTCTTCTAATGATTGGACTATAGAAAATGGATGCGCGGGCCATCGCCGCCCTCTCCACAATTCGCGTGCTCTCTCCGACGCCTCTGACCTGCGCGCAAACACGGCGCGACGCTCGTCTGATTTTGGGAACTGCACACGGCCGAGGCGACTCCTGGTGGCAGCATCTTCGAGCTGAGGTTGGAGAGGAAGGATGCCGAAGAAGAAGATGAAACCTAGCTTCATTTCTTTCCTTTGAACCATGGGCACTTCTCAGCACCGTCGCGTTTTCGTTGGGAACATTCCCTACGACGCCACCGAAGAGCAGCTAGTACAGATTTGCGAGGAGGTCGGGCCTGTCGTATCTTTCAGATTAGTTTTAGACAGAGAAACTGGAAAACCTAAAGGTTATGGATTTTGTGAATATAAAGATGAAGAGACGGCTTTGAGTGCTCGTCGAAATCTTATGGGTTATGAGATTAATGGCCGCCAATTACGAGTTGACTTTGCAGAAAATGATAAAGGTGCTGATCGAAATCGAGAGCAGGGCCGTGGTGGACCTGGGCTGGTTACAAATGCTGATACTAAGAAACAGTCAAGAGGGCATGGGGATTCATCTCTGCAGCCTATTGGCGTCCCTGTGGCTGTGGCTGCTGCATCTGTCATGGAAGGAGCACTTGGTGGGGCTCAATCTGGTGCCGTTTCTGCTCAAGTTAGGTTGTCCAATCAGTCGGGTTTAGACAGTGATCCATTAACCCTTCATCTGGCCAAAATGTCCAGGAACCAGCTGAGTGAAATTATGTCAGCATTAAAGGGAATGGCTACACAAAACAAGGAATTAGCTCGTCGGCTACTGCTTTCAAACCCACAGTTGTTAAAAGCTCTTTTTCAGACAGAGATAATGCTACAAATGGTTTCCCCACAAGCGTTGCAGATGCCAAATGCTTGTCTTGCTTCAAGTACACTTTGGCAACCATTGATCCATGAAGTCCCACAACTGGACCAAACTCTTTCAAGGCTGCCCTCAACTTCACAGAAAAGTTTGCAGGCCGGGTTGATGCCTAAAGTACATGCTGGCCAGATGCCTGTTGTGTCCCAAAATTCATTGCTGCCCAGCCACTTTCCCGCCCTCCCGCAACCCCCTACACAGCTTCAGCAGTTAGGCAACAACAACCAACTTCTTCAACCAGCTTCATTACCCGTGCAATCCATTAATTCAAAAACTTTGGGTCATTTGCCTGTTAGAGCACAAAGTCAAATGGTCATCTCCTCTTCTTTGCAGCCAAAAATGCAACTCCCTCTGGTACAACAAGTCACCACACGTGCTCGAGGGACCGATGCAGGATATAATAACCAAATGCTTACTTCGAATGCACATGGTCAGCCTTCTTGTCTTCGGCCACCTATGTTACAGGAGGGGAACTTCAAGCCTTTGACAACAGCATCAGGCGTTCCATGGAGAGTCAAGAAGGATGTTGATGGATCTGCCCTTGTTTCCGAAACAGCAAATCGCCCTTCAAAACTGGTGAAATTGGATGATGGGAAGGTTACGGCGCCTTCTGTTCCTGCTTCCGGGCCCTCTCGGGCATTGAGATCTGGCTTGTTGCCTGCGGGCCAGAGCATGGCTATAGATGATGTGCAGCACCCTGGAAAACAGTTGCAGTTGCCGCCTGAAGTCGAGGCTGCATTGCTGCAGCAAGTGATGAACCTCACACCAGAGCAACTGGGTTCGCTGCCACCGGAACAACAACAGCAGGTGGCGCAACTCCAACAAATCCTAAAGTGACCTGGACCGGGTCTGGGGGTTGATCTGCTGCCACTGGTATGTGTGTAGCAGTCTTGTTTTTTAAATATAGGTCAAAATTGTGCATTTTTTGTAGCAGTCTTTAGATGGCATGAGTCAATGTAGCTGAGAAATGGAAAAGAACTTTTTTACCCTTCACTCTCAGAGTCGTGCATCTTTTTTGATAGGGCTTGCCCTGACTAAGCATCTCTTGGAATAACCAAGAGCATATGAGGTTGATGGTATTTCATGATCACAACAAATTGAATCCTAAGATGTTTCTATAAAGTCCTCCAAAATTCTGAGATAGATATAGGGTCTCCATTAGAGATAATAGGAGCTGGCACCCCATGAAACATCACCACTTTTTATATGCATAACTTTTATAACTAAACCATTGAATTCATCTCCCTAATTAGAACGATGTGTGCCAAATTGACATGTCACTAGACAATCACCCAAATGAAGACATTATTCCTAATAATAAATGGAAAACAGGTGAAAATTTCAGAATAATTTGTTCACATTTCTGTAGTGGTATAGGTAATGGTAGGAACATATCATCTTGTCAATATTGTTTGTATTTTACTTATTGTTATGTGATTCATTTCCCAACATACTCATCCACATTTCGCTTCATACCCGACCACAAAAAATAGTTTTTTTACAGCATGATAATTTTTTAGAATACTAGGTTGGATAATCCATAATAAATAATGATTAGAAAGAATGAGTTGTTCCTATAAATAAGTAGGAATTGTAATCTAATCTTAGCGGTGAAACATATAATTTTTATCCATTTTCCATCCATAAATGGTATCCCCACCAATGAGGATTGAACTAATGGTGAGATAATAGGAATTTACCATTACATGTTTACTCATGTTAGGAACAAGATTGAGTGAAAAGAAAACCATGAAACAATTCAACTTAGGGGGATATAGATTCACGTCAGGGATCACCCCAATTAGTTGAATTTGATCTGGGGCTTCCTTGACCATTTTATTATAAGAATTATAACTTACGGAATTGACCATTGAAATCCATTCTAGGGGTGTATAAAACATGTCAACATCGACCATTTATTGGTACTACATGTAACATCACTATTAATATTAATGAATCTTTCGGAAAAGATTTGAATTTTGATTTTATAATTTGTGAATATTGTTTAATTTTCTCAAAATATAAAGTGTTTATATATTTTTAACAAAAGTGCAATTATGGATAGTTCAAGATCATCCACCATTTATTTATTTTCTTATTTCTGCAAATATAATGATCCATAAGCTATGAAATGTTCACCATACGTGATAAAATAATCCATTCTATATCCAGATGCAAAAAAATAAAAAATATAACCCTCAACCAATTCTGGAGAAGTAAAAATATGTTTTGAAGTTAGATGAGACTTAACCGCCTCAAAATATTCATTCCAACCATTTCTCTAATGGAATGGAATTCACTACCTTGTTAATTCATAAAAAGGGGATTATTGATGTGATAAATCAAAGAAAATATATGATAAAAACTACTAACCCCATGAATCTACACAGCTCAAAGACATTTTGAGTATATTCATTAGAAATAATAGTGCTGAACTTTTTAGGATTCACCAATATACATTAATTGGAAATGATGTTCCTAATTTAGAGAACTTATTTTATCTAGAATTCAAAAATAGAAATTTATTCATAGAGATGATGGTCTTGAAGTATGATAAAAAAAATTCAATGTGTCATTCCTAATCATCCCCGGTGTGAGAGTAAACACAGAAGTAATTAGGAAATAAAACAATGACTATGCAATCGTAGCTATGAAAGATATAGTTAATTAATTCTATGAATATCACTAGGGAAATTCTAAGGAATAAGGGAATAACCAATTGTATATAATGTTTATACTCACTTTTACAATACATCTTTAGAATTTCAACCATATTAACAAAGGTTTTTTCATAACATGATGATAACTTAAATTTAAATAACCACATATCACATCAATTGATCATACATACATTCAATTCTAAGAAGTGGATATGGATTTTCAATCATGACTTGGTTCACTCTACAATAATCAACCAAAATAAAAACGGGGTCATATATCTTTATTATAAATAAAACTAGTTTCTCAATGAGATGCACTTGTTATAATAAATCTATTTCTTTCAAACTTTTCCAACATGAACATCAAGAATTATAGTTATATTGCATGGATTCTATGTGATGGAAGTGAAATATGACTTGTTCCTAGGATTTGATCAATAGAAAATTTCACTTCCCTCTCAAGAGGTTGCCCAGATAAATTATCTACAATGACATGAGGGTAAATATCACCTATGTCAGGATGATCCTTACATTTGGTTTCATCAATAAACAACATGGTAATTGTTTCCAACTGATAAGAGATGCTTCCAACCGCCTTCATTAATGGCCCTTCCGTTCTAAATATAATGACCCATTCCACATCAACAATAGTCTGTTGAGTGAACTAGAAAATATTTTCATTAAATGCTTCCAACATATCCATTGGTAAAATTAGATAAAGAAATATCTATCTAAAAAATAGTGAAATCACACAAGAACTAAATTCCACCAATGGTAATAGAACATTCAAATCACCTAAATTCATTGTACTCCCATTTCCTAAGAGGATTCCTGATGCTCAAGACATAAGGCATCGTTTCCATGTGAAGCCCCAATTGATTTAAACATTATAAGTATTGAAATATTCAGAGGCTCTAGTGTTAACTAATATATTCATCGTGACAACCAAATCATTCATAAATACAATTCTATTTTGAATGAATAAATGACTTATTAAGTAATGTAATTATAGAAAATACATGCCCTACATTGGTTATTTTAGACCATTATAAAATATATACTATCATAGATAAAATACATTCAAGAATCATAAATATTGAAAATATATACTTTTAATAATGTATATTGAGATTACTATTTATTAAGGATTGTAATAATATCTAATAAACATAGATGAAGTAATTAATAGCCTCAACCAATAGGATCATTCCCTATGAATCCCTTTTATCATGAATTATGAGGGAGATGGCATCAATGGGGCTTTCATAAGACTAAACCCAATTAGATATTCAACAAATGAAACATATGTGATCCGTTTAAAGGTTATTTTCAATATCATTGAGACCACCACCCAAACATTTTTCCTCAAATCCATTTGATAGTACAAACATCGCATTCCATACCCATATGACTTACACTGGTGTAATAACAGGTTATGTATCTAACCCCTAGTATTATAAATTATAATTTTTCCCCAACAGAATAATGATTATGTTAATTTCTTTTCCTTATTTCTTTACACACATTGTAATATAACGAGTTTAATAAGAACATGATTTTGATATGAAGAAACCAATTTTTTTTAGAAAATATAGTAATTCACATTAAACAATATTTTTGATAAATTCATAAATTTTGAAATAAATTTGAATTTCCTGAAATACTATTATTTAAATAAAATATTTTAATATATAACGATAATATAATTCAATAAAGTGTAATGTATTTTTTTGTTTGTTTTAGAAATGTTTTATTTTCATAAAAACATGTATTGTCAAGTAAATAATGATTTCTATGTAAAAGTATAAATTATCATATTTAAGAATTTTTTTGGTATAATAAATATTGTTTCTGAAATCATAATGCTTAAATTCTCCAACAGTAAATTTTTTCATAATTTTTTGAGAAAGATGAATATTTGGATTAAAATAAAATATTGTATAAATATATGGCATGTATTATGACATCATAGTAGGCTTAAATTGAAAAAGTAAACTCTATAAACAATTTACATGGCCAAAAATAAAAATACTCTTTAAAATATTTTTTATGGATATATGATTAAATTCAAATACCTATAATAAATCCTCAAAAACCTATATTATATTTTCAATTTTTAAAAATAAGTCTTAAGGAACATGACTCACTTAGACATCATGAATGTTATTATTTTAATGATGATATTTTTTTTAAAAATAAAATATTTTAATCCACTTCACTTTAGTAAAAAACATGGAAAAACACTATGGGAAGGTTTGTGGTTTTAATTATTTTATTAGGGAGTCCAAAAGCTATTTTTAGCAATTAATAAAGAACTGCCCTCACTTTTTCTAAAAATATTGTCCCAAATGCCAATTCATATTCACTAAAACCCCATTGAGAATGATTTTCCTCTAAGTATCCCTATCATAACCTCTCCCATTGTTCTCCCAATCACTTACAAAGTACCTCCCCGTATTTTAGAAGAACCCTTTTTGGGTAATGTATTCTCTTCCTCTACCTTTTATTCAAGTACCTCCATTTAATTATGAAAAATTATTTCCACATTTTCTTTTTCTAATTTGTTTTTCCACATCTATTTACTATTCATATGATCCCCAAGTAATGATAGAGCACCTTCAACTCTCAGTAAACCCATCCAAGAACTGTTATGTACACTTATTAGGAAATGAAAATTCTCGTGTGATTTTCCATGCCATGATTTGTAATAGTGAATACTCATCCCCATTTACTCTCATGTGTATTCAAATATATTCACCTATACATCATTTATTTAAGACATCCATGTATGTTACCTTTACTCTATTATTATGGAATTCAATATGATGAAATACATTCTTATGTTGTGTGGTTTAGGTGGAACACAAATTCATGTACATAATATGAATGTTATAGGTGGGATTGAAATTATATATCCCTCCAATGTATTATGTAATGTTTTTAGCACCTGAGATTCCACATATGGTTCTTCAGATGTTATCCTAAGCACATTATGTTATGATTATTTTCAGTGGTAATCCATGACTTATACTTATGATGTCATATTTTATATTGTTCCCACTTTACCATTTTTCCATGATGTTATAATATTATATTATGATTTGATGTTTTTTATTATGATTATCACTATTCAATGTCATCATTTTATCCCTCTTGACTCTAATGTTTTACCTTAGATTATGTTATCATTTTTATTATTCCCGTATCGGGCTTTATAGATCACCCCTCACTTATCAAAATTCCTATGTTACCTCATGATGTATTATAATATTAAGGAAATTTAATTTATTGTTATGGATTATTAAATAATGTCTTTGTATCCCTATTTTAGGTTATTATGATATATAATTAATTAAAAGAAAAAACAAGGACTCATGAATTTTTTTTATTGTATTATGTGTTTATTTATGTAATAAATCATAAAATAAAGTGTATAAAAGATATGGGAATTCATAGTTGGTATAAGAGAAATGTTTAGTTATTGTTGTGGATAAGGATTATAAAACCATAATGAAAACCACTGATAAATGAAAAAACATTGGAAATCATCTGTAAATTTTAGTAAATTATAGTGAGATTTGTTTCCAAGAAATGAAATCCATGTCTGGATAGTTCTAGTAGATGTGGTTTTGGAATATTTTTTAATAGGGGAAATAACCTATTAAATGGTGTATTGTATGTTATATTGATCATCAATTGGTGAATGATAAAGAGGCCTTATTTTCCACCTAGTCTAAAATGACCAGGGGATGTGCTTTGGTTAAATTACATTCCCTTTTTGATCAATTCTGAATAGAACAAAATAAAAATGAAATTTTATCTTATGAAATAGACCGTGGACAACATAGATTAAAAAATATAATTTAAAAGGGTATATAATAAATGGCTTTTATGATTTATTCCCTAATTGTTAATCATTTCCATTTTATGTTTTTAATAGTTTAAAAAATATCTCCTCCCCAAGCTTCCCTTTATATTAGTCAGTGGATATAAATGTTAGGAACTGAGTCAACAACCAATCATACGAGCAATGTGATGACTGCACAAATGAGAAGCTCAACCTGAAAGGAGTAAGATCCAAGAACATCATGAGAATACTTAATCAATTAAATAATGAATTGAAAATAAAATTGAATTACCTAGAAATCCCAACCCCTCCACCCTGAAGAAATTTAAAATTTCAATTGATAGCTTTATGCGACAAAGGCCTCCATCATTCAGTGGATCTTCTAATACCTTGAATAAGGAAAAATGGGTGAACTCCATTAAAAATAACTTATTTAAACTTCAATTCTCTAAGAAAGGGAAATTTTTTCTGTTCATTTATCACAAGTATTATATGATCAACGATGGATGTTAATGAAGAATACAAACACTAATGATGAAACTAATGTGATGGAGTGGAAAGAATTGTTAATTTTTTAGATAAATATCTACCTAAAACACTCTAAATTAAGATGGAGGGAAATATTCTATAACTTAAGAAAAATGAGGGGGAGTCCATCGGGGCATACAAGGAAAAAATTACATGACCTTCATGGTACACCTCTATCATTATTATTAAACATTAATTTAATTTTGATCACTTATTCAATGGTATTAAGTTAAATCTACGTAAATATTTAGTGAATTGGGACCTTGATGGCTATTTAGAAATCATATGATGTTCTCTTAAAGTGGAAATGGAGATCCGAGAATCTAAATGATCTTATATGTCTAGAGATAGTAAGTGGATAATGGTTTTTAATTCTAATGTATTGATTGAGAAATCTCATGGTGGAACGAAAGTCTATCATACTACTTGTCAGAAGTGGGAGTAGATTAATCTTGAATACTTACTAATGGGAATTATGAAATGATTTTTATGTGGTAAGGAGGGGCACTATGGTGGAAAATTTTGATGGGATAAACTCACCAATGTGGTAGAATAAAGTAATAATCCTATATCCCCTCAACATATTGTATTTTGTGTCAATAATAACAAAAAAGAACACTATGTGAACCAATCCACCATGAGAAGGGTTATCAAATATTACTTGTGACAACAACCTGTGGTGCTTAGATAGAGAGGGAATGTATATGAAATCAAAATATCTTATGTGGATACCAACAATGATTTTGTGGTTTGAACACTATTTAATTATTTATTTAATAATAATGTACCATTTAATCTTGTTTTTTCAGATTCATCATTATCTCACAATTTTAGTATAGTTATTCGAACACTATTTCGTATTTTGAGTTATTATTGAAAATTAATGATGGATCAATAATTGAATGAAAATAATATATGTTATATTCTATAAATATTTATGGGAGTAATTTTCTAGATAATATTATGATACCCTCGTTAGAATAATTTAAATCTATTATAGGCATGGGTGGGTTTTCCCTATACAAAGCCAATATAAATGTAGGGTGACAAAAATCATCCTTTCTAACAAAAATATTCCTCTGATTCTATACAACTGTATGGAGGATAATTGATCCCCTTTAGAAACATCATCTCAATCATGGTTATTATTACCTTAAGAGAAAATGTATCTAGTTTAAATCATTGTGATTAAGGATAAGTTCATACTTCATGACATGCCCATTGTAAGAGAATATGTTGATGTTTTCACAAAATAATTTCATGTTCTTTATACTAAATGATTGGTTGATTTCTCAATAGATCATATACCAGAAGGTTTTCTAATATCCAATACTCCATATAGAATATATACTATTTGAAATTGGATATAGGAATAAGAAACTACATGAAAATATAGTTAAAGGGTTTATATTCCCATTTTCTTCACCATGGTGTGAACCATTCCTTTTCAAGAAAAATATGGTTGGGTCAATGCACATCATTGTTGATTACCATGAGATCAACAAGATCCAAATAATGTGAATGTATCATATTCCCTAGATTAATGGATTTGTATCCATTATATGGATCATAGTACTTCTCTAAGGTGTATCTTTGTTTAGGATATTATCAAGTAATGGTGAAAAAGGGGGATATAACCAAGGATTCTTTTCATACAAGGAATATGCACTATGAGTTCATTGCTATTTTATTTGGAAACATTAATGATCCAAAAATATTCATGTACATAATGAATGATGTCTTTTGGGATATCCTAAAATAACTTTATGGTAGAATTTTTAGATGATATTCCTATCTATAGGAAAATAAAGGAACAACATGAGGAGCATTTTAATTTTGTACTAAAGTTCTAGTGAAAATAAAAGATATACAAGGAGTACAGTAAATGTGAGTATTATATGTTGAAAGTAAAATTTATGGGGCATGGTATCATTAGTAAATTGATATAGGTGGATCCATCAGTGATAGAGGGAACCAATGGATCTCCCAATCCAACAACTATGAAGGAGTTATATAGTTTCCCAAGATTAGCTTGGTATTATCATCACTCACTCACTCAAAAATTACTTATCATTGAGAATATAAAATCTTGGGGTCTAAAGTGATGAAGCCCTTGAGAATCACTAGTGACAATTAGATTACAATAATTTGGAGGAGATCCTATATCATATAAAATAATGAGATCATTTGGATCTCACTTACATTCAAGAATTTCTAAAATGAAGTTCCCCTCCATAAAAGTGTGGTAAATCTCCATGTCATTTCTTAGAAGACACCTATGATCATGGATTTAAATTCCTCTTACATGGAATTACCTGGACCAAGGAAGGAAGAAAAACCATGTAAGAGGGATCCCCTATTATCCGGGACCAAACCACCTCCCTATATGAAACCCCAAATGAAATATCCATCAACATTAATAATAAATCAAGTCTGAGGAGGCCTCCACTAGACCAATATACCATGAGAAATAGGACCCCTACCTTTCGAGACCGTTACTGAACTACAAAAAATCCCGCAACTACAGATAACATTTTTGGCCCTTGAATTCATAGAGCTCATCTCTTCAATCATCGACAAACAACAAACCTTACGAAAAAGAAGATACCACCATATACCTTTCTTATTCCTATTACGAGCCTCCTATAGAATCCATCATATAGAATAAAAATCCATTTCCCAAATCCTGTAAGCATGAGGTCATTTCTTAGACCTGTGAAACCATGAGGTCAAAAACAAATTCATGACATCACCATAAAAAATGTGATATTATATGCCTCCCACCAATTAAATATCCATGAGAATAATTAACCAACATATAACATGGAATTAATTATAGTTATTTTTGTATAGATGATTTGGAAATATTAAATGTCTCAATTAAATATTCATATAAAAGAAGATCAATGTGAACCAATTTAGGCTGTTGGATCTAATAAATGATTATGAAAATTCAATACATTACTCTCCTTGGAAGGTGAATATTGTTGTATATTCTATGAGTATACATGAAACCAAAATCCTATCCATTATGAGGATAAAATTTCACCAATATTCTTATACATTAATTGGATATACATGTGAATAAAAATTATAACTTCATCAAACCTTTCAAAAATAACTCCTCAACCATCCATTCCTGAGAGGATCAAGGAGTCCCAAAAAGAAGACAAGGAGAACTAAAATACGGTAGTGAATATTCTAGAGTTTAAAATTACTATATATAGTTTCATATGGTTTTGAACCCATATATTTTTCACATAAAAACAATAGCTAAAGTGGACACATATAAATGATTCCCATATCTCATCATTCTAAACTCATCCAAGAAGAACTAAGATGTATAGATATCTGAATGAATAATTATATTGGGATAACATGAAAAGAGGTAACCCAGGATTTGTGTCATGATTCTTGGTATGATTAAAATTCATGTATAAATGAAATATCTATAAGTTTATTGTTTATCCATTTCCCATAGATATATGAAAATTGGAAATAATAAACATAGATGTCAACATAGGACTCCCTAGTATATCTAAAGAAATTAACACCATCTGGGTGGTAGTAAATCACCTTAATAAGTCTACACATTTCATTGATATCAATAGAATTTTCTATATTTAAGAATCACCATGATATATATAAATGAAGTGGTAGTATTGGATGGAGTACCACTGTCCATTATACCTGATTGATATCCAAATTCAACCTATAGTTTATAGAGAATCCATCATTAATCATTGGATACTGAGAAGAGTTTTAGTACATTTTTTCCATGACAAATGGATTCTTAGTCTATGATAAATTTTCAAATTGTAGTGGATATTTTTAGAGAATGTTCAATTTATATCCAATTATGATTAGATTATAACCTTCCCCTAGTGCAGTTCTCATATAACAACATCTTCCATTATTTATTTCAAATGATGCATTTTGTGTCTCTATATGGGAAGAGGTGTTGAACACCAACATAATGGGATTACGTTATACATTATAAACTAATGGAACCTAATAATACCTGTAAGATGACAGTGATGGTTCAAAGTATTCCACATCCTTTAAAATTTGTACAAAATCCATAGAAATGTTATTTATACAATTATCAATGAGATATAGATTTTGATGTTGTAGATAAGGTGTTCATATATATATATATCACCATGGAAGAACATCACGATTTTTGAATAAAAATAAAATCTTAGTTCTAGATACATCATCCTGTCTAATATCCTTGATCATGTCAGATCTATTCCATATTGAATATCATTCCCACCTAACGTATCGCAAGAATATGAATTGTTCCATGTGTCCTTCATTCATAAGTACACAGTAGACCACTCAGATGTACTGAATCTATTGGTGGTACCTTTTATGAATGGTTATTCATATGTAGACTAGATAATGGGGATCATATATCATAGATACAAAATTCAATGAAAGAAGAAAACTCGTCAAGTCAAGGTATTGTGGGGGAACTATATGTTTGAGGATGCAACATGGGAACCATAAGAGGAGATGAAACAAAGTACCATCATCTGTTTTACTATATGGAATGGTATTTCTAGGCCGGATTTTCTAAATGGGGGAAGTATATATCAACCCAAACATTTATAAATTAAATTCACTTTTTAATGAATAAATTCATTATTATGTAATGTTTTTATATAAAACAATTTCACTAAATTGGTTATTGTTGAAAGTTATATAATATATCATGTTTGATATAAAGGACTATTAATAATCATAACCATTTATAATATACCTATTATACAGTGACCATTAATATTAGTATATATTAAGTTCTTTAATAATATCTAATTGACATAGATGGAAGAACCGGTGGTCAGGACTAGTAAGATCATACCATATGAATCCCATTTATCAAAGCTTCCTAGGTTGATGGAATCAATAGTTTTTTCCATCGACCAATCCCATGATGAAATTCAATAACTAAAAAATGATTAGAAATATTAATGGGATATGGTCAAGATTATTGATATCACCTCCAAACTATGTTTTCCAAACCACACCATGAAATTACCACCATCGTACACCTTACCGTTAGGGTGTATACTAGTGTAATAAAGGGTTCTATATATCTTCTATAGTAGAACGATGTTTTGTATTTTATTTTTTTATAAAATCATGAATATATTTATCCCTTATCATTATTAATTTATACACATGATTATATAATGAATTTAATAAAAACCATATTTTGATATGAAGAAACTAAATTTGTATTGTCTAGAAAATATATAGTTTCAATTAAAAAATCATTTTGTTAATATCAAAAATTTTGAAATAAATTTTATTTTCATGAAATATTATTATTAAAATAATATTTATTTAAATTTAAATGACAGTACTACTTAATTAATCCCATTCTGGTTTTTATAAGGTTCATACACATGTTAGTGTCATAATAACTAGTAACTTTTAGTAAATTAGGATTTTTATTTAAAAGTATAAATTATCATATTTATAAAATTATTTTTAAAAATAAATATCAATTTTGAAATCACTTCTTCAAAATTATATAATTTTTATTTTTTCATAATTCATTGATATATTTTATTTTTAGGGAAAAATGTAATATTGTATAACAACAGAACATGTATTATGACACTATAATAGCCCAAAAATTTCGTAATAAATTATATAAAAGAAAATCCATGATAAAAAATAGTTTTATAACAAAAAAATAATTTTTAAATTATATTTTATTAATATTTCTATCTAGTAAGGAATTCTCAAAAATATATGTTATATTTTAATGTTTTGAAAATAATTCCTTTTGACCATGACTCACTTTGACATCATGAATTGTATTATTTTAATGTTGTTAGTTTTTAACATAATAAAATATTGGGAATATCTAATATTTCATGGAAATCCTAGGAAAACCCTTGGTTATGGTTGTTCTTTTTTCATTTTTATCACTTATATTATGAATACAATATTTATAAATTAATAATGAATTATAGAACATTTTACTATAAATACCAACTAAAACTCCCAATAATCATATATCAAAACCCATTTATCATGATTAAAATATCCCTATAACTATCTAAATCCCTCCCAAAGTGTTACAAGTTTCTTAAAAAACTCATCCCATTCTTTTAGAATCACCCTATCATTGCAAGGTATTATCTTCATATTCTATTTATTCATGTACTTTCTTTGTATTAAGCCTTTAAATTTTCAATTTTTATTTTCATAATGTGATTCTTCACATACCCTGACTATCCTTATGATTACCAAGTAATAAAAGGCTATCTTTAACACTAGTTAAAAGATTACATGGTCATTTATGTATACTTATTATGCTTCCAAAATTATTATTTGATTTTCCATGCCAAACATTTGGGGTTTGAATACTTGTACCCATTTTTACTCAAGGGTATTCTTCTAGTTTTACATATCTTCCATTGAATGTGGAAATATATGTATATAAATTACACTATATAATCATGGGATAAAATTTATTAAATAGGTTATAATGTTGTATGATCTATGTGATACACAAATGCATTTAAATATTATAAATTCTACTGGTGGGCCAAAAATTATATAGTCATCTAATGGATTGGGTAATATTTTTATATTATGATAAACCATGTATAGTTTATGAGCTGTTATCCTATGTACACTAGTTATAATTTCATACTGGTTATCCTTAATATGTACTTATAATGTCTTCTTTTATGTTATTACCACATTACTTGGACAAATTGAGTTATCATCTTATATAAATATTCAATGTTCATGATTAAGATTCTAACATTTATATGTCATCATATTATGCATATTAACTCACGCTTACTAATATACTTTATGATATGATTTTTTATTCCCTTAATGAGGATTATATCTCCCCTTTTATTATCTAAATTCCTAGGTTATCTAATATATTATTAGAATACCTGTAGAATTAAAGGGAATGTTATGGTGTTATAAATAATGGTGTCGTATAACTATATCAAGTTACTATGATATATTTCTAATTACAGAAATATATTAGGTCTCATGATCTTTTGGGATTGTCTTATGTGTATTTTCATGAAATAAACTATGAAAAAAACTATATATATAATAGGGTTTGACATACAAATCAATTTTGAATAAAGAAGAATATTACATATCACTGATTATAGCCTAGGTTCTTTATTTAGTATAGTATTAATGGCCACACAACAAATTCTATCACTCACTATAAATTCATTCCTACCACCATGTGGATGTGGTTCCTATTGTGATGTAATAGTGTATGTAGAATAACTCTAATTAAATCGATATTGATAATGTGAACCACTATAAGGAGATATCAATAGATAATAATTAGATTCCCAAATCATATTAAAACCATTTCCAGTGCGTCATTTTAGAAGATATGCGATGAATTGTTAAATATTTACTATTTAGATATAGTTGTGATACTTCTGGAGTGGTTTCATAAATTTCATTTTAAAATGTTGTAAAGAGTCAAATTGGAAGAAATCCATATGGTTATTACTATTTGAAGGAAAATAAATTGACCCTATAGACTAGTTCTCTAATGCTCTAATTCCTCAGAAGTATCTATCTCTAATGTTCATATAACCACCACTAGATATTTCACCTATTCATATAAAGAAAAAAAATATTTCCCTTTGATTAAATTACCAAAAATGTTCTTTTTCACCATCATATCCTTATACACTATGTTTTCTTAATTTTCAATCGATGAGAGATAAAATTTTCAAAACAAAATTTACTTATCTTCATTGATTATAACCCCTAATTTATGTATAAAATGGTTAATTAATTTATATTTTATTACATAGGATAATTGTAGATTTTATCTATTTTAATGGATTTTTAATATGATATTTCAATTTTTCTAGAACAATCCTATAATCTAAAATGTGAATTTTTAATAGTGAAACATTAAAATCAAACTAATGTGTTTTTTAGAAACTATATTTGAAATAAATATACATTATATAATATTGAATTAATTTTTTAAAATAGATTTAATCCGGATTTTAATTGTTTTATATAATTTTTAATATAATTAAATACATTCCATAGTTTAAAATTTAATTATTTTAATGTAATATTTATTTTTATTTTCAAATGATTTCAAAAAAATTAATTTCTAATTGAGACTAGAGAAATAAATATTTCTATAATATATGTCGAAAATAAAAAAAATCATGAAAAGTAAAATATTTGATGTATTTTTTTCATGATCATACATCCCTATATGTACATCTATGGAGAATTGAAGTTAAAAAACGATTATATCCATGAAAATATTCTTACATTCCCATTTGTAACATTTCTAACTTATTTCATGCCAATTAACAGCTTCTCTGATAGGCTTTCGACCACACTGGTAGCCAACATTTTCTCAACTGTCCGTGAAAACTCGCTCTCTATGACCTACTTCCATCATGAATCTACCATGCCTATTGAATTACCTCAAGATGGATTTACAACTTATAGTGCCTTCCTCCACTTATTCCCATGGAAAACACCCCAGAACAACCACACCCCTATTTAATCAACTGTACCTCCACATGATAGTCCCTCAAATCTATCACCATGGAATAAAGTTGGAAATATGATTGTTGACATGGAAAAAAATCTGAGTTCATGAGTTGATGATTTCTTCCCAATCTAACCAATAAAATTTAGGAGACTCGAGATCAAATAAAGAAGATGTATCCTCTCAAGAATATTCTTGATTCCCTATTTTCTATGGTCGATAATGAATTGATTACTGAAGATGTAGACTATCCCCATATTGGGGAATATGTGAGGTCATGGTTCATCCATTACATAGGAATAAAATATTTATCTTATCTGAAAATAAGAGTCATATTGAAGGTTAATAAGAGAAAGACCCAATGTTTAAAAGACATACCACAATTGAAGTTTGATAGATATAGATAAAGAACACTCAACCTAATTCAAAAGATTAAGGAGACCTAACTCAGTCTTCTTTTCAATGTATAACCTATGTACTATTGGTTGATGATAAAGAACTAGAGATTCCAACACTGTTTAATTAGATCATGAAATTTTTTTATTGAAGAATATAAATGATGTTATGAAAAGCTTGGAATTTGGATTTCTGACTGAGATGAATCTGAAATTGAAAGGATTCTAGCATGATATAATTGTTGTATGGAGTGATCCAATTTTGTAACAAAGATGTTAATTATTAGAATATAGAGTATGGTGATTAAATTACTAGTTTTTTAATTTTGGTAGTTGTTTTTTTTATATTAATGTGACCTCAAACTCCTTGTGGTTAGGTATTCTTACACCCATTCTTACATCACCATTATGCTTGATGATATGAATGAGTGAAGCCAAGATTCAAAACCACATTGATGAAGAGTTTGATAAGTATTCATGAGGCTGATCTAACCATGTGATCTTGATAATTTTGTTTAAAGAATAATAAATGTGAATCTATGAATTATTACTTGGGGAATTAATGCCATAGCTCAATTGGAAATAAGAAAAGAAACTATATTAAATGGAATTGACTAAGTAGAAAATATAATAATGAAACATTGTTTCTGGTATTTTCTAACCCAAATGAAAATTTGTTAATGCTTGTGCTTAATTTTGAAGCCTAACTTCTTGGGCCCATGTTTTTCAAAACCTAACCTAAATATCAGCAGCTCATGAATCACTAAGGCTCCTAACTACATAGAAAACTAGAGAAGATTTTGTCTTCCACTATGGCCAAGGTGAAACAAATAATTTCAAACATTGAAATATTTAAAAGGAGTATGAATATATATTATGAGAGGGGATTGTTTTCATAATAATTATTCGAATGACACTAACATGATAAAATCTCAATCATCAAACTATACATGCATAGATAATATTATGAAAGGGAACTTGGATCAAAAGTTTTCAAATAATAAAAAATTACTAGATTAATTAAAATTTAAGCTCATTATCATCATGTGGCGGGGGATGGAGGATTAAAAAATCCCAAAATTTCTATAAAACATATGTTTGTTCATTAGAGGGGAGATTGGATCGATCAATCTATTACTCCGTTTTATTGATTTAATTTATTTTTATAATGTATTTCTCTATTGATATCTTTAGGAAATTAGTGGTTAATCATTTTTTAACTCTATCTCCCCTATTAATAATTATAGTTTTTAATAATAATTCTTGTCTATTAAATTATATAGATGTGTTTGGATGCTTAAATTTAATTTTTCATCACATTTAAATTATTTTTTACTTTTTCCCTAGTTGCACGCACATTCTATTCGGTAATTCATTCACTGACTATGATAATTAGTAGTGGTATGAGTAAAGGGTGATTTGTGATATCCAATCACTTGAGAAGGTATAGAAAATGAATATAGTAGTTGATGTATCCCTCTATTAATATTGAAATTGTGATGTGGGCTATTCAAATAGAATGTTATATTAGATAATGAAAAGGTTGTAAAATTTAATAATGAATCATGGTTATATGGGGATTATAATCATACATTAGAACACTATTTTTAATGTTGAATTTAAAACCAAATCAATTTGAATGATGTTTTCATTCACATCCCAAATCCATAAAAAATGATAAAAAAAAACCCATAACACTCTTCTATCTGATGAAAACCCTATTATACTATAACTTAATTTAAAAACTGACTACAATTTTTTTTCTTATAGACTTGGGATAGTCGATGTACCAACCTAGATCCAATGATGGAGAGTTCATTGTTAGTGTTTTTAATTTGTTTTAAAACCATTTAAATGAATTTACATGACTAGTTCATTAGACCACATTGGTATTGATCTATAAGATAAAAAACTATTATCTAATAAATTCAAAACTTTATAATCATAGTGAAATTGGAAATGGAGGTTATAAATATTGCACTAAATAGATCCCCATACTCATCTACTTCATCCAACAGAATAACATTTGGGAGTGAAATCATTGAAAATAACTATGATCAACTAGATGGGAATTTTATAGAGTTATAAAGATAGAATAAAAATATTAATAACTAGAAAATAAAATTAAATAACCCATAATAACGGGATATAAAATTTTAAATGATCTAACTAGTACCCTAGTTTCATTGTTTTTTCAGTAGAATATCTCAAGCAGAATATAAATTAATTTGGGAATTTTTTCAGTACATTCCATCATGGAGATGTCATTAAGGACCACGTAAACTAGAAATCCATCCCATTAGCTTTAGAGGGATCAGAAAATGATAAGTTATATGGATAGAAACCTTGATATATTACCACATGGGAAGAAAATCATATAGATATCCTCCAAAAACTCATCCCTGGTTTAATGAGTACCCTACTAAGAATGGTGATTTAGGGATCATACAAGATATTTGAGAAATAGTTGAAGAGTTTTAGAGAGATTCATGAACCTGATAACTTATTTCTCACATCATCCTAATGAATATAACTATTTATTATTATTACTTTAGAGTAGGTATTTATAGAAAATATGAAAAATTTATTATATGATTACTATGGAGGAGCATTGATCGAAAAAAAATTGATTCTTGTAGGATCCTGAATGTTGTGATATTATGTTCTAGATTCCATAAAAGTTTCAATAAATAAGAAACACATGATACATAGAGTATTCCAAAAACATAGTATAGAGATATGAACTAACAAAAAAAGGTCAACTATCCTTTAGAAATACTATAAAATTTCCAAGATTCCATCCTTTTTATGGACTCTTTTTCAACCATTTGTAATATGTCAATAATGTAATATTCCGTAAACCTCTATGATAGATATACTGAAACAACATATGGATTCTCAGATAAGTCAACAATATATTCTCCCCACTAATGGATCATAACATATGCAGATCAAAGGATAGTTTTTCATGCTTATGTATACTGTTAATACTTAGGTAAATTAAGATATAAGTAATATTACAACCCAATAAATTCAAAATCCCAATGTAGATGTATATTTTTTTATCTTTTAAATTTATAGGGAGGTTAAAATTAATTAAGATAACTCCCTGGATATTGAATCTAGATGTTAGTAGTCTAAGGAGTTGGATAAACTAGCCATAGTGGAATAACACCAAGAGTAACCTAATAAGACGCTCTAATTTCATAAAAAAAGAAATGTCTATGTTGGAATACCCAAATAAACACCAACCTACCTTCCCTTTAAGGACTAAAACATATTTGAAAATTTGTAAATAGTCATTACTAGAATTGATATTAAAAAAGGTGATGATTAAAATCCATTTTCAGAAATCCATCCTCTAAATCTAAAGGTATAAAAAATATACCAAGGATATGTGACTAGGAAGGAAATATTGGAAGTTAATGAAAATGAAATTTTCTGTAAAAATGATTCTATACATGTAACCCCACAAATAACCTTAAATTTCCAAGATCCATATATCTTTAGTATCAATTTAATTATTGATGATCATAATTTTTATAATTAAATATATGATTTGGGAGTATAAATTATTTTAATTCCATGAAAAAATTATTTTCACTAATATAAGGAAGTAAATAAACCCACTAGAGTAGTTGAGAATATTTCCAATCAAGTAAAAACCAAACCATTAGGTGTTTTAGATTATGTTATTATAAGTATTCATGTATTTATTTTACATTATAACATCAACATTTTGAAAATAGAGGAACGAAGAGGTAATTATCACTCTACTATCATTATTAGTAGTCTATTCCTCATGGAATCCATGATAATAAATAAATTTATCAAATGATATGTATAATTTTGTTAAAAAATGAGAATATTTCAATTTTAGATGCAACAAAATACCCAATTAAGAGAATTATTAATTTTCATTAAAACATTTTGAATATATTTTTCACATTGGGGAAGAAAATGAAAATTTTTATTACATAATTATATTAGGAGGAACATGGAAAACACATGACCCTATTGATAAATTTGTTTATGAATATGATCTTAATCAAGAAATAATTTTTTTACTAGATGGTTTGAAGAAATTAGTTAAATTTTTATTTATTATTTAATAAAAACAATATCTAATTCATCTATCATAAATTTATATATTTCAAACAAGTAGAATATAGATAAAAAATCCTATTTGAAACACCCCTGATCTGGTACTGAAACTACTCCATTAAAACATGAAATATGGTTTTCATAATTTAAATGGGAAAATAAAAATTATAATTTCAAATAATTTATTTTCCAAAAAGAGTAAACAATTCTTGAAATTATAAACCAAAATAATATGGACATATATTTTACTAATGGAGAAATTATTGGGATTAGACCTACCATATTTATGAATTAGATCACGATTTAAAATGATTCAACACTGGTGATACAACCCCAATGAATCCTAAATCCAACCCTTTTAGTTGTTTTAATAAAATAATTATAATGATAATTATGATAATAAATAATTTACCCAATCACAGAATCTTAATGGGTGAGTCTCATTCAAATCATTCTTAACAAAAATTTATATAACATTGTATAAAATTAGAATGAAGAATTCGTTCCCATAGGAATTCAAAATAAATATTGAGCATTCATTTATCATTGAAAATTGAACCATATGGCCCACAAATACCACTTCATTATTTATTTTATAGAGAAAATGTTAGATATATTGGAGGTGATGGGTCACTATTATTTTTATGATGGGATTTTTAAGTACTTAAGTTTTTTTTGAGGAGTACTTAAGTTAGAAGTTCTATAAAGGAAAAGGGAAAAACCACCTTCATATTTACATTTATTATGTTTTCCTACTAAGGGATATCATTCAGTATTTACAATTCCCCTGAAACCTTATAACTTTTCATGGTAATTATCTTCTCAGAATAGATTGAGAGCTTCCTAGAGGAATTTCATGATGATTTTACTATCTATAATACATTATTTCCGAGATTTCATCGTTGTTAAATTTTTTTTAAATAGATTAACTAAGAAATAATTGGTGTTAAATATTGAAAAATATAATTTCATTGCAGGTAATGAAATATTTTTAGGACACATGATTTCTAAAGATGTGATTACAGTAGATAAGGCCAAAATTAATTTTTACTCCTTTTTTCCTTACCCCACCACAGTGAGACACATTAGATGATTTGTAGGCCATGGTTGATTATATATAAGTCATATTATAGAAGGAAATTGAGTTTTTATTCAATTATTCATTTATGAATGTTTTTTACAAGATGAATAAATGATTGAACCTAGAACCTATAATCATCCATCCCAAATAGAAACACCCACTTGTGATTTTTTTGTGACGTTTCAAACAAATATATAGGATAAATTATTTCCAAAAATATCTATGGGTACTCTTGAGTCATATTTTTCACTTCCTAGGACATGGAGATCCTAGATATTTGATAAATTAATATAATTAAAATCCATGGATAGTGACATGGATATTACTTCTATAAGAATTTACCTTATAGTTAAAATATGATAATGGTACCACAAAATTGTTTGTAGATCACATGCGTAGATTACCAAAGAGGGACCAAGTATACCCACTTACTAAATAAAATTGTATGAATAGTTCCTTATTATGACAATATATAAATCCACCATGTTATATAGTATTCTAATTTGGTGAATTTGATAGAGATATCAAAAGAACATAACATATTTATCAATCATCAAAACATATGTTGAAATAAAATTTATTGTATTATGATAGGGAAGATCTATATTTATGGATGATCATTAATGATAAAGTAATAAGGAGGTTTTTCCCTAAAGAATATGTTAAGTATATTCTTATATTTTTCCTAAAATATATATGTGGAATCCATTTTTTTCCTCAAAAAATTTCCATACAAGTCTTATGAGCTAGTTTATTTTTGTCCTCATTTTTTAAATAGTCAAATGAATTTGTCAATATGTGTTCAAAATTCTAGTTTAGTAATGAAATTTAAAAAATACATGAAATATCCCAAAAATATTTATTTTTGTGAAATATTGGATGTATGGGGATTACATTTCATGGGAACATTTCCATTGTAATTGTTTCCTATATACGGTTAGTATTGCATTTTTTATGGGTGGCCTATAGAAAAATATACACAAACTGATGATTCATAAGTTCTAATTGAATTTCAATAATCCAATATTTTATTATATCTTTGGAAATAATTGAAAAATAAAAAGTAAACAAGGTATTTACTTCTACAATAAGAACATGGAAGATCCAATGAAGAAATTAGGAGTGCACTAGAAGACCCCCATTTCATAACACCCATACACTAATGGGTTGTCCGTGTATTCCAACATATATATTAAAGGGATTATTGGAAATTAAGAGAAAGTCAACCATAAATATTGGAGTAAAGAGAAGGGGGGTTTAATTATGGGACAAGAAAGTATCATAAAACCCCCCAATAACTATGTATCCCTACATAAATTTTTATGGAAAACCTAGTTTAATTCTTATTAAGAAACTTATAAAGCCTACTATGATGTTAAGAGAGTTAACCAGTAGTATAGAAAATAGGGATAGTAAATGAAGCTATAGATAATGTCATTTGAAGGTATAAAAATGAAATTTTATGGGAATTACCCAAAATATAAGGATAAATCAAAATTAATCAATTATATATGCATCTAAAAAGAGAATTTAATATTGTAGAGAAATCATTGTCGTTTTCTTTAAGTATGAAACTAATTACTCATAAAAAAAATTCTAAATGTATTGTACCATACATAGTGATTTTTTTTTTATTTGTTGATGTTGATAAAGAAGGATAAGAGTCAAAGAATCCATTCAAGATGAATGGAAAACTTGTGAAACTGTACCATGATGATATCTAGAAGGACCCAATAATGGTGTTCAAACTCCTCTATTATACCGTTGAATAATTCATTGTCAAGTTTTCACCTCCCTCTATACTAGTCAAGATAACATTAATTTTCAAAAATTATTTTCCCATGAAAAACATGTGCTATAATTTTATGAAAGTGTGTTGGAACTACATGTGGGGGATTGGGACAAGTAGTTTATAATTTAAATTAATTAGATTCATTCTTATTTTTTATTTTTTTGTGTTTATAAAAATAAATATAGTAAATCATGAAAATAATCATTCTATTATAAGGATTTATTTATAGTTAATGCATGATTTTTTTAAAAAAATGGAACATAAAAATGAGAAAATAAACAAGTACATTCTTGTTGTACTGTCAAGTTTAAATTCCATGATAGAGTGGATGAAATTCATTAGTTATGAAATTATTGTGGTTAAATAGTTGTTGACTTCATTTTCCACATCATTGATGAATGATTGGTATTTTATCAAGAAAAAGTATTGTAAGGGAAAATTTCTCCATAGAATTAGAATTATGACATGAGGTGACTAGATTTTTTAACATAATCAAAGGTAACATAGACTCTATGAGAAAGAATTTCTCATTGATACAATGAAATATAAATTTATATATGTCCATTATAAATGGATTAAAATGGTAAATTGGGATATCATAAAGAATTAGTGTTACAAAAGGAACTATGTGAATAAAATATATTTGTGAATATTCAATAAGAGATTTTTAATAGCACCTTTCATAGTCATTGATGAAAAAATTAATAAGTTCAGAAATGTAAAAACTGAATTTATTTAGGTGAGGAGAATATTAGAAACATATGAAAAGGGGGGAGATTTACATTTCAAAATTTTATTTTTCTTAAATAAATGACATTGAAATTGGAAAATTGGTTTAAGAAACTACGGGGGGATGAAAAAAATGTAAGTTCCACTTGTTAAAATTTTGATTCAACTTAAATATAATTTTTTACTCATTGATCTCGAACATTTCATGAACTAAAGTGAGGTAGTGAATTAAATCACATTGAATGACAACTTAATAAATGTTGGGCCCTGTGATTTTCTTTTTCTTTGGTTTTTATAATAATTCTTTGTATGATTATCTATTCAAATAAATGTAATTAACTATAATTCATGAGAATGAAATTTTTTAACTATGGGAGAGTGACAATACATAAAATTTTGGAAAATTTTAAACTAGTTTTCATTTTAACCAACCACCTTATTTAATTAAAACAAGTTCAGTTCATCAATTTTTTTAAATTGGATAATTGGAGACTTTATCTGGTTAATGGATTTATAATATGACCATTCAATTTATACAAAAACTAAACATTTTAATATGTGAATTTTTAATAGTAACATAAAAAATAGGAAATTATGTATATATTAGAAACTAAATGTGAAAGAAATTCATATTTAATAATATAAAATTTATTTTTTTAAATGGATTTAACAATTATTTTGGATTATTTTATAAATTATTAAATTATATTAAATACATAAATTAATTTCAAATTTTATTATTTAATGGGAATATAATTTCTATTTTTAAATTATTTTATAAAATTAACTTCAGAAGAAGAGTGAACTAAAAAATATATGTGGATATTTTAGTTTAAAAATAAAAATAATTGAAATGGAAAAATCACATGTGGCATACTTCTATGCACATACTTCCATGGATCTATTTTTTTTGAATAATGATAGTTTATAATGGATTTATTTCGTTCCAATTTTTGACTTCTAATTTCTTCCATGTCAGTTCACAAATTCTGTGATAAGCCTTCGACCAATCATATGCACACTATTTTCACAGTTTAACATGCTTCCTATCATCCTAAAAATTCATCAGTGAAGCATATATTATGCATAATAAATTACGAGAAGAATGATTCATGATTCGTTACTCCTACCTCCACTAATACCCATGGTCGATCAACCTTCTATACCTCATAATCAAACACAAAGAGTGTTTTCAAGCTAATGTGAATATCTTATTTTAATGTACCATCATTCAACTAACCATGCCTATATCTTATATTCATTCAAACATACCGAGGAACATTAAATATAGAACACTATTTTCTAATATTAAAACCAAATAAAGAAATTGAGTTCATTCCTTGATTATGGAATCCCAATCTAACCAAATGAAGATGGGAGACCCATGTAATATTTAAGAAGAATAAACCACTCTAGCATATGCCTAAAACTCAATTCTTGAGTTTCTATGAATAATACTTTACCGAATACAAATATAAACTAAAATCCACTGTGAATCAATTTTAGATTAATTATATATCAATCACATTGAAAAAATATTCATATTAAAGGACACTGGGACCGAGAACCATAACAAAATTGGGAAACTAAGTAAAAATATGATAGATATAGATGAAAAATATAGCTACTTGGGATTAAAATACATGGATATTACATCATTTTAGATGAATAATCACTACATTATAGAAAAACATGCCTGAGGAGCATAATAATTTAGTGTCTTGGGAAACATGGAAATAAAATCTTCCATTCTGGTGAATGATCTTCGATATCTCCCATCAAGATCTCCACCATTATTAATTATACCCAAAACCTTTCTTTATAACCTAGGTAATGGAAACACTAGAAAAGGATGATCTTTGATGCTTTGAATGGGTAAATGATGGAAATACGTAAGCACAATGTGAAACAAAGTGTATAGAACTTGAGTATAACTATTAAAGATCATATCCTGCATACTAGAGATCATAATAAATATTTTCTGTTCATAAGACATAGATCATAAGATGATTAAGATCATAATTCAAGAAATCATAACATAGTAATAAGACATGTAATTTGTGGCATGCACATTGGTTGTTAACATTGTGAACATGTATTAGTAGAAACAGGATAACTCATTAAGTTAAGGACATGAAATTAGGCCCTAACATCAACTTATGTACATGAATCTAGGCACATGAATAACATTGTGAACATCTAATCAGGATAACACATAACATTTTGGACATGGAACAATGTTCATTCATAACATTGTGAACATGTAATCCAGTTCACACATAATATTGTGAACATGTAATCAGGTTCACACACGAACTTTTAGACATGAAACCAGGTCCATGTATAACATTTTAAACATGTAATTAGGTTCACACATAACATTGTGAACATATAATCAGGTTGACGTAAAAAATTTTGGACATGAAACTGGGTCCATGAAAAACATTTTGAACATATAATAAGTTTCATTCATAACATTGTGAGCATGTAATCAGGTTCATGAATAAACTTATAGACATGCTACCAGCTCCATGAAAAACATTTTTAACACATAATAAGGTCCACTCATAATATTTTGAACATGTAATCAGGTTAACGCATAAACTTATAGACATGAAAACAGGTCTATGCACATCATTGTGAACATGTAATCAGGCTCATGCATAACATTTAAAATCATAAGTCATCCATAATTATCCAATTCATTAGAGGGAGATATAGGTCCCACCCATATCATAATAAAATCATTCATACATGTGTCACAAGGTAATAAAACATTATCATATCATGAACCATAAAAATATATGAGTTTTATAAATATAAAATCATAACACATGAAATGAATTGGGCATCATTAACATTTACTTACATTATATCCTATATAAAATAGACAGGTTTTATTCCATCAAATCATAACCTGTCAAAATAAGTGGGTTTCAAAACCATATAACCTATGAAATATAAATGGGTGTCATAAGCGTCATTCCATAAAAATATAAAAATTAAAGAAATGATATGAATGAAACCTTTGGATAATTTCCTATAAGGTAATTAGTAACATCAAAAGATATCATCTTAGAAGGAAAATAACATAGAAGGATATTTTGAAATCATTTCTTGAGGAAAAAATCATTTTTCATTAAAAATATATCTTTATAACATAAAACCCTTAGAAAACAATTTTCTTTTAAAATAATTTGAAAACATAGAAATAAATGTTTAATTCATTCTTAAAACCTTTTTCCTAGAAAAAATATAAAATAATCAGGAAAACATTTTGAAAAATTTTTTTCTTGAAAACTTATAAAATAATATTGAAAACATTTTTTTAAAACAATTTTCCTTGAAAACATATAAAAGGGGCTTGAAAATTTTTTGGAAACCATTTGATTGAAAATATATTTAAAAAAAATTCTAAAAAAATAACCTTTAAACATGAAAATAAATATTCAAAGGATTGATGAAGGATAAATCTGTACATGTCATACGAGGTAAAAATAACATTCCTTTTTCAAGGTAAATACATTAGTAAAATATCTCATTTAGAAAGAGACAATAAGATTCCTTTGGAAAAATTGGTAAAATACAAAAGGGTAAAAATTTATTTGAATTATCATATAATATTAGTATAATATTCTTGTAAACCCTTTTTAGAAAACACGTTTTTAAAGGAACACAAATTTCTGACCGAAGAGAGGGTAATGTTGGGCTTTCTTAAAACACTTTATTAACTTTGTCATGTAGAAAAGAGTGGAATAAATGGTACCAATATATTAATATATCTTGAATAAAAAATATTAAAAGAGTATTCATGAATTTTCTTGAGATATTGATCATATTTTTTCCTCAAAGGAAGCATAAATATAAACAATCTTGAAAAACTATGAGATTGTCTCAATAAACTCTTATAACTTGGTAAGTTGGGATCATACCCTCCATGCAAGAAAATGAAAATTAAATGAAACATAAAATATCTTGAATTAAATTAAATTCATGATATTACAAGTAAAATGGTAGTATATAAACCTCGAATGAGAATATAGGTGCATAATAAAACATGAGTTTCAAAGAAGGAAACTTTAGACAAAAATATTTTACCGATTTGGTAACTTTTGAAACATAAACCCCATAAAAGAAGGATGATAAAATGGATAAGATAATAAACAAAAATTTATGTATAATATAAATGTAATAAAATAATGATTATTACATACACCCCAGAGAAGTAAAGAGTGGCAAATATATCATGTATCTCACAAAAATAAAAAGTGAGATGAAATCCCCTTACCACGTGTCCTAACTCTCATCGTACTCATTCAAACTACATGTATAATAAATATATATTTATTATGGATATTTTATATAACCATATTCATATATTTAATACAATATATGGTTTGATTATGACCTTATATTACCCTCTTGTAAACAATCTTATGTTAAGGTTTCACTTCGGGTAATATTCGCTTTGTTATTCCCATGTCTCTTAATTTGTTATATCTTTGGTATTTATAATTTATATCATGATTTTCATAATTTAAAACATGATATTAATATCATGTATCTAAATTATATAGATATTATAATAATATAGATAATATATACATATGAAACAGAATACACCGTTCATAGAGACGGTATGTCGTACGTACACATGTGTGATATTTCCATTTAATTGTCATGTTGAAAGAAAGTAAGTAAAAGAAACACACAAACATATATATAATGATTATATTATATCTATTCTATCATATATATATCTTAAATATTCACTAAAACAATCCTTAATACAATCCATGTTGTGTGTGAATGAATCATATCGCTTTGAGGGGTCGATAGTCCACACATCCTCAAACAAAATTATCGTATTAACACAAAATAAAATATAAAAAGACATGTGTTGTAAAATGGATAAATAATCTTAAATACATAATAAATATAATATATAATATATATAAATAGTGTTTCCATCATAATTTCCACTATGAGAGGCGATAACGAAAATTGAAAAATCATCATTTAGTGAGGTAGTAGTTCACCATACACATAAATAGTATGTTCTTTATCCATTATATGGAGGTTTGTGTAAGTTTGGGTTAAAAAAATAGTATAAAAACATCCTAGTATATTGAGGATACTTTTTTTGACATATATTAATCAAAAAGAGAAAGTGGAGGGGGTGGTGAAAGAAAATAAAATAAAGGACTTGAGAGAAGATGTTACCTCTTAATCGGATTACTCCTTTTTGATTATGCCAAAAGGCTTACTTGGATTTCCTTCATCCAAATGGAAGGGATCTAGGAAGAAAATAGGATATATAGGAAGTGAATTTTTCATTTATTGGATAAAACATATAGGTTTTATAGGTGTGAGGATTTTTGAGAGGAGGTGTCCTTTTATAGGGAAGGAAAATTACTCACTTGGAAATTTTTAAAACAAGTTAGGTGTACACATGTTCTTACCTAAAAAAAGTCATTAAAAACCAATAAAAATAATAAATTTAAGGTTTATTACCTAAATATTTCCATTAAATGGTATTTGTACTTATGGTTATGTCATTTGGGTTCTTATGATTAAGGTCCAGTCCCTAATTAAGCTTAATTTGACCTTAAACGATGTGATTAATTTTAATCACTTTTACTAATCATTTTTGTCCAAAATCAACATGATATCATTAGACTCTAAATATTATACTGATTAAAATTATGTATGAAAATATTTCAAAATTGAACTCATAGAAGCGACCAAATTATGATTAATGCTAATCCCGTAGACAAGATGAAATTATGGAATTTTAAAGTAGAAAGAACCTCAAAAGATTATTATGTTTTTAAATTCAATTTCAAAGTGAAATTTATTATAATGCAATAAATTATATTAATATATGTATAATTTTATTAAATGTGACCATAATACAAATTTAATGTATAATTTAACATTAATAATTATTTAATCAAAAAGGTAGTTTTTAAATAAAATGCAGTTTTTTTCACTATTATCCAAAAAATGAAGTTTCTATGAAAAATACAATAAATTCACCAAAATATGATTTCATTATTATAAATTAAAAAGTTATGTTTATTTTTTCAAATAAAATTTCTACATGTGTATAAAATTAATTTAATTATTAAATCATTTCATTTGAGAAAACAGTATTTTTAAACATAGTAGACTTTACCAAAAATCGTATCTTTCATTATCAATATGTATTATCTATATAAAAAAATATAAATAATATTTGAAAATTAGTTATTAATATTCATATAATTATGTTTAATTAATAGGTTATAGTTATCTCATTTAAATAATTATAATCATAAAATGATGTTTCATTGAAACATCTATGTTGTGTGTAACATACACGAAGTCAGTGTTGTAGGTAGCATAATCCAAATTGATATTGCATGTAGCGCAAGAAATTTTGGTATTATGTGTAGCACAAGAGATATAGATTTTGTGTGAATGCAATTTTTGGCTTAGTGTTTTAATATATATATATATATAACTATTTCTAGTGTCTTGTGAAATAAACAGTATCAAAATGATAAATTATTTCAAAAAAAATTATTCAAAAAATATCAGGGTGTTACATTCTACCCCCTTAAAATGAATATGTCCCTTGAAATTCGTCTATGTTATCAAATTTTTAATAATTTAGAGATTTATTCCTAGAAACCAACATTGTAAAAATGAATAAAAAAATTCCATTAAAAGGGAAAGGTGGAAACAAAATGGTTACCCAAAGAAACATATAAATAGTTTTCCATAAAGGAGAACATAGGTTGGAATAAAAAATATGTACATAGAAGAAAAATATAACAATAAATTTATGATGGAGAGTGATATAGAAAAAGGTGAAGAGAAAGTTAACAATTAGAAAAACATAAATCTGTGATGAACTAAGGGACCATTTGATTCATCAGAAATGGACGTACTAGGATAATTTTTTTTTGTATCAAGATCCTTGATAAGCTAACCCATCTATCTTCAATTAGCATCAACTCAAATATGTTATCCAATATGAATAATTCCTCATGTGGTAAGATAATAAATTATTATCAAAAACATTAATTAAAAATTTACTTCAACTTTATTTAAATGGATAACTTTATGACCCTTCAAAAATATAATTCACCCTTACTTCCTTAAATATTCTCTTATCTTATACAATTTTTTTATTTAATAATTTGGTTCATCCATTCCCTGATAGAACATTAAATTCAATTTTATTATTCCAAAATTCATGTATATGGATATAATTACATGAAAATTCAATAAAGTATTAACAACCAGATTATCATAGGGCTTATTCAAACAAAATTAAACATGAACTTCCCAACTAAGGGGGAAAGTATATGGTTTCCTATAATTTTCATTATTCACTTCATCAATTTTTATTTCATTAGATTTACCATTTTCCTTTTTCCTCATAGGTTTTTTTATCTTATCATTCATATTATCCCTTATATTGGGGCATTGATTCATATAATTCCCAAACTCTATGCACATGAAACACTGAAGTATTGGTGGTTCATTCTGTTGAGGTCTCTCTCTACTCATTTTATTGAGTGTTTTATTCTCATTACTTATGAATTCTTTTTCTCAGCGGTGAGGATTTCCACACTTGAAACTACTTTTGATTCCTTTCAGGAATCCTCCTATATGCTCTTTCCCACAATTTTGGAAGGTAGAAGCTTCAAAAAAACTCTTATCTACAAGGTTTTTAGACTCTCCTTTGAACTCCATCATCTAATTATTGTTAAAAACATGAGATTGATATGTAACTCCAACCTACATTTCAAATTTGTTTACACAAATTACATTCTATTTTTTGCTACTAAATTATCTTATGGACAATTCCTTTCTAAAACCTGCTTTTAATACACTGAAGAACCTATCAAATTTATTTTGGGGTTGGATGATAATACTAGAAGCATACCTCACATGTCTTGTGAAATTAGGAACATAGGTACCCACATATTCATTATCCTTTTACTTCAACTCAAGAAACTACTTTTCCAGCATCATATAAAGAATACAAGGAATGTACTTATTAAATAATAATTTCTTGAACTCATCTCAATCCATGGATTCAATTTTATCTTTCTTCCTTTATTCTTGATTAGATTCCACCACCATTATGCTTCACATTCTATCTAATAAATAACTAGAATTATTTTCTCATAATCTAGACACTTGATAATAGGGAATATCTTTTCAATTTTATTGATCTAGTGTTAAAAAACAAGTGGATCAGATAACCCACTGAGAGAAGGTGGACGATGAATCATGAAGGACTTGACAGAATGATGTTCCCTACTTTTCACGTTTGAAAACTCAACATGATTCATAGATTGAGAAATATATATAATTATAAAAAAAGGTTTTGTATTCATCCCTCGTGGAATTCAGATCTTTAGGAAGACATTCATTGCATTTTCTGTCACAATCAACATTAACACATATCCTTTGGGTTCTATCCATTGTCTAAAACCAAAATCTTAGAATAATAAATATTTATGATAATGGGAAACCACATAATCATGAAAAGTCACTTATATTATTCCTAACGTATGAAAACATACTTAATCTATTAAACCTTAGTATTATCCTAGGTTATTCATTTCCAAATTCTATTTAAATCCTTCATGATGGTTCGTAAAGAGTTTGTGAATTCCCAAACCATATCCTTTGGAAGTGTCAACCCTGATGTGCAGCAAGGCCCGTTATCGTGTCCCAGATTACCATAAGTCAGGATTAAAACATATTGTTGGAGTTTTCACTACTAGGCACAACTATTATAGAGCCACATCCACTTGTAGTATCTGGATAGGGATGTATTTCTAGGAAACCACCCACTCTATCCTTTAAAATAATTCCAGGAAATTTTCTTAAACATTGACTCATCCTTATAATTATCCTTAGAGACATCCCTATACATATCCTACATATCCTTATATGTATACCTAGGTATATCACTAATGTTTTCTCATCCTAGTTTCCAAAGGTTGAATAAACCTTTCCTTTTATACCATCTATCGCGATCGCGGCTTAACATAAATGGATATTACATAATTTTAGATTAATATTCAATACATTAAAAAATACATTCCCATATACCCTAATAGTTTAGTGGATTTGGAAACTTGGAAAAAATATCATATCCTGGTGAAATATTTTCAAAATATCCCTTAAAGATCTCTACATTCAGTACTACTACCTAAAACCATTCTTCATAACATGGGAAAATGAAACATAAGAAAGGGTTCAGCTCAGATGCTCAGTAAGGGTAAATAATGGAAATGCGTAAGAGTAAAATGAAACAAAGGGTATTAAACTTCATCATAACATTTTAAGATCATACCCTACATATTAGTGATCATAATAAATATTGGATGTTCATAAGACATAGATCATAAAAGGATTAAGATCATAAGTCATTAAATAATAACATAGTAATAATACATGGAATTTGTGGCATGCACACTATTTTATAAAATTGTGAACATGTATAAGTAGAAACATGGTCAATCATTTAGATAAGGACATGAAATAGGTCCCCTTCATTGAATTAGGGACATGAAACCTGGTCCATGAATAACATCGTGAAGGTGTAATCAGGGTCACACATAACATAATGGACATGTATCCAGTTATATTCATAACATTTTGAATTTGTAGTAAGGTTCACACATAACATTGTGAACATGTAATTGGGTTCACACATAAAATTTTCGACATGAAACCATGTCCATTCATAACATTATGAACATGTAATCATATTCAATCATAATATTTTGAACATATAATCAGGTTCATGCATAAACTTTTGGACATGAAACTATGTCCATGAATTACATTGTGAACATGTAATTAGGTTCACACATAACATTGTGAACATGTAATTAGGTTCATGCATAAAATTATGGACATGCAAAAAGGTCCATACATAACATTCTGAACACATAATAAGGTTCACTCATAACATTGTGAACATGTAATCAGTATCATGAATAAATTCATGTACGTGTAACCAGGACCATGCCAAACATTGTGAGCATGTTAATCAGGCTCACAAATAACATTCATACTCATGATTCATCCATAATTACCCAATTCATTGGTGGGAGACATAGGTCCCAGCCATCTTATAATAAAATAATTCATACATGTGACACATGGTAATAAAACATCATCTTATCATGACCCATAAAAATAGTTTGGTATTATAAACATCAAAACATAGAACTTGGAATAAATTGGGAACCATCAACATTTCCTCACATCATAACCTATAGAAAATATATTGGTCTCATTTAATCAAAGCATAACCAGTGAAAAGAAGGGAGTTTCAAAATCTTATAACCCGTGGAATAGAAATAGGTGTCATAAGTGAAATTCAATCAAACCATATCCATTAAAGAAAGGATTTTAATGTAGTATTTGGATAATTTCCTATAAGGGAATGAGGAACATAAATAGATTCCATATTATAAGGAAAATAACTAAGAAGGATATTTTGAAAACATTTTTTGAGTAAAACACCCATTTTTATTTCAAAAAATCTCTTTAAAAGATAAAACCATTTGAAAACCATATCCATTTAAAATAGTTTTAAAAAATATAAATAAGGATTGAAAACATTTCTAAAACCTTTTTCATTGAAAAATTTATAAAATAATATATAAAACATTTTGAAAACAATTTTTTTTTGAAAACTTATAAAATAATCTTGAAAACATTTTTCAAAACTATTTTCCTTGAAAAATAATAAAAGAAGATTAAAATAGTTTTGAAACACATTTATTTTGAAATATATTTTAAAAACACTTTCTAATAAATTTTCCGTGAAAAATTAAAAAGAATGATTCAAAGGATTGAAGGCAGATAAATCAATATATTTTATACGAGGTAAAAAAAACATTTTTTTGTGTGGTAAAAATGTTAGAGAATTTACTCATTCAAAAAGAGACAATAATATTCATTTGAAAACATTGGTAAAAGATAAAAATGGTAAAAATTTATTTTAATTATCATATATTATTAGTATAATATTCATGGAAAACCTTTTTAGAAAACATGGTTTTAAAGTGACATAGATTTCTGACAAAAGGAAGGGTGAAGTTGGGCTTTCTTAAAAACACTTTCATAACTATAATATGTACCAAAGATTGGAATAAATGGTACCAATATATTATTAAAACATTAATAACTAGTGGAGACGAAAATTAATGAATTTTCTTGAGATATTGATTATAATTTTTCATTAAAGGATGTATAAACATAAACAATCTTGAAAAGCGATGAGAATGTCTCAATAAAATCTTATAACTCGGAAAATTGGGATCAAAATATCTATGTAAGAAAAGAAAATCACATGAAAGTTAAAATATCATTAAAAAAATTAAATTAATTATATAACATGTAAAATGAATGTATATACACCTCAAATGAGGATTTAGGTGCATAACAATACATGAGTCTCAAAGGAAGCAAATTGAGACAAAACTGTTTCACTGATTTGGTAACATTTGAAACATAAACCCCATGAAATAAGGATAATATAATGGATATTAGAATACCCATGAATTAAATTATATGATACAAAGAATATATTCATGGGTTTTACATACACCACACAAAAGGAATGAGTGGAAAACATAGCATGTATCTCACAGAAATAAAAAGGGAGGTGATAATCCCCTTACCTTGTGTCTTGAATCTCTCCATATTCTTTCAAACCACCTGTATAATAAATATAAATTTTTTATAAATATTTTATAGAACCATATTATTATATCTAATTCAATATATGGTTTTATTACGACCATATATTACCCACTTCTTAACAATACTATGATAAGGTTTCACTTCGAGTAATATTCGCTTTTATTATTCACATGTGTATTAATTTGTTATATATTTGGTATTTATACTTTATATATTGATTATAAGATTATAAACCATGATATATAAATCATTAATATATAGTATATGTTTATTATAAAAATCTATATAATATATATGTATGAAATATAATACACCGTTCATGGAGACGATAGGTTGTACGTATGCATAACACTATTTCCATTTAATTGTCATGTTAAAAGAAAGAAAGTAAAAGAAATATATGTATGTATATATAATTATTTCAGTAGATTAATTATATCACATATACATCTTATATATTCACTAAAACTATTCTTAATACAATCCATGTTGTGTATAAACGAATCATATCACTTTGAGGGGGCGGCAGTCCATACATCCTCAAATGAAATTATCGTATTAACATAAAATGGAAAGTAAAAATACATGTGTTTTAAAATGGATGTAGAAGATTAAAGTCATAATAAATACAATATATAATATATATAAATATAGTTTCCATAATATTTTCCACTATGAGAGGTGATAAGTAAAATTGAACAATCATCATTTAGTGAGGTTGTAGTTCACCCTACACAAAAATAGTATGTTCATTATCCATTAGATTGAGGTGTGTATAAGTTTATGTTGAAACCATAATATAAAAAAATAATATTATATTAAGTATACCTGTTTTATATAGGAATTGAATAAATAAAATGGAGTGGGGGTGGCGAATGAAAATAAAATAAAGGACTTTAGAGTAGATGTTACCTCTTAATTGGGTGACTCTTTTTGGTTTGTTCCAAAAGAATTCCTTGGATTACCTTCTGCACATGGGAAGGATTCTAGGAGGAAGGTTATATTTTTGGTAAGTGTATTGGTAATATCTTGGATGAACCATATAGGTTTCATATGTTTGAGGATGTGGGAGAAGTGGTGGAATTTTATAGGGAAGGAAATGACTCACTAGGAATTTTTGAAAACAAGTTCAGTGTACACATGTTCTTACCCATAAAAAGTCACACCAAACCATCATAAATCAATAATGGAAGATTCATGACCAAAATATTTCCATCAAATGAGTTTTTTATCGGTGGAAAGGTCATTTTGGCTCATAATATTTAGTTTTAGTCCCTAATTATTCTTGATTTGACCTTACTCATTATGATTAATTTTAACCACTTTTAATAATCATTTTGGTCAAAAATAAAAATGATATAATTATACTATAAATATTATACTCATTACAATGTTATGTGTCAATTTTTCAAAATTAAACTCATATAAGTGTAAAAATTAAGATTAATGCTAATACTGAAGACTGGAAGAAATTATAGGATTTTAAAGTAGAATAATGTTAAAAAGTTTATTAATTTTTTATATTCAATTTCAAATTGAAATTGATTATAATGAAATAATTTGTATAATAGATGTATAATTGATCTTATTTTAACTTAAATCAAATTTAATGTATAATTTATCCTTAATAATTATTTAAATGAAAATGTATTTATTAATTAAAAGGAGGTATTTTTTACTACTCATAAAAAAATGATGTTTCTAAGAAAAATCCCAAAAATTCCCTCTAAGATAATTTCATTATTATAAATTAAAAAATGAATTTTATTTAATAAAATTTAATGTGTCTAAAATTAATTTCATTATTAAAATAGGTTTATTTTAGAAAACAATATTTTGAAACATAAAAGACTTTCCCCAAAATCATATCTTTCATTATCAATATGTTGTATCTATATAAAAAATTATAAATAGTAACTGAAAATTAGTTATTACTATTCATATAACTATGTTTAATAGCTAGGTTATCATTATCTAATTTAAATAATTATAACAAAAAAATTATATTTTTTAGAAACATTTATGTTGCGTGTAACATGCACCAAGTTGGTGTTGTGGGTAGCACGAGCCAAGTCAGTATTGCATGTAGCGCAAGCCTAGTCTGTAATGCGTATAGCGCATGCCAATTTGTTGTCATGTTAAAGGAATTTTTGGGTTATTTTTTTAATATATATATATATATATAAGTATTTATTATGTCACATGAAATGAACAATATCAAAAACATAAATTAATTTGAAAAAAAATATTTCACAAAATCTATGGGTGTTACAAAAAAATTAGGCTTGGTTTAGAGGATCAAGAAAATCGTGATTGTTCTAGTTGTAAATGAAGAACCCAAGTATTACTAGTTTATGAAAATGATCTGGATATTACAACACTAGTTGAATAATTCATGATGAACTATGATTAAAAAATATAGATGATTAAAATCCATGATTATAATCAGGATTTATAAATCAGATGAATTTGAAACTAAATGGTTGTTATATAATGATGATTATTGTATAGAGTGAGACAATAAAGTATTGAAGATTTTAATATTGATAATGAAGAAGATAATTATTTTATTATAGGAATTTTAATTATTGTTGTTGTTGGTTTAAATCAACATGACCTAAGTTTTCCCATGCCTATTGTTTCATACACCCAACTAAATAGACCCAATGTGAACTATGATATGCCTAATTGAATCAAGTTGTCAAATAGAACTGAAAATTTTTATGATGTATAATATTAATGCAGATAAAACCATAATTTCTTGATAATTTATGATTGATATTAATTAATGGGAATTTATGAAGTGTTACCACATTGAATGAGATGATCATTAAAATATATAACAATGGAAATGAATTCATGGTTCAATTGAAATTAAAAAAATGTGTATTGAAGAGTGTTTTCCAAGTATAAAATAGTATTTAAAATCCTTATTTGTTTTGTAGGTCTACATGAACCCAAGTTTAGTGATGACATGGAACAATTATGAGTCCCAACTTCCCATGCACAATCTATCTAGAACCAATCCCAAATTTCAATAGCATGTGCATCACTAAGTATTATCATCACACAAGCATACCGAGAATAGCATGTGTTTCAATTTGGATATGTTACACAAAATAGTTTCACCTTATGATACTTTTTGAAGGATTATAGTGTTCTATCATTAGTGGGAAAATATTTAATGAGAATGATTCGAGTGATGCTAACATAAAGAAATATCAATCATTATATTGTCCATGTGGAGACATTCTAATGAATGATAACTCAAATGATAATTTAATTATTAATTTAGAATTATTGGGATTGTTGGAATTGAATATTGGGGTAATTATGTGTTGGGGGATAGAATATTGAAACCCCCAATAAATTCCATAATAGGGATAAATGTTCATTAGAGGGGTGATTGGATCAATCATACTATTATTTCATCTTCTTACTTTCATTTATCTTTTTCTACTATATTTTTCTAGTAATGGAACAATATGTCATTTTTGGTTTGTCATTTTTATAACTATCCCACCCTTATAATGAATTATGGGGTTTAATGATAATTCATCTATACTCATTACTCTAAACGTGTCTATATATTAGAAGATACAATATTTATGTTTGTATTCACATTTAAATTATTATTTCCTTCAGCACTGGTTTCACATACAGAAAACATGATAATCACTTCAATAAATATGATAGATAATAGTGGAATTAATTAATTTTTATTATTGATATCCAATCCATGGACTAGGTAAGGATAGAGAATATAGTAGTTTTTTATCTCATTTTTCAAACAGAAATTTCTAGATTGGATAATAATCAAGATTTATCTTGATTAAAAATGATGAGGGGTAAAATTGAACATTGATTCATGGGTATGTGTTGATGGTAACATAATTTTAGATTTATATTATTAATATTTAATTTAAAATAAACATAATATGATATCTATTTTCACTCACATGCTGAACCCATAAAATAAGAGAACAGCACACCCATAACACTATCCTCACCCCAAAAAACCTGATTTGACTGGAAATGAATTTAAAAATTGGGTTAAACATTATTTTTTTGGACTCCACATGTTAAGAATATCACCATCAACATATATAATCATAGTTATACATTAAATATCCAGTCTTAGACCCAACTCGAACTTGTGTTCTTTGAGAGATTCACTTGTTCCCACATCTGGTGGAAAGAGTTCTTAGTGAGTAACTTATGCTCCATACACTCAAACTAAAATTTCTTCATTCATAAGATTAAAGAATTCTATTTTCATAGATACGTGTGTTATATATGGATATATGTTTTTTTAGGAATTTATCAAATCCCTCTAAAGTAATTCCTTGATCAACCTTAGTTTTTATAGTTAAATCCCATTATTATAATATTGATTACTCGAGCATATAAAATTTTAAATCCACATTTATGTTAGCTGGAGTACCAAATAAAATGGATATTTTATTTATCCAAAAAATAAATACATTGGCATGTTTAGAGTCCAAAATCACCCTAAAATAATGGTGGGTTTGGGCATTGAAATTTCAATGAGCGGTCCACATAATGTGGTTCAGAATAGATCGGTTGGGATATGAATCATACTAAGAGAGAAATGAATTAGTGTTGGTGATTTTTAATAATTTTATACATTAAAAATTATATCAAATTTATTGATACCTGAACAAATGGATAATTTATATGGATATCTTTATTCTATCTTATAACATTATTTATTTTTTACAGTACAAACAAGTAGACAAACTCTAGAGGGATAAAAATTTACAAGGGTCACCACTCATTATGAGAATTATAATACCTGGTGTGATATGGTAATACCAAAAGTCTCATAAAATACAAGTAAAACACTATGAGTAATATAATACTGTCTCCCTAAAGTGTAGAGTATACATAAAACACACCTTTTTAGTGAATCCCACACTTAGTTACAACTCATACCTTTAAAATATATTAAAATAATTATAAATATATATTTTAAATGAGTTTAGTATATGGACATGTTCTTAATGAGCTAATATTTTCTTATTCTACTACCATTTCATAGTAGTATAACACTTCATCAATTTGATTTCACATCAGGTCAAAAAAATATCCTCTTCTTCATCTTTATAGTATAAAATTTATATTCTATAACTTCTCATTTTTCATAATTTCTATAAAATTTTAAATACACAAAACACCTCCACTATTCTTCTTAAAAGGAACTTCAAAATTAGTATAACTGACTCTTCATATTTTCTCCTCTACTTTTTATCTTCCTCAATGAAACCAAAAAATACTAAATATTTTTAGTTTTTATAACATCAATAAATAGTGGTTCTTTAGGGAATTTAAGTTGAGTATGAATTACTATTTATAGAATATAACAATTATTATAAATATACTAATTATGTTGAACCTATACCTCATTTTATTCTTCCAACCATAAAAATATATATGATAGTAATAACCATGACACCAACTATTTCATTTTTTTTATTTTTCATTATTTTACATACAAAACATTTTAAATAATTTACATTCAAACGGCTCTTAATTATTAATTCAGACAAATTAAAATATTAATAACAAATTCCATGATAAACAACTTATGTAATTAAATATAACCACATATTGACATATAGAACTATCATGGGCTTCCTCTTCCATTTACCCATTATGCATTTCATATAAAATCTTTATGTATGAATAAATATATGAATCGTATTGTGAATCAATAATGGATATATTAATATTTTAATTCATCAACATAAATAAATTGAACATATGTCTAATTCATTCTATGATATTCCATATATTTAATGTTTCATATAAATATGGATGCATTCACAAAGATTTATCTTGGAATCTATTTCATGGTTGAATTTACATCATCCTATGAAATATATCTTTATTCATATTCATTAATCTATAGAAATAATGATTGTAAGTTTTTTTATACTTTCTACATTAAATTGAAACACACATGGTATCAAATGATTCAATAAAATCCCACCTCCTTTATTTTATATGTTCAATTTATTTATATAGATGTTTGATCTAGAATTACCATTGTGCAGAGTATCCAATCATTGTTAAGTAGGATATTAAAATTATCTATTACACTTAGATAGTGAGTTCGGAACCATATGCAGAGTTTCAGTTTTTAAGTTTTCTTTACGTGGCCCTTGAATAAGTTGTAGGACCATTTCATAAGAGGTATCATATAACACCCATAAGATGAGGAAATTTTTATATTCTCTTATGTTTTTATTTCATTTAGTTTTTTTAGTGTTTAGAGATTTTTTATTGGATACTAAGATTATAGGGTTGTCTTTGTGTGTGTTAAGGTATAAAATAGGAATAAAAATTCCATGTTATAGGGTGCGGTTCAATGGGAGAGTATCAATGTAACACTGGCACACCAAAAAACCTAAGGGAGGTCATGGTTTTTCCATGGATTTAGGAATGGGGTACATTGTTCCTGGCTAAGGATAATGTGAAAAGGGACCAAACAACACTACAGTACTAGTTGTGGTTGTTCCAAAATGGATGATGGTTTTCATACATTTCATATATTATCACTATAGTGATTGTTATGGGTTGTGATTTAGCTAAATAAACTATGGTCATAGGGGGTGAAATAAATTGTGGATCCCTTTATTATATAATTTAAAATTCCCAATTCATGTTTTATGTTTTTTATAGAAGTTATAGTTTTGAATGAGTTCATTTGTGAACTTCTTGGGATGAATTTTAATTATTACCTTTTTAATAAAAATATTCTATTTACTCTTTGTTTGTCCTATCCTCCTTAGGGAATTTAATCAAGTCGATTTTTTGGTGATTTTAGGATAATTATTGAAACATTATAAGTTGATTCTTCTATTTGATTATTGTTTAATGAATATGGGAGGTAAGTGGTTTTTACCTTTCTATTATTTCTTTTAGACATGATTAATATTTGACTTCCAAAATAAATTATTTTATTATTTTAATTAAACTATCATGATAAAACATTTAGAGGGTGTGAAATATCCAATAAGTTATTAAATAATGGGTTGTAGTTTAGTACTGTATAGGTGTTTCATGAATTTAATGAATGTATTGCCTAAAATATTTTTTGATGTGTGAAAACAAAATAGAATGATTTGTCTTTGATCATGTGAAATTTAACCTTTATAGAGGACTTGGTCACATGAATTATTTTGGTTAATACTTATCTCTATGTGGGGAATTTTCAGGAGAAATATATATTCTCACAAGAATGGGGATGTCATTTAGAATTCATATATGAGAGATAGAGATATAATAGAAGGTATATGTAAGCTGTTTTAAAAAGAAAAATTTCTAATACCTATGTAAATTGTATATTCTATGAACATACCTTGAAATTATTTTTACCTTTTCTATTAGTAATATGTGAAAAATATTTCAATATATTTTTTTGACAAATATTCATAAACATTATGAGCTAACAAGATCCATGTTATAGTTGAATATATAAAATTCATTTTGGGTTTTTCCTAAAAATTTGATATACTCAACCCGATGTATGATATTTGGTTTGAATTCAAACATTGTTTTCTATGATACAGTAAATTTGAAGGTGTAATATTTTAATATTTGTTATTCTTGAATGTGTTTTTCATCGATGCTAAAAATAGATCTTGGGAGTTGTTCCTGATCTATGTATATGGTGCAGTAACAACTTTGTTCTTAAGATAATAATTATTTTGGATTCATAATTTTTCTAATTATTATTTTCATTTCACTATGATTACACATATTATTATACATTGAGTTGTTAGTTTGATTCATGCATTATTTATATATTTATCTTATGTTTTATTTTTATTTTTTTTATGTATGCATTTTTTTTCAAAAGTGTGTAAAAATGCTAAAAATACCCCATATTTTTTATTAGGTACTAAATATTTATTACCAAACATTGGTTTATTGGTATTCTCATCTAATTTCAGTGGAAACCTGGCTTGTTCCAACATTATGGTGAGGGATGTGTTGTTAAAAATTGTATTATTTTGGTCAGTCCATCCGTATAGATGTTAGTATGGATATATGATCCTTTGACATATGAAATGTATCTCATAAAAAGGAGTATATAACTTATTTATGTTCAAATTATAGTAACATGGGGTTTTGATGTATGAAAATTAATATAAAAAACTTACCATATCATTTTTGTGTGTTTAGATAATGATTACTTGGTATCATTAATTTGTAGAAAGGAATCCCATGTGTACCACTTTAAAACATGATTATTTGATTTTGGTATCGAGTTGTTATAATTTTTATTGTTTTTATAAGATGTATGATATAAAATTAAATGAGTAAATAATGAAATAATTAATTTAAAAATTGTTAATATTTTAATAAAATGAGAATTCATCCATTTTCTAAAATAATAAAAATAGATAAGTTTGTAGCAAAGACCGTAGTTCCACCTAAATCAAAGGTGAACCATAAATTAATGCATATTCTTGTGCATGAATTCCATAAAGTTGACAAGGGACCTGGGTTAAGGAACCTCATCATATTAATCAAATATTGGAATTCATAATGTAGAATACAATAAGATTTTAGGGTAATTTGGGACTTGAGAAGGAAGAAATATAGTGGGATAGGATGGACATTACAATCAACATCATCAATATTCCAGATGAGATGATGGTCAAGCTAGTAAAATACATGCATAAAGAATGGGAACTATAGTTATGGGACTTAAGTTTTCAACCAAATATTGATGAAGGTATTTTATTTTAGGGGTTTGATGAGTTTTTCATAAACAAAGTTATATCTATAGACCTTTTAACTATGGAAGATGAAAATGTTATTTAAGTTGAAATAAGGAAGTATATGAATGAGTAAATATTCTTATAAATTCAAAAAATCATTTTACATATTATTAGACATATCTACTAGTGATAGGATGAAGTCATTAACATTCATGGAAGGTTTATGCCCTAATATTATCTATAATGTTTTCATATATTTTATTAAATATTGTAAAAAGATAATAAACAAGGTGATGATTGGAGAAAAATATATGGCATGGAATCCTTATAGAGTGGAAACCATCATCCATCTAGTAGTAGGTGGGAACTATAGTGTATGGAATTATGAAAAAAGTGATAGTTAATCCCTTGGAAGAAATGATGTGATAATTATTTTATAAGGTCATTCTACTATCCAATACATCACAATAATGGAACAAGTAAAATTCAGTTTTATACTCTTCTGTAAAATAAGGAGGAATATACTAAACTACCAGAGGATTTTCACAAATGTGGAAAAAGTGTAAATCTCTAGAAACATTAATTTAGATCTCCAAATCAATTTGGTGGATATGTCTCAATTCTATCTCATATCTCTTATGATAAATTGGGTTGATGTCATCATAACAATTATTTCCCTCAAAATCTATTGAGTAAAGATAAATCCAAGAACACCCAAATTTTCTATAAGAAACCATAATAAGTAATCGATGACAATTATATAGGATTTTTTTTATAATTATACATATTTTGGTAAGATATATCCAAGGAATTTTTTTCCCCCTCAGTGGTATGAGGTACCATTATTCTGAACTCAACCACTAGAAATAAATAATTTGATATGAATACATCAATTTCTATTGAAAAATATTTTTTGGTTAAAGAATTGGTCATTCACAATAAAATTATTCCTCATGTCATGAGAATCAATACTTCACATAGTCACTGAGATTACAAATGATTCATGTTTCTAGATTATACCACTACCATTGATACAATATAGTGCCTTTGTGATTTTACCATCTTAAAGATGTATAATATCAATTTAATATATGGAAAGGATTATTTTGTGGAATTATAAGATGTTATTCATTGCTATTCATAGTAAGTAACTTTCACATACCCAAATTGAGTATTTAATTTAGTCAATGTTGATTGGAACATTAATGATGGGAGATAATAACATTTAATGAATGTAGATGTAACCGTTTATAGTCATTTATATGTAATCAATTTAAGTATTATATATGAAACTAGATATATAAATTCACATAATATAAGACTAATAACTATATTTCATTCTGAATTATTTCATTGAATTACCATCTAAATAGAAAATTTAATTTTCCATTGTTCTTCTATTAGTAACAAAAAAATATCAATTCTACCATATATAATCACTAAAACCTACTTTGATGAATTAAAGGTCTAGTAGCAAGTATTAGGAAAAAATGTCTTCATTATATCATGTACATAAATTTGGGCTACTTCGACTCTATTGTTAAAGAAATCTGATGGTTCACTATGATTTTGTATAGACTATCTTAAACTGAATCATGTTATGGTCAAGAATTTATATAAAATTTCATGAATTGATGATCTATTTGAACAAATAAATGAATAAAAATAGTTCACTAAGAATGATCTATGATCAAGACATCCTAAAATCAGAGAAAATAATCACTATATTTCAAAGACAACATTTTGGAGTTGATATGAAAATGATGAATATGTTGTAATGCACTTTTTTTAATTAATAAAACTATGAATTTAATTATATTGATGAAATATTTGTTCAATTTTTATATCAATTACTTTTTCATGTTATTTTTTGATGATATTTTGAATTACTCTCAATATAGGGATGAAACATAGGAGAAATTCGGGATTTCATTGACCATTTTTGAGATCCCAAACATTAATCTAATTTTATAATGAAGACTTCTAGATATACAAAGTATCTTTCCTCAATAATGTTTTTTATGAATATGGTATATCAGCTTATTTAATCATGATCAAAGAAGTCATTTCATGTTTGAAACCTAAGAATATATTTGAGATACATTGTTTTCTAGGATTAATAGGCTAATATCATCACCTCAATTGAGACTTTACTACTCTTACTTATATAAAGAATTTATTAATGAGAAAGGGAATTACATACCATCAGAATGAATATTTTTAGAATAAATTTCTTGCGAATTTTGTTTATATTACTTTTACACATATCCTTAAATTACTAGAATAAAGTCAGTATATTTTGGAATAGTTTGATGCTTCTGGATCAGGATAGGGTTGTGGTCTTATATATGAATATTGTGATGTGACCTATGGATCATGGAAATTGGGAACACATGAAAATAATTATCTAACACATGTCCTGAAATTTTTTATTTTGTCCCATTCCTTAAAAAATAGCACCACTATCACTTTGAGTAAAAATTCACTATATTCAGTAATCATATAATCTTTAATCATATCTTCTCTAAAAGGCACATGAACATGATTCAATTACTTTAAATGGAATACCTCTATATGTTTGACTTCATCATGGTATATTCATCCATGAAAGGGAATTAAGTGGATAAATAATTGATTCATATATTTTATACTCAAATCAACAGAGAATCTCATGACTAATTCCTGTTGATATGTTTTAGTGCAGACCAATATCTGGAATATACTGAATAAAATCAAAATACAGTTCTCCTCTTAATAATTATTGTTCTAGAGTATATGTAATTAATTAAGGAATCTCAGTGATCAAATCATCACTGTTTTGCTATTAGTTCAAAACTAAATAGCAGGGAGACCATGGATGATTATAAATAGGATACAAACTTGAGGTTTCAATTTTTACACCAAATTTTGTTACCTAGTCATTCCAAAAAAATATTCTTTCTGAATATCACTATTATAAATTAGCTATTCACCCAAGTATTATGAAAATGTATAATGAAATGAAAGATCATTTATGGTGATCAAGTATAAGAGGAATGATTATGAATCATATCAATAAATGCCTCAGTTTTTAATTGGTAATGGAATAAAATTATATTCTAGTTAGTATAGTTCAGTCTATTCCTATACCTATTTTAAAATAGTAGTATATTTCCATATACATTTTTATAGGTTTACTAGTGATTCTTTAAAAAATGATTCTATTTGGGTAATTCAGGATCAACTCAAAAATTTGGAACAATTTATGATAATATGAATGTATAATAATATAGGGTATATTTAAATAATATATATTCAATAAGTTTTTATGTTTCATGGAGTAATAACATCTATTTTCTCTGATAGAGTCCATTATTCTACTTCTCGATTTTTACACTCACTACAATAAGATATCAGAACATAGTTGATCATGGGTGTGGGATTCCATCTAAAAATGAAGGTGATATCAGATCATATAATTTATACACTGGATTATATTCTTAGATCATGTGTAATTGAATTTCATGGATCATGGAAACATAATATGCCTTTAGTGGAGTTATCATAAAATAAATTTTATTAGGAAATGATATATATTGATATGATTGAATAATTATATAGAAATAATTTCCGCTCTTGAATTTGTTGACTAAAAAAAGATAAAATTTACTAATTTTACATATTCTTTTGAATTAGTCTAAAGATAAGATTCAAATGATTATGATGTGGATTTTTACAACCCATTGGTGATATAAATCATATGTATATCATCATTGTCACCCATTATCTATTGATATAGGTGTCCATGGTTTTCATAAAGTGTCACCATGATTTGATTGTTTTCATTTGGGAATGTATAACAAACTAGCTCCTTCATATGTAGGATAATTTGTGTTTTTAGAACATATTAATAATATTGTATATCAATTTTATTTACCAAAAAGATTTTATTTTGTCCATAATTCTTTACATGTCACTCCATATAAGAAACATCAGTCATATCCTCATCATTTGACTACCCAAGGTCATTTGATTATTGATCCTAATAATATTTTTATCCATAAAAAGATTCAAATTATAGACATATAGGAATGTTCATTATGAAGGTAAACTATTTAATTTGTATGAGTGTAATAAAATCTTATTCAGATCCAAGAGGACACATGGGACCAAGTGCAATTGATGTGAGAGAAATGGTTGAAACTCATCAATGAAAATTCCATTCATATAAATTATATGAAAATAAATACTATTGGTGGGGTAAATTTTACATCCCCATTTTTAGTTACTTCTTATGTTTTCTTATGTTTTTTATTCCTTTTATTTTTTTGGTTTTATGAAGTATTGGTGGGTATCTGTGAGAGTTGAGTGGTTTTTGGGTGTGTTGAGGTATAACATGTGTTGAAACCCGCCATGATAGAGGGTGTGGTTTATTAGGAGTTAACCTTCGTAACACTGGCACAAAAAAAATCCCCTTAGCAGTTGTCATCACCTTATGGATTTGGATATGGTGGGATGGGGGTCTGGATATGGAACATAGAAAGAGACACCTATCTCTGTTGTGTTATATGGTTTGGTGGGTCTAAAATGGCCAATGATTTTCTGAAATCCCATATTTACTAACTATGGTGAGACTTATCGTTCCTTTTTTAGTCAAATATAAAATTTATGTGGTGGGAATAACTCATTGTGGTTCAAGTTATTCATTAATTTGAAATGAATGCTCCATGCATCGACCATTGGAGAGGAGTTTTGGGTTTTAATAAAGCCACACTTCTCTACTTTTTTTACCAGTAATCAACTAATTACCCTTTCTCATCATATCCTATATGGGTATTTCGATCCATATGATTTTAGGGTTATTTTAAGAGATTCCATATACTTTCCAAGATGAATATTCTATTTAGCTATTGCGGAAAAAACATGAGTGGTTGTTGGTTTTTTCCACATTCCATTTACTCTGAAAAAATGTTCTTTTTAATTTATGAAAGAAATTGTTTTTTTAATTAAATTATAATCATATGACTCAGTTATATTTTTCATTCATGGATTAATTCATAAAACACAAGATTTTGGTGATTCCCATAAGGTGGTTGATGAATTGATTAAATGTTTTTACTAAATAAATAAAATATTTTGATGTGTGATAATGAAATAGAATGGATGGTATGTGTTCATGTTCGATGGAACATGATTGGACAACATAGTCAAATGAACAATTTGGGCTGATAATCTATGATATCCAAAAACTTTTTGGAGTACAGATCTCTAGTCATGAGCAAGATAGGTTTCATTGAGAATGCATGGGTGTTTATGGGAGAGAGATAGAGGGAGGGAGGGAAAATGAAAGGGATATCGCAAGTGTATTTTTTTATTCATATGGTAACTGTATTTTATTTTAACTTCTCTTAAGATTCTTCCTTAATGTTATATATAAATAATGTGAAAAAAATTTAACATGTTTTTAATTTTTTATTATAATTTTATAAAAAACTATGATCTGACTATATTTATATTTTAGTATAATGTGGAAAAATTCTCTTGGGATTTTTGTATTAGGTTTTTATACTCACCTCATATATATATATTTTTTTTTATTTAGAAACATTTTTTAAAATTCTATATGAAAGGTAAATGTATCATATTTAATTAGGAGTTCTTCTTTATATAGTTTTCATTGGTTATGGAGACTGGACTTTCGAGTTGATCATGTTATGGGAGTCTAGAGCGATGGAACTTTAGTTACTAAGACATTATTTATTATGTAGTTTTAGTTTTTATAATTTATTATTTCCTCTATTACAGTAATTAATAATCTAGTTTGAGGTTTTTTACTGATTCATGAATAATATTTATAGTATACTTTGGTTTGTTTATTTGTTTCTTATATGTCGGTGGTTTTAGGTGTGTGTAAGAAGTGTAAAACATTTCACCTATTTGTTGTGAAACACTCGGAATTTATTTACAAGCTTTGGTGTATGTTTAATTTCACCTATGTGAAGTGGAAACTAAACTCTTTCTAAGAATATCATATGGTTATGGTTTTTACATATCAACCATTAAAAACATTCTCCATAATTTTATAAAGGTAGTGTGGTTTGAAAAAGACCCTTATGAAATAATGAACTACCCATTCACATCAAATAAAAAATAGGAGTTACCTTTACATGTGCATGTGGATAAATTTATGTAGAATTTTATTTGACCAAATAACTCATAACAAACTTATCTATTCCTTTAAAACACCAATGATTCAAAAATTATGCGGACAATTTAATGCCATTGCTTTATCACTATGATTTGAGACTCCTAACGATTATTCTCCCTCTCTAATCAATCTTCCATGTGGCGGAACTTTTTATTGATCAACCTACCATGAATTCATTAGTCAATCATATTACTATTTGAAGATCATGATTACTCAAACTACCATAAAAATAACATCATCACACAACTGACCATGTGTTCCCATGGTTAATCATCTTATCATTTTTATGATCATTAATGTAATGTTATATTAGTCATACTTAATTTTGGTCAATCATTATATTTTGAAGTCCATAGTCACTAATACTACTACATTATGTCCACGGTTGATTCCCCCTCTTCCGATTCTATATAAACCTTGGTGTTTTCACTCATCCAAACTTATAATTCCTCTGATAATCCTTTTTGTTTAAGTATATAAACTATAATGATCCATATATGGACACTATTGTAATTATGTGTCTCATTATCACATCAGGAATCCATATATTGGAACCCTCAGATGAGGTTGAAGAATACATGTTTTGTGGGATTTTATTTAGTGACACATATTTTAAAACCCGGGTGTACCACATAATTAAAAGAAACTATAGTTAAAAAATATGAATCCCATATCAAATATCATCTTGCATTTCTACTTCTAAATATTACATGTTTCTCCATTATTCGTCTGAAATAAGTCCATTTGGGGGTCGGTGCTCACCATATGGCCTCCTATACAAACATACATGTGAGAGGATGACCTCCCTTATCCATCATGCACTGAATCAAACTCATATATAAATGTGTTACTAACCATATGAATGTTATAACAATATTTATATTAAACCAATAAATCTAGTTTACACATTTGAGAGTTTGTGTCCATGTGATTATAGGATTTTAGGTGGGTGTGTTAGCTTGATTTGGTATAGTTTTTTTACCAACTCCTTTTAAATTTACTTTTTAATGTACCATTCCAAATAATAAATTCCTCAATATGAAAAAATTTCATTCAATGCACTCCTTTTTAATCAATATTAAGTCACAATCACTAACTTAAATCATAGAACACATTCTTCGTTAAATATATTTCCAAAGTACCATATCAATGAAAGCATCAATAACATCAAACATTAATCACATAATGTAATTAATATTCATTCACAACATTTTTTCATTTATTCAAAACATTATTGGGATATATTCACTAAACCTCAAATAAACACCTTCAATATACTGACATTCATTGACAAGAAATTAAACACACCAAAAAGTTGTATCAACAAACTCAACCTTTTTTTGGAAATATATTCTAAATGATATGTCAATATGTTCTCTTAATTTTTATTCTTCTATCCCCATTTCAAATAAATATTTCATTTCAATTTCTCTAATAATAATTTAAATGAAATGAAATATAGTACAAAATAGGTATCAATTCTTCCATTATAAGAGAGTCATCAACCATTATACTCTATGTATACATAATATATGTTCAATGTAGAATAAAAATGGGTTTGGTTTAGGCATAAAATATATCCCATTATAAATAATAAGATGCAAAATGATATGATAAAACTCAAATAATTTCATACAGCACTGACATAATATTTTTAGACAATTAAAAGAGATATATACAAATTGATATATAAATTTAATTTCTATACAAATTTCATGCATCAACGTGAATGCAAAGACAAGAATAATCAAACATTATAGGTCTTAATATAGAATTCATATGTCTTAAATATTATCTTGTTATGTTGTTGATTCTTTATAATTTATATCCCTTTATATGAGAATCTTATTTTTGTAACCATTTTATAGGGAACTATTATTCTCATCATACCTTTTAGTTGATGAATTTTTTTTACTCTTCTTGGGTTTATTACCCATGGGTAAAATGTTATCCTTCTTTGTAATATGATTTGGAGAAACAAAATATGCAGACCCCTTCATCATCATTTCCTTAGAACAAACTTCTTTATTTTCCATTTTTAGGTCATATTTTCAATTATTATTTAGTCACATGTTGAGATAAACATCAATCAATTTTTTGACCACTACCATTGAAAACATTATAGAGGGTTTCAAGTGCTTAAAATATAGTTGTCTAAAACATATTTCAATTTTTATCTATAGATATTTCATCATCTATATATTTTTCCTAGTTAAAATGGGATTTATAAAAAGTTTAGTATTTAATGTATTGTACCAAAAATTAACTACATATATCTCAATCCTATTTTTTCTATAAAATTTAACAGTAATCCATGAAGTTATTTTTAAAAATACTCATTGTTATAATTTTATAGAATTTCATTTTTTTATTTTAGTATTTTTTTTCTCTTCTTAGGGATCTAGAACATATACACTTTCTTATATTCACAATATACATAGAGATAGTATCATCATCACACTTTTTAATCCATACTTGTGCATATTTTTGTTTTTAAAAATTTATTATCCATTAAAATATATTTAAAAAATTAATTAAAATAAGGTATGAATGGTACCAATTTCATTATAATAATATATAAAGGATCATTATATAATATAATGATCTTATTCCCATATAATTGGGGTATTTACACACAACTATATACTTTTGATAAATATATCATCGCAACACTCCTTCCATAAAATTCTTTTAATGTAATATATTGAGTTGTCCATATATCTACCATTATTTTCTCAATATCAAGTTATATCATATAGAGAATGTATTTTTAATTTTCAACAGTCTCAAACATGAATTCACATTTATAATTATATCATTATGTGTCACCATGATTTAATTTAGATCTTCTTTAAAAAAAGTTATCATTATCCTTGAACCTCCTAGACTTTACATATATATGAAAAATATTGATATCAAATAATTATTTGTTATATTCTTCCACTGAATGGATTTTATTCATAAATTATTTAATGGTATCATATATTTATTTCATTGTATTAATACACGCATCTTTAAATTTAAATCAATTATCTTCATGCTCAAAATTTAATTCCTAAAAGGATCCATCCTTTATGGAGATCATTATATTGGTGAATAATCCCACATTCAATTATTCCTCTATTTTCTATACCTCTCCTCCACAATGGTTAATCTCATCCGACTATCATTCAAAAATCTAGCAAATAATCGAAACTATTTATTTGTGAAAATAATGTACAATATCATTTATTGATTCAAAATATATACCTTCTGTATTATAAAATTTTATCAATCCCACTTGATTCATATTCCTATAGATATTTTTTAGAATAACATTTACACGCCATAATATCACTTATTCTCCTTGATCATTTTGTATTAGAATGGTTTCCCATGTTTTTAGTTATTTAAATAACCTACTAATAATCCACACAGGGAAAAAAATATATGAATTCAACTTTTAATATAAGGTCCAAACTTTCATTTTTATTACTTAACAGGGTTATATTTTAGATAAATTTAAAAAAAATTTCCCAGGTCATCATTTACATGGTGAAAAATGGATTAAATCACAATAAAAATAATTATGTACCAAAATAGCACTTAATTTTAAAATCAATAAATATTATCAAGTACTAAAAATAATGAAAATTCATAAATAGAGAATCTAACAATATATGAATCCAGATTAGACACCAATTGAAGAGACCAGTTGGGATATTAACCACACTAAGAGGTAGTGGGTGAATTAGTATCATTGACTTTTAATCCTTTTCTACATTAAACATTTTATCACTCTTACACCTCTATGATAGATGTTAATTTGCCTCTTTTTTCCTCTACTAATTATCTTTTATATTAAGTACACATAACCAATCAGTCACACACACACATAAGAGGAAAATAAAATAACATGGTTCACTACTTAGTATGAGAATTATAATCCATTGTGGGATCTTATAAAACTGGTTGTTTCAATAAACATAAGTAAAACCCTATTAGTATTATAGTATTATCCTAAGATAGTATAGAGTTTGAATCTTTCCCACTTTTTTGGTTCATCCCATACTTAGGTATATCTCATACCTCTATAATTAATTTTAGGGTTGAAACCTATGTATTCTAAAACTAGTTTAGAATATTTCCTTTTTGGTTATGTGTTATAGTATTCTTTTTTTTCTTCCCTTGTATAGTATTATGTCAAATATTTTATTTTTATGCATAACACTATATAAAATAAATTATTATTCATAGTACAAGACTGGTATGCTATAAATTTATCCTCATTTTCATTCTTGTGAATACTCAAATGATCATCAATATTATTCTCTTCTCCATTTAATGAATTTAATGACTAACTAAATTGATGCTCCATCATATGTCAAGTTATTTTTCGGTTCCATATTGCAATATAAATGACTCCCGATCTTCATCCTCTTTTAAAATTTGATAAAAATAGTTTTTAAAATTATATAATATAAGATCTTACATATTCTTATTGTCACAATGAAATTATTTTGAATAAAATAATTGTGTTTAACCTATATCTTATTGTCTTATTGGCCTACATAAATATTTATGATAATAATAAAGGCAACATTAGTTTTATCATATCCTTTTTATTATATATTTTAGTTTTAATTAAACCGTGAAAATAATTTTAATTCAATTATACAAGAATTATTATATTTTGATAATTTAGATACTCATAATATTTTCCATGAGAAACTCCTTCAATAAAAAAATAAAACTACATTGAGACATGTAAAACAATAATTCCATTTATCTTCCATTTAACTATAATGCATGAATTTGAAAATCATTTGTATTGACGAATACATGAATGGAACAATAATGTGTTTTTAGCTACTTAAATCTTGGAATTTTTCATTATATATGCCTCAATCCTTATCAAATATATGCAATAATATTTCATACATTTAATGTTGAATATAAATATACATTCATAAACCTTTCCCAATCCATTAATCTACTTCATTCATGGCATTACATCATCTCTTGAAATACATATTTATTCATATTCAATAATGTACCTAAATAATGATAATAAATTCATGATATTTGTTTTAATTTTAGAACCACAAACCTAGAATTGACTAATTTGATATAATATTATCTCCTTCATCCTAAATATTAATTTATCCATGAATTTATTATTGATCAAGATTTACCATTGTGTAGTGTAAAAAATTACTCTTACATAGGATATTGAAATTATTTGTGACGCTTACATAGTGATAAATTACCCATATGTACAATATTATTATTCTGTGATACATTTATGTGGACCCTAAATAATTTATATTAATTTTACACAAGTTGAATTAAATATTAATTAACATTATCCTTAACTCTATATAGGCATTTTGGTTTTAATAATAACCTTATGCAATAAAAAAACTACACATATTTTTCTATTAAAAATAGGAAATACCCTTTATGTTCAGATCATTATAGATTTACACAGCATGTGATTTGGTTAAATAACTACAAAGAAAATAATTCAATACTTCCAAACATCTCTTCATCATAAGTTATTATGAAATTTTTTTTTTCACTTTTTTTCTACTACGATTCAGAACTCATCAAATAATTCCCCTTCTTATCTACATGATCTTTTTTTAGTTGATTGTGTGGTCCATCAACCTAGTAATATGTACACATTCAATAATCCTACATAAATAATTTAATGGTTAACCAACCTACCTTTTGAATCCTAGGTCCACTCACCATTCTATGTGTTCCAATTATTGATCATCTTACCCTTTCTATGGTTGATCATTTTTAGTGTAGTTGATCATCCTTACTTATTGTCAATATAAAAACCATTAAGTCCATGATACCTCTTCAAATCATGGAATATCAATTATCAATTAACAATATTCTCCTTATGAGAAAAAATTATTATAGAAACTCAATCCATATTTCTCAAGAATCTTATAATCCATTATATTTAGTTTTATCTCCATTTTTGATCTTTGAATGATCATAGTATTCATGATGATATTCTTTATCACATGTAGGAATATATATGTTGGAGGCTTCACTCAATGATGAATATGACATAAATAGTGGGATTAGTTTTGAATGGAATTTTTTAAACATGTGTTCACAATGTATATAAAGTTATCAATAGATACAAAATATTAATCCAAAATTTAACATCATCTCAACTAGTAAATTTTTAGTATTACATGATTCTTCATTACTCATATGGAACAAGTATCCCTGGGTGACAGTTATTACACTACAACCTCCCATGTCATCCCATACATGAGAGGCTAAGAACCCATATCCTCTATATTTGGACCCATTATCAAACATACATGCACTGTGGAAACTTCCAAGTCACATTAGAGGTTTTTTCATTTGGTTTTATGGGTTTGAGGGTCTTCATATGTTTATATGGAGTTTAATCTACAAAACAAGGAAATTTTAGATGTCTTATTATTATTAATTTATTTCATACATAGTTTACAAGAAACCATGTGGGTTAATGTCTATGGGTATTTTTTAGTTTATTTTTTAATGTTTATGGTTTTTTAGCACATGGGTTTTATGGTTCTGTTTAATCCATGAAAATCCTAGGGGAAACTTTGTTATAGATTTACTAAGTCATTGCTAAAGCACATGGGTTGCAACCATTTTTTGGAAATACTTGTAGAAATGTGGGTGATACCCTTTTTAGTTACCCAATGTTGACTGGTACGATTGAAGCATAGTTTGTTCAACAATACAGTGTTCTAGTGTAACAACATGATGTGTTTTTATAGCTATGATGTGTCAAATGTATGGTATTTCAAACTATGTTACCAAACAATGTGGCCTTCCTAGATTCATTATAATGTGGATTTACTATTATAAATAGACACAAATTAAATTATCCAACCCTCTATTTTCCCCTATTACTCAAATTCAATAGGTTACTTCCCTTTTAGAGTCTTATCTGTTATGATTCCATTTTTAGTGAACACATACCTTCAATCAAGTGGTTTTCTTCATTAATAGTCCCACTAACCCCATTTTTATCTTCCATTCCATGTTTACATTGAATTAATGTTCCCAAAATGATCCTTAATATCTATGATATTCAATTTTAGTATTGGGAATGGTTTGTTTCATGGGGTTTTATTTTTTGTAGAGGTTATAGAGGTAATGTCATTACTCATGGGAGTTTTATCCTTTATAGGCAATGATGTCCAACATGATCATCATTGAAAAAATGTTGTTGTTTCACTTCCATGATTTTCATGTATATTAATTTAGTTTTTTGTGAATTTGAAATTAATTTTTCATTTAAATTATGCCTATATGTTTGGCCTTAGAGGGGACAAATTGATAAGAATGTTATTTTAAACCTTGGAATGTGATATGATTATATGAATGGTGTTTTTGAAAATGGATAAATGGATTTTGAAGAATTATTTCGGTTTTAATATCAGTTATAAGAACATACTAGTAGTTAGTGTTATTATGATGACTAGAATTTAAACCAAGTGATAGGGTATTCTAAAAGCATTCAAAATGTTTGATGTATGACGTTTGATTTCAAAGTTATATGATAATAATTGTTTTGATGATTAACTTTTTAGAACCAAAGTGTATTTTCATATATTTTTTTAGGTTTTCATGTCCTCTGAAATAATCAAATTAGTTGGTTGGATTCAATGGGGTGTTAACCCATATAAATTATGTTTTCAAACTCAGTAGTGGATTTGAATGTTTTTAAAGAAGATTTATATGGGAGGGAAAGTTACAATTAAGTTTCAATGGTGTCTTATAAAATTGGAAACATGGGTATATTATGTCATATTTTGTATTTTCTAAATTAACATGGAATTACATAATGACTTTTAATATATGTGGAGAATTTGATATTCTCTAGTAAATGAGATTTCATAAAATTTGTGTGCTATATTGAGCCCCATGTGATTCTTGTTATACCTGAAGTATCATGTGATCCCATGAGGGGTTGTCTATGATTTATGTATTTGTAAATTATGTTTATGATTGATATATAAAGTTCTTATTCATGTGAGGTTGTGATATATGATGCATGAGTTATTTTCAAATTTTTTGTCTATGTGTTAGGGAATGTTTGAATGTGTTAACATCCATTTGACTGATCATGTTTAGCATAGTTAGATCATTTGTGACCTTTGTGATGGAAAAACCATGTGGGGATAGTAAATTAGCCAGAGAGAATTTCCTAACTCCTTTAAGATTTTCATACTAGAAAGAGTTAAAGGTTCTTATACTATGAATATATTTTATAATATCCCACTGTCAAAGGAATTCTATGGGAGATATCTTCTTTTATATCATGGATGAAGGCATTATAGGTTCATTATCTTTATTTACTTTGATGGTACTCTCAGTGATGTAGACAAGTTTAGTAGCTCCATCCTAGGATCCTTAACACTAGTTCATGTATTTATATTAATAGATTAATAGGATGACTCCTATAACACATGGATCTTATTTAGAATCATTTTGTGGATTTATCTATGGGACTCAATTTTTTATCCTTTAGATTATATTATATTTTAGTACTTGTGTTTGTTTCTTTTAGTTCTTGTTATTGTATGCCTTATCATAGGAGTTCCAGACAGTGTTATTTATTCCTTCATTATGTGGAATACTTTTTAATTTTTTTAAAAGATATTTTGGAAGTGTTTTAAATAAGGTAATCATGAATGTGTGATTTTAATGTGTTTTAAATATCATTTAATAAATATGATGAAAACTGTTGTCAAATGATATTTTTTTTTCAAAATCCAATTTGGTGTGAGTTTTTGAAATGGTATTTTAGGCCATCATTCAATTATTTATAAATTTTTTTTAAGGATGTTTTTGAAAATAATGGGATAATTTAAAACCAATATTTTTTTTAAAATTTTTTATTTATAAATGTGGTTTTTATAAAATGATGTTAAATTGAGACAATAATATGGTGGCTCAGTCAGGATGTATAGGATAGGGAAATGTGATTTCTAATTTATTTTTTTTAAATTTATTGAAAAACCTGAAAAGTATTTTTAACATGATGTTGATTTATTGTTTTTTCTTTAAAAAAAATAACATAAAACAATTATTGTTTTTCTATTTTATTTAAAACTAGAATATTTTAGTTTTAATGAGAATGTTACTTCATAGATTCAGTGGGTTTGAGGGACCTACTAGATTATTTAGTATATACATATATTTTACAAGTATAGCTTTATTCCATTTGTATTTATCTTTGTTGGTATTTAGGGAGAGGTTTTTGTATTGATAATGACCATGGGTCATGTGGTTACTTGTTATAAATGGTTGGGGTTTATCTTAAAATTTATGCTTTTATTGGCTGTATGAAGAATATTATTATTAAATTATGGAATATGAATTTCATTTTCTACTATTACATTATTTATTTACTAGTTATATCATATTTATTTAATGTTCTACTAAGTTTAACTCTAATTACATGTTTATTACTTTTATTCCCACAGATTTATTTACAACAAGGTGCAATTGTTCCTAATTAGTGTAAATTTCATTACTTTGCACTAGTTCCTAGTATTTGGGGATTTGGAGAGCCCTTTGATTCTCTTGGCCATATGGGTAAATTTTTGAGTCAGATGAAATCTTTATTTGGTTCTGTACATAGTGGTAATAGTACCTAGATACCCAGTGAGACCAAGATTATGAAATTATTTTTTATTATTTGGGGTGTTGGTCAATTGGAGATAAGGTCATTAAGACTTGAGAAGTAGGTGTAGGAAGACCATTGTGAGATCTTTATCATCTTGAGCCATAAGTTCCCATGGTTAGTTTGGATTGATATATTGATCTTGGTTTTTAATTTAGTTTCGTTGTTATATAAAGGTTTCATTATAGTGGCAGCGGTTCTAGGAACCCCAATTGTATGGTGAGCTTACTTTGGGGTTCATGTTTAGTGTTTTGGGATAGAGACATAAATGGGGATATAATAATGTAGTTGGATCATTAGTCCTATAAAATTATATAATAACCAAAATAATGATTATATACATGGTATAAGGACTAAATCATGATTTCCATGTAGTCTTTAACCACATTTCCAAGTTAGGAATAGTTCCACATCATGGTTGTTTTTTCTAATTTGATCTCTTGACCATTAGATTACCTAGTGTTTTAGGTTAGTGGGAAAACACACATTATGTATTTTAAAATATGTTTTAATAATCATATTTATATTCTTTGTGGCTCATTCCATTCCTTTGTTTATTGAGTTTTTCATGTGATGTAAAATTTGATTTGGGTGGGTGGAAAATGGATTTCATGAGAAAAGTTTTTCATTTTTCAAATAATTCCTCAATGATTTTTTTAATGTGAGATTGGTTTTATGATTTTTTTTGAAAAATATTATTTTATATTGAAATAATGATAATGTTTTACATGTTACTAAATTTTCAAATCAAGTTCCCATGCTATTTTTAAAACATGGGTTTCCCATTTTAAGGGAAATAGATGATTTAAAAATTTATTTTTATCAAATTATATGATTTTTACACAAAGTAAATTATTAAAAATGGGTAAAACTTTTTAAACTTTCTCAAATATAAAGTTATTGTTTTATTATATAACATGGAATGGATATTTTTTTTCCAAACAAGTTGGTACTAATTTTGAAATATTTTTTGGAAATATTATAAATTGAATATGTCAAGTGGGGGATTGGGTTTTGAAATATTAAAATGGGTTCTATTTGGTATTAAATGGAATCAGGCCTAATTATAATGGTTCCTTACTTTCTAAAATTTGATTTTATGGGGATCATTATTAAAGAACTGTAGTTTTTAAAGGATTGATGTGTTTGGTTTTTTCCAATCTATGTCTTTAGAAAAAATTGCGAGATTTTGGGGACGTGACAATGTAAGGGTATATATATTTTATTATTTAATTAAGATAACATGAAAGGTATAGTTTCAAAGTAAATTATTTGTCTTTAGTTTTTCCACTTTTCAATAATGTTTCTTGAATTTATCCCTGATAGTGATCCCTGGTTTGATTGATAGACCATGGGGATCATTGTTCTTGGATATGGTTTATTTTTTTAGGCAAGTGGCCATTATTTGTTGTACCCTTAAAGAGTTTATTTGTTTATATTTTGGATGAAATAAATTTTTAGATTCATTCTCATGGTTATTGGGGTAGTGTGGATTGATGAAAACCTTATTGCTATTTTCTGAGGGGCTCTTGGGTTTCCTGTTGTGAGCGGTGATTATTTTGGTCATCATTTATGCATCATTTTTATTGTTTCTATTATGTGATGTAGATAATAGGATTATTTTCATTAGTTAGTTGGGAATAAGAATAACCATTAGTGAACATATAGATTTTTCTCTTTGAATAATTTTATGTGGTTGGACCATGGATACTGAAGGGTTTTTCTTTCTATAATATTAATAATTGGATAGTTTTCCATGGATTTGGATTTAAAGACAATAACATTCTTGTTTTGGTCATTATGTTAGAGTTGTTGTTCATTTTTATGAGGAACTAATTCTGTCAGTTTGATCACTATTTGGATGTAGAAGGTTAGTGATTCATTTTTCTAATAATTTGGGTTATTTAATTGAGTATCACTCTCCTTTTTGGTTTGAACCAGTTGTTTGTGGTTATTTATCATTAATGGAATTTTGTAAATTACCTTAGAATATTTTGTGAATTTGGATGTTTGGTGATGTCTATTGTTTTATGTAAATGTATTGATGGAAGTATAACCATTTTTTATAAATTATAAATATGGGAGACTTATGTTAGGTATCCACATTCTTTGGTTCATTTTTAGATCAGATGTGTTTCAGTGATAATTACAAAGCCTCTAGTTATTTGAGGATTTCTCATCTTTGTTGAGATTTAATTTATAATTCATTTTAATTTTACCTTGATGTATACCTAAGACACTATAGGGAATGAATGTGGTAAGGTGGTGAGGATAGAAACACCCTTCATGCCACAGTAGATCTTATTTCTTATGGCTTTATTAGATCGAGTGTCATATTAAGATTCCATTGATATTTATTAGACTTGAGAGTTTCTTGGTGTAGAAATTTGTATAGCAGGAAGGATTGCGACACACTGCACATAATGATAGAGCTCATTTCATGTAGGTTTTTTAGAAGTTCAATTTATGTTTCCATCTATTTCCTCCTTAAAACATGGAAATTTTAGAGTTATTACAGTTGTGTATAGTTTTCATGCATGGTTTGGAGGAAACTATGACTGTTATGCAAAATATTTTTTTAATAAATTTTGTTCTTTACATGGGTCATCATCTTGGGTGGACCATAGATAAGTTCAGATCTTTCAATTATTAAGATAAAACATGTTTTTATATTTGGTGATTTTGAATTAAAGTGCATAGTATGCACAATGTTTTGAAAACCAAGTAGAAAATCATATGATCCCATATATAGTTTTTTAGTTTAAAATCGCATAATTGGATCATGGTTTGAACAAAAATTAGTAATCACTAGGTAAACCATATGATTTTTGAATGGATGATCATTTTCCAATACATGGTTGGAACACGATTCAGAAAACTATTTGGTAGAACCATCTGGCCATCCATGATTCTTCAAAAAGATAATTTACTCTTAATAACTTTCTTAAATTATTTCATCCAACCATAAATTCTCTCCCTCTATTTGAAAAAAAACATGACCCACCCCATTTTAAGTTTCCTCCTTCTTCCATCCATTTTTAGTGATATTCATCCTTGATTATATCATTTTTCTTCACTGTAATCCTTATAAACCTCTTTATCACAACCATTATTTTAGTCCATGGATTTCTAGTTCCTCCTATGAATGTTAATATCTATGTTAGAGAATTTTAGGGTTTGGGTTGATCCAAATAATAGGGATTTTTTCGTGTAGTAATATAAGTTGGTACTCCTTGGAATTTGGGAGTGTTTTCTATCACAACTGTCTACTTCCGACATGATTTTCATGGAACCATGTTTGGTGTTTATTTTTTGTCTATATATATTACATTACATTAATGGATTTATGGTTTAAAAATGTTTAAATTTATATTATGCCTATATGTATAAACCAACATGGGACAAATTGATTTAAATTTTATTTTTAACCATGAAATGTGATGGAATTATTTTTTAAGTGTTTTTGAAACATTCAAAATGTATTATAATGAATTATTTTGGATGAAAATGGGTGGTGAGAACTGTCCTGAATTTTTTATAAGTGTTCTCATTTTTATTAGCCTTTAATCCATGTGTCTTGGTGTTTTGAAATAATTTTAAATGACTAAAATGGGTTTTTTTTCAAATGGATATGATAAAATTTATTTTTGTGGTGATTTATTTTTACAACAATAGATTATTTTAATATGTATGAGTCACAGATAGAATTTTGAGATAATTTTATTATTATTATTTTAGTTTTCATTGAGATATTATGTCGAGATATGAGCCTACCATGATTGAAATTTTTTGTTTTTGTGGATAAATAATGGTTTTAGGCTTTTCAGCGCTCGGTGCATGGGCATGGCACAGTTGAAGCCTTGTGGCTTTACTAAATCACCTTATGGCCAGCCCAGTGCATGGATAATTATTAAATTAATAATAAAAATGGTTAATAAATAAATTAAATTAAAAGGGTGATAAAGTGAAAATAAAATAAAATAAGAAAAGCGTAATAAAATTTAATAAATTGTTTTAATGGCAATAATAATGATATTATTTGAGGATATTATTATTATTATTATTATTATTATTAGTGATGAGGATAATAATTTTGTTATGTTAATATTATTATTATTATGATAATTATTATAAAACTATTGTGAAAATTATTATTTCCAATAATAATAATAATAATTATTGTTAATATTTTATTTATTTATTTATTATTATTATTATTATTATTATATTTTTAATTTTTTTGTATTTGGTGGTAGGGTTTCTCCTCCATAGCATTGAACCCATCTCCCATACCCCCTCCTTCACGTCTCCCCCTATTTCTCTCCTCACTCTCCCATATCGCGCCACCCTTGCCCCCTCAGCCAGCCGCCATCACACCCCAGTTCCATCCTTTCTCTTCCATGTCCCATCGCTCCTACTTCCCTTGGCCAGCTACGTACTGTGCTACTCCACCTTATCCCTCCCTGTATCACAACCCCCATCTACAACACCTCTCAAGATATTCCCCATGGTCGGCGACCTCCCCTCCCTTTCACTACCTCACTAGCCGCGACCTCCCCTCCCTGTGCGCTCCTCTATAGAAGCCCCTTCGGGAAAAACCCTCTTCTGGTTTGGGTATTTTGTGTTTCCACCATTTAGGGTTTCAAATATGTTCTTAATATTGGGTGTTTTTATTCAATATTGTGGATTTGGGTTTATTTAGTTTTTCTTGTGGCGATGATGTGGTGCGGTGGTATTTATCCCATTTTTCCAAGAAGTTATTCATGGGAGGTAGGTTTTTCCATGGCCAAACATCATTAGATGGATTTAATTTGTCTTTTAAGATTATAAATGTGTTCTTTGAATTAATTATGTGGTGGAAATGGTGTTTCTGAAAAATTTTATATTCTTATAGCCTGGTAAAGGGTTTTTAATAAATGAAATGGCTATGTTTTTATGTGTGATTTGATGCGGTGTTTAAAAAATGGGGTTCTATAAGGGTTGTGATGTGAAATCGATTTTAAAATGGTTTTTTCATGTAAAATTTTTGTGTTTTAAAGTGATGCATGTGGTATGAATGTGGGATGTTTTATAAATTGATAAATTGATTATTTAAGTGTTTTTTGGAATGCTAAACATGGTTGGAATGGTTTTGGGGTTATTTGGTATGCGTGGGATGTGTTTTTAAGGTATTTTGTTGTGTGTGTCTATTTAAATTGAGATTTTCAATGGAAAATGTGTTATTTGGTCATATTATCATTGTTGTCTGTTTTGTGTATAAATTGTGGAATATTTGGGCAATGAGAAGCTAGTTTTAAAAATGGTTTCAAAGCTTGAGTATGTTTTAAAACGGGTTTGACCCATTTCATTTTTTAAGGTTTGATATGAAGCCTCATTTTATTATTAAAGAAAAGCAAATACCTCTTTTGAATAGGTAGAGGGAGATCCATTACATAGCTCGAAGGCCTTGGGGCATGAAAGCCCGTCTTTTTTCCCAAATGACCCTCTAGTGAATAATACTACAATTGTACCTAGGATACTACAATCCCTACTATAGTACCACCGCCGCTATAGTACCTCTATAATACCTCCACCACTACAGTTTCACCACCACTACAGTTCGTCGCCACTACAGTTCCGCCACTTATACAGTGACCTTATATAGTAGCCCATTTCCTTTGATGAGCATTATTTTGTTTTTTGTGATTATAAAAAGGGGAATTTGGAATTATTTTTATGTGATGATAAATGTATTTGAAAGTCGCATTTCAATTGTGTGTGTGAATTGAAATGCGTTGTTTTTAAAGTAATGATGTTTTATTTGAAATGGTTGGTCTTGGATATGAAATATGTGGTGTGTGTGCATGTGAACTTTAAATCTAACATAGGGGAAACCCCAAGTATCTTGGTGGGAAGACTTGGACACGTACATTAGATGATTCAAAAGTGGTTCAGCCCACTTTCTTCTAGCAATATTGATGCTGCAACACTAAATAAATATTTGTGATGATTGGAGACCAATAGGTTATGGGTGTGTTCCCTACTAGTGGATCATACAGGAGTGTAATGTCCCTAATTTTTCCATGTATTATTTTAATATTATATGGGAATTAATTCGAGACCAGGCTTTGAGACGGCGTGCAGTTCCAAGGACCAGTGAGCCCAGAACAAATGTTTGAATTTAATTTAATAATTAAATTACGTGCGCATGCGGTTTTCCTGAAAAAGTGGAATAACTCCCGAACGGGTGCTCAGATCATAAATCCGAGGGCACTGTTGCATTCAGAATAGCAATTTTACCTAAGGCGAGGCCTAACATCGGCCGGTGCAGGTCGGTGGTGAAATATGGTTTTTGGACGCAATAGTAATAAAATATTTAATTAAAAATATTTTATTTAAACCTTGTTACGTCAACTATCTCTTATCTTTTAAATAGAGATTACGCAGTGGATCAGGGTTACAATCCCCATAACCCTAATTTTCCCCTAGAGGATCTGGGAGAGCTCTGGAGGAAACCCCCAACACGGCGGTGACATTCTTGACAGATTTTGTCGGCGATGACGACGCAACGACCGAATCTTCGCCAACGAACGCCAGGATCCAGGTAGGATGTCGTTGTGATTTAATTCTTCCCCATTTTTGATTTCTATGATGAACACGGACTAATCCATGAACAGATTAGCCCGCGGATCGATTGTTCTTACAGGATGGGATTTTGCGGGGATTTTGGGGATTTGATTCTTGTTATTGTTTTGTTTCTTTCAACCTTCTAATGGTGACAGACCAATATCGACACGAACATCGATCGAGGTTCCTCCCTCTTGATTTGTGTGTGTCTCTTCCCCAAATTATTGCGTTCTTCGTGAGTGTTCTTCGCGTTCTTTGAGGGATGAGGAAAAACGGATCATTGCACATCCTTTCTATGACGCAACGATCCCAAATTGAAGGATCAACACCGCAACGATCTTGCGGAGGTGCGACGACGGTTCCAGCAGACGGATTGAAGCGGATCGGAAGATATCGCTCTTCGGATGATTTCTGCTCGGATGGCTGGAATCGGATTTTGGAGCCGATTGAAGGCCCGAAACCCATGGTTTCAACATCATGGAGACAAGGTGACCCAGTATCTGGAGTTTCGCGGCAAACAGACAAGAGAATCAAGATCCGAAGGTCCAGCCAAGGCGCGCGGAGGAGGACGACGATTCTCGAATTTTTCCGACTACACGCCGTGAATTATGGGATACACGGCGTGTGTTCGTCGGCGAACGACCTGGCATGTACTCCAGGAGTAAACGGAAACAGGAAGGGTACACGGCCAAGGACACGCCGTGTATACCCCTCCCTAGCCAGACCCTACTAGATACACGGGATACCCCGTGTACTGGTACACGGGCAGGCGACACGGACACGGGTAGAGACCGTGTACGGGCACATGGCCAGTGTACACAGAGTGATCCCAGGTGCTCGGACACAGCGTGTGATTATTATACACGCCATGCAGTTGCTTTCTATCCGACAAGCCGAATGACACGGGCCGGTTACACGGGCAGTACTCAGGGTCAAGGAACACGGCGTGTACTTTTCTACATGCCGTGTAGTTTGGTTTTGCACGACTTGAACAAATGACACGGGCCGTTTACACAGGCAGTACCTGGGGTCAAGGAACACGGCATGTAACCATACTACATGCCGTGTAACCTTTTTCTTCATGGCTTGGTCCACTTGTCTTCCGTGACTTGGACTAGCCTTCTTAGGGTCCGTACCCTTGGCCTTTCTCATGAAGGTTTCCGGTATCATTTCCTAATATACAGGAGTATGATCCCTTCAGCAGGAATTACTGAATAGATTTTTTGGAATCCCCTCTATGATACTTAGATCCAGATCCTCTATTCATTCCCGGAACCCTAGGTAGAGTTCTTGGTATCAATGTGACCAACTTTACTCGGGCACCGATCCTCTACTTAGTGGATTAGCTAAGACTGAGTTTTTGGAATCACCCCATGACTTGGTTGTGATCCTCACCTGAGCATCATGTTCTCAAGGTACTCGTGGAGTGTGTTCTCACGGAATGAGTACTTCGTATCTCTCTCTTCAGACCTAGGAGTGTGTTTTGTCGGTTGTATGCTTAGTGGAATCTTCAAGATAGATCTTAGTGGTGGTTTCGCGATGGTCGTTTGTGCATGAGTATATCTGGATATTCTTGTTATATGTTCCGTAGAAATATACTGTGTAGATCTGACTGTACCTTTCTTTGTGGTATTTTCCTTGTTTGTATTTCCTTTGTGGTTTTCGGGGTGTCCTACTGGGTATTGTTATACTCACCCCTGCACAGTCTTTGCCCGCACATGTCGTGTCTTGTGCAGATGAGTGAGCCTTTGAAAGGATTCTAGGTGGACCAGGACCGGATGGTGCTCAGTGAGATTAGACAGGCCGAGGTGTGTTCCTTCAGCGATGGGTTGCAGTCCCAGTACCTTTATCTATAGGTTGGACTTTGTTGTAGAATTTCTTTTGGTGGGCTTGTACTTTTGGCCTAGGTTTTTTACTTTACTGTACTTTATTTCCCTATCATACTCTGTTGGTTGGGTTTTTAGTGTATGCATGTTTTTCCATCTTCAGTAGTTTTTTACTTTTCAGCTTTTTGGGCTTGGAGATGTGTGTGCGTGTGTACAAGTTTATAGGCAATGCCTCCCATGTTAGTAGCATGCCTACTCGGTGCTAGTCACCAGCCCCTGGCCTATTTGAGGCAGGCTTGGGGAGTTGCAGCTCGGGCCCCACCAGGACGGGTCGTGACAAAGAGAATGTATATCATTGTGGTTTCTATGACATGTTTACACCGAGATATGATGTCTCAATGGTCCCATTAGTGCTAGCTACCTTAGGGGATTTACCCATGATGCTCTACTATTCCTGATGTGGTGCCTTTCGTCAGCATACAAAGGACCACTTGAGTGTGTGTGTATTATTTATAAATTTTCTCTTCAACATTAAAGTTTTGTTTGTGTAATGGTTTTTCTTCAAGTATTCATTTTTATCTTTTAGCTTGTAATTTTTTCCCTAAAAAGTGATTTAAAATCATGAATTTGAACAAGAATGTTATATTATCTCTTTGATGTTGTGCCGTGAAATCTTTCTATTGGGTGTAATCCTACTGGGCTCTTGTCTCACACCCTACATACACCTTTTATTTTATGTATATCATGTTTTTTGTGTATTCTAGGTTGAGGAATCGTGATTAGAAATTGTGGTTTGGGTTTTGGATATTCTTCTCATGCAGGTTGGTGTTGGTATCTTGTGGATATGGATTCTCATGTTGCTTGGAGGTTTGTGTTGGACTTTTAGTTTTTATTTGTTTATGTTTACTTGGGGTTTTGAGTTGATTTGTGAACTTTAAATATGATCATAGTTTAAGGGAATGTTTTGCTTTCTATTTTTAGATTTAATTCATTTATCTTGTTATTTGTTATTTGTTTATTATTTCAGGTAATTTGTTCCCACGTATTATTTTTGATACCTAGGAACTTGTGCCAGCCCATGGGGATCAAGAATACCCCTCGATCCTTTTCGCGGACTGGGTCGAGCATCAATTGGATGGAGACCCAACTTGGTTCATGAAAAAGTGGTATAAGAGGCAGGTTGTCTCTTTTCAGTCATGTTCCCTGAGGAAGAGTCACAGTAGACCAGAGTTAAGGTGATTGAAACTCAATGTTCTTGCAACGAGTAAGGTTCTTGGCCAGCACACCTCATGATGGGACATGAGTTACCAGGTAAATCCGGGTTTTATTTGAGTCCTTTGGTCCTTATGGTTGTTCCTTGTTTTGGGGAAATGAAAAGGGAGCTGGGCTAATGGTTTGAGTGAGCTTGCAGGGCCTGACAATCCATGTGGATCTGGGGACATTACCCTAGAACACTCTCCATGATGGTGGTGTGATTAGAGTATGGACACTAACCACACATCCAAAACACTCATCGACACTAGTTTCCTCTTGCATTGACCTGTTTCCTTTTGGGTTGTGGAAATCACATTGAAAATGTTTGTTTGAAAATTTATGAAATCAAGATTTTAGAATGGAGAGAGTTTTTTTCAAAGGGGTGGAACATAGGTTTTCAGAACTATTTTGAATGAGGTTTTAGAAATAGGTATTTTCATGAAATGGTTTTTGTATAAAATGAGATTGGATTTTTATGATTTAAATTTGTGGATTTATAAACTTGATGGTTTATAAAAAATGTATGATTCTAATGTGGGTTTTTAAATTTTGTTTAGAAAGGAATTTGTTAAATAATTGAAAAGTGTTTCGAAGGGGATGGAGTGTTTTGGAAGTTATGTGTGGTCTTTGGAAATGGATTTTGATTTGGTAACTAGGGATCATTTTGATTGTTTTATGAATTTTTGGAACCTTGCTTTAAAATGAGAAGAGTTAAGTTCTTACTTAAATGGTGTTTGATAAAAATGGATTTTTCATGAAATTAGAAGTGTATTTAAATGGGGTGAAATGTTTTGAGATTAATGTGTAAGACTTTAAAGTGAGTTTTGATGTGAATGGTTGGTGTTTTTTCCAAAATGGTTTTTAATATTTGAATTGAGTTTAACCTTGTGAATTGTGGTTTTGAAAAGTGGGGGTGTGGGTTGATTATTGTCTTGGAAAATGGAAAGAATTATGTTCTAACCATTAGAATATCTATGGGTGACCATAGGCATGGGATACACGTGGAAGATGAATTAGTGCATGATTGGCACAAGTGCATGCATGTGTAAGGTCCATGGGGTTCCACTGGTGAATGGGAAAACCACCCTATTAGCTTTATTTTTGAATGTGTTTTTAAATAAAGGATGGAGTTTTTGATGATCCATAGCTATGTGGTGTGTCTTTTTGTGTTTTGTGAATCTTGTTGTGGGTTCATTTGAGTTTTGGAAACTTGTCTTATTTGGATGATGTTCCATGTTTGTGTCTTATCAGTAAGTTTATTTAAGGTGTTGGTTAGTGGTCTTCTTTGAGAAGTGTTGAGGGGGGGGGGTCTATAGTGGTTTTTCTCACGCATCAGGTGTTTTCTAATGGTGTGCTTGACCAATGGACCGGTTTTTTTGGGTTTGTGGTTTTTCTTTTTGGTCAGTGTATTCCCCTGTAAGGAGATAATATGATTTTGAGATACGGCTGTGGTTATTCACCATTGTATGGCCCTCTATTTGATCAAAGGACTTTATTTTTTTAATGTTAGTGTCTTGTTTATCCCTTTTTACTTCTCGGTTAAGTAAATCCTCTCATATCATAAGAGTGGATGTTAGAGGGTGAATGCTATTTTTGTTTCATAGAGTAATTTGATGGTTAAAGGGTAAATTTTGACGTCAATATGTTTAAAGTCCTATTTGTAAGCAGCCTAGAGTTATTGGTGCGGGATACTATTTTAAAATACCCTTGATTCATTCATTGGTTTCATCTAAGGAAGGATTATTTCTAGGCCAATAGTGTGAGAATTTAGTCGTAAGGGGATTTTGGTTTCGTTTGTTGAAATATCTTATGGTTGGGACTCAGTCTAAAGCCCCATTCTGTGTAATGTTTCTCTCATCAGCAATCGTTATGTTTGGTGACATTTGGAAGTGTGGTCCCTCTTCTAAATGAAAGGGTGGATATCGTAAGGTCTTTTAGGAGTTCCCATTTGAGAGGATCACGTCTTCCTTTTAGGAGAGTTTTAGATTTCTCAGTCTAGGTGGAAGTATATACCATGTGTTTTTCCTTTCGGTGTTCCTTGGTTAGGGTAAGGAAGTGATGCATGTGCACCATCGAAGCTCTTGTTTTGGTGAGTGTTCTATGTAGGAGTAAGTGGATGTCGAGGCATGTTGTTTCTATTGGGGTTGTCTTTGTTGTGGTGTGGTAGGTAGGGGAACTAGAAAAACAAGTTTTATTCGGGGGGTTCTACAACCTGTATGTGAGGTAAGAGATGCTTCAATCACATGTGCACTAGTCATAGGTCCCAGAGTGATGCTGGCATGTAGTCAAGGAAAACCTAGGGTCGTGAATGGCTTGGGCCTAATTCCTATTCTCAAGGTGGAAGATGGATATAGATTAAACCTACGATGTTGTTAACCTATTTTAGTTGTTACTTTTTAGAGGAATGTGGTGGGGGGACCTTGTTTCCATGTGTGGCATATTTGAACGTAGGGGGTAACCCTTGCGTATGCGAAGGCTTAGTATTTCTGCATCATTAGATCCCGATGGTCGTGTCTCACCGGGTGAATTCCTATAGTTAATGGAACTTATGAGATAGTTTAGGGTGAGTTAGTTTTAATTTTATTTGGGGTCATCTGAGGATGTGAAGTTGTTGATTTGTCTCCGGCCATGGTTTTGATGCTTCAGTATTTGGGTCCTTCCCTCCTCACCCCTTTTGGTGGGGGTGTTTGGTCACTGTCAAGAAATTTCTATGTTTCTGTATCTTCTGGGAGTTATAATGGTGGGGAGATCCAAGATGGGTCTCTCTATAATGTCTCTAGAATTAATTAGTGTTGTAATTTTTTCATAATGGTAGGGAGTCCGTTCGGGCCTCCCTATGTTGTTTAGTTGGTTCTTGTCTTGGGGGTTGGTTGGTTTCTAATGGTGGGGAGTCTTTTCAGGCCTCCCCATTTCGATCCTTTGGTTTTGTTCCTAGAAATGGTTTGGATCTACTTATTTACTTTGGACATGTGGTGTAGTTTCCATTTAGTAGTGCTTGACATGTTTCAGTTTGAGAGATTGGATTATGGGGGTGTGAAAATTTGGATCATTTATTGATCAACTAGAGGTGTTCTAGATCTTTGGGGAAAGTGACACTTAGTGGAATGTCTTTTTATGGGATTCTTGAGCTTGTAATTTAAGTCACTTTCTCTCAGCATAGTGTGTTGGTATTTTTCTATTGTTTTCGATGGGGATCATATTTGAAACTTAAGGGAGTATCAATTTTGTTTGGTCTATGTATTTTTGTAGATTTTTGGGGGCGTAACGCTTTATAGTGGGGAGAATTTTCACACCTGGACTTTTAAGATAATTTTATTTTTATTATTTTAGTTTTCTTTGAGATATTTTGTTGAGTTGCGGTCCGAGACTGATTGAAATTTTTATTTTTTAGTGATAAATAAAGGTTTTAGGATTTTCAGCGCTCGATGCGTGGGCATGGCACGATTGAAGCCGCACGGCTTCGCTAAATCACCTTGCAAACTGTCCGGTGCATGGATAATTAATTAATTAATTAAATGAAATAATCAATAAAGAAATGAAATTAAAAGAGTGATAATGTATAAATAAAATAAAATAAGAAATGTGTAATAAAATTTAATAATTTTTTTAATGGTAATAATAATGATATTATTTTTGGATATTATTGTTATTGTTATTATTAGTGATATGGATAATAATTTTGTTAAATTATTATTATTATTATCATTACTATAAAATAATTGTGATTATTATAATTTCCATTAATTATTATTATTTTTAATATTTTATTATGTTAGTCTTATTATTATTATTATGATCATCATCATCATCATTACTGTTAATATTAATATTATGATTATGATTATTATTATTATGTTTTTAATTTTTATTTTCTATTTTTTATTTCTTGGTAGGGATTATCTCCCCTAGCGTCGAACCCATCTCCCCCTACCCCCTCCTTCGCGTCGCCCTCCAGTTCTGTCCTCCCTCTCCCATGTCGTGCCACCCTTACTCCCCTCAGCCATCCACCATAATTCCCTAGTTCCCTCCTCTCTCTTCCATGTCACGCCGCCCCTACTTCCCTTGGCCAACCGCACACCACGCTGCTCCCCCTTTATCCCTCCATGTAGCATGACCCCCATCTGCATCACCTCTCCAGCGATTCCCCATGGTCAGCGACCTACCCTACCTTGCGCTACCTCGCCAGCCACAACCACCCCTCCCGACGGGCTCCTCTCTGGAAGCCCCTTTAGGTAAAACCCTATACCGATTTGGGTATTTTGTGTTTCAATCATTTAGGGTGTAAATTAAGGTCTTAATATTTGATATTTATATTCAATCTTGTAGATTAAGGTTATTTAGGTTGGCCCCGTGGTGCAAATGTGGTGCATATAGGATTTTTACACTTTTTCTAGAAAGTTCTTCATGAGAGGTAAGTGGTTCCGTGCCACAACATCATTAGATGGATTTAATATGTTTGGTTAAATTTATAAATTTGTTCTTTAAATTAATTATGTTGTGAGAATGGTGTTTTTGAATGATTTTATGTTCTTATAGCCTAGGAAGGGATTTTTAATAAAGGAAATGGATATGTTTTTATGTGTGATTTGATGTGGTGTTTCTAAAATTAGGTTCTAGAATGGTTGGTATGTGCAATCGATTTTAAAATGGTTTTTTCATGTGAAATTTGTGTGTTTTGAAGTGAGGACTTGTGGTATACATGTGGGATGTTTTATAAATTGAGAAATTGTTTATTTAAGTGGTGTTTGGAATGAGAAACATGGTTGGAATGGTTTTTGGGGTTTGTTTGGTAGGTGTGGGATGTGATTTTATGGGATTTTGATGTGTGTGCCTATTTAAATATAGATTTTCAATGGAAAATGAGTTATTTGGGAATATTAGCCTTGTTGTGTGTTTTGTGTATAAATTGTGGAATATTTGAATGACAGAAATATTGTTTTTAAAAATGGTTTAAAATATTTATAATGTTTTATAAGGGGATTTTACCATTTCCATTTATGAGCTTTGTTGTGTATTTATTTGTGATTATAAATAGGGGAATTGAAAATTATTTTTAATTGATGATAAAAGTATTTGAAAGTATATTTTCAATGGTGTGAGAGAATGGAAATGTGTTGTTTTGAAAGGAATTATGTTTACTTTTAAATGGTTGGTATTCAATATAAAATATGTGGTGTGTGTACATGTGAACATTAACTCGAGCACATGGGAAACCCTGGGTATCTAGGTGGGAGGACTGGGACTAATTTTCTAGATGATACAGAAGTGGTTCATCTCAGTTTCTTCTAGTAGGATTGACGCTACAACACTAAGTAAATATTTGGTTTAAATTCCATGTTTACACTAGGTTATGATGTCTCTAGGGTCCCATTGGTGTTATCTACGTTAGGGAATTTCCCCATGGTGCTCTACTATTCATGAAGTGGTGCCTTCCGTCAGTATATGGAGGACCACTTGAGTATGTGTGTGTTCTTTAAGAATTACCTCTTCCACATTAAAGTAGTGTTTTTTAAATGGATTTTCTTCAAGTGTTTAATTTTAACTTTTAGCTTTTAATTTTTTTTTCCTTAAAAGCGATACAAGAGCATGAGTTTGAATACGCATGTTAAATTATCTTTTTGATGTTGTGGAATGAAATCTTGTTATTGGGTGGCATCCTACTGGGCTCTTGGCTCACACTGTACATACACCTTTAGGTGTATGTAGATCATGTTTCTTGTGTATTCTTGGTTAAGGCATTGTGATTAGCGATGGTGGTCCGAGTTGTTGACAGTCTTCTCATGTAGGTTGGTGTTGGTAGATTTGGGATGTGGCTTCTCATGTTTCTTGGATGTAATGCCACGGCCCCAAAAACCCATAGCCGGTGCATTAGTTTACCATATTGGCATGATTAAAAGAAATAAATCCTAAAGGGATAATTAGTTTAGTAGTTTTGGAAGACCATATTACATACATGATACCCAAAGTACATTTGTAAAGATATAAAATACATCATGATACATAATGAAATGAAATAAACTTCCCCCTTGAAAGATTATTCAAGGTTATCTTCTTCATAACACGAGGAAAGGAAACATAATAAGGGTTAGGTCAACTAATTAGTAAGGGTTACATATATTTGAATCACGAATCAATAATAATTGAATCAAAAATCAATTAGACATGACTAATATGGCATGATGAATAAATGAAAATAATTTCCTTCAATAAGCTGAGAATAAAATTGCATCCACAGATTTTTTCATAGTGAAAACCTCATGGATAATAATATATGAATAATGAATAAAGAAAATTCTTATTATTTTGACATCATTTATCTGGAACATGAACCATTATACCCTCGAGATAATTTAAGTCTGTGGGTAGAAAACCGTCTGATTTTTAGAAACAAACTCAAAGGGGTTATCGTCGACTGATTTATCTCACGAGACCTGTCAAAGCATCGAGGGGGTATAACAGGCCCCTATCATCAGTAGAATTAAAAATAATTATTTATACATAGATTTTATACAAGAAAAATATGCCTTTTCGATATCCTTGTTGAATATAGTATACAGATTCATCAATATTTCCCAAGTTAAAATGGAATTTAAAATAAAAACCTTATGAAAAATGGTATATGACTTAATGAAATAATCATATCCATGATACAGAAAAATGGATATTTACCAGAATTATAATTTCAAAATAAAAAATGGTCTCAAATGGTCCATGGATTCACCACATAGGAAATATTTGGTGCACAATTCCATGTAAGTCTCAATGAAATGGAATTTGAGACAAAGTCCCTTGCCACATTGTAATCAATCAAGTCATATGAATTTTTTTTTAGTAATCACCAAATGAATCACAGAATACCATGAATACAAAGATAATCATGATATTATATATCAAATGATAGTAAACATACACCATATTCATGAAATAAGTGGCGAACAAAGGAAATCTCATGGAATTAAAAGTGAGATGAGAAAACCCTTACATAATGCCCAAATGTGTTCTTCGATTGATTTTAATGACATGAATAATAAAATTTAGCTTCATTAATTAATAATTCCAAAACTTACTATACATTTAATTGATTATTATAACCTTATTAGGTTCATTAATTTTCTTTTTTATGGGTTTAATTGGTTCAATTTTATTGTTTTACAAGCATTTTCTTCCTTGGTTTTTATGATCGGTTTACTTGTATTCATGAATAAAAGTTCATTTGAAATGTGGTTAAACATCTATAATTGTTAATATATACTATTAGTGACATTAAAGATATATAAATTATATTATAATGATTTTGGTTATATACCATGGGGATGAATCATTATATAAAAGTTAATGATAAACGCTTGGATTAACTTGGTGGTTTTGTGCACAATGAACTTGTTTTATATCATGAGTGTGTAAGGATTAAATAATATTGAATAAGATATAATATATATATTATGATCTTCTTAAACCATTAAAAAGGTTTTAATGACCATTATTGATGATAATAATAGAAATTGAAAACTCATCGTCCTTGAATGTGATAAATTAATAATCTCATACGGTGTTTTAATTTTTAGTATAAGAGTAGGGGGAAAAGTGAGATGATGATGAAATATTACATTAGAATAATAAAAATTCAGTTAATTTTAGTTACTATAATTATCATATAATTTATAATATTGTAACAAAAGAATGGAACTTGTAAAATAAGTTGAAAGAAAAAGGAAGAGAGCTTTACCTCTTGAGTACTCCTCCTTGAGAATATCCTTAAGGCCTTTATTTTTTACTTTTTGGTAAGACTAGTAGGTCTTGGACTGGGGGTAGGTCTTGGGAATTTTATTTGGAAGAACATGTGTAAGGCTCAAATATTGAGTGGTGTGAGAGGAAATGGGGTGAGGGGTTGTTTATATAGTGGAGGGGAGGAGAGTTTTCTTAATATTTTAATCATTAGTTTATTATTTTTCCCTAAGAAAAGAAATTGTGATGATTATATGACAAAAAATATTAATTATTTTATGTGAGTTCACACCAAGTGTGCTTACCTTAGCAAAAAATCATCCATGACTCAATAAATTATGTATTTAGCATTTATCATAATTTATCGTATTTTAGTATTCACAAAAAATTCACGTATTTCAGAAAAATACCAAAAATTAACCCTAACCATTTTTCAACGTGTAGAATCCAAATATGAAATCCATTTTTCGAAAATAATTTTCTAAATATGAGATATTTAATTTTTAATTAAAATAATCTTTTAATCAAAAAATACCAACACTTAAAATATTCAACTTCATTTTTTTGGAGCCTAAATTTTATTTACACTTTCATTGATACAGTTACCATTCATAAGGGTCATATTAATATTCATAAAGTTATGTTACTATTCATAAGGGTATGTTACTATTCATAAGGGTAATTTACTATTCACCAAAATTAACTTGATTCTATCAGATTCCAAATATCACCCTGATCGCAACTATGTATGTCCATTTATCGAATTTCAAAACACAGAAGTGGAAAATTTAATCATAATGTCTAGGTTATGAATATTTCTTATAAATAACCATGTGTTGATTCACAGAGAATCAGTTCTTCATTAAATATAGTCTATCTAATGAATTGAATGTATTTAAGAGACATATAACATAAAATGTTTGGGGTGTTATATTCTTCCCACCTTCATAAATTTCATCCTTGAAATTTTTCATGTATGAAGCTATTTAAAAAGATATGGGTGGTTATTCTTCATAACATCTCTAGGTTCCCATGTTTCTTCCTCTATTTTATGGATTCTCCAAAGAAACTTTACCAGAAAAGTCATTCAATTTCTCAATACTTTCTCTCTAGTGTCAAGAATCTCGATAGGCTCTTCATAGTAAGAGAAATAAGGTTCAAGATCTATTTCTTCATAGGTGAGTTCATATATTGGGTCTGGCATGTATTTCTTTAAAAACTAAATGTGGAACACATTATGAATATTGGAGATACTTGGTGGCATTGCTAAACAGTAATCTATAGCTCTAATTTTTTCTAGAATTTCAAATGGTATAATGTACTAGCGGCTCAGTTTCCCTTTCTTACCGAACCTTAAGACACCCTTCCATGAAGATAATTTTAGAAATACATGATTTCTGACTTGAAATTCCAAATCCATTCTCCGGTTTACTGTAACGCCCCAACCCCAACTACCCAGAGTCAGTGCATTATTGTGTAACATTGGTATGATCACAAAAGATCAAGTCTCGAAACACCGATAGGTTTAGTAGCCTTGGAAACACTAGATACATTCATAAATGTTACATTACATCATAAAGTGAAAAACTACAATAACAAAGTCTCCATAGTCCACACTCATATCCTCTTCTGACTATCCCTGCAGGTCATTCATAAAATACTTCTTCACATCTTGGAAAATATTAAAACATTGAAAGGGGTGAGCTCAGATGCTCAGCAAGGATAACAATATAGCGGAAGCTTTCATAAATAAACATTAACATTTAAGGAAATGTATAACTAAAACAAAGGCCTTTTTAAACTTGAAATTCATCATAATATGGAAATAATAAAATTAAATAATGCTATTTACTTACTCACATGGATATTCTACTAGTCGAATAATCCCATGCAATATCAATAACCACTTTCATAATGATGGAATGCGTAATGCCAGACTATCATAACCACGTAGTCAAGGCCTCGTGCCAAGACAACAAATAAGATTTTGTCAAGGCCTCATGCCAAGACACTAGTTTGTCTCATGAGACCTACCGATGCATCGAGGAGCTATAGCGGGCTCCACCCATCACTTATTAAGTCCAATGCATTCCTCATATGAATAGGTTTAAACATATCATAAACCATAACATAATCGTATCAAATAAAACATGCATAAAGGAAACATAAAATTTCCACATTTCAATCACAAGATATCAATACAACACATTGATATAATAAAAACACTTTCAAAACCATTTTCAATACCAAAATAAAAGAAAGTTAAAACTTTGTATTTATTTAACATTAAAAAAAAGTTATGTCTTGTAGAGGAAGCCGAAACACAAATAATGGTCACGGAGGCGGAGAAGTCGTTGTCGCCGCATACATAAGACAAAAACATTCCTTTTTTCGTTTAGTAAAATGCTTTGTAAAAAAATATTCCTTTTTGAATAAAAGTCAATTTCAAAGGGGTTTATACACCGTATAAAAGAAAGTTGTGTATAAAACAAAATATGCCTCAATGAAAGGAGATTGAGACGAATACCCTTACAAAGATCATTTTTTTTAAATAAAGTAGATATATTATGTGTATTCACTATAAGTACACATAAATAAAGTAAAAATACAAGATAGGACATAATAATATCATGACATAATTTTAAAGTTGGAGATTAACCCAAAGAATAGAAATTGGGTTAAGAAGTTCCCTTACCTCGTGTCCGACTTGACTCGACCGTTATTTAATCTCCTGAATAATAAACTAGAGTTAATATCTATATTCTTATGAACCTTTTTCAAGTTAATTATCCCTTTTATATCACTTATTACAATGTTACGAAAATTATGTAGTCATTTAAGTTAATAACGGTCGTTTTGTCGATCTTTGGTACTTGAGTCAACAATAAACTTCTTATAATTACAAGCTGTTTATGTGGTAGAATATACCTTATCTCCATAGTTATATTCATGATGTAGATATCATATATATCATATATATCCAGTATATACATTCATTCATAATATTACATAACATTTAGAGGTAAGAAATGAAACGCACCGTTCATGGAGACGGTAAGCCGTACGTACGCATGAACGCTACTTTAATTTCTATTTCGTATTTAATGGAATGAAATCATAATTATATAAAGGTATATTATAATTCAAGTATAATATCATATATAATATCATTTACTCCATCCTTTATACATCCCACATATGGCATTAACGATTCAAATCACTTTGAGGGGGCGGTAGTCCGCACTTCCTAAAATGAAGATATCGCGTTTACCCAAAATGGGAACCATAAAGGTATGCCATAAATGAAAAATACAAAATCATAAGAAAAAAAAACATAATATATATCATATATAAAAATAGTGTCATCATAATGGCCACCATTAGAGGTGTTATATGAGTGTTGAACAATCATCGTTTCGTGAGGCAAAAATTCGCCATCCACAGAAACAGTATGTTCTTTAACCATTAGATGTAGGTGTGTGTAAGTGTAGCTCGAATACTTTTTATAACAACATACTAGTATATTGAGGATACTGGTATTGTTACAAAAGAAATGAATAAAAAGTGTTTAGGGGGTTGGAGAAGAAAAATAAAATAAAATAACACAAGAGAAGACATTACCTTAAAATCGGGTAACTCTTTTTGATTTGAGCCAAAGGCTTCCTTGGGAAGACTTCTGCCCAAAGTGAGGCTTCTAAGAGTAATGGAGGGAAGTTGGGAGAGTATTTGGGCAGAGTTTGGCCGATCCAAATGTCTTGAAAGTGTGAATAAGGTGGTAGAGGTGGGGGGATTTTATAAGAGGAGAGGAGGGGCACTCTTGGAATGATTGAAATGTTACATTATTATGAAATGCTTTTTCGGATTCTAAAGGTCCCAAACTTATATATTTAGTGGATAATGTGATAAGGGTTATAAATATTCTCATCCAATAGGATTTTGACAAGTGTAATGCTTATATTTTACATTATCCTTCCATTTTATTAAAATATTTAATTAATGAGGTAATCGCTGCATCATCATGGTGTCATAAATAATTTAATTTATTTAATGTATAAAAATTATAAAAAAATATCACGATGTAGGAAATATTTTTATCTTTCTAATGAATATTTATAGTAAAAAATATGACTTGTATAACCCCATTTAAAAACTGTTTTAGTAAAACAACTTATGTTTGTGACATTTTTATTTTAACATTAAATAAAAAGTTATTTATGTCATTTTCCTACCAAAGTGGCTCCTTGGGGTCCCCAAGTTGACCCATGGATTTTCTTGGTCTTCCATGACACATCCAATAGTGGTTGGACAATTTTAAAGGTCATTCCATATTTTTATAATATCATTTTTACCTTAAATTTTACTAATTACCTTTAATCACGATTAATTAAACTTAAAAGTTACTATTCACCAAAAAATTATTTTAATCCCATTGAACCACATTTTACTTCCTAATGAAAACCATGAATGTAGGATTTTTTAAAATCAAATCACAGAAGTGGTAATGTTTCATTTAAACGAAAAATCAATTTTTTAACTACCACTTAGTGGTTTCACTATTCATCAAAAATTGAAGTTTTTCAGAACAATGCCAAAATTTCACCCTAAGATATAATTGATATTCCGAATTAAAAAATGATGTCTATTTTACAAAATTCCAAACATATAAGTTGCATTAATTAATTTTATAATTAATTCCCACTGTCACAACAAATAGCGTGTTTTTAAGAAACAATATATATCAAAATATTGTCAATTGTTTATGTCTAATTTCAAAGTGAAATTGATTATAATGAACACCATTGGATAAAATGGTAAAAATATATTCTAATTATACTTTAAAACCACTCAATAGTATGATTTATCACTATAAATTATTTTTATTAAAAAAGTTGTTTTTAAGTATTTTTCACTATCCATAAAAAATTGGAAGTTCTCAGAAAATTACAAAAAATTCAACTTAGGATAATTTCGATATTATGAATACAAAAATGAAGTCCATTTTTGAAATATAAAATTTATATAATTTTAAAAAGTGGGTATTACTGTTCATAACAGCTACTTTGATTAGTCTCGGTGTGTTAGAACTCGAAGTTGCGTACAATGCAAGCTATTGTATTATTGAATGAGAAGCGTATCGTGGAAGCTCGGGGTGTTACATTCTCCCATCCTTCAATAAATTGCATCCTCGAAATTTGAAATTTTTCTTTGAAAATAAAAGGTTGAAAATAGAAAATACCTTTGTGGAAAACCCACATCGGAAATAAGGTTAATAAAAATATAACATTAAAAGAAAGAAAGAGAAGTACAAAGGTCACCCGAGATAGCCCATACTAGGATTCTATGAAAATATGGATATGTAAGAAGAAAAAACCATCAGGGTCTGATGGAGAGTCGTAGAAAACTGTATTAGGAGAAAGTTAACCATAAGAAAATCACAAACTTGTGATCGGTTAAATAGTCATTTAATCCCCAGTTGGAAAAGTTAACCGGCAACGTTTTTGTTTTAAGTTACCTTTTATAAAGTTGAGGAATTTATTTAGGAGATTTAATAAGAATGTAAGGGAATATACATACTTGTTATGTAGACTTTCATTCTTTAATAAATTTTTACCACAAACCCATCTTTCACTCTAAAAGGTAATAGAACTCAAAAATATTCTATTTATCCTAATTTTATAAGGTTCCAAATATTAACACATACCATTTAGATTAGTAAAACTATTTTGTAATAACCAGGGACTTCATGTAGGATAGTGGTAGGTAATAAAGGCCTGTCGCACTATGGTTGTGGGTTCGATTCCTGCAGCTTTTTCCGACGCGACGGGTTATCCCCCGACCTACAGGTTGTCCTTTTCCTAAAACTATAGTATTATAATATTCCAAAAATAATCTTCATAAATGTTTTAACCTTAAAAAATACTATCCAAGGTTCAACTTAATCCATTCCAACCTATATAGTTATCCAAAATACCTCTGTCTAGACTTTTTCTAAAAGGTCTCTAAATTCAAAAATCAATTGTAACATCAGATTCCCCAAACAAAGTAAAGTTTATCTTATTGTCACATACTTAAAATATGATTAACTTCATCATATTAAAACCTTAATGAAAAAAACAAGTACTGTAGTACAATCCTTATATATATCACATTATTCTTATAACCAGAATATAATCCTTGTTTCCAAAAGCACCAATACATTAATTATTCCACTTCAACTGTAGTAACATTATAATATTGTCCTTGATCCCTTGTCTTTTTCTGAGGTAAGTTTTCCTGACGCTTAGGACATTCATTTGCATAATGCCCCATTTCCCTACAATTATAGCATTCAACATTGATATCCTCTTTCTTTCCCTTGCAATCACGTGTCTGGTGACCTTTTTCTCCACATTTGTAACAAACTCCCATTCCTTTCAGGCAAGTACCGGGGCGATTCTTCCCACAATTATCGCATAATAGAAAATCCTTCTTTCCCTTTTTCCCTTTATCCATTTCTTGTTCCACCGTTCTCTTCTTCTCTTTATTTACTTTGTTGTCATAAGACTTAGAGAATTCTTTTTCTGTCTTGATAGCACACGAGACAATATCTTCGTATGTTGAGAAAGATTGTGATACTAAAGCTCGACGGAGAAATAGTTTTAACCCATCAAAGAAATGATCAATCTTACTTCTTGGGTTACGTATATAATCTGCATCATTCCTTGCTAACCTTGTAAAGTTAGCCTCATACTTTGCAACATTCTCATCCTCCTTTTGTCTCAGACTCATAAATTTCCTTTCCATATCTTCTCGATGGTCATGTGGAAAGTATTTTTCTAATAAAATCCCTTTGAACTCTCTCCATTCCATACTTGATACTTCTTTATCTTCCTTCATGTTTTGAATCAACGACCACCATTGATCGGCATCTCCAGTGAGGTGGTAGACTGCCATGACAACCTTCTCCCTTTCGCTACTCTCCAAGGCGTGGAATATTTTCTCTAAGGATTTTATCCATTGCTCAGCTACTAATGGATTTGTACCCCCATTAAATGTTGGTGGTTTTTGCCTCATGAAACGATCTAAAATTGATCCTCCACGTTGCGGATCAGGGTGCTCCATATGAGTAAGGTTATTATTCATAACCTGAGTGAGTTGTCCCAGTATGGTGATAAGGTGATCAGCACCAGTTGTATCTCCAGCTCCACAATAATTGTCTTGAGCAGGAGGGCAATCCCTACACGGAGTGCGTGCATTGATACGATTTTCATTCCTTCCACTAGGCGCCATTTCTAAACAATGGCATAAACTAGATTAGTTTATGAATCAAAATACATAATTCCATACTTGTAAAACACTTAACAGTAATTGAACTATTTATGGATATAATCCATAATCATAAAAAAAGTTTTCTTTGAGAAAGTATATACTCATAACCCTTCATAGTGGTTTGTAAAGAAAATGAGAATTATCCTAAGCATATCCCCCAGGAGTGTCGTAACCAAGAGTGCAGCAAGGCCTGTTGTCGTGCACCAGTTCCCGTTCGAGTCTATCTCAAAGCGGTGTTTTCGGGTTTTACCCCTAGGTACATCTGTGCCAGAGCCACCTCTACCTGCTCGTATCCAGACATGGATGTATTGCTCGGAAAACTCACAAAATCTCTACAACAAAAAAATTCTAGGAAGTTCTTCTATACTAATCCTCAAAGTCTACCTTTGGGCTATGTGCTCTAATCAGAGTTTATCTAAATCTAGCTTCCAAGGTTAGTACTAAACTGCCTCTGATACCAACTGTAATTCCCCGACCCCAGCTACCCAGAGTTGGTGGATTATTGCGTAACATTGGCATGATCACAAAAGATCAAGTCTCGAAAGACCGATTAGTTTAGTAGCCTTGGAAAAACTAGATACATTCATAAATGTTACATTACATCATAAAGTGAAAAACTACAATAAAAAAGTCTCCATAGTCCACACTCATATCCTCTTATGACTATCCCTGCAGGTCATTCATAAAATACTTCTTCACATCCTGGAAAATATTAAAACATTGAAAGGGGTGAGCTCAGATGCTCAGTAAGGATAACAATATAGCGGAATCTTTCATAAATAGACATTAACATTTAAGGAAATGTATAACTAAAACAAAATCCTTTTTAAACTTGAACTTTAGAATAATATGGCAAGAATAAAATTAAATAATTCCATTTACTTACTCACATGGATATTCTACTAGTCGAATAATCCCATGCAATATCAATAACCACTTTCATAATGATGGAATGCATAATGCCAGATTATCATAACCACGTAGTCAAGGCCTCGTGCCAAGAACACAAATAAGATTTTGTCAAGGCCTCATTCCAAGACACTAGTTTGTCTCATGAGACCTACCAATGCATCGAGGATCTATAGCGGGATCCACCCGTCACTTATTAAGTCCAATGCATTCCTCATATGAATAGGTTTAAACATATCATAAACCATAACATAATCGTATCAAATAAAACATGCATAAAGGAAACATAACATTTCCACATTTCAATCACAAGATATCAATACAACACATTGATATAATAAAAACACTTTCAAAACCATTTTCAATACCAAAATAAAAGAAAGTTAAAACTTTGTATTTATTTTTCATTAAAAAAAGTTATGGCTTGTAGAGGAAGCCGAAACACAAATAATGGTCACGGCGGCGGAGAAGTCTTTGTCGCCGCATACGTAAGACAAAAAAATTCCTTTTTTCATTTAGTAAAACGCTTTGTAAAAAAAGATTCCTTTTTGAATAAAAGTCAAAGTCAAAGGGGTTTATACACCGTATAAAAGAAAGTTGTGTATACAACAAAATATGCCTCAATGAAAGGAGATTGAGACGAAGACCCTTACAAAGATCATTTTTTAAATAAAGTAGATATATTATGTGTATTCACTATAAGTACACATAAATAAAGTACAAATACAAGACAGGACATAATAATATCATGACATAATTTGAAAGTAGGAGATTAACCCAAAGAATAGAAATTGGGTTAAGAAGTTCCCTTACCTCGTGTCCGACTTGACTCGAACATTCTTCAATCTCCTGAATAATAAACTAGAGTTAATATATACATTCTTAAGAACCTTTTTCAAGTTAATTATACCTTTTATATCACTTATTACAATGTTACGAAAATTATGTAGTCATTTAAGTTAATAACGGCCGTTTTGTCGATCTTTGGTACTTGAGTCAACAATAAACTTCTTATAATTACAAGTTGTTTATGTGGTAGAATATCCCTTATCTTCATAGTTATATTCATGATGTAGATATCATATATATCATATATATCCAGTATATACATTCATTCATAATATTACGTAACATTTAGAGGTAAGAAATGAAATGCACCGTTCATGGAGACGGTAAGCCGTACGTACGCATGAACGCTACTTTCATTTCTATTTTGTATTTAATGGAATTAAATCATAATTATATAAAGGTATATTATAATTCAAGTATAATATCATATATAATATCGTTTACTCCATCCTTTATACATCCCACATATGAAATTAACGATTCAAATCACTTTGAGGGGGCGGTAGTCCGCACTTCCTAAAATGAAGATATCGCGTTTACCCAAAATGGAAACCATAAAGGTATGCCATAAATGAAAAATAAAAAATCATAAGTAAAACAAAAACATAATATATATCATATATAAAAATAGTGTCATCATAATGGCCACCATTAGAGGTGTTATATGAGTGTTGAACAATCATCGTTTCGTGAGGCAAAAATTCGCCATCCACAGAAACAGTATGTTCTTTAACCATTAGATGTATGAGTGTATAAGTTTAGCTCAAATACTTATTATAAAAACATCCTAGTATATTGAGGATACTGGTATTGTTACAAAAGAAATGAATAAAAAGTGTTTAGGGGGTTGGAGAAGAAAAATAAAATAAAAGAACACAAGAGAAGACATTACCTTAAAATCGGGTAACTTTTTTTGATTTGAGCCAAAGGCTTCCTTGGGAAGACTTCTTCCCAAAGTGAGGCTTCTAAGAGTAATCTAGGGAAGTTGGTAGAGTATTTGGATAGATTTTGGCCGAGACAAATGGCTTGAAAGTGTGAATAAGGTGGTAGAGGTGGGGGCCTTTTATAAGAGGAGAGGAGGGGCACTCTTGGAATAATTGAAATGTTACATTATTATGAAATGCTTTTTCGGATTTTAAAGGTCCCACACTTATATATTTCTAGGATAAGGTGATAAGGGTTTGAAATATTCTCATAAAATAGTCTTTGGACAAGTTTAATGCTTATTTTTTACATTATCCTTCCATTTTATTAAAATCTTTAATTAATGAGGTAATCGCTGCATCATCATGGTGTCATAAATAATTTAATTTATTTAATGTCTAAAAATTATAAAAAAAAATATCATGATGTATTAAATATTTTTATATTTATAATGAATATTTATAGTCAAAAATATGACTTGTATAACCCCATTTAAAAATTGTTTTAGTAAAACAACTTATGTTTGTGACATTTTTATTTTAACATTAAATAAAAAGTTATTTATGTCATTTTCCTACCAAAGTGGCCCCATGGGGTCCCCAAGTTTACCCATGGATTTTCTTGGTCGGCCATGACACATCCAATAGTGGTTGGACAATTGTAAAGGTCATTCCATATTTTTATAATATCATTTTTACCTTAAATTTCACTAATTACCTTTAATCGCGATTAATTAAACTTAAAAGTTACTATTCACCAAAAAATTATTTTAATCCCATTGAACCACATTTTACTTCCTAATTACTACCATGAATGTCTGATTTTTGAAAATCAAATCACAGAAGTGGTAATGTTTCATTTAAACGAAAAATCAGTTTTTTAACTACCACTTAGTGGTTTCACTATTCATCAAAAATTGAAGTTTTTCAGAACAATGCCAAAATTTCACCCTAAGCTATAATTGATATTCCGAATTCAAAAATGATTTATATTTTACAAAATTCCAAACATATAATTTGAATTAATTAATTTTATAATTAATTCCCGCTTTCACAACAAATAGCATGTTTTTAAGAAACAATATATATCAAAAGATTGTCAATTGTTTATATCTAATTTCAATGTGAAATTAATTATAATGAACACCATTGGATAAAATGGTAAAAATATATTATAATTGTACTTTAAAAGCACTAAATAGTATAATTTATCACTATAAATTATTTTTATTAAAAAAGTTGTTTTTAAGTATTTTTACTATTCATAAAAAATTGGAAGTTCTCAGAAAATTACAAAAAATTCAACTTAGGATAATTTAGATATTATGAATACAAAAATGAAGTCCATTTTTGAAATATAAAATTTTATATAATTTTAAAAAGTGGGTATTACTATTCATAACGGCTACTTTGATTAGTCACGGTGTGTTAGAACTCGAAGTTGCGTACAATGCAAGCTATTGCATTATTGAATGAGAAGCGTATCGTGGAAGCTCGGGGTGTTACATTTACAACATAACTCTTTTGCCTACTTTGGACTGCTTTAATATAGGCCTGAATTTTTATTACCTTTGCATTTTTCTCTTCAATATGTTCTGGGCCTATAAGTTTCCTCTTGCCAACTACATCCCAAAAAGTTGGAGTTTGGAACCTCTTACCATATAATGCTTCATATTGATCCATTTGAATGTTAGAATGGAAAGTTCCACCAAAGTATAGTATTGATCCTACATACCATGAAAGTCAAGAGAGCATGATCTCAACTTGTCGTCTAGTGTTTGAATAGTCCTTTCAAACTGTCCGTCGGTTTAGGGGTGATAAACAGTACTCATATGAAGCTCGATATCCAAAGACTTCTAAAGATTCTTCCAGAATTTGGATGTAAATTGGGGATCTCAATCAGACACAATCTATATAGGTGCACCATGATGTCTTAAAACTTCAATAATATAAATCCTTTCTAGGCACTCAAGTGGTAAATCCTCTCTTATAGTAAGAAAATGTGATGATTTTGTAAGATGATCAACAATTAACCATATTTAATTATTACTTCTAGGTGTCTTCAGTAGTCCTGTGAAAAATTCCATCATAATTCCATCTCACTTCCACATAGGAATAGGTATAGGTTTCATGCTCCCTCTAGGATTTTGTCTCTCAGACTTCACTTGTTGACAAACTAGACACCTTGACACATAGTCAGCAATTTATCACTTCATGTTATCCCATAAAAAATGTTACTTTAGATCTCTATACATATTGGTGATACCATAGTGTATATAGAAATTTGAGCTATGACCATCATCTAATAGTTCCCTTTTTAGCTCATGTACTGATGGAACACACAACCTCTTCCCAAATTTTTGAACTGCATCCTCATACACGAAGTCTTCCAACCTTCCATCCTTAACAACTTTAATTTTCTTTTGTATATTCTCATCAACATATTGAGATATTTTTATCTTCTTTAGTAAAGATAGTATATCATTCATTTGAAAAAGTAAATATGTTTCCCCTTCCTTAAAAATTCCCATATCCAAATTTTGTAGATCCATGAATATAGGATCTCTCTCAACCCTCATTTGGGTTAGAATTCCATGATATTTACTACTTAATGCATATTCCACCATATATTCCTTTCTCAGGTAGTAATGTATTGAAAAATAATAATCTTTGAGTAATTCGAGCCATCTCCTTCACCTCAAGTTGATTTCTTTTTGTGTAAAAATGTATTTCAAACTCTTATGATCTGTATATATCTCACATCTTTCAACATAAAGATAATGTCTCCATATTTTCATTACAAATATTACAGATGATAGCTCAAGATCATGAGTTGGAAAATTTTGTTCATGTTAATTCAACTGTCTTGATGAATAAGCAATAACACTATCATTTTTAATAAGGAAGAAACCTGTCCATTCACTGAGGCATCACTGTATATCACAAATCCATCATTTCTATAGGGAAGAGTCAAAATTGAAGTACTGAAAAGTATTCTTTACAATTCATCAAATCATTCTGTACATTATTTCATCCACATAGACTTAACCCATTTATGTGTGAGCTTGGTTAGCAGGTTAGCCATTCTGGTAAAATTCTGAACAAAATGGCGATAGTAACCTGGTAATCCAATAAAACTACATAACTCGATTATGTTTATTGGCATAGGACATTATTTTATTTCCTTTGTATTTGTAGGATCAACTAATATTCCATCTTTAGATATAGTATGGAAAATAAAAAAACTGATTCAAGCTAAAATAAACACATACTAAACATCCCATATAATTCATTTCATCTAAGAGCTTTTAGAATAATATGTAAGTGATTCTCTTGGTCTTCATAGCCTTTGGAGTATACCAAGATATCATCAATAAATACCACAACAAAGTCATCTTGATATTCCATGAAAACCCTATTTATTAGATCCATAAAAATAGAGGATTCATTAGTCAGTCCAAAAGGCATTACTGTAAACTCGTAATGCCCATACCTAGTTCGAAATGTTTTCCTTAGAATATCTTCCTTCCTCACACACATCTTATGATATCCAGATCGAAGTTCAATATTTGAAATATATGGGGCTCCATGTATTTTATCAAATAAATAATAAATCTATGGTAGTGGATACTTTTTCTTTATCGTAATAGCATTGATTTACCTATAATCAATGAATAGCCTCATGGATCCATCTTTCTTCTTAATAAAGAGGACATGGGATCCCCATGGAGAAACACTAGGTCAAATAAATCCTTTTTCATACAATTCCTCTTATTGTTTATTTAGATCTAATAATTTCCCAGTGGCCATTCTATAGGGAGTCTTGGATATATGTTTTGCACCAGGAATTAAATCAATAAAGAACTAAACTTCCCGCTATGGAGGATGTCAAGGTAAATCCTTTGGAAATACATAAATGTATTCTTGCACAATAGGTACATATTCAATTTGAATATTTCTTTACTCAACCATAGATATTTTTTTCTCTTCCTACCAAAGAATTGAATTCAGTAGAGCTACTAGGGGTGGATATAGATAAGAATCCATTGGTGAGGTTTCTGCTCTACAGATAAAGGATTCACCATCATTCTAAAAAATCGAAACTTCCCTCTTCTTGTAATAAATCTTCACATAATAACGTGAAAGACAACTCATACTAAGAATTATATCAAATTCAATCATGATTATGATGATAAGGTTAGAAACTAAAGCATGTTTATGTGTCATGAGGGGGATTGATCGACATATCATTGTTGTAATGATACATCCCCTATGAGTTTTGACAGGTTACTCCTTTATTAAATCAACTCGGACATGTCTAATTTTCTTGGAAAACATAGAAGATATAAATTAATGTGATGATACAGAATCAAATAATGAATAGGCTAAGTTTTAGGAAATAATTAAATTACCTTCCACCACATCATTAGGAACTTCAATATCTGCGGTTTTAATCATATAAGCTTTCCCTTTCTCTTATGGACTTTTCTAAGGAAAGTTTCCATGGATCTTAGTTCACTCATTTTCATAGTGTCCCATATCTCTACAATTCTATCATTGAACACCATTAACTTATTTCTTCCCCTTGCATTCATTAGATCGATGACCATTTTCTCCACAATTATAGCAGACTCCCATGCCTTTCAAGCATTTCCCATGATGACCCTTTCCAAAGTTATCACATAATGGGAATTTATTCATTCCCTTCTTCTTAATTTTTTCTTAACCTTTTCCATGGTTATTAGAATACCTCTTCTTATCTTGGTTTCCCTTGAACAAATTTGATCTAGAAAACTCCTTCTCTATTTTTATGACACTTAATAAAATTTCATAATATGATGAAAATGTTTTAGAATCTAGTTCCCTTAAAAGACATGGCTTATGAAATTCAAATAAATGATCAATATTGTCTTATGGATCACATAGGTAATCTATAGAATAACTGGATAATCTTGTGAATATAGCCTTATACTCCGCAACACTCTTTTTCCCATTGCATTTTTCTAATGAATTTCATCTTCATTTTTCTTCATTTCTCATGAGGAATATTTTTGTTGAAGAACATTTCATTAAAAGTACTCAATTCCATATCTTATATTTTATCTTACTCCATGGTATTCTGGATCAAGGACCACCATTAATCAACACCCCCTTGAGAAAATATACTGCCAACACTACCCTTTCATTTTCATTGCATCTTAATTCCAGAAATATATTTTCAAGGGACTTGATCCACTACTCAGATAACATTAGATTAGTAGTACAACTAAAATATAGGGTATTCTATCACATGAAATGATCCAACATAGGTGTATCATGGTTATTCATCACTACCTGAGTAAGTTGTCCCAATATGGTCATGATCTGATCCGCTCCAACACTAACTGTGTTGAATTGCCCAGTGGGGAAATACCTACATTGTCTATGGGTGTTGATTCTACTTATTCCATTAGGTTCCATCACTAAACAATTTCATACAATAATTAGGTCATAATTTATAATTTCCAACTAGCAAACACTTAAAATAATATGAAAATTTATGCACAACTAAACTCATAATCATAAACACTATTTATATTAACTTTCAAATCCTTGATAATGGTTTGTAAAGAACATGTGAATTATCCTAATCATATCCCCTATGAGTGTAATACTAGGTGCACAGTAAGGCTTATTATCATGTACAAGGATACCCCAAGTCAGGCCCAAAACTGCTTGTCAAAGTTGTTACTCCAAGGTACATCTGTGCCAAAACCACATCCATCTGTAGTGTCCAAATAGGGACGTATTTTCTAGGAAGATCCACATAGTCTCTACCGTACAAAAATTCTAAGAGGTTACTCTATGATTATCCACAAATTCTATATTAGGGTTATTCCCACTAAATTATGTCTTCTAAATCTAGTTTCCATGGTTTCTGCTAAACTTTCTCAGATACTAATTGTAACGCCCCGACCCTAGAAACCCAAATCCGGTGAATTAATTTAGTATATTGGAATTATTAAAAGAAATAATTCTTGAAGGAATTATTATTTTAGTAGTTTTGGAAGATCAAATTACATACATGATACCCAAAGTACATTTGGAAGTATAAAAAATACATCATGATACATAATAAATTGAAATGAACTGCCTCCTTGAAAGATTATTCAAGGTTCTCTTCTTCATAACTGGGGGAAAGGAAAGATAATAAAGGTGATCTAAAATTATCAGTAAGGGTTAAATATAGTGTAATAATGAATAAATAATAAGTTAATCACAATCAATTTGACATGACTAATATGGCATGATGAATAACTGAAAACACTTTCAATCAATAAGATGAGAATAAAAATGAAACCTCATATTTTTTCATAGTGATAAGATCATGGATAGTAATAACTAAATAACTAATAAAGAGAATTATTATTATTTGGAAGTCATGTATCTATCACATTAACCATTATACCGTCAATATGGTTTAAGTATGTGGGTAGAAACTTTTCTGATTTTTGGAAACAAACTCAAAGGGATTTCCACCAACTGATTTGTCTCATGAGACCTGACGATGCATCGAGGGGCTATAGAAGGACAAAAATATCACTAAAAATCTAAATTATTCTTTATACATAGATTTAATACAATAAAATTATGAATTTTCGATATCTGTATTGAATAGAGTATAAAAATTCATCAATATTTCCCCAGTTAAAATTGCATTCAAAATAAACATCGTATGTGAAATGTTATAAGAATTAAAGAAATAATCATGTCCATGATTAAAGAAAATGGATATTTACTATAATTATAATTTCAAATGAAAAATTATCTGAAATGGGTAGTGGATTCACCACATAATAAATATTAGGTGCTCAATACCAAGTAAGTCTTAAAGAAATGGAAGTAGAGACAAAGTCCCTTACAACGTTGTAATCAATAAAGTCATGTGAACAAAAATTATTAATCACAAAATGAATCATAGAATGATATGAATACAAATAGAATAATGATATTATATATCAAATTTCAGTACACATACACCACATGTAAGAAATATGTGGAAAATAATGGAAATATAATTGAACTAAAAGTGAGATGAGAAAACCCTTACCTTATGCCTGAATATGTTATTCTATTTCATTTAAAATATATTTCAAAACACATTATATTTAAAAATTATCCTTTTAAACATGAAAAGTATCCATCAATGAATTGACAGTGGGTAATTCTATACATGTTATACAAGGTAAAAAAGACATTCCTTATACAAGAAAAAATGGATAGAAAAGTTCCCTGTTCCGAAAGCGACAAGAATATTCAATTGAAAAAAATTTTAAAATAAAAAGGGTAAAAATTTATTTATTAAATCATTTTTGAAATGTTATAATAATTTTTTTAATACTTTTAAAAAAATATGGTTTTTGACTAAAATAGGTTCTCCGAATAAATAGTGAATTGAAATAGGTTTTTATTAAAAAAATTATTTATAAAACATTTTCAGTTTCAAAGAGTGAAAAAATGGTTCTATTACATGATAAATGTCATGAATAACCATATTAGAAGAAAATTAATGGTTTTATTTTAAAATTATCATATTAATTCCATTATTTTTATTTCACGAATAAGAAATCTCAATCGAAATGAGAATGTGAAATAAACCATTAAAATGATCATAACATTGAAGTGATAATTAATCAATTAAGAGATTATGTTTCTCAACTATAAATACACATAAAATAATTTTTAATACATAAATAGTTATTCAAATTCAATATACAAAAAATCATTTTAAATTAATGAAAATAAGGAATTAATATAACCCAATGAAAGGAATTGAGTTATGAAATTTATTTACCACGTGGAATATTTAATAAGAATCCTATAACTTGAAATAATAAAAATTTAGTCTCCAAATAAAATGAATAATTATTTATTCATGATATTAAAGAAACTTTGGGCAGTATATATAACACAAAAATGATAAAAGTGTTGAATAATGTGAATGCCTCATGAAAGTTAAAGTGAGACAAGAATCTGTTACATTATGTTTTTTGGATAAATGTCCCTTATACTTCTATATAATGGTTTTAATAATTTTATTAATGTATATAAGAACCATACTAATATTTATAATATCATATATTAACTTCTTAATATATCATAATACCCATTTTTTAACAATCATTCATTATTTTCACTATTTCTGGTGTTAATTGTCTAATTATTTGAGTTTGTTTTGGTTATTTTTTTTCACCATACATAAATCATGATTTAATAATGTCAATAATTTAATCCATGATTTATATTATATATATATTTAGTATATATATATATATATATTAATCCATAAAGTTTGAAGATAAGAAATGAAATGCACTACTCGTGAAGATGGTAGGCCGTAGGTATGCATGAATGTTAATTCCAGTTTTTGTCATACTAAATGAATGATATGTAAATGTTAAATATATATATTATAATTAAAATATAATATTTATGTCTTATTTTTTACATATATTCATTAAAAATATATTTAATACATTCCATGTATAGTGTGAATGAATTACATTGCTTTGAGGAGGTAGTGAGTGGTCCACACATCCACAAACGAAGTTATCAAATTCCAAAAAAATTGAATGGATAAATGTATATATCATAAAAATATAAATAATAATAAATACATCATATATATCATATGTAAACTATAAATACACCATTATTCCAACATTTAAAGTTAGTAATGAAGGGATAAATGTCACAGTTTCCCGAGGCGGTATTCCACCGTACACGCAAACAATGATTGTGTATCCCATTTGATTTATGTGTTTAAAATTTTAGGTAAAAATAATATCATTAAAACATATTAGAATAATAAATATATTGTGTTTATTATATAATCATGATATATTAATAATTTTAATGGTGGATAAGTTAATGAACCAAATGTGGTCGTTGAAGAATGTTACTAGTTATTCAGGTAACTCCTTTTTCTTTATACCAAAAAACTTACATGGATTATTTTTTGAAAAAGTGAAGATTTTAGGATGGGGAGATGTGTCTGGAACCTATTTGGGTAATTATGTGATGAGCCAAAGGGATTTTTATGTGTGAATAAGTGGGAGGAGTGAGTTCCTATTTATAGTCGAGGAGGAGTGTCATTTTAGTCAATTTTTGTAAGAGGAAATTACTACCATGGGTTTTCATGTAAAGTGGATAAAATAATAAAAAAAATTCTATAAATGGTATGATATGGTCAAAATAAGGAAATAAAATGGATTTTGGACATGTTTCATAGTCATTTTGGCTCTTAATTTTAATAATTAGTCCCATGTTAAGCTAATTTTTCTCTTAATTGTTGTAATTAATTTTAAGTACTTTCATAAATTTTATTGGCCTAAACATTGATCAACTTGTTTGAAATTAAAAATTATTCCTATTCAAAATTTTAAATCTCTTTTGTAAAATTCCAATCACATAAGTGTAAGGAATTAATTTAAAATCAATCATGCAGACGAGACACAACAAAGAGGGGTTTTAATGTGAAAATGTTCTAAAGTTTGCTATGTTTTTTATATCCAATTTGATCGTGAAATTTAATAAAAAATCTTAAATTGTATTAATTGAAATAAATTTTAAATAAATATAATTTAAAACTAAATTAAGATATATTTTAACTATATAAATACAAACTTTGAAAAAGCAGTTCGCAATTAAAATTCAATATTTTTACTATTTATTAAACAATGAAAATTCTTTGAAAGATACCAAAAATTCACTCTTGGATAATTTTGATGCTAAAATTTCAAAAATGTAGTTTAATTTTTCATATTTTTTTATAAATGTGTCAAAATTTATATTTACAAAAGGTTCACCATTAAAGTTTGAAAAACTGCATTCATAAAAATATAGTTTTTATGCGTAATATTGGGTTTATTTTTATATTATGCATATAAAATAAATTGGATGAATGTAAAAATAATTTTATGAATATATAATATATATATTTATTTAATATCATTTAATAATATTAATTAATTTAATAAATTAGTATAAAACACCTTTGTGAGCATACTAATATTTCATTTATATTCAATCGCTTTTTATAATAATTTATAATTAATTGATGACCAATTATTTAATTTTACATTTTTATAAACCATATATTTTAATAAGTTAGTTAATCCAATTCATAAATTCTAATTTAATAGCTTGGTTATATCTTATTATATAAAATAATAATATTTTAGTAAAATATTTTTGTTTTGTAAAACTCGGTATTGTGTGGAATGTAAGTTGTCAAAGAAACTCATTGTCGTGTGCGATGGATACTATCTTATAATTTCATGCATTGAAAGATATAGAATATATAAAATTTATTTAAAATATTAAATATATCATAAAGACTCATGGGGTTATATTCCTTTCTATGTTTAGTGTTGCATTCCATACATGCTATTATATATATGTTAATATTTTTGATTTTTTGGGGTGTTACATTTATTCACCAACATTGATCTATTAGAAGAGATGTTAGGTTGGATGGTGAAAATTGGTTAGATTTTCTACCAATGGAGATGGATTTTTTGTCATTATATGACCCACTGGGTCCCTCATGGACAATGGTAACCCAAGGGTGACACCCCAGTCCCACCTCTAATAAGCAAGGGGCTGAAGACTAGAACCATGTAGGCATATCACAAAAATTTAACTCAATAACCAAAACTATATATACAAATTCACACAACTAGATGAATTAAATTGTTTAGAAAAGTAATGAATATAATGAAACATATATATATCATAAACCATGAATGAAACAACATCTATGAAATATATCCGAGTATAGAAATTAAATAAAAATGATATGAAGGGGGAAAATAAATTCCCCACCAGAAATTAGTTCTTAACCTAAAATAACATGTTGGAGTGAGTATATACATACCTAGTAAAGTAGACGAAAACCCAATAAGTGGAATAAATAGAAATAAACCATAGTTATCTCAACCCATAAGAAAGTGGGTAAGAAAAATTCATCATCATATATTCTTATAATAAATCCAATATGGAGAGTTAAAGGGGATCTTAATCTCCATAAATATGTAAGAATGATGTTTTATCTTGTATCTATATAGGCCTCATCTCATTACCTTATATCACATGTTAACTCTCTAGAATGTGGAGTCCATGAACCTATCCCCTGTGTATCATATCAAGGGGATACATACTCTAGTAGAGGAACTATTTAACATCTACTCTAAAGATGGGTAGTCCACTCCACATCTCAAGGTCCCACCCCCTAATGCGGTGGGGGGGGGGATCTTTACCTACTAGTATGAATGATACGATGTACCCACACCATGAGAGAGAAATGGGAGTATAAAACCTAATAACAGTCAAATGATCACACTTGATCACTACGACAATCTAATAATCATTCATATAAGTGTCCAACTAACATCACATCACATTGTATCTATGCTACTAAAATGAAGGCCATCATTGCATTGTATACAAATAATTACTTTGGATAGGCAACCTATGGACCTAAAACTGAGATTAAAAAAAAAGGATAGATTCATCATAGAAGAAACTGGATAAAATTTTCATTTTTCATAGGGTATACATGTCATCACATGGATACCCTATATATGCATGAGTTCCCTATTTCTACCGATGTACACTGGTTATGTCTAAGTACATGGCTATGTCCGAGTACTTGGTTATTTCCAAGTACTATGTCCATGACTATATCCATGTAGATGGTTGTTACCATGTACTATGTTCACCCATGTACCTAGCTATGTTTATGAACATGTACATTATAGGTACACACAAAGTCACCAGTCATGGGTCACACATCATGTGGATATCCCACACCATGTCTGATATTAAAACTACAAAGAACCCTACCCACTATAGAAAAAGGACTATATGGTGTGTTTTATTAGAATTTATATGTAATTTATTAATGGTTTTCTAAAACACTATCAAATCATTCACTAATCTCCACTTATTTCATTGTTGATCCTTCTAATAAATCCATAATGGAGCTTGGATCTAGAGTTGACTAAGCCCAAAACATCACCTATGGATAGATTCCTCCCACCCGGAACATGTATTGACCATCATCATCATACCTCCACACAATGTCACCTAAACCATTGATGGAAACCGATGATATTACCTATAATTCATGTCTCTATCATCCACATCCACATAACATAATGATCCCTTAACAAAACACCCATCCCGAACTCATTCACACCTCCTCCTAGAATCCAGGGGATTGATCATGATTGAATTAGAATTGTAAATAATGAACAAATAACACCATGGGATAATGAAGAATAAAATGAAAAATAGTGAGGGAAATCATAACAATGAAGTGAGAAACATATTTTTTCTGTGATATCTAATTAAATTATTTCAATATGAGAATATTAGTTTGAAATCAAGAGTGTAAAAAATTTGGTTCATGAACTCTAAAAGAAATTAGGCTCATATGAAGAGCATATATCATAAAAAATAATAGTTATACAATCCATTCTCATCATTTGAATAAAATTGGGTTGTAATCGATCAAATAACATTCCCTACCTTGTGATTCGACCCATTATGATTTAATAACGCATCTTCTCCAGAAGAATATGAAGATCCCCCTATTTTTATCATCCTTCTCATGATTCTCTACAATCATTCAACATCGATCCCCGTTCTAGGGTCTATTGGTGAAAAAAATCTCTCCTACTCCTCTTCTCTAATCTCTTAGGGTAATGTGGATAACCCTAGATATTTTCCAGAAGTTAATATTTAATTATAGAAGAATTATGTTTATTCCATTTAACTAAATAAATTAATTACTTATCATACATCACAAGGGATGACCTCAAACTAATACCTAACAATGATGAACTTTATTTTACAAATACGATAATCCATGTTTTTTAGAAACAACTATGGTATTACATTTACCATATGAGGTCCTTATTGATTGTAAAACCATTAATTAATAAAAGTTTCATAAATATTATTTATTATAAATTAATATTTGCATATATTAATTTTGTGGTCTGGTGAAACTGAAATATAGTTCCAACTCTAAGAAATATCTATATGTATATATAGAAATATTTGAATGAACAAACTATAATAATCAAATACCATACATTATCTGATCTTTCAATGTTTTTCTACTATAAATAAAAATATATATGAAAATGTGGGGAATTGATCCCTCAAGTGGATCTCATAAACCCATTAGCTATCCTATATGCTCTCATGAATCCAAATCACCTAAACCTATGGGATGTTCCACCAAATATATGTCCTATACATGAAATTCTAAACTAGAAATGATAAATATGTGAAGTAGGATTCTTACCTAATGATAATCTCACCATAGTTGATAATGTACATTAGGTAATGCATGTATCTCCCTAGCTACAACACATGTATGATTTCATGCCCTAGTACTAACTTTGAGGGCATGGTGAAGTGGTTATAAATTTCACCTACCCTCATTAGAAACTCATACAACCAAAATAATCCCCAGGATAACTTGCTTCCCCCAAAAAATATATGTAATAAACATCATTTAGAGACTCTTAGGAAATTATTTTATACTTTATCAAACTATACAGATCTATGATTTCAATCCAAGTATGATTTATATCAGCTTTGTTCTATCATAAAATACCCAAAGATCAGCTTAATCTTTTATTTTGTTTCATGAACTAACTCTTTAGAAACAAGGTATTTCATTCAGATATCAATCCAACACATTATCTGACTACAGAGTCTCCCACAAAGGACCTATAAAGGTGAAATAAAAACAGTAAAATGATAGTTTTTATTATAGCTGAACACTACCAATGGAAAGTGATCCTTCATGTTCAAGAAGAAGTATAACATAGAGTCTCTCAATATATCCTCCAACAACTCGACAATCTACTTAGTCTATCAACCCATTTAGTGGTGAAATTTAATGCTCATCCTTAATTGGTTCCTAAAATCATCTATCATACCCCTACACAATTATTATGTAAAAATTGAATCATGGTCAGATAAAATCTTAGTGGAAACCCCAAGAAACATGATGACCTCATACATATAAAACTACCCCAAAATTCCTTCCAAACACTACTCCCTAATGGGAAGAAATTGATATGACTTGGTAAGAAAATCTATAATAATATGGATAACATCATGAAATTTCAATAACCATGGATGTCACATCAAAAAATCCATCAATATTCTACCCCAATTCTATTCTAGAGTCTAACTTAGTTGATTCAAACCAACATGGGCCAGATATTCAGCCTTTACCTTTTGAAATATAAGAAACTAAGAGAAAATACCATCAATTCTCTTCCACATGAAATCCCACAAAAATTTACATTTATGGTCCTTGAAAAACGTTTCCACACATTGATGTATCTTCAATGGGGTAGAATTAAAATCCATCAATCCATCCTCATGAAGCGTGACCAAAAAAATCATCTATACCTAGAAAAAAATTAATATTATTACCTAATTTAGTTTACACATATATTTCAATCCCAAAGGATATCTTCCACTATGTGAGAAAATTATTTACTTATATGGGAATAATCCACCACCTTTCCCTTCCTTGGAGAGTAGACTGTATCAAGGATGTTGTCTTACATGAACTCCAACCAATTCCTATGTCTCGTGTTAATATATCTTTATGTGAAGATATAATTGAGACTCTGTTTGTAAGAGTAAACAATTAAATGATCCCCTTAAAAATTATTCCTCCATATCAATAGGCTTTGACTATAACATCCAACTCTAAGTGATGGGTCATTTAATTCTACTAATGGTGTTTCGACTACCTCATCCCACAAGAAATAACTATATGCCTCTGCATCAACACACAACTAAGCCTAGCTCAAGAGGCATCCCAAAACACCACATAATCATTTCCCTCATCTAGTAGTCTGAACACAGGAGAATTGGTCAACCCTATCCATAAAATCTTGAAGTATCTCTGATAGTTCTAAACATAGGTAAATGTATTCCATTTTAATTTTTAAGATAGTCAACATTGTTTTTAACCCGAATAAGACTTCCATGAAACTCGGGCAGTTAACTTCAAATATAAGTAAATTAAGCACTTCTTCTACGCTAATGGGTATCTCCCAAGAAGAAATGCATTAATATGAATGAGATCCACTATTAAATCATGCTCAAAGATCACATTACTTATTATGTGAACCTCATGAAACACAAATTGGAATTTCAATAGATTACCATGGAGATAGTGCTCCCAGAGTAACTCTAGGACCATCCAAAAATTATTTCCATACTCTTACTAAGACATCAAACATATGATAATTTCATTCATAAAGATGAAAATGAAGAATTACATGTATGGCTGGATGATACATTTCATAAGATTCATGAACAAAAAAGTGGAATTATTCTAACTGAACGATATCACTAGGAACTCATAGTGACTCTAGTGAAATTGGAATTCCCCCTTCATAATATTATATTCACAATCCCTCATCTAATGGTAGTGGGACCTGGGATCAATCTTTGAAAATGAAATTTTCCCTTTCAATTGGTCCAAAAAGGTTATCAATATAACACCTCAGAATTATAAAGGGTTAAATGACTAAATGATATGAATCATGTCAACAAAGTGAACCTTTATTTTTAGGAGCTTACCTGATTAGAACTCCAGAGTTAAGCGTTCTTGGACTAGAGTAGGGACCAAGATGAGTGACCTTATGGGATGTTTCTTATGGTGTGTGTGAGTAAGGAAAAAACACATTAGAAAAGACATGTGTTGGCCTGTGGGGTCATTCATTATTCATATGACCCATTCAGGCATGTCGGTAGGACCTAGAATGAGGACCATGTGTCCGCGAGGCAACTGGTAGTACCTGACAGGCCAAGATTCGACAACCATATTAAAGGGAGGGGTAACTATTCTGTTATAGGCCAACACATGTCCTTTACAGTGTATTTTTTCCTCACTCACACACACCATATGAAATTTTCCAGAAGGTCACCCATCCTGATCACTACTCATGGCCAAGCACACTTAACTGTTGAGTTCTAATCAGGGGCGCTCCTGAAAAAGAGGGTGCACCTTGGGTGGGACCCAGAATGGGGACCATGTGTCTGTGAGGAAACTGGTGGTACCTAGAGGGCCAAGAATCGATAGCCATGTTAAAAGGAAGGGTGTTTGTGCTATCACCGAGATCGAGTTATTACATTTGGTATCAGTGGTGGTACCCAACCTTAAGTGTAACACACTGCTTGGGTTGAGATGTAAGGCCCAAAACTAGGACATTGTTCTCTAAAGGGGTGAATGTAACACCTCAGAATGATAAATGGTTAAATTATTAAATGGTATGACTCATGTCAATAAGGTGCAAGATCATTTTCGGCCATGTTAAAAGGAGGGGTGTCTGTGATATCACCGGGACCCAGTTGTAACAATCAATCCATTTAAATGGGATCTTTTTTTTAGTTTTTTAACTAATTTTGGATCTGATTGCGAACAAAAATTATCAAACTCTTTTCCATATTTTTCATGAATAAAGCATTAGCTTCCCTAGGGGAAGAGGGGGTCTGATAAATACATTTTGTAAAAGGCCTTCCAAGCATCACCCTCATCTCTTGAAACATAGTGTGGTCTATCTGATTTTCAGCAAAAGATAATTATGTTGTCTCGGGGTGCAGGTCGATGAAAAATTCCATCTCTGAACTTAATGGGTGTCCCATGACATCATCGGGAAATAGGTTCATATAATCATCCACTACCATTGGAAGTTAGATTCTTGATGTTCCCACTGAACCATGGGATAAATACTCAATCTGATAGGTGATAGGTTGCATCTTCCTATAGACAATTCCCACCCTCTCAGCTATAAGATCTCACACGACCATAGATGATAATATCATACCATATCTACATAGAAATTAACTATACTATGAAGACAGTATATCAGGAAATTAACTAAGGAAAACTATTTCTTACCACATATGACATAATATGGTTTCATCATAACGACTATGGTTTCCCATGAGAAACTATCTCCAGTGAATGAAAAGTCACACTTCAAGAAGATGTGAGATATAGAAGAGTCCCTCACAACAACAGTATCTATCCATAATTGTTCATCTAAAGGTTTAACTATATGACATAGATCTCAAAAAAGTAATTTTTTGATAAATAAATGACTTATTACTATGTCTACAAGTACTAGAGATAAATTATAAAATACGTGGATCATTCCACAAATTGTTACATGAGAATCCTAATCATATCACTCCATAGATTGCATCAATCCACAACCTCGAATATGATTCATTTATTACTAGCTAGGGATATCAGGTGATAATGGTTTATGTACCATATAACATCCTCCAACACTAATAGATCCTCCATTATTAGCTCCAAAATCTCCTCTAACATCATCACCTCCATAGGGTCCACCATGAGCGTGCCTAGAAGATCCCTAATCATGATGATATCTTTGTAATGGTATTTCATCCTTGGAATGTGTACCTTCCTCAGCATGTTGGGTCACAAAATCATGACCCATTTGTCATATTCCATCATAATAACAGCATCATCCCTCATTAGGATGACTAGATAATTTTACCTAAACCATGTTATGCAAGTCCATGTGTCTTAGTCTTGGAATGAATGTTCCTCCTACGATGAGACACTATCGACAGACACCTTCGTGCAACTACTGAAAACAACACCCCATTTTGTACATTTATTACTACCACACCCCAAAATACCTTTTCTAAAAATTATTTTATAAAAAATTCCTAATCCACAAATAAAACACATGTGGAGATGTATAGGGATACCATGACACCAAATATGTATCTATGGAGACCATTCTTAAACATCTATGCCCAAAACTATACATAACATGCCATATTTAGAGAGTAATGTGTAGGGTTATAAAACATAAAATTATACTCAGATACTAATATATCACCCTATTGAAGCTCATGAATCTCCATTATCCACACAGAACTCAAGTGCCTAGAGTAATGCTCATTCTAGAAAATATTCTTGATGTTTCACCATGAGAGAATAATCTCATCATGAGTATAATTAATTATACCCCACTAGTACCCCACTAATCCAAGAAGAAGGTTGGTTTCAAGTGAAACTAGCTAATCAGTTAGATGATAACAAGCTTGAAAGCTCTAGAAACCACCTTGGGCCAATCCTATGTTTCTAGGGATCTGGAACAACATGAAACCATATAGACCACTATCAATGGAAAATTAATAATTATATAATAATGCACGTATAATATTCATGATGTTCTGGAGCTATTGGATACCCTTATTACTGTTGATCAACCATCTAGTCTCCATGTGGTGGATCTATGTACTTCTAAAAGTTAAAAACAGTTCTCTCTTCCCACTTGGGGAAACACCTCCTGAATATGTCCCAAAACTGAGGCCTCACTTCTCAACTAGTGTTCATAATGATCCTATATCGATATATATGTTGGATAAAATCATGGAAGAAAAATAAAAGTTAATAGAGGTACCACCATTATATGAGCATACACGGGGATCTAACATAATAAGGATATGAAATTTTAAAGACCCAATCCTATATGATGTATGTACCATTATTTCCATGAAACCATTACCAAGGATTTTTGATTTGGAAAGTAGGTATTTACAGTCCTGGTGTATGGATATGTTGGCCACTATAACAACATTGGTCTCCCTATTATGAGAGTGAATATATAGAACCTCTGACCTTGTTTCCCAATGTTTCCCAAATGAAACCTTACATAGGTCCAACTCCAAAAACTAACTTGGGGAAAGTCCACCATCGATACCACTCTATCATAACCCGACCCACAGGGGCCTTACTACAACAAGAACACCTCTAATAGGATTATTTCTAGTGACTATCTCTAAGTAGGAATGTCACTAAAATGAGAGGCCATAACCTAATGTATATGTACACACCCAAACTTCTCTATGAAACAATGTAGAGACAAAAGGAAGTGTTGAAACATAATGATAGTAAACCATGTGTACAACACTATCTATAAAATAAATCAATGTAAAAAATCATAATAAAACTTATATGAAGGGGAAACATACACACCCAACTAGAAATGTAGTCCTTACATGACAAAAATTGAAAAAGGCAATGACTAAAGAGTTACCAAATCATAAACTATAAAACTAAAAACCAAACATGATAAAGGACATGAAATAATATCCTCCATTTAATCTAGATCCACCAAGGTCTTTATCAATCTATCTTTCATATTTATAATAAAAAATATGTGCTAGTAAACTCCATGTAAGGGAGATTATATAAATTAAATATAGGACACTTAAAAGCCATGATGGGGAAAATATCAATAAGAAATAGTCATATTAACCTATATGAAATATGGTAAAGAAAAACCCAAGGATATATATACTTAGAATAAACCTAATAAATGAGATAAAGTGGATCTCAATTTATGCAACCATCTAAGAATATAGTGCATTCTCACATCTCCAAAGGCCCCATATCATAGTCAATCATCATGTTTCAACTCTAAAAAGTATGTCAAATATTAAAAAATTTGGATTTCCCACACATATCAAATGATTCTCATAGACGAGGGAGAAACAATGCAATAGAGGACCCACTCACTAAATAAGATCAATATGAGGATTCCACCTCAAAGATAAAGGACCCACACCCTCATTAATTTGGGGGGAGTTTTGTCTCCACCCATATGAATGATATGGGGGACCCACTACCTGAAGTATGACATGGGAGCACAGACCCCACTAAAACTCTAATGGGAACAACTGATCACTTACATTATCTAAGCATCATTAAGAGATGTTCCCCACAAGAATCATCTAATGTTATATCTCTACTTCTAAAATAATGTCCACCATATCATTGTATATAGAGAACTACTGATGATATGCTACTCTAAGTCCCAAAACAATGTTCCAAATATGAAGATATGCATGGTAGAATACTTTGTATAGGGTAAAATAATTGTATAAGAAAAACATGGAACGTCAAGGATACCTCGGGTATTCCTGTTTACTCTGGAAAAGACTATGTACACTGGTCATGTTTGAGAACATAATTGTGTATAATTACACAACCATTCATGATAACTATTTTTGTGCTTGTGTATATATCCATGTTTGAGTACATTTTCATGCTTGTGTAATTTTCCTGTACCCATGTACCAACCAATGTTCAAGCCCTTTCACCCTATGGGTATAAGTCGAGTTACTATTCTTGGGTCACATTGGTTGTGGAAATCCCTCATGACATATGATATTTAACTACATGTGTAACCCTAGCCACTAAAGAAAAGTGACTACACATGGTGTGTTCATATAAGGTACCTTGTGTGTGTATCAACATTCTAAAAATACACCTCATGCATTCATGTGTTAGTGGCCTCACCATCTACAGCACTAATCCAAATAAAAATTCCAGAGAGGAGATCTTATCTAGAGTATACCAGACCCAAAATATCACCAGTGGCTGGATTTTGGCAAAAAAAAACCTCATAAGGATCATACCCATCAAAATTTTGCATCTCATTTCCTCACCAGTGGATAAAAACACATGATATGAACTCTAACATGTGTCTTAAACACCCACACCCCACATCACATCATGATCTACCCTCAAATATATAATCCTTAAATTTATCTTGACTCTACTGTGAATACAGGGGAAAAAATTACACTCGAATCCAACCCAAAAATTTTGAATCACTGATCCATGTGAAAATGATGAATATAATAATAAATAGTGGATTAAAATCACAAGAAAAAAGTGGACATCATCATTGGTTGTTGTGATCCTATCTAGAAATTTCAAAATGCAAAATCCAGGGTGAAATCTAGGGTGTAGTAAACTAAATTAATTTGGATCGAGAAAAAAAATATAAAATGGCTCATGGAAAGAACGTAAATAAAATAAAATAAGAATATATGTAACCCATTATCAAGAATTGAAAAGAAAATATTGAAAATACATGAAATAACATTCCCTAGAATAGTATTTGATTCATCATTTCTAAAAAATGTATGTTAATAATGCGAATGATGATCAACCTATATTCATTATTTTTCTAATGATTCTCCTTAATTAATCATCATTGATCCATGTTCTCATGACTATTATCTCTAATAAAGATCCCACCCTCTTATTATATAATCCACCATGGTTATGCATATGACCCTACATTTGTTTTCGTAATGGTATATTTATAGAGGGAGAAATTAGATTTAATAATTTAATTAAAATATTTGAAATAAATAATTATTTATTAATGTACCCTCCAACAACTTCCCATTACCAAAAACCCAATGAAGACCACCTTTATATCAAGCCTAGGGTAAAAACCACACTCTATAAATAATCACAGTCTTAGATTTCCCATCTTAGGTCCCGATTAGTAGATAACCATTATTTTCAAAATGTTACTCGTTAATGCTTTAATATATATTAATATTTTTAATATTTTAATTATATATTATTCTGACACCCAAACACAGTGCTGACTTTTAAGAAAAATATATTTATATGTATATAAATATAAAAAGGACAAAACTAAAAAAAATTGATTTTATTCCATTTTGCTTTAACATTTTTTATTGAGTTTCTTGTCTGGATTCTTTTTTCAGTGCATTTAGTCTTATGTATTTCTATTTTTAATTTTCTTCTATTTATATATTAGTTGTATCTTATTTATTGGATATTGAGTTCTGTTTATCTCAAGTTTCATGTTTAGATATTTTTATTTATTTTGATTATTTTTTTATATGTGGTAAAAATTTATTATAAGGTTAATTTTGTGATGATTTAGAACTATTTTTCATCCCATGGGTATCATAAATGGTCTTCAGGCCTTGTAGTGAACATGTTTGAGTATCTGGTCAGATGAAATTCTATGTTGGTTCGTTGTATGTTTTCTCAGCCCTATATTTTATTTACCTCTATCCATAACCAATAACTCAATTTTCACTTCCACCTTTTTCCCAATTATCCATGTGATAAATTGATGACTAATTGGATATTTTTTATTGGGATTACACATTTTCAAAAACTACTAAAACATTTCATTTATAAAATTTCAATTATGAATCAATTCTATCATGATCAAAATATAATCCTCAAAGTCTTCATTATATAGTTAATAATTAATTATTTTTTAAAACCCCAAATTTTAAAAAATTCCCTAAAATGTATTAAAAAAAATCAAAAAAAAAAACCTAAAAGATATCATAAACTAGTCATTTACGATAATTATTATGCATTCACATGTTTCTAGGATCTATTCAGAAAAATATTTGGTTCTTATGATCAAACCACCAAGATACATCATAAAATATTTTTCATTAATTTTAAATAAATACAACTAATTATAAATTGTTTTCAATAGATTCCCTGATATGATTTCATTTTTGTATATCTTGAAAATATTCCATAACTATTTATAAGATATTTTTATTAGCTTATGGTTATGATGGAATCACATTATTAGTTACCCCTCATCATAGTTTCATGTTCTAATACTAAGTGGAATTTTTCTATAGCTATAAAAAAAATAAAACTCAGGGATAAGATAACACTAAGCATGATAATTATAAGGAAACAAAAATCATGAGCCATGAAATATCATACGATTGAGAAATTCCGAGTGGGATGTCAATTTATCAATGCATGATACCAATAATACATCCAGTAATCCCATGATGATGAGTTGAATACATGTATATAATTTCATTAAAAAACATTTCATATCCTAACCTCTCTAGTTACATGATGTTCATTACAAATAGATTAACTGTACAATTTAATATTGTATAATTTAAGTCTCAACACATCATATCTTCACACAAAACTTAATGATTGATGATCCACACCAAACTAATACAATTTTTAACAACTTAACTTAGACCCATCACATTGGATATTATTATAACGAACCCAATAATAGGCTTTTGCCCCATAAAATAAAGGCTTATATAAAATTCATAGGGCTTCACCAAATCATTGGAGGATGATTTTACCTTGCTAAGAAAATCCTACAAAAGCTGAAAAATAATAGAATAATATAAAAATGATGCATTGTAACTCCCAAAGAATTTATTAATTTTATTTATTTAAACAACAATACAATAGATAGATTGTGGTATACCTAATATCAGCTTTAAAATAACATTGATAAACAAAAGAAGTATTATTTTTTAAATATCACCATTATAACCAAGCCATTGGTTTAGAGGTTCTGAATAGAAATAAATAATTTATGAAATAAATATATCATTTCTTTACCTGAAAAAATTATTAATAAATGACACACTTATAATCAATTTGATATAAATGAAGATAAAATCAATATAATATAAATAATACAATTTTCATAAAATGAGTTTTTTATGTCCAATGTAATTTTTTATTAGTATATGAAATTAATAAATACTGATAAATATTCCTAATATAAATATTGGAATAAATATCCAAAAAACTAATTTTAATTCATTTAATCATCCTTATTAGGAATGAAATATGAATAAAGTTATTTGATTATTCAAAAAATACATTCCCTTCAAATTTTTTTTAATTTTTTTTGATACTATAATTAATTTCAATAAATTAAAATACCTTTATTTGAGAAAATGGAAATAATTTTCTTAAATCATCATGTCATAATAGTATTGGGATAGTTTTTTTGATTATTATGAAATGATTTATTTTTAATAGAATCGTGGAAATGCGAATTTTTTCAAAAAAGTAAATAATTTTAGTTAAATCTAGTTTTTTAAAAGTCACATAATATTTAATATTTTGTTTTGAAATTAATTGAGATACATTTGATTAAAAATAATCTTTATAATTGCATTGGAAGAATAATTTTATTTAATTTGGGTATAAGTTCATTTTTATGCATAAAAAACACATAAATCTAAATATTGTTTTTGTTGTATTATAAACATTTATATTAGAATTGATATATTCCACTAATAAAAAATTATTTTTGAGAAATTGATTATATATTTGTTATTTTGAGGTTCATATTTGGTAAATAATCTCCTTTTATGTTCATTCATTATGAATAGTAATGTTTTTAAAATTGTTGTCACCATGGTAAGGTTCAAATAGGAAAAATATGGTAAAAGTATGATATATGGAATAAAATTTCCAAATTTTTTATTAATTTTATAATATTAGTGCTTTTTACCATTAATATCCATGAATAAAAAATGTGGCAATTTCTCCCAACTTTCCTTTTATTTTAAACATTATATTATTCTAGGTAAAGGATGAAGAAAAAAATGTTACCCTCTTAATTTTTACATCTATAATATATTTTAATCCGGTAAAAAGGTATGATAAGTTATAAATATAAATTTTCAAGTTTAAAACATTTTTTTGATGGTATTATTTTATTTTATATTTTTATTGATGTTAAAATTATGTTAAATGCATACACAATACTGATGCAGTGCTTCTGAAAGTAGTTGTAAAATCAAGTTAAATGATTGAAAACAATAAAATTTAAATGTTTTATATATAATGTGGAATAAAATGAATTTATTAATTTTTTGTATAGTATTATTATTGTTAAATCTGTGTACTTTTTAATTTAATTATTTACTTAAATTAATAGTCCAAAAAATGGATTTAATTACATTTTTTATAAAAACTATTATATAAATTGATTTAAAATTAAAACATATTACAAAAGGCCAACTGGGATAGTAAATAGTATAAAATGTCATCTACAAACCATTTATGAGAAAATTTTCATGTTCAAAGAAAATTTGTTAACATTAAAAACCGAAAAAATGTCTTCACATGGTTATATATATAAATAATTAATTTATTTTTATTATATAGTAGTTAACTAACATATGTATAAATTATAATGATTTGTTATTGGATTTATCATCTCAATTTCCCATTATAATTCCTTATGATAATTTCATAGAATTCATTTTTTTGTTGAGTATGATCTACATTATCATTGTATATTATTAATAATTTACATAAAATGAAGTTGTTAAAAAATTTATTTCTTATTATATTCCTAAACATCCTTAGGTTTCAAAATTTACTAATTCCAAGAGTTAAATTTATTCAAAATATTATTTTAACATATTCCTTTCAATTATTTTTCCTTCATGCCCATTTGAATTAAATCAATTCATGAAGGATCTTATTTATAATTCTGATATTGTTAAATTTCATTTTCAACTATTCTTAATTTTATATTAAAATATTTTAAAATGAATTTTTTCATCATTTTTTGTATGGGTCACTATTGACACTTTATTGAAAAGTTAAAATAGAATGTTTTTAAAAAATATGATTGTGACTTCCTATTCCATACATCATAGAAATTATTAATTATCAATAAACATGTTAACATGGTTTCTGAAATAATATCTTATTCCATATCTTTTGGGAAAATTGAAAATTTTAATTGTTTTTATTGAAAAATTATTTTTCACATTATTTTATATGGAAAAAAGAAATCTCTTTATTTATACGTTCAAATGAGTTATTCAATGGCTATTCAATGTAAATTTTAAAGATTTCAAATTTATTATTCATGATATGGTTCTCCAAAATTATAGATGATGAAGTTTGATCTCTATAGAGCTTAATAAACTAGGTGAAGATGATTTATATCCCAAATTCATCTAGTAATTAATATTCTTCATAGGAGAAAAATGGTGAAGATAATCTAATAGGGTACTCCAATTGAATTAATTAGACTTCAGTTATAATAAAATTGTAAAATCAAAAATGAACACAAGTTATAGATATGATTCTATAAATTACTTATTTTATTCTTTGAAAAATGGGGTTTTTATAGGAATATCATAATTCCTGTAGTAGGGATATTTTCAGGTGAAAGGATTGTTTTTCAGTGAAATTTTTCATGTGTTACACAATACCTTAGGATACCTTTTTGGTTTCTACAATGCATTTCAAATAGTTTTGGATATTTTACTTTATAAAATTTTTATTTTATTATGTGTTTATTTTATATTAATATACACAAAGTTTTATTGTAAAAAATATAAACATATTCAGAGTATTTTATTTTTTGATTAGACTAAAAATATTCTCTTATTTTTACATCCATTTCTGATATTTTTTCTCACATATTTTTTCAAATTATTCTCAAAGGATATAAGAATCTGTATAAACTTTTTCAAGATCAATCATTATACTATGGTGAATCTTATTAAATAATGAATTGAATTAAATGAAACATGAGTTTATGTTCTAGAATCCTGTTTTTTTGGAAAAAACTGACAATGTGTTTCAATGATTCCTATATAATGTATTTTTTCCTAATTCTCTAAATCTCCAAACCTAAAATATCCTCAAAATTTAATAAAGTGAAATCCTATATATAAATCATCTAATTATTGGTTGATTATTATACAAGATTTTATTTTCGAGATAAAAAAACTAAACAACAAATAAAACACATAATTATAATTATAGTTACAACAATCATCAATAATATATAACAGATATGAAATAATTAAAGATAAAAAATGGAGAAATAAATTAGAACATTAAAGTACAACATACTACACACAATGATAACATCCATGATGTATCCCCCATTGATCATGAACACAGTATCATGGTGACATTATGGAAAAGTAATAGGACCCCCGTATCGATATATGGTCAAACTATATTTTCATATCCACAAATATTCATATACATGGAATTAATATACACACCATGTAATAAATCCCCTCACAAATATCACACATGCTCCTATAGGACAAGAACATGTTATCTTAACATTTATAAAAACATGGTAAATTCATAAATGATACTGAAAAATATGTATATATTAAAAAATTAGAATAATAAACTCATAAAAAAATGAACAAAAATACCCTAAACACAAACTGATTCCATGAACCAAAGATAACCCTCTGAGATCCATATCATGAACACATTCAACCCCCATATATATTAGATTTTTTTAATGAACCTAATGCATGAGTCAACAATTTTTCCCTCAATCTTAGTTCATAATATGGTGGTAAAATATATTATGCAAAAAATTTTACATGGTAGAAAAATTCTAACTAGTAAGGATTGATCCATATTATTCTTAAATGCACAAAAACCCTTGAAAATGTACAGTTTATAGACATAAAAATAATTCTGTTAAAAACTATAGTACCACTTGTTCATGTTATCAAACATGTTCTGGGAATCAAACACCACCATTAATTCAAAATACTAAATAGAATGATAACAATTATAAAGTAATTATAACGAGCTTTCCATCAACGAGATTAATTATTATACATTAGATACCAAATTCCATTACATTCAATGTATAATTATAGTTAGTGTTAAGTATCCTACCTTATCCAAGATTATCGAAAGGAATAACAAAAAAAACATGTATATTTGGGATTTCATAACAACCATGCATTGTATTATAATTAATCCATACAAAAAATACTTGAAACAAAATATTCATTAATGTAATCCCTATATTATGGTTTTTAATAAGAAAAAAAATGAAATCTTAAAAGAGGAAAAAAGTTTTGGTATCCTCACCTTCGATATCTAGGTAAAAAACTAAAATATTATTTTATAATGAGTTTTGGAAGGTATAGAATCACCAAATTCACCTAAGATAATGCATTGGGTTGAGTGCCCAATAAATGAGATTTTTTTTAAATTTAAGTCACGGTTTGCGATTAAGATCTAAATATAAATTTAATTTCAAATCCTTCATGTTTAGCCCATAGGGATTTTTAAACCATGTTCAAACTATGACGAAGCCACTATACAACAAAATCTAGGGGTGCATGGTTTGATATAAAGGTTTACCAAAATGGATCACCCCAAACCAACTCATTCAGAATAATGAAATTCATGGAAACATATTTTTTACATGTTTTGAAAATAATCCTCTATCCATTATTTAATCAAAATACAAGTTGTTCACTCTACACAGTTACCTAGGAAGTTCATAGGTTTTAACCTAACTATATGACAACTATATTCTCTTTAAAACACTATAAAACTCCCAAAAACCAAATGAAACCTCATGAAATTTACCTAAACCACTTAATTACATAAAAATTAATATTAAAATAGTAAAATGTCTAGGAAATGTCTTTTTAGTTATGGAATTTTCTCCACCATCATCTTCAAAAAATAAAATTTTTCATCTTTATTAAATAATATATTTCCTCATTTCAGTATTTTCACCCCAATTTAAAATAATATTAATGCTTTATATTTTTAATAATTGTAAAAAATTATTCATTATAACAAGAACATCCAACATCTGAGAGATACTATGACCTATATTTATTTTTATTTCAAGTATCCATATGATTCCACTATAATGGACCTTGACCATCATTAACAAATTAAACAATAAATCTTGATTAAGAAATATATAACTATCTTATTTGATAATAACCATCTTCGCAGCCTTTATCTACTTTATACACATATAAAAAAAATAATCTCCTCTATCCACCACATAATATTATTCAAAAACTCTTTGTTTCTTTCAATCATATGTGATTCTAACATTAACTTCAACTCACTATTACTTATAACTGATTTTTTCTCATTTAATTTTAATAAGTTAAAATAAATCATTGAAATGAGATATACAAAATCACATCAACTTATTGTGTTATAAATTGTTGGATAAAATAGTAGACTATATTAATAACTTTATTTTTTTCCATCTCTATCACTAATTTATATAAAAACAAAGTTTGTAACACTTACATATTTTATAATATATTTCTATTCAATACACTTGTTCTATTTGAAATCATGGGATGAACGTAACATCAATATTAAGTTAATAATGTTTTATTAATTTTTAAAATGAAATATTTTATTAAATATTTAAGTGAAATTGATAAAATAAATGAAAATGGGATCAAATTCACTTATGAAAATGTAATTGATTCAAAAGATAATTTTTTAAAATATTTTTATTGAAAAATGTATTTTCATTACATTTAATAATTTTTGGAATTATATAAAAAATATATTTATAAATTTCTATATTCATTCTTACTTTGACTATCATATGAGTATAAATAAATATAAATTCATTTTAAGGAAAAAACGAGATATTTTTTAAAAATCGGTTTTGAATGTGAAGAATGTATTTTATCATAATAAAATAAATAAATTAGTATAATTGAATATTTTTTTACTAAATTTATGTATTTAATATTAAATAAAGTAAATTAACATTCATATAATGGTATTAATGAGGTAATAAATGGGTATGAAATAATTTTTATTCTTAAATCACATAATTCTAATCAGTTTTCTTGTTTTATTTATAGATATAAAAAATCATTTTTTCTACTATAAGATATTTTTTTAAGAAAATAGATTAAATATTTGGAATAATATAATACATATTTGGTTATATTTTTAATTTATGTATAAACAATGTTCCCTTAGAGAAACGTTTTTCACCATGTTATATGTGAAAATGGGTTAAAATAATAGTTTAAGACATCAAGATATCACTAATAGTTCCCTTTAATTTCATTATATGTATGGATATCTACCTAATTAATCTTTTATTATAAATTTTTTTATTTTGTATCATCTCCCATATAGTGAATAATTTATCACTTTTAGAGTTTATTAATATTTACAAGGGTTTCACTCCCCTCACTTGTGAAAGAGAATTCCATACTCTCACTTTTCTAAACCAAATGAGTACCATAGAGTTTTCATGATATAAAAAAATATATTAAACTCACAATTATAAATTACCTAGAGGATATTTTATTCTAATAATAATTATCCAATAATCCATAATGGTCTTTACTATGGATATTATCCAAGCATAATGTATATATTCTTACCATACATTTTCATGTTTCATTACCATTAAATATCCTCAAAATTTCCCATAACCAAATTAACATAATAATATTAGTGTGGTTAAAAGACGGATTTTATGTTTATATTACAACCATTTTCCATATCCTTTCCATCTAATGGAAAATTAAAGCATTTATCCTAGTGAATGCAGACTAATGCCTCCATGGAGCGATGTATTTCATATTTCATCACCACCTACCAAAGATGATTATATACATGTATTTAAATAAATAAATAAATATATATACTTTTTTTATAAAATAATTATGAATTTTTAATTATAAATTATTATTTTCCTTCTATTTTTTCATCCATTGAAAAATGATAACATTATTAATGCGGGGGTACATATTATCATCCCCATATAGTGTTGTAATTTATTTTCAACCACCAACTTGTATTGATTATTTTAAAAGTGTATATAATGAATAAATATTATATGTAGGAAATTATTATGAGTCAGAAAATGGTGTAACCAATAATAAGGTATAAGGATAGGAACCATCAACTAAAAAATGTTTGGAAACTAGAACTTTTAAGATGCAAATATTGATTTTAATAATGAATTATTAATAAATGGGTTTTTTGATAACCTTAGTAAATGATATTAAATAATATAAACATGAATATGGATTTTAAATAGTTTTATAATAAATATAAATTTATTATATTTTATTTTAGTTCATGTATGAAGCATGTTAAAAATTGATATCGGGGTTTATGTTGAAATCTCATTTTTAATTGGGATTATTTCTATTTAAATATCTATTGGGGGAATTTTATTCTATGAATATATCTCTTAAAACCCATATATTTTCATATAATATAGTTATTTATGAGGTATAAATGTATTATTTATATTTTTTACTCATTTATGTTCTTAAATACATTGGAAAAGTGTTTTTATGAAAAGATGACCTTATTTATCCTTTTTTGGTCGTGAATCTATTTCCTTCATATGCAGGTTCATAAAAATTATTTTTTTGATACTCAAAAACAATTTAAAAACATTTTAATGTTATTAATTTACTATAATTTACCTTATTTACTAAAATTTTATATTAATATTCCAATCATTTTTTGAATGATCCATTTTACTCCCTTTAAGAAAAAGTGAAAAAAAAATATTTTTTTAAATGAATGGGTTTTTCCTATATGATTTACTTCATTCACAATGAAGCTTAAATCACATGTTTTAATGTATTTTTAATGAAAATTTTATTAGCATTGATCTATGTATTTTTAGTTTCATTAAATGATTTCAATGAATAACTATTTTATTTCTTATGTTTTAAATCATATCTATAATGATTTTATAAAATTATTTTTGATATATATAAATATACATTGTGGATTGATATGATTCACTAAGGATATAATATTATGATACCATGAAAATACATTCTATCGATGTCCTATAATGATGATTTTTTAATGTCATTTTATTAAACCAATTTCATTCCCACAGGTTAACTGATTTATGATGGAATGAAAAATGTTCATATGTTCATGTGGTATATTTATATGAGTGGTTCATTATTATTTCAAATTTGGGACTATTATATCTCTCAAATTAATTATTTAATGTTATATATCTCATTTTATAAAAATGTTATATGGGTTTTTGCACTAATACAATGTGAAAACAAGTGATTACCCCATGACTAAGAAGGTACACATGTAGTTAGCCAAAGACTGCTTTGTGATGAATGTCATGGTGAGTATCCTTGACATATAATTTCACTTTTTATAGCAATGAGCGGTAAAACTAATAATAAATGGGATTATATTATCTAAAATAGTATTATTATAGATCCTTGAATAAGGATTTTTTTTCTATGCTTATGTGTATACCACAATGTTACATCTTATGATTATGATATACTCTCATGGACCCTAATTTGCAGCACCCATAGTTTCTGGTATGTAACCCTTACCTGATACTTTTCATTTGTTTAAAGGTTATGTGGGAAGTTGGGAGAGACTTTGGAGTACTTTTGGAGGGTTTTGGGTAAAAAGGGGTGCACGGTCAGCACACGCTTTGGCCAAACCGTGTGGCCAAACCATGCACAGCTAAAACTAATTCCCTATCTTTGTGGATCGAATTCAATTTGGACATATATTTGATATATTTGGACCCAAATAAACCCTAATACAAATTTTTTCTCCCCAAATGGCCAAAGGAGGTTCTACCATCGATTTGGAATCAATCCGAACATGTTCTATGGTGAATCAAAGGCAGATTCTTGCAGTAAGTACCCACTCTTCACCGTTTTCTTCACGATTTCTTAGATATAAACCTCATTTCACATCTTTATCTTATATATATATGCCCCCTGTGGGTATATATAAGAGTTTTAGTCCAAATAAGGTTATATATTGTGTTTTTCATGATAGGGGATGAGATCTTGGGCAGTTTTGTGGAATCTTGACCCAGATTCTTGAGCCTTATTGGTTCGTTGTCGGTTTTCATCGAAATGAGCGATGTAGGTGGATTCAATCTCATATAAACCTATTATAATATATTTTAATTCACTAAATTTTTGTTTTTTATGAAAATTAAATTTTTTTTTTGGTATAAAATTTTTAAACCCTTTTTAGTGATGGGTGTTTGAAAACGTGGAATGTTGGGTTTTTTTTGAAAAACCCTTGTTTTTTATTTTAGATGAGGATTTTTAAATTATGGATCTTATATTATTTGGAAAATTGATTTATTTAAAATTTTTAATGTATATATATGGGGTTTTTAAATGCATTAATGTTTTTAAATAGGATGGTTGAAATGTTTTCAATAAACATGTGTTTTTCTTGAAACAGGTGAAATTATTTGAAATTGGTTTTGTTTTTTGGAAAACATGGTGTTTTTATCATATTTCATTTCTGATAATGGTTTAAAAATGATAATGTGATTGGTACTTAAGGTTATTTGGAACATGGGGAGTAATTAAACTTTGACTACTTGGTAGATCAACAAGAAACTACTCATGAGTTTGGAACTGTCATAACGATGCATACATTTTTGGTAATTGTTGTTGTGTGGAGTTTATTGGATTTCCAAAGTAGTTTTAAAAAGTTTTTTAAATATTTATTTAAATTTATTCCTATATTATAGATTTTAGGAAAAAATTTTCACATGATTTTAGGTTTTATTTTTTAATAAATTGTTTTTTGAAGTTTTTGTTTTTAGTTATAAACTATTTTCAGAAATTGTTTTATAGAAACTGTTTTTTATAAATGTGGATAAATATTCTATCCTAGTGTCATGAATAGGGTAGTAATTGGGTAAATCCTACCGAGTTTTATAATCAACCATGATTTTTCATTTTAGTTCTTCTATAGATGTCATCTTCTGAGATGTGGGAAAATGTAGGGTGCATTTTTTTTGGAAGTACTTCTTGATTTGTTGAGATATCTGTTGGTGGTGGAGTACAGACCTAGTAGATCCTAGATTCTTTTGGTTATTTTGGTTTCTTTTTGAGTTATCTTCAAGTGTTAGTTTTATTTCTAGTTGTCTTCTGTTTTAGCACTTTTTTTTGGGCTCACATTGGTATGAATGATATTCTGAATTGTCATTATTTTGTTCATGCATCATATAGATTTTATGGATTGTGGTTGGTTGGTTTATAGTTTATATTTAAAAGGATAAATAATCCCTTAGTGGTCTTTTAAACCCTTCTACATTTATTTCCATCCTTTGGAATCTTTGGGATATCGCCTAAGGCCCTGTAATTACCCATTGTGTTCTCAAGCCAATGAGAATGAGTGGGTCATTAAAAATGGTATCAACTTGGTCCCTTCTCAGTGGAACAATTAGTCTTGATTTTTCTGGGTCTTGGAGTTGAAATATTTCGTTTCTATTACTTGAGTGTTATTCTTAGAAAAGAGTAGGACTTTCAGGACTTGAAATGTAGAGCATAAAAAGATGTAGCTAACCTTTTTATGTTTAACATCAAGTTACCAGAGAGTTGGGTATGTAAATGTTTTTGAAACACTAATAGGATAATGTAGTATCATTGTCATGGGTTTATCCAATGAGACTAGAATCACATGAATTGCAGATAAATTACTTCCCACTATGATTTCATATCTCATTTTGAGTATTCAATTCATGTTTTTAGTTTTGGAAAAAATAAAGAATTTTTTTTTCAAATAAATGAATTTCAAAAGGAAATAGCTGATTTATTTTGAAAATGTTTTTATTTTAAAAATAAAGAGTGGACTATTTTAAAAATGGATAAATTATGAAAAAAATGTTTTGATATTGATGTTAATAATTTTACATGCCAAGACAATTAATTTATAGATGAAAGAGACTTACATAATGTGTTTTTTGTTTGGAAATGGCACCCGGTAGGTGGTATAAAAACCAACCAGCGGAAGCAACTAAAAATGCATTTTCACCTAAACCACAGGTGAAACAAGAGTTGGTGAAATGTATTTTCCATGAATTCCAAGCTATGGACACAGGGAGCCGAAAGAAGGATACAAGATAGGTAGAACACTCAATCCAGTTTCAGAAGCAGAATCCACCCATCTTCTGAGGTGATTCGGAACCAGAGAGGGAAGAGGGTTAGCTGAAAATGATGAATCAAATATCATAGTTGGTCAAAAAAATAGTGGACTTGAAGGTCAAACTAGAAACTTATATTATGGTGGATCTTGCATGCCAGTTGTGGGATTTGGAGGTGCAAGCTATACTGGACTAGTGATTGAGTTGGGATGATATTAGAGAATTTTTTTAACAAATAATTATATCCTCACACTTTCATAATCCATTGAATAATAGACATTTTCATCCTAAAGAAGGAGAGACTCTCTGTTATTGAATATTCAACTAATTTCATGAATTTAGTGTGCTCTGCACAAGAAGTTCCATCAAGTGTGAGCTTTAGGGCATGCATCTTCGAGTTGGGACTCAGAAAGGAGATTCGGTCGAGGATTTTGGTATTGTGTATGAAAAATTATACGAGGATGATAAATAGGGAATTTGTGGCTAAGTGGGATATCTTTCAAGATATGGGATGGAGAAGAATGATTATACTGATAAGAAATTATGGGAACTCAACTGCTTGGAGAAAAAGGAATAGGGACACCTTTTTACAGGGTGGCAATGGGAATCATAGTCAAATAGTTGGATCACTAAATATTCCTCCTAAAACAAAGGGCCATATAGGATGTTATTAGTCTGGTTCATTTAACCACATCATGCAAGAGTGTATTAAAAAAACTATAAAATTTAAAAAATGTAACAAAATGGGACAAATTAAGTTATATTGTCATAATACTCCAAGGTTGGGTACTCAAGACACTTATTAGGTGTCAAATGCATCATATGATTTGACAGGGTGGGGCCAACAGAATCATAGCCACCATCATAGTAGAGATATCCATAGTTATTCTAGGAACACCATGACTCCTCAATAGGGGAAATATCAACAGGAAAACAAAGATCATAGTTCCACAACGAAGCAATTATATACAACAGAGGATGGGACACTGGAAGATCAGAATGGACCATATATAGTGTGAGGTATGATTCTACTGAATTCTACACTTATTAAAGTGTTGTTTGCTATGAGTGCATCAAATTCCATTATTTCTTCTCTTACTTATAATTTGCTGAGTTTGAAACATAAAATTATTCCTTCAGTGATAAAACTACAAAACCCTCTCAGTGAAAGAGAATGTCGAGCCTTCATGTGTAGAGAATGTTCTATAGATATTGATGAAGCTGAGTAGAAATAGGATTTATCAGTGCTAGAGATGGATTTATTTGATGCAATCATATGAATGGACTATTTGAAATTGTGAAATTCTCACATTTATTGTTATAATTTGATGGTTAGTTTCATGATTGAGGACGACATCAAGAATCTTCTCAGAGGACAAAGGGTTGCAAAAAACTAGTGCAACAGGCTTGTTAGCACCAATGGTTGGAACAATATCTTATTAGTTTGTGGCGTTGAATTTGGAATCGATGGAAGATATTGAGGATAGTAGTTTTCTAGAAATAGTGGATAAATTTCAAGATCTGTTTCCTGAAAATTTTTATGGGTTACAATATATAAGAGCAGTGGAGTTTACGATTGATCTCCTTCCAGGGACTAGTCTTATCTCCCATCCATATTATAGGATGGAACCAACAGAATTAAGGGAGATGAAATTACAGCTGGAGGAGAAGGAAATCAAAGGATTCATTTGGCCAAGTATGTCTCTATAGGAAACACTTGTCTTTTTTTTTGTGACGAAAGCATATAGAACTTTTCAGATGTGTTTTGATTATCATAAGCTAAAAGAAGTTACAATAAAGAGTCGGTATACACTTCCATGCATTGATGATCTATTCGATCAATTTATGGGAGATCATTGTTTCTAAAATATTGACTTGCGATTAGGATATCACAAATTGTGAGTTCATGAGGAAGATACTCTGAAGACAAATTTCAGAAGTAGATATGACCACTATGTATATGTAGTCATTCCTTTTGGCCTTACGAATGCACTAGCAGTCTTCATGGATTTTATGAATTAGATATTTCAGAAATATCTAGATGATTTTGTTGTGGTGTTTATAGAAGATATATTGGTGTATTCAAAGACAAGGGATGAGCATGAGGAACACCTGGCGACAGTGTTAGGAATATTGAGAGATCACCATTTGTATAGAAAATTATCTAAGTGTGATTTTTTGATACAATAGGTATGATTTATGGGCCATGTGATTTCTAAAATAGTTGTGTCAGTGGATCCTGAAAAGATTGAAGTAGTTATCTCTAGGAAACCTCTGAAGAACTTTTTTGAGATATGAAGATTTCTTGGTCTCGCTGGGTATTATCACCATTTTTTTGATGACTTCTCATGGGTGCATCGCCAATGATAGTATTGAAAAGGAAAATGTTCCATTATAGTAGAGTGAATAATTCTAGAAGTATTTTCAAAAGATGAAAGTGCATCTGACATTGGAACCCATCTTGGGTTTTCCATAATCAGGACAAGGTTATGTGGTCTTCTCTGATGCTTTAGGATCTGGGATGGGATGTGTTCTCATACAGGGAAACTATGTGGTTTTTTATGGTCCAATATAGTTGAGAGTGAATGAGAAGAATTATCCAACACATGATTTATAGTTAGCTACATTCATTCACGTGTTAAAGACTTGGAGTCACTATCTATTTGATGAGAAATTCACTGTTTTCACCGATCATAAGAGCTTGAATCACATGTTATCACAAAGGGATCTAAATCTTAGGGAAATGAGTTGGATGTAGTATCTCTATATGTTGTACTTTGACTTGATGTATACACCTAGAAGAGGAAATTTGGTGGACGATGCATTAAGCATGAAGTCAAATGATCAGTTGGCAAAGGAAGCTTCAGAGGAGTGGTAGTTGATGTTGGAAATTAGCCGATATGCATGTGGAATGAGAAAACTAAGGTGATGTTTTGATTTTCATCTTAGTTTTGGTTGTTCTTGATTTGGAAATAATGGTTAAATAGGAACATACATCTAATGTAGAATTATTTCTTATGAGTTCAAAACTAAATGCTGAGGAGACCATTGAGGGATGGAAACTTGTTGGGACTTCATTTTTGTGGTTAAGATATTGGATTGATGTACATATATCTTATTAGGAACAAATTATTCATGTCTACCACCATTCATGATGCACTGTACATTCCAGGATACAGAAGATATATAAGGCATTGAAGGCACAATTTTTGTGGAATGATATGAAGTGAAAAGTGGATGGGTTTCCTTCAAAGTGATTAACTTATCTGCTAGTTAAGGCAGAACATCAGTATCCAGTGGGTATGTTGTAGTCTTTACCTATTCTAGTTTGGAAAATGGAGAATGTAGCTATGGATTTTTTTACAGGTCTCCCAATAATGGTCTGAAAATAAGACTTCATATGGGTGATTGTAAATTGGATCACAAAGTCGTCCCATTTCATTCCAATTCATGAAATTCATATAGTTTAAGATCTATTAAAAATCTATATCCAAGAAGTGGTATAGTGACATGGAATAACAATTTCAATAGTCTGTAAAATATATCCAAGGTTCACATATCATTTTTATAAATCCTTACAGAAATCTCTGGGAACTCAGTTGACTCTGAGTACGACCTATCATTCTCAGACATATGGGAAATCTGAAAGGATGATACAGGTGTTGGAAGACATGTTTTGGGATTCTGTAATGGATTTTTGTGGCTCATGGAAATAGAACTTTATTTTAGAGGAGTTATAATACAATAACAGTTATCAGGCTTTGATACATATATCCCACCTTAAATATTTGTATGGGTTTCCTTTTCGTTCTCCACTATGTTGCATAGAAATAGGTGAGACCTCATTAGTTGGGCATAGCCTTGTCCAAGAAATGACAGAGAAGATCCATTTGATCAGAAATAGAATGGAGATGGCTCAGAGTCATTATAAATCATATGTGTATCATCTATGAAGACCATTGGTATTTATGGTGAGTGATCATGGGATTTTGAGGATCTCTCCATGGCTTGGACATCACCATTTTGGGAAGTAGGGAAAATTACCTGTACGATACATTGGCCCTTTCGAGATACTGGAACGGGTTAGAGAGGTGGAATATTAGTTGTCATTGTTACACCCCAAGGTTTTAAAAGTAAATTGACATTTATGAAAATTTGTTTTAATTAGATAATTATAACTAGCCTTTAAACATAATTTTTCCACTTCTACAATTTGAATTTCAAAAAATGGTCATCAATAGTTGTGATCAGTATGTTATTTTGAGTTTGATAAAACCAACTTTTTTTGGTGAATAGTATCATACCCTTATTAATAGTAATATGACCCTTATGAATAGAAAATAATATCATTATTTTATTTTCTTAAGGTTGTAAGATAATGATATTTTGATTATTTTTTCAAGGTGATATAAAATGAGTTAGAGTTTTAAAATTGTTATTTTTTTGAATAAAGTATGACTTTATTTAAAAATTAAATTAATAATATTTATAAAATTATTTTAAAAAATGGAGTTCATTTATGAATTTTATATGTTGAAAAATGGACAGGGTGATTTTTTTTATATTTTCCTGAAATTCTTGAATTTTTTATGAATAGTAAAATATGATAAATTACAATAAAAGCTAAATAATTGTTTTAATACATAATAGGTGATGGAAGGATGATTTAATCCCACTTGGTTTTAACTCACATGCAATTATTACTATTTGGGGTCACATGAATCAAGACTATTTATAGTCTCGAACAAAAATATTAAAATAATACAAAATCCCTCCTCTCCTCCACTATAAATTCCACCCCATTCACCTCTTCCTCTCAAACCTCTCAAGCCTTGATAATTGTCTTTGTTCTTACAAATCCCCTCCCCAAGGATCTTTCCCACGTCCAATACCTTTTGGTCTCACCAAAAGGACAAAACCAAAGGCCTTAAGGAGGATCTCAAGGAGAAGAGATCAAGAGGTAAGAATCATCTTTCTTATTCTTGTGTTTTATTTTTAATTCCATTTCTTTTCTTATACTCTATTATAATACCCTTATAGAAGAGGATTTAAATATCTAGAATCTTATATATTCTGGATTTTATCATGTTTATGGAAAAAATTCATCAACTTACTTCATATCCTCCCCCTCTTATAAAGACATCGTTCGTGAGGTGTCGTTTACTAAAATCGTGGATGATGTGTTTTCAATTTCCATTAATTCCTTCAAATATGATCATAAAAAACATTAAATGGTTAAAATGGAATGTAAAGTGTATTATATAACCTATTTTATGTTCTTTAAGGAATTTCTATTCATGAAAATAAATTCTATAATGAAACAAGTTCATGATTTTCAAAGAACCGCAAAAAATGATCTAAACAAATTTAATTAATGTTTTATCTATTGATTCATCATAATATATGATAACAAAATTATTTATGGTATCATTATATATTATAAAAAAACATCAATACCCTTACATTCCACTTATGTAATTTAATTTCCATACAACAAGAAAAGAAAATACAAATCGGCCATGGAAATCATGTAAAGAACGAACCTGAAACAATGTAAGGAACAAAATACTAATAACTAAAGGGTGAAATGATGTTATTAAATGATCATATAATGTGTTATAAACATGAAAATATTTATATAAAATACTAATAAAACCATTTTAACCATTATAACATAGGTTTAATTTTTTTTGAATTAAGAAAAACCCGAGGTAAGGGAATTCTTAACCTAATTTCCATTCTTTGGGTTAACCTTATACTTCATTATTTATGCGGTATTAAAACAGTTTGTGTGATTAATTTTGTTTATATTATGTTTAATTATATTTATTTACAGTGAATATATATATTCCATCCCCTATATTAGGTATCTCTTTAATTATATGGTATTTGTAAGGGGATTTTCTTTTAAAATCCTCTTTTAAAATTCTGTTTTATAAAATTCAAAAGGAATGTTTTTATGAAATTATTTATGCCGTATGATTATGTTCTGGTTCATGGGAACTATTTATGAAGAAATTTGGGACATATAACTCCCTCTAATTCATTTTTTATGTTTATATTGGAGGTTGGATGTATGGTTACTCAAGTGTAACTGTGATGGTTACACAATAAGGTAGTTGTGAGGGTCACATTGTAAGGTTGGAGTGAGGGTTAAAAATTATAAGGTAGCCAAAAGTATTACAATATTATGTTAGTAATTACCCAAGATAACTATATGGTTCTATTAATGTTCTATATGTTTTTTTGAAATCTCGTGGAAATCTATTGTTTCACAATGTAAGTTTATATGGGTGAAAATATGTCTTTTTGAAAATGATTTCATACGATACAAGTATTCATGGACTAATGTTTTATTTCTTAATTTTTATATACCTTACTGATATTTTTTTGATAATCCTATATTTTTAAATTATTTTCATAGGTTATAAGGATGTGTAATATAGAGAAGGAATCCATTTTAAATGTTATGAAGATTTTTCAAAGTAAACATGTTTTATTTGAAAAGTTTTACATTTTGGAAGATATGGATAATGTTTTTGTGGTATCTTATCTGTATAAATATGGAATTTTATGTGTGCGTTATATAACAATTATATAAAACTATAAACTTTAAATGATACTCAATGTGAAAGGAAGTTAGTTCTTGACTAAAATTCAAGATTATGTATTATAATAAGGTTGGGTCCTTATAGCTGGTATCAAAGGATGGTTTAGATAACTTTAGGGGTTAGGATGATGTTAATAGAATACAATAAATGATTTTTACTCTATGGTTAATTTTAAATGTTATAGAATTTCAGGAATACCATGTTTCTTTAACTAAGATATGTTTGTTCCAAATGGTTTTCCATAGAAGAAACAGGGAAGTTGAAGTGGAAAGGCACTAACAGAATGATGTCCTTCGGAATCTGCAGCCTAGAACAATATGGATTGGAATCGAGCAGTTTTTGAAAGTAATGGCTTAGCTAATTTAGGAAATAAATAGTGGTTTCATCCATGTAAGAGAAAAACCAAAGGTACAACAAAAAAACATGATGATAATGGAACATTTTATGAGGAAACACCCTCTTGATTTTAGTGGATCTTCTAACCCAATAGCGGCTTCAAGATGGATTAAAGCCCTTGAAAAGATATTCAATTTTATGGGACGTTAAAATAATCAAAAGGTATGTATTTCAATTTATCATTTTTAAGGTGAATATGGTCATTGGTTTTCAATGGTCATGAATATTAGGGATAAATAGGAGATTGATTCCATATAGTGGGATGAATTTAAAATTATTTTCCTTGAAAAATATTTTCCTAAGGTGGTGTGACTTAGGATGGATAAGAAATTAATTGAAGTGAAGTAGAAGGAGAATTATTTACTGGCCGTGTATGAAGAGAACTTCACCCGACTGGTGAAGTATGCTTCAAATCTTATTCTGGATCTTGATAGAAAAATCAACCGCTTTTACTCAGGATTAAAGCCAAGGTATCGAAGGGAATTGGCCTCCCATGAATTCAAAAGTTATGAGAAACTTGTTTAATGTGATGAGAGGGTAGAGATTGAGTTTCTTGATAATCACATGCACTTTGAAAGCAAGGATGAGAAGAGGTCTATATGGCAAGAAATGGGTAAGAATCAATCAAAGAAATTTGATCGTAAGAAATTACAGTTTCCAATTTGTGAAAAGTGAGGGAAAAAGCACCCTGGGGAATGCCTTACCAAAACTGGGAAGTGTTTTTGATGTTGTATGTTTGTAAATATGGCCCAAGATTCTAATGAAAGTTATCCCAAGACTAATCCTAACAGGACAAAATGTATAGTGTTTTAAATGTGGTGAGATGGGTCATTATACAAATACCTTTCCAAAGAAAGATCTGAATGATTCAAAGAATCCATAATATAATAATAAAGGTGTAGTGAGATCCTTTTTGACTACGCTAGTAGACGTAGGTCCATCCAATGAATTTTTATATGGTACCTTGTTTTTTTAGTCAGATTTTTCTAAAGTTTTGTTTGATATGATATCTATACATTCCTTTATTTTTGAGATTTTTTTTTGTAAAATTTGAAATATCACCTCAAAAAATGAGACCAAGACTTATTGTTAAAACACCAGGGGGAAATATTATAATAAATAAGAATTATAATAATCTTTATATTATGGTATTTGGAAGGAATTTACCTGAAAATATTGTTGTTTTTTCCATATTAGTGTTTGATGTCATTATGGTAATGGACTAAATTTATGTTTATCATTCTAAGATTGATTGTAGATCTAAAGAAGTTTTTTTAGAAATATTTTCAGTTGGTATAAATGAATGAACCGTTACAATTGATAACATATCAGGAAGATGAGAAACTATTGAAATATGAAAATGAAATTTATCTTTATCATATTGTTGAAAACAAGGAACTGCTCAAATTAATGATGTGCTAGTGGTAAATGAATACCTTGATGTTTTTCCTGGTGAGTCACCCAATTTCATACCTAATTGGGAATTTTAATTAAAAATTTAATTAGTTACTGATGCTAAGATAATTTCAAAACCCCTATATCAAATAGATCAAATACAACTTATTGAAATGAAAAATTAGTTGTAGGAGTTTATTTATAAAGGCTTCATTCATCCTAGTGCTTTACCATGGGGTGATACTATTTTGTTCATTAAAAATAAAGATGGTTCCATGAGGCATTGCATTAATTATAGAGCCTTGAATAACATCACAATTAAAAATAAGTATCCTTGGCCTCATATTGATGACTTTTTTGATCAGATCTAGGGAGTTTAGTACTTTTCCAATATTGAATCGATATCTAGATACCATCAGCTAAAGGTGAAGAAGGTTGAAGTCTCGAAAATAACTTTTCATACTAGATATGGTCATTATAATTTTTTAGTTATTCTATTTGGGTTAACTAATTCACCTTCTGTATTCATGAATCTTATGAATAGAATATTTTATAAGTTCTTGAATAAGTTTGTGGCTGTGTTTATTGATGAAATTAGGATATTTTATAAGAGTAAATAGGGGCATGAAAAACATATAAGGGTTGTTTTGAAAACCATAATTGATAAGAAACTATATGGAAAATTTATAAAGTGTGATTGTTGGTTGAAAAAAATTTCTTCTCTTGGGAACATTGTAAATAAGGAAGGAATAATAGTTGACCTTACAAAAAAACTGATTGATGAATGTCCAAGACCTACAAATGATACAAAAATTCAATTTTTTCTTGGATTAGAATGTTATTACTGATGGTTTGTTAAAAGCATTGCATGATTATCTGTACCTCTAACTAAGTTAACACAAAAATGGGTTAAATTTGATTGGAAAGAATAATTTGTTGTTTGTTTTCATGTAATGAAGAATAGATTAGTGAATGCTATAGTTTTGGATATGCCTTCCCAAAATGGTGAGTTTTTCATATACAGTGATACTTCATTGAAGGTACTTGGTGGTGTTCTAATGCAGAATGATCATGAAATTTATTATTCTTCAATACAACTAAAAACCCATGAGTTAAATTATCCCACACATTATTTGGAATTGGTAGCTATGGTTTTTGTTTTTAAACTTTTGATGAATAATTTATACAGGGCCAAATGTCAAATATATATTGACCATAAAAGTCTGAAGTATATATTCACTCATATAGAATTAAACATGAGACATAGAAGATGGATTCAATTGATAAAAGATTATAATTTCATGATCAATTACCATCCAGGAAGATCAAAAAAAGTGGGAGATTATTTGAGTCAAAAACATCACACATAATTTACCATGTTACGTTTGGAACAATATCCCTTGATTAATGATTTGATGAATTTTGGAATAGAAGTTTCCGGTGAAGTAAGGACATTAGTTTTGTTTCAGGTTTCAGTGTAGTCATCGTTATCAGATATAATTAAGAAAGAACATAAGGAAGACCATGAGCTATAGAAAAAGGTGGAATTGGTTAAAATGTGCACATTTCTAGAATATAACCTTGATAAATATTGTGTGTTGAGATTTGGAAAAATATTGTGTGTGCCTTGTGATTCCCAGTTGAAGAAAGATTTATTGTGTGAAGCTCATAGTTCTCCATTTTCAGTACATCCTCATAGTACTATGATGTACGAAGACCTTCAAGAGTATTACTGGTGGGATGGAAAGAAAAGAGATATTGTAGATTTTACCATGAAATGTTTGACATTTCAATAGGTTAAAACAGAGCAGCAGTTACCGAAGGGTATGCTTCAGCCTTTTCCAATTCCAGAGTGGAAATGGGAAAATATATCCATGGAATTCATTATGGGGATACCAAAGACTTCATGAGGTAGTAGTTCAATTTGGGTTATTGTTGATTGACTGACTAAATATTCAAATTTCCATCCTATTCAAGATACAATGTCTTTGTATTAGCTTTCTTGATTATACCTCAAAGATATTTTCAGGTTACATGGAGTGCATTTTTCCATTGTATCTGAATGGGATATTAGGTTCACTTCTAATTTTAAAAAGGGACTTCAGAAGTCATTGGGAACAAAATTAAATTCCATTACATCTTTTCATCCTCAATTAGATGGGAATTAAGAACAAACAATTCATAATTTGAAGGATATGCTTCATGCTTGTTCAATGGATTACCAGGGATGTTGGGATCATCATATTTCTTTTTTTTTTAATTTTATTATAATAAAATTTTTCATTCCAGTATACAGATGGGACCTTTTGAGGCATTGTATGGGAAGCGATGTCGATGTCCAACTTTTTTGGGATGAAGTCTAGGAAAGGAAGTTGATGGGACCATAATTAGTAGAGGAAGTGGCTGAGAAAGTGAGGATGATCCGGCAACACATGAGGACAGCTCAGAGTATGCATAAAATTTATGTATACAAGAGAAGAAAAAAAATTCATTTTGAGGAAGGTGATCATTTTTTCTTAGAATATCATTATGGAAAAGTGCTATGTGTTTTGTAAGAGAGGAAATATAAGTCCATAATTCATTGGACCATATGAAATTTTGGAGAAACTTGGACCATTATTCTAATGAGTAGCTTTTCCTATGAGTTTTTCTCAGGTACACAATGTTTTTCATGTTTTGAGGTTGAGAAAGTATGTTCCAGATTCATCTCATGTCTTGAGCCCCGAAGTAGTTCAGCTAGAAGAGAAACTTTCATATGAAGAGAAACCTATTTATATCCCTCATCAAAGAGACCAAGTATTTATGAATAAGGTATTCTACCAGGTAAATCTTTTGTGGTGAAACAACATAGTTGAAGAAGCAACATATGAATCAAAAAATGCTATGAGGGAAAGGTACCCTCACTTATTTAATAACTAAATAAAACTGCGAGGATGAAATTTACAGAAGGTGGGGAGAATGTAACACCCTAAGATTTAAAAAATAAATTGAAATGCATGAATTTTTTTAAGTATATAGTTATAACTAGCCTCTAATCATTATTTTTCTACTTCTATGATTTGAATTTCAAAAAATGGTCATCAACGGTTGTGATCAGCAAGTTATTTGGAGTCTGATAGAACAAACTTGTTTTTTGGTGAATTGTAACATACCTTTTGAATAGTAATATCAATAGTAATATGATCCTTATTAATTGTAAATCATATGATTATTTTATTTTATTAAGGTTATAAGATAATGAGATCTTGATTAATTTTTCAAGGTGATATAAAATTAGTTATAGTTTTAAAATTGTTATTTCTTTGAATAAAGTATGATTTTATTTAAAAATTAAATTAATCATATTTAGAAAATTATTTTCAAAAAATTGTGTTCATTTTTTAATTCTATACTTAAAAAAATGGTTAGGGTGAATTTTTGGTATTCTTATAAAATTCTTGAATTTTTGATGAATAGTAAAATACGATAAATTATGATAAATGATAAATAATTGTTTTATTGCATCATAGGTTATTCAAGGATTATTTAAGCCCACTTAGTTCTAACACACATGAAATTATTACTATTTGGGGTCATATTAATTAATACTATTCATAGTCTTGATAAAAAATATTAAAATAATAATTAAGATAGTGTAAAATCCCTCATCTCCTCCACTATAAATACCACCCTCATTCACCTCTTCCCCTCACACATCTCAAGCCTTGAGCATTGCCTATGTTCTAAAAAATACCCTCCCTAATTCTCTTACCCTTGTCTAAGAAATTATTCTCTCACCAAATGGTCAAAACCAAAGGCCTTAAGGCGGATCTCAAAGAGAAGAGATCAAGAGGTAAAAATCATCTTTATTATTCTTGTGTTTTCTTTTCAATTCATTTTCTTTTCTTATACTATATTATATTCCCCTTATCCAAGAGGAATAAAAGCTCTAGAATCTTATATATTATATATGTTATCATGTTTATGGAAAAAATTCTTCAACATACCTCTTCTCCCCTCGCTCCTCTTATAAAGACACTGTTCGTGACGTGTCATTTACCAAAATCGTGGATGATGTGCTTGATATTTCTACTACATCCTTAAAAGATGATAATAAAATCCTTCAAAATGGTTGAAATAGAATTTAATGTGTATTATGAAACCTATTTTATGTTCTGTAAGGAACTTATATGCATGAAAATAAATTATATAATGAAACAAGTTCATTATTATCGAGGAACCGACAAAAATGATCTAAACAAATATCATTAATGTTTTATCTAATGATTAATCATAATATATGATAACAAAATGATTTGTGGTATAATTATATATTTTGGAAACACATGAATACCATTTTATTCAACTTCTAGAATTTTATTTCCATACAACTAGAAAATCAAATAGAAACTGGCCATGGAAATCATGTAATGAACACACCCGAAACAATGGAAGGAACAAAATACAAGTAACTAAAGGGTGAAATAATGTTTTAAAATGATCATATAAGGTGTTATAAACATGAACATGTTTCTATAAAATACTAATAACACTCTTTTAACCATTTTATAGGAGGTTTAAACAAGTTTTAAGTAAAACAAACCTGAGGTAATGGAATTCTCAACCCAATTTCCATTCTTTGGGTTAACCTTCTACTTCATTATTTATGTGGTATTAAAACTGTTTGTGTGATGAATTTTATTTATATTTTTTTTAATTATGTGTATTTAAAGTGTATATACACATTCCATAAACTTTATTAAGTATCACATCAATTATATGGTATTTGTAAGAGGCCTTTCTTTTAAAATCCTCTTTTAAAATTCTATTTTACAATATTCAAAAGCAATGTTTTCATGGACTTATTAATTTTGTATAATTATATTATAGTTCTTGGGAATTATTTATGAAGAAGGTTGGGACCTATAACTTACTCCAATTCATTGGTTATGTTTAAGTTGGTGGTTGGTTGTATGGTTACTCCAAGTGTAACTACGATGATTACACAATATGGTAGCCGTGAGGGTTACATTATAAGGTAGCCATGAGGGTTAAAAATTATAAGGTATCCAAAAGGGTTAAAAGATTATGTAAGTAATTACCCAAGATACCTTTATGGTTCTATTTATGATATATATGTTTTGTGGAAATCTTTTGGAAATCTCAAGTTTCACAAAGTATGTTTATATGGGTGAAAAGTATGTATTTTTGAAAATAAATTCATACATTACAAGTTTCCATGGGATAATATTTTATTTCATACTTTTAATATCCCTTATTGAGCATTTTTTTATCATCAAAAGTTTTTAAATCATTTTCACAGGTTATAAGGATGTATAAGACAAATAATTAAACCAAGTTAAATGTTATAAAGATTTTTCAAAGAAAACATGTTTTATTTGACAATTTTTATATTTTGGAAGATATGGATTCTGTTTTTGTGGTATCTACTCTCTATAAATATAGAATTTTATGTATTTTTTATATCTTAGTTCTCTAAAACTCTAAACTTGAAAAGATCCTCAATGTGAATGGAAGTGAGTTATTGACTAAAATTCAAGATTATGTATTATAATAAGGTCGGGTACTTATAGTCATTTCCACAATGGTTCAGTTCGGTGCACAATGTGTTCCATGTAACATAGTTAAAAAAGTATTAGACTGATCCTATACATTTGATCAGATGTTATCACGTTGACCTAGATATGGATGTTTTATTGGTACATATCTAGGTGCAGTTTGTGGATAATAAATAGAAAGTATTGCATGGAATAAGAATCAGTCTAGTGAGGGTTTTAAGGAAAAATGGTTAGATTCAGGAAGAGACTTGGGAAAGTGAGAAGGAAATGAAATAGCAATGGCTAGAACTCCTTCAGGGCATTGATCGCTTTCAACATTCTGGGGACAGAAAGACCAATGGTGGGGAGAATGTATTACCTTTGATTTTTGGAATTTATCCCTTCACTTATTCTTTTCATATGTTTAAAGGTTATGTGGGAAGTTAGGGGAGAAATTGGATTACTTTTGGATGGTTTTGGGTAAAAAAGGGGGTGCACAGTCAGCACACAGTTTGGAAAAACCATGTAGCCAAACCATGTAAGGCCAAAACTAATTCCCTATCTTTGTGGTTAAAATTCAGTTTGTCCATCTATTTAAACTATTTCTACCCAAATCAAACCTAAATCTAGTTTTTTCTCCCCCAAAGGAAAAATGAGGTTCTCCCATCGATTTGGAAGCAATCCGAACATGTTCCTTGGAAAAGCAAAGGCAAATTCTTGCCGTAAGTGCTCGTTCTTTATCATTTTCTTCACGGTTTCTTAGATCTACTCCTAATTTCATTACTTTTTCTTATATCCATATCCCATGTGGGTAGATATTGTTTTTTTAGGCCAAATAAGGTTATATATGGTGTTTTTCATGATACGAGAGGAGATCTTGGGTAGTTTCTTGGAATCTTAACCCAGATTCTTGACCATTCTACATCCATTCTCTCTTTTTGTCGAAATGAGAAAGGTAAGTGGATTCACTCTCATATCCACTTTCTATAATTTATTTTCATGCATTAAAATTAAGTTTTTTATGAAAATTTAAATGTTTTTTTTCTTTTGTATAATTGTTAATCCCTCTTTATTGACAGGTGGTGGGGAACGAGGAAAATTAGGGCCTAGTTTGTTATTTTAAATGGGGTTTTTTGAATTATGGATCTTCTAGAATTTTGTAAACATGATTTATTTAGATTTTTTTGTATACATATGTATTTTTTGAAATTTTTTAAGGTTTTGAAATTAGATGTTTGGAATGTTTTCAATAAACTATCATTTTTTATTAAAAGAGGTGAAATTGTTTGAAATTGGATTTGGTTTTTAGAAAACATGTAATGAATATCATTTTGAAATAATAGAAATGGTTGAAATATGAACATGTTCTTGGTAAAAAATGTTAAATGTAACATAAGGAATAATTACCTTCGGATGACTTTGTAGATCGACGAGAAACCGTTCATGAGTATGGAACTGTCAAAACGATGCATGCATTTTTGATAGTTGTTGTTGTATAGAGTTTATTAGTTTGACAAATTAGTTTTCATAAATAATTTTAAAGATTTATTTAAATGCTTAGATGAAGTATAGTTTTCATGAAAATTGGTTCACATGGTTTATTTTGTATTTAGTTATAAATTGGTTTGAGAAGTGTTTATATTTAGTTATAAAATGTTTTTAAAAATTCTTTTATAGACATTGTTTTATATTAATGTGGCTAAATATTTTATCCTAGTGGAGTGATAATGGATGTTTTTGGGAAATAATACTTAGTTTTATACTCACCACTTCTTTTTAACTTTGGATATTTTGAATATATCATCATCTGGTACGTGGGAAAAGGTAGGGTGAAACAAGTTTTTAGCTCTCCTTCTTGAGTTGTTGAGTTGTCTGGTGGTGGTGGAGAACAGAGATGGTAGATCCTAGAGACTTTTGGTTATTTTTGTTTATTTTTAAGTGATCTTAAACTATTAGTTTTATTTATATTTTTATTCCACTGTAGGAATTTTTTTGGGCCCGCTATGGCATAAAAGATTTTCTAAATTGTCATTATTTTGTTCACGCGTCATATAGAATTTTTGGATTGTGGTTGGTTGGTTTATAGTTTATCATTAAAAGGGTAAATCATCCCCCACTAGAGTATGAAATCCATTGACATTTATTTCCAGTCTTTTTCTTCTTGAGGATGTTTCCTAAGGTCTAGTAATGATACATTGTGTTCTCAATCCAATTAGAATGAGTAGGTCATTAAAAAATTGATTATTGTTGATTCCAAATTTCTATGAATTGTGTCTTTTTTATAAAAAATCCTTATTCAATAAATCACATTTTAGGTTCTTTGACCAATTGGGTATTAATTTCCTATGTTATGGGTATTCTCTCACACAATTATACTTATCTTATACTTACTTATGTTATACAATTACTTTCTCCCATGTTTAACCTTTATGAGCATATGAGCTCACCATTTATTTTTATTCCACTACCCTTAGGTTATAAAGAAATGTATTACGTTGGATATGTCTAAGATGAGTAATATTTGGGAAGAAAATTTTGGTGGATATTGAAGGTCACTCATGGAATAGTCCAGTTATGTATATAGTCTTAAAATTACAAAAGACTTTATATTTATTGGAATAAATTATTATGTCAAATATCATGTTTTTATCAAAGTGATTAAATATTTTTGTACATTATGCTCGGTCACCTTAGTGGGTATATGTATAAGGTTTAGATATTTATCTAGAGATTGTTTTTGAGTATTGAGAGCATGAAACATATAAAAACCTATTATAAACCAATGTGATATAGGATGAAACTAGATTTTAAAAGGATGATAATAAGGTTCCATACATTAGGATATATTGTTAATTATTTTAATTTTTATATGATTACTCACTCTTATTAATGTTTATTCATACTCACACTAACGTTTTTAGTGTAATATGTTTCTAAGAATGTGAATAAAATAGATAATGGTACATTTTTTTATCATTAAATATAATTGTTATATTTTTTATGGTTATATACACTATATTACATCTGAATAGTTTTCTTGGAGTATAAATTCAGCAACTCAATGTTTAGATGATCAATTAATGGTGAAAACACCTAATGGTTTGATTATTTAATCTATACACAATATATCAACTATGATAGAATGTTTTTGTTAATGTGTTCCATGTAAATCTTTTTATTCTTCCACTAATTAAATTTAATGATATTTTTTGTGTATTCGATATCTCTATATTGAGATAATAATAATTATTGAGTAAGGAAAGTAATTTGGTACTTTTAATAAATCTATCCACATCTATCGGTGCATGCATGAATTATAACTTCTAATGGAAATTAATTCAATCATAAATATCTTCATAAATATTGATTTTAGATATTTATATCAAATGTTTAGGGAGAAACTCACTATTAATTATATTCCTATTATTTATGAATATGATAATTTATATCCTAATTAGTTTTATAGTCATCCATTGAATCTTTATGTTGTGTTTTCTATAGAATAAATACATATTAGAAACCTATTTTAAATAATCCATAGAATGAACCCAATTGAGAAGTATGAATTGAATAAGTAAATCTAGGACAATCTAGAAAATAGATTCATATGACCTAGTTCATCCCCATAGAGTTCATCAGTTCTTTTTCAGAAGAACATGGGATAATGATCCTTCTTATTTATTATTGAGAACATTACAAAATAACTATAAAGAACAAATACCCTCTACTACATATTGACAAAATTTTTGACCAATAAAACATAGTTCAAATACTTTTCTATGATTCATATTTGATCAATATATCAGTATTGATGGACTAATATAGAGGATATACCCATAGAATCATTCCATATGAGTTCAAGATATTATAAATTTATGATGATATTATTTTTATATACTAATGGCCCAACATTCATTTTCTATCTATTGAATATAGTTTATATTGAATACCTTAATCTATTTATGGTAGTCTTTATTAATGATATTATCTTATTATATAATAGAAATGAAGATGATTTTAATGAATAAATTAAGAGGGTATAATTGTTTTCTAAATTTATCATGTTTCATTTTAGGATATATAAAATATATTTTTGTGGTAAAAAATTAAAATAAGCTGATGTTATTTAATAATGTCATAGAATATATATTTTAATTGATATCCATAGTTATCTTGGACAAGTTAAATACCATATATGATTTTGGAGAATTTTATCATGGCTATCAGATTAACTAACCATGTTTTAGTGGAGGGATTCATGTTCCTTTGGATATATGAATTTAAAGAAAATTTTATATAATTGAATAAATTTTTACTCTGTTAATATGGTATCACAATAACCTATAGTGTAAATGGGTTTGAGTTATATATTGATGCATAAAATATGGTATTGGGATGCATTGTCATGAAAAATATCATCGTAGTAGTGTATGACTCAAACTAATTAATGATTCATGTGAAAAATTACCCAAATCCTCTTGTTGAGTTAGAATTAGTATGTTTTATATAAATATATAGAGTAACTATATTTATAGTGAACAATTATATATAAATATCGATCATACTATTTTGAAGTATTTATTAAAAAATAAAGAGATAAAAATGTTCCAAAAGAGATGCTGATATTAAATTAATGATTATTATGGATTAATACAATACCACCATAGGTAGGATCATAATCTTTATGAATCTTTAATCTTGAATTAAACTTTTATCTTGTCAATTTTTATGATTGAAAATTTTCCAATACATACATATTTTTAGAGGATGGACATTTAAATAACGATGGAAGAGGAGAAATCATATACTCAATTGAATGTTAATCCATCAATTCATGTTAATATTAAAAAGGTACAAAAAGAGGATATGGTATTGGAAATTATGGTTATATGTATTCTAGAGTTTAGTTATGAAAATGAAGTAATGATAAGATTTGGGAACTAAATATCTTATCAATGAATAATATAATTAGAGAATGATAAATTAGATGAAAAATATAACTCATCATTATATATCCATCATTGATTTTGAAAAGAAATATATTGATATCAAGTATAATTTTATGGGGTATAAAATTTATAGTATTATTATATTATATATATATATATATTGATTCTTGGTATGTCATTATGTAATGTATAAACATCAAAAGTCTAAGGGGATGATGTAACCATTACCCATGACTATAAAAAAATGGAAAATTATCATAATATATTTCAACATATAACTCACCAATAAACAAAAAGGACATAATTCCATTTGGTTTATAGTTGATCACTTTATGAATTTTCCACATTCCATTTCTATCATAGAATATTTCTCACTTGATCAACATGTAATGATATATATTAAGAAATTGTAAATGAAGTGTGGAGTACTACTCTCAATCATATCTAATTGATATTTGAGGATTATTTAAAAGTTTTGTAGAATTATTCATAAACAATTTTATAAAAAATGAGCTTCAGAAGTACATATCATCTTATTATAGATACATAGTCCAATAGGATCATTAAAATCATAGATTATATGTTTAGATCATTCTATAAATATTTCAAAGGTAGTTGGGATCAACACCTTATTCAAGTAGAATTTTCATAGTATAAAATCTTTCACATGATCTTAAATATTTATAATTATGATATTTTCTACAAACTGATGTTAAAAACATTAACATGTTAGAATAAAGTTTGAGAATAAAATCTATTGGGACCTATGCTAGCTGAGGAAATGGTATAAAAATTCACATCCCTTCAACCGAACATCTAGGAATCCCAGAGTCATCATAATAATTATGCTAATAAACATTTATGGGATCTATAGATTAGTGTTGTAAATATGGTATTCATATATACATCTCCATGGGAAAAGGTTATAAGATTTATAATTAATTGGAATGTCAGTTCTAGATATATCAATCCTTATAAAATTCGCAAACTTTTTTGGATGATATGATTCACATGGAGCTTCCAGAAAACCCCAATAAATTTAATGATGTATCCATGTGTCAATTTTTTGAAAGTAAAAACCCAATCATTAAAAATTAACAAACTAAGGGGTTGATAATAGGAGGATAATATTTCATATGTGGAATAACTGGTTGAGAATTCTTATCAAATAAATAATGTTCTAAAAAATAATACTACTAAACTAATCAATGTTTTACGGAAGAACCATAAATATATGAAAATTACATGGTAAGTTGAGTATATAACAAGGAAAAAATATCCTCATCTATGTCCACTATAATAATGGAATTTCTAGTCAAAAATTCCTTCAATGGGTCTATAATGTAACACCCCTAGATTTTGGAATATATATCTCTTTCAGAAATTCAATGAATTTTATAGTATATGATGAACACAATGTCGAACATACTTAAATAATGATTTATTAAAATATTAAATTAAATATTTTTTATAAAGTTATGTCAAATTGCAGTAAAAAATTCTTTTCAAATCAAAATCAATTAAGGAAATACAATTGATACCAATGAGAATATGTTGAAGTATTTTTTTGGATTATTATTTTTTGTTAAATTTAATATTTTTTAGGAATTATATAAATAATATTTATTGGTAAAAGTGGTGAAACAATTAAGAAATTCAATTAAGGTGGTCTATATAATGTTCATTTAATGATATGGAATACTGGTCAAATAATTCTGGGATAAACATAAATATTTTATTTACATACATTATTTTGTTTTTATATGTTATAATTTTAAATTTTATTTCTCAATTTATGAGTATTAATGTTATAAAACATTATCGATTAATAGGAATATAAAAATGAATGGTCATTCATTAATTGATTAATTTTTTTTTAAAAAAATGTTAAAAACGTTCATTGGTAGGAGGATATATTTTGTGAAAATATTTTTTTTACATAATTTATTTTATCATAATAAATAAATTAATATCTATTTATCAATAATTTTTTTAAAAATTTATATAATATACTAAATAAAATAAAATAAAATTCAACTAATGGCTGTTACTAGGAAAGTAATGAGAATATAATTTATTTTATTCTTAAAAACTGATTGTTGAAAAAATATTTTTTTGTTTTGTATGTGGATATTTAGAAAAATTTTATTATGATTATAAATTAAATCATATAAAATGGATTCAATATTTAAAATCAAAATTATAAAAAAATTTAAAACAATTTATTTCTTTATCATAAAAATCAGATACCTTGGTAAAACATTTTTCACCGATAAAAAGGTAAAAATGGACTTACAATTTCAATATAATTGTTTAAAGATTCAAGATATCATTAAAAATTATCATTAATTTTATTTTTTGATTGTATTTAGACATACCTCACTTTAAACTGAAAAATTATATGTTTTGGGTCCCCTCTAATTGGGAAATAAATTTATTATATTTAATGATTTGTAATATTTACAAGGGTTCGACCTTCATCAATATTAAAAAGATATCCTCCTATTCTCACTTATTTATACCACATGAGAACTTTAGATTACTAATGATATATAGAAATACCATCCCTACATGTTGGAAAAAAATCCCTAAAGGTAACATTCTAGCATTTTTGGGTTGATTGTGTTTATTGAAAAAGCATGTTTTTATGGTGAATTGTCAAGTTCCATAGATGTTTTTGACAATCCATGTTGAAAAAGAACCATGAAAAAGGAATGGATGAACTCGAGGCAGTACAAAAGAATAAATACAAGGTGGATCCATTTTCCAATGTTTTCCAAATTTTTGGTGTCCAAAATTTGGTATTTGGTGAGCATCATGAAAAGTGGATTTCCTTGAAAATCTCATAAAAATATGGAAAAGTAATGAGTTTCATGAAGATATGCTTCATGAACTGGATTTGGCAGACTGGAATAATGTTGATGGTGAACTCTACGATTACAACGAGCTTTGCGAACAATAGAGGTGAAGATCATTGTGAGGGAGCATTATGGTGGCAGTGAAAAGGAATTTATGGAACACTCCGTAGTTATGAAGAGCTCTACAATCCGAAAATTTCCGTTGGGATTTGCGATTTGGAGAGAATTTTGGCAGGAATTTCGGAGCTTTGTGATTTGAGTTGACATGGCGCTAACTTTGTGCAGAAGGTTCTTGACTTGGTGGAATCTCTTAAAAATAGACCTCGACCCCCTCGAGAGAATTAAAGAGTTTTCCAAGAAAAATTTGTAGCTCTCAAATCGCAAAGGAGGTCCACGGAGGTAGTGTGCTTTGCGAAATATAAGAGCTTCACGGTGGATAATCTAGCTCCGTGAAAGAGGTGTGTTCCATGTTGGCTCAGTTAGATTAATGAAGGAAGTTTCTTTGTGACAACTTGAGCTTTGCGACAGCCTAAGCTCTGTGAAGTCTTGAGCTCTGCGAAGCAGTGTACGCTGCGAAGTAGTGACCTCTTCCAAGGTTTGTGCTTTACGAAGAGGCAGAGACTTCGCGAAGTCTTGTTTGAGCTTTGTGAAATTGAGATCTTCATGAAGTAGGGAGCTTTAAAAAGGTATTTCCAAAGGTTTCTACCTAGTGAACAGTGAAAAATGGGTATTCATCAGTGGATGAAATATGTACTATAATATAAAATCTACATACAGTCAATGATGCACTCATTAGAGACAATGAAAGGACCTACAAGTCTTTAAATTGTGACTGGATCTTCTAAATAAGCAATGAGCTCACTTCATTTGAAAGAGAAATGAGTTCTCAAATTATGAATGGTTATAAACCAGGAGTGGTATTAAGTCCTGTTCGAACTCATAAACAACAGTGCACTTATAGTGGATTTGGTATATCAATATATTGTTGGTGTATGCTCCTTGGATGTATCCTAGTGAGGGTGAACCAAGTAAAATTGATGTGTCCTATACATGATTTAATATTTTTTCATAATCTACAATGATAAGGAGATAGAAGAGTGTTTTTTCTAACAAAGAAACAAGATCAAAGGGGCAGTTTTTTTAATCTATCATACCCTGACTCACCTCCCCTCTCAGGGTATATAGCCTATTGGAATTAACAATTTCTATCAAAGGGAAAGGTTGATATCAGTGTTTCTCTCTCAAATGGAGGTCACCAATCATAAAGGGATTATAATCTTTAACGAGAACAATTTTCATCTATAGAAGAATCAGATGCAACACTACCTCCAATCTTTGGTAATCGATGTGTTCACAATAGAAATTCATGGTATAACAGTCAATATTAAAGTGATGCTTTATCAGAAGCTGAGTAGAGAGAATTGGATGCTGATGATAAAGGAATCAATGCTTTAGGGGGAGACCTATCTAATGCTATATATATGAAGCTGATGTCGTGAAAAAAATCACATGCCATATGGGAAAAACTTTTGAACATATATGAAGGAGATTCAAAGGTCAGAGAAGAAAATATGAAAGTGTTGTGGAACAAGTATAAAGATCCTAGAATGATCCTGAATGATTCTGTTGATACATTCTTTGATAGGGTAAATGTTTTAGTGGAAGACATGTGATGTCTTGGTGAAGTCATTGAAGACATAAAGATTTTGAAACACATACTAAGGAAACATACACCTAACTTTAATCAAAAGGTTTCAATAATGGAAGATAAGGATATGAAAGGGTTGACACTGGATAACTTTCATAGTACCCTTGTAGCATATGAAATGAGAAATTATGATAATGATGTTGTGGAAAAGGGGAAATCCAAATAGGTGGCATTCAATTCCATGAAGAAGATCACTATTGAAGATTCTCAAGGAGAAAAAGAGACAAATGAGGTGATGTCATTCCTTTCCTCAAATCTTCAAAGTGGAAAAGGAAAGTTTAAAGGGAAACTTCCACTTGCCTGCATTAGATGCAGAAAGGTTGGTCATCTTATAGCAAGGTTCCCAAAATAGTTCCTAGAAGATGATGATGTCGATGAATACGAAGTTCCCAAGAAGAAGTCTTAGGCCTATGTGAAAGGTAAGAAATAGTTCAAGAGAAATTTCTTTAAAAATAAGAATCTTCTTTCACAAGAATGTGATAGTTCAAGTGAGTTTGAAGTTGAGGAGTTTGAATAGATATAAAACTAAAAAGATCGTAAAGAAAATGCTATGGTGGCAGTTATTGGTAGTACTCAAAAAAAGGAAGAAACCAACATTGATGAGGAAGAAGAATTTGAAGGAAGAGTTGATATTCAAGCTAAGTTGGAGGCTTCTCTTGAAGAGATAGATGTTTGGAGAGCCAAAACAAAGAAATCCAACAAAGTAGTTCATGAAGCCAAACTCTATATGCAATAGCAAGAAGAAGAGAAATCTGAGTTGATGGAAGAAATTGAGAAACTCAATTCATCAACACTAGAGGAATTAGAATCAGTTAGTGAGTATAAATTCAAGTTTTATGAACTGAAAAGGGAGATTGATGACTTTAATACCACAATGAAATATAAAATCAAGAGTATCTAAGATCTTGAAGGAGAAGTTGTCGGTTTTCAAAAAAAGGTTAAGGATCATGAAAAACTCTTGACTCCTACTGCAACATTAGGAAAGTAGATCACTTAGAAATCCAAGAAGCTGAAAGTGGAGCATAGTGGTTCTATAGAAAAGAATAATCAATTATGTTCAGATGCTAATATGAATGTGGGGCTTGACCAAAAATAAAAAGTTGTGAAAATTGAAGTTAGACCACAGGCACCGGTTCCGAGATTGAAGGTTGATTTGGGCACAAAGTAGAATAAGAATATTCGGAGATCCTAAGGGGAAACATGTAATGCAGATGTGACACATAGGAATGCACTCTATATCAGGTGTTTTTGTTGTGGAAAGATGGGGAATTCACAATATGTGTGTTCCATAGCCAAGAGATATCGAAGGGCACAAGAAAAACAGTGGTATCCAAATAGATCTCGATATTATAGAACATCCTTTGAGGGAAATTATTTTTGGTGTGTAGAATTTTAGAACATGGATAGATATTGTACATCAACCATGAATAGGAATATTCCATGGCCGAATCAAAGTATTTGAAAGCATCAAATCAACAAACCAACACGTGAGTTAAAAATGAAAAATTGATTTTCAGATCTACAGGATGAATTTAGGCCATCACACTCTGAGGAAGATCATGATTTTCAACCTACACTGAGAGTGAGATCAAAGACATGGATAAAAAAGAAAAAGGATGAAAAGGCAGTGGGGGCCCAAATTGACCTTAAATCATCAGATCGTTTTAGTGTTTGGATATTTAATAGTGGGTGAACATCCCACATGACAGGTAATAAGGATCTTGATACAAGTATAAAATATGAAAATAATGATTTTTCAAGTTTGGAAATGATGAAGTCCTGAAGATTATTGGATTCGGAAAGGCCAAGTTTTGGGGCAAATAAATGAGACGTGCTGAGGTATTAGTAGTAGAAGGTCTCAATCACAATTTTCATAGCGTCATTCAGCTATGTGACTCACGAATTCTATAAGGTTTACTAAGAAGATGTGTATTATCAAAGGAAAAGATGGTGTATTGGTTCTATAGGGAAAAAGAAAAAAGGAAAATCTTTACCTGGTAAGTGGAGAAGAAGATATGTGCTTTCTGTTCAGAGAGAAAGAAAACAAGATGTGACATAAACGACTTGGTGATCTATGCCAACCATCCCTAGAAGATCTAGTAAAGTGTGATGCAGCAAAATACCTCCCAAAGCTATCACATTATCATACTCATACATGTGATTCATGTCAATAAGGGAAGATCATGAGAAATAAGTACAAGGAAAAGGAAAAGAAATCAACAAGAGTGCTTAAATTGGAGACTGCTGATGTTTGTGGACTTATTGAACCTAGAGACAATGATGGAAAGAGGTACTATGTTCTCTTTATTGATGAATATAGTAGAATGGCATGGGTATTCATCATTTAACATAAGTCTGATGTTTTCAATTTCCTAAAGTAGTACCAAAGAGAGTGTGAAAGGATGCTTGGATAGAAAATTTTGAAGTTTCGTACTGATAGTGGTATGGAATTCACAAATAGTCAGGTAGAGGACTATATCAAGAAACATGAGATAATGAATAAAGTTTATTCATCAAGAAATACACAAAATAATTTAGTGGTCGAAAGGAAAAATTGGATCATCAACAACATGTCTAGGAAAATGATTATTGAAAAACACCTACCAGATAAATTTTTCGAGGAAGTAGTTTTAACATTAATATACATTTATAACAGAGATATTTTGTGTCCAAAGGATGGAAAGTCTCCGTATGAGATTTTTTATGGAGAAAAACCAACAGTGACATATTTTCAGATATTTGGAAGTAAGTGATTTATTCTCAACAAAGAAAAAAATAGGAAATTTGAGTCATGAGAAGATGAGGGGATATTTATTGGCTACTCCAAAAAACAAATACAAGTGTTTTAACAAAAGGATGGGAAAATTATTTGAGAGCAATGATGTCACTGTATTAGAGAATGAAGAGATCATTCTATAGTACAATGAACAATTTCCTGATGAAAGTGGTGAGGAGGAAAGAAATGCAGGGGGAACAAAAGTGGATGATGTTGATTCAGAAGATGATAATGATGATGAGAATGAGGATGTAAAATCCACATCTGCACAAAAGTCAAGGAGTCAAGATGAAATTGATGGGAAAAATATCATTGGTGATCCATCAGCTCCAGTTCAGACAAGAATAAAGAAATCATTGTTGTAGATATCTTTCCGATCTCAGGTAGAGTCTAAATGATTTGCCGATGCAACTGAATATGAAAACTGGGTTCAAGGTATGAATGAAGAGCTAAATCAGATTGAGAAGAATCAGACATGAGAGATTGTTTCGAGGCCAGTAAATAAGAATTTTATTGGGGCTAAATGAGTCTTTCGCAAGAAGATAAATGAAGATGACACAATGATTCAAAAAAAATCATGACTAGTGTGTAAAGGATACTTCCCGATAGAGGTTATTGATGTCGATGAGACATTCACACCTATTGCAAGGCTGGAAACAATCAGATTATTCTTGGCCATTGTAGTGAAACAAAAGTTAAAGGTTTTCTAGATGGATGTCAAATCTGCATTTTTGAACAAGATCCTAGAAGAAGAAGTTTATATTGAGCAGCGAGATGGTTTTCTCATTAATGAATATGAGAACAAGGTTTGTCAGTTGTATAAAGCACTATATGGGATGAAACAAGCACCAAAAGCATGGTACTCAAGGCTTGATCAGTATTTGAAGAAGTTTGGTTTTATGTATGGTGGAGTTGATTACAATATCTATTTCAACAGTGATAGTAATTAAAGAATGATCGTTCTGGTTTATGTTAGTGAAATACTATTTGGTGGATCAAATGAAGATCATTGCAGACATTTTTACAAATTCATGAAAAGTGAGTTCAAAATGTCAATGATTGGAGAGGTGATTTTTTTCTTAGTTTACAGGTGACACATGGAAAAAATGACACATTCATTTCTCAATCCAAATATGACAACGAGGTTCTGAAAATATTTGGAATGGAAAATTCCAAGGAGATGAGGAATCCGGTTGCTACCTGAATGAGATTATCAAAAGATGATGATGGTAAGGTAGTTAATGTAACAGAATATAGGTAGGTTATTGGAAGTTTACTGTACATGATAGTGACAAGACCTGATATTGTGTTCGCCGCATGCCAAGAAACGTGATATCAAAGAAATACCAAGGAAAGACACATGATTGAAGTGAAAATAATACTTTGTTATATCAAAGGAAAAGTGGATTTTAATTTGACGTATAATGAGAAATATCAGCCAGAGTTTTTGGGATATATATATGCAGATTGGGTAGGTTCAGCAGATGACAAAAAATCAACATTAGGGGTGATTTTTATCTTGGTGGTTTTTGTATATCTTGACTAAGCAATAAGAAATATTTCATTTCATTAAGCACCATAGAAGCTGAGTATATTTCTGACACTCAAGAATGAACACAGTTATTGTAGATGGAGAAAATTCTCAATGATATGGGCATTGAAGTGATATATCTGATCAGAATCCAATGTGATAATTCAAGTGCTCTCAAACATAGAAAAAATTCATTCCATCACTCAAGGAAAAAACACATTGAGATCAAATACCATTTTATCAAGGAGAAGGTGGATTAAGGGCTAGTGAAGTTAGTGTATGTGACTATGAAGTTATAGGTTGAAAAAATTCTGACAAAGGATTTATATAAGAAATATTTTGAGAGACATCTACGGGCTCTAGGAGTCTAGTTGACTCCTTGCACTTGAAAAAGTTTGAATATGGTCCCCCTATCCCGGAGGTATGATGTGTTTTTCCCTAATGTGCTAATATGTGTTCTTTCCAATTTTTCAAACCATGAAGGGGTGACCTTTGGGTTTGTTGAAAAAGGAAGAGATTAATATTTTACTATTAAATGAGAGAAAATGACTTTGGAAAGACATGGGGAGAAGCTGACAGGTGGATCAACAAGATATGGGGATCAAGGAGATATGAGGAGAGTTTTAAATATGATGTTGATTGAAGTGATAGATCAATGTTCGATACCACAATAGATGAATTTCATGATGAAATAAGTTTATTGGTATCATTATGGTATCAACAATTGCTGTCAAAAATAAATCGATTCATTGATGAAATTTTCATACTACTATTTTTTCTCATGCCGAGTTTTCTCAAGTGGGCTTAGAGTATGGGGTGAGTGAATATTTGGTCGCTATATTAATCAAAAGAGGATAATGATGGTAGATGATGGAAGGAAATTTAGTGAGGTATCAAAGTGCATAGAATCGTTACGAGAAGAGATGTCAACAAACCCAAAGGGGGAGATTGTTGGGAAAAAATCCCACAAGGTAACATTATAGCATTTTTGGGTTGATTGTGTTTTTTGACAAAGTAGGTTTTCATGGTGAATTGTCAAGTTCCAGATATTTTGTTGAAAATTAATGTTGAAAAAGAACCACGAAAAAGGAATAGATGAACATGAGGTGGTAAAAAAGAACAGATACAAGGTGCCACCGTTTTCCAGTGTTTGCTAAATTTTTGGGGTCCAAAATTTGAGATTTGGTGAGCATCACGAAAAGTGGATTTCCTTGAATATATCATCAAAATATAGTAAAGGCATGAGTTTCAAGAATATAGGCTTCATGAAGTGGATTTCATAGAGATTGGAAGAATATTTACGGTGAGATCTGCGATTACGACGAGCTTTGCGAATAGTACAGGTGAAGAGAATTATGAGGGGGCATTTTAGCAGTAATGTAAAGGAATTGACAGAATGATCAGTGGTTACAATGAGCTCTGTGATCTGAAAATTGTTGTAGTTATTCGATATTTAGAGATAATTTGAGTGAGAATTTTAGAGCTTTGTTATTTGAGCTGCAATGGTGTTGACTTTGCGCAGAAGGTTCTCGATTCAGTGAAATCGCCTATAAATTGACCTCAACCCCCTCGAGAGAAGTAGAGAGTTTTTAGAGACCATTTTTTAGCTCTAAAATTGAAAAGGAGGTTCGCGGAGGTAGTGTGCTTCATGAAATATAGGAGATTCACGATGGCTAATATTACTCCAAGAAAGAGCCGTGTTTCGCATTGGCTCAGTGAGCTTTGTGGAGGAAGTCGCTTTGCGACAACTTGAGATCTGTGATAGCCTAAGCTCTACAAAGGATTGAGCATTGCGAAGTAGTGTTCTCTACGAAGTAGGGAGATCTCTAAAGGTTTGTTCTTTGCGAAGATCCAGGTACTTCATGAAGGATTGTTTTTGAGATTTGAGAAATTGGGAGCTTTGTGAGGTATGGATCTTTACGAAGGTATTTCCAATTGTTGTTTCCCAATAAACAATGGAAAAGGGGTATTCATCAATGGATGAAATTTAGACTTCAACATAGCATCTACATACAGTGAAGGATACACCCATTAGAGATAATTAAACTACCTACAAGTATTTAAACTATAGTTGGATCTTCTGAAGAAGCAGTGAGAGCACTTCAGTTGAGAGAGTAGTGAGTTCTCAAATTGTGAATAGTTGTAAATCAGGAGGGGCAGTGAGTCCGCTTAAAAATTGAAAACAACAGTTCACTTATAGTGGAATTGGTACATCAATATATTGTTAGTGTATGATCATTGTATGTAGACTAGTGTGGGTGAACCAAGTAAAATTACTGTATCCTCTTCATTCTTTAAGATTTGTTCATACTCTGTAACGAGGAGAGAGAAGTGAGTTTTTTATAACAATAAAAAAAGATTAAAGGGGCAATTGTTTTAATATATAATACCCTGATTCACCCCTACCATGATATCTAGCCTAGTGTACCTAACAATACACCCATATCCATGACCTAGAAGTAATTTTATTCCAAAAATATCCATCCATGAATCCTTACAGTGTTTTTCAAAGGAGATTATAAATGAAAGAAGTATATATTTTTATCGACCATTTCGAGGAATAATTCTTCTTAAACATCCTCCAACCTTTACATAACTATTATACCATAATAAAATATGTATATTAAATATATTTATTTTTTATGTTACTTTTAAAATGAATTTCTATATCCTTTAAATCTAATTTAAAATGAATATTTTTCTCTTGCGAACGTTCAAACTACTGCCAAAATGAAGCGATGAAATAAATTATTCTTCACCACCCATTTATGTTTTTTTATTTTAAATCATTTAATGAATATAAATGATTTTTATAAAAAAATTATACCACAATAAATATAATAAATTATTTACCATTCTTTATTTCTATCCATTGAAAAATGAAAACATCACTTGGGTGTATGTATGGACTACCATCTATATGAAGTTATATAATTCATTTTTCATGAGTAACATACATGATTTTTTATAAAATATTAATAATAAATAAATATAATATTTATTACATGATTAATATAATTGAAATGACGAAACTATAAACATGGTGTAAGCAAAGGAACCATGAGGCTGAAATAAGCATGAAAAACTGAATAAATAACACCCAATTATTAATTTAATTATAGAATTGGTAATTAATTTGTAATTAGTATGTATAAGTGATGGATATGTAATAATATATGTAACAATATGGTTTTGTTACAAATTTACAATGAATCTAAATTTATTATATTGGAGGTTAGAGTTCGTATGAAGAAATTTGTGACTTGAGGTAAGTGTTTATTTTATAATCTAATTTTTAATTGGGATTTCACATGTTTAATTTACTCTTGAGGAAATTGTATTTCATATCTTTATATCACATATATTTCCTTCTCATTTGGTAATTTATATTGTTTTCATGTATTATTTAATTTTTTACCACTATTTTTGAAACACCTATAAATTTCAGTATGTAATTTTCTTTCAAATAAATAATATATTGAAAATATTTTTTCACACTCAACATTGAACTGAGAAAAAATTATGATTAATTTCAAAAGTATAATATTATAATTATTATATATGATAGTTATAATATGATTTTTTAGTTAGGGTTTATAAATAAAAATAACAAAATATTGAAATCTATGTAGAAAGTAGAAGAATGTATATATATACATTAATATTGGAATAATTTTGTCCCAAATAATATTTTTTATATTATGTGATATATTATTTAGAATAATTTCAATAAATTTTACAATTATAATTTTTTAAAAAGAACATAACTTTTTTATTATAATTTTCAAGATTATATTGGTGCGTTTTTTGTGATTTTTGTAATGTAGTTGGTTTTTTTGGTAAATAATAAATGATACAGTTTATTCCTACATTATGGAATATATGAAATTATCATAAAATATATATGAATATAAAAAATATAAAAAATAATTTCTTAATATCCATTTGATAAATAAATTTATACCTTTAAAAATACTAACTCGGATTTATAAAACCTATTTTAAGCATTTTACAAACTTTTCAATATTTTTCTAAGAAGAACTATTTTCTACGATTTTTTTTTAATTATGTTTTTAGAATGTTAAATTATGTTTTTGGATTTATATAAAATTAATATAAATTTTACTTAATTATACTAATAAAATAAATATCATTTAAATCAACCAAATTTATTATTTTTTCCAAAAAATAACATTTATGCTTTGAAAAAAACTTTTTTGAAAATATGAGTTTTTACATGTCACATGCGTGAATCTTAAAATTCATTTTTTGAAATACATTGAAATACTATTTGATAAAATTAATTTATTATTTATAGTAATTAGACAAAAATTATGAAATAACTACCATTTTATATAATATAATTAAAATATAATTGCTAAGGAAAAAATTTGTTACCATGGTAAAAAATGGTAAAACTGACCACTTTAAGAGTAAAGGACTTAAATAAATGTTAAAAACATGTGTGAAATTATATGGATGATAATTTATAAAGATTACCCATTCCATACTCTATTATTTTCTATTATTGGATCCATTTGACCATTGAATAATAACATTTCATTATATATTATTACAAAAATTCCACTCCCTCCACTTATAAATAGATCCTTCACCGACCCAATTTTAATTAAACCCAAATCCTATCAGTTCAACAAGAATTCTACCAAAATCCCATAACAATATACCTAGTCTCATCCTATTCATACTTGCCTTATCAAATGACATCCCTTTAATGGATTAATACTTTTGGCAAAGGATTTTTCCATAGAGTAATAAAAAAATTCATAATGAATCATCTACTTCAATTCATTACATTACTCATCCACCTATGTTGATATATTTATTATATTATGTTATAATTTATTAGGTATTATAATAAATTATCAACTCCATGGAATATTAATAAATAATTATTTCAATTTTACATATAAAAAAATGTCCTTTGGAAAACATGTGGACTACAACCTCAATGAAAACCATGGTTTATTTTTCAAAACTTTCTTACTTGTATAATTTTAAAATACTAATTGATCAATAAGTTGTGTATAAACTTATTACTTTTCTGAAGAAATTACACATTCCATATCTTCCTCTATATTTATGAAAAATAAACATGTCACTCTTGCGTACATGTGGACTATATCTCAACAATAGTAACATATTTTGTTTTTAATAAAGTCTTTAAATTGTTATAAATATCTCAAAAAATCACATTAAAAAGATTAAAACATCAATTAAAAATAACTATTCATTATTAAAAATTATATAATTTCCTTAAAAATCAATTTCATAAACATAATCACATATATATTATAACTAGTTCCAATTTTGGTTGGTTTAACCAAAAAAATAAACAATGATAATTTATTTTATTGTGGATGAAGAGTGAAAAAAATACAACTATTATTAGGAATTAATGATAAAATAATGTTTTTTATTATAATTTAATTTTTATATTAATATTTATCTAATTATTAATGTACCACCATTTTGTTTGTTAAAAATTAATGAAACAATCTCATCATCGACTTCGTTGTTATGGATAAAAAATAAAATACATATAAAATTAAATTCAAACATTATTAATGTTTATAAAACATATATTATAGTATATATAATTTTCTCATAATGATTAATATTGAATCTATAATAAATAATCAACATTTCTATTAGGGAATTATTACTAACAAATAATCTAAACTAATAAGATACGATGGTGGACATAAAATATAACGAACGAATATATTTGTTATAAATGATTATAAAAGATGTTTATATAAGGTAATATATATTAATAATTATATAAAATAGAAAATTAAGTCAACTATTTTTGTTATATATGATGTTGTAGAATTTTTCACTAATATAGATTTAGTGCAAGGGTTCTGGTCTCAATTTCAAATCTACGAGACAAGTATTGTTTTATGAACATATTTTATTTTATAATTTACTTATAATACCTCTCCAATATATTATATAATGATTTCATTTATATTAATGATATTTTCTGTTATCTTTCAATATATCTCTTTCAAGATCCTTCGATTCATTTATTACCATTTTTATACGAGTATTTCCTATCTCTACTTACAAATTTTAAGTTACAATGATTATTGTTGAAAAATTATTCTTATTATATGAATAATTTTATCCTATGATTTTATAAAATTACATTTCCACATTCATTTATATGGATTTTAAACTCTATCTCATTAGCTCATTTCTGAAGGATTATTACATCAATGATTATGGATATTCATAAGGGGTTGGTTTGGTCAATGTTTTTATTTGGTTTATAATTTTAAATCATAAAATTCGTTCATCTAAATAAAATATATTATTCCATTTTTCTATTATTACAAAATTTCCCATTCTCTATTTAGGTAATATCACATTTTTTATTCAAATAAATTCCAGGATGAATTTCATGATCTTTAAATAATAAATTTTTAAGATTAATTATTATTCTTGTTAATGGTTCTTTCAATTTCATGTCCATATTTCCTCTTCCCATGAATTTTATCATTTATATTTCGAAAACAAAGTATATGTTATCCTAGGTTACCATAATTTCCACTTTCTCTTTTCATAAAGAAGTTTATTTATACATTTTATGATTAGGGTTTCTAAAAAGATAAGTTAAAAATATTAAAAAGTTATTTGTAACACCTAGTGACCTTATGATTTATTTCTTTTTAAATAAATTTAATCTCTTTGAAATCATGCGATGCATATAACATCGGGTTTAAACAAAGCGCAATTCTCAATTAAAATATTATTTAAACATTACAATTTCAAAATAGTCATTATGTCATAGGGTATGAATAATACTAAATAAATTATGAAAACAATTTGGTTATACATTTAAAAAATAAATTAAATGATAAAATATTGATTATAAAAAAATGAATCTTTTAATCGAAAAATAAATACTTTCTAAAAAACTCAACTTTTCTAAAAGTCGGGTTAGTCTCAATTTTCATATACAATGTAAAATTAATTTTTACCAATTTTAGAAAATAATTTTCATAAAATTAACTTAATTACTTAAATCAAAATATAAAAATAATCATATATTGAATTACATTTATTTTTCATAAATGTTTCATTTGTCGAGGAATACTAAAAAATATTGATTTTTTTTGAAAACCAACATTTTATTTAAATTATTTAAAATAATAAATTATATTTTAAGTTTTTTGGAAGAAATATTTCAATTATATAATAATAAATAAAATTTAGGTTATCAGAATAAATTTCATGTTTATTTTTTATATTTATACCTACTATACTTATGAGACTTTTCCCATTGTGAATAGGATTTTCCATCATATAAGCATGTATAATTTTAAATTGGATTCTTATAAATCTATAAAATATAATTTTTAAAAATGTATTACATATATTTAGTAAATATAATTAATAATATTCAATAAGTTAAACTTAATTTTTTTCCACTTTGAATAGTGAACGTAGTAAAAACAAATTATCACGGTTTAGGAAAAAAGGATTTACAAGGGGGTCACACTAAAAATATAAAAGTTAAAATGACCGAACAACATTTCCAAAAAAACATTATATGACCATATATTGACCTTATAACATCTCAAGATCAATAATTACTCATTTCTGTGGTGTTTTCAAATATAATAATGTTGGTGTAACTAATTGTTTTCAAAAATTATCTGTGTGTCCACTTTACCCTTAAAAAAGGACACCCCCACTCCTCCCCTATTCAAACTTACAAAGAATTTATTTTCCAATACCTTCCCAAAAAACATAATTACTCCTCTATAAACATAATAGATAACTTTTTATGATAAATAAATCCTAGGAAGGTGTATGGTGCAAGCCTACTAAAGTTCCCTAAAAAATTAGTCACATTCAAAAATGAGAGTTTTCATTTTTTTATTCATTCACACCCCAAATATATTATTTTATCATGATAATATAAAAAAACTAGTATATTATATATAATTATATATTATTATGTTAATGGAATAAACTATATACATATTCACTTTCATGAAATGAAAAATGAAACTACTGATCATCTGTACATCAGACTACTTCCTCATGAACCGATGTAACTTATTTTCCTTTAAAACCCCTCATGACTGGAAATAAAATTTGATTTAATGTTTATATAAAAAATTTATTATATAATTATAATTTTTAAATTATATTATCACATATTAATTCTAACTTTTAATTCCTGTTAAAATATGATAACGTCGCCCGTGAATACTGTGCACTATCGCCTGGAAAAGTAATGTGATTCATTTTTCACATAGGCTTTACATGTAAGGTTGTATAGGAAAATTTAATAAATATATATTATTTTTATTACATTATATTAGTTATTTAAAATAAATATATCATTCAATCCCTTACTCTTTCATCCATTAGTGGAATTATATTTTCACATGTGCGTACATAAGGCCTATCGTCTCCACATAGTGATGCGATTCATTTTCCATTGAAAAAATTAACTAATTATTATAGTAATATATATAATTAGTAAATATGATATATATATATATAAGTAAAAACATTTTTAATATTATTTATTTATATACTTCGAATAAGAACAAAAACATTCATGAGAAAACAAAGCAATAGACAAATGAGAAAAAAATAATGAACTATTTATTACAAAAGGGTGGTAAATTTTTTTAATAAGATTATATATGTTAGTATATATATTATTACGATTTTGATATAAATTCATACAATTCTAAAAACCATCATACATTTTTCTAATGCATGTTCAAGTAAATAAAAGTGTGAGGAAAGGGGCTTCATCTCAATTTCCCTTCATTAATGCATATTTTGTTATTTTGTAGATAATTTATTTTATATGGTATACATACTACCAGTTTTACTTGTAATATCATGAATACATTAAACATCATGGTATTTTATGTTTCAATTTGAATAATTTCATCCAGGATCATTTTATTGGAAAATTACCTACTTTTAAGGAATCTCATCTCAATTTCAAAATCATTGATTCATATTTACTAATATGAACCTATTAAATTTAATGTGGTGTATATAATATCCATTTTATGAAATTATCATGGATATATTTTTAATCATGACTATTAATTTTTACCTAAATGTTCATTTATCAAGGTTTTACAATTCATAAGTTAACAAGGAGGTAAATAATTTATTGTATTATCTCACTTTCTTTTGTGTTTGTTAACATTATCTTGAAATAATCACTTTACTTTTAATATTTTTCATTAAAAACTAAATTTATAATTAATATCAATATTTATTTATGATTCATAAAATTATTTCATAAAATCTAATCCTTTTTTTGGTGTTGTCTTTTACTGTTATTTGATTAACTGAGGAAATATTGATAAATTTGTTTCCTTTACTTAATACAGTTATTTAATGACATGGGATATTGAATCATCAATTAAAGAGATTATTCAGTATATTATGAATTAGTTGGTCATATAGTTATGGAAGTTTCTCAATTATATATAGACCCTTGATTCATTGATATGTCTCATAAGATAATTTAGTTGTCCAAATTAGATTTGTTTTTTCTGATAGTTTTAAAATGTCTTTTGATAAGTCTTGAAAGTATAGGTATCATGACGTAAGAGATTATGAAATAAAAAAATTAATATTTTCTTTCATTTTGAATCTAGTTATTTTTATTTTATATGAAATTTATACAATGATATTGTCTCTTTATTCATCTAATTCTCAATTTATTATTACATACAATTTTTTTATATTTTTAACATTCCATATTTATTATAACTTTTATAATTATGATAGTAAAGTTATTGATTTAATGGAATTTATGTTTAGTTATTTACATTTCAATATTTATTATTTCATATTTATTTTTGATTGATTTTGTTGTATATAAACCTTATAGAGAATTTTAGATGACATTAATTTTGTTTCCCTTCCCATGGTTATTGATATTAATCCATTGAATTATTTTTAGGGATGCTGAGAATTTTATTTTTCTATGTTTTATTTTATTTTACTGATGTAAAATGGTTATCATGTATATATCTAGTTCTCCAAAAACACTAAACTGGTTAGTGGTTTGTGAATTTACCATATGTATCTATACTACTGTAATAAATTTAGCACCAGCTCTGAGTTACTGGAGTCAGAATCGTTACAGTTACCATGAAAGGGCTATTAGTAGATTCCATGGGAACTATAATTAAAGAAAACATATATTTGGGAACATAACCCAATTATACAAAATGAGGATACGTATAGAAGAACAAATTTATGTTTTTTAAGAATATATTAAGTGATTATTCCTAGAAATACATCCCTATCAGGATACTACAAGTGGAAATGGTTCTAGAACTGTTGTAACAAGTTGTGATAACTCTAAAAGGGAACATTTTCTATGACCTAATCTTCACCTAGTTCCTGAAAAATGGCCTCACTGTGCACCAATATTGACACTCTTTTTAGGTATTCTTAGTATAACTATAATTTTATTTATAAACCATTATGTATGATTAGAAAATAAAGATATCCCCAAAGAAAAAAATATTATGATTCTGAGATTAATAATTAAAGAAATTAATTTATGTTATTTTTTACACCATATTTTGAATTATAAATTATTATTATAAATTAAATATTTTATTAGATAATATAGTATAATACATTATTTAGAAATTTAGATTGTAAGAAATAAGGGTATGAATACCCATGGAAAATGTAGAGATTCTACTACTGAGAAATCCAATATTGTTGGTTTTGAAACTGATGAGTTCATGGCTATATTTGGGAAGCTTACTCATGTTATTAAAAACAACCTTTCCCAAATTTTGAAACTTTTTAAACTATGTTATTATCATATGTTGGTTCCATTCATGCGATAAAATTATCCATCATTTGGTGGGACTACTAATCCAATTGTAGTTAATAATTAGATTAAATATCTTGAGAAGATATTTATGGGAAAGGGATGTAATGAAACGTAAATGGTTAAACATTATTTTTATATTAATATGGGATTTTATGATCAATGGTGTTCATTAATCAATTAAAATAGGGTAGAAGAGGACATATAGCTTATATAATATTATAATTTTATGTTGATATTCTTTGACAAATATTTCCATCATGAGCAACAAGATTAATTAAAGATAAAGTTACTTAACATAAATAAAATGGATGAAGATAGTTTTTTGGAGTATGAGGATAAATTTACAAGGATGTATAGGTATTTTAAAAATTAAATATCCAATACAGAATGAAAGATCAAACATTTCATTTAAGGGACTAAGCTAAGTCTCTAAAGGGAACTATTCTCTCAAAATTTTTTATCATATAATGAAATAGTTTCACACTGATAAAACACTATTTTATTGAATATTTTATTGATAATAAATTATATAATTTCCTCACATTGTGTTAAATATGTTTAATTAGAAAGTATCTGGGATTAGATCATTCATTTGAATATTTGATGAAAATTCCAGTTTTACCCTTTATAGTTCCCTGTAGTATTTCGAAGCTAAATATTTCTATATTTATTATTTGAATTTGAAATTTTGTAAACGGGTTTCTGACCTAATTATCTAAAACTTGTATTCAGGACACTAAAGCTAAAGAGTGCATTTGGTCGTTGAAAATGGGCCATGGAGTAAAAGTTGGGCTGGACTTGCCAGTATGGAGAAGCTTTTGTATTTCGGCCATAACTCCTTCATATGGGACTTTATTAAGCCCAAATTTTTAGAGGCAATAGAGGACCCATATATGCACATAGTATCCTTATGTATGGTCAGACAATTCATGATTTTTTGTGGTCAAATGGGCGGTGAAATTGTCATTAAAATATTTGGCCGAATTTCCACATTCACACTTGAAACCACTTGTAACCTCTCCTCCCCTCCACTCTATAAATTAGAGTTTTTCTCATTTGGAGGGGTTGGGACGTGATTTAGGAAGTTTAGGGCAGAGGAGAAGTGGATCCACTCCAATTATCCAACCATTTCAATAAGGGTATCTCTTGAAGCAAGGATCCCTTCGACGAAGCCTTATTCTTCTCCTTCATGTTGTAATGATTTTGTTTGTGTAATAAACTTCTTTGTTCTTCTTTTATTTCTTATATTTTCTTCTGTTTTGTTTAAATTTATTCTTCTCTTAATCTTCATCTTTGGTCTGGAATTCTTGAGTAGAAGCGTTGTTGGGTTATACCCATTATAAACATTTTCACATGCAAAACGCTTCTACGATGATTACGCCACCTATGGAAGAGTAGTCTTTTGGTAATTGATCTATCTTCTACCCTCTTCATTTAATTATTTTTAATCAATGAGATACTATAATTAACATAATATGATCCATGAATTGTGTTTTTAAATTACAATAAACTAAGCAAGCAATTGAACAATTAACAAAAAAACACGCGAGGTCGGGATTTTGTGTAAATTGTGAGAGCGTAATCTTAATCGGTAATACAAGACTACACGGGATAAATTTGTAGAGTTAAAATATAATCCATAAACACAATTCATCCTCATTTCCAGAATGGATATGTTCTCTAATTAACCACTGACCATAAGCTATCCCTAGAACAACAATCAAAGCAGGGTGCTGCAATTGCGTGTTCCGAAGCTAGCCTAGGGTTTAAGTAATTTCATCTTTGTGGTTAAGTTAACTCTCGTAGGGTTTGAGGGATAACAAATTAGGGGATCATAATTAAGTGGATATTGATTTAAATGATAATGATTAATAAGTGAATGAATAGGTAGAGTTAGATCGATTACATCTTTTAAAATAGATTTCTAAAAAAACATCTTCTTGTTATGTCATTTTAATCGAAATTCATTTCAAAACTAAAAACAAAAAAAATATACAATCTTCTTCCAGAAAACTTATTCTAGATTCATAAACTATAAAAAAACCCCAATCCTTTAAAGTAGTATTTTTATTTTATTCTCTTTTATTTTATTTTTAGAATACCTTTAATAAGTTGTTAAATTCACTTCCTCCTTTGAGAGACGACCTTGGTCAGCCACTCTGCTGCACCTAAGTACCCCAAAATCACATTAATCATTTGAGGGCGCCCACGACAGCGCTTTATCAAATTGGTTCCGTTGCCGGGGAGACAAGTAATTTATTCAACCATTTATAGGTATTTCTTTTATTTTTTATTTTATTATTTTCTTCACCTCTCTCTTTCATCTTTCCCATTTCTCAAGTTTTTTTTTCATCCTCTTCTTTTCTTTTTGGAACATCAACTCAACTTCACATTTTTATTTTACTATGGTCCACTCACTTTCTTTTAATTTTTATTTTATTTATGACATGAACTAATCCTGAAGATCTCTTAGATCTTGACCCTGAGATTGAACACAACCTTAGGGCACGAATCAGACATTCTCAATCTACGAGAAGTTTCAATATTCAACCAGTTGGTGAATTCCTCTCTTCTGGAAACATTGTAATTGGAAGTTATTAAAATTCAAACATAAAAGAAGAACCAATGGCTGGAAATAATGGAAATGAACTTAATAGAACCATTCGAGAATTGGATGCACCTGATATTAACTATCAACCAAACTGTATTGCATACCCAAATCTTGAATCGGACTTTGAAATGAAATCTGGGTTAATTAACTTACTTCCAAAGTTTCATGGCCTCTCTGGTGAGGATCCCAACAAACATTTGAAATAATTTAATGTGGTTTGCTCAAACTTGAAACCAAAAAATGTATCTGAAGACCAAATCAAATTAAGAGCATTCCCATTCTCACTTGATGGAGCTGCAAAAGATTGAATGTATTATTTACAACCCGAAGATGTAACTTGTTGGAACGATTTGAAACGTCTTTTCTGGCAGAGATTTTTTCCAGCATCTAGGACAACATCCATTCGTAAGGAGATCTTGGGGATCAAGCAAGCACAAGGGGAGTCAATGTATGAGTATTGGGAGATATTCAAGAAGTTGTGCGCAAGCTGTCCGCATCACCAAATCAGTGAGCAAATCCTCATCCAATACTTCTACGAAGGACTCACACCCATGGAGAGGAGCATGGTTGATGCTGCAGCTGGAGGAGCAGTGGTGGAAAAGACACCAGTAGCTGCACGTGCGTTGATCGACAAGATGGCCCAAAAATCCCAACAATTTGGTGATAGAGGTACACCACATATAAGGGGAGTACATCAGGTAAGTCCTTCTTCTCTTGAGAGTCATTTGATTGATACCAAGTTAGAAGAATTGACAACTATGGTGAGGAAAATTTATTTGGCACAAAAGAAATCTCTACCCCCTCCTTCAAGGTCTTGTGGTATTTGCACTAAGACAAGCCACCTAACTGACTGTTTCCCACAACTACAAGAGACAGAAGATTGTGTAGCAGTGTTCCCTGGGAGACCATATCAGCAGCAACAATAACAACCATATCCCCAAAAGAAGTTTGATCCAGCATACAACCAAGGGTGGAAAGATCAATCAGACATGAGGTATGACTCTAGACAACAACAAAGGCCCCATTTTCAACAAAACTTCCAAAAGCCTTTGCCTTACCAGTAAGGTTTCCAACAACCCCAAAGGATATTTGAAGCTCAAACATCAACAAGCCAACAAAAAGGGAATCCTACACCAAAGGTAGATTCTAATACTGATGATCTTTTGAAGCAAATTTTTCTTAATCAGTAGAATGAGCTAAAGAGTCAAGGTTCGGAGCTGAGGGAGTTAAATACTCAAATGAGCCAGATTGCCACCGCCCTCCATGAACTTATAAGTAAGAATTCTGGAAATCTACCTTTCCAACCCACTCCAAATCCAAAGGGGAATGTTAGTGCCATCACATTGAGAAGTGGGAAGCAAATGAATGATACATCTGTACCTACCATTCCACCGGGATTCACCTCAACTCCAGAGCAGCCGCATTCCAAACCAACTGATGACCAATCCAAGGAGAAAGATAAAGGTAAGAAAAATATTGATGATGTTCCTCCTAAACCGATTCCTTTTCCAAACAGGGTTGTTCAAACTAGGAAGATGGCTAAAGAAGCAATTAAAAAGGATGTTTTGGACACATTCAAGCGTGTGGAGATCAACATTACTCTACTTGAAGCCATTAAGAAAATCCCAAGGTATGCCAAATTCTAAAAAGAACTCTGCACCAATCGAAGAGGGATCAAGGGAAATGAGAGGATCAACCTTGGAAGGAATGTCTCAGCACTCATTTCACCAACTTTAGCAATGCCAAAAAAGTGCAAGGATCCAGGGACATTCACCATCCCATGCACCATAGGGGAGTTTCACTTTTCTGATGAACTTTGTGATTTAGGTGCTTCCATAAATGTGATGCCTCACTCTGTATTCTCTTCCTTGCAGGTTGGTGAGTTGAATCCAACAAGAGTAGTGGTGCAATTGGCGAATAGAGCTACGACATATCCAGCGGGAGTCCTTGAGGATGTACTTGTCCGGGTAAGAGACATGATCTTTCCAGTAGACTTCTATGTGCTTAACATGGAGGATGATCAGGTAAGTTCTCATGCCCCCATTATCTTAGGTAGGCCCTTCCTCAAAACTACAAAAACTATCATAAATGTCAATGAGGGTACACTTTCCATGGAATTTGGAGATGAAGTTGTGATATTTAATGTTATGGATTCCATGAAGTACCCCTCATAGAACCATTATGCTTTTGTTATCTCCCATTTTAAACCACCAAGTAAAAACACCATGGAATTGGATTGTCCTATGCTTTGGGAGATTATGAGTATTGGTTCTAGTTTGATGTCTAAGAGTACTTCTAAACCCGTTTTTAAGGAACAAGACTCTCTAAGATTTGATTTTGAAATGGAATCATATTCTAATTTTGATCATGTGAACTCTGATTATGACATGGCTATTGAGTATGCTGATGGATTTGGTGCTTTATTCTATGATTGTGATGATTTTTATTCTGATACTGACGTTCATTGTGCAGATATGTCCGTTGCATCAATTTCTCCATCCATACATCACCCCCCTACATTAGGACTCAAGCCATTGCCCCCAAATCTTAAATATGCATACTTGCTGAGTGGTGATAGATTACCTGTTATCATTTCTAAAAATATCTCTTTTGAACATGAAGAAAAACTTTTGAATCTATTGAGATATAACATTAGGGAAATTGGTTGGACATTGGAAGACATATCAGGTATTAGCCCCTCCATTTTCATGCATAGGATTCTCTTGGATGATGGGGCTAAACCGGTGAGGAAACCACAAAGGAGACTCAATCCAACACTTTTGGAGGTTGTTAAAAAAGAAGTTGCAAAATTGATCGAGGCAGGTATAATCTATCCTATTTCAGATTCTCAGTGGGTAAGTCCAATTCAGGTTGTGCCTAAGAAAACTGGTTTCACTGTTTTAAAAAATTAAAATGATGAGTTAGTTCCTGTGAGAGTTCAAAACAGTTGGCGAGTGTGTATTGATTATAGGAAACTAAATCAATACACTCGTAAGGACCATTTCCCACTTCCAATCATTGACCAGATGCTTGAGAGACTTGTAGGTAGGATGCATTATTGCTTCTTGGATGGTTTCTATGGCTATTTTTAGGTTCCCATTGCAGCAGAGGACCAGGAGAAGACAAAATTCACCTGCCCATTCGGTACCTTTGCTTACAGAAGGATGCCATTTGGACTTTGCAATGCCCCAGGTACCTTCCAGAGATGCATGGTGAGTATTTTCTCAGATTTCATTGAGACCTGCATGGAGGTATTTATGGATGATTTTACATTTTATGGATCCTCATTTGATAAATGTCTCTCTAGTTTGGGTGATGTGTTTCATCGTTGTATTGAGAAGAATCTGGTCTTAAATTTTGAAAAATGTCATTTCATGGTCGAAAAGGGAATTGTATTAGGTTATATAGTCTCACAACATGGCATTGAAGTTGATAAATATAAGGTATACATTATTTCATCCCTCTCATATCCTACATGTGTGCGTGAGGTTCGATCATTCCTTGGACATGCTGGATTTTATCGACACTTCATCAGAGATTTTAGTAAGATCGCTCTACCCTTATCTCGATTGCTTCAAAAAGATATTGACTTCAATTTTGATGATTCATGTAGGGTATCATTTGATGATCTAAATAAGTGTCTGACCACTCCACCGATCATACAGCCCCCATGGTGGGACCTTCCTTTTGAGCTTATGTGTGACGCCTCCAACTTCGCGGTTGGAGCTGTCTTATCTCAGAGGGTGGATGGACGTTCACATGTGATAACCTATGCATCGAGGACACTGGATTCAGCCCAATAAAATTACACAACCATAGAAAAGAAGTTTATTGCTGTCATATTTTCTTTAGATAAATTCCGTTCATATTTATTGGGATCTAAAGTAGTTGTTTTTTCTGACCATGTAGCTTTGAGGTACCTCCTAAAGAAGCCAGATGCAAAGCCACGACTTATCCGTTGGATGCTCCTTCTTCAGGAATTTGATATTGAGATAAAGAACAAGAAGGGATCAGAGGATTTGGTAGCAGACCACATGAGTAGGCTTACTGACACACTAGAGGATGACACCTTGGACCGAGTACCACTTCGGGACACTTTCCCCGATGAGCATCTCTATACCATCTCAGGTACGCATCCTTGGTATGCTGATTTAGTTCATTACATTGTTTCCTCTGAAATCCATGCAAACTTAAAGAAACATCAAGTCCAAAAATTAAAGAGTGAGTCAAGATTTTATGTTTGGGATGATCCTTACCTCGGGCGCATGTGTAATGACCAAGTCATTAGGAGGTGCGTTCCCGATCATGAGTTTGAGTCTGTTTTTCATTTTTGTCATACACTTGCTTGTGGTGGAAACTTTGGACCCCAACGGACAACTAGGAAGGTTTGGACTCTGGATTATATTGGCCTAGCTTGTTCCATGATGCCCATGTGTTTTGTAAGTCATGCTCTCACTGCCAACACACTGGGAATATTTCTAGGAGACATGAGATGCCCCAACAACCCATACTGTTCTATGAGATTTTTTATGTATGGGGCATTGATTTTATGGGTCCTTTTCCTAGTTCATTTGGATTTTTGTATATTTTGGTTGCTGTTGATTATGTGAGTAAATGGGTGGAGGCCAAGGCCACCAGGACTGACGATTCTCATGTTGTAGTGGATTTTGTCAAGGCTCAAATTTTCTACCTGTTTGGAGTACCAAAGGCCATCATCAGTGACCAAGGGACACACTTTTTCAATAGGAATTTTTCTTCCCTCCTTCGAAAGTTTGGGGTGACACACAAAACATCAACACCATACCACCCCCAATCAAATGGCCAGGCCGAGGTTTCAAATCGTGAGTTGAAACAAATCTTGGAGAAAACCATGCAGCCAAATAGGAAGGATTGGAGGAAGCACTTGGATGATGCATTGTGGGCTTATAGGATAGCATACAATACCCCCATTGGTATGTCCCCATTTCGGATTGTTTTTGGGAAAGCGTGTCATCTCCCCATGGAAGTTGAGCATCGGGATTATTGGGATATAAAGAAATGCAACATGGATTTGGCCCAAGCTAGAATTAAAAGGAAGTTGCAAATTCAAGAGCTTGAGGAGATTTGACTGTCATCATATGAGAACTCAAGGCTCTATAAGGAAAGATCAAAAGCAGCTCATGACAAAATGATCCAACAAAGGGATTTTCATGTTGGAGAGAAAGTCCTTCTCTATAGTTCACGACTGAAGCTGATGCCTGGTAAGTTGCGTTCCAGATGGTTAGGTCCTTATATTGTATATAATGTTTTTTCTTATGGTGCAGTGGAGATCACATAAGAAGAAACTCTAAGGAGCTTTATAGTCAATGGGAAAAGTTTGAAGAGATACATTGAGGGACTTCCTACTGATGCAGTGGATTTTATCACACTGCATGACCCCATCATCAATTGATCACATCAGGCCGTTCCTAACCCTTTAACTTTTATATTATTTGTACTATTTAAAAAATCTGCATTTCATGTTCATATATCATCTCATGGGTTCACATTGAGGACAATGCAATATTTTAAGTGTGGGGGAGGGAACCTTTTAGTTTAGTAATTTCAATTGTTTTCCTGTTTAAAAAAAACCCAAAAAAAATTGCGTGTTTTTCAAATTTTGTGTGTTTATTTTACAATTTTCTATGTTTTTTTTGAAACTTTTAAGCTGAAATGATTCTAATAACCATTTTTAAATCCATATCCATAAGTGAGACAATTTATCCATTGAAACTAAGATTAAATAAATGCTGAAAATGAATTTGTTTCAAGTTCAAATATTTAGTAATTTCATGAAAAGTACACTGAATTTTGAATCCCATGCCACATCTCACTGTCTTTATATTTGAAATCACTTTCCTTTGAGGCTTCTAAACCATTATTTTCATATTCTTTACATTCACCTCACTTCTTGAGAGAACCAAACCATTCTTGATTTAACCAGAATTTGATTTATTCCTGTTAAAACTTGAGAGTTTGAGGTACTTAGGTTTAAATGATTGAGGCATTTTTTTGGTATTAAATCCCCTATTTCAAAGAATCCTTTTTTTATAATGGGATACCTTGAATATTTAATCCTTGTAGCCCTTATAAGTCATGCACATCCTATTAGGTTAGCCACATTACAATCCAATTTTCCCTAACCAACCAACTCTTGAAGTGAAATTGCATAATCTAGTTGAGCTTAATTGTGGGGGAAGCTATGTTGTGTTGTGATACCACATTCTGTGAAACTTTGGGTGGAAAATTAAATTCTGAAGAGATGTGTTTGCTGCTAAGGAAAATAATTATATTGAAAGCTGTGCCTTTTTTAGAGCTTTCATGACAAGTGAATTTGTGCCTTTTCTGGAGCTTCTAATTGAGGTGGAAAGCTGTGCCTATCTGGAGCTTTCAAGAAAATCATGTTTGAGAAGATTTAAATTTTTGATTCTGAAATGATGAATGGTGTAAACCTTTCATGACTTTTCATGATGATGGAGCTGAATTGATACTATGGGGATTGAGGAGAAGAATATATTTAAGTGAAAATTAGATTAATGTAATTTTGCTTCAAAAAGAGTCAAGCCCTCCTCTTTCAGCCTCAGAGTTTTTCACATCTTAATCCTACCAACCGAAAGCCACAGAACAACCATGAAAAGTCCTCATAATAAACATATTACTTTGACTCACATCGGGTGGCGATGTATAAATTTATCAAGCCTATGGTGACCCTTTTATGAGTTTGGATGAGAAAGACATTGCAAAAAAAATTGATATTTGAGTGATGAAAGAAAATTCAAGCGAGGTAAGTGTTTTATGCATTGGAGGATAAATTAAGTGGAAATATATTGAATGATACAAATGAAGAACTTTAAATAATGGGTTTTTATGAGGCATGATATCTTTTGTTTCTTGGTGTGTAATTGTTTGATCTCAAGGATATGTGTTTTAAATTTGGTTTTGATTTGATATTGATGTTTACTTGATATGAGGTTTTGCTCAGGAGTGCAAAAGGGTAAGTGTGGGGGAGTTGATAAAACACTATTTTATTGAATATTTTATTTATAATAAATGATATAATTTCCTCACATTGTGTTAAATATGTCTAATTAGAAATTATTTGGGATTAGATCATTCATTTGAATATTTGATGAAAATTCCGGTTTTACCCTTTATAGTTCACTGTAGTATTTCGAAGCTAAATATTTCTATATTTATTATTTTAATTTGAAATTTTTTAAAAGTGTTCCTGACATAATTATATACAACGTTTATTCATGACACTAAAGCTAAAGAGTGCATTTTCTTGTTGAAAATGGGCCATGAATTCAAAGTTGGGCTGGACTCGCCAGAATGGAGAAGCTTCTGTATTTTGGACATAACTCCTTCATATGGGACTTTATTAAGACCAAATATTTAGAGAAAATAGAGGAACCATATACTCACATAGTATCCTTCTGGAATGTCGGACAATTCACGCGTTTTTGTAGTCAAATGGGCGGTGATATTGTCATTAAAATATTTGGCCGAATTTCCACATTCACACTTGAAACCACTTATAACCTCTCCTCCCCTCCCCTCTATAAATTAGAGTTTTTCTCATTTGGAGGGGTTGGGACGTACTTTGGGAAGTTTAGGGCAGAGGATAAGTGGATCCACTCCAATTATCCAACCATTTCAATAAGGGTAGCTCTTGAAGCAAGGATCCCTTCAACGAAGCCTTATTCTTCTCCTTCATGTTGTAATGATTTTGTTTGTGTAATAAACTTCTTTGTTATTCTTTTATTTCTTATATTTTCTTCTGTTTTGTTTAAATTTATTCTTCTCTTAATCTTCCTATTTGGGCTGGAATTCTTGAGTATAAGTGTTATTGGGTTATACCCATTATAAACATTTTCACATGCAAAACGCTTCTACGATGATTACGCCACCCATGGAAGAGTAGTCTTTTAGTAATCGATCTATCTTCTACCCTCTTCATTTAATTATTTTGAATCAATGAGATACTGTAATTCACATAATATGATCCATGAATTGTGTTTTTAAATTACAAGAAACTAAGCAAGCAATTGAACAATTAACAAAAAAACACGTGAGGTCGGGATTTTGTGTAAATTGTGAGAGCGTAATCTTAATCGGTAATACAAGAACACACGGAATAAATTTTTTGAGTTAAAATATAATCCATAAACACAATTCATCCTCATTTCCAGAATGGATATGTGCTCTAATTAACCACTGAACATAAGCTATCCCTAGAACAACAATCAAAGCAGGGTGCTGCGATTGCGTGTTCCGAAGCTAGCCTAGGGTTTAAGTAATTTCATCTTTGTGGTTAAGTTAACTCTCATAGGGTTTGAGGGATAACAAATTAGGGGATCATAATTAAGTGGATATTGATTTAAATGATAATTATTAATAAGTGAATGAATAGGTAGAGTTAGATCGATTACGTCTTTTAAAATAGATTTCTAAAAAAACATCTTCTTGTTGTGTCATTTTAATCGAAATTCATTTCAAAACTGAAAACAAAAAAATATACAATCTTCTTCCAGAAAACTTATTCTAGATTCATAAACTATAAAAAACCCCCAATCCTTTAAATTAGTGTTTTTATTTTATTCTCTTTTATTTTATTTTTAGAATACCTTTAATAAGTTGTTAAATTCACTTCCTCCTTTGAGAGACGACCTTGGTCAGCCACTCTGCTGCACCTAAGTACCCCAAAATCACATTAATAATTTTAGGGCGCCCACGACAAAACTTTATCACACACACTATAATAATATAACATAGTTTTTCTCAATAATATATGTTCAATGGAAAAAAATAATATTATTAGTTCAATAAGCACCAAGGAAAATGGAATGCGTAAATGAATTATAAGAGAACAAAGTAATTTACATAAGTTGAGAACTATTGAATTAATAATTCTTGAAGTGAATGGGATTTGGTTATAAGTGTCTATATGTGGTTCATGATGCTAAATAATGTAAATCTAGTAAATTAAAATATTTGATTTTTTGTTTCAACTATAGGGAGATGGGGAACGATACTAATGAATTCCCTAAGGGTAAAGAGAATCTACTATAGAAGAGGCCATGTGGAGACGAAAAGGTTTATGTGATCACTATAACTGAGGTATATGTATAAAATGATGTGGTGGAAGGCACTGTAATCACAACTTAAAATTTACTTAATTTTTTATTTGATTATGAATCCTTTCACACTTTTTTGTCTTCCATTTTTATAATTTTTTTTGATATTTCACTATAAATATATGATGGGAGTTTTAGAAAAAACTACATGTGGGCATCTTAGGGTAACAACAATATTCTAGGAAGTTCAAATTATGAAACATAAATGTGATTTATATTTAGACATTATTTTATTAATTTGGTTGAATTTTTTATAATCATTCCCATGGACTTTATTTCAAAATATAATTCATTTTTTAGGAATAAGGATATTCTAATTATTGAGGAAGTTTTACAATTCCTTAACTTTATAGTAGATACATCATCATCTAAAACATTTTTAGAACCACCCATGGTATCTTAAATAATTTTGATCTTATGGAATAAGGGGAAACACAATCTAGGGATTGATAAGGTACTCTTAAAATTTAGGGTATACATATTATAAAGGAATACATTGATTTATATCTTGAGGAATTACATGGACATCCTACAAATAATGAAGTTGAGTTTTCCATTGATTTAATCCCCGATGAAAGGAAAATTTAAAATACTCATTATCGAATGGATGATATGCAATTGGTGTAGTTAAAGAATTATTTTGATGAATTGCGTGATAAATTATTTATTATCCCTATTGTTTACCAATGGGAATCCCATATTTTCTTCCTTATGAAGATATATAAATCCATGAGGCGATGTATTGATTATAGTGAAATCAATTATATTATGAAAAAGAACATGGATCCTCTTCCTACAATTGATGAATTATCATATAAACATTATAGAGATCTATATTAATTTAATGTTTACCTTCGTTCTGGGTATCATAAATTATGAACAAAGAAAGAAGAAATTCTTAAGAAAAGATTCCAAATGAGTCATGCACATTAAAAATTTATAGTAATTACATTTGGAAGGACTAATGAACCCTCAATTTTTATGGATATAATGAGAAAGTTATTCAAAGATTATCATGATGATTTTTATGTTGTATTCATTTATGATATCTTTGTGTATTATAAATTATTCTAGATCCTTGATAATTACATGAAGATCATTATTTATACTCATAGAAGGAATATGTTATAAGGGAAAATTTTTAAGTGTGATTTTTTCCTTAAGAATCTTGTTTCACATCCATATATCTCCAAGAAAGGAATATTTTATGATCCTACAAATAAAAAGACACATTGAGAATGACCTACACAAAATAACATAATTGAGTTACACAAATTCATTAGTTGGGCAGGTTACCATCAACTATTCATTCAGAAGTTTTATCAATTGGCTAACCTATTAACCAAGCTTACACATAATGGTTTTATGTTTGTTTAGACAAAGGAACATGAATAATTTTTTAATGAACTAATTAAGAGGTTGGTTGATGCTATGATTTTTACTCAAACAACTATAAATGATGGTTTTGTGATATATAGAGATGAATCAATTAAGGAACATGGTTGTGACCTAATAAAAAATGATAAATTAATTTATTATGCATCATGAGAATTTAATACTCAATAATAAAACTTCCCAACCCTTGATCTTGAGTTAGAAACTATAATATTTAATTTGATTATATAGATACATTATATATATGCTTAATTATATGACATATACAAAGATCATAAAATCATAAAATCATTATTTTCATAGAATGTGATAAATATAAAAAAAGTTAATGACTTGAGATACTATGGGATTATGATTTCTTGATAGAATACCACAAATAGAAGGAAAATATGGTAGCATATTTATTGGGTAATAATGATCCTGGATTTATCACCAAAATTTAGATTGATAGGGATCCTATATTCATTGATATATTAAACATGGATATGGGAATTATTAAGGAAGGAAATACATCAAAAATTACCAAATTATTATGAATATATCTTTATTAGAAATGATAAAAACCTATAAATCTAGTGATGAGAAGTTTGATAAGAAAAGTAAATATTTGAATGGTGGAAAATTAGAATAACTTTTTTTTTGTGAATATGGCCTTTTTATATTTGGAATGACATTATCTATTCCATATATAAATATGATTAAAATGGGATTATTGGATGATGTCCACAAATAAAATTTCTCTATACACCATTTTATCATCAAGACGTACAAGGAGTTCAGGTAACATTTTTTGTGGGATAACATTATGTGAGAAATTTTAGATAATATATCAAGATGTATGATTTTTTCATAGGTTAATGATGAGTGAAAACATCCTAATTGAGTCATGAAATCTCTTCATCTTCCTAGGTGTAAATGGTTTGACATTATAATGGACTTTTTCATAGGACTACAAAAGACTTCTATAATGAGTGATAATGTATGTGTTATTGTTTAAATATAAAAAATATATAAATTTCATCTATAAAAGATAGGATTTACCTATTTATCACCTCTAAATGATCAATTTTAATGAAGTTATAAGACATAATGTCTCACCTATTTATATTGTGTCTGATTGTGATCCCCATTTTACATCAAAATTCATAGAGTGTCTTTAGAAGGCCCTATATAATGAGATTTATTTGAGAACCAGATACCATACTAAATTTAATGGATATTCAGAATGTACCATTAAAAAAATGTAAAACATGTTTATTTTATGCCCACTTTATTTTCATGGTATGTTGGATCAGTATTTACTTTTAGTATTGTCTTTCAAATAAAATAGTTTTCATTAAAGTATTGAAAAAGTGTTATTTGAAACATTATGTGACATGATATGTCAAACTATGAAAATTTTGGATGAATTTGGTGTACTTGAACATGTACTCCAAGAAATTTTTGAAGGGACAATAATAAAAGGGTAGAGTAATCTCGATCATATTAAAGCAGCTCAAAATATGAATAAGAGTTATACCCACAATCGGATGAGGGATTTGTTATTTGAAGTGGGAGATAATTTTTTCTTGATATTATCTCCATATAATGGTGTCATAAGATGGTAAGAAAGTGTAAATCTTCCCTAGTAACATCTAACTACTTGAAATACCTTAATTAATTGGTATTATGGCATATTTTTTGGGAATACCATCATGTCTCTCAAAATTACCTAATGTGTTTCCTATATCATTTTTAGAGAAGTACATTACATACCAAACACATTTACTCCCCATTAATTAAAGATAATTGGAACATAATCTAAATTTCTATGAGAACCCATCCATATTCTTTATACTATAGATAAATTATTGAGGAATCATATGACTCATTATCTTATGGTACTTTGGTGAAATCAAAAAATAGAGGAAGCAATGTGGGAACCATATGATGTTATAAAGAATAAAACTCCTATCTATTTATAAGTTAATATAAAAATAATTTAAAGGTTGAATTTTTTTTAGGATGGATGATAGTAACATTCTGGAGATTTATTATTTTTCCCCTTTAAAATAAATTCAATCTCTTCAATAGGATGCAATGCATGCAACTCTAGGTTATAACGAAACATTATATAAAAATATTTTTTAAATGTGACCATTATAACATTACCTTTAGGTTTATAGGTGTGAATATTAATAAAAAAATCATGAAAATAATATTATTTTACCAAATTATAAAAAAACAAAATTTTTATCTATTGACTAGAAATAAAAAAAGAATCATTTAAAAGGGAGTGAAGTGTTTTTTTGGAAAACTGCATTTTTCTAAAAAATGATTTAGTCATGTTTTGTGCACATAATTTTAAATTAGTTTTTACCAAACTTATATAATTTATTTTATAAAATGAGTTTCACTTTATAAATCATCATATCAAAATTACATTAGTGAAAATTCTTGAGATTCTCTCAAATGTATCATTTTTGGATGAATTGTGAAAATACATACATTTATTGAAAACTACATTTTTATTTATATTATTTATAAAGTTAAATTGTATTTTTAAATGTTTTCAAAGTAAAATTAGTTCAATAAAATTATAATAAATACAATTTAGTTCAAGGGAATCAATTTCATAGTGAATTTCAATATTGAAACCATATATACTTTTATGATTTTTAACTTTGGAAACCATATTTTTCTTCACTTATAGGGGTATATTTTTAAAGTGTATTATTATAAAAATATTAATTTAGTTTGGAAAAATATATTACATATTTATATTATCTTATAAGTTCAACATACATTTTGACCACTAGGTCTAGTGAAATAAGTAAAAATTAATTACAGTGACTGAGGTAAAAACCGATTTACTTGAGGGTTGAACTAAAATGATAATGGTAAATTTGACCTACCAACTTATATAACACCCATTGTTTGACTATATGTTTTTATTTTCACCTCTATGTGTTGATACCTACCCATTTTGGTGGCTTTTGGGATGATAAAAATGATAGTGTAATAAATTCATCTAAAAAATTCCATGTCTGCCCTCTCCCCAACTTATAAACGACCACCCATGTCTTCCCATTTTAACACATCAAAATAAATTTTGGTTAGTAAATATATTATAAAATTACTTACTTAATCCAAAAAAAAAACATTCTATTTCCCTAATATTGATCATAAATCCATCCTAGGAATAATTTTTGGGAAAAACTAAAGAAGTTATCTGAAGAGGAGATAACGTTATTAAATGATCATTTTCATTTTATTTATTATTCCACCTCCCTATAGTCATATTTATTCCAAAAAATATAAAAACACAATTATATATGATATAATTAGTTGTTTTAATGTTTCTGGGATAACCTATAGCTATATTCACTTCCATAAAATGGAAAATGTAACATTCATTCATGGGTATGACATACTACCACCTCACAAACAAATGAAACTTGTTTTCTTTCAACTTATCTCATGGTTAGATATAACGATTAATATAATGTTTATATATAATATTTATGATATAATTATACTTATATTTATTTTAATTTCACATATATATTCTTCCTTTCCATTCTTTTTAAAATATAACAATGTCGCGCGTGTGAATAACTGAGTACTACCTTACAAAGTGATGTGATCCATTTTTGGATTTCTATTAAATGAAATGTAATAAGGATAAATTTAATGAATATAAGTCATAGGTAATAAATTATATAAATTATATAAAATTAATATCATAAAGTCCCTTAAATTTCACATGTAAAGGTAACGATATCATCGCTCATGTGTATATACAACCTACTGTCTCCACAAAGTGATGCGACATATTTTCCCTGACCAACCATAAATAATGTATCTAATAATATATATAATTCATAAATATTATATTTATAGAATTATTATAATTTTTTATATGATGTATTTATATAAAATTAATAATAATAAGAATCTTCATGAAAAAACACACATGAGAAAATATTTCAATAAAAACCCAACACAATGAAAATACTGAAATATTATTAAAAAAGGGTGGTAAAATGATATAATATGATAATATATGATATTATAAATATTTTTCATGATCAATTACAAATTAATTAAATCCCTAAAATAATTATACAGGAGGTCAAATAATGTTAAACTAAAATAAATAATGAGGTAAAGGACTTCATCCCAATTTACCATCATTGAGGCATATTTTATTATTACGCACCATATTTATTTTATATATAGTATATAAATCCCCTATTACCTTTAATATCATGAATAATTCATAAAAAAATTATTTTAGTTTTCTATTATAATTATCTAATCAAATAGGATTTTATTTTAATGTTACAAAGCATTATGGGGTTTAATCTCAATTTCAATTTCATTGAAACACATGTATTAATATATACATATTCAATTTTATGTGGTATTTATATATCCCAATTGATGTATTTAAAATTAATAAATATTTATTCATGATGATTAATGATTCTTTATATGTGTATTCTTTAAGGGGATAATATATATAACTTAATAAATTGGTAAAAGAATTTATTGTACAAACTCACATTCTTTTGTGATTGTTACCTTTCTTTAGAAACAATTAAATTATTGTGATCTTTTATATTTAAAACTAAATTTAATTTAAATATCAATACTATTGGGTGATAGACATAATTATTTCTAAAAATATATAAAATATTTACATATCTATTTTACTTTGAATGTAATTTCTAAACGAAGGGAAATATTTATAAATATATATCCTTTACACAATACATATATTTCATTATAAGGCATATCAATTCATGAATTATATCAATTATTTAATTTATGAGTAATTATTTGAACATGTAGTTATGGGTGGGGCCCAGTCATAGATGGCCCATTGATGCCTAAAAAGGCCTCATAAGATGAATAATTTGGAGAAATCATTTGGGTTTTTTCATGTAGACTTGAACTGACTTCTGATGGGTCTTGATAGTAAAGGGATCACGATTCCTATGATCTTGAATTAAAATAATTAATCTTTTCAAATTTTGAGATTCCAGTTATTATTATTTTCTATGTTATTTTTTCAATGATATTATCTCAGGATGCATTTCATTCTCAATTTTTGATTTAATTACATGTATTTTTTATTATTGACCTCACCATATTGATTATGAATTATCCAAATATTGTAGTCATGTTATTGATTAAAAGGAATATGTGTTTATTAGTTTAAGTTTACATATTTATTATTCCATATTGATTCAAGATAGCTTCCACTTTGAGTACCACTTACATAGAATTTGAGCTCACCCTTGTTTGTTTCCTTTCCCCATGTTACGAAGATGAATCATTTGAATGAGTTTTAAGGATGCCAAGAATTTTCTTTTTTAATGATTTATTGTATTTTAAAATAATAAAATGGGTATCATGTATGTATCTAGTTCTCTAAAACTACTAAAACGGTGAGTTCTTTTTGATTTAAACCATTGTATATATGAAAATGTAAAAAAGTAGGCACCGACTCTAGGTCACTGGAGTCAGGGTCATTACATGTCTTCCATTCATTGTTTATATTTTTTATTCTACTCTAAATTTTCACATGGTAACTATTATGTCTTATTTAATTCTATAGTAGTGACTATTCTTTTTATAAGTGAGTTTTTTTCAAAAAAAAAAATAAACATATATTTTCAAATATTTCTTTTTAATGTGACCCTAAACATCAACTTTTTTTAATATGGAAAAACACTTTCAAAAAACGATTTTATGAAAAGGGTTATATTTTACACTTTATCTCTAAAATATATATCTCTTTTAGAGTAATTATTAATTAATATATAATTAAAATATATTTAAAAATATTAATTTTTTGGGATACAATTTTTGTTTTCAACTTATCAAATTAGTGAAATTTTATAATTTAAATAAATTTAATGTTTTTTATTTATAAATGAGTGTTTCATATATTTCAAAATCCTTCAATGATATTATCTTTTAGTTGTTATAAAATCCAATGAAACCATCATACATAACTATTGGGATGCCTTATGATAAAATAATTCAATTTATAGATCATGTAAATTATTGAATTAGCTATGTACCCAATACCCTATACAACATTTGTTTATGGGATTCCTACATATATAGCTATCCCATTTGTTTATTTGGTAAATATTTATAATCTTTATACATTTCATTTAAAAAATGTTTAATGATTACTATAGAATATTGTTTATATATTTAATTATTTATTCATTCCATCATGTATTGAATTAATTATACTTATTTAATATAGGGAGAGGACAAAAAGTTTCCTTGTTTCATAAGTATATCTCAAGAGACTAACATTCCTATATATTTGGTGTTATCCTTAATTGTTTTTTTAAAATATATTTGGATGAGGCCTTGAATGTAATATTATTATGTCCATCATTATGAATTTAATTATTATAAATCCAACGATTTTTATCCATGTGATTATTTATTTTATTATTTAATAAATGTATTTACTTCAAGATCATGTGATGAGATATAAGGAATTATTATATTATCATTTACATAATGTCATATTATTAAATCCATCTTTATTCTATGATAGATTCTAGTATACACTTTCCATTACTATGCATTTGAGATCACCTTTCTTATGTTTCCATTTGCCAAGGATAAGGATTGAAATACTATATATGAAATTTTTATAAGAATATCATGTGTGTATAATTTATGAGATATCATAAATAATAATTATTGATTAATTAGATTATAACATACTATGAAAATGACTATTCGATGAGAAATACTGGGGTTATATTAGTTAATGATCTGTCTAAATTATGTAAAACTCTAAACCTAATATGTATTTTGAATATATGAGGTAAAATATTTTCTATAAATTGTGAATTTATGTAATAGTTGAAGTTGGTTTCTCACTATTGGTATTAGACCAGGGTTTACATGATATTTGAGATTATGATGTTATTGGTTATGGATAATTAAATAATTATAGTTTCATTTCTAGTTTTTATGTTAAGGTTGATCATAATTCCAAATTTATAGAAAAACCAATAGGTTAAGTTAGATAATATTGATTATTGTTTTGTTTTTTTTGGAATTAGGATGATAGAAATTTATAGAAATCCTTAGGAATGATTCTATGTATACTAATTAATCATTAAATTTTGATAGAAGTTGTATTTAGATATTCTCCAATAAATTAATCCTCTCTCTAAAAACATTAATTTTGATGTTCCATTGACAAAAATGTTACTAGGGATAATCATACTATTTTTTGATATTTATTTACTTAATATTCACTCAGTTCATGATGTGTGGGACACAAACTTCAAACCCTATTTTTAATTTTTCAAGATATTTTTTTCTTAATTAAAATGCTTTTTATGAACCAATACGGGGGAATAGAATATATTTCATCTAAATTTATTAATAGTTAATTTCCATGGAAAATGTAGATCTATATATAAAAAGTCATAAGCGAGGTTATTCCTAATATTTATGAATCAATTATTCTATGTTGATAGTTTTCATTTATGAAATTATTAATTTAATCATACATCAACTTTACTTTATTTAATTAATGTATAGGGGAATTAAAACACAAGTAAAAATGGATGTGATGTGAAATTTAGTGATTATACCAAATATAAATAATAAGGCTTAGGATCTGGAGTGTGTAATATATTGATTATGCCAAAATAAAAATCAGGGATTATGATTATCAATGTAAACATATATGAAAACCCAATGACAAAAAATAATATGTTGATTGATTATCACTGATGTTCTTATAAAAGTGATGATTAAGGAATGAATATTAAATTTATGAGGCATTAAGAATGTTGGAATAAGCACCCATAGAAATTCACTAAAGGAAATAGATTATGTTTTATGTGTGGGAATTTATAACATAAATAAAATAATTTAAAGGGTTTAATGAACATTTTTATTGACATTTTGAAGGCAAAATGGGAATTATCCAATTAAATTCCACAAACCAAGGAGAAACAAGGATGATAAGCCCCAAAAAAATCATATACTAATGGAAAAAGGAAGGTATTGTGATAAGAAAATTGATAAAGTGGATCATGAAAATTAAGGTAATCTTATCACCCACTCATGAGTTGTGTATGTATTGATTGACATTGATTATATGCTCTTCAATATATCTAAATATACATATAAGATTATTAAATCACAGCCTCATTGATTATGTATTGAATTATAAGAGAAAAATATACTTATTTCATTATTATAACCCAATATGATGTTTGGGGGAATATTCCTCATAGAATCCATATTACTGAACTATTAGATAAAATTAATGTGATTTTAGTATTAGACTGGATCTCTCTACATAGTGAAAAAAATTAATTATTAGAATAAATAAATTTTACTTCATACCAACCTATGATAGTCAATCAATACAAGGATGATTATGAACCCCATTTAGAAAAAAAATTCTATAATATGGGGTATAATATTTAATAATAAGTGAAACATAACTAAAATGGTTGGTAATAAACTCAACATTGGATACATTTTTATAACGGAGGAGTAGATAAGCTCCATTGACATAGATAAGTTAGAGTGACGAGTATCTCATTAGAAATTATATCTAGTGTCTTTATTATAATATGGATACACATTCATATTTTCAATAGTAATTTATTATTTAAATGGTTTAGTTGTAAGTTATTTTTGATATGAGAATGTAATTCCGTGATATTTAAATATGTAATTTTTATTCAAATAAATAATAAGTTGAAAAACATGTTTCCCATGAAACACTGATATAAAAAACCATTATGATACATTTTATGAAGATAATATTATAGGTAATAATAATAACCATTATAATATATCCATTTAATTGAAACGAATAAATACAAGTAAATACATTTTAAATCTAAATATAAATAATAATTAATGGCATATAAACTTATATTTATATTGATATAAGAATTATTTTATATTTAAAAATATATTTTATATTATTTTATATTATATTAAAATAATTTCAATCAAATTTGGAAATATATTTTTATAAAACTGTATTCATGTTTGGATTAAAAATTTAAATATTACCATAGTGCGATTTTTTTATTTTTCTGAAACCGTTTATTTATAAGTGATTAGTGAAAAATATAGTTTATACATATATTGTGTCTTCTATGAAATTATCATAAAATAAGTATTGATATAAAACATATAAATAATATATCATTTTCAAGATTTAATTTTTAAATTAAATTGATTCCATTAAAAATAATAATTCTGATTTATAAAAACAAATGTTTAACATATAGTAAATTAATGAATAATTTCTAATAAAAATTAATTTTCATCTTTATATTTTAATTAATTTTTCACATATTTAAAGTAGGTTTTATAATTATTTTAAATTCAAAAAAAATATCTTTTCTGTAATAATATAACAATTAATTACATTAAAATTAATAATTTTGATTATTTAATCAAAAACATAACATTAAAACTTAAAATAAAGTTATATTAAAAATGGGGTTTTATATTACAATATATAATGTTTATACTAATATTTAGTGCCAAATAAAATTTTAAATGATTAAATGGATTTAATTTTTGGGAGAATTATGGAAAGGCATATCTTTAATAAAAATTAATTAGTGATTTATTACATTAATAAATATATCGTATAACACAAGAAGATTGTGAGGCCTAGTGTCTTTGGGAAATTATATACATAGAAAATTATTGTTAATCATGGGTACGGCAATATTATTTTAAAACTCCAAAACATTCACGTATATTCCTTCTTTTATTATATACTATATTGTATATTTTAGTTATGCATAGAAGAAATGGGTGAGAAATAAATCCTGGTATGGGAATAATAAAATAATAACATGATTAAAGTAATATAAGTGAGACAAGAGTCATATAAAGGAGAAATTAAATGGGTGATAATCATAAACATGATCATCAAGTCATGATATTATATGGTAACATCAAGGAAACAATAGAATGTGGAAATTATATAAAACATTCCATCATAAGAAAAATAAAAGGATAATTGGAAAGAAATCATAACATATTGTGCTCAGGATAACCTCATGTAAAATATACAGGGTATATCATGAGATAAAATAATTACCCATGGAATGGTAGGGCTATATAATTTTGGGCCTTCCTATCTCATTAATATCATGTACATGCATTTTTGTGCCACATACGTCAGACAACAAAAGAAAAAAATTAATCACTTTTAACACAATTAATAAGGATTGAGAGCTATATACATGGAAGTAAAAAATCAATTAAGGATTGGTACAAACAGTTGAATACCCATTGAAGTGGGTATGGGTATTCACTGCACGGATGTTTTGTATGGAAAATCACAGGATACTTTTGGCAGCATAACAGGTGTATGTAAATGTTTATGGGATGGGTGAATGATATTGAAATGCGTTTTCTCCTTAAATTTGAATCATAAAGAAATAAAATTATTATTAAAAACATATTAAAACATGGAAAATTTTAAATTAAAATGGATTAGTAAAAAAATTATTTAAAAAAAAAGAAGTGGAGAAAGTCCCTTACCATGAGAGAGAGATTCTAGTATCATGAGAGGATCTCTATATGATAATGGGAATACCTTGGGAGATTTTGATAATTGGAGAGTGAATGTAACATAATTCCCAATAGGATTTTAGTGGATAATAGTGGCAGGATGTGTGGGTATTTATTGTGAAATAGGGAGAAATGTTTATAAATTTCATAACATTGGGTTTTCAATATATATGGTATAATAATAGAAACAAAAACAATCACATGATTCATGCTAATAGTTTATACCAAATAAGAGTGTTTTTCAATATTTTATAATTATGATAAACTAAATTATTTAAATAATACCATTCGTGTTACGAATGTGAGTCATTTTAATAAATAATTGATTTTAAGGACATGAAATATAATATAGGTTATGGATGATTCATTACAAGATCATATAATAATTAAAATAAGATCAAAAACTAATTTTTTAAATGGGTAATAAAACATTTGGTAATGAATTCCTTTTATGGAATTTATGGCGTCAATTTCAGGGCATTATTATTTCATAATACAGACTGTATATTTATATCATATTTAATTTGTTCGCAAAAAATCAATTGTCTCATAAAATTTTGAAAAATTCTATATTGAATAATTTTGACATATAGTTTTCAAAAATAAATTTATTTACCAAAATATATTTCTATATATGAGAATTTTCACATATAAATAATAATACATATTTACTGAAAAATGTATGTTTTTATGATATTAACCACTTTTAAATCCTCATAAAAATTACCTTTGAATTAATTAATTTATATTGTTATTTGTATTCAAATAAAAATATATTTAATAAAAATACAATTTGGATTTCATAGTATTAAAATCTTATAAAAGTATTTATATAATAATTTATAAAGTAATAATAAAAAAGGATAAATATAATCAACATTTATTTAATAATTATAACATTAAAATTCCTATCAGTATAATTTAGATACATGACCCCTTATTACACTAGTTTATGCCCTATGTATGAGGTGAGAGACTGGGGTGCTTTCTTGGGGTGGTTCAGTGAACATGGTTTTGTAAATGATCTCAATAATCTTGAACATCTATGATAAACAATTTCACTCAATCTTTAGTTTGTGAATCTCAAAGTGGGCTTGGTCTATGGAAAAGTCCAATGATTCCATATCTCTTAGACACTAGGATAAGTGGGATTCATAGTGTATGATCCTATTGATCATGGATGTCTCTTTTTCCATCTATTTCAAATAGAATTTATCATAGCCCTCATCATAGGCTAATCTAAGAAGTCACTATATATAATGAATATATTATCACCATTTTTTATTATTAATGATCATTTAAATAAAACAAGATATATTTTTAGTTGGGCCAAAATAACCAATGTATTCCATCTATTCTCTGTATGTAATAAATAATTTATTAATTAAAAATGAAATTTTGTTTACAAAAGTTTGGGTCATAAAATTTTTCATCCCTTCATAAATTTCACCCTTGAAATTTTAATGTCATACTACAAAACTGAAGATGGTACTTTTTTTAATCCCTAATTTTGATTATGATGTTGCATCCAAAAACATACTTCTATTCCATGAAACATTGACTAGGTAAGTTACATTTTTTAAACCACCATTTTCTATATGTTATAAGATCTTCACTGGATTATAGATAATTCTCTAACGTTACCACCAATGGATTCAATATATGTGAGGGGTTTGATATGCACTTCTTCAAGAGAGATATTTGGAACACATTATGTACATGATATTTTCTAGGTGGGAGTTCCGGTTGATAGGACACCACTCCGACATGATCACCAGTATTGATGGGGCATATAAAACCTGTATAATTTTTGGAAATATATTATTAAATAATTTGATTTCATTTATATCTTGTGTTTTATGAAACAAAAAGTAAAGATAAACCAAAAAATATTATTAAAAAAATATTTCAGTTGTGACCAAGTCGTTAAATTAGAAGCAATGAATAATAATTGTTGAACCCTCTGGAATTAATTGGCTTTATTGTGTTTTGATAATCCCAACCATACTTTCTTTATATCTTGATTATGCTTAATATATTCCAAATATACTTTAATATATGTTGTTACTTTCATTATGCTTAAATTAAGTCTTTTGAATTATCAGATATATGTTTACTATGACATAACTCATTCTGCCAAGTGAATGCTCAAACAGTTTTCAGCTACCGTTACAAACTAGCTACCGATACAGAGTAGAGCAACCGTTAGACAGTAGCTACCATCAGAACATATAGCTACCGTTACAAGCTAGCAACCGTTACAGCTCACAGTGACCGATATAGTTAAGTCTACTGATATGTTGGAGCTACCGCTATAAGAGAGCTACCGATACAGCTACCGGTATAACTACCGATACCCAAAGTCCATCGCTGCATCAAAGTCTACTGATAGAGCTACCGATACAATGAAGTCGACAATTACCGCTACAGCAAAGTTGACAGCTACCAATATGCTGAAGTCCACCGTTATGCAAAGTCTACCGATAGAGAGTTACCACTACTGGTAAAGGCAGATCCACCACTACTGTTACAAGTCCACCGCTATCGATACATCAAGTCTACCGACAAACAAGTCTACCGTTACAAATGCCTACCGATACTCAGACCTACCGTGACACCTACCGTGACAAAGTATACCGTTATCATGAGCAACCGTTTAGAGACAGAACCCCGACATGCTTTAATTATTTATTATTGTTTAACCTAACCAACAGTCATATTAGGTATATATTAATGCACTGACATATTATTAATGTCTGTTTGTTGGATGTCAGGAAACCGTACCTCGTACCTGCAAAAAGTAAATCATATCTTTTTCCGGAGCTCGTGCTTTAAAAGAAGGATGCTGTTGTCAAGATGACATACACACACGTGCGTATACACATGAATAGATCAGAGAGTTGAACACGTGTTGTGAATAGGTTGCAGCCGCGCTGAACAAGTGAAGAACACTCGAGCTGGTGTACATGAAGAGAGATGACTGAGCATACAAGAAGATCACCTATAATCGTGCATACCAGAGAAGAGCTGAGAAAAAAAAGAGAACATCAACTCAACAGCTTCTTCAACATTATCTACATCTGGAAGTCAAGGAAACAGACGATACTCTGTTTTCCAGACAAGAACCAGAAGAGGACTCAAGAGCGATTTCTGATCAAACTAAAGGAGTCCAGAGCTGCATGACAATCACAAGAGCCATTTATAAACTCATTATATTTGCTCTGTGATTTATCTTTTACTTTTTGAGCAGTGTGTGTTCTTTGTTGTATTTAACACACACGCTGTCTCCTATGCTTTATCTGGAGGATCTGTAAATACTCATCAAAATATTTACTCTTTTATTTCCCACTGGGATAGTGGTAGAGGTCATGTGACCTGGATAATTATATACTGTTGTTTATCCCCGATCCAGGGTGTGGACCATATTTTTATAAAAGATTTTGAGAGGACTAAGTCTCAGCTTGAGACTGAACCTCTTGGTTAAAACTGTTGTACTTATTTACTTTCAAAGCTATTTTTTATTCCGCTGCTAATACTTTAAAACCAAAATTGTTTTAAAGCTACTTTGATAATTAAACTCACAAGTGTTTATATTAGTTGTAAATCAGTAAGTTAGTTTCAAAAGTTAATCAAGTCCGTTGATTTGATTAACTGGGAACTAATAAATCCCTTGAGAACCTAAAAGAACATTTACTTTGATATAAATTCACTACAGTTTAATTCTGTATTCTATTTGGGGGATTTTAACTCAAAGTTTTAAACAGAAATTTTAATTGGAACTCAATTCACCCCCTCTTGAGTGTCCACTCCGACCAACAATAATAATAAAAAATAATTAAAATAGCATCCAAATAAATTCAAATTTATTAGTATGTTCTTAGAAAATGATCACATAATTTTTAGTCAATTCATTTTATTCTTGAAAAAATACATTTTCTTCCCAAATGAGTTTCTCTTCTTTTTATGAGTGGAAATTAATTTCTAGATGATTTAAAAAAATTATTTCAAAAAAATTATTTGATTATTGAATTCATATTTCCTAAATTATCTTCTAATTTTTGTTTTAGAATTTTTTTTAAAATAACTATTTTTCATGGAATAAGGGAAAATACTTGTTTTTAATGAAAACTATATTTTATTTTAATGTTTCCACCTGGAAAAATTATTTTATGGAATAATTTTATATTTTCATAAATTTATTTTTATTTATAATAATCCAATTATGGTTTAAAGTATATTTAATATTTTAATTTAATATCAAAATATTTTATATTTAAAATAATTTTTTTCAATTTTTTTCCATTTCATTTTTCTGGTTTTATTTTAAATTAAATTTTGAAACATATATGTTTTTTGAATTTTTAGAAATGTATTAAATATTATGAATTAGTGGTTCAAAATTTATAAAATACGTCCATTTTAGTTTTAGTTAATATAAATAGTAACTATGCTAAAATTTTACACATCGGTGAAGGGTAAAAAAAGTTAATATGGATTGAAAATAAGTTATAAGGCCATAGTGTTTAACCTTGTTTCTTATTTAATGGGTATAATTAGACCCTTAACACCTAATTTAAAAACTGTATCTATTTAATCATCACTATTCCAAGAAAATGACTTAAATATTGCATAAATCAATGAAAGTCACAAAATATCACATTCTTTGTCTGAAATATATCTTATCTGTCCACATGGGGTAAAAAGTTTGTTATGAATGCATATAAGTATCTATGTTGAACTTAATAAACATATTTTTATGATATAAATTTATTATTGACTCTTGGTCCCACTTGAAATTGATTATGACCTTTATAATATATTAATTAAAGAAATGTCAAAGACGCAACCTTCATGTTTTTAATAACCACATCATATATAATATGTGTTATATATGGGATATATTTGAGTATAAATAGTATTATAAAATGTAAAATATTTATCTTCATCATGGTAATTTATTTACAATTTTTTTGAATTATATACTTTCCCTAAATGATTACACAATACTGATGCAGTAATTATTAAATTAAGAGAGAAATAAAATAACTAATAATATAAATATTTAAATTAAAATAACATGACATAATTAAGGTGATCCATGAAATATATAGTGGATCTTAACATTTTATAGAAATAATAAAATAGTTTAATTGAATTTGATATGTTTTCTTGATATTTTTTAATTCAAAGTATTGAATAATTTCAAAATTGACAACAATGATATTTTATGGGATTAATATTTTATTAAATTATATTAAATTCAAATATATCATTTAAAAAAATAATTTAATTATGATAAGGTCTAAAATTTTAGAAATGTTCCATTTATGTATCAATTGACACTATATATGTAACAATTATAACCTTTTAATATTAAAATATTTGTCACCAAAGTTCAAATTAAAATAGGTTAGCTAAGGATTAATCAAAATATTAAAACCATATATCATCTTATCATATAATCCATGTAATTTTTTTAGTATTTATAATGAAAATGAATTTATTATATTTCAATCCTTTGTGAAATTCCAAAAGTTCCCTTCACCTCAATTATAAAAGTGGACCTCCTCCCTCACTTTATTACACCGCATTGAGCATCATGGATCGACCATACTATTCTAATTTCTCTTCTAAACATCCCTATATAAATTATTGTGGTGATTTTATTCTCATAAAACCAAAAATAGAGCCCTAATAGGATATCTAAATGAGTCTTTTCAAAGAAGAGGTAATTGCTCTAATCGATCTCTTTCATTTTATACTATTCCTTACATCCTCTAAATCTATGATTATTATCATAAAATAATAAATTATTAATCCTCAATATGATTAAACGTTATTATGATGATGGAGACACCATTATTCACCATCTTTCTTATTAAAATAAGAAGTATAATAATCACTCACATGTACATATGGCTTACCGTCTCCACATAGCGATTCAATTAATTTTTCATCAAAATCCATTATGGGTGGGTATTATGAAGGGATAAATTAATATTTGTGATATATATTCCATAATAAGGATTATAGATATATGAATTATTATTTAACATTCTTTCATCCAATAAATCATAAAATGATAACTGTGTTCATGAATACATATGACTTACTGTCTCCATAAATGGTGTAATACATTTCTATATATCTATTTTATACGAATTATTATAAGTATGTATATAATTATTATATATTATATTCATACCATAATTAACATTACAGAATCAATGAGACAAAATTTCAATGTATAAGGACCATGACTGATGAACTAAGATAATATTGGAAAATAAAGCAGTTGTCACCCATAATAGTGATTTTAACGACAAATTATTTATAAAGTGGCGATAAGATGATATAAATAAAAAGTATATGGAGTTATATAATTAAAAATATGTAATTAATTTATCATAATTAGTATTTATAATTTATAATGTCAGAGTGTGAATGAAGAAAGGATGGACATGAGTTAAGGTATTTCTATACCCAGTTAACATTCATTTGGTTAAACTTCTACTTCATTGATAATGTCATTGTATGATTATGTTTGAAATGAAAATTAGTTATCTTTTTTTATATTTCCAATTGTTTTATGTTAATTATATACTATAAAAATTAATGGATTCTTTTTATTAATACTCGCTTCAAGGATATGATATTTGTAAGGGATGTTTGTCCAACTTTTATTTCAATGGGACACATTCCTTATACATTTTTTGTTTCATTTGTGAGGTGTATATACCACCCATGAATTTCATTTATGATGCATGTCAAGAATATTTTGGTATTTTCATATCCAACTATTTTTCTTTCTTTTATGGGGATTATGAATAAAATGATACCAAAGTGGTATTTTTTTTAACAATCTCATCATTATTTAGGATTATTTACATTTAAGTCTCCACTGTTTATTATTTCTCTTCTATGACCATGATTTAGAATAATTTTTCCAAAAATATTTTTACAATTATTTAATGAATATTTAAAATTAATTTTACCATTTTTTTAATTTTTAAAAAATGGTTTGAAAGTAATATTTTTATCATTTCCCAAGTAAGGTACTTTGTGACATTTCCCACAAAAATATCAAAGGACTATTTTTTAACTTATATAGAAAGAGTGGATATTTCTTATTTTATGACACCTTAATGCATTAAAAATTCCTAAACAATATTAAAATGTTTTTTTAATACTGTTTTTCCTTTGTAATTGTGCAGCTTTTCAAAAACCATGTTTTAAAGATAGATATGATGATTTCCATGAAAATTATTCCATGTGATCTTGAAAAATATTTTTTCCATTTAAGATGAAATACATTGATGATACTTAAGTATTTATAGGTATATGATCCAAGGATACAATATTTTTTTATTGTTTGTGTTTATGATGAAAAAATGTTTATTAGACCTATTGCCTTTTTCATAGGTTATACAATGATGAATTGTTCCCAAATTTTATTTGGGAACCTTATTATATATTCAAAATGTTTTTTGTTTATATTATTAAATGTTGAATCTGTTATAAATGGACATGTTTTATGTGTTCATATGATTACACATTGGACTAGTTTAATTTCCACATGTTTATGTATGGGACTGATTTCATGTCCATAACTTAATGAGTGAACCAGATTCTTTTTAAACATGTTTATAATGCTATAAGTGTATGTGTATTCCATAATTTCTTATTTCATGTAAATATTATGATACCATGTCTTATTTTCATTGGTTTTTATGTGGTCCAAGTCTTCTTTATAACATCATGAGTTTTATCAAATGTTTAGACCGTTTTTTTTGTTTAAATTGTTTGGGTTTTCCATAATAATGTTCCTGAAAGTAGTCTTAGATGACTAGGGGTGTTCAGGTCTTGTTCAGAGACTGAATCCCTAAATGCAGAAGAATCATACTGGGGTGTACGATTAAGAGGAACCGTGATGCCCATACGATATGGTTTCATAAACAATATGGCTTAAGGTTGTGGGGTTGTTGGGGGCCGTATGATTTTTCAGTAATCACGTGACCCCAGGCGCACAACCATGCATGATTGCAGACCTCTTGGGTATAGGCCATTTACACAGTTGGCACATAGTTTGGATAACAGTGCTAACAAACTGTGACCCCTACATGTGTGGGTGAATTTTACCATTTTCCCATAAGTAAATATTTATTCAAACACCTTTATTCCTCCTCCCCTCTCTATTTAATGTGCTCTCCCCACCCCCTCTCTCTTGAGGACCCATCATCCTCTTTTGGGTATTGAGGTATCGCCTCTATCTAGTAACCATATCTCTCACTATTAGAAGCATGGGATAGTTTGAGGTAGGATATATACTCCTATTGATTAAATTTCAAGTTTCTCTCCTCATTTGATGATCTGATTTTATTCAAGATCATTTTCACTATTTTTTAGTGCATTTGATGATTTCTTCCACATCTCTCGTTCTAGATCGATTCGATAGTCAGAAATAAACAAGTGGTCCTCTACGAAACCATGGTAGGGCGGTATAGTTCTTTCCCACTTATTTTTATGTAATTTATACCATGAATCATTGTTCCTCAAGATGTACCTTGCATGTGATTCCCCTAAATATCTATTTAAACTAAATTGAAAGGATTACCTTTCCAAATGTGACCCTAGATATTGGTGAATCAACCCCTTGGTTTGATCACCCTAAATTATACCACCCAATGGGTGTGAACATCCTAGGAGGATTTAATTCTCCTTATTTTAAATTTTTTTAAATGTACCTAAAGTTTTTGATGCCACATCATTAATTCCATGAATTTTTAAAATTAATTTTGATAATTGGATGCCCACGTGATTCTGTCATGTTCCGTATTTCCCTATTCCATTTTTTTGTTTTACGATTGAACAAAATGAAATAAATGAAATGGAACTTTTTATTTCCATGTTATAAATTCCCTTATTGATTAAATTATTTCACTATAGTGTCAAGGGTGATACAAGGGTTCCAAAATAAGGACCTCTTGGACGGGATCATGATGATTTATTGTTATTTTATTTTTAAATTATAATTTTTCCGGGGGTGACACTAGCTATACCTTTAGAAGGGGTCACCATGTGTTTCTATTTTACCTATAGATAAGTGACATGGTTTCCCTTGGGGATAACCTATGTATGATATCAATGGAACAATGTTTATACCATTCCATGTTAGTGAATCATGCACCTTTGTGTGATACTAGATAAAAATGTAGAGTATAGTTTTTTCTAACTTCACACCATGCCTAGAGTGAAACTTGGGATATCATTTTTAAGAAACATTGGATGGACTCCCTTAGAATCAGACCTATATAGATACCCTAGATAGATACTTCTAATTCAATTGAAATTACCCAAGATAAAATCAGCATGAATCAAAATTTTTTAAAGTAGGTTAATTTAATTCAATAGTAAGTGAATTATTTTTAATAAGAAATTAAAATATAAAAATTTGAACTTCAAGGATTTATCCATCAATTAGAATCACAATCTTGGTGAATGTGTGGGTTCTTATATATCATACTACTCACTTTACTTGCGAATGATCCCTTGGTTCATACACACTGTCTTAGGCCGAAGAATTTAGCAATGGATGGGTGTCCCAAGTGGAACCCAGTCCGATGTAATTGTTTATTTATTACATTATTTCATGGATTTACTATGAATGTCACATTGTTCATTTTATATTCCATGCGATGCATTGATCTATACACCCTTAGTGGTGGCCCACTACAATTATATCTCCCTCTTTGATAGGTCTGCCTTTGGTACCCTTGAAAACTTCATGACTATAGTTATAGATAAAAGGAATTAGCTGGCTTTTGGTTCTTCATTGACAGTCCTAGGATAGAGTTCGAGGGTAGAGTATAGATATTATACCCATGATTCTAGTAGTATATGGATTTTAACCTTTTTTATTTTGATCACATGTGTTATATTCTTATACCCATGTTCCTTGTGAACCATTTTTTTACAGATGCATTAAATATCATCATCATCATGTTTTATCTATTTATTATTATTCTTCATCTTAGTATTTATTTATCTTGTATGATTTATTATTATTGTTTCACATCTATCAGTTCATTTATAATGTATCTATTATGGAAGGTTATTGGTTTTATCATATAGTGAATATATATACTATTTCATATTCATTATATATTATTGCACTGTACTCTGACCCATGAAGGCATAATATCCCAACAGCCACACCATATTCCCTCGATTGTATTTTGAAGCATCAAGAATTTAGGGAGATGTGATTTAGGTCTTTTTTCCCATATTGGGGCATCATTATGTGGCATCAGGGGTGGGACACTATAAAGTGGTATCAGAGAATTTTCCCCTTGTCTTACTGTTTGGGTATTATATAGGAGAATAGGATATTTGAATTTGGTAATGGGTCTATTCCTAAGAGTAGATAATCCATGTAAAAGGGAAACCCATATTTCTTGGGATGGAAAAATGCTTTTATTTCTTGTGTTTGTAACAGTTTCTTGGATTTCACCATTGGGTGATTCACTTTATTATTCCATTTATTATTATTTATAAAATTGATAACATCATGGGATACATTACCCTTGTCCAAGGATATGATGGAATATTAAAAATCATGAATCATACTAGGCACTATAAAATTTAAAATTCCACATATTATTCCATGACATATATATTTTTCTGTATGCATTTCGTATATTGCATGTGCTTGTTATGCTGCCTTATTTGTTATTCCGTGCAATAATGAAGAAAATAATTGAAACTTAATCTACCTACCTTAACATAATATTTTTTTCCTACATATGTTAAATCATACACATTAAGTAGTCATATATGTCTTATTGATCCATGGAACATTGATTACATTCATTGTAATGTGTTATGTTTAGGATTAATCAGACACCACATTTCAATTTATAAGGTGTATGGACCCTTATAAATTGGATATGATATTCCATATAATTAAACCATTTTATGAGATTTAAATTCATAAGTGAGAATGGAATAAAATTAATATAATATTTAAAATGTCCTGATCTTCATATATGTGTGATGTGATATCATGACCCTGACCTAACCTAAGTATTGGAGAGTATGTCATGTCTCCTATGATCTTTATCCAACATTTTCTGATCACCTAGACTGGATCCTGGAGAAGGATATGGGATGTGATGTTATTATAAGAAGGAATTGTGATTATTTAACTTTTATTTATTTCCATATCTATTATTTACCCTATTAGAGGAGTGCTCTTAGAAACTGTAGAGATATTCCACTGTGAAAACCTCATGTTTTACGATAATAATGTGGTGATGAGAACACTGTTGAGGGGGTGGGATGTGAACCACCCATTAAACATTTTATAGTGACACCTATAAAATATCCTTCATATCCTCTAGAAGGAACATATTCTCAGTTCTGTGATAGTTCCATTTTAATTATGTAGTATGTAAAGTGTGATCCCTCGCCTTCCCCTACTATGGAAGAATTGACCAGGGAGTTACAACCACAACATCCCCCCACCTTCTCAGAGCATGGAATACCTCCTGCAATTGAGTCATGGATGGAGGAATTTATTTCTATCTTCTAGAATACTGAGACACCTTATGAGTAGATGGTCAAGATCAAAACCAAGATGACATGTGACTCTACAACTGTGGGTGGGATTTCCTCACTCAGGATGGTCAACATGATGGAATTATTAGGGAATACATCTAGTTATCCTTATTTGACTAATTCCTTCCACTGACCTTGACAAAATACCGATATCAAGAGTTCATGAATCTTTAGAAATGTGACATGTCAGTGATGGAATATATATCTCACTTTATTAAATTGTATCATTATGCACTAACCTTATCCATTGATGATCTAACGACTACATGGGGATTCTTGGATAGGATTGCCTATGTCATCCGATTTTAGGTGAACATCTATTAGTAGATAAATGTTTCAAAAATAGTGAACTCGAACCTCATCACAGAATGAAACCTGAGGGAATATGGAGATGTGAACCAGGGAAGTTAAAATTCTAGGAAGGGAAGTGGTTAATCTAGTGGCAGGAAGCGTCGATTAGATGGTACACATAGGGGACGTACTAGAGTTGTTTCATGAACCAAAAACCATGTGGTCTGTCACCAGTGTGGTAGGATAGGCCGTAAAATTCCCCAATGTGTGTGGATCCTGATTGAGGTTTTAGCTTTTAGTAGGATGGGTCACCTACAACATTTCTGCAAATCCTTTCCTCTGATGTCCAATAAACAGAGTTCTATTCTAGAACCACCTTTAGGTGAATGGTTGTAGACTCCAATTCATGATGTATGTTGGTCTTTAATAGTCCATTCAGTTCGAGCAAGTGGTTGTGTCTAAAGTGTTCATGCCTCATAGTTTCAATGAAAATATATTGGAACTGCTCAAGTTATAAAGGAAGGATCTCAGGGATATGTTTTAGGACATATTTATGGTGTACAATGTATACTAGAGTTGAATAGTTCATTTCCATCTACAAGTAGAGGTAATATTATAGTAGACTCCACTTTAGTATATGACATATTCAATTCACGTGAGATGAATTGTTTTTTATATGCTGCAACTATGTGAATTTTGGGCCTAGTGGTAGAGTATTCTAGGGGCATGTTGAATCTTGACAAGCCTTTGGGAGTTCGTTTAGAGAGTGTACTATATTGAAAGGAATATCCCCATTGATAAAGGTGGGTATAGTTTCATGTGAAGTTTTTTCATCCTTGAGATGACCCACATCTACTTAAATATTAGTATGGACTACCTTGTGCCTTATCGAGCCTCGGTAGATTGGTGTCACCACTGAGGGTCATTCAAATCACCTAAGGGTATTAATTATTTCTCCAATTGTGAATGGGGTATCAAAGAATGTTGATATTGAAATATGAATACTAGGATTTTTGGAATGACATCCAAGATGGAGAGTCTCTTTATGAGAAATCTTGGAATGTGTCTTGAAGAATTACTAGTTTTATTTTACCATTTCATGGATGTCTTCCCTGAATATTTCTATATCTTTCCTCAAAATATAGAGGTCGAGTTCACCATTGATCTAGTGCTAGATACAACAAAAGTTTGCATTCATAGATATAGTATAGAAGCTACAAAGATGCATAAACTCAATAAGTAACTTGAAGATCTATAGGATAAGGGTTTTATCTGACACAACACATCTCCATGGGGTTCACCAATTCTTTTCATTTAGAAGGTTGATGGTACCCTTAGATTGTTCATGGATTACCGAAGACTGAACCAACTTATATAAAATAATAAATATCTAGTATATTATATAGACGACCTCTTCAACCATCTCTGAGGAGAGAGTGTTTTATCCAAGATGGACATGAGGTCGGGCTACTATCACATGTGTGTGAGACATCTACATATACCATTTACAAAGTTCCATAGCAGGTTTCTCTTGTATGAGTATCTGTTTATTCCATTTTTTTGATGAACATGATGGATATCATTATGGCTTTGATGAATCGGTATTTCCTTCTATACCAATATTAATTGGTGGTGGACTTCGCAAATTATATCTCATTGTATTCTCACAATACACATGACCATACCAACACTTTTGAGATCATGCTGAATAAACTGAGAGAGAATCAACTATATGTGATGATTAGAAAAATCCAATTATGTTTTAGTAAGGTTCATTTCTTAGGTTTTATTTTTTCAGAGTTAAGAATATATATCGAACCAGAGAAGGTGAGAACCATTGTTTCCTAGGATTTTTCCATGAATTTTATTCACATTCAAAGCTTCTTTGGGATAACTAGATATTACAGGCAATTCATACAGAATTTTCCATGCCTAGAATCACTGGTTATGGGGGTTGTATATGAAGGGTGTGAAATTAGAAAAGATTGAAGCTAATGAATTATATTTCCAAGAGTTAAAGGGAATATTAACATTCGTTCCAATACTAATTCTTCCTGAGTTGGGTAGAAGCAATATTGTATATTGTGATGCCTCACAGATCAGTCTTGGAGCAGTTCTAATGCAAGGAGATCAGGTTCTAGCATAAAAGAACTTCTAGGTGAGGCCTCCAGAGTGAAATTAACCTAAAAAAAACTAGATATAATAGTTGTGGTCCATGATCAATATTAATGGAGGAACTTCATTTGGGTGAGAGGTTCATCATCCACAAGAACCATAGAACTCACATATATATCTCCACATAGAGAGACATGAATCTATGATAGTGAAGGTTGGTTGAGTAATAGTATTTCTTCAACTTTGTTAATACTTATATATATATATATAAATGGTAATATTATTGATAAATACTTAAGCTAGATGACTCATAAACAATCCATCATGGAGGCTAGTAGTGAGTGTTAATTGATGGATCACTTTTTAAAGATACATCTTCTAGTACAGTACCAACATGAGAAGCCCGTTTTATCACCAATGGTAGTGACATACTCTCCTTTTTAGTGGGTATGGATGAGGAAGTTATCTGATTTTGAGGGCCTTATATTTAGGGAGAGCATCATATGAGAGAATCCCCTTCTAGTCGCATTGCTGATGTGAATGAAATACTTATCTATCATTGGCGTGTTTGGGTGCTTTATGATCTATGGGATATGTTGATGTGGGAATATGATTCCTATTATTGGTTAGTTTACCTTGGTCTTACCAAGATTTACAGAGATATAATTCTTTAGTATTGGTGTTCAGATATGAAGATTCATATTTTAGGTTTCATCACTCAGTGCTCCACCTTTAAGCAGGTGAAGGCAGAGAACTAGCAACCCGCTAGAATACTGAAGCCTCTATCCATTTATGATTGAAAAACTAATGAAGTCATAGTGGATTTTGTAAGATTCTTTACAATATCCTCTGAATGAAGAAATATGGTATGTGTGATCATCGATAGTTTGAACAATGCTTCACACTTTATACCGATCTGGGAGTCCTTCTCTTTTGATGAGTAAGGAAGGGTTTTCATCTAGGAGAGAGTGTGACATCATGGTATTCTTAATTATATTATATAAAATAGAGATTTCCATTTTATATCACATTTCTATAATGGTTTTCATAAGAAACTGGTTTCAAAGGCGCTCTTTTGTACATTATAACACCCTCATACTTATGGCTAATCCAAGTCGATGATATAGGTGTTAAATGGAATGCTACATTCATGTACCATTAATTTTTGAGGATCATGGGAGAAACGTATACCTATTATTGAGTTTTCCATAAAAAAACATATATTAAGTTATTTGTATTTATCAGAATGAGTAACATTATGTAAGATCATTTTTTTATCTCTGTGTTGTTAATAGGTATAGGGATGCACCACTACTGGGTCCATTTCTATTTCAGGAGACTCTATATAAACTTCAACTAATTCAAAATCATCTGACAACAGATCATTCTAAGAAGAATTCCTATACCAATCATCATTTTAGACCTTTGGAGTTCATGGCGGTTCATAATTTCATTCTATGGGTATCTTCTAACAGTTCATATTTGCAAAACTATATCATTAAATTGTGGATCTAGGTTGGGATTAATATTTTGCCCCTATTTTTTCACCAAAATGGACCAAAATCAAAATTTTCAACTCCCATATGTACTTGAGTATTCTACCATCAATCGAGAGGCAATCTGATGGATTCTCTTGGTGCATTGTAGCTGGATTATCACAGTAAGTCTTCGTTCTTGGTAGTTTTTATTAGTTACCCTTATATATACTTCTCCCTCTATCTTGGTTTCTTATATATATGTACTCTATGGATATATATAAGGTATTTTATACCAAATATGATTATAATTTTCTTTTTTATGTTATGGGAAGTGATATAAGGTTGGTTTTTGGAGTTTCAACCTATTTCCATGGATGTTTTCATGCAATTTTCCATTTTCACCATGTTTTTATAGGTATCTAGTTCCACTCTCAACTTATATATTTTGAAATTGAAGTATTAGTTTAAAATTGATTAAATTTATTGAAATTTATAGTGATTTTGTTTTGTCAAAATCATGGTAGAAACATTCTTTAGTGATGGTTGGTGGATTTGTGTGAAATTGTGAGATTGTTGTTCAAAGTTCTTTGATAAATGATTTTAAAATGTTGATTTTAAAATAGTTTCTTGGTATGATTTATGGAACAAGTATTCCAATAAAAAAATTTGTTTAATTGAAATGGGTTTTTCATTGAAATGGTTTGGCGATGACTATATTGTCATGGTATTGTAGGAATACTTGGTAGTGTGTGTTAATATTACATTTTTATGAGGCCTAATAGAAATGTGACTTGGTGCTCAGTGCCAATGGTGTAATGGAACATAGTACTTAATTACCCTATGATGACTTTATAGATCGACGAGAATCCTCTCTTGAGTATGGATCTATCATAAAGAAACATTCACGGGTGGATGTGTGGGTTTTGGGATTGGAATGAGTTATGCTAAAATGGAATTATTGATTTTTTTTCAAACCTTGTTTGGTTTCCTTCTTTAGAAATTATTCTGGTTTTGAGAAAGCGGTTTTACTATGGAACCTGTTTATATTATAATATAAGTATTTTTATAAATTTTTCTATATAAAATATTTGATATATATGTGATAAAATGTTCCATATTAGTAGTGTGAGTAGGGAAGTCATTTGGGGAAAGTCTATTGAGTTTCATTACTCACCCCTGCTTTATTACTATGGTTCTTTTTAAGATTTCATTTATTAGGGCATGTGAAATTGTAAATTATAACACTTCTCTAGTGGTTCTTACTGATATTTGGGATGAGTTAGGAGTTGGAGCATAGATCTTGTTAGAGCCGTGGAGTTTTGTAGTTGTCATTGAGTATTTTTGTTTATGTCTTCCCTTGTATACATTGATATTGTAGTCTTATGATGTGGTACTTTTTTATTTGATTTTAATATCAATTGTTTCATTTAGTTGTGTTTTATGGATATCGGGCATCATGTAGTGGTTAATTTGGTTATAAAAAATTTGGTTGATTTATTATTTACAATGGTAAAATCATCCCCCAACAGTTCATGAATCCTTTTCCATTTAATTACAACCATTTTCATCATGGGGATTTCACTTAAGGGCAAGTAATATCCTCCTTACTTCTCAATAAAATGATAATAAGAGGGATGTTGTAATTGGTATCTATATTTTTCCTTCAAAATATGTTGTAAAACAATTAGACATTAGTTATATCAGTCTCAGATTTGAAATTCATTCTGGTATATTCCTTGTGTTGGGTTGGTAGAAAAATGTAGGATTTTCATGACTTTAAATGTATAGCATAAAAATATGTAGCTAACATTTTTAGGCTAAACATAATGTTACTATATATTTGGTTACATATGTTCTTTGGAGACACTTATAGGTTTTGGAATCTCATTTGTCATGGGATTTTCCAATGAGAAGAGCATGACATGCATTATAGAAATGACTTCCCACAAGGAGCGAATATCTCATTTTGAGTAATGATTGATGTGATTTTTTTATTTGTGAATTTTTTTAATGTTTTTTAAAATTCAAGATTTTTAAAATGATCATGATTGTGGTATTCCTAAAATGGTTTTATTTTAAATATAAATTAAATTTTTTAAAAAATGGTTCAACCTGATTTTTTTGGATTTTTAAATCATTTTTGTGATAGTAAGATATGATTGAATTGGATATTTTAAGACTTTAGTTAATATAGATTGATACATATGTCATTTTTTGTGTTCATAAAAATTGGAAATTGGTAGGAATCATAGAAAACAACTGGAGGAATACATTGAAAATATCCTAGCACCTGAGCCACGTGTGAACCAAAAACTTTTTCATAGTATTGTCCCAGCGTTTCAAGCTTTGGAACAGGAATAAGAGGGGTGATCCAAGGCAAGTGGATCATTCCATCCAATTATAGAAGTAGAATCCACCAATCCTTTGAGGTTATTGTTAACTAGAAAATTTAGAGGGGTGGATGAATAGGTTGAATCAGATATTCATTTTCATTGACACACCAACTGAGAAGAATGTCAATATGGTGATTAATATGTTGTAATATCTTGTACACAAGTGGTGGGATTTAGCTATTCAGGCTAAAATAAAACCATAATATTGTATGAGAGGATTTTTAATATTTTCTTAACAAAAAATTCTATCCACATATGTTCAAAATTCAAGGAAATATATACTTCTTCAAATTAAAGAAATAAAATATTTATTTGATAGATGGCATGGATAGATTCATGAATTTAGTGTGATTTTCAATTGAGGGTTTTTCTTGTGAATCCTTAAAGAAATTCATTTTTTTAATCAGGTTTGAGATAAGAGATTCATTTGAAGATTGATTTTATAGGTATTATAGATTATACAGAGATTTTTAGTAGTGAAATGGTTGGAGAGATGGATATATCAGGAGATATTTGAGGATAAAGCATGTTGATACCCATGGGAAATGGTGGGAACTCTAATTCCTGGAGAAAGAAGAAGTGGTAACCTTATTTCCAAGCTAGGAGTATAACTCAAAATCAAATGACTAGATTAGTGAATCTTACTTTGAGACCCATGTACACTGATGTATTTTTTCAATGTGGTCCTTCAATCACATGGATCTATAATGTATGTAAGCACCAAGATCATTCCAAAATTTCAAAACAATATTGGTAATCTATTGAGTTATTGTCGTAGTTCTCTTTGGTTGGGTGTTCAGGACACATCCCAGGTGTCACATGTGTCTTATGCCTCAATTGGGAGAGGGATACATGGTCAATATCATCAATAGAATACTGTTATCCATGGTTATTCTTGGAATACCATGACTCCTTAGGTAGTTCAATCTCAATAGGACAATAGAGAACAAAGTGTCATAAGAAGGCAATTATACGGAACTGAGTAGTTTATTTTGGATGATCAGTCTAGAACATCTATGGAGATAGGTAAAATTATTATTAATTCTACCCATGTGAAATCATTTTATGATACAGTTTCATCCCATTAATTTATTTAGTCTCATGTTCTTGATTTTATGTGTTTAAAAATTTAAATGATTCATTATGAGATAAATCGTTAAACTTTTATTGGCCAAAGAGAATATCGATCCTTTTTTTATAGAGCATCTTCTATAACTATTGATGAATCTGAACTGAAATGGTATTTCACTATTATTGATATGGATTTTATGATATAAACCTAGGGATGGATTTGAAAACAATATTAAATGCTCACATAAACTATTGTAGAAGAAAGGTTAGTTTTAGTACTGAATATGTCATTGATCATATCTTTTGGGAAAACCAGAGTGTAATGGTAGGTTAAATAATATTTTCAGTACCAATACTTGGAAAAATCTCATACTAGTTGGAAACATTATCTTTGTCATCGATGGAATAGATATAGAATAATAGTTTTCTAGTAGTTTTTTGTCAGTTTCCAGATGTATTTCATGACTATTTCTTAATGTTTTCACCTATGAGAGAAGTGGAGTTTATGATTGATCTCATCTCAGGGACCAGTAAAAGTTCCCTTCCCTCTTATCAAATTACAAAAATATTATTTTAGGAGTTTAAAGTACAGTTAGAGGAGATAGAAAGAAAATTTTCATTTGGATGAGCATGTATATGGGGGAATCAGTCTTGTTTTGTAAAAAATTTAGATAAAACTCTTTTGTTGTGTGTGGAATATCATAAGATTAACCATGTTATAATAAAGAATCAATATCCACTTCCATGTATTTATGATCTATTCAATCAATTGAGGGGAGGTTGGTGGTTTATTAACACTGACATACAATTAAGATATCTACAATTTTGGGTTGGATGGAGGATATTCAAAATACATATTTCAGAAGTATATATGGAAATTATGAATAGATGGTAATTATTTTCAGTTAGACTAATGAAGTTGTAGTCTTTATGTTATTGATGAATCATATATTTTATCAATATCTAGATTCTTTTATGGTTGTGTTCGTGGATGACATCTTGGGGTATTTAATGACAAGTGTTGAGCATGATAAACACTTGGAAAAGGTGTTGGGAATCTTGAGGGATTATCCTTTGTACGAAAAACAATCAAATGCTTATTTCTCGGTACCATGGGTATGTTTCCTTATACATGTAATTCATGAAATAGGTTTTTTTGGATCCAAAAAAGATAGAGGTTTCTATCTATTGGAAACCTCCAAGGAATGCCTTTGAGATACAGAGCTTCCTTGACCATACTACTTATTACAGACACCTTGATCATGACATATCAATAGTATATTTTTGTATAATATCCTTGACAAAGAAAATTTTTTCATTCAAATGGGATGAGGAATTACATAAGTCTTTTTAAGAGATAAAGGTTCACCATACATCCACACCAATCTTGATTTTTCTAGAATCATGATAAGGGTATGTGGTGTATTGTGATGATTTGGGATTCAAGATGGGATATTTTATCATGTAGGGAAATCATGTTGTTTCTTATGGATCAAGATAGTTACGAGTGAATGAGAAGAAAAACCCAATATATGATTTGGATTTAGAATCCATTATCCATGCTTTGAAGACATAGAGTCATTATCTCATTGATAATAATTTTACTATGTTCACAGATCATAAGATCTTGAAGAATATTTTATCACAATGCAATTTTAATTTTAGACAATGATGATGTATAGAGTATTTACAAATGTTTGAATTTGACTTGATTTATACACCCGAAAATGTAAATTCAGTGGAAGATGTATTAAGTAGAAAATCTTATACTCAATTGGAGAAAGAAGTTTTAGATGAGTGGTTGTTAATTCCAATCCTAGCTATCATGAAATTTCATTGTGAAGATTAAGGTGAAGTTTCCGACTTAATTATTGATATGGTTGTTTTGGATTTGTGAAAAATTGTTAAATGGGTACATACATCTGATGCTGAATGCATTTCTATGAGATCAAAACTCAACAGTGGGGAGACCATTGAGGGCTTGAGGTTGGATAAGATTTCAGGGCTACAGTTCAGAAATCATAAGGTCATACTTATAGATTTTCATGAAAAACATCTTCATGGTCACCCAAATTCAAGATGGTATATTTATCATAAAATAGAGAAGATATATAAAGTGTTGAAAATATAATTTTGGTGGGTCGGTATAAAAATAAAGGTGTCTGAGTTTGTTTTAAGAAGCTTAACTTTTCAGCAAGTTAAAGAATAGAATCAATTACAGGCATGTAAGATACAGTCTTTTACCTAGTCTATATTATAAATGGGAGTAGATAGTGAGGGATTTTTAAACAAGCCTACCTGAATAGTTCAGAAACATGATTCCATATGCGTTATAATGGGATTTCTCACAATGTAGGCTCATTTCATCCCTAAACATGAATCTAATACAGTAGAGAACTTGTCAAAAATATTTATCTGAGAAGTGGTAAAGAGCCCAGGCATACCCATCTATATAGTGTGAGATAGAGAGCCAAGGTTTACATCTCATTTCTATAATTCCTTATAGAAATCCCTTGGGACTTAGCTAATAATGAGTATGATGTATCATCCTCTGGAATATGGTCAATCCAAATATGTGATACAAACTTTTGAAGACATGTTTTAGGGTTGTTTAATGGAACTTGGTTCCTTATGGGAGGATCACCTATCATTGGTGGAGTTATCATATAATAAAAGTTATCATCCCTTGTTACATATCACTCCTTTTGAATAATTTTATGACTGTCCTTGTCTTTATCCACTTTGTTCAGTGGAAACATGTGAGACATCACTAGTTGGTCCAATCCTTGTTCAAGAGACAACAATGAAGATTCAGTTGATTATAAAAAATATGGACATGACACAGAGTCATTTGAAATAATATGCTTGTCATCATCGATGGATGTTGTCATTAAATGTGAGTGATAATGTGTTTTTGGGAATCTCTCCAAGTCTTGGACATCAACATTTTTTAATTCATGGAAAGTTATATCCTAGATACATAGGCCTTTTGAGATATGTAAATGGGTTAGCGATGTGGAATATCAGTTATATTTTCCACAATTGTATAATGATGTGCATAATTTGTTTCATGTATCTCGGTTGAAGAAGTTTAATCTTGATCTTGACCATGTGATTCGATGTGATAACATTGAACTAGATTCATATGCTTCATTTGTATATATCATGGTGGAGTTGTGGATAATAAAGAAAATGTATTTCATGGAAAAATAATGGGCCTAGTGTTGGTTTTTTGGAATCAATGTAATACCTAGAAAGATATTTGGGAATGAGAGAAGGAAACGATCGAGAAAAAAACCAAATTATTTTGGGGTAGTTAGGGTTCTCTAAATTTTAGGGATGGAAAGGAAAATGGTGGGGAGAATTTATCACCCACAATTTCAATTAGGTTACCCTTATTTTATTCGTTTTATGTACATATTGTATTTGGGTGAAGTTTGGGAGTATTTGGAAGTAGTTTAGAATGTTTTGAGGCTTTTATAGGGGTGCACTAATAATTCATAGTTTGGAGAAACCATGAAACGCCTATATAAAACAATACATAATGAGACATGGGATAATGAGAAGGTGCACTATCATGAACATAGTTTTTCCAAGCCATGTGGCCACCTATGATAAATGTGAAACATGGGATAGTTGTATTATTCATGGTTGGTATATTTTTTTTCAAAATTTGTGATCCAACCATGCGAGGTACCCCTTAAGGTAGTGGCTGGTAAACTGTAAGTGCACATATGTCCTAACAGTGTGGCTAACCATGCATGGTTTAAAAACTAGATCCGTAAATTTTGGATCTATGTCAGGATTAAGATTAGACCCCTCTTATTTCCACAAAACAAACCTAACTTTATATTTTAACCTCCCAAAGGACGTTGAGGATTCTCCCATAAATTTGGGGGTGATCCGAAGGCTTCTCCTAGTGACTTGAAGCCATATTCTCACTTTAAGTCTTCATTGTGGTAGTTTTTCTTGGTTTTCTTTATATATACTTCCCCCTCTCTCTTGGTTTGATAGATATATGTATTATTTTGATAGATCTAATCCAATTTATTTATTATATGATTATATTTTTTACTTTTTCATTTTAGGGGAAGTGATATAAGGAGGATTTTAGGAGTATCAACTATTTTCCATGGATTTTTTCATGACTTTTTCGTTTTCTCCATATTTGCTGAGTTAGGTGGATTCAATCTTGAGTAATATATTTAGATATTTAAGTATTAGTTTCAAATTGATACATTTATTGAAATTTATTATTAACTTTGTGTGAAAAGAATGTTTAAAACCTACTTTAGTAACAATTTGTGGATTTGTGTGAAATTGTGTAATTGTTATGCAAAGTTCATTGATAAATTATTTTAAAATAATTTCTTTGTTTGAATTATGGAAATTTTTTTCCATAAAAAAATTATTTTATTGAAATGGTTTTTTAATTGAAATGGTTGATGAATAATTATATTGGAATGGTTTTTGGGCATACATAGTGGTGTGCGTTCATATTTCATTTTTACGAGGCCTAATAGAAATATGACTCGGTGCTTGATGCCAAAGGTGTAATGGTACATTTGATTTAATAACCATTTGACGACTTGGTAGATTAACCAGAAACTACACATTAGTATGGAACTATCATGATTCAGCATGAATAGGTGTATGTGTGGGTTTGTGGATTAGAATTTGTTATTCAAAAATGGAATTCTTGAAATTGTTTTAGAACATTGCATGGTTTCTTTCCTTAGAACTTATTATTGTTTTGAGAAAATAGTTTTACTATGGAATTTATTTATATTCTGATATAAATGTTTTTAGAAATTATTTTATATAAACTATTTGTTATATATGTGATAACATGTTATATACACGTGGAATGAGTGGGAAAGTCATTTGGGGAAGGCCTGATGAGTTTCATTACTCCCCCCCATTATGGAACATTGGTGATTTTTTAGATGTTATTTATCAGAAGATGGGAAAAGGTAAATTATTACAATTCTATAATAATGTTTAGTGATACTTGGGTTGACTTTGGAGTTAGATCATAGATCTTTTTGGAGCCTTGGAGTTTTTTGGTTTTCATTGAGTCTAGTTAGTTTTTTCTTATGTTGTATACTTTTATATTATAGACTTCTATTATGGTACTTGGTCTCGATTGATTTTAATATCAATTACTTCTTTGTTTTTTCTTTCATTGATATTATACATCATGTTTTGTTATATTTGGTTATAACATGTTTCATTTATTATTTCATTTTCAAAAATAAAATCATCCCCGAACTGTTCATAAATCCCTTGGAATTTATTGACAGCCTTTGGAGTGTTGTGGATGTCACTTAAGGCCACATAATATACTCCCTCCTTCTCAATATAGTGAGAGGAATAGGGAAATTATTGTACAACCAAACCATGTGCCCCTTACTATGTGGTTGAATTTACATCTTTCACTTAATGAGTGTTTCATTCAAACTCCCTTATTTTTCCTCACTTCATATATGAGAGTAAGCTCCTCCCTATCTTGTGAAGACTCATCCTCCTATTAGCATAGGTATTGAGGTGTATCCTCTATACGGTCACCAAATACCACATCATTAGAAGCATCAGAAAGCTTGAGGTGAGATATACACTCTTATTTAATCTATTTCAAGTTTCTATCCTCCTTTATTGTAACATCCCGAGTTTTAGAAAAGAAACAATATGTTTAATATGGTACATGATATGCTACATAGATCTTGAATGAACAACTAAATATTATTATTTAAATATTACCATATAACCTAGCCACTAGAATGAAGTTAATGAATAGTATCAACTAAATTACGAAAATATGGTTTAAAAATGTTTAAATAATTATTCCATAGTTACCAAATTTATTAAAAATAGAAATAAAAACCAATTTAATATAAAGAATGTGTTTTTATGAATACCTATTTAAATAGAAATAATTGTGTAAATAAAATCATATCACTCTTTATGGATTTTTATTTAAATAAAATTATATGTTATATATAATATGTAATGTTTTAAATTCTTCTTATATTTTTTCTAGATATGATATAATAATAAAATCATTTTTACAGATAAAAGAAGTATTAAAAAAAAACAGTTTTACCGCATTTTGAGGGAGAACCCATATTAAATATAGATTTTGAATTTTTTTAAGTTATATTTGACAAAATAAAATTGTTATTTGGAAATGGGACATCAAAAGTTATATTGGTTGAAATTTTGGTATTTCCCTGATAAAATTCAAATTTTAATGAATAGTTAAAAAATATTGTATTTTAATTCAAAACTGCATTTTCAAATAATTTATTTATATAGTAATATTTTCCTTTTAAATAGTTTTAATGTTAAATTGGATTATGTTTTTATAATTTAATCCAATTTTGGTCATTGGAAATAATTTTACATTGAAATTATATATAAACGCACGTCAATCTTATGATGGTTATTACTTTTTACAAACCCGTTTTATCATTTTGACAATAAGAATTAAATTTAAATTAATTATTGAAACTTATATGTTTTGAATTTTTAAAAATGGATTATATATTTGGAATCAGAAGTTCCAAATTATTTAAATTTGTCCCATTTATTTTTTTACATTATTAATAGTAACTTCTATAATTATTTTTATTTTCCATGGTTAAAGGGTAAATCAGGTAAATAAGGGTAAAAAAAAATAATATTATAAAAACATAAAAATACCCTAACACATTTACTAATCCTATTTTATGAGATATAACCGACCATTAGCATCCTTGGGTCGATTTTAGGACCCCACAAAGCCACTTTGGTGTTATAATGACATGTTATAATAATTAATTTAATGTAAAGAGAAATATAACATAAACATGTATCTTTTCACTAATTTTTTTTAATACAATGTTATATAATTGATATATTTGACTATAAATACTAATAATAAATATAAAAAAATTTCTTACATCATGGTATTTTATTTATAAATTTTAGACATTAAATAAATAAATTTATGTTTGACATAATGATGATGCAATGATTACCTTATTAATGAAAGATTAAAATAAATGATATTATAAATATTAAAATAAATGATATTTCAATATTTTGATGTAATACACGAATTTTATGTATTATTATGACATGTTATATTTGATTTAATGTAGTTTTTTCAAATGAATCATGTTGTTATGAATTCAACAACAATCAGTTACTAAATAGTGTCAAAAGTGATATAAATGAGTTGTAAAAAAAATACTATTTTATTAAATGATATATTAGTCATAAAAATATATTATTTGGAAAAATAAATTATATAATGTTATAAATGTCATTAATTTTCCACTTTAGGTTCTCATATCATTTAATAGTAATTATATTAACCATATAGCGTTAACATACAAGAAGACATGGGAAGAGTTAATTTATTTGACAAAGGGTTAAAGCCAAAAGTTAAGGTTATATTTGTGACCCAAACTTGTTTAAAACCTATTGGTTAAGAGTATTTAGACCTATATTAATATTATCATAAGAATATATCAATTTTTAGCTATTATAATTCTAAAATAAATTGATAATAAAATAATATTTCAATACTTTCCTAAAGTTCCCCTCCTCCCTCTTATAAACGACCCCCACATCTACCCACTTACTCACACCAATAAATCCCCTTGTATCACCCATATTCTTCTAAAATAATCTCCAAAAATCCCTAAATTCCTCCTATATTCCTTATATTGGGAAGAAGGGTACTCAAGGAAGCATTTGACTCAAATCAAAAGGAGTTACCAGATTTAAAGGTAACGTCTTCTCTCAAGCAACTTTCATTTATATTCCATCTACAACACCCTAACCTCTATTTATTCCATTATTTTACAAAAAAAGAAGTATAATAAATATAAAAGGATATTTTTATGATATGTTTTAAACCTAAAATTACACATACCTCCATCTAATGGATATAGAACATACTGTTTCTGTGTACGATGAACTACTGCCTCACGAAACGATGAGTGTTCAATTTTCTCCTACCACCTCTCATGATGGAAATTATGGTGCAAATTTATTTATATAAAAATTATATTATATTTATATTGTACATATTCTTCTTTAATTTTTATTTACAACATACTTTTATGCTTTCTATAATGTGTAAATACGATAATTTCATTCTTGGAAGTGTGGACTACCACCCCCTCAAAGTGATATGACTCGTTCATGCCATACATAGAATGTATGAAGGATGAAAATATTTAAAATATGTAATATATATAACATAGATATTATAAATGAATTATAATATACATATTTATAATTTAGTTTCCATTCCATTAATATGAACAAGAAATGAAAGTAGCATTCATGTGTACGTATGACCTACCGTCTCCATGAACAGTGCATTTAATTTCTTATCCCCAAATGTTAAGGACTATTATAAATACATATATACAGGATATATATTATATTTAAATAATTAATAATATTTTGGAAAATATTTAATTTTTATCACATGGACAATTTACATTAACACAAGTTTATTTTCGACTCATGTACCGAATATCGACAAAATGACCAATATGAACTTAAATAATTAAGTAATTTTTATAACATGGTAATAAGTGATATAAAAGTAATAATAAACATGAAAAAGGTTCTAACTAATTTAGAAATTAACCTATTTTTATTATTCAAGAACATAACAATTGTATGTGACGAGTCAGACTCAAGGTATGGGAAATCTAAACTCAATCTCCATTCAAAGAGTTAAATATCCATGTCATTGGTTTTGTTTTGCCAAGATTATGTGTGAATGAAATTTGATTATTTTACACTTAATATCCACTTATATTGGATGTATTTATATTTTTCACACCTAATTATGTCATATATTTATCCTTGATCTAATGATACGATCATTGTAAGGGACTTCGTCTCAATCTCCTTTCATTGAGGCATATTTTGACGTTATGCACCTTGATTATCCTATATGGTGTATATAAAACCATTTTTACATGTTATATCATGAAATAATATATTCTCATTATATTTAAAGTTTTGATTAATTTCATACCATAATGATTTTTATACAAGTGTTTCTCAACTATCAAAGGTCTCTTTAATAAAAGCATCATTTTTAATGTTTTAAAGATTTATTCTTCTAAAACCTTCTAATTCATGTCCATTTTTTAAAAATGGGTTTTATGAATTTATTTATATGTACACGAATATTTTAAAATTTTAATTTCTTTTAAAATTTTCTAAGTGGTATGAGACAATTTTATTCAAAAATCACTTTTATAAATTCTTTAATTTGGATTTTGAAAATGGATAGTTTTTAACATATGTGGTGATAACGAAATTTCCACCACTGTAATCATTCTTTGGTATTTTAATTACTATAAAATATGTAATTATTTTAAAAGAAAATTAAATACCAAATTCCTTTTTATGTATTTTGGTATTGAAAATTGTTTTGAGAATGGATTTATTGTATCAATATTTTAAAATGGTGTATTATGTTTACAATGTGGAAGTGCTATTTTTCATTTATGCTTGTTCATGTGTTATGATTATGTTATGGTGCTGGTAATTGATTATGTATATACGTGGTTCCATAATAAACAAAGTATGGGTGATCCCATGATAACTCTCCAATGCTGTGGGTAATGTGACAGAGGTAACAATAAGGTTTCTCCTAGGAGATTTAAGGAATATACTGTGATGAGTATTCCAAACGTAACCACAAAGGTTACTCCCTATGTATCTTTGAAAGATACAATGTAAGGATGATATGAATTCCACATGTTACCTTTATGTTTTATGATTTATATGAAGTTTTTTAGTAATCTTATGATTACATGATGTAAGCTAAATAGTTTATGTTTTATGGGTGAAAAGTATGTTTTTGTGAAAATATTTTCATGGGTTTTAAATATTCATGGACTAAAGGTTCTATTCCTTATTTTATATTACTTACTGTTCTTTTTTATGGTCATACCATGTTTTTGAAATGTTTTCCATAGGTTATAAGGATGGTTAATATACAGGAATAATTCATGAAGATTTTTATCAAGAAAAAGAAATCATGTTTTGTTTAAAGGGTTTCCTTTGGTGAAAAAAGTTGATACTGAGTGTAACTGTCAACATGTAATGTATGGGTCTATTATGTAATAGTAATTTACTAATTATATATAACTATAAACCTGAATATATCATCTATGTGATTAAAAGTAAAATAATTTACTTAACCCAAGATTACATAATGATTAAGGAGAATGCCTTATAGTTGGTATCAGAGGATGGTTTAGACAACTTTGGAGATTTGGATGTCTTATTAAGAGACAAGGATATCATATGAGTTTATAATTTTTAGGGTGATCATATTTTCAATGCCCTAAAATCCATTTTTAGTTTTTATGATCCAAAATTTTAAGGTGATTAATGTTAATTTTGGAGACATTTATTTTTGGGGTTATTATGTGTAATTACATTTTTGGTGGAAAATGAAAGGCATGAGATAAAATTTGAGGTTAAAATATGTTATGGTTATTTTTTAAGATTTTATCTAATTTTTTTTATGTTATAAGAATTATATTTTTTATAAAAAAATACAACACACAGACGGTGTGACAACCCGTCATGTCAGATAAGGATGTGAGAATCGAATCCACAGCTGAAGTGCGACATACCTTTATCGCCTACCAATGGTCTATGTGAAGTCCCTAGTTAGTATGACTAATTAATTTTATTTACATTATTTATGTACTGAAAATAAGTTGATTTTGGGAACTTATGTTTTATCAATAGAATATCCTTAATATAGGAAAATGATTTGGTGATTAAGTGATAAATGTTATTTTGGAAGACGTTCGCTATTTTAGGAACAATATATTCCTAATGAAAATAGAGTACTATGGGATTTAATTTGAGGAGTATTGGTTGGATTTTATTTTGTAGGAATATATGTTATTGTTGAGGACATATGGAGATTTTTGTTATTTATGGAAATGATTAACGTATCATGGAGAATATTTGATTAGGTTAATTAATTTTCAGTATTAGACATTAAGAGTAGTCGATGTTCTTTAGAAATAAATGTTATGATTTATTTTGGAAGACTCTGTGATCAAATCCTATTTATTATTGTGTTTCAATCTTAGTTTGGATCATTTTGAGGAATTTTAAGGACATTTTTTTGAATGGTCTATGTAGAACTTGGGTATTACTATTTAATTTTGGAGATTAAAAGTAGTCATTCTCTTTATAAAGGATTATAAAATTTGTGGGATTATCTAATCTTGTACTAAAATTTTTGGTTTTGGATAATGTATAAAGATATGGGAAATGTATGGTTCATCTTTTTTGGATTATTTGATTATATAGAAGTTGATTCTAGTGCTTCAGGTGTGACCAAGTCATCTTGAATACTCATCATTAAAAGAAAAGATGGGTTTGTGTTAGAAATTTAATAAATGATGAAAATATACTTGAGAATTAAGTATTTTTCCCTATGTTCTTAGTCAATATCTTAAAAAATTCCCCAACTTTATGAAAAGGATATTAAAATAAAAACATTTCTGTCTACTTTTCCTAATATGAAATCGATGACTGTTTAACCCATCACAAGTTTGTGGTTTTATAGTTGTTAAATTTCTTCTAATCATTTTTTCCATCACTCTCAATAATAAATTTACACTTAGTTTTTCTTCCATATCCATGTTTTCCTATATGGAACTATAGTATGTGTTTTCTCGGTGACCTTCTTAATTCACTTTCTATTTTTTGAAGTAGAGGTTTTATTAATCCTTTTTCCATTTTGGGATTGAAATAAAGGTATTTTGAAAATTAATACCCTACTTACTGACCCGAAAGTAAAATTACAAGGAATAAATTGATTAGGAGGGGGGGGGGTATGTAACATCCCAAGTTTTCAGAAAGAAGCATTATGTTCAATAACGTATATGATATGGTACATCGAGCTTAAATGAACAACTAAATATTATTATTTAAATTTTACCATTACAACCTAGCCATTGGAATGTTGGGAATGAATATTATCAACTAAATTATGAAAATATGGTTTACACATGCTTAATTAATGATTCATTGGTTACCAAATTTATTAGAAATGGAAATAAAAACCAATTGAATATAATGGATTTGTTTCTTTGAAAACCTATTTAAAAGAGAATATTTGTTTTGATAATATCATATCACTCTTTATAGTTTTTTGTTTAATTAGAAATATATGTTTATATATTATATGTATCTTTTTAAATTAATATTATATATTTTCAAGATATGATATAAGAACAAATTCAAATTTTCAGATAAAAGAATAATTTTTCAAAAAATACAGTTTTACTGCCTTTTGATGGAGAACCCTTTTTAAATATAGTTATTGACAATTTTATAAGTTATATTTGACTAAATAAACTTATTATTTTGAATTAGGACATCAAAATTTAAATTGGTTGAAATTTTGGTATTTTTATGACAAAATTCATATTTTAATGAATAGTGAAAAAATACTACATTTAAATTCAAAACTACTTTTTCATCTAATTTATTTATATAGGAAAATTTTCCTTTTAATTGTTTTTAAAGTCTAGTTTGATTTTGTTTTTATCATTTAATACAATTTTGTTCATTGGAAGTAATTTTACATTTAAATTAGATATAAACGATCGTCAATCTTTTAATGATGATTATTTTTTAAAACCTATTTTATCATTTTGACAATGGGAATAAATTTAAAATTAATTATTGAAAATGTTGTGTTTTTAATTTCTAAAAATGGATTCTATATTTTTAATCATAATTTCCAAATTATGTAAATTGGTCCCTTTTTATTTTTGGACATTATGAATAGTAAATTCAGTAATTATTTTTATTTACCATGGTTAAAGGTTAAATCAGGTAAATAAGGGTAAAAAATAATATTATAATAATATAAAACTACCCTAACAGATGTCCTAATCCTATTTTATGAGATTGGATGACCATTAAAATCCTTGGGTCAATTTTAGGGCCCCTTGGAGCCACTTGGGTGTGATAATGACATGTTATAATAATTAATTTAAGGTGAAGAGAAATATAACAAAAAAATGTATCTTTTTACAAAAACAATTTTAATATAGGGTTATATAATTGATATATTTTAATATAAATAGTCATTATAAATAAAATAATATTTAATACATCACGGTATTTTATTTAAAATTATTATAAATTAAATAAATAAATTTATTTATGAAACAATGATGATGCTTTGATTACCTTATTAATGAGAGAATCAAATAAATGTTATTATAAGTATTAAAATAAATGTAATTTGAATATTTTGATGCCATACATGAATTTTAAATATAATTATAAAATTTTATCTTTGAGTTAATTTTGTATGTTCAAATGAATCAAGTTGTTATTACTTTAACAAAAAAAATTACTAAATAATGTCAAAATTAAAAAAAATGAGTTTTAAAAACAAATACTATTTTAATAAATGATATTATAAGGCCTCAACCTTAAAAATTACACAATCTTGAGTTAAGTCAAGAATTCAAATTGATGATCTTTTTAGGTTTAGAGTTTTAGAGAATTGGACCATAAATATTACATTACATTTCAAATATTACAAATTAGACACTTCTTCTCTATCCAATTTTTTTCAAAATAATAAAACTCCTTAATTAAAAATAAGAATTCTTTTCATGATAAAAATATTCTTGAATTCTTACTTTCTCTTACCCTTTCTTCTAACCAGTGAAATTTTTTTCAAAAACATGGGATGAGCATAAAAATATCAGTAAGGGATATAAAATAAGGGAAAAAAACATTAGTCCACCAATACATACTAATCAATAAATCATAATTTTCAATCATAAAACATAAGTTCTTTAAAATTCCTCATGAAATAATAATATTTATTAATAACTCATAGAAATCATAAATCATATTGGCAACTTGTGTCATCCATAACATACTTACATTGTAGCTTTCATATCTACATAGGGAGTTATGTTTGGAATACCCATCATAGTATATTCCCCAAATATCTTAGGATAAACTTTAATGTTTACCTCCATATTGTTACCCAAGGAATTGGAGAGCTATCTCCAGCTCACCCACCCTTTTTTTATCACAAAACCACCCGTATACGTAAACAATTCCCAAGAACCATAACATAATCATAACACATAACACAAGTATAAATGAAAGATAAAATTTCCACATTGCAATCTCAATATAAAATTTCAATATATTAACATAATCAATCCTTTATAAAAACCATTTTCAATACCAAAATACAAAAAAAAGTATATGGTATTTATTTTACTTTTAAAAACATTACAGATTGTCATGGAAGCCAAATATGAAATAATTCTTATGTCGGAAGAAAGGTCGTTGTCCCCATGTACGTTAAAAAGAAACATTCCCTTAGTCTTTTAGTAAAACACTTATTAGAGAAAAAATTCCATTTGAATGAAATTAAAAGTTAAAGTTGTTTATATACCATATAAATTAAAGTCATGTATAAATCAAAGTATGCCTCAATGAATAGAGATTGAGATGACGTCCCTTACGAAAATTCAGTAGCCTAATGACATCACTTAAAAATTCATAAAATCATTTGATGAGGGAGATAAGGGTATATAATCACTTGGAAATAAAATTTAAATAAGTAAGGATATATAATAACATATCCCAACATATGAAAATGTAAATTAAAAGACATAATATAAAATAAGTCTTTGACTAAAAGAGGACGGTGAAAGGTTCCATTACCTTGAGTCTGATTCGTCATGTATGTTCCTTGTTCTTCTCGAATAATAAACTTAAGTTAATTTATACTTTATTCATAAAATTTTCCAAGTATATTATTCCTTTTATATCACTTATTACCTTTCTATAACAAACATATAATTATTCAAGTTCATATCGGTCATTCTGTAGATGTTCGGTACCTGAGTAAAAAATTAACTTGTTATAATTAAAAATTGTCCATGTGGTCAAAATTCCACTATCTCCAGAATGATATTCATGATTTAGATATCATATATATAATATATATCCAGTATATATATTTATTTATAATAGTACATAACATTTGGAGATAATAAATGAAATGGACCATTTATGGAGATGGTAAGCCGTACATACGCATGAACGCTATTTCATTTATTTTTCATATTTAAAGGAAGGAAAAATATTTGGAAAATTGGTAGCTTATAATTCCAGTATAATATCTAAGTTATATATGTTACATAATTTCATTAATCCCATCCTTTATACGTTCCATGTATATCATGAATGAGTCATATCACTTTGAGGGGGTGGTAGTCCGCACTTCCTCAAATGAAATTATCGTATTTACACATTATAGAAAGCATAAAGGCACGATGTAAATGAAAAATAAATAATAATAAAGACAATATAAATATAATATATATCATATATAAATTCAGTGCCATCATAATGGCCACCATGATAGGCGGCAGGAGATAATTGAATAATCATCGTTTTGTGAGGAAGTAGTTCACCGTCCACAGAAATAGTATGTTCTAAATCCATTAGATAGGGCTGTGTGTGAGTGTAGGTAGAATAATTCTCATAAAAAATCCTAGTATATTTAATATACTATTTTTTGTTATAAAATAATGGAGTACAGATATTTTATGGTGTTATAGAAGGAAAATAAATGGAAGAATCTTGAGAGAAGACATTACCTCAAATCGGGTAACTCCTTTTGATTTAAGCTAAATGGTCTTCGTGAATTGCCTTATTACTAAAGTAAGGATTCTAGGAGTAATAGAGGGATTTTCAGAGATTATTTGAGCATATTTTGGATGAATAAAGGGGTCTTTAGTGGTGTGAGTAAGGGTTAGAAGTGGTGGCCTTTTATAAGAGGGAGGAGGGGGACTTTAAGAATGTCTTGAAAGATTATTTTATTATAAACTGGATTTAGATTTAAAATGGTCCCCAACTCATTTAATTCAAATATATGGTGATTAAATTTTGAAATAATCTCAAACAATAGGTTTTATAAAAGTTTTTTTTCTTCAAATTTAACATTATCATTTATCTTTAACCCTTAGTTAACTTATTTGACTCTTACCACGACTTCTTGTATATTCATACTATATGGTTGATATAGTTACTATAAAATGAAAATAGAACCTAAAGTTTTCATTAATGAAATTTTAAACCTTATATAAGTCATTGGGACTAATATTATATTTTTAGGACTATTAAATCATTTAATAAAAAATAATTTGTTTTAAAAACCCATTTATGTCATTTTATATACTATTCATATCATGACTTTTAAAAAATCTAAAACAACTTTATTATTTAAAAAAATTCAATAATTAAAATATAAAAAGTCATAATCATCCCTAAAATTTATTTATGGCATAAAATGTTTAAAAATAAATAAATTTTAATATTTATAATCTCATTTATTTAAATCATACATTAATAAGGAAATTACTAAATCATCATTGTGTCATAAATAAATTTATTTATTTGATGTCTAAAAATTATAAACAGAATACCATGATATAGGAAATATTTTTATATTTATAATTAGTATTTATAGTCTAAGATATCACTTATATAACCCCATATAAATTTTCTTTTAGTAAAATATATATGTTTATGTTAAATTTTCCTTAACTTTAAATTAAAAGTAATTAAATGTCATTTTCAGACACAAGTGGATCCATGGGGTTATAAAATCGACCCAAGTATGACCGTGGTCTGAAATATCTCATAAAATAGTGTTAGGACAATTTTAAGGGTAATTTAATATTATTATAATATTATTTTTACCCTTATTTACCAGATTTACCATTTAATAATGGTAAATAAAATATTTACTGAAGTTACTATTCATAATGTATAAAAATAAAAGTTACCCATTTACACAATTTTAACATCATGATTCCAAATATGGAATCCATTTTTCCAAATTAAAAATAAATATGTTTCAATAATTAATTTAAAATTAATTCCTGTTGTCAAAACTAAAAAACAGGGTTTTACGAAGTAATAACTATCAAAAGATTGACATGTGTTTATGTCCAATTAAAATGTGAAATTACTTCAAATTACCAAAATTTGATTAAATGAAAAAAATATAATCCAATTACTATTTAAAACTAATTAAAATTAAAATCTAACCATATAAATAAATTAGATGAAAATACAGTTTTGACTGAAAATGCAGTATTTTTTCACTATTCATTAAAAATGAACTTTATCAGAAAAATACCAAAAATTTACCCAAAGTAAATTTTTATTTCCCACTTATAAATAAAAAGTTTATTATTTCAAATAGATCTTATAAAAGTGATAAAACCTATATTTAAAAAGGTTTCTCCATCAAAAGGTTGTAAAACAACCTTTTAAATATATTAGAGTTTTTTCATGCTTAAAATCAAGTTCATTTTTATTTTAAGCCTATAAAATTTATTGTATAAATGTAAACACATTTAAAAAATATTTTTAATCATATTTTAGTAAGTTATATTCATTCCTTCTAATACAATGTCTAGGCATTAACTACCATTTAAAATAATAATATTATTATATTATTTTCGGTATAACTCAATGTTGTGTGAAAAGTAAGATTTCAAAGAAACCCATTGTTGCATGTTGAGAATGCTATCAGAAAAAGAATACACTTTAACATAAAATTAATATCTTATTATAAAATATTAATAGATATGAAATAATTATTACTCTATAAATACCTGGGTCGTTACATCCTCCCCCCTTTTGGAAATTGCGTCCTCACAATTTTAAAATTGGGCTCAAAAACTTAATTGAAATCCCCACATCAGAAAAAGAGTCAATAAAACCATTAATTTAAATGAAATAAAGAGAAATAAAAAGGTCACATGAGATAACCCATACTATGATTCCATGTAGGAAAACATGAATGTTGAAGAAAAACTAACCATCAAGTTCTGGTGAAGAGTGATAGAAAACATGAGCAGGGAAAGTTAACAATCTGAAAACTATAAACTTGTGATGGGTTAAACGGTTTTTGATTACCCATTAGTAAAATTAAACATGAAATGTTTGTTTAAGGTCCTTCTCATGAAGTTGTGTAATTTATTTATAATCTTGACCAAGAACATAAGGAAACATACTTACATGAAAAGTAGGGTCTCATCCTTTACTAATTTTTTTTCCAAAAACTCATCCTTTCTCCAAACGATGATTATTCAATATGACTTGGTCACATATGAAGTGATATAATAAACTTCTATAGAACCACATAATCCACAAAAGATGAAATATATATTTCCTCTGTCTTTAGATATATACCAATACCAAAATGGTTAGTATGAGATCAGATAATCCCCAAAAAGAATAATCCATTAAAAAAATAATTACTACTCTTAATATAAAAAATTCAAAAAACAATACCCAATGTTCAAAATATAACATTCAATAAACAACTATCCTTAAAATTCATCAAAATAATCCAAACTAATATTAAAACCCTAAACTCAGAAGGATTTAATCACATAGTCTTCCATAGAAAATCGTATCATTTATTTCCAAATAACATCATCTACTCTTAAAGTCTCATAATGAAGTGTAATTAACCTAACCACATATTCTCTATTATAGTTTAATCATTTCTATAAATAACCAAAATTGTAATATGTCCATAATAAAAACATATATTTTTCCAAAATAAAATTTCAACCATTACTACACAAATTAAATCCCCTAGTATTCTATTTTTCTTAGGTGTATAGTGTCCCCAAAAGAGAGAACGTCTTCAAAAATAACCATTATCAATAAATCACCAAATCATTTTACTATTATAAGGATATCCATTAAATAAAACATAAGTTCCAAAAATCAACTTATTCTTGATCCATAAAATAATTTAACTAAAAATAATAAGCCACACTAACTAGGGACTCCACATAGGTTAGTGGCAGGTGATGCATCCTTGTCGACCTTCGATTATGGGTTTGATTCCCATAACCTTGCTGGATGTGATGAGTTTTCACCCTTCCTATGTGTTGTCCTTTTTTTAAAACCATATCATTATTATAAAATTCTCAAAAATAAGATTAATTTCCTCAAAAATATTACCATAACATATTTTATCCTCAAAGGTTATCTAATACCTTTCATTTTGTATCCCAAAATGTAATAACCATTTATTCCATAACAAAATATCATATGAACCCCTAAGGTTATCCATTATGACCACAAAAGAAAATACAATTCTTTCTTGAACAAAATTTTCACATATCAAACTTCAAGGTTAGACATACTAGAAAAATTCTTTCAAAGTAATCCCATCATCAAAAAAGCCTTAATACTTTTAAGCATTTCATCATCCTAAAATCTACCATAACTCTTGAATCCCTTATACATAGAATTATTACTCATTCAAAATTATTCATGATACATTAACCATTATTTTCCAATTTATTCCATAATACTTATTTCCTATATAAAAAATCATGAATAATATCTTAAGATTCAATAATGTCAAAACATCAGCTATGAAATAATCTATACCTTTCATTGGTCACTGTCAGTTTCCTCATCTTCAATTGAAAGGGAATTAAGAATTGGTAAACATATATTTGTACGATCATGCTAATCCCATTCTCAAACCTTCTTCGTAGGAAATATTCTTTTTATAATGACCATGCACACCACATTTAAAACATTCAATTGATCATTTGAAATGAAATTCTTTTCCTTTCCTAGAGTCAACTAGATGCTTCCTTTTCCCATGGAAGGTTCTTACTTTATGAACTTCATTACCACATATAAAACATCTCCACGTCCCATTGATGAATTTTCCTAGGTGTTTATTTCCAGATCCTTTACACATATCTTTTTTAATATACTTAACTTTATGATTATTAACTTAACTTCCACAGGGATTTGTTTCTCACATATACGATGACTTATAAAAATCACCAAGTTTTAGGTGGTCAATCGTGACTCCATACTGTTGTTTGAGAATAAACGCAAGAGTTCTCATTTCATCTCCCATTTCATTCAGTTTCTTATTCAAAAAACCACCATAGTTTCCTTCACATCTATTGTTACTTTTGTGACTGCTAGATCCATCCATTTACTAAAAAAAAAATTTCATTGTGAGTATATCAGAAAAATCATCATATAATATCTTATAAGGTGGGTAAACACTAAGATTTACTTATTCATGTTATCTTAAACTCATTCAATTTATCTAAAAAAACTACGACTCTTTCTAATATGCTAACCATTATGGTTATGTCACTTATGCTTAAATAACACCCTAACCTCTAAATTTATCTAAAATGACCTCTAATACCAACTATAAGACCTAATACTTAAACATTACACAATTTTTAGTTAATTAACGAATTCACATTGAGGATCTTTTGAGGTTTAGAGTTTTATAAAATTAGTCCATAACTATTACATTACTTTTCAAATATTACAAAGTAGACACTTCTAATCTATACATTTTTTTTCACAATAATAAAACTCCTTAAATAAAAATAAGAATTGTTTTCATGATAAAAATATTCTTGATTTATTCCTTTATCTTACCCTTCCTTCTACCCTATGAAAAAATTTCAAAATCTTGGGATGAGCATAAAAATATCAGTAAGGGATATAAAATAAGGGAAGAAAACATTATTCTACAAATAAATAATCATTAAGAAATCATACTTTTAAATCATAAAACATAATCTCTTTAACATACCTCATGAAATCATAAGATTTATGAATAAAATATTGAAATCATAAATCATAATTGTAGTTTTTGGCATCCATAACATACTTACATTGTAGCTTTCACAACTTCATATGGAGTAACATTTAGAAGACCCATCATAGTATATTCCCTAAATCTTTTAGGATAAAATTTAACATTTATCTTCGCCACATTACCCAATGTATTAGAGAGCTATCTCAGGCTCACCTGCCCATGTTTTCTCATGGAACCACCCATATATGTAAAAAATTCCCAGGAACCATAACATAATCATAACACATAACACAATCATAAAGGAAATACAAGATTTCCACATTTCAATCAGAATATATAATTTCAATATATTGACATAATCAATCCATTGTCAAAACCATTTTCAATACCAAAATACGTAAAATAATTATTTGGTATTTATTTTACTTTTTAAAACATATTGTCTTGTTATGGAAGCCAAATATGAAATAATGCTTGCTGCGGTGGAAAGGTCATTGTCACCACGTATGTTAAAAAGAAACATTCCCTTTGTCATTTAGTAAAATTCTTAGTAGAGAAAAGATTCCCTTTGAATAAAATTAAAATTAAAAGGGGTTTATACATCTTATAACGGAAAGTCATGTATAAATAAAAGTATGCCTCAATGAATGGATATTGAGATGAAGTCCCTTACGAAAATTTGACAGCCTAACGACATAACTTAAAAACTCAGAAAATCAGTTGATGAGAGAGAAAAGGGTCTCTCATCCCTTGAAAATAAAATGTAAATAAATAAGTATAGAGAATAACATATACCAAAATTATAAAATATAAATTAAAAGACATAACATAAAATAATTCTTTAACTAAAAGAGGATGGTGAAAGGTTCTCTTACCTTAAGTCTGATTCGTCTTGTATGTTCCTTGTTATTCCTGAATAATAAAAATAAGTTAATTTATACTTGATTCACAACCTTTTTAAAGTATATTATTAATTTTATATCCCTTATTACCTTGCTATAACAATCATATAATTATTCAAATTCATATCGGTCATTTTTTCGATGTTCGGTACTTGAGTCAAAAATTAACTTGTTATAATTACAAATTGTCCATGTGGTCAAAATACCATTATCTCCAGAATGATATTCATGATTTAGATATCATATATATCATATATATCCATTGTATATATATTTATAATATTTTAAAGTTTGTTCTATTTTATCCTATCGACCGTTCAATGTTTCGATGCTCTTCTAATGTGTATAACAACACTCAGGTCGAATCCTTGGCAATGAAACTTTTTAATAGTGAATTGTTTTTAATTGATTGTATTTTGATTGAGGGGTTTGTTTGCAGATCTTATGAAATAATTTATGGATAATTTTTTATTTAAAAAATTTATAAATATTGGGGTGAGTTTATTATTAGAGAGTTAAGCTTGTGATATCCATGGGATTTGCTTTATATTGCATTTAAATTAACACCCACTTCACAAGATAACCTTGATTGGAATTCCTAAGTATTAAAGAATTAATCCAAGCCTTAAATTAACTTAGGGTTCTAATATCAATCATATATTTTTTATGGCAGTGTATTTATGGTTCCAATAATCCATGGAAACCCCACGTTAAACAAAACAAGTCATTAATCCATCACACGTTAAGTCCAACATACATAATTGTAATTCAAAGAATACTCATCGAGTAAAATCTCTCAACCGCTTAAAATCCCTAAATTATAGATCAAACCAATAAGATATTTACTCATCCATTAATATGGTTATTAATATGGTAATATATTTTTACGGTGATGAAATAATAAGTGAAGAAAAATAAAGGGATAAGAAAAGAGTTTTGCGTCAAACACAGACACACAAACAGTGAAAAGAATTAAACACTGACTTTAGATTGAGTGAGAAAGAAAAATAAGAGAAGGGGTTTTAAATTGATTTAAACTATTTTAATAACATTAATATTAAAATAAATATGGTGGATGAGAGTAAGAGATATTGAAAAAGAAACATGCATTAAAACTGAATTACAAAAAAAAAAGACTTACAAGATTACAACAATGAAGAACACAAAAGTAAATGAAAACAAATAGTGATGGAAACGTCTGTCAAGTGAAAACCTGAGTATGGAAGGTACTAAAAATACTTTTTCAAGGATTTTTTCGTTCTAATATATTCTTTTCTCTTTTGAAATTCCAACTCTTTCAAGGTGAGGAGGGGGATTTATTTATAGCCCAATATTGTGTGCTATTTGCATTCCAAAACTTCCCGTCCATTTTCATCGCCAATTTGATAAATTAGAAAAAGGAATATCGAGATATTTTCTTCTTACATGTTTTGGTTACTTATCTCCCATGTTGACTCTGAAAATTTGGAGGCCATTGGACTTAAGGATCCAAAGTTATGGCAGTTTTATTAAAAAATTTTAAAATGTCAATTTCAATCTAGACTTTTTAAAAGGATGAAATTTGAATGAATCTATCAATAGTAATATTCCTTAAAATCAGAACACTTTCTTCAACAAAGTCGGCCTCCTATATCTCCTCTTATACACTGCAAAATATCATCTCGAATGGATATCTCTATCGGGGTAAAAATCAATAATGGTGTGCTAATTTCATTTCCCGGACAGAATGGTGGGCTGGGTTTAAATTCATCAGTTGGGCCCTTTGTATTTGGATTTGGGCCTTGTAATTTTTATACAAGATCAATTGAAATGTACCTAGAAATTTGGAGGATAATTAATGTATTTATATTTCTTGAGTGAGCCCATTAATTCTCTCTGTATGGATGGTCCAGTTTCTTCATAGATTATTTGGTACCTTTTGTGTGGACCATATGATCCTCCAAATGGGAGAATTTGTCCCAGATCCATTCTAATTAAATGTTGTATATTGAATGAGGAATCCTAAAAAAATAACCACAAAATTTGGATATGTAAGGTAAATGTTGTTATTAAAATAGTAAACTGACTTGAATCTGGATGAATTCAAATAGTGGTCAAAAATTTTATTTAACATTTAAACATTCATATTTCACAAAAATTATGAACATTTCATATAACATTAGTAAAGAGATTATATAAAAATTTATGAAAATATTAATAACATAAAATCCCCCACACTTAGTATTGTGCATGTCCTCTTATTCAACAAATATAAAAACATAACAACATCATTTTTACTCACCAACAAATATTAAATGTTTTCCCCACTCAGGGGGGTTTAGACTATTTAATTCATTCATATTGAATTCCACCTCAATTTTTTACAGAAACAACGTTCCAAAAACAAATCTTTTATTCATGCCCAATTTAAAAATGGAAAATGTGGGCACTCGAAACTTACTCCTATCAAGATAATAAAATTTATTTCTAGAGGTTCATTCATTCACCAACCAAAAGTGAAAATATTAGAGTTTAAAAGAGATCTCAACTTACATTACTTATCCTAAAGAGATCAAAAATCAAGAGGTATTTTTAGGGGTTTTTCTGTGGCTATGGGACGGTAGGAAGATGATATCCAATCGATAGGAAAAAGGGGGTAAAACACCAACATGGAAAACGAAATGCACATTTTTTTTGAAATTAGACATGAAAGGAAATGAAAACACATATTTACGAGGGAATGAAGATGTGAAATAAGACATAAAGGAGGAATGAAATTTGAAGTGAATGAGAAGATGAAATATTTACAAACCACAAAACTTCTCTCAATGACACAAGTGTTCATCTTTTTCTTTTTTTTAATAATTTTACGAAAGTTGAACTTGAGACAGATCTCACACTCATCTCCCAAACCATGTTTGTGTTGGGTCGGAGAAAATGGGAGTAATGGCAAGAGGGGGGGTGAATTGCCTTTTAAAAAAAGATTAACAAATTAAAATCAAAGTTAAAGTGCAGCGGAAATAAAAGAGGCAAACACACAAGAAATTGTTAACGGAGTTCGGCCAAAACCCGGCCTACGTCTCCGCTCCCAACTCAACCGTTGAGAGATTCCTAACGCTTGCTTTTCAATGGTTTTAGCAAGAAACCCACTGGGATTTGAGGTAGCACTAGGACCTATTACAGCTTGCTTTTGAATTGGTTTAGCAAGAACCCACTTTCTTTTAATGGTTGAGCAAGAACCCACTAGCCTTCTTACAGGTGAAGGTTAGCTCACCTATGACACAAGACTTTTAAAAGGAAAGGCTTGAAGAAACCTCTTCACACCTTAATGGTGATGTGAAACCTAAAAGAAGGAGGGATGAAGAAAGAGTTTGGGGTTTGTAGGCACAAACCCAATTTTAAGCTCAAAATAAAATAAGGCAAGAAAAACCGTAATTGAGGAAGACTTGGGCGCCAAAGTATGATGGAGTTGATGTAGCGTGCTCTCCCAAGCTTCTTGAGGTGCTCCTTGGATTGGAAATTGGTTGGAGCACTTGAGGATCCTTGAAGGTGGAGCGCCGGAGGTTCGCCAAATGTTCAACAATATGTCCGAGCGCTTGGTATATGTTCCGGTTAGTGTCCGGGGCTTCCTCAGCCTTTATTTATAGGCATGGAACCCATTGGGGGCCTTCGGAGCCGTTGGAGAAGTCTTCGGAGCCATTGGAGGCCAAAAGAGGGTTGACTGGTCAAAGCCAACGGCTAGTTTGACTGGGCTACCGGCCGGCCGGTGCAGGGCCACCGGCTGGCCGGTGCCTTGGATGTTGAGAAGGCCTTCTGCCCAGGCAGCACCGGCTGACCAGTGCCAGAGCCACCGGCTGGCCGGTGGGTAGACAGTAGCTACCACTGTTTTATCAGGTTGCCACCGGCTGGCCGGTGACAGAGCCACCGACTGACCGGTGGAGCCTGGCAGTGGGCAATGCCTCTGCCAGGTCCACCGGCTGGCCGGTGCTATCACACCGGTTGGCCGGTGGACTGAATTTCAGTCCACTTCTTGAGATGCTTTCTTGGGCCATTTTCTTGGCAACCTTGTGCCTATTAACAAAAACACTTGAAACAAGGTTAAACACATATGAAAGTGATTGTGATCATGAAAATCAAAGAGCGAGGGGAACGAGAGGTACAACAATCTCCCCCTATTTTGATGATCACAATCACCGCAATAAACAATGTAAAATACTGAGATGAAAGGCATGCTTTAAAAGAATTTTTCCCCCAATCAACCAAGAATTTCTCCCCCTTTGTGATTATCAAAATAAAACATGGGGCATAAAACTTGATTGAGGGATAGCGTTGAAAAACAAGATAGAGATTTTAAATCAATTGAAATTTTTGAAATTTGAATTGAAAGTTTTGAATCAAAAATTGAAATGAGAAATTGAATAACAGTTTGAATTGAAAGTTTTGAAAAGAGAATTGAAATGAAAAATTTGAATTGAATATTTTGAAATGAAAAATTTTGATACCAAGTGTTGAAATTGAAAGTTTGAATCGAAAATTTTGAAATTGAAATCAAAAGGACTTAAACGATCCTAACTCCCCCTAAATAAAAACAATAAATCATTGGGGAAACGAAACTATTTTTGGCCCGGAGAGACTTGCCAAAAGGGATTTTTCAATCCAAATTTGTTTCATGGCGGGTCTTCTCCTATAAAACTCGTCCGAATAAAAAATAGATTTGGGTTGACCGTACCGGGCATTTTTGCAATCACACTCATAAATGAGGTGCCCGGGTTTTTTACAATTATTGCAAAATTTATAACTAGAGCTCCCCCTTACAAAAACAGTTGGAGCATGGGAGGAGGAAGCTACATTGGTATATCCTAGCCCTTGGGTGGTTCTTGAAATTCGTTGGGAACCAAGCAATTTTGAAAGATTTTGTTCCCCTTGGGTGAATTTGGCTAGGGATTCTCTAAGGTCCTTAATGGTTGATTCCAAAGAATCAACATTTGGGAAATTTTGGATTTTTAGGGATAGTTCCTCCTTCTCTTTGAGAAGTTGGTCTTTTTCAGGGGAAAGCTTTTTGAAATTCTTTTTCAAAGCAACGAATTTTGAAGAAAGCTCATGAAAACCATTTTCTAATTGGTCTCGCACATGTTGAAGTTCTTCATATGATAAATGATTAAAAGAATTTGAAGATGAGGATGAGGATGAGGAATCGGAAGAAGTTACCTCGTGAAATGCCATTGGGAATTTTGTACCTTGGTCGCTCGAGGAGGAGGAGGAGGAGGATGAGGAGGTGTCACTCCATGTCGCCTTGAGGACCTTTTTCTTTCCTTTTTCCTTTTGCGTGGCCCGTTTCTTGTTGAGTGGGCAATCGGGCTTGTAATGCCCTTTTTGGCCGCACCCGTAGCATTTTACCTTGGGCTCAGATCTTGCGGTGGGTTCTTGCTTTCGCGCCTTGCGAGATTTCTTCTTCTTCTTGTGCTTCTTCATAAATTTGTGCATTTGGCGGGCGAGATTCTCCATTTCCGAGTCGCCGCTTGAAGATGAAGTAGATGAGGAAGATGAGGATGATGAGGAGGAGCTTACTTCTTTTTGTACCTTGAGGGCAATGTTCTTTGGTGTCTTGATTGGTGTGCCCTCCTTTTTAGCTTGCCTCCTCATCGTGATCTCGTAGGTCATTAGGGATCCAATGAGCTCCTCGACCGGCATGTTTTTGACATCCTTAGCTTCTTGGATAGCCGTCACCTTAGGTGCCCATGAGCTCGGAAGGACCCATAGAATCTTCTTGACCATTGCTTCAGCTGAAACATCATCACCAAGATATTTTCTACCATTGCAAACGTCAGTGAAGCGTGTAAACATTTCAGAAATAGACTCATTTGGATGCATGGAAAATCTTTCAAAATCTTGTCTATACATGTCTAACCAAGTATCCTTAACTTTGTTAGTGCCCTCATGGGTCACTTCCAATAGTTTCCAAATTTCATGAGATGAGGTGCAAGTGGAAACTCGGTTGAACTCATTTCGGTCAAGGCCGCAATGTAGAGCGTTCATGGATTTGCCATCAAGCTCAAAGTTTCTAATATCGGCGGGGGTCCATTTGGATTCGTCGGGGGTAGACAAAGTATAACCTTGCATGACAATTTTGTAAATAGGATATCCTATGCTTCTTAAAAAAGTGGTCATGCGGGTTTTCCAATAATTATAGTCGGACCCATCAAAAAATGGAGCCCGACCCAAAGAAAAGCCTTCGGGGGCGAAAGAAGTGGATGCCATCAAAACAAAATCTTTAATTTGAAACCGGTTAGGGAATTATTCAAATACTCCCTCTGATACCAATTGTTGGGTCGGAGAAAATGGGAGTGATGGCAAGAGGGGGGGTGAATTGCCTTTTAAAAAAATATTAACAAATTAAAATCAAAGTTAAAGTACAGCGGAAATAAAAGAGGCAAACACACAAGAAATTGTTAATGGAGTTCGGCCAAAACCCGGCCTACGTCTCCGCTCCCAACTCAACCGTTGAGAGATTCCTACCGCTTGCTTTTAAATGGTTTTAGCAAGAAACCCACTAGGCTTTGAGGTAGCACTAGGACCTATTACAGCTTGCTTTTGAATTGGTTTAGCAAGAACCCACTTGCTTTTAATGGTTGAGCAAGAACCCACTAGCATTCTTACAGGTGAAGGCTAGCTCAACTATGACACAAGCCTTTTAAAAGGAAAGGCTTGAAGAAACCTCTTCACACCTTAATGGTGATGTGAAACCCAAAAGAAGGATGGATGAAGAAAGAGTTTGGGGTTTGTAGGCACAAACCCAATTTTAAGCTCAAAATAAAATAAGGCAAGAAAAACCGTAATTGAGGAAGACTTGGGCGCCAAAGTATGATGGAGTTGATGTAGCGTGCTCTCCCAAGCTTCTTGAGGTGCTCCTTGGATTGGAAATTGGTTGGAGCACTTGAGGATCCTTGAAGGTGGAGCGCCGGAGGTTCGCCAAATGTTCAACAATATGTCCGAGCGCTTGGTATATGTTCCGGTTAGTGTCCGGGGCTTCCTCAGCCTTTATTTATAGGCATGGAACCCATTGGGGGCCTTCGGAGCCGTTGGAGAAGTCTTCGGAGCCGTTGGAGGCCAAAAGAGGGTTGACTGGTCAAAGACAACAGCTAGTTTGACTGGGCTACCGGCTGGCCGGTGCAGGGCCACCGGCTGGCCGGTGCCTTGGATGTTGAGAAGGCCTTCTGCCCAGGCAGCACCGGCTGACCGGTGCCAGAGCCACCGGCTGGCCGGTGGGCAGAAAGTAGCTACCACTGTTTTATCATGTTGCCACCGGCTGGCCGGTGACAGAGCCACCGGCTGACCGGTGGAGCCTGGCAGTGGGAAATGCCTCTGCCAGGTCCACCGGCTGGCCGGTGCTATCACACCGGTTGGCCGGTGGACTGAATTTCAGTCCACTTCTTGAGATGCTTTCTTGGGCCATTTTCTTGGCAACCTTGTGCCTATTAACAAAAACACTTGAAACAAGGTTAAACACATATGAAAGTGATTGTGATCATGAAAATCAAAGAGCGAGGGGAACGAGAGGTACAACAATTTGATCTCCTCATGATACTAATTTTAATGGTTATAACAAGATCAAAGATTGAGGACAAGTGATTTTTGACCCACCCAAGACACAAACCATTCTTATCTTTTTTATTTTTTTATTTTATTTTTGATTTTTTTGAATACTTTTCAATATCATTTGTACAATATAAACATATATACATTCCCAAACCCCCCTGAAGGAAAACATCTCCCCCAAACTTAAAGTGATGCTTGCCCTCAAGCATATGATAACCCATTGAAAATCAATAAAAGGGCACCCAAAAATGAAATCCATTCCCCCCAAACTTAAATTTAAAAAAATTATACAATGAAAATCCATGTTGATATTGGGTGGGATAAGGTATTGGGCTTGTAATGTGGCTATCAAAGAAATGGGTTTTATAGGCTCGAAGGCGATTTCAAAATGAGGATTAATGTGTGGTTAATGGGAGGATATTTGGATATTTTAATTCTCATGAGGTTTATAAAATGACTCTATCATATTAATGAACACTAAAGTAAGAAATTCAGCTCGAAGGTTCACAAAATCAAGACTTGTAAATGGGGTTGAAAAACACAGATTTTGAAAAGATGGCCTTAGGTGGCCTTGACATGAAAGATAATGTTATTCCTCATAGTTGGGGAAAATCAGTTTCCAAATAAAAAATTGAACATTCATATTTTTTTTGTTTTGACACAATATTATTTATCTAAATTTATGAAGAAAACACAAAATTTTTGAGATGAAACCATGTCTTTTGACTCCCCAAAATGGTTGGAAAAAATTTCAAAACTGTATAGTGAGTAAATATAACTATTTTGGGTTTTTACCTTTATTTATTTATTTATTAGTTCTTTTGTATTTTTAAAATACACACCCACGTAAAAGAGAAAGAGAAAAAGAAAGGGTTTGATGAATAAAGTGGTAAAAAATGAAAGAGAGAGGAAGAATAAGAAAGAGGTAGAGAGAGGAAGAGAGAGAGATTTAAAGGGAAATAGGTGCCCCATGGGTTGGATTTTGTGGGTTTCCATCTCCATCTAGTGGTGGGTCAAATGCAGAAGTTGGGAATTCGATGTAAGTCTATGCAGTTCCAGGATATTGTGTCCTATCATAGTGATGCTTTAAATGATGTCCATTAACTATGAATTTCCTTTTTGAAGATGGGTCTTGGAATTGCACTGCACCAAATGGGTAAACATTAGTAATAACCAAAATACCTTCCCAACGAGAATTAAGATTACCTGGGTGAAGTCGAAATCAAGAATTGAAGAGAATTACCTATTCGCCTTCATGGAATACCTTTCCCAGGATGTGTCTTTCATGGAGTGCCTTGTATTTTTCTTTGTAGAGATTAGAATTCTTATAATAATAATGTTGAAGATCCTCCAGTTCATCCAATCGCAACAATCTTTCTTCACCAGATTTTTCATAATAAAAATTACAGGTCTTCATAGCCCAAAAATACTTATGTTGGATTTCAACTGGAAAATAACATGATTTACCAAAAACTAGACTAAAATGAGACATCCCAATGGGTGTTTTATAGGCAGTTTGATAAGCCCAAAGTTATTTACCAAGTATTTCAGGATAGAATTTTCTGGTGGGTTTTATAATTCTCTCAAGCACTCTTTTCACTTATCTATTAGAAATTTCAGCCATTCAATTTGTTTGGGGGTGATATACAATAGATGTTTTATGTATAAAACCATTCTTTTTTCAAAATATATTCCATGGTTTTATTACAAAAATGGGTTCCTAAGTCACTTATCAAGTCACATGGTGTTCCAAATCGATGGAAGATGTGTGTATTTTGGAACTCACTAACAATATGTGAATCATATTTTCTTGTGGGTTTGGTCTCGACCCACCTAGAAGCATAATCATCCGCAAGAAGAATGTATGAGAATCCATTTGAAGGGGGGAATGGTCCCCTGAAATCGATGACCCAAACATCTAAGATCTCACAGACAATTAAAGGATTTTGGGGAATTTCATTTCTATTTGAAATTGTGCCAAAATTTTGTCAAGTGGGACATGATTTAAAGAACACATGTGAGTCCTTGAAGAGTGAAGACTAAAAGAATCCAGAATCTAGGACCTTTCCAGAGGTCCTTTGTGGTCTAAAGTGGCCATCACCAGGCATTGAGTGAAAGAATTATAACATAGAATAATGTTCATTTTCATCAACACATCTCCCAATCAACATGTCTTCCCCAGTTTTCCAAAATTTATTTTATTCCCAAAAATAGTATTTTGAATCACTTTTCAACTTCATTTTTTGTTCTTTTGAAAAAGTTTCAGGAAAAACACCTAAAACCAAGTAATTTACAATCGGGGCATACCATGGTATTTTTAGAGTGGGAGATAAAAGGTGCTCAGTTGGAAATTTTGGATAAATTATTTCAGAATGATAAGAATTATAAATTTTACTCAAGTGATCAACCATAGGGTTTTGATATCCAGGTCTATCTTTGATTTCAAGGTCCAACTATTGAAGCATTAGGATCCATCTTATTATACCTACTTTGGAATCACTTTTATTGAGTAAGAAATTTATAGAATAATGGTCTGTGAAGATGATGATTTTTATAACCTAAGAGATAAGTTCAGAATTTATCTAAGGTAAAAACCACTGCTAAAAGTTCCTTTTTAGTGAAACTATAGTGAGATTGAGTTTCATCCAAATTTTTTGAGGCGTAATAGATGACATGAGGAATATTTTATCCTCTTTGACTAGGAACATACCCAACAGCTCTATCAGAAGCATCACACATAAACTTAAAGGGTAAGGACCAATTTGGGGGTTAGATTATCGGGGAACATGTAATAGGAGCTTTTATTTCAATGAAGGATATCTTGCAAGCCTCATCAAAATGGAATGCAACATTATTTTGGAGTATCCGAGTGATTGGGAGGGGAATCCTACTAAATGTATTGATGAATCACCGACAGAAACCGGTATGACCTAGGAATGAACAGATGTCTCAAATAGTTGTGGGTTCTGGAAGTTTTTGGATCACTTCAATTTTCATAGGATCAAATTCAATACCCTCATTTGAAACTATGTTCCCTAGAACAATCCCATTTGCAAACATGAAGTGACATTTTTCAAAATTTCACACAAGGTTACACTTGAAACACTTTTAAAGGATTAGAGAGAGTGAATTAAAGAAAGATTCAAATGACTCACCATAATGGTAAATTCATCCATGAAGACCACCATGAAATGTTCAAATAATTTACAAAATATACTCATCATACACTGTTGAAATGTTGTAGGAGTATTTCAATGGCCAAAAGGCATTATCCTATAAGAATATGTTCCAAAGGTTCAAGTTAAAGTAGTATTTTCTTGGTCTTGAGGTGAAATTGGGATTGGTAAATTGCCAGTGTATCCATCAATAAAGAAACAGTGTGAATTACCAGCTAATAGTTCTAGAATTTGATCAAGGAATAGAAGAGGGTACTGATCTTTTCTAGTTTCGACATTCAATTTCTGGTAGTCAATGCACACACACCATTTTTTCATCATTTGAGTTGTGAATACCTCCCCATGTTCATTTGTGACAATAGTTATCCCACCCTTATTAGGTTCAACATGAATTGGACTAACCCATTAACTATAAAAAATTGGGTAGATAATACCATATTGAAGAATTTTGGTGACCTCTTCCCTAACTATCTCAAAGATGAGTGGATTGATTCTTATTTATGATTGTATAATTGGTTTGGATGACTCCTCAAGATGGATGTGATTCATGAAAATGGTAGGGTTGATTCCCAGTATGTCATCTAGGGTCTAACCTAAGGCCTTTTTGTTTTCCTCTAACACTTGAACAAGTTTGGACTCCTCAGTTTAAGTAAGTGAAGCAAAGACAATGACATGGTAAGAGTAATCATGGAAGAGGAATACATATTTTAGGTGTGCGTGAAGAGGTTTCAAATCAGTCACATCTTTAAATTGTGGGTTAAACAACACGGGAATAGAAGAAGGCATTTCAATTTCTTTTGATTCAATTTCCTTAATGTTTTCCAAGGTGGAGGAGTATAGATTAGAGTTGATGTGGGATTATACAGAGTTTTCTAGATCCTTTAGATTGATGAAATCTATGAATTAAATGTCCACATAAACTTCACCATTTATGACATGGTTAATCATGGTGCATATTTCAAAAGATCCTATCTCTTTAGAACATGATGAAAATGATGGAATGAGGTTCAATTGACTCTCAGAAGTTTCCTACGAAGAATGGATTAATAATGAAGAGTGGTCCTCATATTGGTATCGCATGGCTTGGAAAATGTTGCAGTTGACTAGTTGGTCACCAAATTCCATGGATAAGATTCCTAAATGGACATCAATCTTGGATATAGCAGTCATGAGGAATGATCTTCCTATAATTAGGGGAGATCAAGAAGAGGTCATATCACCTTCGAGGTCAAGGACATAGAAATTGACTGGGAAGATAAGATCATTAACCTGGGCAAGAACATCCTCAATTATTCCCTCAGGACTGGCTATTCTTTGATTAGAAAATTGAATGAAAACACCTATTGGATGTGAGGGACCTAGACCAAGGTTGGAGAAAATATATTTTGGCATGAAATTAAATAAGGATCCTAGGTCTATGAGTGCATCATTGAAGTTGGAACTTTCAATTTGGCATGGAACCATAAAGGTCCCTGGATCTTTGCACTTTATAGGAATAAACTGTTGGGTGGAAACATTTTAGAAGGTCATAAGTTGCCTCTTGTGGGTACACAATTCCTTAAGAAACTTGGAATAGTTAGGGATTTTTATGGCATCTAAGAGGGTAATTTTGACTTCAACATGTATAAACATGTCGAGAATTTTAGGATCCGGTGCAAAGGACTTCTTTAGCTTAGAAACAGCTCAAGGAAAAGGAATTGGATTCATAAGTGGAATGGAAGGAGGTGATGGAATGGATTCATATTCATTTTCAAGTTTCTTTTTCTTCTCATTTTCTAGGTCAACATCTAAATGGGAGTTGGAGGAAATGTCTTGAGGCACATAAATTTTATTTACCGATCTAAGTTAAATTGAACTTACATTACCCTAGGGGTTGGGTAATGGTTGAGCTGGGAGTTGGTAAGAATTGGATGGTTTTTGATGACTATGGTGGGATCAAAGTTGACTGATTTGGGTTTCAATGTTTTTAAGGATGTAGCAAGTGAAAGAGGAAATATCTTCAACTGCACTTTCCCATGGTTTCTTAGAAGAAGAGGCTTGTCCCGGATTGGGATTTCCTTGATTTTGGTTCTTGGGAAAGAGGTTGTATTGGTTTGGGAATTAGGAAGGATCACTAGGATAGTGTAATCCTGGAGGAGTAGGAGGAGGATTTCTCCTTTGTTGTTGAGGAAAAAAGGATAAGGTTGTTTGAAGTTTCCAAAACATTGACCATATTGAAATTGGTTTGGGATTTGAGGAGGGAATTGAGGGAGATGAGAGATGGGATTACTAAACCTCAGGCCTTGGTTATAGGAAGAAGAGAAGGGCTCATACTGAGGTTGGTTGAAGTTTCTAAACAACTTACCTGATAGATGAGGGTTACTGTTTTTCTGAGCATAGGGTTCATTGAGATCTATTGGTCTAGATGAATCAGATGGTTCATCTTGAAGTTGTGTACATGTTTCAATTGGATGATCTGTTCAGTTGTAGATTCCATAGTTTTTGATAGGTCCAAGAAACATTGATTGTGGATAAGATTAGGTTGGGGCTTTGGAAGCCACATCTAGTTGTCGCAAAAGACCTGTAAGTTCACTCATCCACTCTGTTATCTTTTTCAGCTCTATGGATCGATTCTATTGGACTTTTTTTACTTGAGAATGTTCTCGAGTATGGAATTATTGTGTGTTTTCATCCATGTTACTTATGATATCTCTTATAGTTTCGGGAGTTTTATCCACAAGAGCACTGCCACTTGTGGAATCAATGAGAGTTCTCTCCATATCCAATAACTTGTTATAGAAGTATTAGATCAAGATTTGTCTAGGGATTTGGTGGTGCGGGAAGGTTGAAACAAGCCTTCTGAACCTATCCCTGTACTCATGGAGTGATTTATTTTGGAATTGAATAATACCATATATTTTTTTGGATAGAAGTAGTACAAGAAGCAAGAAATAATTTCTCTAAGAAGAGTCACTTCTTGTCATTCCATGTGGTTATGAAACTAGGAGGGAGGTAGTAGAGCCATGACTTAGTGGAGTCAACTAAGGAAAAAGGTAATTCTCGAAGTTTGATTTTTTCCTCAGAAACCCATTGAGGATTCATGGTAAAGCACACAACTAGGAACTCTTTAAGGTGGATATGTGGATCCTCACCGGCTAGCTCGTGGAAATGATGTACAAGATGAATAAAACCTGATTTGAGTTCAAAGTCAAACTTTATCTTTGGATATTGAATACCAAGAGGTCGGTAATTCATATCAAGGGAAACAATTTCTTTAAGTGTTTGTTCCTATGATTAGCCATATCTAATTCAATTGGTTGGACAAGGAATTCTTCTTGAATTATTTGATTATCCCTAATGTTACTCCAAAGTTGGAAAAGTTTTTGATCAATTTCAGGGTCAAACAGATATGAGAGATTATTAGGGAGAATATGGGGAATTTAGGGATATATTGGAAGAAAGAGGAAGACAAGTTTTTCTTTGTGTTTTTTTCCTTTTTATGATTTTTATGAGAAAGGGGGTTTTTCTTTGTGTTTTTTTTCAATTTTTTTTTAAAATTTTGTTTTTTTGTTTTTTTAGAATAAACAGAAACTAACGAATAATTAATTTCACTATACCCAGAAACAGTGAAATTTGAAAGCATGTAAGATTTTCTCCTATCAACCGTTCAAGGTTCTGATGCTCTGCTAATGTGTATAACAACAGTTAGGTCGAATCCTTGTTGATGATACTTTTTGATAGTCGATTGTTTTAAATTGATTATATTTTGATTGGGTTTTTTTGAAGATATTATGAAATAATTTATAGATGATGTTGGATTTAACAAATTTATAAATATTGGGGTGACTTCATTATTAGGGAGTTAAGCTTGTAAAATAATTGAGCTTTTCTTTATATTTCATTTAAATTAACACCCACTTCACAAGATAACATTGATTGGAATTCCTAAGTGTTAAGGATTTAATACAAGTATTAACTTAACAGAGTGTTCTAATATCAATCAGAGCTTGTTTATGGTAGTGTATTTATGGTTTCAATAATCCATGTAAGCCATGCGTTAAACAAAACAAGTCATTAATCCATGACATGTTAAGTCCAACATACACAATGTTAATTCAAAGAATACCAATCGAGAAAATCTCTAAATAACTTAAAATACCTAAATTATAACTCAAACCAATGAGAGATTTATTTATCCATTAACATGGTTATTAATCTTTTAATATATGTTCATGGTGATTAACTAATAAGTTAAGAAAAAGAAAGCGATAAGAAAAGAGTTTTGCATCGAACACACACACACAAACAATGAAGGGAATTAAATACTGACATTAGATTAAATGAGAAAGCAGAAGAAGGGAATAGGTTTTAAATTTATTTAAACTAATTTAATAACATTAATATTAAACTACATAATTTGGATTATATAAAGAGACATTGAAGAAGATACTTTCATTAAAACAGAATTAGAAAAAAATACTTACACGATTACAACAATGAAGAATACAAAAGTAAATGAAAACAAAGAAAGGAAGAAAGGTCTCTCAAGTGAAAACTTGAGTATGGAAGGTCTTCCAAAAACTTTTTCAAGGTTTTTTTCATGACAATATATTCTCTTCTCTTATGAAATACCAACTCTTGCAAGGTGAGGAGGGGGATGTATTTATAGCCCAATGTCGTGGGTTGTTTTCATTCCAAAACTACCCCTCCACTTGCATAGACAATTTGATAAATTAGAAGTCCGAATCTCGAGATATGTTCTTCTTAAAAGTTGTATATATATATCTCCTCTATAGACTATGAATATTTTGTGGCCATTTTACTTACGTATCCAAAGTTATGGTGTTTTTATTAAACAATTTTAATCTGTCCATTTAAATCCAAACTTTTTAGCATGTCAAAATGTGAATGGGTTTATAAATATAAAGATTCCATAAAATCAGAACACTTTATTAAAAAAAGTCTTCCTCCAATATATTCTATTTGACACTAAAAAATCTCAGCTCTAATAGATGTATCTATCAGGATAAAAATCAATAATGGTATGCTAATTTCATTTCTCGGACAGAATGGTTGGTTGGGTTTAAATTCATTAGTTGGGTCCTTGGTATTTGGATTTGGGAAATTCAATTTTTATCCAAGATAAATTGAAATTTCCCCCGACCTTTGGAGGACAATTAAAGTATTTGGACTTCTAGAGTGAATCCAATAATTCTATCTTCATGGATGGTCCGGTTTCATTAAATATTATTTGGACTTTTTGTGTGGACCATATGATCCTCTAAATGGAAGAATTGGTCAAAGATATCTTCTAATGAAATATTTTATATTGAATGAGGAATCCTAAAAAAAAACTATTCAATTTTTATATTTATGGTGAAATTTATAATTAAAATAGTAAACTAGATTGAAACTAGATGAATTCAAATAGTACTCAAAAATTATATTTAACATTTTAACATTAATATTTCACACTAATTATGCAAATTTAATATAAAATCAGTAAAGGGATTATATAAAAAGTTATTAAAATATTAATAATATCAATAGTACATAAAATTTGGAGATAATAAATGAAATACACTGTTCATGGAGATGGTAAGTCGTACATACGCCTGAACGCTACTTTCATTTCTTTTTCATATTTAAAGGAATGAAAACTAAATGGTACATAGGTATATTATAATTCCATTATAATATCTATGTTATATATGTTACATAATTTGATTAATTCCATACTTTATACATTCCATTTATAGCACGAACGAGTCATATCACTTTGAGGGGGCGGTAGTCCGCACTTCCTCAAATGAAATTATCGTATTTAGGTGTTATGAAAAGTATAAAGATATGTTGTAAATGAAAAATATAGAATAAAAAAGACAATATAAATATAATATATATCATATATAAATTCAGTACCATCATATTGGCCACCATGAGAGGCGATAGGAGAAAATTGAACAATCATCATTTTGTGAGGCAGTAGTTCGCCGTCAACAGAAACAGTATGTTCTAAATCCATTAGATGGAGGTGTGTGTGGGTGTAGGTATAATACTTCTCATAAAAACATCCTAGTATATTTAATACAATGTTTCTGTTATAAAATAATGGAGTAAATAGAGGTTAGGGGGTTGGATAAGGAAAATAAATGGAAGAATCTTGAGAGAAGACATTACCTCAAATATGGTAACTCCTTTTGGTTTAAGCTAAAATGAATTATTGAATTTACTTATACCTAAGACAAGGATTCTAAAAGTAATATATGTATTTTGAGAGATTATTTGGTCAGATTTTGGACATGTAAATGGGATTTGATAGGTGTGATTAAGGGTTAGAGGTGGTGGCATTTTATAAGAGGGAGGAGGGGTACTTTAAGAATATCTTGAAAGATTATATTATTATAAACTAAATTTAGATATAAAAAGGTAAAAAAGTAATTTAATTCAAAGATAAATTAATTATTGTTCTAAATTATCTCAACAAATAGGTTTTAGACAAGTTTTTTTTTCCAAATTTAACCTTATAATTTAGATTTAACCCTTAGTTAACTTATTTTCTCTTACCATGACTTCTTGTATATTCATAATATATTGATAATATAGTTACTATAAAAATACCAATAGAACCTCAAGTGGATCATTAATGACATTTTAAACCTTATATAAATAATTTGGAAAAATATTATATTTTTAGGACTATTAAATCATTTAATGAAAAAGTATTTGTTTTAAAAACTCATTTATGTCAACTTACATACTATTCATATCATGACTTTTAAAAAATCCAAACCAAATTTATTATTTAAAAAAAACTTCATTAATTAAAATATAACAAGTCATAATCATCTTTAAAATTCGTGGATGGTTTAAAAAGTTTCAAAATAAATTTATTTTAATATTTATAATGTCAATTATTTAAATCATTCATTAATAAAGAAATTACTACATCATCATTGTGTCATAAATAAATTTATTTATTTGATGTCTAAAAATTATAAATAAACTACTATGATGCAAGAAATATTTTTAGATTTATAATTAATATTTATAGTCAAATATATTTCATATATAAACCCATATAAAAATTGTTTTAGTAAATGATATATTTTTATGTTACATTTTCCTTAACTTTAAATTAAAAGTAATTAAATGTCATTTTCACACACAAGTGGCTCCATGGGGTCCTTAAATAAACCCAAGGATGTCCATGGTTGAAAATAGCTCATACAATAGCGTTAAGACACGTTTTAGGGTAATTTAATATTATTATAATATTTTTTACCCTTATTTACCAGATTTACCTTTTAACCATGGTAAATAAAATATTTAAAGAAGTTTCTATTCACAATGTCTCAAAATAAAAGTTACCTATTTACAAAATTTGGACCTCAGGATTCCAAATATTTAATCCATTTTTCAAATTCAAAACACATAAGCTACAATAATTAATTTAAAATTAATTCCCATTGTTAAAACAAAAAATCGGGTTTTTAAGAAGTAATAACTATCAAAAGATTAACATGTGTTTATGTCTAATTAAAATGTGAAATTACTTAAAATTACCAAAATTGTATTGAATGATAAAAATATAATCCAAATAAACTTTAAAACCAATTAAAATTTTAATATAGCAATATAAATAAATTAGATGAAAAGACAATTTTGACGGAAAATATAGTATTTTTTCACTATTCATTAAAAAAATGAACTTTATTATAAAAATACCAAAATTGTACACAAAGTAAATTTTGATGTCCCTATTCTAATGAAGATGTTTATTTTGTCAAATAGAGTTTATAAAAGTGACAAAAAATAGATTGAAAAAGTGTTCTCCATCAAAAGGCAGTAAAACGACATTTTAAATATTTTAGAGTTTTTCATGCTTAAATTCAGGTTCATTCTTATTTTAAGCCTTTAAAATTTATTGGATAAATGTAAAAAAATTTAGAAAACATGTGTAATAATATTTTAGTTTGTTCATTTCATTCTCAACAATACAATGGCTAGATGTTAACTACCATTTAAAATAATAATAATATTATATTATTTTTTGGTATAACTAAAAGTTGTGTGCAATGTAAGATTTCAAAGAAACCCATTGTTGAATGTTGTGAATGATATCAGAAATATAATCTCCTTTAATGTGAAATTAATATGATATACATAAATATTAATAGATATGAAAAAATTATTACAATATAAATACCTGGGTCGTTATAGATATAATAGTAATAAAAATCTAATATTCAGAAAAATGACTTAGATAATGCTAGAAATTTCATTAATGACCCACTTGAGGTTATTTTAGAATTTTATATTTATAATATTTACCATATGGTGTAAAAATACAAGAAGACATGGTAAGAGTTAATTTTTTTAACTAAGGGTCATAACCAAAAGATAAGGTTAAATTTATGACCTAAAATTGTCTAAAAACTATTGGATGAGAGGATTTCGACCCATCATCATCTTATCCAGGAAATATATCACTTTGGAGATATTATAATAAAAAAATAAATTTATAATTAAATAATATTTCAACACTTTCCTAAAGTGCCCCTCCTCCCTCTTATAAAAGGCCACCACCTTTACCCACTTACTCACACCTCGTAAGCCCTTTTTATGGCCCAAATTCTACTCAAATAAGCTCCAAAAATCCAAAAATTCCTCTTATAATCCTTACCCTGCACAAATGGAAACTCAAGGAAGCATTTAGACTAAAATAAAATGGAGTTACCCTCTTTAGAGGAAACGTCTTCTCTCAAGCCCCTTTCATTTATTTTCCATCTCCAACACCCTAACCTATCTTTATTCCATTATTTTATAATAAAAAAATTATCATAAATATACTATGATGTTTTTATGATAATATTTAGACCTATAATTACACATACCTCCATCTAATGGGTATAGAACATACTCTATCTGGGTATAGTGAACTACTGCCTCACGAAATGATGATTGTTAAATTTTCTCCTACCACCTCTCATGGTGGCCATTATAATAGAACTGTATTTATATATGAAATATATTATATTTATATTTTCTCTATTCTTATGTAATTTTTATTTACAACAAAATTTTTTTCTCTAAATAATTTGTAAACACGATAATTTCATTTGAGGAAGTGTGGACTACCACCACCTCAAAGTGAAATGACTCATTCATTCCGTACATGGAATGTATAAAAGATGTTGTTAATGAACTTATGTAACATATATAACATATATATCATACTTGAATTATAATATACCTATGTATCATTTAGTTTTCAATCCTTTAATATGACAAAGTAATGAAATTATAGTTCATGGGTACTTACAGCCTTCTATCTCCAGAAATGGTGCATTTCATTTATTATCACCAAATATTGTGGAATATTTTAAATACATATATAATAGAAATATATGATATTTAAATCATGAATAATATTCTAGATATTATGGAATTTTGACCACATGGGCAATTTACATAAAAACATGTTCATTTTCGACTCAAGTACCAAATATCGACACAATAACCGATATGAACTTAAATAATTATGTAATTTTTATAAAATGGTAATAAGTGATATAAAATGAATAATAAACTTGAAAAAGGATATCAACAAAGTAAAAATTAACCAATTATTATTATTCAGGAGCATAACGATTGTATGTGATGAGCCAGACTCAAGGTAAGGGAAATCTTAACTAAATCTCCATTCGTTGAGTTAAATATCAATGTCATTGGTTTTTTAAAAGAATATATGTGAATGAACACTGATTATTTTACAGTAAATATCCACTTATATTTGGTGTTTTTATATTTTTCACACATAATTATGTCAATGATTTTTCCTTGTTCTAGTGATATGATCTATGAAAGGGACTTCGTCTCATTCTCCTTTCATTGATGCAAATTTTGACGTTATGCACATTAATCATACTATAAGGTATATATACAACCCTTTTGACATGTTATATCATTAAATAATATATTATCATGACATTTAATGTTTTTTAATTTCATTACTTAATTATTTTTATTCATGTGTTTCTCAAGTTTCAAAGGACACTTTAATAACAAAATTGTTTTTATTTTTAAAGATTTATTCTTGTAACACATTATAATTAATTTACATGTATTCAAAATGGGTTTTATGAATTTCATTATATGGAAATGAATGTTTTAAAATGTTAATTTTTTTCTGATTTTTTAATGTGTTATGGGACACTTTGATTCAAAAATCAATTTTATAAATGATTTAATTTGGATTTCGAAAATGGATTGTTTTTTAACATATGTGGTGAAAACAAAATTTCCACCACCATGATCATTATTTGGTATTTGGATTACTATAAAAGACAAAATGTTTTAAAAATAAAATTAAATACCATAATCCTTTTTAGGTTTTTTGGTATTGAAAACGGATTTGATAATGAATCAATTATATCAATATTTTGAAATGATGTCTTATGATTGGAACGTAGAAATGTTTTTTTTCCTCTATGCTTGTTCATGTGTTAGGATTATGTTATGGTTATTGGGAATTGATTATTTATATGGGTGTTTCTGTGATAAAATGAGTGCAATTGATCCTGTGATATCTCTCAAATTCATTGGGTAACATGAAAAAGGTAAATATAAGGTTTCTCCTAAGAGATTTAGGGAATATATTGTGATGGGTATTATGAATATAACCATTAAGGTTACTACCTATGTAGATGTGAAAGATACAATGTAAATATGATATGGATTCCACAAGTTACCTTTATGTTTTTTGATTTCTATGATGCCTTGTAGGAATCTTATGATTACATGATGTAAGATAAGTAGTTTATGTTTTATGCGTGAAAAGTACGATTTTGTGAAAATGTTTTCATTGGACTTAAATATTCATGGACTAATAGTTTTATTCAATATTTTATATTACTTACTGAGATTATTATTCTCATACTAATTTTTTGAAATGTTTTCCACATGTTATAAGGATTGGTAAGATAAAGGTAGAAGCCAAGAATATTTTTATCAAGAAAAAGAAATCATGTTCTATTTAATGGGTTTACTTTGGTGTAAAAAGTGGATACTGAGTGTAACTATACACATGTAATGTCTAGGTCTATTATGTAATAGTTATGGAATAATTCTCTAAGTATCTTAACCTAAATAAATACAACACCTGATTAAAATTAAAATTATTGACTTAAATGTAGGTTATGTAATGTTTAATTCTGGTCCCTTATATTTATTTTACTATTTAGGTGCAATATAATTTCCTTGTTTTCAAGTAATTTTATGATTTCTTACATAACTCTCATTCTTCCTCAATTAGCTGGTAAAAAAAAGATGAGTTTTCCTCTACAATATCATGTTAGGTGGTCTAGTTTTTTATTTATTAGTTCGATGCAATCAATACCATGTTCCATAGTTCTAAATTATGGACTTTTACATTGATTCCACTAAATTGCTAGTTAAAATAAATTGAAAGACATTCCTTGAATAATGTGACCCTATCTAGTGGCAAATCAAAACCTTGGTATGATTGCCTAGATATATGTGACATAATATTTATTCTTTTTCCTTGAGGTTTATTTTCCGTTTTAAATTTTTTCAAAATTCCCTCATGGGGTTGATGACTCATCGTTAATTATTACATAATAAAAGTAATTAAGAGAATTGTATGGCCATGTGATTATATCAAGTTCCATATTCACCTTTTTGATGTGTCTTTTTCCATGACTAATGACTTGAAATATGAAATTTCCATTTTTTTAGTTATGTTATAAATACATTTCTTGATTAAATAATTTCACCTTAGGGATGAGGGAGATATATTATTTTATGAATTAAGGACCAATTGTAAGGGTTCATAATTCTTTTTAGTTACATTATTAATTAATTGTTAATGTTTTGGGGTGAAACTAGATATGTATAGGGATGGATCCCATTTCATTTTCTATATTAACTTCAGAATAGTGACATTGGTTCCTGAGGGGACACCCCATGGATTGCATAAATGGAAATATGGTTGTACCAAGCCACAAAAGAGACTCAGGACCCTATTTGAAATACCAATAACATACTAAAATGTTATTTCATGTATACTTTACACCATTAATAGAGTGACACTTGGGTTATCATTCTTTGGTCACCTTGGATGGACTCCCTAGGAATCAAAATTATACCATGCCCTTTGAATGATACATGTATTTCTATTGGAATTCACCAAGATAAGCTCAACATGACTCTTATCTTTTAAAGAGTTCAATCTAATTAAATAGTAAGTGAATGATTTTAAATAATAAACAAATAATTAAAAATTAGAAAATTTTGGATGTGTTTACCAAGTCGAATCATAAACTTTCAGATAATCTAGATTCATATATATTATACTACTCCCTTAATCATTCATGATACATTAGATCAGACCCACTGTCCTAGGTCGATGCATGTAACATTGGATCAATGTCCCAAGTGGAATCCATCCTAACATAATTGTTTATTTATTTCACTTTGTTATGAATTTACTATTAATGTAACATCGTTCGTTTTTATTGCATGAGATAGATTGATCTAGGCATCGTTAGTGGTAGACTACAGTGATTATATCTCACACCCGACTTGGGATGATTTTTGATACCATGCAGACTTCAAGAATATATGTATAGATAAATTGAAGCATCCAAATTATTATTCTTGATAGAGAGTCTAAGGATGGAGTTTGGTGGGAAAAGTTCTGATCCTATCCTAATGATGATATTTTTATCTATCTTATTTTTCCTTTTATTATTCTAATAGTAAGTGGTATATGCTTATACCCCATGTTCCCTATGAACCTTTTTTTATATATTCATTATATATAATCACCATCCTTTTTATATAATAATTATTCATATTTTTATAATTGTTTATTTATCGTGAATGATTTATTATTATTGTTCCACTTATATCTTCCTTTTCATACTATTTATGCTATGGTGTGTTACTAGTTTAGTCATATAATGCCTACTTTGTTGGTTTATTATTTCTTATAAATTGTTGCGATACACTCTAAACCATGAAGGAATAATATCCCCACAGACACACTCTATCTCCTCGCTATTAATTGTAATCTTATGGAATTCTAGGAAGAATGATTGAGGCCTTGTGGGCCACCGTCATAAGAAACTATTAAGTGGAATCTAGGGAGAGAAAATGCATTATGAACTACCAATCATTATTCCATGACTCTAGATTAGGAGTCTATGATATGAAGGGTATATATTTACACATGTTAAGTTCATTTTATCATAATATTATGCTCATGTAAGTATTATGTGATTAATTATGTCTCTCTTGTTTAACCTTACCATGAATCTGAACTCACCCTTTCTTATCATTACATATCTAAGTGATGGTGAATGGTTTTAGTAGGATATGGCTATGTGGAGTACTGTGTGAGAATATTTTTATGGGAGATGTTTAATATCTTTCATAATAAAATAATATTTTATATCTAATATTCAAAGGTGATAAATTTTTTTAGTTTTGAGGTAGATAGTATTTTTATATATTAAATAGTCATCTAAATATATGTAATATTTGTGTATGAAAATATTCAGTTGTTATAGTTGGTATTAGAGTAGGGTTTAGAATAACATTGATGATTAGGGTTAAATTTTTTTTATAGAAAACCTAGGTATATGACTAAATCGAAAAAAAATTATTGTAATCATGAATATCCTAGGTTGAACCAATGTTTCAATGAAAAATTTTCCGTGATTTAGATATTCTATAAATGATCTCTGAAAATTATTTTGTTATAATATGAGATTAGTGTTTTCCATGTTATTATTTATGGTTTCATTCAATGGATAAAACCTAATAGAGTAATGTTAATGATATGTTTCTTGGAAAATTTAACGATTTTCATCCTGGATAACCAAAAGTTACTAGATCAGGAAAGCAGGATCATGTAGCTATACTCATGCAACCTTATCAGGATCTGAATCATGATGAGTTTCCATATGATCTAATGAGGGATCAACATACTATTGAATCCTTCATGGGGAAAAATCCACATTATTTTAGTGGGTCTATTGATCCACTATATGAAGAGAGATGGATCAACACTATTTACAAAATATTTTATATTCTTTAATTATTGGGACATATTTTGGATTGTGAAGAAGATAAATTATGGAATCTTATAAATAATATGAGGCAAGTGGAAGAGATTGAAACCATGGAATGGGAAGAGTTTAAGTGGATTTTATTATTTTAATTCCTTGTATTTTACATATAATGATTGAGAATTAATCTCTTGAGCTTAAGAAAAAGAATGAACCTAAGCATCCAATGAAACTGTTTTTAGAAAAGATAAGATCATGTATAAGGAATAAAGGGTGAATTATCATTTTTATGTGTGTATATCTCTAAAATATATTAACATAAGATTTATGGATACCGTCATGGGTTTATATATGGATTACCCTTTTAAGGATTTTATGTGATGGGATTTTATCAATATTAAAAATATTTTAAGAGCCATTTATGGAAATGAAACCATTTAGTTTTTTATATATGAAAAATATATTCAATGATAAATGCCTTTACAAATTATGAAAATATGATTAAAGGTATTGGTAAAATTGAAGGTTTATCTTATGTTATGGGTTCTAGTCAATAATATTATGATGTCAAAACACTTCATTTAGAGAAGATTTATCTTTGGATTTTTTTCTATAATATGTAATTACAATGGGGTAATTATACATGGATTACCATATTTAATTGTACATAATTTGGATCTAATGTTTACCTAGATGTTTTTGGGAACTCCCTATCAATATATTCATACAAAGTTGAGTTTTAGAACTATGTATCATCCTCAATAAGGTGGTTAGTTAGAGAGAATAATTCAGACTCTAGAAGTTATATGAATATCATATTCAATGTATTTTATATGTGATTAGCATCAAAAGCTCACTCTATTTGAGTTTTCATGAAATAATATCTTTCAGTTGATAATTAAGATAGATACCTATCAAGAAAAATGTATAACTCCAATGTACTAAAAATAATTTTTATAAAGAGTGATGTTGGGACCTAATGAGGCTGATTATATGGTGGTGAAGGTTAGGGTTATTAAAATACAACACAAATTGGACAGAAATCTGATTCTAATAATCCTTAATGCACTTTATAATATTATGTTTGTGAGAAAGATATTATATGTATTTATCTATATAATAAATAAGGGAGAAATAAACCCTAGGTATATCAGTCCCATTGAAATTCAAGATCATATTGGGATGTTAGTTAATTTTTTGGCATCTCCACCGAATCTCTCTCAAGTCCATAATGTGTTATATATATCTCCCATGAGGAAGTACATAATAGATCCTTTAAATTTACTAAAATTAGATAGCGTACATATACATATGAATATTTATTATAAAGAATAAATTATATATATTTTTTATTTTATAGAGAATTTTCTACAAAAAAACCACTTGTCTGGTTAAAAGTTTTGTGGTGAAACCACCAATTTAAGGAAGCTACATCAGAACATTGGGATGTGGTGAGGTATAGGTTTCCTCATCTGTTTATATAGAAATGATAATTTTTGTGTGATAAACTAATTTATAAGGGGTATAATGTAACACCCTATTATTTTTATTAAATACATTGTAAAATAATTTTATTTCTTTGACAACTTGAGTTGAACACAACTGCAAGTTTAGACGAACAATGAAATATTAATAAAATATTATATATAAGTTATAAAATATCTATTAAATTATTGGGAATTAATATGAATAAATAAATGTTTAAATAAATATCTAACTCAATATTAATATATTGGTATGTTCCCAGAAAACGATAACGGTATTTTTTTTAGTAATGTCATTTTATTCTTTAAAAAATATTTTCTTCAACAAAGAGTTTTACTTCATTATATGTGTAAAAATTAATATCTAGAAGTTATAAAACTTTTATTTGTAGAAATTAATTTCATTTTTGATTTCATAATTTCTAAATTATCTTAAAATTAATTTTTTAGATTTTTTTTTACAAAATTATTTTTCAATGAATATTGAAAAATTCATATTTTTATTGAAAAGTGTATTTTATTATAATGTGTTTACAATAAAAAACTATGACATGTATTTTTTTTATATTTTCATTAGTTAATTTTTATTTAAAATAATTTAGTCATATTTTTTGAAGTGTATTTTTTACAAAAATTTAGTATAGAAACATTTTATATTTAAAAGAGTAATTTTTTCAAAAACTAGTTTTTCATTTCATTTTTTTCTTTTTTTATTATATATTATGTTCTAAAACTTATGAATATTGAATTTTAAAAATTCTACTCCATGTTTTTAATTTGTGGGTCCATATTTAGTAAATTGTACCCTTATGTTTTTATTTAATATGAATTGAAACTGTGGGGGAAATTATTACCTCGGTAAAGGCTAAAGTATGTTAATATTGATTAAAATCATGTGATAAAGACATAAATTTTCCTCTAATTTTGTATTGGATGATTTTAATTCGACACTTTAAAACTAGTGATCTAAAATTTTTAAGGTACTATTCTCTTTGAAAATTTCATATATATTATTTAGATCAAATAAAATCACCAAATGTCACTTTCTTTGTCTTTAATACATCTTCTGTGTCTAGTTGGGAACAAAAGTAGGCTATTAATGAATATAAGTGTCCATTTTGAACTTAATAAACATATTTTCATGAAAATAATTTATTTATAACTTTTTGGGTCACTTGGATAAGATTATGACCTTTATAATATATTTATTAATGAAAATTCCTTATTGTCACATTAATGTTTTAAATAAATATACCATTTTTATTATATGGATATAATTAAGATATATTTTAATATAAATTTTCTTTTAAAATATATTATTTTTAAATTCGTGGGTTTTTTTTTTCAATTTTTATGAATTAAACAATTACCCTAAATGCTTACAAAATTCATATATAGTAATTATTAAATTAAAAGAAAAAAATAAAATAAATGATATTAAAAATATTTGAATAAAGATGATATGAGATATTTAAGGTATATATAAAAACTTGACCCAGTAGGGATATAATAAAATTGTTTTAGTTTAATTGTAAATGTTGTGTTGATACTTTTACAAGTCAATGTAATAAATTTTTTCAAAATTGAAAATAGTTATATTTTATTTGATTAATGGTTTATTAAAATATTTAAAAATTATTAATATCATTAAAAAAGACTTAGTGATTATAAAATGGTCTAAAATTACATAAATTGACAATTTATTATTCAATTGACAACATATATGTAAAAATTACAACCTTTTAATATTAAAAAAGTTGTTATCATATTTAATATTAAAATAGGTTAATGAAGGATTAATCAAATTAATAAGGTTTAAAATAGTACTAAAAAGTATAAAATATATTTATTTATGATATTGAAACATTATATTATCTTACCTTGTAATCAATTTCATTTTGGTTATATTTTGAACGAAATTTATTTTATTATAATTTAATATTTTGATAAATTTAAAAAGTTCCCCGGACCTCATTTATAATAGGGAACCTTCCCCCTCATATATTTAAACCACATTGATCCTTATAAATATACCATAATAAAAAAAATTATCATATAAAATTCCCATGAATCATTTTTTAGGTGCTGATATTCTCAAAGACCATCCCTAGAGCCCTTTAAAGGGGATATAAATGAGATGTTTTGAATAAGAGGCAATTTCTCCAATCAATCATATTATTTTTGTACTCTTCCTTACCTTCTAAAAATATAATATTTTTATCATAAGATAGTATATTAATTATCATAAATATTCATAAATGATATTGAGATAATTAAAATACCATTATTTCCCCTCTATCCCACTAAACTAGAAATGAAAGTAGCACTCATGCGCACATAAAACTTACTATCCCTACATTGCAATACAATTCATTTTTCATCACCATATTTCATGGATAGGTATTATGATTATTTTAATTAATATATATGATATATATGATATGTTAATGATTATTTAAATATTAATTACAATTTTATTTCTTTTATATCATAAATTGAATAATGAAATAGTGTTCATGTGTACATACAACCTACCATCTCTATGAACAGTGTAATTCATTTTTTATCTATAATTTCTATAAATGATCATAAATATTTTTAAAATTATTATATATTATATTTATAAAAAAATTAATATAATTTAAATGATGATACTAAAGATCAATGTATAAATACATGGATTGATGAACTGAAACATGCTTTGCAAATGAATCAGTTATTATCATGAATAATAATTTTAATAATTTTTTTAATAAATGGGTAATAAGATATTATAAATAAATAATATATTGTATGGTAGATTAAATGATATAGAATAAATGTAAAATAAATCCACATTTTTTATAGAGGTGGTTTTAATGGGAACAAAGGAAGTCAAGAATTGAGGTAATGTGTTTAATAAATCAATTTTAATTCATTGGGTTAAACTTATACATCATTGATTATCAAATGATATTTTTATGTGTGAAATAAATTTTTATTATCTTATGAGATATTTATACATTTTGAATGTTTATTTATATATTTTAAACATAAAATATTATTTTTATTAACACCCACTTCAATATATGATATTATAAGGTATTTTTGTCTCACTTTTATATCGGTTAGACACATGCCTTATACACTAATTTTTATTTTTTGTGGTGTATATGCTATCAATGAATTTATTTTATGATTTTATTTATGAAAATATTTTTATTTTCATGTTAATAAATTTTACTTTATTTTATGGGGATTGTGAATGTATAGAAACCCAGGTTTAAATGGTTAATTTCTCAATGCCATCATTATTCAGGATTGTTTATGTTAAATTTTCCATTGGGGAATATTTTTTTCCATGTCCATGATTCCTAATAATGTTTTAAAAAATGTTCTTACTATTATCACATGAATATTTAATGAAAATTTTACCTATGTTTCACTTTTTGAGAAATTCTTTGAAAGGAATATTTTTATCATTTTATAAACAAAGTAAATTTTGACTATTCCGAAACAAATATGAATGGATTTTTTTAACTTCTATAACATGATATGATTTTTTATATTTTATGATTCCATGCATATTTTAAGCTTCTTTTATATATCTTTTAAGATTCATCTACAATAATCGGTTTTATTTTTTAATTGTGTGACTTTTTTAAAAAAGTTTTCAAAATAGAATTGTAATTTTCCTCACAAATTATTCCATGTTATCTATCAAAATCATTTTCCCATTTAATATGACATAGATCGATGATATATAAGTTTTAATAGGGATATGATTCAATGATAAAATACTTATTCTTTTAGGGATGGTTTATATTTATGATGATAATATGTTGGTGAATCATGTTACCTTTTTCATGGGTTATACTTTGAAGAAATTTGTCTCTTTTCATTAATTCTAAGATGATAAATGTTTTTTGATTTAGTAAAACTTGTATAATTGATTTTATTTATGTGATGGATGGGAACAATATATCCCTTTAATGCATTGGGTAATGATGAACAACTCATGTGTTAAACATTAATTGATGAACTTGATTACATGTTAACGAATGTTATGCGTGAAAATAATTACATGTACATTTTGTAATGGGGGAATCTGATTATATGCTTATAGTTTTATGAATATAACTATCTCTAATGTCCATAATATTATGCACTGATCATGTTTCATGTGAACATGTTTTTGAGAGGGCCTGGTTTTAGGTCCATAATTTAATGGGTGAACCTATTTATTTGTAAACATATTCACAATGTTATATTTTTATGAGTATTCCACAATTTCACGTTTCTTTTCAATATAATGATATCATGGATAATGATTTATTTTATTATTAGGGGTGTCTTGTGAACTAGAAATCATTATTACATGACTCAAGATTATGAATCTATGATATGCAGGGTATATATTTTAAAATATTATCTTTATATTCTTACACCCTTATGCACATGTTATGATTTTGTGATTATTTATATCTCTCTTGTTTACCTTTACTGAGAAACTAAACTCACCATTTCTTATGTTTCCTCCCCTAGGTGATGAATAAAGGTTTATGTTGGGTATTCCTAATATGAGTAATATGTTGGAATATCTTAATGGGATAATGTAAAGACCATTGCTAAAATAATATGTAATATATCTAATATCCAAAGACACCAAACCTTTATTGTTCTACCATGGATAATATTGTTATTTTGTGAATATTCATCTAAAGAAGTGTAATATTTGTTTATGAAATTATATTGTAACATACCAGGTATTTATAGAATAATACATTTTTATATATAATAATATTTTTAAATTTAATATTAACTATAGTTTAAATGGGAAACTATGTATGATAGAGTTCCTGACACACAACAACGATTTTCTCAAAAATCATACGTTGCACACAACATTGAGTTATACTGAAAAATAATACAACATTAATATTATTATATTAAATAGTAGTTAATGCCTAACTATTTAATTGGAGGGAATGAAAAAAATTAACTATATTATAATTTTATATATTTTTTAAATGATTTTAAATTTATCCAATGAATTTTAGAGTCTTAAAATTAGAATGAATCCAATTTTAAACATAAAATACTCAAATATTTTTGAAAGGTTGTTTTACCACATTTTGATGGTGAAAGATTTTTAAAAATATTTTTTGTAACTTATATATGTTATGTTTGATAAAATAAATTCTTATTTATAAGAACGACATAAAAATTTACTTCGGTTGAAATTTTCATATTTTTCTAATAAAATCCACATTTTTATAAACAGTGAAAATACTGCACTTTGATTCCAAAATGCCATTTCATCTAATTTATTTATATAGATATATTTTTATTTTGATTTGTTTTAAAGAGTAATTAGATTTATTTTTTATCACTTAATCCAGTGATTGTCATTGGAAGTAATTTCACATTTAAATTAGACATAAACACATGTCAATCTTTTGATAGTTTTTACTTCTTAAGAACTCGTTGTTTGGTTTTGACAATAGAAATTAATTTCGGACTATTATTTGTTTTGAATTAGGAAAATTGGATTCCATATTTGGAATCATATGGTCCAAATTATTTACATAGAAACATATTATTTTTGGACATTATGAATAGTAACTTCAGTAATTATTTTTATTTACTATGGTTAAAGGGTAAATCAGGTAAATAAGGTAATAACAATAATATTATAATAATTTAAAACTACCCCAACACATGTAATAATACTATTGGATGATATATGTTTGTCCATGAGAATCCTTGTGTCGAATTTAGGACCCCATGGAGCTACTTGGGTGTGATAATGACCTTTTATAATATTTAATTTTAAAAAATTGAAATATAACATAAATATGTATGTCCTAAATAAAACAATTTTAATTTGTTTTATATAAATGATATATTCAACTATAAAAAGTACTTATAAATATAAAAATATTTCCTACATCATTTTATTTTATTAAGGATTTTAGAAAATAAATAAATAAATATATTTATGACACAATGATGATTTAGTGATTACCTTATTAATGAAATATTAAAATAAATGATATTATAAATATTAATATAAATTCAATTTGAACATTTTTATTCCATCCCCAAATTTTTTTGGATTAAATTGAGATATGATGTATGAGTTAATTCTTTTGGTTAAAATGAATCAAGTTGTTATGAATTTAACGAAAATCAATTTATAAATAGTGTCAAATTTGACATAAATGAGTTTTTAAAACAAACACTATTTCTTAAATGATATAATAGTCCTAAAAATATATTATTCAACCAAATAATTTATAAAATGTTAAAAATTTCATTATTTATTGACTTTTGGTTCTCTTGTAATTTTATAGAAACTATAGTAACCATATATTATAAAAATACAAGAAGACATGGTAAGAGTTAATGCTTTTAACTAAGGGATAAAGCTAAAAGAGAAGGTTAATTTTGTGACCTAAACTTGTATAAAACATATTGGTTGAGGTTATTTAGACCCATACTCATCTTATTCTCTAAATTTATCAATTTATAACTATTATAATTCTAAAAAAATATATAATAAAATAATTTTTGGAAACTTTCCTAAGGTGCCCCTCCTCCCTCTTATAAAAGGCCACCTCCTCTACCCACTTACTAACACCTCTCAGCCCCCTTGAATCATCCAAATTCTATTAAAATAGTCTCCCAACATCCCTCCCTTCCTCATATATGCCTTACCTTTGTCATAAGGCTATTAAATAAATCCTTTTGGCTAAAATAAAAAGGAGTTACCCGATTTAGAGGTAACATCTTCTCTCAAGCTCCTTTCATTTATTTTCCTCATCCAACCACAAACATATCTTTATTCCATTAATTTAAAAAAAATTATAAAAAATATACTACTATTGTGTTATGATATGGCTTCAACTTACATTTATATACACCTACATCTAATGGATATATTACATACTCTTTATGTGTACGATAAACTACTGCCTCACGAAATGGTGATTATTCAATTTTCTCCTACAACATATCATGGTAGACATTATGATGGAACTTTATTTATAAATTATATAAATTATATTTATATTGTGTCTATTATTATGTAATTTTTATTTACAACATACCTTTATGCTTTCCATAATGTGTAAATATGATAATTTCATTTGAGGAAGTGTGGACTACTACCCACTTAAAGTGATATGACTCGTTCATGCCATAAATGGAACAAATAAAAGATAAAGTTAATGAACTTATTTAACATATATAAAATATATATTATAATATAATTATAATATACTTATTTATCTTTTAAATTTTATTCCTTTAATATGAAAAAGAAATGAAAGTAGTTTTCATGTGTACGTACGACCTACCGTGTCCATGAACGGTGCATTTCATTTATTATCTCCAAATGTTATAAAGTATTATAAATAAATATATACTGGATATATATGATATTTAATTCATGATTAATATTATGGAGATAATAGAATTATCACTACATGGATAATTTGAATCAAAACAAGTTCATTTTTGACTCAAATACCAAACATTGTTAAAAGAATCGATATGAACTCAAATAATTAACTAATTGCTATAAAATGGTAATAATTTATATAAAATAAATAATAAACATTAAAAAGGTTCTAAATCAAGTATAAATTAACCTAATTTTATTATTTAGGAAATTAAATAATGAACTGAACAACTCAAACTCAAGGTAAGGGACTTCATCTCAATCCCATTTCATTGAGGCATTTCTTTATAATATGCACTTTTAATCTTTTATAAGGTGTACATACAACCACTATGAAATTTCATAACCATATTATATCTATACTAATGTTATTTATTAAATCATATAGATTAATATTTAAATTTTCAAAGTGGTATAGGACACAATGAACATTTAAAGAATTAATTATCAAATAATTTTCATCCTGATATTAAATTACACATTTTTTATATTGGTATAAAAGTAATATAAATTAAATTTTATGTCAATCATGAATTTAATTCATATTTTTCAAATGGAATCTTTTTATATGAATTGTTTTACTTTATTTACAAAATTACAAAGGAATGTTTTTTAACATATATAGTGACAACAACTTCTCCACCGCAATAACCGTTATTTGGTATTTTCCTTCCTCTGTAATCCTTAATGTCTTTTAAAATGAAAATAATTTCCTTATTCATTTATTTGTGTATGTTGGTATTGAAAATGGGTTCTAAAATGAAAATGGTATGTTTATACGGAAATGTTTTTCATATGGGATTAAAAGAAGCTTTCATAAAAATGGTTTTTTTGGATGAATGTTTCTTATTCATGAAATGGTACAAGAGAATTATATTAAACGAGTGAGCCCGATATAGATTATACAAAGGGTTGAGCCCCATTATAACTCACGGGTGATCCTGACATAACTTATATGAAGGTTTGATCCCATTATATCTCATGGGTGAGCCCGATATAGCTTATATGAAGGGTGATCCCCATTATAGATCTCCAATTTGGAAGTCAACTATATGGTTATTCCAATTGGAAGATGTTTGAAAGGGTTTTATTTATATGATGCTCTAAGTCACCTATTGGATTTTTAATTTCTTGCTATTGGTTTTAGTGTTTTTCATTGAGAAAAAGTATGAGTGTTATTCATGTGAAAATGTTTTTTTTCATCCGCTCAGAGAACATTGAATGAGTTATTATGTTTTATCAAGACTAATGGTTTTTCTTTATTTTTATATACCTTACTGATATTATTGTGCTCATCCAATGTTTTTAAATTTTTTCATCAGATTTAAGGGATAATAGAGTCAAGCACAGAATCAAGGAAAAGTTTTGATGATTAAACATGAAAGGAAACCACTTTTAGTTGAATTTTTTTTTATATTATGGAAGAAAAAGATACTATTGTAAGTGTCCACTCTTTATTTCTATGTTTTTATTATGTAATAGTTCTATCCTAATTCTCTAAAGCTCTAAACCTAAAAAGATTCTCAATGTGAATTATTTACATAACTCAAGATTATGTAATGTTTATATAAGGACCCAGCCTTAAACATTACTTAATCTTGAGTTATGTCAAGAATTCACAATGAGGATCTTTTCAGGTTTAGAGTTTTAGAGAATTAGTCCATAAATATTACATTACCTTTCAAAAATTACAAAGTATACACTTCTACTCAGTATCAATTTTTTTCATAAAATAAATTCTTAACAAAATAAACATGTCTAGTTCAATTTTTTATACGTCATGACTTTTCCTTGATCCCATCCTTGACCCTATTAATCTTTAAGTACTGTGAAAAAATTTTAAAAACATGGCATGAGCATAGAAATATCAGTAAGGGTTATAAAATAAATAAATTAAACATTAACCCATCAATAAATACAAATCAATGAAACCATACTTTTCAATCATTACATACCTCGTGAAATCATAAGATTTATGAATAACACAAAGAAATCATAAATCATAAAGGTAACCTATGGCATACATAACATACTTATGTTGATTATTTCACAGCTACGCAGGGAGTTACATTTGGAATACCCATCAAAGTATATTACCTAAATATCTTAGGATAAACATTAACTTTTACCTCCTCCACATTACCCAATTCATTAGAGAGCTATCTCGGGCTCACCCACCCTAGGTTTATCACGGAACCACCCATATAAGTAAAAAATTACCAAGAACCATAACATATTCATAACACATAAAACAATCACAAAGGAAATATAACATTTTCCAAATTGCAATCAAAATATATCATTTTAAGATATTGACATAATCAATGATTTATTAAACCATTTCCAAAACCATTTAAAACATTTAATAAAGAGATTTTTGAATAAAAGTGTCCCATACCACATTGAATATTTTAAAATAATTAACATTTTAAAACATTAATGTCCATATAAATAAATTATTAAAACCATTTTGAAGACATGAACATTAAAGAAGAAATATATTGAAGAATAAATCTTGAAAGCTTTTAAAATGATGTTTTAGTTAAAGAGTCTAGAAACACTTGATAAATACTTGAATAAACATAATTAAAGAATAAAATAAAACAAAACTTATAATATCACAAGAATGAGGATATTCGTGATATAATATTTCCAAGGGAAGTATATACACCATATAAAAGTGAATTGGTGCATAACAACAGTTAAGTCTCAATGGAATGTAAATTGAGATGAAATCCCTTACAAAGATCATACCATTATATTTAAGGATAAATCAATGACATAATTATGTGTGAAAACTATAAATACTCCAAATATAAGTGGATATTAAGTGTAAAACTGTTAGGTCCACTAGGGTAGATACCCTGAGGGGGGGGGGAGGGGTGAATCAGGGTATGATAGATTAAAACAACTTCCCCTTTTGATCTTGTTTTTCTGTTAGAAAAACCCTATTATCTCTTTTTCCCATTACATAGTATGAATAAACCTTAAAGCATGCATAAGACACAATAATTTTACTTGGTTCACCCTCACTGAGATACGTCCAAGGATCATACACTGACAGTGTGCCTATGTACCAATTCCACTATAAGCACACTACTGTTTACAAGTTCTAAGCGGACTCACTATCCCTCCTAGTTTACAACCACTCACAATTTGGGAACTCACTACTCTCTCAACTGAAGTAAGCTCACTGATTCTTTAGAAGATCCACTCACAGTTTATATACCTATAAATCTATTAATTTGCATGAATACATGCATCCTAAACTATTTAAAGATTCTCTATTGATGTCCAAATTTCATCCACTGATGAATACCCCTTTTCCCCTAAGCACTGAGCAATAACAGTTCGGAAGTACCTTCGAAAACCACCCTACTTCGCGAAGCTCCCAATTTCACAAAGCTCAAACAAGCCTTCACGAAGATCCTACCTTCTCATGAAGATCACAATTTTGCAGAGCTCAGGACTTCTCGGATCTCAAACTATCATAGAGTGACTTCCTTCACGAAGCTCACTGAGCCAACACAGAGCACCCATCTTTCGTGAAACTAAATTAGCTGTCGTGAAGCTCCTGACTTTCACGAAACACACTACCTTATCGAACCACCTTCCCGAGCCGAGAGAAAAATATTTTCTTTGAAAACTCTCTACTTCTCCTGAGGGGGTCGAGGCATATTTATAGGCGATTCCACCAACCCTTGAACCTTCCACGTGAAGTCAGAGCCACATCATCTCAAATCGCGAAGCTCCAAAATTTCTACCGGAATTCTCTCAAAATCGCGAATCACCACGACAATTTCATGACCGCAGAGCTTGTCGTAATTATGGAGCATTTTTTCAATTACTTCACGCTGCCTCCGCGAAGATCCACTCTCAATTACCTTCGCCGCCACAATGCTATTCAATGATTACATTCAAAAATCTTGTCGTAATTGCAAAGAATAACCATCAAAAGTTTTCATGTCTTTGCAAAATCCAATCCATGAATCATATCTTTGCAAAATTCATGCCTTTTCCACATTTAAATTAGATATTTAAGGAAATCCAATTCTCACGATGCTCAATAAACTCCAAATTTTGGACCCCAAAATTTTTGAAAACACTGGGAAACGATGCCACCTTATATCTACTCTTTTTGTACCGCCTCTAAATCATCTATTCCTTTGTCATGTTTCTTTGTCAACATGTATTGTCAACAACATCTCTGGATCTTGACAATTCACCATTTAAACCTGTTTTTTCAACAATCACAATCAACCCAAAAATACTGCAATGTTACCTTGAGGGATTTTTTCCCAACAATCTCCCCTTTGGGTTTGTTGACAACTCTTCTCAGAATGATTTTCTGCTCTTGGATACCTCCCTGAGTCTCCTTCCATCATCTACCATACTTTTCCTCTTACGATTCAAATAGAGACCAAAGATTAACTCACCACATACTCTAAGCCCACATGATCAATGCTTGGTGTGAGAAACAAGAGTAAATGAAAAGTTCATCAATGAATCACATCATTTATGACACCACTGTTGATAGAAAACAAATACCAATTGTTAAACTAATAGAAATTGTTGATCTATGGAACCCTTATCTCACCATTCCAGCATCACTCATATGATTTTATTACGATCCTTAGCCATCATGATATCTACTCTTTGATCTATCACTTCTATCATCGTCAACTTTAAAACTCTCCCCTCACATTAGTACTCCCCCTATCTCGCTTCTCAACCTGTCAGCTTCTCCCCAAGCCTTTGACTAAGACATTTTATCCCTTCTTTAGCCACAGTTTCTCCCCCTTTAGGGGTCACTAATTCTCCCCATTTATAAATGAACCCAAAGGTCACTCCTTTATGGTCTTCAACATTTATAGAGAACACAAATTGCCACATTCAAGAAAAACACACCATACCTCAGGGAGAGGGGGAGGAGGGTTTTCACATCCAAACTTTTTCAAGTGCAGGGAGTCGACTGAACTCCCAGAGACATTCAATGCCTCTCAAAAGCTTCCTTGGGTAAGGCTTTTATCAAAATGTCTGCAACCTGTAATTATGTAGGCACATACTCCAACTTTACAATTCCCTGCTCAACTTTCTCCTTGATAAAATGATACTTTATCTCAATGTGCTTTGTCCTTGAGTGATGGGTGGGGTTTTTTGATGAGATTTATAACACTTGAGTTATCGCACTGGATTCCAATCGGAGACTTCACTTCAACTCCCATATCATCAAGATGATGCTTCATCCATAATAACTTTGTGCAAGATTGAGTGGCTGCAAAATACTCAACTTCTGCGATGTTCAATGAAATGTAATCTTGCTTCTCTCTTAGCCAAGAAGTACACAATCCACCTAGATAGAAATCAACTCCTGATGTTGATTTCCTATCATCAACTGAACTGGCCCAATCTGCATCAGTATATCCCAATAACTCTGACTGAGATCTGTCACTATATATCGAGCCTAAATCCACCGTGGCCTTGATATACCAAAGTATTCTTTTCACTGAAATCATGTGAATTTCCTTGGGATTACTTTGAAATCGCGCTGCTTGGCATGTGGAAAAAAAATTAGGTCTCGTCGCTATCAAGTATAGTAAACTCCCAATAATTTGCATATATTCTATGATTTTAGCTATCTTGCCATCATCATCTTTTAATAAATTCATCCGGATAGCAACCATACTCTTCATATACTTGGAATTTTCCATTCCAAATCTTCTCAGAACCTCCTTGGAATATTTGGATTGAGAAATGAATGTTCCATTCTTTCCTTGTGTCACCTGTAAACTAAGGAAAAACATTAGCTCATCAATCATAGAAATTTAGAACTCATGTTTCATGAATTTGGAAAACTGTCTGCACTGTGCTTCATCTGATCCACCAAATATTATGTCATCGACATAAATGAGCACCATCATTCTTTGATTATTGTTTTTGTTGAAATAGATATTGTAATGAGCTTCACCACACTAGAAACCAAGCTTCTTCAAATACTGATCAAGCCATGAGTACCATGCTCTCGGGGCTTGTTTCAGCCCATATAACGCCCTCTTCAGCTGAAAAACCTTGTTATCATCCTCATTAATGAGAAAACTATATGGCTGCTCGATATATACTTCTTTCCCCAAAATCACATTCAAGAATGCAGATTTGACATCCATTTGGAATACTTCGAAATTCCATTGCACAACAATGTCTAGGAATAATCTGATTGTCTCCAGCCTTGCTACTGGTGAAAATGTCTCATCGAAATCAATTCCCACTATCTGGGAGTATCCTTTGCACACTAGTCGTACTTTATTTCGGATCACTGTTCCATCTTCATTCATCTTGTTGTGATAGACCCATTTAGTCTCAATGAAATTTTTATCTGATGTCCTCAAAACAATCTCCCATGTTCGATTCTTCTCAATCTGATCTATCTCTTCATTCATATCCTAATCCCAGTTTTCATCTTTATCTGCATCAGAAAAAAATTTAGGCTCTTCCTAAGATAAGAAAGATGTCTGCTGTAGAGATTTCATTCTTCTTATTTGAAATGGAGTTTACTGATCACCAATGATATTCTTCCTATCAATTTCATCTCTACTTATTGGCTTTTGTGCAGATACAGATTTTACTTCCTCATGATCATCATCAGTATCTTCTTCTGAATCAGCATTAGCCACTTCTGCTCCACCTGTGTTTCTTTCCTCCTCATCACTTTCATCAGGAAATTGTTCACTGTGCTGTTGAATGATATTCTGATTCTTCACTACAGTGACATCATTTCTCTCAAATACTTTTCTCAGCATTTTGTTAAAGAATTTGTATGATTTTCTTTTTACTGAGTAGTCAAGGAATATCCCCTCATCTCCACGTGACTCAAATTTCCTATGTTTTTCCTTATTGGGGATAAATCACTTACTTCCAAATATTCAAAATTATTTCATTGTTGGATTCTTTAAATACCACATCTCATATGGATCCTTTCCATTCTTCGGACACAATAGAGCCCTATTAAGGATGTAGACCGATGTCAAAACCGCTTCCTTCCAAAATTTCTATGGTACATATTTTTCTATAAGCATCATTCTAGCCATGTTGTTGATGATATTATTTCTACTTTCAACCTCTCTATTCTATTGGGGAGTTTTCATTGAGGAAAATTGATTCCATATCCCGTGTTTCTAGAGATAGTCTTCTACCTGAATATTTGTGAATTCCGTACCATTATCAATATGAAACATTAGAAGATTTTGTCAAAGAATCCTTTATCACTCCCTCTAGTATTTTTTTAAGCAGCTAACCACATCAGACTTATGGGAAATAATAAATACCCTTTCCGTTCTGCTATAGTCATTAATGAAAAGATCGTAGTACCTCTTTCCGTCAATTTCTCTTGGTGTGATAGGCCCACAAACATCAGTATGCACCAATTCAAGAACTCTTATTGACTTATTTTCCTTTTCCTTATACATACTTCTAATGATATTACCTTGTTGGAATGCATCGAACATATGAGTATGATCTCATGATAGATTAGGGATGTCTCTTGTAGTATCAAAATTTACCAGATCTTCCAGGGATGGTTGTCATAGATGAGCAAGTCATTTATTCCACAGTTTGTTTTCTTTCTCTCTGAACAGAAAGCACATATCTCTTTATCCACATACCAGGTATAGATTTCCCTTTGTCCTTTTTCCCTATAGAAATACTACCCCATATATTCCTTTTACGATACACATCTTCTTAGTAAACCTTATAGAATTACTAAGTCACATAGCTGACTGACGCTGAGAAAGTTGTGACTAAGGCCTTCAAATACTAAGACATCAGCATGTCACATCTCTTTTCCCTGAAACCTGGCCTTTCCTGAGCCAATAATCTTCAAGACTTCATCGTTTCAAAACTTGATAACTACTTCTTTGTTATATTTTATGCCTGTAACAAGATCCTTATTACCTGTCATGTGAGATGTGTAACCATTGTCAAGAATCCACACACCAGAATAGTCTGATGCTTTAAGGGAAATTTCTCCCACCACTGCCTTCTCATCCTTTTTATTCTTGGTTCATATTTTTTTGTTTCAGACGCAGTATAGATTGAGACTTCTGATCTTTCTCATAGTATTATAGACTATCTTCATCTTGCAAAGCTACAAATCTATTTTTCATTTTCAAATCACCTGTTGGTTAATTGATCTGTTGCTTGCGAACATTTTGACTATGCTTTGTCACATTCTAGAGAACCACTCTCGGTTTGGCTTCCCACCTCTATTATTGTGCCTTTCGATATCTCTTGTCTATAGAACACACATACTGTGAATGTCCCATATTTACATAGTAATAACAGCTAATATAGGGTGCATTCCTTCATGTCCCTTATGCACTACTAGTTTCCCCTTGGGATCTATGAATATTTTGATTCTACTTTGTGCCCATATCAATTTCCATTCTCAAAATCAGAACATGTGGTCTAACTTTATCCCCAACTAATTTCTGTTTCTGATCAAGCCCCGAATCAACCTTAACGTTTGAGCTCGATTTCTGCTTCTTTATTGCTGAACCACTAGGCTCCTCTTTCAACTTTTCAGTCTTCGGAATGGCTTTCTTTCCCAAGAACATGTTGGGCATTAAAGGTTTTTCCTGGTCTTTAACTTTTCTCCTCAGACTGACAACTTCCTTTTTAAGATCTTTGATACGCTTGACGTGATCTTTCAGTTTTATGTTCAAGTCATCGATATCCTTCCTTTGTTCTTCAATCCTATGTTTGTACTTACTGATTGATTCAAAATTTTCTGGTATTGATGACTTGATTTTCTCAATTTCATCTATTAACTTATAATTTTCTTCTTCTTGTTGCAGCATGTAGAGTTTGGAATCACGGACCACTTTGTTGGATTTCTTCTTTTTGGATCTCCAAACATCTATCTCTTCAAGAGAAGCTTCTAATTCATCTTCCATGTAAACTCTTACCTCAACTTATTCTTTTTCTTCTTTAGCTTCAGTTACATTCTTCTGAGAACTACCGAAAACTACCACCATAGCATTTTCTCCACGATCTCTGCAGTTCTCTATCTCTTCAGCCCCTTAAACCTTAGACTCATATGAACTTCCAAATTCTTGTGAAAATAGATTCTTCTTCATAAAGAAATTTCTTTTGAATTGTTTATTTCCTTTTACATAGGCTGAAGACTTCTTCTTGGGTATATCAGCTTCATCATCATCATATTCTTGGAACTTTTTGGGGAACCTTTCTGCAAGGTGTCCAATATTTCCACATCGAAATCATAGTAGTGGAAGTTTCCCCTTAAATGTTCCTTTTCCACTTTGAAGGTTTGAGGAGAGTAATGAAATCACCTCATCTGTCTCTTCTTCTTACTGAGAATCTTCAATGGTGATATTCTTCATGGCCTTGAATGCCACCTCTTTGGATTTTTCCTTTTCCAAAACATCTTTATCATTATTTCTCATTACATATGCAACAAGGGTATTGTGCATGTTATCCAATGGAAGCTCTTTCGGGTCTTTATCTTCCAAAACTGAAACTTTGAGATTGAACCGAGGTGGAAGTTTCCTCAAGATGCGCTTCACAATCTTTATGTCTTCAATAAATTCCCCAAGACCTCACATGTCCTCCACTACAACATTTACCCTATCAATGAATGCATCAACAGATTCATTCGGGTTCATTCTCAGATCTTCATACTTGTTCCACAACACTTACATCTTCGCTTCTCTGACCTCTGTATCTCGTTCATATATATTTAATAGTTTTCCCACATGACATGTGAGATTTTTCATGACATCACCTTTGTATAGATATCATTGGATAGGTCTCCCCCTAAAGCATTAATTCCCTTGGCATCAACATCCAATTCTCTACTCTCAACTTCTAATAACGCACCACTATTAATATCTACTATTATTCCATGCATTACTACTGTGAACGTATCCATTACCAAAGATCAGAAGTAGTGTTACATCTGATTCTTCCATAGATGAAAATTTCTTCTATTGGAGATCATAATCCCTTTTTGATTGGTGACCTCCATTTGAGAGAGAAACTGATATCAACCTTTCCATCTGATACCAATTGTTTGGTCCACTAGGTTAGATACACTGAGAGGGGGTGGGGGTGGGGGTGAATCAGGGTATGAAAGATTAAAACAACTTCCCCCCTTTGATCTTGTTTTGATGTTAGACAAAACCCTATTCTCTCTTCTTCCCGTTGCAGAGTATGAATAAACCTTAAATCATGCACATGACACAATAATTTTACTTGGTTCACCCTCACTAGGCTACGTCCAAGGAGCATACACCGGTAGTGTGACAATGTACCAATTCCACTATAAGCGCACTACTGTTCACAAGTTCATAGCGGGCTCACTGTCCCTCCTGGTTTACAACCACTCACAATTTGAGAACTCACTTCTCTCTCAACTGAAGTAAGCTCACTACTTCTTCATAAGTTCCACTCACAATTTATAGACATGTAGGTCTCATTATTTTCATGAAAATATGAATCCTCAACTATTGATAGATGCTTTGTTGATGTCCAAATTTCATACACTGATGAATACCCATTTTCCCCTAAACACTGAACAATAACATTTGGGAAGTACCTTTGCAAAGCACCCTAATTCACGAAGCTCCCAATTTCGCGAAGCTCAAACAAGCCTTCACGAATCTCCTTCCTTTTCTCAAAGCTCAAAATTTCATAGAGCTTAGACCATCACGGAGCTCAATCCGTCGCAGAGAGACATCCTTCACGAAGCTCACTGATCCAACATGGATCACCCAACTTTCACGGAGCTAAATTATCCATCGCGAAGCTCATGACTTTCGTGAAGCACACTACCTTGGCAAACCACCTTCGTGAGTTGAGAGCAAAATATTTTCTTTGAAAACTCTCTAATTATCCCGAGTGGGTCGAGGCTTATTTATAAGAGATTCCACCGACCCTCTAACCTTCCACGCGAAGTCAGCACCATGTCATCTCAAATCGTAAAGCTCGAAAATTTCCGCCAGAATTCTCTCAAAATCGTAATGAACCACAGAAATTTTCCGATCGTAGAGCTTGTTGTAATCGCGGAGTGTTCCATCAATTACTTCATGCAGCAGTCGCGAAGCTCCACTCGCAATGCACTTCGCCGCCACAATGCTCTTCAATACTTTCGTTCTCAAAGCTCTTCTTAATCAGGAAGAATCACCTTCAACATTTTTCATTTCTTCACGAAATCCAATCCATGAATCCTATCCTCACAAAATTATTTCCTTTTCCACATTTAAATTATATCTTCAAGGGAATCCTATTTTCTCTATGCTCACCAAACTCCAAATTTTGGACCCCAAAAATTTGGCAAACACTGGAAAACAGTGCCACCTTATATATGATCTTTTTGTACCACCTCCAGATAATTCATTCATTTTTCATGGTTCTTTGTCAACATATATTGTCAACAACATCTATGGATCTTGACAATTCACCATGGAAACCTACTTTTTCAACAAACAAAATCAACCCAAAAATACTGCAATGTTACCTTGAGGGATTTTTTCCCAACAAAAAAAATAGAGTTCATTCACACATATTTATAGATGATATAATCAAGATGTATAAGTTTAACCCAAATAATGAAAATTGGGTGAAGAAGTTCCCTTACAAAAATTTGACAACCTAACAGCGTCACTTTAAAATTCATAAAATGAGTTGATGAGATATAAAAGGCTATCTCATCACATGGACATAAAATTTAAAACAATAAGGATATATAAGAACATATCCCAACATAAGAAAATATAAATCTAAAGTACATAACATAAAATAATTCTTTTACTAAAAGAGTAAAGTGAAAGCTTCCCTTACCGATTTGGTAACTTACGAAACATTGACCCCATGAAATAAGGAATATAAAATGAAGATGTAAATACCCATAAATTATATTATATTACACAAATAATACAATCATGGGAAGTACATACACCATAAAAAGTAAATAGTGGCAAATATAGCATGAATCTCACAGGAATAAAAAGTGAGATGAAAACCCCTTACCTCGTGTCCGACTTGACTCGTTTGTTCCTTGTTCTTCCTGAATAATAAACTAAAGTTAATTTATACATGTTTCATAACCTTATTAAAGTTTATTATTCCTTTTATATCACTTTTTACCATGTTATAAACATTAAATAATCATTTAAGTTAATAACAATCATTTTGTCGATATTTGGTATTTGAGTCAAAAATGAACTTATAATTACAAGTTGTCAATGTGGTGAAAAATAAATTATATATAAAATTATATTCATGATTTAAATATAATATAAATCATATATATCAAGTATATATGTATTTATAATAGTCCATATCATTTTTATATACGAAAATAAAATGCACCGTTCATCGAGATAGTAAGCTATACGTACACATGAACACTAATTTCATTTTTTTTATTAAAGGAATGAAAACCAAGTGATAAATAGTTATATTATAATTAAATTATAATATAATATTTTATATTCATTACATAAGTTCATTAACACCATCCTCTATACGTTTCATGTATGGTATGAATGAGTCATATCACTTTGAGGAAGCAGTAGTCCACACTTCCTCAAATGAAATTATCGCGTTTACCCATTATGGAAACCATAAAGGTATGATATAAATGGAAAATAAATAAGTATAGAGATAATATAAATATAATATATATCACATATAAGTATAGTTCCATCATAATGGCCACCATAATAGGTGGTAGTAGAAGATTGAACAATCATCGTTTCGTGAGGCAGTAGTTCACCGTTCATAGAAACAATATATTCTTTACCCATTAGATGGAGGTGTGTGTAAGTGTAATTAAAATATTTCTCATAAAAACAACCTAGTAAATTTAGGATACTATTTTTGTTATAAAATAAAGGAATAAAAATATTTTAGTGGGTTGGAAAAGTAAAATAAAAGAAAATAACTTAAGAGAAGACATTACCTTTAAATCAGGTAACTCCATTTGGTTTGAACCAAAAGGATTTATTGAAGTGCCTTATGCCTAAGGTAAGGATTCTAGGTGGAATATAGGTATGTAGTGAGCTTAATTGGGAATAATTTGGATGATCCAAGGGCCTTTGTAGGTGTGAGTAATGGGATATAGGTGATGGATTTTTATAAGGGGGGGAGGGACTCTTTAGGAATGTTTGAAAAAATTATTTTATTATAAAATGATTTTCAATTTCAAAAGGTCCAAAACTCATTAAATTCAAAGATAAGATGACTATTGTTTAAAATAAAATCATATGATAAAAATTGGATAGGTTTTGGATATTTTTGTTTTAATTTTTATCATCTTATTTATTTAAATCATTCATTAATAAGTGAATCCCTGCATCATCATTGTGTCATAAATAATTTTTTTAATGTCTAAAAATTATAAATAAAATACCATGATGTAGAAAATATTTTTAGATTTAAGATTAATATTTATCGTTAAAGAGATAACTTATATAAACCCATGTAAAAATTGATTTACTAAAAGATATATGTTTAACACATTTTTGTCTTTACTTTAAATGAATTAATATAAAGTGTTATTATCACTCTTAAGTGGCTACATGGGGTACCAAAATCGACCCAAGTATTACCTTAGTAGTAAATGTATCAACCAAGAGGATTATGACACATGTTAAGGTAATTTAATATCATTATAATACTATTTTTTTACCCTTATTTACCATATTTACCCTTTTACCATGGTAAATAAAATATTTACTGAAGTAAATGTTCATAATGTTTAAAAATAAAAGTTACCTATTTACAAAATTTGGACCTACTAATTCAAAATATGGAATCCAGTTTTACAAATAAAAAACACATAAGTTGCAAAAATTAATTTAAAATTAATTCCCATTGTCAAAACAAAAAGAGTGTTTTTAAGAAATAATAACTATCAAAAGATTGACACTTGTTTATGTCCAATTTCAAAGTGAAATTACTTACAATGACCAAAATTGGATTTAATGGTAAAAACATAGTCTAATTATACTTTAAAACAAATTAAAAAGATAATATAACCATATAAATAAATTAGATTAAAAGGAAATTTTGAATTAAAATGCAATATTGTTCACTATTCATTAAAAAAATTAAATTTATCAGAAAAATACCAAAATTTTACCAAAAGTAAAATTTGATGTCCCAATTATAAAGAATAATTTTACTTTTTCAAATAAAACATATAAAAGTGATAGAAGCTATATTTAAAATGGGTTCTTCATCAAAAGGTGGTAAAACAAACTTTTAAAGAATATTAGAGTATTTCATGCTTAAAATAGTATTCATTATTATTTTAAGCCTCTAAAATATTTTAAATAAATGTAAATTCATTTAAAAAAATATGTATAATAATATTTTTGTTAGTTCTATTTATTCCTGCCAATACAATGGCTAGGAGTTAACTACTATTTAAAATACTAATATTATTATCTTATTTTTCAGTATAACTCAACGTTGTGTGCAACATAAGATTTCAAAGAAAAACATTGTTGCAAGTTGAGTAAACTATCAGAAATATCATCCCCTTTAAAGTAAAATTAATATTTAATTCAAAAATATTAATAAATATGAAAATGTCATATTTTTTATTTACCTGGGATGTTACATCCTTCCCCCCCTTTTGGAATTGCATCCTCACAAATTTAAAATTGGTATCGGAAACTTCATTGAATTTCTCACATCAGAAAAAGAGTCATTAAAAATATCACTTTAAAAGAAATTAAGATAAGTACAAAGGTTACTCGAGATAAAAAATACTAGGATTCTATAAAAATATGGATATGGAGGATAAAAAAACCATCAAGTTCTGATAGAGACTGATAGACAACATGATTAAGAGAAAGTTAACCAATAAAAAATCACAAACTTGTGTTGGGTTAAACAGTATTTGATTCCCCCGTAAGAAAAGTTAATGAAAAATATTTTTTTTAAGTTAATTTTCATAAATTTGAGGAATTTATTTACGAGATTAACTAAAAACATAAGGAAACATACTTACTTGTCATGAAGACTTTCATCCTTTACGAAATTTCTACCACAAACTCATATTTTCTCCCAACGATTAGTATTCAAGCTGATTTGGTCACATCAAAAGTGCTAGAATCAGCTTCTAGATAATCAAATAATCCAAATAGATGAACTATATATTTCCCCTATCTTTAGAAATCAACCAAAACAAAAAATGGTTAGTACGAGATCAGATAATCCCCAAAAAGGATAATCATTTATAAAAATAAATACTACTCTTAATCTCCAAAATTAAACAAATAGTACCCAAAGTTCAAGAAAGACCATTCAATAGAGAATTGTACTTAAAATTATTCAATATAATTAAAACTAACATTGAAACCCAAAACTCAGAAGAATTTAATCACATAGTCTTCCATGATAAATCTTAACATTTATCTCCAAAAACATAGATTATTCTAAAAGTTTCACACTGAAGTGTAATTAACCTAATCACATATTCTCTACGATAGGTTAATGATTTCTAGAAATAACCCAAATCACCATATTTCCATAATATAAACGTAGATTCTTCCAAAATAAAATTTCAACCATTACTCCACAAATGATATCCCATAGTATTCTATTTTCCTTAAGCATATAGTGTTCCCAAAATAGAAAAAGTCTTCGAAAATAACTTTTATCACTTAATCACCAAATAATTTTCCAATATTAAGGATATCAATTTGATAAAACATAAGTTCCCAAAATCAACTTATTCTTGATCCATAAAATCATTTAACTAAAAAGAATAAGTCATACTAACCAGGGACTTCACGTAGGCCAGTTGTAGGCAATGTACCCTTGTCGCCTTTCAGTTGTGGGTTCGATTATCATGGACTTTACAGATGTGAAGGGTTTTCACCAATATTATGGGTTGTCCATTTTATAAAACTAAAAAATAAACCTAACACATTTTAACCTCAAATGTTTTCTTATACCTTTAATTTTCATCTCAACACATTAAGACCTCAACATCTTAATTCATGAAGCCTTATATATATTGTCTCTTTTTCTTATTTCACCTCTATATGATAAAATAAAAATATTCCTAAAAGAAAGAACAACATACCTTCATCATGGTGTCTATATGGTTTCATCATCCTCTTGTTCACATAGGTATAAGGTCCATGCATTGCAACAATGATTTAGAGATCCTTCAAAATCATTTACTTCCTTAATCCAAATACACCGTGTACAAATTGGTTCATATGGGTCTTTTCAGAAAAATTGATTCAAAAAATAATCATTTATTACATATAATTTCAAAACATATGATAAAACATGATTTTTATAAAACAGTCAGACCAAGTTTGAGTTGAAACTTTCAATCAATAGTCCTTTTAAAATACCATAAGTATGTGCTGAGAGACTATATTGTAAAAAAAAAATATAAATAGGTTGATCAAGGGTATCCTTCTTCAACACCTTTTTCAAAATCATAATATATTTCAAAATCTTGTGATAAGGTAAAATATTTGAAAATTCCTTGATAATATTTACCTTTCTTGAAAATATGTGAATATTGTGAAAATAAGATTTTATTAAATAAAACCCATGATCCATGATGATATCGAGGTATATTGGAGGTGTTTTATATCTCAAAAAATTACTTGAAAGTGAGTTGTATGTTAGAAAAAGTTTCACAATCATCTGAACACGAATTTTCAATAATTATTGCACGCATGTCATCTTGAAGAGATAGGAATGTCATTTGAGATCCTCATCCTTCCATTTCTAACTGACTTTCCTTGATCTGAAAAAGTTATAAAACCAGGATTTGACTGAAATAATAGACACAGAGACTAATGATGTGTTTAACGAAAACTCTTAATTCCAAAATTTACATAAACCATCCCTTTGATACCAACTATAAAGACCCAACCTTAAACATTACATAATCGTGAGTTAAGTCAATAATTAACATTGAGGATCTTTTCAGGTTTAGAGTTTTAGAGAATTAGTCCATAAATATTACATTACATTTCAAAAATTACAAAGTATACACTTCTACTCAGTATCCATTTTTTTTCATAAAATAAAATCTCTTAAAAAAAGAAACATGTCTAGTTCCATGTTTTAGACAACATGAATTTTCCTTGATACCATCCTTGACCCTATTTATCATTAAGTCCTTTGAAAAACATTTCAAAACTTGGAATGAGAATAAAAATATCAGTAAGGGTTATAAAATAAGGAAAGAAAAAATTAAGGCATCAATAAATAAAAATCAATGAAACCATACCTTTCAATCATAACATACCTCGTGAAATCATAATATTTATGAATATCACATAGAAATAATTAATCATAAAGGTAACTTATGGAATTTATAACATTATTATGTTGTAGATTTCACAGATACATAGGGAGTTACATTTGGAATACCCATCACATTATATTCCCTAAATCTCTTAGGATAAATAAAAACATTTACCTCTGTCACGTTACCCAATGCATTGGAGAGCTATCTCAGGATCACCCTCCCTATGTTTATCATGGAACCACCCGTATACGTAAAAAATTACCAAGAACCATAACATATTCATAAAATATAAAATAATCATAAAGTAAATATAACATTTCCACATTGAAATCACAATATATAATTTCAATATATTGACATAATCAATGCTTTATCAAACCATTTTCAAAACCATTTAAAACATTTAATAAATAGATTTTTGAATCAAAGTGTCCCATACAACATTGAAGATTTTAAAGGAATTAACATTTTAAAACATTAATATCCATATAAATAAATCCTTAAACCATTTTGAAAAAATTTTCATTAAAAGATAAATATTTAGAAGAATAAATCTATAAATATTTTAAAATGATGTTTTAGTTAAAGATTCTCGAAACACTTGAGAAACACTTGAATAAACATAATTAAAGAATAAAATAAAACAAAACATATAATATCACAAGAATAATGATATTAATGATATTATATTTTAAAGTTCAGTATATACACCATATAAAATTTAATTGGTTCATAACAACGATTAAGTCTTAGTGGAATGTAAATTGAGACGAAATCCCTTACAAAGATCATACCATTAGATTTAAGGATAAATCAATGACATAATTATGTGAGAAAAATATAAATACACCCAATATAATTGGATATTAAGTGAAAAATAATAATAGGTCATTCACACATATTTATAGCATGAGATAATCAAGAAGTAGATATTTAACCCAGAGAATGGAAATTGGGTGAAGAAGTTCCCTTACAAAAATTCGACAACCTAACAGCGTCACATTAAAATTCAGAAAATGAGTTAATGAGAGAGAAAAGGATATCTCATCACAAGGAAATAAAATTTACAGAAATAAGGATATAGAATAAAAAATACCAACACAGGAAAATGGAAATTTAAAGGACATAACATAAAATAAGTCTTTTACTAAAAGAGTATGGTGCAAGGTTCCCTTACCGATTTGGTAACTTACGAAACATACACCCCATGAAAGAAGGATCGTACAATGAAGATATGAATACCGATAAATTAAAGTATATTACAAAAAGAATACAATCTTGTTCATTAAATACACCACACAAAAGTAAATAGTGGAAAATATAGCATGAATCTCATAGGAATAAAAAGTGAGATGAAAACCCCTTACCTCGTGTCTGACTTGACTCGTTTGTTCCTTGTTCTTCCTGAATAATAAACTAAAGTTAATTTATAATTTATTAATAACATTATTCAAGTTTATTATTCCTTTTATATCACTTATTACCACATTATAAACATTATATAAACATTTAAGTTAATAACAACCGTTTTGTAGATATTTGGTATTTGAGTCGAAAATGAACTTCTTATAATTACAAGTTGTCCATGTGGTCAAAATTACATTATATAAAAAATTATATTCATTATTTACATATAATATAAATAATATATATCCAGTATATATGTATTTAGAATAGTCCATATCATTTGGATATATGAAAATGAAATTCACCGTTCATGGAGATGGTAAGCCGTACGTATACATGAATGCTAGTTTTGATTTTTTTTTTCATTTTTAAAGGAATGAAAACCAAGTGATACATAGGTATATTAAAATTATTTTATAATAAAATATTTTATATTCAATACATAATTTCATTAACACCATCATTTATATGTTTTATTTATGTTATGAATGAGTCATATCACTTTGAGGGGGCGGTAGTCTGCACTTCCTCAAATGAAATTATCACGTTTACCCATTATGGAAACCATAAAGGTTTGATATAAATGAAGAATAAAGAAGTATAGAGATAATATAAATATAATATATATCACATATAAATAAATTTCCATCATAATGGCCACCATAAGAGGTGGTAGGAGAATAGTGGACAATCATCGTTTTGTGAGGCAGTAGTTCGCCATCCACAGAAACAATATGTTCTTTACCCATTAGATGGAGGTGTGTGTAAGTGTAATTATCATACTTATCATAAAAAAACTAGTATATTTAGTATACTTGTGTTTTTTATAAAACAATGTAATAAAAAGAGATTAGGGGGTTGGATAAGTAAAATAAAAGAAAAGAACTTAAGAGAAGATGTTACCATTAAATCAGGTAACTCCCTTTGGTTTGAACCAAAAGGATTTCTTAAAGTTCCTTCTACCCAAGGTAAAGCTTCTAGGAGGAATATAGGTATTTAGGGAGATTAATTGGGCAGAGGTTTTATGATCCAAGGGTTTTGAGAGGTGTGAGTAATGGGTTAGAGGTGATGAATTTTTATAAGGGGGAGGAGGGGCTCTTTAGAAATGTTTTAAAAAAGTATTTTATTATAAACTAATTTTCAGTTTCAAAATGTCAAAAACTCATTAAATTAAAATTTAAAATGAATATTGTTCTAAATAAAATCATAAAATAATAATGTTACATGTTTTGGATATTTTATTTAATTTTATTAATCTTATTTATTTAAATCATTCATTAATAATGTAATCACAACATCATCATTGTGCCGTAAATAAATTTATTTATTTAATGTCTAAAAATTATAAATAAAATACCATGATGTAGGAAATAATTTTATATTTCAAACTAATATTTATAGTTTAATATATAACTTATATAACCCCATGTAAAAATTTATTTACTAAAAGATATATGTTCAAGTCATTTTTTTCTTTGCTTTAAATTAATTAATATAAAGTGTCATTATCACTCTTAAGTGGCTCTATGGGGTCCCAAAATCGACCCAAGGATGCCAATGGTCAGAAATGTATCAATAATTAGGATCAAGATACATGTTAGGGTAATTTAATATTATTATAATATTATTTTTTACCCTTATTTACTAGATTTACCCTTTTACCATAGTAAATAAAATATTTACTGAAGTAAATGTTCAAAATGTATAAAAATAAAAGTTACCTATTTACATAATTTAAAACTCCTGATTAAAAATATAGAATACATTTTTCTAAATTCAAAACACATTATTGACATAAATTAATTTAATATTTATTTCCATTGTTAAAACAAAAAGCATGTTTTTAAGAAATAATAACTATCAAAAGATTGACACTTGTTTATGTCCAATTTCAGAGTGAAATTACTTCAAATGTACAAAATTGGATTAAATGGTAAAAAAATAATATTATTACACTTCAAAACCAATTAAAAATATAATATAACCATATAAATAAATTAGATTAAAAGGTAGTTTTGAATTTAAATACAATATTTTTCACTATTCATTAAAAAAATTAACTTTATCAGAAAAATACCCAAACTGTACCCAAAGTAAATTTTTATGTCTTGATACTAAATAAGAATTTTATTTTTCCAAATAGAACATATAAAAGTGAAAAAAACTATATTGAAAAATGGTTCACCATCAAAAGGTGGTAAAACGATCTTTTAAAGAATATTAGAGTATTTCATGCTTAAAATAAGATTCATTCTTATTTTAAGCCTCTAAAATTTATTTAATAAATGTAAAGTCATTTAAAAAACATGTATAATCATATTTTAGTTATTTATGTTCATTCCCATCAATATAATGGCTAGACGTTAACTAGAATTTAAAATAATAATAATATTATATTATTTTTCAGTATAACTCAACGTTGTGTGAGACATATGATTTAAAAGAAACCCGTTGTTGTGAGTTGAGTACACTATCAGAAATAGAATCCCCTTGAAAGTAAACTTAATATTTAATTTAAAAATATTAATAAATATGAAAATGTCATATTCTTTATTTACCTAGGATGTTACAGTTTAAGGCTAGGGCCTCATATATATGGTTGTTATAGGGATTTTGTATCTAGGATTAAGATTTCCCTTCTTCTAAAACCCGTTGATATTATTTTATGGTTATATATGAAGGAAACCAATATCCAAATCCTTAATCTCTTACTCTCATCAAAAAATACATCCCTAGTTTTTCTATTGATATTGTGGGGAATTTATAATATTTAAATGGTGTGAACCTTTTATGTAATATCTTATATATGAATAAGTATAATAATATTCCACTCTATAAAATAACAAAATAATGATGGAAACTTACAAATGTTCTTAAATAGAGCCTCACAATTTTCCATTTGAATGCAATAAGGGTAACTACTGTAATATGAGAAATCCATTTGGAGAATCTGATTTTCCCAACATCCTTGGAAATAAATTGAATATGACTTAAACATATCCTCTAGTGTGTTAATGTTTGTTTCTGATTTACATTCCCTGTATGGGTGATAATCAGAATTAAAACTCAGTAATGTGTCTAGAGTTTTATAGAGGATTCTCCAAAATCTTGAGGTAAAACTTAGATCACGATTAGATAAAAGGGAGAGTGGTACTCTATGAAGTATTATCACTTAAATTATATATGTCATAGTGAGTTGGTCAAGAGATAAATATTACAGAATGGTAATAAATCGTGAAGAAATTGTTTGGAGTTCTACTACCACCCAAATAAAATTATTTCCATCAGATATACTGGGGATTCTAAAAAATTCAAAGCTCATGTTTTTCCATTTCCATATTTTTATGGGAAATGGAATCATCATACACTTAAGCCTTTTGTCATTAATCCATGAATGTTTTCAACACAAATCATCAATAGGCAAAGTTTCAATATCCACAATCATATAATACCATCCAAAGTATTTATTCTTGTTTCTATACATCTTAGTTATTCCTAGATGAATTGAGATTTATTTTATTTGTTCATTAAATAAAAGTTTCGTCATTAGTTTTGGTACTAATGGGACACATATCTGGGTTATATTCCTTATAATTCCATGTTCATATGGTATTTAGTATAGTGTTTAAATTATATTAGTATTATTCTATTATTTTTGAGTATATAATAAAATCATATATAATGACAATAATAAATTTATCATGGAATTACATATAAATAATATTAATTAATTCCATGAAGATAAATAGTGAATTAGTGATTCCAAATGGCATAACTGTGAACATGTATAGCTTGTACATCCTATAAAAATCATCTTGGAGATATCATACTTCTTCACCATTACTTGTTAATATGCATACAAAAGATACACCACATGGAAGCACTATTATTTACATATTTGATCAAACATGTGACCATTCTTTGGATAATGGTACTTGTTTATTACCATGATATTTCTGAGAGAGCGTTAATCAATACAATGGAACATTTACCTATCATTTTTCTTAATGAATACGTCCAATGCATCCCATGGTGAATAACATAGGCATATAAACATTTTATCTCGGTTATCCTATAGTTTTATCCTCATATCTTCTTGTTCAACGAAGGATATTATATATATAATATGGGATATTGTGAAATATTTGGGTATAAGTTTGATTGAGTACTCAAACACAAATCATGGAGGAAGATCAAATAATTATTCAAGAAACACATCAGCATATTCCCATACAATGGTCATTTCATCATGTATGATCCTTTTCATAGTCTCAATCATTTGGGCATGATACTCTTGATCATAAATAAATAATATACTTTCTCTATATGATAGCATCAATGGAGATTCATCCACCTCCTTAAACTTATATAGAATCTGAGAGACATTTACAACAATGAGGGTGATTTTATTCACTATTAAAATTATTTTTACTCTATATAAGTAAACTTAATACATACCAAGAATTGAATCTAATTTAAATAAAGGTAGTATCACAAGGTTTTTTGGAATTTTAAACCCTGAATTATAGATTGGAGAGAAGTTATATACATTGTATGCAATAACTAACCCATTTCTATCAATATCACTACATCCATGATTTTTAGGTGTCTAAATAATTCTACTAAACATGCATTACATGAAATTATTCATTGAAACATGGATGTTTTTCTGAAAATTCACTATTCGATTCTTGTTTAAATATTTTGCATCATCACAAATAGAATTATGGATAATAATTTTCAAACTCATAATCTTATAAAAGGGAAAATATGAATATTAAAGTGATACATATAAAATAATATAGATACTACAACCTATCAATGTATAGGATTCAATATCTACTATCCAAAGATAATTTTCTAATAATAAATTATATAGGAATTTTTTTCCTTCATAATGTTTCATAGAGAGATTGGTAATTTACCGAATAATATTCTATGAAGTGTTAATCCATGTGTGCACAATGGTATTTTTTATATGGACTATGTGATGATAAAAAAATTACTCATGTTTAAATTTCGGGGTTATTAACACTAGGTAAAATATTCCAACCCTACATCTACTTTCAATATAAAAATATAGATTTTTTTCCTTAAAAATACTTAATCTATACTTTACCTTAGTTTGGGTATGTTTTTTTGTTTCATATTATCTCTAAAACTTTCACTACTATTTTATAATATTAATCCACTAAAATAATATGTATTTGTATTGATATTATCAGTGCCACCCATATCCATAATACATAATAATTCATGATTTATTTCATAACAGTAAACATAATACTATACCAAACGATCAGGATGCCTATTTTTCAAACAAATTAGTTATATAGCACTTTAATATGAAACAAAGGAATAATAACATTATTTAAAAACAATGAAGCAAGACCTTATATTCCATTGATCTTCAGTGACTATAGGGATAACCTAGATACATACATATAAAAAAATGTGAGGTATAATTACTAGTATTGGAATAATCATATCATAGAATGATGAAAGTAATAAATATTAATCTTAAGGCATAGAAAGGTAACAGAAAAGGGATGAGAATAATAAAAATTATCATTGAAAAGTAATAAAAGATGATAAAATAAATTAAACATATAAATGTTGAAACAATAAAAATCATGAAATCATAAGAATAAGTAAAATCCAGCCACTAATAAATCATAGTATGATGTTCTTTGGATACCTCCCATGCAACATACAAGGAATATTATGAGATGAAAATATTACCTAATGCATTGAAAGGATATATAATTTCATTCCATAACTCAAATTCATATCATGTGCATGAATTTTTGAGGTAAGTAATAAAATAACACATATAACTATTATTAAACCCATCCAAGGTCATCTTAGAAGCACCCTCTAATGGAAATGGATTCTTCTCCTCTTCCTTTTGTTAATGTAATTTCCTAGTATTAAGACATTAATTTTTTATTTTTCATTTTAATGTGTTTTTTCACATCCCATTACTATCCTAATGATTAACAAGTAATACTATAATACCCAAAACTCTCATTAAAACCTTCCTTGGACCATTATGTACACTTATCATGCTTACAAATTTATTTGGTGATTTACCATACCAAAATTCTGTGTCATGAATACTCATCCCCATTTTCATTCATGGGTATTTTGATAGTTTTACCTATCCTCCATTGATTGTGTACATCCATTTAAGTATCATGAACTACTTAATCATTGGATTCAATATGAGAAATATGTTCATATGTTTTATTAACTATATGTGACAGAAATGAATGTACTAAATATAAATGTGATGGGTGACCTCAGAATAATATAGCTATCAAATGTATTTGGTAATGATTTTATCTCAAGATAAGCCATGTATTCTATATAAGGGGTTATCCTATGTACACTATGTTTTAATGTAATTGTGGTCAGCCTTAACTTAAGGTTATGATGTTTCATTTTATGTTGTTACCACATTCCTATGATTCATTATTGTTATCATTTTATATCGTGATTTGATGTTAATGATTATGATTACCACATTTACATGAAATCATGTTATGCTTAATAACTCATGTTTAATAATTTAAATTATGATATTATTTTTATTATTCCTTTATTTGGATTTATATCTCCACTATCTTATCTACATACCTATGTTATAACATGTAGTATTATAATATTAGTTAATCATATGGTAATTTAATGATGTTTTAAACAGTGGTTTCATATCTCTGTTTCAAGTCATCATTATTTAAAAAGTATAGTAAGCCCCATGATTTTTTAGGATTTTATTATGTGTGTAATTATATAATAAATAAGGAAAAAATTATATATTAAATAAGGCCTTCCATATGAATCAATGGTTAAATTAGAATAATCATTCCTATCACTATTACTGGCCCTGGTTATTTATTTAGTATAGTATTCTTGGCCATAAAAATAATTTTTTGTGTCTCTTTTAAATTATACCTACCACCCTGCCGATGTGGTTGCTACTGCGATATAGGGGTGTTCCCAGAATAAATGCACCAAGATCGATATTTATAATGTGATAAAATATGAATATATATCTATATACGAGAATTAGAGGCCTAAATCATATTATAACAATTTTGTGGATTTTGTATGGAGGATAAGGGAATAAATGATTATTGTTTACCTTTTAGAAATAACTATGAGAATCCTAAAGTGGTGTCATAATTTCCATTTTTAAATTATCTAATGAGTATAATTATAAGGAACCCATATAGTTATTAACATTTTGAGGAAATGAAATTGGACATGTAGATTGGTTCTCTAATGCTCTACTACCATGGGATTAACTCTCATTTTTGTTCTTATTCCCACCAATATAGATTTTACCTAGTACTATGTGAAAAAATGTGTCCCTCTGATATAATTTCTATAAAATTTATTCCCCAACTTATACTTATTCATTAATTTTTTCTAATTTTTATTTGATGAGAGATAAAAATTAAAAAAAAAACAAAAAAACAAAAAATATTTCCATTGATTATAATGCCTTAATTTAAGTCAAACTAGGTTAATTAATATTTTTTTGTTACATTGGATAGTTATAGAATTTATCCATAAAATAGAATTTGAATATGATATTTCAAATTTTCCATAACAATACCAAATTTAGAAGGAGAATTTTTAATATTGACACTTTAAAAGGAAATTTATGTGTGTTTTAGAAACTAAATTTGAAATAAATTTACCTTGAATAATTTTGATTTAATTTTTTAAAATGGCTATAATCAGGATTTTTTAATGAAATAAAATATATACCATAATTTTAAATATAATTATTTAAAGTTTATTTATTTATTATTTTCAAATCATTTTATAAATATTAATTGGGGGTATCATGAGATCTTCTCTCTATAGAGGAGAGTTTCTCTCTCTTTCAATTTATGGTGATCATGCGAATTGATTCAAATCGATGGATGTTTTTGTGGTTGGGCAGAAATATCTTTTCAATCTTTGTTGCCCATGTAAGAGGAATGAGTTGCTTGATATGCGGGCTGGTTGTGAAACAGTTGGGGGTGAGGGACAGAAATCGGCTACAAATGTGGGGAATCCAATGACTTTGGTTGGTTGTTGTGGGTGACAACGTCGATTCAGTCGACGAAGGCCTATATCGATTAGCTTGGGGCACAACGAGAAGAATGGGGCGTCGCTCTCTGGCGTCGTGGCTTCCAGTAAGGGATGTGTTTCATGGGATTCTTATGATATTATTTTTTTGCTGGGTTTACTGAAGGTGGCAGAAGAGTGTTGGAAAAACATGGGGTACAGGACAATGAGCAGATCTTGGGATGGCTAGAGCTTCCATCTGGTGTGGAGTGTCGGCGAGTCCCTTTTCTGACATAGGTTCACCGATGATGTCATGGGGAGCAGGCCGAGGGAGACCTCAGAGTAGGTTAGAAGAGTTTGGGATCCCGGTGGGGCTGAGTGGGATCCTGGTGGCGATACCCTAGTGAGGCTCTTCGAAACTTTTGATAGGGGAGGGATCTGGGATCCCGGTGGGGTGATATTGGACCGCCATTCAGTGGGGTTGTGCTGGGGAGTGCCAGAAAGACATCCGTGAACAGGAGGCATCGAACGTCGCTCTAGCAGTGATGCTGGATCTGGTGTTAGACGATGATGCAGGTTATATTTATGGTCCAGGAAGAGCTGTTCGATGGGGGTGATGCACTAAGGTCTGGTGTTGACGGCGGTGCAGGACCGCGACTGGTGAGACTGAGGCTGAGGGTTGCGATCAGAAGTTGCGTGCGGTGGGGTGTCCCAGCGACCTTGGTGGGTTTTTTTTGTGTTTCTTGATCCGACGAGGAGAACGACAGCTGTGAGGGTCTATTTTCCAGCATCTGTACGTGGCTGGGATGTAGGGAGCAGGTGATGATCAGGGCGATCACTTCGGTGACCGTGGTGGATACGTCGGCTTGACCTCGGGGTTGGAGAAGATGTTTGAGGGACACAATGTGTTTGCGACCGAATGACATTGATTGTGGAAAAGAGATAGGCTATTGATATCCATTTTTCTTGGCGTATGTGCGGTGTTGTGGATTTGGTGGGTGGGGGCCGCGATGACTTCCGTGGAACAAGTAGGTGTGATCTCGAGGGGATGAGATCTTAATGGTTGACGATGTGTGGGAGTCCATTTTTCGGACCATGTGATCTTTATTTTTCCTTTCTTGCAGGTTTATTCTGTGGGTCTTTATTCTATGTAGTGTTTTTGATTAGCATTTTATATGACAATGTTTGGGTTTGGTGATGCTTTTGCGCTGCATGATTGGCGTGTTTCATTGTATTTTTATTTTATTAAATAAATTTTAGGACTGAGCTTGATCGAGTCCTGAACTTTCATGGTATAAATATTAATTTTGGAAATAGAGAACACTGAAGAATTTGTGTGTAATGTAGGTTGAAAAAAAAATTGTCCAAAGGAAAATAACTCATTGATTATTTCCGTAATAATTTATCTCTATTTTTGATTCCAATATGAATTGAATTTAATAAAGGCTTACAATAATTCCAATTTTTTTACATGAAAATTTGTGTCCTTGTTAACTCCATTCAGGCTAGCTCCTACCTTCCGTGAGAGGCCTTCAACCACCCCAGTACCAAGAATTTTCTAAGTCAACCATAAAAACTATCTTTCCATGAATTGATTCCATAATTAATTTTCAATTACAAATGACTTACTTGATGAAGTATTCCAAAATTATAGTTCTTTCCGCCACTTATTCCCATGGTCTATCATCCCATTACGCCTCACATTCAAACTAAAATTGAATTTTCAATAATCCATTAATCTCTATATTTACCTCACCCATATTCAATCAACCATGAATCTATATGAAAATCCTTGAAATCTACCGATAAGGAATGAAGTTGTAAATATTTTGATTTGAATGAAAACACAATGTCCATTGCTTCATGATTTCATCTCAAGATAACCAAAATAAGTTGGGAGACAAGATATCCAATGAAGGAGATTAAGCCTTTCATGTCGATGATTAAATCCTTACTTTTTAGGGTCAATAAATAATTTATTACTAAACATAAATATGTTCCCCACCATGAAATAAATTATAAAGACCCGATTTTTTCCTAATAAGACTTTGAAATATTTATATATATATATATATATCCAAAGCTAAGTGCTTAGACAATGTTTGATTCTGAGTCCAAGTGTGTGTGAAGATAATATTGAAATAATATTAAATATATTTTACATTATGAAAAAAAAAATTATTAAATAAAATGGGATAAAAATTAAAAATAATATCATATTAGAAATCTAATACCACAGTTTAGTCTAGAACACAATTTTTTCTCTACGCACGACCTAAAATGGGTTGTTACATGTCGTTTGAACCCCTCTCCCAATGGTGGTACATTCAGTAAAATAAATAAATAAATATTTATTTATTTTTGATGTAGTGAAATGATGTATAAGATTAATTTGAGGGTGAATTATCTAGGGATAACCCCATAAACCCTGGGAGAATTCAAGATCTCTCCCTTCCTTCTTCATTTATGAATCTCATCGGATGATGATGAAACACCGGATTAGATCATATTAGGATGTAGCAAACACAAAGGATTCTCTTAATCATTTGAAATCATTTTAATCATAAATTAATGATCCATAATTGAATTATTATTCTTAAATTGGTTATTTATGCCCATTGGTTAAATTGATTGAGTAGATCAACCCTTGTTCTTGGATCGGCTGCAATTGTGTCCAATTGTATTCATTCGAGTACATAAAAACATTTATCTTCATTTTTTTTTTCTAACATTGGATGCTCGTTCTTAATTTTTGGATAATAAAAATTGGACAATGATTTTTAAACATGTGGTTTTGTGATTTTATCCCTCCTTGCTTCCCGTTGTTCACTGGTTGGTCCCCATGGTCCTGGTTCAAAATTTTTAGGCAGTACAGAGCCCAATAGGACCCCCATAATTGTGAATAAATCACATATGATGTACCAATAAACTATCTAAGTTCAGATATAGGATCATATAAAGGAATTGATGTTTTCACAATGATTTGAGATCAAGTAATCTAAGGTCGTAGGATCAGTGGCATGTAGTTCTTTCAATGAACCCCCATGGACGAAGGGAGTCTGCTTTAAGGTGAAAGATCACTATAAATCATGATTTTCATTCAGATCCACCTTTTTCATTTATAGATAGAACTTATTATTAAGCTTTTCATCCATATTCAAAGTGCCTAAAGTGGATCAAAAGATCTCAAAATTCTAAAGAACATCCCGACTACATGTCGTGTATGTGGATAAACACGAGCCGTGATGTCCCCTCAGTGCCGGTAGCATGGGCTTTGGAATACATAATGATGACATGAAATTTAACCCTCCTACATTTTATGTAACCATTCCTCGGTTAAGAACACAGGTGGAGTATCAAAGAGTAAAAAACCCAAGTGGATATACTTGGTTAGGCACAAGTCCAAGTACCTTAGTACGCAGACATGACCAGGTCACATGGGTGGAACACCATATGTGGAAACACGTTTTGTACCGAATACACATACACAAGATTATTACATAGAAACATGGCCTAGTGCACGGACACGGCCAGATCCATCTTATCCTGGAAACACAGTGTATTCCACCTATATGTCATGCAATACTACATGGGATGGAATCCATGTGTTGGCCAGGGACATAGAAATGTGGGGGAGAGGGACTACATGCCACGTGGGTCCCCTCAGATGTCGTGTACACCATTACATTTTTTATGAAATAGAAATATTCTTTATCACCTTCATTTGAACTCATATTTTGACCAGTTAGTATACTATCCTGAGTTTTTCCACATAAAATGTGATGAACCCCTCAGATGTGGATTTCAAGATATGTTGTTTAACATTCTAGGCACTATGCTTAATTAGGAGATTCTCAATTTTGGTAGTGATCATGATGCATAACCAGAGAAAACTATGTTATACTGTTAATCAAGGATGGGAAGAGGAGTCCTAGACCTTTAGAGTGGATCCCCCCATGATTATGGGCTGAGGTACTCTATAACTACCTTCAGAGTGGACCCCCTACAAGGTAGGGCGTGGGTTCATGATTACTATAGTGGAACCACCCTATTTTAATAGGGTGTGGGTCTTTTACTTCATGTTTGTGTCCCCTCGACTGTGTGGCATAGTGATGAGGTGTGTCTTGTCTTGGATGGCTACTTCTGAGCATACACCTAATGTTGTGGGCATTGTTGATGGACTTTTGGAACTGTTGGCTACTCTACTTCTTGGGTTGAGTTGTGAGATGCATATCCCCTTGTACTCTCATCTGGGATACTATGATAGAGTATATATGTATATATCATTATATATCTACACATTATATTTAGTTTCTCTCCTACCTAGAGAGGCGAAGATGCACGGGGAATTCCAATTGATGTTGGTGTTTAGCTTCTCATGGTTTGATGAGTCTACTCTCTAGTTATAGGTGGTTAATACTCAATAGGTAGTTCATATAATCTTCGTGTTTAAATCTTGTGTTTGGATGATATTACTTTCACTCTGGGTTTAGGTTGAGCTATTCTCTTTGATTGTAACTTACCTTTACTATCTTTTCCATCGATTTGTATCTCTTAATTACCCCTTCATCATTTAGGGAGTCCTAATGAGTATTTGTGTATTCAACCCTACATTTTATTTTCCCACACATGTCATTTCTTTTGCAGATGAAGGAAAAGTTGATGGTTCCTTAACAGGAGATTATGAATATTAGGTGCATAGACAACATAAAGTGGTCATAGCTTAGGATTCATCAGATGGGATCTCTTTCACCTATTTATATTTTCAGATTCATTCTGGTTGGGACATATTCTAGTTGGGAATTTATTTTTCCCTTTTACTTTACAGTCACACTACTGCACTTGTTTCCATTCTATATTTACATTCATGTTGGGTTTACATTATAGTAGTCTTTCATATTTTACTCATTACCTATTCAAGTTTTAATCGAGATGGTTGTTTGTGTTCATACGTGTACTTACAAAATTTCATACTCATGTTAGTTATGCCTTCACCGCTAGTCACCAAATCATGTACTATGGAGTTGGGCTTGGGGTAGTTGTGTTTCAAGCCCATACATGGGTCATGTCATGAATGATTGGTATCAAATGTGGTTTGATCCTTGTTATGTTTTTTGCACTAGTCCCATTATATGTATTTTTTTGGGATTAGGGGTGCAGTGTTAGATTGTCTTGAGTAAATCTCTTATGCCAGTGAGTATAATAATGGTGCGAGTGGCTGGTGTATCTGTTGACCAGGACCCTGACTTCCTACTGGTCCACTCGGCATGCCGAGAGATTTATTGAAGAGATAAATGGTAAATAAATCATATAAGACTAAATAATTTATTATACTTATTGATTAAACTCCCCATTTTGGTTGATATATATATATATATATATTATCCTCTAACTATAGTACATCATGATAAATTTTAGGATTCCTCAATGATGTCAGCCATCCTGGATACCAGTTCTGAATCATGATGCAAATATGATGAGTGATGATGCCTCATTATAGGGTCCATCACATGGTCCCCTTCAACCACGTGGGTAGGTAGTAGAAGCTACCCCCCTAGAGTAGTATATCATTCCATTAGAGTAGTTTAAGGATTCTTTCATGCTTATTGTGCTCCATGAATTCCAGCACTAGAGGTTGATGAGGTTCCTTGGAGAGAGATATCATCATGTATCATGGGATTGGATTGTGTTGGTAGTCCATAGATTTAGGATTATCCAAACACTAAAAAATAAGTTGTTTTCACTGATATATATCCTTTTCCACACTGAAGGGGGTGTTGGTGGAGTCTTGTTACAAAAATTCACGATGATTTGACTCTCTCATGGACCACCTTCTAGCAACAATTCTATGAGGAGTACTACCCCTCCTGATTACTCTCAGTGTAGATCGAGGAGTTTCTGTAGCTTCATCGAGGAGGGATTATAGTGGATGAGCATTCCGTGAGGTTCATAGACCTTAATCGGTAGTCCCCTATCAATATCAAGCACAACTAATTTCAATAATTGATGCTTGAGAAGTGAATCCACAGAGAGATTAGAACCAATGTTGTGATAGTGTGCATAGTCACCTATGTCATGGTGTTGGAGTGAGAATTGGTGGTAGGGAGATTTGTTTTAGATGGATACCAAATAGCTAGAGATAGCAGTGTGTTCCACATAGCCGAGTCATCTGCAATCGCTAGTAGATACTATTTGACATTATATCATTGTCGGAGACCACCACATAATTTGATGCAGGAACATGGTAAGACGTAGTGTATAGAACCATGGTATCTCATAGAGGGTTGGTTCTTCACTTGCGATGGGAAAGGTCACATATTGAGATAATTTATGGCCAGATGTGCTGATAAGCACATGTAGATAGTTGACAAACCCATGTGGAAGAGGCAGTGTCATGACCAGAGATCTCCCAAGCATAGATGGGGAGGTCCCCAAAGTGGTAGAGATGGAATATGAGGAGGATTTATGGGTCATGTATGATGTTATGAGATCATTCTACCCCCACCCTAGGTGGGCCACCTTAGGAATAGGGAGTTGGGGGTCAGGGATGTAGAATGTTACTATCTCAGGATGTTTATGATCCCACGGTGAACAAGATAAATAGAGGTACTTTCTGTGTGTTTTCTACCCTTTCTATAGTATCAGTAGGCTTATGTTCTATTCACTTATTAATCAATATACTCCTAGTGTGAGATATTGTTATCCCTGTTGTGGTGCTACCCCAACAACTTTGTCATGAGGATCCTACAGGGAACATTTCTTCTATATATTTTAACTTTCAGTAGTGTGGGATATCTCTCGGTAGAGATAGGTTTATGTGGAACCTTTTAGTCATCACAATAGAAACCTATGATTTCATCAAGGGTATGGATTGTCTATCAATGGTCTGAGTCTAGAATCACTGTCACTTTAGACAATACAGATTCTTACGCACTACTAGGACAAGATTATTCTTCTCTGGTGAGATAGATCTCATGGAAGGGAAAGTGGGTTCTACAAGAAGGAGGATACAACACATAACACATCAGTTAGTGACTGTATCACTTAGTGTAGAAGTGTATTCAGGAATATGGATTCCTTCATTGGTGGAGGATTATATGGAATTTTTTCAGAGGAAACTCTGGGACTACCTCCAAGGAAGGAGAAAGAGTTTTTCATTGACTTGCATCCTATAATTTCTCCAATATCTTATGTGGAATATCATAAGGAACCCATATAGATTTTATAGCTATAGTTTTAGTTTGAATACATTTGAGATAATGGTTTCTTCGGACCTAGTGTTTCCTCATAGGAAACTCTAGCGTTGTTCATGAAAAAGGAGGAATGGAGCTTGCAGCTTTGTAGAGATTATAGTCACCTGAACCAAGCCATGATAATTAACAAGTAAACCATGAAGAGGATTGAAAATATCATTGATCAGTTACGACACTCGAGATGTATCTCAAAGATCTATCACAGGTTCGACTACAATTAGTTGAGGGTTCACGAGGTTGATATTACAATTTTCTAATTCTTATGTTTCTATGAAAACAATTATTTTCTAGTGATGCACTTTGGTGTGATTAATTCCCATTACATGCTTATAGAATTGATGATCTCAGTCATCTAGATATACATCAACCAGATTATTGCTATATTAATTGATGACATAATCATCAAATTTTAATTAGATGAGGAGCATGCAGTGCACATGATGATGGTCCTAGATTTTGTTCGAGATCACCATATTTATAGAAGGCAATTGAAGTTAAAATTATAGATTAATTAAGTTCACATTATGGGGTATGCGATTTATGAGAATGGTTTATCCATTGACCTAGAAAAGGTCGATGTAGTGATTTCTTGGTATCCAACCAAGTTCATTTCAAATGTGTAATGCTTCATTGTCATGGTGGGGTAAAATAGGTGGGTTTTTTCAGACTTATCCATAATCACAATCACTTTTACCACCCAAAAGTATAAAAAGACAACCGTTTGACCCATCTGAGTAGTGAAAGAGGGCCTTTGAGATGTTGAGGGTAAGGATGACAAGTGATCCAATATTAAGACTAATAGTGGAAGTTATGGAGTTTATAGTATGTTGATATTACTTAGGAGATAGTCTTGGATTCATGTTAATGTTGTAGTAAGTAGTTATCACATATGAGTAGAGGCTGTTCAGACCCCATGAGAAGAACTATGTGACTCATGACCTAGATATGGAAGTATTATTCATCACCCTAAGGATTTGGATGAACTTACTTTCAGAAGAGTGCATTATTTTTTAATCATACCATCAGAGTCTCATGTTTTTCTACACGTAGAGATACTTGAACCTATGATAATGGCATAGGTTGGAGTTCTCATAAGACTATTAATTCCAAATAGTTTATACTATAAGGAAAGGAGACACTGTAGAAAATTTCCATTTCAATAATTCCAAAACTCACTTAGTATAAGATGCTTCAGAGCATCTGGAATCCTTGTAACTGACCCTAGTAGAGTAGGAGGGTATAAATTTTCTATAGCCGAATGTGTTAAACCCTCAGGTTCTTGAGCATGTAAGATAGTACCAGCTTGGAGATATCATATGTGAGGTATTACATGATCAGATATCCATAAGAGACTCACAAGTCGGATATTCTGATGGAGGGAATCATCTCATCATTTTACAGAGACTGACACTGGTACCAGTCAAGTTACAGGATAAGGTGATTATAGATTTACACACTTCACCTATAGATGTACATCAATGTGTGGGGAAGATGTATAAAGACATCTAGAAGCAGTTTTGGTGGTGATTCATGATATGAAGCACTTCCAAGTTTATCTCTTTATTCCTCACTTGTTAATAGCTAATGGTTGAGCACCATGTTTCAGCAGGTTAGTTGAAGCACCTTGAGTTCCTGAAGTGAAAATGGGATGAAATATCCATGCACTCGCTGACACAGATTCCATAGATAATGAAGGATAATGATGACATATGTATGTTATTTCACTTACTCATGATGTCATATCCCAAACGTTCTATTAGATATCGGTGTTTGGTGTAGGTTTTTGGGGATGCTATATGTATGGTAGATTGTTCTCCTTCACGAGTTGACCTTAATAATTATATTTTATTATGACACATGATTTATGTAATGACTATGTAGAGGCATGTATGTTGAATTCCGGACCTAAATAAGGATGAGTACAAACTTTTATCCCTTGACTAGTGGGTAGAATGAGTTCACTATCTAGGTGTTAGAGGATATGTTGAGGGTGTGTGTTTTAGACTTCAGAAAAATCTAGGATGATCACCCACCTTTGGTAGAGTATGCATACAACAATAGAAACATCTCTAACATTGGAATTCCATCTTTTGTGGCCCTTTATAGGAGACCCTTCTAGTCTACCTTATGTTGGACAGAGATCAGTGAGACATCTCTTATGGTCCTAGAGATGGTTCAGGTGACGAGAGAGAAAGTCTATATCATCCATGAGAGGATGAGGACTTCATAGAGTAGAAATAAATATTACATAGATTTTCATCGTAAGAACATGGTGTTTGAGTAGGGAGACCACATTTTCTTGAGAGTCTCCCCATATCAAGGATTGTAGAGGTTTTACTAGGGGAAAAATTTTGGGGAGGTTTTTTGGGTTTTTAAGATCATGGAAAGGGTTGGGGTGTCTCTTACTACCTCTCCCTACGCCCATAGCTAGAGCGAGTTCACAATATTATCCATGTGTCATAGCTGAGGCGATACATCTGTGAAACCATGAAGGTTATTGAATTGTAAAATCTGGACATCGATTATGAATAAAAAATTTCAGAACACTTGGTTATGATTGAGGATCGATAAGAGAGGAACTTGAGTGGATGGAAAATCCCCTTGGACTATGTCTTATGGATGTATGGGAGCATGCAAGAGGGTTCCTAGGATCCGAAGAGACTTATATGGGATCAATATACCAAGTATCTTGCCTTGTTTTTTATTTTTGGTAATTAAATTCTTGAAGTATGAAATGATATAGAGACCTTGATTTTTCTTGGAAAGACTTTGAAATACTTCTATATATATTTACAAAGGTAGGTGATGTGATAGTGTTTGATTCCAAGGCCCGATGTTCCATGAATTATTTATAAAAAAATATTAAATATACTTTATATCACGGGCATGTAAATTCATAAATAAAATGTGAAAAATAATAAAAGGTATATCATATTAGAAATTGGAGAACATATTTGAGTCCATAACTCGATGTTTACACTAGGAGTGGCCTAAAAGGGTTGGGCATGGGGCGTTCATACTCCTTGCTCGTTGGCAGTAAATTTAGTGAAATAATTAATTAATAAATTAATTTATTGTTTTATTTTGATGAGGAAAATGATCTATAATATTATTACTGGGGGAAATTCTCTAGGGTTATCTACATAAGGCATGGAAAAATTCTAGATCTCTCCCTTCCTTCTTTATTGCAGAATCTTATCGGACGATGACGAAACACCTGATTCGTTCAAATCATAATGCATTGAACACAACTATTTCTCTTGATCATTGGAGAGAATGCCCATTACCAATAAAATATCCAAACTTAATGTATGACTCTTAAATTGGTGATTTACAACCTTTGATTTAATTTTTTGAGAATATACACCATTATTCTTGGATCTTCACTAATTGTGGTGAATTCCATGCACCTGAGTAAGGAAACATATTGATTTTCAACTTATTTTTGACCCTGGATGTTAGTTATTTATTGTTTTCCAATAACTATTTCCAAATATTTTTAATGCTTTTATTTTGTAATTTTTTCCTCGTTCATTCATGTTTATCAACAGTTGTACCTAGTGGTCCCCATTCCTCTTTATTAGGAGGTACTGATCTTGATAAGACCCCCGAAACCACAACAAAATAACATTCAAGGCACTGATTGATGATATAAGTTCAGATCTATGATTGTTAAAAGGAATAGAAATTTTTATGTAGTTTGAGATTATCATATTGAAGGTGAATGTATTTATAGCATGCAAGTCATTCGATGAACCACTTTGGACAAAAACAAGCCGATTTATAGTGAGAAACAGATGGAACACATGATTTTTGGTTTTACCCACCATGTTCTCTCAGATATAAAACCAAATATGAAGTGGGGAGGATAGATTAAAATTCCCATAAGTGGATTTGATGATCTGTAAATTATAGAAAAAATAGAATACAGATCATGTACATGGAAGGACACACAAATTACAGCCCCCTCAATGGTGGTAACAATTGTTTTGGAAAAAATATAGATGACACGACATGTTTTCCTCATAGAAGTCATGCACCACTTCCCCAAATTGATATCCTATGTGGAGGATCAAACTGTTGGGAACCCATGTGGAATTACACTATCAAGTACCCAATCATTTACCCTAGTATACGAATACTACTTGGTCACTTGGGAAGAACAACATGTGAGTCAAAACAATGTGTATAGAGTATACAGACACAAGGTTAGTACAAGGACATAGGGTCCATTACATAGACATAACTAATAAGTTACAGCCTGATCCCGGTTAACCTGGACATGTTGTGTCTTCCACATACATGGGATACAAGACGTGTTCTGGCTAGAGAAATATACAGAAGGTGGAGTGGGACCAAACATCGCATGGGTCCCCTCACATTCTGTGTACCCCCTAACATCATTTGAGGAAGCTTCAATAGTCCGTATCCCTTTTCTTGAATGTAGATTTTGGTTTGCGAGTAACCTATCATGAGTATCATTCCACATAGAATGTGGTGGTTCCCTCAAATTTGTATTTTGAGATAATATGTTTACTGTTCTTGGAATGGTGATTAATTAGTCCACTATCAATAATGTCAGTGATTAGGTAGACTAACAAGATAATACTAAGTTTTACCCTCTATTAGAGATAAGCAATGGAGTCCTCAAAATTTGGAGCAGAATCCCACATAAGTATGGGAACAGATCCTCTAGAGTTACCTATCAAGTGGAACCCCTACCAGGTAGGGTGCCGGTCCTCGATGAACAAATTGGAACCCCCTGTGGTACTAGGGTGTGGGTCATTGACTTCAATGTGGAATACTTCTTCTAGATAGGGAGCGAGTGCTTGATGACCACAGTAGACCCCCATCACACCAAGGTGTGGGTCCTCAACCCATAGATTGAAACCCCCATTGGTATAGTAACGACTCCTCTACCTTCTTAGTGGAACCCTTTATCAGTATAAGGAATGGGTTCCCATTACACTAGAGTAGAACCCTGCATTGAATTGTGTGTGGGTTCTCTATGGATACTATTAAAGTGGAACCCCATATCAATATGGGCACATGACATCTACAATTACTATCATAGTGGTACACCTTGATGTACTAGGGTTTGGGACCTTTACTTAGAGTTTGTGTCCCTTAGACTATGAATCACATTGAAAAGGTGTGGATTGACGTGGATAGATACTTCTGAGCAGACACATGATGTGATGAGCATCAATAATGGACATTTGGAACTATTGGATACTCTTCTTCTTGGGCTGAGATGTGAGATGAATATCCCCTTACTCTGTCAATTTTATTCTTTGATAGAAAATATATATATCCATATAAATCCAAACATCATATTTGGATTTTATCCTCCCATGATAGGTGAATACACTTTGGGTATTCCATTTTTTTTTTGTTTCCATATTCTCATACTTGGATGAGTTTACTCTCCTATTATGGTTGTCAATGACTTTATGGGTAGTTCATCAAATATACATGTTTATATCCATGCGTTTGGAAAATATAACTACCACTATTTTTTTGGGTTGAGCTATTAACTTTTACTGTATCTTGAATCCCTTTTACTATTGTATATCTTACTAATCCCCCTTCATATATCGATGTGTCATACTAGGTAGGTATACTGTCACCCCTATGTGGCCCTTTCCTTCAAGTGTCGTGTCTTATGAAGATGAAAACAGATCAACAATGACTTCGTATAAGCATAGGGATAATGGGTTCTTGGACTGCTTATAGTGGTCGTAGCTTGGGATTCAAGAGCTGGGATCACTTTCAACTTTTTTGATTTCCAGTTTCTATTAGGTTAGAGCATATTTTTGGTAGGGAATTTTTTTCCACTCTTCATTTATGTTTCACTACTGTAATTATGTATTTTCTATAGGCTCATGAATTCTTGTTATAATTTATAGTAATATTTCATCTTTTACTCATTCCCTCATCAATATTTCATCAAGATGGTTGTCTGTGTGCATACAAGTATATAGGAAAAAGAATACCTGAGTTATGAATGCCTTCAACACTGGTCACTATCCTCTGGCATATGGAGGCTAGCTTGGGGTATTTGTGGTATGATCCCCATCATGGGTCGGTTCGTAACAAACATGTGAGGTTGAGAGAATCAGTTATAGGTGAATAAAATCATGAGATTATCCAATAATAAGATTCAGAATCAAGGATACAGATACGAGAACCCAATAATTTATTGACGGACAAAAACTAATTTTGATAAATATTGGAATAGAACATCAATCCAAGTTCAAAGGATTATGGGCACCGAAATCAGTATTATTTAAAATGTTGAACCTGATTATTGATGGATGATGATAATGTACTAGAGATTCTAGCACTGGTTAAATAGAGATAAAAAAACCATGATTAAAAAAATAGATATGATGCTATCCCAATCTTTAAATAGGGATTTTTTACCATTATAAACCTGAAATCGAAGGGCTACTCACTTGATTTGTTTTTTACTAGAGTGGTCCTATTTTGTAACAAAGAATGTTATTGTACAAATGATAGATATAGGGATTGGATCATTTTATTTTAAGGTGTGTTTCGATGTCTACCTAACCCTGAGATACTAGTGCTTATGGTTGTAAAAACCCAATCTAATTCCATCCTTGTGCTCGATGATATTCTTAAGTGAATCTGAGATTCAAAAATGAAATGTTGAATTGGGAATTAAGTAGTCGTGTACCAAGCCAATCTAGGGATCTTGAAAATTTAGTATAGAGATGCATGAAAATGAAAATTTAGTTGTTACCTAAATAAAAGAGACTGGATTCTATTTGAAATTAAATATATCGAAAGTCATACATCATTTTAAATAAGAAAAAAATTGATTAAAGTGTGCTAAATAATTCAAAAATATCATTATGAATATATGTTTCTAGTATAGGATTATAAAAAACCAATGTTATTGAAGAATATTAAATATATTTAAAACCATTTACCATTGCTGATGGTGTTGGGGAATTGGCTTAACTACTAGATGTAAGTTCATTACTAAGGCTCCTCACTACATAATCATTATGAGAATGTGATGTCTTCCATTGTTGTCATGTCTCACCATATCATTTCACACACTGATACTTATCGAATCAGTATAAATGTCGATCGAATGAGGGAACAAATTTATGATAATTATTTGAATGAAACTCACATTATAAAATATATATATTAAAATTATGAAAAATAGACAATACGTGAAAGAAAACAAGGCTCTGAATTTGAGGAATAATTCATAATTTTTTGGTTAATTGAAATAGAAACTCATTTACATTATGTGATGTGGGTGGAAGATAGAATAACCCCCAAAAAATCTATATGATAGATGATTTTCCATTAGTGGTTAGATTAGATCGATCATTAAAAAATCCATTTTCTTTATTTAAGTTATTTTTCCAATTATATTTCATGAATGATGTCTCTAGAAAATTAGTGGTTATTCCTAGGAGAACTGTCTCAACCCTATGATTAATTATTTTAATAAATGATAATTATTGAATATTAATTTATATTGTAGTGTTTTTATGCTTAATTACAATTTTACTCACATTTAAATTAATTTTCCCTTTTTCAATGGTTCCACACACAATCCATTTAAGAATTATTTCACTTCATATTATATTGAGTTGTATGATTATTATATAGTGAATTGTGACATATAGTCACTAGTCTTGGTATATAAAAAATTATAGTAGTTATTGTATCCCTATTTTAAAATAGAAATTTTCATATAGGCTAATGAGAGAGATTTTTCAATTAGAGAATGACATGATAGTGAAATTGAAAAATGAATAACAGTTAATTATAAAAATAATAGAATAATAGAATAATTTTTTTATTGAAATTGAAACCATCTAAATTCAACCACTATTTTAATTGATACCTTAACCCCATGAAATAAGGGAAAACACACCCATAATAGTGACCTCTCTAGAGTCAACCTAAATCCACTATAATTGAATATATAATCATTGTTGAATATTTGTTTATTAGAAACACTAATTTGGGTGATGTACCAACTTGGCATCATTTCTATGGAGGTCATTGATAATATTTTAATTTTTTTGAAAATCATTTCAATACATTACAATGACTAGTTCATATAACCTCATTGGTTTTGATATATAATATGAAAAAACTATTCTTGAAAGAATTCAGAACAAGATAATCATTGAGGTTGTGGATAGAGAGTTTCTCATTATCCAACTATCTGGATTCCAATCATATTATACATATTCTACCATAATCTCATTAGGTAGTGAAATAATGGAAAATAAAAAGGATCAAAAATTGGTATTTTTAGAGAGACATATAAGGAAAATTTTAAAAATAATAAATAATAAATAAAATTATGTAAAGAACATGAATGGGAAAAATGTGAATGAAACTTGTAGTACCCAAATTTCATGGGTTTTCAAGAGAATATCCTAACATTAATATAAATTAATTTGGGGATTTTTTCAATAAATTAAATACTATATAAGTATATATGTCTCAATTCCATCATATTAACCATAAAGGTATTAGATAAGGAGTGGTTATGCAGATAAAAACTCCAGAAGATACCACCTGGGAATAATGTAAGACAGATTTACTCAAACAATTATTCCTTACTTGAAGTATAAACATACTAGAATGGAGTTTTATGGGTTTATACAAGCTAATGTGGAAACCATTTATGAGTTTTGGGAGAGATTCAAAAACCTGATAACTTCATTCTCAATCCATACCTAAGAAGACAACCATTTCATAGTATTATTTTATCCGGTATTAAAGGAAAAGTACAATAATTTGTTAGACACTTAAAATATAATAGTACTAATCAATAAGTTTCATTTTGATTCAAGAGATATAATATAGATGATCTCATGAAAATATCAACTATTTAGTACAATATTTATAACTATAAGTGTTCATGAGAGATAACTTTCTCTCTCTAAATTACATTAAAATAAAATTGAAGAATTAACCTCTACTGTGAGATAGTTAATTGCAAACAATATACATGAAACAGAACCTCCCACACCATTAAGTGTCATGAACCAACCTGGGTCAACCCCAGACTGGTCACTTGAGCTAATCCATGGAAAACACTAAGAGGCGTTCCAGATCCTATCGGGATAGTGAAAAGCACCAAGGGTATCAATAGAGTACATAGAGAGAATGATTTCACCCAAAAATAAACAAATAATCAAGCAGCAGAAAGAGACAAAACTACCCAATATTTATAAAAACTAAACTGAAAATATTTAAAATAAACATTAAAAATAAAACCAAACCAAATAGAATGACCAATTGAAAAGACGACCACATGATCTCCATGTTACCCCACATGTCACTCTCCAACACAAAGATCAACAGTCACCTGAAGCGGCTGAACTCAAGTTGAAACCTACATCGAAGGCTAAAAAATAAAAAATGAATATAGGCACGAGTATTAAGATGCAGTAGGATAGCCATATTATTTATTCCCAAAGAACTTCCTTTAAAATAAAAAAACATCATTTTAAATTTTGAACTAAAATATATAAAATTATTCTTTTATACACAATTTACATAAAAAAGTACAACCCATTTCCCTTATTCATTTCACAAAACCAATCTCATCCCATTAGTGTGAAATTCACATTTAAAAAAAAGAATTTATGCTTTCATTTTCAACTTCCATGCAATATGGTAAAACACTTTTCTTTAAAAACATTATTCATACCACTTTTTAAAACCAAAACATCACTTCAAAGAAAATAGTACACAAGAATCCACCATGATGTTCATACAATAAGGGGAATGTAAATAAGAATGCAAGTATATAATTCATCACTGTAAGGAACTAAAATCCAATAGAAATAAGTGAACCCAGAAGACAAAGAATAATATAGAAAATACTAATACATGAGACCTCATCCCTGGTAGCATGACACACACGTTGAAATCTAAAACTCCCTACACTCTTGTCTACTATTACTCAGCATTGGCTGAGGGGAAAATCCCATAGCAATAAACCCAAATATAACCACCAACTATGGGACACTTGAATGCACATAAACTAGTCAGTTCAACAATCATTCTTGTAAAATTATCTCAATATACCAAGTTATTATGTATGATGTATATAATGGGGGTGATCAAATTGATGCCAGCTGAGCATCCAATCACAATTATATATAATAATAAACCTACAATAAGAACCACCCCAAGCCACTACAAGGACTGATCTCATGCCATAGAATAAGTAGAACACAAATAGGCCAAATAGAGGAACTCTGATAATGGATCACAAGGATTACAAAATGAGGGGAACCCATCCATTATACATAGACAAGGTATGAGAAACATCCAAAGGATTTTTTTCATAATTAACACTTTCATCATTTTCGGAAAGAGTCCCAAAGGGCCCTTAAGCATTTTAAAAAACCAACATTTATCAATGATACAAAATCCACTTTTAATAAATGGGTTTAAACACAACATTTTCCACATAAAAAAATTTACATAATCTTGAAAAAAAATTCAGGTTACACATTCAAGGCACAAACCATTTTTATGAAAATTCCAAATGAGCCATTCATCAACAACACATGTGAAAACACATTAAAATCCAATACTAATTTGTTTATAAAAATCAAAACCACTTTGGAAAGCATATAATAACCCCTAAATATCATTTCACATGATACCAATAAATTTATAAATCTACCCCAATCATTTATTATCATAATTAACCCATAAAATTTAAACGGACAATTAATCAAACAGTAGGTATGAAATATTTAACAAAGAAGTTTCTATTTAACAATCAAAAAGGTTTAAAATAGAAATTTTCATTCCATGAATTTATTTAAATTTCTAACCCAAGTTTTAAATATCACATACCATGTGTGAAATCTGACCAAACATTTTATCAATCACTTGGTGTGTACATTTTAACAAAAAACACTATTTGTTATAAAGAAAGGCATAAACCACTAATTTTCATAGAAGAAAAATTATTCCAAGGATCATATTTCAATATTTATAAGGTAAATAAGGTTTAAAAATCATAAAATCAATGATTTCAAAATTATAAAGACATTTCCTTGGTAAATCTACCTCGAATTAATGGAAGAATGACATCACATGCCTGAAATCGCTCCACGAGGGATCCAAAACCCATGGTGTATAAAGAAAAACCATAAACAAAAAAAACCCAACATAAACCATGGGAAAATATAACCCTAGGAAAAACATAAATAGGACTGAAGGAAATCCAAAAAATGAAAGAATAAGGAAGATAGAGGAGAATGGAGAGGAATTACCTTGAGAAATTTATCCCCAACTTGATGATGTATTAGATATACACCAAAGGAGTATGTGGAATGTATTTTAGGGAAAGGGAGAGGTGTAACTAGGTTATTAAATAATATTTAAAGAAGGTTTGGGTGGATTTGGTTCCAAAAACCTTGGGGGTTCAAATATCAAAAAACATAATTTTTATGTTCTGGTAAAGTCACACAGTTAGGCCACACAATTTATTAAACCTTGTAGAAATCATGGGGAAACCACTAAGAACGATTACACGGTCACTCCTAATCAACTAAATATCCATGCACCAATCGTACAATAGGTTTTATACTTGCAACATAGTTACCTAGGTTTATCCTCACAGTTTATCAAACTATGTTCCAACCATGCACATGACACTTCAAAACCAATTTTCCAATATTTTCTCCAAAACTCCCAATAAAATAAAAGATAAACAATTGAGAAAATCTAGATAAATAAATACAAGGAAACAATTCAAAGTTTAACTTCCATAACACCTAGAACTTGTAAAAAAGAACAGAATTTCCGACGAACCCGAACTTAAGATAAGAAATGAGAAAACAGGTGTGTCAATTATCCCCACCATTATCACTTTACACCCACAGAAAACCATAAAACTTTCTATATAATTGATCAATGCCGAAGTATTTCACATCAATATGATCCAACCTATTAATTCAAGGACATTTCACCTACCTTTAATGCAACTTATGCCTCTTTCATAGAAAAAAAACAAGAACTCACACCCACTTCCCCAGGATCAACGAAAGGATCAAACCACCACATCCACAACTATGCCAAGAATTAAATTGTTGGGTCTTCTCCCAATAATTCCAACTATCACCCAAACTGAAGATAAATAAAAAAACATTTATTTTAAGGGAGGAGAAAATCCACTCCCCACCATTAAAGAACAACTAGCACTCAACACATTCTTAAAATAAATATTAATGAGACCTACGTTGGGTCTCCCCACCATTGAAAACCATCTATAAATGACCAGATGATAATTAAACAAGATCCAAAATAGGGACTTTCCCAAAGAGGCCAACCAAAACTCTCCCACACTCGTCTATCAAATAATGCTAAGAGGAGTAAAATAGGAACATTTAAATTACGCACTCCCAAACGGAGGGGAAAATAACTGATCAAAAAAATCCCACCTAAAACAACCCCACCACACGGGGATGGGAGGGAAGAGGGACAATTATTATACCACAAAAATACTACCAACAATTATCCCTCACTCTTCACCTATGAGTGGACAAAATCCAAGATCCCACCCGATTCACAAGGGAGGTTCACATAAGTGTATTATTAGGAACTAAATAATTACAATGGTAGATGCATGATATTAACCAAAATTCTCACACTCCTGAGATTCCTAAATATGTACCAGCTTTACTTTAAGACCTATGGCTAGAGATCTAGTGGAAGAAGCATCTTCTATATCGTAGTCTATATTTTAAAATCCCAATAAGTAACATTCATCTCTCTACTAGATAAAAATAAATACAAGATTTTTTTTGGAATATAAACAACACATTCATTGAAACAAGGGTTTCATAAAAAGACCCAAAAAATCCCATAAATTTCAAAAACCAAAGAACCACTGGAACAACTACCACAAAAAAATAACCCCCACACTAAAAGGATAGTTACAAAAATAATATTTAAACAAATAGACAACATCACATCGCTTATGAGGATTGCCTCCATGATTCTTTCTAGAAACACCCTGACACAATCGCTTTAGGTGACCCATGAGTTCACAAGCTTAGCAGGGCTTCTGATCATTTGGAGAAGATGATATCTTTTGACCTAACAAGCCACACTAGAAACACACCAAGATCTCATTCCTAGAAGAGTCTAATTAATGATCTCGAGGCCTTTTGATTCCATAACCTGCTCCATCAACATTAAACTGATTTTAAATATCTTTACCAGAATTTTCACCAATGCTTCTTGGGTTTGACAGAGGGAGGAACACCTAGATCACTCCAGTTATTAAGGATTCATCATGTAAATATTTTTTTACCATGTCGAAAATAGAGGTTATATTGGACTCTGACACATTAATCTACATATCGGTACAAGGCCCAACCTCAAAACACCAAGCCTTAATGGAATCATCCACAACATAATCCATAAGGTAAGGAACTAGTCCCCAAAACTATCGAAATAAACCAACCCCGATCCATTAAACTATTTAAAATGACACATATCCATCCCCTTTTCACCCTTTATCTCTTAGAGAAATAATGACTAATGAACAAATGTCTGAGGAACTCACAAGTAACATATTCAAGAGGCTCATTACGAGACACCAATTTCCACCACTTCCACGATGAACCTTCAATAATGAATGTTTAAAACAAAACCTTCAACAACTCAAGAAACTCGATGATACTAAAGTTCCTCTCTCTTATTCACATCCATTCTTCCACTTCAAGAGGATATGACTTTCCATAAAAGAGAGGTGGATCTAACTTTCAAAACTCAAGAATTAATTCCATATCTTGATCAACTATAAATAATAAAAATGGGGAATCATCTATATCCACACTATGATCACCCATCAAAGATCCATGGGGTAAACCTCTAAACTTATAAATTCTAAGAACTAAATCAAGTACAAATCAAAAAAAAAATCTTCAATAAAAAACACTATATAGGTGAAAAGTTTTAAGAATAGTAATGAAAGTAATTAGAACATCAAATAATTCATTTTTAAAAAATCATTAATTAAACAAAAACATGGTGGCTTGGATAGTCACCATTGGTATTCCTTAGATTATCACTCACATGCATGTTTTCATGCCAACCTAGGCATCCATCTACCACACCATACCAGGCATCCATTCACATTCCCATATACCGCTAAGCACGTGTGTACCCATGAGAACCCCAAAGGCTAAAACAAATCATCCTCATTTTATAAAAAAAATCATTCAACATAATAAAAAATTCGTAAACCTTCCAAAGGCTCACTAACCACTAAGTTAAGAATTCATTTTTCATATTCCACACAACAAACCATTGTATCATACATGAAAATAAAATCCCATTAATTTCTATCAAAATCCTATTTGTTTCATTGAAAACATTTTCCATCATCTCAACAAACATCTTTTAATAAAAACCAATCTATTAAAAACTCACTCCCAATTTAAGACAACATCCAAAACAAAAATCCACTTTCCATAAACCCCAAGGATTGACTAATAAAACCCAATTCCATAAAACCATTTCAATTTTACACCCAAGAGGTAATTTTACCAAAACCCACTTTTCTAATCCATCCTTAAAAAAGTTATGAAAATACATTTTCCACCTTCCAAAAAAAGTCATTACAACTTTAAATTCATATTTTCACCATTCAAAAAAATATATTTTCCAATGTAAAATTCTGAATAAAGGGAGACCAAAAAATAACTCACAAAGGGAAATTAGTGTTGATGGATGACTTTTCCATATAGTTGGAGTACATTTCCCAATCGTGTCCCCTCCATGGGGAGTCCTTTTGGACTATGTCCCATGCTCTACATGGCTTTCCAGGCCATGTGGGCACATAAGGTCACTTTCCTAAATCCCTTTTTGTTTCCAAACACCAAAAAATCCACAAGAATCAATGGAAACAAAAAAACAAGAAACCCTATGGTAAACTGAGGTTTAGAATGATAAAGAGTGCATGCCGCTCTACCTGGACCTACCCCTCGAGTCCCAAAAAAACACTATTTCTACCTTGATAACCCCAAGGAACGATTGATGCTCTAAAGAGAAATGTCCTCAAAAGAGCTAACCTGCTCTAATACAATTTTTTTAAGAACTAACCTTGGTTAACACTGAACCAGTCACCCGATATGATCTATGGAAAAACTTGAGAGGCATTCTTGATCCACCTGGGCTAGCGAAAATTTCCAAGGGCATCAGTAGAGTACACAGAGGGAATGAATTCCCACAAAAATAAATAAATAACCAAGTATAGGAAAGAGAAAAAACAAACCAATATATTTATAAAATGAATTGGTCATACTTTACATAAACATTGAAAATAAATCCAAACCAAAAAGTAGAAAAAATCGAAAATTTGACCACACAATCTCCATGTGACCCTACGGGTCACTCTCCAACACAAAGATCAACCATTTCCCGAAGAAACTGAACTCATGTCGAAACTTAATCCAAAGGATAAAAAAATAACTATATATATGAGTATTAAAACTTTGTAGGATAGCCCAATTATCTATTCCCAATGCACTTCCTTTAAAATTTAAGATAAATCAATTTCATGTTTGAACTACAATATATAAAAGTATGTTTTTATACAAATTTTACTTAAAAACAAAGTACAACCCATTTCACTTATTCATTTCTCAAAACCAAGCCCATTCTATTAGTATGATGTGCACATTTTAAAAGAAGCAGTGATGATATCATTTCCAACTTTCACAAAGGAGGGTAAACCACTCTCCTTTAAAAACCCTTTGCATAAATCCTTTTTAAACCAACACATCACTTCAAAGAAAATAGTACACAAGAAGAAATAATGATGATCACATAAAAAGGGAAATGTAAAAAAACATACAAGTATGACATTTATCACTGCATGAAACTAAGAGCCAATAGATATAGGTGAACCCAGGAGATCACAGATAATCCATAACATACTAATACATGAGACCCCATCCCTGATAACATAACACAAATGATGAAATTAAAAACTCCCTAACACTTTCAACCACCCTAACCTAGGAAAGTCTATGGGGAAAATCCCATAGCAATAAACCCAAATATATCCACGTACTATGGGACATCCACTATTGCGTAAACTAGCTAGTGCATCAATCACTCTAATAATATTCTCTCAATATTCTAGGCTCCTATGTCCTTTTTATATAATAAGGGAGAGCCAACCGATGCTAGATGAGAAACCAATCACAATTATAAATAATAATAAACCAACAACATGAATCACCATGAGCAACCCCAAGGACTGATCTCATTCCATAGAATAAATAGAGTACCAAGAGTCCAATATGAGGAACTTTGATAATTGATCACAAGGATTCCACAGAGTGGATATCTCATACATTTTATATAGACAATGAATGATACATATCCTAAGTATGTTTTCATAATAAACACTTTCACCATTTCCACAAAGTTTCCAAACATTCCCTTAATAATTTTTGAAAACCATCATTTATCAATGATACAAAATACACTTTTAATAAAGTGGTGTAAAAACACAATTTTATACATCAAAACATTTACATAATCTTCTTAAAACATTCATGTTACACATTAAATGCCCAAACCATATTTATAAAAATTCCAAACTATCCATTCATCGGCAACACATCCCATAACACATTAAAATACAATACCAATTTTCTTATAAAAATCAAAACCACATTGAAAACCATATAAGGAATCCAAAATATAATTTCACTTTCTTCAAAAACATTTATAAATCCAAGCCAATCATTTTACATCATAATTAACCCATAAAATATAACTTGGAAATTAATCAAACATTAGGCTTGGAATATTTAACAAAGAAATTTCACTTCAACATTAAACAAGTTATAAAACACAAATTTTCATGACATAAATTTATTTAAATTGCTTAAAAAAGTTTTAAATATCACATACCATGTGTCAAATTCGTCTGAACATTTTACCAACTACTTGGTGTGCACATTTTAACCAAAACAACAAAATTAATTATAAAACAAGGAATAAGCCTCTATTTTTCACACCAAAAAATTAATCCATGTATAATACTTCAATATTAAGAATTTAAATAAGGAGTAAAAATAATGAAATCAAATAATCTAAAATTATAAATGAATATGCATGGAAAACCTATCTTGAATCCATTATGGAATGACAATGCATGTCAGAAATCCCTAAATAAGGGATATAAAACTCTAGGTATATGAAGATAAACCCTAAACGAACCAAACCCACAACATAGACCATGGTAAAATATAACCCTAGGTCGAACATAACCATGTGAGAAGAGAAATTTGAAAAAAAACAAAATAAGAAGGAAGATGGAAGAGATATGAGAGGAATTACCTTGATAAATTTATCCCTAACATGAAAATCTATTAGATATACACCAAAGGAGGAGTAGGATTGTCTTGTAGGGGAAGGGAGAGGGATACCTATGTATCACCCTGAGATTTTATGAGAAATATTTTTTTATGCAACGCCAAAGGAATCTTTCACTACACACAACACTGACTTAGCTTGTGTTACACGCAATAACAACCTTCCTTGATAGCGTGTGTTATACGCAATACCGAGTTTCACTAAACAACGATATGTTATTAAAATGTTATATAAACTAGATGTTATACATATTATTAACCACATTTTGAATTTTATATAACATTATAATTCATTTTACATATGATACGAGAAAAAAATCAAATTTTGGGATAAAAGAATTATTTTTTTCAAAAATGTAGTTTTCCACCTTTTGATGGCGCACCCATTTTAAATACAACTTTTTTAAAATTTATGATTTCAATTTGAAAAAATAAACATATTATTTTGAATCAGGATATACAAATTTACATTGGATAAATTTTTGATACTTTTCTGATAACTTTCATATTTTGATGAATAGTAAAAATACGCTAATTTTTAGTTGAAAACAACTTTTTTCATCAAAATAATTTATATGGTTAAAATATATTATTGAGTGGTTTTAAAGTATAAATAGAATATATTTTTACCATTTAATATAATTTATGTCATTGACATTAATTTTACATTGAATTCATAGGTAAAAACATTTCAATCTTTGGCAATGTTTCAACTTTCAAAACCCATTTTCTTAACAACGAGATTAATTTTAAATTAATTTCTGAAACTTCTGTGTTTTGAATTTTCAAAAATGGATTCCATATTTCGATTCATTGCGTCCAAATTATGTTAATAGGTTATGTTTATTTTTTTTTGATATTATGAATAGTAACTACGGTAATTTTTATTTACTATAGTTAAAGTTAAATCAGGCAATTAAGGGTAAAAATAAGATTTTAAGATTAACCTAACACTTTCCAAAATTATAATAGATGAATAAAAGTCTACCCATATCACCTAAGGGTCGGAATAAACTCATTTCATTGACATTTTACCATGAGAATGATATAATTATTATTAAAAGCAAAGAAAGTGACAATATGTCACTCTCTTATATATTATAAGTGTAATAATTTTAATTTAGTGATAAAATTCATAAAACTCTAAACATGAATAGTCGACAGAAAGATAATAAAATTATCTACATCATGTAAATTTATTTAGAATTTTTAGGCATTAAATAATTATCATTAATGATGACACAATAGTGATCTTGAAATTATTTTATTGATTGAAATATCAAATAAATGGTTTTAAAAATATTAAAATAAATATTATATGAACTAATTAATTTTCTACAAGAATTTTCAAGATAAATATTTCATGTAATTAATCTATTAAATCTTTTAGTTCGAACATATATTCTGTGTATATTTTATTTAAATTCAAATAAATGAATAGTGTTAAAATTGACACTATTGTTATTTTATAAAAACAACATATTATAAAATTGTTTAAAAATCACACAAATATTTAAAAAATTATAAATTAAAATTTATATGGTCTAAAATGTAATAAAGTATAAAATTATAGACAATTCACAACATACAAGTAATTATTTATAACAATTTAAAATTTAGAATATTATTTCCACAAATAAAATTAAATAGATTAAATAATGATAAATCATGTTGATAATGTTTAAAATAAATTCTCAACATGTATAAATTTTATTTGTTGATTATATAACAACCCTATCTCATATAATCTTTGAATTTTAGTAATTTTGGAAGCTTTTAAGTGGGTTTTTAATTTATTATAAATTAATATTTCTTATGTCTCCAAAGGTGCCACTCTCCTCCCTTATAAAAGGGAACCTCCTCCCTCTACTCTTCACACAATTTTGAGCCTTAAAGATCGTCCAACCTCGGACCATTTACCTTCTCAACTCCCCTAGAAACGTTCTAGAGGTTCTTGTCTTCTTCAAAGACCAATTTTAGTGCCCTGAGAGGAGGTTTCAAAGAGGCGTGTCAAAGAAGAGGTAATATCTATTACCGATTATTTTAAATTTAATTCTTCTTCTACTTCCTCTTATTTATTTGTTTCATTATAAAGTAATAAAATAAGTATCACTAATAAACTGATATATTTTTATAAATATGAAACAACCCTATTTTACCTTCTATCCATCCTACGGAAAATGAAATCACTGCGCGTGGGTACGTACAAAATACCGTCTCCACGCCGTGGTGTAATCTGTTTTCCACCACCACCTTACTTGGATGGGTATAATGGTGTAAAGAATAACTATATATGATTATTATAACATGATACTAATTCTGAGATATTCTATTATCCACCCCAATACCATTCAATAATTATGGGAACGATATCGTCGCTCGTGCGTACGTACGACTTACCGTCTCTATAAGGACCCGACCTTAATCATTACATAATCTTGAATTAAACGAATAATTCACTTTGAGTATCTTTTCAGGTTTAGAGTTTTAGAGATTTAGGCCATAACTATTACATTACAACATGAATATTACAAGAAGAAACTACTACTCAGTATCCATTTTTTTCAAAAAATAAAAACTCTCTAAAAGAAACATGTCAAGTTCCATGTTTTAGATAGCTTGACTTTTCCTTGATCCCATCCTTGACCCTATTCATCTTTAAGTCCTATGGAAAACATTTCAAAAACTTGGGATGAGCATAAAAGGCTCAGTAAGGGTTATAAAACAGTGAATGAAAACATTTGTTCATAAATACATACAAAACATGAAATCTTTTACTTACCTCATGAAATCATAAGATTTATTAAAGACACATATAAATCATAAATAATAAAGGTAACTTGTGGCATCCATACCATAATTACATTGTAGCTATCATAAATACATAGGGAGTTACTTTGGAATACCCATCACAGTATATTCCCTAAATCTCTTAGGAGAAACATTCACATTTACCCCCGTCACGTTACCCAATACATTGGAGAGCTATCTCGGGCTCACCCGCCCTAGGTTTATCACGGAACCACCCATATACATAAACAATGCCCAATAACCATAACATAATCATAACATATAACACATGTATAAAGGATAGATAACATTTCCACATTCCAACATATCAAATCAATATATTGAAATAAACAATGTTTAATCAAATCATTTTCAAAACCTTTTAAAAATAGATTTTTGAATCAAAGTGTCCCATAACACTTTGAAGAATTTAAATAAATTATCATTTGAAAACATTAATGTCCATATAAATAAATCCTAAAACCCATTTTGAAAACATGGACATTAATTAGAAATATTTATTAGAATAAATCTTTAAAACATTTAAAATGATATTTTAGTTAAAGAGTTTTTAACAAAAAGAGGGATGCTTCAATACAATTAATTGAAGAATAAATTTTAATCAGAACATTATAATATCTTGAGAATAAAGGGATTCATGATATAATATTTCAAAGGACAGTATATACACCATATAAGAGTGATTTGGTGCATAAAAACAATGAAGTCTCAATGGAAATGTAAATTGAGATAAAATCCCTTATAAAGATGGAATCCTTAAATTAAGGATAAATAAATCTCATAATTACGTGTGGAAAATATAAATACACCCAATGTAAGTGGATATTAAGTGTAAAACAATATGAGATCATTCACACATATTCATTGGATGACATAAAAAAAATATCAACCCAAAGAATGGAAATTGGGTTAAGGAGTTCGCTTACCGATTTGGTAACTTACAAAACATATGCCACTTGAAAGAAGGATCATAAAATGAAGATGTAAATACTGAAAAATGAGAGTATATTACACAAAGAGTACAATCATGGGCAGTAAATACACCACACAAAGAAAATAGTGGCAAGTATAGAATGAATCTCACGAGAATAAAAAATGAGACAAAACCCTTTACCACGTTGTAATCAACTGAGTCGTATGACAAACAGTTAATAACCACCAAATGAATCACATAATACCATGATTATAATGAGAATCATGATAATATATATAAAATGGTAGTACACAATACATAACATGTAATGAATAAGTGGAGAACAATGGAAATCTCACGGAATTAAAAGTGAGATAAGAAAATCCCTTACAAAAATTCGGCAGCCTAACGGCGCCGCTTAAAAATTCTTAAAATGAATTGATGAGAGTAAGAGGGGGGTATCCCATAATATGAAAATACAAATTACAGTATGGTGAATTTAAAATAACATCCTCCAACATAAAACATGGATCATAAATGAAATGACATAAAAGAGAGTACTTGAAAAGAAAGAGAGAGGTCAGATCCCTTACCTCGTGTCCGACTTGACTCGATCGTTCTTTAATCTCCTGAATAATAAACTAAAGTTAATTTATACTTTCTTAAGAACAATTTTCAAGTTAATTTTTCATTTTATATCACTTATTACCATGTTATAAACATTATGTAATCATTTAAGTTAATAATGTTCGTTTTGTCGATATTTGGTACTTGAGTCAAAAATGGACTTCTTATAATTACATGTTGTTCATGTTGTCAAAGTTTCATTATATCAAGAATGATATTCATTATTTATATATCATATATATCATATATATACAGTATATACATGTATTTATAATAGTACATAACTTTTAGAGGTAAGAAATGAAATGCACCGTTCATGGAGACAGTAAGCCGTACGTACGCATGAACGCTAATTTCATTTATATTTCTTATTTTAATGGAATTAAAACATAATTATACATAGTTATATTATAATTCCAGTATAATATCATATATAATATCATTAACTTCATCCTTTATACATCCCACATAAGGAATTAACGGATCACATCACTTTGAGGGGGCAGTAGTCCGCACTTCCTCAAATGATATTATCGTATTTACCCACTATGGAAACCATAAAGGCTTGATATAAAAGCGTATTACAGAAGAATAAAGAAATCATAAACATAATATATATCATATATAAATACAGTTCCATCATAATTTCCACCATGATAGGCGGTAAGATGTAATTGAACAATCATCGTTTCGTGAGGCGTCAATTTGTCATCTACAGAAACATTATGTTCTTCATCCATTAGATGGAGGTGTGTGTAAGTGTTCTTAGAATAATTATATTAAAAACATCCTAGTATATTGAGGATACTTTTGTTGTTACAAAATAAAAGAAATAAAAAGAGTTTAGGGGTTGGAGAAGAAAAATAAAAGAAAACAATTTAAGAGAAACTATTACCTTTAATTTAGGCAACTTCCTTTGGTTTAAACCAAAAGGACTTCTTAAGTTCCTTCTGCCTAAGATAAGGCTTATAGTAGGAGGATAGGGATGTAGGGAGATTAATTGGGAAGAGTTTGGATGAGCCAAATGGCTTGAGAGGTGTGAGGAATTGTATTGAAGTGGTCTCTTTTTATAAGGGAGAGAAGGGGCTCTTTAGGAAAGAGTGAAAATATTATTTTATAATATAATGATATTCGGTTTCTAATGGTCCAAAAATCATTATGGTCGAAGATAAGATGACTAATAACCGAAATAAAATCATTCAATCATAATTGGACATGTTTTGGATAATAGTTTAATCATTATAATCTTATTTATTTTAGTCATTTATTAATGAGGTAAATACTGCATCATTATTGTGTCATAAATAATTTAATTTATTTGAGGTCTAAAAATTATAAACAAAATACTATCATGTATTAAATCTTTTTAGCTTTCCAATTAATATTTATAGTAGAAAATAGGACTTATATATCACTATATAAAAATTAATTACAAAACGATTTTTGTTAATGTCAATTTTTCCATTACATTAAATTAATTAATCTAAATTGTCATTTTCACTCCCAGGTGGATCAATGGGGTCCCAAAATCGGCCTAAAGATGACCATGGTCGGCCATGACTCAACCAATAAGGTTTGGACAAGTGGTAAGGTAATTTTGAATTATTATCATATTCTTTTATCCTTGAATTACCCTATTTAACTTTAACCGCAGTAAATAAAAGTCAAAAGTTACTATTCATCAAAAATTATTTTCATCTTATTGAACCACATTTTACTTCTTGATAACAACCATGTATGTCGGATTTTTGAAATTCAATTCATAGAAGTGGTAAAATTCCATTTAAATGAAAAAGTCAGTTTTTTTAACTACCACTAAGTGGTGTCACTATTCATCAAAAATTGATGTTTTTCAGAAAAATACCAAAAATTCAGCCTAAGATATATTTGATATTCTGAATTCAAAAATGATGAATATTTTTCGAAATTCAAAACATGGATGTGTAATTAATTAATTTAAAAATTAATTCCCGCTGTTAAAACAAATAGCGTGTTTTTAAGAAACAATAACTATCAAAAGATTGATACTTGATTATGTCCAATTTTAAAGTGAAATTAATTCCAATAACCAACATTGGATTAAATGGTAAAAATATATTTTAATTTCAATTTAAAACCAATTAAAAATATAATCTAACCATATAAATAAATTAGATTAAAAATCACTTTTGAATTAAAATACAATATTTTTCACTATTCATTAAAAAATGAACTTTATCGGAAAAATTCCAAAAAATTGCACAAAGTAAATTTTTATGTCCCCATTCTAAAGAAGGATTTTATTTGGTCAATTAGAATGTATTAAAGTGACCAAAACTAGATTTAAAAAGGGTTCGCCATTAAAAGGCGGTAAATCGTCCTTTTAATGTAAATTATGCTTAAAATTAGATTCATTCATATATTAAGACTCTAACTTTTATTGGATAAATATAAATACATGTATAATCGTATTATAGTTAGTTTTGTTCATTCCCGCCAATACAACGGCTAGGAGTTAACTACCATTTAAAATAATAATATTATATTATTAGTGTACAACGTAAGATTCCAAAGAAACCCATTGTTGCGTATCGATTCCGCTATCAAACATAGAAACCCCTTTTAAGATAAAATTAATATTTAATTCACAAATATTAATAAATATAAAAATCTCTTATTATTCATTTACCTGGGATGTTACATCCTTCCCCCCTTTTGGGAATTGCATCCTCGCAATTTTAGAACTGGGCTTGGAAACTTTATTAAAATCCCCACATCAGAAAGAGAGTGAATAAAACTATCACTTTAAAATAAATGAAGAGAATTACAAAGGTTACCCGAGACAACAGATAGTAGGATTCCATGAAAACATGGATATGGAGGAGAAAACAAATCATCACGATCTGATGGAGAGTGATAGAAAACATGTTTAGGAGAAAGTTAACCACCAGAAAATCACAAACTTGTGATGGGTTAAACAGTCTTTGATTCCCCAGTAGGAAAATTTAATGGACAAGGTTTTTGTTTAAAGTTACTTTTCATTGAGGAATATATTAATGAGACTAACAAAAAACATAAGAAAATATACTTACTTCTCATGTAGACATTCATCTTTTACAAACTCATATTTTCTCCAAACAATGAATATTCAGGATGATTTTTTTTCACCTTAAGAGCGCTATAACCAACTTAGAGAGAATCAAATAATCCACAAAAGATGAACTATATATTTCCCATGTCTTTAAATATTAACTAAAACCAAAACGTTTAGTATAAGATCAGACAATCCCCTAAAAAGATAAACTTTTACATAAAGAAAAACAACTCTTAACCTCCAAAATTTGTCTAACCAAACCCAATGTTCAACGAAGACCATTTGATAAACAAATTGTCCATAAAATTTTTCAAAGTAAACCAAACTAAGATTGAAACCCAAATATTTTATGGATTTAATCACATAGTCTTCCAAGGTACAAATTAACATTTATCTCCAAATAACATCAGTTTCTCTTGAAGTCTCATATTGAAAAGTAATTAACCTAATCACATATCCTCCATGATAGGTTAATAATTTCCATAGATGACCCAAAATACACTTACTCTTGATTCATAAAATCATCTAACTAAAAAGAATTAGTCAAACTAACCAGGGACTTCACGTAGTCCAGTGGTAGGCGATAAATACCAGTTGCAATTTGGTTGTGGGTTCGATTCCCGCAGCTTCGTCCGACGCGACGGGTTGTCACACGATCTGTGTGTTGTCCCTTTTAAAGAACTATATAATTTTATAACATTCATCAAAAAGTGATAAATTCATAAAAAATAACCATAACATATTTTAACCACAAAGGTTATCTAATAACTTCCATTTTGCAACACAAAATGTATTAACCAGTAATTGCCTCAAATTCAAGGATCATATAAACCCAAATGGTTCTTTATAACTATATCCACAAAAGAAAGGATAATTATTCCTTGAAAAAAAATTTCGTGTATCAAACATCAGGGTTACTATAAAAAGTCTTCTAATGTAACCCCATCATCAAAAGAGACTTAATACATCTAGGAATTTCACCATCCTAAAATCTACCATAACTCTTGAATCCCTTATATGATGACTTCTTACTCATTCAACATTCTTCATGATCCATTATCCATTCCTTTTCAACATATTCTGAAATACTTCTTTCCTACAAACAAAATCATGAATCATATCCTAAGATTCCAATAATTGGAAAACATATGTTAAGAAATAATCCATACCTTTCGTTCTTCATTGTGAGTTTCTTCATCCTCAATCAGAATGGCATTAGGTGTTGGTAAATGGATATTTGTACGATCTTGGTGACCCCATTCCCGAAACTTCTTCGTAGGACATGTGTTTTCATAATGACCATGCACACCACATTTAAAACATTCAATTGATCCTTCATAAAGAACTTCTTTCCCTTTCCTAGAGTCAACTAGATGCTTCCTTTTTCCATGGCAGGTTCTTGATTTATGACCTTCATTTCCACATCTATAGCATCTTTCTGTCCCATTGAAACATTTTCCTATGTTTTTCTTTCCACATATTTGACACATAGGTTTTTGAACATACTTACCTTTATGATTATTACCTGAACTTCCGTATGGATTTGTTTCTCGCATATACGATGCCTTATAAAAATCACTAAGGTTCAGGTGGTCAATCATGACTCCAGATAGTTGGTTTAGGATAACCACAAGAGTTATCATTGTAGCTCCCATATCATTCAGCTGTTCTTTCATAAAACCGTCACAGTTTTCTTCAAATCAACTCTTACTTTGGGGCCTGCTAGATCCAGCCATTTACTAAAACCAAAAAGTTCAGAGTGAGTATATCAGTAAAATCATCAAATAAAGAAAAATAGGAAGATAAACACCAAGATATACTTATCCAAGTTATCTCAAACTCATTCTATCTTTCAAAAAAAAAGCGATGACTCCATATAATATAATAACCATTGTGGTTATACAAAATTTGTCACTTTTTCTTAAACAACACTCTAACCTATAAAGTTATCTAAACCGACCTCTGATACCAACTATAAGGACACGACCTTAATCATTACATAATCTTGAATTAAATGAATAATTCACTTTGAGGATCTTTTTAGGTTTAGAGTTTTAGAGATTTAGGCCATAACTATTACATTACAACATGAATATTACAAGAAGACACTACTACTCAGTATCCATTTTTTTCATAAAATAAAAACTCCTAAAAATAAACATGTCTAGTTCTATGTTTTAGATAGCTTGACTTTTCCTTGATCCCATCCTTGACACTATTCATCTTTAAGTCCTATGGAAAACATTTCAAAAACTTGGGATGAGCATAAAAGGCTCAGTAAGGGTTATAAAACAGTGAATGAAAAAATTTGTTCATAAATACATACAAAACATGAAATCTTTTACTTACCTCATGAAATCATAAGATTTATGAATGAAACATAGAAATCATAAATCATAAAGGTAACTTGCGGCATCCATACCATAATTACATTATAGCTATAACAGTTACATAGGGAGTTACTTTGGAATACCCATCACAGTATATTCCCTAAATCTCTTAGGAGAAACATTCACATTTACCTCCGTCATGTTACCCAATGCATTGGAGAGCTATCTCGGGCTCACCCGCCCTAGGTTTATCACGGAACCACCCGTATACATAAACAATGCCCAATAACCATAACATAATCATAACATATAACACATGTATAAAGGATAGAGAACATTTCCACATTCCAACATATCAAATCAATATATTTAAATAAACAATGTTTAATCAAATCATTTTCAAAACCTTTTAAAAATAGATTTTTGAATCAAAGTGTCCCATACCACTTTGAAGATTTTAAATGAATTATCATTTGAAAACATTAATGTCCATATAAATAAATCCTAAAACCCATTTTTAAAACATGGACATTAATTAGAAATATTTATAAGAATAGATCTTTAAAACATTTAAAACGATATTTTAGTTAAAGAGTTTTTAACAAAAAGAGGGATGCTTCAATACAATTAATTGAAGAATAAATTTTAATCAGAACATTATAATATCATGAGAATAAAGGGATTCATGATATAATATTTCAAAGGACAATATATACACCATATAAGAGTGATTTGGTGCATAACAACAATGAAGTCTCAATGGAAATGTAAATTGAGATAAAATCCCTTATAAAGATGGAAATCTTAAATTAAGGATAAATCAATCTCAGAATTATGTGTGACACATATAAATACACCCAATGTAAGTAGATATTAAGTGTAAAACAATACGAGGTCATTCACACATATTCATAGGATGACATAAATAAAAAAAATATCAACCCAAAGAATGGAAATTGGGTTAAGGAGTTCCCTTACCGATTTGGTAACTTACAAAACATATGACACTTGAAAGAAGGATCATAAAATTAAGATGTAAATACTCATAAATGAGAGTATATTACACAAAGATTACAATCATGGGCAGTAAATACACCACACAAAGAAAATAGTGGCAAGTATAGCATGAATCTCACAAGAATAAAAAATAAGACGAAACCCTTTATTACGTTGTAATCAACTGAGTCGTATGACAAAAAGTTAATAACCACCAAATGAATCACAGAATACCATGATTATAATGAGAATCATGATAATATATATAAAATTTCAGTACACAATACACCACATGTAATGAATAAGTGGCGAACAATGGAAATCTCACGGGATTAAAAGTGAGATAAGAAAATCCCTTACAAAAATTCGGGAGCCTAACAGCGCCACATAAAAATTCTTAAAATGAATTGATGAGAGTAAGAGGGGGGTCTCTCATAATCTGAAAATACAAATTAAAGTATGATGAATTTAAAAGAACATCCTCCAACATAAGAACATGGAGCATAAATGAAATGACATAAAAGAGAGTGCTTGAAAAGAAAGAGAGAGGTCAGATCCCTTACCTCGTGTCCGACTTGACTCGATCGTTCTTTAATATCATGAATAACAACCTAAAGTTAATTTATACTTGCTTAAGAACCCTTTTAAAGTTTATTATTCATTTTATACCACTTATTAACATGTTATAAACATTATGTAATCATTTAAGTTAATAATGTTCATTTTGTCGATATTTGGTACTTGAGTCAAAAATGGACTTCTTATAATTTCATGTTGTTCATGTTGTCAAAGGTTAATTATATCCATAATGATATTAATTATTTATATATCATATATATCATATATATCTAGTATATACATGTATTTATAATAGTACATCACATTTAGAGGTAAGAAATGAAATGCACCGTTCATGGAGACGGTAAGCCGTGCGTACGCATGAACGCTACTTTCATTTCTATTTATTATTTTAATGGAATTAAAACATAATGATACATAGGTATATTATAATTCCAGTATAATATAATATATAATATCATTAACTTCATCCTTTATACATCCCACATAAGGCATTAACGAATCACATCACTTTGAGGGGGCAGTAGTCCGCACTTCCTCAAATGAGATTATCGTATTTACCCACTATGGAAACCATAAAGGATTGATATAAAAGGGTAATACAGAAGAATAAAGAAATCATAAACATAATATGTATCATATATAAATACAGTTCCATCATAATGGCCACCATGAGAGGCGGTAAGATGTAATTGAACAATCATCGTTTCGTGAGGTGTCAGTTTTCCATCCACAGAAACATTATGTTCTTCATCCATTAGATGGAGGTGTGTGTAAGTTTAGTTAAAATAATTATAATAAAAACATACTAGTATATTGAGGATACTGGTGTTGTTAGAAAATAAAATAAATAAAAAGATTTTAGGGGTTGGAGAAGAAAAATAAAAGAAAACAATTTAAGAGAAACTGTTACCTTTAATTTAGGAAACTTCCTTTGGTTTAAACCAAAAGGACTTCTTAAGTGCCTTCTGCCTAATGTAAAGATTCTAGGAGGAGGAGAGGGATGTAGGGAGCTTAATTGGGCAGAGTTTGGATGAGAAAAATGGCTTGAGAGGTGTGAGTAATTGCATAGAAGTGGTCTCTTTTTATAAGGGAGAGGAGGGGCTCTTTAGGAAAGAGCGAAAATATTATTTTATAATATAATGATATTTGGTTTCTAATGGTCCAAAAATCATTATGGTCGAAGATAAGATGACTCATAACCGAAATAAAATCATCCAATCAGAATTGGACATGTTTTGGATAATATTTTAATCATTTTAATCTTATTTATTTTAATCATTTATTAATGTGGTAAATACTGTATCATTATTGTGTCATTAATAATTTAATTTATTTGAGGTCTAAAAATTTTAAAAAAATACTATCATGTAGGAAATATTTTTAGCTTTTCGATTAATATTTATAGTTGAAAATAGGACTATATATCACCATATAAAAATTAATTACTAAACGATTTTTGTTAATGTCAATTTTGCCATTACATTAAATTAATTAACCTAAATTGTCATTTTCACTCCCAAGTGGATCAATGGGGTCCCAAAATCGACCCAATGATGCCCATGGTCGGCCATGACTCAACCAATAAGGCTTGGACAAGTGTTAAAATAATTTTGAATTATTATCATATTCTTTTCTCCTTGAATTACCCTATTTACCTTTAACCGCGGTAAATAAAAGTCAAAAGTTACTATTCACCAAAAATTATATTCATCTTATTGAACCATATTTTACTTCTTGATAACAACCATGTATGTCGGATTTTTGAAATTCAATTCACAGAAGTGGTAAAATTACATTTAAATGAAAAGTCAGTTTTTTTAACTACCACTAAGTGGTGTCACTATTCATCTAAAATTGAAGTTTTTCAGAAAAATACCAAAAATTCAGCCTAAGATATATTTGATATTCTGAATTAAAAAATGATTTCTATTTTTCCAAATTCAAAACATGGAAGTGGCATTAATTAATTAAAAAAATTAATTCTCGCTGTTAAAACAAATAGCGTGTTTTTAAGAAATAATAACTATCAAAAGATTGATACTTGATTATGTCCAATTTCAAAGTGAAATTAATTCCAATGACCAAAATTGGATTAAATGGTAAAAATATATTTTAATTTCACTTTAAAACCAATTAAAAAAATAATCTAACCATATAAATAAATTAGATTAAAAATTACTTTTGAATGAAAATACAATATTTTTCACTATTCATTTAAAAAAACAAACTTTATCGGAAAAATTCCAAAAAATTGCACAAAGTAAATTTTGATGTCCCCATTCTAAAGAAGGATTTTATTTGGTCAATTAGAATGTATTAAAGTGACCAAAACTAGATTTAAAAATGGTTCTCCATTAAAAGGAGGTAAATCGTCCTTTTAATGTAAATTATGCTTAAAATTAGATTCATTCATATATTAAGCCTCTAACTTTTATTAAATAAATATAAATACATGTATAATCATATTATAGTTAGTTTTGTTCATTCCCGCCAATACAACGGCTAGGAGTTAACTACCATTTAAAATAATAATATTATATTATTAGTGTGCAACTTAAGATTCCAAAGAAACCCATTGTTGCGTATCGGGTATGCTATCGAACATAGAAACCCCTTTTAACCTAAAATTAATATTTTATTCATAAATATTAATAAATATAAAAATCTCTTATTCTTCATTTACCTGGGATGTTACAGTCTCCACTGTGCAATGTGATTCTTTCTACATGATCTTCCTTAAACCAAGATTATATAAACGAATTGAATGAATTAATATGATATATATTATACTAATACCATTATGTAAATTATGTATCTATAACCTAAAAAGAGGAATAAGAATTTATTCGACAAAACATGCATAAGAACATAAAGCAATAAACACCTGAGTAACAAGTAGCAATGAAATATTACTAATAAGAAGATAAGAAAATGACAATATATGATATCAAAACAATGAATATGATTCTGGAATAAGTCAATGAAACTGTTTAAATCATTATACAAGAGGTTCAGATACTTACAAATCATATCGGACCTATGGTAAGGGAAAATCTCAAAATCTCATTTTTATCCGAGGTTGTTTATACTTCGGTATTTGCTGAGGCATATTTATCATCCACATCCATGTTTCCTCAATATATAATATTATTTCTATCCTCCCACAATTTTTTAAATCGAATTTTACCTGTTGGTGAATTTTAAGTAAAATATATGAAAGGAATCTTTTGTCGTTTTCAGTACGAGGTACTTTTTTGATTTTTCCTGCCAAAGTATGAGAAAAATGTTTATTTTTAACTTATACAGCATGAATGGATTTTTATGATTTCATAGAACATTATTTCCATGAATCTTCCTTTACAAGTTTTCAAGTTTATTTTCAATTAACTTCTTTTAGTTAAAAATTTTATGACATGTTGAGAAAGGAAAAATGTTTTTGAAGAAGAAAGGATATTTTCCTCAGGAATGGAGTTCAAGTGTTTTATCAAAATTATTTTCTATATAAGATAATATAGGGTTATGTTTCCTTACCTATTATTACATTTATTTTATTATTTTATGATGGAGTTATTTTTATGAAGCCCTTTTATCTTATATAGATTATGTTATGATGGCATGATGTTTAAGAATCCCATTTTTATTACATGGGTTATGCTATGATGTATGATTTATGATTTTGTAGAACACACAATAATGGTTTCATTATGAGATGGGTGGGACCTATATCTCCCTCCAATGTATTGGGTAAAGATTTATATCTCATGAGATAGACATGGATGTAACAGCAAGTTAATCTGGTTCAGTGATACAGGATTTGAACGAGGAGTGAACTCGGTTCAGTAATAGAATTTGTCTGCTATGATGGTCTTGGCAATGAGTCTTGACTAATATGAAATGATTTTCTATGATTATATGTGTATGCCAAAAAGTTTCATGCTTTAAGTTATGATTATTGGGATTACATTTCACTACTATGATTTATCCCATGTCAGGATATTATGATCTCTTTTGCAGGTTAAGATTTTCAAAATGTTATGTTCTTATGAATATGGTATGATTGATATTTCCTTTGTTTACCCTTACTGAGCATTTGAGCTCACCCTTTTGTATGTTTTATTTTCCCCAGGTCAAGAAGAAGAGTATTAAGTAGGATATTCCAAAAGGGACTCTAGATATGATGAAATAAATGGGAGACAATATAGATGATTTATGAACCAGTTGTTTATGTTCCCCAGTTTCTAAAGACACTATACCTATACGGTCCTATCATGGTTCTGTTATGTGTTGTAATAAGTATGCTTGAATTCTGAAGTAATAACCATATATGTAAAGTATGGGTCGTTATACCCTATGTCTGGACACACCAGGGAAAGAAGGATTGGGTGGATTTGAATAAAAAAATCTAGAGGCGGCAACCATGAGAAAATATAATTTATTGTGTTCTGGGAAAGTAGCATGGTTTGTCCGCACAATTTATTAAACCGTGTGGAAACCGTGCGAAATACACTGGGACCAACCACAAGGTCACCCCTAATTGAGCACACGACCATGCACCAACCATTCGGTAGGTTTTATACCTACTGCACAGTCACCTAGGATTGACCACACTGTTTATCAAATCGTATTCCAACCATGTGTATGGAGCATCAAATCCAAAACTCCAATGTTTTCTCTAAAAAAACCCAAACAAACCAAAGATCAAACATATGGGAAAACAGGATAAATAAATATAAGGAAAAAAATTCAATTTTTAACCCCCATCACACCCATAACTTGAGAAAAGGACCGGGATTTCAAAAGAATAAGAACTTAATATATGAAAAGAAAAATTGGGTGTACGATTAAGAGTCATCCAATTATACTAATCAGAGAAAAACTATGCCAATTGATGCCTATAGAAGCATGAAAGTTATGATGGACTGTTTTATAGTCCATATAAGTAATCATAAACTAGAAACATAGTGTTTAGAGTGTATTTTAACAAATATTATAGATATGGGAAATAAAATAAGAAAATATCACTCTTTCAATAAAACTACTAGAAAAGTTTCAATCCTCCACCATTTTAAATTAATCTATTTCAACCCTATATAAGATATTAAAAATGAAAAATTCAAGAACACTCCATCAAGAGTATGATGAAACAACTCATGGAGTCATAGGTTAGTCATCAATATACTCCCTCCACCTGGGGATCATAACTTATGGATCATAAAGGACAGTTTGTCCAGCCAACATCTACTCTCATTAACTAGGTATTCTGAGTCTTGGGTAATCTTACAACCTAATAAATTCCAAATTCCAATGAATATGAATGTTCTAATAAGTTTAAAAGTTCTATAGATGTCAAATGTAATAATGCAACCTCACTGGAAGGTGAATCTTGATGTTAATGGTCTAAGGAGCTGCATAAACTAGCATAGTGGAATAACATGAAGAACAACCTAAGAAGACACTCTTCATTATGAAAAAAATGAAATCCATATTAGATGTTATAAATCAACACTAAAATACCTTCCCTATACGGACTAAATCACCAAATACAATTATTGAAGAATCATTGATATAGGAAATCCTAGAGATAATAAAAATAGTGATGATTAAAATCCCTTTTCTAGAATCCATCCTCTATATACCATGGTATGATAAATATATCAGGGATATGTAAACTAAGAATATTATATTTAATGTCAATGAAAATGAATATTTAGGTAAAAATGTTTCTACAAATGTAAATCCATAGATAACTTTGAAATTAACATATCCAATTACCTTTAATATCCATTTCTTTATTGATGATCCTAATTTATATATTTCATTATTTTATTTAGAAGTATAAATTAATTCAATGCCTTTTATTATATATTTTTACCAATATATAGGTGATCTTAAACCCACTATAGATGTTTTTATACATCCCAATTGAACTATAGCCTTCCCAGTATCTGTTCTAGATGATGTTATTGTAAGTGTTCATGTAATTCATTTATTTAATAACTTCTACATTATAGATGTGGATTAAGGATGAGTTAAATATAACTATATTAAAAGTATTAGTATCCTATTCCTTAATACTTCCATGATAATAAAAAATGTTAATGAAGAAACTCTATCAACAATTTTTTAACCAAATGCATAATTTTTTCCTTTTAGATAGAATTAAATTTCCTATAAAGAAAAATATGTTTTTACATTAAACCATCTTGAATTTTATTTTTTATTTGGGGAATAAATTGAAATATTTTATTATATAATTATATTTGTAGATGCATTAAAAAAACTGGTCCCTATTGATGATTTTTTAAACGATCTTAATCAATATATAGTTTTTTATTCTTGATAGATTAATGAAATTGATGAAGTTTATATTCCTGATTCTATAAAAAACTACTAATTCTTCTATAATAAATTTATATGTTTACAAAATGGATATTATTGATGTAAAATCATATTTTTTATACCCACTAAGTGGAACTGAAACAACTCCCTTAAAATAAGAAATATGATTTTCTTATTTTAAATAAGAAAGTGATTGTTATAATTTCAAATAATACAATCTCCAAAGAAGATTATAAAATTTTATAATTTCTTAAATAGAATTAAATATAATTATATTTTATACTAGGGGAAATTATAACATTTAGTAATACCATATTTATACACTAGATATTTCTTGAAAATGTGTCATCACTAGTGAGACATCCCAAAATAATGATCAATACAACCATTCTGGTTGTTTAAAAAAACAAATTATTCAAAGAAAGAATAATTATTCATATTCTAGAACCCAAATGGTAGAGGCACATTTAAATTATTACTAAGGAAAATTTACACGATGTCATATGAAATGATAATAATTAATTAGTTCCCATAATAATTCAAAATAACTATTTAGATTTCATTTATTATAGTAAATTGAACCATGAAACCAAGTAAAACCACATTCCCATTCCCTTTGTAGAATAAATGAAATGGATACTACTGGGGAAGCATCACTATTATTTCAATTATAGAATTTATGGGTACATAAGTTACTACTACATTGAAGAACAAAGAAAATAAAAAAATCATATCTCCGATTAGTTTGTGTTTCTACGAAAGTATATCGTTAGGTGTTTTCAAATTCCCATGTACCTTTCAACTCTACATGGTATATTCTATGAGATATTTTAAATCTTCATAGATTAATTTTAGGATTATTTTACTATTTATTAAACATGACTCCAAAGCTTCCTTTAATGAATGGGAATTTTTTTAAAGAGAATAATTGAAAAATACACACTTTAAAATATTGAATACTTCTATTTCATGGTATGGAAAGGAATGATTTTAGGAAAAAATAGTGCAAAAAAATTTTTTAACATCATTTTTTTATTTTTTATGTCAGTTTTTAGATAATGTTATTAAAGGCGACGTTATAAATATTGTTTTTTTACATCGGTTGTAAAATAACTGATGTTGTAAATTTATAATGGAACCAATTTTTTACGTTGGTTATTTAAAAAATGGCGTAATAAACTATATACCATGTCAGTTATTAAATAACAGATGTAAAAAAGAACAATTCCGATGCATTTTTTATGTCTGTTATTTAATAAATGATGTAAAAAAAATACCACGTTGGTTATAAAATAAAATAAATAAAAAACAATGATTCCAAGGCATTTTTTACCTTGGTTATTTAATAACCGACATAAAAAACATCATATCACATCAGTTATTAATTAACTGACGTACAAAATCATGGTTCTAAATCATTTTTTATGTCGATTATTTAATAAATGACGTAAAAAACATTATACCATGTCAGTTTTTAGATTACCAACATGGGAAACCATTATCTGATTCATTTTTTACATTAGTTATAAAGTAACCGACGTAAAAACATTTTTTTGAAAAATCGTGAAACCATTCATCTACATTACCGAAGAAAACATGAAATAAGAAAAACCAGACCAGAACCAAACTAGAAAAACAAGATCAACTAGACTAAAATAATAAGAACCATCAACAAAATTAAACCTTCACATTTATAACATTTAAAACTTAAAATATCAACTAAAAACAAACCTAAATCCAACCAAACAACTACTAAATACAAATTTTCAATTATAACATTCAAAGTTACATTTTACACTAAAAAAAAACTAAAATATAATCAAACCTGTAAAATAATTTGACCATTCCAATTGTAAGTATTTGAACTTTTGAGCACTATAAGTTTGAGTCTCATAAAATAGCTAAAAATTAAAATAAAGTAGTTAAAATGTATAATGAATAAATCAAATGAAATATTATGGAATAGTTTATTATGAAATATAACCTTATCAGACTTAAAAATTATTCCAGTTGTAATTATTTAATACATAAATCTTAATATATAATATCCGCATCCGATGACACCTTTTTGTTTATGAAATTTCTGTTTAAATTAGTTTGTCAATTCAAAATATCATTTTTATGAAATACATCCAAAATGTATAAATTATAAATGGATATTTACCTTTACTTTTTCATATTTGATCTTGGAACTCTTTTTCTTTGTGGTTTTTTGAAAGTAGGACCATCCCCTGTTAGAAAATAATATGAATGAGATAAATTTAAAATTACTTATAATATAAACAACTATTAAGAAATTGAAACATACTTTTCCAATATATTCTTAAAATTTTCACGCACATCGCCATGGAGAGAGAATATCAAATAAAGTGTTTTCTACCTTGGAGAAAAAACACCTAACATCTAATGGTCTCTGATATAAAAGAAAATTTATGATTAGTCATTTTTATGTTAAATGATGAATAAAACATTGTGAGATATATGTTTCATACCTCTCTCAAAAAGGAATCAACCAACACTATGTGATTATATTCCTTTAAAATATTTCAGCAATATAAATTGTTCTTTATTCCTCATCCAATGCATGCACTTAAGGGGAAATAAAATGTGGGTCCATGAATCCATATAAATTTGTCTGCTCATTCTTCTCAAAATTTTTATAAATATAAATAATACAAAATAGACATTAGTATACATTTTTAATAAATTTAACGTAGGGAAAGAATTGTGTTATGACTTACATGGAAAAAATTTTCACCATGTTGATGCCCTAATAATCTCCAGTAACAAGCTCCATGATATCATTTTTCATAATCCCCATATCTATTGAATTTCAACAAAATGAGATTCCTTTGGGAATGTATAATGAGCGACAAAAAAATTTCAATATCTTGAAAATCTGTCAAGACTGTTAGAATCTATATCTAATTTTATTGCCATTTTTCTTTGTTGTTGCCTATAAAATATTTTTTACCTTTAATGTATTCTTGTTAATAAATATATAAATATATTAACTTAAATATTTTAAAACAAATTTAATAAAAAAATAAAATAAAATACATAACATACACATACCTCTATAGTAATGGGTTGGAGATGTTTGGATGACCAAACTAAAAAGTGGGTGATACTTTATCCAACAATCATCACCTCATATGTAGGTAACAACACTTGAGATGATATATCTATAATATTTGTACAGTGACCCTATGATTATCTACCTCTAACTGTTGATAATGAACTATATTTACTATATTATATATCTTCCCATATGCAACTATATGATGGTGAGGATCATCAACATACAACTCATAATAACTAGGAAGCTGTGGAGAATGGGGTGTAGGAGTAAGATAAAAAATGGTGTCCAAAGGATGAGGTGGAAGATAAATAATGGGTCTGGAGGTGGGGGAGTGGGAGATGCTTGTGGAGGTGGAGGGTAAAAAATGGGGGTCTGCAGGTAGAGGTGGAGGAGTGGGAGCTGCAATATGAAATTGTCTTTGCATGTATAAAAATATATACTGTACCAATGATAAGATATTTTATGCCATAATCACATTAATATTATGAACTTCAGCATCAAAATATTCTATTTTTTTTATAAATACCCTCAATGGAAGAGGATAAAGAACGTGGAAACACTTTTCTTACCGATACACCCGTCGAGTATCCTCATACACGACCTGGGTGTTCAGGTTTTCCCAATGCTGCATATATAATATATTTCCTCCCAGAAGCTGTAAAACCCCCATCTGCTCTACTCCTCAATATAATCTTGTATGAATTAATTGAAAAATTCTTTAATGTTTAATAATATATAAAAAATAGAATTAACATAAATAAATAAAATAAATATCTTACAATATTCTCAGCTACGATCTTTGATTCTTCCATAAGATATTTACACTTTTTTTCCATCTAAGACCTCTTCCATTTTTCATGTTTAGATGGAGGGGATGGATGGATAACCTCTCTAGAGCTTGAAGGCTCATCTATAAGTATTTGTAATTTTTTTGTCATCATTTTTTCTTCCAATAAAGTATACCCTCCCCGAGATAAATTATGAGGGTATAGATTTTTATATTGGATATCCTGATGAGATCTCCTTGTTTGTTGTAAATTAATAATAATAAATCATTAAAAAATCATTAATAATATCATTAATATAAGAAAAATTATAAAACTTTACATTGAACTTACCAAAAATGATTCTTTTCTTCTACTTTTAACAAATTATTTCCATTTTTATTCATCTATAAAAGGATATATATGACATGGATTGTAATTTTTCCTATGAAAAAATGAAATCATATGTGAGGGTTGATTTGAAATCCCTCCATCTCCTAGCATCCATCGATAAACATTTCTTCTTGACACCTCGAGTGTTAGGAATATCAATTTTCATATGATAAATAATAAAGAAAACATAGTATACTATAAATTTTTTAATATTAGTCAAAAAATAGAAAAAGATCATACCAAAATTGTGTCCCACAACTGATATAGTGTCAATTGTTCGATAATTTTTCAATCATTATACAAAATTCTTACTTTTATTTTACCTTGAGTTTATACAAAACACTTAAAATAGTTTTCATTTGGACCTCTAGGAATATCATTCTCATCAAACTCTATGACAACCATCTGGTACTGGAATGAGAAAGTGATAGTTTTGGTAAACGTGTGCTACCAAATTTACCAACTCTTGGACTCTTATTTTTTGTTGTGGGAGCACATTAATAAGATTGGCGAACATTATGAAGATCATGTGAATGTTCCTACCCAGACGTATGATCATGATGCTCATCTCCAGAATTATGTGGTTGATCAACTGATTGATCTGTAATTATTCATCAAATCAAAAAAGAAAACATTAGTTTAAAAATATAAAAATTCAAATATTACAATACTAATGTAAACAAAAAATGAAAAACTTAACTATGTTAAGTAATAGTAAATATGTTAAACAGAACAAAACAAAACTAAAATAAATAAAAATTCATACTTATTAGTTTTAATACACGTTTTAATAATAAAAAAATTTACAATAACTAACATTTTATGAAATTAATAAATGTAAATGAGAAATAAAAATATGTTACCTGTAATATCAGGAATGTAAAAATGGATTGTTTTCCCAAATTACTTCATCATGATCATTATTTATGGAAAACACTATGTCAACAACATGATCATCATTATTTTCTTTTTGTCTTTCCATGGAAGTAGGGATCTCACATAAATCCCAATCTTCATCAATTTGATCATCACCAATAAATTGTTTTTTTCCTTTTAAAACAGTAGACCACTGCATATCTAATTGATCAAAAACATAGAAAATCTATTTTTCCCATGTTTCCATTATAAAAAAATCAGCTATGTCTTCCAATCTATTCAGATTAACAACTGTCAACCCAAATTCATCGTGAATGATACTATTTTTTCTGATAAACCATTTGGTGTTTAAAACATAAACTTTAGTTTTATAGTAATCAACCTACCATATTTCTTTAATGACTCCATAATATGAAATTTATTTAAAAATTGGGGTTTTCTCTTTAGAACTTGAAAAATGCATTGCTTCTTTAACAACAATACCCCACTGTTCTGAACTGCACTTTTGTTATCCTAATCTTTCGTATGAAATGTATATCTATTAAATTTATACCTGAACCATGTTATGACATTTAAAATTGGACCACCCACTAACCATCTTAATGTCTCTGATGCATCTTTATACCTGGACCATGTTATGAAATTTAAAATTAAACCACCCACTAACCATCTTAATGTCTTTGATGCATCTGATCTACCATGAAAGGTCTTTTTAAACCATGGGGAAAATGTTTTTTTATGCTCATTAAAAATCTACATTTCTTTCTTCTTTGGATGGCATTGTTTCAACTCATTAATATTCAATGTGATATAAAATTTCTAATTATCAATGTTATTCAAGATTTATAAATTCACCTTATTTATTTGTTTAGCTGAGAACAATTTAAATTTAAAGAAAAAATCCCCTTTCCCTCATTTTTAACTCATTCATGGAAAGTTGAAGGAAAACCAATGTGCTTCTTCATGGACAAGTAACTCATAACAAACTCCATAACTTTATCAGAAATATGCTTTTCAACAGTGGAGGCTTCAAGTCGATATGGATTCTTAACACACCCCTTCAAGATTTTTATATACCTTTCAAAAGGATACACCCAACGAATATATATAAGTCCATCAAGATTTATTTCTCTAACCATATGAACCATTAAATTCACCATTATATCAAAAAAATATGGAGGAAAATAAATTTTTAATTGACTATGTATATAAATTGAATCCTTTTCCAAAATGTTCAATGAATCCACATTAATCACCTTATTACAAATTTAAATGAAAAATAAGATTCTTTAATGATATTTTTTCTGACACGGATGGGAAATATTCCACACAATGAAACAGGTATAAGTTGTTGCATTATGATGTGATAATCATGAGATATCATACCTATCAACTTCAAATTCTTTAATGAGACAAATTTTTTTACATTTTAAGAATAAACTTGCAGTACTTTGATATCTTGATGACACTGACAAAAGCTAATTTTCTCTCTCTTGGATAATGAATGAAAAGCTGGGGGAAGAAATGTTCTCCTTCCATCATGATTGGGAGCTAACTATAAATGTATTCCCATTGATAGTATGACTAATCTTGCATTCAATCCATCTTTATCCTTTCCTTTAATATCTAACAATGTTTTAATGAAATAGTCACATATATTATTCTCCACGTGCATGACATCAATATTATTTTTTACTTCATGATATCTACAATATGGTAGCTCAAAAAATATTGATCTTTTCTTCCAAATATGTCTATCATTACCAGGTTTATGTGCCTTTCCCAATGTCACATCCAAGTTTTGTACCCTCTCAAAATACTCATTAGTGGATAAAGGTTTTGGAGCAATATCAAATTCTTGTGATCCATTGAATTCTTTTTTTAGTCTTATATAAGAGTGATCGATAGGCAAAAACATTCGATGACCCATGCATACTATTTTTCTCCCATGATGAAATTGACAACATGAAGTCTGTTGTTTGAAATTTGGACATGCTTTTTTCCCCTTAATAGTGTATCCAGAAAAATTTCTATACACTGGGAAGTCATTTACAGTGAACATAAGCATTGCATTCAATTAAAAATATTACAGCTTATAATAATCATACACCCTAATACCATCCTCCCATAAAAGTTTCAAATCATCAGTCAATGGTGATAAGAAAACATCAATATCATTTCTGGGTTGCTTTAGACCAAGGATCATTATACTCAACAAGAAATATTTGCGCTTCATACAAACTTCAGTAGATAGGTTGTAAATTACCAATAAAATAGGCCATGAACTATGTGTGCTACCGAGGATTCAATATGGATTCATTCTATCTATGCACAACCCAAGTCTGAGATTTCTAATTTCATTTCCAAATGTAGGATACTGCACATCAATTTTTTTCCATTGTAGACAATCAGCTGGTTGATGTATTTTTCCATCACATATCTGCTCATCAGCATGCCATCTTATCCTTTTTTCATCATGTGAATTAGAAAATAAACATTTCAAATGAGGAATTATTTGAAGATACCAAAATACCTTGGTAGGGATCTCTATAATCTATACATCAACCTATGATTTTTCTTTCAACTATATCATGATGTCCCACATTTAGGAAAATCTGTTAGAAATTAATATTCCTTCCTATATATTATATAGTCATTCAAACTAGAATGTGTTTTTATGTAACCAAAAACCATTTAGAATTATATTTTCTTGGAATTATAATGTGAATCTCAAAGATCGTTGTCTTTTAGAGGAATGTTTTTCAACAATTATAGATGCTCTGTAAAACTCATGTCACTCCATCCAGGTTTGGCCTTCAGGTTAATCAATCTTAACACTATCGATAAAACTGTAAAATCTGTACAACTAAGATACAATGGTTTTTCAGCATCAACATATAGATTCTCAACTGTCGGTTCTAACTCAATTTGTTTTGCTGCAATATCATGAATCACTTCTTCAATTTTATCAGAGTTACCATCTTGAAAATAATCATCATCAGTAGATATGAAATTCTCTCCTGTTTCACCATACCAAATACAAGGGCTATAACTCAGATTAAAACCATGAGAAATCCGATGATATTTGATCTCTCTACTTTTAAACTTCATCATATTCAAACATTTCAGGCATGGATAGAAAAACACTTCATTTCTTGGAACATTTCGTTTAGAAAATTCCAAAAAGGCATCAACACCTTCCTCATATTCATTACTCATTCGATGTGCCAGAATCCTATATTGACTCATTATTATCTATAAAAAATATCAAAATTATACATCTTATTTTGATAAGAAAATTTTATTTTTATATGAAATATATCATAATTTGAATGTAAAAAATTGAAATATAAAACAATTATATGCATATTCGAAAAAGATATGCATGGAAATAATTTTAAAAATAAAATATAGTTAGATATAACAATTTTATATTTATATAAAATATGACATAATTTGAAAGTAACACAATTTTTAAATATAATATAAAAAAATATATGCGTATTTTAAAATTATATTAGACTCAATGTACATGACTCGAGAGGAACCTAGTTTGTCTTGGGAAGGTGGTTCAAATATCCTATTCAAGGTATGTAGATAATTTTTTCTGGGGGATACTTAGCTAATAATAAATAGTTAACAAATGTAGTTCTAAATAAATAAGAAACCATGAATCAAGATAATATGTTATAATATATACTAGAAGTCGGCATAAAATATATACTACATAAAACTTGACCATATAGGAAAATAATTAAATAAAAAATTAACCAACTTCTATAAGAAGACTGAGTACACATTCATCACAAAACACTTAGGAAAATATAACTTCTTTTTTTCTATGCCAGAATAACCAAAAAATTTAATGTCTTATATAAAATGAAAAGGGTGTTATGGTATATAACCAATTTCTCCATGATATCTATATGGGGATTTCATATTTAAATATGGAAACAGCTAACAAAAGTAACATAGAGCTTAATTACCAATGATTTCAGATCAAGGATAAGAAAAAATGTGTCAAATAACGATAACATTAAGAAATAATCCAATATATTGAGATATTTTAGAAAAAGAAATCACAAAACGTAAATGTAGGTCATCCATGAAAAATAACGAACGTAATCAAGATGTGTGAGGATTACTTGAATGTTGCGAGTCGATCTGATATATCCAGTGATAACAAATATGAAGAATGATATTGGAAAAATGAGGTTGGAGGGCACGAGTTCGATGAAACATTTCTACGTTTTCTATGAGAGATAGACGACTGATAGGTTGCGCAATTGAAAAATACAGAATGACATGATACGATGCTTGATAAATTTTTTAAAAGGTTCATCGAGTTGGTTATTTAAAAACCGACGTGATAAATTATTATTTTTATTACATTTATTATGTCAGTTATTATATAACCAACGTGATAAACCTATTTTTACATTAGTATTTTATGACTAACATTATAAATATGATCTCTTATGTCGGTTATATAATAACTGAAGTGATAAATCTTGATAGTTAATTTATCACATTGGTTATAATATAACCGACATAAAAAATATATTTATCACATTGGTTATAATATAATTGATGTTATAAATCTAATATCGTCATTTTTATATCAGTTATCTTATAACTGACTTGATAAATCAACTTTTACATCTTTACATGTTGGTTATATATAACCGATGTAAAAAATGCTGATGTGGTAAATTTTTTCTACATTAGTGAAGATGGTATTAAAGTAGATAGTGAAAATATTTAGTTTATCTCTACTATGCCTGACCCTACAACTATGAGACACATTAGATCATTTTTAGGCCATGGTTGGTTTTAAATAAATATTATTATAGGAATTTGAAAAAAATTATACCCCTGACTAACCTACTTAAGAAGAAAATATACATTTCCTTAGATGATTAATTTAGGGATTTTTTGATAAGATGAATAAATTATTAACCCTAGCCCCAATAATCTTCTTGAAAGACTAGAAATACCCCTTTGTTGTTATGTGTGATTATTCTAAAAGAAATAGGTTGTATGCCTTCCCAAAACATTTTTGGGTACTCTTTAGTCATTTTTTACACTTAATAGGACTTATATAAAATGTAAATATGTTTTAAAAATCAATGATAATGTTTTTGTGTCTTGTTTTTTCTTTAGATAAGTTTTGATCGAACATATTAAAAATAATGTAACTATCTATTTTTGTCAAGAATCTTTTAGGTAATATGTCAATAAATATAATGTGAATACATGGATTTTTACATGTATTTTACTTATTTACAACTTTTTCTTATAGAGAAGTGAATAAAATGTTGCGAAAAATATTTTTACAGACCTTATGCACAGATTACCTCAGAGGGATGAGTTGGACCCACTTATTCAATAAAATTTTGATGAACCCTTCCATATAGAGAAATTTTATGAAGCCACAAATTACCCAAGTATGCTTATTTTGTGAATTTGATAATCTCTTAAAAATTAAATCCCTTCTTTACCATGAACCAAACACTTATGTCAAAATATAATTCAAAGTATTGTCTTAGTGATGTTTTTTATTTATGAATGATCTGTAATGATCAAGTAATAAAGAGGTGTATCCCTCAATAATATGTTATTAATGTTATTTTATTATTTCATAAATATATATTTTGAATCTAATTATGAACTTAAAGGACAACCAAAAAACTAATTGGACCTTGATTATTTTTGTCCTCAATATCCTAATAGTCACATGATTTTTTCAAATAGTGTTCAAACATCTAGTTTACTTGATGAATTTACAAAATTTATGAAATATTAAAATAAAAATTAATTATTGGGAAATTTTAGATTTATGGGGTTATATTTCATGGGATAACTTCATGTATCATTTTTATTTTCCTATATATTGTTTTTATTTGACTCTTTCTGAGTGTCTTACTGTAAAATCTACTCAAGCAAATGATTCCAAATGTTTAATTTATTTTTTTTAAAAATAATATCTTATACATTTTTAATTACTTGAAAAATAATAAGTGAACACTATATGAACTTCTACAATGATAACGTGAAAGATCTTATGAGAAAAATATGGATTTCACTACATGTCCTTCACTCTATAACATCCACAAACCAATGAGATCATCAAGGATTCCAAAAGATAGAATAATGTGCTCACTAAGAGGACACTATAACCCACCCATAAATATTTGAGCAATATAAAGGAGGATTAACTGTGGGAAAACAATACTAAATACAAAAACCCATAGATATGTCTCCCTATAGAAATATTTTTGGAAAACCCAGTCACATCCTTGATGTGCTACTATAGAAAGGTGACTGGGTTTTTATGAATGTTATCCTATAGTGTGGAAAATATGGATATTAAATGAAGCTATAAATGATGTAACATGAAGAGTTAGGGGGATTAGTTTATGAGAATTCCCTACCATATAAGGAGAAAGAAAAAAATACATCAAAATCTCATAGAAAAAGATTTTAATATTTTATATATAGAATTGTTTCCCTCCCCAAGGATGAAGCACATGCCAGTTAAATTACTTTTCAAATTTATTAGTCTATATAGAGTGAAAAAAATTCTATTTACTAATTTTTAGATCAATGGATGTAAATTCTTGTTTTTATTAAATGAGCTAAAATACGAAAGTTTTTGAAAATTTTTGTTTACTGCACGGTTCAGTTTTAAATCAAAGATTCAGAATAAATCTTCTCAAGTTGGGTTAGTTTAAAGTGTTCATAACATGCTTGGGTAATGGCTCAAGGAGTTTCCCAGATGACAGTATGGGTTTCGAGAGAACCGAAATAGACAGTGACATTCTCACAAGTTACGCACATTTAGTCAAAACCATGAAGGTCAGCCATGCATAATAAAGTAGGTGTCCAGTAGTGGACGTTTGGTATGCACATAGTATATCAGACTGTGCAAGTCAAACCGTACAGTCTACCCAGTTTAGAGTTTTAGGTTAAAATAATTTAATAAAATTCATAGATGAAAGGAATTTAATTAAATGATATTTTGGGGATTTCTTTTAATTGATTTAATGTTGATATAATTTAATTAAATGATGTTGAGATAGATAAGTTATTTAATTAAATTGAGATGAAAAGAATTAATTTTTTTAAAATTATGATGTGATGAAGTCTTTATTTACACAAACTGAGATGAGAGGAATTTAATTAAATGACTCGTAAATGAGGAGTTGGAGGTTATCATAGAAGGGAAATATTAAATGGGAAAATTTAAATTATGTGAAAATGAAGAGTTTGGGTTTCATTTAATTAAATTTCAGGGAAAGAGAATTTAATTAATTAATGCGAAATGGAGGTTTTATTTAATTAAATTCAAGGTTAAGAAGAATTTAATTATTCATTGAAAAATGGGGGATTATTATTTAATTAAATTAATACTAAGTGAATTTAACTTAATAATGTTGATGAGTTAGAGTTTTTAATTCTATTAAACCGTGTTCAAATAATTTAGTTAAATAACTTGAATTGGATAAATTATTTAATTAAATTCAGTTGGAATAAATTTATTTAAATGATGATTAATGAGGTGTTTGGTTTTTTTAAAATTAAATAATGTTGAGAGAATTTAATTAAATAATAATGAGTTAGAAAATTTATTTAATTAAATTTGGTTAGAAAGGAATTTAATTAAACGATGTGTTAAATATGGATTTTGGGTTTTATTTAATTTAAATCACAGTTGAGTTGAATTTAATTATTTAATGAAAAAATGGTGGTTTAGTTTAATTAATTTGCATTGAGATAATTTAATTAAGTAATTATGTGTTGGAGAAATGATTTAATTAAATTTTTCAGTGAAAAATTTAATTAAATGATGTGTAATTGGATAGTTTTGTGTTCTATCAAAAAATGGTTTTATTAAATGATAATAATAATAATGGTTATTATTATTATGGTTTTATTTAATTAAATTGAGGTTGAAAAATTTAATTAAATGAGGTGAGTTGGAGAATATTATTTAATTAAATTATGTTAGAGAAAATTTAATTAATTGATGTGAATTAGGGGTTTAATTTAATTAAAATTGTTGAGAAGAATTTAATTACATGATGTTTAAATGGTGAGTTTTGGATTTTATCAAAGAGAAATTTTATTAAATGATAATAATAATAATGGTTATTATTATGGAGATTTTATTTAATTAAATTGAGGTTGAATAATTTAAATAAATGAGGTTAGATGGAGAGTTTTAATTAATTATGTTGAGTTAAATGGAATTTAATTAAATGATGTGTAGTGGAGGTTTTATTTAAATAAATTAATGGTTAAGAAAATTTTAATTAATTGATGCGAAATGGGGGTTTTAATTTAATTAAATTGAATGTTGAGAGAATATAATTATATAGACTTTGTTGGAGAATTCATTTAGATAAATTTAGTTGCGGATAATTTATTTAAATAATCTCTAAATGGGATTTTGGAGTTTTCAAATGGGTATAATATTAAAGGGTAATAATAATAATATGAAGATTATTATTATTATTATTATTATATTAATTCCTATATTTTAAATTAGAATTTTATTTTATTTAAGGGGTAAAAGAAAAGGGAGGCTCACCTCTCACATCTCTTACAGGGGGTGAGACACACCCATGGGTGGCACACCACCCTCCTCTCTAGCACCCTCTTCGGGCAGCTATGTCCTCCCAGAGTCTTCACAAAAGTTGTCTGTCTCGTCATGGTAATTCCTTCTCTATATGTTTCATTCTTCACATTAGCCTCCATGGAACTCCTTCAAATGGGTTCCATTGGGCTGAAACCTTGGGTTAAGGATTAACCTTGATTTCTTGTTTCTTCCGATCCTAGGTGGTGTAGAGGATGTCTCGGGACCTGTTGGGTATTATTTCAACAACCGACACCAAATGTATGATGGTTAGGCTTGATTTAGTCTACTTCCATCATTTTTGGATAAGTCTATAAACCAGATAATTGGTTTCACACCCTTTAAATTAGATTATAATGGTGTATTTTAGTTTTGATGAATTAATTAGAGGTGTGTTGGTCCTTTCCGCACTAATTTTGGGTTCCAGTTACTATTTTAGAGTGATTCGTCCAATTCCTAGTACACATGCACAATATTGGGGAAGTGTGTGTGCACGAGCGCATTGCAGTTTGAGTTAGAAAGCATTGGTCTGACCAATTCCATTAGGTAGGGTCATGAACTTTGATTTTATTTGTAAAAATTAAGATTTTTTAATCTAATACTTTTGATAAAGATGACTGAAATATTGAAGAAAATAACTTATTGGTATAAAATGATTTGTTATATTAAAAAAATCATGTTTTTGTAATAAAACCCCTCTAACGGAGGTGCGCTGCCTTCAAGCTAAAAACATAATTTTTAGACTGATATGTTCTTTTGGCTCTCTGGTAGGTGTTTTTCTATTTCCTCCCATACATGTTGATGCACTTGGTTTAAGTGGTAATTATGTGTATTAGGCATGATAAGTTTGGATAATTAATTGTGAATTAATTATGTGTTTTGAAATTATAATTGGGATAATAATAATAGGAAGATTAATTATAAGATATTAAATTATTTATGTTGAGATAATTATTAATTAATTATGTGATTTGAGATGAAAAATAACCGGAAGATTAATTAGGAGATATTTAATTGGGTAAGATGAGATAATTAATTATGAATTAATTATGTTCTTTGAGATAATAATTATCAGGGGATTAATTATGAGATATTAAATTTTTTAAGTTGAGTTAATTAATTATTAATTAATTGTGTTCTTCAGATGATAATTAATTGAAATATTATTTATGAGATATTAAATTGGTTAAGTTGAGATAATTAATTTGGAATTAATTATGTGATTTAAGATGATAATTAATCGGAAGATTAATTATGAGATATTAAATTTTTTAAGTTGAGATAATTAATTATGTTTTATGAGATTGTAATATAGATTATTAATTGGGGTATTATTTAAGAGATTTTGATTTGGGGCTAAGATGAGATAATTAATTTGTGAATTAATTACGTGATATATAGATGGTTACATAGAGATTATTTATTTTTGAATTAATTATGTGGTGTTGGCATGGTTTCCTTGTGACTAGTTAATTTTTTAATTAACAAGAGTAATTGTTGTGATAATTTTGTTATTGAGTTAACTAAATGACTTGTTGTGTTTAACTAACTGTTGAATTAGTAATGATATTGATGATGATAATTAATTGATTAATTAATTATATTAGGATATCGTGAATGGTAAAAAGGAAATTCATGGGTGTGTGAGTATAGAATGGTAACATGGGAATTCATGGGTGTGTGAGTATGGAATGGTAACATGGACAATCATGGGTGCCTGAGTATGGAATGGTAACATTGACATTCGTGGGTGCGTGAGTATGGAATGGTAACATGGACATTAATGGTGCGTGAGTATGGAATGGTAACATCGAAATTTGTGGTGCATGAGTATGGAATTGTAACCTAGACATTCATAGGTTCGTGAGTATAGAATGGTAGCATGGACATTCAAGTGTGTGTGAGTTATGGAATGATAATGTCATTCAAATGGGTGAAATATAATAATGGTAACATGATCATTATTTTGTGTGGATAAACAAAGAGTATTAAATAATGTGATAAGTAGTTCATTATACATTATATATATATATTCCTTTTCAAACTCTTATTCTGGCTACGATCTGAAGTAGGTATCACCGTCAGGTTCCCCTTTGGATCCTGGATGAGTTTTTAGTTTTTTATTCAATTCCATTTTTGCTTCGATATACTTGCATGTTCTTTAATTTTATTGCATAGTATAGATTGAGATAGAAACAGGTGGTCTCGACATATTGAGATATATACAACACACCCTATTCCTGGTTCCATTACAACGGGGTACCCGCTTAGACTTTCTTGTTTGTAGGACTGCGGACTCTTGATTGTGGTTATTTACTTATACTTGGGTGTTAGGAGTAAAGGACTGAGAATGAGCTCAATATTCTCATGGAGATCGCCCTTGCAACTTTGAGTCATTTCCTTATTTATGTACTGAAATGTAAAGCATGTTGTTTTGTTTACCACATTCTGATTTGTATCACCTTGACATGCATGCATTGTATAAATTGGCTTTGGAGACTTCTTTTTTTGATTTGACTATTGCTTTATATCTGCTTCTATTATTTTATGATATTATTATCAATTTAAATTGTGCTCAATGAATATGATGATACATTCTCCCCACAGACTATCCATAGACCCTAACTTCTAGTCGGTAGCCTCAGGTATACAGGGAGACGCGCTTGAGGTCATGTGGTGACTGGTCTGGCTACCGATTAAAGGGTAATCCATGTGTAGACGTTACGAAGTAGATGATTCAAATAATCCATTCAATATTAATAGAAAAAGTGAAACATTATCATTTTAATTTCTAGAAGGAACCAATTGTGGAGTTCAAAACCCTCTTTATAAAAATTGAATAAATAATTCCAAGGTTTTCAATTTTGTCTATATTATTTTGTATACCATTAATTGCAATATCAAATTCTCCAGAGAATATTTTACATAGGAATTTAGTGGATGTTTTTTTGACCTTCATGTGGGTATGAGGAAAAAATATATTAGTACATAAATTATTTTTAATTTTTTATGTTTTTATGTGTTTTTAGATGTAAATGATGAAAATAAAAATATATCCACCATTTATATTTAGGATCTGTTTATATTTACATAATGTTACTGTTTCTATATTTTTTGAGCAGAAAAAATTAAAAAAATAAACATTTATGTTAATATTTCATTTCCTAGTTAAAAACATGATAGATTTGAGGATATTAAATAGTTATTAAATTATGATGGTAAAATTATATTAGACTTTATTTCTAGTACTTTCATAGAATTTTGGTTTTATATCCTGAAAAAGGAGTTTTAGTGAAAATATCTTTATAGAATTAGATTTATATCTTGGGGTGACTTGATTTTTGAAAGTAATATAAGGTAGAATAGCCACTGTGAAAAAGAATGCTTCATGGATGAAACTCAAAATAAATTGATATCAGTACATTGTAAATTTATTAAAATTGAAAAATGGGATTCCATAATAAATCATCGAAATAAAAGTAATTGTGTGTTTAAAATTTATCTATGAATATCGAATAAGTGATTTCACATAGTTTCTTAAACAGTAATGGATGATGAAAAAATAATAAGTTACTAATATTTGAAAATGATTTTATTCAATTGCGTAGAATATAAAACCCATATGAAAAAGTAAAATTGTCATTTAAAAATTTCATTTGAGGTTTATCAATGTCATAGAAATTTTATCTCTAGTCTAAGAAACTCCATAGTGAGGGACAAATGTAAGTGACACTTGATAAAATTTTTATTCCAATTAAATCTAATTTTTTATTCATTTACGAGGAAATTTTCATCAAATAGAGAGAGTAGTTGAATTGAATCACATAAGATGGATGATAATTCACAAAATATAAGGAATGTGATTTTTTTTATTTGTATTGTGTTTTAATTATACACAGTACTATCTCGTCAAATTAAAGTAGATCACTATATTTTATGATAATGCGATAGTTTATCTATGAGGGAGTGATGAGATGACAAAAATTAGAATTTTTTAAAATAACATTCATTTTGAAAAATATACAATTTAATAAAATCTATTTTAGTTCATCTATTTTTCTTATATTGTATAATTTTAGACATTATATGCATAATTTATTTATAATATAACCTTCCAATATATCCAAAATGTATATATGATAAACTATGAAATTTAAATATTAACATATCAATTGGGAATATATGTATGTACTGGAAACATGATTTTAAATAAATTAATTTTTTAGAATATTAAATTTAGTTTTTTTAATAAATTTAATCATTAGTTTTTATAGTTATAAAATATTTTTAATAAAATAAAATACATAAATGAATTTGATGTTTTATTATTTGATGGTAATTTAATTCTTCTTTTTAAATAAATCTGACAATTAATTTCTTAATATTAGTTCATTAAAAAATATGTGCCTGTAGTACAGGTTAAAAATAAGAAATTGGAAATTTATAAAAATTATGAGGATTGTTTCCATGACTATACGTACATACATTTGGTTATGTGAAGAATGATAGTTGAACAAGGATTTATTCCATTCAAATTTGTTGAAGTGATAACTTCTTCCATGCTAGTTCCCTACTTCTCAGAGAAGCCTCCAACCACACCATCACCAACCATTTTCATTATCAACCATGCATAATCTCCTTCTATAAAAATCATCAATGAAGCATCTACTAGGCCTAATGACTTATGGTAATGATTATTAATGATTCAAGGAAGCTACCTCCACCTCTACCCACTGTTGATCAACCTGTCATACCTCATGGTCAACCACAAGGTGAATTTTCAAGATATCATGAGTCTTTTATTCATAAACACCCTTATTAAATTGTCCATGTAACTATCTCAGAGTCAATCGAATCTACTGAGGCTAATTGAATCTAAAACTCTAAAAACAAATATTACAACCAATCAATGTAACTAAGTTCATCAATTTTTATGGAATATAAATCCAATCAAAGGAATATGGGAGGCTCGAGAAATGTATACGAGGATGAATCCTCTTAAGAAACGTCCAAAAGAACAATTTTTTTGGGTCAATAAAGAAATATTTACCAAATAAAATTATACATCAGAGGCTGAGGATTATTACATGTATCTGAATTAGATGAAAATAACATTTAAAAAAAATCACATTTAAAGAAACCAAGACTGAGACCTATATTGTGACTGAAAAAAATCTATATATGATAAATATAAATGAAGAAAAATGATAATGGTTGAATGAATTAAGAAAAATGATCTCAATATAGTTGTGAATAAAGAAATTGAGTGTTAAATTTTGAGGAAAATGAGTCATACATATAAACAATAGTAAACCGGATCTTTATAAACTATGATTAATGAATATATATGTGTTAATCCATGATTGTAATTATGATTAATTAATGGCATGAATATGAAAAAATGGGTATATGTGATTTCAATATGAGTGTTGTATTGAGTGAGATGATGAAGTAATGAGGAATATAATACTGATAATGAGGAATATAATAGTTCAAATTTAAGATTTTTAAATTTTACTGATATTTTTTGATGTCATTATGACATTGGTCACCTCGTAGATATGGTTTCACACATCCAAGACAATGTCCCTATTATGAAAAATGTTACAAATCAGTGAATCCAAGAATCCAAACAATTTAATAAATAGTATTATATATATTTTAAGGTCTAAAAAACCATAGGACATTAATAATTAATGCTAGATATGTATTAAAAGGAATTTATAATCTGTCACTTGGTTGAAGGAGAAGATCTACCAATTATATTATAATTGAACTGATATCTTGGCTCATTTAAAATAAGAAAAATTTCTATTGAATAGTATTTTTCAACTCTGAAATATAAATAAAAATGTTGGATTCTTATATTGTCCTACCTACATTAAATTTGTTGATGACTAGTACTAATTCAGATGTCCAACCTCTAATTAATAACATATCTTGAACCAGGACCACATTCTAATAGAATATGTGTCACTATGTATTTTCATCATGTAAGTATGTTGAGAGGAGAGTATATTTCACTTTGGATATGCCACAACAAATAATTCCACCCTATGATACTTATCAAAGGAGTACATACATTGATCATTACAAGGGAATAATTTATTGATATTTATTCGAGTGACACTTCAAAAATGAAATCTCACCCTTTATATTGTGACTGTGGTAACAATATATTGAAAGCTAAATCAGCTCAAAATTTAATGAATAATACATAATTACCTTTATTGTTGGAATTGGATCAAGTAATAATCAATTTTTATGGGATGGAGGACTTAAATATGATAAGAAATCATATATGGGGTTTGTATGTTTATTATATGGGTGATTGGATCAATCATATGTATATTTAATATTATTAATTTCAACCACGTTGTTATGATATTTCTCTAGTAATGTAACACTAGGTCATTAGTAAATATGCCTAGGACAACTATCACTACTCTATAATGAGTTTTGGGTACTAATGATATTTTTTCGTAGCTTATCTCTATGTATTTGTTTTGGATATTAGATGACAGGAGATTCCATTTGTATTCATATTTAAATTATTCTCCCACCATTGGTTTCACACACCTACCACTTTGGAATTCATTAATCAATTATAAAAGAAAGTAGTTGGATAACTCAAGATTTATTTTTTATATCCAATCACAATTACTATTCAGGATAGTAAATACAATAGTTTATGTATCTCATTGTTGAATAAAAAATTTCTATATTGGAAAATCATAGTGATTTTTCTTGATTAGAAAATGTCAGTGAGAAAAATTGAAAACTTATTTCTAGGTAAGTGAGGTATGTAATCTAATATTAGACAAATGTTTCTAATATTTAATTTAAAACAATAAAAATATTAAAACTATTTTGACTCACACCTCGAAACCATAAAATATGAGAAAATCACACCAATAATACACTCCCTTCAAGAGATAAATTGGGTCCACTATAAATTCATTTTAAAATTAGGTCTAAATTCATTTTTGTATTCCCCCTGATAGTAATAACACCAAAAATATATAACATCAAAATTATACAATCAATATCTAGTCATAGACCCGACTCGAACATGTGTTCTTTGAGAGATTCACATGTTCACACTTCTGGTGGGAAGAGAGGTAGGTATCTAAATTGAGCTAAATATTCCCAAACTAAGAAGTATTCCTTCACAATATTGAGGAATTCTATTTTCATCAACATATGGATTGTCTTTGGATATATTGTTTTGAGGAAAAATTTCTCAAATCCCCCAAATTTAAGTCGTTGATCAACCATAGTTTCAATAGTTAAATCACATTATTATAATCTTAATTTTGTGCACATGTAAACTATTATGTTAACATTCATCTAGGCTGGACCACCAAATAAAATTAAGATTCAATTTTTCAACCAATACGTACCTCAACATTGTTGAGTCCCAATTCATCTAGAAAGAATGGTGGGTTTTGGAACATAAATTTCAATGAGTGTTCAACATAACGTGGTTTTGGATACACGATTTGGGATATGAATGACACTTTGGGGGAGGTGAATCCATGTTGGTTGTTTTTATTACATCTATACATAATTTTTTTTAAAAAAATTTATTTATACCATTGTCAATAACTATTATAAATGAGACTCTTTACTATATATTATAACTTTAATTCTTTCTCACATTACAAATAGGTACACACACAGGAGAAGTACAACAATTTATAAGGTTCACAACTCAATATGATAAAAAACACCTTGGTATGATCTAGTAGTACCTATAGTTTCACAATATAAAATTGAAAAACTAGGAGTATTTTACTATTGTCTCCGAAAAATGATGTGTATATATCCCCCAAATGTTTTTAGTGAATCTGACATTCAGTTAATCTCAAACACTTACAATAAATTTTTGAAATAATAAATAAAAATTTGGAACCCATGTTAGATTATTTCTTCTTTGTTGATGTTCTTATTATTTCTTATTCTACTTCATTTTTGTAGTAGTATATTGGCTCTTCAACATTTTTTCTCAAAAGTGAAAAAACATTCTTCTTATATATATTTATATTATAAAAATGAAATGATGTTTCTTATTATTTGTCTTGTTTTCTTTAAAAATTAAAATACACAATACCATTTCAAAATTCAACTTATTAGGAACTTCAAGACTAACAATGCTGATTCTTCCTCTTTTTGCATCTTCTTTTCCCCTTCCTCAGTGCAATACAGCCATCACTGAATCTTATCCCCTTTTTAAATTCAATAAATAGTGGTTCTCCATGGAATATAATTTTAAATCTCAATTATTTTTCTTATAACATGAATATTCTTGAAAATATAATAATTATGTTGAGCCTATCACTCATTTTATTCTTTTACATATTAAAATATATATGTTAATAATTACCGCAACATCAATTGCATCATATTTTTTATTTGTTATTCTTTTATTTCATATACATTTTAAATAATTCTAACTCAAATGTACCTAAATTATAAAACATATAAAATTAAAATATTCATAAATATTACACGAAAAAATACCTCTGTAACATAGGTACTTATATATTTACATCACGAACTATTATGGTATTCCTCTCCCATTTATCTAAGATGAAAGTATATTAAAATCATTATGTATTAATTAATACATGAAAGGTAAAATGACACAATAATGTCTAGATAAATCCTTGAATTCATAATCATAAATACCTTGAACATACATCTCCTTTATTATATGACATTCCACACATTTAAGTTTTCATTAAAATATGCATACATGTATTAGGATCGATCATGGAATCTCATTCATTTCCAGCTTCACATACTCCTATAAAATATGTCTTTATTTATCATAATTAAACTATAAAAATGATGAAAATTAATTTGTGATATATTCTACTTTTATGAGAAACCCACCAGGATTTAAAAAATCTAATATAATCTCCCCTCCTTTATTTTACATGACCATTTTATTTTTAAAGTCAATCGTTAAAGAATTACAATTACGTAGAGTATCCAATCATTTTTAGGTATGATATTAAAATTTATAATGACAGTTACATAGAAAGATATAAAACTTAAAAAATATTTTATTTTTCATATTTGTCTTTATGTGTCCCTTTGGTAATCCATATGACATTTTTATAAGAGGTGTCATCTAACACCCCTACTTTGTGGTACTTTCTTATATCCTCTTGTGTTTTGATTACTTTTAATATTTTTGGGGATTTGGAGGATTTTTGGGTTACTAATATAGTTGGGTGGTGTTTTTCTATTTTGAGGTATAACATAGGAAGAAACATGCCATAGAAGAGGGTGTGGATCAATGGGAGAGAATCAATGTGACATGGGCACAAAAAAACAAATAAGGGTGGTCATAGTTTCTAGATGGATTTATGAAAATGGTGTTAGTAGTATGGATATTTATCATAGGAATATATATCTATCACTGTGGTATAGGTATTGGTTATTCTAAAATAGATTAATATTTTTATACATTTCATAGTGGATAACTATGGTGAGACAAATAGGTCATGGTTTAGCTCAGTTATCAATGCATTTAGTTATTTAAATACATTATGGTGCCTTTAAATAAAGGATAAACAATTATTTATTCTTGAACAAAGATATTCTGAGGAGTTTTGGGGTTCTAATGAGTTCATTTGTGATATTACTGGGAGGGATTTTAATTCATTTTTTAACAATATATGTCACATTTTCCCATTGTTCATCCTCTCCTCTATAGGTTTTTTTTATCAAGATGGTTTTGTGGTGATTTCAAGATGATCCCAGAGGATTTCCAAGACAATTATTTTCTTTTTTTATTGTTCTATTAATGTGATAGGTGGTGGGTTTTACCTCTTTCTTATTTCTAAAGAACATGAGTGATATTTGAATTGTAAAATAAATTATTTCATAATTTTATTGACATAGTAGTGATAAAAAATTTATAGGTTGTGCACACTCAAGTTTTTTTGTCAAATCATAGATCTTGGGAGACTCGCACATGGTGTTTCATTAATTGATTAATTTTTATCCCATAAATTAATTTTTCTTAATGTGTGAACACATAATATAATTATTGGTCTGTGTTCAAAAAAATAGACCTATTATAATGGTCATGGTCACATAAATAATTTAGGAAAATAGTTATCACAATATGAATAATCTATAGAGGATGAAGATATGATCATAATAAAGTGATTTCTGTTAATATTCACGGGTGTGCGATAGAGAGAGATAACATGGAAGGGATATGAAATTTTTTTAATGAAAATTTAATTTATATGAATTTTATTTGACAATATTTATGAATTTTTTATATGTAAACTTTTGAAGACCATTTTAACTTATTTTTTTAGAATAAATTTATAAACATTTTTTGGTAAAAAAATTCTTATTTTGGTGAAATTTGAGAAACATATCATGGTGTTATAATTTATTTCTTCGATATAGAAAAGATGAAGGATACATATTTCAATAGTGTTTCTTACTGATGAAGAATTCTCCAATGTTAGAGATACATCTTGTCATTTGGTCCTGCTATATGATTATGGAGAAGATCTACCTTGGTTCATGAGTCATTATTTATTTTTGATTCATATTTTTTATGATTAATTATTTATATTGTTACTCATATTACTTATCTTATTATACTTTGAGTATTTAGTTTTTTTCATGCATAATTTTTATACTTGTATATGGTTTGTTTATTTTGAGATTGTGTGTGTGTGTGTTTTGAGATCTGAGTAAAAATGGTAAAACATAAACTATAATTTTTATTGAACAAAGAAAATTTATTTCCAAGCATTCCTATTTAGGTTGTATCACATAAGTTCATTGGAAAATCATCTTGTTCTTATATAATGGTGAGGTTTAAGTTGTTAAAATGGAATTATATGGGTCAATCCATTAGTAAGGATGGTAGAATTGAGATAGGTTGATCCAATACATGAAATGTATTTCATAATAATACATTAGTGAATTTATTATATTGAAAATCTTGTTTTTTGGTGTTTAAGGTAAAAAAAAAGTGTTCTTGAACACTTCTGGAAATGTTATCCTCACAATTTTATGGGTTTAGTATATGAGTGTTTGGTATCAAGCATAAGTAAAATGATTTACCACATTATCAAACAATTATTTTCATATAGTATTGTGTTTTTTTATTTTGATTTTTTATATGATGTGTGATATATCACAAAATGGGGAAACAATAATATTATTTATTGAAAATTGTTAATATATTTATAAAATATAAATTCCACATGGTATATAACATGAATACTACTTAAGGTTGTAGTAGATAACATGGTTCCACCTAAAGAATTGGTGAACCATAAATTATTCCATATTATTTTTCAATAATTCAATGTTATTAACAAGGGAAATCAGGATACAGAACCCCATCATGTCAATACCTCATTATAATTCTTGATAGAGAATCCACTAATATTATACGACTATATTTATGAGGCCCCAACCTTAAACATTATGTAATATTGGGTTGAGTAAATAATTTTCATTTTAATCAAATTTAGGATATTTCCAGCTTTAGAGTTATATAGAATTATTCTTTAACTATTACATAATTGACCTAGAAATTATATGTGGAGAATTACACTCTGTATCCACTTTTTTAACCAAATAAACCCCTTTAAAAAAATAAGATTTCTTTTTCTTGGTAAAAATCTTCTTGACTTATTCTTTTCTCTTACCCATCCTTATACTATATGGAAATCATTTCAAAAACTTGGGATGAGAATAAAAAGCTATGTTATGTAATATAAAATAAGGAATGAAACCGTTAGTCTATGAATATTTAAAACCCATGAAAACATCTTCACAAAATCATACTTTTCATACATAAAACATAAAATACATAGCTTACATGATAGAAATCATAAAAAATAAAGGCAACTTGTGTCATCCATATCATACGTACATTTTAGCTTTCATATCTATATAGGGAGTAACCTTTATGGTTATGATTGGAATACCAATCATAGTATATTCCCTAAATCTCATAGAATAAACCTTAACGTTTAACTCCGTCTCATTGCCCAATTCATAGGAAAGATATCACAGGATAAACCACCCTCATTTTATCACATAACCACCCATATACATAATCAATTCCCAAGAAACATAAAATAATCATAACACATGAACAATCAAATAGAAAAAATAACATTTCTACATTGCAATCATAAGACATCCTTTTAAAATATTGATATAATCAATCCATTATCGAAACCATTTTCAATACCAAAACACCTAAAAAATGTATATGGTTTTTAATTTATTTTTAAAAAAATTATATCATTTAGATGAATACAAATAGAAAAAATGGTTATGGCAGCAGAAAAGGTCATTTTCACAACATATGGTAAAAAAATAATCCATTTTCCAAATCCAAATTAATGAATTTATGAAAGTAATATTTGATTCAAAGTGTCACATACCACTTTGAAACTTTTGAAATAAATACACATTTTAAAACATTTATTTCCATATAATGAAATTTATAAAATGAAATTTTAAAACATGGACATGAATTAGAAGTTTTTAGAAGAATAAATCTTTAAATCATTAAAAATGATGTTTTTATTAAAGAATTATTTGACACTTGAGAAACAATTCAATAAAAATAAAAATGGAATGAAATTAATAAAAACATTAAATATAATGATAATATATTATTTCATGATATAAATTTTCAAAAAGGTTGTATATACACTTTATAGAATAATCAAGGTGTATAACATCAAAATATCCCTCAATGAAAGGAGATTGAGACGAAGTCCCTTACAAAGACCGTATCATTATATCAAGGATAAATCAATGAAATAATTATGTTTTAAAATTATAAATACACCCAATATAAGTGGATATTCAGTGTAAAAAAATCAGAGGTGATTTACGCATATTCCTAAAAAAACATAGCCAATGACATGGATATTTAACTCAATGAATAGAGACTGAGTTAATATTTCCCTTACAATGTTCGTATAAATGAATGGGGTGAATTTTTGTAGAAAAATAATATCCACAAAAAGGTAAGTGTAAATTAATACATAAATAAATAAACAGTGATTCCACACATAATAATGGAATATATAATCAATGCAGTATTTGTAGAACCCAAAGAGTGGAAATTGAGTTTAGAAATTTTCTTACCAAGAGTCCTAATCATCATGTACAATCATTATGTTCCTGAATAATAAATATAGTTTAATTTAAACTTTCTTGAGATAATTTTTTAATTTTATTATTCCTTTTATATCACTTATTACCATGTTATAAAATTACACAATTATTTAAGTTCATATCATTCATTTTGTTGATATTCGGTACTTGAGTTAAAAGTGAATTTTTTTGATGTAAATTGTCCATGTGGTAAAAAGTAAATCATCTCCAGAATATTATTCATGATTTAAATATCATATATCTACAGTATATATTTATATATTTAGAATAGTCCAAAACATTCGGAGATAAGAAATGAAATGCACCATTCATGGTGACGGTAGGCCATACATACGCATGAAAGCTACTTTCATTTATTTGTCATATTAAAGGAATGAAAAATAAATGATACATAGGTATTTTATAATTCCATTATAATATATATCTTATATATGTTACATATGGTCATTAAATACATCCTTTATAAATTTCATTTATGGCATGAATGTGTTATATCACATTGAGGGGGCGGTAGTCCACACTTCCTCAAATGGAATTATCGTATTTACACATTATGGATGTGACTACCCAACCCAAGTTACCCAGATTTTGTGAATTATTACATAACATTTTCATGATTACAAGGAATCAAGTCCTGAAGGACCGATTAGTTTAGCAGTCTTGGAAAATAGATTACATACATGAAGTTAAACATTACAACTTGAAAAAAAACAATAGTAATTTATTCCATTAGAAACGTCTAAGACTAATAGATTATGCCTAAAATTAACTCATAAATAACTTATTCATATCCTGAGGAAATAAAAAATAAGAAAGGGGTGAGCTCATGTACTTATTAAGGGTAAATAATTTAGTGGAATGTATAAAATTTTAAGGCAATATGTGTAATAAAACAACAGCCTTTTAAACATAAACATGAACATAATATGGAAAAAATAAATCAAACATTATCATATAAACATGAAAATGGATATTCTACTAGTTGAATAATCACATGTAATAACTAATTTCATAATGAGGTAATGTATTGTACCAGACTTTACTTTCTGTGTCAAGTCCTCGTGCCAGGTCCAATTGGATAACTGTAACCGGACCCAAACCCAGAGAGCCTCTGTAACCGGACTCCATCCCGAAGAGCCTCTATAACAAGACTCCAACCCGAAGAGACTCTATAACCGAACTCCGGGTTTGCTGTAACCGAACACCAACCTGGAGGGCTTACTTTTTCGGTCTCCAACCCGGAACATACTAGTCCAATACATTCATCATAAGAAAAGGTTTAAATATAACATAAACATTTGTATTAAAACTAGCATAAGAAATATCAATACTTTATCCATAAACCATGAATGGTATAAAAATAACAAATCCACAGTCAAAAATATCACAAAACATTCAATACAATATGTAAGATTTGTATCATAATAAATCAACTTCAAACAAGTTTAAAATCCATCAAAGGATGTTGACATAGATGAAAATGATCAGCAAAATGCTTTGAGAGAAATACCCATTTCTTATGAAATCATTTAAAATTATAACAATTTATAAAGGTAGTCATTTAAAAGGGATTTTTGAATCAAAGTGTCCCATACCACTTTGAAACTTTTTAAAATAATTATCATTTCAAAACATTCATGTCCATAAAAATAAATCCTTAAAATCATTTTGAAAACATGGACATTAATAAAGGGTTTAGAAAGATAAATCTTTAAAACATTTAAAATGATGATATAGTTAGATAGAACCTCCCATGAAACCTTACAATATTACTTTTGAAATAATTTTTATAAAATATGGGTATATGTGATAAGTATATCCCAGAAAATACTTACACATGAACAATCTCGGATAATAATGAGATTGAGGAAATAACCCTTACCTCGTTGTAATCAATCGAGTCGTATGAACAATAGTCAATAACCACAAAATGGGTCACAGAATATCATGAATATAAATAGAATCATGATAATAAATATCAAATGGAAGTACACAATACACCACATGCAATAAATAAGTGGTGAATAATAGAAATCACATGGAATTAAAAGTGAGATAAGAAACCCCTAACCACGTGTCAACTTGACTCGCTCGTATGTTCCTTGTTCTTCATGAATAATAAAATCAAGATAATTTATAATTTCATAAGAATATTTTCAAGCTTATTATTCGTTTTATATCACTTATTACCTTGATATAACAATTAGTTAATTATTTGAGTTCATATCGTACATTTTGTCGATGTTCATAACTTGAGTCAAAAATGAACTTGTTATAATTATGAATTGTCAATGTGGAAAAAGTCCATTATCTATATAATTATATTAATCATTTAGATTTTATATATATCATATATTTATAGTATATATATTTATTTATAACAACACATAAAATTTAGAGATAGGAAATGAAATGCACTGTTCATGAAGACGGTAAGTCGTACGTACGCAAGAATGGTACTTTCATTCCTATTTTGTATTTTAATGGAATTAAAAAATAATTATACATATGTATATTATAATTCTATTATATTATAAAATATAATATTATTAATTTCATACTTCATACATCCCACATAAGTCATTAACGAGTCATATCACTTTGAAGGTGCAGTAGTCCACACTTCCTCAAATGAAATTATAACGTTTTACCCATAATGAAAACCATAAAGGTATGATATAAATAGAAAATACAGAAGAAAAAATAAATCAGAAAAATAATATATATATCATATATAAATAAAGTTTCATCTTAATGGCCACCATGAGAGGTGGTATGAGATAATCAAATAATCATCATTTCGTGAGGCGTTAGTTTCCCAACCACAGAAAAAATATGTTCTTCACCCATTAGATGGAGGTGTGTGTAAGTGTAGTTATAATAATTCTCATAAAAACATACTAGTATATTTAGTATAATGGTGTTTTCATAAAAGAAAATAATAAAAAGAGTTTAGGGGGTTGGATAAGTAAAATAAATCAAAATAAAATAAAAGAATTTAAGAGAAACTATTAACTTTAATTTGGTTAACTTCCTTTGGTTTGAACCAAAAGGACTTTTAAAAGTGACTTCTACCTAATTTAAGGATTCTAGATGTAATATATGGATCTTTAGAGATAAATTGGGTTGGGTTTGGATGATCTAAGGGGCTTTATAGGTGTGTGGAATGGGTTAGAAGTGGTTTCCTTTTATAAGGTGGAAGATGGGCTCTTTAGGAAAGTGTGAAAACATTATTTTATTATATAGTGATATTCAGTTTATAATGGTCAAAAACTAATTAAAGTAGAATATAAGATGACCCATGGTCGAAATAAAATCATCAAATAAGAATTGGACAAGGGTTTGATATAGTTTTAATATTAATAATTTTATTTATTTAAATCAATTATTAATGAGGAAAATACTACATCATTATTGTCTCATAAATAATTTAATTTATTTGATGTATAAAAATTAAATAACAAAATACAATAATGTAGGAAATATTGTTTATATTTCCATTGAATATTTATAGTTGAAAAGATGAATTATATAACCCCATGTAAAAATTGATTTACCAAAAGATATTTCTTTATGTCATTTTTTCCTTTACTTTAAGTTAATTAAAATAAACTGTCATTATCATTCATAAGTGGGTTCATGGGGTCCCAAAATCGACTCAAGGATTCCCATGGTCGGCCATGACTCATCCAATAAGGTTATTACAAGTGTTAAGTTAATTTGTTATTATTATAAAATTAATTTTACCTTGAATTACCCTATTTACCTTTAACCGTGGTAAATAAAAGTCAAAATTTACTATTCGCCAAAAATTATTTTCATCTTATTGAACCAAAATTTTCTAACTGAGGTTAACCATATATCTTGGATTTTTTAAATTTAACTCACAGAAGCGGTAAAATTAGGTTTTATGCAAATTTTCAAATGCTCCTAGGAGGTGGGTAAAAGACGGTAAAAAGTTCAACAAAATATTTATATATCTAAACATATTATAAAATGACTCTAATGAATTATATTGAACTTAAATAAGTATTATGTATCTATTTTGACCTAAAATAAATTTAAATAAATTAAATAATTATTTAAATAAAAAGTCAGTTTTAACCAATAACTCAGTGTTTTTTAGTATTCATCAAAAATTGAATGTTTTCAGAAAAATACCAAACTTTTACCCTAAGATAATTGTGATATTATGAATTAAAAAATTAAGTCTATTTTACCAAATTGAAAAAAATTTAAGTTTCATTTATTAATTTAAAATTAATTCCTATTTTTAATACGAAAAAGCCTGTTTTTAAGAAATAATAACTAACAAAAGATTGATATTTGTTTATGTTCAATTTCAGAGTGAAATTATTTCCAATGAATAACATTATATTAAATGGTAAAAATATAATCTATTTATACCTCCAAACCATTAAAATGAATAATTTGAAACTATAAATTATCTTGATTAAAAAAGTTGATTTCAGTTAAAATATAGTATTTTTCACTATTCACCCAAATATGAAAGTTATCAGAAAAACACCAAAAATTTATTGAAACTAAAATATTATGTAAAGATTCTAAAGAAGAAGTTTATTTTGTCATGTTGAATATATAAAAGTTTTAAATATTGGATTTAAAAAAGGTTCTCCATTAAAAGGGGGTAAAATTTCATTTAAAAAAAATACTTATCTTATCTGAAAAAAATGAATTTATTTTTTTATTAGGTTTAAGAAACTAAAAATATTTATTCTAAAATTATAAGTATTATATAAAGTTCAAATTTTAGTTAATACTATTCATAACCTCTTTTGAACGACTAGTTTGGTAAGTCGTGGTGCGCTTGAACTCAGTGTTGCGTGTAGTGAAAGTTATTAAATTACTTTCAAGAAATAACGTACTATGAAATCTTGGGGTGTTACATTCTTCCCTCCTTTAATAAATTGTGTCCTCTAAATTTAAAAATTTTCTTCGAAAATAAATGGTTGAAAATAGAAAATACCTTTCTGGGAAAACCCACACCGGAAATTGGGTTAATAAAATTTAGTCTTAATAAGATGAAAAGGGGAATGAAAATTCACCACCAAATTATGATCTCGATTAGAAGAACATTTTTGGAAATTAGAGACACATAATTGGAGGAAAACATAAATATTTATAGGGAGTGATTGAGGTCATCAGTAACAAAAAAATAGTAGAATTGAGGGCCTCAAAGCCATCAATCTATGATGATTGAAAAAATCATTGGTTCAACAAGACATAAGGTATTAGAATAACACATTTTTAGTTTTAAGATCCTTTACCTAAAGTTTAAGAATTAATTTCTTCATAGAATAAGAGAAGAAAAAAAAATATACTTGACAAGTGGAGTTCCATCCTTTAACTAATTTCTACCAGAAACTCATCTTTCACTCTAAAATATAATAGAACTTAAAAAAATATTCTATTTATCTGATTCGTATAGGGTTCCAAAAAAATGAATTTATAATTCATCTACCATAACTTTTAAAAAAAACTACATTATTCAATATAGGACATCACATGGGCCAGTGGTAGGTGATAAACCCTTGTCGCCCTTTGATTTCGGGTTCAAGTCTTGCGGCCTTACCAGACGCGATGGGTTGTCGGCCGACCTTCGAGTTATCCTTTTTATGGAAATCCAAAAATAATCTCAAACTAGACTTATCCAAAATACTTATGTCCAAACTCACAGTCCAAAATTTATAAGAAAGGTAAACACAACAAAGATATTTTTTTCAATGTAATAACATGTGAACACCTTTGTCATGTATTCTTTTAAAACACTAAAATATCCCGAATTACCATAAAACCTTATTGATTAAATTCATGCTCCCTTATTAATTATGGAATACTAGATATACTCCTTCTATCCAAAAATGTTGTAAACTCCAACAATGATGGAATATAAAAATCATTAATCATTTTCAAGTTAGTCAAGAATATCCAATATAATTTATCCAAATAAATCATGTATTATTCCAAAGTCACTACCTCAGTATCAGAACCATATTATGGTTTATCTTTCTCTTAACCATATATTTTCAAAAAATTTAACCTGATATTGAGTCACGTTTCTTGGTTCCACACATTCTCAAGTCCTTAATGAAATAGTACTGTAGTCCAATCTTAATATACTCTATAACTCTTATAACATGTACATAATTTATACAATACTCAAATGTCACAATACATTAATAACAATGTAAGAAATATAATCATTCCTCTTCATCTGCGGTAGTATCAAAACATTATTATTATCCAATAGCAGCATTTGGTGTAAACTATGATGATTTGGACATTGATTCATGTAGTGTCCCAACTCCTTGCAGATGAAGCATTGTACATTTGAAACCTTTTTCTCACCCTTGCAATCATGTACTTGGTTCCCTTTTTCTCCACAGTTATAACAAACTACCATTCCCTTCAAGTATTTACCAAGGTGATTCTTTTCACAGTTATCACATATAGGAAAATACTTCTTTTCCCTCTTCCCTATATCCATCTTTCTCACTTCCATCCCTTTCTTCTATTGCTTCTCTTCAAAGCCATATGACTCAGAGAATTATTTACTTACCTTATTAACACATGATACTATTTCTACATATATTGAGAATACATGGGATACTATTTCCCATATAAATGCTGTATTAATACCGTGAAAGATATGATCCTTATTAATCTTTGGATCATACGTATTGTTGGAGTCCACATTCCTTTTACTGAGCACCATTTCTATACAATGGCATACACAAGGTCAGTTTATTAATTGCAATGAATAATTCCAAACTTGTAAAATAACTAACATAAATTGAACAATTTATGGATATAATCCATAATCATAAAAATATTTTCTTTGAGGAGATATATACTCATAAATCCTTCATAATTATTTGTAAAGAAAATGAGAATTATTCTAAGCATATCCTCTGGGAGTGTCGTAAACAAGAGCACAACAATGCCCCTTGTCATGCACCAGTTCTCGTTCGAGTCTAGCTCAAAGTGGTGTTTTTGGGTTTTACGCCTAGGTACATCTGTGCCAGAGCCACCTCTACTTGCTCGTATCCATATAGGGATGTATTTTATTTGAAAACTCACAAAATATCTACATTACCAAAATTCTAGGAAGTTCTTCTATAATAATCCTCAAAGTCTACCTTAGGGTAATGTGGTCTAATCAAAGTTTATCTAAATCTTGTTTCCAAGGTTATTACTATACTTCATCTGATACCAACTGTAACGCCCCGACCCTAGTTACCCAGAGTTAGTACATTATTACATAACATTAGCGTGATTACAAGGAATCAAGTCCCAAAGGACCGATCATTTTAACAGTCTTGGAAAATAGATTACATACATGAAGTTCAACATTAAAACTTGAAAAGAAAAACAAGAGTAATTTATTCCATTAGAAATGTCCAAGCCTCCTAGATTATGCCTGCAAGTCCCTCATAACTAACTTCTTCATATCCTGGGAAAAGTAAACATAAGAAAGGGGTGAGATCAGATGCTGAATAAGGATAAAAATTTAGCAGAAGCTATAAACTTTTAAGGCATGATGTGTCATAAAACAATAGCCTTTTAATGATATTCTTGAACATAATATGGAAAAAATAAATCAAAAAATTACCATATAAACATGTACATTGATATTCTACTAGTTTAATAATCACATGTAATAACTAATTTCATAATGAGGGAATGTATAATACCAAACTTTAATTTCTGTGTCAAGGCCTCGTGCTAGGACCTATGTGCTAACTGTAACCAGACCCAAACCCAGAGAGCCTCTGTAATAAGACTCCATCCCAGAGAGCCTTTATAACCGAACTCCAACCCAGAGAGACTCTATAACCTAACTCTATACCGTAGGGTCTACTGTAACCAGACCCCAACCCGGAGGGCTTACTTTTACTGGTCCCCAACCTGGAACATACTAGTCCAACACATTCATCATAAGAAAATGTTTAAATATAACATAAACATTTGTATTAAAACTAGCATATGAAATGTCAATAATTTATCCATAAACCATGAATGGTATAAAAATAACACATCCACAGTCCAACATATCACAAAACAATTAATACAATATGGAAGATTTGTATCATAATAATTCAACTTCAAACAAGTTTAAAATCCATTAAAGGATGTTGACATAGATGAAAATGACTAGTAAAATGCTTTGAGAGTAATACCCCTTTTTTATGAAATCGTTTAAAATTATCAAAATTTATAAATGTAGTAATTTAAAAGGGATTTTTGAATCAAAGTGTCCCATACAAATTTTAAACTTTTTAAAATAATTATCATTTCAAAACATTCATGTCCATAAAAATAAATCCTTAAAATCATTTTGAAAACATGGACATTAATTAAAAGGGTTTAGAAAGATAAATATTTAAAACATTTAAAATGATGATATAGTTAAATAGACCCTACAATAAAACCTTAAAAGATTCCTTTTGAAATAAATTTTATAAAATATGGGTATCTTTGATAATAATTTCCCAGAAAATACTTACACACGTACAATCTCGAATAATAACGAGATTGAGGAAATAACCCTTACCTCGTTGTAATCAATCGAGTCGTATGAACAATAGTCAATAACCACACAATTAATCAAAGAATATTATGAATATAAATAGAATAATTATTATATATATATATCAAATGTCAGTACACAATACACCACATGAAATAAATATGTAGTGAACAATGGAAATCTCACAGAATTAAAAGTGAGATAAGAAACCCCTTACCACATGTCTGACTTGGCTCGCTCGTATGTTCCTTGTTATTCATGAATAATAAAATTAAGTTAATTTATACTTTCTTAATAATATTTTAAATTTTATTATTCCTTTTATATCACTTATTACCTTGATATAACAATTAGTTAATTATTTGAGTTCATATCAGACATTTTGTCGATGTTCGGAACTTGAGTCAAAAATGAATTTGTTATAATTATAAATTGTCTATGTGGTAAAACGTACATTATCTATAGAATGATATTACTCATTTAGATTTCATATATATCATATATATCCAGTATATATATTTATTTTTAATAGTACATAACATTTGGAGAAAAGAAATGAAATGCATCGTTCATGGAGACGGTAAGCCATACGTACGCATGAACACTACTTTCATTTCTATTTTGTGGTTTAATGGAATTAAAACATAATTATACATAGGTATATTATAATTACAGTATAATATCACATATAATATCGTTAACTCTATACTTTATATATCCCACATAATTCATTAATGAGTCATATCACTTTGAGGGGGCGGTAGTCCGCACTTCCTCAAATGAAATTATCGTGTTTTAACCATAATGGAAAACATAAAGGTATGATATAAATGGAAAATACAGAATAAAAAATAAAACAAAAACATAATATATATATATATATATATCATATAAAAATATATTTCCATCTTAATGGCCACTATGAGAGGTAGTAGGAGATAATCGAACAATCATCATTTCGTGAGGCGTTAGTTTTCCAACCATAGAAATAGTATGTTCTTCACCCATTAGACGGAGGTTTGTTTAAGTATAGTTCGAATAATTCTCATAAAAACATACTATTATATTTAGGATACTAGTTTTTTCATTAAATAAAGGAATAAAAATATTTTACGGGGTTGTAGAAGTAAAATAAAGCAAAATAAAAGAAAAGAATTTAAGAGAAACCGTTACCTTTAATTTGGGTAACTTCTTTTGGTTTGAACCAAAAGGAATTTTTGAAGTGACTTATGCCTAAGGTAAGGATTCTAGGTGTAATATATAGATCTTGATAGATTATTTGGGTAGGGTTTGGATGATACAAGGGGCTTGAGAGGTGTTTAGAATGGGTTAGAAGTGGTGTCCTTTTATAAGGGGGAGGAGGGGCTATTTACGAATGTTTGAAAATATTATTTTATTATATACTGATATTCAGTTTCTAAAGGTCCAAAACTAATTAATGTCTAATATAAGATGACTCATAGTCTAAATAAAATCATCCAATATGAATTGGATAGGTTTTGGATATATGTTTAATATTAATAATCTTATTTATTTAAATTATTTATTAATGAAGTAAATACTACATCATTATTGTGTCATAAATAATTTAATTTATTCGATGTATAAAAATTATAAAAAAAATACCATAATGTAAGAAATATTTTAATATTTATAAATTGTATTTATAGTCGAAAATATGACTTATATACCCCAGGTAAAAATTTATTTACTATTAGATATTTGTTTATGTCATTTTGCCTTTACTTTAAGTTAATTGAAATAAAGTTTCATTATCATTCATAAGTGGCTCCATGGGGTCCCAAAATCAACCCATCGATACCCATGGTCGGCCATGACTCATGAAATAAGGTTAAGACAAGTGTTAAGGTAATTTTGTATTATTATAATATTCTTTTTACCTTGAATTACACTATTTACCTTTAACCGCGGTAAATAAATGTCCAAAGTTACTATTCACCAAAAATTATTTTCATCTTATTGAACCAAATTTTTCTTACTGAGGTTAATCGTGTCTCTCTTATTTTTGAAATTCAACTCAGATAAATGGTAAAATTTTGTTTTATAAAAATTTGTAAATGCTCTTAGGAGGTGGGTAAAAGATGTTAAAAAGTTCAATAAAATATTTATATATCTAAACTTATTATAAAATGACTCCAATGAATTATATTGAACTTATATAGGTATTATGTATATATTTTGACCGAAAATAAATTTAAATAAATTAAATAATTATTTAAATAAAAAGTCTATTTTAACCAATAACTCAGTGTTTTTCAATATTCATAAAAAATTGACTGTTTTCCGAAAAGTAAAAAAATATCATCCTAAGCTAATTTTGATATTATTAATTAAAAAATTAATTCTATTTTACCAAATTCAAAACATTTTAGTTTAATTTATTAATATTAAATTAATTTCCGTTGTCAAAACCAAAAAGCGTTTTTTAAGAAATAATAACTAACAATAGATTGATAATTATTTATGTTCAATTTCAAAGTGAAATTATTTACAATGAATAACAATGGATTAAATGGTGAAAATATAACCTATTTATAATTCCAAACCATTAAAAAGTATAATTTAACACTACAAATTATTTTGATTAAAAAAGTTGTTTTTAGTTAAAATATAGTATTTTCACTATTCACCCAAATATGAAAGTTATCAGAAAAACACCAAATTTTTTTTGAAAATAAATTCTTATCTCCATATTCTAAAGAAGAAGTTTATTTTGTCAAATTGAATATATGAATGTTTCAAATATTTTATTTAAAAAAGGTTCTCCATTAAAAGGTGGTAAAATTTCATTTTAAAAAAAATACTTCTCTTATCTGAAAAAAATGAATTTGTTTTTTTAATTATGTTTAAGGAACTCATAATATGGATTCTAAAATTATAAGGATTATATAAAGTTCAAAATTTAGTTAATACTATACATAACCTCTTTTTAACGGCGAGTTTGGTAAGTTGTGGTGCATTTGAACTCGGTGTTGCGTGTAGTGAAAGTTATTGAATTACTTTGAAGAAAATGAAATCTTGGGGTGTTACATTCTTCCCTCCTTCAATAAATTTCATCCCTACAATTTGAAATTGTTCTTTGAAAATAAAAGGTTGAAAATAGAAAATACCTTTGTGGGAAAACCCACATCAGAAATTGGGTTTATAAAATTTATTCTTAATAAGAGGAAAAGGGGAATGAAAATTCAATACCAAATTATGATCTCGATTAGAAGAACATTTGTGGAAATTAGAGACACATAATTGGAGGAAAAACATAAATATTTATATGGAGTGATTTAGGTAATTAGTCACAAACAATTGTAGAATTGAGGGCCTCAAAGCCATCAATCTATGATGATTTAGAATATCATCGGTTCAATAAGACATAAGGTATTAGGATAACACATTTTTAGTTTTAATATCCCCTACCTAAATTTTAAGAATTAATCTCTTCATAGAATAAGAGAATAAAAAATATATATACATGACAAGTAGAGTTACATCCTTTTTCTAATTTCTACCACAAACTCATCTTTCACTATAAAAGATAATAGAACTTAAAAAAATATTCTATTTATCCAATTCATATAGGGTTCCAAGAAAATGAATTTATAATTCATCTACCCGACCTTTTAAAAAAACTACATTATTCAATCTAGGACATCTCATGGGCTAGTGGTAGGTGATACACCATTTCCTCCCTTCAGTTGCTGGTTCAAGTCTCGCGGCCTTGCCAGACGTGACGGGTTGCCGCCCGACCTCTGGGTTTTCCTTTTTATGGAAATCCAAAAATAATCTCAAACTAGAATTATCTAAAATACATATGTCCAAACTCACAGTCCAAAATTTATAAGGAAGGTAAACAAAATGAAGATCCTTTTTTTTCCACGTAATAACACGTGAACTCCTTCATCATGTATTCTTTTAAGACACTAAAACATCCTGAATTACCACAAAACCTTACTAATTAGATTCATGCTCCCTTATTACTTATAGAATACTGTATATACTCCTTCTATCCAAAATTTTTTAAACTCCAACAATGATGGAATATACAAATCATTAATCAGTTTCATGGTAGTCAATAATATCCAATATAATTTATCCAAATCAATCATGTATTATTCCAATGCTACTACCTCAGTATCAGAACCATATTATGGTTTATCTTTCTCTCAACCATATATTTTCCAAAAATTTAACCTGCTATTGAGTCACTTTTCTTGGTTCCACACAATCTGAAGTCCTTAATGAAATAGTACTTCATTACAATCCTTATATACTCTATAGTTCTTATAACATGTACATCATTAATACAATAATCAAATGACACAATACTTTAATAACAATGTAAGAAATCTAATCATTACTCTTCATCTTCGGTAGTATCATAACTTTATTATTATCCAATAGTATCATTTGGGGTAAACTCTGATGATTTAGACATTGATTCGTGTAGTGTCCCAACTCCTTACAGATGCAGCATTGTAAATTTGAAGCCTTTTTCTTACCCTTGCAATCACGTACTTGGTGTCATTTCCCCCCACACTTATAACAAACTCCCATTCCCTTCAGTCATTTACCAAGGTGATTCTTTCCATAGTTATCACATATGGGAAAATCCTTCTTTTCCCGCTTCCCTTTATCCATGTTTCTATCTTCCATACTTTTCATCTCTTACTTCCCTTCAAATCCATATGACATAGAGAATTCTTTACTTACCTTATTAACACATGATACTATTTCTACATATGTTGAGAATACATGGGAGACTATTTCCCTTCTAAATTTTGGCTCAATACCTTAAAAGATGTGATCCTTCTTACTCTTTGGATCGTACGTATTGCTGGAGTTCATATTCCTTCTACCGGGCACCATTTCTATACAATGGAATACACTAGGTCAGATTATGAATTTAAATGAATAATTCCAAACTTGTAAAATACCAAACATATATTGAACAGTTTGTGGATATAACCCATAGTCATAAAAATATTTTCTTTGAGGAGGTATATACTCGAAAATCCTTCATAATGATTTGTAAAGAAAATGGGAATTATCCTAAGCATATCCCCTGGGAGTGTCGTAACCAAGAGTGAAGCAAGGCCCGTTGTCGTGCATCAGTTCCCATTCGAGTCTAGCTCAAAGTAGTGTTTTCGGGTTTTAACCCGAGGTACATCTGTTCCAGAGCAGCCTCTACCTGCTCGTATCCAGACAGGGATGTATTTTCTTGGAAAACTCACAAAATCTCCACATTACCAAAATTCTAGGATGTTCTTCTATACTAGTCCTCAAAGCCTATCTTAGGGTAATGTGCTTTAATCAGAGTTTATCTAAATATAGTTTCCAAGGTTATTGCTAAACTTCCTCTGGTACCAACTGTAACTCCCTGACCGCAGTTTCCCAGAGTCGGTGCATTATTACATAACATTGGCATGATTACAAGGAATAAAGTACCTAAGGACCGATCAATTTATCGGTCTTTGAAAATAGGTTATATACATGAAGTTAAACATTACCACATGAAAAGAAAAACAACATTAACTTATTCCATTAGAAATGTCCATGACTCTTAGATTATTCCTGCAAGTCACTCATAACTAAATTATTCATATCCTGGGAAAATAAAAAATAACAAAGGGGTGAGATCAGATGCTCAGTAAGGGTAAATAATTTAGAGGAAGCTATTAAATTTTAAGGCCAGATGTGTAATAAAAAAACAGCATTTTAAACATAAACTTGAACATAATATGGAAAAAATAAATCAAACCTTACCATATAAACATGCACATCGATATTTTACTAGTCGAATAATCACATGTAATAACTAATTTCATAATGAAGGAATGTACAGTACCAACTTTTAATTTCTATGTCAAGGCATCGTGCCAGGACCTATGGGCTAACTATAACTGAACCGAAACCCGGAGAGCCTCTGTAACCTGACTCCATACCGGAGAGCCTCTATAACCAGAATCCAACCCGGAGAGCCTCTAAAACCAAACTCCAACCCGGAGGGTCTGCTGTAACCGGACCCCAACCCGGAGGGCTTAATTTTACCAATCCCCTACCCGAAACATACAAGTCCAATAAATTCATCATAAGAAAAGGTTTAAATATAACATAAACATTCGTATTAAAACTTGCATAAAATATTTCAATAATTTATCCATAAACCATGAGTGGTATAAAAATAACACATCCATAGTCAAACATATCACAAAACATTCAATAAAATATGGAATATTTGTATCATAATAAATCAACTTCGAACAAGTTAAAAATCCATTAAAGGGAGTTGAAATATATGAAAATGAATAGTAAAATGATTTGAGAGAAATAACCAGTTTTTATGAAATCGTATAAAATTATAACATTTTATAAAGGTAGTAATTTAAAATGGATTTTTGAATCAAAGTTTCCCATACCACTTTGACAGTTTTTAATATAATTATCATTTCGAAACATTCATGTCCATAAAAATAAATCCTTAAAATCATTTTAAAAACATGGGTATTAATTAAAAGGGTTTAGAAAGATAAATCTTTAAAACATTTAAAATGATGATATATTTAAATAGACCCTCCCATAAAACCTTAAAAGATTTCTTTTGAAATAATTTTTATAAAATATGGGTAACTATGATAAGTATTCCCAGAAAATACTTACAGATGAACAATCTCAGATAATAATGAGATTGAGGAAATAACCCTTACCTCGTTGTAATCAATCGAGTCGTATGAACAATAGTCAATAACCACCAAATAAATTACATAATATCATGAATATTAATAGAATCATGGTAATATATATCAAATGGTAGTACACAATACACCACATGTAATAAATAAGTGGTGAACAATGGAAATCTCACGGAATTAAAAGTTAAATAAGAAACCCCTTACCACATGTCCGACTTGACTCGCTCGTATGTTCCTCGTTCTTCCTGAATAATATACTTAAGTTAATTTATACTTGATTAATAAAATTTTAATGTTTATTATTCCTTTTATATCACTTATTACCTTGTTATAACAATTAGTTAACTATTTGAGTTCATATCTGACATTTTGTCGATGTTCAGAACTTGAGTAAAAAATGAACTTGTTATAATTATAAATTTCCTGTGGTAAAAAGTCCATTATATATAGAATAATATTACTAATTTAGATTTCATATATATCATATATGTACAGTATATATATGTATTTATAAGAGTAAATAACATTTGGAGATAAGAAATGAAATGCACCGTTCATGGAGACGGTAAGCCGTACGTACGCATGAACGCTACTTTCATTTCTATTTTGTATTTTAATGGAATTAAAACATAATGATACATAGGTATATTATATTTCCATTATAATATCATATATAAAATCTTTAACTCCATACTTTATACGTCCCACATAAGTCATTAACGGGTCATATCACTTTGAGGGGGCGGTATTCCGCACTTCCTCAAATGAAATTATCGTGTTTTACCCATAATGGAAACCACAAAGGTATGATATAAATAGAAAATAAAGAATCAAAAAAGAAAAAATAAACATAATATATATATTTATCATATATAAATGAAGTTCCATCTTAATGTTCACCATGAGAGGCGGGGGGAGATAATCGAACATTCATCGTTTCGTGAGGCGTTAGTTTGCGAACCACAGAAACAATAAGTTCTTCACCCATTAGATGGAGGTGTGTGTAAGTGTAGTTCGAATCCTTATCATGAAAACATCTTATTATATTTATGATACTGGTTTTTTCATAAAAGAAATGAATAAAAAGAGTTTAGGGGGTTGTAGAAGTAAAATAAAATAAAATAAATGAAAAGAATTTAAGAGAAATCATTACCTTTAATTTGGGTAACTTCCTTTGGTTTGAACCAAAAGTACATTTTTAAGTGACTTATGCCTAAGTTAAGGCTTCTAGGTGTAAGATAGTGATCTTGAGAGCTTATTTGGGCTGGGGTTGGATGAGACAAGAGGCTTGAGAGGTGTGTGGAATGGGTTAGAAGTGGTGTCCTTTTATAAGAGGGAGAATGGCTATTTAGGAAAGTGTGAACATTTTATTTTATTATATGGTGATATTCGATTTATAAAGGTCCAAAACTAATTAAATTCGAAGATAAAGTGACTCATGGTCTAAATAGAATCATAAAATAATAATTGGATAGGTTTTGGATACAGTTTTAATATTAATAATCTTATTTACTTAAATCATTTCTTAATGAGGTAATACTACATCATTATTCTGTCATAAATAATTTAATGTATTTTATGTCTAAAAAATAGAAAACAAAATACCATAATGTAGGAAATCTTTTTATATTTCCAATTAATATTTATAGTCGAAAGGATGACTTATATTACCCCATGTAAAAATTGATTTACTAAAAGATATTTGTTTATTTAATTTTTTCCTTTACTTTAAGTTAATTAAAATAAAGTGTCATTATCATTCATAAGTGGCTCCATGGGGTCCCAAAATTTACCCAACGATGACCATGGTTGGGCATGACTCATCCAATAAGGTTAGGACAAGTGTTAAGGTAATTTTGTATTATTATAATATTAATTTTACCTTGAATTACCCTATTTATCTTTAACCGCGGTAAATAAAAGTCAAAAGTTACTATTCACCAAAAAAATATTTTCATCTTATTGAACCACATTTTTCTTACTGAAGTTATCCGTGTCTCTTAGATTTTTTAAATTCAACTCACTGAACTGGTCAAATTATGTTTTATGCAAATTTGCAAATGCTCCTAGGAGGTGGGTAAAAGACGGTAAAAAGTTAAATAAAATATTTATATATCTAAACTTATTATAAAATGACTCCAATGAATTATATTGAAATTATACAGGTATTATGTATCTACTTTTACCTAAAATAAATTTAAATAAAATAAATAATTATTTAAATAAAAAGTCTGTTTTAACAAATAACTCAGTGTTTTTCAGTATTCATAAAAAATTGAAAGTTTTCAGAAAAATACCAAAATTCTCCCCTAAGCTAATTTTGATATTCTGAATTCAACAATTAAGTCTATTTTTCCAAATTAAAAACATTGAAGTTTCATTTATTAATTTAAAATTAATTCCCATTGTCAAAACTAAAAAGCAAATTTTTAAGAAATAATAACTAACAAAAGATTGATACTTATTAATGCTCAATTTCAAAGTGAAATTATTTACAATGAATAAAATTGGATTAAATGGTAAAAATATAATCTATTTATACTTCCAAAACATTAAAATTTATAATTTAACACTACAAATTATTTTGATTAAAAAGGTTGTTTTCAGTTAAAATATAGTATTTTTCACTATTCACCCAAATATGAAAGTTATCAGAAAAACACCAAAAATTTAGTTAAAAAAATTATTATGTCCCTATTATAAAGAAGAAGTTTATTTTCTACAATTTAATATATAACAGTTTCAAATATTGGATTTAAAAAGGTTTCTCCATTAAAAGGCGGTAAAGTTGCATTTAAAAAAATACATCTTTTATCTGTAAAAAATGATTTTGTCTTTCGTATTACGTTTAAGAAACTCATAATATGGATTCTAAAATTATATGGATTATATAAAGATAAAATTTTAGTTAATAATATTCAAAACCTCTTTTTAATGGCTAGTTTGGTAAGTCGTGGCGCGTTTGAACTCGGTGTTGCGTGTAGTGCAAGTTATTGAATTACTTTGAAGAAATAACGTACTATGAAATCTTGGGGTGTTACAATATAAAGAATAAAGGTATTTTTTTTAAATAAAAATTACATAATCATAGAGAAAATATAAATATATTTTATTTCATATATAAATATAGTTCCATCATAATGGCCATCATTATAGGTGGTAGGAAAAAAGTGAAAAATCATCGTTTCATGAGGCAGTAGTTCGCCATAAACAGAAACAAAATATTCTATATCCAATAGATGGAGGTATGTGTAATGCCCTGACCCCATTTACCCTGATTTGGTGCATTATTACAGAACATTGGCATGATCACAAGAAAGATCAAATCTCGAAAGACCGATTGGTTTAGTAGCCTTGGAAACACTAGATGTATTCATAAAGTTTTACATTACATCATGAAGTGAAAAACTACTATAACAACATATTGTCTCCAAAATCCACACTATTATCCCTTCATAATATCCCTACAGGTCATTCATAATTTACTTCTTCACATCCTGGGAAAAATAAAACATAGAAAAGGGGTGAGCTCAAATGCCCATTAAGGATAACAATATAGCAGACACTTTCATAAATAAGAATAAACAATTAAGGTAGTGTATAACTAAAACAAAATCCTTTTAAACTTTAACTTAAACATAGTATGGCAAAAATAAAATAAAATAATTCCATTTACTTATTCACATGGATATTCTACTAATCGAATAATCACATGCAATATCAATAACCACTTTCATAATAATGGAATGCATAATGCCAGACTATCAGAACCACATAGCCAAGGCCTCGTGCCAAGACTACAAATAAGATTTTTCAAAGGCCTTGTTCCAAGACACTAGTTTCTCTCATGAGACCTACCGATGCATCGAGAAGCTATATCGGGCTCCACCCGTCATATATTAAGTCCAATGCATTCCCATATGAAAAGGTTTAAACATAACATAAACATTTGTATTAAAACTAGAATACGAAATGTCAATACTTTCACCATAAACCATGAATGGTATAAAAATAGAACATCCACAGTCAAACATATCACAAAACCTTAAATACAATATAGAAGTTCTGTATCATAATAAATCAACTTCAAATAAGCGTAAAATCCATCAAAGGATGTTGGCATAGATGAAATCAAAACTCTTTTTAGAGGAATATCTCTTTCTATTTTGAAATCAATTAAGAGTCATATATTTATAAAATAAAACATTTTCTTTGAAAATATTCTTATAATCTTATAATGGAAGCTTTGACGATTTTATAACGGTGGAAAATAGCCACACCGACCGTATATGTTAAAAAAAATACATTCTTACCTTAATTCTGTCGAAAAGGTTAAAAAGAACCTTGTTTGGAAAATGATGGAATGATTGCTTTATAAACCTCTTATAAAAAGTAAAACAAAGGTATAAATGACTTTAACCCATATTCTTGAAAATAGTAAAAATGTTTTGAAATACATTTTTAAGAAACATGGGTGTGGATGATAAAGAGATCCCAGTAGATTATTACGTATAAACAACCTCGGATAATGAAGAGATTGCGAAATAAACCCTTAACTTGTACTTTTACTTGGTTGGGGGTAGGTTAAACTACTGTATAATGGTGAAATAATTTTTATTAAATTATACAAGAATCATATACATTAATATGATATCATATATGATCTTTTAACATTGATTTGTTAATAATATCTTAGTATTATCGTTGTTTCGGGTGTTAACTTACTCGTTTTCTTTTATATGTTTTGTTACGTAAGTTGTGTTTGTAATGGATAGGTTGTATATTAATTTTATCCAGAATTATTTCAAGTCCTTAGATACTATTATTAATCATCAAATGAGAATTAGACTTGAATTGATACGATGGAGGATGAATCTCATCACGTTCGTGGAGACGGTAGTCCGTACGTACGCACGGGCGACAATATCATTCTTTTGATATTAAAATAATATATAATTGGATGGTATATCATATATAGAGAATCATTATCATGTTATATTTATTATTTACATGAGTTACACATCATTATTATACCCATCCAAATAATAATTTATTGAATAACAATTACACCACGACGTGGAGACGGTAAGCCGTACGTACTCACGTATGGTGACATGTCATTCAAAGGTTGGATATAATACTGAATATGGTTGTACCATATTTATAATAATATTAAAGTATATATAATATAATGAATTCATTATTTTAGAATGGGAATAACAAATAAAGAAGAAGTGGAAGAAGAAAGGAACTTGAAAAAGGGTGGTGAAAACATTACCTCTTTTTCAGGTTCTTCCTTTTGATTTGATCAAAAGGGCTCATTAAGTTGGCTTTCTGACTAAAGTAAGGCCTCTAGGATGAAGTGAGGGAAGTTTAGAGAGTATTTGGGCAGAGTTTTTACGAACCAAAAGGCTTATAAGGTGTGATTTAATGATAAGGGAGAGTGCCCTTTTATAAGAGGGGTGAGGGGCACCTTTGGAAAAGCTAGAAATATTATTTTATAATAAATTCATATTCGGTTTCTAATGGCTCCAAAGTGGATTATTTAAAGGATAATGTGGTTATAGGTCGAAAAAAACTCAACCAATAGAATTTAGACAGTTTTGGGTTACTATATTAACCTTATCATTAAGTATTAACTCTTAGTTAATTAGTTTCACTTTTACAATGTCTCTTTGTATTTTTATATTATATGGTTAATAAAGTTACTATATACATCCAATATACCCCCAAGTGGTCCATTAATGATACTTCTATCATGATATAAGTCTCTTGTCCGAACCTTATATTTTTAGGAATTTAATATCAATTAATAATATACTATTTTTTAAAAAACTATTTTATGCCAATTTTGACACTATTCAATAATTGATTTTTGTAAAACTCATAAAAGAATTATTACTTCTAAAAACATTAATTAAGTCAATCATAACATGTAATATTAACTTATAAAATTAGTTTAATTCATAAAAAGTCTCAAATTATATTTATTTGGGTATTTATAATATCAATTATTTTAATTTTTCACTATTATGGGAATTACTGCATCATCATTGTGTCATAAATAAATTAAATTATTTAATGTCTAAAAATGATAAATAAAATATAATTATGTAGGAAATATTTTTATCTTTCTAATGAATATTTATAGTTGAAAATGTAACATATATAACTCTTTGTAAAAATTGTTTTTCTAAAAGATATATGCTTTTGTCACTTTTGTATTTATTAAAATAAAGTGTCCCTATCACTTACAAGTGGCACCATGGGGTCCCAAAATCTACCCAAATATGCCCATGGTCGAACATGTATCATCCAATAAGGTTAGGACATGTTTTAGGGTAATTTTTTATTATTATAATATTATTTTTTAACCCTTATTTACCGGATTTACCCTTTAACCATGGTAAATAAAATATTTACCGAAGTAATTACTCAAAATGTATGAAAATAAAAGTTACCTATTTAAACAATTTGAACATCTTGATTCAAAATATGGAATCCATTTTTCCAAATTCAAAACACAGAAGTGGCAGAAATTAATTTAAAATTAATTCCCGCAGTCAAAACAAAAAGTGTGTTTTTAAGATTGTCACGACCCGTCCTCGGGGCCCGTGCCGTGACTACCCCAAGCCCGCCTTCCATAGGCCAGGGGCTGGCGACTAGCACCAAGGCGTAACATCCCAGTAACAGGGAAGGCATTGCCTTTATAAGTAACAACCACACAGAGTCAGCAAGCGGAAAGTAAAGTGCAGAAAAGTAAAGGGGGCCGGAATACAAGCCCAACTGTAAAGTACAACTGAATAGTAAAGCAGCAACTGAAGAAAAGACGGCGGCCTCGTGTCGTCCACTGGCAATCCCACCTGAAGGGTGGGTACAGATAGCCTCCAAGCTCCTCGGGCCCCACGTCCGCTCTGAGCACGTCCCGTCCAGTGGTCCACCTCCAGGTACCGTCCTGCTCCACGCCCCAACCGCGATCAGCGCTGTCCGTCGTCTGCAACCAACACCACGAAGTGCGGGCATAGCCCGTGCAGGGGTGAGTACAACTACTCAGTAAGGACCCCGAGACCCCCGAAGGTCTCCCGAAATCCACAAAGGATATAGCACAAAAGAAAGATGCAATCACGAAGTAACATCTGACTCGACTTAGGTATATGCCCATACATATACCTAAGTCCCCAATTCTAGCTCTGCTCACGAGCTCAAGAACAACTCAATCCACAAAGGAAAGCAAGACTCAAATCCACAAGGAGAGTAAACAGTAAATCCACAAAGGATAGTTCAACACAATCCACAAAGGAGAGTAACATAAGATTCAGCTCAACCAGGTATACTTTTTCAGATGACGTCAAAGACGATCACTGATCCGTCTCAGTCGTCGGACCCACGAAGGATCGATAGGTACTAACCCCCGCAAAAAGACCCACGTAGGATCGGGCTCACACAGAACCTGTAGGCAGTGGCTCACACAGAACCGGTAGTAAGGACCCACGGAGGATCGGGCTCACACAGAACCTGAAGCACTGATCCACGTGGGATCGCTGAGTGCAGTAGTCGACGCAGTCCACTGAGGATCTCTGCACAGTCGTCGCCGCAGTCCACGAAGGATCTCTGCTCTGCCGTCGTCGCAGTCCACGGAGGATCTCTGCTCTGCCGTCGTCGCAGTCCACGGAGGATCTCTGCTCTGCCGTCGTCGCAGTCCACGGAGGATCTCTGCTCTGTCGTCGAGGTCACAGCCAGCGCTAGGGTTCCCGCACGTAGCGAGCTCGTTTAGGAGGGTCCGCTCCACGAGCCGAGGGGCTGATACATCAACTGACACGTAGTCCGAAGTTGATGTATCCAAAAGTTCCGTATCGACAACAGGATCTCAACGCGACAGACGGCGCGTCAATCGGACGCCCGGTCTGAGAGTTATTGGCATTTTCGTCCCAGGGGCCCGGTTGGTTTTTAGGGCAAAACCAACCCGACCGTACTCCGCCTGTATCCGATCCTCGGGCGGAGTATGCCAAAAGTTCCGTCTCACTTAGAGGAAACCACCACAGCTGACGGTACGTCGTTCGGACGTCCGTAGCTCAAGTTATGAGCGTTTCCGCTCCGAGGGCCCGGTTGGCTTCGTGTACGAACCAACCCGGCCGAACCCAAAGTCTTCCGAAACCTTGAGTATAATATACCGAAACGACCGTCTCGATCCAAGGATCGCGTAGCCGCTGACGGTTCGTCAATCGGAGGTCCCAGGCCCAAGTTATGGGCGAAAGACCGAAGAGGGCCCGAAACGGGGGTACTGGGCCCGGGGCGACCCGGCCCGAACCCCCCCCTGGGGTCGGCCGAACCGGGTCGGCCCGAACCGGGTCGGCCCGACCCGGCCCGAACCGGCTCGGCCGGGTCCGGTCCGGCCTGGGCGCGGCCCGGCCGACCGGACCGGCTCGGCTTCGGCCGAGCGGCCGAAGCGCTGCCGCCGCGGGTCAAACCCGCGGCTTTGGAGAAAACGCGGCCCGCGCGGGCCGCGTGCTGGAAGGCCGGACCGCGGACGCGGTCCGGCGGCTCGCCGCCGCCGCGGCTCGGCCGCGGCGGACTCCTCCGGCGGCGCGCCGGGCGCCGCCGCCCCCGGTCGCCGGCGCCGCCGCGCCGGCGACCCGCGCCGCCGCCTCCTTCCGCGGGCCGCCGGAGATGCTCCGGTGGCCCGATTTGCCTCCCGTCTGCGCCGTTGTTCCTCCCGGGATGCGTCCTCCACTGCGGAATCAACATATGGCCCTTGCGTCGCGCTTTTGCCGTCGCTCGCCAAATCCGCACACAAAGGAAGATCGACGGAGGGTTGCCGGGTCTTGTTCGTTAGACCCGCACCCTCCGCGTTAGTCATAATCAACGGGAGAAACAGGAAAGAAACCAATCAACAATTTTAAATAAATTAAAATTGTTTCGTGATCGGGTTCTATATTTCAAAAGAATAAACACGGGATTTTAAAAAGAATTCCAACATCCCTTACCTTATCGTCGTCGTCGGATGAGGGGTCGTCGCGGAAGATGGAGGTCGCCGCGTCGTCGCGGAATCGCTCGTCGCGTCGCCAATCTCCGGATCAAGATCAACGGATTTAATTAGTTTAAATCCGTTGATATTGAAATTAAAAAGGGAGAAGAAAAGATCCGATTCTCACCTTTGTTGCCGAACGAGGATCGGCCGCGGAAGAAAGACGTCGCCGAAGAACGTCGCGGGTAGATCTCGTCGACGTCGCAGATCTTGGTGTGCGTCGTCGAATTCCGTTCGCCGGAGTTCTTCGCGTTCTTCGCGTTCTTCGCGTTCTTCGCGTTCTTCGCGTTCTTCGCGGAGAGGGTGGAGGAACGAAGATTCTTTCAAATCCTTTCCAAGGATTTTTGGGTTGGTCTTATTTTATAAACATGCCAACACGAAACCGGTTAAGAAACGATCCATCAATTCGTTGAATTAATTCAACGAAAGAAACGACCCATTTAATTCACGAAGAAACAGTCCATTTAATTCACGAAATAAACCGCCCAATTAAATGGTCTGTTAAGAATTAAAGAAAACGCGTCGGTTGACTTTTCAGTTACTTTGACGGGTTTTCGCGGGTGCGTTACTTAGCGAAAGAAACGGCGGGGCTCGTGCGGGTCCCACCGCACAAATATCCTACCAAGGGGTAGGATATTTCTGGATAGCATCCTATCCAGTTCAACTCAGTTCAAGCCGTCTTTAAGTGACTTCAAGTGGCTTCCAAGCAGCTTAAGTGAAATAAAATAAAGTTGTCGCACAAACTTTATTTTATTTCTGACTTAAAGCCGTAAAACTTAAAAACCACGTCTGAGCAAACGCAACTCCGGAAGAGGCGTTTCTAAGCAAATACCGGCGCTGCGATTTCATCGGTGCCCTCAGAATTCGATTCCGGGCACCGGTTCAAAAGATAGAAAAACCCGCTCGTCCGTTCACTGAACGTACCCGAGCCAAACTTCGGAAATTGATTCCGGGCACACCGGGCCTCGGAATCAGGTGCCGTCTGAAGCTGCGCTCTTGTAAAATTCCAAAGAAAATTAAGAAAAAAATTTCCTTGAAATTTGCGGGTCTTTACATTACTCCCACCTCAGGGCTTTACGTCCCCGTAAAGATACATCAAAAACTAGGGGAACAAATGGGGGTACTGAGCACGAATCTGAGCCTCCCGCTCCCAAGTGCTCTCCTGGAGGTTCCCGTGCTGCCACCTGACGCGCACAAGAGGAATCGCCCGCCCACGTAGGACCCGCTCCTGTCGATCCTCGATCTCCACTGGAACCTCCGCAAAGGTCGCCCCATCGTCCACGTCCAGCTCCCCAAAGTCGATGATGTGCGTCGGGTCGTGCACGTATCTCCTCAGCTGAGACACGTGGAAGACGTCGTGCACCCGGTGCAACTGAGGTGGTAGAGCCAGGCGATAAGCCACCTCTCCTATCCTGCTGAGGACCTGGAAAGGCCCGATGAAGCGTGGAGACAACTTGCCGCCTCGGCCAAATCTCCGTAAACCACGTCGAGGTGAGACACGCAAAAAGACGTGGTCGCCATCCTCGAACTCTAGTGGCCTCCGCCTCCTGTCAGCATATGACTTCTGCCGGCTCTGAGCTGTCCTCATCCTCTCCTGGATGATCTGGACCTTCTCTGTCGTGGCTCGGACCATCTCTGGTCCCACGAGTGCTGACTCCCCAGGGTCTGTCCAGCACAACGGTGATCTGCAGGGTCTGCCGTACAACGCCTCGTATGGTGCCATCCCGATGGTGGAGTGGTAACTGTTGTTGTACGCGAACTCCACCAAGGGTAGGTGGTCCTCCCAGCTGCGACCAAAGTCGAGAACACATGCACGGAGCATGTCCTCGAGTGTCTGTATGGTCCTCTCCGTCTGACCATCCGTCTGAGGGTGGAAGGCTGTGCTCAGATGGAGCCGCGTCCCGAACGCCTCCTGCAACCCCTTCCAAAGCCGGGAAGTGAAACGAGCATCTCGATCGGAGACGATAGACGATGGCACACCGTGAAGCCGTACGATCTCCTGGACGTAAAGACGTCCCAAGCTCTCTACTGAGCCCTGCTCTCTGATGGGTAAGAAGTGTGCCGACTTGGTGAGTCGGTCGACAATCACCCAAATGGAGTCGTGACCTCTGGAAGTGCGTGGAAGTCCAGTCACGAAGTCCATAGATATGCCGTCCCACTTCCACTCCGGGACCTCCAAGGGCTGTACCAAGCCTGCTGGTACCTGATGCTCTGCCTTCACCTGCTGGCAGGTGAGGCATCGTGAAACGAACTCTGCCACAGCTTTCTTCATACCCGGCCACCAGTGCTGTCGCCTGAGATCCTGGTACATCTTCGCCACTCCGGGATGTACCGCCAAGGGAGAAGTGTGAAACTCTCTCAGCACCTCCTCTCGTAAAGCGACTGGTACGAAGGTACGTCCTCTGAAAAGGATGTCGTGCTCTGCTCCAAGGGAGAAACCATCAGGCGCCTGACCTGAGGATATCAGTGCACGCCGGGTCTCACAGTCAGCGTCCCCACGCTGAGCCTCTCTGACCCGCTGTAGAAGTGGAGGAGAGACTGTGAGAGACTGAAGAAAGGCTGCTCCGTCTCTATCCACGAAGGATATCTGTAAGGAGGCTAGCTGCTCCGTCGCCTCCTCAAGTAGCTGAATGCCCGTCCTCCTGCTGAGGGCATCGGCTACCACGTTCCCCTTCCCAGGAGTATAGACTATCTCAAAGTCATAGTCCTGGAGGAACTCGAGCCATCTCCGCTGTCTCAGGTTCAGGTCCTTCTGAGAGAAGATATACCTGAGACTCTGGTGGTCAGAAAAGACTGTGAAGCGCTCGCCCATCAGATAGTGCCGCCAAGTCTTCAGAGCGAAGACCACTGCTGCTAACTCCAGGTCATGAGTGGCGTAGTTCTGCTCATGCGGCCTCAACTGACGTGATCCGTAGGCGATCACGGCCCGCTCCTGCATCAGGACACACCCGAGTCCAGTCCCTGATGCATCGCAGTAAACTACGTATCCCACTCCCTCCTCAGGCAACCTCAAGATAGGTGCGCTGGTCAATCTCTGTCTCAGCTCCTGGAAGCTCTGCTGACATCTGTCTGACCACACGAAGGGTTTCCCCTTCTTCGTTAACGCTGAGAGTGGTGCCGCAACTCTGGAGAAGTCTGGCACGAATCTCCGATAGTATCCCGCTAGGCCCAAGAAGCTCCGCACCTCTGTCACGCTCCTGGGTGGCTCCCAAGCTAGCACTGCCTCGATCTTCGCGGGATCCACTGCAACTCCCGCCTCAGAAATGACGTGCCCCAAGAAATGGACCTCACGTAACCAGAACTGGCATTTTGAGAGCTTGCCATAAAGCTGGTGCTCTCGGAGTGTGTCTAGCACAACTCGCAGGTGGTATGCATGCTCCTCCTCAGTCGTCGAGTATACCAAAATGTCGTCAATGAAGACAACGACAAATCGGTCGAGGTATGGCTGGAAGATCCTGTTCATGAGGCTCATGAACACTGCTGGAGCATTGGTTACGCCGAATGGCATAACCAAGAACTCATAATGGCCATACCGACACCTGAAGGCCGTCTTCTGCACGTCCTCGTCTCGAACTCTGAGCTGATGATAGCCTGACCGGAGGTCTATCTTCGAGAACCACCGCGCTCCCTTGAGCTGATCGAAGAGGTCATCAATCCGTGGCAGCGGATACTTGTTCCTCACTGTCACCTGGTTCAGGCGACGATAGTCGACACAAAGTCGTAAGCTCCCGTCCGCCTTCTTGGCGAACAAAATCGGGGAAGCCCAGGGTGAAACACTGGGTCGGATAAACCCCTTGCTCTGCAAGTCCTCTAACTGTACCCGCAGCTCTCGAAGCTCGGCGGGGGCCATCCGATATGCTGGAGTAGATATCGGGGCTGTCCCGGGGTACAAGTCGATGTAAAAGTCTACCTCTCTACGAGGAGGTAGCCCTGGAACGTCGTCGAGAAAGACGTCCACGTACTGGTCCACCACTGCAGGAAAAGCCGGACTCCGCACGTCCACTGCTCCTAGGATGAGGCTAGCCAACTGATGTGAGATGGGCTGCACTCTCCTCCGCGGAAGTCCATCCTGTGCTGCAAAGGTTCCCTTCTCGCCGGTGAAGGTAAACCTGCTCCCGTCGGTACGAACACATCGTACCTTGCGCCTAAAACAGTCGATCTGGGCATGAACCGTGGATAGCCAATCCATGCCCAAGATGACGTCGTAAGGCCTCGACGCCGCTACAAGGAGATCCCAGCCGAAGCTCTCGCCTCCTAGAGTAAGCTCACACTGCCGGCACCAGTGCGTAATCGTCGAGTCTGCTCCCGTAGGAGTCTCTAGCCGTAAGGATCGAGCCAACGGCTCAGTCGGAATCTCCGAGCTCCGAACAAGGGCAGAGGCTATGAAAGAGTGACTCGCTCCTGTGTCTATAAGTACTGCAGCAAGGGTGGAATAGACACAGATCGTACCTCGAATCATCTCTGGCATGTCGGGGTCGTAGGCCTCCACTGCCTGGAGCTGGGCCTGTCCCTGCCCGCCGGCTCCCTGTGGTCGAGGTGGCCCTCCTGGTGGTGGTGGGGGTAGAGCCTGAAAGCGTCGCCCACCACCCGCTGCTCGGCCAGCTCCTCGGCCTCGTCCGCCTCCTCCCTGCGGACCGCCACGGTCGACCCTCTGCCTCTGCCTGGGTGGCCCCTCCACCGTCTGCTGCTCCTCTGGTCGGCGAGTCGGGCAGTCACGAGCCATGTGACCCTGCCCGCCGCAAGAGTAGCACAGCCTGCCTCTCGAAAGGCTGGCACTCCGCTGTGTGCCTCGTACTGCTGAGCCGGTGTCCTGAGGCCGTCTGCGTGGGGGTCTGGTCTGCCTGGACCCGTGAGTCATCCGTCGGCTACCTGCTGCCGAAGACTCAGCTACCTGCCGCCCTGCGCTAGGTCTCGCCACTGAAGAAGGCTCTGCCAGGAAGCTCTCGATCAGGAGGGCTCGCTCCAGTACTCCCGCCTGGGTCGGAATGCTGAGGGAGATCAGCGACGCCCGAATCTCCTGTCGCAAGCCCTGCTCGAAGGTCCGGGCCCGGAAGAAGGGGTCCCGTACCATGTCAGTCGAGTAGCGAGATAGGTCCGTGAACCTCGCCGCGTACTGAGCGACCGTCATGCTGCCCTGGCGCAGCTGGAGAAGCTCCTGGATGCGCACCGCTCGGAGGGTGGCCGGGACGAACTCAGAGCGGAAGAGGCTCTCGAAGTCCGTCCAGAGCAGGGATGCCTCATCGTGAACCTGGAGCATCAGGCTCCACCATCGTCCTGCCGCCGCCTGCAGGAGGCTCGCTGCGAGGATCACCATGAGATCCGCTGGTGTCCTCATTAGCCTGAAGATCCGTACCACCGCCTCTAGCCAGTCCTCGGCGGCCTGGGGGTCCGCCTCACCGCGAAACCTGGGCGGTCGCTGGCTCTGAAACTCGTGCAGTGCCCTGAGGCGACGTGCATCGTCAGCGTCTGGTACTGGAAGCATCGGTGGCTCGGCGGGTAAAACTACCGCCGGTGCCACAGCTGGCAAAGGGCCCTGCACCGAGGCCTCGTCGCTCGGTGGGCTGCCGTCGCGCCCTACACTCGGAACCCTAGCTGGCAGTCGTCGCGGGGCCATCCTGAAAAGGAGAACAAGAGCACCACAGTCAGAACAGTATACCTGGTGAGCTGGCACAAGTAATCACAAGGAAAACTTGAGACTTTCATAAAGCAGATCAGTATACCCGGTGAGCTGACATAAGTAATCACAAAGAAAACTTGAAACACACACGCAATCAATGTTTTCATGCATTAAGTCGGAAATCAGGAGTCAGGGTCCTGGTGTACGGATACGTCGGCCGCCGCACCAACACTGGGCTCCCTGAACTGATAACCACACTCAATACACTAAACACTATTGCTTCACATAGAAAGAAAGGACGATCAGAGTCTGCGGTAGAACCGACCGCCTCTGATACCAATTTGTCACGACCCGTCCTCGGGGCCCGTGCCGTGACTACCCCAAGCCCGCCTTCCATAGGCCAGGGGCTGGCGACTAGCACCAAGGCGTAACATCCCAGTAACAGGGAAGGCATTGCCTTTATAAGTAACAACCACACAGAGTCAGCAAGCGGAAAGTAAAGTGCAGAAAAGTAAAGGGGGCCGGAATACAAGCCCAACTGTAAAGTACAACTGAATAGTAAAGCAGCAACTGAAGAAAAGACGGCGGCCTCGTGTCGTCCACTGGCAATCCCACCTGAAGGGTGGGTACAGATAGCCTCCAAGCTCCTCGGGCCCCACGTCCGCTCTGAGCACGTCCCGTCCAGTGGTCCACCTCCAGGTACCGTCCTGCTCCACGCCCCAACCGCGATCAGCGCTGTCCGTCGTCTGCAACCAACACCACGAAGTGCGGGCATAGCCCGTGCAGGGGTGAGTACAACTACTCAGTAAGGACCCCGAGACCCCCGAAGGTCTCCCGAAATCCACAAAGGATATAGCACAAAAGAAAGATGCAATCACGAAGTAACATCTGACTCGACTTAGGTATATGCCCATACATATACCTAAGTCCCCAATTCTAGCTCTGCTCACGAGCTCAAGAACAACTCAATCCACAAAGGAAAGCAAGACTCAAATCCACAAGGAGAGTAAACAGTAAATCCACAAAGGATAGTTCAACACAATCCACAAAGGAGAGTAACATAAGATTCAGCTCAACCAGGTATACTTTTTCAGATGACGTCAAAGACGATCACTGATCCGTCTCAGTCGTCGGACCCACGAAGGATCGATAGGTACTAACCCCCGCAAAAAGACCCACGTAGGATCGGGCTCACACAGAACCTGTAGGCAGTGGCTCACACAGAACCGGTAGTAAGGACCCACGGAGGATCGGGCTCACACAGAACCTGAAGCACTGATCCACGTGGGATCGCTGAGTGCAGTAGTCGACGCAGTCCACTGAGGATCTCTGCACAGTCGTCGCCGCAGTCCACGAAGGATCTCTGCTCTGCCGTCGTCGCAGTCCACGGAGGATCTCTGCTCTGCCGTCGTCGCAGTCCACGGAGGATCTCTGCTCTGCCGTCGTCGCAGTCCACGGAGGATCTCTGCTCTGTCGTCGAGGTCACAGCCAGCGCTAGGGTTCCCGCACGTAGCGAGCTCGTTTAGGAGGGTCCGCTCCACGAGCCGAGGGGCTGATACATCAACTGACACGTAGTCCGAAGTTGATGTATCCAAAAGTTCCGTATCGACAACAGGATCTCAACGCGACAGACGGCGCGTCAATCGGACGCCCGGTCTGAGAGTTATTGGCATTTTCGTCCCAGGGGCCCGGTTGGTTTTTAGGGCAAAACCAACCCGACCGTACTCCGCCTGTATCCGATCCTCGGGCGGAGTATGCCAAAAGTTCCGTCTCACTTAGAGGAAACCACCACAGCTGACGGTACGTCGTTCGGACGTCCGTAGCTCAAGTTATGAGCGTTTCCGCTCCGAGGGCCCGATTGGCTTCGTGTACGAACCAACCCGGCCGAACCCAAAGTCTTCCGAAACCTTGAGTATAATATACCGAAACGACCGTCTCGATCCAAGGATCGCGTAGCCGCTGACGGTTCGTCAATCGGAGGTCCCAGGCCCAAGTTATGGGCGAAAGACCGAAGAGGGCCCGAAACGGGGGTACTGGGCCCGGGGCGACCCGGCCCGAACCCCCCCCTGGGGTCGGCCGAACCGGGTCGGCCCGACCCGGCCCGAACCGGCTCGGCCGGGTCCGGTCCGGCCTGGGCGCGGCCCGGCCGACCGGACCGGCTCGGCTTCGGCCGAGCGGCCGAAGCGCTGCCGCCGCGGGTCAAACCCGCGGCTTTGGAGAAAACGCGGCCCGCGCGGGCCGCGTGCTGGAAGGCCGGACCGCGGACGCGGTCCGGCGGCTCGCCGCCGCCGCGGCTCGGCCGCGGCGGACTCCTCCGGCGGCGCGCCGGGCGCCGCCGCCCCCGGTCGCCGGCGCCGCCGCGCCGGCGACCCGCGCCGCCGCCTCCTTCCGCGGGCCGCCGGAGATGCTCCGGTGGCCCGATTTGCCTCCCGTCTGCGCCGTTGTTCCTCCCGGGATGCGTCCTCCACTGCGGAATCAACATATGGCCCTTGCGTCGCGCTTTTGCCGTCGCTCGCCAAATCCGCACACAAAGGAAGATCGACGGAGGGTTGCCGGGTCTTGTTCGTTAGACCCGCACCCTCCGCGTTAGTCATAATCAACGGGAGAAACAGGAAAGAAACCAATCAACAATTTTAAATAAATTAAAATTGTTTCGTGATCGGGTTCTATATTTCAAAAGAATAAACACGGGATTTTAAAAAGAATTCCAACATCCCTTACCTTATCGTCGTCGTCGGATGAGGGGTCGTCGCGGAAGATGGAGGTCGCCGCGTCGTCGCGGAATCGCTCGTCGCGTCGCCAATCTCCGGATCAAGATCAACGGATTTAATTAGTTTAAATCCGTTGATATTGAAATTAAAAAGGGAGAAGAAAAGATCCGATTCTCACCTTTGTTGCCGAACGAGGATCGGCCGCGGAAGAAAGACGTCGCCGAAGAACGTCGCGGGTAGATCTCGTCGACGTCGCAGATCTTGGTGTGCGTCGTCGAATTCCGTTCGCCGGAGTTCTTCGCGTTCTTCGCGTTCTTCGCGTTCTTCGCGTTCTTCGCGTTCTTCGCGGAGAGGGTGGAGGAACGAAGATTCTTTCAAATCCTTTCCAAGGATTTTTGGGTTGGTCTTATTTTATAAACATGCCAACACGAAACCGGTTAAGAAACGATCCATCAATTCGTTGAATTAATTCAACGAAAGAAACGACCCATTTAATTCACGAAGAAACAGTCCATTTAATTCACGAAATAAACCGCCCAATTAAATGGTCTGTTAAGAATTAAAGAAAACGCGTCGGTTGACTTTTCAGTTACTTTGACGGGTTTTCGCGGGTGCGTTACTTAGCGAAAGAAACGGCGGGGCTCGTGCGGGTCCCACCGCACAAATATCCTACCAAGGGGTAGGATATTTCTGGATAGCATCCTATCCAGTTCAACTCAGTTCAAGCCGTCTTTAAGTGACTTCAAGTGGCTTCCAAGCAGCTTAAGTGAAATAAAATAAAGTTGTCGCACAAACTTTATTTTATTTCTGACTTAAAGCCGTAAAACTTAAAAACCACGTCTGAGCAAACGCAACTCCGGAAGAGGCGTTTCTAAGCAAATACCGGCGCTGCGATTTCATCGGTGCCCTCAGAATTCGATTCCGGGCACCGGTTCAAAAGATAGAAAAACCCGCTCGTCCGTTCACTGAACGTACCCGAGCCAAACTTCGGAAATTGATTCCGGGCACACCGGGCCTCGGAATCAGGTGCCGTCTGAAGCTGCGCTCTTGTAAAATTCCAAAGAAAATTAAGAAAAAAATTTCCTTGAAATTTGCGGGTCTTTACAAAGATATAATAATTATCAAAAGATTGATACTTGTTTATGTTCGGTTTAATTGTGAAATTATGTCCAATGACCAAAATTGTATTAAATGGTAAAAATATATTATAAATATACTTTAAAACCACTAAAATTCATAATTTATCACTATTAATTATTTTGATTAAAAAAGTTGTTTTTAATTAAAATTTAGTAATGTTCACTATTCATCAAAATATTAAAGTTATCCGAAAAGTACCAAAATTTCACCTTAGGCTAAATTCGATACTCCGAATCCAAAAATGAACTCCATTTTGAGAGATAAAATTTCTAAAATTTCAAATAGTAGGTATTACTATTTATAACGGCTAGTTTGATTGGTTGTGGTGTGCGTTAAAACTCGATGTCGTGTACAACACACGCTATTGCATTATTGAAAGAGAAAAGTACCGTAGAAGCATGGGGTGTTACATTCTCCCCTCCTTCAAATTATTTCGTCCTCAAAATTTCTAGAATACTACCACATGAAAAGACTCGGGTGGTTCTTTATCATAAGTTCCTCGGGTTCCCACGTTGCCTCTTCCATCTTATGGTTTCTCCATAAGACATTTACCAGATGCGCCGTCCGGTTTCTCAGTACTTGTTCTCTCGTATCAAGAATCCTGACGGGCTCTTCTCAATAAGACATATCTTTTTCCAGGTCTAATTCCTCATAGGTGAGTACATGCGTTGGGTCAGGCATGTATTTCCTCAATAGAGATACATGGAACACATCATGAACTTTGGAGAGACTTGGCGGCATTGCCAATCGGTAAGCTACAGCCCCAATTCGTTCTAGAATTTTGAAAGGTCCGATGTACCTGGGACTCAATTTACATTTCATACCAAAATGTATGACTCCATTCCATGGAGATACCTTCAGGAAAACATGATCACCGACTTGAAATTCCAAATCCTTCCTTCGATTATCAGCATATCTCTTCTGCCTACTTTGAGCTGCTTTGATGTGATTTTGGATTACCTTCACCTTTTCCATTGTTTCCTCTACCAGTTCTGAGCCTACAAGTTTTCTTTCACCAATGTCATCCCAATAAGTTGGTGTATGAAATCTCTTTCCGTATAACGCTTCATATGGTGTCATCTGAATACTCGAATGGAAGCTATTGTTATAGAAAAATTCTACCAGAGGTAAATATTGATCCCACATACCCTAAAAGTCAAGTGATAATGATCTCAACATGTCTTTTAAGGTTTGAATAGTTCGTTCTGATTGTCCATCTGTTTGAGGGTGGTAGGAAGTGCTAAAATGAAGTTCAGTATCCAAGGCTTTCTGAAGAGTTTTCCAGAATCTTGAAGTAAAACAGGGATCACGATCAGAAACAATCGATAGGGGTACTCCATGAAGTCTCACAACTTCATTAATATATAGTCTTGATAGACGTTCCTGTGGTAGATCTTCTGTTATAGTAAGAAAATGTGCTGACTTGGTAAGACAATCAACAATAACCCATATTGCATCGTTCCTTCTAGGAGTCTTTGGTAGCCCCATGAAAAAGTCCATCGTAATATTGTCCCATTTCCACTCTGGTATGGGAAGATATTCCTTGACTCCTCCAGGCTATTGCCTTCCAGCTTTCACTTGTTGAAAAACCATACATCTTGACACAAAATCATCAATCTACCTCTTCATGTTGTCCCACCAAAAAGTTTCCTTCAAATCTCTATACATTTTGGTGCTCCCAGGGTGTATAGAGAAATTGGAACTATGATCATCTTCTAACAATTCCCTTTTTAGATCAGGTATATCAGGAACACAAAGCCTCTTCCCGAATTTCAAAATTCCTTCTTCATACACAAAGTCTCTCAATCTCTAATCATTCACAACTTTAATCTTCTTTTGAAATTATTCATCATCGGTTTGAGAACTCTTAATTCTTTCTAGTAAATATGGTTTGGAAACCATTTGACAAATCATTGATGTTTCACATTCCATTGTTATTCCCATGTCCATCTTCACTAGATCCATGAAAATTGGATCCCTTTCAATTCTCTTATTGTTCAAAACTCCATGATATTTTATGCTAAAAGAATCTGCGACCGTGTTTGCTTTCCCCGGGTGGTAGTGTATCATACAATCATAATCCTTGAGTAATTCAAGCCATCTCCTTTGCCTCATGTTGAGTTATTTTTGTGAGAAAATATATTTCAAACTCTTGTGATCAGTATAAATCTCACATTTTTCACCATAGAGGTAGTGCCTCCATATATTCAAAGCAAAGATCACAGATGCTAACTCAAGATCATGAGTATGATAGTTTTGCTCATGAATTTTCAACTTTAGTGATGCATAGGCAATAACTCTATCATTCTGCATAAGGACACAACCAAGTCCTTTCTTCGATGCATCACTATAAATAATGAACCCATCATTCCCTGATGGTAGAGTCAATATAGGAGCATTGACTAATGTTCTCTTCAGTTCTTCGAAAAATTATTCACACTCTTTTGTCCAAACAAATTTAACACCTTTACGTGTGAGCTTCGTTAATGGGTTATCCAGTCGGGCAAAATTCTGGATGAAACGTCGGTAATAACCTTCCAAACCAATAAAACTGCGTACCTCAGTTATACTCGTAGGTGCTGGCCATTCATGGATTGCCTTGGTCTTAAAAGGATCAACATAGAATCCATATTTAGAGACAATATGTCCAAGAAAAGAAATCTCCTAAAGCCAGAATTCACACTTGCTAAACTTCCCACATAATTCATGTCTTCTCAGAGTCTTGAGGATAATGCGCAAGTGATTTTCGTGATCTTCATAGATTTTGGAGTATACCAAGATATCATCAATAAATACTACCACAAATTCATTGAGATATTCCTTGAAAACTCTATTCACCAGATCCATGAATACAGAGGGTGCATTAGTCAATCCAAAAGGTATTACAGTAAACTCGTAATGCCCGTACCTGGTTCGAAATGCTGTCTTCGGAATGTCTTCCTTCTTTACACACACCTGATGGTATCCAGATCAAAGGTCAATCTTTGAAAAGTATTGAGCTCCATGAAGTTGTTCAAATAAATCATCAATGTGAGGTAGGGGATACTTGTTCTTTATTGTTATAGCATTGATCTCCCTATAATCGATACATAACCTCATAGATCCATCTTTCTTTTTAACAAAAAGAACAGGGGATCCCCATGGAGAAAGACTAGGGAGAATAAATCCTTTATTACTCAATTCATCTAGTTGTTTCTTTATTTCAACTAATTCTACAGTGGCCATTCTATAAGGGGTCTTCGATATAGGCCTTGATCCCTGAATTAAATCAATGGAAAACTCAACTCCTCGTTCTGGAGGATGTCCAGGTAAATCTTCCGGAAATACATCTAGATATTCTTTCACAACAGGTATATCCTCTATTTGAACATTACTTTCCTCACCCATTGTCATTTCTTTCTCATCCTCCCCAATAATGGAATTTAGTTGAGCTACTGGGGGTGGATCTAGATAAGAATTAGGTGGTGACGGTTCTGATCTAAAGATAAGGTGTTCCTTATCATCATCATAAAAAATTGTAACCTCCTTCTTCTTACAATAAATATTTGCATCATAATATGAAATCCAATCCATACCGAGGATTATATCAAACTCAATAATAGGTATGATGATGAGATCAGCGGATAAAGAGCATTTATGTGCTCTAATGGGGACTGATTCACAAAACTTTGTTGCAATGTTACTTTCCTTAGGATTTTTAACTGACAACTCCCTTATTAAATCAAATTGGAAATATCTAATTTTCTTAGCAAACTGGGAAGATATGAAACAATGCGATGATCCGGAATAAAATAATGCATTTGTTAAACTTGAGGAAACCATTAAATTACCTGCCACCATGTATTTTAGAGCTCCTACCTCAACAGTAGTGATAGAAAAAGCTTGGCCTTGGTCCCTTGGCCTTTTCTGAGGTAAGTTCCCATGACGATTAGGAAATTAATTTTCATAATGTCCCATCTTCCTACAATTGTAGCACTGAACATTGGTAGCTTCCTTCTTCCCTTTGCAATCACGAGTTTGGAGGCCTTTTTCACCACATTTGTAATAGACGCCCATTACCTTCAAGAAAGTACTGGGGTGTTTCTTCACACATTTACCACAGGATTGATATTCAACCTTTCCCTTCTTCCCCTTATTTCCATTCCCAGATTGATCAGAAGATCTCTTCTTCTCTTGCTTTGCTTTAAAGTCATAAGACTTAGAGAATTCCTTTTCTATTTTGATAGCACATGAGACAATGTCTTCGTACGATGAGAAGGACTTTGAGACTAATTCTCGACGGAGAAATGGTTTTAACCCATCAAAGAAACGATCAATCTTACTTCTTGGGTTACGTATATAATCTCCAGCATACCTTTCTAACCTTGTAAAGTTAGCCTCATACTTTGTGACATTCTCATCCTCCTTTTGTCTCAGACTCAGAAATTGCCTTTCCATATCTACTCGATGGTCACGAGGAAAGTATTTTTCTAAAAATAGATCTTTGAACTCCCTCCATTCTATATTTGATACTTCATCATCTTATTTCATGTTTTTAATCAATGACCACCATTGATCAGCATCTCCAGTGAGGCGGTCAACTGCCATGATAACTTTTTCTCTTTCACTACTTCCCAATGCCTGAAATATTTTCTCTAGAAAATTTATCCATTGCTCAGCTACTAAGGGATTTTTACTCCCATTGAACATTGGTGGTTGTTGCCTCATGAATCGATCTAACATTGTTCCTCGACGCTGCGGATCAGGGTGCTCCATACGGGGAAGGTTATTATTCATAACCGGAGTGAGATGTCCCAGTATGGTGATTAGCTGATCGGCACCAGTTGCATCACCAGCTCCACTATAATTATATTGAGCAGGAGGGAAATCCCTATATGGAGTGCGTGCATTGATATGGTTTCCATTTCTTCCAATAGGTGCCATTTCTAAACAATGGAATAAACTAGATCAGTTTATGAATCAAAATACATAATCCCATACTTATAAAACACTTAACATAAATTGAACTATTTATGGATATAATCCATAATCATAAAAATGTTTTCTTTGAGAAAGTATATACTCATAAACCCTTCATAATGATTTGTAAAGAAAATGATAGTTATCCTAAGCATATCCCCCAGGAGTGTCATAACCAAGAGTGCAGCAAGGCCCGTTGTCGTGCACCAGTTCCCGTTCGAGTCTAGCTCAAAGCGGTGTTTTAGGGTTTTACCCCTAGGTACATCTGTGCCAGAGTCGTCTCTACCTGCTCATATCCAGACAAGGATGTATTGCTCAGAAAACTCACAAAATATCTACAATACCAAAATTATAGGAAGTTCTTCTACACTAATCCTCAATGTCCATCTTAGGTCAATGTGCTCTAATCAGAGTTTATCTAAATATAACTTCCAAGGTTTATAATAAACTTCCTCTGATACAAACTATAACACCCCAACCCCAGTTACCTAGAGTCGGTGCATTATTACATAACATTGGCATGATCAAAAGAAAGATCAAATCTCGAAAGACCGATTGGTTTAGTAGCCTTGGAAACACTAGATATATTCATAATGTTTTACATTACATCATGAAGTGAAAAACTACAACAACAACATATTGTCTCCATAATCCACACTATTATACCCTCATAATATCCCTACATGTCATTCATAATTTACTTCTTCACATCCTGGAAAAAATAAAACATAGAAAATGGGTGATCTCAAATGCCCAGTAAGGATAACAATATAGCAGAAACTTTCATAAATAAGAATAAACATTTAAGGCAGTGTATAACTAAAACAAAATCCTTTTAAACTTGAACTTCAACGTATTATGGCAAAAATAAAATGAAATAATGCCATTTACTTATTCACATGGATATTCTACTAATCGAATAATCACATGTAATATCAATAACCACTTTCATAATGATGGAATGCATAATGCCAGACTATCATAACCACATAGCCAAGGCCTCGTGCCAAGACTACAAATAATATTTTCCAAGGCCTTGTGGCAAGACACTAGTTTGTCTCATGAGACCTACCGATGCATCGAGAAGCTATAGCGGGCTCCACCCGTTACAAATTAAGTCCAATGAATTCCCATATGAAAAGGTTTAAACATAACATAAACATTCGTATTAAAACTAGCATACGAAATTTCAATACTTTCACCACAAACCATGAATGGTATAAAAATAGAACATACACAGTCAAACATATCACAAAACCTTCAATACAATATAGAAGTTTTGTATCATATTAATTCAACTTCAAATAAGCGTAAAATCCATCAAAGGATGTTGACATAGATGAAATCAAAACTCTTTTTAGAGAAATATCTCTTTCTATTTTGAAATCAATTAAGAGTCATATATTTATAAAATAAAACATTTTCTTTGAAAATATTCTTATAAGCTTGTAAGAGAAGCTTCGATGATTTTATAACGGTGGAAAATAGCCACACCCACCATATAAGTTTAAAAAAGACATTGTTACCATAATTCTGTCAAAAAGGTTAAAAAGCACCTTGTTTGGAAAACGACGGAAAGATTCCTTTATAAACCTTTTATAAAAAGTCAAACAAAGGTATAAATGACTTTAACCGATATTCATGTAAATAGTAAATTTTTTTGAAATACATTTTTAAGAAACATGGATGTGGATGAAAAAGAGATCCCAGTAGATTATTACGTATAAACAACCTCAGATAATGAAGAGATTGCGAAATAAACCCTTACCTTGTACTTTTACTTGGTTGGGGGTAGGTTAACCTCCTTTATAATGGTGAAATAATTTTTATTAAATTATACAAGAATCACATACATTAATATGATATCATATATTATCTTTTAACATTGATTTGTTAATAATATCTTAGTATTATCGTTGTTTCATGTGTTAACTTACTCATTTTCTCTTATATGTTTTGTTACGTAAGTCGTGTTTGTAATGGATAGGTTGTATCTTAATCATATCCAGAATTATATCAAGTCCTTATATACTATTATTAATCATCAAATGAGAATTATACTTGAATGGATATGATGGAGAATTAATCTCATCTCGTTCGTGGAGACGGTAGTCCGTACGTACGCACGAGTGACAATATCATTATTTTGATATTAAAATAATATATAATTGGATGGTATATCATATATACAGAATCATTATCATGTTATATTTATTATTCACATGATTTAAACATCATTATTATACCCATCGAAATAATAATTTATTGAATAACAATTACACCACGACGTGGAGACGGTAAGCCGTACGTACGCACGTATGGTGACATGTCATTCAAAGGATGGATATAATACTGAATATGGTTGTACCATATTTATAATAATATTACAGTATATAGAAGATACTTGATTAATTATTATAGAATGGGAATAACAAATAAAGAATAAGTGGAAGAAGAAAGGAACTTGAAAAGGGTGGTGAAAACATTACCTCTTCTTCGGGTTCTTCCTTTTGATTTGATCAAAAGGACTCCTTAAGTTGGCTTTATAACTAAAGGAAGGCCTCTAGGATGAAGTGAGGGAAGTTGAGAGAGTATTTGGGAAGAGTTTGGACGAACCAAAAGGCTTTGAAGGTGTGAGTTAATGAGAAGAGAGAGTGACCTTTTATAAGAGAGGTGAGGGGCACCTTTGGAAAAGCTAGAAATATTATTTTATAATAAATTCATATTCGGTTTCTAATGGCTCCAAAGTGTATTATTTAAAGGTTAAGGTTGGGATATGTCTAAAGCCACTCAACCAATAGAATTTAGATTGGTTTGGGTTAGTATATTAACCTTATCATTAAGTATTAACTCTTAGTTAATTAGTTTCACTTTTACAATGTCTCTTTGTATTTTTATATTATATGGTTAATAAACATAATATATAAATCCACAATACCCTCAAGTGGTCCATTAATGATACACCTATCATTATATAAGTCTCGTGGCCGAACCTTAGATTTTTAGGAATTTAATATCAATTAATAATATACTATTTGTTTTAAAAACTCTTTTATGCCAATTTTGACACTATTCAATAATTGATTTTTTTAAAACTCATAACAGAATGATTACTTCGAAAAATGTTAATTAATTCAATCCTAACATGTCATATTAACCTATAAAATTAGTGTAATTCATAAAAAGTCTCAAATTATATTTATTTGGGTATTTATAATATCAGTTATTTTAATTTTTCACTATTATGGTAATTACTGGATCATCATTGTCTCATAAATATATTAAATTATTTAATGTATAAAAATTATAAATAAAATATAATTATGTAGGAATTATTTTTATATTTCTAATGAATATTTATAGTTTAAAATCCAACATATATAACCCTTTGTAAAAATTGTTTTATTAAAAGATATATGCTTTTGTCACTTTTGTATTTATTAAAATAAAGTGTCCCTATCACTTACAAGTGGCACCATGGGGTCCCAAAATCGACCCAAAGATGCCCAGGGTCAAACATGTATCAACCAATAAGGTTAGTAAACGTTTTAGGGTAATTTTGGATTATTATAATATTATTTTTTAACCCTTATTTACCGGATTTACCCTTTAACCATGGTAAATAAAATATTTATATGGAATCCATTTTTCCAAATTCAAATCACATAAGTGGTAGAAATTAATTTAAAATTAATTCCCTCTATCAAAACAAAAAGTGTGTTTTTAAGATATAATAACTATCAAAAGATTGATACTTGTTTATGTTCGGTTTAATTTTGAAATTATGTCCAATGACCAAAATTAAATTAAATGGTAAAAATATATTATAACTATACTTTAAAACCACTAAAATTCATAATTTATCACTATTAATTATTTTTATTAAAAAAGTTGTTTTTAATTAAAATTTAGTAATTTTCACTATTCATGAAAATATTAAAGTTATCCGAAAAGTACCAAAATTTCACCTTAGGCTAAATTTGATACTCCGAATCCAAAAATGAAGTCTATTTTGAGAGATAAAATTTCTAAAATTTCAAAAATTAGGTATTACTATTTATAATGGCTAGTTTGATTGGTTGTGGTGTGTGTTAGAACTCGATATTGCGTACAACACACGCTATTGCATTATTCAAAGAGAAAGGTACCGTATAATCTTGTGGTGTTATAGTATGTGTAAGTCTAGTTATAACCCTTATCTTAACAACAACCTTGTATATTTATTATTCTTGTGTTGTTATAAAATAATGGAATAAATAGAGGTTAGGGTGTTGGAGATGGAAAATAAATGAAAGGAGTTTGAGAGAAGACGTTATCTCTAAATCGGCTAAATCCATTTGATTTGATCCAAAAGGATTCGTCGAGTTTCCTTATGACAAAGTTATGGTTTTTGTGAAGAAGTTATGAATTTTGGGATCTTATTAGAGAAGAATTTAGGTGAGACAAGGGGCTTGAGAGGTGTGAGTAAGTTGGTAGATGTGGTGGCCTTTTAAAAGAGGGAGGAGGGGAACTTTAGGATAGTCTTGAAATACTATTTGATTATAAATTTATTTTTGAATTATAGTATCTAAAAAGTGATATATTTCAAGGATAAGATGAGAATTGGTAGAAATAATATCAAAAAATATTTTTTAGACATGTTTATGTCACAAATGTAACCTTATCTTTTCTCTTTAACCCTTAGTTAAATAAATTAAGTCTTACCATGTATTCTTGTATTTTTAAACTATATGGTTAATATAGTTACTATAAAATTATAAGAGAACCTAATGTGGATCATTAATGAAAATTTTGACATTATCCAAGCCAGTTGGAAAAATATTAGATTTTTATGACTATTATATCATTTAATAATATAGTATTTTCTTTAAAAACTCATTTATGTCAATTTTAAAAGTATTTAGTAATTGATTTTTTGTAAATTCAAAAAACAATGATTCATTAAAAAAACTACATTAAATCAAAGATAAAATTTAATTATATTCCAGAAAATTTGTATATGGAATCAAAATTTTCAAATTACATTTATTTTAATATTTATAATATCATTTATTTGAATATTTCATTAATGATGTAATCACAACATCATCATTGGGTCATAAATAAATACATTTATTTAATGTATGAAAATTATAAATAAAATAAAATATTTTAGGAAATATTTTTAGATTTATAATGACTCTTTATAGCCAAATAGATCAATTATATAACCCTATATTAAACTATTTTAGTAAAAAGATACATGTTTATGTTATAATTCTTTTTTACTTTAAATTAATTATAATAACATGACATTATCACATCCAAGTGGCTCTATGGGGTCCTAAAATCTACCCAAGGATTCTAATGGTCAACCATATCTCATAAAATATTATTAGGACATGTTTTAGGGTAGTTTTATATTATTATAATATTATTTTTACCGTTATTTACCTGATGTACCCTTTAACCATGGTAAATAAAAATAATTACTGATGTTACTATTCATAATGTCCAAAAATAAAATGGGCCAATTTAAATAATTTGGAACTTTTTATTCCAAATATAGAATCCATTTTTACAAATTCAAAACACATAAGGTGCAATAATTAATTTAAAATTAATTACTGTTGTCAAAATGATAAAATAGGTTTTAAAAAGTAATAACCTTCAAAAGATTGAGGTGCATTTATATCTAATTTAAATGTGAAATTACTTAAAATGATCATAATTGGATTAAATGATAAAATTTAAATCCAATTAAACTTTAAAACCAATTAAAATGAAAATATATCTATATAAATAAATTAGATGAAAATGTATTTTTGAATTAAAATGTTGTATTTTTTTACTATTCATTAAAATATGAATTTAATCAGAAAAATACCAAAATTTCAACCAATTTAAATTTTTATGTCCAAATTACAAAGAATATATATATATATTTTCCTATATAACTTATAAAATTATCAAAAACTAGATTTAAAAAGGGTTCACCATCAAAAGGCGGTAAAAATGTATTTTTTTTGAAAAATAGTTCTTTTATCCCAAAATTTGAATTGGTTCTTATATCATATATAGAAAACATATAAGATGAATTTTAAACATAAAATAGAATATATAAGATATATTTTTAATTAAATAAAAATTTATGAGTAGTGATATGAATTTATAAACACAATTATTCTCTTTTAAATAGATCTTCATAAAAACACATCATTTATATTCAATTGTGTTTTTTTTCAATTTTTAATAAATTTGGTAACTAATTTATAATTATTTAAACATGTGTAAACCATATTTTAAAATTTTTTTTGATACTATCCATTCTCTTCATTCCAAGGGCTAGGTTATAATGGTAACTTTGAAATAATAATATTTAGTTTTTCATTTGAGCTCGATGTAGGGTATCATGTAATCTATTGAACATGGTGTTATTTATTAAAATTGAAGATGTTACATCCTCCCCTCTTTAATAAATTTAGTTCTTGCAATTTTAATTTGGGTTTGGTAATAAGGGTATGAATTTTCAAAGTACCTTTATTGAAATCCCACATCTGATAAAGGGTTAATAAAACTTCCACTTTAAAAGATAGAATGTCAAATAAAAAGGACACATGAGATAACACATACTAGGGTTACATATAAGAAAAAATGGATATATAAGAAAAAATAAGTGTGAAAATATGATCGAGAGTGATGGGAAACATGATCAGTATAATGTTAACAACCAGAAAACCACAATATTCTGATGGGTTAAACAGTCTTTAATTTCACAATTGGAAAAGAAAATGGAAATGTTTTTTATTTTAATATCATTTTCATAAAGGTGAGGAATTTATTTATGATATTGACTGAGGAAATAATGGAAAATACTTAATTTTAATGTAGAGATTCATTCTTTAATAATTTATTACCACAAACTCATCTTTTCTCCAAATGTTGAGTATTCAAGATGGCCTGGTCAAACCTGAAGCACTAGAATCAACTTCTAGAGAATCACATAATCCAAAAATGATGAACCATATATTTCCCATGTCTTTAGATATTAACCAAAACCAAAATTATTATCACAAAATCAGATAATCCTCTAAAAAGTCTAATCCTTTATAAGGAGAAGGACTACTTTTAATCTCTAAAATTCAACAGTTATACCCAAGTTCTACATAGACCATTCAACAAAAAAATGTCTTTAATATTCGTCACATTAATCCAAAGTAATATTGAAACCGAAAATTTAGATGGATTTGATCATATAGTCATCAATAATAAATCTTAACATTTATCTCCAAATAACATTGGCTACTTTTAAAGTCTCATATTGAAAAGTAATTACCCTAATCACATATTCTCCATGATATGACAATCATTTCAAAAAATAACCCAAATCCCCATAAGTCCACAATAAAAACATAGATTCTCCCAAAAAAAAATTCAACCGTCCCTCCTCAAATGAAATCCCATAGTATTCTATTTTCCTTAGGAAGATGCTATTCCCAAAATAGAGAACATCCTCAAGAATAACATTTATCACTTAATCACCAAATCATTTTCTAATACTAAGTATATCCTTTTGATAAAACATATGTTCCAAAAAAATTATTCTTAATCCATAAAATCATTTAACTAAAATGAATATATCATACTAACTAGGGACTTCACGTAGGCCATTGGTAGGCGATAATGGCATGTCACGCTCCAGTTATAGGTTCAAATCCCAGAGCCTTGTCCGACGTGATGGGTTGTCTCATGGTATACATGTTTTCCTTTATAAAAAACTGTATAATTAATACAACATTACAAAAATGAGATACAATCACAAAAAAAATGATAACATATTTTAACCTCAAAGTTTATCTCATTTTTTTCGTTTTCCATCCAAAAAGTAATAAAACATAATTACCAAAAAATAAATGTCTCTAAAATTAACACTAATAATATTAAAATTTTGCATCATATAGAATGAAAAGGTATTTTTAAGAAATTAAACATATGATCACCCTAAAAATTATAAAGTCATATGATATCCCTATCTCTTAAGAATACATCATAATATCTGAAGTTGTGTAAACCATCCTATGATACCAACTATAAGGCCCCGACCTGAAACACTACTTAATCTTGATTTAAGTAAATAATTTTAATTTTAATCACATTGATGATCTTTTCAAATTTAGATTTGTTGAGAATTAGGCAAAACTATTAAATAATAAAACTTGACATTCCATGTGGATAGTTACACTCATTATCCACTTTTTCCACCAAAGGCAACCCTTTAAACAAAATATGATTTTTAATTCTTGATAAAAATATTCAAGAATTTTTACTTTCTCTTACCCATACTTATAACCTATAGAAAAAATTTCAGAAACATGGGATGAGTATAAAAATATCAGTACGCAATATAAAACAAGGGACAAAACTGTTAGTCCATGAATATTTAAAACCCATTAAAACATTTTCAAAAAATCATACTTTCTACCCATAAAACATAAAATATTTTGATTATATAATGTAATCATAAGATTCTTACAAAACATCATAGAAATCATAAATCATAAAGTTATCTTGTGGAATACTTATCATACTTGCATTTTAGCTTTTATATCTACACAGGGAGTAAACTTCATGGTTACGATTAGAATACCCATCACAATATATTCCCTAAATATCTTAGAAGAAACATTAAAGTTTACCTCCTTCTTGTTACCCAATGCATTGGACAAATATAACAGGCTTACCCACACTCATTTTATCACAGAACCATGAATATACATAAGAAATTCCCAAGAACCATAACATAATCATAATATATGAACAAGCATAAAAGAAAAATATCATTTCCACATTGTAATCATACGATATCATTTCCAAATATTGATATATTAAATCCATTCACAAAACTATTTTAAATAAAAAAATAACTAAAAAAGGAATATGGTATTTAATTTTATTTTTAAAACATTACTAATTTTAGAGGAATAAAAATACAAAAAAGTCTATATCGGCGAAAATGGTCATTGTCACCACATATGTTAAAAAAACAATCCATTTTAAAAATCCAAAATAAAGCATTTATAAAAGATACTTTTGAATCAATGTTTCCTATACCACATTGAAAAATTTTAAATAAATTAAAATATTAAAAAATTAATTTCTACATAAATAAATGAATAAAAATCATTTTGAAAACATGTAAACGAATTATAAGGTTTTAGAAGAATAAATAATTAAAACATTAAAACAATGTTTTTATTAAAGAGTCCTTTGACACTTGAGAAACCCTTGAATAAAAATAATTAAGGAATGAAATTAATTAAAACATTAAATATCATTGGAATATATTATTTCATGATATAACAAGTCAAAAGGGATGTATATACATCTTATATTATAATGAAGGTGAAAAACATCAAAATATGCCTAAGTGAAAGAAGATTGAGACAAAGTCCCTTTCAAAGATCGTATCATTAGATCAAGAATAAATCAATGAAATAATTATGTTTTAAAAATTTAAATACACCCAATATAAGTTGATATTTATTTTAAAACAATCATAGCTCATTCACACATATTCTTCAGAAAACAATACCGATGACATGAATATTTAACACAATGAATGGAGATTGAGTTAAGATTTCCCTTACAAAGTTTGTATAAATGAATGGGGTGATTATGTTTGTAAATAGTATATACACACAAAGGGATGTGGAAAATATAACATAAATAAATTAACAGTAATTACACACATAATTTTGGAATAATATAATCCACATAGTATGTGTAAAACCCAAAGAGTGAAAATTGAGATTAGAAATTACCTTACCTTAAGTCCGGCTCATCACATACAATCGTTATGTTTCTGAATAATAAAATTATTTTAATTTATACTTGAATTATAAAATTTATAATTTTTTGTTATTAATTTTATATCACTTATTACCATTTTATAAAAATTACATAATTATTTAAGTTCATATCGATTATTTTGTCGACATTCAGTGCTTGAGTCGAAAATGAACTTCTTTTGATGTAAATTGTCCATATGGTAAAAATTACATCATATCCAGAATATTATTCATGATAAAATATCATATATATATACATTATATATGTATTTATAATATTCCATAAAATTTAGAGATAGGAAATGAAATTCATCATTTATGGAGACGGTAGGTCGTACGTACGCAAGAATGCTACATCCATTTCTTTATAATATTAAAGGAATAAAAACTAAATGATAAATTGGTATGTTATAATTATAGTATAATATATATTTTATATATGTTACATAAATTCATTGACACTATCCTTTATACATTCCATGTATGGAATGAACGAGTCATATCACTTTGAGGGGGCGGTAGTCCACACTTCCCCAAATGAAATTATCATATTTAAAAATTATGGAAAGAATAAAGGTATATTGTAAATAAAAATTAAAGAATATTAGAGAAAATATAAATATAATATATTTAATATATAAATACAGTTCAATAATAATGGACACCATGATATGTGGTAGGAGAAAATTTAATAATCATTATTTTGTGAGACAGTAGTTCACCGTACATAGAAACAGTTTGTTCTATATCTATTAGATGGAGGTATGTTTATGTCTAGATAAAAACCATAGCATACAAAAATACTATTATATTTAGTATACTGGTGTTGTTATACAATAATTGAATAAATAAAGGTTATGTAGTTGGATATAGAACTTAAATTAATGGAGATTTTGAGAAGACGTTACCTCTAAATCAGGTAACTCTAGATTTGAGCCAAAAGGATTCCTTGAGTTTCCTTATACCAAAGGTTGGATTATAGTAGGAAGGGAGGGATATTGGGAGATATTTTTAGAATAATTTGGGACATAAAATATTCTTGAGAGGTGTGAGTAAGTGGGTAGATGTGGTGACCTTTTATAAGAGAGAGGAGGGGCACTTTACGATTGTCTTGAAATTTTATTTTATTATAAATTTATTTTCCAATTATAATAGATCCAAAGTGATATATTTCGAGGATAAGATGAGGATGGGTCAAAATCATCTCATCTAATAGGTTTTAGAAATGTTTAGGTCACAAATTTAACCCAATATTTTGACTTAACCCTTAGTTAAATAAATTAACTCTTACGAAGTCTTCTTGTATTTTTACACTATATGGTTTATATATTTACTATAAAATGCTATGAGAACTTCAAGTGGAAAATTGATCAAATTTTTAATATTCTACATGTCTATTTTCCTAATCTTAGATTTTTATGAATATTATACCATTTAATAAAATAGTATTTTTTTAAAACTCATTTATGTCAATTTTGACACTATTTAGTAAGTGATTTTTTATGTCATAAAAAATTGATCCAATCAAAAAAACTAAATTAACTCAAATATAAAATTGCATAATAATCCTTAAAATCTATGTATGGCATCAAAATATTAAAATTATATTTATTTTAATATTTATAATATCATTTATTTGAGTTCTTTATTAATGAGGTAATCACTCCATCATCATTGGGTTATAAATAATTTTATTTATGTAATTTATAGAAATTATAAATAAAATACCATGATTTAGGATATATTTTTAGATTTAAAATGAAAATTTAAAGTAAAATAAATCATTTATATAACCATGTATTAATTTTTTTTAGTAAAAAGATACATTTTTATGTTATCTTTCAATTTACTTTAAATTAATTATTATAACATGACATTATCAACCAAAAGTGGCTCCATGGAGTCCTAAAATGGACCCAAGGATTATAATGGTATGACATATCTCATACAATAGGATTAAGAAATGTGTTACAGTAGTTTTATGTTATTATAATATTATTTTTACCCTTATTTACCTGATTTACCCTTTAACCATTGTAAATAAAAATAATTACTAAAGTTACAATTCATAAGGTAAAAAAAATAAAATGGACCAATTTAAATAATTTGGACCTTATGATTAAAAATATAGAATCCATTTTTACAAATTCAAAACACATAAATTTCAATAATTAATTTTAAATTAATTCCACTTTTCATAATAATTAAATGGGTTTTTAAAAAGTAATAACCGTCAAAAGATTGACGTGAATTTATATCTAATTTCAATGTTAAATTACTTAAAATGGATTTTTTTTATTAAATGATAAAAAAATAATCCAAATAAACTTTAAAATCAATTAAAAGACAATATATCAATATAAATAAATTATATGAAAATATATTTTTGAATTAAAATGGAGTATTTTTTCAATATTCATTAAAATATGAATTATATCACAAAAATACCAAAATTTCAACCAATTTAAATTTTGGTGTCAAAATTCGAAAGAATAAGTTTATTTTCTTAAATATAACATAAAATATTGTAAAAAAATATTTAAAAAGGGGTTTCCATCAAAAGTATGTAAAACTGTATTTTTTTTGAAAAATACTTTTTTATCTGAAAATTTGAATTTGTTCTTATTTCATATCTAGAAAACAAATTACATGAATTTAAAAAATTTCATGGAATATATAACTTATATTATTAATTAAATAAAAAACTATAAGTAGGGATATGATTTTATAAACACAAATAGTCCCTTTAAAATTGGTTTTCATAAAAACACATCCTTTATATTCAATTGGTTTTTTTTCCATTTCTAATAATTTTTTAGCCCATGAATCATTATTTAAACATGTGTAAAACATATTTTCATAATTTAGTTGACACTATTAATTTTTTCCATTCCATGGTCTATGTTATAATGGTAAAATTTAAATAATATTATTTAGTTGTTCGTTTAAGATCGATGTAGCGTATTATGTACGATATTGAAGATAATGTTTCATTTTTAAACATCAGGATGTTACATAATCCTCCATTTAATAAATTTCTTCCTCAAAAATTGAATTTGGGGGTGTTAACTATGGTATGAATTTTCAAAATACCTTTATTGAAAACCCTCATCAGAAAACAGGTTAATAAAACATCATCTTTAAAAGATAGAATGTGAAGTATAAAGGTCATTTGAGATAACACATACTAGGGTTTCATATTTGAAAACATGTATATGAAAAAAACTAATTGTCAAGTTTTTATGGAGAGTGATGGAAAAAATGATCAGTCGAAAGTTAATAACCAGCAAACCACAAACTTGTGATGGGTTAAACAGTTTTTTATTTCCTAGTAGGAAAAGTAAATGTAAAACGTTTTTATTTTAATATCCTTTTCATAAATTTGAGGAATTTATTTATGAGAATAACAAAAAACATAAGGGAATATAATTACTTTTCAAGTAGAGTTTCATACATTAATAAATTTCTACCAAACAATCATATTTTTTCCAAATGATGAGTATTCAAGATGACTTGGTCACACATGAACCACTAGAATCAACTCCTAGAGAATCACATAATCCAAAAAAAGATGATCCATATATTTCCCATGTCTTTAGAAATTAACCAAAACCAAAATTGATATCATATTATCAGATAATCCCCCAAAAGAATAATCCTTTATTAGGAGAAGGACTAATTTTAATCTCTAATATTCACCAGTAATACACAAGTTATATATTGATAATTCAAAAATAAGTCCTTATAATTCTTCAAAATAATCCAAATTAAGATCGAAACCCAAAATTTAGAAGTATTTTATCACATAGTCTTCAAAAATAAATATTAACATTTATCTCCACATAACATCGACTACACTTAAAGTATCTTACTGAAAAGTAGTTAACCTAATCACATAATCTCCATGATAGGTTAATCAATTCCATAAATAACCCAAATCACCATATGTACACAATAAAAACATATATTCTTCCAGAATAAAATTCAGCCACTCCTCTTCAAATGAAATCCCATAGTATTATATTTTCATTGGGCATATATTGTTACCAAAATAGAGAATGCCTTCAAAAATAACATTTATCACTTAATCACTGAATCATTTTCTTATAATAAGGATATACTTTTACTAAAACATAAGTTACCAAAATAAACTTATTCATAATGAAAAGTATCATTTAACTAAAAATAATAAGTCATACTAACTGGGGACATCACATTTGCCATTGGTAGGTGATAAAGGCATGTCTCACTCTGGTTGTGGGTTTGATTCTTGTATCCTTGTCTAGCATGATGTGTTTTCAAATGGTCTGTGTGTTTCCTTTTTTCAAAAACTGCATAATTCTTATAACATCACCCAAATGAGATATAATCATAAAAAATAACAACAACATATTTTAACCTCAATGTTTATTTCATGCCTTTCATTTTCCATCCCAAAAGTATAAACATATACTTTCCCCAAAAATAAATGTCTCCAAAATTACCATTAATCACCTTAAAATTTTGGATCATATAGATTCAAATGGGATTTCAAAGATATTGAAAATATGATCACCCTAAAAATTATAAACTCATATGATATCCCTATCTCTTAAGAAGAAATCCTATTCTTCAAAGTTTTCTAAACCATCCTATGATACCAACTGTAAGTCCCCATCCATAAAAAATATTTCATATTGATTTAAGTAAATAATTTTAATTTTAATCCCATTAAGGATCTATCTAGGTTTATAATTTTTGATAATTAGGCCAAAACTATTACATAATTGACCCAGAAACTACATGTTGATAGTTACACTCAGTATCCACTTTTTCCACCAAAGGAAACCCTTTAAACTAAACAAGATTTCTTTTTCTTGATATAAAAAATCATGACTTCTTCCCTTATATTAAAAATCCTTACACCCTATGGAAAAAATTTCAAGAACATGGTATGATCATTAAAATCTCAGTAAGTAATATAAAATAAGGAATAAAATTATCAGTCAATGAATATTTAAAACCCATGAAAACAATTCACAACATCATAATTTTCACCCATAAAACATAAAATATTTAGCTTATATAATGTAATTATAAGATACCTACAAAAAATCATAGAAATAATAAAACATAAAGTTATCTGATGGAATCCATATCATACTTACATTGTTTCTTTCATAGCTACATAGGGATTAACCTTCATAGTTACATTTGTAAAACCCATCACAATATATTCCCTAAATCTTTTAGAATAAATATTAACGTTTACCACCATATCGTTACACAATGCATTGGAGAGTTATCATGGGATCACCACCCTCAATTTATCATATATTCATCCATATAAATAATCAATTCCTAATAACCATAACATAATCATAACACATGAACAAGTATAAAAGGAAAATAACATTTCCAAATTTTAATCATAAGACATCATTTAAAAATTTTGATATAATCAATCCATTCTCAAAACCATTTTAAATACCAAAATATGTAAAAAATTATATAGTATTTAATTTTATTTTTAAATACATTACTACGTGTAGAGGAAGATAAATATGAAAAATGGTCACGACGACAGAAATTGTCATTTTCACCGCATATGTTAAAAACAATCCTTTTAAAAAGTCCAAATTAAATCATTAATAAAAGTGATTTTTTAATCAATGTTTCCAATAACACATTGAATCTTTAAAAAAAAATTAAAATTTTAAATAATTTATTCTATATAAATAAATTCATAAAATACATTTTGAAAACATGTACATGAATTAGAAGGTTTTAGAAGAATAAACCATTAAAACATTTAAAACGTTGTTTTTATTAAAGAGTCCTTTGACACTTGAGAAACACTTGAATAAAAATAATTAATAAATTAAATTAATTAAAACATTAAATATCAGGATAATATATTATTTCATGATATAATAATTCAAAAGGGTTGTATATACACTATATATTATAATCAACGTGTATAACATCAAAATATGCCTCAATGAAAGGAGATTGAGACGAAGTCCTTTACAATGATCATATAATTATATTAAACATAAATAAATTATATAATTATGTGTAAAAAATATAAATACACCCAATATAAGTGTATATTCATTTTAAAACAACCATATGTCATTCAAACATATTTTTGGAAAAGAAAAACCAATGACATGGATATTTCACTCAATGAATGGAGATTGAGTTACGATTTCCCTCAAAAAGTTCATATAAATGAATGGGGTGATTATGTGTGGAAATATTATATCCAAAAATGGTAAGTGGAAATTAAAATATAAATTATATTCACAGTGATTCAACACATAATCTTGTCATAATAAAATCAATGCAGTATGCGTAGAACCCAAAGAGTAGAAATTGAGTTTAGAAATTCTCTTACCTTGAGTCCGACTCATCACGTACAGTCATTATGTTACCGAATAATAAACATAGCTCAATTTATTAATTATTGAGAATAATTTTTAAGATTATTATTCCTTTTATATCATTTACTAAGATTTTATAAAAATTTTAAAATTATTTATGTTTATATTGGTTGTTTTGTCGATATTCGGTACTTGAGTAGAAAATGAACTTGTTTTGATGTAAATTGTCCATGTGGTCAGAAGTACATCATCTGCATAATATTATTCACGATATAAATATAATATATTTATATTATATATCTATTTATAACATTCTATAGAATTTGGAGATAAGAAATTAAATACATCGTTCGTGGAGACGATAGGTCGTACGTACACATGAACGCTACTTTCATTTCATTGCAATATTAAAGGAATGAAAATTAAATGATACATAGTTATATTATAATTCTATTATAATATATATTTTATATATTTTAAATAAGTTAATCAATACCATCCTTTATATGTTCCATGTATGTAATGAATGATTCATATCACTTTGAGGGGGCGAGATTCCACACTTCCTCAAATTAAATTATCATATTTAAAAATTATGGAAAGCATAAATTTATGTTGTAAATAAAAATTACAGAAGAAAAAAGACAATATAAATAAAATATATTTCATATATAAATACATTTCCATCATAATTTCCACCATGATAGGTGGTGGGAGAAAAATGAACCATAATCATTTCGTGAGGTAGTAGTTCGCCGTACATGGAAACATTATGTTCTATATCCATTATATGGAGGTATGTGTAAGTGTAGGTCTAAATATTATAACAAAAAAAATCCTTTTTTATTTAGTATACTAGTTTTGTTATAAAATAATGGATTAAATATAGGTTACAGTGTTGGAGATAGAAAATAAATGAAAGGGGTTTGAGAGAAGACGTTACTTCTAAATCAGGTACCCCCTTTTGATTTTAGCCAAAATGCTTCATTGATTTGACTTATGACTATTATAAGGATTATAAGAAGAAGGTAGGGATGTTGGGAGATTATTTTTGAATAATTTGGATGATCCAAGGGTCTTTATATATGTGAGTAAGTGGGTAGAGGTGGTGGACTTTTATAATAGGGTGGAGGGGAACTTCAAGAAATTCTTGACATATTATTTTATTATAAATTGATTTTCAAATTATAATAGATCCAAAGTGATATATTTATGGGATATGATTATAATGGATCTAAATATTTTTAGCCAATATGTTCTAGAGAATTTTTTTTCACAAATTTAACATTATCTTTTGACTTTGACCCTTAGTTAAATAAATTAACTCCTACCATGTCTTCTTGTATTTTTATAATATATGGTTAATATAGTTACTATAAAATTCTAAGAAAATCCCAAGTTGATAATTAATGAAAATTTTAACATTATATAAGTCAATTTTCCAAATCATAGTTTTTTATGATTATATTATCCTTTAATAATATAGTATTTGTTTTGAAAAAACATTTATGTGAATTTTGACACTATTTAGTAATTGATTTTTATTAAAGTCATAACAACATGATTTGTTAGAAAAACTACCTTAACTAATATAAAACATGTATTAATAACCCTAAAAATTCTTGGATGGAATATAAATATTCAAATTAAATTTATTTTAATATTTATAATATCATTTATTTGAATCACTCATTAATAATGTAATCACTGCATCATCATTGGGTCCAAAATAAATTTATTTATTTAATGTCAAAAAATTATAAATAAAATACCTCGATGTAGGAAATATTTTTATATTTCTAATTAATATTAATACTCAAATATATCCATTATATAACCCTATATTAATTTTTTTAGTAAAAAGATACATGTTTATGTTATATTTACTTTTTTACTTTACATTAATTAGAATATGTAATTATCACACTCATGTGGCACCATGGGGTCCTTAAATCGACCCAAGGATGATAGTGGTCGGTAATATCTCATAAAATAGAATTTGTACATGTTTTTGTGAAGTTTTATATGATTAATATACTATTTTTTACACTTATTTACCTGATTTACCCTTTAACCATAGTAAATACAAATAATTACTAAAGTCACTATTAATAATGTCAAAAAAGAAAAGGGGAAAATTTACATAATTTTGAGGTTATGATTCCAAATAATGAATCAATTTTTACAAATTCAAAAGACATAAGTTTCAAAAATTAATTTAAAATTTAATTCCGTCGTCAAAACGATAAAACAAGTTTTTTAAAAGTAATAACCATCAAAAGATTAACATGCATTTATATCTAATTTCAATGTGAAATTACATACAATAACTAAAATTGGATTAAATGATAAAAAATTAATCTAATTAGAATTTAAAACCAATTATAAAGAAAATCTATCTATATAAATAAATTATCTGAAATGACAGTTTTGAATTTAATTGCAATATTTTTTCAATATTCATTAAAATATGAGTTTTATCTTAAAAATAACAAAATTTCAACCAATGTAAATTTTTATTTCCAAATTCCAAATAATGAGTTCATTTTTTCAAATAGAACTTATAAAATTTTCAAAAAATAGAATATAAAAGGGTTCTCTAGCAAAAGGTGGTAAAACTGTATTTTTTTGAAAATTACTTCTTTTATCCAAAAAATTGAATTTCTTCTTATATCACATATATTAAAAATACAAGATTAATTTATAACAATAAAATATATATATATAACATATATTTATAATTAAATAAAAATCTATAAATAGTGATATGATTTTATAAACACATTTTTTCTATTTTAAATAGGTTTTCATAAAAACACATATTTTACATTCAATTGGTTTTTATTTACATTTATAATAAATTTGGTAACAAACGAATCATTATTTAAACATTTTAAACTATATTTTAATAATTTGTTTGATATAATTTATTCAGGCCATTAGAATGTTTAGGTTATAATGGTAACATTTAGATAATTATATTTAGTTTTTTTTAAGCTTGATGTAGCGTATCATGTATGCTATTGAACATGGTGTTTCTTTCTTAAAACTCAGGATATTGCGATTTGAGACTCAAGAAATAATATATATAGTTGGTTAGGATGAATAGTATAAGAAACATTATCAAATTTCCTCTTATGTTGAAGGTCAAACTAGAAAAATTCATCCTTAATGAATGGTATCTATAAGTATGGGACTTAAATGTTTAATAAGAGATTGATGAAGGTGTTATGTATGAGGGATTTGAGTTGTTTTTCAAAAAAATCGTTTACATACACACCTTTAAACTATTTAAGATGAAATAATTTTTTAATATTAAATGAGGATGTATATGAATGACTAAAAAATATTCTCGATTCATAAACCAGTTTTACATAGTGTAAATGGTAGCTACTAGTTAATGAATGAAGGAATATATATTCAAGGTAGGTCTATGGCATGATATTTTCTCCAACGTTGTCATGTTTTTTTTACTAAAGATATAATAGAGATAGTAAATTGTGAAATTGTGGGATAATTTGATATGGTATTCATTCATTTCATAGAGGAAGCCTTCATCCATCTAGGGGTAGGTGGGAACTATAGTTAATTTTATAAAAAAATGTTACAGTTATTTCCATGGTAGAAAGGAACTGGATAATTATTATTCCAGGTCAAACTATGATCCCCTACATAACAAAAAATTACTAGGTTACCCTTAATTTTACTCTCATCTGTAAAGTAAGAAGTAATGTTCTATACAACCACAATATTGTCACAAACGTGGAAAATTATTAAATCTGAAGAACAATTAATCAAGATATCCAAATACATCCATTGTATATGGATCAAACCTATCTCATATCTATTATGATCAATATTAATGAAATCATTATAATAACTGTCTCCCTCAAAATCGGTACAATAATGAATCTAAGAACACTTCAATTGTCTACAAGAAACCATAATAAAGGAATAATAATAATTTAATGGGAGATTATTGATAATTATATATAGTTGTGTAAGTTGTACTTATTTAATAAAAAAGTCCCATGATGGTGTGTGGTACCCTTATTCTAAACTCAACCCTTAGTAATGTATAATTTGAAACTAGTGCATCATATTCATTTCCAACTGTTGATGTAGTAAAAAATTGGGTAGTCACGACGAAATGATGTTGCATTTCATGAATATAATGACTCCAATTGGTTATTGGGAATACAAAATATTCTTGTGGAAACCATACACCACTATAGTTGATATAATATATTACCTCATAGATTTTATTATCTTATATATGGATAATTTCAATTTAATATATGGTAGATACTATTTTGTGGAACTGAAAGCTTATAATCAAAGTTATTCTTAGAAAGAAACTTCCATATCCCCAAATAGAGTAGTTCATTTATTCAAATCTTATTGGAACATTAATATTTCTAAATAAGGTCATTTAATTATAGTATATGGAACTATTTCATTTTTTTTTGGATGCAATGACTTTATCTTTCATAGATGAAAATAGTTATAGAAATTATCCTAAAATAGTGTTCCAACATGCATATTTCATTGTTAATTATTTATCTAAATTACCTAATAAATTGGAAATTGAATTTTCAATCGATCTACTTCTGGGAACAAGACCTATTTCACTTATTCTATATATAATAACTATTGATATTTGGAAATAATCAAATGTCCAATATGAACTATTAGTGAAAAATTTCTTCATTGGACCAAGAAAATTATCATGGTATACTTTTGTTCTATTTTTATAAAAAGAATATGGTTCACTATTATTGTGTTTTGAATATCATCAATAGAATCAAGTTACGATCAAGAATTTATATTAAGTTCTTATAAATAGTTATCCTTTTAACCGATTAATGTTATCAAAATGGTTAAATATGATGGATCATTGATTAATACATTATATACTCAACGTAAATAAAAAAAATATTTTTATGAAATTTTTTTGGAGTTGATACGTACATTAATTTTTTATGTGATTTTTTATGAATACAATTACATTATTTATGGTCTTCATGAACTATGTCATCCATATGTAACATAACTTTTTTTCATGTTATTTTTCTGAGTATATTTTTGTCTACTATCAATAAATGTATGGAAATGAGGATCACCTGGAAATTTTATTGAGAAAGTTTCCTATTCCCTAAAATTAAGATAATATTTTAAGTGAAAATTTTGTATAAAAGAATGTTTTTTGGTCAATCATGTTATTTCTTAAGAGGGTTTGTAATATTACCTAGGGATAATAAAATATATCATTTCCTTATAATATCCCAAGAATTTATTTGACATTCATAGTACTAGAGGATTAGAAGGATATTATCTTAATATAATTTCATATTTCTATAGGATTGGTTCTCCCATGACTGTATTAATGAGAATTTAAATTACATTAAATTGGACTGATGATTTTCATAATTCAATTCAAGAACATACGACAAAACTCTCTTTCAAACATATCCCTATCCTACTATAATCAAGTTAGTGTTATGTAGTATATTGTGATTAATCAGAATATGAATAGTGTTTTGTCTTATGTAAGAATATCATGGAATTTCCTTTTTCTCGAGGAAATTCAGAACACATGAAAAGCATCATCAAACTCATGGCCTGAAATTTTATGTAGTAGTTAATGCCTTTAAAAATACTGTCAAGGTCTATTTTGGGGAAAATTACATATCTTCATGGATCATATAATCATAAAATGTGTATTATCTCAGAGGCCAGAACATGATTAAATGATGTTAAATAGAATATCAACATATGTTTGACTTCAACATGATGTTTAAACCCAGGAATATGAATTCAATGGCTAAATCCTTGAGTGATACATTTTTTTAATGAAATAATCAAAGAGGTCATGACCAATTGTAATTTATAAGTGTTCTTTCTAAAACGAATTTTTAATGTACAAAATCGAATAGAAATATAGTTTTATTCTAATTGAATCTTGTTCTTATTAGTTGGATTTATTTAATGAGTCGTAGTGATCAAATCCATTGTGTATCACCATTAGATCATACATAAATTTTATGGTGACTATACACGATTATAAAGAAGTGGAAAAATATTTTTAATTTCCTATGACAGAATGTGGTACCATAATATTTTAATTTTTTTAATATCACTAATTGAAATGGATTATTCACCCTGGTACTCAGAGAAAGTATAAGGAAATGAAGGATATTTTTTAGTGATCCTGTAAAAGAAGAAATATTAGAACAAAATTAACTTCTAGATTTAATGTTAGAATCTATTCCAATACCTACAATGAAATATTAGTATATTTCAAAGGAGTTATTCATTGGTAAACTAAATATTCAAGGAACACATGAATCTATTTGGGTAATTGTGGATAAACTCAAAAATATGGAACACTTTAAACCAATATGAGAGTCTAAAAAGTTAGCCGATCAATCAATGCTCTATATTCAAAATGTTTTTATGTTTCATGTAGTAATGAAATATAATTTCTCTGAAAATGATCCCTATTTTACTTCTCATTTTTAGCACTCTTTGTAACAAGATCCTAGAATCTAGTTGATTATGGGCATTAAATGACATCCTAAAAGGGATAGGATTTTAGAATATATAATTAATAAATTGGAATATATTCATTGATTATGTTTCATAGAAATTTGTTTCCCATGGGATAATAAAATCTTGTTAGTGGAGTTCTCATATAATAATATTTTTGATTACATGATATATATAGCACTATTTGAGTAATTATATATAAATCCTTACCACTATACATTTTATTGAGTGGTAATAGGATAAATATTTATAATTATTAATATTAATGTATAAGAAACTATATAAAATATTACAATGTTTAAGAAGAAGGTGGATACATCCATTAGAGGATATAAATCACATGTATATCATAATTTCACCCATTATCCACTAATGTGGGTGACCATGTTTTTTTCAAAGTGCCCCATGATTGGATTTTCACCAATGTGGAAATCAATGTAAAATAACTGATTGATATCTAGAATAAATTGTTGTTCAAGTTCCTATCGTAAACATTGTATATTGATTATATTTACCACCAAGATTTATTAGTGTCCATAATTCATTCCATGTCTCTGAACAAAATAAATATCAGTAATATACTAGACATTTTATTTGAAAGGATTTGTGATGTTTATCCATAAAAAAATTAAATTACAGATAGATAAGAAAATACATTATGATGGAAACTTGTTTCCTTTTTTTATGGTAATGGATTCATGGTCATATCCAAGAAGAGAGATGGGAACAAGATAAATTCACGCTGGAGAAATGGTCAAACATTTTCAATGACAACGAAAATTTTTATATATCTATGAACCAAAATCCTAATGGTGGGGTGAATGTAAAACAACCATTTTGATTTTCTTTTTATATTATCCTATGTTTTATTATTTCATTTATGTATTTTTTTATTTTAAATGTTTTGGTGGATTACTATGAGATTTGTGTGGTGTTTGGGTGTGTTGAGGAATAGAATGGGTAGAAAAAACAAAATGAGGGAGGTTATTGTTTATTGGGAGGTCACATGTGTAACATGAACACAAAAACACTCCAAATGAAGGTTTGGTCGCTTGGTGGATTTGGGCATGGTGTGATGGGGGTCTGACTATGGAGCACCATCATAGAGAGCTAACCGCAATATGTTGTAGGGCGTAGTGGATCTAAAATGGAAAAAGTTTCTCCCACATCCTACAGTTTCCCATTATGGCGAGAATTAAAGTTTGTGGTTAAGTCTATTGCACCATGATTATGGTGGATAAAAAAATCATTTTGGTTCCAATAAGTATTGAATTTTCAATGACAGATTCATGCACTGAGTCTTAGATATGAGTTATGGTTTTTAATTAGGATATGTTTGGAGGAATTTTAATAACATATGTTCATGTATAAATATAATCATTACCATTTTCTCATCATCCTCTCTATAAGTATTTGGATATATATGATTTCAAGGTGATTTTGAGAGATTCTATAGGCTATCAATATTGAATATTCTATATGGTTGTTTCTAAAAAAAATGTGATATATGGGTTGTTTTTTCCTCTATTAACATATTCTAGAAAAAAATTCAATATTATTTATAAAATAAATTATTTTTTAAAATGAAATTGTCTTGCTGAAACTATTTTAGATTTTTCACCCCCATATTGGTTGATAAAACATGGGTTCTGGTGGATTCCCACAAAGCAGTTTGTGAATTGATTAATTTTTTTATGCAAATAATGATAATGTTTTAATGTGTGGACATGGAATAGTATGGTTGGTGTGTGTTCATGTGAAATTGAAATTTTTTTATCAACATAGTCACATTTATAATTTGGTTTAACAATCATATCTATGTGACAACATGGTGTAATATGGATCTCTACTCATGAGAAATATTTATAACATTCAACATCCATGGGTGAGAGTGAGAGCGAGGGAGAGAACATGGAAGGGATATGCCAAGTGTTTCAATATGGAAGTTGTTTTCTAAAAATGAAAATCATACTTACTATGAACTTATCTTTACTCTATTCTTTCATATTATATATATAAACTGTTCAAACTATTTTGAAAACTTTGTAATTTCATATAACTATTAAATTAAAACATCGAGTTATCCCAAATAATATTTTAGTAGCATGTGGAAAATTTATCATAGGGTTTTCTTATTGAATTTTTATACTCATCCCCTACATCTTTACTTTTTTGTGTATGGAGACATTTTTATATGTTACAAGAAATGATAAGGTTTAATATTTTACTAGATGTGTTTCTTGATTTAGTTTTCAAGGATGGGGTAGATTGATCTTGGGAGTTGATCATGTTATGGGAGTCTTGAGTGGTTCCACTTTGGTTCATGAATTATTCTTTATTTTGAATTATTAGTTTTTCTAATTTATTTTTTCCACTGTTACTATGATTAATAATCAGGTTATACATTGTGTTTTTAGTTTGATTAATAAATCATTTTTAATGTAGTAAATGGATTTTTTCTTTTTATCTTTAATGTGTGTCATTTCAATTTCATATAAAAAGGGTAGAACATTTACCATCCTTATTGTCAAACACATTAAATTTATTTCCATCATTTTATGTATGGGAAATTTCACCTATGTTTAGATAAAACTCTACTATTTATAATACATTTTTAGGGCCATGTTTTTCCATATTATCACTATAAAAATATTATCCTAAATTTTATGGAGGTAGTGAAATTTTAAAAAGAACCTTATACAAATATCTACTACCATTTCATTTCCAGTAAAAAATATAATTAACCGTTATGTACACATCATGATAAAATTATGTAAAATGTGTTTCAACCAAATAAATCATACCAAACTCTTCAATTCAGTCATAAAAAATCTCCTTCAAAATTATACTAATTATTTCTTTTAAATTTCTTCTCACAAGTATTTGAGACACCTAATGATTTTCCCCTCATTTATTATTGATCATCAATGTGTTTGAATTCATGGTCAATCAACCTACCATGAATGGTCGATCATACGACAATTCAAAGATTATGGTTACTCAAAATTCAATATGAATCCCACTATCATTAAACCTAACAGGTGTTACCGAGTTTAGTCATAGTACTATTTTCATTGATTTTCATTTATAGTGTGATCAATCATTCTTATTTTTGGTAAATCTACCAATTTTAAGTACACTAGAAATCATCCTATTATTTGAAGTCCACAATCGATGAAACCCCCTTTTCATTAATATCAATTGATTCTCATGAACTCACATAATATCATTAATCAACTCATGATATTATTTGTTGAATTATAATACCCATTAATATCAATACGTGATCACAATAGTCATGATGATGTTCATCATCACATACATGAATCTATATGCGAAAACCCTCAGTTGAGGATGAAGAATAAATAGGTGGTGGGATTCTTTTTAGTGCTACATATTTTAAAACTAAGGTGTACCACATACATAAAAGGAATACTATATGTTTAATCTATATCCAACATCATATATAATCTTATATTTATTTTTCTTAATAATATATGTTTCTTATTTATATGGAATGAATAAGTCTATTTGGTTGCTGGTGTTCATGACATGGTCTCCTTTACTATGCCACAAGTGAGAGGTTAACCACCCCTATACTCTATTATCTTTTTCATTCTCGTCCTTGAATGTTTTTCAAAACCTATGAATCAACCCCATCTCATTATATATTAACACATATTGATAGATACAACATATGATCTTGGATCTCCATGTGATTTCATAATACTTAGTTTGGGGTGGTAGTAAGAGTTACACTTTTTTTAAAAACTCCTAAATCTTTTACATTTTAAAAAATATATAAATTATAAATTATTCATGATCAATACACCACTATTAAATTATTTTTTCAATAAATAATTTACCATAATATCTAATTTAAAGTATGGAAAATAATTTTCTTTAAATATATTTCCATAACATCCAATCCTATAGCACCACACATTAATAAAAATAATAATCATATATGATAATTAATATACGTAAACATATTCTTAAGATTTATTGAAAACATTATTGGTTTATATTCACTGAACCAAAAAAGAAACATCTTAATTATATTGAGATTCATTGAAAAAAAATTCAAATCACCAAAAATAAGTCTCACCAAACCCCCCATTTTAATTTTTTATAAATATATTTTAAATGAAATTTCAATGTGATTACTTAATTTATTTTATTTATATTTCCATTCCATATAAATCTTTAATTTCACTTTTCTCCCCATTTTTGACAAGACATACAATATAATATGGAATCTGGTATCGATTTATGAATATGAAAAGTTTCACAATCCATTTTACTCAACATATACATAAGAAATTGTTAGTATAGAAAAAAAAGGATTTCGATTGGGAATAAAAGATATCCATTAAAAAATAAATTTTTTAATGAAATGAGTCTACTCGCTAGAATATATTCAAGGGGTAATCCATTGTTTTTAGACTGTGAAAATTGATATATATAAAGTGATATTGAAATTTAATTTCAACCTAAATTCATTACATCAACATAAATATAATGTTTAGAAAAGTAAAACATTATTGTTCTTAAAATATACTTCATAATTATTCAAACACATATTATTAGGTTATCGATTATTTTCAATTTATCCCCATTCATATGAAAATTTTATTTTAGTAAGAATTTTGTAGAAAATTTTAATATAAACCTATTCAAGTACATACATTATAACACATTCCAAAAATAATTTTATTTTGCTAAAATAATAGTTCTAGAATCATCTTCAATATTATCAACCAATCGTAACCTAAAGGAAACAAACCTCCCAGATTCTTTTGGTTATCTATATTTGAATACATTCACATATTTTTCAAGTATTATTCAATTATTATACCTCACTTTTAGGATACTAGTTGATTAATTATTCTAGGTTAGTTTCATTATCAAATTTTTATCCAATTTTAGAGGCCTTACTATCTTATAAGGTTCTCCTCTTATTACCATTAATCAAATTCAATTCAATGAATTCTATGTAAAGAAATTCTACCCAAAAAGATAAGGGGAGAGGTTGGATAATCATCTTACTAATCATAATAAAAAAAGATTGAGAGGAGTTTCTCATCTAGGTTTCTCTATATTACAATATTACATTTTTGTTCAAAATTTATGTTTCTATGTATTATTTTACTTATGAAACATTTTACTTATTTTTATTGTATTTTTATTTTTTCATTACCTATAAAAGTATATTCACCACCTTGTGAAATATCTATTCTTGTTTTTGGATTCATCATACATTGAATAGTTTTTTAAACAACCTCTTTAAGTATATATATACTTACTAAATATTTTTCAAACATATTATATAACATAATCATTAAAATTTGATTTTATCCTCTAATTTACTATTACTTTTTATGGTTAATTTCTTTTTCACTATATGGAATAGATTTTTTGTATACCTCACTAAGCCTTTTTTCCTTATCCAAATATAATTTCAATAATTATAAGGTATATTTGGTTATAGAAAAAATATAATTGGTTTATCGACATGAATTCTCATGAGTTATTCTATTATCATCATTCCTTTTAGATGATTTAATATTCTTATAGTTCATGGGTTTATTTCCAATGTGTAAACCATCAGCCATATTAGTAATTTTCTTTAGGTTAACAAGATTTAATGACCCCTTCATCTTATTTTCTATTAATAAAACTTATTTCTTTTCCATTTTATGTGGTATTATTTTGAAATTTTCAATATATAAATTATGAGATAAGAATCCATAAATATTGTGACCACATCATTTTCAAGCATCATTGAGATTTTCATGCGCATAAAATATGTTCATTTAACACGGATGTATTCTTTGAATATATGGATGGTTATTCATCTCTACATTTCTCCCACTCGATATGGGATTTATATAAACTTCATTATATAATGTAATGTAATAAAAATCCACTCTAAAGATCATAAAACTATTTTATCCCCAACATTTTCCAATAACCCGTGATTTTATTTTTAGAACTGCTCGCTGTCATGATTTTATAGAATGTAACTTTTTATCTTTCATTATTTAATTTTTTCTTCTCTTTGGGAAGTATAACATATACTATTTCATATATCTACTATAGGCATAGTGGTAGGCTCTTCATCACTATTTATAATTCATACTTATGTATATTTTATATTCAAACAATTAACTTTCTATTGAAATATATTTATAAAAATAATTACAATAAGGTGTGAATGATACCACAATGATTAAAAATACATGAGAATGATGCATGGATAATTTATTGATCTTGTTCTCATATAATAGGGTTATTTCCAAAAAATATTCCTATATAGATCAATATCTAGTAGCACTTCCCCTTCAATCAGATTCTTATAATGTTATAGATTTGTATTCCTTATATCTATAATTTTATTCTCAATACCAGGTCATATCTTGTTGAGAATTCATTATTCAGTTTCAAGAGTCTTAAATACTTATTAACATTAAATTTAATTTAATTATACATCAACATCATTCAATTTGAGTCTTCTTTACACTGATGGATCAGTCTCCTTAAACCTCATGTCCTTTGCATCTAAATGATCATCTTTGATTTCAATTATTTTTTTAATATTTTTCTAATGAATGGATTTTATTTATAAATTATTTATGGTTATCATATTTTTATTGGATTATCTTTATCCCCTCCATTTAAAATTATGATCACTTATCTTAAATATAGAAATTTAATTCCTTAAAGGATCCATCCTTCATGGGGGATATATATTGGTAAATACTCTTTCCTTCAATGATGTATCTATGTCACCTTCCTCTCATTCAAGATAGGTGATATCCTCTATCTAACATTCCAAAATACAAAATAAAATAAAATAAAAAATTAATTTTTAAAAAGAATGTATAATATCATTTAATGATTCAAAAGATATATCTTGTAAATTAGGAAATTTTCTAGAACTCACACTAGATTTATATTCTTGTTGATAGCTTTCAAAATAACATTTACATACCACAATATCACATACATTCCTTAAATATTTTTTGGAAGAATGTTTTAACATGTATTTGGTTTTTGAAACCACCACTTTTCATCTAATTAAAAACAAATACTACTTATTCATTTCATAGAAGGGAAAAAATTATTATTCACTACCCAAGTGGTCCATCTTCTTAAATATATTCTAAAACTTCGTTCCCCTATTCATCATAGTCTTAGTGTAAAAATAATTCTAACATTAAAAATATAATACCTCAATAAAATGGAACCTAAAATTTAAATCAGAAAATATCCTAAAATCATAGAAATTGAAAAGAAAATAATAAATGTAGAAACTAATCATATGTGAATCATCCAATAATAAAAAAATTTTGGGTCTAGTTGGGATAAAAACCACACTGAGAAGGGGCTCTTCAATTAGTATTGGTGACTTTTATTCATCATATGGTTTTATAATTTTATCTATTTTTACCTCTACCACACGATAAAGTGAATTGGTCACTATTTCATTATTAAATCATCATTATTTTATATGTAATTATAAAATTCACACACACATAATAGGAAGATCATATTACAAGGTTCGCTACTTAGTATATGATGTCAAATCATTTTTGTGATCTAATAAACCTGTTAGTTTCACAACCTTGTAGTAAAACCTTATGAGCAATACACTATAATAATCTAATATTTTAAAAATGTGAATACCTACAAAATTAATTGGTTCGTACCCCACTCAGTTATATCTCATACATCTATAATGAATTTTAGCGATGACAATAAGATATTCTGATAGTAATTTTGAATACTTTCTTTTTGGTTAAGTGTTTATCTATTATTTTTCTTCTTCTATTGGATAATATTAAGCTACTAATTCTATTTTTATTCCCAACAGTATATGATATAAAATCATATTCATAGTAGGTGATAGATATTATATAAATTATTCCTCCTTTCATTCATGTGAAATATCAAATTCTCATCACTCTTATTCACTTATGATTTTAATAAATATAATAGCAAAATCAGATGAAAGTTCAACTTCTGTCATATTTATTTTCTATTCCTTAGGGAATAAAAAATGACACTAGATTATCCTATTCTTTTAAAACTCAATAAAAAATTTTTCTTTAATAAAAATAATTTTATATATTAATTATTTTTATTGAGACAATGAAATTATTCTAAATAAAATAATTTTGTTGAGCCTCCCACTCATCTTATTATTTGACCTGCATTAATATATATGATAATAACAACAAAAAATAGGTTACATTACATTCTCTTTATCTAATATTCAATTATTAATGAAACATTTAAAAAAAATTCAAATTTAAATATCCTCAAATTATAAAGTATTGGAAATTTAGATAGTTAGAATAACTTCCTTGTGAAAACCTTTATATAACTAAATATAACTGCTTGGAGACATATATAACTATCATGAGATTTATCTTCCATTTATCCATTAATCATGACTCCTAAAATCAAAACATATATATAAATACATGAATGGTATAGTGAATTGATTTTGTCTATTTTAATCTTGCAATTCTTCTTCATAAAACTTCCTAACCAATTTCTCATTCCTTTGTTGTTATCTCATGCATTTAATATTGAATATAAATTTTCATTAATGCACCTAGAATGATCATGGAATATAATTAATTTGTGGATTTTTTTAGCCATTTAAATTCAACTTTATTCATATTCATTAAGTTACATGAATCATGATAATATTTTCATGTTTTTTGAATTTAAGAACCACACATGAAGAATTGTCTAATTTTATTGAATATTCACTCCATCATCCAACATATTAATTTATCCTTAAATTTTTTATCAATAAATAATCATCTTTTTAAAATAAATCACATTAATATTACATAGGATATTTAAATTATTATTTACTCTTACATATTTAACACTATCCTTTATGTACAATTATGTTCTTCAGTGTTACCTTTATATGGCCCTTGGATATACTATACAAATTTTACATGCGATGTATTAACTATTAGAAAAAATTATATTTACCTTTATATAGGTATTTTTATGAATATTATAGTTATGAAACAAAAAAATACTCAAATATATTTATTAAAAATAGGAGATACCCTTTCTGTTAACATCATGTAAACATTACACAGTATGTGATTTGGTTAAATAACACCTAAAAAGATCTTATATTCCTTCCAGATACGTCTTCTTCAAAAATTTCTTAGAAAATTTCATATCATTATTTTATTTATAGGATTTAGACACACATTAGTCCCTTACCCTTCTTCTCAACTTGATCCTATTTGTGATTGATTATGTGGTCAATCAACCTACTGTAATATCCATAATCAATCATCCTACCCTAGGAATGTCATGGATACTCTACCTACATTGTGAATCCCATTGTCACTTGACCAACCATGTGTCCAATGGTTAATCATATTACCCTTTGTGTGGTCAATTATTTTGAGTGGAGTCGATCATCCTTACATACATTCAGTATATCTAACATGAATTCCATGACTACTCTTGTTATCGTGTGATGTCCATGATCAAGTTACACTCTTATCAATCAATATACAATGTATGGAACACATAAAATCCTTATTTATCCTTCCTCTCACAATTATTTCAATTGAATTATATAACCATATTTTATTATTAAATGACCATATTATTCCTGATGATGTTATCCATCACTTGTAGGTATCAAAATGTTGGAAACATCAGTCGTGGGTGGTGATGAAACACATCGTGGGATTTATTTTCATATAGAATTTATAAAAATTCTATTCATGAGGAATTTAAAATTACTAGTGGATAAAAAATCTAAAATCCACATTTTAAATCAGTCAAAATAGTCCATTATTATTATAGGTTTCTACATTATTCATCTAGAACAAGTTTTACTCAGTGTTGGTGCTCCCACTAAATCAAATTAGAGATTTATAGAGTTTTTGGTGAGTAACATGTATTTCACATTACTTGGAAAACAATTTGTAAATGTGGGTGATCCACTTAATAGTTTTTTAGTGTTTATTTTTAGAGTTGGATCATAGTTTGTTTCAATAATATGGTGTCATAGTGTGTTCTGTATGAATTGTTTTTTCCTAGGCAGTGTCCAACACATGGTATAGAAAATAGTGTGACCAAACCATTTAGACTTACAAAATTCATTAAAAATTAAATTTGGTCTTAGGATATTCATCAAATTTATGTATCCAACCCTCTAAAATATCCTCATATCACTCAAATGGACCATGAAACTCCCCTTTGGTTTTCTTCTCATTGATCGTTCCATTTTTAGTTAATATATACCTCGAGTCAAGTGGAGTTCATCAATTTATTTCCCACTAACGTTCATCCTTCCTTCCATTATACATTCCCATGGAATTTTAGTTCCTCCCACGAACCATAATATATATGTTTCCTAATTGTAGGGTTGGGTTTTATATGAATCATTGGTATTTATTCATGTAGGGGTTGTTGAGGTAATTTCTTTCAATGTTGGAGTTTTCTCTATCCTAGGAAACAACTTCTGGCATGATCGTCATTTAACTAATGATGGTGTTTATTTTTCATCACTTTATATTAAATTATATCAATTTTATGATGATTTGAAAATATATTTACATTTTAATTGTGCCTTTATATGACCGTTGAGGAGAAAAATTAAATTAAAAGTAATTCTAAACCATAGAATGGATGGGATTACTTGAAAAGTGTTTGTGAAAATGGATAAATGGGTTTTAAATAATGATTTTGGTTTTAAAATTGGTGGAAAAAACATACTTATTGTATTTAAAAGTGTTCTTGTTCAAATTATCAGGAAAACCAATTGTTTCATTGTTCTAAATGTGTTTAAAATGTTTTAGGGGGGATGTTTTATTTCAAAGGAATTTGATAACCTTTATTTAGATTTTTTTAACCATAATATAATTTCATATAAATTGTTTTAATTGTTTATATAAATTTAATTAATAAAATGGTTTGGTGAAATTCAAAGGACAATTTTACCATTAAAAATATATTTTTAAACCCATTAGTATATTGGAATGTTTTTAAATGATATTTTAAGTGGTGTGTCACTTACCGTTATGTTTCAATAGTGAATGATAAAACAAGACTCATATGAAGATTCTTGTGGATTTTGTAAGTGGTAAATTAACATTTAATTAAAATATAACTTTTAATGGATTATAATAATTTTTCATTTTATAAAAAAAGAGTTTACAAAAAATTTGTGTACCCTCTTAATCCCCATGTGATTCTTCTTATTTTTTAGGTGTCTTATGATACCCTAAGTGACGTGTTATGTTTTATTAATTAGTATATTTTGTTATTGTCTTATATATAAGGATCTAATTATTATGAGGGTGTAAGATGCGATGAATGATTTATTTTTAATTATTTTAAACTTGAGTGATGGAATGTTTGATTGTGTTCAAATCTAGCTGGCACATCATGGGGATCCTCAGTAGATAGTAGTTGACATTCATAGGGGAAACCCCTAGCAGAGATTATCAGTTCATTGTTAATCATATATAGGAAACATATAGATGGTTACAACACAAGGAGTTAAATGACCTTATTCTAGGAGTCTATTTTATAACATTCTATATAAGAAGTGAATATAGTGACAATACATTATTTTATAACATATATGAAACCATTTAAATGATATTATCTTATAGTATCTTGATGGGATTTCCCTAGATCTGGGTAGGTTCAGCAGTTCCTACGCAGGATTATTTTCACCAGTTAATGTCCTCTCATTACTATATTCATATGATGATTCTCAAAACATTTATATTAGATTTGTTATCATTGAGGGTATTTATTCTTGTACCTAAATTTTATCTCATCAACTAATATTATTTTTTAGCATTTATGTCAGTTTTGTTTAATACCTATTGTTTCATAACGTATCATAGGGGTTATTTATAGAGTGCATTATTCCATTATTATTATTTTTCCATTATAATGACCGAAAATGGAAAATGGAATTATTTTAAATAATGAAAAAACGAAAGTGTGATTTTAATGTGTTTTCAATAGATTTTAATAATGAGGTTGAAATGTTTTACCAAATGAAAAAAGTGAAAATTGATTTTTTTTAAACATCCAGTGGGTATTAGTTTTCTAAGTGGGGTTTTAGTCTATCTTGTCTATTTTTAAAAAAATTGTTTTTAAAAGATGTTTTAGAAAACAATTTGATAATTTAAGAACACATTCATTTTTAAAAAGTTAATTTATAAAATTGGATTTTATAAAATGATGATAAATTTATACTTTAATGTGGTTTTCTCCTTCATGAAAACAAAACCTTAATACATCCACATAAACTCAAGTACATACATGTTTCACTACTGAATAAGTGCATCTAGTCCTTAGAAGGGTTTGGAAAAAATCCAATACCACATAATGAACTATAAAAAGTCAATTTCTATGGATACATCATGTAAGGAACACCCTTACACTCATATAACATTATTATACATATTGTAGTGCATATTGTTGATCTGGAAAGAATGATGAAAATAATATTTTTCAACAAGTTAAGAAACCTTCCCCATTTTATTATGAAATATTCATTGTCCTACATCATCAACTTCTACTTTATAAATTCTTTAAGAAAAAAATTTCTTTAGGTTCCTACACCACATAATGTAGAAAATAATATCTATAATTTGTTTGAAAACACAGTCCAATAGATCAGTATAATTATTTAGTCTCATTCTTATTACTAATTATGTAATATTATTATTAAATCCAAATTAAGTTTTTATAGATACTCTATAAATAATTATGAATCACTTATTTATTTTCCCAAAAAAATCTGTCTAGTTTCTCAATATGATATAAAAAACAATGATCATAGATTATTCTCCAAAATTCTTCAATTTTGTAATGATTCTCAAAGAACCTTCATTTAGAATGAATCCTACACCGATTCTACCACAAAACATTCAGCACTATCACTCTCTCCCACAAATGAACAAAATTATTGTATGTTATACTTTAACCTCTATTTATAAGTGTTATTGAAATGTTATTAGAGGGAAACCCATTTTATATCCCTGATAAACCAAATTGTAGAAATGTGAATTTAACATTCATTTAGAATTTACTTTTAACCATTTTATTTCTTCTCAACTCTTCTTGATTATTATGAAAATGTATTGAGTCCTTTCACAAATTCATCCGACTTTAATAATACAAAAAACCATAATTATGATAAACGTTGTCATTTTGATAATTTTTTTCATCACTAATCTCTTTCCTGATGTGAATATTTTAAAAAAATTAATATTTTATAATATCCTACAATATTTTTTTTAACATTGGTAGGATAAATTTTCATTTCTACAGCTTCCTGACTCTGAATGTGTATTCAAAATCACATTTCGGTCCAATTGTATTTCTTATCCTAATCATTTTACTCAGATAATTTTCTACAAACATCATTAAAACGTATTAAGATTCTATAAACCTTCAAATTATCTCTAGATACCTAAAAAAATTTCACCTTTTCCTCATTTTATTAAAAAATCCACAAACTGGTGTATCTAAATCCAATGATGTCCAACATCCAATAACATAACGATGTCAGAATGGGCCTAATGGATTTATCTATTTTTACCATATGATGTATCATTTCCAATTCATATTTGAGGATTCTTGTCCTAATTAAATAATAATATAACTCTTGTTCTTTTAATATGGTTGAATACATTATTGTGCTTCTTCTGATTTATTTCTCTTTAACTAAATATAATAGATTAGTCTATGAAGATCTTCTAATTCATGGGACCCAAAACTCCAACATACATATCAATTTCACCAACTTCTCTTCTTATCCTCACAAAATAATTCTGATATTCCTTTGATAGAATGCTACACCTTATTCCATGTTGATACCAACAATGTGTCTGATGGATTGATGTTATAACTCCTTCGATGGATTAGTGGAACACCATTTTTGATGGAGAAGTGTTAGAAGTGACTTTTTATCTTCCATATTCTATAAAACTGACTAGTGATAATATATATTGGTTCTTTTGGATGATTAGAAAATATGATGAATCATCTAGTCTGATGGATACATCGATCATCAATTCTGTATGACCTTTGAATTCAGTAACTTCATACTCCCAACATTCAGATAAAATCGATGTCAGGAATTTCTCACACATATAACATGTGACCTCAAGACATTGACTACATACTGCCTTTTTATCTACAAAATATTATATTTATCATGAATTCTTCATAATGATAAGGAAATAGAGATCGACATAGCTTTTTCTAACATACACTAAAATTTCTCCTCTTATATTTTACAATGCCCGGAGCAGAAGTTTTCATAGACAATGTATGATATTTAAAATTTACAATATCACAAAGCATCATTATATTTGGAATAAAATATCATGAATGATATTAAAACTCTTATACAACTTATCACTCTAATAAAAAATCATTCTAGAAATAAATTGAGTTTGAAATGAATCTTCAGCCATAAAACATATCCCAAACAAAAAATTGAAGCTGATTAATTTTCTTATCCAACATTAGTCTAATCATTATTATTATGATATTCATATCTCTATATCACCAACACTTACCAAGTGAATTGATTTTTTATAATGAAATAAAAATATAAAAATTGAAAACTTATTCTAGAATATGAAAAACACTTCTATATGTCTTGGTCCCATCAATCCCCCCTTTGTATTTTTTTTGTGAAACAATGCTGATAAATCAATTAAACTATTTAAACACATGATATGGATCAATAAACAATAATTCTAATCAAACTTTAGAGAAAAAATATTTTAAATAAGAATCAATTAATGAAAAACTTTTTTCCCCTAAATTAATGACTTAAGAAACATCTCTATAATATTTAAACATTACACAACACATCAAAATGTCTTCTTCTTCCCTATATAATGTTTCAAAAAACCACTTCCAAAAACTATTAAAACAGATTACTGACTTAAATGATGACTTCATAGTATAACCCCCCACTAAATACATTCTTCATTAAAATGATTATCACAAACCAATGAATAGATTTATGAAACATCATTTTCTCTTCCTAGGAAAAAATATACAATGACTATAGAAGAGAGTGGATATAAGAAGTTATCTCATCCATGAAGAGATTTTTTTTGGAAACCAATGGTTAACCTCATTTTTACAAAGTCATCCATCAGTAAAGTTTTTGTGAAAATTTAATCCCCTTATTAAATTGTAGGAATATATAGTAAATTGAATTAATTCATCTCCACATTCTATTTGTTGAAGTGATGTTTCATAATAATTTGTTTTGAGTGATAATGTTTTATTATATTTATGTTTGTTTTTATAGTAATGTGATTACCACAACCTAAGAGAACTTGTAGATTCACATCAAGAAATAAGTCATCGAATTGAGTATGCATCGACATAATTTTCATTTCTGATTGAGTAGTGACGACATACTCAGCTTCATCCATTCTAAGAGTTATTGAATTTTATCTCTTGGTATACCAAATTACAAAACATTCCAAAAAAATAAAACTCCAATATATCTGGATCTTCTGTCATCTAAATTACCTTCCCAATTAACACCATTATATCCAATCAAATAAATTTTTCTAGAGCTATCATACATAATTCCTAAATTTTTTGTGCCTATGACATATTTGGGAATTCTCTTTTCCATCCTAGTGATTTGAATCATATATTGAACCGTGGAACCATGAATATAATGTTATACCATAAACAATATATGTTCTTTAAAAAATCATAAAATAAACTACAAATATGCTTCTGAAACTCATTATATTCAACTTCTTGACCATCTCCATCTCTAGTCAACGTGGTTCCCACTAAAATTGTAGTGGAACCAAGTTTAAATTTTTTTATTCCAGACATCATAAGAAATCATCAAGCACCCTTTTCTAGATAATGAATAATATATTTATTCTATTTTGAGATTTGTAACACAAGAAAGTAGTTCATTTCACCAAGCATGGAAATTTCAAAAAACATCTACATATCTATAATATAATATTCTCAAGTTATTCCATCATTTATAAAAAGATAATATAATCAATTTATATAATAACATTGAGGGAGTTATACATACCTTATTAGTTGAACATTTTCTTATTAACACTCCCTTTATTAAAGTTTAACTACCTTATGTAGTTATCCATTTTGGAATACCACACTCTCTATGCTGACTTTAGATTATACAGGGATTTATTAAACATCAACATTTAAATTAAATCCTTAACAATTAATAAACCACATGTTTGTTTAACATAAATTTTATCATAATTATCTCCATTGATAAATGTTGAATTTATATCTATCTAATTATTTTAACTTTATTATGAAATATTTTCAAGAAATATTCTAATTGTTTATAACCATTACCATGAATAAAAAATCTCATCAAAATCAACAAAAATATTATTTACCTCACTATTACAAACCACTGTTTCTTTACTTCCTATAACATTACTATCTTCATTCAACTTTTTCCAGAACACCAATATTGTACCAGTAATACTTTTAAATTTCGACTGGGTACAATTTCTTCAGTATCCTTATTCTCTATTATTCAAACTCATCATTCAGAGTATGAATCAACTCTTGAATATCAAAATATTCATTAACATATTTCATCTCAAGATTTTAATAAAATGATGTATGTTGAAAACCATTTTATGTTCTTAATGTTTTGATCTTTTTGTTTCTGATCACCATTGATTTTTTTGTGATTTCACCTATTTCTTATTTATAGGATGATTTGTACTATGTTATTCCTCATACCTAGAAATTGATACATCCAATTTATCCAAATTAATTCCATCACAATTTTTATAATTATTTTCATATTTCTCGACAATAATTGTTTCATATTCCATATCTTACTTATCAGTATGTGTTTGTGAAACATCTTATTCTGATTTCTCAAGAACATTTATATCTATATAATCAAATATTCTTCCTACTTATTTGTTGAAACATAAATATTTTCTACCATAAAGATCATATACATGGAATATTCTATATTTAACACTCTAATCAAACTTTCTAATATTTTTACCTTTGTTATTTATGATGTAGGAACTTCGACATACTATTAACTATTTCAAACTCGGAGTTTTCTCAAATAACATTTCATATGGATTCATATCATAAGATGGCCTATAAAAACATGATTTTGAATACACAATGATGTTCTTATTTATTTCCACTAGAAATAGTGATAAATACCATGCTTAATAAATATTTTTCACCACATATAAGCTAAAATTTTTATTCACTCTTTAAGAAACATTATATTAATATGGTGTGAATAGAATGTTGAAATCATGTTGAATACCATGTTTTTCATGATTACTTCTGAATTCATCATTATTTTACCCACCACTACTATAAGCTCACTTTACCATAATATAATAATGATTTTTTTAGAAATTCTCTTGTAACTATTATTTTTTAGACATTATGATTTATGTTTAAAATATATAATAAATAAAATGAGAATAAAATAATAAACAAAATAAATTATGTAATTATCTATAAATGTTTTATTCATTCTCACTATCCCAAAAATATCAGGTTGAATTAGTCATAGGGGACGAGTTAAAATAATATAAACATTCTAGTGCAAAAAATTTGTAATCATCCCTTTCTGAGAAATTGATCAACACCAATATCTTATTCATACGATATCATGAATATCATGTATACTATCTCTCTTTTACAACTTTATCTTTTTTCTATAAAACATATTTACCAACCATTTATTCATTAATATAATTTGATCCATCTTGCTTACATAATAGAAATTTTTTTCTTCACTAACTTGAAATAAGTTTCTATTTATAGGATGGCCTTTTATAACAACTTTTCCACCTTCCACATTTTTCAAAAAATACATATTTTCTAAAAAACATTATGCTATTCATCAAATAAATTCAAAAACTCAATATGTTTTCCATCATCCAATCAAAAAACATCGATTTTATAGATTTTAACTTTTCTTCCTAAATATTTGTGGATCCAACACCATCGATTATAAGTGATTCATCATTTAAAAATTTCACTATTGCTTATTTTAAATCATAAAAAATGATAATCATTATAAAATTTACTATAATATGTGAAGAACACTCACTATACAATTTCTAGGGTAGTTATCTATTAGTAGTGTTTAGATTAGTTTCAACAATAATATATTTTACATTCCCTTTATCTTCCATCACATCCAGATTTTAAAAAATGTTATAAACATGAAGTTATTTCAGTAACAAAAAAATAAAACCTATTCATGATTTATTGGATTTTAAATTATTTTAAAAATATTTCCCAAATGTTTTACTGTTTTATCAACCTTCAAAACACATTTCATAGAATTCCTTATTTGATGGGATTGACTGCCCCCAAAAAGTTTTCTTCTAATAACTAATGTGATAATTATAATATGTTTAGTTAAACCAAAACATATTTTATGTATTCCCTAATCCACTACAATACCAATAGTCACTATAGAAGGAATATTTACCTATGTAGCTTCAATACTTCCTGGGGTTTTGAACATGTTTTTTTGAAATATTCTTGTCTTTAATATCAAAACATTGTTGATCCTCAAATATCTTATTATCACTTAAAACCTACTTATTAAATTAGGATTTCTTCCAAAAATTATCTGAATTAGAAGTGGAAGAAACATTTTTTTTGAAAACATAAATTTTATAATCTTATGAATGTCCATATTTTTTTGTTTTTTACACATACATGATTTTCTCATCAGTATTACTATTTTGAAAATTATCTATTTTCCTCATAACCTTTGAAGGTAACTTTTGTTGATACTTATCTGGTTCATATTTTTGGAACATTCAACAACTTCAAAGATACATATCTTTAAAATTTTTACTTACAACTCACCTTTAGAAATTTTTTGTTAAACCTTTTCTAACTCTTCATCCACTTCTTTTAAATTTATTTAAAGAAATTTATTCTGATTCTTTTCTTCCTCAGGATAAATCTTCCTAAAACCATAATCTTCTAGAAATCATGATTTCTATTTTGGAATTTTTTATTTATTTTCATATTATGGGAAAATATTTATTAAAATTATGGATTTATCTTTCATTTTTTACAATCTTTAAGTGAAAATCATTCAACTCTCTTTTAAGATGATTTTCTATATCAATATCTTCTTCTTGAAGACTTATTCTACCAAACACATAATCATTGACCATTTCTATGGATTTATTTTCTCCAGTAACATTAGTAAACATTTTATAATCAACTAAACTATGTCCAACTTCATCATATTTGGATAAAAAAAATCACCTTTTGGATTTGGGTAATTTCTTATATTTTCCGATGAAATATGGTTTTTATTTATCAGCATGATTATTAAAAGACATTCTTATACCTCTATCATTTTCATCATTATCTTATTAATTCAATTATCATGATAAATTCTTAGCATAGTTCCCAAAAACTCTATATTCATAACTTTTATGGGCATCTTATATTTATAATTTCAGGTTCCACATTCAACATTTGTATAAAATAGGACTATAAATATTTCTAGAATGATGCTAAACTAATTTTCAAATCTAGAATCACAAAATTATTTATCATTGAGAATCTTCTTAGGTTTTCCTTTCTTGGTATCCTTGATGTGAATTTATTGATCAACATTTTCTTTTATCTTTATAACATTCCCCCTTCTCATTTCATAAGTAATTAGAGTACAATGAATTTCATCCAATGATATATTTTCAGGATCTATATTATCCAAATATGAAAATTTGAAATGAGTCATTTTAGGGATAATTCCCAATATCCATTCACCCAAAGTTGGATCTTACATATTCTCACTAAGAAATCATATGTTTATATCAATATAATTCATATTTGAATAAAATTCCCCAAGATATTAATACTCAACTATTTTACGATATTAATACAATATCCTCTAGATTTGCAACATGTATTTCATCATCTTTTTATTTCCTTAATAAATGAATTTTAACTTTTCCTAGATATGTTTAGTAGTAAAAACTCCCATCACTGTAAGGAGTCATATTTCAGAATATGATAAGATTAATGTATTCTTTACACTTCCATTAGTCTCTATATTCTTGTTATTTAAGGCTGTAAGAGGAAGATTATCAATTAGAGGAGGAAATCCATATGTAGTATCCTCCAAAATATCATATCCAAGAAAAATATGATATGTAAATGTTTTATCATTCCATATATGATTTTTATTTTCATAGAAGTGAACAATTCCATTACTATTCATAAAATTTAAATTCAAGATGAGAAATTATATTCAAAACATTCCGAAAAGAGAAAAAAGGTGACCATTTTCTCTAATACCACTTGAAAATTACCAACCACAATCAATGTATTACTAAGAAGGGGAGGGGTAAATCAATTTTCTCTTTTCCTTTTATGATATATATCTTGTATAAAAACCATATTATCTTATTAATTAATTAAAACATTACTAAAGAAATCATTCACACATCCATAGGAACATAACCATATAGAAGGTTCACTACTCAATAAGAGTGTGTAGTCATTGGAATGGTTTGGAAGAAATCCAATACAACCAAATACACCAGGAGTAATCCTTTTTTATGGATAAAATTAGTATGAAATACTTCTAAAAAGTTGTAGAACTATGATCAATACATTAGTTCATGTGCTTCTTCTATTATTAATGATGTAAATAATATTTTTAATATGTTATGAAACCTTTACCAGTTGGTTCCAAACAAGTAACTTTAATGATTAAAAAACTTATCTTATTGTAATTATTCTAAAAAATATTTTTTCACTTTCCTTCCTAGTAGAAGTTCAAAAAAACTTCTATGTTATTTAAATTAAATCCAATTCTAATGGATTAGTCTTATTCTTTAGTCTGATTATTTAGTATAGAAACAAGTCTAAATAGATACTCCAAAATCAATTCTAAATCACTTATTTATTTTCCTGAAAACATTTTTCCTATTTATTATTATAATACCAAAAACTATAACCAAAACACATTCTTCAGTATTCCTAAATTATGAAATGTTTCTCTAGAAACCTCAATCTAGAAACAATCCTACAACAATCCTACCACACAACATTCAACACTCCCACTCCCTACCACAAATAAATAGTTTGAGATTATATTATACATTGAACAATATTTATAGGTGCACAAGAAATGGAATGAGGGGACCCCACTTTATTTCCCCACTAAACAAAATTTTGGAATAAATAATTTAAAATTTATTTCGGCATTATCATTGATGATCTCAGTGATTATAAACACTTATGGATTTTTCTCAAAAGATCTCAAGTATTCTTACAACATCAGCTTGATTTAAACTTAGAAAATGATAATTTTTTTTACAAATTGCAGATATGATAATTTGTTTCACAGTGATACCATTTCCAATTCCAATGTGTCAAATAATCTAAAACATATAATCTATTCTACCATAAACATTGTTCCACATTCCTTAGAATTAAATTATTTTACTTTGTCTTCCTAACTCTGGTTTTTCATAATCAATCACTTTCGTTTTCTAAATTTTTTTCTAGACATAATCGTTTTGTTCTGATAAATTGGAAAAAAATCATTAAAACTTATAAATATGCTAGAGCCCTTCAAAGTTACATCAGGATAATGAAAACATTTCACATTTTTTTTTATTTTTTCAATAATTTCTCAGAACAATGAAAATGTATCTAATGAAGCCTAGTATCTAATGATTTATCAGTTTTAGTAGGTTAATGAAGGATTAATATCTATTTCCCAATAAATGTATTGGTGACAATTTCTATTTGGTGAGTCTTGGACTAGTAAAAGAAAAAAAGATATTCTTTATATGAAAGTGGTTGACTAAATTATTCTTGTTCATCTGGTTGACCAGTCTATTATTTCATATAATATATTAAACACTAAATATCTTCTCAATCATCAGTACTAAAACACTAACTTACTAATCGTTGTCCAAAATATCTCTTCTTATCGTCAAAAAACAAATCGTGTTCTATATACGATTGAATTATACATCCGATTCCCTATTGATATCAATAATGTGTTTAATGAATCGGTGTTTGAGCTCCTCTTATGGAAATGTGGCGCATCATGTCTAATGGAACAGTGTGAGAAACCACATACTTCATCTAGAGAATTTGAAACTTATGATTGATCTTAATTATTTTTTCATTCGATGGATCAAAAAATCGAATGAATCAACCGCTCCAATGGATCAACTGATCAATACATCTGAAATACCTCTAAATTCAACAACATCAATATCCCAACATTCAGAAAAAATCTTTTTCTAATGATTCTCACACCGATGACCTATCAAAAAAAAGACTTTGAATTCAAACTATATTTACTTCTAAACACTATCTCTTTTATCAGAAATTCCTCGAGATAATAAGATCATACAGATCTAAAAATCATCCTTTGATTTACATGGCCTTTTCTCCTCATGTAATTCAAAATGCATGAAACACTTGTTTTTTTGGACTTTATATTATACAGAAAACATAAAAAAAAAATATTTTGTATCAAATGTAGTGAATGACCTTCATACTCTGTAACAACTTCTTACATTGATCAAAAACTTCATTGTGAAAAAACCGTGAGTCCAAAAAAATAATATCACCATGAAAACATGTCTGTAAAAAAACTAAAACTAATGGATTCTATATATCAAACACATATCTAATCTTATGATTACGATACCTCATTAACCAGATCACCAAAAATCATAATGTTAATTTATTAATCATAATGAAAAAATTAAAATATAAACATCATAAACATCTTCCAGCATCTGAAAACAACTTATAAAAATTATAGTCCAAACAAATTCATGATTCTAGACATAGAATAGGGACTCATGCACAATTTCCATATTCTCTTCAACCATAATTTCATGTTTTTCATAATACAACATCCTTTTTCCTATTTATAACCCTATACCCTTGGATTATGTTTATTATTAGTGAAATTAAGAATGACTCATAGTAGATCCTACAATGTGTTGGAATCTTTAGATTTAGTATCATTGAGGCTCATGTTATGACTTTTTCTATGAGATTATTCATGTGATATGGAATTTTATTTGTGTTTTTGGAAAATGGATTTATTGAGACAGAATTTTATTTTTAAAATATGGACTTATGTATTTTTATCCAATGTGTGTATGGCTTTATGAAATCTTTTGAAATATTTTATTTTATGTTTTAATTTTGATAATTTTTTACATGTGATTGATTTTTCTAATCAACTACACACTGTGTTTTTAATACATGGGTTTCCCATTTTAAAATGAATATATATTTTTAATTTATTTTTATCAAAATCTTGGAACATTACACTTTCATAATGATTAAAAATTAGTAAAAGATTCAATTTTTTTAAAATAGAAATTGTATTATTTTTTTATGAAACTTAGAATGGATAGATCACTTCAAAACAATTTGTCTCTCATTTTGAAATCATTTTTTTAAATATACTATTTCTATGTAGGGTTTGGGGTTTACATTTTTAAAATGGTTTCTATTTAGTTTTTAATTTAATAAGAAACCATTTTAACAGTTTTTTAGTTTTCATTATGAGATTATTTGGGAATCTATATTAAATTGCTATTGTTTTTAAAAGAGTTTTGTGTTTGGTGTTGTCCCAACAATATTTTGGGACATCATTGTGATATTTTAGTTGCATTACCGGGAAAGGGTCTATGTAATGGTATGTTCATGTAATCCAACTTAAAAGGTTTATTTTTTAGTTAAATAGTGTGTATCAAGTTCATTCCTCCTTTCGATAGTGTGTTTTGATGATATCCACAATAGTGATCCCTGTTTTGATGGATAGATCATGGGGAACATATTTTCCTGGATGTGGTTAATGTTATATAGTAAAGTGTACATTATTTGGTGGATCTTTCATTTGTTTGGTTGTGTCTCTTTTGGATGATAAAACATTTTTAGATTTAATCTTTTTGTGCATAGAGTTTTATGGTTTGGGAAAAAACTAGTCCTTGTTTTCTTAGGGTCATCTTGGTTGTTTTTGTTGTAAGCAGTGGTTATTTTGGATACATTATTTCCATTTTTTTGATTTTCTTGTATTTCGTAGACCATGGGATAATTTTATTTGGATATTTGTACATGGGAAGTACCTAGGTTTAATATATAGATAGTAGTGGCTAAAGACTTGTTCCAGATTGGAAATTTAATAGCAAAGGGTTCTTCTTTCAATAATATTAATTGTGGGATGGTTTTCTATGCTTTTTAATTTAAAAAATACCATATTATGGTTGTGTTCCTTATGTTAAAGTTGTTATACTTTTTGATAAGGAATGTATTCCACCATTTTGATACATTTTTTGGATATTTGGGGTAAGTGATATAGTTTTGTAATCCATTGTATTGTTTATTTGAGTAGTACTCTCCTTGTGGGTTTGAAGTAGTTGTATTTGGTTGGATATTAGTAATGTAATTTGAAAAATTGAATTTAGAGATTTTATGAAACTAGTTTCTTAATGAAATCTCTTTTTTTATGGAAAGATGTTGTTATAAATTCCACCATTTATTAGAATTTATATATCTGGACCACCTATTTTAGCTATCAATATTCATATGGTCATTCTTATATCGGATGTTGTTTTTTTTATTTATTACAAATTCTATATGTCATTTGAGGATATTTATTTTTTACTGAGATTTATTTTATAATTCATTATTTTTTTAACCATTGCATGGACTTGAGACATTTTAGGTGTTGAATTGTGTATTGTTTGGATTATTTTTACACCCTCCATGTCACTGTAAAGCTTATTTATTATGGATATATGTGTTAAATGTTAAATTAACTTTCAATGAATTTTCTACTAGAAACATGTATTTTTTTTGTATGACCAATTTAGAATGGTTTTCATGCATGATTTCAAGGAAACTATTTTTTTGACCTACATATCATTCTTTTTAGTTAATTTTTTTCTTTATATTGGTCACCAACATTGTAGGCCCATATTTATGTTAAAACAGTGAAAATCGTAATAGAATCCATGTCAGAGCTTTGGTAATTATAAACTAAAGTGTAGATAATTCAAATAGTTCAGAAAACCATGTGTAAAATCATATGATATCCTATATAGTATAACAAACCATGATTATAATATATATATATATATATATTATCATTATTTTGACTATTTATTACATTACAAAAAATGCATGAGGACCATAATAATTTAGTGTCTTTAGAAGCTATGACACACACACAAATGGACCATAAGATAACTACATCATAGGCATATCATATGTAATACAATACATCATAATCTAGGGAAAGAAATCATAAGTAATAGTGATCGTAAATGACCACTAATGTTAAAAAATGAGATAATTAAGATACACATAAACATAAGGGTATGCGAATATGAGCATAAGAATTAAGTACCATACCATGAATATCAAAGATAATAATTTTGAGTCATATAATAAATATTGGTAGTTAATTAAAAGTGAATCATACGGGACTCAAAGAACATGATACATGAGATTAAATTTTTTTTATAAGACATAGATATTTGGAAGACACATATAAAAAAAAATCATTTCCATAGTATTGGAGGCTCCGTGCTAAAGCTATTATAGTGGAATGGGTTCACTCTCAAAGACATCACAGTAGTGAAGGTTCACCCTCATGACCGTCATAGTAGACAATTCCCTATACTAAATATCGTTTACCCCATGTTCTAGACCTTTATATCTCAAGTGCTATTAATATTTAACTAATGCATTAGAAGGAGATAAAGGTTCCACCCATATGATGATGAAAACCATATTTATCTATGAAAAATGATCATACAAAATTCATAAATTCATAACCTACGAAATTAAATGGGTTTCATAATCATTTCATCACATTATAATAAGTGGAAGATAGATAGGTTTGATAACAAATTCCTCATTTCCTAATATAATAACCCATGAAAATATAACTAGATTTCTTAAGAATTTTGTCATTTTATAACCTGTGGGAAAAAAATATAAAAAAATAATTGCAACATAAAAATTAACCATACAGAGAAATATTATGAATGGTATCCTATGATCATATCCTAGGAAAGGCAAAAGTAACATGAACATATTTCAGCGTAAAAGAAAAATGATTTTGATTGATTAGTAATTTTTTGAGGAATATATACTTTACACATTAAATAACTCTTTTCAAAATATAAAAAAATATAACTTTTTATTTTAAAATAACAATGAAAATATATTAAAAAATATTCCTTCAATAATTATCATTACAAAAGGAAGTTTTATTCATTTAATAAAAGTTAAATCAAATATCCCTTTTAAATTTTCATTAAAATACTAATAATAATTGTTTGGAAAATTAAATGAAAGTTATATTAACAAAATTTAATTCAATCAAGTGTAAAAATATAATTTAAATATAAATGGATAATAATAAAATATTTTTTAAAAAATAGAAAATATTATTTTGGATGAAAACATATTTTCAACAAAAGAGAGAAATAATGTTTGATTATCTTAAAAATAATTTCCAATTTTTTTTGTAAAAATGAGTAGAAAATGGTACTATGACATTAAAATATCATAAAAAAATATTATAATAGAATTCAATTTTTTTTCGATAAATGGATAATAGTATTTTATCATTAGAAAAATAGTTATAATAATCCCGATCAACGATGAGATTGTAATGTAAACCATCACAACATTGGTCACATTAAATAATAATCCCCATGAAGGAAAAAATAAAATGTAACATAAAGTGTCACTATGATTGAAAAATTCGGGATATTATATGTCAAGGGGTTGTATATAGTCCTCATGAAAATATATAGGTGCATATAATAATGTACATCTCAAATAAGACAAATTGAGATAGAAATACCTTACATTAAATCTTGGATTACATATTTCACTTTCAAACCTCATTTATAATAACTATATTTATATTATACATATATAAAAGACAAATAATTATATTTTTATACATTTTTTATTTTTTTGACTTTTATTACACGTTCAGTATCAATTCCATCTTATAGTTATGTTTTGGCTAACAAGGGCTCTGTTTTTTTATATGTTTTGATTTTTTATATTTGATCCCATTAATTTTATAATGATTTAATCATCTCCAATATTTTAACCATTAGATAAATATTTTATATATTCAATATATGTTTATTTTTTTAATCAATAAAATTGAGAGATAAAAAATGAAATATATCGTTCATGGAGACAATAGGTTGTACATACTAATGAACGCCATTTCTATTTTAATTTTGTATTGAATGAAAGAAAGGTAAATGATATAGTAAAATTATATAATAATTTTAATTTCATATATATCACATATGATAATTAAACCTATAACGACCCATACTTTACATACATTGTTAATACTTCAAAATTGAAGCACAATTATTACAGCATATAACAAAACCAACAAAGGACCGTATATGTATAGTGTCTTTAGAAACTGTGAAACATAAACAACTGGTTCATAAAGCATCTACACTGTCTCCCATTTATTTCATCATATCTATAGTCCATTTTGGAATATCTTACTTAATAACCTTCTTCATGACCTGGGGAAAGAAAACATACAAAAGGGTGAGCTCAAATGCTCAGTAAGGGTAAACAAAAGAAATATCAATCACATCATATTCATAAGAACATAACATTTTGGAAATCATACCCTGCAAAAGAGATCATAATTTCATAACATGGGATAAATCATGGTAGTGAAATGTAATCACAATAATCACAACTTAAAACATGAAACTTTGTGGCATACACATATAATCATATAGAATCATTTCTTATTAGTCAAGACTCATTGCCAATACTATCTTAGTGGACAAAGTCCATTTCTGAACCGAGTTCATTCCTCGTTTCAGTCCTGTTTCACTGAACCAGTTTAACCTACCGTTCCAGCCTTGTCTATCTCATGAGATATAAAATTATTACCCAATGCATTGGAGGGAGATATAGGTCCCACCCATCTCATAATGATACCATTCTTATGTGTGCCACAAAATCATAAACCATACATCATAGCATAACCCATGAAATAAAAATGGGATTCTTAAACATCATGACATCATAAAACAATTCATATAAGATAAAGGAATTCATAAAAATAATTCCATCACAACATAATAAAATAAATGTAATAATAGGGATATAAACAGAACCCTTTATTATCTTAGATGGAAAATAATTTTTATAAAACACTTGAACTCCATTCTTGAGGAAAATATCCTTTCTACTTCAAAAACACTTTTCCTTTCTTAACATGTCATAAAATTCTAAACTAAAATAAGTTGATTAAAAAAAACTTGAAAACCTGTAAAGGAAGATTCTTGGAAATAATTTTTTAAAAATACATTCATGCCGTATAAGTTAAAAAAACATTCTTCTCATACTTATGTCGGAAAAGTCAAAAAGTAGCTCGTACAAAAAATGACAAAAGATTCCTTTCATATATTTTACTAAAAACACACCGAAGGGTAAAATTAGATTTAAACAATTGTAGGTGGATGGAAATAATATTACATATTGAGGAAACATGGATTTAGATGATAAAATACACCCCAGTAAATTCCAAAGTATAAACAATCTCGGATAAAAATGAGATTGTGATATTTCCCTTACCTTAGGCCCGATTTGCTTCGTAAGTGTCCGAACCTCCTCTCCTTTGAAGCACCTCTTTGAGACCTCCTTTTAGGGAACCAAAATTGGTATTTGAAGAATACCAGGACCTCTAGGATGTTTCTAGGGAAGTGGAGAGGATAAATTGGTAGGGTTTGGCCGAGCTTGAAGGCTCAAAGTGGTATGAAGAAGAGAGGGAGGAGGTGCCCTTTTATAAGGGAGGAGATGGGAACCTTTGGAAAAACTAAAAATATTATTTTATTATAAAGTCATATTCGGTTTTTAATAGCTCCAAATTGATTTATTTCTAAGGTAAGGTTGGGATGGGTCGAAATCCTCTCATCCAATAGAATTTGGACAAGTTTAGTTTACTATTTTAACCTTATCATTTAGATTTAACTTTAAGTTAGATAATTTTACTTTTACCGTGTCTTTTTGTGTTCTTACACTATAAGGTTAATAAACTTACTATAACAAGCCAAACTAACCAAAAGTTGTTTATTATTAATATATATAACCTTATATAAGTCATTTTGCAGAACCTTAGATTTTTAGGAATAAAATAACTATTAATAATATAATATTTGTTTTAAAAACTATTTTATGTCAATTTTGACACTATTTGGTAATTGATTTTTGTGAAAATCATAACAGAAATATTAGTTCGAAAAAAGTTACTTAAATCAATACTAACATGTCATATTAACCTATAAAATTAGAGGAATTCATAAAAAGTCTCAAATTACATTTATTTGGGTATTTATAACATCAATTATGTCAATATTTCATTAATAAGATAATTACTGCATCATCTTTGTGTCATAAATAAATTAAATTATTTAATATATAAAAATTACAAATCAAATACCATTATGTAGGAAATCTTTTTTCTTTCTAATTAATATTTATAATCTAATTTATCTTATGTATAACCCTATATTAAAAATTATTTACTTATTAACCTTTGATTTTAACTATTTTAACCCTTCTTTAAATAAATTAATAATAAATGTCCTAATCTAATCCAAGTTGGCATAAATGGTCATATTTTATTACTAAGGTTGTTTTTGGTCGAATTACACTTATCCAATAGAATTAGGACATGTGTTAGGGTAATAATAATATCATTTTTACCCTTAATTACCCTATTTACTTTTAACCGTGGTAAATAAAAGTAAAAAGTTACTCTTCACCAAAAATTATTTTCATCTCCTCAAACCACATTTTACTTACTGACATCAACCGTGTCTCTCATATTTTTTAAATTCCACTCACAAAAGCGGTAAAATTATGTTTTATGTAAATTTTCAAATTCTCCTAGGAGGTGGGTAAAAGACTGTGAAAAGTTCGATAAAATTTTTATATATCTAAAATTATTATAAAATGACTTCAATGAATTGCATTGAACTTATATAGGTATTATGTATCAATTTTGACCTAAAATAAATTTAAATAAAATAAATAATTATTTAAATAAAAAGTATGTTTTTAAATAGTAACCCAATGTTTTCACTATTCATCAAAAATTGAATGTTTTCAGAAAAATACCAAAATTTCACCATAGGATAATTTAGATATTCCGAATCCAAAAATGAAGTCCGATTTGAAAAATAAAAATTAAAAAATTTCAAAAAGTGGGTATTACTATTCATAATGATTAGTTTTAATAATATTTTAATAGCATATCGTTGTTTAGCGAAACTCTGTATTGTGTACGACACAAGCTATCAAGGAAGGTCATGATTGCATGTAAATCAAGCCAAGCTAGTGTTGTGTTTAGTGAAAGATTCCATTGATGATTTATATAAAATAAAAACAAAATATTTCTTATAAAAGTCTCGGGTGTTACATTCTACCACCCTTAAAATGAATTTCACCCTCAAAATTCGTCACTTGTAACAAACAAATGAGGATACCTCTGCCTCATCATATCCTCAAGATCCCATGTAGCTTCTTCTAATTGGTGGTTCCTCAATAAAACTTTCACTAAGCAAGTGGTCTTGTTCTGTTGGACTTTTTCACTACGATCGAGAATCTCTATCGGCTGTTCTTCATAAGAAAGATCTTGCTCCAGTGGTACAACTTCTGAGCTGAGTACATGTGAAGGATCAGGTATGTACTTTCTCAGGAGATATACATAGAACACATCGTGAACTTGAGAGAGATTCGGTGGAAGCGCCAATCGGTAAACTACCTTCCCAACACAATCCGGTATTTCGAAAGGACTGATATACCTAGGGCTCAACTTTCCCTTCTTTCCAAATCTCATTACTCTCTTCCAAGGAGATATTCGTAAGAACACTTTATCACCCACTTCAAACTCTAAGTCTTTTCTTCGGTTGTCAGCATAACTTTTTTTTCGACTCTGAGCTGCTCTTATGCGTTGTTGAATAGATCGGACCTTTTCTGCCATCTCATAAACAAGATCAGGTCCTAATAGATTTCTTTCCCCAACATCATCCCAACAAGTTGGAGTCCTGCATTTCTTTCCATAGAGAGCTTCATAAAGATCCATCTGAATACTGGAGTGAAAGCTATTATTATAAGAAAATTCCACCAAAGGTAGGTGTTGATCCCAACCACCATTGAAATATATAGAGCAAGCTCTCAACATATCTTGTAGAGTTTGAATTGTCCTCTCAGACTGACCGTCTGTCTGAGGATGATAAGCAGTGCTGAAACTCAACTCTGTATCCAGAGTATGCTAAAGTCTTTGCCATAACTTTGAGGTAAACCTCAGATCCCGACCAGATATAATAGAAAGTGATACTCCATGCAATCTTACCACTTCCTTTACATATATCCTGGAAAGCTGATCCAGAGAGAAATCCTCTCTAATAGCAATGAAGTGTGCAGACTTTGTAAGACGATCAACTATGACCCAGATATCATTATTGCCTTTGTATGTTTTAGGAAGTCCAGTGACAAAGTCCATAGTGATGTTTTCCCATTTCCATTCGGGTATGGGTAATGGTTGTAACATCCCGTTAGATTTTTGTCTCTCAGCTTTAACTTGCTGACAAACCAAGAATCGAGAGACATATTCAGCAAATCTCATTTCATTCCATCCCACTAGAAGCACTCTTTCAAGTCCCTATACATCTTCGTGCTTCCAATATGAATAGAGAATGAAGAACTATGAGCCTCATCCAGCAGCTCCTTCTTTAATTCAGGGATGGGAGGAACACAAACCTGATTCCTAAACATTATTATCCCATTACAACCAAGGTTGAATTTAGGAACATTTCTCACCTTCTTTTGTAACTCTACATCTTCTTTGTATGCCTCTTTAATCTTAACATGTAAATATGGTTGAACATTCACTTGATAAAGATACGATTTTCCCCTTTCATTATAATTCCAAGATCTATCCTTTGTAAATCCATAAATATTGGATCTTTTGTGATCCTCATCATGGATAAACTGGCATGGTCTTGTCGACTTAATGCATCTGCCACCTTGTTTGCTTTCCCAGGGTGTTAATGAATTGAGCAGTCGTAATCCTTAATCAGCTCCAACCAACTTCTTTGGTGCATATTCAACTCCTTTTTTGTGAAAACATACTTTAAACTTTTATGATCAGTATAAATGTCACACCTTTCTCCTTAATGATAATGCCTCCAAATATTTAATGCAAAGATTACCGCAGTTAACTCCAAATCATGAGTTAGGTAATTTTTCTCATGGATTTTCAACTATCGTGAGGCATAAGCTATCACCATATCATTTTGCATAAGAACACACCCCAATCCCTTCTTGGATGCATCACTGTAGATCACAAACCTTTCTCCACTACAAGGTAGTGTGAGCACAGATGCACTGGATAACCTTCTTTTCAGCTCCTTGAAATTCTCTTCACATTCCTCCGTCCAAACAAACTTAACTCCTTTCCGAATCAACCTGGTGAGTGGATTAGATAATCATGAAAAATCTTTCACAAAACGTCGATAATAACCTGCCAAACCAAGAAAACTTCGGATCTCAGTTACTGTTGTTGGTCTCGACCATCTTTCAATAACCTCTATTTTTGCTGGATCCACATATATCCCCTCTTTTGAGATTATGTGACCCAAAAACGAAACTTTTTAAATCCAAAATTCACACTTGGTAAATTTGGCCGAAAGCTTCTCCTTTCTCAGGGTCTTCAATATAATTCTCAAGTGATCTTCACGTTCTTCCTTACTCTTTGAATATACAAGAATATCATCTATAAAGACTACCAAAAACTGATCAAGATAGTCTCTAAATACTCTATTCATCAGATCTATGAAGATAACAGGGGAATTAGTAAGACCAAATGGCATCACTATAAATTCATAGTGTCCATACCTTTTACGGAAAGCCGTCTTTGGTATATCCTCCCTTTTGACACTTAAATAATGATACCATTAATGAAGATCAATCTTGGAAAAGTATTGAGATCCGCGTAGTTGGTCAAATAAGTCATCAATGCGCGGGAGAGGATATTTGTTCTTGATAGTGATCTTGTTAAGTTCTCGATAATCAATGCAGAGTCTCATTGATCCATCTTTATTCTTAACAAACAATACAGGTACTCCCCAAGGTGACACACTAGGGCTATGAAACCCTTATCAAGATTATCTTGGAGTTGCTTCTTCAATTCCTGCAACTCAATTGGGGCCATTCTATAAGGTGTCTTTGAAATAGGTAAAGCACCCGGTACAAGTTATATTGAAAACTCAACTTCACGATTTGGTGGAAGACCCAGAAATTCCTCCGGAAAGACATCATCAAACTCCCGTACAATTGGCATATTCTTAATCGTGAGTTTCTCACCAACCATTTGAGATAAATAACCTTCATTTAGTGGAATCAAGACCCATAAGATGGAAGAAATTTCCACTGGAAGGTTATGTTTATCCTTTCATCGATAGACGATCAAAGATTGATCTAGAATATGAAATGTGACTTCCCTTCTTTGGCAATTGATATGAGATCCATATAGAGAAAGCCAATCCATGACAAGAATCACATCAAATTCCACTATAGGGAGGATCACAAGATTTGCAGGAAGCACTTTCCCACAAACTTCAATAGGAGAACAATTATAAACTTTTGATGTGACTATTTTTCCACTAGGGGTTGTCACAACTAACTCAACATCTGATTTTTGAGGTAATACTGTGATAACCTTAGAAAATTCTTCAGAAATAATGGAGTGGATGGATCCAGAATCAAATAAAACATTTTCTACTTTAGAGTGGATGGTAAGTGTACCTTTCACCACTTCGTTATTGTACTCCACATTGCTGATAGAAATTTCATGTGACTTTACTTTGTCTTTAGCCTTAAGAGTTTGTTGACGTCGATCATCATCAACAGCCCTTGGATTAGGGCATTGATTGGAATAATTCCCCATTTACTTGCACTTGTAACATTGAAGTGTAGGAGGTGCACTCTGTGTAGCCTTTTCATTGTTCGCATCACTAGAAATATTTTTCCCATCATTGCGGCATTCAAATGCCCGATGACCTTCCTTTCCACATTTGCAACATTTACTTGTCCCTTTAAGACAACTCCCTCCATGTTTATTTCCACACTTTTAGCATAAGGGAAAACTCATCTTCTTTTCAGTGTGCTCTTTAGATTTTCCTTTGAATTCCATTTTCCTCTTCTTATCAAACCCATATGACTGATAGGTTACTCCAATCTCCATCTCAACTTTGAGAGCACATCGAAAGATTTCCTCGTAGCTATTGAAGTCCCTTATCGCTATCGCCCTTCGAAGACTTGGTTTTAAGCCACTAAAGAATCGATTGATCTTACTCTCAGGTTGGATAATAATACCAGAAGCGTACCTTGCAAGTCTTGTAAAATATGCTTCATAGGTACCAATAGATTCATCATCCTTTTTCTTTATTTCAAGAAACTCCTTCTCCATATTTGTTCGGAGAATACGAGGGAAGTACTTATTGAAAAATAAGTTCTTGAACTCGTCCCATTCCATGGACTCAATTTCATCTCTTGGCCTCATATTTTTGATAAGATTCCACCATTGATCAGCATCACCTTCCAAACGATACACTGCTAGGATGAATTTATCATGTTCAGAACATTGAAGAACTAAAAATATCTTTTTAGTAGTACTAATCCATTGTTCAGAAACTAATGGATCAGTAGACCCGCTGAATGAAGGTGGACATTGTCTCATGAAGGATTCAAAAAAATGTTGCTCCTTCCTTTGCTCGTTTAAAAGTCCTGCATGATTCATAGCTTGAGAAAGTTGTGTGATCATGGCTACAAGATTTTTCATTCCAGCTCCCATAACGTTTGGTTGCTCAGTGGGATAGTCATTGCATTTCCCATCGCATTCCGCATTAACACGGTTCCTTCGGGTTCCAGCCATTGACTAAAACCAAGAAGAATAGTGTGAGAAACACTAATTATAATAGGAAAACCACATAATCAAGAATACAATTTCACATTTAAGGTCTTATCCTAGGTTATTCATGGCCATTTCTAAAACACTAAGATTGTGTTCTATGTTTAGACTTATCCTTAGGATTCTTACTAAGGCTTTCACATCCTAGTTTCCAAAAGTTGACTATACCTTTCCTATAATACCAACTATAACGACCCATACTTTACATACATTGTTAATAATTCAAAATTGAAGCACACTTATTACAAAATATAACAAAACCAGGAAAGGACCGTATAGGTATAGTGTCTTTAGAAACTGGGAAACATAAACAACTGGTTTATAAAGCGTCTACATTGTCTCCCATTTATTTCATCATATCTATAGTCCCTTTTAGCATATCTTACTTAATAACCTTCTTCCTGACATGGGGAAAGAAAACATACAAAAGGGTGAGCTCAAATGCTCAGTAATGGTAAACAAAAGAAATATCAATCACATCATATTCATAAGAACATAACATTTTGGAAATCTTACCCTGCAAAAGAGATCATAATTTCATAACATGGGATAAATCATGGTAGTGAAATTTAATCACAATAATCATAAATTAAAACATGAAACTTTGTGGAATACACACTTAATCATAGAGAATCATTTCTTATTAGTCAAGACTCATTTCCAAGAATATCTTAGTGGACAATGTCCATTTCTGAACCGAGTTCATTCCTCGTTTCAGTCCTGTTTCACTGAACCGGTTTAACTTGCTGTTCCAGCCATGTCTATCTCATGAGATATAAAATCTTTACCCAATGCATTGGAGGGAGATATAGGTCCCACCCATCTCATAATGATACCATTCTTATGTGTGCCACAAAATCATAAACCATACATCATAGCATAACCCATGTAATAAAAATGGGATTCTTAAACATCGTGACATCATAAAAAAATTCATATAAGATAAATGAATTCATAAAAATAATTCCATCACAACATAATCAAATCAATATAATAATAGGGATAGAAACCGAACCCTTTATTATCTTATATGGAAAATAATTTTGATAAAACACTCGAACTCCATTCTTGAGGAAAATATCATTTCTACTTCAAAAACACGTTTCCTTTCTTAACATGTCATAACATTCTAAACTAAAAGAAGTTGATTAAAAATAAACTCGAAGTCTTTTAAAGGAATATTCTTGGAAATAATGTTTTAAAAATCCATTCATGCCGTATAATTTATAAAAAGCATTCTTCTCGTACTTTTTTCGGAAAATTCAAAAAGTAACTCGTACGAAAAACAACAAAATATTCCTTTCATATATTTTACTAAAAACTCACCGAAGGGAAAAATTGGATTTAAACAATTGTAGGTGGATGGAAATAATATTACATATTGAGGAAACATGGATGTGGATGATAAAATACACCCCAGCAAATTCCAAAGTATAAACAATCTCGGATAAAAATGAGATTGTGATATTTTCCTTACCTTAGGTCTGATTTGCTTTGTAAGTGTCTGAACCTCCTCTTCTTTGAAGCACCTCTTTGAGACCTCATTTTAGGCCACCAACATTGGTCTTTGAAGAATACCAGGACCTCTAGGATGTTTCTAGGGAAGTGGAGAGGAGAAATTGGAAGGGTTTGGCTGAGCTTGAAGGCTAAAAGTGGTGTGAGGAAGAGAGGGAGGAGGTGCCCTTTTATAAGGGAGGAGAGGGGCACCTTTGGAAAAACTAAAAATATTATTTTATTATAAAGTCATATTCGGTTTTTAATAGCTCCAAGATGATTTATTAAGAAGCTAAGGTGGGGATGAGTCGAAATCCTATCATCAAATAGAATTTGAACAAGTTTAGTTTACTATTTTAACCTTATCATTTAGATTTAACTTTAAGTTAGATAATTTTACTTTTACCGTGTCTTTTTGTGTTCTTACAATATAAGGTTAATAAACTTACAATAACAAGCCAAAAGAACCCCAAGTTGTTTATTATTAATATATATAACCTTATCTAAGTGATTTTGTTGAACCTTAGATTTTTAGGAATAAAATAACAATTAATAATATAATATTTGTTTTAAAAACTATTTTATGTCAATTTTGACACTATTTGGTAATTTATTCTTGTGAAAATCATAACAGAAATATTATTTCGAAAAAATTTACTTAAATCAATAATAACATGTCATATTAACCTAGAAAATGAGTGGAATTCATAAAAAGTCTCAAATTACATTTATTTGGGTATTTATAACATCAATTATGTCAATATTTCATTTATAAGATAATTACTGCATCATCTTTGTGACATAAATAAATTAAATTATTTAGTGTCTAAAAATTACAAATAAAATAAAATTATGTAGGAAATCTTTTTATATTTCTAATGAATCTTTATAGTCGAATTTATCTTATGTATAACCCTATATTAAAAATTATTTACTTATTAAACTTTGATTTTAACTATTTTAACCCTTCTTTAAATAAATTAATAATAAATGTCCTAATCTAATCCAAGTGGGCCTAAATGGTCATATTTTATTCCTAAAGTTGTTTATGGTCGAATTGAACTTATACAATAGAATTAGGACATGTGTTAGGGTAATAATAATATCATTTTTACCCTTAATTACCCTATTTACTTTTAACCGTGGTAAATAAAAGTAAAAAGTTACTATTCACCAAAAATTATTTTCATCTCATTGAACCAAATTTTACTTACTAACATCAACAACGTCTCTCGGATTTTTGAAATTCCACTCACAAAAGTGGTAAAATTAAGTTTTATGTAAATTTGCAAATTCTCTTAGGAGGTGGGTAAAAGACGGTGAAAAGTTCGATAAACTTTTTATATATCTAAAATTCTTATAAAATGACTTCAATGAATTGCATTGAACTTATATAGGTATTATGTATCAATTTTAAACTAAAATAAATTTAAATAAAATAAATAATTATTTAAATAAAAAGTCGGTTTTTAAATAGTAACCCAGTGTTTTCACTATTCATCAAAAATTGAAAGTTTTCAGAAAAATAACAAAATTTTACCCTAGGCTAATTTCGATATTCCAATCGAAAAATGAAGTCTGTTTTGAAAAATAAAAATTACAAAAGTTCAAAAAGTGGGTATTAATATTCATAAGGGCTAGTTCTAATAATATTTTAATAGCATATCGTTGTTTAGTGAAACTCGGTATTGCGTACGACGCAAGCTATCAAGGAAGGTCGTGATTGCGTGTAAAGCAAGACAAGATAGTGTTTTGTGTAGTGAAAGATTCCTTTGATGATTTATATAAAATAAAAACAAAATATTTCTTATAAAAGTCTCGGGTGTTACAAAACCCATCCTTATTAACTTCTATATAAAGCATGAATGAATCACATCACTACATGGGAATGTTTACTACCGTGCACATGAGCGACATTATCGTATTCCCAAAAAATGGAGAGTTTGAATTTAGGCATGAAATAATCATTACAGAAGTATAATATCATAAATATCATATAAAAAATAATAAATACATCATTTTTTATGTCCTTGGGAGGTTGAAATGGGTAAAATGAATTACATCGGTTCTCTTTGCGGTAGTCCACCAAACACAAGAATAATGATTTTATGACCGATTTGATTAATGTGGGGTATGTTCTAGGTAATTTTCATAACATAAGAGAATATTATTATATGGAATATATTGATGTTATTATATCATCATGGTTTTATATGGATTGTAGGTGTTGGAGGAAGAAAGAAAACCGAAATTTGTGTTGATGAACGTTACGTCTTCATCAGGTACCCTCTATATGTTTACTCCAAAATACACCAGAGGTTGGTTTTTTATAATAAATAATGCATAAAAGATGATATTATGGAATTTGGTAAGTGATTTAGATAGTTATTGGATGATTTAAAAGTGTTTTAATAGTGTGAAGAAGAGAGGAAATGAATATCCTTTTATAAATGAGGTGAGTAGAAGACATGTAATATATTTTAAAGAATGAATTCCATCCATGATTTTTCATGAAATAAGGATCAAAAATAGATCAAATTAGAACCATATTAAATGTATGGATGATATATGAATGTAATATATATTTAAGACAAGTCTGTGGGTTATTGTTACCCTCATCTTTTCAGTTTAACCCTCTTGTAAACCCACTTTTATCTTAACAATTATAATTAATTTATTAGTATTTTCAATATTCATTTTGAAAAAAAAATTAGTGGAAATAAATTGATAATAAAAATTAGTATTATTAAAAATATGGATTTTATTTTTCAAAATTTAATTCACAAAATATGAAAATTTTAATTTGAAATTAACACCACATAAGGGATGATAGAACATGTTTTCAAAGGGAAAATGATCAAAAGATTATAATATATTTATATAAAAATTCAATATGTAAATGATTATAATGACATAAATTAGAATAATGGATGCATAATTGAAGTAAATAAAATTTGTAAAAAATTTAAAATGTAATTTTACTTCATTTATTGGTTAAATGAAATGGATGATTTTATTTACAATTCAGTATTTTTCACTATTCACAAAATTAAACTATTCAAAAAAATCCCAAAAATTCACCATAGGATAATTTTGAAATGATTATTTCAAAAAATGAATAATATTTTAATAAAATATATCTCAAGTTTAGGAAGTTAATTTTAGTAATTTAAAAAAAATTAAAATCATTTTTTTTAGAAAATATTATTTTTGAAACATATAATGACATTACTGAAAATGAAGTTATTTTTTTAGAAATATTTTTCCTATATTTAAAAAAATTATTGTTAATATTTAATGAGTAGTTATTACTATTCATATAACTATTTATAATGTCTAGGTTATAATTATCAGGTTTAAATAGTTATATTAATAATATATCATGGTTTTGTTAAAATTCAGCGTCATGGGTAACAAAAACTATCCTAGTTTTAAGTGTTCCACATGCATTAATTGATTTTTTATGTAACACATTCTATCAAAAGAATTTATTTTATTTGAATAAAATATGTCATAAAAATGTTTGGTGTTACATTTTACCCCCATAAAATTAACTTATCCAATAAAATTCATTAACCCAATATAAACAAACGAGGATACTTCGACATCATTATGTCCTCAAGATCACGAATCACTTCCTTATACTAGTGGTTTAACTAAAACAATTTAACGAATGAGTGGTATTGGTTCATAGAATATTATCTATATGATCTAGAATCCCAACAAATTGTTCCTTAAATGAAATATTTATCTTTGTTGGTATGACCTCAGAGTTATGTACATGTGAAGAGTAGAGTATATACTTCTTCAAGCGAGATCCATGGAAAAAATATTGGGCTTGATAGTGTATTGGTGGTAGAACAGACGAACATGATACCATCTTGAAGTGTTCATGAATTTCAAATGTACTAATATACCTAGGTCCTAAATTCCCTTTCCTTCTAAGTATCATAACGTTATTCAATGGATAAATTCATAGAAAAACATTTTTACCAACTTCAAATTATAGATTATGCTATATATTGTTAGTAGAAATTTTTTTCTAACTCAGGGATTCCATGAAGTTTTTCTGAATTTATCTTAAATTCTATTCCATTTCTTCATCTATATGTGGTCCCAATAGATTTATTTTTTTCCAACTTTATTCTTTTTTGATAGATATATACACTTCATTCAATAAACAGATTTATAAAGGGCCAAAAGGATAATCTAGTGAGTTTTATTGTTGTATAAAAACAAAAATAGAGGAAGGTGATGATCCAAACCACCTTTAAAATCAAAATAACTAAATATAAACATATCCTATAGGGTTTAGCTCTTTCTGTTAGACTGACCGTTTGTATGAGGATGATACATAGTTCTAAAACTCAACCTATGATTAAGAGACTGTTGAATAATTAACCAAAACATTGAAGAAAACCTAGAATACCAATTAAAAACAAATTAATGTTATAATCTATGAATCATTAACAATTAGTTAATGTATATTCTTGAAATATGAACCAAATAAAATTATCCCCTCATAGAGCTGAAGTGTACTGACTTAGCAGGGTGATCATGTGAAACACGTATAACATTATTCCCTTTAGACATTTTAGAGAGTCCAACAACAAAATCCATGGTTATATTTTCCCAATTTCATTCCAGTATGATTAAAGGGAGTAAAAGTCCTTAGAATTCCATATCTATTCCTTAACTTTCTAACATAATAAGAATCGAGATACAAACTATGTGATATACCTCTTAATGACATCCCACAAGAAGTACACTTTCAATTATTTATACTTCTCCATACACCATGGTTGAATGTAGAATGATAAATTTAGAGATTATCTAACAAATCCTTCTTCAAATTTAGTATAAAAGTCAGAAATAAATTCTTTATAAAAAATATTATTCAAAAATTATCAATATTGTACTCAAAAACATTTGTAACCTTATTTTTCAGGTATATATCCTTCTTATGCACCTATTTAATTTTTTTGGGAAATAATTTTTTCATTCAATTGATAAAGATAACATTTCTCCCGATTATTATGTATTTCCATAATTATAATATTCACATCAAGGAATATAGGATATTTTGTGATTATCATGATTGAAATGATTGAATGATCCTTTTGAATCAAATCATAACCCACCATGTTTATTTTTCTTAGGTTGTAATATTTTGATCAGTCATAATATTTAATCTTCTCTAACAACATATTTAGAACATATTCAGGTCCTTCTATGTGAATATTTATAATAATATATTATTATTATTATATAAATCACAATTTTATATATAATTATAATGTCTCCATAAATTTAATGTAATAATTAGCACAGAAAACTCCAAAACATGAGTTTAGAAATTTGGATCATGAATATAATATTGTCTTGTTGAATAAGATAGAGCCATGGATTTATTAATCTTATAAAATAAAAATCCCTTATTTTATGCAAAAATATAGATTATTAACCCTTATCCACTATAGATTTTTGTAGGAACATACTCACTAACAAATATTCTCTTAATTTCCTTATGTTTTTCTCAAAATTCATCTGCCCCATGGAACATGGATCCCTTTTGAGTTAACTGGGTTTGATGGATAGTTAGTTATGAGAAGTTATTCAAAATATTCTACAGTATCCAGTTAAAACCAAGAAAACTATGTATCTCATTCATTGTGTTTGGTCATGTACAACATTCAATATCCATCGTATTTGACGGATCTACCTAAATACCCTCTCTTGATATTTTGTGACACAAAAATGGAATCTTTTAGAGAAAAAATTCACACATTATAAATTTTTCATATTGATTATCCTTCTTTAGGGTAATTACTAGAATTTTAATGTTTTCTTCATGGAAATTATTTATCTTTTAATAGAATAATAATATCATCTATTAAGAATACTTTATACTGATCAAGGAAGTCTCTTAAAATATATTATTTAGATATATGATGATAGTACTAGAATTAGTAGGTCTGAATGAATTAACTATTTGTATATAATTCCCATAACTTGTATTGAATACTGGCTTGTTTATACAATCCTTATTGATCATCAATTGAGGAGATCCAAAATTAAGTTAAATCTTGGTAAATTTGTGACTTCCGTATAGTTGATAAGACAAGTCATAAATACAGGGAACAAATTAAATGTTCTTAATTGTGATATTTTCATGCTCCTGATAATCAATAAATATCCTCATTGATACATCATCATTTCTTATAAAAAATAACTACTACACCCAAAGGTGACCGAATTTTACCAATGACTCAATTTTCAATGATTTCATAGATTTTCTTCATCAATTGCTATAAATAAATCAAGGATATTCTATAAGGAGCCTTTGAAATTGGTATGTCACCAGGTATGAGTTATTTTTAGAGATATATTTTTAATTTTAGTTGAAGTCTTGGATAATATTCCAGAATTAAATCAAAAAATTGCCGCACAAAAGGGAATTCATTGATGTGATGTTTCTCCCCTACCATTATAGATATACACCCATTCTGAATAGGAATTAAGACCCCTATAATGGATGTGATATCCATTGGATGCTCATAAATATCATGAAATTTATATTATGATCATATGTTCATTTGTAATATCAAACTTGTCTACCCTTCCTTGAAAATTGTAGTGAAATTCACATGGAGAAAGGAAATCCATACCCAAGATGACATTAAATTCAACCAGAGGAAGAATGAAATGATTTTCAAGAACCAAATTCTCACCAACATGATCTGGAGAGGAATCATATACTTGATATACATTCATCAATCCATTATAATTTCTACTAATAATTCTAGATCAAATCATTTGTGTGGAATCTTAATACCCTTTTAGAATTCTTCAGATATGAATGAATAGGTAGATCTAGAGTCATATAAGACATTATAATTTCTAGAGTGGATGATAAGTGTACCTTTCACCCAGTAATTTTCACGAACCTCATCAGAAAAACTTATCAAATGATATTTCCCTTTTTATATCCTCATAAATGTTTAATAACCGTGATAATAATAAATATGCTTCAAATTTAGGAATTGGATAAAATTGTACCGATACTCATTTCATTTCAAACACCAGAGTGTTATAGGTGAAATCTGAGAAACTTTTTATCTATTCACATCATTATCTAACTTCTTCCTATCACATTAGAAATCAATTACCTAATTACCTTTCCTTCTATACAAAAGACATTTATTAGTCCCCTTATGAAATATTCCTCCATGTTTCTTCCCACATGTTGAACATATATGAAAATGTAATCTTCTTCCCTCCCTGGATCTTAAATTTTACATTGAATTACAATTTTCCCTTCCTATAATAACCATGATATTGATATATCACTTAAACATCCATTGAGAACTTCATATTATATAGTAAAAACTATTCATATCTAATGATTAATTTTATGGACAACACTACTAAGATACTTAGTTTTAAGAAAAAAATAATCAATAGACCTTACATTTAGGATGGATGATAATACCAGAAGAGTACCTCACTAGTCTTGTAAATGTTTCCTCATATATTCCATGTGATTCCTCATCCTTTTCATTATCTTTTGAAACTCTTTATCCATATTCATAAAAAAAATAAAATTATAGTTCTTATTAAAAAATAAGTTCTTGAACTCTTCTAAATACAAGGACTAAATTTTATAAGGCTAACTTATATCCTTGATAATTACACACAATTGATATTCTATCCCTTCAAAATGGTTTATAGTCAAAATTAATTTTTCATGTTCCAAATAGTGCATAATGGAAAATATCTTTTCAGTGGTACTGATCCATTATTAAAAAACTCCCAGATCAATGAACACACAAAAATAAGGTGGATGTTTCCTCATGAAGGAATCAGAAAATGTTTTCCCTATGCTTTTTTATGTCTAACATGATTAATTATGTGAGATAGTAATGTGATCTTAGAAATTAGAATTTTCATTCCTTCTACCATACATTTTTTATTATTAGGAGGATAATAATTGCAATTTACATCACACTTAGTATTAATACGGTTCCATTATGTACCATAAATTAATTAAAACCAAAACTCATAGTGTAAGAAAAAAAATCAATATGGGGAACCAAATTATCATGAAAAATTACTTATATGATATCTAAATCATGACACCTTATTTAATCTATGACACATTAGTTTTATAATAGGCTATACAAAGTGACAATCTTTTTAAATAAATAATTATGGTTCATAATGAGTTTTAAAATTTCAAAATAATATCCCCTGGGAGTGTCAAATGATATTTGAATGAAGGTTTATTTTCATTCACTAGGTGATGATTGAGTCTTGATCAATGTGTCCTTTTGACAGTTATAAACCCTAGGTAAATCTATAGTAGATCCAAATCCAATTATATTATATAGATAGTGATGAAATTTCATGGAAACTACAAACTCTATCCTTCAAGAAAACTCCAATACATTATATTATATTTTAATAAACCCTATACTTTTCCACAGACATTTCCTTATGGATATGAATAAGGTTTTCTCATCCTAGTTTCCAAAGGATAACTAAATCTCTCCTATATTTATAAATATATTGAAAAAAACTATCATATATTGATAATACATCATTTTATATGAATATTCATTAAATTATACAATCACACAAATGATGAACATAATAGTATAGTCTCTTTCGAAACATGGAAACACATACAACTCACCTATAGGTAAACTGCATCACCTCACACTATCATCTTCTTAAATAGAACCCTTATTATACATATCATATGTAATAAAATTCTTCATAAAATTTAGAAATAAAAAATAAAAAATAGTGATCTTAGATGCCCATTAAGGGTAAAAAATTGAGGTACATAATCATAATATAAACATGAGGGTATAGGAACATGATCACAATATTTGAAAGAAATACCCTACATATAAAAGATCATAATAACGATTCATGAAATAAATATTTCTAGATCATAAAACATGAATCAGAAGGGAAAAAAGAACACGATTCATGATAACATAACATTATCATAATTTATGGATTTTTTTCATACATATAAGAATGGGAAATCACTTTCATTATAGACAAGGATCACTACTAAGGATATCATAGTGGAATGAGTTAACTCCCAAACCATCATTGTTTTCAATGTTTAGTCCATATACATTCATAGTGGATAATGTCCCTTACTGAACCAGGTTCACTCCTCATTCCATTACTATCTATCTCATGAGATATAAATTGTTACCTAATGAATAAGATAGAGATATCTGTCTATTTAACCTCATAATGAAAACCATATTTATGTGTTCCACTAGATCATCCAAAATTATTGGCATCATATTCCATTAAATAAATTTTGTTTCATAACCATTTTAATGTGTCATAACTTGTATAAAATGCATAGGTTTTATAATAAGTCATCATTTCATTATAGCATTACACATGGAATAAATTAGTGGGTTTTATATGATTTTTTTCATTGTATACATTATAGAAAATAAATGTGTTTCATAAGTAAAATTCCATAATAAAAATAATCTATTCAGAGAATGAATAAAAATTGAATCTTGGGATCATTTACCCATTAAATAATAGGTAACATCAGTATATGTCATCAAATATTGGAAATTATTTTGATCAATAATTTAAAACATTTCATGAGAAAAATATCCTTTTAGATTTAAAAGAACCTTTTTAAAACATAAAACATTTTGAAAATATTTATCTTGGAAAATAAACATGAATAAATTTAAAGTAAGTTATAAGTAAAACAATATTCATGATGATGTGATGTTTATTTCATGTCGTACAAGTTAAAATGGAGATTCCATTTACATTTTCAATAAGAGTCAAAAAAATATTTAAAAAATGATATGAATATTCCTTCAAAATTATTTCAAAATATGTTAAACATGGGTAGAATTGTATTTTATAAATAATAGTACAAAAATAAAATATTTTTTAAAACATTCTTAGAAAATATGGTTTTGAAAGAAAATGGATTTCCGATTGGAGAGAGAATTCGTGTTGTATTTTCTAGGAAATAATTTTTCATTTATTTTATGTAACAATGAGTAGAAGAATGATAGAATCACCTAAAAAATCATGAATAACCAATGTATAATAAAATTCATGAGATTATTGAATTTTTTTATCATAATACTTTATCATTTTAATCATATTCATAAACAATCTCAATAAATGATGAGATTGTTATATAAAATCATAACCACTTTGGAAACATTAAATCATATGCCCCATGAAGTAATAATATAAAATGTAACTTAAAATATAATGAGGATAAATATATTTGTGATATTATATATAAATAGAATTTATATAAACCTCATGTAAAATATAGGTGAATAACATAATGTGAATCTCAACGAAGGAAAATTGAGACAATAATCCCTTATCTTAATTATTGACTTCCATCGTACACATTAAAACCTCATGTTTAATAAATATACATTTATTATGAATATATTATAGAAAATTATTTATAAATATCATACCATATATGATTTTATTATGACTTTTGACTTCCCTTTTATTAAAAATTCCATGATTAAGTTACGTTTCATGTTATAATCGCGTTGTTTTTTGTATATGTTTGGATTTTTTATTTTCCTTCCACTTATACTAATCACGAATTAATCATCCCTATAATTTTAATAATGATAAAATTATTCTATAAAACGAGCAAGTTTTTATTTATATTCATCGTTAAAATATAATGATAGAAAATGAAATACACAGTTCATGGATATGGTTGGCCATACATATGCATAAATTCTATTTCAACTATCTTGCTGGATTAAAAAAACTAAGGTAAATGATATATTATAATTCTAAACTAATTTGATTAAAATATATTATATATGATCATGAAACATATCCTTATTACTATCTATGTAAATTTTGAGTGAGCCACATCTCTTCTTGAGGCACTAGTTCTCCATACACACGAGGGATGTTATTGTACACCCAAAAAATAGTGAGTGTGAAGGTAGATGTGATATAACAATAATATATGTATTATATCATAAATATCATATATAAATAATAAACCAATAATTATTTACATTATAAATATGCTAAAATGTAAAAATTAATGACATCGTTTCGTGAGGTGGTTGTATAATGTACAAATGAATGATGATTTCATAACCCATTTGATATAACTGGAGATGGTTCTAGTACATTACATTAAAATAAAAAATAATAATATATGGGATATATAGAGGTTATTATATTATCATTGAATAATAATAATGTAAGTATTTTGATGAAGAAATAAAACAAAGACACTTATTGATGAACATTACATCTTCTTCAGGCATCTTTCGTAGGTTTGCACAAAAATTATCCTCTGGTTGTATTTCCTCCAAAAATAAGGATTCTATGATTATAAGAGGGATTTTCGGAAGTTATTTTCACTAGTCATGTCTAAAAAAGGGTTTGACGGTGTGAGAAAGATAGGTTAATGGGTGACATTTTATAAGTGAGGTGAGTGGCACACTTGTAATTTATGAAAATTAAGAACTCCTCCCATGTTTTTTCATGTCACAATGCTCCAAAATGGATCAAATTAGAACCTAAGAAATTATAAGGCAAAAATATGGACAACAAATATGTTATAAAACATTATTTTTATATTTAACCCATATATTTTTTTAACCCCCAAGTAATTCCATTTTTAAATAAACCACTGTATATAGTTTTTACCAGTTACACTATTCATTTTAGTATAAAATTAGTTTAAACTAATTAGATAATAAAATTATTGTAATTAAAAATATGGAATCATTTTTTTTTAATTCCATTCATATAAGTAGAGAATTTTAATTTAAAATTAATCCAATATATATGATAAGAAACTTGCTTTTCAAAGAGAAAATGCTCAAAAGTTTAAACGATTCTGTTTTCCAAATTCAATTTTGAAATGATTCACATGACAAAAATAAGACTTAGGGATGTAAAATTGAATTAAATTTACATAAAAATAAATTTAAAATATATATTTTAACATTATAAAAACCCTAAATGAAATTATTGTTTTTAATATAAATAAAGAATTTTTCACTATTCAACAAAAAATAAATCTATTCAAGAATATTCTAAAAATTCCCACTATGATAATTTTGATAAAAATAATTCAAAAAATATGTGAAATTATGAAATTAACTATCAAGAAGTGTGAAAAAATTATTTTAATATTTTTCATAGAAAAAAATAAGAATCCTTTTTGAGAAAATACCTCTTTTAAAATATATAAAGACTTTACCAAGACTCAATTACATTCTTATCAATATTTTTCCTTTATATAAAACATTTATAATTAATATCTATGAATTACATATTACTATTAACATCAATAAGTCTAATGGAAAAGATATAATGGCCATGTTTAAATAATTGTATTAATAATATATCATAGTTTTGTAAAAATAAAGCATGATGTGTAACGTAAGCTAACCCAATACTATATGTATCCCAATCATAACATAGTGTTGTGTGTAACAAAAGATATAAAAGAAATTTAATCTATTCAAAAAAATAATTTATACAAACTTGGGGTGTTACATATAGTTTTTTTAGTGCCAGTTGGAATAATTTGGTCATGGTTTGACTAAATAGATGAAAGCGTAGGCTAAACCATGTGAGTTGTTTTTTTTTCTAGGCACTGGACAACACACTATTGGCACATGGTTTGGAAAACCATGAAACAAGACAATGTAGAAATACCATATTCAATAAAAATTGAATTTAATCGTATTAACATACTCAAATTAAATCATCCAACTCTCTATTATCTATCTCCCCCACCCTAAAAGAATATGCAACACCCCCATTGGAATCTTCTCCTTACACCTTATATTTTTAGTGATCTTGTACCAAGATTATAGTAATTTTATTTATGGTAATACCTATAATCGTCTTCATCTGTTCCATTCATCCTCTACATTTTTAGTCCCTCTTATGTACAATACTATCCAGGACAAAGCATTTTAATCATGGGGTTGCTCCAAATTATAAAGACCCTGAAACAAGTAGCATGATGAAAATTATGTACTTTATTACATTGGTATAAGAAATAGGGAATTTGTTGGGCATGAATTTTCTCAAAAATACTCTATAAATATTATTGATTTCGATGCTCAAAAATACCCTTTTTTGTTTTACTAATGATATTACTTTAATTGAATTTCAAGAAATTAATATTCTTTATATTCTTTATTTTGAAATTATATTCAAGCTTATTATTCAGGTGAAATATTAGCCAAAGTGTTTGAAATGCTCTTAATCATGTTCCGGAAACACTTTTTATACCGTACATTGAAGAACATAACGTAAGGAACAAACCCTAAATTTATATTAAACCTTATATTGAAGGATCTTCATGTATAATTAATAAACCCCACATTGAAAAAAACATATCGATAAATAACCTTACATTTGGATGGAACCTTACATTTGACAAATAGAAAAGGTATGGTTATAGAACCCTATATAAGTATGGAACTATACATTTGAGAAGATAATTTATGGATCATAACCCTTAATTTTGTGATCAATCATATATTTTAAACCTTATGTTCAGATAATGAACACTATGCAGTTAAACCCTACATTTGGTATTTTGTCATTTTTTGAAGGAACCTTACATTTTATTTTTCATCACCAAATATTTGATTTTATGATTTTATCAGAGTTTCATGCAATGGTATTTTCAAAATATTTTTCCAATTTAAATCTAGTTTTCTAAAGATTCAAATATCGGTTTGATTGATTCAAAGAATAATATAAAGTAGATAAATTCTTTCTTATTATTAAGGGATGTTACAACTACTCTGAGCTATCTCAGGAATTTGAATTATGAAGATTTATTAGGTGATTTTCATGGATGTGGAATTAAAAAGCAGGCTCTCTGCATTATTTATTCTATCGGGGTATTTGTTATATATATGTGTGTTTATAATTCATAGATGAATATATATATATATATATATATAGATATATATTGATCCATATATTTTGACACATATTTTGAAATTGAAACATTATTATTTTGAAGATTTTTACAGATCTACTTCAAAAATTGGTCATATATTGCTTTCTACAGAAGAGGTTATAGTGGAGATATATGTGTTATGAATCTAGTACTTGTTTTAAGTCTTCTTATTCTATTCGGTTTTGTTTTTATTTCGAAGATATATTTCAACCAAATCACTTCAGAATTGCCCTTTCGCGAATAAACTATTTTCTAAAGAGGAAGATCTATCTACTGTCAGTTTTTGTTTCAACTGTGAAGTTCAAATGAAACATTTTTAATAAATATCTTTTTATTATGAGTTTCAACTACCCATACTCAGTTGTTGTGGAGTATAAGTTTCTCGATATAAGTTGTAGTTTTTCAGTTCTCTATTAATGAACTAGAAGGCTCTCTCTTTATCCTTATTTTTTAAGGTGTCAACATTCTACAATATAATGTGGATTGGTGTTATGATATGAGAACCTGACTAGTGAAATAATCAAAACATGAAGAGAGTGTAATTGGTGGAGTGTAATAGGGGATCTTTTTGCACTAAACCACTATAAACAGTTGTATTCTGGATTTATGTTTTATCTGATTCTCATACTTTCATACAGAATATAAACACTACTTATCTTCATAATCATTAGTCAATGTCAGAAGACAGAATTGTGAATGATATTGAAAATAATCAATCCCACCCTCTTGTGTATATTTGTATATTATGACCTAAAAATTGGTATCAAATGGGAGCTTTTGAAAAATCTATACCAAGCTAAAATTATAAGGTATATACATAGATGGAAATGACTGATCATAGATACGGAATGTCAGTGGTTCATGGTCTTAATTTAAATGGTGAAAATTATCGATGATGGAAATCAATGATGATTATCTATTTAAAGAATCTGGGATTTAAATTCAACTCAAAGATCATTACTCCTTATATAATTCCTCAAAATCCTATAACTTGGACTCCTATTACAGAGGCTGAGTATGAAACAAATTCCAAAGATATGAATGCTATTATCTGTGGTCTTAGACCGGACGAATTGAACCATGTCTCACAATGTCCTAATTCATATGAAATGTGGAAAACCATTGTATTTTTGTCACGACCCGACCTCGGGGCCCGTGCCGTGACTACCCCAAGCCCGCCTTCCATAGGCCAGGGGCTGGCGACTAGCCCCAAGGCGTAAAATCCTGGTAAACAGGGAAGGCATTGCCTTTATAAGTAACAACCACCACAGAGTCAGCAAGCGGAAGGTAACTACAAAGTGCAGAAGAGTAAAGGGGGCCGGAATACAAGCCCAACTGAAAGTACAACTGAAAAGGAAAAGAACAGCAACTGAAGAAAAGACGGCGGCCTCGTGTCGTCCACTGGCAATCCCACCTGATGGGTGGGTACAGATAGCCTCTAGGCTCCTCGGGTCCCACGTCCGCTCCGAGCACGTCCCGCCCAGTGGTCCACCTCCAGGTACCGTCCTGCTCCACGCCCCAACCGTGATCAGCGCTGTCTGTCGTCTGCATCCAACACAACAAGGTGCGGGCATAGCCCGTGCAGGGGTGAGTATAAGCTACTCAGTAAGGACCCCGAGACCCCCGAAGGTCTCCCGAAATCCACAAAGGATATAGCACAAAAGGAAGTTGCAATCACGAAGTAACATCTGACTCGACTTAGGTATATGCCCATACATATACCTAAGTCCCCAATTCTAGCTCTGCTTACGAGCTCAAGAACAACTCAATCCACACAGGAAAGCAAGACTCAAATCCACAAGGAGAGTAAACAGTAAATCCACATAGGATAGTTCAACACAATCCACAAAGGAGAGTAACATAAGATTCAGCTCAACCAGGTATACTTTTTCAGATGACGTCAAAGGTGATCACTGATCCATCTAAGTCGTCGGACCCACGAAGGATCGATAGGTACTAACCCCCGCAAAAGACCCACACAGGATCGGGCTCACACAGAACCTGTAGGCAGTGGCTCACACAGAACCGGTAGTAAGGACCCACATAGGATCGGGCTCACACAGAACCTGTAGCACTGATCCACGTAGGATCGCTGAGTGCAGTAGTTGACGCAGTCCACTGAGGATCTCTGCACAGTCGTCGCCGCAGTCCACGAAGGATCTCTGCTCTGCCGTCGTCGTAGTCCACTGAGGATCTCTGCTCTGCCGTCGTCGCAGTCCACGGAGGATCTCTGCTCTGTCGTCGAAGTCACAACCAGCGCTAGGGTTCCCGCACACAGCGAGCTCGTTTAGGAGGGTCCTCTCCACGAGCCGAGAGGCTGATACATCAACTGACACGTAGTCCGAAGTTGATGTATCCAAAAGTTCCGTATCGACAACAGGATCTCAACGCAACAGACGGCGCGTCAATCGGACGCCCGGTCTGAGAGTTATTGGCATTTTCGTCCCAGGGGCCCGGTTGGTTTTTAGGGCAAAACCAACCCAACCGTACTCCGCCTGTATCCGATCCTTGGGCGGAGTATGCCAAAAGTTCCGTCTCACTTAGAGGAAACTACCACAGTTGTCGGTACGTCGATCGGACGTCCGTAGCTCAAGTTATGAGCGTTTCCGCTCCGAGGGCCCTGTTGGTTTCGTGTACGAACCAACCCGGCCGAACCCAATGTCTTCTGAAACCTTGAGTATAATATACCGAAACGACCGTATCGATCCAAGGATCGTGTAGCCGCTGACGGTTCGTCAATCGGAGGTCTCAGGCCCAAGATATGGGCAAAAGACCGAAGAGGGCCCGAAAACGGGGGTTCTGGGCCCGGGGCGACCCGGCCCGAACCACCCATGGGTCGGCCGAACCGGGTCGACCCGACCTGGCCCGACCCGGCTAGGCCGGGTCCGGTCCGGCCTGGGCGCGGCCCGGCCGACCGGACCAGCCGGCTCGGCTTCGGCCGAGCGGCCGAAGGGGCGCCGCGGGTTTGACCCGTGGCTTAGGTGGAACGCGGCCCCGCGGGGGGCCGCCTGTCACGCGGACGCGGCCGGGCCGCCGCGTCCCTCCCCGGTTCCGCGCGGCCGCGGAACCGGCCTCCACCGCCGCGGATTCAGCCGCGGCGGATCTCCGCCACGGCGGCGCGCCGGGCGCCGCCGCCTCCGGCCGCCGGCCGCCGGAGTTACTCTGGTGGCCCGTTTTGCCTCACGTCTGCGCCGCTGCTCCTCCCGGGGGCCGATCTTCACTGCGGGATCAACGGATCTCCCTTTCCGCACGGTTCGTCGTCGTCTGCCAAATCCGCACAACAAAACATTGGCGGAGGGTTGCCGGGTCTTGTTCGTTAGACCCGCACCCTCCGCGTTAGTCATAAACTCAACGGGAGGAAAAGAAAAATAATCAACAACAAACATAATTAAATTAAAATTGTTCGGAGATCAGGTTCTTTATTTTGAAAGAATAAACAAGGGAAATAAAATACTCCAACAACCCTTACCTTGTCGTCGTCGGACGTGAGGTCGTCACTGTCACGCCTGGTTGTCGCTAGAGGTATGATTTTGAATTTTCTTTATTTCATGAGTTTATTTTGTCAGTCTGTTTTTATTGCTTTGTTAAGCGTGGGCTGAGTCGTTAGGGAATAATTGCAGAGGCGCTGATAAGCGCGCACTTACTTCACGTCGATCGTCATGCAGTACCGGTGCTCGGACGATGAATTCTGGAAGGAACTTTCATGGTTTTAGTTATTATTATAACATGGTTATTTTATTATTGTCAATGTTATATTATTATCATTGTATTATTATGATAGTATTATTGATGATATATTATATATTATTAAGTCATTATCATTAGTATTATAATATTAGTATCATTATTTTATTATGATTAATATAATAACATTATTATTACCTTTATAATTGTTTTGATAACATTATTATTATTGATAATATATATATATTGTATTATCATTATTACTAATACTATATTATCATTATTCTTATTATTATTTATTTATTTTATATATAACTTTTATAATGTAATTGTTATTATTGTCTTTAAAATTTTTTTGACTATTATAATTATTGTTATTTGCTTTTAATTTTATTATAAATTTTGTAATTTGTTATTATTACTTGTGTTTATTTTGTTTATTACTTTATTATTATTATTTTTATTTTTTTTTTCTCTCTCCTGTAACAAATTTTGTTACACCGTTTTGGTTCTTTTTTTTTTCTCTTTTCTTTTTTTTCTCCCTTCCTCCTTTTTCCCCTCGGCCTCCCGCGTCGCGCCTCACCTCTCCCCCTTTCCTCCTGCATCGCACCGCCGGCCCTCCGTTTGGCTGCTCTCCCTCCCGCAGTCTCCTTCCAGCGAGCCACCACAGGCGCCCTTCTCTCCCTCCCTCGCCTCTCCGGCCGTGCGCCTCCCTCCTATCAAGCCGACATCCTCGCTCGCTGACTGAACAGTCGCGCCGACGACCTCCTCCCCCGAGCTGCCGCTGTTGTCGTCGTTGTCCCAGGCGCAGGTCGTCGCTGCCATCGCCGGTGACTCCCCTCCCTCCTGCTCCAGCCGGCTAGCCTCGCTCTCCCACTTCAGCCGAAGCCGCTCCTCCACCAGCCGACCGCCGGCCTCCGCCCTGCTCCTCCGCCTTGCGCCGACCCCGCGCCGCCGTCCCGGCTTCCCCGACGTCGTCCCGATTTTCCCTCCGGCGGCAACCACCCCTGCCTGCTCTGTTTTCCGCCTCGGCCTGCTGCTCCTCGGCCAGCCGCCCCTGCCGCTCTTCTTCTCCTCCTCCTTTCTTCTTCTCTTCCTCTTCTTCTCCTCTTCTCCTCCTTCTCCCTTCTTCTTCTTCTTCTCTTCTTCCTTCTTCTCTTCTTCTTCTTCTTTCTTTCCTCCTCCTCTCCTTCCTCTTTTCTTCTTCTCCCCCTGCCTTCTTTCCTCCTCCGCCAGCCAGCGCAGTCCGCCCCTGCCGCTGCTCTCCTCCTCCTCTACTTCTTTTCCTTTCTTTCTCTTCTTCCTCCTTCTCTTCTCCTTCTTTCTCTTCTTCTTCTTTCTCTTTTCCTCTCCTCTTCCTCTCCTCTCCTTCTTCTTCCTTTCTTTTCCTTCCTCTTCTCCTCTGTTCCAGCGCGCCGGACAGCCCTCCGCAGGTTTGCTTCGTTTTCTTTTTATCCATTTTATTTTATTATTTTAACTTATTTAATAATAGATTTTGTTCTCTTCTATTATTATTATTAATATATTAGTTATTATTATAAATATTAGTATATTATTATTATAATTATGTAAATAACAATATTATTATTAATATTCTTATTATTATTATTATTATTATTATTATTATTATTATTATAAATATTTTTGGGATATTATGATTATGATTATGATTATTATTATTATTATTATTATTATTATTATAATTATTGTATTAATATTATTATTATTACGCTATTATTATCATTAATATTATTATTATTGTTATTACTATTATTTATAATTATTATTATTATTTCTATTATTATTTATATTGCTCTTATATTATTATTATATTATTATTATTGTTATTAATGTTATTATTATTATTTATAATGATTATTATTAATATGCTATTACTATATTAATGTTATTGTTATTATTATTATGTATAATTATTATTATTATTACTATTATTATTACTATCGTTATTATATTATTATTCTATTATATTAATACTAAGTTTATTAACGAGTTTCTGTTTTAGGGCCCCTTGACGGCTTCCTACAGTGACCGCTGTTCATCGGGAATTCGGTGCCGCGTCGTTTCACGCACCCGTTTGAGGTAGGTGGTTCCGCACTCAAGTATGGGTTTATAATCCTTTGCTTGCACTCCTAGTTAATCAAATGTTTTATTCCCTGTTTCCATACTATGAATTTTTATCTTTTTTTTAAAAGTAATGTCGTGTGTTTATTACTTGGACCTAGTTAAAACTTTGAATGTCTTTCTTTCTCTCTATTTTCAAATAGTCATCAGCAAGTTTTAAAAGTATTGTTGTGGTTTACCTGACTGAAGAAAAGAAAGAAAGATGTTGTTTATTTTCAAACTGTGCTACTGGTTTTATTTAGCGTACTTGCAATACATACTATGTTTTGAAATGCTATGGTGTGCGTGTGTTTTTTTCAAAAGAAAGAATATCAGTGTGCGGGTGATATGGCAGGTGTTTTCTGAATTGGGTGAGCACAAGGAGGGAAGCCTGGGTATTAGGTGGGTGGACTAGGACTAGTGAGCTGGTAGTCCGGAGATGACTCGACCCGGTTTCACTGGCAGGTTTGACGATTGCAACACTAACTAAACATATGATATCTGAGGGTCGTGGCCTTCTAAGCCACGTGTTCTGTGGGTCGTGGCCTTCTAAGCCACGTTTTCTGAGGGTCGTGGCCATCTAAGCCACGTTTCACTGAGACACGATGTCCTAGGGTCCCACTGTTACTAGTATCCTTAGGGCATTCCCATCCTCTGGTGCTACTGATACTTGTGCGCACACTGATCCATGATATTTATACCATTTAAATTTCACTCTGGTATGTGACTTGAACTGTCTTTCTTTAAAAGCATTTTGTGAAAATCTTTTATTTATTTTTGCACCTTTTACTTTATACAGCATTGCAAATGGATTTCCTCTTTATACTTGTGCGTGGAATCTGGCTTGGTGATATCCTGCTGGGCGATTGCTCACACCCTACTTACACCTTTGGGTGTAAGTAGATCTGTTTACTTCTGATACAGGTAGGGGTCCAGCTTTTGGGAGCAGTGGTTCAGGTTGCTAGCCAGACTATCTACGTGGCGTTTTGGTGGTGGCCTAGTGGCGGTGTCCTTACGCCGGGCGACAGTCCTTAGGTTGGTTTTTGGTTGTCTTGTTTTGGTGTTATTTGGGTTTTGAGTACTTGTGAACCAAAGACCTGTTTGGTTATCTACATGTTTGACTGTAACCTTTATCTCTGTTTGGTTTACTTTGGTTGGCTGATTTACTTTTATTCACTCGGGTAAATCGTTCCCAAGGTTTATTTTGATACCCGGGCACTTGTGCCAGCCCGTGGGGATCGGGAACGCCCTTCGGGCCTTGCCGCGGGCCGAGTCGGGCGTCGGTTCAGATGACGACCCGATTCGGTTCGTGACAAAATGGTATCAGAGGGCAAGGTTTGCTCTCTTGGGTCGTTTTCTTTTGGGGTAGAGTCACGGTAGACTTGAGTTAAATTTGTCGGGACTCGACGTCCTGGCTACGAGTAAGGTGCCTGGCCAGCACACCTCGTGGCGGGACTCGAGTTACCAAAGTATGTTGAGGTTTGTCTGAGTTTTTAGTTCTTGCGGATGATCGTGTCTAAGGGGAAATGAAAAGGGAGTAAGGTCAGTGGTTTTAGTGAGCTCGCAGGGTCTGGCAAGCCTTGTGGAGCCGGGGACACTGTCCTAAAATACTCTCTGTGGCCAGTGGTGTGATTGGCGTATGGCCGCCAACCATACTTTCCAATCAACCACTGTACCTAGTTTCTTCCTGCTTTGTTTATTGTCTCTTTGTTCTGGATTCGTGGAAATTTGGTTTTTAAGTAAAAATGTTTTGGTCTTGGAAAAATGTTTTCAAATGAAGCGCTTTGAAAATGAAATGATGTGTGAGGTTTGAAAAGTGTGGGTTGGATGTTTTGGTTTTGAAAAAAAAATTGGAAAGGGTTGGTTTTGATCCTTGGCGCTCTCATGGGCAACCACATGCATGGGTGTATGCGAAAAAGGAAAATGGTTAATGGCACGAGCGGATGAGTGCCTGGATGGACATGAGGTGGGTGCCAGTGCGGCACGGGCACATGCATGTGCGAGGCTCATGGGACGCCATTGATGTTTGGGCAACCCGCTAGGTTTTCTTATATTCAAAATCTTTTGTTAAAGGAAAAATTTGTTTTTTTTTTAGTAAACGGTGTTTGTGTGGAGTTTCCTTGTGTTTTGGAAATGTCGGATGTGAGGCGTTTTGAGCCGAGGATCCTTTCTAAATGATTTGTGTCCCGAGTTTGAATTCTTATTTGTAAGTTGGTATACAAGCATGTGGTTAATGGTCTCTTTTAATAAGTGCTTCGGGAATTCCTTGTGGTTGTACCCACTGCATGTGTAGTGTTCACTTGTGGTATGTTTTGGCCAGTGGACCTGTTTGACTAGGTCCATGGTTTTCTTTATCAACTAGTGTATGTCCCCCCTTAAAGCGTTGACATGTGATTGAAGTGTGGCTATAGGCAACTCGTCGTTGTCCAACCCTCCAGTTGATCAGAGGAATCTCTTCTTGAATTTTAGAATTGAACCCACCTCTCCTTTTTACAACTAAGTGGATCCTCTCACAACGGGATGACAGATGCGAGGGGTGTTGAAGGGAGTTTTGGTCTTTTTGAGTTGTCTGACTCATCGGGTATGAAGTTTGACGTCGTCATGTTTGAAGATTCCCCCTAGAAACGGCGAAAGGAAATCTAGCGGGGAAGGATGAGGGTAGTTCAGAATTTTCAGTGTTGACCAGTGTCTTGAAGGGATTTGTAGTATTTACATCGGCTGCAAGGGTCATGTTCGGTGACGTCTTGCAGTGGAAGGTCCCTTTGATAGTCAACGGTGGTTTGGAAGCGGTAAAGGAGACTCCAGTGGGGAAAAGGTGGAAGCAGTCTGGAGTGGCCGGTGCTGACAATTATTCGAAATGACCTTTGGTCCTTCGTTGTTTTCGTTTAAGAAAGGGTCTACGTTAGGCCACTAGTTTGGCAGACCCAATCGTATGAGGCTGCTATGGTCATTTGCAGGAATCACGTGTTGTTCAAGACGCGGATTCAAGTGTTTCTCAACGCAATGCTTCTCTTGACGGTAATGATCGTGCTCTGTGACAATTTGTGGTGTCATATTCTCACCCAGTGTGACAAAGGGTGATGCACATGCACCATTCAGCTCTTGTGTTGGTGAATGTTCCGTGTATGATCAGTGAGATGTCGTAATGTGTTGTATTTGCTGGTGTTGTCTCGGTTGCAGTGCGGTTGCATGTGACACCAAAAGGAGAAGCTCCTTTCGGGAGTCTTCCATGCCTGACTGCGAGGCAGAAGATGCTTCAAACATCAGGGCTCCAGCCGTAGGCCTCGGAGTGAAGCTGGCGCGTGGTCAGGAACCCCGGGAGTGTAGGGGACCCCAACTTTATTTCTGTCATCAGTGTTAAAAGTATAGGCAGTTTAAATTTTTTTTTTCCATGGTTGTTCCGCTCCGAATGATTCGTCTGGTTGCATAAGGTTCTCGAGACCAGGTGAAGGCGTGATCGTCTCATGCCTTAAAGTTTTGGGGGTTGCGTCCCACTGGATGCAAACACTTTTGGTGGTCCTTGAGAATCTGTTGGGGGAAAATCAGTCCCAAAATTTTATAATGCTAGTTTGTCTTGAGTCATGCTTTTGATGCCCCTGTAGTCGGGCCCCACCCCTCCCCGCCCCTTGTGGTGGGGTGTTTGGTCACCATCGAGAATTTTTTCTAAAGTTTTGTACCTACTGTTAGTTCTAATGGCGGGGAGACTCACATCGGATCTCGTACAAATATCTCTGGAATGGATTGAAGTTGGACTCTTCTTTAATGGTGGGGAGTCCGCTCGGACCTCCCGATGTCGATTTCCCAAACCCATCTTGGGCGATAGTAGGATCTTAATGGTGGGGAGTCCGCCCGGGCCTCCTCGTGTCGATTTTCTAGTCTCGTCTCAGGCGTCGGAAAGTTTTTAATAGTGGAGAGACCCATCGGGCTTTCCCGTGGTGGAACATTCAGTTTTGTTCCCAGAGATGGTTTAGTGGTAGGTTATTGAGGTACTCCTTGGGTGTGGGTTGGTCTTGTATCCTCGTTCCAGTAAAGTGGTGTGTTTTCCGTTCAATGATGCTTGAGGTGTTTTGGTTTATGAGGTGGGTTTCCGCAGGTACGAGAGTTGCTTTCCTAAATCAATCAATTGGAGGTGTTCTAGCTCTTTGGGGGTGGGCACCACATATCCGAAAGTCTTTTTACTTGCATCTTGAGGTTGTCAATTGATTCACTTTTTCTGAGAACGTTTCTTTTACTGCTTTTCGCTTGTTGGTTGTGGAGATCCTCTTTGAACTTTAGTGGGGGTATCAGTTTCTTCTTTGTGCCCCAACCCTAGCTGTGGCTTTCCGGGGACGGAAAGTTTTCATGGTGGGGAGAATTGTCACGCCTGGTTGTCGCTAGAGGTATGATTTTGAATTTTCTTTATTTCATGAGTTTATTTTGTCAGTCTGTTTTTATTGCTTTGTTAAGCGTGGGCTGAGTCGTTAGGGAATAATTGCAGAGGCGCTGATAAGCGCGCACTTACTTCACGTCGATCGTCATGCAGTACCGGTGCTCGGACGATGAATTCTGGAAGGAACTTTCATGGTTTTAGTTATTATTATAACATGGTTATTTTATTATTGTCAATGTTATATTATTATCATTGTATTATTATGATAGTATTATTGATGATATATTATATATTATTAAGTCATTATCATTAGTATTATAATATTAGTATCATTATTTTATTATGATTAATATAATAACATTATTATTACCTTTATAATTGTTTTGATAACATTATTATTATTGATAATATATATATATTGTATTATCATTATTACTAATACTATATTATCATTATTCTTATTATTATTTATTTATTTTATATATAACTTTTATAATGTAATTGTTATTATTGTCTTTAAAATTTTTTTGACTATTATAATTATTGTTATTTGCTTTTAATTTTATTATAAATTTTGTAATTTGTTATTATTACTTGTGTTTATTTTGTTTATTACTTTATTATTATTATTTTTATTTTTTTTTCTCTCTCCTGTAACAAATTCTGTTACACCGTTTTGGTTCTTTTTTTTTTTCTCTTTTCTTTTTTTTCTCCCTTCCTCCTTTTTCCCCTCGGCCTCCCGCGTCGCGCCTCACCTCTCCCCCTTTCCTCCTGCATCGCACCGCCGGCCCTCCGTTTGGCTGCTCTCCCTCCCGCAGTCTCCTTCCAGCGAGCCACCACAGGCGCCCTTCTCTCCCTCCCTCGCCTCTCCGGCCGTGCGCCTCCCTCCTATCAAGCCGACATCCTCGCTCGCTGACTGAACAGTCGCGCCGACGACCTCCTCCCCCGAGCTGCCGCTGTTGTCGTCGTTGTCCCAGGCGCAGGTCGTCGCTGCCATCGCCGGTGACTCCCCTCCCTCCTGCTCCAGCCGGCTAGCCTCGCTCTCCCACTTCAGCCGAAGCCGCTCCTCCACCAGCCGACCGCCGGCCTCCGCCCTGCTCCTCCGCCTTGCGCCGACCCCGCGCCGCCGTCCCGGCTTCCCCGACGTCGTCCCGATTTTCCCTCCGGCGGCAACCACCCCTGCCTGCTCTGTTTTCCGCCTCGGCCTGCTGCTCCTCGGCCAGCCGCCCCTGCCGCTCTTCTTCTCCTCCTCCTTTCTTCTTCTCTTCCTCTTCTTCTCCTCTTCTCCTCCTTCTCCCTTCTTCTTCTTCTTCTCTTCTTCCTTCTTCTCTTCTTCTTCTTCTTTCTTTCCTCCTCCTCTCCTTCCTCTTTTCTTCTTCTCCCCCTGCCTTCTTTCCTCCTCCGCCAGCCAGCGCAGTCCGCCCCTGCCGCTGCTCTCCTCCTCCTCTACTTCTTTTCTTTTCTTTCTCTTCTTCCTCCTTCTCTTCTCCTTCTTTCTCTTCTTCTTCTTTCTCTTTTCCTCTCCTCTTCCTCTCCTCTCCTTCTTCTTCCTTTCTTTTCCTTCCTCTTCTCCTCTGTTCCAGCGCGCCGGACAGCCCTCCGCAGGTTTGCTTCGTTTTCTTTTTATCCATTTTATTTTATTATTTTAACTTATTTAATAATAGATTTTGTTCTCTTCTATTATTATTATTAATATATTAGTTATTATTATAAATATTAGTATATTATTATTATAATTATGTAAATAACAATATTATTATTAATATTCTTATTATTATTATTATTATTATTATTATTATTATTATAAATATTTTTGGGATATTATGATTATGATTATTATTATTATTATTATTATTATTATTATTATTATAATTATTGTATTAATATTATTATTATTACGCTATTATTATCATTAATATTATTATTATTGTTATTACTATTATTTATAATTATTATTATTATTTCTATTATTATTTATATTGCTCTTATATTATTATTATATTATTATTATTGTTATTAATGTTATTATTATTATTTATAATGATTATTATTAATATGCTATTACTATATTAATGTTATTGTTATTATTATTATGTATAATTATTATTATTATTACTATTATTATTACTATCGTTATTATATTATTATTCTATTATATTAATACTAAGTTTATTAACGAGTTTCTGTTTTAGGGCCCCTTGACGGCTTCCTACAGTGACCGCTGTTCATCGGGAATTCGGTGCCGCGTCGTTTCACGCACCCGTTTGAGGTAGGTGGTTCCGCACTCAAGTATGGGTTTATAATCCTTTGCTTGCACTCCTAGTTAATCAAATGTTTTATTCCCTGTTTCCATACTATGAATTTTTATCTTTTTTTTAAAAGTAATGTCGTGTGTTTATTACTTGGACCTAGTTAAAACTTTGAATGTCTTTCTTTCTCTCTATTTTCAAATAGTCATCAGCAAGTTTTAAAAGTATTGTTGTGGTTTACCTGACTGAAGAAAAGAAAGAAAGATGTTGTTTATTTTCAAACTGTGCTACTGGTTTTATTTAGCGTACTTGCAATACATACTATGTTTTGAAATGCTATGGTGTGCGTGTGTTTTTTTCAAAAGAAAGAATATCAGTGTGCGGGTGATATGGCAGGTGTTTTCTGAATTGGGTGAGCACAAGGAGGGAAGCCTGGGTATTAGGTGGGTGGACTAGGACTAGTGAGCTGGTAGTCCGGAGATGACTCGACCCAGTTTCACTGGCAGGTTTGACGATTGCAACACTAACTAAACATATGATATCTGAGGGTCGTGGCCTTCTAAGCCACGTGTTCTGTGGGTCGTGGCCTTCTAAGCCACGTTTTCTGAGGGTCGTGGCCATCTAAGCCACGTTTCACTGAGACACGATGTCCTAGGGTCCCACTGTTACTAGTATCCTTAGGGCATTCCCATCCTCTGGTGCTACTGATACTTGTGCGCACACTGATCCATGATATTTATACCATTTAAATTTCACTCTGGTATGTGACTTGAACTGTCTTTCTTTAAAAGCATTTTGTGAAAATCTTTTATTTATTTTTGCACCTTTTACTTTATACAGCATTGCAAATGGATTTCCTCTTTATACTTGTGCGTGGAATCTGGCTTGGTGATATCCTGCTGGGCGATTGCTCACACCCTACTTACACCTTTGGGTGTAAGTAGATCTGTTTACTTCTGATACAGGTAGGGGTCCAGCTTTTGGGAGCAGTGGTTCAGGTTGCTAGCCAGACTATCTACGTGGCGTTTTGGTGGTGGCCTAGTGGCGGTGTCCTTACGCCGGGCGACAGTCCTTAGGTTGGTTTTTGGTTGTCTTGTTTTGGTGTTATTTGGGTTTTGAGTACTTGTGAACCAAAGACCTGTTTGGTTATCTACATGTTTGACTGTAACCTTTATCTCTGTTTGGTTTACTTTGGTTGGCTGCTTTACTTTTATTCAGTCGGGTAAATCGTTCCCAAGGTTTATTTTGATACCCGGGCACTTGTGCCAGCCCGTGGGGATCGGGAACGCCCTTCGGGCCTTGCCGCGGGCCGAGTCGGGCGTCGGTTCAGATGACGACCCGATTCGGTTCGTGACAGTCACGGAATCGCTCGTCGCGGAAGGAGGGGATCGTCGCGTCGTCGCGGAAGAGACGTTCGTCGCACCACGGGAAAAACGTTGCGCCGACGATCTCCGGATCTAGAACAAACGGATTTAATTAATTAAATCCGTTGTCATTGAAATTAAAAATGGAGAATTAAACGATCCGTTTCTCACCTTAGTGGCCGAATGAGGATCGGCCGCGGAAGAAGAGGCGTCGCCGAAGAACGTCGCGGGTAGAGCTCGTCGACGTCGCAGATTACGGTGTTCGTCGTCGAATTCCGGTCGCCGGCGTTTTTCGCGTTCTTCGCGTTTTTCGCGTTCTTCGCGTTCTTCGCGTGGAGAGTGGAGGCTCAGAGAATTCGCACAACGATAGCAATCCTCCAAAATAGACAAGTTTGTCTATTTTATTAATTTGCCAACGAACGCAAACGCGTAAGTAACGACCCATTAAATTCGTTGAATTAATTCAACGAATGAAACAGCCCATTTAATTCACGAAATAAACCGCCCAATTAAATGGTCTGTTAAGAATTAAGGAAAACGCGTCGGTTGACTTTTCAGTTACTTTGACGGGTTTTCGCGGGTGCGTTACTTAGCGAAAGAAACGGCGGGGCTCGTGCGGGCCCCACCTACCAAATATCCTACCAAGAAGGTAGGATATTTCCGGATAGCACCCTATCCGCTTTAACTCAGCTCAAGTGGCTTTCAAGTGACTTCCAAGCGGCTTAAGTGAAATAAAATAAAGTTGTCGCACAACCTTTATTTTATTTCCGACTTAAAGCCCAAAATTTTAAAAACCACGGTTGAGCAAACGCAACTCCGGAAGAGGCGTTTCTAAGCAAATACCGGCGCTGCGATTTCATCGGTGCCCTCAGAATTTGATTCCGGGCACCAGTTCAAAAGATAGAAAAACCCGCTCGTCCGTTCACTGAACGTACCCGAGCCAAACTTCGGAAATTGATTCCAGGCACACCGGGCCTCGGAATCAGGTGCCGTCTGAAGCTGCGCTCTTGTAAAATTCCAAAGAAAATTAAGAAATAAATTTCCTTGAAATTTGCAGGTCTTTACAATTTTCCTACGAAGGAACAGAAAATTTAAGAAAACTGAGGTAACCAACATCAAAGCTAAAATTTGATACATTTAGAATGTTTTATGGAGAGAGTATCACTCAGATGAATGGAAGGACTATAAAGATTATTAATAATATTACATCCTTAAGTGATCCTATCAAACAATAAGATCAAGATTTGAAAGTACTAATAGTTATACATACCAAATGGAATGGTATATCAGCTATAATTTTATAATCATCACCTATTGAAAATTTGAAAATGAGAAAATTAATTGGGACATAGATGATTTATGAAGATGAAATGGAATATCATGATTAATATCATAAATTCTTAGTGAAAAAGGATAAACCTTCTCTAAAGTTGAAATCTCATAAGAAAAGAAAAAGAATAAAGAGAAAAGTTAGATAATAAAGGAATTTATATACATCTGATTCTGTAACAGAATTGGATCAATTATAAAAAATGTTTAGAAAGTTTCATAAGAAGAAAAGAGGATTAAGAAAACTTTTAATGAGATATGAGAAAGACTCAAGTGAAGTTAGATGCTATGAATGCGTGAAATGAGTTTATATAAGATCTGATTGTCCTCAGCTAAAAGGTGAAAAGAGAAAGATAGAAAAGTCATATCATAGAAATGGTGATTATGAACATAAAGGAAAAAAAGCAATGAAGGATACTTGGAGTATTTATAAATACTCATGAATCTCATCAAAGTATGCTTCAGAAAAATAATAATCAATTCTAAAAGAAAATATAGGCTTCATGGTAGAATAAGATAAGATTCAAACCTATTATTCATCTAATTTTAATTTATATTTTCACTCAAATTATTCAAATAATAGATTGGATGCCTAATAAAAACTAATAGAAGGAAAATATGATTACTTATTAAAGAAACAAAAATATTTAAAGAATATTCACAATGCTATTTTAGGATAAAGAGATTCTTTAATTAAACAACATCAGAAGTTAATTGAAAAATTTTACTCATCTACCACAAACTGTGCGTATCATGAAAATAATATTGAAGCATTAAAAGATAAAGTAGAAAATTACTAAAGTGTTTCTATCTTTTTTACAAAAGGATAAAATATTCTGAATGAAATTCCTTGTAAAAATGTCATTAGAAAGAAAATATTTGGTATAGGAATGAAGGGTTAAAAACAAAAATATATAAGAATTATTTTGTTCCCAACTTGAAAACCATTACTTTTCATTTTTGTGGAATACAAATATGTATAAAAAAACTGTTATTTAAGAAATCCACAAATAAGTGGAATTGTAAAGGCTTTTATTTTAAATAGATTATCTAAAGAAAATGATATGAGTTATGGAAAAAAAATCAGATCGAGATTCACATATCTCTCCTAGATAACACTGTTGGACCCAAGAGAATATGAGTACCAAAACAAACTCTTATTTAAATTGCCTTTGTAGGAAACCAGTCACATAAAAAGAAAAGATATATGGTACATGGAATGTGGCTACTGCATGAATATGAATTGAAACTCATCAAACTTCAATACACTGACTCAAATAGTTGGAGGTCTAGTCACCTTTGGTGATAATGTCAAAGGAAAAATAATTGAACTTGGAACTATTAGAGATCCAAAAGTAGTCTCAACCAATAAAGTACTATATATACATGGGATAAAGTATAACCTGATAAGTATATCTCAACTTAGTGATGATGGATATTATGTTGATTTTTCTAAATATTCTTTTTCTATATTTAAAGTTAAACTGCTTATGTTTAGGGCACCTAGAACTGATAATGTTTATAATTTGGATTCAAATTCCTTGTGTAAATGGAATTTGAATTATTTAAATACAAAGATAAATGAGTCTTGGATATGGAATAGTATGATTAGTCATTTCAATATTTATTATTTACATAAATTATCTAAGAAACAATTTTTTTTCTCTGATTTACCTAGTCTTTAGTTTGATAGTTACATATTTTGCGATGCATTCCAAATTGGAAAGCAACACAAATCTTACTTCAAATATATTAACAAAATTTCTACATCAAAACCTCCAGAACTTATCCACAATTATATTTTTGGACCATCAAGAGTAGAAAATTTGGCTTGAAAATTATATGTATATGTTTTAGTTGATATTATTCGATATTTGCTTGGATTTATTTCCTAATATTCATAAGTGAATCTTTTACTGTTTTTTGAAAGTTTCTGTAAAATTGTTCAGAAATGATTTTTTTTAAGATAATTTCATTAATAAGTTATCATGGTGGAGAATTTTAGAATCAAGAATTCAATTCATTTTGTTCAAGTTTGGGTATTATACACAGATTTTCTGCACCAAGAACACCAAAAAAATGGAATTATTGAAAGAAGAAATATAACTATTCATGAAATTTCTAGGACTATGATGAATGAATACAATTTACCTATCGAAAAATGTAAAAACCTGTAATCGCAACCTATTACATAGTGAATTGAGTTTTAATTCAGCCTATTTTAAAAAAGAAACCTTATGAACATTGGAATAAAAAAACCTAAGGTAAGGTACTTAAAGTTTTTGGATCTAAGGTGTATATCCTTAACACTAAGGATAATCATGGTATGTTCACTCTAAAAGGTGATGAAGGAATATTTTTAGGATATTATGTTACCTCTAATTCCAATAGAGTGTTTAATAAAATGTCAATGATTTTTGAAGAATCAGTTCATGTAATGTATGATGAAACTGGCCCTTTTATTAAAGAAAAAGATCGAACTGATGAAATTACGAAATCTTTTGAAAATATTATACTTGAAAAACTGAAAAACGATTTTGAAAATAACATAAATAAAATTCATCCCAGTTCAAAAGAAAATGATACTGTTGAACCTAAAAGTTTTTTACCTAGAGAGTCTAGAACCCTAAAGAATCATCCTTTAGAAACTGTAATAGGAGACCTAGACATAGGAATATGAACTAGAAGAAATACATGAAATCTAGTTGAATTATATGCCTTACTTTCTCCACTAGAACCTGAATCATTTGAACCTAGCTTAGAAGACGAGAGTAAGATGTTAGAAAATCTAGATGAACTAAGTTGGTATATAGAAATAAACAATATGATCAAGGGATTATAACTAGAAAAAATTGATTAGTAGCTAAATTATATAATCCAGAAGAAGGAATATATTATGATGAAACCTCTGCCCCTGTATCTATATTAGGATAAATTAGAATTATTTTAGCTGATGAATCTCATATGAATGTTAAATTATATCAGATGGACGTTAAAGCTGCCTTTTTAAAATGGTTATTTAATAAAGGAACTTTATTTTGAACAACCTCCTAGTTTTGAAAATTCTAAAAAACCAAATACTAATCTTAAACTCACAAAATCACTCTATGACCTTAAAGAATCTCCTAGAGCTTGGTATTAAATATTATGTTCTTTTCATTTGAAAAATGGATTTACTATTGGATTGAAAGATCCAACTATTTTTAGTAAATCCATTTTTTCTAATACATTAACTGTTCAAATATATGTTGATGATGTTATTTTCGGTTCGACTAATGAAAAACATTATAATGATTTTCAGAACTTATGAAAAAAGAATTTGAAATGAGTACGATGGGAGAATTTAACTTCTTTTTTGGACCTCAAATTTATCAAAAAGATTATGTAAATATTTCAAATAAAATAAAATATATTAATGATTCATAGAAAATTATTGATCTCCATAACATCAAGACATACACAACACCCAAGTGTACCAATATAAAACTAGTTTTGGATGAAGATAGAAAAATAGTGGACAACTAGTTATATAGATGTATTATTGATAGTTTATTATATCTTATTTCGAGAAGACATGATATTATGTTTTAATTATGTTTATGTTCTACTTTTCAATTAAATACTAAACAATATCATCTTATTGATGTCAAAAGGATTTTTGTATATTTAAATGGATTTTTTTTTTCAATCTCTTCTTTATAAAAAAACTTCAAATTTTAATTTAATATCATATTCAGATGATGATTTTGGAGGTTGTATACTGGATAGAAAAAGTACCTCAGGAACTTGTCATGTTTTGGAAAGTGTTTAGTATCTTGGTATAGTAAGAAAAAACATGTAGTTTCCCTATCAACAACTGAGGCATAATATGTATCTACAGCTAGTTTCTATACACAAGTATTATGGATGAAAAAAAACTAATGGACTTTTGATTAAATTTTAATAGAAAACATATTTTATGTGATAATACAAGTTCAATAAATATTTCAAAAAATATAATAAGTCATTAAATAACTAAAATTATTAATATTAGGCATAATTTTCAAAGAGATAGTGTTTTTAAAAGGTATATATCTTTAGAATTTGTAAATACTGAATATCAACTAGCTGAAATTTTTACAAAACCACTTCCCACTGTATGTTTTCATTTTATGAAGTGGGAGTTAGGTTTATTTAATTTTTAAATAGATTTTAATATTTTTAATTTTTAATTTTTAATTTATTGTATTTATTTATTTATTGATTCCAGTTTATTTATGTTCAAATTATTTATTGATTACTTTAAATTTGATTTGTTTTAATGTTTTTTTATTTTTTATATATTTTATTCAATTTATTTTATCTTAAATTTATTCATACTGCATGTTTTTAAAATTTTCATAATTATCTTATATAATGACATGGGAAACAAGGAACTGTCAAAAAAATTTCTATTACCTAGCCTTTTCATTTCTAAAACCCTTTTTTGAATACCAAAACCTTCATTTACCTTCATTTACCTTTGTTAACCTCTATTTTCTTTTAAAACTGTAGAACCTGAAAACCTTAGAGCTTTCATTTCTCAGAAATGAGGAAAAGTAAAAGAACCGAATAAGGTGAATCCATCGACCCAAAGTGTTAAAAAGTTTATAGAAGAAACATTATTCAAGGAAAATTAGTTGATTTCAAATGGCTCTATCAGACAAATCTTTTCCTGAAGCAAGAGATATATTTTCCAGAATTTTAATCTATGTTCAATGAGGAAAAATTAGAGTTAGTTTATGAGGTAGAACAAAAAAATTTATATAACAGTTTTTAGTTTAGTTTTGGCTATTCTGAAGATAATTTTTTCACAAGAATAGAATATAAGTACTTTTCCATTTCTTCGATTTAAATTTCTCAAATTTTGAAATGTTCTCATGAGGGAGATTTTTCATTTATATCCATGGTCTATTGGAGATAATTACCATATATTTGAAGACATTATGCCCTTTCTATTTGGTTCAATAATAATTTGATTTTTTTTAAAGATCTTGAGGCATACCAAAAAATATTGGTTATGTTTAATCAAATAGAAATTTTTCCAGGAAAGGTCAAGATGGAGAAGATTATATATTCAGACATGTATATCATGTTTATATTTTTAAGTGAAATAAAGCTTATTTTTTCAAGGTATATGTACATATATTTTCACTAATACTGTCAGAAATATGAAAGGATGAATTTTTATCCTTATAGAAGGATGGTATCTCAATTTTTTTAATAAAGTGATTATTATTTTAATAGTTTATCAAATAAAATGTCATCAAAACAATGTACTCAATGTGGGAATATTGAGGAATCTAGGATTTTACTGGATTACCGTAAAAGGAAAACACTTTCCAGTTGGTGAATATGACCAATAATGATCATGATATTTTGCTTAGGGGGAGAAAAGTACAATTAGGAATGAAGGTATTAGTGAAAACCGAGGTGAAGGAATTTCCAAACCAACCAAAATAATATTAATATTTGTTGAAGAATAAGAGGAATAATAGGTTGTGCAAGAAGATATTGTTGTAAAACCACAGAAAAGAGTATATCCACATACTTAAGAACTAGTGTTAGGTTTAGGTGAGGCTAATAGGTTAGTAGATTTTGAATAAAATTATCTTGAAGAAGATAAATAGGTTGAAATCTAGATAAGAGATCTGTAGAATTTTTTTTTACCAGTTATCTAGGAAAACGATCGAGATGTTCAGGAATAGCAACAAATGCTCAAATTAGAAAATGTGGCTACTAAAATTGTTGAGAATCTAATTTTCTCTATTTTTGATCATGTGGATGCGAGACCAGAATCTGAAACTGAAGAAAAAATAGAAGTTATTGATAGTTTGTCTTATTCAAGTGAAAAATCAATTGAAAACTTAGGGGAGAAATCTTTGGAAAATTCTCCCTTAAGATATTTAGCAATTGCGGAAGTTAGCCAGTCACAACTTCCAAATGAAGAGACATCTGATTCCCTGACTTATCAAGTTACGGATCATGTAATTAATTTTTACATGTCTCAAGAAGAGAATTTCAATCTTCATCAAGAGTTGTAATCTGCAAGGAAAAGGTTACAGGATCTTAAAGAAAATTCATTTTCCCAGAATTAATTTTATGATTTCAAGAGAGAGATGTAAAATTTCATTGGAAATATTATGTATGAAGTTGTTTCTATGTTAGACTTTGATAATATTATGTGGTATTTGGGGATTTAGTTTTAATAAATCAATAGTAGTGTTTTTCAGACTAGAACATATACCTCTTATCCTACTACCAATCCAAATCTGATTTGATGATTTTAAGCAGTCACCACTGTCATGGTTGACGTGAATGATCATCTTCAAAATCTTCAGTGCAATAGTTCTCCTCAGTTAGTTCTATTTCAAAATGAAGAATTTCTAGTTGACCAACTAACATAGAATGAACCTGGTATTAGATTTTTGTTGAACAAGTTTTTAGATAAATTGGATCAGTTTATGTAGAAAAAAGAAAGATTTCATGACTTTTGGAAAGTCAACCTTGTTGATAATTTTCATATGAGTCAATATTCCAGAGTTTTGGTTATGCTGTTGGGGGATACTCGAATGAAGAAGTTGTGTTTATAGATGGTAGTGTTTAATGATATGTTTTAAGCTACTCAAAATCCTTAGAACCTTAACTATGCCAACTCCTACCCAATATTTCGTACCCTAACCATTTCAATTGACTAAACCTTTTTCATAGTCATCCTGATTGTTAAACCTATACAATTTTTGATCAATAAAATTTTATTCATTTTATTTTTGTGTAATTTATTTCCTATTCCATTATAGTGATGTCTCAATCCAAATATGCAGTCTTATTTTTTTAAACAAATTATTATAAGATTCACTTACATATTTGTGTAAAATTAAATTTGTTTTAATCATTTTAATACTTTATTTTGAATCTTACAATTAGAGGGAGAAATTTGGATAAACAAAAAATTTCATTTTACTAAAATAAATTTTTCAAATTGAATTTAGAATTATTTTCTTTTAATTATTTTCAAAATTCAAAATTCAGTTATTAATTTTATTGGTTTTGTGATCATTAAAAAGGGGGATATTGTTGGGAATGAATTATACCAACAATAATCTATAAATGTTATTGATTTTAAGGATCACAAATACCCCTGTTTGTTTTAATAATGATATTACATTAAGTGTACTTCAAGAAATTAATATTCTTTATATTCCCTATTTTGGAATTATATTCAAGCTTATTATTCTTGTTAAATATTCTTCAAAGTGTTCGAAACTCTCTTAAGCGTGTTCTGGAAACATTGTTCATACTGTACATTGAAAAACGTAATGTAAGAAAAAGACCCTAAATTTGTATTAAAACTTGTTTTGAATGATCAACATGTATGGTTAATCAACCCTATTTTGACCGAAACATATGGATAAAGAACCATAAGTTTGGATGAAACCTTACATTTGAAAAAGAGAAAAAGTATCTTTAAAGAATCCTATGTAAGTATGGAGCCTTAAATTTGATAAGAAAACATATTGATCATCAAAATTACTTTTGTGATCAACCATACATTGTAAACCAAATGTTCAGAGAATGAACACTACATAGTTTAACCCTAAGTTTTGTATTTTTTTCATTTGGTGAAGGAACCTTACATTTGGTTTTTCATCACTTGAGATTTGAATTTAGGATTTTATCCGAGTTTCGTGAAATGGTCTTTATGGAATATCATGCTGATTTAAAGATCATTTTCAAAAAATTCAAAACTTGTTATGATTGATTCAAATAATTTTTTTAATTAGATAAATTCTCTCATATTCTTAAGGGAAGTTAATACTACTCTGAGCTGTCTCAGTAATTTGAATTCATACTCTTTATCAGGAAATTTTCTTGGATCTAGAATTGAAAAGTATGATCTCAGCTTTATTTATTCTATTAGTATATTTATTATATATATATATGTGTGTGTATTTTTATTATTCCTAGAATATTATATATATTGAGATATATTTAGATCCATATATTTTAACACATATTAGTGCTACTAGGGTGTATAGATAAATTTGAACTATGGGAATCATCGAATTGTTATTTTTAAATCGGGTATAGAGGGAACACAATGACCTTTTTCCATTTTTTAGAATTTCTTCCTCATACATGATGTATTCCAACTTCCCATAATTCACAACTTTAATTTTATTTTGAATACTCTCATCATCAGACTGATAAAACTTTATCTTTTCCAATAAAGAAGGTGAGATAACCATTTGGAAAAGTAGTGTTGTTTAAAATTCCTTGATAATTCCCATATCCATCATTACTATATCCATATTCACAGGATCCCTATCAATCCTCATTTTATTTAGAATACAGTGATCTTTCTTGATCAGTGCATCTTCTACCTTATTTTCTTTCCCATGATGGCAATGTATTGATCAATTATAATCTTTGAGTAGCTCTAGGCATATCTTTTGTCTCATTGTTGATTTCTATTTGTGATAAGATATATTTCAAACTCATTTGATGTGTATATATCTCATATCTTTTACCATATAGAGGGTTTCTCCATATCTTCATTGAAAATATTACAATAATTAACTCTAGATCATGATTTGTATAGATTTGTTCATGAGTTTTTAACTTCATTTATATATAGTTAATATCTCTATCATTCTTTATAAGAAAAAAACTTAGTCCTTTCTTTAATTCATCATTATAAATCAAAAATAAACCTTTTCCAAATGGTATTGTAAAGATCACCACATTCACTAATCTCCTCTTCAATTATTCAAAGTATTCTTCATATTATTTTTTCCATGCAAACTTAACCTCATTTTGTGTAAACATTGTTAATAGGTTAGATAATTGGGAAATATTATGAAGGAAACAATGATTGTAACCTATAGGCCAATAAAAAACATAACTTATTTAATTTCATTAGAATATTCCATTCATGAACTACCATTTTCATCATAGGATAAAATGATATTCCATCCTTGGAGGCAATGTGGACATGAAAATAAATATTTTTATTCCAACATTCATACATACTAAACATCAAATTAAACACTTATTTACTAAGAGTCTCCATAAAAATAATTACATCCTTCTTGGGACCTCATATATTTTTGAGTACACCAAAATATCATCAATAATTTCTATAAAAAATTATAAATTTATTCTTTGAGTACTCTGTTCATTGGATCCATAAAAACAGAGGGTTCATTAGTCTATCCAAATGGGATTACTGTAATCTTGTAATGTATTTACCTAGTTCAAAATTTGTCTTCAGAATATCATCCTTTTTCAATGAAAATTTATTTCATCCATAATAATAATAAATCATTGAAAAACATTTAACTCTATGAAGTTGGTCCAGAAAGACATCCATATGAGGAAGATGATACTTTTTCTTTTTTCATAATAGAATTGATCTCACTATAGTCAACAGATATTCTTATTGATCCATAATTCTTCTTAATATAAAGAACAAAATCTCTCCATGATGAAAAAATAGGGTGTATAAATCCCTTTACACTCAATTCCTCTAGTTGTTTCTTCACCTCAACTAATTCCACAGTGTAAATCCTATAAGGATTCATTTATATAGGTCTTTATTCATCGATTAAATCAATTTGAAACTCAAATTCTTACTCAGAGGGATGTCCAAATGAATCCAATATAAATACATCAACATATTATAATAAAAAAGCTACAAACTCATCTTGATTATTAAATTTTCATTAGTAGCATTTATTAGCTCTTATTATATAAGAATTTCATTTTTAAGAGCTAGTAGAGGTTGATTCTGATTTAACTCAGATGATGATGTCTCCCCTCTATAGATATGAAATTCCATATCATTATCCCAAATCATAATTTCATTCTATTTGAAAACAAAATTTCATTATATTTCAAAATCTAGTCCATACTAAGGATTATATCCAAATCCCCCATAGGTATGATAATAAAATCAGAAATTAGAGCTTGTTTATGTTTCATAATAAGAACTTCTAGACACATCTTCGTTGCAATAAGGTTTCCACTAGGTGTGTTGACTAAAAAACCAATTTTTAAAGTGAATGGGAAGTATATAATTTTTAATGAAAAATAAGAGGATTTAAAGGAATGAAATGATCCAGAATCAAATAATTATTTATATAAATTTGATAAGATGATGATTGTACCTATCACTATATCATTTGGAACTTCTACCTCAGCTGGTGTGACTGTAAAATAATGGAATTATTCCGTTGAACTCTTTTTGGGAAAGCTCTACTGGCATCCAAGATAATCATTTTTATAGTGTCCCAACTTTTTATTGATTATGAATCTCATATTTCTAGATTCTTTCTTGCCTTTAAAATCACAAGAATAGTTGTCTTTTTATACACACATTTAACAAACTCCCATTCCCACTAGGTATTTTCCATGTTTTTTCATTCCACTCGTATTTCAAGTTAGAAATTATATCATTCCCTTATTATATTTTTATTTATATTCTTTGGATATTACTAAAAAATAATCTTCTTATCTTTCTTCACCTAGAATCCATATGTCATGGAAAAATCCTTCTCCATATTACTGGAACATGATTCTATATCATAGAATGATGAGACTTTTTGGTAGATTAATTATCTTCATTGAATTTGATTAATACCATAAAATAAATATTCAATATATCTTCTTAGAATAAATATATATTATGAGTCATTCTTTGATAACCTTTAAATGTTGGATTCATACATGGAAATGTTTTTATCATCTTTCTATCTTAGGTTAAATATTTTCCTCTCTATATCCTCTAACTTTTTGTGAGGGAAATATTTATACAATAAAATTTCCATAAAATACTTCCATTCTATATTACAATTTTCTTCCTTATACTATGTGTATTTAATTTTTTACCACCATTATTAAACTTATCTTGAGATATAATATAATACCATGATAACATTCTCCCTCTCGTTATATCCCAAAGTGAGAAATATCATCTCTAAAAAACTTATTCAATGCTATGCTAAAAATGGGTTTGCAGTGCCATTTAATTATAGGGTTTATAGTTGTATAAATTGATTTATCATTTTTACACCATGTTGTGGATCATGATTCTTTAAGTGAGTAAGTTTACTTCTCATAACTGGAGTTAGTTGGCCAAGTATTGTTAAAAAACCACCTCCAGTTAGTTCTCCTGGTCCAACATCGTTATATTTCATAATTGGTAAATACTTACATTGAATACACGTGTTCATTAATTTTCCATTCCTTACACTATGATCCAATTATAAGTAATGGAATACATTAAATTTGGTTATTATTTATTTTGAATAATTTACAACTAGAAAAACACTAAAAATAAATTTAAAAATTTTGCACAGAAAATGTCATAATCATAAACATGGTTTCTTTGGGGACATATTTACTTTTAAACCCATCATAATGATTTGTAAATAAAATTGGAATTATATTAAGAATACCTCAAAGCTGTTTCAAACTATTTTTTCAATAAGGATCGTTGTTGTGTACCATGTTACACCAAGTCAGGCCCGACACACTTTGTTAGAGTTATTACCCCTAGGTACATTTAGAACCATGTCTACTTGTAATGTCCATCCAAGAATTTTTTTTGAGTAAGACCCACATAAATAATACCTTACCAATATTATAATATTACCTTACATTATTATCATTAAATAATATCATAAGGTTTTTTCCCCTAATCTATTTTTTCTAAATATAGTTTCTATGGTTTCTACTAGACCTACTCTGATACCAACTGTAAATACCCTGACCCTGTAGCCTGGAGATGATGCCTTACATTATTACATGGGTATAATAAACAAGTAAGTCTCGTCCTAAAGGGATGGATAGTTTAGTATCTTGGAAAACTAAATAAAAACATAAGTTTTACATTACAACTTGAAAATAAAAATCAACAAAACTCCAATGGAAACATAAAAAGACTCTTTGATTATCCCTACAAGACATTAATGATATACATATTTTCATCCTATAGAAAATTAAAACATAATAAAGTCATGATATCAGATGATTAGAAAGAGTAAACAATATAATGGAAGTTATAAACATAAAAAATAATGCTAGTAAAATATCTAACAACCCATGTCATTAAATCATAAACAAGAACACAATATGGTAGGAATAAAAGTTGATCAAAATATTCTATATAAATAATCACAAGAGAATAAAATAGGACCAATAATATTATAAAATTGGAATGATGACATGAATTATAAATTACTAAGATCATAATGATGAAATTCATAATATCATACCTCATTAAAATAATGTAAAGGCTTCATCCATGACACCATACATAAATGGTTCAAACCCCTGTCTAGTTTGTCTCATTAGACCTACCAATGCATCAGAGGGGTATATCGAGCCCCACACATCACATACTATATCTAATGGGTTTATCATATAAAATATATTAAAAATCAGTATATTCATTCATATTGAAACTAGCATATGAAATGTAAATAATATTCCCACTTAGTAAACATAATCATAAACTATCCAAAGTAATATGGTGAATGGTATCAAGACAGTAATGATAAACCATTCAGTAAATTATGGTAGATGGTAACATAAAAAATCAAACTAAATTAAGCATAATATTGAATATAGAGTATTGAAATAGAAGAAAAATACTCCAATAAAATCATTGAGAGGTTTTATTAGAGCGTTTTCTTCTATTTCAATATTCTAAAAAAATAATCTATTTAAATAAAATACCAACACTTAAATCTAACAATTTCATGACATATATAATTCAAAAATGGAAAACATTTTCCTAATATAATTTTCTAAATATAATAAATTTAATTATTAAATAAAATCAACATTTAATCAAAAAATAATGATTTTAGTATTATAAAAGATTTTATGGTTATTTAAAAAATTAATTATGGTATACTAAATTTATCTTATAATCCTTAGTCAAATATTTATGAATATATTCCATGAAAATAATTTTTTATTTAAATAATTATTTTATTTATAAAATTCTTAATAAAAATTTATGCTTCACAAACATTATAATACAAAATTAGTCATTTTTAAAATCATTTGTTTTATTATTCTTTGACATAAATATATTATATTTTCATTAGTAAGATAGCTAAATTGTATCTATACATTCATAGGAGAGGTTAATATTCTATTCACCAGTTTACTATTCCAAATGGTCACATTACTATTTTTACAGTCAATTTACTCTTCCATCCGTATATTTTCTTAATTCCACGAAATACTTCTTATTTCATTCACTATTCATTCATATGGATGGTATTGTTTTATCTCTGTTATATTATGTGATATTATGTGATTTATAATATATAACATAAATATAAAATGGGAAATTTCGTTGATAATATTTTGGTTCAATGCACAAATAATGTGGGATTTGTTCATGTATGGGTTGTAGTGGGAACATCTTGGCATGTGGGAGTGTTTTCCATTATTGGAAACAACTTTATACATGATTTTCAATGAAATAATTTTTGTGACAAATTATTATCTTGTTTTATTACATGCCTTCAATGGATTGATGGTTTGATAATATTTTTTATACTAGTCCTATATGTATGACCCATGAAGGGCCAAAATGACTTGAATGAAATTTTAAGACATGAAATGGTATGGAATTCCATGATAAGAGTTTATGAAAATTCATAAATGGGGTTTATGGAATTATTATTATTTCAAAAGGGATGAAGGTAACGTGATCAGGGGGTTTAAAGTGTTCTTATGATAATTAACACTCAACCCATGTTTTAGGGCGTTCTGAAACAATTTAAAATGTTTTTATTGGGTAATTTTATTTCAAAAGGATTTTCTGACCTTTATTTTTATGTTTAATCCTTTTTACACCCATAGTGAATTTTCATAAGTATTTTTAGGTGTTTAAATATTTTAAAATAATAAAATTGATTGGTAGGATTTAAAGGGGTGTTAAACCATATAAAATTTACTTTGAAACTAGTTTTTATCTTTGAATATATTAAAAGGTGATTTAAAGTGGGGTGAGTTACTATTGTGTTTAATGGTTTATTATAAAATTAGTCCCAATTATTAATTTATATAGCTTTTGTAAGTGTAAAATTTTCTTGGCATCCCATGATGGAATTTCAATGAGAATGACCATTTTGTATTTTATAGAATATGAGTGTTCCTAAAAGGTTTGAGTCCCTATTGAGACCCATGCGAGTCATGATATGTTCACAGTGTCTTGTGATCCCATAATGGGATTTTTCTGTTTGATTCATTTGAATATGTTATTTATGTTTGAAATATATATGGTTGTATCTATATAGTGTGTTGGAGGCAATACCTGAGTTATTTTAAAATATTCATCCATGAGTTAGGGAATGAATTATTTTTATCACCTCAATTTTATAAAAAAATTTGAGTATTAAGGGGAGAGTGTGTTAATTTAGTGTGAGAAAACACTATTGGAGATAATGGGTTTCCTAGGGGTATTGTATACCAACTTTTTGAATATTGGACATGAAGGAATAGAGGATCAATATAATATAGGTCTCTTTTATATGATCCTATGGTTGAAGGTATTCAAGGTATGATAACTTAATTTACCCCATGGATAATGTCATTATAAGGACCTTATCTCTAGGTAGTTTTAAGGAATTTATAGGGATGTTGATAGGTTTAGTAGTTCTGAATTACATTCCTTTACCTTAATTCATGTAATTTTATTGCTAGAGTACCATGATAATTCCCACTACACTGAGATCCTTCTCAAAACCATTTTGGCGATTTATCCTCAATTTTTAGGTTATATCATACTTATTCCATTTTTTGGAACTTATGTTCTTATTTCTGAAATCACCTTATTACATGTCTTCACATAGTGGTTCTAGTTTTTTAAATTTCACCCTTCATTATATGGTTTACTTTTTAATTATTTGAAAAAAGATTATTTCATGTTTTTAAAGAATTACAATTGAATGATTGAAATTAATATTATTTCAAAATATTTTAATAATGAGGGTAAAAATTGTTATCGAAATAAAATAGTGAAAATGGATTATTATTTATACACTATGGGGATTTGAGTCTTGAAAAAACATTTATGCCATAAATCCTAGATTTATTAAATGTTAGTCTTAAAATATTTTTTGGAGAACCATGTGAAAATTTGGAATGTATTTAATTATTTAAATGTGTATTATTATTAGTGATATTAAGAAAATGTTTTAAAGTGATACTTTAAAAATTGATGTTTGGATAAGAGGTATTGGATGAGTAACAACCCAAGCTTCCATAGTACGTTTCCCTTAGAATAATGCATTAGCGTGTGTTGTACGCAACCTCGAGTTCTAACACACCACAACTAATCAAACTAGCCATTACGAATAGTAATACCCACTTTTTGAAATTTTAAAAATATTATTTTTCAAAATGGACTTCATTTTTGGATTGGGAATATTGAAACTATCCTAGGGTAAATTTTTGTTATTTTTCTGAAAAACTTCATTTTTGATGAATAGTGAAACCACTAAGTGGTAGTTAAAAAACTGAATTTATCATAAAACAAAATTTTACTACTTCTCTGAGATGAATTTCAAAAATCTGAGAGACACGGTTGATATCAGTAAGTAAAATGTGGTTCAATGAGATGAAAATATTTTTTGGGGGAATAGTAACTTTTCACTTTTATTTACCACGATTAAAAGTAAATAGGTTAATTAAAGGTAAAAATGATGTTATTTTTACCATTAAACATGTCCTAATTCTATTGTATAAGCATAATTCGACCAAAAAAACCTTAGGAATAAAATATGAACCTCTTTGGTCCACTTGGATTAGATTAGGAAATTTATTATTATTTAATTGAAAGAACAATTAAAAGAGTTAAAATCAAAGTTTTAATAACTAAAACATTTTTAATATAGAGTTACACATAAGATAAATTCAATTATAAATATTAATTAGAAAGATAAAACTATTTCCTACATAATGATATTTTATTTATAATTTTTAGACATTAAATAATTTAATTTATTTATGACACAATGGTGATGTTGTAATTACCATAATAGTGAAAAATTAAAATAATTGATATTATAAATACCAAAATAAATATAATTTGAGACTTTTTATAAATTACACTAATTTTATAGGTTAATATGAAATGTTAGGAATTATTTAATTAACTTTTTTCTAAGTAATAATTCTGTTATGATTTTCACAAAAATCAATTCTCCAAATAGTGTCAAAATTGACAAAAAAAGAGTTTTTAAAACAAATATTATATTATTAATTGATATTCTATTCTTAAAAATCAATGGTTAGGCAAAAGGGATTAAATATTATTATATATAACATTAATGAACCACTTGAGGTTCTCTTAGATGTTTATAGTATGTTTATTAACCATATAATATAAAAATACAAAGAGACATAGTAAAAGTGAAACTAATTAACTAAGAGTTAATACTTAAAGAAAAGGTTAATTTAGTGACCCAAACCTATCTAAACCCTATTGGTTGAGTTTTGTTCGACCCATAACCACCTTATACTGGAAATAAATTACTTTGGAGTCATTAGAAACCGAATATTAATTTATTATAAAATAACATTTCTAGCTCTTCCTAAGGTGCCCCTCACTCCTCTTATAAAAGGGCACTCCCCATTCTCTTTAATTCAAACCTTAAAATCAATTTGCCTTGGCCAAACTCTGCCCAAATATCCTATAAACTTACCTCCCTTCATCCTAGATGCCATACTTTAGACATAAATCCTTCCTAGGGAGTCCTTTTGATCAAATCAAAAGGAAGGACCCGAAGAAGAGGTAACATTTGCACCACCTTTCAAGTTCCTTTATTCTTCCACTTCCTCTTAGTTTATTATTTCCATTATAAAATAATAACTACAGTATCTTCTATATATTGTGATTTTATTATAAATATATTACAACCATATTCAGTATTCTACCTGTCATTTTAATGACATGTCACCATACGTGCGTATGTACGGCTTACCGTCTCCACGTCGTGGTGTAATTGTTATTCAATACATTATCATTTGTATGGGTATAATAATGTGTATAAATGATGTAAATAATTAATATGACATTATAATGATTCTGTATATATGATATACCATTCAATTATATTCTATTTTAATATCAAAATAATGATATTTTCGCTCGTGCGTACGTACGAAATACAGTCTCCACGAACGCGATAAGATTCATTCCCCATCGTATCCATTCAAGACTAAATTTAATTTTATGGTTAAAAATAATATTTATAGACTTAATATAATTATGAATATGAATAAGTTTCAACCTATCCATTACAAACATGGCTTATGTAACCAAACATATAAGGAGAACTAATCGGTTATCACCCGAAACGACGATAATACTAAGATATTATTAATAAAGCAATGTTAAAAGATCATATATGATATCATATTAATGTATATGATTCTTGTATAATTTAATAACAACGATTTAACCATTATAAAGGAGGTTAGTCTATCCACAACCAAAGAAAAGTACAAGGTAAGGGTTTACTTTACAATCTCTTCCTTATTCAAGGTTGTTTATACGTATTTATCTACTGGGACCTTGTTATCATCCACATCCATGTTTCTTAAAAATGTCTTTCAAAACATTTTTACTATTTAATAGAAAATGGGTTAAAGTCATTTATACCCTCATACGTTTTTGAAAGGAATCTTTCTGTCATTTTCCTAACAAGGTACTTTTTGACCCTTTCGACAAATTTAAGCTAAGAATGTTTTCTTAACTTATATGACGGGTGCGACTATTTTACGCCGTTATAACTTCGTTGAAGATTCCCTTAAAAGATTATAATAGTATTATCAAAATAAAGGTTTTATTTAATAATTATTTTACTTTTAAATGATTTAAAAAAAAGAGATATTTCTCTCAAATAGTTTTGATTTCATCCATGTCAACATCCTTTGATGGATTTTAAGCTTATTTGAAGTTGATTTATTATGATACAAAATTTGCATATTGTATTGAAGGTTTTGTGATATGTTTGACTGTGGATGTGTTATTTTTATACCATTCATGGTTTATGGATAAAATATTGAAATTTCGTATGCTAGTTTCAATACGAATGTTTATGTTATGTTTAAACCTTTTCATGTGAGGAATGCATTGGACTTAGTAAGTGACGGGTGGAGCCCGCTATAGCTCCTCGATGCACTGGTAGGTCTCATGAGACAAACTAGTATCTTCACACAAGGACTTGACAAAATCTTATTTGTAGTCTTGGCACAAGGCCTTGACCATGTGGTTATGATAGTCTGGCATTATGCATTCCCTTATTATGAAAGTGGTTATTGATATTTCATGTGATTATTTGACTACTAGAATATCCATGTGAGTAAGTAAATGGCATTATTTGATTTTATCTTTTCCATATTATGTTGAAGTTCATGTTTAAAAAGGCTTTTGTTTTAGTTATACATTTCCTTAAATGTTTATGTTTATTTATGAATGTTTTTGCTATATTGTTATCCTTACTGAGCATCTGACCTCACCCCTTTCAATGTTTTATTTTTCCAGGATGTGAAGAAGTGTATTATGACTGAGTTACAGGAATAGTCTATGGGGATGTGAATAAATGTTTTTGTTGTAGTTTTATTCAATTTATGATGTAATGTAAGATATATGAATATATCTACTATTTCTAAGGCTACTAAACCAATCGGTCTTTCGAGATTTTATCCATTGAGATCATGCCAATATTATGTAATAATGCACCAACTCTGGGTAACTGGGGTCAGAGAGTTACAATTGGTATCATAGGAGGTTTAGTACAAACCATGGAAGCTAGATTTAGATAAAATATGATTAGAGCACGTAGCCCTAAGATAGACTTTGAGGATTAGTATAGAAGAACTTCCTAGAATTTTGGTATTATAGATATTTTGTGAGTTTTCCGAAGCAATACATCCCTATCTAGATACGAGCAGGTAGAGGCGGGTCTGGAACATATGTACCTAGGGGTAAAACCCAAAAACACCGCTTTGAGCTAGACTCGAACGGAAACCGGTGCACGACAACGGGCCTTGCTGCACTCTGGGTTACGACACTCCCAGGGTATATGCTTTGGATAATTCTCATTTTCTTTACAAACAATTATGAAGGGTTTATGAATATATACTTCCTAAAAAAACATTTTTATGATTATGGATTATATCCATAAACTATTTATTTTATGTTAAGTGTTTTAAAAGTATGTAGTTATGTATTTCGATTCATAAACTAATCTAGTCTATGCCATTGTTTAGAAATGGCGCCTAGTGGAAGAAATAGAAATAGTATCAATGTGCAGACTCTATGATGGGATTTCCTTCCTGCTCAAGATAATTGTAGTGGAGCTGGTGATACAACTGGTGCTGATCAGCTTCTCACTATACTGGGATAACTCACTCAGGTTTTGAATAATAACCTTACTCATATGTAGCACCCTGATCCACATCGTGGAGGATCAATGTTAGATTGCTTCATGAGGCAACAACCACCAAAATTTAATAGGGGTACAAATCCACTAGTATCTGAGAAATGGATCGATTCCTTAGAGAAAATATTCCACGCCATGGGGTGTAGCGAAAGGGAAAAAGTTGTCATGGATGTTTACTACCTTACTGGAGATGTTGATCAATGGTGGTCATTGATTCAAAATAAAAAGTAAGATGAAGAGTTATCAAGTATGTAATGGAGGGAGTTTAAAGATATTTTCTTAGAAAAATACATTCCTCATGACCATCGAGCAGATATGGAAAGACAGTTTCTCAGTCTGATGCAAAAGGAGGATGAGAATGTTGCGAAGTATGAGGCTATCTTTACATGGTTAGTGAGGCATGCAACAAATTATATACGTAACCCGAGGAGTAATATTGATCGTTTTGTTGATGGGTTAAAACCATTTCTCCATCGATATTTAGTATCTCAATCCTTCTCTTCATATGAAGACATTGTCTCATGTGCTATCCAGATGGAGAAGGAATTCTCTAAGTCTTATGACTTTAAAGAAAAGCATGAGAAGAAAAGATCTACTGATCACTCTGGAAATGGAAGTAATGGGAAGAAGGGAAAAGTTGAATATCCATCCTATAGTAAATGTGGGAAGAAACACCCTGGTACTTGATTGAAGGGATTGAGAGTCTATTTCAAGTGCAGTGAAAAAGGCCACCAAGCTCGTGATTGCAAGGGAAAGAAAGAAGCTACCGATGTTCTGTGCTAGAATTGCAGGGAGATGGGACATTATACAAATGAATTTCCTAAGAGTCATGGAAACTTAGCTCAGAAGAGGCAAAGGGATCAAGGCCAGGTTTATGCTATCACTACTGCTGAGGTAGAAGCTCCGAAAGATGTGATGGCAGGTAATTTAATGGTTTCCTCATGTTTATAAAATGCTTTATTTGATTCTGGATCATCTCATTGTTTCATATCTTCCCAGTTTTCTAAGAAAATTAGATATTTCCAATTTGATTTAACAAGGGAGATGTCAGTTAAAACTCCTAAGGGAAGTATCATTGCAACAAAGTTTTGTGAATCAGTTCCCATTAGAGCATATAAATGTTCTTTATCTGCTGATCCCATCGTCATACCCATGATTGAATTTGATATAATCCTTTGTATGGATTGGATTTCAGACCATGATGTGAAAATATATTATAATAAGAAGGAGGTTACTATTTTTGATGATGATGATAAAGAACACCTTATCCTTAGAACAGAAATGTCCCCACCAAATTATTATCTAGATCCACCCCCCAGTAGCTCAACTAAATTCAATTATTGGGGAGAAGAGAATGAAATAACTATGGGTGACGAAAGGAATGTTCAAATAGAGGATGTACCTATTGTGAAAGAATATATTGATGTGTTTCTAGAAGATTTACCTGGACATCCTCCAGAATGAGAAATTGAGTTTTCCATTGACTTAATTCCCGGCTCAAGGACCATATCGAAGACCCCTTATAGAATGGCCACTGTGGAATTAGTGGAACTAAATAAACAACTAGAGGAATTGAGTAATAAAGGATTTATTCTCCATAGTGTTTCTCCATGGGGAGCCCCTATTCTTTTTGTTAAGAAGAAAGATGGATCTATGAGGTTCTGCATTGACTACAGGGAGATCAATGCTATAACGATAAAAAACAAGTATCCCCTACCTCTCATTGATGATTTATTTGATCAACTTCATGGAGATCAATACTTTTCAAAGATTGACCTTCAATTTGGATATCATCAGTTGTTTGTAAAGAAGGAAGACATTCTGAAAACATCATTTCGAACCAGGTACGGGCATTACGAGTTTACAGTAATGCCTTTTAGGCTGACTAATGCACCCTCTGTCTTCATGGATCTAATGAATAGTGTTTCAAGGAATATCTTTATGAATTTGTTGTGGTATTTATCGATGATATCCTGGTATACTCCAAAATCTACGAAGATCATGAAAATCACTTGCGCATTATTCTAAAGACTCTTAGAAGACATGAATTATATGGGAAGTAGCAAGTGTGAATTATGGCTTCAAGAGATTTATTTTCTTGGATATATTGTCTCTAAGGATGGAATATCTGTTGATCCTTCTATGACAAGAGCAATCCAAGAATGGCCAGCACCGATGAGTATAACCGAGGTACACAGTTTTATTGGTTTAGCAGGTTATTATCGACGTTTCTTCAATAATTTTGCTCGATTGGATAACCCATTAACGAAGCTCACACGTAAATTGGTTAAATTTATTTGGAAAAAAGTGTGTGAAGTATGTTTCGAAGAATTGAAGAGAAGATCAGTCAATGCTCCTATCTTGACTCTACCATCGGGGAATGATGGGTTTGTTATTTATAGTGATGCCTAAAATAAAGGATTGGTTGTGTCCTTATGCAGAATGATAGAGTTATTGCATATGCATCACAACAGCTAAAAAATCATGAGAAAAACTATCCTACTCATGATCTTGAGTTGGAAACTGTAATATTTTCTTTGATGATTTGGAGACACTATCTCTACGGTGAAAAATGTGAGACATACACTGATCACAAGAGTTTGATGTATATTTTCTCTCAGAATGAACTCAACATGAGACAAAGGAGATGGATTGAACTACTCAAGGATTATGATTGCACGATACACTACCACCCGGGGAAGGCAAATAAGGTGGAAAATGCTTTTAGTAGGAAGGATCATATAGTTTTGAACAAGATGAGGGTTGAAAGGGATCCTATTTTCATGGATCTAGTAAAGATGGATTTGGGAATCACCATGGAAGGTGAAACATCAATAATTTTTCAAATGGTTTCCAAACCATCTTTATTAGAAAGGATAAAGAGTTCTCAGACCGATGATGAAGAGTTTCAAAAGAAGATTAAAGATATGAATGATGGGAGATTGAGTGACTTTGAGTATGAAGATGGAATTTTGAAATTTGGGAAGAGACTTTGTGTTCCCAATATACCTGATCTAAAAAGGGAATTGTTGGATGACGCTCATAGTTCCAATTTCTCTATACACCTTGGTAGCACTAAGATGTATAGAGATTTGAATGAACATTTTGGGGGGACAACATGAAGAGGGAGATTGATGATTTTGTGTCAAGATGTATGGTTTGTCAACAAGTGAAAGCTGGAAGGCAATAGCCTGGAGGAGTCATGCAACCTCTTCCCATACCTGAGTGGAAATGTGATAATATTACGATGGACTTTGTCATGGGACTAACAAAGACCCCAAGAAGGAATGATTCAATATGGGTCATTGTTGATTGTCTTACCAAGTCATCACATTTTCTTGCTATAAGAGAAGATCTACCACTTGAATGTTTAGAAAGACTATACATTAATGATGTTCTGAGACTTCATAGAGTACCCCTATCGATTGTTTCTAATCGTGATCCCCGTTTCACATCAAGATTCTGGAAAAGTATTCATAAGGCCTTGGACACTGAACTTTGTTTGAGCATTGCCTACCACCATCAAACAGATGGACAATCAAAATGAACTATTCAAACCTTAGAAGACATGTTGAGATCATGCTCACTTTAATTTCAGGGTATGTGGGATCAATATTTACCTCTGGTAGAATTTTCCTATAACAATAGCTTCCATTTGAGTATTCAGATGTTACCATATAAAGCATTATACGGAAAGAGATGTCACACACCAACCAGTTGGGATGATGTTGGTGAAAGAAAACTCATAGGCCCAGAACTTGTGGAGGAAACGATGCAAAAGGGGAGGGTGATCTAAACCCACATCAAATCAGCTTAAAGTAGGCAGATGAGCTATGCCGATAATCGAAGGAAGGATTTGAAATTTCAAGTCGGTGATTATGTTTTCATGAAGGTATCTCCATTGACTAGAGTTGTACGTTTCGGTAAAAAGGGTAAATTGAGTCCCAGGTACATCGGACCATTTGAAATTTTAGAACGAATTGGGGCTGTAGCTTACCATTTGGCAATGCCTCCAAGTCTCTCCAGAGTTCACGACGTGTTCCACGTATCATTGTTGATAAAATACTTGCTTGACCCAACACATGTACTGACCTATGAGGAATTAGAACTAGAACCCGATCTGTCTTATTGCGAAGAGCCCGTCAGGATTCTTGACACCCGAGAGCAAGTGTTGAGAAACCGGACGACTCGTCTGGTAAAAGTTATATGGAGAAATCATAAGATGGAAGAGGCAATGTGGGAACCCAAGGAACTTATGATGGAGAACCACCCGAGTCTTTTTATACAGTAATACTCTAGAAATTGCGAGGACGCAATTATTTGAAGGATAGGAGAATGTAACACCCCAAGCTTCCACAGATGTTTCCCTTAGAATAATGCAATAGCGTGTGTTGTATGCAACCTCGAGTTCTAACACACCACAACTAATCAAACTAGCCGTTATGAATAGTAATACCCAGTTTTTGAAATTTTATAAATCTTATTTTTCAAAATGGAATTCATTTTTGGATTTGGAATATCGAAGTTAGCCTAGGGTGAATTTTTGGTATTTTTCTGAAAAACATCATTTTTTGATGAATAGTGAAACCACTAAGTGGTAGTTAAAAAACTCAATTTTTCATAAAAAATAATTTTACCACTTCTTTGAGTGGAATTTAAAAAATCCGAGAGACACAATTGATATCAGTAAATAAAATTTTGTTCAATGAGATGAAAATAATTTTTGGTGAATAGTAACTTTTTACTTTTATTTACCACGGTTAAAAGTAAATAGGGTAATTAAAGGTAAAAATGATATTATTTTTACCCCGAAACGTATCCTAATTCTATTGGATAAGCATAATTGAACCAAAAACAACTTTAGTAATAAAATATAAACCTCTTTGGTCCACTTGGATTAGATTAGGACATTTATTATTATTTAATTCAAAGAAGAGTTAAAAGAGTTAAAATCAATGTTTTAATAACTAAAACATTTTTAATATAGAGTTACACATAGCATAAATTTGATTATATATATTAATTAGAAATATAAAAATATTTCCTACATAATTATATTTTATTTTTAATTTTTAGACATTAAATAATTTAATTTATTTATGACACAATGGTGATGCAGTAATTACCATAATAGTGAAAAATTAAAATAATTCATATTATAAATACCAAAATAAATATAATTTGAGACTTTTTATAAATTCAACTAATTTTATTGGTTAATATGACATGTTAGGATTGATATAAATAACTTTTTTTGAAGTAATCATTCTGTTATGATTTTCACAAAAATCAATTTTCCAAATAGTGTCAAATTTTACATAAAAGAGTTTTAAAACAAATATTATATTATTAATTGATACTCTATTCCTAAAAATCTAAGGTTCGTCCAAAGGGATTAAATATTATTATATATGACATTAATTAACCACTTGAGGTTCTCTTTGATGTTTATAGTAAGTTTATTAACCATATAATATAAAAATACAAAGAGACATAGTAAAAGTGAAACTAATTAACTAAGAGTTAATACTTAAAGATAAGGTTAATCTATTGACCCAAAACTATCTAAATCTTATTGGTTGAGTTGTTTTCGACCCATCCCTACCATATCCTATAAATAAATCACTTTGGATCCCTTAGAAACCGAATATGAATTTATTATAAAATAGTATTTCTAGCTTTTCCTAAGGTGCCCCTCACTCCTCTTATAAAAGGGAACTCCCCCTTCTCTTTAATTCACACCTTCAAAGCCCTTTATCTCGGACAAAATATGCCCAAATATCTTATAAACTTCTCTACCTTCACCCTAGAGGCCCTACTTTATTCATAAAGCCATCATATTGAGTCCTCTTGATCAAATCAAAAGGAAGAACCCGAAGAAGAGGTAACGTTTTCACCACCTTTCAAGTTCCTTTCTTCTTCCACTTCCACTTTGTTTATTATTTCCATTCTAAAATAATAGCCCCAGTTTATTAAATATAATGTGATGTTATTATAAATATGGTATAACCATATTCAGTATTCTACTCATCATTTTAATGACATGTCACCATACGTGTGTACGTACGGCTTACCGTCTCTACGTCATGATGTAATTGTTATTCAATACATTATTATTTGTTTGGGTATAATAATGAGTATAAATGATGTAAATAATTAATATGAAATTATAATGATTCTGTATATATATATGATATACTAATAAATTATATTCTATTTTAATATCAAAAGAATGATATTGTCGCTCGTGCATACGTACAGAATACCGTCTCCACGAACGCGATAAGATTCATTCCCCATCGTATCCATTCAAGACTAAATTTAATTTGATGGTTCAAAATAATGTTTATAGACTTAATATCATTATGAATATTAATAATATGCAACCTATCAATTACAAACATGGCTTACGTAACCAAACATATATGGGGAACGAATCAGTTATCACCCGAAACGACGATAATACTAAGATATTATTAATAAAGCAATGTTAAAAGATCATATATGATATCATATTAATGTATATGATTATTGTATAATTTAATAACAATGATTTCAGAATTATACAGGAGGTTAACCTATCCATAACCAAGTAAAAGTACAAGGTAAGGGATTACTTCACAATTTCTTCCTTATCCGAGGTTGTTTATATGTATTTATCTACTAGGACCTCGTTATCATCCACATCCATGTTTCATAAAAATTTCTTTCAAAACATTTTTAATATTTAATAGACAATGGGTTAAAGTCATTTATACCCTCATACGTTTTTTAAAGGAATCTTTCCGTCATTTTACAAACAAGGTACTTTTTGACCTTTTCGACAAATTTATGGTAAGAATGTTTTTTAACTTATACGGAGGGTGCGGCTATTTTCTGCCGTTATAACTTTGTCTAAGCTTCCCTTACAAGATTATAAGATTATTATCAAAATAAAGGTTTTATTTAATAATTATGTGACTTTAAATGATTTCAAAAAAAGAGATATTTCTCTCAAATAGTTTTGATTTCATCCATGTCAACATCCATTGATGGATTTTAACTTTATTTAAAGTTGATTTATTATGATACAAAACTTCCGTATTGTATTGAAGCTTTTGTGATATGTTTGACTGGGGATGTGTTATTTTTACACCATTCATGGTTTATAGATAAAGTATTGACATTTTGTATGCTAGTTTCAATACGAATGTTTATGTTATGTTTAAACCTTTTCATGTGAGGAATGAATTGGACTTAGTAAGTTATGGGTGGAGCCCACTATAGCTCCTCGATGCATCGGTAGGTCTCATGAGACAAACTAGTGTCTTGGCACAAGCCCTTGAAAAAATATTATTTGTAGTCTTGGCACAAGGCCTTGACTATGTAGTTATGATAGTCTGGTATTATGCATTCCCTTATTATGTAAGTGGTTATTGATATTGCATGTGATTATTCAACTAGTAGAATATCCATGTGAGTAAGTAAATGGAATTATTTGATTTTATCTTTTCCATATTATTATGAAGTTCAAGTTTAAAAATGCTTTTGTTTTAGTTATACATTGCCTTAAATGTTTATGTTTATTTATGAAAGTTTCCGCTATATTGTTATCTTTACTGAGCATCTGAGCTCACCCCTTTCAATGCTTTATTTTTTCCAGGATATGAAGAAGTGTATTATGACTGACTTACAGGAATAGTCTATGGGGATGTGAAGAAAAGTTTTTGTTGTAGTTTTATTCAATTTATGATGTAATGTAGGAAATATGAATATATCTAGTATTTCCAAGGCAACTAAACCAATCGGCCTTTCGAGATTTGATCCCTTGTGATCATGCCAATATTATGTAATAATTCACCAAAATTGGGTAATTGGGGTCGGGGCGTTACCGGATGAGTTATTGTGATTTACAACTGAATCTTTTAATTTAATGAAAAACCTATAAAATAAATTTAAATCATTATTTATGTATTAGTGTTCATTTTTAAATATATTTATATAAAATGTATACTTTTCAACTATATTTTAAACAACAACATTTAGGATGTAATGTGAAATAATATTCTTATATTTAACTGGTTGGGGTGACATACTAGGCTATTTCTCTCAATCATATATTTTATAGATTCTTCTTTCTTCCAATTATATACACATTCATAGATCTATTGGAAGATTTTTTTTGGATGGTGACCATTGGTGGCATAGTGGATTGTTTGTTCTGGTTGGGATTTTTCTCAAGACTCGACCCATAGGGTCCCGCCTAGCCATATGTAAGTTAAGGGTGACACCCCAAACAGACTTCAAATATGAAAGCGATAGGCATATCACTTTAATTTGAGACATTATAGTGATGTATCTACATAAATGCACACTACTAGCTCAGTACAATTGTTATAATACCTAATAAAAGAATGAAACGTCTAGAGTGTAAACAATTCTTGAAAATACCTCAAGGGAATATATAAATGTAGAATATAATAATAAAAACCATATTAAGGGAGATAATATAGGACCAAACTGAAAAGAGTTCCAAACCTGAAGACATATAAAAAGAGATAGACTAAATAGATGTAGATCATGATATATAAGGATAAACACCAAACACTACCAACACTAAGAACTACTATACTCTAAAAAAATAAAGTCCACCAATGTCACAAATAATTTTTATTTCTTCTCCATTAGACAAACACATAAATTAAATGAACAATAAAGGGTATTTATATACACACCTTGATGAATACCAAAAAAACAATAAGGGTAATAAATTAAAATTATTAAAAGTCACCTCAACCCATTAAAAATAGGGTAAAAGAAATCCCAACATCAGATATGATTAGAAAAAATACAAGTGAAAAGTGAATGGGGATCTATATCTCCATAAAAATCAACGGAAAAATGGTATTCCAGTAGCTCCAATGACCCAGTTTAATAGTCAAGTGTCACATGATAACTCTAAATGATATGGATTCAATTAACCTATTCACCATTTAGTATTTTCAAGGTTTCACTACTCCAATAGATAACCAACTTAACGTCTAATCTCAATATAGGGAGTCAACTCCATTGATAATGGACAAACCCCTACTATGGGGGAGATGAATTTCTCTTTAAGTGTTAAAAATAAAAATTACTATTTACCTATTGAGAGAAATTTGGGTATATAACCTAATAACTTTGTAATGATTACACATGATCACTACCAATGACTAAGTGTATATTATAGAAAAGACCAAAAAACATCACATCACATAATATCTATGAAATTAAAGTAGAGGCCATAATATTTTTGTATAAAGATAACTACTATTGAAAGGTAACCCATGGGAGAAAAACCGGGTTTCAAATAAAGAGATATGAAAGGTGGAAGGATCTGGATAAACAATTATGAGTGTATATGTTATACACATCATGTCATGTCTAACCCATATATGCTTGTGTGTTCTAGTTTTGCCCATGTGCACTAATCAAGTTTTAATTTCTTATTGTGTTTGAGTACACAGTCATTATAATATACTATTTCCACGCATGTGACAAAGTACATGGTCATTACAATGCACTCTTGTCATTCTCGTGTACCTGACCATGTCTAGGCCCATGTGCCCCATGGGTCACCCGACATGTGTAAATCACACGCGACAAGTGATATAAAATATACATGGGAACCTATCCTCCATAGAAATGGGAATACACAACATGTTTTCTCTCTATGTATATGGGATTCTTGATAAGATTTTATAAAAGATATCAAATGATTCACCTGTCTCTGCCTGTGCCACCACTAAACCATCCAAAAAATCAACTGAGGGTCTTGGATCTAGAGTTTACCAAGCCTGAAACATCACTAGTGGTGAGATTTAATCCACCTTAACCTTGTGAGAATCATCCCTATAACACTACAACACCATGTAAAATCACCCATTGATGGTAACCAAATATTTGGACATTAATTCATGTCTCTAACACCCACATCCCAAATCACATCTTAATCCATTCAAAAAAATCTCATTCCTGACTCATTCATCCTTGCACTAGGAATCCATGGGTTTAATCATTCAAGAATCTGACCTAGGAATGTCAAACTACTAACCCCATGTTCTAATTAAAAAGTACATGAAAAATAATTTGGGGAAAGCATATGAATGAATTGAAAAACATATTTTTTAGTGTGATCCCATAAAATAATGTCAAAATCCGAATAGTAAGGTGTAATCAGGGGTGTAAAAAAATAAATAAATTTTAACAAGAGTTCCAAAAGACTGAGGCTTATATGAAGAACATAAATTAAACCATGTATGTAGATCTATAATACATGATTATTAATTGAACAAAATTATGTATGAATCGATCAAATGACATGTCTGACATATTAATTGGTTGAATTTTTGGTGAATAAGACATATTCTTGAATTGAAAATGATGATCCTACTATTTTTTCACTTATTCTCATTAGTCTAATAAATTTCCATCTTCTATCCTAGTTCTCAGGTCTATTGGTGCCAACATTTCTCTCATCCTCCTCTTCTCTAATCTCCTCAAGTTTTGTGTATAGCTGATGATATTTTCTATAATGGAATATTTGTAATGTGAGAAATTAGGTTTAGTTCATTTAACTAAATCAATAATATAATTTAATTAGTTACATAATTCACCCACCAGTGGATTTCCTCAACATAATTCCCAATACTAACCAAATTCATGTCTTTCATATGATAGACATTGAATTCTAAAAACAACTATTATATAAAGATTTTCATATGAGGTCCATATTTATTGAAAAAATAATTAATTTTGGAAACATTTATACTTGTGTTTTTTAATATATTAAAATTTATAATATATTAATTTAATGTTCCAGTGACACCCAAACATAGTGTCAACTCCAAGGAAAAATACATATATACATATACAAATATAAATAATCAAATGATCAATCTATAAAAACTAGAGCTATTAAATTATCAAATCCTTCATTTTTTTTCACACAAAAAGTAAACTATTTAATAATTGTGGGGTATTGATCCATCATATATCTCTCATTCTCCAAGGAACTCTACTACATGATCACATATTTCCAAAGAACTTGAATAAAATGAATGGTACAAAGAATAAATATCTTCTCCTTCAAATCCTCACTTTCAAATGGGCACTCTGATAGGGTGGATTTATCTCAGATTTTATCTCACCCAAGTTAATAATGCACATAAAGTCATAAAAATATCTCCCCATCTATGAAACATGGAATATTTTATACACTAGGTCGAAATGTGGGGGAAAGGTGAAACGATAATCATCATCAGCAACACTCTATAACCTATGGGTATCATTCTTCCCCATCAAAATATCTGCAATTCATGTATTATAGAGACACTCTAGTATTAGTGGAATCCCATTGAAAAATATAAATTTCTATGATGTAAATCCATGTAATATTTAGGTCACCACTAGGATATCCCCAAACACTCATAGATCACCTAAAACATCTCTGTTATTTCTATTACCATATATTTTCCAACAATAGATTCGTTTTTATTTTTTATCCAGTAGAAGGTTGACCCACTAGTTCTACTATACATGGCCTTAATAGGTATCATTACAATATTATAATTATTGTTTTTATTAAAAGTGATCACTACCAATTAAATTTGAGTATCCTTATATCATATTAAGTCTAACTCAAAGGCTCTCAGCATATACTCCAACACCTCGATATTCAACACATTCTATCCATTAGTTTGGCAGTGAAACATTGTGCTCATATGTAACTATGTATTGAATTATTCTTGTAGACCCATCATAAAAATTATGTTAAATGACAATAATATTCTAATATGGTCTTCATGGATACCCAATAATTCCAAATGACATCATGGCTGTACAACTACCCCAATATCCCTTCCAAACTATGCTTCTAGATGACAAAAAAGTGTGTTAACTTGGTAGATCGGTCTACAATAACAAATATATAATCAATTCCATTGAGAATACATGTAATCAACATCAATAAATACATCCATATTCTATCCCACATCCCTTAAATAATCTCAATAATTTGATCCAACCCGGAATGAACATGTTCTTCAGATATTACCTCTGAATATGTAAGACATTTAAAGAGAATATTTGGAATGCTCTACAGGATACAATCCCACCCAAACTACCTTTGAATGTCCTCTTACAAAATATCAAAACTCTAATTTATATACAAGATGATGTATGAAACTCACAAAACACCTCAACATACAATGTTAGTGAAACTATCATCCATAATGACAAATGGTTGATGTGATTCCTTCCTTCAGCATACCCATATTGTTCATCTCCTAAGGATATATGGTCACGTAGAAACTCATAATTGATGTATCCCAACTAAACCTCTATTACACGATGATGAATTATGGAGTCACCACCATGGACTAAAAATAAGCCACACCACTCACCTCTACCTGGGTAAGCTGCAATGAATCCAACTAGTTAGATTCCTCACCCACAATGCATGAATGAAATTTACTTATATAGGAATCTACCACCAAGTTACCCATACCGAAAGTATATGATATATCAATGTTTTTTTCTTATAATAAATCCATTCAATGCATGTTTCTCAGGTCAGGATCTCCCTAATTGAAGATATACTTGAGTCTCTCTTTGTATTAGTTATCAATGAAATGATCTCCAAGAAGATTATACTTTCAAATCAATAGGTTATGAATAATACTTCCAACTAGGCATCATGGATCATGTAATTATATTAATGGGGTATTAACTACCACATCCAATGAGAAATAACTGTATTCCTCTTAATCAACACTCAAACCAGTTGAGATCTTGTTCTATCAAAAAAACACCCCGTACTAAATGATCTTCTTTGGTCATTTCAATACAGGAGAATTTGTTCAACCTCATACATTACTCTTCAAATGATCTATGACCCTACTCATACCAGGTTAATGGATTAACATTCTATGTTAAAGAATTAAATGTTGATTATACCCCAAAACAAGTATATCAAAAACATCTTGTAGTTCCTTCTAGACAACGGAAACATCTAACATTCGTCATGCTCTAGGGTGTACCCCAAGAAAGTACTATATCAATCATTATTGGATCCAATACTAAACAATTCTTAGGGATTATGTTCCCAATAATGTGAACCATATGGATCCAAATCTAACACTTAGATAATTTAACATAGATATAGTTCTCAAAGATTAACATGAGGACCATCTTCAAATATTCTTCATACTCATCCTTGGACACTGTGTATATGATAATTTGATCGATGAATATGACTCTGAATCCTTCCATGTATGGGTAGATGATATGGTTAATAAGATCTGTGAACATAGTGGGAGAATTAGTCCAACTGAAAAGAATCACTAGGAAGTCATATTTCCTTTAGTGAGATTAGATTGTCTTCATAATAATATTACCCTCACAAACTCTCAACTGATGGTTGCATGAACTAAGATTGGTCTTTTAAAAGCAAAACATACCTTTCAACTAGTTGGAAAGGTCATCAATCCTTAAAAGGGGTACTTTTTTATTGTTAACTGATCATGGTATTGATATTCAAAAAAATCATAAAAATACAATCTGATTGTTTTCATCAACAATACTTGGGCCACCTTGCGGGGAATAGTGGGTCTGATAAATACTTTCAATCAAAGGTCTTATCAAATGAACCCCATATCCTAGAGCTCAAGGGGGGTATATGATATGATATTAAATATATTAATGTGTTCCTAAGGAAAAATTGGAGGAAAATCTAATATCCAACTTCAGAGGTAGTCCCCTTACATCTTAAAAAAATGTTTATATAGTCATCCAATAAAATTTGATGTTATATTCTCGAATATCACATTACACAAAGGGATAAAATCATAAAACTGAAGTGTGATAGTTTGCATCTTCTTGCTTTCAAGAAACTAACTATCCTCCATACTATATCTCTCACACATAATGGATAATCTCATCCAATACCTAAAATGGAATATAACTATCCTATGATGATATTATTTCTGGTAATATTCCATTGCAGAACAATCCTTGAAAAATATAAAATCATAAGGTTTCATCGCATTGACAATGAGGTCCCACGATAAAACTTTATATCAAACAACAACTCACACTGCCTGAAAATGTGATTCATAGAAGAATTACTCCCTATAGTAAACTCTATCCATCTATATTGGTCAAATGACCTAGATAGAATATTTAATTGTCACACAAGGTGTATGGAGATAATGTAATGACTCACTCATATTTTTGTAAGTATTGGAGAAAAATTCATATTGACACATATAATAACTCAAATCACCTTATGAGTATCCAAATCATATTAATTCATAGATTTCAACTGTTTGTTCCCTCTATTGTGATCCCTCTTTGACTAACATGGCCCATCAGGTGGTGGTGGTGGATGTAGCTTATAACATCATCCTCCACCAATAGATCCACCAACTCCAATGACTGCATCTCTACCTTAGAGGGTTCCCAAGTTAATCCTAAAATATCCCTGATAAAGATGATACATCTTACATGGTTCTCCATCGACATTATGTTTACCTTCATCTCTATATAATTCATAAAATCATGACTCAAGTGAAATCGTAAATCATAATTCTATTATCATCCCCCATTTGGTGGAATGGATCCTCTATGCGAACAATTTTCCACAAATCCATGTGTCAGAGTCTTAGAATTAATTGTACTTCTACACTCAAACACTTACTAGCAAATACTTACAATTGACCCCATGATATACACTAAATACACCCCCAAATTGACATCCATCTTTTATGTTGTTCTCTATGACAAATTCTTACAATAGTACTCTAACATATGTTGGAATGTATAAGGATGCCATGTTGTCACAGATGTCTCTATGGAGGCCCTGCACAAAAATACATGCCCAGAAGTATAACCCCTACACCACATTAAGAGAGTGTGGTGTGATGTTAGTAAACATCGATGTATGCTTAGCTGAGACAATATCACCCTATTGTAGCTCAAGAACCTCCTTGATCTAGGTAGAGTGAAAGATAAAAATATTAATACTCATTTTAGAATATATGTTTGATGTTATACCATGAGGGAATGGTATCATCATTACTCCGAATAATCAGAGCCCACTAGTATACTACTTCTTCATGAAGAAGGTTGGTCTCAAGTGAAACTATCTAATTGGACATGGTTTGGATAACATTTAAAACACTAACCATTACCTCAAACTAATCCTCTACTACCATATTGTCAGGAAATAAATGAAACCATAGCGGTATCTATCGCTGGAAATCAAGTAATTCACTAAGCTCATATATATCACAGTCCTTTCCTACTATAACTATTGACTACCCAACATATCTTCAATCTACCATATTATCCACCAAAGGTGGATCTATGCACTTCTCAACAGGTGGAAGTAGTTCTTTGTGCCAGCATTCAGGAAAAATCTCTTGAAAGAGACCCTAAACTAAGTTGTCATCACTAAAATAGTAATCATCATGATCCTATAGTGGTATCCATGTTGGATTTCATAATGGAGGAATCCTAAATGTTACAATATTTATTAGTGCTAAATGAGAATATATACGGAGGTGACTCCATAATAAAATTAATTTTATATTCCCAATACTATATGATTCATCTTCCATGAGTTCCATACCAATGATATCTATGTATTCCATGTTGAAAATATGGTAGCTACAATCCTAGTGTAGGGATATTTTGGGAATAGTACCAATAATGGGATCCCAATTATAAGTACTAAACTCAAAAATCTCAAAATACATTTTCCAATGATCCACAAAACAAAATTCACACATGACCAAATCTTGACACCAAACAGGGAAAGACCACTTCCCATACCATTGTATCACATCCCTACCCATTAGGGCATACCTTGCTAGTATTAAATGGGGGTGACACACCAAGACTCTCGAGGGTAGGATAGGGGATGGTGACATTCACTGATAAGGAATATCACTATAATGAGATTCGTTAGTCTAGGGTACATGTACACACACACACAATTATCTCTATAAAGTAGTGTAGAGACAAAGGGAAAGGTTGAAACATCTAGAGTGTAAACCATGCATAAAAAACCTCTAGGAAATACTAAAATGTACATTAGTGTAATAAAAATTATATATATGGGAAAATACAAACCAAACTGGTAAATATATCCAAACATGAAAAAAAATTATAAAAGGTAATAAACGAAGAGAGACCAACTCAAAATCTCCAATGCTGACCACAGAACATGAAAAACCATAAGATCCACTATGATCCACTGAATCTAGGTCAACCAAGGTCTCTGTAATTTTTTTTATCATATGTATAAGACATAACACACCTAGGTAATGGCCATGCGTGATTGATTATATAAATACCATACTAGACAACCTAAAAACAAAGAAGGAGAAGAAATATCAATAAAAAATTGTTATATAAACCCACAAGAAAGAGGAAAACAAAAAAACCCAAGTTCAAAATGCTCCAAATAAACCCAAGAGAATAGTGAAAGAGGAACCCAATTTCCATGACCAGCTAGGAAAAATGTGTGTTCTAACATCTCAAAAGGACCCATATCATAGTTAAGTATCATGAGTCAAATTTCAAAGATATGGATTCCCCACACATCTTTATTGTGTGACACATTGAATAGAGAACCTTCCCAATAGTGTAACTATACACCACCTAAGGTTAATATGGGGATTCCACTCCGTAAATAAAGGACATGACCCCTCTGTCTCATTAGGGGTGTTTTATATCATCCTATTTGAATTATATTTGGTATCCACCACCCAAAGAGAGATAAGGGAGTCCTAATACCTGTAACAATCTGATGATGACACCCAATCACTACCATTTTATAAGAGTCACTAAGAGAGGAATCCCACTACAAACATCTCATATTGTACCTTTACTACCAAAACAAATCCCATCATAGAGTTATATGTAGTGAACTACTAAAAATATGTTACTCACCAGACCAAAATCTCTTCTGAAGAAGAATATATAGAAGTTTTAAGACTCTATACAATTTAACAACCCATATTTGGCATACATTGAATGTATTTTCTATCCTGGGTAAACTAGTGTACTCTTACCGTACTTGTGTAAAATAGATATGTTTGAGTACCTAACTATGTATAATGGCATGACCATTCTCATGTACTCTTGTAATTACTATGTATATGGATGTGTCTATGTACATGGTCATGCCTGTGTACTCAGCCTATAAATGTTTACCCAGTTACATATGATGCCATGTACCATAGAGGTATAAAATGAGTAACACGTCATGGTTCACATGGCGTATTGAAATTCCACATGACATTTGATATTTAAATTCACATGGAACACCGTTCTCTGAAGAAAAGGTACTACACATCATCTATTCATCCGATGTAAAGTCTCATTGTATCAATATTTTTAAAAAAACTCATGATTTATTCTTTCATCTCTACTCACACCACCACCACAAAAAATATAGCTAAAACAAACCCATATGATCTCATATATCTTGTTCACTAAATTCAAAACATCATTGGTGTCTAGATTCAATCCACTGTAACATGAAAAGGACCATCACCTTCACACAACTCCATTGTATTGACTCACTATTGGATGAAACCCCATGATTTGGACTTTGATTTGTGTCTCCAACACTCTCATATTGCATCAAATAATGATCAATTACAAAAAATATGACCACAAACTCAATCATGGATCAACTATGAATTAAGGGTGTTTAACAATGCTTCAATCTGACCCAAGAATGTTGAATAGCTGACCCCTTGGGCCAATGGTGAAGAACAAAAACAATTGAGGAAAAACATAAGAATGATGTGGAGAACATAATTGGTTGATGTGATCTGATCCCAAATTATCAAAATTTTAAAACCAAGGTAAAATCATGGGAGCATTAAGGTAAGTATATTTGGTTCAAGATCAACAAATGAAAGAGGGCCTGTAAAGAGAACATAAATTTAGGAAAAAAATTAAATCTATAATCCATACTCATAAGTTGAAACAAATAGGGTGTAAATCAATTAAATAACATATCCAAGAATTTGATAAATAGATCTTTGGGGAAATACCTGACTATTAGTAACGAAGATGATGATACCTTTATTTTCATCATTTTCGTCCTGATTCTCCTCTATCATTCATCATGGATCAATGTTCTAGAGGCCACTATCACCTGTAAATATCTCATCCCCATCTTATCTAATCTCCTGGGGTTATGCATCTGGCCCAATAGATTTTTCATAATAACATATTTATAGAGGGATAAAATAGTTTCAGAGTGTTAATTAAATTAAATAAATTTAATTATTAGTTTCCTAATGCACCCTCCAACAGATTTCTACAAACAAACACCCAATGTTGACCAACACTATATCATTCATAGGGTAAATCCCACACTCTGGAATCAACTACAACCTCATATATTTCATCTGATGTATCAATAAATAATAAAACCATTCAAATAAAAATGATTCATGTGCATACATTAATATATATTAAAATTTTTAATATAATAATTGTAGAGATCATAAAAACCTATACACATTTCCAATGTAAATGAAAAATACCGATATATATATAAATATTCAAAAGATAAAAAATAAAAAATTATATCATTTCATTGTGAGTCATCTTTATGTAATTATGTTTCCTGTTTGGCCTATTGTATATATACATTCAAGCTTTTTTATTTCTATTTTTTTGTTTATTTATTTATATATACGTTGTATATTATTTTTGGATGTCTAGTTATATGTATCTTGAGTTCCATGTTTGTTACTTTTATTAATACTTCTTATATTTTTTTATATACTAGATAAATTTCTCTGATGGTTCATTTTTTAATAACTAGGAACTAGTTTCTAGCCTATGGGGATCAGTAATGACCCTCAGGTTTTGTGGTTAATTTTGTTGAGTATCTAGTCGAATGGAATCTTGTTTTTCTGAATTACATGTACTCCAGACCATCCATGTTCTTTACCTCTAATTATAATCAATAAATCAATGTTGGCTTCCAACTTTGAGCTCTTTTATCCATGTGATACATTGATTCTATAATGGATTTTGCTTAATGATTTTGTACTTATTTTCAAAGTCGTCAAACATTTACATTGTAAAATGAAAAAACAAATTCCTCCTTATAAAAACACAATCCTAATTGTAGTTATTTTTAATATATAAAACATTATTATTTACAAAATAATTTTTTTTAAAAAAATCCATAACCATACTTCTAAAATTTCCTATAAAGAACACCTATTAAACATCAAATGTTATTCATATATGAAAATTAATAATCAATCACATATTTCTGGGATATTTTCAAAATAATAATTTTTTCTCTTGACCAAACCACCATGAAACATCATTAACATATTTTCATTCTTGAAAATAAATGAAAAACATCACAAAGTGTTCTTAATAGGATACAAATATGATTTTATTTTTAAATAACTTGGAATAGTTCCGTAATTAATCTGGAGAGATTTTGATTCACTTGTAGGTTTGGTGGAATAACAATCCCAATAACCCCATATTTATAAGTTCTAGATATCTTGATTGGTGGAATTTTTCTATAAATATATATAAAAAATAAAAAAATCAGTTTCCACACAACACCAAGAATGATCAGGATATAAAAATATTAAAATCATGAGTAATGAAATATCATATTGTTGAGATATTCCTAGTGGGATGTTTTTGTATCAAATAATAATACCCATACAAAATTATAGAAACACAAGATGATGTGTTGAAGACTTGTATATAAGTTCATAAAAAATTTTCTTATCCAAACTACCCTCGTAACATTATGTTTATTAAAAATAGGTTAGCTACACCTTTTATTACTATATATTTGTTTGTCCCATGGAATCCTTTATATACACTAACTATCGCAACCAGTGAACCATACAAAACTAATACCATGTGTAACATCCTGAACCATACTAATTTTATTGAATTTGATCATAATGGCACTAACCATAAGAGAATCCCTGAGATAATTAAGATTGGTAGAAAATTACAAGGTCATCATAAAATCGCTGGGGGTTGATTTTCCAATGCATATAAGAAACATAAAAATGAGATTCAATATCATAATATAAATGTGATGCATTATAGGATCCCATAATATTATAAATTATTTTATTTAACTAATAGTACATTAGATAGTGTTTGGTATACAAAAATCAATAATAAAATAACGATTATTTACAATACTTGTATTATTAATTTAATACGACTGGAATATCCTAGTCATTAGTTTGTTGGTTTCAAATAAGAATAACTGAATTATGAAATATCTATAATTTTTTCTTTCTGATAAAATTATTAATAAATCATACATTAATTATCAATTAGTTAGAAATTATTATTAAATATTTTAACATGTAATCATATACTTATCATAAAATTATTTTTGTTTGTCCATGTTCTTTTTGTATTAGTAGATTAAATTAATTAATATTGAAAAATAATATTGATAAAATGATTAGATTATGTATAAAATATATTTAATAACTTGTCATTTAATTATCCTTATTAGAAAAGAAAGTAAAATAACATCATTTACTGCTTCAAAATTGCATTTTATTAAAAATTGCATTTTATTGGATTTTTTTGTAGAGCCTATAAATAATTTATTTCAATTAAAATAATATTATATGAAAAATAGATTTTTTTTAGAAATGAACTTTTCATAATAGGAATAATATAGATTTTTTCTATTATTCAGAAAAGATTTATTTTTAATTGAATAGTGAAAAGGTTGATTTGTTTGATAAAGTTTTTATTTATTTTATTTTAATAAATTAATTTATTAGATAGTTTATATTTTATACTTAGTTTTAAAGTAAAATAAATTCATTTTAGTAACAATAATCTCTATAATTCTACTGGAATTGATATCTTATTTTATTTTTTTATAAGTCCATCATTATGATAAAAACACATTATTCTAAATATTTTTGTATATATTATAAATATTGAGAAGAAAATTTATTTACAAAACTTAGAATAAATATATTATGATATATTTATTTTATACATTGAATTTTAGTATCGTATTTTGTAAATATCTTCCTTTTAGATTTCTTCATTATGAAAAGTAACCATGGTGAAATTATTGTGACGAAATAATGATCAAATGGGTAAAATAGGGTTAAAGTATGAGATAAGACATAAAATCCCCAAACACTAGTATTTATTTTAGTTGAAGATTATTTTGAACCATTATTTTCATTGATTCATAAATGTTTCAATTTTTATTCCACTTTCATTTGGTTATAACCATTATTTTATATTAAGTAATGGATGATGACAAAGATGTCACTTTATTGATTTTAACATATCTAATATGTTTTAATGAAGAAAAACGTTACAATAAGCTATAAATATAAATTTTAAAGTATAATACATTATTTTTATGATATTATTTTATATTTAATTTTTAGTGATGGTATAATTAATTTAAATAATTACGTAGTGTTGATATAGTGCTTATGAAAGCATTACAAAAATCAAGGTAAATGATTTAGAAAAAAATAATTTAAATGTTTTAGTTGAAATATGGAATGAAAAAAATTTAATAGTTAATAATGAACTATTATTAACATGAAATGTTTTTAAATTAAAATTACATTAATGTCTTGATTTCTTTGAAGTAAAATTATTTGAGTAGTTCCAAAATAAATTTAATTATATTTCGTTATAAAAATATTATATTTAGTGATTTAAAATGAACAAAATATTAAGAGAAGAAAACTCAGATAATAAATTGAAAGAAATTTCATTCATATACCATTTTTATGTAATTATCATCTTAAATTAAAATTAATAACCCTTAAAAATTGGAAAATGTGTTTCCATGGTTAGGGTTAAAAAGAGTTAATAAAGGGGTCAAACTAAAATATATTATTTAAAATACTACATAAACATGTCAAAATTTTATTGGATGAGGTGATATATAACATACAATTCCTACCTTCAGAATTATGTAAATTTTATTCCACATTACATGATTAAGATATTTATGATATTTTAATATTTTTAATGTTTACAATTGTTCCACTCTATGAACTTATAAAAGGGAACCCCTATCCTTTATTACTTACACTTTTTAGCACTATATATCAGCAAATCCATTCATAAATATCTCCCCCAACATCCTCTTACTAATCTTATATTCATTTTTATGATATAAATACAATCCAATATGGAATATGGAGTAATTTAATCTTGGTTTTCCAAAGAAGATTTATAATTCATAATCGAGTGTTTTATGTTTATTTCTTATTATAGATAATAAAAATATACAAAAACTATTTTTAAAAAATATAAACAGTATATTATATTTAATGAAATATAAATATTATTTTGTTAAATTCCTTTTTTCTTATCCTTTTATATCCATCACAAAATGAAAACATCACTCGGGTATACCTGTGTACTAATGCCTCTACGAAGCAATGTGTTTCGTCTGATATCACCAAATCATTTTGATTGTTAAAATTATAGAATATATAAATTATTAATAATGAAATAATTCTTATAATTTAGATAAAATATATTTATTATAATCTTAATCTTCGACCCCTTTAAAATTGTATTTTCCATCGTGCATACGTGTTGAATCCCACCCCACTATGTGATTTTATTGATATTTCATGTTTTCCATTAATATATGATTATAAAATTTTAATTATATTATAAATTTTATAATTTTATAATGATTAATATTATAGATATTATGGGACAATAACTCCCTTGACATTGGAAAACCTATCAATTTTATTTTAGGGATTACAATCCGAACATCCTCTAAATTAGTGACATGAACATAATAAGTTTGGTAACAATATAATATGTAGTAAAAAATAAAATAAGACATATTATGATAAGAAAATAATCCCTAAAAAATTTAATGTATTTTAAAACATAAATTTTTTTATAATATAGGAGTTTACTAAAATTCATGGGAAACCAGTAGATTTGGTAATTGATTTTTCATCATAATTACCCATTGTTGAGATTAATTCAAATTTCACCCTATGATTTATTTTGTGTGGTGTATGAACTACCATATAGATTTATATTACCAATAATTTACCTAAAATGATGTTATTTAAAAATCCATTTCTTTTTATCTTCTTAAACATCAATTTGTTTCAAAAGTTATGAATCCTATAAGAGATGTTTCTTTAAAACATTATTTTAATGCATTCCATTAAATTATTTTTTCTCAAGGTTTCATGAATGTTATTATTTATAATTATAATAATTTTAAATATCAATTTAATCTACTATTTACATTATTTTAAAATATTAAAAAATGAATGTTTTTATCATTTTTATATGGTTCAATGTTTCTTATTTATTCCAAAGCATAAAAAGAATGTTTTTACCATATATTAAATTGAACACCTATTCTATAAAACTCATTCATGAAAATTAAGTGTATATTAGAAAAAAATAGAACACATAGCGTATAGGGGGTGAAAAAATTCATTTCTTGGTCATCATCCCTTACAGAAAGTTTTCAGTCATTCATCAATGACCTAGTACTTGAATACAAATTAATACCATCTATACGAATTTCATTTCTAGAAAAAACATCAGCTATAAATTTCACCTCACTCCAAATGTGTCCAACATCAATTACTTCTTCAATTATCATCCTTCCTTTTTAAATAATGTAATCCATATCTAATTAGAGATTATTACCACTATATAATAAACAAACTAGCACATGGGAGTCTTATTCAACCTCCATGGTTATAAGGTTATGTAGTCTCCATAAATTATGGACAATGGATAAAATCTATAGCTTCTACAAAATTAGAATTACCTAGGCCATAATATGCGTTGAAGTTAAATATCACCAAGACCATACTAACCTAAAAAATTCAACCACCTTTCATCTCCCCAATCACGCATGAACCATTAGTATTTAGCTTCAATATTGATTTTGGATGATTACACATTACCTACATCCTATATCCACACAGGAATCCTTATTATATTTTAGTTTTTAACATTAGAATAAACCTTTTAAACAAACCCACCACCCCCATCACCCGAATCCATCTGGTAACAAATATTTAACATGTACCTAGAAAAAAATGAAAACATCATGTATCTTATTTCACCCTATTGCATGCCGCCCAAATCACCGAGCACACCACTATGAATGTAATACCCTAAAGAAAAACATCTCCCAAATACTAGATTTCACCATTAAACCAAGCTATAAAAAAAATCAAAAAGGGAGTTCCCAATCCTATATAGACAGATTCCATTCCCAAAGAAACTTCACAATCCAAGTTCCCACTCACATTTAAGAAATAAATTCCAAATAGTTTATCATCTCTTCCATGAATAAAACCAATATCTCAAAGACTTGAAAAAACCTTCCATTATTAAATTATTTTCTAGGGGTAGTTCTTGATTCCTAAATATACATATTAGTAAACATATATTCACTATAATAACCTTTCAAAATAGCTTAATTTCCTACTTATATCTCTCATCGTCTAATTAAACCAAAATATAATAATATCAGCCACTGAACATCCCAGAACAAGAATCCATGAAATAAAATCAATCAGGTAAACATACAAGAAAATTATTCTAAAAAAACTACAAATAATGAAAATTTGTTGTATTTATCAAAATATATAAAAAACTAGAATCCCTAAAATACATTTTTGGGTCTAGGAAACCATGGAAAAAGGTCATTTTAATAACCCAATTTTCTTTTTAGCAACTGAATTTTCCATGAACAACAACCGGTCAAGCCTCCTCTCCCTACACCTCTATCTACTCAATGATATACTTGACCCAATTTTACACGTTCCCCAAATTATCATTAAACATTATCTTGCCAATGACACACATTTTAATGATTAATCTCTCCAATAAAAATTACCATCATTAAAATTCAATGCACTCTTGACCTATATACTGTTCATGAATTTTTACATGCTATATAAATTGATTTATCACTCATCAATAGGTACCATTTTTTAAATTATTCCTAATGAAATATTATACTTTGATTGTCATCATAGATGGAACCCATCATAATTTTTTATAGCCTCTCAATAATCCATTGAAGATATTTAATTACTGGTAGAACCTAAAACAAAATTAAGGATAAGACACTATTACCAGTGTAATCTGTCATCCAAATGAAATAAAGTTATTCCTGCAATTACATATGGGTCAAGTGATTTTTTTAATAATAAAATAAAATAAAATAATATTTATCCCACCATATGAAATGGAAGTTCAAAGATACTTCAATTTCAAATAATGTCCCTAAATTCCCAACATTACTTGTATTTTCATGCTACTCTTGTTCAAACACATCATATAAAAGAAGTCATTAAAATTTCAATTAGTTAATTTGGTTCCACTCCAGTTATTATATGACTATTAAATTTCCATGAAACTATTGAGTGACCTATGCCTAAAATTGAAAAATAAAATTAAATCATCAAAAATTATAATGTTTGAAAAAATTGAATCCCTGAACATGTTTATGAGAAGTAGTATCTTCCGCAGATCAAAAAAAAAATTATATTCCATTTCATGACCTCCTATACAAGAATATAGTGGCCAGTGACATGGGATCTCCCAACCTTAATCCACATAATGATTTTTTGAAGATTAACCCCCTACCTGAGATAGATACAGATAGCCATGTATATTCATAACGGCTCGAAAATAGGTCGCATACCCATTCATTGAACCAAAAACCTCTCCAAGCCTCAACAATGAAGTTCATAAAAGATCATAATAATTTTCCATATCCACATATATCATGCTCTAAGATCCCATATTATTTTTATATAAGTTATCCATAAAATCCTTTTAAATCTTCTAAGACCCTTTCATTCTTCACCCCTTAATAAAAACCTGATGGTCCTCCAAAACCAGCTTCAAAATCACTCAATTGGGCCTCATTTTTAACATAAATCTGAGAAGATTGTATGAAAAATTGCACATAAAAATTGTTCTATACAAAGTGATCATATTGGGGTCCTTTACATGTGGAAAGAGTACCATAGTGGATGAAAACACAACCTTATTATGTAACTACACTCTGAGATAGACTTTTTTATTTCCTTAATATTCCCTATGATGATCTTATATATAGACAAATAGAATGAGTGAAAAAAACCATTTCAACCAGGTTCACTATTTGGTTGCAGACATTCCACTACCTCTTTGATCACATATTCATCTAAAATAACATCTAAAACATTGTAATCCCTATTTCTGATGCTTTATAAGGGTCATCCATCATATGCGGGGACACACTAATTGTTTCCCCAAATTATTACTTTCCAAAGGTGAGAGATATTCATCACCTTCTTCAGAAATGCTTCATATTTGATCTAAATTAGATGATGAGATGCATGTTTCTCCTTGCATGGATTACTCCTTGTAATTTGTCACCTTTTATGGGTCCCCCTTAATGATTAAGACTTTGTCCGTGAAACTCTTCCTGGTGCTACATTAATGTGGACGTCAGTTAATTACAGTAATTATTTCAGGACATTCCAAGGGGTCATGTCAGGGTAGCAACCATTGGTTAGGAGTGTATTCATGTTGGGGTATCATTGGAAAGTACGGATGCTGAAACACTAGTACACCTAGATTTTCCCTTATTAGAGGGATTCTCTTGGGCACGGAAGCCCAAGGCATCCCACATTGAATGTGGGGAATTACATGCCGAAGTCATGTCTTCGATGTTTTCCACAACTTCCCATGTTTAACACGGGTTATGCTGCCAGTTTTGTGTTTAGAAGAGGTGGATCTGAATGATCGAAACACTGATGGGAGTGGATCATATGGGTGAATCCCTATGAGGGAGCACCTAGAAAGTTTACCAGGTGGATGGGTCAGAACACCCAATAAGGACAGACCTCAGATGATGTTTCCCACAAAAGGGAAAGTTCCACACCATGAAGACTGATTTAGATACCACAAAGGGTGTATCAAAGAATGGTGGGTCCCAGAAAAGGGGATTCCAATGTTTACCATTGTCTAGGATTGAACCTCAAAGAGGATTATTACATACCATATGTAGAAGATAGATATCAAAACCCACGTAGTTCGAATGGTTGGGGCATGGAATCAAGGTGCTCACAAATGAAAACAAATTGGGAGCATATTGGGTATTTTTCATGGTTTGTATCCCATATGTATGGAATGATTTCAATGAGATGTAGCGGCCTTGGTAATATGAGGATGACCTTTGATGAAATTTCCTAGGATGTAATGAATGTGGATGGAACCAAAAACTGGTGTCAAGGTGACAATACTAGTCTTGAACCTCAAAGTGGTTTCCTATGTTTCCCCAGGGTGGGGAATCAAACTTTATATAGTTCTGGGATGGGTATATAAGTCCCATGAAGAGGTGACCAATGAAAATGGATGCATGGATGGGGAAACGAAGGAAATGAAACCAATGTGTTAAAGCTTGATCATCATGAGGAGCAAAGACTTGAGGGAGAGACTAAGATGGGACATGGGAGATGGGATTAAACCTCAAGGAGGTTTCCTACATACATTGATCAAAATGGGAAAATATCAAAGTCTCTATAGTTTAGTAATGGGGCACATAATCGGGGCATACAAAAAGGAAAAAAACCTGAAGACATGTCAAGGAACATGTGTGGTAAGCATCCCATCATAAGAGGGAAACTCTTGGTTGGAAGAGTATAGGTTGATTGTGGGGCTTACACATGTTTAGCTACATGGGAAGTGGTATGGAACCAATGAGGGGGAGGAACAAGGATGTGGGTCCCAACAAATGGGATTCCGAAGTTTTCCAGTTTTTGGGGTTGAACCGCACAGAGGCCTCCTACTTACCCTATCCCGGAGATAGGGATAAAACCCCATGTAGTTTTCAATTACACATTTTAACGTCATGCCGAACGAAATGGGGAATATAGTTATTATTATGTGGGATGAGGGTGAACTGGTGTGAAGTGTTCGAGGCCGGTAAGTGATGGGATTGAACCTCAAAAAGGCTTCCTACATACCTTTCTTGAAAATGGGAAGGGATCAAAATCCACATAGTTCAGTCAAGAGGGGAATGGGGAATACATGCTATGGTGGCCTATAGAGTATGTCTTGATCAACTCTTACTCTAAACCCACATGAGTCATGCTTGGTTTGAGTAACAAATAGAAACAAAAGACGTGAGGTTCTCATCATGAAAGGTGCATCCCTGATAATTGGAGAAGGGATTATTCTTTGTTAGTGGCCCATGAAAAGAATATTTGTAATTACTCCCAGAGGGAATCCTGGGGAGGATGTCCATATGTACGAGGATGATATGGTCATCGTACCAGGATCACCCAATCCAGTTGGGTCAGGTCCTACGTAGACGCTATCAGGTGTTCAAATGGTGACAAATCCAGTTGGGGAGGGGGAGTGAGGGGGTGCTAGTGACCATCCCCATCATGGTCCTTTCGAGGCTTGTCAGTTATGTGGTGTTCACAGTTTAATGTCATGTGTTGAGGACCTGGGGTTTCATGGATGTTTAACATATTGTAGCACAGATGATGAGGATTCAATCCTCACCACTAGGAATTACACAACTAGTGTGCTTTAACCCATGGTGAAGGGAGGGCGCCATAAATTCCATAAATTAATGGGGTTGTGGAGTGATCCATTGAAGGATACACATTAGCATGTCTATACGAAGAAACAATAGTCATTATCATGCCTATGAAAAGAAGAACGAGGAAGGAAAGAAAACATGAATCACCACATGGGGAACTGTGAAATCACTACATAATTTCTTCGAGGGCTACATAGAATAAGGGTTTGTAAATAAGAAGGACACATAGAGAGGTACTTTTTGAATCTATGGTGCTTTGAAAAGTGAAGGGGCTTCGTAAATGAGGCTAATTTACGAAGCATTGTGACCGAGTCTAGGTGTGGTGACTACATGTTCTTGGAGGGTGTTCCATAAAGACCAGTGTAAATAAAGAGGTCTCATTCTGTTGTGATGGAAAAAGTATTAAAGAAGGGAATCCCCACTTGAAGTAGAGGTAAAATGGAGTAAGGGGAAATCAGTTTCGCAAAGCTCAAGTACCTCAGATGATTCGTTTTCTCAATGAATCGTAGAGTAGAAGATGTTTTGAGATTTAAGAATTCAGAAGGCGAATGGTTAGGGTGTCCCCACTTTGGAGTGATGGGAGTTGGGAATTTATAGGCACTAAATGAGTGTGAGGTACTGAGGGCGCACTATAAAGTAATTCATGATTCATTATTGGAGGTCAATCTATAATGTTTCTTAGAGTCGCAGAGGAGCTCGTCACACCCTCTATGGATAATATATTGCCTCATAACCCCTTTAAATTATTCATACATGCAGAGGATTCGTTCACATCTTTCGTGTCGGTCATAGAGGCATTATCTATGAAAATTCGTGGATTTGAGGAACTAGATTCATTGTAGAGGATATTCATACGGTAGCCCCTTTTTGAAAATTTTTCTTTTTCCTTTGCAAATTTATTCCTTTTCTATCATTTTAGTGCCTAAAAATTCCCCCCAAAGAATGGGAGATGAGAAGAAAATGAGTTTCAGATTCTAAGGGTAGGTCACCAAAATTAGGTAGATCATGATGCAGAGTCATGATACAGGTAGGCAAATCACAAGTTGAGAACGTCCTGGAGCTCTCTACTGCTGAGGGAACCACGAATATTGGGGGCTCATTGCCTATAAATAGAGTGTAATGGCCCCTATTTTGTCCACATATCTCCTTGAGAACTCAGGTTTTTACCTCTAAATTCTTGAATCCCCAACACTCTATGGATGATACTTGTGAGTCTTTAGGCTCTGTGATCTCGTTTGGATCTACTCCATGCAATGAGTCCTTAGGCTCTGCGACTGTGTGCTCCACAAGACTAAATTTTGTGAACACACTCTCCAGGGTAGTGCTGCGACCATTCACTATAACCATTCTCTATGATTGAGCCCCGCAATCAAGCTCTGCAATCTAGAAATGAAAATACCAATGTCTTTGGGATAGAATGACCATCTCAATAGATGCTCAGGAGGTCATAACAGATGCTTCTAGAACGAAAGAGATGGTGGAAAATATAGGAATCATAAAATATGTGTGAAGACATTATGATCACAAGTCACTGGTTGAATTACTATTAGAAGGGAAAAATAACTACACCATCTTCAAGATACTGCCACTGTATGGATTTGTTCTGAGGGATGACGTTCTCATCCCTGAAACATGTAGGGATAAACCGGGTTATTTATTCAAGAGTACGCCATGCCAGAGCTAGCGGTTTAGGACTAACAACGGTAATACATGGGAAGACCACATGCCTATCAATGCTGACTGTATGTACATCCATGTCTATAATTTTGAAGGAAAGGCACTGCATCCATAGGTATCTCCCCTCAATATGAAACCATCCTCAAGGAAGATTTCAGGATCCTGAAGAAGGGGTGGACCAATTATTGGTACATGTTCCAGGGCAGCAACATTATGGACGACTGGGCCTAGGCCTATTGTGTTTGTGCATCCTGTAAGGAATTCATCATAGATATGAAGTGGGTAGACCTATATGAAGCAATATGGGCTTTCCAAATCCATATAAACCAACCAAAACACATGATGCTAGAGTTTCTAACAAGGTGTTCATAGAGGACCAACACTTTCCATCTTTATCACAGGTAGGTTGACATGGGCCTCCAAAATCACTATCAGATCTCATACATTCCCATTATAGGGGTGATGTACGATAAGTTCCTCCCCCATGAACACATGGGAGGATCCGGAGTTGATGTCTTGGATAGAGAAGGCACATATGGACTTGGTGTCTGGTGGTGAAAATCATTCAGTGAGGGACGTCCATTTCAGGATGTGGTTTGGATGCCTCATAAACCTTCCACAAAATCATGCCACTAAAGGGGATGAGGCACCTAAGAAGCTACCAGTATGAACACATACCAATCTAAAGGTAGCTTAGTGAAGCAATGAAAATTCCTAGTAGCGAATTATATAGGATATCCAGTGGATTCTATGGGGGTACAATGTCAGAACCGAGCAACAACTGGTGGTTTGGCTTTCTAGATTTATCTTTGCACTGATTTGCGGTTGGATGCTTCCAGTCAGGGATATGAACATGGGAATACCACAAAACAAATTTCTTATGGTACCCATTCTAGAATTGGGGGGATGTGTTAACCATGGGATGCTTGTGCTGGGAAAGTTATACAAGATGTTTTGGCACATCAGCGAGGTAAGAATCCACAATGGGTGTGTACACCACTCCATTTTTTGTATGGATATATAGTATCATATGTGGGCATCTAAGAATATTTGAACCCTATTTCTCCCTCGATTCAGACTTCTAACCAGACATCCTGAATGAAGCAGGGAGCTTTCTGGCCAATCTTACTCCACCACTGGTGCCGAACAGAGACGAGAAGGTGGATGAATTCAACTTCCATCCATTTTCGCTACTAACTGGGGTATTCAATGACGATAGCCAGGGAATTGAAGATAATTGGTCTTATATCCCAGTATTTTGAGGTGGAGTTCTAGTGGAACAAGTCGACCACGATCCCATATTTAATCCAAATACTCCTCACTTTTTTGCGAGGCTATTCCGGTGCATACAGAGATTGAACACTAACTTCTACCTAGGGGTATTCCATGAGGATCATTCAAGTGTGATGAGGCATATGTGTCTCATGTTTACGTAGGAGGATGAAAAAATGTACAATGAACTTCCTCCACCCATAGATATCTACGGGATAGTCAAGGAATATTCCAAAATATGGGAGGTATCCTACCCTAGAGAAATGTTGAAGTGATGAACCATTCATTCTAGTTATGTGGTGCCTCCTAAACCTTGAGGCTGAGGTTGGAAAATGGAAAGAACATGCCATGATGGTGGGGATATGGTAGTGAAAAGTAAAACAACTCAAGGGCCTTAAATGAGAAAGAGGAAAGTGGAAATGGTAGACCCAAAAATCCTACCTGAGTGGAGTTAGTAGGTAGGTAGGCCACCAAGGGGGACCATTAGATATCCACTCAATCTCTTAGGAAACGATTATTCCACATAGACATGTCTGAGGATGCTATTTTTGAAAAGGTGTGAGGCACCTAGGATGTCGACAAAAAATTTCCCAATACTTACCATATGTGGGACTACCTAAACCCTCTTGGGATGGATATGTTAGAGATCATCCATTCCAAGGAAGGATATCCGGTGTCTCGGGTTGAAGGGGAGAAACACATCACCGAGTTGGATAACTTCGTGCATTCTTAGGGTACTCCACATCAAATGAAAGAATAGGTGAATTTAATACTTGATCAAAAACTCCTACCCCAACCATCTTCCACTAAGCTATGGGATTGTTTCCCTTTGCTTGAAGAATTTGATGGGTTGATCTCAGTAGAAGTGGCTAACATAGGGATCTCTTTGCAAAAAGGTGAGGTTATGGCATCTGAGTTAGAAAAGTTTGCTGAGAAACTTGATGTAAGATTCAAAACATAAGGCCATGACACTTAATAAAGTAATTTAAGATTTCTATACTTAATATTTGTTCTATACAAGATAACCATATATGAAAAATCCATTTCCGAATGACAGTGGATGTAGCATCGGGTTCTATGCGTAGGATGATGGTGAGCGCATAATCTAGCAGAATTGCAATAATGAAGGTGACCCTTACAAAACCTTCAGATCTTCCAACCATTTATAGGGGACATGTCCTAGGGTTACGACCACAACTACTAGAGGGAGAGACCCATTATTTGATCTTTGTATTCCATTTCACTCATAGAATCCATAACTTTTTTCTGTCAAACCAAGCCAATGTACCTTTTCATATTTCTATCTGATGAGTTCTTCAAATGTTGTGGGCTATACTGGGGAAGATGGCTAGGGATCTTGGAACCCCTCCCATGATGGGAAAAATGATTTTAATGTAATTGGATTCCCAAGATAAACAAATCACGATAGATATTGCCATGGGTAGGGTGACTGGCGAGATGCCAGAGGTAGATCCTACTGACGAATTCCTAGAGGCGTTCCATGAATATGAACCTACTGACCCATAAAAGATGGATGAGACCAAATCTGGTGAGGAGGACAACACTGTTATCCATATCAAGTCATGGAAACTAATCAAGCACTTTATCAAGGACACCCCACAAGCAGAGTGGGTAAACGAGATAGGGAGACTTCCTCCCTGGCAACATAAACTATGTGCTGGAGAGGTGGATTCCCAATGCACCCATTTTCTCATTCGAGATTACATGGTGGAGAATATACGAGAATATGATGGTGACCTTGGTTTTGGCTGTCAATAGAGGATGTCTATAAACACCAAGATTCTTCAAGAGGATGAGTAAGAGATCCAACGCATGATGGTGCCAGTGAATGACCACTCTTCTTTCATCAATACACAATCTAAAATCATATTGTGATTGAAATAAATGTTAATAGAGGCCAAGGATTAGATTAAATTAGTAGATGAATAAATAGTTGACATCCAAGATGATGAGGATCATGAAAAAATAGGAATGATGAAAAGTACCCCAAAGCCAGTGCATAAGAGAGGGATCTTAGAAGGCAAAAACAAAACTTGGAGGCCAGAATCAAGAGAGTGGTGGAGCTAAGATTCTCCATTGAAGAGGTAAATCCATCTATCATAGGGGTTAACCCACAGAGGATATAATTCGAACGAACTCACAAACCTATTTTCATTATTGATTTTTTATTTTGCTGGCAAGCATGAGTCTCATTATCTACTTTTATAACTACATCTCAATCGTATCTGTGAAATAACCAGCAATCAATCACTAAGATCATGTGGGTCATGCCCAGTGTGGGAAAAAGGGTATGACCATGTAATTATTCACCTTGAATATGAGAGTGCCAACCAATCACTTGAAATATGGGGTCTGAATGACTACTCCGTGTTTTCGGTAGGAAGGAGTGGTGGTCTTAGTTACAGAATATGGTTATCAAAATATCCAAACTTCTCTCTCCCAACATGCGCTAGCGTGATATTTCCAGGGGTGTTCGAATAAACACAAACAAAGGGGAATGACAATTGTGAATCACGATACCCACAATTCGGAACTCAGTGAGGGCGGCATAATGATAGAGGATAAATGTTGACCAAATTTCAAAACACAACATTCTCATCGCATTAACCTGAAATGGGAATATGAAAACGGGGGCCAAACACTGGCCATATTCAAAAATACAAGGCAAAAATAAAAGTGTCATTAGATGTCTTCCAAAAAATTGACCTAGTATGGTTTGATAGCCTTGAGGGAAATCATTCGTACCATTAGGGGGTTCCTTCAAATGTGAAATGGAATGAAAATCCGAAATAGAGGGCATGAAATGCGTAGTGATGGAATGATGGGTTGTTCAAATAAAGTCCAAAACTCATGAAACTACACCACCATGACAATAGAGGATTGGGTGGGTGTGCCAATCTAAATAAGGATCAATCCTATTTATATATGGGACCTCTATGTAGAGGACCTATAATACCTTTCAGTTTTATGTCATGAAAATGAATATGATATACACTCAATTTTAATGTTATACGTTGAGGACGATGCAAGAAATAGATTAACTTCATATGATCAGCATGTTGCAAATAGTTTGAGGTCATACCACTTGGACCCTGGCCAAGAGTTTAAAGCTATGTTACATGGACTGGGGATTCCTAATTTTGGGTCATATAGTTTGTATAGTAATTAGGGGTGGAGAGCCGTAAGGGTTAATGAACTTGTGGTTGGGCCTGAGGCGAGATGCCCGAGTTTCTGTACATATCTTATGAGGGATGGAATCATAACTAACATAGTTCTTGAGGATGGTATTGAAGATGGGAAATAAAAAAAGATGTGATATCCTCTCAGGTGAGGAAAATCATTACTATTATGTAGTTCAATGTCATGTGAACAAGTACACTGGAATTATTAGTTTAAAGGTCGTAGTGTTCGGACCAAAATGAGAAGATTACTGAAACAAAAATATGTGGTGTGGTGCCATGAAGCAACCCAATGCGAATGAGGAAAATGTAGTCTTCACCGCATCCCAAATTTCTTTGAGAATGCACATAGTTTAAATTCATGAATCTTGGACTAGGGGACCGAAGGTCCAAGTTTAAGGTCATAGAGTTCAGACCAAAAGTAAGTATGAATCTTCCATGCAGGCACGGACCCTACCCAAATCTTGAAGCCCACATGATCCATGATAATTTTGGGAAACAAGGTCGGAAAAGGTTTTTACAACACATGGAAGAACATGGTACGAGATGAAGGTGTGAAATCAAAGATGATCCCATGACACTAGTGCGTCCTCTAAGCACGCGGAGGTGCACAGAGGGATAACACTGACTGTGTGGAAGTTCTGTTTGAACATGATGAGAATGAAAGATATATCAATCAAAGAACCAATATTCATGTGTAATAGGGTTGGTGTAATGATGTAAGATAACTGTTGATTGTATTCAAAGAACAATATCCATATCATTTGACCTGGGATGGGAAAAACAAGCGAGGGTAGATTGTTGACCATATTTTTGATACGTGACCTATTTCAAATTTTGTTCAAGATCTTTCGGGATATTGGCCCAAAAAGGTATGTGAGCATATGTTTGAGCATCCATGCAACCTAGGGGTCCTTTTGGATGTGAGAGATGATAGATACCCAAACACAAAGATGGATGAAAAATGGAAATGGTATGATAGAATCTCTATATAGGAGCCACCACTCTTGGTACTAACCCACATTGCCTCTAAGAATGTTGATAAGGCGAGGTAGAGGTCTAAGGGATTAACTAGGGATAAACGAATCAAGGAGACAAGAAGAAGAAGAAAGGGGTACAATGGGTTAGTGAAGCTGTGGCTGGAGTCTAGGAGAAATTCCGGGCTGTTCAAATGTATCCCATAAGGATGGAAATCAAGCCTTATGTAGTTCTAGAATCCCATGAATTTTAATACCATACGTTAAAGATGTATATGAAAAGAATGTATCAAAAATGGAATTATTATTGAATGAAAAAATTATACCGATGTGAATGGGAAAAAAGATGTCTCCACCACACCAAACACTCCTAATATGAGTCTTGGGCCATAGGGGCCAAAACAAAGGGATTTCAGCAACATGTTGTGCAGTTTAAGTCATGCTGGACAAAGGGGTGATTAATTTTTAATGACATGAAAAAGGACCAAAAATTATTTTCCATTCAATTTCGTGAAAGAATGAAAAAATAGTTTAATGTCATGTAGGACGGGTGAAATATTATTTTAATGTTATAGAAGGTTTTCCATAGGATGAGGCAAAAAATGATGAAAAGGTTGAGGAACATAGGGATGGACCCACAGAAGAAATGTTTGGGAATTCCTATGTATCCCATAATGATGGGAATCATTCCGTACATAGTCCTAGATATTCCATGGAGTTAACTTCATGAAATAAAGATGAATATTAAAGGGAAAATCACATAAGGGGGAGTACATGACACGACTATTATGGACACAAGAAGTCCACACTCCACACCATGTGATCCTATAAGAATCATGGACGAGGGGTTAAATGAAAGATATAATTTTTGGAGCCTGGGATGGACCTGGGGACTAGATCCCCAGACATTCCTACATATCCTGTGATGGATGGAATGAATACACACATAGTTTTAGACTTCCATGCAGTTTAACATCATATGGTAAGGATGCACGCGAAAGAATGAGTTTATAAAGGGAATGTTAATGGGGTGATTAAAGAAAAGATGACATGAACGAGGATATGAGATGTCCACACCACACTGTGCACAATCCAAAGGGGTAACCTTAGTCCAAGGTGCCTGTAGAGATCAAGGGATATGGGACTAGACCCAAAGAAAACATGTCTGGGAATTCCAATATATCCCATAATTATGTTAATAAAACAACATGTAGTTCTAAAATTTCATTATGTTTAACATTATGCGGTATATGCACATGCTATCTTAGTTTAAAGTTTTAGATCTTGGACTATAAATTCCCAGTTTAATGTTGTGTGCGTGTGATAGAAGGGAAGAAAAAGGCGAGTCACCACGCTTGATATTTGGGTGACCATGGGGATGACGATAACGATATTGGATAACTGTTGACCATGTTTTCAACACAGTATCCATATCATGTGACCTAGGATTGGAACAAACAATGGAGCATCAACCACTGACCATATTAACAATTTGGGACTTGTTTCAAATTGTTGTTCAAGATCCACGAAAACATTGGCCCAAAATGGTATGCGAGCCAAAGAGGCATGAGAAAAGGCCAATAAGGGGGTCCTTTAATATGTGAATAATGATGAAGGACCAAACAAAGTGGTGCATGAAGCATGGTGGTACCCATTTAGTTTAACGTATTTAAGTAAGGATGTAGGAGATCTTATTTTAAGGTCGTAGAGCTTAGACCATAAGGTGTATTCGCCGTTTGTAGTTTATCATCATGCATGATGATGAGGATATTAGTTTAAGGTTATAGAGCTCAGGCCATTTACAGTTTATCATCATGTAAGATTAAAGGGATAATAGTTTAAGGTCATATATCTCAGACCATTTGCAGTTTACCATCATGAAGGATGACAGGCATCTTAGTTTAAGGTCGTAGAGCTCAGACCATTTGTAGTTTATCATCATGAAAGAAGAAAGGTATCTTAGTATAAGGTCGTAGAGCTCAAACTATTTAAGGTTTATCATCATTCCAGATGAAAGAAATTTTATTTTAAGATCATATAGCTTAGAACATTTGTAGTCTATCATAATGTAGGATGAAAGGGATCTTCGTTTATGTTCATAGATCTCAGACCATTTTTAGTTTATCATAATGAAGGACGAAAGTGTTCTTAGTTTATGGTTATAGAGCTCGGACCATTTCGGACTTATCTTCATGTAGGATGAAAGAGATATTAGATTAAGGTCATAGAGCTTGGAACATTTATATTTTGTTATCATGAAGAATGAAAGATATATCAGTTTAAGGCCATAGGGCTTAGACCATTTGCTATGTATCATCATGTAGGATGAAATGCATCATTGTTTAAGGTTATAGAGCTCATTCCATTTGATGTCTATCTTCATGCTGGAAAAAGGGATCTTCGTTTAATGTCATAGATCTCAAACCATTTATAGTTATTTGTCATCCATGATGAAAGGACCCCTCATGAGAAGTAATTCTTGAGGAATCTGGCATTGGTGGTAGGACTAATGTGCTCATCATCCATAGTGACAAGAGAGTATTCATCATTGAGGTAAACCTTGTGAATGATTTAAGGTCCCTCAGATTTATGCTCCAGTTTGGGTGGCTTCTTGCTGGGTATCATTGGCATTGTTAGGGACAATACCATGTCACATTTTAGGAATGAATGGATAAGAACATTCTTATTGAAACATCTTTCTATCTTTTGCTGATTTCTCTCCATATTGTGTAGGTCATGAAGCATGTTCCCATTGAGGGTTTCCAGTTCATCCAAACAGACTTCTTCTATCTTATATAACATCTTCTTATCATAGAAGGCTGTGTAGAGTGATGGCAACTAAATCTCAATGGGAAAGACTTACTATATTCTGTATACTAAGGAATATGGCGTCACATGGGTGGAATAATGACTTGTTGTCTGATAATCCTATAGAGTTTTATAAATCTTTTCTGTCCAACTCTTCTTGTTATGACCAATTATATTCTAAAATATGTTAGAGAGGGTTTTTTAGATCACCTCAATATACCCATTATCTTTTGCATGATTTAAATAGGTATGATTAGAATGGATATTTTACTTGGCATATAATTTATTTATCATGACTACCTGGAAGTAGGTGTTGTTATCGGTGAAGATAGTTTGAGGGACTCTGAATCGGTGGATGATACTGGAGATCATGAAATCAATTATAGAAGGGTACATGAATTCCTTGAGAGAAATTGGATCTTCCCACATGGAAAAGAAATATGTAGATGTCAGGATTAACCTACATTGGTGAGCTTTTTATAGTGGATACGGTCTCGTTACATCAAGTCCCTAGACCACAGAGGGCCAAGAGTACATTATCGTGTGGAGAGGCTCCAGTGTTCGATGAAGAAAATTAGCATGGATATGGAATTTTTCACACCTTTTGGAAAACTGAATATAGTCATGGACCATGGTGGGCCAGATGTATCTCAGTCTTCAGATATTATGAGAGATTTTCAACCCTACCTGATGAGATCCACAAGAATTGGCATGAACTTCCTATATAATCTGTGGAATCTCATCTCCTTGAATACAACATAGGATAATCCCATCAAAACCACATCTGTATAGGATCTTTTAAAGAATATGACTACTCTAGAGGAAGAAATACACTACATACCAATGGACTCGCTCAAATTTTGTTCGATATGTAGGGACATTATTGTATTGGAGGTACTTGATAAAGGGATTTGTCCAACAAAGGGTCCCTTCCAATACTGTAGAAGGGGGACATGGTCCCTATGTGGATGTGTCAGTGGTGATATGAAATACCAGTTGGCTATCATAATCTTCTAGAATGATAGGAGAAATTACTATTCGATGTGCCACATGGATAATCAAATCATCTTAATAGGCTCTGTAAGAAATGTGGAAAGGCTGGCCAAGGCATCAGCTCGACCATTCTGTGACCAAGGGACAAGAGTAACTTCTGTCTAGAAAGGGAACTGAGCCATTAGCTAGTGAGTGAAACCAAAAAAGGGGACACACTCTGGTTTACTAATGACGTAGTCACCATTGGTCTACTTGATAATCAGTTCGGAGTCCCCTTTCACAAGAAGGCGGAGAACATCAATCTCAAGGTCCAGATCAAGACAAGTGGTGAGGGATTTAAAATAAACCTCATTGTTGGTGCACCCTTATGAAAAAAAGAATTAATAGGGCATGATGTCTTGTACATGCATGGTGAAAACAATATACATGCCCACTCTGTTATTTCTGGGATCAATGAGTCTCCTTCTGATAGGGCTTCGCAAAGCACCATCGAAGTAAATCTTCCAACATGGCATGGATTTATCCACCTAGAGGATTTCTTCATCTGAAAAATCATAATATAGGGATTTTTATATGGGATGGATGGGTGGAAAAAAATTATTCTAGTATCTAACCCTTCCCACCATTTTCCAAAATAAACCTAATTCAAAACTGTTCAAGGATCACCACCCACTGAGTGATATGACCTGTCAACTTGGGGTGGTTCATAATATAATTTAGTGGATCCACACAAGACACTAGTTTTATCTCATGGTGCTATAAGTAATGTCACAACTTTTGGACCGCGAATACTAGCGCAAGGTAGCTCCTCTCGATAGAGGAATATCTGGTCTCTCTATCATGGAGCATACGAATTAGATAGTATAAACTTTTCCTTATCCCCTTATTGTTCTTCTTGGAAGGAAGTGACCTGAGGGATAGTTCTAGGGAAGTCATATAATGGACTAGAATATTTTTAGAGATAGGTGGAATCATGATCAGAGGCTGTAGTAGATTATTCATGATCTCTTCAAAAGTTACCTAACACTCTTCATCCCACTTGTAGTCGGAACCTCTCCTCATGAGCTAGGAAAAGGTCTTACACTTGACATAATGATTCATGATGAATCATAATATGTAGTCTAGGTGGCCTTGAAAACCATAGAGCTACCAAATATTTCTTGTAGGAGGCATCTAAATAATGGCCCCGATCTTTTATGGATTAATCTCGATGCCTCTACATCTAACGACAATGTTGAGAAACTTTATAGAGGTAACCTCAAAGGAATACTTCAAGGGGATCATCATTTGGTGATGGGAGAGGACTAAGCCAAACAATTTCTAAAGATCTCTGATATGGTTCTAAAGTTTGTGGGATTTGACCACAAAATCATCAATGTAGCATTGCACAAATGTTCTAAGGATTGGATTCCATAAACATTATAAGGAATTCATATAGGTGGCACCTTCATTATTTAGACCAAAAGGAATTACTTGGTAGCAAAAGGTACCTTGTGGTTCTCTAAAGGTAGTAGAATCTTCCTCCTCGAGAGACATTTAGATTTTATTATATCCAGAATACCCATCCATGAATTATAGAGTTTTAAATCCATTAGTAATGTTGATCAATAACTCTATTTCAGGAAAGGGGAAATTGTCCATTGGGAAATGACTGTTGAGATCCTAGAAGTCGATGCAGACACAAATATGTATGTTATTCGTTACGATGGGAACAATGTTTCTTATCCATTTTGGGTACTGGAATTATTTTACGAAGTAGGATTTAATAATATTATCATCATCAACCTCGACCATGGAACCATGAGAAGGGTGCATCATTTTGGGAGGCTATTTGAACCCGTGATGGTTCGTCAGGAGACCAAGGTGGTGGATAACAACATGAGGATCAAGTCCTAAAATCTCATCATAGCTTCAGGTGAACACAAAATGTTATTGCCTCAAGAAATACCTATACTGCTATTGCTCTTATGTAGGAATAACCGTGCTTATCAGTGTCGGTTTCAGATTTGTCTCGGTACTGAGGTTAACCTATACCAACTCATCAATGGTGGAGGAGACACCTTCCTCGAACACTGGAGGACAATCTTCCAAAATATATTCATCTTCTATAGTGAGATGATAATTGGAAGGGGGTAATTATTCTGAATTGGATGATCCTAATGTAATGTTGGTACCGGCCTGAGCAGCAGTGGAGTCCTCCTTAGGGGACCCCTATGCTATTGAAACATTGGAAACAAAATTTTTTGATCTGATCCCATCATGCCTTTGACCAAATGGGCCACACTTGATAATACCAAAGTAGTAGTGGCATGTCATCTTGAGTTGGTTCATCCCAGACCAGCGAAACAAGAATGTGTGACGTATTTCCATTTCCATGGGGAGAACATCCTAATAACTCAAAGGGGTAAGGGTCTTTGGGATTAATCGAGCATAATTCATGTAGGAGTATGAAGTGATCTTTCAAATCCCCTTGAAACTGGTAACATGGTATCCCATTATACCAGAAATGAAGAAGCAATGTCTCATGTTTAGGGTTGTGTCCTCCAATCATTGAATTGGGAAAATTTAGGCATCTTCCAGGTATTTCCATGGGTCCTCTACAATGGTAGTATGCCAAACCACATTGGCCGAAATCTTCTTGTTCATTCTATTATAGTAGTCGACATTGGGGTAGTGGGATTCACAAATGGAAAAGGGAGACACACCACCTTGGAGAACACCCACTCAACCATTATGGGAGTACATGAGGAATTGGTGATATGAGGAGGGGACCACCGTGTTTACATGGACATATGGGCTAACCGTCAGTGCATTATAGGTGGTGTCCTATGAGACAAACATAAACTCTAAGCTAGAAACAAGGAAACTGAAATGGGTCTTCAAGTGGATCATTCCAACTGGTGTTTGCTCCATCCGGTCATAACCTTTAATCTTTAAGTTAGAGGGACTGAAATCTTTTTTAGATTGTCCCATATTTCTTGGCATTAGGGTTGGGATGAGATTGATCCTGGAGCCCATGTCAATAAGAAAATTATGGACATCTATGACATTGAATTGACCAGTGATATACAGTTGGAAGATGTTACCCTATACAGGTTAACCTTTATCTACTCTACAGAATGAAATGATGGGAATAGATTTGGCTTGCTCTAATTCCTTAGCCTGGAAGGCTTCTACAGCGGCTACCTCTATTTCAAACTGGAGGGGGCTTTTTAAAGCCTCTACAAGGGCATCATGGATTTCAATAGATATACGGAGATCCTCAAGGGTCAAGATCCTTGTAGTAATGATGGAAATGTGTATAAGATCGTCATACTTTAGTGAGAGGTGCACACTTATACCGATAAGGGTGTAACTCCATGTTAGGCGGTATAGTGGATGTCGTAGGTTTAACTAGATGACCTTGGATTATGATGGGGATATCTTGCTGGTCACTTAGAAAACCGCATAGAGAGACCACCAGGTGATAGTAAGATTACTGAGGTATGTCCATGAGTAAACACAGGTGATCATAGTGTGGTCGTGGTGGCTCTTCCGAATCATGAAATATGAAGGATGATGGGGGTGAATCTTACAAAACGGGATGAGAAGGTTGCACATACTGAGATCTACACTGGGCTTGATCTCTAGTCTAGGTGGTGTGCATGGAGTGGCTAGATGGACTGGATAATGCATTGAAATTATTCAAATACCCATGGATTTGTCAACACTACTGTGGACTGGGAACATTAGGATGATCTGGATGTCACTCTTCTTTATCAAGAACTATGTAGGGGCCCACCAGTTTTGTGGTATTAACTGAGGAATACTCTTGACCATCACTGAAATATTCCTCTATTGTTGGGAGGATTCTAGAGGAAATCCCCATCCCTGGGTTCATGAATTATCCAATAGTATGAGATGACTTTCTTACCAGCAGGGGGATTTTCTTTCCCATGCATCATCGATGCTTGGTCTCTTGAGAGGGAGAAGGTGACGATATTGTTGTATAGATAGTAGCTAGAGGCAACACGACAGATTCATATGGATTGGGATGATTTAAACATGCAAAGAAAATACCATGGGAATGGGGGAATGCCATGCGCGCTATCCAGTTGTCATATTTTTCAGACCCCATGCTATAAGCCTGCATCCATTCATCATCGATGTCTCTATCAGGCATTATGAACACACACGACACTTGTGTCAGGGCTAAACAAGATCTGACTATGTTGTTATCAACCTGGTCTTGGAGCAATTATATGAAAAAATAACACTGCTTGACAATGTGCCCAAGGATTCTGTGATATGGGAAGTAATTATGGCGATCAGTGAGATCTTCCTCCTTAGGCCTCATGGATTCTGGTAACCGTAGGATTCCTTGATCCATTGAATTCGGTAAATAGTTGGGGAACTGAGCCACATTGAATGAGTAGGTCAAATTTCCTCAATCCATGAAAAGAGATCTATGAGCATGGCCTTGATGAGAGTCTAGAAGTGCCTAATGAGGAGGTGGAAGATGGTTGAGTCGCCTAAGTGGCAGTGGTGTGTTACACGGCTGCACCTTCCAATTCTGAGGTGGGTGATTTTGAGCCGTAGGATGAGCCTGAGGTGGTGGAAATCAACAATGATAAGAAGGTGGCTCTTCCAGTAAAAATTCAAGATGTTTTTGGGGATTCTATATGTGAAACAACAGTGGTCTCGGCCTTAGAGACTCATCTTGTGGCAGCTGCGGTAGGTAATGGATGGGCCTACATGTATTGCTTCAAGGATTCAACGTGATTGGAAAGGAGTTCATTAAAAATCTTCTTCTTTTCAGTGTGATGCTAATGCAACACATCTTTTTCAGGATCATCCTCCATATTATGCATTGAGCTAGATGGGTCAGGAGGTTTGATGGTCCCAGCTAGCTCTAAACCGTTGTTGGCATCTTGACTAAGAGGTAACGACTCAGATGGTGTAGGAAGTCCAACCATCTACCTTTGGTGGGAAGTGCAGAAACCTTAAGGGTCTTCCAAATGTTTTTCTTCCCAAGTGAGTTTTTCCTCTTCTCTATCTCCTATGATGGTTCCCCTTTTAGGTATATCTCAGAAATGACCATGTTTAATGTGAAAACACCCAACTTCATATCCTTGATATCACCGGGCGAACTAGGTTGGTGCAGGATAGGAATGACATGTAGGGAAACATACTGCCCCCATCCCCAAATCTGGACATGTGGGGAATCCCCCTTAATAACTGCACAGAGAACTTTAAATCTCTAAACACATCACTACTAGAGGGTTCGATGATAAACAAGCAATGCAGGGAGATGCGAATCAGGGAGTGAAACCAACTCAACTAAGCAGAACTTCTGGCCAATTTCGTTGAAGTGTTACATGCTTTTGGGGAAACCTAACAGTACATGATGGATATGGAAACATGTCATCCCTATGGTTTAGCAGAAGAACATAACCTCATACTGGGTGAGGGACACTAGAGTATTAATGTTTGCAGTTGAGATTGGCTAGAAAATCTTGGGGAGATGGTCTTCAATCAGAATATATCACAAACTTATCCAATCATACTTAGGATAAGGACTTTGGTTTCCCCATCCATCGACCAGGGGTGGTTGTGGGATTGGTAGTAGTACCTACATAGACCATTCTGATGGTGGGTTGGTCAGTGAAAAGTATGGTGCATGAGAAAACAAACCACTGAATCTTCGGCTACTTCTTAGGAACTATCCTGACTCCATCACCACATCCTTGTAGGAAAGTGTAATGAACTAATGTTTTATCAATTAAATTCCCTTATTATAATTATTACTTATAGTATAATACCATTAGGAAGAAAAATGAAATATTCTAATACTAAATACTATGTGATCATTAAACTTAAATTTTCCACATCTATATTTTGAATTTAAAATATCTGACGTACACAGTTGTGATCAGTAAGATGTTTGGAGTTTGATAGAAAAAACAGTATTTTTGATGAATAGTAATGTAATGACCCGCCAATTCTCATTGGCGTGAGAGTAAAACAAGTCATTACTAGGCCTTAAGTGACATCCCCAAGATGCCAAATGCTGGAAAAAAATTCCAAAGGGTTTCAAATACAAGTGGTGGAAAATTTACCCTTAAATAAATAAATCCATAAACCAACCAACCATAACCAAACATATACTATATGATGCATGAACAAAAGAAAGACAATCAAACAACTTCATTTATATCAACCACCTCAGAGTAAACAACAGCGGAAGACTAAACGAAGAAACATGTGCACATCAGATAGACAACTCAAGACTCCCAAGAGACACCAAAGCTCCGTGCTCCACCCGCTCTGAGCTCCACAACATCTCCCCAGCATCACCATGAGCCACTAACAATAAGATTCATTACCTTTACCCGTGTCCCAGAATATGACATCTACAAAATAACCAAGGTTCCAAAGCAGGGGTGAGTATAAAACTCAATAGGTTCTCCCCAATGACTTCCCAACTCATGCCACAAGGATAGAAGAGTTAGCCACATTTATATAATACAATTTATATAGAAAAACTTACCAAAATAGTTTATAACCAAATATATAAAAGTTTCCAAACCATTTATACAAAAGCATACATGTGCAATTGAAACCAATTTTGCAGCAAGTTATTTTTCTAGAGAAAGAACTAAACAAAGCATTGAAACCATTCAACAAGATCCCTTTTTGACATACCCAACCATTACACAAACCCATGCAACCAACCATGCATGCTACCTGGAAGAGGGGGAAGACCTAGCCCTTATCCATCCTAGAAATGTTGGGGGAGACTTCTTACCATTATCCAACCCAAATGCACATGAATGTTTGAAGAGTGATAGCCCTAACCCTTATCCATCCCAACACTGATTGGGGAGACCCCTAATCATTATCCATCCTGAATGCAATATGAATGTTTGACGGGGGACATCCCTAACCCTTATCCATCCCAACACTGATGGGGGAGACTCCTTACCCGAATTTGTTTGGAATTCCATATGAACATACACAACAATATGACATTCCACCAATTCCAAAACCAACGCCTCATCCATTTCAATAAAACTCTATTTTTATTGAAAACCAATTTCTTCAAAGTCATTTCAATAATAAACCATTTTAATATAACATAATTTTTATTGAAAACCAATTTTTCATCATACCATTTAACAATTCTAGAATACCCACAATTTAAAATCATCATTTTAAATTCAAGAAGCCAAATCACATTGCACACCAAATCACAAAGATTTCACAATTTCACCAAAACCATAAATCATAACTAAATATGATTTATTCCATGATTTTCACAATCAATTTTATTAAAATAACCAAATTTGAAACTAAGCCCATAAATTCTAACAGGAGGAGTCGAGGGAGAAGCCTCCTACCTCAATGGTTTTGACAAAAACCCAAAAAATGAAGAACCCTCAAGAAAACCGGGTTGATTCTCCAAGAACCCACCTTAGATCTCTTCTCCTAGAAAGATCAAGACCAAATCATACCATATTTGGAATCCACACACTTAGATCTACCCATAACGGTCATAGATCTAAGAAACCGAGATAAGAGGAGAAGTTTATCTAAGAAGATCAAAGAAATAGATCAAGAACGAAGAATAATGATCACAAACCTCAAGAATCCGGCTTTGATTCCCCAAGAAAAGCCTTTAGATCGCCTCTGGAATAATGGGAGACCCTTCTTTGACCTTGGGAGGGGAAAAATATAGAATTATGGCCTCTTAGAAGCTTAAATGAGGAACTTAGAGGCAAAAATGAGTGAGATCCACAATTTAAGGTTCTCATATAAGTTCCTGCATGGTTAGTTCGCACAGTTTGCCAAACCGTGTGCCAAAGGTGCCTTAGCTACTGCCTCTGCCACCCCTCTCGCACGACCTCATCGCATGGTATCTCCTAACTGTACGCCAATCATAAGGAATCTACTACCTCCAGTGGCAAGGACGCACTGTTTGGCCGCATAGTTTATACAAATCGTGCGCCTCCCGTTCGACTTCCCTTTTTGTCTCAAACTTCAAACCAAGTTCTCCTGACTCTCTTATTCATCACCCTTAACTTAGAAACCATGAAAACATCAAGTAAGGGTTACATACCAGAAATTGGGGGTACTACAAGTAACCTATATTTATGAATAATAACCTACCCATATGAATAATAAATCTTCCAAAATAATGTTAACCTTACCAATGAATAATTATATAAAATTTAGACAACTTATAACTAAAACTTTGACTATAGTAAAAGTATTGATATTTTTGTAAGTCATAAATAAATAATTATAATTAATTAATTAATTTAAAAGAAAATTCATTGTCTTAAAATGTGTTCATAAATTTACAATTATATGTATTCTAGTTTTAAGATAATTTTATAAGACCTTACATAATTTTTGAAAGCATTACAAAATTAGTTTTAATTTTAAAAATTGTATTTTTCAAGTAAATTAAGATTTTAATTAAAAATTAAATTAATCAAATTTATAAAAATATTTTTAAAAATGGAAGTCATTTTTTGATTCTAAACATCTAAAAATGGTTAGGGTGAATTTTATATATTTTTATAAAATACCTGAATTTTTTATGAATAGTGAAATACCATAATTTACAAAATAAGATTAAAAAAATTATAGAGTCATGTATGATGTTCTTATGATGTAATACAAATTTATCTGGATTCACATGATAAAATTACTATATTTAGTCATGTAATACTCACAATTCCTTCTCTTGTGGAGAAATAATAAATTAATGAATTTTATATTGAGAAATCCCCTCTCCCCACCACTATAAATACCACCCTTCACACCCTCATTTCTGCACTCCTATAAAGCTTCAATACTTGCCTAAACTCTGCCCAAACATCTTACCTAGCACCTATCCCATGCCCAAGAGCTTCTTATCTCATCAAAAGACAAAGACTAGTTTATTTTAGGAGGATCTCGAGAGGAAGATTTAAGAGGTAATTCCCCTATCTCTTTTCCTTTTTTTTCCTTTCAATTTCAAATTCATTTCTTAATCTCTACCCACATATCCTCATCCAAATGGTATGGTAACTCTGGTATCTCACATATAACATAATGTTATGATAATAATGGGATAATATATCATCCAACACCATTCTCTTCTTCTTTTAATTTTATAAATGAAAATGTTGTTCGTGAGGTGTTAATTTATCACCTTCAAGAACGACATGTTCTATTTTTTCCATTTATACCTTCATATTTGGTAGTGAATCCATTTTTATGACTGAACCCGAATATGTTATACGTATTATATCCTATTTAGTTTTTTGGATATAACTTATGTAAATATTACTGAATGATTAAACAAAACAAGTTCGTTGTGGTAGAAAAACTGCTCAAATTAACCCAAACAAGCATCATTTAATTCTTAACTAATAATTCATCAAAATGGTATATAATATAATTCACTATAAGATCATTTAAACATATTAATATCATTAATAACATGAAATATCAATTCTGTATGTTTACCCATGTTCTACACAAACTTCCATTTATGAATACATGTGAAACGCTCAAGAAAACCATGAAAATGAACATCCCCGAAAAATGTTTTTAAACTCTAAAACTCATCCAAAGTCCCATAAAAGAATATAATGAAACCATAATAAACCATATTAATGTATAAAATGTTCTTTAATTTCTAATTAATGAATATAATGTCATTATACAATACATTATAGAGAAAAAAGCGTTCAGATACAAGGTAAGGGGAAATTATCGATCCCAACATTCTTTCTCCAGGTTTTACCTCTTTCACTCCATTTTGTATGGACACTCCTTAAAAATAATTTTGGCATCATTATATTACATGTTCTGGGATATACATGTTTCCACTGGAGATTATTTCAAACAAATTCTTTCCAAAATAAATATTCTTTCAAAAACACACCTTTTATTTCTTACTCAAGGTTGATGATTATTGTATCAAGTGTGTTATTCCCACTTTCTTTTGGGAACCCAATGTTTATGAATGTGTTATTTTGAGATGAAACCCATTACTTTAAATGGGTTAGTTATTTTCATTTTTGAAATATTTTTTATGTTTCATGCATGATAATGATAATGTTATGATGTTATGGGTGCACCCGGAATTATATAGTGCAATATGAATGTTTGAATGTGACAGGTGTGCCTGGAATTATACAATGATCAAATGCATTAGGTAAAGGGATGAATATCATGAGTTAAAGATTAATGATGTGTGAAGAAGTTTCTATCTTGGTTTACAACTATGTGTGGTAGTTAACCACTAAGACATGATGTTATATTTTTTATGCATTGCCACATTTCAAGTATTTTATTAATGCTTCCTATTATATTTATGATCTCATTACTATGTTATGTTTATGCTCACCCATTCTATATTGTTCTTATCTATCCTCTTACTGGGATTTTAACTCACCAATTTTTATGTATATCCTCAGGTGACAACATGTGCTAAAGAGAGGTCAAGTGCTAATAAGAAGCTACAGAAGAAGGAATTAAATAAATTTTTATGCTTGGTGTTGTAATTGTTATGTATGGTGCTAATTTTCAGAAGACACAAAACCATTGGATCCTCTATGTGTAATACTATTTTGTTTTTTATCTTTAAAATGATGTAATAGTAATATAAGAAAAGTCTAGGTCACTATAGTTGGTATCAAAAGAATGGTTAAGTTAATTTGGGAATTATGATTAGTGGACCCTAGAGAAAACCTCTAGTAAGAGACTAAGTACAAATATGCACACAAGAATATTTACATAGGGATCCTATAAGTTATTACTTTAGTGTAAATTGTACATATAAATATGTTATTCAAAACTTGTTGACTTATTTTTTGTTCTAACCTTTTATATTTTAGAAAATGGTGGGAACCTAGAGGAACTAGGCCAACAACTCGTACGAGGGCCAAAGAAACGATTGCCCGAATGACATCCCCAATGCTTTGGGTGGTGGAGTTGGAAAATTCATGGAGATACATACCCAAGTATCCAAGGTTATGAAAAATAACCATAATAATGGAGAATTACATCCTTCAACAAAGAGGGATAAACTAGATATCTAGTGTTTTATGCGGAAACGAAAACCGACGTTTAGTGGATCTTCTGATCCACTAGTTGCCGAACAGCGAGTCAAATCCATGGAAAAAATATTTTCTATGATTCACTATTTTGAGATGGAGAATGTGAAACTAGTCATTTATCTTTTATATGGAGAGTCTGATCAATGGTGTTCTTTTATTAGGAACACCTAGAAGAGTGAAGAAATTGGAGAGATGGAATGGGAAGACATTAAATTAATGTATCCTAACAAGTATTTCCCACAAACTCTTCACAAAAATATGGAGAGAGAAATCATAGAGCTCAAGAAAAAAGGAGAATCTGTCACAACCTATGAAGATAATTTCATAAGGGTTTCCAGGTACACCTCAGTTTTTGTTATAAAAAATGATAGCAAAGTTGATAGATTCTTTAGTGGATTAAAACCACACCTTCAAAAGGATCTTTCAATTCGAGACTTTGGGAGTTATGAAGAAATTGTTCGATGTGATCTCAATGAAAAGATGGTGTTTGTAAAATGTTTCCATGGCTATGGTGATAAGAAACAAAAGTAGGAGTTTCAAGCTGGTGGATCAAATAAAAAAGTTGGGAAGAAAACTGAACGAACCACATGCCAAAAAATGTGGGAAATTACATCATGAGAAATTCCTTAAAGAAATGGGGAAATGCATCAACTATGGGATAGAAGGATACCATGCTAAAGAGTGTCGAAAATATATTATAAGTAAGGATAATTTGGTGGAAGAGAGGAGGGAACCACCCATGGTTTAATGCTACAACTTTAGGGAGAAAGTGCATTATGCAAGCAAGTGTTCTAAACCTCGAGTCCTCGAGGGTAACCATCATCAGTAGCCAGCAAAGCCAATGGATCAAGGGAAGGATTATGCCATCACTACTGTAGAAGTAGAGAAAGATAATGAAGTCATACAAGGTACTCTTCCTATTCACTCTAGAATGGAAAATGTCTTATTTGATTCTGGTTCTACTCATTCCCTTATATCTTTCAAGTTTGCGGGAACTATAAAATCGAAGCCCCGAAACCTTGAAGTAGATATATCTATAAAACCACAAAGTGGTGAAATCATTGAAACCAAAGTGTTTGACTCTTACCTTGTTGTAATATGTATAAAGATCATCCCAAATAATCTCATAATACATACCTTGGTGGAATTCGATGCTATAATTGGAATGGATTACCTCTCATTATATGGAGAACATATCAAATGTCGAGAAAAAGAAATATATTTTCATATTCTAAACCATCCCTTGATCCTATAAAAATTCAAGGACAATCATGAATATCCATTGAAAATTCCTTTAATAATGTGGGTGTTGATTCCCCATGCAGAACAATACATCTCCCAATTGGTTGAGTCAAAGGAAAGTACCAACCATGAAGAAATTCCCATCGTGAGGGAATAAAGTGATGTATTTAATATAGTGTTACCCAAACTTACCCCAAATCGTGATGTAGATTTCCTAATAGAAATCATACCTGAAGATACTACTATATCGAAGTCTCCCTATAGGATGGCACCTATCGGACTGGAGGAGTTAAAGAATCTGCTGAAAGAGCATTTGAACAAAGGGTTCATATGCCATAGTGCATCACATTGGGGTACACCAGTGATCTTTATGAAGAAGAAGGATGGAACAATGCAGCTGCGTATCGATTATCGGCAACTCAAGAAGATCACCTTATTGAACATGTATCCTTTTATAAGGTTTGATGACTTGTTTGATCAATTAATAGGATCTCAATACTTCTCGAATATGTATCTTCATTATGGATATAATCTGCTAAAGTTTAAGAAAGAAGATATTCAGAAGATTTACTTCCATACAAGGTATGGGCACTATTAGTTTCTATCGATTCCATTCAGACTTACTAATTCCCCTACAATATTTATGGTTTTTATGAATATAATTATTAGAAATTACCTTGAAAAATTTGTTGTCGTGTTTATCGATGATATTATTATATAATACCAGAGCAATGAGGAACATGAAGAACATCTAATAATTTTTTTGGCGACATTGAGAAAGGAGAAGTCATACACCATGTTCAGAAAGTGTGACTTTTGGATGAAGCAAGTAACGTTATTGGGACATCTCATCACAAGTGAGGGAATTTCTGTGGACTCTTCCAAAAAAAGGTGATTTTGGAATGGCCCATGACCTCTACTGTCAGATAAATCCATAGTTTTCATGGATTATTTGGTTACTACCTATGTTTTGTGAGAAAGTTCTCACGATTGTCAGGCCCACTAACTAAGATAACAAGGAAAGGGGTAAAGTATGTCTTTATGGAAGAATGTGATAAAAGCTTCAAGGAGATAAAGGAAAGGCTGATCACTGCACCTGTACACACATTAATGAAAAGTGGAGAATGTTTTGTGATATACAACGATGCTTCAATGAAAGGCTTGGGCTGTATAATCATTAAAAATGATAATGTGATATCATACGCCTCATGACAGTTGAAGATCCATGTGCAGAACTACACAACACATGATCTAGAGCTGGCAGCAATGATTTTTTCCTTAAAAATATGGCGGTACTGCTTTTATGGTGATAAGTGTAACATATACAACCACAAAAATATTAAAGAATATATTCACAAAAAGGAGCTCAAAATACGTCAAAGGGGGTGGTTAGAGATAATCAAGGATTATGATTCCTCTATTCACTATCATCCTTGAAAGGTGAACAAGGTAGCTGATGCTATGAGTAGAAAAAAACCTACTACTCTATCCATGTTAAAGATTGAGAAGGACCCTATCTTCTTGGCTATGAAATGGATGGATTTTAAAAACATAAGGGTTGGGGATACATCCTACCTTGACCAAATGATTGTGTAACCATCCATCCAAGATAAGATTAAGGAAGAACAGAGGGATGATCTAGAGTTATAAAAGAGGGTGAATGCAGTAAAGGAAGGGAATTTTCAAGAGTTCCATATCGACGATGATGGTGTGATTCATTTTGGAGTGCGACATTGTGTGACTTAATCACCCTGGATAAAGAAGGAGCTATTGGAAAAATCACATAGCTCAACATTATCTATCCATCCTGGGAGTACCAAGATTTATCGTGATCTCTGAGAACACTTTTAGTGGGATAAGATGAAGAAGGATATTGCAGAATATATGTTAAGGTGCTTGGTATGTCAAAAAGTTAAAGCAGAGCAACAAAAGTCCAATTTTATGATGAAACCATTGTCTATACCCATGTGGAAATGGGGTAATGTTACTATGGGCTTTTTCATAGGTCTCTAAAAGACATCGGAGGGAAATAATGCGATTTGGGTTGTGATTGACCGACTCATCTAGACTGCCCATTTTATCACTTTTTGAGAATACCTATCGATTGAACAACATGAAAAGATATATGTGAAGAAAGTGGTGAGACTGCATGGTGTTCCACTCTTGATTGTCTCTGATCATGATCCTAGATTCACATCTACATTTTGGAGGATCCTTCAACATGCTTTGAGTAATGAATTAAATTTCATCACGACCTATCACCCCTAAAATGATGGCAAATTTGAAAAGACTATTCAGATTCTTGAAGAAATGCTAAGAGCCTGCTCTTTAGAATTAAAAGGTTGATGTGATCAACATCTCCCATTGGTTGAGTTCTCATACAAAAATATCTTCCACTTGAGTATTCAGATGGCTCCATATGAAGCTTTGTATGGAAAACGATATAGAACTCCAACCTATTGGCATGATGTTGGATAAATAAATATACTTGGACATGACCTTGAGAATGATATGATTGAGAAGGTTCAAGTCATCCAGAAACACATTGAATCTGATCAGAGTCGGAAAAAGGTATATGCTGACAAATTTTGAAGGGACTTGGTGTTTAACATTGGAGAAAATGTCTTCTTTTGAATATCACCATGGAAGAGATTCAAGCGGTTTGGAAAGAAAGGGAAGCTAAGCTCAAGTTACATTGTCCGATTTAAGATCCTTGACCTCATAGGATATGTGTCCTATCTTCTTTCACTTCCACCGAATATGTATCAACTTCATGATTTGTTTCATGTATCACTCCTGAGGTAGTACATACCAGATCCCTCCCATGTATTTAACATAGAGGTGGTATAGTTGGAAGATGATATCTCCAATGAGGGTAGCCAGTAAATATTCTGGACCGAAGATATAAGGTTATACACAACAAGACAATTGACCTTGTAAAATTGTTATGGAGGAACCATAAGTTTGAAGAAGCTACATGGGAACTAGAAGAGGCGATGAAGGAGAATTACCCTCACAATTTTATGAAAATGAAATTTTGTGGGTGAAATTTCATCAGGGGGAAGAATGTAACGACCCAATGTTTTATTAATGGAAATACCCTTTTCTAATAATGCTTTATAGTATAATCCCATTAGGATTAACAATGAAATATTATGATAATAAAAACTATGTGATCATTAAACACAATTTTTCCACTTCTACATTTTGAATTTCAAAAATCTGACATAAACAGTTGTGATCAGTAAGATGTTTGGAGTTTGATAGAAAAAACATAATTTTTGGTGAATAGTAATCTACCCTTATGAATAGTAACCTACCCTTATAAATATTAAATCGTCCAAAATAATAGTAACTTTACCCACGAATAATTAAATAAAATTTAGGCATCTTATAAGTGACAATTTGACCATAGTAAAAGTATTGGTACTTTTGTAAGTCGTAAATTTTTAATTATACTCAATTAATTAATTTCAAAGAAAATTTATTTTCTTAAAATGTGTTCATAAATTAAAAATTCTATGTCTTATTGTTTTAATATAATTTTATAAGACCATAGGTAATTTTTGAAAGCATTATAAAATCAGTTTTAATTTTAAAAACTGTACCATTCATGTAAATTATGATTTTAATTAAAAATTTAATTAGTCGTATTTATAAATTTATTTTTGAAAAATGGACTTAATTTTTAGATTCTACATGTTATAAAATGGTTAGGTAAATTTTTTGAGATTTATCTAAAATACTTGAAATTTTTATTAAGAGTGAAATACCATAATTTACAAAATAAGCTAAAAACTTATTATAGATTCATGTATGATGTTCTATTGATGTAAGTTCAATTGGTTCGGATTCACATGATATAATTACTTAATTTAGTCATGGAATACTCAATATTCCTTGTCTTGTGGATAAATAATAAATTAATGAATTTTATATTGAGAAATCCCCTCTCCCCTCGACTATAAATACCACCCTTCACACCCTCATTTCCCCACACCTCTCAAGCTTCAAGACTTGTCTAAAATCTACCCAAACATCCTCCCTAGCCCCTATAACACGTCCAAGAGATGGTGGTATCATCAAAAGACCAATCCTAGCTTCCTTAATGAGGATCTCAAGAGAAGGATTTAAGAGGTAATTCCCCTCTCTCTTTTCCATTATTTTTTTCCTTTCAATTTCAGGTTAAATTCTTAATCTCTCCCCAACTATCCTCATTCACATGGTATGATAACTCTAGAATCTCACATATACTGGAATGTTATGATACTAATGGGATAATATATTAACAAACCCCCTTATCATTTTATTTTTATATTATGAAAGAAAACGTTGTTCATGAGGAGTTAATTTATCACTTTCAAGAACGGCATGTTCTCATTTGTCCAATTATACCTTAAAATCTGGTCATGAAACAATTTTTATTCATGAACTAGAATATTTTATATTTATTATATCCTATTTAATGTTCTGGATCTAACTTATGTACATATTACTAAATGATTAAACAAAAAAAGTTTGTTGTGGTCGAGAAACCGCCCCAATTACCCTAAACAATCATCATTTAATTAGTATCTAATGATTCATCCACATGGTATGGTCATTCCTTAAAATCAACATTCTTTATTCAGGTTCTCCCGCTTTCACTCCATTTTTGGTATGTTCACTCCTTAAAAATCATTTTTTCATCATTATCTTACCTTTTCTGGGATATAAATGTTTTCCACTGGATTTTATGTCAAACAAATGTTTTCGAAAAGAACTCTTCTTTCAAACAAAAACCTTTTATTTCTCACTCAAGGTTGATGGTTATTGTATCAAGTGTGTTATTTCCACTTTCTTTTGGGAACCCAAAGTTTATGAATGTGTTCTTATGAGATGAAAACCATTCCTTTCTATGGGTTAGTTATGTTCATTTTTGACATATGTTTTATGTGGAATGCATGATAATGATAACGTTATGATGTGACGCATGATCCCGAAATTATATAGTGAAATAGTAATGTTTGAATGTGATGGGCGCACCTAGAATTATACATAACTCCAATGCATTGGGTAAAGTGATGAATCTCATGAGTTAAAGTGAAATTATGTGTGAACAAGATGCTATCTTGGTTCACAACTATGTGTTGTAGTTAACCATTAAGATAAGATTTTTCATTTTTGTACATTTCCACATTTGAAGTCTTTTCTTAATGCTTTCTCTTATGTATATTATCCCAGGCCTATGTTATGTTTATGCTCACCCCATGTTATATTGTTCTTATCTATCCTCTTACTGGGATTTTAGCTCACCCATTTTGATGTATATCCTCAGGTGACTTAATGTACTAAGGAGAGGTCATGTTCCAATACGAAGCTAGAGAAGAAGGAATTAATTAAATGTTTATGATTAATGTTTTAATTGTTATTTATGGTCCTCGTTTTCCCACACTACCACAAAACTGGGTTTTCACAGCGCCACCATTTAACTGTGCTAAAAAAAGCACTGATAAAGGGTGTGCCTTTATCAGTGCTAAAAAAGCGCTGATGAATGGCACTTTTAACGGCACTAAAAAAGTGCTATTTAAAGGGACCCTTTGTCAGCTCTTTTTTTAGCACTGATATAGACACCCCCTTTATGATCGATTTTTAGCTCTGTTAAAGGGGCCCCCTTTATCGGTGCATTTTTAGTATCGCTGATAAAGGGGTGGCTTTATCAGTGCTTTTTTCCTAGCGCTGATAATGTTTATATTCCAAAAAAATTATATTTCATAAAAAAATAATATATATATAAATATATATATATTTATGTTGATACAAATATAATATATATATTTTAAATATGTTTTAGATAAGTATAAATAAACATGTTCACTTAATATATAAGATATGTAGTGAAAATAACTTATAAAATATCATAAAAATTATTAATTAATAATTTTCTAATTATAATCGACAAATAATCATTTAATAAAAATTTGAAGCCACAAAAAATAAATCTAATTAATAAAAGATTTAAAATAAGGTGAAAACGTAACTCAAACTTCAAACAACCATAACTTTTGAACCAAGTGTCCATTTGACCTCTACAACGTATCAAATCAAAGCCTGCGATGAGATCTATGCACCAGTGACTAAAAGAAACATTTTTTAACATTATTATATGCCAGAAAAGGCCTAGAAATCCTCCAAAAATGATTTTTCAGTCTGGATTACCAAATTTGTTAAACTTCGATGGAATTTCATCTTCGTTTTAGGGGGACTTTTTGACCTTTTTCACTGGGGCCTGAATTTATTCTAAGGTGTTACATTTATATTGATATTATAGTTTTGAAATTTTATCATTTTTCCCAAATTAATTTTATTTATAATAGATTATATAACAATATATACATATTTTTTATAAATTCTCCCATCAAAATGTTATTTTACAAATAAATAATTAATCGTTTTTTACATATCAAGTATATTTATATATATAAGGATTATCTAAATAAAATACTAATATCCATTTTATTTAAAATACAAATATATTAATATTTATATACTTATATGATGTGTGGGTGTGTGTATTTGTGTGTGTCTGTATTGAAAACTGATATATATTATCTATATATTCTAAACATAGGTATATACATATTAATATATAATATTTGTAAATATATATATAAATATGTATAAGTATACTTAAAAATACACATATAATATGTGTGTGTGTTGTATACATCGATTCATTTATTTATAAACACACTCAAAAAAGCATATTGTATAAATGTATTTAAAAATTATCTTATAAATATATATTAACATACGAATAAATATATTAATATACAAATATAAATATAATTATATGTATTAATATACAGATATATATATATATATTAATATAACTAATTATATATATATTAATATAACTATATATATATTAATATAAGTAAATATATATATATATATATTAATATAACTATATATATAAATATAAATATAAATATATATATATGTTAGTATAAATATATATTAATATTTGAGTAAATATAACTATATATATATAAATAAATAAATATATTAATAAATGAAGAGAAAACCAATATGGTGGAGTGGTAAAGGCCTAGTTGCGCAGGCAGAAGGTCCAGAGTTCAAATCTAGGTGGGTAGGTTGCACGTGTGGGTGGAATAAAGGCTCGTGCTGTTAAAGGGTGGGTGGGGGCACTGTTAAAGGGTGGGTGGGTCTATGAGGGATGGGGCGTGCGGGCTGGGGTGGGGGAACTATTAAAGGGGGGCTTCAATCGCTGTTGAAGCCCTTCCCGAATTGTTTTTTTATATTTTATTAGCGTTTTTGAAAAATTACTAATAAAAGAGCTCATTTATAATCGCAAAAACAAAAATGATGATAAAGGAAAAATTTATCAGCGCTTTTCTAAGCGTTGTTAAAGGGGATCCCCCCCCCCTTATCTTCACCTCGATTTACAACACTTTTTCCAGCACTGTTAATACCCTTTTGAAGCACTGATAAATGCCATATTTACAGTAGTTCTAAGAAACTAAACTTTTGGATCCTCTATGTGTAACAGTATTATGTTTTTTATCTTTAAAATTATGTAATAGTAATTTAAGAAAAGGCTAGGTCACTATAGAAAGGGTGTTGAACACTGTTTCATGAATAGGAGGTTTGGTCATTGCCGGTGGATCAAGTTGGTTCTCATCATAGAATGGTCCTCAGAACAATTCCATGTGATTGTTTGCCGATATAGAGAATGATCTTGGTGATGATTGGGAGGATTTCACAACAAGAACCTGGATGGGAGCCAAGTCTTCCTCTCCTATATGTATCTGTGGATGGATTCAGGGATCTGGTGCATGTTAATTTTCAGGGGGACGGAGCTAGTGTGCCTAGTTTTTTTCCCAGACCCTGATATAGAGGATCATGGTGAGGGATCCATCACTGAGTCACACTCCTCTTCAGAGATTGAAAAGCAGACTTGTGTGACCCTAATTTTAGGTTTCATAGTACTATTCCTCTGGTGGAGATAACCCACCATCCTTCCCCAAGATGGTTCTTCTAGGTAGTGTAGATTTTTGTCATTTGGAGGACCTTCAGGCAAGATGATGATGGAGCGAGGAGGAATCCTTCTTGGATAATCTAATTTGCGGGCGGAACCCAGGAAAATGTCGAATAGAATACATGGAGGACCTCCATGGTGATGGGTGATAGGGATAGGAGGACCTTCTCTTTGGTTGATGATGCCATGGGGAGGGCTTACCCTTGATCTAGTGATGATGCAATTATTACCTTTACATAAAAAGCATGAAATTTGGGGAGAACTTCCAAACCTGATACCTTGGGCATAAAGAGGATGTTCATGTTGGTTTTCAATAGGATAAAGAGGACCTTCACCTTGACTGATGATGATATCATGGGGAGAACCTCCATACTGAACATAGGCGTGGGGAGGACCCCCACTTTAGTTGGTGGTGGTATATGGAGGGCCTCTATACTAAATGTCATTTCCATGAGTTGGCCAATGATGGCTACAACTTGTGCTAGTGACTGAGGAAGTTAACCCATCCCTTCTGTGGGGTGGTTGAGGACTCAATCCCTATCGGGTGTAGATATAACAATGTTATGTAGTAACAGGGAGGTGATTTTACAAATTAGTGGTTTCTCAAGCCCCTGGAACCATAGAATATGGTTCCCCTAGTCATGAATCCTCTTGAGCTCTCACCCAACATTGACATTGAGTCAGCCAAAACAGGGTTGTCTATGTAGGGGTTTGTATCACATAGTCATCAGTACATGGAACTATATGATAGTGCTAACATGGTTTATTGGGATCCAATCATAATGGATCCATGGCTGATGTCATGTCTAGGAGGACTTAGAAATCCCTTACTTCATTGGAATAAGGGAGTGAGTGATAAGATCGTTCCAAAAGAGGCTCTCGAAACGATTGAAAATCAGAGTGGGGAGCAATGGATCCCTACGCGGCCCATGGGGGAAGCGACATCAGTGTGGTATAGAAGCCTCCAAATAATGACAGTCCATATCCCTCATTGGGATGATCCCCTCCTATTCGTATTGTTTAACAAGAGTATCCATAACCCTCCTTTGAATATATTTGGAGCGTGAGATTGTGTGTGGGCACATAGTATTTGTGGTCGTGGGGGTTGTCTCTGAAGAGGTAAATCCATGTGGGATTGATGCATTTATATTTTCCATGCCCCTGTGTCTGTGGGAGGGAGGTGATTAGTTTCCTGCAGTTGTACCTTGGGTCCTAAAAAGCAGGAAAATTCATCCATCAGTATAGATATTTGTAAAGTGATTCCTAGTGCCCCATCAGTATTTAGTCTTCCATGTCTAGATAGAAAGATCTACACTGACAACATCGTAGACCAGGATACCCAACTATTAACTGCCCCAAATCCTGGCAAGTTTCATGCTAGTCCTACTATTTTCTTAGAGGGACATGGTGTCAGATAGATGGATCCAGCGACATTCTTATCTACTGATGTCTCTAACGCTAATAATCCCCATATTGCAGAGAAGAGTTTCATGACGGGTTCACCATTTCTATTTATGAAACTTTCGCTAAGGCACACATTATCTGTGGGGATGCAAGGTTTGTTTCCCTATATTCCCAATTTCCAATGGTGGAAAAAATTCATCACTTACTCATAAATTTTTGATCCTTGATTGAAATTGGGTGATGGGATGTCGTTCTCTCCTTCTGTGGATTCCTCCTTAGATTTTGTCGCCTAGTTCGGGTCTCCCTTAAATATTAAGACGTTGTCCATGGAACTATTCCTGGTGCTATATCATTATGGAAACTAGATAATTAAATTACATCTGTTAGGATATTCCAAGGGGTCAAGTCAAGGAAGCAACCTTTGGTCAGGAGAGTATTCATATTGGGGCATCACTGGCATGTTTGGACACTAAAACACTGTACACTTGGTTTTTCCCTTATCAAAGGGTGTCGAAGCCTGAGGCATCCCACATATAATGTAGGGAATTATATGTTGGAGACTTGTATCTGAGGTTTTCCACAACTTCACATGTTTTACATGGGTTATGTGGTGAGTTTAACATCTAGATGAAGAAGATTGGATAGATCAGAACAATGATGGAAGTTGATCCTATGGGTGTATCCCTAGAAGGGAGCACCTAGAATGTTTACCGGGTTGATGTGTCATAATTCCCAATACAGACAGAACCTGGATGGTGTGTCCCACAAAAGGGAATGTTTTACACTGTGAACAATGATTTGGATGCCACAAATGGTGGATAAGATAATGGTGGGTCCCAACATAGTGGGTGCCAATATTTACCATTAGCTGTGATTGAACCTCGAAGAGGCTTCCTACATACCCTCTGTAGAAGACAGAGATCAAAACCCACATAGTTGGAATGGGTTGGGAATTGAATTAGGGTGTACAAAAATTAAAACAACCCAAGAGAAAGTTGGGGCTTTTTCATGGTTATTGGCCCGTATTGATGGAATGATTTTCCCTGGGAAGTAGCGGTCCATACAAAATTAGGATAGACAAGAACGAAATGTCAAAGGATAGAATGAATGGGGATGGATCTAAAAATCAGTGTTAAGGTGATGGTATTGGGATTGAACTTCAAAGATATTTCCTATGTATTCCCATGGTGGGATATCAAAGTCCACGTAGTTCTAGGTTGGCGTGATAAGTCACCTGAGGAGGAAACTTATGAAAATAGACGCATGGATGGGGACCCAAAGGAAATGGAACCAATAGGTTAAGGCATGATCTTCCTGAGGCACAAAGACTCAATAGAGAGACCATTATGGGACATGGGAGATGTTGTTGAGCTTCAGAGAGGCTTCCTATGTACCATTCTCATAATGGGAAAAGATTAAAGTCTATGTAGATCGGGAATGGGGCACAGAATCAGGGCGTAAACAAAGGACATAACCACAAATAGAAGATGGTTCTTACATGTGGTTAGCAGCCCATCGGAAAAGAGATACTCTTGGTTGGAAAATTATGGGTTGATTGTGGGGCCTACACATAGTTAGCTACCTGAGAACTTGTCTAACACCATTAAGGGGGTAGACCAAGTATGTGGGTTCCAACAAAGGGATGTCGAAGTTTACCGATGTTTGGGTTTGAGCCTGAGGGAGGCTTCCTACATACCCAGTATAAGAGAAATGTATCAAAACCCATGTATATTTCAAGAAAATAGTTTAACATCATGTAGTATGAAAGGGGACATACTGTTTAATATCATGTGGGATAAGGGTGTACTAGCGTGTAGTGGTCGGGGCCTATAGGTGATGGGATTGAATCTCAAAGAGGCCCCCTATGTTATTTTCTTGAAAAGGGTAAAGGATCAAAGTCCGCGTAGTTTGGTCAAGAGGGTCATAGGGATTTCATGATAAGTTGACCTATATAGGGTTTAAAGGTTTATGGTTACTCTAATCCCACGCGAGTCATGCTCAGTGTAAGAAACAAGAGGAAACACAAGATGCAATGATTTCATTAAGAAAGGTGTGTCTGCAATAAGTGAAGCGGGGTTATGCCTGGTTAACAGACCATGAAAATAAGATTGGGACTTACTCCAGGAGGGAATATATAGGTGTATGTACATATGTATGAGGAGGATATGGCCATTATACAAAGATCACCCAATCATGTTGGGTCAGAGTATATACAGAGGCTACACAGGGTGAGCATGAGAACAAAGCATAATGGGAGAGAGGGAGCGAGAGGGAGCAGGTTCCCATCCCTTTCACAGTCCTCTCGGGGATTTTGTATTATGCAGTGATCAATGTTTAATGTCATGTATTGATTACATGGTGTTTCATGGAAGTTTAACGTCTTGCAGCTTAGACGATGAGGATTCACTCCTCACCCCTAGGACTTACATAACTGGTGTATTTTAACCCTCATTTAAGAGAAGAAACCAACAATTCCATAGATTAATGTGGTTGTGGAGAGATCCATTGAATATTCCATGTTATCATGGCTATGAAAATAATAAACAACCATTAGCATACCTATTCTAAGATGCATGAGGTAGGGAAACACAACTTGAACAACCACTTGGGGAACCATGAAATCACTACGCACTTTCCGGGAGATCCACATAGAAGTATGATTCACGATGTAAATGGCCTCACAAAGAGGGGATTCGTGAAGCTCCGGTGCATCAAAAAGTGAAGGGATTCAAAAATGAGGATACATCATGAATCATAGTGACCTAGTCCAGGCGTAGAGTCTACATGTGATTAGAGAGACTTTCATGAAGACAACAATCTTTGTGAGGACCCGAGTACCCAAAGAGGTCTCCCCCCTTTACGATGTTGAAAAGGATTCACGAAGGGCATACCCACATGAAGAAGTGGTAAAATGGAGAAAGAGGAACGTTGTTTATCAAAGATCAAGTACCTCAAATGATTCATTTTCTCAATAAATCGTACAGTAGAAGATACTTAATAAATATAGAATTTGGAAGGTGAAAGGTCAGGGTGTCCCCCCTTTGGAGTGAGAAAAAAGATATTTATAGGCACCGGTGGGGGAGCGTTGTGATGAGGGAATTCCACATAGAAATTTGAGCTTCATGATTGAAGGTTCATCCATCAAGTTTCTTGAAGTTATAGAGGAGTCTGTCACCCCCTCTATGGTGATCACAGAGGATCCTAACTCCTATAAAGTTCCTCGGACTCATAGAAGAGTCTATTACATCCTCTATGGTTGTCAAAGAGGCTCCTGACTCCTTTTAAGTTCCTTGGACTCGAAGATGAGTCTATCAAATCCTCTTTAGTGGTCAGGGAGGGGTAATCTAGGTGGATTCACGGCTTTATGGAGATAGATTATTTGTTGAGAAGATTTGTGGGGTATCCCCTATTTGGAATTTTTTCTTGTTCCTTTGATGATTTATTCAAAGACTTGGATTTTGGCACAAAAATCCCATATCCTCCATCAACATTGGAATTAAGCATAAAAGAAATCCTTGCCAACATACCAAAGCATTACTTCCTCCACGGTGGCTATACCTTCCTATAAGAAGGTCTTAAAATGATCAAAATCCAAATTTCCTACCAATTAATCCAATGAATTATATGATTAATCCTAATGTTTGAGGTTGAGTCACCTAAAACCCTACTATTCTTTCACACATTCCTGGAAATAAACAATGTTCTTATCCCCCTCACTGAGACAAGTTTCTTTTGTTATCTCTGAAGAAACCTTTTCAATTTCTATCATCTTCACCATCATGATATTTTTTAGAAACTGTACTAGAAAGCATATTATTATCCCAATCCCTCTAAATCATACCCTCTATCATCTTGATCTCCTATTTGGTAAACTCTACATTTTATCCATTCTATTTCCTTGATTTATTCCACTCCATCATGTAACATTTCTAACTTTTTATGCACTTAGACGATACCTCCCATGACATTTCTTGGTTTGTTTATTCCCCTAAATCCCCCTCCGTATTTAAAAAAACATCAGTTCGAGTCCTGTTACTAGATAGTAAAAACCGATTGTTATTTTCCCCACCTTTTAAGGTGCACAAAAATGGGATTATGATCCAATATCACTCACAAAAAATGTGTTTTAGTAACTCTAGAAGAGGAACCAATGTCTTTCATGTTAGGATGAATATGATATATCCAAAACCATTTCCTCTAATTTCCTCTTCAATTTTTTTACTATGTTAACTAACTCCCTGAGAACCCTAAGTCCATAAGTCCATTGGATGACACAAGGTCTTTAAAGTTGTAATTAGTCATGCTAGAATAATCCTCTCAACCTCTTTTCTAATACATATCTACAATAGTGTTAATGTTATCTCGAATATACCAAGTTAAACCTTATAATCGAAATTAAGATATTTCATTCCATAAATCTACTCTATCCAAGATATTTTAATTAAAATAAACAATACTGATGATAAATTCTACACCTACTTCACTTATGTTGGATGGGACATACTGGGATGGAACATTCACTAATTTCAATAATTCATTAAACGTCCAAAAAAATACATTCATTGCATCCACTTGAATGAATGAAGGTTTGATGCCAATTTATTTGGGGAAAAAAGTGATCCATGTTTTTTATGGTTTCAAATCAACCAAAATAGAAACATTATGACTCCATCCTTTATTAAGGATGAAGACACTTTTTTCTTTTGATCTCAATACCCTATAATTTTATATGATAATAATATTAATTGGGATTTAGTATTGATGATCTTTTGACTTATAGTGGTACGTGAAATTACTATTGTACTATTTCAAAAATACTCTCCAAATTCTACAATAGCGTGAAAACTGCACTTGATCGATAAAGATAATAAATGTTCAGAACATTCTTCCATTGGGTCCATGTAAGTAGGAATTACCAAAGGATATTTTGAAACTTGAATGATCGTAAACCTACTTGAGAAGAATATATGAGAACACTGTGAAGCTGAATGAACTCCATTTAGAGACAGATGATCTCACTGCTCACACTCTAAAAACCTGAACCCACAATATCCTCAATACCATATTTGTTCTCATATATAAGAATATTTTTATAAAGATACAAAAAAAGGATCCACCACCCCCTAGAAGGACATTCAAGATCACCCCATATCACTAATGTTTTGAAACATTTAATAATGAAGAAAAATAATTATTAATAACTAAGACTGCAGAATAAGAGATCTCCCCTAGAGTGAAAGATTTGTTGGGGGGGTGGGTGGGTATGTATTTGATGACAAAATAATAAAATAATTACAGAAAATAGTCTCTGTGATCTAGAGGGATAAATCCACACAAAAATTTTAGGGTGTAATAAACCCCTCATCAATTCTCACATCTAAAACCATAGGTGTGTATTTCAAATTTGAAAGGCCTACCTGTAATTCCCCAACCCCAGTTACCCAGAGTCGGTGCATTATTACATAATATTGGAATGATCACAAGGGATCAAATCCTGAAAGACCGATCAATTTAGTATCCTTAGAAACACTAGATATATTCATAAGTCTTACATTACATTATAAATTGAAAAACTACAACAACATCTTTTCTTCATATCCCCTCATACTATCCCTACATGTCATTCATAAAATACTTCTTCACATCCTGGGAAAAAAACATTGAAAGGGGTGAGCTCAGATGCTCAGTAAGGATAAAAATACAGCGGAAACTTTCATAAATAAACATAAACATTTAAGGGAATTTATAACTAAAACAAAATCCTCTTAAACATGAACTTCAGCATAATATGGAAAAGATAAAATGAAATAATTCCATTTACTTATTCACATGGATATTCTAATAATAGAATAATTACAAGTAATAAAAATAACCACTTTCATAATTATGGAATGCATAATGCCTGACTATCATAACCACATAGTAAAGGCCTTGTGCCAAGACTAGAAATAATATTTTGTCAAGGCCTTGTGCCAAGACACTAGTTTGTCTCATGAGACCAACCGATGCATCGAGGAGCTATATCGGGCTCCACCCGTCACTCACTAAGTCCATCACATTCCTCATATGAAAAGGTTTAAACATAACATAAACATTCGTATTAAAACTAGCATATGAAATGTCAGTAATTTATCCATAAACCATGAATGGTATGAAATAACACATACATAGTCAAACATATCACAAAACCATCAATAAAATATGGTAGTTTTTTACCATAATAAATCAACTTCAAATAAGCTTAAATTCCATCAAAGGATGTTGACATAGATGAAATCAAAACTATTTGAGAGAAATATCTCCTTTTTGAAATCATTTAAAAGTTACATAATTCTAAAATGAAACCGTTATTTCTAAAATGCTCTTATAATCTTGTAAGGGAAGCTTAGACGATTTTACAATGGCGAAGAATAGCCGCACCCGCCTTATAAGTTAAAAAAACATTCTTACCTTAAATTTGTCGAAAAGGTCAAAAAGTACCTTGTTTGGAAAATGACGGAAAGATTTCTTTCAAAAATGTATAAGGTCAAATAAGGGTATAAATGACTTTAACCCATTGTCTATTAAATAGTAAAAATGTTTTGAAAGACATTTTTAAGAAACATGGATGTGGATGATAAAGAGGTCCCAATAGATGATTATATATGAACAACCTCAGATAATGAAGAGATTGTGAAATTAACCCTTACCTTGTACGTTTCCTTAGTCGATGGTAGGTTAACCTCCTGTATAATGATGAAATAATTGTTATTAAATTATACAAAATCATATACATTAATATGTTATCATATATTATCTTTTAACATTGCTTTGTTAATAATATCTTAGTATTATTGTTGTTTCGGGTGTTAACTGATTGGTTTTCCTTTATATGATTTTTTATGTAAGCCATGTTTATTATGGATAGGTTGTATCTTATTCATATAAATAATGATATAAAATACTTAAAAATTATTTTTAATCATAAAATGAAAATTATTCTCGAATGGATACGATGGGGAATGAATCTCATCGCGTTCGTGGAGACGGTATTCTGGATATACGTACGGGCAACAATATCATTTTTTTGATGTTAAAATAATATATAATTGGATGGTCTACCATATATAAAGAATAATTATAATGTTATATTTATTATTTACTTCAATTACACATCATTATCATACCCATCCAAATAATAATGTTTTGAATAACAATTACACCACGACGTGGAGACGGTAAGTCATACGTATGCACGTATGGTTACATGTCATTCAAAGGATGGATAGAATGGTGAATATGGTAGTAAAATATTTATAATAATATCATAGTATATATAAGATATTGGATTTATTATTTTATAATGGAATTAACAATGAAAGAAGAAGTGGAAGAAGAAAATAACTTAAAAGAGGTGGTGAAATCATTAACTCTTCTCCGGGTTCTTCCTTTTGATTTGATCAAAAGGGATCCTTATGTTAGATTTATGATCAAACTAAGGACTCTAGGTTGATGTGAGAGAAGTTGAGAGAGTATTTGGGTAGGTTTTGGATGAGAAAAATGGATTTGAAGGTTTGAAATTGAGAGAAGGGGGGGTGCCCTTTTATAAGAGGGGTGAGGGGAACCTTAGGAAAAGAGTGAAATATTGATTTATAATAAATTCATTTTCGGTTTCTAATGGCTCCAAAATGATTTATTTCGAGGATAAGGTGGGTATGGGTTGCAAAAAATCCCATCCAATAGGTTTTAGATAGGTTTGAGTCACTATATTAACCTTATCTTTATGTTTTAACTCTTAGTTAATTAGTTTGACATTTACCATGTCTCTTTGTATTTTTATATTACATGGTTAATAAGCTTAATATATACTTCAAAACGAACCCCAAGTGGTTAACTAATTATAAAAATATCATTATTTATGTCTCTTGTCAGAATCTTAGATTTTTAACAATTTAATATCAATTAATAATATAATATTTTTTTTAAAAACAATTTTATGTCAATTTTGATAATATTTGGAAATGGATTTTTGTGAAACTCATAACAAAATGATTACTTCGCAAAAGGTTAATTAAATCAATAATAATATGTCATATTAACCTATTAAATTAGTTTAATTCATAAAAAGTCTCAAATTATATTTATTTGGGTATTTATAATATCAATTATTTTAATATTTCATTAAAAAGGTAATAACTCGATCACCATTCTGTCATAAATAAATTAAACTATTTAATGTCTAAAAATTATAAATAAAATATGATTATGTATTAAATATTTTTATATTTCTAATTAATATTTATAATCAAATTTATCTTATGTGTAACCCTATATTAAAATTGTTTTAGTTATTAAACTTTGATTTTAACTCTTTTAACTCTTCTTTGAATTAAATAATAATAAATGTCCTAATCTAATCCAAGTGGACCAAAGAGGTTAATATTTTAATCCCAAGGTTGTTTTTGGTAGAATTATACTTATCCAATGGAATTAGGACATGTGTCAGGGTATAAATAATATCATTTTTACCTTTAATTACCCTATTTACTTTTAACTGTGGTAAATAAATGTAAAAGTTACTATTCACCAAAAATTATTTTCATCCCTTTGAACCAAATTTTAATTACTAATATAAAAGGTGTCTCTCAGATTTTTTAAATTAAATTCACAGAAGCGGTAAAATTAGGTTTTATAAAAATTTGCAAAAGCTCATAGAAGGTGGGTAAAAGACAATAAAAAGTTCAATAAAATTTTATATATCGAAAATTAACATAAAATGACTCAAATGAATTACATTGAACTTATAGAGGTATTAGGTATCTATTTTGACTTAAAATAAATTAAAATAAAATAAATAATTATTTAAATAAAAATTCGGTCTTAACCAATAACTCAGTGTTTTTCACTATTCATCAAAAATTGAAAGTTTTCAGAAAAAATACCAAAAATTCACCCTAGGCTAATTTCGATATTCCAAATCCAAAAATGAAGTCCATTTTTAAAAATAAAATTAATAAAATTTTAGAAAGTGGGTATTACTATTCATAATGGCTATTTTGATTTGTTGTGATGTGTTAGAACTCGAAGTTACCTACAACACACACTATTGTATTATTCAAAGAGAAGCGTACCATGGAAGCTTGGGGTGTAACATTCTCCCATCCTTCAAATAATTACACCCTCAAAATTTCTAGAATATTACTGCAAAAAATGACTCAGGTGGTTCTTCATCATAAGTTCCTCGGGTTCCCACGTTGCCTCTTCCATCTTATGGTTTCTCCATAGAACTTTTACCAGACGAGTCATCCGATTTCTCAACACTTGTTCTCGGGTATCAATAATCCTGACAGGCTCTTTGCAATAAGACAGATCAGGTTCCGGTTCTAATTCCTCATAGGTGAGTATATGCATTGGTTCAGTCATGTATTTTCTCAACAATGATACATGGAACACATTGTGAACTCTGGAGAGACTTGGCAGCATTGCCAAACGGTAAGCTACAACCCCAATTTGTTCTAGAATTTTGAAAGGTCTGATGTACCAGGGACACAATTTACCTTTCTTACCAAAACGTATAACTCTCTTCCATGGATCTACCTTCAGAAAAACATGATCACCGACTTGAAATTCCAAATCCTTACTTTGATTATCGGCATAGCTCTTATGCCTACTTTGAGATGCTTTGATGTGGGTTTGGATTACCTCCACCTTTTCCATCGTTTCCTCCACAAGTTCTGGGTCTATGAGTTTTCTTTCACCAACATCACCCCAACAAGTTGGTGTGCGACATCTCTTTCCGTATAATGCTTTATATGGTGCCATCTGAATACTTGAATGGAAGCTATTTTTATAGTATAATTCTACCAGAGGTAAATATTTACCCCACATACCCTAAACGTCAAGTGAGGAGGATCTCAACATGTCTTCTATGGTTTAAATAGCTCATTCTGATTGTCCATCTATTTTGAGGGCGGAAGGCAGTGCTCAAACGAAGTTCAATATCCAGGTCTTTCTGAAGACATTTCTAGAATCTTGATGTGAAATGGGGATCACGATCAGAAACAATCAATAGGGGTACTCCATGAAGTCTCACAACTTCATTAATATATAGTCTTTCTAGACGTTCAAGTGGTACATCTTCTCTTATAGCAAGAAAATGTGCTGACTTGGTAAGACGATCAACAATGACCCATATTGCATCATTCCTTCTAGGAGTATTTGGTAGTCCCATGACAAATCCATCGTAATATTATCCCATTTCCACTCAGGTATGGGAAGAGGTTGCATGAATCCTCCAGGCTGTTGCCTTCCAGCTTTCACTAGTTGACAAACCATAAATCTTGACACATAATCGGAAATCTCCCCCTTCATGTTGTCCCACCAAAAATGTTCCTTAAAATATCTATACATCTTAGTGCTACCAAGGAGTATAGAGAAATTGGATCTATGATCATCATCCAACAATTCCCTTTTTAGATTAGGTACCTCAGGAACACAAAGTCTCTTCCCAAATTTCAAAATTCCATCTTCATACACAAAGTCACTCAATCTCCCATCATTCACAGCTTTAATCTACTTTTGAAACTCTTCATCACCGGTCTGAGAACTCTTTATCCTTTCTAGTAAAGATGGTTTGGCAACCATTTGAAAAATAATTGATTTTTCACCTTCCATGGTTTTTCCATATCCATATTGAGTAGATCCATGAAAATAGGATCCCTTTCAACTCTCATCTTGTTCAAAACTCCATGATCCTTTATTCTCAAAGCATCCTCCACCTTATTTTCCTTCCCTAGGTGGTAGTGTATAGTGAAATCATAATCATTGAGTAATTAAAGCCATTTTCTTTGCCTCATGTTGAGTTATTTCTGTGAGAAAATATAATTTAAACTCTTGTGATCGGTATATATCTCACATTTTTCACCAGAGAGATAATGTCCCCATATCTTAAAAGCAATGATTACAGCTGCTAACTCATGATCATGAGTAGGATAGTTTTTCTCATGAATTTTTAGTTGTCATGATGCATATTCAATAACCCTATCATTCTTCATAAGGATACAACCAAGTCCTTTCTTTGATGCATCACTATAAATAACAAACCCATCATTCCCCGATGGTAGAGTCAAGATAATCACATTGACTAATCTTCTCTTCAATTATTTGAAACATTATTCACACTATTTTGTCCAAACAAATTTAACCCATTTACGTGTGAGATTCATTAATGGGTTAGCCAATCGAGAAAAATTATGGATGAAACGTCGATAATAACCTTCTAAACCAATAAAACTGCGTGCCTCAGTTATACTCGTTGGTGCTGGCCATTCTTGGATTGCTCTTGTCTTGGAAGGATCAATAGAGATTCCATCCTAAGAGACAATATGCCCAAGAAAATAAATCTCCACGAGCCAGAATTCACACTTGCTAAACTTCTCGTATAATTCATTTCTTCTAAGGGTGTTCAAAATGGTGCGCACGTGATTTTCATGATCTTCGTAGCTTTTGGAGTATACCAAGATATCATCGATAAATACCACTACAAATTTATCAAGATATTCCTTGAAAGCTTTTTTCATTAGATCCTTGAAGACAGAGGGTGCATTAGTCAATCCAAAAGGCATTACTGTAAACTCGTAATTCCCGTACCTGGTTCGAAATACTGTTTTCGGAATGTATTCCTTCCTCACAGACAACTTATGATATCCAGATCGAAGGTCAATATTTGAAAAGTATTGAGCTCCATGAAGTTGGTCGAATAAATCATCAATCCGAAGTAGGGGATACTTGTTCTTTATTGTTATAGCATTGATCTCCCTGTAGTCAATGCACAACCTCAAATATCCATCTTTCTTCTTAACAAAAAGAATAGGGCCTCCCTATGGAGAAACACTATGGAGAATAAATCCCTTATTTCTCAATTCCTCTAGTTGTCTCTTCAGTTTCACTAATTCCACAGTGGCCATTCTATAAGGGGTCTTTGATATGGGTCTTAAACCAGGAATTAGGTCAATGGAAAACTCAATTTCTCATTCTGGAGGATGTCCAGGTAAATCCTCTGGAAAAACATCAACATATTCTTTCACAATAGGTACATCCTCTATTCGAACATTCCTTTCCTCATTTACAATAATTTCATTCTCTTCCTACCAAATAATTGAATCTAGTTGAGCTACTGGGGGTGGATCTAGATAAGAATTAGGTGGTGACATTTCTGCTCTAATGATAAGTTACTCCTTATCATCATAAAAAATTGTTACCTCCTTCTTATTACAATAAATTTTCGTATCATGGTCTGAAATCCAATCCATACGAATTATTATATCAAATTCCATAATAGGTATAACGACGAGATCAACAAATAAAGAACATTTATATTCTCTAATGGTAACTGATTCACAAAACTTTGTTACAACGATACTTCCTTTAAGAGTTTTGACTGACAACTCCCTTGTTAAATCAAATTGGAAATATCAAATTTCCTTAGCAAACTAGGAAGATATGAAACAATGCGATGATCCAAAATCAAATAAACTATTGGCTAAACTTGAGGAAACCATTAAATTACCTGCCACCACATCTTTAGGAGTTTCAACCCCAGCAGTAGTGATATCATAAGCTTGGACTTGATCTGTTGGCCTTTTCTGAGGTAAGTTTCCCTGACGCTTAGGACATTCATTTGCATAATGTCCCATCTCCCTACAATTGTAGCATTGAACATCCGTATCTTTTTTCTTCCCCTTGCAATCACGAGCTTGGTGGCCTTTTTCACCACACTTGTAACAGACTCCCATTACCTTTAAGCATGTACCAGGGTGTTTCTTCCCACATTTACTGTAGGATGGATATTCAACTTTTCCCTTCTTCTCCTTATTTCTATTTCCTGAGTGATCAACAGATCTCTTCTTCTCTTGATTTACTTTAAAGTCGTAAGACTTAGATAATTCCTTTTCTGTCATGATAGCACACGAGACAATGTATTAGTACATTGAGAAAGATTGTGATACTAATTCTCAATGGAGAAATGGTTTTAACCCTTAAAAGAAACGACCAATCTTACTCCTTAGGTTACGTATATAATCTGCTGCATGCCTCTCTAACCTTGTAAAGTTAGCTTCATACTTTTCGACATTCTCATCTTCCTTTTTCCTTAGACTGAGAAATTTCCTTTCTATATCTACTCGATGTTCACGAGGAATGTATTATTCTAAGAAAATTTCTTTAAACTCCCTCTATTACATACTTGATACATCTTCATATTCTTTTGTATTTTGAATCAAGGACCACTATTGATCAACATCTCCATTGAGGCAGTAAACTGCCACGACAACTTTTTCCCTTTCGCTACTCCCAAGGCATGGAATATTTTCTCTAAGTAATTGATCCATTTCTCAACTACTAGAGGATTTGTACCCCCATTAAACGTTGGTGGTTGTTGCCTCATGAAGTGATCTAATATTGATCCTCCACGCTACAGATCAGGGTGCTCCATACTGGTAGGGTTATTATTCATAACCTGAGTGAGTTGTCCCAGTATAGTGATAAGCTGATCAGCACCAGTTGTATCACCAACTCCACTATAATTATCTTGAGAAGGAGGGAAATACCAAATGGAGTCTGTGCATTAATACTATTTCCATTTCTTCCACTAGGCACCATTTCTAAAAAATGGCATTAAGTAGATTAGTTTATGAATCAAAATACATATTTCCATACTTGTAAAAAACTTAACATAAATTGAACAGTTTATGGATATAATCCATAATCATAAAAAAGTTTTCTCTGAGGAAGTATATACTCATAAACCCTTCATAATGGTTTGTAATGAAAATGAGAATTATCCTAAGCATATCCCCCGAGAGTGTCGTAACCAAGAGTACAGCAAGGCCCGTTGTCATGCACTAGTTCTCGTTCGAGTCTAGCTCAAAGCGGTGTTTTCGGGTTTTATACCCAGGTACATCTATGCCAGATCTGCCTCTACCTTCTCATATCTTGACATGGATGTATTGCTCGAAAAACTCACAAAATATCTACAATACCAAAATTCTAGGAAGTTATTCTATACTAATCCTCAAAGTCCACCTTAGGGCTATGTGCTCTAATTAGAGCTTACCTAAATCTAGCTTCCAAGGTTTATTACTAAACTTCCTATGATACCAACTATAACGCCCCGACCCCAGTTACCCATAGTCGGTGCATTATTACATAATATTGGCATGATCACAAGTGATCAAATCCCGAAAGACCGACCAGTTTAATAGCCTCGAAAACAATAGACATATTCATAAGTCTTACATTACATTATAAATTGATAATCTACAACAACATTTTTACTTCATATTTCCTCATACTATCCCTATAGGTCATTCATAAAATAAATCTTTAAATCTTGTAAAAAATAAAACATTGAAAGGGGTGAGCTCAGATGCTCAGTAAGGATAACAATATAGTAGAAACTTTCATAAATAAACATAAACATTTATGGCAATGTATAACTAAAACAAAAGCCTTTTAAAATTGAACTTCAGCATAATATGGAAAAGATAAAATGAAATAATGCCATTTACTTATTCACATGGATATTCTACTAATAGAATAATCACATTAAATAACAATAACCACTTTCATAATTATGGAATGCATAATGCCAGACTATCATAACCACATAGTCAAGGCCTTGTGCCAAGACTACAAATAATATTTTTTCAAGGCCTTGTTCCAAGAGACTAGTTTGTCTCATGAGACCTACCGATGCATCGAGGAGCTTTAGTGGGCTCCACCCATCACTTACTATGTCCAATTCATTCCTCATATGAAAAGTTTTAAACATAACATAAACATTCGTATTAAAACTAGCATACAAAATGTCAATACATTATCAATAAACCATGAATGGTATGAAATAACACATCCATAGTCAAACATATCCCAAAAAAATCAATTCAATACAGAAGTTTTGTATCATAATAAATCAACTTCAAAGAAGCTTAAAATCCATCAAAATATGTTGACATAGATGAAATCAAAACTATATGAGAGAAATATCACCTTTTTGAAATCATTTAAAAGTAAAATAATTATAAAATAAAAACTTTATTTCTAAAATACTCTTATAAGCTTCTAAGGTAAGATTCGACGATTTTATAACGTCGTAAAATAGCCGCACCCGCCGTATAAGTTAAAAGAAACATTCTTACCTTAAATTTGTCGAAAAGGTCAAAAAGTACCTTGTTTGGAAAACGACGGAAATATTCCTTTCAAAAATGTATAAGGTCAAATAAGGGTATAATTGACTTTAACCCATTGTCTATTAAATAGTAAAAATGTTTTGAAATACATTTTTAAGAAACATGGATATGGATGACAAAGAGGTCCCAGTAGATGGTTACATATGAACAACCTTAGATAATGAAGAGATTGTGAAATTTACCCTTACCTAGAACTTTTCCTTTGTAGATGGTAGGTTGAACTCCTTTATAATGGAGAAATAATTGTTATTAAATTATACAAGAATAATATACATTAATATGATATCATATATGATCTTTTTACATTGCCTTGTTAATAATATCTTAGTATTATTGTTGTTTCGGGTGTTAACTGATTCGTTTTCCTTTATATGTTTTGTTATGTAAGCCGTGTTTGTTATAGATAGGTTGTATATTATTCATATACAGAATTATATCATGTCCTTAAAAATTATTTTTAATCATCAAATGAAAATTATTCTTGAATGGATACGATGGGGAATGAATCTCATCGCGTTCGTGGAGACGGTATTCCGTACGTACGCACAAGTGACAATATAATTATTTTGATGTTAAAATCATATATAATTGGATTATATATCATATATAAAGAATCATTATAATGTTATATTAATTATATACTTCAATTACACATCATTATCGTTCCCATCCAAATAATAATGTTTTTAATAACAATTACACCACGATGTGGAGACAGTAAGCCGTACGTACGCACGTATGGTGACATGTCATTCAAAGGATGGATAGAATAGTGAATATGGTTGTACCATATTTATAATAACATCACAGTATATACCAGATACTGGAGTTATTATTTTATAATGGAAATAATAAATAAAGAAGAAGTGGAAGAAGAAAAGAACTTAAAAGAGGGTGGTGAAATCATTACCTCTTCTTCAGGTTCTTCCTTTTGATTTGATCAAAAGGGATCCTTAGGTTGGATTTATAATCAAAATAAGGACTCTAGATTTAAGTGATCGAAGTTGAGAGAGTATTTGGGAAGGGTTAGTTCGAGACAAATGGCTTTGATGCTGTGAAATTGAGAGAAGGGGGAGTGCACTTTTATAAGAGGGGTGAGGGGCACCTTAGGAAAAGAGTGAAATATTATTTTTTAATAAATTAATTTTCGGTTTCTAATGGTTCCAAACTGTTTTATTTCGAGGATAAGGTGGGGATGGGTCGACAAAAACTCAACCAATAGGTTTTAGATAGGTTTGGGTCACTATATTAACCTTATCTTTATGTTTTAACTCTTAGTTAATTAGTTTGACATTTACCATGTCTCTTGGTATTTTTATATTATATTGTTAATAAACATACAATATACTTTTAAACGAACCCCAAGTGGTTCATTAATTATAAAAATATTATTATATATGTCTCTTGGCCTAACATTAGATTTATAGGCGTAGAATATCAATTAATAATATAATATTTGTTTTAAAAACAATTTTATGTCAATTTTGATAATATTTGGAAATTGATTTTTCTAAAACTCATAACAGAATGATTACTTCTAAATGCGTTAATTAAATCAATCCTAACATGTCATATTAACCTAGAAAATTAGTTTAATTCATAAAAAGTCTCAAATTATATTTATTTGGGGATTTATAATATCAATTATTTTAATATTTTATTAAAAAGGTAATTACTGCATCACCATTGTGTCGTAAATAAATTAAATTACTTAATATCTAAAAATTATAAATAAAATATTATTATGTGTTAAATATTTTTATCTTTATAATTAATATTTATAATAGAATTTATCTTATGTTTAACCATATATTAAAAAAAAATTAGTTATTAAACTTTGATTTCAACTCTTTTAACTCTTCTTTGAATTAAATAATAATAAATGTCCTAATCTAATCCAAGTGGAACAAAGAGGTTCATATTTTAATAATAAGGTTGTTTTTGGTCTAATTATACTTATCCAATGGAATTAGGACATGTGTCAGGGTAAAAATAAAATCATTTTTACCTTTAATTACCCTATTTAATTTTAACAGTGGTAAATAAAAGTAAAAAGTTACTATTTACCAAAAATTATTTTCATCTCATTGAACCACATTTTACTTACTGATATCAACCGTGTCTCTCAGATTTTTGATGTTCAATTCACAAAATCAATAAAATTATGTTTCATAAAAATTTGCAAAAGCTCCTAGGAGGTGGGTAAAAGAGAGTAAAAAGTTCAATAAAATTTTATATATCTAAAATTAATATAAAATGACCCCAATGAATTACATTGAACTTATATAGGTATTATGTATCTATTTTGAATTAAAATAAATTAAAATAAAATAAATAATTATTTAAATAAAAAGTCGGTCTTAACTAATAACTCAGTGTTTTTCACTATTCATCAAAAATTGAATGTTTTACGAAAAATACAAAAAATTCTCCCTAGGCTAATTTAGATATTTACAATCCAAAAAATGAAGTCATTTTTGAAAAATAAAATTTATCAAATTTTAAAAAGTGGGTATTACTATTCATAACAGCTAGTTTGATTGGTTGTGATGTGTTAGAACTCGAAGTTGCGTACAACACACGCTATTGTATTATTCAAAGAGAAGAGTACCGTGGAAGCTTGTGGTGTTACACTACCTAAAGAGAAAACCCAATATCACAACCCGGTGAAGGGGTATGTGGAACAAAAAGGACCATGTCTAGTAAACCAAGATCCTGACCCTCCACCAATGATTTATTCAATAGACGACCAGAATCAGTCAAATAGGAACCCACCATAGGCTTAACCACTTTGAATCCTTGATCTCACCTTTTGAAAACATCCAATACGTTTCTTGGAATGTGACACTACATACAAAACCATGGAAGTTACTATTACAAAACACACTTCCATGAGAAAAATCCATCACAATCTCGGATCATAACATGGAATGGGAGTGTTGTAGTATGATCGACCTCATAAAAAATGTGAGGAGACAACATCAAGTACAAAAAAATCATCTTATCATATGAACATAGCATGTTGCCAATTATGTTACCCACTACATGAAGAATATAAGGATTATTATATGGTTTAGGTATCCTAGGTAACATGACCTAGACTACAACCAATGATGACTCATTCCCATAACAAGTGTCCTAAGAAAATGAGATAGGGAGAACTTGCATAATCCACATTGTTGAGATTACCTAGACCACACCCTCAGAGTGTCTCTCCTTAGGAAGAGATGAATACATAAATAAAATCATGAAAGCAATGATATTGTGGAAGTATAGTCAAGATCCAATGAATCCACAAAAGACCTAAATAAAGATTGGGTGGTTTCTTGTAGATCATCCTCACCACTAGTGTCAGGTTATAGAATTCCACAAATTATTTAAGTTCATCAACAGAAATATCCACCATCAAACACCCATCTACTATATCAACAAAATACGGAGCAGTAAGTCTATCTAGTATTATTATGAAGTGAAATAAAAGGGAAGAAACATAAGGCCCTACAAGATAATCCTTTAATGACCGAATCCCCATGACTCTATCCCCTCTAATATTATGATTTGATGTAAATGGTAGAAAAAATAGAAGGGGATAACTTTAACCTGATACTGTTGATGATGACACCCCTATTGGAAAACAATATTTATCAATTGATGAAAAAAAATTATGAGGTCCCAGAGAGTGATATGTGTTCTATTTATTCAAAAGAGTCATCAAATTCCATCCATTATAGAAATTTTTTGCAATCACGATTCCTATACCAGTTAACATGGTATTTTAGAAAATATATTATTCAGGATAATTTGAGTTTTTTATTCATTTAAATACTTTTCAATGAAAAACGATATTTTTTTTACTATTATATGAAAATGTAAAGTACTTTGTTTAGGGGATAATAGTAGTTTTTTCAAGGGTTTTATGATGAAAATATGCACTCTATAAATAATGTTTTTCATGATATGGTACATGATAATGATTGATGTTGGTCGGTGGTCTCGATACAACTCATGAAACTATGTAAACATGATATAGATCTATAATTAATTGGGTAATGAATATTCTTTGGTGGTGAAAAATGAGTGAGATAACCTGGTAAGTTTCCAAATTGGAAATAATTGGGCTTTGGTTATAAAAACATGGCCAAAAAATGAATGAATACATGATATAAATTTTATTCTCTAAATTACATATATTATTCTTTGAACAAATATTTTTTATTGATTTTTTTTCATTTATTGAGATATGGATTGTTTTAGGTGGATTTTTTTTCGAAAAAAATTTCATGAGTTAAAATATTATATATGATACCTTTTTGGGGTTTTCTATGGATGATAATTAGTTTTAAGTTTTTTTATTTTAAAAAAGGATTATTCTCTCAGGTGGATATTTTATATTTTCATGCCCAATGTTTTATTATGATAAAAGGAAAAAAAATCTTGGGATTTTGTATTCTCATTAGACTAACAAAATTATCTTATTTTTATTTCACTTACTGGGATTTTATTACAAATAATATGTTTTAAAAAGTGTTTCAAAGGTTCTAATGATGTGTAGATACTATTTGTAGATCTGTGTTTTTTCTATAGTGACTTATATTAAAAGATTGAGATCCCTTTTTAATGAAATAGGAGTTCAAATATAAGAATCCATTTTCTAGAAAAAAATGACATTGTGTTTCAATATTTCCTATATAATATACGTTTTTTCGAAATAACCTTAAATAATAAACATAAAAGATCAATAAAATTTAATAATTTTCACTATTAGTTATAAATAATATAATTATGGATTGATTATGATACATGGTGTAATATTCATGATAAAAAATCCAAGAAAAATATAAAAAACATAATAATAATTACATTTAGAGAAGTAAGTAATGATATATAATAAGTCTAAAATACCAACAACTTAGAATATGGATTATAATTTAGAATGCGTCACTACACTAAGGCCCTCCCTATGTTAACCTTCATGATCCATCATCAATATACCATGAAAAAACCATCATGGTTCTATTATAGATTTTTAATAGGATATCCAATTATTAGAATAATTCAAAATAATAACTTGTTATGCACCAAGATTCCTATAAATGGAATGTGTATACAACCTAGAAGAAAATGTACTAAAAAAATCCAACAAATTAATCTTTGACAAGAACATGTTATTTAAAAATTTATGAAATCATGGTATAACATAAAAAAATTCCAATATATATGTAAATTAGTTTAAGAAACTCACACATCAATGAAAAAGTATACAATAAACAAACACTCATTCCATGAACAAAACCTCCACTCCAAGTTCAATATTATGAACCCAATGAATCCCCCCAACGATGTGGGACTCACTGAATGAATATAACATAAGAGTATAAACATGTTCCACATCACCAAGGTCATCACATTTTTTTACAATCATGTGTGATAAGAAAAATTAACATGGAATTCAAATTCTAGCAATCAATGCCACATCCATATTCTTCATGAATGGTCAAAACCTCCATTAAAAGGGTCAGTTGATACACAAAAAAATATATAATATTAAAAACCATAATAACACTTCTATATGTTATCAAATATGTTATGGGAGTCACCCAAAACCCTTATATTCAAATACTAAAGAACACAATAACACTTATAAAGGACTTATCAAGATTGTTTCATTAATTATAATAATGATTATAGTTTAGAAACCAAAATCCTTACGGTTCAAGGTATAAGTTGAGTTTGTGAGAAGCCTCTTGCCTTAACCAATCTTATCCCAAGGACTCACACCAAAAACCAATTGATATGGTGAATCCTAACTCTTTGATTATGGTTTTAAACCAAACCACCTAAAAACAATACATAAAAACAATAATCAGCAATGTAATCCTTGTATTACAATTTATAATAAGAAAGAAAGAAATGTTGAAATATGAGAAAGTATTTTGGAATATAGTCCTTTCATCTCTAGTTATAACCTATCAAGATTCCATGAGAACAAGTTCTGTAATAAGAGAATCAAAAAAATCAAGTAAGTCAACCCATTTTGTTTAGAGTGCTAGAACAGAGGGAAATAGTTTGTGTCTTGAGGGAGGTTTTGGGTTAAAAATGTAATTTTCTATGTGATTTAAAATAATTTATAGTTTTTTCACAAGGTTTTTCAAACCATGTTACAACTATGGTGCTTCCAATGTACAATAAAATCCATGTTCAGATGGTTTTGTAATCTATTTTACAAAATGAAAAACCCCAACCCTAAAATTCCCCATTTAAGAATTTAAGGGAAACACATATTGTTAGATGGTTTACCCAAATCTTCCTCCATACAGGATCTAATCACTTTTCTCGTTTTCCACACTTCACAGTTACCTAGGATGTTCATAGATATTCCCCAAAGTTTTTTAAAACCAATTTCCCTTCAGAAACAAACAGAAACTCGAAAAAACAAAATTAAATCTCATAAAATTGCCCTAAAACACTTAATTAATTAAAATAAATTTTACAATTTTAAAACACATAGAAATATGGGTGTTTCATTATGGATATCTATCCTCCAACATCTTCAAAAAAGTGGGTTTCCTTCAAAAAAAAATAAATTATTTATTCATTTATATCTTCACTCCTCTTTTTTATAAATATTTTTTATTATATTTTTTAGAATGAAAAAAAAATATTGATTGTTTTATGAACCTGACGATTCTGAGAGAATATATTATCCCATAATATTTTTATTTCATGTGTATCTCGTACCAATTGAATAGAAAATCCTTATTAAGAATTATATGACTCTCCTATTTGATAATTCAGACCTTAATGAAAATTATATAATTTCTATCCGATTTCAATAAAATTATTATCTTGCATCTACTAGACATCCATATTTCGAACCAGTGGGGCTCTCTCAATCATCCATCATAGTAACATTAACATCAAATAACATTTACTTATAGCTATATTAATGTCATGGAATTATAATTGGTGAATTTAACTTTTGAAAATGAGTTATAAAAAAGTACTCTCAAATTAATATGTAATAAATTTTTTATAAAACAATAGTATACAATATTAATTTTATTATTGTATATATCACTCATTAATTTATATAAATATTTTTTAACACTATGAAATTTTACAATATATTTCTACATAATAAATTGGATCTCTTTTATATATTTTCATGGAAATAACATTCAACATAAGTGAATACTATTTTTTTAATTTTAAATTATATATATTATTAAATATTTAGGTAAAATTTGTTAAAAATTATATATATAATTATATATTTAAGTAAAATTTGTTAAAATTGGATCTCTTTTATATCTTATGTTTGGATATCATGTCTTATGTTCTTTGATTATGTTTTGATTCATTTCTTATGAACTTATGATATTTATTTTATTTCCCAGGATAATGATCTTTGACATACATGTTATAATATAAAATTGTTATTTTCATTTTCTTATACCCTTATTATCATGCTAGTCTTATGTAATTGTTGATATCATATTTATTTAGAATTGAAAAGTATCTGAGCTCAGCCTTCATATGTTTTCATTTACCCAGGTTATGAGGAACGATGTTAAATAAATTATGTCCAGTAATATTTCCCATTGATTAAGTTGATGACCTAATTTGATATAATAAAATCTTATTTTATAGGGAGGTAATGTTTATATTTCTGAACCTATTATTTATAAACCCATGTTTTTAATATTTTTCCTAAATTATCAAAAACCCTAAACCCGAATGTTTCTTTGTAAGTAAGAGATCCGTAATTTCCATTTGAATATATATGAAGACGTGTCACATTTATCAGTATTAAATCTAGAAATGTAATATCTATGTTATTTTCACTGAATCCAATTGTCCGGGATTCAAGGCCTTAACAATTGGTATGAGAGTAGGGATTAGATAACATTGAAGATTATGATGATATCAAGTGAGGTTACCTTAGGAGTTCTGTATACCATTAAGGGTTATAATAATATGGATGATCACATGATTAATGTATTATACACATCCTTTTGAGAATTAATGTAATTTTAAGGTGACCAATGATATTTTCGGAAACGTTTTTACTATTTTTGAGGAATATTCACCCCTTCGATTTACTATATGAAAAATATATATGAGGAGTAATTATCTTATAATTTTTTAGAACTTATTTTTAAATTTTTATATCACATTTAGGGATTATATAATCATTGGGTTTTATGTAATTATGTGCTATTAAATTTATATAATAAAAAACAAAACATATGTGTTTTCCATTAATGTTAAAACATTTCATTCAGATTGAAAATATTATGTTTATTTCAGATATGTATTCACCATTTATTGTAATTTTAAAAGTATTATAATTTTAGGAAACACATGTCCCATGTGATTGGGAATAACCTGTTATATTCATAAAGGCCATGGAAATTGAACCAAGAACCAAATGTTGATAAGGTCGCATCACCTACCACTGACCTCTAAGATGTTCTGGTTAATATGACATAATTTTTATAAATTTGTTTATTTGTTGAACCAAATTTTGTTACAATAAATTGAGTCATCTGGGATTATATTTGTTGAATAATGTATGAATTATATTTTAGAATCATATGTGATTTTAGAATGGTTTTATGATGCCTTATGTCATTTATGGGTATGATAATCCTATCATGGAGACTATATGATTAAATAATATAATGTTTTTTGTATGTAACATTAAGAGAGATTGATGTTATTTAGAGATTAATATTATCATTATATTGGAATATTGTGATCAATTACTTCTGATTTTTGGTTTCAATATTAGTCTAGAATATGTGGATGATTTTTAGGGATGGTTATTTATTCAATGATATATTTCAAACTTTTTATATTACTATTGATTTTGGGTGACTAAATTTGTTTTTCTTATATGAAGGTTTATCATTTTTCTTTGGAATCAACTTATCCTCTACTGACCTATTTGATTATGTTAAATTTATAAAGATAATAGTAATAGATTCTTATCCCTTTGTGGAATTTGTTATTTATGGAAGTTGATTCATGTGATTCATGTATGAAAAAATCATACTCATCATTTTGAGAAAAAACGAGTCTGTCGTTCAATTTATATAAATTGTTAAAATAAACATTTGATATATTAATATTTCCTTATGTTTTTCCTCTCAGATCTAAAGTAATTTTAGAACTATAGGAGAAGAATCTTGAAATAAAAACATTATCCATTTACTTTTATTACTGTGAAATCAATGGAATTTTAACCCATCACAGATTTACTATTTTGTGATGCTTCACTTTCTCCTGAACAAATTATATATCACTATACATCAATAATTTGAATATTTTATTTCTTTCTATATTCATGTTTTCACATGCAAGAAATGTTTTCTTATATGGAAACAAAATATTGGTTACTCTAATTTCCATTTTCACTTCCCTTTCTCTCTTTTTATGCTGATGTTTTATTCACCCTTTCTTTGATGTGGTATTTAAAAAAATTTATATTGAGAAGTCAACCCCTAGTTACCAATAAATTGATAAATTTGTGAGAGATAAATTTATTATATATTATAGACTGTAATATCACATGTTTTTTTGAATGAATGATTATATTCAAATGTGTACATGATATGCAACAACAAGCATAAAAAAAATGAAATATTTTTATGTGAACATTATAATCATGATGTTAAATTTTTATGTATAAATAGTAATAAATAAAATATTAAATAAATATACATATCCTACACAATATAAATTTTATTTTTTCTGATTAGAAAATATTAACATAATATTTTAGTAAATTCATTTTATTCTAGGAAAATATGTTTTCTTCAAATAAAGGATTTATTTCATTTTATGGTTGTATATTTTTTTTAATTTTAGGATTGTTTTGAAAATATATTTGAAAATATGAACAATATTTTTGGAAATCAAAATATTAAAATTAAAGTATAGTGAACTTTTGATAATTTTTTGAAAATTTTAATTTTTTTAATACTAAAAAATATTGATTTTTATAAAATAAGGTATATTTTGTGACATCGTCATGAAATAATTATGATATAAAAATTTATTAAACATATTTAATGAATTATTTATTATATTATAATATAAATACCATAAAAATAATTTAGAACATGAAAATTATAATTTATTTTCATATTAATTTGAAAATCATTTTTAGTGCTGATGTAGTTTCTATGTAGTACTAGAAAAGTCAAATTTAGTGTCTTATAAATAATAATTGAGATCTATAAAGACTTTTCATGACCAATTTACTAAAAATAATATATGAATGATTATTTGTACTTATAATTTAAATTTTGTTACTTATATAACAAGATTCACATTCAAATGACTGCGCAGTGCTTGCCCAATGCTAGAAAAGTCAAAATAACAAATTCAATATGTTTTCATGACAGGGATATGAATAAGTATACATAATAATATAATATAAAGGACTAAATCAAGCATAATTTATTTATTTATTTTGATAGAAACATACTTTAATTTTCATATATGATGTAATTACATTAATTTCGTATGCCCCAATGCCGTTGTGATTGTGAAAGGATAAGAAGAATAAGAGAAATGATTTTAAAAACTATAAAAATTAAATTATAAGAACCAATAAATCACCCAATGACTTGAATGAATCTTATATTATGTGAATATATCAATAATAAGGATACATTAGTCGAATATATGGAATTTTATGGAACATGGATTATATTATGACCTTTATTGTATTTTATTTAATTAAAAGTCAAACATGTCCAAATCTTCTGTTTAATAGGTGTTATAATTTTAAATATTATTCTATCTTGATTATATTTCTACTATATAACTTATTTTTAAATTTAAAAAAATTATCTAAATCAAGGTAATTTATTTGTAATTTTTAGTGAAGAAATAATTTCTTAAATTTGAAACAATTATTAAACGATAATTATTCATTTAATGGAAGACTCGAATAAATGTTATTTAAAATATTTAGAAAATTCTATTTTAGATAATTAGGATGATAAATGAATATAAAATATTAATATGAAACATCTGGGAAGTATTAATATTTTTTTAAGACATATTTTTACTTTATATTTTTAATGTTAAATTAATGAATTGTGCCAAAATTAAGAATAATGATATTTTATGAATATAATATTTTATAAAATTAATTAAAAATAATTAAAAAATATAATAATAATAAATGGGATATTTTATAGTTTATTATAAAATAATTTGTCCATTTATTGTCCAATTGACACCTTCTACATAAGAATTACAATTATTTATTATTGAAAACAATATTGCAGTAGTTAAAATTAAAGTATGTTAATTATTGGCAAATCACAATGATAAGGACTAAAATTACAAAAAAATGTATAAAATATATTTCCCCATGGTATTAAAAACCTATCCTACATTATCTTATAATCCATTTTTATTCAGAGGTATTTTGATATAGATTTAATTTATTAATATTTTTAGAAATTCCAATGGTGCATGTCACCTAAATTGTAAAAGGAAACTGACTCCATCAATTCATTATAGAAATTTGAAACTTATTTTTCAACCAAAATCTATTAAATTATCTTATAAACTTCCCTATCTACAATATATAGTTTCTTTTCTTCGCAAACAACTATCCTCGGACCCCTTTGTAGGAGATATAAAGGAGTTGATACAAAGTGTAGATTATCGGTTTATCATATTACATTATTTTTATAAACATATTTAACTCCAAAAACTCATTTATATTTATAATAAATTAGTCAATTTAGGATTCTTAATATTATTAAATTTTATTATTATTAAAACAACATTATACACCCACACTCCCATCAAATAAGATGTGAAAGTATCGCTCATGCGTACATATAGCTTACCGTCTTCATGCAACGACACACTTCATTTTTCATCACCATATTTTATAGAATGGTATTATGATGGGATTAATATTTATATATACTATTATTATATAATTATAATTCTTCAATGATAATATAATTTATAACTTCATATCATCTGATATTTTGGGAAACGATAATGTCGCTTGTGTGTACGTAAAAACTACCATCTCCATGATGAGACTTGATTAACTTTTTTTCATTTTCAAATGGATTTTAATAATAAAGAATATGATGAATATATATGATATTTATGATACACTAATGATTCTATAATTATTAAATATTATTTAACAATCTTTCATTCCATTAGATAACAAATCAATATAGTGTTCTTGCATATTTATGACCTAACGTCTCCAAGAACAGTGTAATTCATTTTCTATGTCTATTTTTTAATAATTATAAATATTTATATAATGAATATATTTGATTTTTCCCATGATATAAATTATTTAATTAATGGGACCATGATCAAAGTATATGGACTATGACTATCATTCTGAAACATTCAAGGAGAAAAAGTTGTTATCACCTAGAATAGTGATTTTGATACAAAATTATTCTTAAATATGTGATGAGATTAGATAAATAAAAAAACATGTTTACATATATATGGTTATAAATTAAATTTATAATAAAACATATTTATTTTAAATGATGTTTGAATGTGAACAAGGAATAACAAGACTTGAGGTAAGGGATTGTGATCTCACTTTTATTTCTATGGGAAACATGCCATATTGACAAGTTTTTTATTTTTTGTTGTGTATAAAACTCCCATAAATTATCTTCTATGATTATTCACATCATTTTTTTTGTATTTATATAACCATTTATGGTTCTTTCATTCATGTGTCCTATGATTGAATGTTTACCAATGTTGTAATGGTTTATTTCATAATCTCATCATTATTTGGGATTATTTATGTATATGTATCCACAAGGGAATATTTCACTTCAATGAAAATTTTTTCTAAAAATATTATCATAAATATTTCTATTTTTCTATTAAAATTGTTCAAAATAATTTTTTACAAAATGTTTTGAAGGAAGTAATTTTATGGTCTTCTAAACAAGGCTCTTTGTGCCTTTTTGACAAAAAAATATTAAATGTTAGTTTTTTGAACTTATAAGGAATGAGATAATATTACCACCATCGTGAAACTATAATTATTTGAAGCATCATTTAGAGGTTTAAAATTTAATTCTCCAAGAAAATATTTTTACATAATAATTTCAGGACTTTGAAAAGATAATTATTTCATTATAGAAAAGTAATTTTCCTCACAAATTACATACAGTGGTCTATCAAAACCATTTACAACCTAAGATATCATTATTTATGATACAAAATAATTAGTGTTAATATGGTCCAATGATACATACTCACTATTTTTATAGTTGGTTTATGATTATGATGGAATGATGTTTGTGAAACATGTTTTTTTCAGCAGGTTATGGTATGATGAAATATCTATGAAAACCATTTCTTTTCATGGGTTATGATATGATGACTTATTTATTTTTTATGGAACAAATATATATTATTTTTATTATTTAACGGGTGGTTCCTATATATCCCTCCAATGCATTAGGTAGTGGTCTATATTCCCTGGGATATACAAGACTATAATGGGAGTGAAATTGGAATTATAAGGGACCCTATTCACTATAAGTGTCTTTTGAGTGAACCTTGACTACTATAATGGTTTGGTGAGTGAACCCATTTTAATATGGTAGTCTGGTAAATGTGCCTTGAATAATATGAAAATTACGTTCTATTCTTATCTAAATGAAACAATTTCATGTCTTTTATTCCCTAATGGATAATGTTATTTTATCATTTTCCTAGTCATATCTTATAAACATCCATGATTTATTCCATGAATCAATAATATTATCCTTTATATATAGGGTATATTTTTGCGATTTTTATATTTATATTTTTATTCCATTATTCTGATTTTATTTTACGTATTCATTAATATCTCCCTTGTTTACCCTTACTGAGTATCTGAGATCACCATTATTATTTTTTCTTTTCCCCAGGTTATGAGGAAATCTATTAAAGGAATTATGTAATAAAGGATTCAGCATGAATGATTTCAATTACATATTAGGAAATATGAATCACTAGATATTGTGGGAGATATTGTTGATCCTTATGAACTAGTTGTTTATAAACCCATTTTGTTAAGAGTTTCACCAACTTATTCAAAACTCACAACCTAAATGGTCCTTTGTATATAAGTTATCAAATATTTCCTTTTGATGTTGTTATAAAATAGATCACATTTATTTGAATTAAATAAATAAATTTAATGTTTATGATTTTTCATTGAATTTAGATGTGTGGGATTTAGGGATATTATTGTTTTCTGTAATGGATTCACCATAGGTACCATTCCATGCATGAAATGTTCCAAGATTCATAGCATCACCATTTCCATGATGATTTGTATCATATTTTTTATCATGAGTATATTGAATTAGATGTTGATACTTTATTTGATGAGTATCACATACAACTCATTGATCATAGCATGATGTTTTAGTAAGGAAAGTATATCCTTTTTATGGATATTATGGAAGCACTAATGTGTACTTGATGAGAAATGGGAACGAGGGTCCAATATATGAGATCGGTGGACAGATTCATTCTCAAATGATATTCTACTAACTATCAAAGCACAACTCAGTGATGTGATCCTTTAAAGGGGAAATAATCTAAATTAATGTATTTCCCTTTTATATTGTATATTTTTTAGTTTTTTTGGTTGATCCCTCTTTCCTAGTCCTATTATGCTGTAAAACCCACTAATTTTCCTTAAGTAGGATCGTTTTCTCCTATGAGGGAATGGATCAGGGGGCGGGAGCATGATTATGTTCCAAATACATTGTTCATACATAAATACTCTGCGTGTATTAAATAAAAAATTGTTATTCTTTTTTCCTAGAACTCTTTCATGGAAATTAATATATTTCCTCTGGGGGGATGGCCATTACAGTATGTGTATAGTTTAGAAACTATTTAAATTCCTTGGTCAATTGATTTTAAATAATGTAAGTCCTGATTGTTTTGATAGACCCCCCATCATTCTCTATCTTGAAAGATTATTGGAAAAGAATAATCCTTTTGGGACTAATGATTGGATTTAGTCTTGACTCTCCATAAATACACTGATTTGAGTGTCGTATTTCATGTTATATATCTACTAGTAAGATCTCAATTCCTTAGAATATTTCTGACCTTTATTTATATTGATGATGATATCAATGTGTTAGATAATATTCCCTATTTTTGGGGCCTTTATCTATTCCTCAGGTATCATATAATCTAGGAAAAACTAAGGGATGAAACTAGATGTGTAATCTAACATAGGAATAAATTATATAGTCTATTAATTTTCCCTAAACTTATCTCCTCTTATAAATAATCATCACCGTGGGCGTGAAAGTTTCACATTGTGTTTCCCCAAAAACTCATATGATTTTATTTACAGTTCATAGATTTTATTATGAGGCCCTACTTATACCTCATGAAGTCATTTAAGGTGAAGACCAAAATTCTAACCATATATTTAGAGAGTTTTCCTTTTTTACACATTCATGACCCTTGTTGAGATTATCTGCACACCCTTTGGATGTGTTAGACATGACCATTACCAAAGTAACTATTTTTCATAATTAAAAAATAATTCAATAAATGTTTTGGAATGAATATATTTATAGATATCATATTTCCTTGGAAATATTAATTTGATTAATATTGGTTACATACCCTAAATTCACCTTTACATTTTTAGTGTACGGTAATGGAAGGAGAAAATTTAATGGTTTAATGGAATTAGAATTATATGACCTATAATTAAATATGTAAACCAATTAAATGAGAATAAGGTGACACATCCTTTTGAAACATTTTATATTTATAGTAATTTCATACTTGATACAACATTAGTTCTAGAGGTAATTTCCTTGAGTAATCATAGGACACCATTTTGATTAGTCGATCCAATTTATGTGGGATATACCCACCACAAAATATGTCCTTTGTAGTATTATTTGAATGTCTCAATGCTATAATGAATATTCACATGAAAACATTTTTAAATTTTATAATGACATTGATATATTCCTTGGATACATCACTATGTATTTGGTCATGTCGCGCCATGGATTCACCCTATTGGGACTAACAATGCTTAGCCTGGTATTATTAAAGAAGGCCTTGGTTGAACCCCATGGATTACACTTAGAACCATTATAGACAGATTTCATGAGTTACTATTATGAGTTGGCTCGACTCGTGAGGTCAAGGATTCCTTGGGTACAACATTGATCCTCTATTATTATTACAACATATTCTGGATCTACTAACACCCTTTTCACATGATATCTTTATTATAACTTGAATCATAATTTTTTAAATGGGACACATTGGTTCTACTTGGATCCTATTCCATTATTATCATTTCTATTACACCATGTGCACTAGAAAATTATAGAAAATACCATGTACAATAGAGAAATTAATAATTCTTCAGATATAGATCTAGATAAGACTGCAGCATGTATGAGTTATTTATTTTAGCACTGCTTTACTTTTATTTATTTTTGTACACTGATTCTGTATATATTCATAAAAATTATTTTTATATACACCACTAGTGGTGGCCTAATTAGGTTTATCTGACACACTATCCTGACTACCATTTTTATGTGGGAAGATTATGTGATAGAAGGTGTGGAATGTTGGGAGTACCCTACTTAAGAAACAAGACATTCATGCATTAAGAAAGTAGTTTGTTAGTACATGACTGAGATAGTTCTTTGGATTATTGGATTTTTTTACCTTTTTTATTCTTTTATATATCATATAATATATTGTCTATATGATTTTATGTATGAATGTTTTACATTTTTAGAGGAATTCCATAATAATTTTGTATAAGATAATATTTACAACTCTTGATATGACTACTCATTCCATGGTGTTTATTCTTTTTTTCATCTTATTCCATTATTTGACTTCTTTTTATTAACTGTTAATCTTATATCCCTGATGTGATCCACTCTGAATAAAGGGAATATTATCCCCATTTTCAAACCATGGGCCCATGTTACTAGTTTTCAGCCTCTAGCATATGTAGAGGTGAATTTGAGGTCGTGTGGCCAACCAGGCTTGGTTACACCAGAGTGACCTATGTCACGGATGTCACAAAGTGTTATTGGAGCTGTTTCTTATCTTTTTTTTGTATCATCAAGTAAATTTATAAAGGACATTAGAAACATGTTTAAACTTGGCTATAAGTCATTCTGAGGAGTATCAAACCTATATCCAGGTAAATAACATGTTTTCTAGAAATGGGAAAATGATGTTTGGTATTTCTCATGATATAGTTGATATACTTTCACCAGTGGGTGATGCACATGAATTGTGGGTTTATATTCATAATGGAAATACTACCATTGATAAGAATGGAAATTACAATTTTTAAAATAATCATTATAACCACCTAGGATACACAGTTCATGCATAATCCATTCCATATAGCTGCATTTCATTTCATACATTTCATGTGCTTCCTTTGATTTTTGAGTGGGCCATGATTATTTTATATCCATCGGCTACTAACATCTATTGTAGTATAGAGAAATTGGTTGTTTAAAATTTCATCATCAACCAAAATGGTTTTTTACAAAATAAATTGATGGTGGAATTATAAATAGTCAATTTTGATCCATGCAAGGTATGTAACCCAAGTTACATGAGCTATAATTTGGTTATGATAGTGAAACTACAAATTTTAATTTATATTGTTTATGGAACTTGGAAAATTTTAATGGTTAATTCATTAAATCATGAAATATTATCCTAATCATTAAATTTTGAGACTAAATGTATGGTGGATTTCAATTAAATTGGTTCCCATATCAGTTTATAATGGGTTTGAGACATTATAAACATGGAATAGAAATCCATCTAACCGAACCTTGTATTATTAATATAAACTTATAAAAACTCAAAACATAAATTGGAAAATGATATTATATGGTTTAGTATAAATGATAAGTCCCAATGAATGTTAGAGTGATTCCCTCTATAAAATGCAATTTAATCTCTATACAACAAGACCACTATAAATAAAAACAACAAAAATTTCCAATACCCTAAACTTCTAATGGGTATATGTTGGAGTATGATGTGTAGTGAACCATTTTATTTTTTTTCTTTCATCAGTGATCCTATATTAATTTGAATTTTTTCTGGGGAGTGTAATTGGAATTTTTAGAGCTATACCACCATGAAGTCCTCGAGTCATGTGATGAGCGAGTGGTGATGGATATGATCTAGAGTTGGTGGCCCCTAAACCACCAATATTACCTCTTGTAGTTCCACATGTGGAACCACCTACAATATGTGAACAAGGAACTGATCCTCACCTATCAGAGACACTCCTTTGCTTTATGTATTATATGCAGGGTGCTCCGCAGTCTTCACATACTATGAATGGTTGAACACGTGAGTTACAACAATAAAATACCCCATCTTCTCAGGGGATAATGGTCCTTAGGATATTAATTCATGGTTAGAAACCATTTTTTCTACATTAAATAATATGGATACTCTAACATCACTATAAAAAAATAGTATATTAGTAGTGGTTTTATTGATGTAGTTATGCACAACCATTTCTAATCATCGAATTTATATAGGATTCACAACCCTGTTTAATTTTTTTTAGCATTTATTCTTTGTAATATTTGGTTAGAGTTTAGAGGCAGTTGTCTCAAAACCACCACTAAATTAATAATTAGTGGCCCTATATGTTCGGTTGGATTTTAGAGGCACTATATATATAATATTCATTTTTATATTAGTGTATATATATATTTATTCTAGAAATTATTTTTTAAAGGAAATAGATGTGGTTCACATACCCCTATAGTCTCTTAAATCAGAGGGGATTCATGAACTACAATTAATCCTTTATTTTAGATGGGGTTTATAACCCCTTCTAATTATAGAAAATATAGGGGTTTATGAACCCACTCTAATGTATGAAATTTCACAAAGTTCATGAACCGTTGTTAATCCCTTTGATTGGAGTGGTTTTTTGACCACCTCTAAATTTTAATTTATTTTTAAAATTAAATCACATATAATTTCAAATTTGATAATATATATGGGTGGGTGTGAATATGTGTGTGTACACACACACACACACATATATATATTACATAAACACATTATATAAATGTACGTAAGTGAATTATAAACATACATACACACATATATATAAAATGACATTATATAAATACATTAAATAAATAAATGTACATATAAATAGAAATTTATTCATGTATAAATATTGGTATACATAATATAAATGTAATTATAAATATATTTATTAAAATATGTAAAATTTATATATGGTTTAATAAATAATACAGATTTATATTTTGATTTATATTATACATATATTATTGTAAATATATTTTTATTATATATTTATGTATAAATATATTTATATTATATAATGTACAAACATAAATATAATATAGATAAAATTATACATATATATATTATAATTATTTAATTATAAATAAATTTATTTATATTATATAATTATTTTATATGTATTTTAGTATACCATATTAATTGTAAATTAATTTAGTAAATATATATATATCATTTAATTATTTTATATATTTAAAATTGTACGATTTAATTTAATTTTTATTATATGTATACATAAATATAATTTTATAATTTTATGTACATTTATATATATTAATTTGTATAAATTTTATTTCAAATAATATTAATTATATAAAACAATGGAGAATAACCATATTATATAAATATATACAAATATATAATTTTTTTTAAAAATAACATATAAAAACTCAAACATGTAGTTTTTATAATTTATTTTTTAATTTTAATAAATATATTTTTATATAACATGTTTATTATTTTATATTATATATAATTAATATTTTATGATATAATTTTTTTTAAAAAATAAATATATATTGATGTACACAATATTATACAACTACATTTATTGAAATACATATATTTTAATGTGAGTAATAATAAATACATGTATTGAAATACATAATATAATTCTTTCTATAAGTTTTATTTCATATATCATTAATTAAATATTTTTATACATTTTATTTCAAATATTAAATTTGTAAAAATTTTATTTCATATAATATTAATTATATATAATATAAATATTTTTATAAATTTAATTTTATATAAATACAAATAAATAAATATATATATGTATTTAATATAAATTAATTATATATAAATTTTATATAATATTCTACGATTTATACATATAAATACATATTAATGTTAATAATAATAAATATATATATTTAAATAAATTATATGAATATATTTTGAAAACATTATATTAGTATATTAATTAAATACTAATATATATATATATATTCTTTAAATAAACAATTACATAATATATAATTATTTATTTAAGTATATAAATAATTTACATAAATATATTTATAAATGTATATGTGTGTGTGTATGTATAGGTAACATAAATATAATAATCAAATATATTTAGTAAAAATTATGTAAATACACAAACAAAACATATAGTTTATATAAATTTATAAATTTATTATAATATAAATACATAAACACATAATATAAATCTATATAATTTAATTCATATAAATATTTATGTAGGTTATTTATTTATATGTATTTATATATATATATGTAATATTTATTTGATTTAGATTACTAACACACACACACACACACATATATATATGTGTACACATAATAAAAAAAATACTTACCTTAGTGGAAGAGGTGATGAGATTTATCAGTGAGGTGAGGGGTTCGAAACCCAATACAAAACTTTTATGAGGCTTGCGTGAAAGAAGGGTGGCGGGTGTGGGCTGACACATTGCATGAGGACCTATATGGTAGGGACGTCGAATTGGATGGTTGATTGTATGTGGGATGGAGGGCGATCTGGATGGGCAGTTGGAGATCAATTAATTACTAGATGTGAGGAAGAACTGAATGGAATGTGGGGGGTTCCAAACCTGGAGAGTACTGGAGGTAGGATTGTGAAATTAATGGTGGGTTGGGTGCGTCATATTGGAAGGGAACATGAGAGGGTGTGACACGGTTGTTTTGAAAAGAAAGATGTGGTTGAGTGAAACTACCTCTAATTAGGTCTACATAGGAATCAATTAGAGGTGTTATTAGCCTCCTCTAATTTATCCTTAGGTAGATGAGGTTTTAAAATTTCCCCAAATATATGACATATAACTCACTTAGTGATGGTTTCCAACTGCCTCTAATTTATAATTGAAATTATGGGGGGGGGGGGGGGTTAAAACTCCCTCTAAACCGAGAATATGTGGTGACATTAGAGGGGTTTTAACCGCCTCTAATACAACTACTATTAAATTTTACATTACGTTACCGGTAGTTCCTCAAAATGGCATCTAATAATAGTAGGTGGGAACATTACATTCAATTCATCAGAACTATGGCTAACCCCATCTAAACTAAAAAATTACCGCTATAGTTGGTCCATTTTTTTGTAGTGAAGTGTTGAGGTTTAGGTTTTCCACTTACATGATGTGTGATTCTTCCAAGTGCTGGTGGGATGTGATTACTTTGGCTTATTGTCATTAGGGCATGGTATGGGATGACTTCTATACTAACTTCACTAATTATTTTTTTCCTCTTATACGGAGATCTAACCATGTTGGAATGTTCATGAACATGGAGGATGGTGTTATGTCCAATACGAACTATTCATCACATTTTACCATGCTGCAATGCTTCACACTACTTCCTACCAGTGATTAGATATCGTGAGTGAGATGATTCAAGGATGGGATCTAGAATATAGTTTGGACTAAGGTGAATGTATCCCATTTATGTAACTTTGCAGAGATTATGAACCTAGATCTTATGAAAAATTGAAACACGATCGGTGATAATAGTTATGGGAACTGAGTCTTAGTGCTGAGAATGGGAATTAGTTCTTCTCATAGAAGGAAGTGTATCCCTGAGGTTTCTTATTAGAGTAGTCGTAGGTAGGGTATCTACAATGGTAGTTGTATTGTATTCCATCAACATAGATAATAGAGGAATGTTAATCCATAGTGCGATAGAGACCTACTAATGTTCCATACATGCAGTCAAATAGACCATCATTAGAGGGGTTTTCAGACCTATCCACTTATTTCTAGTGGAAGAGGACCCATTAAAACTTCAATAATTAGAGAAAGATCATTAATAATGTTTCAGGTAGGAAGCTGGAGTAGAAATGGCCAAATATGATGAGGAGGAGGTTATTTTCGAGGTAACCATACTTCACATTTTCAGTTATAGTAGAGCAGACCTACTTGGGGAAGTCCAGTTGTAGCTAAGTTGCATGATTCATGAAAATTAAACGAATTACATAATATTCTATAAGAATAGATCACATGGACATCAAAAGTACGAGGAACTAATTTGGTAGCCTCCAAAATCATATCTTCCTTATTTGATATAAGTTCATAAAACTCTATTATTTTTGTATATATCTAGAAAATCCTTATGACTGAAATTATATACTCTTTTAAGGTGATGTGGTTAGATAGAACATTGTGCATATAGACAAAGGGATTATGCCAATGAAATGACTAAAATATTTATATTGGTAGTCATAGATTCTTGTGTGATTTATTTATACTTGAGATTCCATGCTTTGATTCTATACTGGGGATGAATTGGATAGTTCCATATCATGGGTGCATTGAATGTTATCACCGAATGGTAACTGTCAAATCAAATGATGGAGGTAGATAGTAGCATAAGGTAAAATAGGATGTTTAGGATGGTTAAGACTAATTAGATCACTGTTGTCCTGGAGAAGCAACAACCTAGATATCCAACATTTTCCTAAATGATCAGATGTGCATATAATAGAGTTTTGTTTGGTGGTGGATCATTATAGGGTTGTTTTCCCAGTAGAATTCTCTATTTTACCTCATAAGGGATAAGTATAGTTTACAATTGTTCTTATTCAAAAAGAAACTACAATATATTTTCTTCTATATATGATAAAACCAATTTATCTACAAGAACTCAAGAGACATTTTTAGGATTTTGAGTCTAATATTTTTATATTACCTAATACTTCTCCTTGGGGTTCACCGGTTCTCTTCCCAAAGAAGGCGTATGTAAATATCCAATAATTCATGGATTACTGATGACTAAACAAAGTTATGGTTAGGAACTGGTAACTATGGCCTCAAATAGATGTTCTTTTTGACAAGATCTGAGGAGATATAATGTTCTCAAAGATAAACCTAAGGTTAGTCTGTTGTTAGGTGTGATTTAGGAATTAGTTATACAATTTATAACTTTAGGAATTTGGTACAGTTTATATGAGTAACTTTTTATTTTTTTAGGTTTTATGAATACACCATATTTTCTCAGGGACTTGATTAATATAATTGTCCATAGCTACCTGGATTCCAATGTTGTATATTTTTATGACATGTTATTGTATTCTCATACATTAAGGAACCATGAAAAACACCATAAGATCTTATTGAGTATATAGAGAGAGCATTAGTTATACTCTATGTTACAAAGTTACACTTCTAGATTGAGAAGGTTCACATTTTGAGTCATATTATCTCGAATTTAGGGGTATCATTTTACCCGTATAAGGAGATTGTTATGGTTTCTTAGGAGAATCCCATGAAAATGTTTGATATATAGATATTCTAGGGGATGAAAGGATATAACATCAGTTTTATACAGGACATAACACAGATTTTAACACCTATTACCAGTATGAATAAGAAGTATATGAAGTTATTGTGGTCTGAATCATGTGATAAGGCATTTTAGGAGTTGAATGGAAGGGTTACTTCAGCATTTATCCTGATTCTTTAGGATCCTGAAATAATATATATAGTGTTCAATGATGCAATAGGAATCAGGATAGCTTGAGTTTTGATGAGGGAGGAAAGATTAATTACATACATATCTCACCGGTTGAAACCTCCTGAGCACAATTACAAGATATAGAACCTTGAGTTTTTAGTGGTCATTCATGCCATTATTTTCTAGAGAAATTATATTATCCATGATAGAATTTTTGGGTTTTCAGACAACAAAATCATCAAATATATCTTTATGCGTCATTAATTGATTCTTAGAAAAAGAATGGTGGGTCGAATACCTTAGGTGTTTTGACCTTGAGAATTTATATATTAATTCAGAATAAAATTCTATAGCTGACGTGGTGAGCTAGGAAACCCATGAAAAACTCATTGAGGAAGAACATGATGAATGAAGGTTGATGACCCTATTTTTTTGAGATGCATCTGGAGTTTCAAGAGAGTCAGAAAAAAAATTTCTTAAATCCTTAGAAGTTAACTATAAACTCTTGATTTGGGTAAAGAGAAGGTCGTTAATGAACCTAATGTTTGGGTAATATAGGAATGTATTTTTGATAAGGACCCACCTTTGGATAGTTCGGTCGATGGAGAAAACATCATAATAATCCATGGATGTATAAGAGTTCTTATACACATGCTAGTAGATTTGGTGTGATAATACCATGCTTAAATGTGTGATTTTCTCCAAGAAACGTACAATATGTATTATGATATAATCCCAGGTATTGGTAGCATGGAATAAATCATCGAAATTGCAAGTTTTATAACATGGGGATTCACCTATGAGTGGGTTAAGGAAGAACACCAATAGACTGTTGTCTTATTATGACCCTTACCTATCCTAAAATTAAAATGGGATGATGTGGAAACTAATTTTTCTAACATTTTTACTGTGGTTTACTTGATTTTGTCTCATAGTTTGGCTAGTCATGGATTATTTAACTATTATAACCCACTTCTTATTTGCGAGACTTTCATAGTTGATCAGCTAGGAAGACTATATGTTTAACATCACTATTATATATTACACATTAATTCAGGATTAATTACATAATATTAATCTCAATATATCATGTATGATCAAGAATTCTAATGTCTATTGGAATTATGTACAATACAACAAAATTTAAATAGGAAAAATAAAATCATTATTGAAAACATCCTCAACATGGTTGCACCTAAAATTTCATAGGATAACTAAGGGAGATGCATAAGAAAGGGTTGATATAAAAAGACTAGTAAGGGAATAAACGTGGAATGAGTTGATAAAAAATAGAAAATAGTAATATCAATAGGGAATAAAAGGTGTTTGAATCACAAAATAGAATAATAATTCATGATATATCATGATAATCATAACATGGAAAATATGGAAATATATTAAAACACTGCAACATAAACATATTTTAAGGATAAATGATAATAAATCATGATTTATAAAGTCCCATAATGAAATAAGGTTCACTCCTTATCCCAACATGATGTCTCATGAGACTAAACACTACTGAGTGCATTGGAGTGCTATATAATTATGGGTGCACCTGTCACTTTCATTTCATTCTACAACTTTAGAGTGCCATATAGATATACAACAAGGATACATTGATCAATATATTTTATTCCATGATAATGTAGAGTGTAATGAATGAATTTAATTCCAATGATCAAGATGTATATGTGTATGTTGATAAAACTTTATAAAAATGTCTATGTTATTCATTACAAAATTGTATTGGCATGAAAAAATCTGGGTGAAATTTCAGTAGTATAATGAAGCCAAATAAAGATTCCTAAAATGGGTTGATGAGAGATAAATGGATATATAATACTTTTTACATGAAATGGGTAATAATATGGACAAGGAAATACATATCCCAAAATTATTTATTGGAAATATAAGGCATAAGATAAAAAACTTGAATAAAGAAGGGAAGCTGAGGATCCCTTACTAAATTTCGGAATGGTAATGGGTGTAAAAAAGGTTCATGGGAGATATTAATGAGATTTAATGTGGTATGTAATAATTTATACTTCAAATTTAAACTAATATTTTTATGAAAAAGTACCCAAAAAACCTAAAATTGAAACTAAGAATCACGTCATAATAGTGGTGCTTGAATGAAATGAGAATAAAAAAATACCATACTTGAATGTGTGACTCCAAATTCATGGGAGGAGCTTGTTTAGAATCTTAGGGAACCTTAGGAGGACTATATAGAGGGAAATAAAAATCAAGTATGTTCTCCTAGATTTTGAGTGAAGAGAAATTGGATCTTGGTTTGGTTAATATTGTTAATGAATAGAGATTTCTTTACTATTTCTAAAACATAGGTTTTGGACTCTTTGAAATAATGTAACAAAAACCACAGAGAGTACCATTTTCAATCCCATTTTTTTCTTAAAAATTGGATTAGTTCTCATTAATCTATAATTATACAGAAAAATCATAATAAAATAATTCCCTTTATTTTGTAGAAGTGATTCATATTATTAAAGAAAGGATTTTAAAAACATTAAATATATTAATGGTTTTGAAGGATTAATATTGGATTTATAATATGAATAAAATAAACATAAAACTTATTATTTGAAAGTATAAATAAATTTTAGGTATTTTATACTATTTATATTATTTATTATATCACTTTTTTGTCATTATGATTTCATAATACACAACATATTTTTGTACAATATTTAATTTTTACCTAACAATTTGACTATCTCAGAAAATCACGAAAAAATAAAAAAGGGATAATATTGATGATATGATTCCACAAATAGTATTCATTTTATATAAAAATGTTTTAAATATGTGTATTTTCACTTTTAAACCATGAATCAACATTAATTGAGAAATGTCATTTTTAGGACAATAATTGTTTTTGAACCCTTAAGAATTACATTTTACTTCATAAAAATATTATGATCATTTTTATTTACTATAATTTATTTAATAATAATATTATATTAAAAAGTTTTTTATTTTGAAAATATATTATTTCTTAAAAATTAATTCCTTAAAATAATTTCAATATTACCCAAAAATACAATTTTTGTGTTATTGTACCAAAATAAAAAAAATATATAGTCCAAATAATAAGATTAAAATATGTTCATTATTTTATGAAAAAGAATTTATATAATCATATTTATTCAGTCTTAATACATATCCATTTAATACACTAGAAAAGTATCTAAGAGTAAGGTGAACGACAATGAGAACTTCATGGGGTGGTTAAGCGTACATGGTTTTGGTCGTGATCTTGATGAGCTTGAAATTATCCTATAAACTATTTCACTCATGCATAATTTATTGGATCTCATCATGGGATTAGTCTTGGGAAAATACTAGTGATTTTATATCACTAGGAAGTTCGGATAAATAGGATTTTAAGGGTATGATCCTACTGGTTGAGGTCTTCACTTCTTTTTCCATGTCAAATTGATTTGTTAAAACCCTCTATTTATACTAATCATGTGATCAGTATTCAATAGATTTTATCACCAACTTCTCTTCATAGGAAAGATAATTCTCCAATGGTACCACCTCAAGATTTAGTGCATGTGAGGGGTCTAGAATTTACTTTATCAAGAGGGATACATGAAATACATAATATAATTGAGATAGGTTAGATGATAGTGCTATTTGATAGGCTAACACTCAGATGTGATAAAGGTTCTCAATAGGGGCTGATGTTTCTTGAATTAAGATTTCCCTTCTTCAAAAATCTCATCACTTTCTTCTATAGAGACATGTAGTGGAAAACCACATCATCATAATCAAACTCTATGTCTCATCGATTATTGGCATCATAACTCTTCTATTGACTTTAATTATCCATGATGTGATGCTGAGTGGTCCTAACCTTTTCGACCGTTTCATTGAAAATTTCAAGACCTAGTAGTTTTCATTCCACAACATTATCCTAGAATGCGGGTGTTACATACCTATTCCCAAAAAGGTCTTCATAGGGATTCATTTTACTGGTTGAGTGGAAAAATTTATTATATGATAACTCATCCAAAGGAAGATGTTAGTCCCATCCTTATTGGTATCAACTGAGTGTTCTCTCCAAATGTCAATATATTTTCAAAGTGAAAATTCATATCAAATAACAATGAAGTGTGTTTTATATGTAAAATGACCCACCACAACCCAAAGATAATTATTCCCTTTTGATGGATTTGGAATGCTAGTGAAAAAGACCTTGGAGATTTTTTTCCCATTTCCATAGTGGTATGGTTATGGTTTCATCATCCCCTTATACTTTTGTCTTTCATCATTCACTTAAAAACATACTAGGTATGTTTATTTCTATTTTGTGATACTTTTCTTCATACTTTACCACCAATTTATCTCTCTAATATATTGATACATCTTTGTGCCTCCTAGGTGGATGGGGAAGGTTAAGCTACATACATCATCCAATAGCTCCTTCTTTAACTCATTATTTGATGGCACACATAGTCTTGACCTAAATATCACAACTCATTCTACATAAAATTGATTTAAAAGGGTTTACATTTTCATACAATTTCCACATTCTTCCAAATTCCCGTATCATTTCTCTAAGAATCCTCTATCCTATACATAAGGGATGGTTTAGGAATCATTTATAGTGGACTGATGATGTTCCTTCCTTTATGATTCCTATATCCATTGATTCCAAATATAAGAAGATTGGATCCATAAAAATTATCATCAAGGATATATGTTCTAGATTCTTTCTACGTAGAGTTTTTATCACTTTATTCAATTTATGAGGATGGTAGTGGATTGACCAGTCATAGTACTTGATCAACTCTGACCATCCTTGTTGGTTCATATTCATCTCTTTATGTATGAATATATATTTGAATATTTTGTGATCCATATATATTTAAAACTTCTCCACAAATAGATAATTCCAACATATTTTGAAAGTGAATATCACTATAGACAACATCATATCATTTAATAGGTATTTCACTTCGTGAAATTTCAACCGCCTTGAATCATATGATATGACTTTTTCATTATTCAATAACACACAACCCAATATCCTCTTTAAATCATCACTGAATACCAAAAAATGTTCTCCACTTGTGGGCAGTGTGAGTGCATGGGTAGTGATAAGGCTCCCTTATATTTCCTTGAATCTCTCTTTAAACATTTAATTCCAAGAAAACATGACTCCCTTCTGATTTATCTTAGTTAAAGGTTTTGAAAAACGTGAGAAATTTCTCAAAAATCAATTATAATACCTAGTTAATCCATGTAAACTAAAAATATAAGTCATAGATGTTGGCCTCATCCATCATTAAAATTCACCTGTCTTTGAAGGGTCCAAAGATATCCCATTTCTTGTCATGATATGTCTCACGAATTATACTTCCTTTAAACTAAAATCCCATTTGTTTTCATCTTCATAAAGATTCTCTTTTTTGTAATGTATTTAGAATATTTCCCAAATGATCTTTATTGTTATCCATGATTTTGGACTATAAATGAATGTCATATATAAAAAATACCAAAAAATTGTTGAATTAATCTCTAATGAATCTACTAATCATTTCCATTAATATGGTTTGATCATTGCTGATCTCAAAATGAACCACTATGAACTCATAGTGCTTGTACCTCATAGGAAAATTAGTCTTGGGAATATCCTTCTTCTTCAATATAACATGGTAATATCCCAACCACATATCCAACATATAGATTTATTGTGCTCCAAAATGTTGATAGAAAAAGTCATCAATCTGAGGAAGATGATAATTTTTATTTATCATTATCTTGTTGACCTCAATATAATCAGTGCAATAGTGAATTAACCCATCCTTATTCTTGATGAAGATGACGGGTGTACCACATGGTGAAGCACTTGGATGTATGAAAACTTTATCAATATCATGGTATAGTTTTTTATATACCACCTCATGTTCCACAAAATCCATTCTATAAAGATTCTTGATTAATTGTAACAACCTACTTATACACTCAGTTGAAAATTTATCTTCATTTATAAGAGGAAGACTAGGAAATTCATCGAGAAACACATCTGAATATTCCTTCGGAAAGGGAATGTTTTCAAGGATGATTATTTCCTAAGAATCAATAATTTATGCTATATTAACTTACTTGTAAAGATATATTATGCATTCATGGGATGTTGGTTATAAATAATATTTATCTTCCTCCTTCAACATGTATAGAGATGAAGGATAGGTTGCAATACATAGATAAATTTCCTTCACATGAAAATTTATTTTGGAACAATTTGGGGAAGCCAATCCATTACCATAATTGTGTCAAATTATTCCCAAGTGAGTATGAAAAGTTTTTCTAAAATGTGAATCCAACAAAAATTTAACGGGGAGGAGTTATATATGTGAGATGCAATAATTATCCCATTTACTATTTTCACATATTACTCCACTTCCATGATTTGTATTTGTGTTTCAATAGTTCTACCAAACCTTCTGGATATGAAGGAAAGAGTTGAACTAGGATAAAAAGTTGTGTCAACATTCATTGAATTCATGACCATTTTATTATCACCACTTCATTGTTAGGATCCAACTCAGTGGTTTTGATGGAAAAATCTCTACCTTACTGCCTTAGAGGATGTTGTTTGTCACCGAAAAGCCATGTCTTAGTAAATAGGTTTTCAAAGTGATCTAGTTTCTTGTAGTGGAAATAACTTTCAATGCAGTGAGGGTTGTGTAAAGACCCGTAAATTTCAAAGGACTTTTTTTTTAAATTTTTTTGGGATTCTACGAGTACGCAGTTTCTGACTACACCTGATTCTGAGGCCCAGTGTGCCCGAAATCAATTTCCAAACATTAGCTCAGGTACGTTCAGTGAACAAATGAGCGTCTTTTTCTAACTTTTGAGCCGGTTCTCAGAATCGAAATCTGAGGGCACCGATGAAACCGCAGCGCCGGTTTTTGCTTAAGAAGACTTTATTTGGAGTTGCGTTTTCTCGAGAGGTGATGTTAAAAATGTAGTGGTTCAATTAAAGAGTGAAATAAAACACGTGCTACAATTTTATTTCTACTCCGTGTAATTATAACCTATGTGTGGAAGTTTAGGTGGGACCCACTAAATGCTAACTCCTCTTGATAGGATATTAGTGAGGTGGGACCCACACGAGCCTCACCTTTTCAAATTCCTCTAACCTCTCTTAATGTTGGAAAACCCCCCATTAATTTCTCCAACACACCCGCACCCCCTTTTAAAAATGACAAGTCAACTCTCGTATTAATTGGACTGTTAAAGGCTCTGTAATTAATTAAATTAATTGGGATATTTGAATTTCAAATTAAAGTTGGCATGTGTGTGTGTGTGTGAATAAAATAAGAAAATGTATTATTTTATGGGGGGTTGTTTTGTTGTGCGAGAAGGAGGAGGAGAGAACTCTTGCGCTCTGAAGAACATATTCTTCCTCATCTAAGAACGCAAAGAACGTCCACTCTACGACGAAGAACTCCATCATCGCAAGGGGAGATCACCATACCGTCTTCTTCCCTCTCCGCAGTCAGTGAGATACGCTTTGTTCGAAGAATGATGACGCACCACATACTTCATTAGGAGAATGCCGACAACGCTTATGGAGCCTCAATCCCCGAAGCCGTCTTCCGCGACGTCGTCTTCCGCAACGTCCTTTCCCCATGACGATCCTCGTTCGATGACTTCATCGAGGTAGGGTTTGAGTTCAAATTTAATGGATTAAATTTGCGCTTGCTTTAAAGAAGATATTATATTTTGGGCCGCCTTATATCGTTATAATGGGAGGAGGTCGGACCACATGAACACGACCGACCGTCCTCCCCCATTGTTGTTGAACTTGTTGCGGCTCGAACGAAGGTGGTGCGGTGCATCGGCACCGTGCGGAATCCAGGAGGAACACGGTGAAGAAGCGCGGTGCCATCACGCCGTGCCGTCGATGCCGAACGAAGCCGTGGCTGGAGTTGGGCCACGGCGAAGGGGAACGTCGCCGTCGCGCCGTGTCGGAGAACCAAGAAGAGGCCACCGCCGGAGTGGGCCGCGGCGGAGGGGTGCGGCATCGTCGCGCCGCGCTGGTCAGACCAAGGCCGCGGCCTTTGGTCGCGGCGGTGCAGGAGAGGGCGTCCGGAGCCGCCGGCCTCTGGTGCACAAGGGGCAGGACCGACTGGTCCCGCACGACACGCTGGCCGGCCGTTACGGCCAGCCAAATCTGGAAAAACCGGGGGCTTTACCCCTTGTCAACTCCAGTAGGGCGGACCCCCCGCCGGGTCCGCCGTTTCGTTGAAGGGGGTGGCGGTTCCCCCCCCCCCCCCCCTTCTGCGCTCATGCGGCACGCGGGGCGCCCGTGTCGGGCTGCCTACGCCAGGCCGCGCCGCGCCGTTCCCGGATGGCCCGGATTCGGACCCGGGTTGGGTCGACCCGGTTCTGGCCGACCCAGGGGGTCTTGGGGCGGGTCGGTTCGGGCCCAAAACCCCCTAAAACCAGACAAGTTCGTTTAAAATGCCTGTAACATGGGATACAAACCTCCGATCGACACACTATCAGTTGAGATGCAATACTTGGATTGAGACGGTCGATTCAGTATATTACACTCAGGGTTTCAGAGAACTTTGGGTATGACCGAGTTGGTTCGAACAAGAAACCAACCGGGGCCTCGGAGCGGAAACACTTATAACTTGAGCTCCGGACGTCTGATTGATGTGACATCGACTATGTTGGATTCCTCTTAGTGAGACCGACCTTTTGGATTACTCCTCCTGAGGTTTGGACGCAACTGGAGTACATTCGGGTTGGTTTTTTCTTAAAAACCAACCGGGCCCCTTGGACGAAAAAACCAATAACTCTCAAACCGGGCGTCCGATTGACGCTCCGTCTATCACATTGTGTTCCTATTGACATGACGGAACATTGAGATACATCAAATCTAGTCTACATGACAGTTGATGTATCGACCTCTTGGCTCATGTAGCGGACCCTCCTGGAACGAGTGTGCTGTGTGCGGAAACCCTAGAGGTGGCGGAGACTTGACGACTACTGAGCGATCGACTCAGAGTGTTTCGATAGCCCAGTGGGGAGAAATTGGTTGTAGCAGCAGACCCATAGTGGAGGAGCGCTTGGTTGTAGAGGCAGACCCACGCAACTCAACAGAAGGAGTACCTCTGTAGGCTATGAGGGGGAGCACCTGGTTGTAGCGGCAGACCCATGGTTGGAAGCACTTGGTTGTAGTAGCAGGCCCACAGTACTTGATAGGTGGAGTACTACAAAAGTCTAAGGTTAGTGGGAAGCTCTTGGTTGTAGTGGAATGCCCACTGTACTCTATAGAGGAGGAGTTCCCCAGCAGCTATGGGTTCGACGATGATGAATTTCGTAGTGGAATCCTCCATGGGTTCAATGGTGAAGACTTTCGTACTGGAATCCTTCGTGGGTTCAACGACGATGAAAACTGTACTGGAATCCTCCATGGGTTTGATGGTGAATACTATCGTAATGAAATCTCCATGGGTTCGATGATGACGACAACCGTAGTGGAATCCTCTGTGGGTTCGGCGGTGACGACTACAATACTTATATCCTACGTGGGTCCGACAGCTTAGCTGGTCTTGTATCCTACGTGGGTCCCAGCCAGATGAATCAGTAACTACATCTGATCATCTCCTTTTGCATTACAAAATATGTATACCTTTTTGAGTTGAGTCTTGACTTTCAATAATTATCTTAGATTTTATTGACTTGATATCTTGTGTGTATTGGATTATGCTTTCCTGTGTGGATTGGGTCGTACTTTCCTGTGTGGATTATGTTTTACCTTCCTGAGAGGACTGGATTGTACTTGAGCTAATGAGTTGGAGCTGAACTGGATTTAATGAATTAGGTATATGTATGGGAATATACCTAAGTAGTGTTGAATGATACCTCTTGATTGTATCTTTTCTTTGTGGTTTATCCTTTTTGGATTCAGGGAGACCTTCGAGGGTCTCAGGGTCCCTACTGAGTATCGTATACTCACCCCTGCACGGGCTTCGCCCGCACTACGTTGTGTTGGTTACAGACGACGGACATCACTGATCGTGGTCGAGGTTTGTAGAGATGGACGGTACCCGGTGGAGGATCACACGACGAGTCGTTTCCCGGAGGAGGATATCACATCGAGTCAGTGCCCAGAGGTGGATTAACGAAGAGTCGGTACCTGGAGGAGACGGGCGGATGTGGAGTGCTGAGGAGGAGATCTGAATCTACCCTTCAGGTAGGAAACTGGAGGACGATCCAGGAGCGACTTGTCACCTTTCTGCTTTTGTTCTTTGAGTTGTACTTTACCTTCAGTTTTAGCTGTACCTTTCTGTTGGGTTTTTATTCTGGCCCATTTACCTTTCAACACTTTCTTTTGTACTTAGTGTTGCTTCCGTTTTTACTATGTGGTGTTTTTTACTTTTATAAAGGCAATGCCTTCCCTTTTTATTGCGATTTATGCCTTTGGTGCTAGTCGCTAGCCCCTGCCCTATGGAAGGCGGGCTTGGGGTAGTCACAACACGGGCCCCGAGGAAGGGTCGTGACAAATTGGTATCAGAGGAGTTCGGTTCTACCGCAGAACTCAGGACTCAGATCTTTCTTCTGTTTGAAGCAATAGTTTTAAGGGTATTGAGTGTGGTTATCAATTCAGGGAGTCCAGTGTTGGTGCGGTGGACGATGTTTCCGTACACCAGGACCCTGCCATCTGATTTCCGACTCAGTGCACGAAAACATTAATTTCATATGTGTTTAAAAAGTTTTCTTTGTGATTACTTTGTGTCAGCTCATCAGGTATACTGTTTTGACCGTGGCACACCTGTCTCTTTCCTGTCAAGTCAATGGTTTTTAAACCGAAACCTCTTAGTAACAACATAAAGAGAGGACAAGAAAGTAAATTCCACAAGAAAGGTGTATTTTATTACCGAAACGCAAATTACAAAGACACATACAACCACAACATCAACAAAAAGAACGTAGTTCATCCTGGGGATGAGACCATATTTATCTTATCGGCAGAGAAGAAATCTTAGCAGCACTTATAGGACCAGAGAAGGTCCAGGTCATCCAAGAGCGGATGAGGATAGCTCAGAGCTGACAAAAGTCTTATGATGATAGGAGGCGAAGACCACTAGAGTTTGAGGAAGGCGACCACGTTTTCCTAGGGGTCTCACCTCGATATGGGTTACAGAGTTTTGGTAGGGGAGGAAAGTTATCTCTGCGATTCATCGGACCCTTCTAGGTCCTCAACAGGGTAGGCGAGGTGGTTTACCGCTTGACCCATCACCTCAGTTGCACCAGGTGCACGACGTTTTTCACGTATCTCAGCTGAGGAGATACGTGCACGACCCGACGAATATCATCAACCATGGGGAGATGAACATCGATTATGGAGCGACTTTTTTGGAGGTCCTGGTGGAGATCAAGGATCGGCAGGAGCGGGTCCTATGATGATGGTCGATTCCTCTAGTTCGCATCAGATGGCAGCACGGGAGCCTCTAAGAGAGCACATGGGAGCGGGAGGCTCAGATGCTTGCACAATACCCCTTTTGTTTCCCTAGTTTTTGATGTAGCTTTACAGGGACGTAAATCCCTGAGGTAGGAGTAATGTAAAGACCCGTAAATTTCAAGGTATTTTTTTTTAAATTTTTTTTGGGATTCTACAAGTATGCAGTTTCTGACAGTACCTGATTCTGAGGCCCGGTGTTCCCGAAATCAATTTCCAAAGTTTAGCTGGGGCACGTTTAGTGAACGAACGAGCGGGTTTTTCTAACTTTTGAACCGGTGCTCGGAATCGAAATCTGAGGGCACCGATGAAACCGTAGTGCCGGTTTTTTCTTAAGGAGACTTTCTCTAGAGTTGTGTTTGCTCAAGAGGTGATGTTAAAAATGATGTGGTTTAATTAAAGAGTGAAATAAAATACGTGCTGCAATTTTATTTCTAGTCCATGTAATTATAACCTACGTGTGGAAGTTGAGGTGGGACCCACTAAATCCTAACTCCTCTTGATAGGATATTAGTGAGGTGGGCTCCACACGGGCCCCACCTTTTCAAATTCCTCTAACCTCTCTAAAAGATGGCAAACCCCCTATTAATTTGTGAACACACCTGCACGCCCTTTTAAATATGACAAGTCAACTTTCACAATTAATTGGACTGTTAAAGGCTCTGCAATTAATTAAATTAATTGGAATCATTGAATTTCAAATTAAAGTTGGCATGTGTGTGTGTGAATGAAATAAGACAATGTCTTATTTTATTGGGGATTGTTTTATTGTGCGAGAAGGAGGAGGAGAGAACTCTTGCGCTCTGAAGAACATCTTCTTCCACATCGAAGAACGCGAAGAACGCCGAGTCTACGATGAAGAACTCTGTCACCACAAGGGGAGATCGTCGTACCATCTTTTTCCCTCTCCGTAGCTGGTGAGAGACGCTTTCTTTGAAGAACGATGACGTGCCACATCCTTCATCGGGCGAACACCGACGACGCTTCTGGAGCCTCGATCCATGATGCTGTCTTCCGTGACGCTGTCTTCTGTGATGTCCTTTCCCCGCGATGATCCTCGTTCGACGAATTCATCGAGGTAGGGGTTTGAGTTCAAATTTAATGGATTAAATTTTCACTTTCTTTGAAGAAGATATTATATTTTGGACCGCCTGATATCGTTATAACGAGAGGAGGTCAGACCGCACGAACACGACCGACCCGACTCCCCCTTTGTTGTTCAATTTGTTACGGCTCGAACGAAGGCGGCGCGGTGCATCGGCACCACAAAGAATCAAGGAGGAACATGAAGAAGAAGTGCGACGCCATCACGCCATGCCGTCGAGGCCGAACGAAGCCGCGACCGAAGTCGGGCCGCGGTGAAGGGGCACAAAGCCATCGTGCGACGCCATAGAACCAAGAAGAGGCCGCAGACGGAGCAGACCGCGGCGGAGGGGCGCGGCACCGTCGGGTCGCACCAGTCGGACCAAGGCTGCGTCCTTTGGCCGCGACGGTGCAGGAGAGGGCGGCCGGAGCCACCGGCCACCGGTGCATAGGGGGCAAGACCGGCTGGTCCCGTGCGACACATTGGCCGGCCGTTACGGCCGGCCAGATCTGGAAAAATCGGAGGCCTGGCCCCCGGTCAACTCCAGCAGGGCGGACCCCCCGCCGGGTTCACCGTTTCGTCGAAGGGGGTGGCGGTTCCCCCCTTCCATGCTCAAGCGGCATGAGGGGTGCCCATGCCAGCCAGGATCGGCCACGCCGGGTGGGACTGCCCGCCTTAGGCCGGGCCTCCCGCGCTGGGCCGGGCCGCGCCCTTAGGGTCCGGACCCGGAACCAGGGCGGGTCGACCTGGGCCCAAAACCCCCTAAAACCGGACATGTTTGTTTAAAATGACCGTAACTTGGGATACAGACCTCCGTTCGACACACCGTTAGTTGCGATGTGATCCTTGGATCGAGATGGTCGTTTCGGTATATTACACTCAGGGTTTCAGAGAACTTTGGGTACGACCGGGTTGGTTTGAACACGAAACCAACTAGGCCCTCGGATCGGAAACACTTATAACTTGAGCTCCGAACGTCCGATTGACGTTCCATCGACTATGTTAGATTCCACATAGTGAGACAGAACTTTTGTATTACTCCTCCCGAGGTTTGGATGCAGCTGGAGTATGGTCGGATTGGTTTTAGCTTAAAAACCAACCGAGCCCCTAGGACAAAAAAGCCAATAACTCTTAGACCGGGCATCCGATTGACGCGTTGTCTATCGTGTTGTGTTCCTATTGACATGATAGAACTTTGAGATACATCAAATTTGGCCTACGTGACAGTTGATGTATTGACCTCTTGGCTCGTGGAGCGGACCCTCCTAGAACGAGCATGCTGTGTGCGGAAACCCTAGAGCTGGCTGAGACCTGATGACTACTGATCGATCGACTCAGAGTGTTTCTATATCCTAGTGGGGAGCATTTGGTTGTAGCGGCAGACCCACCACAGAGCGCTTGGTTGTAGCGGCAGACCCACGGTACTCAACAGAAGGAGTACCTCTGTAGGCTATGATGGGGAGCGCTTGGTTGTAGCGGCAGACCCATGGTGGGAAGCTCTTGGTTGTAGAAGCATGCCCACAGTAATTGACAGGTGGAGTACTGCAGTAGTCCAAGTTTAGTGGGAAGCGCTTGGTTGTAGCAACAGTGCCACTGTACTCGATAGAGGAGGAGTTCCCCACCAGCTATGGGTTCGACGATGATGACTTTCGTATTGGAATCCTCTGTGGGTTTGATGGCGAAGGCTTTCGTACTGGAATCCTCCATGGGTTCGATGATGATGACAACCGTACTAGAATCCTCCGTGGGTTTGACGGTGAAGACTATCGTACTGGAATCCTCCGTGGGTTCGACGATGACGACAACTGTACTGGAATCCTCCGTTGGCTCGGTAGTGACGACTATAGTACTTGTATTCTTCGTGGGTCCGACAGCTGAGATGGTTTTGTATCCTACGTGGGTCCCAGCTAGATGAATCAGTAACTGCATCTAATCATCTCCTTTTGCATTAAAAATGATGTATACCTATTTTAGTTGAGTCTTGACTTTCAATCATTATCTTTGATGTGATTGACTTGATATCCTATGTGGATTGGATTATGCTTTCCTGTGTGGATTGGATCGTACTTTCCTATGTGGATTATGTTTTACCTTCCTGAGTGGAATGGATTGTACTTGAGCTCGTGAGTTGGAGCTGAACTGGATTTGATGACTTAGGTATATGTATGGGTATATACCTAAGTAGTGTTGGATGATACTTCGTGGTTGTATCTTTTCTTTGTGGGTTATCCTTTGTAGATTCAGGGAGACCTTTGGGGGTCGTGGGGTCCCTACTGAGTATCGTATACTCACCCCTTCACGGGCTTCGCCCGCACTACATTGTGTTGGTTGCAGATGAAGGACATCACTAACCGTGGTTGAGGCTTGTAGAGCTGGACGGTACCCGGAGGATGATCACATGATGAGTCGTTTCCCGGAGGTGGATATCACATCAAGTCAGTGCCCGAAGGTGGATTAATGATGAGTCGGTACCCGGAGGTGACAGACAGTCGTGGAGTGATGAGGAGGAGATCTGAACCTACACTTCAGGTAGGAAACCAGAGGATGATCCAGGAGCGACTTGTCACCTTTTAGCTGTTGTTCTTTGAGTTGTACTTTACCTTCAGTTGTAGCTGTACTTTTCAGTTGGGTTTGTATTCTGGCCCATTTAGCATTCAACAATTTATTTTATACTTAGTGTTGCTTCCACTTTTACTCTGTGGTGTTTATTACTTTTATAAAGGCAATTCCTTCCCTTTTATCAGGATTTACGCCTTTGGTGCTAGTCTCCAGCCCCTGGCCTATGGAAGGCGGGCTTGGGGTAGTGACGACACTGGCCCCAAGGACGGGTCATGACAGGTTTACTATAGAATTCCCATCCTCCATCACATTAGTGTATTTATCATATCAACAATCTCTAGTTTGGTTCCCCTAATGCACCTAATTAATTTCCTCTCCCCCCTTAGGCAATTTCGGAGATAATTCTTTATCCACATTTGACAAGTGAGATATTTTAATTACATGAAACCATTTTATTTCTCGATCGTATCACCAAAATTAAACTCCTATTTTTGATTCTTATCCCTATGATACCCTTGAGATTCATTGATCTCTATTTCAACTTTGAGGGAACATCAGACAATTTCCTCATAACTGTAAAAGGCATAGTCTTCAAAGGATTTTATTAGACGAGGATTCTGTCCACCATAGAACTATTCGACCATGAATTTAGATGTAATGAAATGGTAGGGGGAATATCATAAAAACTGTGTGATGTTTTCCTCATATGTACAAATGGAATTCTTTTATTTTTTTCCTTGATGGTAAGGAAACCCCTTTCCATTTTATATCAAAGATTGCGAGGAAAATATTTATCCCAAAACATTTTCTAAAAATCTATCCACCCCATCGCCTTTCTATATTCCCTAGGTTTTGTATTCTTGATCAATGTCCACCAATGATCAGATAATCCCTCCATATGATAAATAATTAGTAAAACCTTCTATTGTTTAGAACATTGAAGAATAGAGAACATTATCTCAAGGGAGCTGATATGTTTTTCCATGATTAAGGGATCATATGATCTATTGAAATTCTTAGGCCTTTGTCAAATAAAGGACTCAATTACAACTTGTTCTTTCTTATAGTGATTTTGACCCTCCTCACAATCTATGATTCAACTAAAAAATAATTTCATTTGAGAAAGTATCATCACAATGTTTGTGATTCCTTCTCCCATGGGTTGGGCATCTTGTTGGGGCCTTCATCACATTTCCCGTCACATTGATTGTTTACCTGATTCCTATTATTTCCTTCCATTGGATATATATAAAAGGAAAATTATGTTTGAGTATTTTAAAACTATTAAGAACATAAATAGGAATACAATGACATGAAAAAGGTAACTTATAAATTACATGTATTTCCTTAACATATGAATTTATAGTCTTTAATCTATGTTACCCATAATCTAAATCCCAGAATGTATTCTTATGAGAATATTTTTTATTCCCCTATTAATGGTTCATAATTATATTATGAATTTAACAAAGAATATTCATCTGGATTATCGGGCCAATTATGTATGAAGGTCATTTTTCGTGCACTAGTTCATGGTCGATTCTAGCTCAAACAAGTGTTTTTGGGGTTTACGACTATGTAAATATGTGTGAGATCCACATCCACTTGTATTATATATAATTGATGTTTTTAACATATAAACCATTTATTCTATACTTACCAAAATCTAGGGATGTTTTATTATACATAGTTTTATTATTATCTATTTCACTATACTTTCTAATCATAATACCAAAAAATAACTAAACATTTCCTTTAATGACATCTATAACAATAGTGTTCTTTATTACACAACAATTAATGATTAATTACATAATATTACATATAATACAACATATAAGATCAATATTTCTATTGTACTTTGGAATTACATACATTAAATAATAATTTATATAGGAAAAATAACATTTTTATTGAAAATGTCCTTAAGAGGCTCAAACATAAAATAGAACGAGATAACCTTGGGGAATACATAAATAAGGGGTGAGGAATAAATCCCTATTAGGGAATGAACACGTCATAAAGTGATTCATGATATATATTAGGAATTTAAATTGGGAATAAATTGTCTAAAAATCATAAACAATATTAATTAGGGATGATATAACATGATAATCAAACATGGGAAATGTAGAAACATCTTAAAAAACTTCATTATAAATATAGGTCAAGCCTAACTACTAATAAATGGTGATAAGAAAATTCCCATAAAAGAATCAGGTTTGCTACCTGTCCCAAAATGACCTCTTATGAGAATAAACATTACCCAATGCATTGGAGAAGTATATAATTTAGGGTTCACCCATCACATTCATTTCATTCTCCCACTTTAATGTGCCACGTTGATCATACAACATGGATTCATTCATCATCTTATTTTACTCCATGATCAATGATTTTGTAATAAATACACACAATTCTCATTTAAAATAAGAATAAGTTTATAATGGTGAACAAAATTAATAGGGAATGAGTATGGTATTCACTACACAATTTTTTGGCATGAAAAACCAAAATGAAATTTCTGCAGCATAATAGTGTCACATAAAAATTTATAAAATGGGATGATGAGAGTGAAAGAGGTATATAATCATATTTAGATTAAATTTTACACAATTAGTACATTTTAAGACATATAACCATATTATTAATTGGAAATTCAAGGCATAAGAAAATAAAGAAACATGAATAAAGAAGAGAAGGTGAGGCGCCCTTACTAAATTCCGACATGGTAATGACTACACATAATGGTTCATAAGGGGGATTAATGAGAGTGAATGAGGTATCTCATAATTTAGAGACAAAATTTATAGTAATCATTTTTAGGAAAATAAATAACCAAACAACCAAAAATTTAAACTAAGAATCACAACATAAAAGAGGTGTGTGAATGTACATGAGAAGAGAGAATTCCTTTACTTTTTTATGTGACATCAAATGCTTTAGAGGAGCTTAATGAGAGTTTGGGGCCCCTTGGGATGACTCTAGATAGGGTAAGAAATGTTATTTATGTGTTTCAGGTATTTTTAGAGAAGATATATGGGATTTTTGTTGGGATTATATAGTAAATGAGTGAGGATTTATTTTTTATTTCGCATACATAGGTTTTGGACACAATATAATAAAATAAACAAAACCAAAAAATTACCATGGTATTTACACATGTTTTTTTGAAATTTGAGTGTAATTATTTATATTATATGGAAAAGGGCTTAAATTATTACTGTAATACCATTTTTAATATTCAAGTGAGTCATACTCTTAGAGAAATGATTTTAAAACCGTAAAATATATTAATGGTTTTAGAGGATTAATAATGAATTAATAAAATTAATCAAATAAACATAAAAGACATTATTTTAAAGAGAAAACATTGATTTGATTGTGAATACACTTTATAGAACTTATTACATCACTTTTGGTTTATTATGATGTCATATTACAAACTGTATATTTATACGGCATTAAATTTTTAAACAAAAAATCGGTTGTCTCAAAAAATTATGAAAAATTAATCATTAGATAATTTAGGAATTTTGATTCAAAAAAATTGTTTTATCAATATATATATATATATATATATTCAATTTTAAAATAATAATCTACATTTATTAATAAATGTTGGGTTTAATGATGATAAAAGTTTCAAACCCTTATAAAAATTACACTTGAATTTATAAAAATTATATAGTTAGCTATCTTTAATAAAAATTATTTAATAATAATATGTTATTAATATATTACTGGTTTCATAAATACATTTATTCATCAAAATAAATCCCTAAATTGAATTTTAATATTACCCAAAAATACTATTTATCCCTTTTTGTATTGAAATAAAAATCATCTATAAAGTAACAATAATAGGATGAAAATACGTTCATTGTGCAATAAAAAATAATGCACATAATCATATTTATAGGGTCTTGATATATATCCATTTAATAACCCAAAAAATTCCCTTATAGTAAGGTGCAAAAAAGTTAGACTTTTAGGGGAGTTTCAATGTACATGGTTTGGGTCTTGATCTCAATGAGCATGAAATTATACTATAATCACTTTCACCTAAGCTTATGTTGTTGGATATTAGCTTGGGATTGGCCAAGGGAAAATACAAATGATTCCATATCCCTTAGAATCTCTGATAATTGGGCTTCATAGGGTATTATCCTATTGGTTGAGGTAATCATTTCCTTTGTCTATGTCAATTGGATTTCTTCAAACACTATAATTATACTAATCAAGTTATAATTATTAAAGTGTTATTTTATCAAAGTTAAATATGCTTAATAGTTATTTAAATATTATTGGACAAAATAAAATATGTTCATGTGTTTTCTATAAACATATTACATAATAATACATTAAATTAAAACACAAGGGGAATTTTATTTGAAACTATTCTGGTCATCATAAAATTTATTTGAGGTTAAATGGCTATAAGAGGTACCTTATACTATTATTTCATATAGGGACACACCTTTCACATGGTAATATAATGGGTTACATAAAGCTTTAGGTATAGTGTCTCTTATGAGGATATTTCTTCACCATCAGATTGATTTCTAGTCAAAATGGACTATACAAGTGTTGGAGGAAATGATTAGAGCATTGGTATATAATTTTAGGGGTTCTTGGGAGAAACAAATAATAATCTTCATGTTTTATTAAAACTATATCTTCCATGTTATGAATATGATGGATCTGTATAAGGCCTTATATTGTAGGTCATGTCGTTCACCTATGTGATGGATTAATGTATGAGTGGAAGTGCTACTACATCATTATCTCACGTCAAAGACTTTATAGTAGGTGTCGTTGATCAAAAATCATAAGGTTATTTCCCAGTCTAAAGAAAAATCATATGATGACTATTGATGATGCCATCAGGTCTTTGATTTCATGGATCATTTTATCTTGTGGGTATCTTCTAGACATGGGGATAGACAGATATAGAGGCAATGGAAGCTATAACCTCATTTTTTATTAAATTTGAAATCTGAGAGTGGGTCGGGTCGGTAGCCTGTTTGTTGATATTTCCACATAAGTACTATTTAATGTAAACAGTCTTACATGTTTCATAGATTAGTCATCACCATTCTAACCTATCCTATACATTTGATCCCACTGATGTTGAATATGATTTCTATTCTTCACATGAGGTGTATCCCATACACATATTTGCATAGATCATGAAGGCTATATGAGGCAGGTTTTTTCCTTTAGTATAGGTTCTATAGAATCACAACCATGAAACGAATGATACTTTAGAATGGGAAACCAACATATGAGTTTAGTGTTAGGATTTATTATCTAATGATGTTCTACCACACTATAAAGGGGAACTGTGGGATGAGTTCCTTTAATGGGGTAAGACTGTCAGATCCCTATTTTTTCCTCAGGCCTGGATCCATTTTTTTTTATGTTGATCCCTTTATTGTATTCCATTTATGGATTAATCCTTGGTACCATTATATATGGTGGGTAAATTTATCCATCGAGGGAATGGAATTGGGGATAAAAAATTGCCACAAGACAAATACACAGTTTGTATTTGAATACACAATATGTATTTAAATACATGACATATATTAAATACATTGAATGTATTAGGTTGGACATACCTATTTCATGACATTTAATTTATTTTCCTAGGGGGTACATGAGCATTACATGGAATGTATTTTTTTACATTCCCTATAAATGATCTATGTGTGTTTTTTAAGGATACAAATACTTCATATTTTGATAGATACTTTGTCCCTTATTCTCAATTTGATAATATCTCTACCAAATAAGATATGGTTTTTATCCTAAAGCTAGGCTTTAATCGAATCTCTACAGCTAGACTCTAACTCGAGCGCTATATATTGTGTTGGATAGACACCATTTAGCTTTCTATTCTTTAGGGACCTTTCATCATTCTTATTTATAATGATGACATTATTATGCTGTGAGATCATATTCACTACTATCGTGGAATTATTCTGTTATTATATTTTATTCGAATCTAGGCCAAACTAGGGGACAATACTAGACTGGGAATATACTACAGGAAAATTTTTGGTGGTCAATGTAATATTTCTAAAATCCATGCCTCTTATAAAATGTTTAAGGTTGTGTGCAGATTGGTCTCACCAAGAATTTCCCCCAAATTCATATTTGTTAATTAAAAATTTTTAGATCACATTATAAGGCCATAATTAAACCTCTTGACATCTACATAGGTTGATACCAAAATGTAGAAAACCCATTTTTGGGGTTATCCTTATTTATTCCTTTGGTGACCCATGTTGGGATTATATGCAATGCAATTCAGGCATGTTAGAGTTGAAAATTGGTTGGGATATTGTTTCTTCTTACTTAATAAAACATTAAAGAAATTATATTGAATGTATACATGTATAAATATCACTTTTACATGGAAATTTAAATTTAAATAATATTGGTTACATATAATAATTTCATATTTTCATGTTTAATGAAAGGGAATGGAATGAACCTATTAAATGATTAAATTTAATTACTATAAGATAGATTAGGAATAAATATGAAGATAAATTAAATTAGAATAAGGTACCTCCTATTTTTTTCATTTTTATCTTTATAGGAATGGTCAAATTTGAGCCAACCTATGATTATCAAGGTAATACCTCGAGCACTAAGAGGAAGAAATTATGATTCATTGTGATGGTTTCCTTGGGAGAAACGCAACATAGAATCTTGACATTGTATTATTATGTGAATGCCTCAACTTTGTACCATTGATTAACTGGACATATTTTATGGATGTTAGAATTCATCGGATACAATCCTTGTATTTATCATGATGTCTTTAGATATGTGACACCATGGATTTACCCCATTAGGCCTAGTTATAATTATCCCATGATTATGGTATAAGTGAACCATGGTCTCAATTAGACTCTTTTACAGTGCAATTAACTGAGAGTGCCGCTTTTATTACACTCATACCCTATATAACCAAACTCCATGACTTACTACTTAGAGTTGGCTCATCCCTCGAGGTAAATGATTCTTTCATTACACTTTGGATCCTCTGTTATTATAATTTACTATTACAGATCTTCAGAATTCTTTCCCCATGTAGTATTTGTTATAAATTAAACTATAATTAATTAAATGGTATTCCTTATTTCTTATTTTCTCCTCTTTCATTGTTATAATTTCTAATACTATGATTTTTCCAGTATATTATAATACATGTTTAGTGATAGTTCCTACAATGCCTTAAGTAGTTATATGAAGATTATTTTAGAAATATATTAATTTAATATATTCTTTCATAGTATTTCTATTTAGATTCATAAAACAGTTTTTTATATACACCATTGGTTGTGGAATACTGAGATTTAACTCTCACCCTATCAGGGATGCCACTGTAACTCAAAAGGATTACATGAATTTATGTGTGGAAAAGGGTATGTTTCCAACTTTAGAAATATTAATGTCATGATATTTAATGGGATCCTAGTAGTATATGATCTTTCTAGTGCTCGAGATGCATGGATAGTTTTTTCCTTTTTCATATTTTGATTATCATGTATTGTATAGTCCACCTACTTACATGTATGCTTGTTGTCATTTTATAGAGGCGTTCCATAATCATTTTGAATATGATATTGTTTTCAGATATTGAGATGATAATTTATTTCTTGATTCTTATGCCTGGTTCTATTGATTTTTCCATTATTATATTGATTCCTCTGACTTGTTCATATTATATCACTATAGTGCTCTAATCTGAGTAGAGGGAATAGTCACCCCACTATCAAACTGTAGGACCCATATTCTAGTATGTATCCTCTAGTATACGGGGAGGAGTTACTGAGGCCATGTGCCTAATCAGGTTTGGTTTCTAAATAGTGAACCATGTCCTATAAATTACATGACCAAAGCAAAAATGTTGTATATGTATTTATCTAAAACCAATTATGTGAAGAATGTATTAATTTGTAACCATTAATTATGATTTATATGTGTATTTAAATGGAGAGTGAACCCAATACATAATCTCACAGTATAAAATATGATAGTGTTAGAAGTGACACTTCATGATGTAAATTATTTTTTGTGAATGTGCATGTAACAAGGGGACTCATTTGTTATGATAATGCATCATTCCATAAATCATGATTGATGAACCGTGACATATTTGATGTGAATTTCATAAGTTATGATCATGATTCCATTCCCATTTTCTTATCATTTACTCAATAATGATATTCGCCTCAATCCTTCCATGTTTAAAATTACATAGAATGTATACAAGAACGTTCTAATATTTCCATTTTCCCAAGGTCATGGATAATTTGTTTCGTCAAATATTGTAAGGACATGACCAAAAGCAATATATAATATATTGTATTTGATTTATAATCCACATTCATTTAATCCAAATGATATTTTTTTTATAGTTTAGATAACTATAAGAGAAAATTATATATTAATCCAATTCATTACAAGTGAAAACTTATAATTAGTGTCCATTTTTCCACAAAACAAAAAATTTAAGATAAAGCATAGTTTCCTTTCATTATAAATCTTCACAATTTTCATCACGACATAAAAATTTTCCTTAATCATCATTAAACACTATGAAAAGCATGTTAAAAGCATGGGATGAGCACAAAAAACTCAATAAATGACATAAAATAAATAAAACTCTTATTCCACAAAAAAACATTAAATTCCATAAAAACACTTTCCTCAAATACATACATTTCCATCCAAGAAGAAAATAATTATTCCATTAGAAAAATTATGTTACCTTTTGAAATAAAATTATTTCCTTGAAAAATAAATATAATTAATTTAAAAAACTTGTAGGTACCTTGGCAATTCATTTGTATATCACACATACGGCCACATATTGTAATCACTCTTAAAAAAGTTAATAACAATAATATCTACTTACACCTTAGGATATCCTAATGCATTAGATTTCTATCATGGAACACCAATCTTATAAGCTATACCATGCTCACATGTGATATTTAATGGAGATAAGGTATTCAAAAATAATTTTTAATGGAGGTATCATGAATAAAATCCAATAAAACGCATTTAAACCCATATAAAAAACCCCGTCCAATAAAAAAATACCATTTTCCATAAAAACCCATTTTCAAAATCTAATAACTGAACACATAATAAAGAATCAAATTTAATTAAATAAAACTACAAAAAATTATTAAAAAAACATCAAATAATTAATGTTTAGTAAAATTGTGAAATTACATTCATGTCGTATATATAAAAAATATAGTGTTTTTTTATTTTGTAATCATATTCGAAAGAGGAACATTAAAAGAGTATTTTAAACAGAAAGTCTATCACCAAGAGTATGAATCATTACAAACATTTTTTTTCTTCCTAAATAATAAAAAAATTCTATTTATAATGGTTAATGAAACTATTTCAACTCCTTTATTACCCTATTTTATTCAAGATCAATTTATATATCTTTACTCATTTAATTAAGTTCACTTCAGATATTTTGATGATATCATGTTCATAAGTTTGAAATGACATAGTTATTTTATCTATGGTCAAATTGGTCATTACTACACCATATTTTGAATAAAAAACATGATGTAATTATTTATTATTATATATAAATTATACTTTTAAATAAATAGATTAATTATTCTTATGAGAAATGAACTACATTACATCAATATAGGCAGCTGGTTATGCGCACACATGAGTAATAATTTCATTTTTTAAAAAATCTTTATTGAAAGAAAGTAATTTTTTTTCAAATTTTCATAAATATAAAAATATCATAAATATCATATAACTTATTTTTATATATTTATATATATCATCTATGTGGTATGGTGATGAAAAAAAATCAAATCACTTTGAGGATGTGGTAATCCACATGTTCTCACGAAATATGTTATCATTTTTTAGTGTATAGAAATGTGAGAAAATAAAACATATATTATACTTTAATAATGATAAATATTTATTTAATTTCATATATAAATATTAATTCCATCATTACCAAAAATCTTGAGAGATTGTGATGGAGATAGAATTATATCAATTCGGGAGTTTGTGGTATGTCATACACACAAACAGTGAACTATTTACCCATTTTATAAAATATGAAATGGATATAGGTCATGAAAATAACATAATAACATATAATTGTATTGAGGATAAAGTATTTTTTATTTTGTTCTGGTTGATGAATGTTTGAGGTATGTTGATATTGATTCACAATAGATTTACTCAATTAAAAACAATACATCTTGTTATAAAAATATTCTTTTCATAAAACCATAAAACAACTAGTGATAGTGTTAGGGATAAAAAAACCTCTATAATGTGGGAATGGATTCCATTAAGGGATTTGGGAATTTATTTTTGGTACTAATATGGTTTTGAAGTGTTATGAAATGATAATAAGAGGTTTCCCTTTATAAATAACGAGAGGGGAACTATTGGATTTTCTCAAAATAATAAATTAATATAAAAACATTTTAATTAAAAAATTGATAAAAAGTAAATTATATATAATAAAAGATGGTTTTGGGTCTAAATACCATCATAAAAACATAATTATATATGTTTTGACTATATTTCAGCCCTTATATTTTGGTTTTAACCCATTTTTAAACACTTTGACACTAATTGTGACATCTTGTGTTTTAACTCTCTAAGAGTCAATATAGTTACTATAGAATAGAAAATACACCTAAATAAACCATCAATGATATCTAAAATATTATCCAAACAAAATTTTTGAATCTACAATTTTTAGGAATTTTATATCTTTTAATCAAATAATATTTACGACCAAATATCCTTATCTTAATTTTTAGAACTATTCATTACCTTGTCTGTAATAATATAAATAAAATACCTCAAATTAGAAAATAACACATTATTATAAACCTAAAATGACATTTAAATTTATATTTTTTACGACATTATTTATCTCAAATTATATTTATTGTAATAATTTTAATTTAATTTGTATAATTTTTCAATTATTAAATAATTACTAAAAAAGCATTGTGCATGCATTTAAGGTAAATATGTATTTAATAGAAATTAAAAATTAATTACCATAATTAATATACATATTTTTGGTTTATAAATTATATCTATAGTTTAACATATCCTCTACATTAATCCATTTTAAAAATATTACACTTACTAAAAACCAGAGTGAGACAGGTTTGACTTTTCATTGAATGAAATACTATAATGGTCCTAATCTAATCAATGTTCCCCCAAAACAATATAAACCTGTCTCCTGTATGAGTATGGTCGAGATATAATCATCCAATTACATTTATGTAAATGTATGGGTCATCTAATTAGTTCATATAATTATTTTTATGACATAAATAACCTCATTTACCCTTGTGGTGGTAATAAAAATTATTAAGGTTACCATAAATCTTATCCAAAAATGAATGTAAAATATTTAATAAATTTGGACCTGATGATTTCACATATAGAATAAAATTTTCAAATTTCAACACATTGAATTTTCAGAATTTATTTTAAAATTAGACTCGAAGAATTCTATAAAAAAATATTTTCAGATAAATTCATTTTTTAAGTGTTGTGTGTGTTTATTTTTTTAATATAAAATATATTTTAAAAAATAATTTGTGTATTTTAAATCAAAATTCAGTGATTAGAATTTAAAAATAAACCAAAATAAAATTCTTCGCTGTTAATAATCTAAAATACAATATTGTTTTCAATATTTTCTCGATTCGTTGAAAAATGAATCTTATTAGAAAAAATAAAAAATTCATCATTATTTAATTTTAAAATGATGGAGTTTAAAATATAACACTTTTTGTTAAAAAAAATTATATAATTTGAAAACCACTCTTTTAATAAAATAATATATTAAATGTGTTTAAAAAATAATATATTAAATGAGTTTAATAAAACCATTCCCTTTTTCATTTTAATAATTATTTAATATACTAATAATAAATATTACAATAAAATTTGAGAATACAAAAAATTATTCAAATGAGTTATTATATCATTACATGGGTCATTATATTCTCTCCCCTTTTAGAAATTGTGTCCTCACAATTTTTAGCATGTTTTCAGTAATCCGTGTTTGGTTTTTCAAAGTACGATTATTGAAAACCCACATTGTACAAAGGATAAATTAAACTTTGACTAGAAAAGAGAGACGATGGTCATCTAGAATAAAAAATGTTGGGTTTCCAACTAAAAACATAATTAGGTAGTAAAAACATCAATATAGAAGTTAAAATCTAATTCCCAAGAACTACTCAAGAGTGATAGAAAATATGGTCATCTAAATGTTAACCACTACAAAAAATATATTTTTATAATAGGTCAAAAGGCTATTTATTTCTCAGTAAGGAAAGTATATAGATTTTTTTCAAAATAATTTTCCTTGTGTTGAGGAATTATTATACAATCAAGACTATAAAAAAATGAAATATACATAAGTGGCTATTATAATTTCACCATTTAATAAATTTTAAACACAATCTCATCTTTTTTTTCCAAACGATTAGTATTTAAGAATAATTTTTCATGAATGAAGCTTTCAAATCAAATTATAAAGATCAAAAAATAAATAATAATATTACAATATATTCAATATATTTATATGTATTAACTATATGAAAATTTATAGTATTGGATAAGATAATTTCCTTAAAAGAATGAATCATCATATGAATAAATATAAATAAATATCCAAAATTCAATAGTAACACCAAAATATCAACAAATATCATTTAGAAAATTAATATGCCTAAAATTCATCAAATATATTCTTGAATATGAATTAAAACCCAAAACTAAAAATAATTTGATCATATAGTCTTCAAAGAAAAATTGAATATTTTTCTCCAATTAACATCAATAACTCTTATAGTTTCATAATAAAATGTACTTTACCTCACATATTCATCATGATATTATAATTATTTCCATAATTCACCTATATCACTTTAAGGCTGCATTATGGTCATATATACTTCTAACATATAATTGATCATTGAAATCTCAAATAAAATCTCATAATATTATTTTTACCTTAATACTCTAATGTTTACCCAACATTATAGTGTCCTTCTCTATAAATAAAATTAATAAAATAATTTCTATATCATATTCTAATCAAAGTGGTTATCTATATGATAAAAAATATATTCCCAAAACCAAATTATTCATCATAAATAAAATCATTTAAATGAATATAAAATTTCATACGAACTAGGATTTCATGTTGGTTAGAGGCAATCGATAAATCCTTGTTTCCCATCAATTAAGGTTTTAAACCTCACAACCTTGCTGGATATGATGGGTTGTCATTATACCTATGTTTTGTCCTTTTTTTCTAAAACTATATTATCATAGTCCTTATTAAATTACCATAAATGCGATGAAATCCTCAAAATATCCTTAATATATTGAAAATTAGAGAATTTGTTGTCTTCATAAAGGTTATCCAATAACATTCAATTTACATCCCAAAATATAATAACCGATATTTACCTCAAAAATAAATGTCTTTAAAAACATCATTGGTCACTAGAAAATTTCATAACACAGATCCTAAAAATGGGTTTCTAAGATGTTGAAATTATGATCAACATTAAAATTATAAATACACGATAATATCCACAACTCATAAGAAAAACACTCATTAAAACATAATAATATCGAATATTTTCTAAACCCTTCTCAGATATAAACTATATAGACTTGCCCTTATTCTATACATATTATACCTTCTTTGAGGTAGAATTCATACATTTAGTATCCTCATGATCTTTTTGGTTTGTAAAATGATAATTTGTAGAAAATATTACATAGTGAACCTATATATTACATGTGTAAACGTATACTCAATATTGATTTTTCAACCAAAGAAGACTACATAAAATAAATAATGGTTTCATTTCATGATGAATAATAACAATTTTAATCATGTCCTCATCCTTATCCATAATATTTCTTAAAACTATTTTAAAACATTAAAAATTTGGATGAGCACAAAAATATGGTAATGTAGATAAAATAAAAAAAATGTTACTCTAGTGAAATACATGAGAACCCATGAAAAATGTTTTATTGAAAGCATAACCTTTCATCTAAAAAGTGAATCAATTTTTCTTTAAAAAATAAATATCTCACATTTTGAAATCAAATGATTTACATAAAAAATAATTTTGAAGAATATAAAATACATGTAGGATCTTTAAGACATTGTTTCTATAGAAATCTTATAATCAATATCACAATCACTCTTGTAAATGGAAAAACCATTTGGTTGACTTCCCCCATCAGAGAGGATAATTCATTAGAGCTCTATATAGCCGCACCTATCATATAATATTTAATGGGCACACATATGAGCTATAATGGGACTCGACCCACCAAAATGAATCACCAATTACCATATCATGAATAAAAATCCATGAAAAAACCATTAAGACCATGTGAAAAAACACATTCCGATATCAAAATACCTTTTTTATTAAAAATCCATTTTTAAATTCTAAATACTACACACATAATAAAGAAACCATTTTTGGTAAAAAGATAAATGAAACTATATAATTGAAAATTCAACGTTAAGGTGTCTTGATGGTGGTCAATTCTGTTCATTCCATATCTGTAGAATAAATTACATTCCATTTTAATTTTGTAATAAAATGTTGAATGTGAAACATTAATATAATATATTTAAATGAACATCCCTTGAATTGAGTAAGACTAGTCACATACATTTTTTATCAAACATACTAATAAAAATTTGTTAGTTTACACTTGATTATGAACATTTTTCATGTACATTATTCCATTATTTTATTTTGTACAATATAATATACAATAACTTAGTTAATTAAGTTCAGTTAGATTATTTTAATAATATTAGGTTCATATTTCCAAAATGACAGGTATGTTAACTATGGTCAAAGTATTCATTACTATGCCATCTCTATAAAACCACTAAAGGAATAATTATTAATTTTTAAACATAAATTATAATTTTAATGATAACCAAGAATGAAGGTTATAAAAAATGAACTAAGATATAATCCTAGACATTGTAGGTAGCACACACACATTAGTAACATTTTATATTTTTAATGTTCATTATGTAAAGAAGGTAAATATTATTAATATTTATATAATGATAATAATTTTATAAATATCATAAATGATTTTTAAATATAATTATTAAATATCATCTTGATGATATTGTGATGAAAATAAAATCATATGTCTTTATAAAGGTTATAATACACACATTAAAATGAATAACATATCATTTTTATATGTTTAGAATGGTATTAATGTTTAAGATATGTTATCTATTCGAAATAAAAAATAACTCATTAATATACTATATAAGTATAAATTTCATCATTTTAACCTATATTGAAAGGTGGTGATGTAAAATGAATTAAATCGGTTCATGAGGAGTTAATCCTCTGTATAAATAAATAATTAATTATTTATACATTTTGTTGGAAGATAAAATGGATATAGGTAATTAATCTAAAATAATGACATCTAAATATGTATAAGATAATTGTTTTATAATTTTATCATCATTGAAGAAGGTTTTGTGGATTTGGGAGAATAATCAAAAAAGTAAATGTTTGATTCATAAAGACGCCTCTTTTTCAGAAAATATTCATTCCTTCAAACCTTAAGACCACTACGATTGGTGTTATTCATAAAAATAACTCTATTATGTGGTATGGGATTCTAGGAGGATATTTTAGTAGAGATTCTTAGAACAAATTGGTTTTGAGTAGTGATGAAGTGAGAAGAAGAGGTGCCCTTTTATAAGAGAGTAGATAGGAACACTTGGAATTTTCAAAATTTGTAATTAACATAAATTAATTTTTAATTAAAAATTGATCAAAATTTATTTATTTAGAATATAATATAATTATGGGTTTTATAAAAATATTTCACTTTCAAATAAAGGATGTGGCATGATTGAATTTTCATTAAATTAAATAATATAAAAATCATAATCTCATCCATGTGGCCCATAATGGTCAGAAATGCAACCCATTTTTGATTATGTACAAGATATAATAATACAATAATATTTAGGAATGTTTTATAGACATTTAATAGTTCATATCAATTTATTCTTAACCTAAATTACCAGAATTGTAACTCCCCGACCCTAGATACCCAGAGTCGGTGCATTATTACATAACATTGGCATGATCACAAGAAAGATCAAGTCTCGAAAGACCGATTAGTTTAGTAGACATGGAAACACTAGATATATTCATAAAGTTTACATTACATCAATAAGTGAAAAACTACAACAATATATTGTCTTCATATCACCTCATACTATCCCTGTAGGTCATTCATAAAATACTTCTTCACATCCTGGGAAAAATAAAACATAGAAAAATGGGTGAGCTCAAATGTCCAGTAAGGATAACAATATAGCGGAAACTTTCATAAATAAGAATAAACAATTAAGGCAATGTATAACTAAAACAAAAGCCTTTTAAACTTGAACTTCAATATAGTATGGCAAAAAGAAGATGAAATAATTCCATTTACTTATTCACATGGATATTCTACTAATCGAATAATCACATGCAATATCAATAACCTCTTTCATAAAAATGGAATGCATAATGCCAGACTATCATAACCACATAGCCAAGGCCTCGTGCCAAGACTACAAATAAGATTTTGCCAAGGCCTTGTACCAAGACACTAGTTTGTCTCATGAGACCTACCGATGCATCGAGGAGCTATAGCTGGCTCCACTCGTCACATATTAATTCCAATGCATTCACATATGAAAAGGATCAAACATAACATAAACATTATGTTTAAAACTAGCATACGAAATGTAAATACTTCATCCATAAACCACGAATGGTATAAGAATAACACATCCACAGTCAAACACATTACAAAAACTTCAAAACAATATGGAAGTTTTGTATCATAATAAATCAACTTCAAATAAACATAAAATCCATCAAAGGATGTTGACATAGATGAAATCAAAACTATTTGAGAGAAATATCTCTTTTTTTGAAATCATTTAAAAGTCACACAATTATTAAGGAAGTAATTTAAAAGTGATTTTTTATTCAAAGTGTCCCATACCACTTCGAAACTTTTGAAAACAAATATCATTTCAAAACATTTATGTCCACATAAATAAATCCTTAAAATCATTTTGAAAACACGGACATTAATTAAAAAGATTTATAAAGATAAATATTTAAAACATTTAAAATTCTGATTTTGATAAAGAGTACCTTTCATAAATTCTTAATATATTCATTTTGAAATCATTTAAAAGTCACATAATTATAAAATAAAACATTTACATTGAAAATATCCTTATAATCTTGTAAGGGAAGCTTTAAAAATTTTATAATGGCAGAAAATAGCCGCACCCGCCGTATAAGTTAAAAAAAACATTCTTACCTTAATTCTATCAAAAAGGTTAAAAATGACATTGTTTGGAAAATGGCGGAAAGATTACTTTATAAACATCTTATAAAAAGTCAAACAAGGGTATAAATGAATTTAACCCGTATTCTGTAAAATAGTAAGAATGTTTTGAAATACACTTTCATGAAACTTGGATGTGGATGATAATGAGATCCCAGTAGATTATTACGTATAAACTACCTCGGATAATGAAGAGATTGTGAAATAAACCCTTACCTTGTACTTTTCCTTGGTTGGGGTAGGTTAACCTCCTGTATAATGGTGAAACAATTGTTATTAAATTATACAAGAATCGTATACATTAATATGATATCATATATGATCTTTTAATATTTCTTTGTTAATAATATCTTAGTATTATCGTCATTTCGGGTGTTAACTTACTCGTTTTCTATTATATTTTTTGTTACGTAAGCCATGGTTGTCATGGATAGGTTGTATCTTATTTATATCTAGAATGATATCAAGTCCTTAAAAATTATTTTTAAATCATCAAATGATAATTATACTTGAATGGATATGATGGAGAATGAATCTCATCGCGTTTGTGGAGACGGTAGTCCGTATGTACGCACGAGCGAAAATATAATTCTTTTGATATTAAAATAATATATAATTGGATGGTATATCATATATAAAGAATAATTATCATGTTATATTTATTATTTACATGAATTAAAAATCATTATTATACCCATCCAAATAATAATGTTTTAATAACAATTACACCACGACGTGGAGACGGTAAGCCATACGTACGCACGTATGGTGACATGTCATTCAAAGGATGGATAGAATACTGAAATATGATTGTAACATGTTTATAACAAAATAACAGTATATATAATATACTGGATTTATTATTTTAGAATGGTAATAACAAAGAAAGTATAAGTGGAAGAAGAAAGGAACTTGAAAAAGGGTGGTGAAATCATTACCTCTTCTTCGGGTTTTTCCTTTTGATTTGATCAAAAGGGATCCATAGGTTGTCTTTCTGACTAAACGAAGGCCTCTAGGATGAATTGAGGGAATTTGAGAGAGTATTTTTGCAGGGGTTGGACTAACCAAAAGGCTTTGAATGTGTGAATTAGTGAGAAGTGGGAGTGCCCTTTTATAATAGGGTTGAGGGGCACCTTTGGAAAAGCTAAAAATATTATTTTATAATAATTTCATATTCAGTTTCTAATGGCTCCAAAGTGTATTATTTAAAGTTTAAGGTGGGGATGGGTCGAAAACCACTCAAACAATAAAATTTAGACAGGTTTGGGTCATTATATTAACCTTATCTTTAAGTATTAACTCTTAGTTAATTAGTTTCACTTTTACAATGTCTCTTTGTATTTTTATATTATATGGTTAATAAACTTACCATATACATCGAAGCGACCCCCAAGTGGTCCATTAATGATACACCTCTCATGATATAAGTCTCTTGGCCTAACCTTAGGTTTTTTGGAATTTAATATCAATTAATAATATAATATTAGTTTTAAAAACTCTTTTATGTCAATTTTGACACTATTAAATAATTGATTTTTGTAAAAATCATAACAGAATTATTACTTAGAAGAAAGTTAATTGAATCAATCCTAACATGTCATATTAACCTATAAAATTATTTTTATTTATAAAAAGTCTCAAATTACATTTTTAGGGTATTTATAATATCAATTATTCTAATTTTTCATTAATTAGGTAATTATTGCATCACCATTGTGTCATAAATAAATTAAATTATTTAATGTCTAAAAACTATAAATAAAATACCATTATGTAGGAAATCTATTTATATTTCTAATTAATATTTATAATTGAATTTATCTTATGTATTACCCTATATTAAAAATGTTTTAGTAAATAAGCTTTGATTTTAACTCTTTTAACTCTTCTTTGAATTAAATAATAATTAATGTCCTAATCTAATACAAGTGGACCTAAATGATAATATTTTACTCTTAAGATTGTTTTCGGTCGAGATACACTTGTCCAATAGAATTAGGACATGTGTTAGGGTAATATTAATATCATTTTTACCCTTAATTACCCTATTTACTTTTAACCGTGGTAAATAAAAGTAAAAAGTTAATATTCACCAAAAATTATTTTCATCTCATTGAACCACATATTACTCCTTGATGTTAACCATGTCTCTCGGATTTTTGAAATTCCACCCACAAAAGCGGTAAAATTCAGTTTTATGGAAAATTCGGTTTTTTAACTACCACTTAGTGGTTTCACTATTCCTCAAAAAATGAAAGTTTCCAGAAAAATACCAAAAATTTGGCCTAAGATATATTTGATATTATGAATTCAAAAATGATGTCTATTTTACCAAATTCATAAAATATCAGTTGCATTAATTAATTTAAAAATTAATTCCCTTCGTCAAAACAAATAGCGTGTTTTTAAGAGATAATAACTATCAAAAGATTGACACTTGTTTATGTATGGTTTAAATGTGAAATTACATCCAATGAAAAACATTGTATTAAATGGTAAAAATATATTCTAAATGAACATTAAAACCACTCAAATTAATAATTTATCACGATTAATTATTTCGATTAAAAAAGTTGTTTTTAATTAAATTTTAGTAATTTTCACTATTCATCAAAATATAAAAGTTATCCGAAAAGTACCAAAATTTCACCCTAAGCTAATTTAGATATCATGAATCCAAAAATGAAGTCCATTTCAAAAGATAAAATTTATAATATTTCAAAAAGTAGGTATTACTATTTATAACGGCTAGTTTGATTGGATGTGGTGTGTTAGAATCTCGAAGTTGCATACAATGCATGCCATTGCATTATTCAAAGGTAAATGTACCGTGGAATCTTGGGATGTTTCATTGTAAATTTTTGATATCCCCATTCTAAAAAGTAAATTTATTTAGTCAAATTGAATATATAAAAGTTTAAAATATTGGATTTAAAAAGGGTTCACTATTAAAAGTTTGTAAAAGTGCAATACTGAAAATGAATTTGTTCTTACATTATGTCTAAGAAACTCATAATATGGATTCTAAAATTATAGGGATTATATAAAGTTTAAAATTTAGTTAATACTATACATAACCTCTTTTGAACGGCTTGTTTAGTAAGTCATGGTGCGCTTGAACTCTGTGTTGCGTGTAGTGCAAGTTATTGAATTATTTTGAAGAAATAACACACTATGAAATCATGGGGTGTTACATTATACCCTCATTCAGTAAATTGCGTCCTCTCAATTTGAAATTGTTCTTCGATAATAAATGGTTAAATATAGAAAATATCCTTGTGGGAAAACCCACATCAGAAATTGGGTTAATGAAATTTAGTCTTAATAAGAGGAAAAGAGAAATGAAAGGGTCACCACCAAATTATGATCTTTATTCGGAGAACATTGGTGGCAATTAGAGACATATAATTGGAGGAAAAACGTAAATATTTTTAGGTAGTGATTGAGGTCATCAATCACAAACAAGTGTAAAATTGAGGGTCTTAAAATCATCAATCTATAGTGATTTAAAATACCATCGGTTCAGCAAAACATATGGTATTAGGATAACACATTTTTTGTTTTAAGATCCCCTCACTACATTATAAGAATTAATTTCTTCATTGAATAAGAGAAGGAGAAAAATATATACTTGACAAGTAGATTCTCATCCTTTAACTAAGTTATACCAAAAACTCATCTTTCACTCTAAAAGATAATAGAACTTAAAAATGATATTCTATTTATCCTATTTATATAGGGTTAAAAATGAATTTTTGATTCATCTAGAAGAAGCATAAAAAAATGACATTATTCAATCCAGGACATCACGTGGGTCAGTGGTAGGTGATACGCCCTTGTCTCCCTTCGGTTGTGGGTTCATGTCTCGCGGCCTTACCGGACGCGACAGGTTGTCGCCCGACCTCCGGGTTGTCCTTTTATGGAAATCCCAAATAATCCAAACTAGAACTATCCAAAATACTTCAGTCCAAAATTTATATTGAAGGTAAACACAATGAAGATCCTTTTTTCTGTGTAATAACAAGTGACCACCTTCATCATTTATTCTTTTAAAACACTGCAACATCCTGAATTACCATAAAACCTTATTGATTACATTCATGATCCCTTATTCCTTAAAGAATAATAGATATACTCCTTCAATCCAAAAATGTTGTAAAACCAAACAATGATAGAATATACAAATCATTAATCAGTTTCGAGGTATTCAAGAATATCCAATATAATTTATCCAAATCAATCATGTATTATTCTAAAATCACTCCCTCAGTATCAGAACCATATTATGGTTTATCTTTCTCTCAACCATATATTTTCCAAAAAATTAACCTACTATTGAGTCACTTTTATTTGTTCCACACAATATCAAGTCCTTAATGAAAGAGTACTGTAGTACAACCCTTATATACTCCATAATTATTATAACAAGTACATTATTGATACAACACTCAAATGACATAATCAACATAAGAACTCTAATCATTACTCTTCATCTGTGGTAGTATCATAACTTGATTATTATCCAATAGCATCATTTGTGGCATAGTCTGATGACTGGGACATAGGTTCGCGTAGTGTCCAAACTCCTTGCAAATAAATCATTGTACATTTGAAACCATTTTCTTACCCTTGCAGTCACGTACTTTGTGCCCTTTTCCTCCACACTTATAACAAACTCCCATTCCTTTCAGGCAAGTTCCAGGGTGTTTCTTCCCACAGTTATCACATATGGGAAAATTCTTCTTTTCCCTCTTCCCTTTATCCATCTTTCCCTCTTAAATCCTTTTCTTCTATTGCTTCTCTTGAAAGCCATAGGACTCAGTAAACTCTTTACTTATCTTATCAACACATGATATTATTTCTTCATATGATGATAATACATGGGAGACTATTTCTCTTATAAATTTGGGAATAAGACCATGAAAGATATGATCCTTCTTTCTCTTTGGATCATGTGCATTGATGGAGTTCGCATTCCTTCTATTGGGTGCCATTTCTAAACAATGGCATACACTAGATTAGTTTATGAATAACAATACCGAATCCCAAACTTGTAAAAAAAATAACATAAATTAAATAGTTTATGGATATAATCCATAATCATAAAAATGTCTCCTTTGAGGAAGTACATACTCATAAACCCTTCATAATGGTTTGTAATGAAAATGAGAATTATCCTAAGCATATCTCCCGGGAGTGTCATAACCAAGAGTGCAGCAATGCCCATTGTCATACAACAGTTCCCGTTCAAGTCTAGCTCAAAGCGGTGTTTTCAGGTTTTACCCCTAGGTACATCTGTGCCACAGCCGCCTCTACCTGCTCGTATCCAGACAGGGATGTATTTCTTGGAAAACTCACAAAATCTCTATAATACCAAAATTCTAGGAAGTTCTTCTATTCTAATCCTCAAAGTTCATCTTAGGTCTATGTGATCTAATCAGAGTTTATCTAAATCTATCTTCCATGTTTTGTACTAAACCTCCCTCTGATACCAACTGTAACGCCCTGGACCTAGATACCCAGAGTCGGTGCATTATTACATAACATTAGAATGATCACAAGAAAGATCAAGTCTCGAATGATCGATTAGTTTAGTAGCCTTGGAAACACTAGATATATTCATAAAGTTTACATTACATAAATAAGTGAAAAACTACAATAATATATTGTCTTCATATCCGCTCATACTGTCTCTGTAGGTCATTCATAAAATACTTCATCACATCTTGGGAAAAATAAAACATAGAAAAAGGGGTGAGCTCAAATGCCCAGTAAGGATAACAATATAGTGGAAACTTTCATAAATAAGAATAAACATTTAAGGCAATGTATAACTAAAACAAAAGCCTTTTAAACTTGAACTTCCACATAGTATTGAAAAAATAAGACAAAATAATGCCATTTAAATATTCACATGGATATTCTACTAATCTAATAATCACATGAAATATCAATAACCACTTTTATAATAATGGAATACATAATGTGAGACTATCATAACCACATAGCCAAGGCCTCGTGCCAAGACTACAAATAAGATTTTGCCAAGGCCTTGTGCCAAGACACTAGTTTGTCTCATGAGACCTACCGATGCATTGAGGATCTATAGAGGGCTCCACCCGACACATATTATGTCCAATGCATTCCCATATGAAAAGGGTTCAAACATAACATAAACATTCGTATTAAAACTAGCATACGAAATGTAAATACTTCATCCATAAACCAGGAATGGTATAATAATAACACATCCACAGTCAAACACATCACAAAAACTTCAAAACAATGTGGAAGTTTTGTATCATAATAAATCAACTTCGAATAAACTTAAAATCCATCAAAGGATGTTGAAATAGATGAAATCAAAACTATTTGGGAGAAATATCCTTTTTTTTGAAATCATTTAAAAGTCACACATTTATTAAGGAAGTAATTTAAAAGAGATTTTTGAATCAAAGTGTCCCATACCACTTTGATACTTTTTAAAAGAAATATCATTTCAAAACATTCACGTCCACATAAATAAATCCTTAAAATCATTTTGAAAACACGGAAATTAATTAAAAATATTTAGAAAGAAAAATATTTAAAACATTTAAAATTCTGATTTTGATAATGAGTACCTTTAAGAAATTCTTAAAATATTCATTTTGAAATCATTTAAAAGTCACATAATTATAAAATAAAACATTTACTTTGAAAATATCCTTATAAGCTTGTAAGGGAAGCTTTGAAAATTTTATAACGGCGGAAAATAGCCGCACCCGCCATATAAGTTAAAAAAAACATTCTTACCTTAATTCTGTCGAAAAGGTTAAAAAGGACCTTGTTTGGAAAACGGCAGAAAGATTCCTTTATAAACATCTTATAAAAAGTCAAAAAAGGGTATAAATGACTTTAACCCATATTCTGTGAAATTGTAATAATGTTTTGAAATAAACTTTCAAGAAACTTGGATGTGGATGATAAAGAGATCCCAGTAGATTATTACGTATAAACAACCTCAGATAATGAAGAGATTTTGAAATAAACCCTTAGCTTGTACTTTTACTTGGTTGGGGTAGGTTAACATCCTGTAAAATGGTGAAATAATTGTTATTAAATTATAAAAGAATCATATACATTAATATGATATCATATATGATCTTTTAACATTTCTTTGTTAATAATATCTTAGTATTATCGTCGTTTCGGGTGTTAACTTACTCGTTTTCTATTATATGTTTTGTTACGTAAAAAGTGGTTGTCATGGATATGTTGTATCTTATTCATATCCATAATGATATCAAGTCCTTAAAAATTATTTTTAAATCATCAAATGATAATTAAACTTGAATGGATACGATGGAGAATGAATCTCATTGCGTTCGTGGAGACAGTAGTCCGTACATACGCATGAGTGACAATATCATTCTTTTGATATTAAAATAATATATAATTGGATGGTATATCATATATACAGAATAATTATCAAGATATATTTATTATTTAAATGAATTAAACATCATTATTATACCCATCCAAATAATAATGTTTTGAATAACAATTACACCACATCGTGGAGACGATAAGCCATACGTACGCACGTATGGTGACATGTCATTAAAAGGATGGATATAATACTGAAATATGGTTGTAACATGTTTATAATAACATAAAAGTGTATATAATATACTGAAGCTATTATTTTAGAATGGTAATAAAAATAAATAAGAAGTGGAAGAATAAAGGAACTTGAAAAAGGGTGGTGAAATTATTACCTCTTCTTCGGGTTCTTCCATTTGATTTGATCAAAAGAGATCCATAGGTTGGCTTTTTCACTAAAGGAAGGCCTCTAGGATTAAGTGAGTGAATTTGAGAGTGTATTTGGGAAGGGGTTGGCCGAACCAAAAGGCTTTGAATGTGTGAATTAGTGAGAAGGGGGAGTGCCCTTTTATAAGAGGGGTGAGGGGCACCTTTGGAAAAGCTAAAAATATTATTTTATAATAAATTAATATTCAGTTTCTAATGGATAAAAAGTGGATTATTTAAAGGTTAAGGTGGGGATGGGTCGAAAACCACTCAACCAAAAGAATTTAGACAGGTTTGGGTCATTATATTAACCTTATCTTTAAGTATTAACTCTTAGTTAATTAGTTTCACTTTTACAATGTCTCTTTGTATTTTTATATTATATGGTTAATAAACATACTATATACATCCAAGAGACCCTAAAGTGGTCCATTAATGATACACCTATCATGATATAAGTTTCTTGGCCAATACTTAGATTTTTTGGAATTTAATATCAATTAATAATATAATATTTTTTTTAAAAACTCTTTTATGTCAATTTTGACACTATTCAATAATTGATTTTTGTAAAATTCATAACAGAATGATTACTTCACAAAAAGTTAATTAAAGCAATCGTAACATATCATATTAACCTAGAAAATTATTTGTATTTATAAAAAGTCTAAAATTACAATTATTTGGGTATTTATAATGTCAATTAGTCTAATTTTTCATTAAATAGGTAATTACTACATCACAATTGTGTCATAAATAAATTAAATTATTTAATGTCTAAAAATTATAAATAAAATACCATTATGTATGAAATATTTTTATCTTTATAATGAATATTTACAATCTAATATATCTTATGTATAACCCTATATTAAAAATGTTTTAGTAAATAATATTTGATTTTAACTCTTTTAACTCTTCTTTAAATTAAATAATAATTAATGTCCTAATCTAATACAAGTGGACCTAAATGATAATATATTACTACTAAGATTGTTTTTGGTCGATATACACTTGTCTAATAGAATTAGGACATGTGTTAGGGTAATATTAATATCATTTGTACCCTTAATTACCCTATTTACTTTTAACCGTGGTAAATAAAAGTAAAAAGTTACTATTCACCAAAAATTATTTTCATCTGATTGAACCACATTTTACTCATTGATCTTAACCGTGTCTCTCGAAATTTTGAAATTCCACTCACAGAAGCGGTAAAATTTAGTTTTTTTGAAAAATTCGGTTTTTTAACTACCACTTAGTGGTTTCACTATTCATCAAAAAATTAAAGTTTCCAGAAAAATACAAAAAATTATGCATAAGCTATATTTGATATTATGAATTAAAAAATGATTTCTATTTTACCAAATTTAGAACATATCAGTTGCATTAATTAGTTTAAAAATTAATTCCCGTCGTCAAAACAAATAGCGTGTTTTTAAGAGATAATAACTATCAAAAGATTGACATTTGTTTATGTCTGGTTTAAATGTGAAATTACATACAATGACCAAAATTGTATTAAATGGTAAAAATATATTCTAAATAAACTTTAAAACCATTAAAATTAATAATTTATCACGATTAATTATTTCAATTAAAAAAGTTGTTTTTAATTAAAATTTAGTAATTTTCACTATTCATCAAAATATGAATGTTATCCGAAAAGTACCAAAATTTCACCCTAAGCTAATTTCGATATCATGAATCCAAAAATTAAGTCCAATTAGAAAGATAAAATTTATAAAATTTCAAAAAGTAGGTATTACTATTCATAACAGCTTGTTTGATTGGTTGTGGTGTGTTAGAATCTCGAAGTTGCGTACAATGCACGCAATTGCATTATTCAAAGGGAAACGTTCCGTGGAAGCTTGGGATGTTTCATTGTAAATTTTTGATGTCCCCATTCTAAAAAGTAAATTTATTTAGTCAAATTGAATATATAAAAGTTTAAAATATTGGATTTAAAAAGCGTTCACTATTAAAAGTTTGTAAAAGTGAAATACTGAAAATGAATTTGTTCTTACATTATGTCTAAGAAACTCATAATATGGATTCTAAAATTATAAGGATTATATAAAGTTTAAAATTTAGTTAATACTATTCATGACCTCTTTTGAACGGATTGTTTAGTAAGTCATGGTGCGCTTGAACTTGGTGTTGCGTGTTGTGCAAGTTATTGAATTATTTTGAAGAAATATCACACTATAAAATCTTGGGGTGTTACAAGAATTACCTACATGATGTTATTAAAATTTACTAAGGTTGATATACACATTGTAAAAAAATAACTGTGGAATATTTATTAAATTTATACCCACTGATTCAAAATATAGAATCAATTATTTAGAATTCAGAAAATATTTGAAATATTCCATTTAAAATGAAACCTGATGAACACAATGAAAAATATTTTTTTTTGGAAAATTTCACTTTTATAATATAAAATTATTTTATACTAAATTAAATTATAAAATACATTTTTGAAACAATAATTGTATTATATTATAAAAAAAAGAATTAATTAAAATTTAAAACTAATCTATAACATAATTTTACCTTGTCAACACATTGAAATAATATATAGTTTTCAATATTCTACACTAATCATTGAGAAATAAATATTTTCATAAAATTATCCATTAATCAACTAGAGATAAATTTGACATGATATATTAAAAAATTTAATTATTTTTTATCAAATTAAAATTATAAAATTTGAATATTAATCATTAAAAAGTATTATAAGAAATGAGATTAATAAAACCATTTAATTTTTTACTTGAGGAATTAATAATATGTTTATAATGAAAATAACTACATAATTCCATAACACTAACAAATATTAATATGATTTATTCTATCATTACCTAGGATATTACATATATACTCATAATTGGTGTTATTCATACAGAACATTGTGGGAGATGTTAAAGATCACTCATGAAATATGTTGATTATGTATCGGGTATTCAATTACTCTAATTCTCCATTATTATGGGGTGTTAATTATTTTGATTTATATATAGAGATAATTTGGGTCCAAAGTATATTTTTATTATAAAATAAAATACCTCTCTCAATATGGGTAGAAGGAGACCTATTACATAGCTCGTAAGCCCAAGGCCATGTGGCCCATATACACAACCTGGAGGCCTAGTGAATCATTATCACTATGTCATCATGTCTTCATCACTCCCTATCTACATCATTAACGTGACACTGGCACCAACAGAAATCCCTGAAATGTGTTTCCATGATTCAAACTCTAATATTTTTGATGCAGGATTACCGGGTTTAAAACCTAGGAGCCACCCCAACAACATTGTAAAATATATTTTGTTTTATCTAAATTGGTGAAATCTATATATATTTTATTCTAGGGTAAGGAAACTTTTTGTATAAAAAATTAAAAAATTACTATATTAAAATTCATATGATCTCAATACTTCTTTCAAAAAACTACCATGATGTATTACATAAATAAAAATGTATTTTAGAACTACCACATCTTGGACAAATTGATATGAATCATTTATGAAAAAAAAATCCATCACATAGTGTCAATATTCTCCAAGTATTTATAGGTTTTCTAATTTCTAATATGAGGTAAAAAAGAGAATAAATTTCCAAAGTAACTCCCAGCTACTAGTTTTTTAAAATTATTACTTACTAAGTAACTTTTCTTATCTTATAATGAAACCAGATGATTCCATATTTTTAGGTCACAAAAATTTTACAAAAAAACCTTTATTAATGTATATACTAATAAATAAAGATCTCCATCTACCTTTTTTGGAACATAATCCACTTTTTAGAGGCATGATACAACAATTTTTATTCCATAAATAGATTAATACAAATTGTAAAACATAGATATGGATTTGAATCATTTTATACTTCAAATTAGTGTCATAACCATATGTATTTCATCATCACATATTTTTTAACAAGATTATTTTTTGATTTCAAATAGTGTCCACTCAATATAAATTATGGATCTTGTATTTCTTGACATCAGATGAATTTACTCATCAGTACATGTCACTATAGACTTATCATGGTTCTATTTTCAATATCTTTCAAACCTAAAATTATCTCATATTTTACTTTAATATCCATAGTGTATACTTCCTAAAACACTTTATGTATTTTATCTAGTCTCAATAAAAAAAATTTATCTCAAAACATTCACCCTATTACTATTAAATCTACAAATTTCAATTGATATATACCCTATGGATCATATCTCCCCCTTAATCCTACAAAACTCTAGTCGAGATATATATAAATTTAGTGCATGTGAAAATAGGTGCATTAGTGATCCACACATTCTGGAGTGTGGTTGGTCATTATAAACAAATAATTGATTTTTTATTTTCCTCCAATCCATTTTGTTTTATAACACTACTATTGAAACAATATATTTTAATTTTTGTACTTGAATTAATCTTCTTAAACACCATATGATTTTTCTAATTTATGAGACACAACTCACTGTTATACCTTTACTTATTTGATACAACATATATTTACCATTTTCTATTCCTCTCCCCCCCTACTAGGAAAACTCCACCAATCTTCTAAAAATGATTCCTAGTTGAAAAAAGAAAACAACATAAACATGATTTATGTTATTCTCCCAAGATTTTCATCAATAAAAATTTATAATTATTTCCCCTTGATGAACTAATCATTGAACATTCACTCAGTATCTGTGTAATGGGATAATATTAAATTTTCATTGAAAGTGATGTAATTTCATTGACATTACCTTTGATAACCCCAAGATAAACATCCATATTTTATGTCCATGTTTGGTTCTTAAATTCATGGAAGGTTCATAGGAGAAAACAAACATTGGGGATTGAATCACTGTCCTATTTTTAGTGCATGATGAAATAATTAATATACCATCAATTATACAAGTGGTATCCTCTTTTACCTTCCTACAACATAAATTTCTATCCCCATGAATATATTTTTGAGTGGAACAGAATATAATTGTTTACATTAATGTCACCTTCTCCCCATATGAACATGGGATCTAATATTTTCCCATAAATTATTATTTTTACTATTGTGTATTCCTATATGAAAATTTTTATCACAAATATAACTTCACATCATTAAATAATACATTTTATAATGACATCATAAGAGATATATAGTAATAAAATCATTCTCCTATGCAAAAAATAAAATATTCCATACACAAAATCATTGTAGGTCCTAATCATCCAAAAAAATATAATTTTAGAGGCATTATTCATTTATTACTATATCATACAATTTTGGAATTTTTATTCTATCTTTTCCATGATTCAATAATTTTTTATTCCTAATACACATTTAATTATCCATGTGAGAATCATAATTTATTGAGTTATTCTTCCAAGCATGAATATCTTCGAAATAAATTGTAATGCTTAAATAATTATCATATAGTTATCATTAAAAATTCTAAATGTGATAATTATTTTCAATATGTGCATTTATTATCTTCTCTTCACATATATCTATATAGAAAAACATTGATGATTCAAGGAATTTATATTTTTTAACACTTTACTTGAACTCATGAATATGTTCATCCTATATATAATTTTTCCCTTCATTACCTTGTTCATTATTGTAATCGGATACTATGAAGATATTTATTCCTTTACCATTGCATGATCTTGGGTTTTTCAGAATGGTACATATCATTTTCTTCACTTTAAATGATTTTCCATGGCCTGATGTGAGTACCCTTTCAGGTCATCAATGTATTAGTGTTGTTTGGGGTTTTTTTCAGAGTCTATGAGACAACATTTAAGAAAAATGGTAGGCTGCATAGTCAGTTGAAACTGTGTGGGAAAGTTTACATGGTTACTCTAATTGAGAGAGGCCTGCATTAAGGGGTGTAAGAGTTCACATAGTTTTAGGAAACCATGTCACCTCATGTGGTCACCTGTGGGGTGGAGGGGGTGGGGGCTCTATATCTTTGGAAAGAGTCTAAGACACAATGTGTATATGGTTTAGTAAACCATGTTCAAGAAAAAATGTAAGGTCCTCCAAATCATATTGATGAGCACATGGATGGTGAAAAACTTGGCTAAAGATGTGGCCAAACCAAGTGAAACATGTTTTTTGGGAATATTAAATTATTTCCTTTAATTAATTTAAGATCTAATATTATATTTTTGTTTTCCTCCATTGGAAATTATCTCTCATTTTGGATCTCCTTTGAAGCCCATTCGATAGGCATTCCCCCGATCATTCATCCAAACATAGATTTGAGTTTTGATAATCTCAATAGATTCCTACCGGTATGTTATTCAGTCAACTTGGGTAATTTTTCATTTGACTTAATATCAAAAAAATTATTGGGATTCAAGTTAATAAGATATATTTTTTTGTATTTTCATCCATTCATCATTTTACACTCGATATAGACTAAATCAATGATTGATAATGGATGAGTTCTATACTATGGACATTCATTATGTGTTATATACATTTTCACATATGGTTTTGTTTTTTATAAGTTGTATTAGTATTGTACCACATAGAATAATTTCTAGTGGAAAACTATAAATAACATAAATGATTGGATTTAATGGGATGGGACCATTCAGGGTTCCCACTAGTAATTGTGTTCATTCATGTTTATTTCCCAAACCTGTGTCTCCATTGGGGTGTGACTTTTTATTTTGATTATATTTATACCACCCATGGGATGAGAGTGGACTTTCCTCCTTTGTGGGATCCATTTTAAATTATAATTTAATTAAATTAAATGATTTAGAGAATTTTTTCCACATTTCCAATGTGATTTCATGATATTTATTGGTTTAATTTTTTAAATAGATTTTATGGTAATTGTGGAAATGAGTGGTTACACTATGGGAATGTGAAAATTATCTAATAAATAATTTAATGATATAATTAATTGATATGTTATTGGAAACAATGGTCGGTATTACTTCGATCTAGATTCAATAAGATTCCATGCAGGTTTCTCTAATTGATCTCAATTGTGGTAGTGGAATCCCAAGAAATTTTTCCACCGTGGATCTTGATTCTATAGGATTACTCAACATTTTCTTCAATGAAGATCTTGAATTCTTAGGCTCATATTGGACATGGTGTATTGACATGCTCCTTGGACCTACCCAAGTATTTATCGAGTTTCCATCGAGATTCTCTTATAACTCGATGTAGATTCCATGGTCTTATTTACCATGGATCCAACCCTTCATGGTCTATCACTCTTGATTATATGACATGTACATGGTGAATGTTACATAATTATATGATGTGTCTATGAAGGATATTTATAATGGATTATATGACATGGTCATGATAGTTATTTTACATTTGATTACATGGAAAGTCCATTTTTAAATTTTTCTCCATATGTTTTATAGATATCCTTGGTTTGAGTATTTGACATTAGTGGGTAGACTAGATAATATTATACATGTTTATTTTATTTACCTTTTCCTTTCTTGGAGAAAATCAATTTTTTTTCAGGGATCCTTGTTGGGATGCATAATATTTGTATCTTTTGTCATATTTCACTGGGAACCTTACATTCAGTACATTATACCTGTGATATGTTGCACATTATTTCTGCAAAATTTCATAGAATGGAATTGTTATATACACTACTAGTGGTGGACTACTTATTTAAATCTCACCCCCTATTTAGGATATCATTGGGTAACCTAAGAGACTCCATGGATTCATGTAGGGACTGGGTAAAGCACCCATAGTATGATTATTGATTTTTTTATTATTTGGAGCATGGGAGAATTGGAATGAGATAGGATCACATTGATAGTCGAAGATAGTTCCATTTTAGAATTTTTTTTAAATTTTGAATCATGTATTTTTATGGTTTATTGTATACATGTTTTTCATAATTTCTATAGACATTACATGACATATCATTTTCTATAGATATTACCTTTGAAACTGTTAAATTATTACAGTGTTTTGGGTGATTAATCGTCAACCAATTATTTATATACATCAATATTGATCTATATGATTGATACCACTACGTGACACACTAATATGATGGAATTTTCTCTTTAGAGACACACCATTGGGCCTCACTGATAGTCAGTAGCCTTTAGCGTATGATGAGTCAAGCATGAGGCTATGTGATCTACTGGTTTAGTGCTATATTAGGTTAAATTTATGAAGGGAAATTACAAAGTGGTATCATAACATTTTATTTTATATTTTTTTCTATGTTAAGATAATATATATAGATAAAAACGAATTTTAATATGGAAATGAGTTGTTCTTCAGAGTTGATAACAAAAAAATAGGTAAAATCCAAATTTATTTTAATGGAAATTTCTATTTTCTATATTTTTCCTATTACATTTCATTTTATTACACCATTGGGGGACAAATTATTTGTTTCATTTTCCTATTTTTTATGAATTTTTATATTTTCCTGATGAGATGAGGGTATGCATATAATGAATTATTTTAGGAACCTTCTAGGATATATATTCCATGAATTATTCCATTCAATTTAGGATTCATTACATTTCTAGATGACTTTTTTATATATTTTATTTGTGATATATTTGTTACATGAAGGCTTTGTGTGAAATGGATTGAGAAATTTGGTTAGTACATAGAGGTCAGGCCATACAATAAATAGATTGTTTTATATATAGTCTACAATAGACACCCTAGGAAATCCACTATGGAACATTGAGTTAGGGGCCATTGGTCACGTGGATAAGAACATGTTATGGTATTGATTATGTACATGAAATATTTTATTTATTAAGTTGTACGAACCCTTATTGATGGAATGTGGTGACCTATTTTGGAAAACCATTTAAATGAGAATAGTGATAAAAATGTGAAATTGAAATGTAATGGAAATTGTGAAAAAATATAACATAATCTAGACTTAGATTTTGATTGTTTAGTTTTAAGTTCTCATAGTGATGCTTACCACTATTTCTTTTATATAATCCTAGATTTAGGAGTAGGTGTTTGGTGTGACCTATTTATAGAATTTTTCCCATATAGTCTTCCTTTAGACGTGAAATTTTAATTATTGACTTTTTATTAAGTATTTCTTTAGAATTATTGAGACATTCCACGATGATGACCTCCAGTAGTATGTGAGGATGGTGGTGATGACCATGATGCAGAGTTGGGGGGAAACAAGCTACCGGTAGATTATTTTGTATTTATAGTTACTACACAAGATATTTTACCATTAATAGGTGATGAGGCATAGTTTAGCGAGGATTTTTTATGTTTTATGCTACTTCTATGCAAGCCTTGAAACCTACCTATTCTATGGAAGAGACAATTCATGTGTTCCAAGAGAAGAATCCTAAAATGATTTCATGGGATGGCAGTCCAGAGGCTGATTGTCTATGGATTGGGACTATGTTGTTGATATTTGAGAATATTGGGAAACCCCTTGGGAGGAGAGTATAGCTTGAAACATATATTATATGATGAGTAGAAAAACAATGTTGGTATGTTTTGAACCAGGCTATTGCACTATGTCACATGGATTAGAGGTATTTCTAAACCAAGTTTAGGATTAATTTCTTTCCGAGACATTTAGATCTAAATGGCCTATTTAGTTTATGTATATATATTAAGGGTATATGAATATTATGGAATATTTTGTGTTCTTAACTTAGATTTAGTGTTTTTCATCAATATAAGTTGTTGATGAGATATCAAGTGCATGATTTTTTTTAGGAAGGTCTCAACGATTCCATTCGATCTCAGATCAATGTGTTCGTGTTGAAGACTACTATTGATATGGAGAATCTAGAGCTTATTACTAAGGGGAAACTGAGAGAATATGGGGTATAAAGCATGGATGTTTATCCTCTCAACAAATTGGTTTATTTTTTACTTGGTAGGAACTAATTTTTGAGACCTATCATGAGGTGAGTACCAGCCAAGTTGTGATTTCAATTAGTGATGTATCCTGTTACCAGTGTGGGAGAAAGAAATATACGATGAATCTATGAGATCATGTCCCAGTAGAGTTCCATGATTATGGATGTATGTTCTATGTACAATATTTCTAGAGGGAAATCCCTCAAGTAGTTAGTAGAATATTGTTAAATACGATATTAGTTTCATGATAATGTTTCATAGTTATGTGTTAGGTTGGGAGATAGAGTAGTGTAGATCATTAGAGCCAAGGTGGTGGTCATGGATGCGACGTCCAGTAACATGTTGAATATTGATATCTTGGTGGGCCTGCGTTGGGTAGTTAGGTTGTTTTATAGGTCCAAATTTCAATCCAGATATATTTATTATAGCCTACACTGAGGAAGATAGAACTTTTCTATATATGGTGAGAGGTATGATCTTAGTATCCTATACAATTGTTTCTTATCTTTTTGACAAAAGTGTATCACATTGTTTCATATATTTACTTATGGTGAAAATATATGAGATATTTGTTTGATTTTTGGATGGTGTTATCACAATATATACTCTATTGGGGATGATAATGGGAAGTCTAAACCAATATAAGGATTTCCCCCTTGAGACTGATGTGTTTCAATTGATATGGGATATTTCTTCCATCATGATGATGGGGTTGGATTCCATACACGAGATGGAATGGCTTGTTTCTTATCAAGCCAATGTTGATTTCTACCACTGATGGGAGACCTTCACATCACTAGAGGGATGATTTTTATTCATATGGTGAATGGGATGTCCAGGAGAGATACATAGGACAATAAAACTATGGTTTGGGTGGGTTGATAGCCCATATTGTTACATTTTATCTGTATGATTCTGAACACTTTTCAGACAGACTTTTCTCTGTTTGATCATTTTAGGGACATTTTTTAGATTTATTTTCTAGTTAACTTCATGATAGATAAGTGTAATTCTCTATAAAAATGGTTATAGGAGAATCAACACTATCCATTTCTCCTTATATGATGTCTACTATAGAGTTTTAGGAGCTCATGAGGTAGCTAGATGACTTGGAGGTAAAGGGGTTTATATTACCCAATATATATCTATGGGGATCCCAATTTTTTTTTTCAAAAAAGGATGAATATTCCATTAGGATATGAGTATAAAATTATAAATTGAACTAGTTTAATGTTTATAATTGATATCCATTGACATAGATAGATTAAAGTTTTTACAAACTATGAGGTTCTCACATTTTATCAACGATTGACTTAAGATCATGTTGTCAATAGGATTGTGTTCATCCTGCAGATATACCCCATATAGATTTTCATCGAAGGTATCGATTTTATGAGTATTTTGAAATTCAATTTGGCCTTATGAATTCACAATTTTTTTATTGAACCAATGAAATGAGTTTTCCATCCATATGTAGATTAGTTTTCGGTGGGATTCATGGAGTCTATATTAGTTTATTATCAAAATAGATATGGCTATAACAAACATCTATAGATCATTTTGGATATATTGATAGAAATTTTTTGTATGCTATGAAAAACAATTTCAATATATAGAATGATAATATTCACATCATAGCATATATTATCATGGAGACATGAGTATCAGTTCACCTAGAGAAGGTGAGAGCAATGTTTTCTTAGAAGAATCCCAATAATTTCATTGAAATATAGAGTATCATGGGGATATGTAGATATTAAATGAATTTCATATAGGATTTATCATTATTAGAAGAACCTCTTATGGGCTTGAATAAGATATTCTTGGTGTTTTAATGGTAATATAAATGTGGAAAATCTATTCAAGAGTTGAAAGGGAGACTACCTTCTATTCTCTTAGTAATTCTATCAGTGATGGGTATGAGATACAACGTGAATTGTGATTCATTAGGTATCATGGTAGATTAGGGTTTATGCAAGAGGAGAGAGTGGTGGTGCATAGGTTTCATCCTATGAGGACACATGATAGTAATTACTGGAGTCATGATCTCATGTTAGTAATAGGTTTTTATGCTTCATGTTGTGTGATAAATTATTTACTAGGAGAGATTTTAATGTTGTATATGAAAAAAAAAGAATCAAGTATATATGTACAGAGTGTGTATTGAATTTGAGGATGTGAAGGTGGGTTGAGTAAGTATAATATTTATATGTTCAGTTGTCCAATACTTCTAGAAAAGGAAATGTTTATGCCGATTCACTATGATGGAGGACTCATATACTGCCAGTTAAGAAGGCTAGTAGCGAGTGACATCTTATGAAATTTTTTCATAGATGTGTATGGAGGTGTTGAATAGTTGTGGATACACATTTCTTTATTTTATAATTGTCTCTTACGCTGTTATGGATGGGTTGAGGATGAGAATGTTATCTGATTCAGAGAGCCTAGTCATATGGGATAGTGTAGCAGGTAAGGACCCTCCTCCTAGTCGATCTATTTGCGAGGGAAAATTTTTTTGTATCCAGTTTTTTGGATGGGTTCTAGCAGGAATACATTAGAATATGATGTGGGAGTTTCATGAATCATTTTTGTATTTTCTTCTTAAAATTTCCAAAATGTACTATGAATTATCTTACTAGTATTAGTAGTCATCGATGAAACGTTCTGTGGATGGTTTTTTCATGATGTGTTCCACCTTTCAACAAGTAAAGGAATAACATCGGTGACCATATCATCTTTTATAGTAGTTACATATTCCTGAGTGTACATCGAAATATTTCTTGATGGATATCAGGACCGTTTTTCCTTATTCACCTCTAGAAATTGATGTCGTGAGGGTAGTTGTGTTTAGGATCCTGAAGGTTGCTAATTTACTAATGATTAGGGGGGTGTTGAAGTGTATGATCTTGGGAGGTTATATATCCTTGATATAGTATTACATCATGAAGTTCCTCATACCATATCATCATATAGGGATACCTGATTAATATATTATTTATGGAAGAGTGTGTAGAGGGATTTGGGTAGACAACTGATTCGGAAAATGGTAAACCACCCTCATAATAGTCGAATGAAAGAGAGAATGATTTCGGTTCTTGAGTACATGGAACATGTCCCTGATTTTGGGGATCTTTGTAGAGGAATATAACCCTAGTTTATTTCTCCTATGAAAATATTTATCAATAGAATATGTAGATGGAATATTATAAGGTGTTTTTTAGGATAGGCCATCAACATCACCCATGTACTAGTTATAATTAGGTGATGTAGCATTACCAGGCCTTGTATCATGTTTGAGACTTCTAATAAGGTTTATATAATATTACAATTGACAGATACTTCATAGTCTTGAAAGAAATCATACACCGATCTCCATCAATGGCCTCAAAAGATTGATTCATGGGATTAGGTATTTTACATATCTCACTGAGGATGGTATGGATGGAGATTGAGAGATAGGATAATCATTCAGCATGATTTTTCAGGTTGTTTGAGATTATAGAGAGAGTCGAGCATGTATCCAACCAATATAAGTTAATTTAGATGTATTGCTCCATGCCTGATATCTTCTCTGTATATCATATTTTTCATTATAACTCAAACTCATAACTTATTCTATAGTTGGAGGAGGTGGAGATATTGGTTTATGTGCCATTCAATGATCTTCAACTTCATATTGTTTACATGAGCACATTGTTTCTATGAGGTCGGTCCGTTCTACTAGTATGGGTGATATGGCCGAATGAGAAGTCGAATGGTGTGATTTTGGGGTGGGACGTATGTGCTCAGTGGCTAAAGTTGTTCTCAGTTGATTCATGACCACACATTCAAGGGAAATTCATGGAAGAATTTCTTTACGCATGGAATTTTGAAATATCCTAGGTTTTCTTATGAGGTTCTAATATTTTATGTTTTGGTTTAAATTATTTTTTGTGGCCTAATGTGAAACCCCTTTGAGGTCAAGGGTTTATATGGGGTTTTTGGGGATTGTGTGTAGAATGGAAGAAAACTATTTTGAAAACCCCATTTAAGACGCATGGATAGTAGAAACCATCGATAATAGGTCATATAGTTACACTAACCATGAATGGCATGGTCAGTGGCATGTATGAGGTCTCATGGTTTGGGGAAACTATGCCACCTCAGGCACACACCCATGTATGGGAATCTATAACATTAGAAAGATCCTAAGACAACATCTGTTCACTATTTTGAAAACCCAAAGCATAAAACCATTTGAGTTAGTTCTTAGAATAAATAAGGGTGTATGGTTGGTGCATGATTTTTACAACCATGTGACCGAACCTTGCGACCCAATTTTTGATATAAAATTAGCTTTTAAGATTTAATGAGTTTAAAATTTATACATATATTTCCCTTTAACTATTTTATAAATAATCTCTCATTTTTGAGCTCCTTTAAATTCCATTTGATAGGTTTTCCCCTGATCACTCATATGGTCTTGGAGTTGAGAATCGATTATGTCACATGATTCCTACATGTATGATCTTCGATCATATTGTGATGTTTTTCATTGGAATTCATATCAATGCAGTTATTTAGGTGGATTCTAATATTCCATATTTTCATAATTTTCCTCCTTTCTTTATTTCTCCCTCAATTTGGACCAAATCTAAAAGTAGTACTAGATGTGTTCTCAACTACAAACCTCCAGTTAGTGGTTTATACCATTTCTCATATTATTTTGGGGTTTTATAAGCCTTATTTCTATTGTGTCAGAATCCAAAATTTCTGAGGATTCCCTTTAATGTGGTAAATTATTGAATTGAATGGTGTGTGACCAATTATGTATTCCAACTATTTCATTGAATTTTTTTGTGTTAGTTATCCCAACCTATGCCCCCCATTGAGTGTGCCTTTTTTATTTTTCCAATTATTATACCACTCATGGGGTGAGTGTGATATTTCAAAGTTAGAGGGAGCCCTTTTAAAATAGAATATAATTTAGTAGAATGATTATGGGAATGTTTTCATCCTTTTCCATCTGATATCATCATGTTTATTAATTTATTTTTTTAAATATAATTTATGGAAATTGTTGAAATGAGTGGGTGGTATGATGAAATATGAATGTTAATGAATGATGAATTTAATGAGATAATGAATTTTAATGTTAGTTGATGCCTTGATCGATATGACTTAGACCATGATTACATTAGATTCCATGGATGTTTCCCCCCTATATCATGATTATGGTAGTGGATTACTTGGAATTATTTCCTCATTGGGTCTTGATTCAATAAGACACCTCATGCCTTTCTACCTCTTTGATCCAACTTTCATGGGATCACATTAGACATGGTATATTGACAAGATCCTTGGACCCCAATGATGTCATTCCAAATATTCTATTGAGATGATGTCGAGACTTTATGTGGATGCCTTGGTCTTTTATACGATGTATATGGCCCTTCATGTTCTGACACTCTTGATTATAAGGCATGGCCATCGTGAATATGACTATGTTATACGACATGGTCATGATTCATATTTGTACTATATTATATTTCATGGAAAAGGTTGTTGTTTTATATTTTATCACATCATGAGAACATTGTGGATATTTTATTATGTTTAATAGATAGCCCTGGTATGGGTATTTGACTATAATGGGTAAACTGGAGAGTATTATACCTATTTATTCCATTCACCACATACCTTGTTTTTGGGAGCCTGGATATTATTTGTAGGGATACTCAGTGGGATGGATTTTATTACTTTCTTTTATCACAATTACATGGGAAATTTACATTCCTTAATTTATACCTATTATATATATAACACTATTTCATCTTATATTATATAGACTAGTCATGTTATAGACATTATTTTTGTTGGGCTACTAATTTTTATCTAACACCCTATTTAGGCCACCATTAGGTTCTTGGACAGACTTCCTAAATATAGGTAAGCACTGGGAAAAGAACCCATAATTTGATTCTTGATTTATTAATTCCTGAGGAGTAGGGGATTAAGGGACTCAGCTAACTCATGATTCTAGACAGAGATAGTATATTTTTGGAAATTTTGGTAATTTTATACATGCATTGTAATAGTTTCCTTTATTCCCATTTTTCTAATTTTTAGACACATAACATGACATAAAATATTATATATTATCTTTCCTTTGGTATTGGTTAGTTATTACTATATTCTGGATGATTTATCTTTTGTTATTTATTTATCTACTTCCTTTATTAATTTGTATGATTACCACCACTATGTTACACTCTGAAATAAGGGAATAGGCTCCCCATAGATACAACCTATTCCATCACAACTAGTAGGAATCCTATTGCATGTGGGGAGGTGCGCATGAGGCTATGTAACCCATCGTCTTGGGGAAGCATTATGTGTCTTCTGATTTGAGACATTGCAATCATCATCCTATTTTATTACATCAAATCTACAATGTATGAAAACTTCTTTTTCCCTTTATCTTTAAATTATTTTTTCACTTTTAAAGGATTGAATCATATATTTTTCATTAAAATCAATATATTAATGTACTATATGATTTTGTTTCCTATTTTCTATCATCATTATCTAAATATTCCTGTGAAATATATGTTTTTTCATTACATTTACTAAAAACAACACTTGCATAGTAGGTTTCATATATACACATTGGATCAATTTTTTTCACATTAATGAGAATACACAATTTATAACACGTTTTATTCTTATTATTCTTTATAAATTTTTAATACATATGATATTATTATTCAATAGAATTAGTACTCTTTTCTTCACCTGATTTATTTCTAATTTGTGTATACAGAACCTGATTATCTTATTTAAATACAGATTCATTATTAAAAAACATATTTAACATCATACTCATATCCTTATAAATCATACAGTAACCTATATATTTGGACACAGAAACCATGAATGCATTATTTATCTATTTCCATAGACAAGAATCAACAGATAAATTTTGCTGATCCGTGTTATACACCATTACATGATGAATTCATAATAAAAATCCAATTAATAAGATATGATGAGGAATTCAACATTTACTTATAAATATAGTGTAATGTATTTAATATAATTAGAAAAATTATTTACAAAAAAATAAAATAATTTCATTATAACATCCATGTCTTGAAAATTCATTAAATGTTCAAAAAATAATTATATCGTGTTAAATCTCCAACAGAACTGACTGGCTCTGATATAAATTTTTATATCTCATGATACCCAAAGTGCGATCCACTAGGTTATCAGAATAAAACTTTCCCACAGCTACTCTTACCCTTCAGTTATTTTCATTTATTATAAGGAAAACTTATTCTAACATTAATTATATTCAAATATACAAGACCATCCATATAAGATATAATTAATACATGTTTTATGTAAATCACTAAAGATAACATCATATTCAATTATTGAAGGAATATATCACTAATTTTAGAGGTTCACCCCATTATTTTCCATCATATACTACTATAGAATATAGCAATTTATAATCTTATAGGTCTCCTCTATGTTTATTAAAATAATGATCAATTCATGTTTGAAATTCGTAATATATATCAAAACTCAAAATGTGAATCTATAATTTATAATAGTGTTCTTCTACCAAATACACTACCATATATAATGAAATCCTTATTAAAAGGGTTGGATTTTTGTTCGTAAAAAATTCAACACAATAAAGAATAATACATTCTTTATTTAGTAATTATATCATATTAATTATCCACAATGTACTAATTCTTCCTTATACGGAATAGATGAATCATTGACGTTTCAAAACTATGAATAATATTTTCAAATACTTATTGTATATGACATTTAGATCTTCTAATATTTTTTAATTCATTTTTATGCATAATAGTCTTCCTCCTCAAAAAAGTAATATCATCAGCATATTCCTATTCAACAACAACTATTCCACTCTAGTTCAGATATATAATAAATTTCATGTTATTGACACTTATTTATTTTTATAGCTAAAATATTGGAATGATAATTTCTTATTACTATATTATATTCTCTATATTATTTATAATGGGCAAACCAATGACTTTTATATATCATTATAATCTACAATTAAATTTAAAATAAGTAACTTACTCTCAACTTCTTAATTCTTCCATTTTAAATCATTCCATTACACTATCTAATGGATGACCTCCACCATTAATTTTTAATAGGTAGTTCTGGGAAATATTATAAACTACAAACCAACTTGATAATTCTAAAGCAATATGTCTACAGAAATCCTCAACATTCAAAAAATCATAAAATAATGAAAAATATCATAGTGTAATAGATCTGTTGCTTCTTTAGTATTCATTAATTATTAGTATAATCATTTCATGCCATGGATATTCATGATGATATCATGTTTTTAATTAAAAAAACTGAAAAATAACTTTCCCATCATCCCATTTTACTTCATGGTATAAACATCATGACATGATTTCTTCATAGACTGCATGAAAACTAGTTTCAAAAATTGATCCATATTATTTATTCTAAAGAATCGTTGTCCATCACCGTCAAGGATTCTCATAATTACCTATGGCCTAAACACCATAAAGTCATATTATACATTATAATGTGTCATATTCATCCCAATTTTGGTAGTTCTATAATTATTCTACCTCCATTCATGATTTAGCATTACTCATTTTCATAGCACGACCTTCATTATAATTTTATTAACCCCATATGTTGGATAATATCTTTCTAGGAATGACTGCTATGTTACGATGTGAAAGAATTTGAAATATTTTATTATGTTTCATAAATTTTTCATATATCAAGAATAAATAATCATGGCATAGAAAATTTGTTCATTCCATGACTTGTTCATGCTATTTTCAGAATCATCAGAATGAATCATTATCCACCCCTAATCGAATCCAAACATATTCACATTATTCAAATGAATTCTAATGGACATATAACATATATACATCAATATTATAAATTTAATCCCTACCAATTCAATAAAACCATATACAACATCATGAAAATGTTAAAAATAAATCACGCTATAGGATTATAACTTCTAGAATTACATTTTATTCAACAAAATTTAGAAATCCCAATACTCATCTTCCAAAATAAATTCATTCTATATATTCTGAAACATATCTTTATAGATCTAGTATAACAAAATCCTACAATGGATTATTGAAAAAGTAATAAATTCTTATTCTATATATTTTATGAAAAATCCTTTATAACTCATAACATATAACTATTAATTCTTCTATAAATTCAACTCACCAACCATTCAAGATTATCAAAAAATAAAACATATTATCTTGTGGTTATAACAATTCTGAATGATTCCATCATATGTTATGATTACCTATATTATAAATTAATATATCTCAAATACAAATATAATACATTAAGTCACCTATTATGGTAACACATATCAAATATTGAATTTTAGTCCTATAGTATGATATCATATAACATATAATAAGACACAATTCAAAATAAATATTGTATTTTATAACATGAAATAGGAAATACACATTAATAATTTCAAAACATTGTTTAATTATTCATTTAGTGAATGTAATTTCTCGAACAACATTGATGGGTTTCTATGAACTGGATAACACATTTTCAACTATTATATGAAAAGAAGAATCATTAAATACAAAAGATCCCTATGATTTTAAATTAATTACATGAATAATATAAAATGAAGAACATGAGTGTTGATTAAACCATTGTATGTAAAATAATCCTTTTTCATGAACTAATATTATTAAGATGAAATAGAAGAAACCTATTGGATATTTCCACCATACAGTATCCAAGAGATCAAATAAATCACCCAAAAATATAGATGGTTGGGATGATAAATAATCGTGGATGGATAACCATTCCCAAAGCATCAACCTTATTATATGAGCTTCATGGATTCTCTGTGATCCTTCAATATATTTACACAATCCATTATAATGTATGAGAAAATAGAATATTATTGCAAATGGTTTATATCTATCAATAATACATTTATTACTTATGTTCATTTAGAATATAATATTTTTATGTTACAGAATGATTATAATTAATGATAGATATATGTGTACACTTCAGTGGATTCTGGGTGAAACTACAAACCATTTATTGGTGTTATCTCATTCATTTGTTTTTTATTTTATTTTTTTTCTTCTTATTTTAGTTTATTTGGAAAATGATGGACTTTTTGTGATGTATTAGTTCTCACCCAACAACTAATTGGATTTTATAATATAAAAAAACAGAGGAGTTGGATAATGATTAAATTGATAAACATTAATTTTCATATTTATAATTGAAGAATATAATAAGATTCAGACACATAACAATAGTAAAAAAATACCATTCAATATGATATAGAAAAATGTAGTGGAATAATATATTATATCATTCTTTGTGATATACCCTATACTATGGCATATGATATTGAATAGGTTCAAAAAAATCATATCATTAGAAAAATATATTTTATTCCTTATGATATTAGATATAGAATAATATGTTTATAGAATTTGAGAAATGTGTTCATATCTTTAGTTTTTTTTATTTTGTTATGTTAATATTAACATGATTTTCTTGGTGGACTAAGATAGATTGGTGAGTCTATACAGGTTTCTTATATATATTAGGTGCTTTAGGGTGAAATTACATTAAACACACACACACACACACACTAGACACACATGCCAGAATGGAAGGCCATAGACCCCCAAGGGATAACCCTCCCATCAAGCCTTATTTATTCAGTACATGGCCTGAAGGATCAGTGTGAATGAAGCCTATTACATGAACCAACATCCCATAGACTGACTCAAATGCCTAGTGCAGCATCATACCTGCGTTTCTTCCTACTAATGTCATGTCTGTGTCACCACCTGCCCACATAAATTCACTCCCACCTAGATTTTAACTTGATACATATTTAGGATTACAAGGATTCTTTTCCATTTGGGAAAGCCCCCATTTTTTTGGCTTTCTTATAGTGTAATAAAATAGTGATGACTGACATGAAATGATTTCTCCTGGGGAGAGGAAGTGTTTTGATACTATTTTATTAATTATTTACTTATATCGGAATTTTATTGATACAATAAACTCATGGGGAAATACTAATTATGAAATTGAGACTTATCGATTTTTTGAGTAGGAATATATTGTGAATTATTACCTAGATGCCAAAAAATTGGGGTATCATTATTTTGGGGTCCAACACACTAATTCTGGACTTTGAGATGATTGGGGATTACTATGTTAGACCCACTACTCAAACACTATTATATTCTAGGAGTGTCACTACGTTACTTTGTATCCCTGTATGGTTTTATTAAATTCATTTTTCAATGTTATACAATTATAACATGCTTATCCTATTTTATAAGGTTTTGTAATGTTATGAATTTCCCATGATAGTTTCCCTACATAAGATTATATTAGGGATAATTCACATCCTCATATAATTTGAGGATCCAATACATGTTGTTTCCTGTATTTTTTCCCACTGTTTAATTTTTTTACAGATGATGTTATTTTTTATTAAACAACCAATAAAACAAAATATTTATTTTAGACACATTTACCAGATAGGGAATCCCCACAAATAACCCTAAAAAGAAACTCAATACAAATAAAAACCTAAATACATTATTGGACCCTACAATAATGCTATATTATAGTATATATATATACTAACATTGAATAGAAACAGAGTAGTGTACATCGTAAATCCATTGAAAAAAAATACTCTATATTAATGGAGTGGGAATAATGCTAAATGTCTAATAATTTAAAATAAAAAAACTAGTAAAACCAAAATCCACTACTAAGTAGAAGGAATCATAATATACTTGAGACTAAATCTAGTAGTGTCAAATCAACATTTTGGTACATAACCTAAGAAATCAAGACCGTTATTAATAACTATAAATACAAACTTATGATTATGAATTAATCCATCACCAACAGACATGAATCTTTCCTCTATTCAATGGGGAATTCTAAATCATAGAAATAAATCTACTAACATAGTTGAATTCACAAATGATCCAAAACACATAACTATGAAAAGAACACCAAAAAATACACCAAAGCTATATTTATGTTCAAAAATCACCTATTTTGAAACATTAAACTTATCTCTTAAAGGCTGAACATGGTTGATTTATTTCTTAAACATTAGTTTTATTGATGAATACTACATCCCTATGTAATTATGTGGGAATAAATTGACGTAATAAACATCCCCATAAAAGTGTGATACATAAAAATCAATAAAAACATATATATTTGCATATATTGAGCCTATAACACTAGTTCCCTCATATCAAACACATCAATTTTACATACATATTAATTATTTAAGGCATAAAATTCATCTCCATAACCATGAAACTTCAACAAAGGTCATTTAATGTGTAATTTATATACTTGGAGAAGTTCCTTGGAGGATTCTTCCATTGTGGATTTCATGCATGGGTCTTCTCGAGCATCTTCACCTAGAGGTCACACATGTTTATAGAGAGGCAAACCAGGTTACTAATGCTCAGTCTAAGAGGGTTGTTATGGAGGTATCCTCATGAGGGTCCTTTGTTACCTTTTAATTATGATCACATCTTGTTGACCTAGAAGTGTGTGGTGTGTTTTATTCTCTCCTTCGTAAACCCCCTATCTCTACAAATTTTTCAGTTTTTTAGTATTTTGTAAGGATGTGGATTTTTACAGATCCTAAATGTGGTTCTATATATACTCATGGGGTAGATTCAAAACATTTTCAAAAAAAAATTATGGAACAAATTTCTTTATAATTTCATTCATAATCATTAGAGAGACTAGTGATATGAACCAATTCCTCAATTTCACTATCCTATAGGAAATTATGATAGAATTGGTTATATAGACAAGAAAAAATATTCTAAAAAATTGTAAAAAAAATAAACACTTTATAAGACAAATATAAACATCCATGGTTATCAAAAATGTATGAATTATAAATAGATTTTCAATGGGACTCCAACAACTATGAAACCATGTTTTTTTCTCCCCTATTATGCCAGATGGATGTGGTGTCTTAAACGATTTTCTTATTGACTTGGAGATGGTAAGACATTGACTAGTGAATATGATGGGACTACACCAGATACTTCAGAAATAGCTAGGAATCCTTCTAACCCTATGAAACATGGATTTGTGTATTTGAAAAATACACTAATGAAAACTATTATACCATTAACTCTTCCAAAATTGATCTACATGAATCAATGGATATTATATAACCAATCACCATTGACATTATTTCATCTCAAATCACACATACACCAAATAGTTTTTCTTATAACATGAATCCTTCAGTATTGATCATTAATAATTGAATTGGAGTATTTTATTTCACCAAACCCCCCCCCCCCTCATAACAAGATTTTTACTTACCCAAATATATAATTCTTACACCAAAAGATGATCCAGAAACACATATGGTAGATCACTAGTCAAGCCCTTTGAAGCTGATTCCCTTATGTGATGACTCTAAGAAATTGTGAGGATATATTAACTAACCTACAATCAATTAACACCTAATTTATTCCAAAATATAAAAAATAAAATACTTTATTAAAACCTACAATTTTGGGGTTAACCAAAAATATATTCAAGATTTAGACCCTCACAAAATCTAGAACAATGCCTCTGCTGAATAAATAACCAATATCATATCCATAATTTTAATAATCCTATTGTATTATTAATGTTGTAATTATACTCTTTTGTATTTATTTTTTCAATATTTTATGAGTATAATAATTCAATTTTTTATAATTGTGACTTTTGTTTTCTTTTTCTTAATGTATAGAATATATTTGGTGATTTATTAAATTAACACTTTTTTTCTGAAATATTGAAGATGTCATCAAGAATAGAGAAAATTAAAAGAGACATTTTTTATGAGAAAAAAATATTTTTTAATATATATTATTATAGAAATAAAAAAGGATATTGAAAATATAAATTTTAATTTTTTTTGGTACTTAGAGTTCATTATTTTGACCTTGAACTTATTTGAATTTTCAACTCTTTTTATAGTATTTTACTAAGAAAAATTTTAACCACTGAGCTAGTCAATGGGACCTTGTGAGGCAAAAAATTAGGTAAAAACAGTTAGTTAAGCCATCAGATGTTGTGGATATGAAAACTGGTGTCGAATCCTTTCTGAAGTCTTGGTTCATGTTGTGTTCCAATATTATTTCACACGAGTGACTAATCATAGAGAGGGGAAAGGGGGCCTACAAAGGGAGGCATGAACCATGTTGCCAAGTGTGAGAAGTGTACCATGGTGAGGACCCTAATGATGGATCGAATAATGGACTAATTATCAAGTATTATTAAGTATAGCGATGATGAAAACCCTTTTAGTTGGGATATAGGGATCCAATACATAGTTCCTCAGTTTAATAGAATATATAATGAATTTTTTTCATATGATTTCTTATTTAAATTTCATCTGATCAAGGAACTAATGTCATCTTCAAGAATCACCTACATATGTTCGTTTTCACCAAAATTATTTTTTTGTCATTTAGTTTATTTAAATGAGATCTTAATAGTGATAAAGAATATTGAATGATATTTTTTAAGCTTTGTATGAATTCTACGAGGTTATTTATAGAAAATAATAGTTGGAATGTGTTTTAGCCAAAGTTGCAAGAAGAGTATCTTGATCGAATGAACTAGAGGTAGTGTAAATATCATTTTCTTGATTTAATGATTTAGTGAAGGATAATTTTCGATCACAAAACTAAAATTTTTGAATGTTAATTCATGAAAAATGGAGGAATCGTATTTAAATATGATATAAATTTTACAAGGAACATTACTTTCCCTTTTAATTTATGTCGGTGTTCATGAGCTATACCAATGAGAGGTAAGTCTGTGTGAGATAGGTCTATACAAACATGTTTAGGTGGTGGTGTTTTTTCTATAAATATGAAAACCTATCATTTTGATTATATAGGCTAAGAAAAAATATCAGTGAATATAATGGAATGAAATAGATAATAGATAATTATCTGATTTGATAATAGGTTTCCAAGTCACTATGATGTTCCTTTACCTTAAATATCACATGAAGAAGGTTTATTCTCTATGAACCACTTATTTTTCTATGGGAAATGAAGTAGTTTCAGAATAAAACTCTGCTATGATAAGATAACTAAAACACATTCTTATTTTCATGAAGAGATATCATAGGCTTTTTAATTTATGAAAATGATAATGTTCAATCATGAGGTTGAGTGGAATAATACTTAGATCCTCATTATTTAATGAAATAGTTATAAAAAGTTATATAAGTCAAACTGGGAAACACATGTGAAATCATTTAAATGGGGTAAGTATAGTGAATTTGATGAAAGTGTATGTGGACCCTTAGCAGTAAAGGTTATAAACATGCAAACATAATTTTTAGAACATGAATTATATACTATATTCATGAGAAATTTTTACCCTTCATGCATGAATAATATTAAATAAAATAGAATAAAATTTTCATGAATAGTGTGGAGTGAATTTTGAGACTAGTACTCTGAAGCTGTATTCATACCCAAGTATTAATAGTATTAGTATTTTTCAAATGAATTAAAGATATGTGGGTAGTGACAAAGATCATGTAATTGGCTGTCACTTTCTAAATTTCTTAAAGCATTGTGCATGAATGTATCAACTGATCTAGATTTCTTCTTTAGAATGATTTAATATTGAGGTAATTCAAAATTAGTTAGAAGTGGTAAAATATCATTCTATATATGAATCATATCTGAGAATTTTTCATACTTTTTTGGGTCTGTTAAATGTATAAATTCTAATGGGATATTGGTAAAATTGTTCGATGTACCTAAAATATCCCCTATGGGATGAAATAGTTAGAATGGAAAATGTTTTTATAGAGGCCCAATTATTTTACCAGTATAATTAAATGATTGTAAAAATAAACATCCATTAATTACAACCAAATGATAACCAGTCACAACTTCCATGGAATAACTGGTTCATAATACATGAAAGGTATCTAAAACATGGAATCTAATATTTTTTCATTATTGAGTTTTAAATTTCTATGATCACATATAACTATATAGGATAACATATTGATGTGCATAAAAGAATGAGGTATTCTAAAAATCATCGAAAGGGAATAAAAAAGAAAAGGAAATATAACATGTGATATAAAGTTATTACTTAATATCATTAGATATATGACTCAAGAATAATCAAAAGAGAAAAGACATACTGAACATGGTACCATAAGATCATGGAATCATAGGAAATGTGGGGTAAATCTATAACATAATATCAATGTGATTAATGGAAAACTTCCTAGACAATATCAAATTGTAGATAAAGTCCTATAATGGATTATGTTTATTCCAAAATCTAATAAATGACTCCTCATGAGAATGATGATTTACATGCTTCATTATAGTGTTATCTTGGCTCACCCATCATAACATGTTCATGATTAATGTTTGTAAAAAAAATCACAGGGTATACACATAAGAATCATCCATGCAAACAAATGGGATGTATAATCGTACTTCATTAAAAACAAAAGGAAATTTATAATGAGGTAAATTGGTAATTGAACGTAATTATTCTATTACCCAATCAAAGTAAGGTAGAATGTCCTAGTTATTTGTGTAATATATATATATATATATAAAGAATTTATATTGGATCTATAACATCAATTTTTTATCATCATTAATGAAAATATCATTAAAATATAGCATGTGATATTTCTTGAAGAAAATACAATTTTCCTTAGATGTTAATTTTTTGAAATTATAAAATTTACAAAATATTATGGAAAATTTTTCCATCAAAATAAACTTGGAAAGAAATTAATTATGCTTCATATTATTTTCACACATGATGGTAGGAAATTCTGATCATTCCATATATGTTAAAAGAAAAAATTCATTTCTTATTTTTAAATAAATGTCAAAAGTAGATTATTCAAATAACAAAAAAAGGTTTATTTTAAACCATTTGGTAAAAAATAAATCGTAGGTAAACATTAATTTTATAAATTATTGTATAATATTAAAAACAAAATTAAAACATTCTAATTACAATATATATGGAAGGAAAATCATTTTAAACATAAAAGTGAAATAAGTTGGATTTTTCCTAAAAACATTTTCTTAATCATTTTATGTATCAAAGATTGTAAAATTTATCTATTACATGAAAATTTATTTAATAAAAATGCAATTAAAATTAAAGGTATTTATTTTATATTTATCAAATAATTTCCATTAATGGAATTTAAATCATAAACAATCCCGATTAAAAATAATTTGATGCATAAATCCTTTCTATTGTGAAATATTTTAAATCATAATCCCAATGAAAAAAATAACATCAATTAAACATTAATTCAACAAATTTAAATAGATTCATTATATAACATATCAAATATGGAGTTGACACAACTCATGAAAATAAATATTTTCAAAATTCCAAATATGTATGAATGGAATGTAAATTGAGATGAAATCATTTATGGTTTAAGAAACATCTCAATAAAAATGATTGAAAGGGTGTTATTGATGTTAAAGATAAAATAATATGAATAAGACTAATAAATTATCTGATATATTCAATTGGTATCATATGAACCATTTTAAAGACATTAGGTTCAAAAAATAACATGTGTCTCAAAAAAGTATATCATGTGATGAAACCCCTTACATCATGTTTCTATTTTGGGGAATGTTATTTATCCTTGGGTATTATAGTTTTGAAAAAGTTTCTAATTTCAACCATAACCATAACCATATTCATGATATCAGATATGTTTATTATAAAATCATATCACTAGTTTGTAAATAACATATCACTAATACCATTATTTTGGTGTTTACTACTTTATTTTCTCATGCACGTTTTTTCACTAAAGTTACGGTTCATAAGGATATGATACAGTTCAATCATATATGTTATAAATGTTATATTTATTCATTATATTAATTTATATAGTAATTATTTTTATTTGAACATGGAGAATGAGTCATATCACTTCATGGATATGGTAGGTCATACATACTAACACCTGATGTTATCCTTTCCTTAATGACTGAAAGGGTAAGGTCGGGAATAATAAATTATTTTTTCAGAATCAAAATCATGTAATTAATAAAATATATAAACATTAAATATATCATCATATATGTAATGACTTGATTTTTTAAAGATAATAAAAACTCTCTTAAGGACAATTTCAATGTATTTTAATGTGAAAGTGTATTTTTTTCAATAAAAAACGTTTAAAAAATGTTTAAAAGGATTCAAATAAAGTTAAAAGCCTAGATATCACCTTGGAATATTATATGGAATATTTTTAGAGTTATGATAATATTTACTATGAGGATTTGAGGCCTATAGATCATCAGTGTAGATAGAAAAAAATTATTAAATACATCATATTAACTAGGAATTATTTATCCAAAATATTTTAACATGTACCATTAAATGCATCACATGGGAAATATGATATCACTATTAGTTCTGGGATGTGGTGTTTGACCATGGAAGTTTTTAATATTTGTGAGCATCAGAATATTGGGAATATCACAAGTGAGGACAACTTATTTAATAATTTTAATTTATTATTTATTTGATATAATTAAATATCTCCCAAATGCTGAATCGTATGAAAGATATGAGACAATCGTTTCAGTTAGGATATAGGTGTTTCCCTAGGCGTGGTATATATTTTATGTGCATTGTCACACCCCATCCAATAAAATTAATTTATATTAATATTTCTTGGATTTGGAAATTCCCGTCTAGTTTTGGGTTAAGTGCTAGTTTAAAATGTTTTATGTTTAGTAATTTTGTTGGGTTTCAGGCTATTTCACAAACACTACACAATTAGTGGTAACCATATGGTCGACCCAGGTGACTGTGCAGTTTCCTAATGTTTAAAATAAATAAAATATAGTAAAAATTATTACTTAATTTTTTAATAATAATAATAATAATATTTTTATTATGTTCTTATTATTTATAGAATTATTATTATTATTGTAATTAATTATTATTATTATTTTTTAATTATTATTAGTATTTTTTCTTTTTTTTGTTTCATTTAGGTTCTATATTTTATTGTGGTTTTTATTTTATTTTTTAACCTAGGTTTTTCTTTATCTCTCCAACTTCCATCCCCATGACGCAACCCCCTTGCCCTCTTCCAATATCATGGACACCACAACACGCCATTTCCCATTGCGTCAACCCTCTTCCACCATTGGTGACCTCTCTGGTACATGCCTCCCTTACTGGTAGTGTCTCCTCCATCTTGTTGTCTACCTCACACAACCCCTCACGTGCCCCCAGCTCACACCACTCTCCTCCTCTCCGTTGTCCAACCCCAGCAGGTCGTCAACCTCTGTCGCAATCCGTACCACTCTTGAGACCACACCCTCTACTTCTTAGGTTATTTTTCATCTCTTCACCACTCTATTTATTGGGTTTTAATGGGGGTTTCTTTGTTCAATGAACCCTAATGGGTAGAGTTTGCGTGTGATGCGATTTCCTCTAAATTTTAGGATAGTGTTGGTCTATGTTCCGGAATATGCCACCAAAGGTGATGCATTTTAGATTGTTTTGATCTAAACACCATTATAATTGCTTATGGTTTTCAATTATTTTTCTTTGGTTTAATTTTTATTTAGGACTTTTTTGGGTTTTGATTTGTCGGTAATATTTATAGTGAGTGTTGGACCTCACTACGATGGTGCAGGACTATGAGAGTTGAGAGTTCCAACATGTATCTAATAAGTGTAAGGCACATATATATATATGATCTATTTGTAAATATTATCTCATGGTTTGGGGAATATTTGAAATGAAAATATGGGTATCTATATATATTTATAAATTCATGTGCGTGTAAGTGAAAAGTGTCGGGTTGGGTAGTCTTCATCAAAAAGAGGAATGTTTGAAGCAGGTGTCTCCATGATTTTTTACTTTCAGTCACATCCTATTAGTTCTTGGATTAACTTAGTAAATTTATAAATATGTTTATAACACTTATTTATGATATATATAATTATTTTTTATGATTTGAATCATCAGAAATTACAAAAAATTAATTTTCCAAGCAATCCTCCATTTTTACCTTTTTGATTATGCCCTTAGTGTTTCTTATAAAATGTAATTACTGATTTTATAGAATAAAGAAACATTTTTTTAGTATTTTTAATTATTGTGTATTGGTAAATTAGTCATAATTTTTAAGGTGGAGTGTTGTTCGGTTTGTTTTGGTTGTCATTTAATGACTCAAGAATCACTATAAATTTTTTTGGAAGGTTTTCTTGGTTTTTGAATGGGATGATTATATTTTTATTATGTGGTATTGATGGGTTTGGTTGGTAACGGATTTGTTGTTTTAAAAAAGGTTTCTAAAAAGGGTTTAATAGGCACAATTTGGAGTTCCATTGGATGTTGGAACATCATTGGGTGTACACAGTGCACATATGGATGTGAATTAAAATGAGAATGGAACTCTAAGACACTTTTATTTTAAAAAGATTCATCATCTTCCATTATTCATTATTTTCCCCAAATGTTCCCCAGATTTAAAAAAGATGATGTGTTGCTTGAATTTATTTATAAATGTGACTTCAAATGACTTTCTTTATGTTTTTATCATTTGGTATTAGAGCTTATTTGGGTAATTTGAAAAAGATGGTCAGATTCTAATTGGTATGGATGTCCATTTTTCATTTTTGGGAGCGTTTTGAATTTGTATCTTAGTTTAGAAATATAAATGGATTTGGACTGTAAAGGACCATTAGGCCTTGAATATATAAAGTTAGTATTTGAGGTTACTTTTTTATAGTGTTTTAAAATATTATTGTTAAAAGATTTTGGTCTCATAATGTAAAGGATAATTTAGCATTGTGTACATAAAAATGATGATTTATGTTGATTTTTCGGAATTGATTTGGTTTGAAAAACATAAACGACCAGTTGTCATTTGTGAATGTTTTGAATTATTCTTTATAAGTAATATTATGTGACAACCTGGTTGGTACCTTTGGTGATTTGAGATATATATATGTATGTATATTTGTATATAAGGGGCACCCCTATCTAGGATTTACCATTTTGGATTATCGTATAAGCGATGACTGTGTTTGGGGTAGAAAAGTGAGGTGGTAGTAGGAATGGTGAGTCCCACAATAGAGGAACTCTCAAATACATAGTTTACTAATACGATGGGTTCTTGGGAGTCCTTTAGGGGATTGAGTGATTGTTTTTGACCAACCCATATTGGATGGGTTGGTGTCCACTGAATCATAGAAACGCTAGGTTGGTTGTGCCCCTAGATTGGTCAGTTTAGGGTGGATGGTGGTTATTGACTAGGGGCTTCACCATACTACGGTAGGTGGTTTCAAACCGAGTACATTATGGGGTCTTCTGGGGATGTTTCGAATCACCCATGGTTACATTTATATTGGATTGTTCACTTTTCATTGTCTTTAGTTTCAGTATGCACTATTTACATACATTTTGTTTTTATTTTAGCACAACCCTATATTATTTTGACTAAGTGTTCAGCTTTTTTTTAGTATCAAAATGATAGACTATTTTGAAAATAAAATTTGGTGTGCATTAGAGTTTGATACGAGAAGATATGTTTGTTTAATAAAATGTGAAAAACTTATTTTTATAAATGTATTTCAATCTAGTTTTAATGGAATATTTTTTTGGAAAGAACTTTCTTGGATACTATATTTCATCAATGGAATTCCTACTGATCATATCAGTGCTAATTCCTACATTATATTTTTAGTTTCAGCTTCCTCAAGTGTTTAACCGCTCTTGGATAGAACTTGGTTCTTAGTTGGGTGGTAACCTATGAGGTTATATGGAGATATGTGCAGTTTTATTTTTTTTATACAGCTAGTTTTTATTTACATCTTCAGTATTTATTTATTTTGTTACCTTTTTTCAAGGTCCAAATCATTCCCCCTTATATGTTTCCGTGCTTGATACGAGTTTCATGCCCATGGGGATTGGGAACACCCCTCAAGACATGCCACGAGCCATGCTACAGGCTGGCTAGGTGAACAGTTCAGGGTCGAACCGAGTTGGTTCATGGAAAAATGGTATTAGATCAATCCTTTGTTATTTAGGGTGTATGGTAGATAAATATTAGGACTATCGGGACTCATGAGGTATGTACAATAAGGGTGTCATGAACCCCTGCTCATTTTGAGCCTCAATTTTCTAGAGGTAGTATTGGAATTGAATATTTTGCCTTTTTTGGATTTTGGGATGACAATGAAGGTGATCCAGTGCCACATTATGACCCCATATGGTGTAGTGAACCATGTGGAGATGAAGTTCATAGTTCACGTACCTCTTAGAATTATGACCTACTTGGGGCATGGAATATTACCAAGTTTCTGATTTATGAGTAAATATGAGTCCCTCTTTCTGTTAGTTTTGTGTAAGTTGTTCTTTGTCTTCTTTTTTTAGTGTATGTTCACTTTTAAAAATGAAAAGCATTTTAAGAATGAAAATGATTTCTTAAAATGACATTAAATTGGTAAAATGTGTTCTAAAATTTAATTTTTTTTTGGTTTGTGAATTTTGTAACTATGTGGATTTTCTATAAAAATGGATTGGGTGCGTCCCTTGGTACTCCTTATGGATGTTTACAGATGTGATGGTATGTGTATCGAAAGTGAACATTGTCATGTATGGATGGAAACTGAGGAACACATGTGTGATGGTTCATAATATGTCGTGGGTGTTTATTTAAAACAAGTCTTGGAATTTTTTTTATGAAGGTTATTTTGAATGTGAAAATGATTTTGGAAATTGAATTTGGTTTCAAAATATATATTCGGTATTTCGAAAATGAACTTGGGATGAGACTGTTTTGAAATTTAAATTCAAATGGTGGATTTTGAAATGGATTTTTGGGATGTGCCTGTGTTTTTTGGACTGTGAGCCTACTTTTTTAGCTTGATGTGTTATTTTTTTTATTGTGATTTGGTTTGATGTTGGGGTTGGTTGATGTTTTCCATGATTACCTCCCAGAAAAGTCACCAAAGTTGCTAATGAGTCATGCACATTTTCCAGTTCTTCTCAGGTGTTTCATATTCCTCGCGGTGATAGTGGTCTGTTAGAGGTAGTGAAGTGGCATGAATAGGTGGAGTGTGTCTTCAGATCATTGGGGACATTAAAGGTATTAGATCTTGTGCTGTTCTAGGGTTGTTTAAGGGACCAACTTTGGGCCAGTGGAAGTTGGTTGTCCTGTCATTTTTGAAGTTGGGGTGACATGGGAAATCTCCAAAGCCAGCTTCGTCCAAAGGTTCATACTTGAAGAGGTCAAATTGAGGTAGGTGGCATAGATTCAAGATCATTTGTAGGGATATAAATTAGTAAAATTTTACATTGAACACTTTAAAGAGACGATTCCAATTTTTGTTTGGGGTCTTCTCCAAGAGATTGTAGAAAAAGTTCTCTTATCCGACAAAGCCTATGTTTGAGAGGTTGTTTGATGAGGATTTTGTAGCAGATTATTTTCTTGGGATGTAGTCAGTAGCGGTTGTTAATCCAGTGTCTCTCATCATTCATGAGGGTTTCCCATCTAGTGAGGAGTGCAAGCCTGAAGAACTAGTTTTTTCTTTCTAATGTGCCATCAGTGTGGCTAGTCTGGGTATTCGAAGTGACCATGTCACATCACTTTGAAGATTTAATGTCAATGTGGTCATTTGGGTCACCTAGAGAATTTATGAAGGCAGTGTTTCTCAATTATTGGGGTATGACAAAGGGATTATCATGCAATACTGGGAGGCAGGAGATGCTTCAGCCACCAGATTCCCAAACAAGGTCTCGGGGGGGGGGGGGGGGGGGGCTCGTACACAATTAGGATTATCAAGGGATTGTGAGACATCATCCCGATTCTTTTTCATTCATTTTGAAATAGTGACATTTACGGTTTCCTTATTATTTTTTAGCTATTTTTTTAAGTTAATATATTTTGTAATAGTGTGACGAACTCTTACTATCGCAACCCAAGAGGTTTAATCTATTCTAATGATGGTTTTCAAAATTTTTCATTTTTTATGATGTGTTTTTGGCCCTTGTATGGGATGGTTTTTGCTTTTAGTGGTTCTTATTTGGATAAGTAGGGTTTTGTGATATAGTTGAATGATTTTTTCATTATGTTGTTTAGTCAGAGCTTATTTTCCATAGTTTTCCCTTAATATTTTGTTTTTGGTAGTCATAATGGCATATACATTACTTGTAGATGTTAAATAAATATTTAAGAATATTTATTACATAACATAACTAATACCACACCAGGACCGTATAGGTTTAGTGTATTTAGAAACTAAGAAACATAAAAAATTGGTTCGTAAAACATATATATTGTCTCCTACTTATTTCTTCAAAACTAGACTCTTTTTTGAGATATCTTACTTAATACCTTACTTCATGACCTGGGGAAAAGAAACATATGAATGGATGAGCTCAAATTCTTAGTAAGGGTAAAAAAATGAAATATCCATCATATTATAAGAACATAACATTTTAAAATCATATCCTATATATAAATGATCAGAATATCATGTCATATGATAAATCATAAAAGTGAAATGCAATCCCAATAGTCATAACACAATATATGAAATTTAATGGCATACACATATAAGAATATAAAATCATTTCAAATTAGTCAAGTCTCATCTACAAGACTATCAATGTGGACAAATTCCATGACTATACTGAGGTCACTCTGCGTTCCAGCCCTGTATTACTAAATCAATTTTACTTTTCATTCTAGTATTGTCTATTTAATGTGGTATAAATATCTACCCAATGAATTGGAAGGAGATATAGGTCCCACCCATCTCATAATTAAATAATTCTTACATGTTCCACAGAAACATAAATCGTTTATCATAGCCTAACCCATAAAATAAAATGGGTTTCTTAAATATCATTCCATCATAATCCATTTCGAATAAATTATTTTCATAAAAATAATTCCATAATAAACACAATAATAGGGATGAAAACATAACACTATTTCATATTATATGGAAAATATTTTTTATAAAATACTTTAACTTAATTCCAGAGGAAAATATCCTTTCTTTTTCAAAAATATTTTCTTTTCTCAAAATTCCATCAAATTTTAAAAGAGAATAATTTAGTTGAAAATAATATTGAAATCATTTAGAAAAAGCTTCATGGAAATAATTTTTCATGAAATAGTAAAATTCCATTCATGACGTATAAATTTAATAAAACATTGTCCTTGTGCTTTTTCCGAAAAACTCAAAAATTACCTCAAATTGAATAAGGACAAAAGTTTCTTTCATACCGTTTAAAAATTCACCAAAGGGTAAAATTAATTTCAAAAAATTTTAGACTATAAGATTTAATATTAAATAACTAGGAATCATAGATGTGGATGATAAATATACCCCAGTAAATACTTACGTATAAACAATCTCAAATAAAAATGAGATTGTAAAATTATCCCTTACCTCAGGTCTGATGTCCTTAGTATGTATCCAAGCCTACTTTATAATGATTTAAATAATGTTATCGATTTATTCTAGAATCATAATCTTTTTTATCATATCATATATGATTATATTATCATCTATCTGTTAGTAACATTTTATTATCATTCTTTATTTGGATACTAACTGCTTAATGTTATTATGAAAGATTTGTCAGATAATTTCATGTTACACATCATATATTATAGTAAAATAACATAAATAATGATATTAGTATAATATATATAATATTTATTTATTCAATTCATGTATATCATCATGGTTTAATGAATATCATGTAGAATGAATCGTATCGCATTGTGGAGACGATATGCCGTACGTACACATGAATGATGCTATCATTACCAAAATTGTTGAATGGTATTGAATTTTATGGTGTATAATATATAATAATTAGTAACATTTTATAGTAATCATATATAGCTATTCTTTAAATCATTAAACCCATCCATGTAAGGTGGTGGTGAAAAACAGATTTCACCACAGTGTGAAGATGGTAAGAAGTATATACGCACGTGCGATGATTTTTTTTTTCCTATGATGGATAGAAGGTGAAATATTGGGTTTTCATATTTATAAAAAAGAATAATTATATTAATGACAATTTTGTAATTAATTTATAATGAAACAAATAATTAAGAGGAATTAGAAGAAGAATGAAGTTTGAAGGAATCGGTAGAAGATATTACATCCTCGACATGCTTCCTCTAAATCTCTTCTTTGAGAAATAGAGTTGGTCTATGAAGAAGGAAAGAACCTATATAATGAAAATAGGGAATTTTATAAGTAAAAAGTTCTGGGTATGGATGAGCTTGGAGACTCAAAATGAAGTGAAGAGTTGAGGGAGGTGGTGCCCTATTATTATTGATGTGAGGGTCACTTTTGGAAACTCTATAAATATTAATTTATAATAAAATCAAAACCCACCCAAAAACCTCATAAATGTAAATATTTAAAATATGAGGTGAGAGAAGGTTTAAATATCATTAACCAATTTTTTTTGAAAAAGATATGTTTCAAATTTAAACCATATCTGTTTAATTGGAACTTAGTTTTTCTATTTTATTTTAATTGTGGTAATAACATTATAAATATTTAGTCGTTATAAATATTTACATATATGGTGTTAATTGACCATAAACTGATATTTTATGAAATTTTAGACCTTATAATTATCACTTTGTAATTTTCAAAGGTTTTTTTTTATTTTTATGTTATTTAATAAAATGTTATTTTTATAAAATATCACTAGTATCAATTTTGACAATATTCATTTATTTGACTTTTAATAAAATCCACACAAAAGATAAATTAGAAAAAAAATATTTATTATACACTTAACATGTCAAAGTCACATATAGAATTCGTGGATCACATTAATTATTTCATATGATATTTTTTTAATATTTTTAAAAACGTTTTTAGATATTTCTATTAATAAAATAATTTCAACATCATTATTTTGTCATCATTAATAGTAATTATTTAATATCGAAAAATTAAAAATAAATTTCTATTATTTAATTAATTATATATATTTCTAGAGACTATATATAGTCGATATTATCTCATATTTATCCATATATTAAAATTAATATACTTATAAAAAATGACATTGTGACATTTTGGCACATTCATTATCTTTTATTGTATTTATGTCATATTCACATGTAAGTGGCCATTAAGTTATTCTATTTTAAAAAATAAATGATAAGAGTCGAAGTTAGTCATCCAATAAAAAGTTTACAGGTGTTAAGGTAATTTTGTAATATTATTTTTTACCATTAATTACCTTATTTACCTTTAACCATGGTAATAAAAATAATTACCAAATTTACTATTCATAATGCCAAAAAATAAAAGTAGCCTATAATAATAATTTGGACATTCTTATTCAAAATATGGAATCCATTTCTCAAAATTAAAAACATATAAGTGTCCAAAATTAATTTAAAATTAATCCCTTTGTTGAAATGAGAAAACAAATTCTAAAAGTTACAATATTGCAAAAGATTGAAATGTTTTTATAGCTTAATTTAATGTAAAATTAATTCCAATTACTTACATTATATTAAATTATAAAAATATATTCCATTTATAATTTTAAACAATTAAATAATATAATTTATCCATATAAATTATTTCAATGAAAAAAGCTATTTTCAATTAAAATTTAGAGTATTTTTACTTTTCATCAAAATATGAAAGTTATCATAAAAATATCATAAATTTATAAAAAGTAAATTTTTATATCCCAATTCAAATTAACATGTATTTTTTTCATATAAAAAATTAATAATGTGTCAACATCTTAATTTTAAAGGGGCTCTCAATTCAAAGGTTTAAAATTAAACTTTTAAAAAAATGGGTTTTATACATTAAATAGGGTTTTATTCATATCCTATGACAAAAATATCCATTGGAAGAATATAAAAAATATTTCATTGCATATATATCACATATATATCACATTAATTTCATTACCAAGAGTAATTAAATCAAAAAAAAATCAAATTGATTTAGATTTTTTCATAAACTATTGATAGCCAATGAATTTATAATGCATTTTCATAAGTTAGTCATAATTATTGTTGCTATCCAAACAAATATGTTATAATGGTAATTTTATAATAAGTGTGTCTCACAGTTTGTTTAAACTGATGATTTCATGCAAAGAAACCTACTGGAATAAAATTATTTGAAGAAAATATTTAATAAAAACATCCACCACTTACATTATACCCCCTTAAAATAAATTCCCCCCCCCCCCCGAAATCTGTTACATAGAAACAAAAAGATAAGGATACCTCTCTCTCATAATATCATCAATTTTCCATGTAGATTCTTCAAATTTGGGGTTCCTCTAGAAAAAATCTACCAAGAGAGTGGCCTTGTATCATAGAACTTTTTCACTAGGATCTAGATTCTATATTTGTTGTTCTTCATAAGAAAGATATTGCTCTAGTGGTATAAATTCTAAGAATAGTACATATGAAGGATTGGGTATGTATTTTCTTAGGAGAGATACATGGAACACATCATTAACATGAGAGAGATCCGTTGGAAGTTCCAATTAGTAAGGTACCTTCCCAACACATTCTAGAATTTCAAAAGGCTAGATATACCTAGGGATCAGCTTTCCCTTCTTTCCAAATATCATTACTCTCTTACAGGGAGATATTCACAAGAACACCATATCACACACTTCAAATTCTAGTTATTGTCTTTATTTATTAGCATAGATTGTTTTTTCTACATTGATTTGATCTTAGGTTTTGTTGAATAGATCTGACCTTTTCTCCCCTTTCATCAACAAGATCCAGTCCTAATACATTTCTTTCCCCAAATTCATCGTAGAATGTTTGAATTATTCACATTTTTCCATAGTGGGATTCATTAGGAGACATCTAAATACTGAAGGAAAATTTATTATTATATGAAAATTCTATCAATGGTAGGTGTTGATCCCAACCACCTCTGATATCCATAGAGAAAGATCTCAACATGTATTCCAGAGTTTTAATTGTCCTCGCAAACTAACCATATGTATGAGGATGATAGGTAGTGCTGAAACACAACTCGGTATCCATATAATGATGTTGAATTCACCAAAACATTGAGGTAAACCTCATATCCCAATCAGATATAATGGAACATGGTAGTCCATAAAATATTACCACATACTTTACAGATATCCTGGAAAGATAATCAAGAGGGAAATCCTCTCTAATATCAATGAAGTGTGATAACTTTGTAAGGCAATCAACTATATCCCAGGTAGCATTATTGCCTTTGGATGTTTTGGGAAGTCCAATGACCAACTCCATAGTGATGTTTTCCATCTCCATTCTGGTATGGGTAATGGTTGTAACATACCCTTAGACTTTTCTCTCTCAACCTTAACTTCCTGACAACCCATGCATCGGGAGACATATTCAGTGACATCTCCTTTCATGCCATCCCACCAAACGTACAATTTCAGGTCCCTGTACATCTTTATGATTCTAGGGTGAATAGACAACGATGAACTATTAGACTCATTCAGTAGCTCCTTCCTTAATTCTGGTATGGGAGGAAAAATACCGCAGTTCCTGAACCTTATTAATTCATCACAATCAGGGTTCAATTCAGGAAAATTTCTCACATTCTATTGTATCTCTACATAATTCCTTTGCGGATCCTTAATCTTCACGTGTATTTATGGTTGAACATTCATTTGATAAAGATAATATTTCTCCCCATCATTTAAAATCTGATGATCTATCCTTTGAAAATCGTTAAATATTGGATCTTCTGTGATCTTGATAATGGATAGGCTATCATGGCATTTTCAACTTAATGCATCTACCACCTTGTTTGATTTTCCATGGTGGTAGTGTATTGAGCAGTCAAAATCTTTAATCAACTACAACCATCATCTTGGGCACATATTCAGCACATTTTGTGTGAGAATATAGTATAAACTTTTATGATCAGTATAAATATCACACCCTTCACCACAAAGATAATGCCTCGATATATTTAATGCAATGATTACAAATAATTACTCTAAATCATGAGTTGGGAAATTTTTCTCATGGATTTTCAACTTCCTTGAGGAATAATCTATCACCATATTATTTTTCAAGAGAACACATTCCATCCCCTTCTTGGACACATCACTGTATATCACAATCCTTTATCCACTACAAGGAAGTGTGGGAATAGGTGCACTGGCTAACCATCTTTTTAGTTATTTGAAGTTCTCTTCATATTCCACCATGAAAATGAACTTAAATCCTTTCTAAATCAACTTTTTGGGTGGATTAGGTAATTCTGAAAAATTGTTCTCAAAACATTCATAACATCCATCCAAAACAAGAAAACATCATATCTCAGTTACCATTATTGGTCTTGGACCTCTTTCAATAAAATGTATTTTTGGTTAACCCATTGATATCCAATGTCTTGAGATTATGTGACAAAAAAATGAAACTTTCTAATGCCAAAATTCACACATGTTAAATTTTTCATAATGATTTTCCTTCTTCAGGGTCTTCAGTACAATTATCAAGTGATCTTAATGTTCTTCCTTGATCTTTGAATAGCTAAGAATATATTCTATAAAGACTACCACAAACTGATCAAGATAGTCTCTAAAGACTCTATTCATTAGATCCATGAAGATAGTGGGGGCATTAGTAAGAACAAAAGGCATCACTATAATTTCATTGTATCTATACATTGTATGTAATTTCATCTTTGGTATCTCCTCTTTTTTGACCATTAATTGATGATATCTTTAATGAAGATCATTATTCAAAACGTATTGAGGCCCAAGTAGTTGGTAAAATAAGTCATTAATGTAGGGAAGTGGATGTTTGTTCTTGATAGCGATCTTATTATATTCTAGATAATCAATACAGAGTCTCATTGATCCATATTTCTTCTTAAAAAATAGAACATGTGCTCTCCAAGGAGATGAACTAAGGCGTATGAATTTCTTAACAAGATTATCTTAGAGTTTCTTCTTCAATTCCTTCAATTAAATTGGGTTCATTCAATAAACTGTCTTTGAAATAGTCATAGCACTGTTATGAGTTATATTGAAAACTCAACTTCAGGATTTGGTGGAAGACCTATCAATTCCTCTAGAAAGTCATCATCAAACTCACGTACAATGGGTGTATTTTTAATAGTGAGTTTCTCCTCAACATTTTGAGATAAATAACAATCATTTATAGGAATCAAGACCCATAAGATGTTCGAAGTTTATACTATAAAGATAAATTCATCTTTGAAATGTTTGATGACCATAGATTGATCTGGAATATGAAATGTGACTTACCTTCCTTAGAAATTGATATGTTCTACATATAGGAAAATCCAATCCATTCCAAGAATCACATAAAATTCCACTATAGGAAGGATCAAAAGATTTTCTACAAACACCTTACCAAAAACGTCGACTGGAGAAGAATTATAAAATATTGATGTGACTGTTGTGCCATTGGGAGTAGTCATAGATAAATCAACATCTAATTGGTTAGGTAATATTATGATACCATTAGAAAATTCTTTATAAAAAAGAGTGGGTGGATCCATAATCAAATAAAACATTTTCTACTTTAGAGTGGATGGTATGTGTACCTTTTACCACTTCATTATCATACTCCACATCACCGATAGTGATTTCATGTGACATTACATGGTATTTTTCCTTAATAATTTGTTGACATCGATCATCATCAATAACCTTTATATTAGGTAATTGTTTAGCATACTGACCCATTTCCTTTCACTTATAGAATTAAAGTGTAGAAGGTGCATTCTGTGTAGCATTTTCTATGTTCGCATCATTAGAAATATATTTTCCTTCACTTCAGCAATAAACTACACAATGAACTTCTTTTACACAAATAAAACATTTAATATCCCCTTTAAGAAAATTATCTCCATCTTTCATTCAACACTTTGAGCATAAGAGAAAACTCATCTTCTTTTCAGTGGGGTCTTTATATTTTCCTTTGAATTCCATTTTTCTCTTCTTATCAAACCCATATGACTGATCGTTTACTCAAATATTCATATAATCCTTAAGATAATAGTAAAAATATTCATTGTATCTATTGAAGTCCCTTAGGGACAATTCTTTTCAGAGACTTGGTTTTAATTCACAAAAGAATCGATCAATTTTACTCTCAGGTTAGATAATAATTCTAGAAGTATACCTTGCAGGCCGTGTAAAATTTTATTCATAGGTACCAACGAATTAATCATCCTTTTTATTAAGTTCAAGGATCTACTTCCCCATAATTGTTAGAAGAATATGAGGAAAACACTTATTAAAAAATATATTCTTGAACCTGTCCCATACCATAGACTCAATTTCATCTCTTTGCCTCGTATTATTGAAAATATTCCACCATTGGTAAACTTCACCTTTCATACGATATACTAATAAGATAAATTTACCATATTCAAAACATTTAAGAAATAAAAATATATTTTTAGGGGTACTGATCCATTATTCAGAAACTAATGGATCAGAAGACCTGATGAATGAAGGTGGACGCTTCCTCATGAATGATTCAATAGAATGTTTCTCCCTCCATTTATTGTTTGGAAGTTTGGAATGATTCATACCTTGAGAATGTTGTATGAGCATGGATACAAGATTTTTTATTCCTTCGCCCATGACATTTGGTTGTTTAGGGGGACAACCTTTTCATTGCTCATCACATTCAGCATTAACAGGGTACCTTCACGTTCCATCCATTGACTAAGTCCAAGAAGTATAGTGTAAGAAACACTAATCATAATGAAAAAACACATAATTTAATAAGAAAATATAAATTTAGGAAATGTTACGTTTTATCCTATTTTATTCATGAACATCTTTAAAACACCATGATAGGATTGTAACCTATACTTACTCATATCCTTAGGGTTCTTACTAAAGTTCTCTCATCCTAGTTTCCAAAGGTTAACTATACCTTTCCTATGATACCAACTATAATGTCCCATACATTAAATGTAGGTATTACTTCAACGTTGAAGAATAATTATTATATAACATTACAAAGACTATGCTAGAACCATATAGGTTTAGTGTCTTTTGAAAATGGGAAACATAATCAACTAGTTCATAAAACATCTACATTTTCTCCGACTTATTTCTTATAAACTCTAATCCTTTTTTACATATCTTACTTAATATTCTTCTTCATGACCTGGGGAAAAGAAAAATATGAATGGGGGAGCATAAATTCCTAGTGAGGGCAAACAAGGGAAATATCAATCATATTATAAGAACATAACATTTGAAAATCGTATCCTGCATATAAAAGATTAGAATATCTTGTAATGGGATAAATCATAAAACAATAATGTAATACCAATATTAATAACATAACACATAAAATTTCATGATATACACACATAATAATAGAAAATAATTTCATATTATTCAAGGCTCATCACCAACACCATCATACCCGACAAAGTCAATTACTGAACCGTGTTCACACCTCGTTCTAGCCTTGTATTACTGAACCAAATTTACTTATTCATCTATTAATGTTGATATCATGAGATATAAATCTTTACCCAATGCATTGTAGGGAGATATAATACCACACATCTCAGAATAAAACTATTCTTACATGTTCCACAAAAACATAACTCATTTATCAAAGCATAACCCCTGAAATAGAATGGGTTTCTTAAAAATGTTTCCATATAATCCATTTAAAATAAATGGATTTCTTAAAATTACTCCATCATAAAAACAATAAAAAATAATTATTAATACGAATGGAAACATAACTCTACGTCATCTTAGATGGAAAATAACTTTGGTAAAACACTTGATCTTAATTCATCGGGAAAATATCCTTTCTTTTTCAAAAATGTTTTCTTTAATCAAAATTCCACATAATTTTAAAAGAAAAAATTTATTTGAAAATAATATTTAAATCATTTAGAGGAAGCCCCAAGTAAATAAGGTGACATGAAATCAAAAAATTCCATCCATTCCCTATAATTTAAAAAACATTCTCCTTGTACTTTTGCTGTAAAAGTTAAAAAGTACCTCAAATCGAATAACGAAAAGATATTCCTTTCATACCATTTAATAAAAATTCACCAATGGGTAAAATTAACATTAAAAAATTGAATAAGGGTATAAAAAATATTATATAATTTGGAAACATTGATTTGGATGATTAATATACCTCAGTTAATACTTACGTATAAACAATCTCAAATAAAAATAAGATTGTAAAATTATCCATTATGTTAGGTATGATATACTTTGTATGTATTAGAACCTCATGTACAATGACTTAAATAATTTTATTGACTTATTCCAGAATCATAATAATTTTTATGATATCATATATGATTATATTATCTTTCGATTATTAATAACATTTCATTGTCACTCGTTATTTGGATGTTAACTGCATTATGTTCTTATGGAAGATTTTTCGGATAAGTTCATGTTCCAATTCTTATGTTATAGTAAAATAATTTATAGAATTATATTAGTATAATATATATCATATCTATTTATTTAATTCATGTATATAATCATGGTTTAATGAAGATAATGTAGAATGAATCGCATCACATCGTGGAGATGGTAGACCATACGTACACACGAGCGATGATATAATTTCCAAAATTGTTGAATGGTATTGAAGTGAATGGTGTATAATATTTCATAATTATTAACATGTAATAATAATCATATGTGGTTATAATTTTTATAATTTTACCCATCCAAGTAAAGTGGTGGTGAAAAACAGATTACACCACAACGTGGAGACGGTAAGCCATACGTGCACACGCGCAATGATTTCATATTTAATAGGATGGATAGAATGTGAAATATGGCTGTTTAATATTTATAATAACATATCAGTATATGAGTGATAGTTATGTTATTAATTTATAATGAAAAAACTAATGAAGATGAATTAGAAGAAGAATGAATATTGAAATAATTGGTAGAAGATATTACCTCATCTTCGACGTGCATGCTCCAAATCTCTCCTTAAATCACTAGCATTGGTAGTTAAATATGACAAGCACCACTAGAATTTAAATAGGGAAGTTGAGAAGGAAAAATGTTCAAGGTATGGATGATATTTAAGGCTCAAAAGGATGTGAGGAGGTGAGGGATGAGGTGCCCTTTTATAATTGAGGTGAGGGGTACTTTTGGAAACTCCACAAATAATAATTTATAATAAAATAAAAAACCTACAAAAAGCCTCCAAAATTTACCTTATTTAGAATATTATATGAGTTAGGGTTTTAATCTCATTAGAAAATAAATTTTGGACATGTTATTTTTTCAATTCAAACCATATCATTTTAATTTACACTTAGTTATTATATATAATTTTAATTGTGGTAATAACATTATAAATAATTAATGGTTATAATATTTACTTATATAGTGTTAATTGACATAAATGGATATTTTATGACCTTTTGGACCATAAAATTATCACTTTGTTATTTTTAAATATTTTAATGATTTTTAAATCATTTAATAATTTTTTTTTATAAAATATCAGTAGTATCAATTTTAAAACTATTCATTTATTTGACTCTAAATAAAATCTACATCAAAGATAAATTCGAACCAAAATATTTAATAAACTATAAACATTTCATATTCAGTTATAAAATTCGTGGAGCACATTAATTAGTTCATATGATATTTATTTTAATATTATTAAAACCATTGTTTTTACATTTCTATTAACAAAATAATTTCTACATCACTATTGTGTCATCATTAATGTTAGCTATTTAATATCTAAAAATTATGAATAAATTTATATGAGTTAGGTAATTATTTTATCTTTACATATACAATCTATAGTAGATATTATCTCCTATTTATCAATATATTAAAATTAATATACATATACAAATGATATTGTGACATTTTGTCACATTCATTAGTTTTTATTATATTAATGTAATATTCATATGTAAGTGGCCATTATGTAATAAAATTTTGAAAAAATAAATCCTAAGGGTTGAATTTATTCATAAAAAATTTTATAATATTATTGTTACCTTTAAATACTCGATTTACCTTTAACCATGATATTAAAAATAATTAAGAAAGTTATTATTCATAATTTTCAAAAATAAAAGTAGACTATTAACATAATTTTGATCTACTTATTCCAAATATGGAATCCATTTTTTAAAATTAAAAACAATGATGTTTCAGTAATTAATTTAAAATTACCCTCGTTGTTAAATGAAAAAATGGGTTCTAAAAGTTAAAATATTTCAAAAGATTGAAATGTTTTTACATCTGAATTTAATGTAAAATTTATTAAAATGAGATAAATTACATTAAATGGTAAAAATATATTCTATTTATACATTGAAACAATTAAATAATATAATTTATCTATAAAAATTATTTTAATGAAAATTTTTATTTTCAGTTAAAATTTACTGTATTTTTATTATTAATCAATACATGAAAGTTCGTAGAAAAATATCAAAAATTCATCCAAAGTAAATTCTTATATATCTCCTCAAAATAAAATTTTTATGATGTCATAAAAAAATTATTAATAATTCAAAATATTAATTTAAAATGGGTTCTCCATTCAAAGGTGTAAAATTAAAATTTTTAAAAATAGGTTTTCATACATCAAATAGGGTTTTATTCATATCCTATGACAAAAATATCCATTGGATGAATATAAAAAAATATTTTATTAAGTATAAAAAACAAATATATCACATTAATTTCCTTATAAAAAGTAATTTGCTCAAAAATAAAAATATCTAACTGATTTATATTTTTCAAAATAATTTATAGCCAATGGATTCATAATGAATTTTCATAAGTTAGTTATAATTATACCACTAACCTAAACTCTAGGATATAACACTATTTTATAATAAATGAATATCACTTTTCGTTTAAAGTCACGATTGCATGCAAATCGAGCTACTGGAATAATTTTTTGAAGAAAATATTTCATAAAAACATTCGGGTGTTACAGTTAGTGTGTTAAAAGATTCTAGTTATAGTTGTGGGGTTGGTTCGCTCATGCTTTGGGAGTTGTATTGTATCGGATGGGAGTTCCTACAATGTCCCACCTCCCTAGGGTTTGATGTTTGGGATTTAATTTCCATGCTAGTATCATAATTTTGGTGAGGAGGAATCCCTCACGTTATCTCCTTTTTTTGGGTTGTGGTTTCATCTAGATCAATCGGGTATGAGTTTGGTAAAAAATAGTCAACACAGAATTAATTGTTTCTTCATTTTATGTTTGGGTATAGACTCAATTTTTTATTAACAATAAAACTTGGTGACTTTTTAGAGGCAAAAAGTTTTTTTGGTGGGGATAATAATCACACCCCAACCTTTAAAATTATTTTATTTTATTATTTCTTATATTTGGATATTCCCATCATGGTTTGGGTTGAATTTTGGTTGAAATTTTTTGAAGTTTGGTAATTTATGTGGGTTTATTATTGGTTCACGGGCACCGTATGGTGAGTGGTAACTATGCAGTCAGCCTCGGGGACCGTCCAGTTGGCTATTATTTAATATAATTTTTTTTTATGAAAATGAAAATTTTAAAAAATTAATAATAATGATCATATTTTTATTACTATTATTATTATTATTATCATAAACTTATTATGTATTTAATTATTATTGTTATTATTATTGTTGTTATTGATTTTATCATTATTAATATATTAAGATAATAATTATTATTATTATTATTTCAATTTTTGATTTATTTATGTTTTTAGTTTATTTATGTATTTATTTAATTTTTTCATAACCTTGGTTTTGCATTCCCTCCCCCATTTATTCCATAATGTGCAAACCCCCTTGATCGCTTACTCTCGCATGACCACCCTATCTTGTCGATCCCCCTTTGTGCCGCCCCTCTTCCACCACTAGTGACCTCTCAGATGTACACCTCCCTCACTGACATCTTCCCCTCTGATCGGAGGTCCTTCTCATGTGAGAACTCGGATGGCCCCATGGTCGTGCCTCTCTCCTCCTATCGGATAACCAACCCCAGTTGGTCTTCTCCCTCTCTGGTAAGCCTTACCTCTCCAACGGCCACACCCTCCCCCCTTGTGGTGAGTTTCCCTCTCTTATCCTCTCTATTTCAAGGGTTTTAATGGGTTTTTCTTGGTTTAATAAAAAATAATGTGTAATGTTTTCATGTGGCTTGATTTATTCTAGATTTTAGGGTGACTTTGGTCTGTGTTCTACCAGCTGTCGTCGAAGGTGAAACATTTTAGGATTTGAGTTATTTCACTCCTGTTTCATTATTTCAATCATGTTTAATTCTAATTTATGAATTTTTTGGTTTTGTGTTATCAGTAATATTTATAGTGTTCATTTGACCCTGTGGCGGTGGCTTTAGACTACAGGTATTGAGAGTATCTTTTATATATTTATAGGGTAAGGAATATATAAATATATGCTCTCTTTGTAAATATACCCTCATCACTTATGGGATATTTTCAATATATCTTGGGGTATTTATATATATGAGTATAAATTCATGTGTGTGTAATTGTGAAGTTTCAGTTCAAATAGTCTTCATCATAAAGTGACATGTTTAAGGTACGTTTCACCATGATTTTTTTCTTTCTATTGCATCCCATAATTTCTTGAACTCAATTAAAATATTTATAAAACATTTTCACACACTTATGGAACCTATATTTAAATCTGTGTGTTGAGTTTTCATCGGTATAAATTGTAAAAAAATCATTTTCAAAGAAATCCTTCATTTGTACCTATGTGATTATTCCCTTAGTGTTTCTTATATATTGTAATTTGTGCTTTTATAGCCGAAAAAACTTTATTGTTGTATTTTTCTTCAGCATGAATTGGTAAATTAGTCCCAATTTCTTAAGTGGAGTGGTGTGTGGTTTGGATGTCTTTTAATGACTCAATAATCACCGTGAAATGTTTTTGGAATGTTGTCCATAGTTTTTTGAAAAATATGGTTATGTTCAGTTATTCTATGGTATTGTCATGTTTAGTTGGAAAAGGCAAGTGGTGTTTTAAAAATGGTTTCAAAAACAGGTTTTATGAGAATAAGGGGGAGTTCCATTATTTGTTGGCATATCCATGGGTGTAAGGATTTCACAAATGGATATGAATTAAAATTATATTTTCACTTTAAGACACTTTTATTTTGAAAATGTCCCTTATCTTCCTTTCTTCCCACTTTTCCAAAAATAGTATCATAGTTTTCAAAAGATGATGTGTTTCTTCAACTAATTTAGAAAAGTGAGATCAACAGTTTTTTGGAAAAGGTTAGGATTGTTTAAACTCAGAATATATTTTGGTTATATAGAAAAGATGGTTAGATTCTAAAATTTATGGAAGTATGTTTGGAAATTGTGAGTGTGTAGTGTATTTTTGTCTTTGTTTTGAAATAAAGATAGATTTGGAACATAAAGTCCCATTCAGAATTGTAAATATAATGGCAGTGTTTGAGGTTTTATTGAAAAGGTATTGAAAATATTTTTGGTAAACTCTTTTTGTCTCATAATGTAATAGCTCGTTTGGTGTTGTGTACATAGAAATGATGTTTTGGGTTTCTTTCTTGGAAACGACATGCTTTGAAAAATGATAAATCTCAGTTTGAATCCTTGATCATATTGAAGTATGTTTTAGAACCAATCTGACATGATAGCCTAGTTTTAACCTTTGGGTTTATATATATATATATATATATATATATATATATATGTATAGAGTTAGAACCCATATCTAGTATTTACCTTTATGGGTTATCATATAGGAAAATTTAGTGTTTGGGGTAGGAAAGTGTTGTTGTGGTAGGTAAGGTGAGTCAAGAATTAATGGGCCTCCCACTTACATAGTTTACTAATACCATAGGTTCATTGGAATATTTTATGGGATCAAGTGCTATTTAATGAACCACCCTAATTAGATGGGTTGGTTCCCACTGGAACGCAGATATGTCAAATGGGATGCGCCATTAGATTAGTCAGTTTAGGGTAGCCATTGGTTATTGAAATATGGGCTTCACCATACGCCGGTAGGTGGTTCCGAACCAAGTACATCGTGTGGTCTTCAAGGGATTTTTTGGTTCATCCAGGTTCAATTTTATATCTACTTGTTCACTTTCTATTTCCTTTAGTTTTAGCATACACTTTTTACTTAATGATTTTTTTATTTTCCAAATAATCTAGTATTGTTTTGATTATGTTTTTGGTATGAAAATGATATATTGTTTTGGACATTAAATGTGGTGTGTGTTGGATTTTGAAATAGGAAGCTATATTTGTTTAATAAAAAGTGAAAAAAATATATTTATGAATGTATTTCAATCAAGTGTTAATGGAATGTTTTCGGGAAAAGAAAATACATGGATTATTTGGTTTATCTTCGGCATTAAGACTGATCATTTCGGTGCTCACACCTACTTTATAATTTCAGTTTCAGTTTCCTCTATTCATGGATTCCTCTCAGAGTAAACTTGGTTCTATGTTCGGTGGTGGCCTATAAGGTCACATGGAGGTATGTGTAGTTTTGTTTTCATTCTAATACTGGTTTTTATTTTCATGTTCAGTATTTATTTATTTATTTAACATTTCTTCTTTGAAAAAATTGTTCCCCCTTGTATGTTTCGATGCTTGACACTAGTTCTAGCCCATGGGGACCAGAAATACCTCTCACTCCATACCCCATGCCGGATCGGGTGACCGCTTCAGGGTGAACCTGGTTCGTGAAATGCATCATGTTTGGTCACATCACACATTATAATACCATTCGAATGTTTAAATATATTATTATTATAATTTTAAATAATGAAAAATTAAATATATCTCAATAGGTGTTGTGTATGAAAAATCTGAGACCACCATTCGATTTATGATTGATGTAATTACCCTAGGTGGGGCATTACTTTTTTTAACATCAGATGTTTTGTCTAATCTCCCATTAATTTATGTTGTTTTATATTTACATTAATCGACCAAAATTATTAAGTAATTTAACTAATGAATGTTAATTTTTAATATGTCTCCTTATTCAACAAATGGGAGATCACTTTTTTTTTCATGTGACATTCATCAAAATATAGGATTTGAATATGTTTTGACATAAAAAAAATAAAAAATTCCTTAGTGAGGATAAATCAATGACTCTACAATTAATGTTGGGTTAAATAGGGGATTATAATGGGTGTTTTAAACAGTAGATTTAAATGAACAAAGTTTAGGGTTCTTAAATTTCTTATCGCCTTTTTCTTCCTGTTAGGAAACCATATTGAATCAACCCGATCAAATAACTTCTCTATGTTTGATCTAGAAAACCATTTATTGTAATAAGTGTTCCTCTTCTTTAGATAAATATTTGGTCGGTCCCTTATTATGAGTGGTTCAATAAGAAAGGATAAATTTTGGGATTTCTTTTTTATTTATTTCTTTATTTATCTCTTCCATTACTTTTTTTCCACCATAAATTAAAGAAAATATGGTGGAATTTGATATAAGTGATAAAACCTAAATTATAATTCTTAAATTATCAATGGAAAATTATTATGATTATCATAGGGTATTTACATGAATTATGATAAAATAATCATTTATAAATGAATTATCAAATGATAATTTCAGCCAAATATCAAATGATGATTGCACGAGTATTTTGATGCTAATAACAGAAATTTTTTAGGTGATAAGTTATAAGAAATTCATATTAGTTTTTTATAAATGGATATTTTATGAAATTGATCAAGGGATAATTTATTATTATAGGATAAATGTTAAAATTATCAAAATATATTTGTGAAAAATTATCAATGATAATTGTATGTAATTTTCAAGAAATGGTTATATTGAATTATCAAAGTAAAATCAACTAACTAATCAGAAGATAATTATTTAATTATAAAAGGATAATGACATAGTTTTTTCAAGGGAAATATTATTGGACTTTATAGATAATAATTACTTTTATTTTTCAATGGATAAGTAATAGAAATTATCAAAATATAATTGAATGTTGATCAAGAGATAAATTATTGGAAAATTATAAAATGATATTTATAAAAGGGTATTTTTTGATAAATCATCAATAGATACTTATATATTATAATTTTAAACAAATTATCAATGGGTAATTATAAAATGTAAATTTATGAGAAATTATCCATAAATAATTATAAAATTACAATTTAAAATTATATTATCATAAGATAATTAAAAAAGGATAATTTGTTAGAAGTTATAAAAATATATTTATAAATGGATAATTTAGGATAAATTATAAAAATTTAACTATAAAATCAAAATCTATATTAAATTATCTAAAGATAATTATAAAATCACAATTTGAGATGAACTATCATTATATAATTATATAGTAATAATTTAGGATAAATTATCAAAAGAAAGTTACAAAGGATAATTTATCATAAATTATTATATATATTTATTGGATTATAAACCATGATAAATAATAAATATATATTTATAAAGGTATAATTTATAATTAATTAATAAAAGGTAATTATTCTTATGGAAAATATTGAGAGTGCGTGTGCTGGCATAGAATGATATTTATGAAATTATCTAAGAGAGTGAATGTAAAATATCTTGAGATAATTTATTTCATTTTGAAATAAAAAAACTGGGTTTGGTTTTATGAACCCTCGTTGAACCCAAATATTTGACATTTCTATATTTATGATAATAAGGCGACAAATATATGTTCATGAATATTAAGGTATCCACTCTCGATATCGGACCACCTTTGGTGGTATGTCATTTCCATTGACATCTATGACATTTGAGGTAAGAAGTTGCTTTACTCTTTGGGATCTGTTACACTTTTTACCTTAAAATGATGACTACATATACATATTTGATGGTTGTTCTTGATTGTAATTTCATGTGGTTTTGTGTGTGTAGCCACCTTCTTAGACAATTGGTTCCATTTGTACTTTGTATCTTATTATGCATGTTCGATTTGATAACATATATTTTTATGATAAATTACTTATTATTATTGTATATATATGGACCTGGACTTAAATGTTAAATAATCTAGTGTTATTTATCTATAATTCACATTCTAGGAATTCTTATGTTTAAGGTTTTGGAGAAAATGATAAACTCCTACCATGTAAACACATACATTATGAGTGTACACATTAACATAGTATCCATTTTTCCCACCCAAAAAAAACATGTAAAAAAATGGTTTCTTTTAATGATATGACATCACATTTTTCATATTGTCCTCATCATTTTCTATACTTATCCTTTATCCCTATGAAGAACATTTTAAAACATGGAATTAACACAAAAATAGCATTTAGGGACATAAAAATAATTAAAACCATTAGTCTAGTGAAAAAAAGAAAACCCATTTAATGTTATTTGAGTGAATGAAACAAAACAAAATTCCCATGAAAAAAGCACATAAGTTTTTCTAAAAGAAAAATCATTAAAACCAATATCAAATATTTACAACACGTTTAAGTGACATATAGAAAAATATTCATAAAACCATTTAGAAACACTTTCAGAACACTTTAAATTGGAATAAACATATGGTAAAAATACAATAAATCTATTACTATCTTACCTGAATCAATCTAGTCCACCCCATGTTAAGATGTTACAGGCTTACATGGTGTTATCGGGTCCACCCCATGATAAGCTATAACAGCCTTTCCTAACTCTATCTGGGCCACCATATGTTAAGAGGTACATGCTTACCTAACACTATCTAGAAAACCCCATGTAAAAGATATATTGGGCTCACCCATTTCATATAATACTCATGTACCATATCATTAATAAAACAATTTCATCATGAAACCCTTAGAAAAACACTTTTAATCGCATATGAAAACACTTTCATATCAAATACCCCTTTCTTTTAAAATACCATTTTCAATACTAAAACACATATTTCGTTGACAAACCATTTTACATACCAAGAAAAAAAATTGAAGAAAGGTTTTTGATCTAAGAAAACACGTAAACATTCAAAGGAATATAGAATTTAATTAATAGTATCTGTTGTGGAAAAGTTTTTGTCTCCATGCACATTAATAATATAACATTCCTTTTATCATTCTTCCAAATGTTCCATTTGAAACAATGTGGAAATTTTCCTTTTCAAAACATTTCAATGAAATTAAAAATATAAATATCACTTCATTTATATTCCTCTTATATCTATATAAATAAATATGTAAAAAATATCAAGAATATTGGCATAGAGAAATATATTTTGAAATTAAATCATTAAACATTCGACGTGTCCCATAACACATTGAAAATATATATCCCCATGAGAGAATAATATTTTACAAACATGATAATAAATAAATTAGAGATATGATATATCAATGGGGGATTTATATACACCTCATAAAAGAAAAAATCTGCATAAAATCATGAATTGCCTCAATGAAAGAAACATAAGATGACATATCTTTCCTTGAGTCTGACTCATATTGTAAAATATTTATCTTATAAGATATTAAAAATAGGATATTAGTTTACTTTCTTTATAACCTGTTTAATTTTTATTACTCCTTTTGTATCAATTAATTTCATTTTATAACAATTACATAATTATTTAAGTTCATGTCTGACATTTTGATGATATGCAATACATGATACCCAAATGAAGTTGGTATAATTTCAATATTAAAAGTGGTAATTAGTTCATCTTCTCAAGAATAAAATTCATGATATTGTCAAAAAATTTATATATCAATTACACTTTTAAATCCATTATTTACATATGGATATAAAAAATTAACTACATTATAATCATGGAGACGATCAGTCATACGTACGCATGAGTAACGTTCCCATTTTTCAATGATCATTATAAAAAGAAGTTAAGTGTTATTTTATATTTAAAATAGATAATTATATTATTAATGTAATATTAATAATTTAAATATAAATAACCATCAATAATTTCAGAGTCTTTTTGAGAGGATGGATTCAAACAATCTGCTCCCAACTGTTGCTTCAGTGATCTTTGAGAACACATCTGCTTCTGTTCTAGGTCCACTACTTCCCAAAGGTGGATCAGAATGAACAACCCAACATTTGTTCAAGGATTTACTTCTCATTTCTCCTTAGATAAAAATTCAATTTAAAGAAGGACGAACAAATGATCCCTTGCTTGCATCTTCATTCTCAGAAAATGGTTGCCTCGTCCTCGTAGTTTCTATGGCGTTCTTTGAGGTGGCAGTGAAGAATCTTCAGTGGACCTTGATTGCGAGATTCGGTGCTGAAAAACCTACTCTCTCAATTTTCCAAGAATGTTTCAAATGGTGGGGCCTTGACTTACCGACCACAGGGTAGATCCTGGATAGGAGGTCATTCTATATCGTCTTGGCCTCTAAGGTGGACTTTGTTAGTGCGTACTGTAGGTTCCCTTGCTGGGTGGGGTGATGGAGCTTTTCTTTCACTTGATGGTCAATGGATGTTCACTCCAAGAGGGATAACCCCCTCACGGAGGTCTGGATCTATCTCTCTAGGATTCACCTTCCCCTTATGAATGAGTCTTTCCGGATTGTGATATCAGATTCGCTGGGGATGTACCTTTGTGAGGATGATCAGACAATTCGATTGGAGGAGGAGTTAGTTACGCAGATCAGTGTCAAGATGTAAATTTATTTTCTAATCAAATATTATATTGTGCTCTGGATCAAAGGGACGTTGGGTCATCAATAGGCATTGATCTACCCTGCTTAACCTTATTTCTAATCATTATGTCACATCTCAGGTCACACTCTATAGGTTTTCCAAATGGTTAGAGGGTAGGTGCATCAAGAGTTTATGAGGACTTTCAGGTGATAGCGTACCTCATTTTCCACTTCAAAGAGAAAAAATTGAGGAAAAGGGGTGGATTTCACCCCTCCAACAATGTAATTTGAGGCATCCCCTTCCATGATTTGTCTTGTGGGGAAATCATTCTTCAGTAGTGATCTAATTTTCTTCAAGTGAGGAATGGGAGGGAAAATGCCTTTTCAAATTCGAGAAGTGCATCCACCTCAAAACAGGACGTTCCATTGCAGTCATATCAGGATCAGTATGCTAGTCCCATGGGTCACTTACAACATATTCATTACAGATATTCTCTAGATGGATCTTGGCACTGAAGAATTTTTTGCTTCTCATAATTCCTATTCTAGTGAGTACCTCTCTCTACCTTTTTCTTCTTTGCCAATGGTGGCATCCCCTCCTTCGTCGCATTCACCGACGATGTTGTATTCCCTCTGATATCGCCTCTTGACACTCATATTAGAAGTTTGGAAGACACTAAGTACCTCATATCGTCAGCAGAGACACACAAGGATTCTCCTAGTGAAGGTTTCACTCCTAAGTCCGTCGACATGAAGGTATAGAGCAGCATGTACACATGTTCTCAGTCCAAATCTAGTGCGATAAGATCCCCGAAGTTGTATCTTCCAACCAAGGTCTAGGATTCTGAGGCCAAAACCAGACACCCAAGGTTCAATTTTTAGAGTTTTAATCTAGAACACCTGATGGCTAGGGGTGAAGGTGATGTATGACTTCATAGTTAACAAATTACTTAATCACTCAGTATTTATGGTGGAAATTATTGAACCAAAAATGTCCTCATAAAAAATAAAGGATAATGATAAGAGGCTCAGAGTATGTGGATTCATGCATGGGAACCCTCCCAACTCCCAAATATGTTTGTTATTGAAGAACCATATCGTGATTGAAATGCTCAATGCCTTAGGCGAGTACCTCTCCATGTAAATTTTAGTAGGTACTCAAGGGTTATTATTATCCTTCGTCAATGCTAAATGAAATGAACATGGAATAGATTTTCTATAGAATTATATAGAAGGCCTTGTCAATGGTAATACCCCTAGGATTTGGGGGCTATTTTAATACTATAGAATATACAGAATAGAAATAAGGGGGATGTGATTTTCCATGGAGTTCATGCTAGACAATTGTTTTTTTATTGGCTAGAATAGGCCTTATGGATGATGGTTTTGACGAAGACCACTTCACCTAGTGCAATAATCAATGGGGTGAAAGAATTAATTGGTTTTATCTTGCCCGGTGCTTGATGAATGAGGCCACTATTTCCATCTTACAGGATGTGAAAGTATCTCACTAGGTGCGGTGCCTATCTGGAAACTCTCTGTTGTAGATTTCTTTGAGCTCCAGAACATCGAGGAATGATCACACTCAGATTTCTAGGATATGGTTGGAAGATCCCAACTTCAATGATGTGGTTAGGGAATCATGTAATTGTAATCACTCAGGGAAACCATGTATATCATTCCATACAAAATATTAGGCAACTCAAACATCTATTAAGAAGGTGGAGGAAGATTTTTCCCACCCGTAATCAGGACCTTCTTGTGATCAATAATGAGGATGAATGAATGGAGGATATCTTAGAACAAGAATGGGATGAAAATTTATTTAAAGTACTATGGGTCAAGAAGGGTCTTCTCACCGATATTCTGTTAAGGCATGATAAGCTTTCTAGAGAGGGAGTTAGAGTAAAATGGCTTCATGAGGGGGACCGGAATACCTACTTTTTCCATACCCGAATAAAATGGTGGTGTCATATTCACAGTCCAAATATACTCAGGGAGGATGGATCCTATTACAAAAATTGAGATGAAGTTGGGAAAGTGGCCTATGAAAACATCAAGGGTTCACTGGAAAGACCCAATCCTAACATGGGATAAGGATATGTAAGTGAGGAAATAGATATCATTGAGGACATCATAAGAAGTGTTATGATGGAGATTGTTGATAACCTAATGAGGCCTCCAGAAGAGGATGAAGTGCACAAGGTGGTTTGTAATTTTAACTCAGACAGTGCACTAGGCCCAGACATCATACCTGGTCTACTTTATAGGGCTTCATGGGATAATGTCAAAGGGGATTTAGTGAATGCGGTGTAGGATTAATTCTAGGGAGGACACCTTCCATGCATAGCCTATGCAAAAAAAGATGAATCTGACAACAAAAGTGTGTAACCATAAGTCCGTTTAGTAGTATCAGCCTATAAGCATGTGAAACATACCATACAAGGTTCTGGATAACATCCCAAACAAAAGGTTATCACCTCAATCAAATATGTGGATGGTACTAGAGTAGCATTGCTTCATCAATGGGAGATCAATAAAAGTTGTGATTCGGGTGGTGGAAGAAATTATTATTGGGATCAACAACAAGACCTTTGGTAATAACATGGAAATAAAATTAGACATGAGAAAGGCCTATGATAGGATGGAATGGTGTTTTATTTTAATGGTTTTGGCTTGTATTGGTTTCTCCAACTGAACACGTGACCTACTATTCTGTTTCTTCATCTCACCCTCGATCTCCACTTTGTTTATGGGTAAGTAGTTAAGGTTATTAAAGGCCATCCTAGGTTTAAGGAATGAGGATACCCTATCCCCCTCAATCTTAATTATCTCTCATAATGTGCTAATATACTATATAGGAAGGGGTTTGCGAATGGGAAGTGTTCTTCAATATCAGGATAGGCATGCTACGAAGGGTATCTCATAATTGATATTTGCAGATGATACAATTATGATTATTAATGGAAGTAGAAGATTAGTGAATGGAATTAATGTGATTCTAGTGGAATATTGTAAATGGAGTGGGAAGGTGGTGAACACAGAGAAAATCTTATATTATACCACTAACAAACTCTTGGACATAAGGGCTAGGACTCTAGATGAAATCTTAAATATGAGGAGAGGTTCCTTCCCCATGGAGTATCTATGAGTGCTGGTTAGACCAAACACCCTTAATTTTGATAATTTTAATAAGATTTGGGGAAATAATATGGGGTCCATTTTTAATTGAAAAAACAGGTATCTATTGTTTAGAGGGTGCATTACTCTGGTAAATAGTGTACATGTTTCTATCCCCATGAATATTCTATCCATGATAAAGGTTCTCGAAAGTGTGGTTTCCAACATAGAGAGGATAATGGTGTCCTTCAAATAGGATATAAATATGGAAGGCAAACATCACTGGGCCTCGGGGAAGCATCTATCAAGAATAAGAGCTGAAGGGGGCATCAATTTGAGGAGTGTCTCCTCATCCATCCAAGGGATGCATGCTAAACATGCGTGGTAGGATACAAAAGTCCGAACTCTATGGGGAATGATCCTGAATGATAAATATGGAGAAGATGTTACCGTGAATAGGTCTCAACCATTGAGGATATTGAATTTTATTTACCCGTACATGGAGGTATTGCATCCTCATTCCGGGTGGGTAGAAGAGATGTGAACTTATGGCATTAGGATTGGGGGGAACTCTATGGTTTCTAGGATATTCCACATTGAATATGTCCTTCAGAGAAGTATACATACACCTTTTTTCAATTCATACCATACTCATAGTGAATCAACATGCCACCTTCAACGATATTGTTCATACCAAATATCCTAACATACTCATCTTCACGGGATCCTCTTTGGGTGAGTTCTCAATTAATGCCTATGACTATATGAGGAGGGACTCAAATACAAGTGACCTGTGGGGGGGGAAATTTTTTGTGCAAGGGGATTCCCCCCATGTTTAACTTCTTGATGTGGCGAGTGAGGAATAAAGATATGTCGACTGATGAAAACATCCATCTCATGGGCGTGACCATGGACTCATGATGTTGGTGTTGTAAAAATACTAATCAAGAAATGGTGTATCACCTCTTCTTCGACAGTGAATGGGATCACTGGATATGGAAGGCATACTGAGCTTTCTTAGGGTGGCAGGATCAAAGAGGTATATAGGAGAACATTTTTAGTTAGTGGTTTAATGGTCCAGGAAATCATAGTTCTGAGTGGAAAGGTCGATCAATCATCATAGTCGAGGGATGCTGGACCATTAGGAAATAAAGGAATGATACTCCCCATAAGAATATCATAGGCACTAGAACCAGCATCAACTTCAAAATCAAGATCACCTTGATGGACTTGGTTAGTTTGTGTACAGAATTCCAAGGAGCATTGTTAGTAAGGCCTCTCAACCCAGGTGCGTCCAACCAGCTATGGAGGATGGGACATGTGAAATTGGTACGTTAGTACCCCTAAAAATTAACTTCAACGTAGCGAACCAAAGCATGATGTAGATAGACATTAAATTACTTTTGCGGAATAACAAAAAATAGATGCCCAAATACCGTATTAGTTTAATGTCTTTGGAAAATCAGAACATAATATTCTAATCATGGTGAAAGATCTTCAACATCTCCCATAAAGATCTTCCCCTTTTTTTTTCTTACCTAAAACCTTTCTTTATATCCTGGGGAAAAGAAAACATAAAAATGGTGAGCTCAAATGCTCAGTAAGGGAAAACATGAAGAACATAAAAACAATCCATAAATATTTGATCTTAAAAACATGTACATAAAACATCAAAATCTTGAGTAATGACAAATCTTGGCAGTACATAAGGCATAGATCATAAAGGAACATCAATCATGATAAAATGGCCTAGGAATAAAACATGGAATTGTGGAAACCATTAAGCACATGATATTATTTCCACAGTAGCCAAGGAATTGCTGCCACGACCACCATAGTGGACAAATTCCATTACTAAACCGGGTTTACTTGTCGTTCCAGCCCTGTATTACTGAACCAGATTCACTTTCCATTCTAGCCATGTCTATCTCAAGAGATATAAATCTTTACCCAATGCATTGGATGGAGATAAAGGTCCCACCCATCCCATAATGAAATAAATCTTATGTGTTCCACAAAATAAACATAAATCATTCATCATAACCCAAAGAATAAAATGGGTATCATAAACATCATCTCATCATAACATATTAAATATAAAATAAATGGATATAATTTCATCATAAGAAAATTAAAACCATGTAAATAATAGAGACATTATACTTGAAACATAAACATATTAAATAATTTCATCTTAGATGGAAAATATTTTTGATAAAACACTTGAAATGAATTCTTGAGGAAAATATCCTTTCATCTTCAAAATCATTTTTCTTTTCTCAAAATGCCATGAAATTTTAAAAGAAAAGAATTATAATGAAAATAATAATGAAATATTATAGAGGAAGCTTCATGGAAATAAGGCATTATGAAACTGTCAAAATCCATTCATTCCATATAAGTTAAAAAAATTCTCCTCGTACTTTTACCAGAAAAGACAAAGAGTACATCGTATGGAAAAACAAAAGAAAGATTCCTTTTATTCCTTGTGGTAAATGTAAAAAAAGGGTAAAAATGACTATAAAAATACATGGAATAATAGTAAAAATTTTATGAAAACATTGTTATGAAACATGGACATGGATGATAAATATAACCCCAGTAAATACTTACGAATAAACAATCTCGCATAAGAATGAGATTGGAATAATTATCCCTTACCTAATGTCCAATTTCATCAGTATGTGTCTAAAACTCCAGTATAGTGGGTTTAAACATATTATTAACTTGTAACATAACCATAATAATATTTCTGATATTATATATGATTCACTTATGTCTTTATATTATTCGTTCATTTGTCAATTCCATGTTAAAGCAACGTTTTGGGTAATAATAGTTTCATTTATCGTATGTGTTTGGACTTTTGGGTCTTGATATTATTACTTATATCATTATTTATTTACTTCCAGAATGTAAAACATGATTTATAGATCATATATATTCAGTATATATTTATATGATAGATAGATAAATTAAATTAAATACACCGTTCATGGAGACGATAGGTCGTACGTATGAATTGATGTTGTTTTCCTTTCCTTATTGACTTGAATGGAAGTAAGTAGATGGAATATATATATATATATATAAATAAATTAGTATTATTATGTAATATATGTCATTATTATTCATTATATATAATTTATTACCATTCTTGAATGGTTAAAATGGAGAATGAATCTCATCGTGTCGTGGAGACGGTAATCCGTACGTACGCACGAGCGATGATATCATTCCCATAATTATTGAATGGAATTGGAGTGGTTGATATAATATCTTAGAATTAGTATTATGTTATAATAATCATATATAGTTATTATTTCCACCATTATACACATCCAAGTAAGCTGGTGGTGAAAAAATAGATTACTCCACAACGTAGAGACGGTAAGCCGTACGTACGCACGCGCGGTGATTTCGTTTTTCGTAGGATGGATAGAAGGTTAAATAGGGTAGTTTTATATTTATAATAACATATTAGTATATAAGTGATACTGATGTTATTAATTTATAATGAAACAAATAAAGATGAGGAAGTCGAAGAAGAAATAAATTTGAAAGAATCGGTAAAGGATATTACCTCTTCCTCGACGCCCCTCTTCTTAACCTCATCTTAGGGCACTAAAGTTGGTATTTGAAGAAGACAAGGACCTATAGTAGGATTCTATGGAAGTTTATAATAGTAATTGAATGGGTTTTTCTAAGATTGAAAGCTCAAAATTTTGTGAAGAGGAGAGGGAGGAGGTGCACTTTAATAAAGGAGGAGATGAGCACTTTTGGAAACCTCAAAAATATTAATTTATAATAAATTCAAACCCCACTTAAAAACCTCCAAAAATGACTCAATTCGAAGATGATATGAGAAAGGGTTGTAATATAATCAACCAATAAAATTTAGACATGTTGGTAATTAATTTTAAACCTTATCAACTTGATTTATCCTTATTTAATCTATTTAATTTTATTTGTGGTAATAATATTCTAAATTTTCAATTTTTATAAATAATTACTTAAGTGTTGTGAATTGTCCATATTTGGATAAATTATTAACTTTTAGACCATATAAATTACAATTTATATTTTTTAAATATTTTTGTGATATTTAAACAATTTAATAATATGTTATTTTTATAAAAGAACAATAGTGTTAATTTTGACACTATTAATTTATTTGAATTTAAATAAAATTCACACAGAGGAAATATTTGAACAAATATATTTAATAGATTCATAACATGTCATATTTGTCTATAAAATTCGTGTATACCATTAAATAGTTCATATATTATTTATTTTAATTTTTTTAAACCATTTATTTTATATTTCAATCAATAAAATTATTTCTACATCACTATTGTGTCATCATTGATGATAATTATTTAATCCGTAAAAATTACAAATAAATTCATATGATGTAGATAATTTTATTAGATTTCTGGAGACTATTTATTTTCTAATTTTTATGAAGTTTATCACTAAATTAAAATTATTACACTTATAAAATATAAGAGAGTGACATGTTGTCCCTTTCTTTGGTTTTAATAATAATTATATCATTTTCATGGTCAAAAGTACATGAAATGAATCTATTACTACCCTTAGGTGATATGGGTCAACTTTTATTCATAAAATAGAATTTGGGTTGGTGTTAAGGGATTTTTTTAATATTATTTTTTCCCTTAATTGTCTGATTTACCTTTAACTGCGGTAAATAAAATTTACCGTAGTTACTATTCATAATTCCCAAAAATAGAAAGTAGCCTATTAAAATTATTTGGACCTACTAATTCAAAATATGGAATCCATTTTTCCAAATTCAAGAAAATAATATTCTGTAATTAATTTAAAATTAATCCCATTGTCGAAAAAACAGGTTTTTATTTAAAAGAGTGCAAAAGATTGAAATGTTTTTACCTATGAATTCAATATCAAATTAATGATAATGACATACATTATATAAAATGGTAAAAAGTTATTCTATTTATACTTTAAAACCATTCAATATTATAATTTAACCATATAAGTTATCTTGATGAAAAAAGTAGTTTTTAATTAAAATTTAGTGTATTTTTACTATTCATCAAAATACGAACGTCATCAGAAAAATATCAAAACTTTATCAAACATAAATTTTTATATCCTGATTCACAAGAAGAATTTTATATTGTAACATTGAACTTATAAACTTGTTAAAAATTATATTTAAAATGGGTGTCCCATCAAAAGGCGGCAAAACATCATTTTTTGAAAAATACTTATTTTACACGAAACATTTATTTTGTTTTCATACCATGATCTAAAAATTGTGAAAGATGAATGATAATGTTATAAAACTCAAAATTTAGTTAATAATATTCATAAAGGCTAGTTCATAATAATATTATAATAATATATTCTTTAATGAAACTCGGTATTGCATACAACACACACTATCGAGGAAGGTCGTTCTTGCGTCTAATGCAAGCCAAGTCAAGGTTACGTGTAGGGAAATATTCCATTGGTGTTGTGGATAACACAATAAAAATATAGTTTAGTTATATATTGATCAAAATCTATACTTGGTGTTGTGTAAAATGTATTTTATTCAAAAGAACTTGATATTGTGTGCAACACAAGCCCAGAATAGTGTTGTGTATACTAAAAGCTAATACGGTCTTGCCTATAGCGAAAGCTAATATTGGTGAATTGTACATCACAGGACATCAAAGAAATTAAAAATAATATTTCTCATAAAATCTCGGAGTGTTACATTCTACCCCCCTTAAAATGAATTTCACCCTCGAAATTCGTCAGGGTTATAAATGGTTTTCTACTTGAAATTTTCTTTAATTGAATCCCACATCATAAAAAGGAATACAAAAACATAATTTTAAAAATTAAAGTTAGAAAAATAATGGTCATCCAAAGTAACTCAGCATAGGGTTTCTACATAGGATAATATAGGTGAAAATATAGATTTTGAGGAAAAATATAACCATCATGTTCTGATGAAGAGTGATAGAGAACATGGCTATGAAAAAGCCAAAAATCACAAAGCCATAAATTTGAGATGATGTAAGGTACCATCTGATTCATCGGATATGAGAGTACTAGGACAACATTTTTTGTTTTCAAGATCATTTACCTAAAGTTGATAAATTTTTATATAATGAGAAATACTTACTTGATTTTGGTGTAATATCATCGTTGGTCATTCCATGAACAATTTATACTAACCATGGACTTCCTATAGGCCAGTGGTAGGTGATAAAGGCTTGTCACACTTCGGTTGTGGGTTCGATTCCTGCAACCTTGTCCAATGCGGCGGGTTGTCACTCGTCCTGCAGGTTGTCTTTTTTCTAAAACTACACTATTATAACATTCTAGAAATAATATCAAAAAAATGTTCTATCCTAAAACAATACTATCTGATGTCCAAAATAACCCATTCCATTCTTTAGGCTTATACAAAATACTTTTGTCCAATCTCATAGTATAGAGAAAAATATTACTAGAGAGGTCATCTACCAAGCATGTGAATACCATCATTTATCCCTCATATATCATAAGATATATCTTATTGATTTCATTCCAAACATGTGAATATCATACTCTTGTATTCTATTGCAACATGAATTACCATAGAACCTTAGTAAAAACATAAATGAAGTCAAAAGTTAACCCTTTCCACATACCAAAATCCCAAAATTTCTATATACTCAAACCATGATATCACTTTGTCTTTATATCAGTCATTATCTCACTAATACTATCAAACATATTATTTTCTCCTTATCCCATAATTATGTGCATATCATATGCTTTCCAAAAATATTTCAATCACTTTTCATGGTTACCGGTACCATAAAATTATTGAAAAGCACAATAAACCAACACATAAATATACCAATATTCCGTAATACTATAAACGAAATTCCATGACACTATTTTAAAATCCCCTTACATAAACACTTAATCATTCCACCACATCGCTGTCATACTCAACATCACAAATAGTGATCTCATGTAACTTCCCTTTGTCCTTTTCCATAAGAGGTTGCTCACATCGATCATCATTAACCCTTGGATTATGGAATTGATTAGAATAATGCCCCATTTCCTTGCACTTGTATAATTGAAGTGTTAGTGGTACGTTCTCTGTAGTGTTTTCTCTATTCACGTCATAAAAAGATTTTTTCCATTACTTTGTTACTCAGCTGCTCGATGACCATATTTTCCACACATATAAAATTTTCTAGTCCCTTTAAGAAAACATCCACCATGTTGCTTTCCACACTTTGAGCATAAAGAAACATTCATTTTCTTTTCACTATTGTTCTGAGATTTTTCCTTGAACTCAATCTTTCGTTTCATGTCAAAACCATGAGATGGATATGTACCACCAACTTCCAGTTATACCTTGATATCACAATGAATAATTTTTTCATAGCTACTGAAGTCTCTTATAGCTAATTCCCTTAGAAGACTTGGTTTTAAGACACTGAAGAATCAATCAACTTTACTTTCAGGTTGGATGATAATTACAGATTCATACCTTACAATTATTGTAAAATTCACCTCGTATATACCAACAGGTTCATCATCCTTTTTCTTAAGATCAAGAAAATCCTTTTCCATCTTCGTTCGAATAATATAAGGAAAGTACTTATTGAAAAATATGTTCTTGAACTCATCCCATTCCATGGATTCAATTTCATATTGGGGCCTTGTATTCTTAATTAGAGTCCACCATTGGTCTTCTTCACCTTCTAAATGGTAAACAACCAGAATGACTTTTTCATGTTCTGAACAAAAAAGTATGGAAAATATCTTTTCAATGGTACTGATCCTTTGTTTAGAAATAAGTGGATCAGAAGACCCATTGAAAGAAGGTGGACATTGTCTCATGAAGAACTCAATTGAATATTGTTCCCTTCTCTGCTCATTTAGAAGTCCAAAATGATTCATAGCTTGTGTAAGTATACAAATAAGAATTTGAACTCCATCTCTCATTACATTGGTTTGTTCGGGAGGAAAAACATTGAATTTCACCTTACATTAATCAACATGGTTCCTTCGGTTTCCATCCGTCATCCAAAACCCAAAAAGAATAGTGTGAGTGGAAAAAATCATGTTAAAAAACAACATAATAAAGGGGGAGTACCTTAAATATGTAACATCTTAGGTTTAATTCTATGATCATTACCGTAATTCTGGTACTATAACCTATACTTATACTTATCCTTAGGTACATTCCTAGACATAACTTAGAAATATCTCTAGGGATCTCACTAATGTTTTTGCATCCTAGTTTCCAAAGGTTGACTAAACGTTCACTCTGATACCAACTGTAGTGACCCAAAGTTTGACGTACATAGACATTACATTACTTTTAAGGAATAAAAAAAATGAATTCCCAAAAACTGTATTAGTTTACTGTCTTTGGAATCTCGAAACATAATCTTCTAATCATGGTGAAAGATATTCAACATCTCTCATAAAGATCTTGCCCGTTTGTTTTCTTACCTAAAACCATTATTTATATCCTGGGGAAAAGAAAATCTAAAAAGGGTGAGCTCAAATGATCAGTAAGGGTAGACATGGAGAACTTAAAAACAATCCATAAACATTTGAACTTAAAAACATGAACCTAAAACACCAAAATATTGAGTAATGACATAAATCTTGGGAGTACATAAGGCATAGATCATAAAGAAATATTAATCATGATAAATGGAATGGGAATAAAACATGGAATTGTGGAAAACCATTAAGCACATGATATTATTTCCATAGTATCCAAGGAATTTCCTCCAAGACCATCATAGTGGACAAAGCCCACTACTGAACTGGGATTACTTTCCTTTCCAGCACTGTATTACTGAACCGGATTCACTTGTCGTTCCATCCTTGTCCATCTCATGAGATATAAATCTTTACCAAATGCATCATCCGAGGTAAATAAAGAATATGACATTTTCATATTTAATAATATTTTTTAATTAAATATTAATTTTACTTTAAAGGGGATGCTATGTTCGATAGCGTAGCTGATACGCAACAACGAGTTTCCTTGAAATCTTACGTTGCATACTAACAATATAAAATTATTATTTTAAAAGGTAATTAACATCTATCCATTGTAATGGTAGGAATGACTGATATAACTAAAAAAATTATTATATATGTTTTTTAAAAAAATTAACATTTATCCAATAAATTATATAGTCTTAAAATGCGAATAAATCTAATTTTAAGTAAAAATATTCTAATATTCTTTAAAAGGTCGATTAACTGCCTTTTGATGGAGAACCCTTTTAAAATATACTTTTTTCAATTTTATATGTTATATTTGAAAAAATAAAATACTTCTTTATAATTATGACATCAAAATTTACTTTGTTTAAATTTTTGGTATTTTTCCGATAAAGTTCATTTTTTACTGAATAGTGAAAAATGGTGTATTTTAATTCAAACCCTCCTTTTAATCTAATTTATTAATATTATTAGATTATATTTTTAATTGGTTTTAAAGTGTAATTAAAATACATTTTTACCATTTAATCCAATGTTGGTCTTTGGAAATAATTTCACTTTGAAATTGGACATAAACAAGTGTCAATCATTTGATAGATATTGTTTATTAAAAAATGCTATTTATTTTGACAGAGGGAATTAACTATAAAATTAATTAATGAAACTTATATGTTTTGAATTTACTAAAATAGACATCATTTTTGAATTCGGAATATCAAATATAGATTAGGGTGAATTTTTGGTATTTTTCTAAAAAATTTCAATTTTTGATAAATAGTGAAACCACTAAGTGGTAGTTAAAAAACTGATTTTTTTGTTTAAATGAAGTTTTACCAATTCTCTGAATTTAATTTCAAAATATGACATACATGTTTGTCATTAATACGCGAAATTTGGTTTAATGGGATGAATATGGTTTTTGGTGAATAGTAACTTTTGAGTTTTATTAACCGCGATTAGAGGTAATTTGGGTAATTTAAGGTAAAAATAATGTTATAATAATATTATATTACCTTGACACATGTCATAACCTTATTGGATGAGTCATGGAAGACCCAGAAAATCCATTGGTCAATTTGGGGACCCATGGAGCCACTTGGGTTTGATAATGACATTAATACCTTTTTATTAAAAGTAAAAATAAAAATGTCACAAACATTTATTGTTTCACTAAAACAATTTTTACATGGGGTTATTTAAGTTATATTTTAGACTATAAATATTCATTAGAAATATAAATAAATATCCTACATAATGGTAATTTGTTTATAATTTTTAGACATCAAATAAATAAAATTATTTATGACACAATGATGATACAATGTTTACGTCATTAATGAATGATTTAAATAAATAAGAAGATAAAGTTTAAAATAATATACAAAACTTTTCCAATTCTTATTTGATGATTTTATTTCGAACATGGGACACCTTATCTTTGACTTTAAAGATTTTTTGACCTTTAGAAACCGAAATTCATTTTATAATAAAATAATAATTTCAAGCTTTCCAAAAGAGCCCCTCCTCTCCCTTATAAAAAGACCCCACTTCGTACCCATTTATCACACTTCTAAATCACTTTGGATCGTCCAAAATCTACTCCAATAAGGTCCCAATATCCCTCTCTTCATCCTAGAGGCCTTAACTTAGGCATAAAATACTTCAAGAAACCCTTTTGGTTCAAACTAAGGGGAGTTACCTGATTTAAGGGTAATGTATTCTCTTATTTTCTTTTGTTTAATTTTGCTTCTCCAATCCTCTAAACTCTTTTTATTCCTTTATTTTATAAAACAACAGTATATTAAATATACTAGGATGTTTTTATGATAAGGAGTTGAGCTACACTTACAAAAAACTCCTTCTAATGGGTGAAGAACATACTATTTCTGTGGACGGTGAACTACTGCCTCATGAAATGATGATTGTTCAATTATCTCTCACCGCCTCTCGTGGTGGCCATTAATATGTCACTGTACTTATATATGATATATATTATGTTTATGTTTTCCTTATTCCTCTTTATTTTTCTTTTATTCCATACCTTTATGGTTTCCATAATGGGTAAACGCGATAATTTCATTTTAGGAAGTGCGGACAACCGCCCCCTCAAAGTGATGGGAATCATTAATGCCATATGTGGGATGTATAAAAGATGTAGTTAATGATATTATATATGATATTATACTGGAATTATAAAATAACTTTATATCATAATTTTTTCATTCCATTAAATTCGAAATAGAAATGAAAGTAGCATTCATGCGTACGTACAACTTACCGTCTCCATGAGCGGTGCATTTCATTTCTTACCTTAAAATGTTATGTACTGGTATAAATAAATATATATACTGGATATTTATGATATATGTGATATCTAAATCATTAATATCATTCTATAGATAATTTATATTTTACTACATGAGAAACTTGTAAATATAAGAAGTTCACTTTTGACTCCAGTACCAAATATCGACAAAACGACCGTTATTAACATAAATGATTACATAATGTTTATAACATGGTAATACGTGATATAAAAGAAATAAAAAACTTGAAAAATGTCCTTAAGAAATCATAAATTAACTTAAGTTTGTCATTCGAGAAGAACAAGGAACATACGAGCGAGTCAAGTCGGACACGTGGTAAGGGGTTTCTTATCTTGCTTTTAATTACGTGAGATTTCCATTGTTCGACACTTATTTATGGAATGTGGGGTATTGTGTAATAACATTTGATATATATTATCACTATTATATTTCTATTCATGGTATTCTGTAATTAATTTGGTGGTTATTAAATTTTGGTCATATGACTTGATTGATTACAATGAGGTAAGTGGTTTTCATCTCACTTTTATTCCCGTGAGATTCATGCTATATTTGTCACTATCTCCTTTGAGTGGTGTATGTAATTCCCATGATTATACTCTTTGTGTAATATAATTTAATTTATGGGTATTTACATCAACATTTAATGGCCCTTATTTCATAGGGAGTACGTTTTGAAAGTTACCCAAATCGGCAAGGGAACCTTTCACCCTCCTCTTTTTAAAAAAGACTTCTATTGTTATTTCTTTTAATTAACATCTTCTTATGTTGGGATATGTTCATCTATTTACTTTTTTCTTTATGTTTTATGTCCAAGTGATGAGATACCCTTTTTATCTCTCATCAACTCATTTTCTAAATTTTAATGTGACGTCGTTAGGCTGTCGAATTTCTGTAAGGGAACTTGTCAACCCAATTTCAATTCTTTGGGTTAAACCTCTACTTATTGATTATCTAATGATAAGAATATGTGTGAATGACCTGTGATTTTTTACACTTAATATCCACTTATATTGGGTGTATTTATGTTTTTCACACATAATTATCTCATTGATTTATCATTAATCTAAGGATACCGTCCTTGTAAGGGACTTCGTCTCAATCTCCTTTCATTGAGGAATATTTTTTTTAATACAAGACTTTCTTTTATACGCTGTATAAACACCGTTGAAATTTAATTTCATTCAAAGGGAATGTTTTTCGACGAAGAATTTTACTAAATGACAAAATGAAATGTTTCTTTTAATGTACGCGGTGACAACGACCTTTCCACCGCCGCGAGTATTACTTGATCTTTGGCTTCCATAACAAGAAGTAATGTTTTTAAAAGGAAAACTAAAAAACATGTACTCTATTATATATTTTGGTATTGAAATTTTTTTTGATAATGGATTTTTTATGTCAATATATTTAAGTGATATATTTTGATTGAAACTTGGAAATGTTTTCTTTCTTTTATATTTGTTGTATGTGTTATGATTTTATAATGGTACTTGGACATTTGACGGGTGGTTTTGTGATAAAACAAATGAAGGATTGTGCCTTGATAAACCAGGAATGGTGGTTACATTATAACCTCCAATGCATTTGGTAAGGAAGTCGGCCATATGGATATTCCATTTAGTGACATGTGTGGAAGTCGACCATATGGTTATTTCATTTAAGTATGTTTATGTCCCAAGTTACCTTTATATGTTATGTGTTCTTTATATGGGTTTTATGGTAATATTTTTGGTTACGAAAGGGTAAGTAATGATATTTTATTCACTGAAGAGTATTTACTACTTCATAAAGGTGAAAAGTTTCACTTATGATAATGTATTCATGATTTACTTATTGTTTTGTAAAACTAACAGTTTCCTTCTTTATGTATATCTTACATAGCTTTTTATGCTCATCCCAGGTTTTTAAATGTTTTCCACAGGACTTAATGATGAAAATGGTCAAGGATGATATCAAGGAAAGACCTGCTCTCTAAAACATGGAACTAGACATGTTTCTTTTTGAGAGTATTTATTTTATGAAAAAAATGGGAATTGAGTAGAAGTGTCTACTTTGTAAGCTTTTGAGATGTAATAGTTATGTCCTAATTCTCTAAAACTCTAAAACTGAAAAGATCCTCAATGTGAATTATTCATTTAATTCAAGATTATGTAATGTTTTAAGGATGGGTCCTTATAGTTGGTATCAATGGTCGGTTTAGATAACTTTAGAGGTTAGGGTATTCTTTAATAATAAGTGAGATTACCATAATGGTTAGGATTTCATAAAGTGTTATAGTTTCTAGATAATGTTAATGAGTTTAAGATAACATGAATAATTATATCTTAGTATTTACCCACCTCATAAGATATTATATGATTATTTTACTGATATACTAAGATTGACCTTTCGGTTTTATTAAATGGCTTGATCTAGTAGGCACCAAAGTAACAGTGGATGTGGAGAAAACTGTGACGGTTTTTTGAATGAGAAACTGAATGATATGGGAGCTGGAATGAGAATTATTGTGGTTATTCTTAGCCAACTATCTGGAGTCATGATTGACCACATAAACCTTAGTGATTTTTATAAGGCATCATATATGCTAGAAACAAATCCCTACGGTTCAGGTAATAATCATAAAGTTAAGTGTGTTAAAAAACCTATGTGCCAAAGATGTGGAATGAAACACCTAAGAAAATGTTTCAAAGGGACAAAAATATGCTATAGATGTGGAAATGAAGGTCATAAATCCAGAACCTACCATGGAAAAAGGAAGAATCCAATTGACTCTATGAAAGGGAATGATGTTCTTTCTGAGGGATCAATTGAATGTTTTAAATGTGGTGTGCATGGTCATTATGAAAACACATGTCCTAAGAAGATGTTTCGGGAATGGGATCACCAAGATCGTACAAATATTTTTTTACCAGTACCTAATGCCATTCCGATTGAGGATGAAAAAATTGACAATGACCAATGAAAGGTATGGATTATTTCTTAATATATGTTTTCCTATTATTTAATCATAGGATATAATTCATGATTGTTTTCTGTAGGAAAGAATTATTTCCGTATAATTTAGAAAATAATGGTTAAGGGATCATGAAGAATGTTGAATGAGTAAGAAGTCAAAATATAAAGGATTTAAGAGTTATGATATATTTTAGGATAGGGAAATGCTTAAAAGTATTAAGGTAATTTTGATGTTGGGATTACATTAGAATACTTTTAATGGTATGTGTAACCTTGAAGTTTGATATATGAAAACTTTATTCCTGGAATACTTATCTTTTATTTTGTGGATATAGTTATAAAGAACCATTAGGGATTATATGATCCTTGAATTTGAGGCAATTACAGGTTAATACATTTTGGGATGCAAAATGAAAGTTATTAGATAACCTTAATGGTTAAAATATGTTATGGTTATTTTTTTGATTAATTTATATCTTTTTGGGGAATGTTATAAAATTATATAGTTTTTTTAAAAAGGGACAACACGCAGACTGTTTGACAACCCTTCACGTCGGACGAAGCAGTGGGAATCGAACCCACAACCAAAGTGTGACTGGTATTTATCACCTACCACTGGAATATGTGAAGTCCCTGGTTAGTTTGACTAATTCTATTTAGTTCAATGATTTTATGAATCAAGATAAAGTTTATTTTGGGTTATCTAGGTAAATGATTAAACTATCAGAGAGGATATGTGAATAGGTTAATTACTTTTAAATAGGTGACTTTAAGAGTAACTGTTGCTATTTGGTGATAAATGTTAAGATTTATCTTGGAAGACTATGTGATTTAATCATTCGGATATTTGGGTTTCTATCTTAGTTTGGATTACTTTGAAGAATTTTATGGACAACTTTTTATTGAATGGTATTTTATAAACTTTGGTTTTTGTTGGAATTTTTTTGGAGATTAAGATTAGTATTTATTTTTATAAAGGATTATCCTTTTTGGGGATTATCTGATCCAGTACTAACCATTTTGGTTTTGGTTATGGTCTTAAGATATGGGAAATATATAGTTCATCTATTTTGGATTATGAGATTCTCTCAAAGTTGATTATAGCGCTCTTAATGTGAACAAGTCATCTTTAATACTCATCGTTTGGAGAAAATATGAGTTTGTGTTAGAAATCATGTAAAAGTTGAAAGTCTATATGACAAGTAAGTATGTTTCCTTATGTTTTAGTTAAGACCATACATAAATTCTTCAATGAAAAGTAACTTAAAACAAAAACTTTGTCTGTTAACTTTTCATACCAGGGAATCAAATTCTGTTTAACCCGTCACAAGTCTGTGATTTTCTGGTGGTTAACTTTCTCCTAAACAAGTTTTCTATCATCCTCCATTAGAACATGAGGGGTTTTTTCTCCTCCATATCCATTTTTTCATGGAATCCCAGTATCTTTTGTCTTGGGTGACCTTTGTACTTCTATTTCTCTCTTTTAAATTTATATTTTTATTGACTCTTTTTCTGACGTGGGGCTTTCAATTATGTTTCTGAGCCCAATTTTAATATTGTGAGGATGCAATTCCCAAAAAGCGGGGAAGGATGTAACATCACAGGTAAATAAAGAATATTACATTTTCATATTTAATAATTTTTTTAATTAAATATTAATTTTACTTTAAAAGAGACGCTATGTTCGATAGCATACCTGATACGCTGCAACGAGTTTCATGGAAATGTTACATTGCACACTAACAATATAATATTATTATTTTAAATGGTAGTTAATGCCTAGCCGATGTAATGGCGGGAATGAACATAAGTAACTAAAAAAATTATTATATATGTTTGTTAAATATTTTTACATTTATCTAATAAATGATAGAGGCCGAAAATGCGAAAGAATCCAATTTCATGCATAAATATTCTAATATTCTTTAAAAGGTTGATTAACCGCCTTTTGATGGCAAACCCTTTTTAAATATAATTTTTCTCACTTTTATATGTTACATTTTAAAAAATAAAATCCTTCTTTAGAATCAAGACATCAAAATTTACATTGTGTAAATTTTTGGTATTTTTCCGATAAAGTTCATATTTAGTGAATAGTGAAAAATGCGGTATTTTAATTCAAAACCACCTTTTAATCTAATTTATTCATACGATTAGATTATATTTTTAATTTGTTTTAAAGTGTAATTAAAATATATTTTTACCATCTAATCCAATTTCGGTCATTGGAATTAATTTCACTTTGAAATTGAACATAAACAAGTGCCAATCTTTTGATAGATATTGTTTCTTAAAAACACGCTATTTATTTTGACAGTAGGAATTAACTATAAAATTAATTAATGATCCTTCTATGTTTTGAATTTAGTAAAATAGTCATCATTTTTGAATTCTTAATATCAAATATATCTTAGGGTGAGTTTTTGGTATTTTTCTGAAAAACATCAATTTTTGCTGAATAGTGAAACCACTAAGTGGTGGTTAAAAAACTAATTTTTCGTTTAAATGAAATTTTACCGCTTATGTGAATTGAATTTCAAAAATACTACATTCATGGTTGTCATTAGTAAATAATATTTGGTTCAATGGGATGAAAATAATTTTTCGTGAATAGTAACTTTTGAGTTTTATTAATCACGATTAGAGGTAATTAAAGTAATTTAATGTAAAAATAATGTTATGATTATATGAAATTACCTTGAAACATGACCTAACCTTATTGGATGAGTCATGGCCAACCAAGGAAATCCATGGGTGAATTTGGGGACCCCATGGAGCCACTTGGGTATGATAATGACATCAACACCTTTTTATTTAAATTAAATATAAAAATGTCACAAGCATTTATTGTTTTACTAAAAAAATTACATGGGGTTATAAAAGTTTTCATTTCTACTATAATGATTCATTATAAATACAAAACGATTTCGTACATCATGATAATTTTTTTATAATTTTTAGACATCAAATAAATAATATTATTTACGACACAATGATGATATAATGTTTACGTCATTAATGAATGATTTAAATAAATAAGAAGATAAAGTTTAAAATAATATATAAAACTTTTAAAATTCTTATTGGATGATTTTATTTCTAACATGGGACTACATATCTTCAACTTTAATTATTTTTGGTCTTTTGAAACCGAAAGCCATTTTATAATAAAATAATAATTTGAAGCTTTCCAAAAGATCCCCTCCTCTCTCTTATAAAAAGACCTCACTTCCTACCCATTTCTCACACTTCTCAATCCATTTGGATCATAGAAACTATACTAAAATAATCTCCCAATATCCCTCTCTTCATCCTAGAAGCCTTACCTTATCCAGAAAGCACTTCATGAAACCCTTTTGGTTCAAACCAAGGGGAGTTACCCGATTTAAAGGTAATGTATTCTCTTATGTTCTTTTGTTTTATTTTGCTGCTCCAAACCCATAAAATATTATTATTTCTTTATTTTGTAACAAAACCAGTATCTAAAATATACTAGTATCTTTTTATGAGAAGGATTCAAGCTACAGTCACACAAACCTCCATCTAATAGGTGAAGAAAATACTGTTTCTATGGACGGCGAACTACGACCTCACAAAACGATGATTGTTCAATTATCTCCTACCACCTCTCATGGTGGCCATTAAGATGTCACTGTATTTATATATGATATATATTATGATTATTTTTTCCTTATTCCTCTTTATTTTTATTTATTCCACACCTTTTTTGTTTCTATAATGGGTAAACACGATAATTTTATTTTAGGAAATGCGGACTACTGCCCCCTCAAAGTGATTTGAATCGTTAATGCCATATGTGGGATGTATAAAGGATGGAGTTAATGATATTATATATTATATTATACTGTATTATAATATATCTTTATATCATAATGTTTTAATTCCATTAAATGCGAAATAGAAATGAAAGTAGCGTTCATGCGTACGTACGAATTACCATCTCCATGAACGGTGCATTTCATTTCATACCTTAAAATGTTATGTACTAGTATAAATACATATATATACTGGATATATATGATATATTATATATTTAAATCATGAATATCATTCTAGAGATAATTTATATTTTACTACATTAACAAATTGTAAATATAAAAAGTTCACTTTTGACTCAAGTACCAAATATCGACAAAACGACCGTTATTAACTTAAATGATTACATATTGTTTATAACATGGTAATATGTGATATAAAAGAAAAAATAAAATTGAAAAAGTTTCTTAATCAATCATAAATTAACTTAAGTTTATCATCCAGGAAGAACAAGGAACATACGAGCGAGTCAAGTCGGACACATGGTAAGGGGTTTCTTATCTCGCTTTTAGTTACATGGGATTTCCATTGTTCGCCACATATTTATAAAATATGGTGTATTGTGTACATACATTTGATATATATTATCATGATTCTATTTTTATTCATGGTATTCTATAATTCATCTGGTGTTCATTATGTTTTGGTCATATGACTCGATTGATTACAAAGAGGTAAGGGGTTTTCATCTCACTTTTATTCCCGTGAGATTAATGCTATATTTTCCACTATCTCCATTGAGGGGTGAATTTAATTACCATGATTCTAATATTTTTGTAATATACTTTCATTTATGGTTATTTACATCAACATTGTATGGTCCTTGTAATGACACGTGTTTTGAACTAGGTTAAAAAGTTGGGGGAAATTGAACGTTTTCAATTAATGAACTGGTTGTTATTAGAAACATTCTTTGGAATGAGATTTCTAATGTTTGAACTCGTCTTTATAATGTTTTTTGACATGGTTGAATTCTCGTTAAGTGTCCTGAGTGGATCGAGGTGTTCCGGGAGTGTCAGACCCGAAGAGAGTTGGTTTTTAAAGAGCAGTAGAAGGCGCACGGTTGGCGTACAGTTTCCCAAATCGTGCGGCCCAAACCGTGTGGCCTAAAATAGGGAGGCAGAGAGGTCCACACGAATTTCAAACAGTTTCCCCAAACCGTGCGTCCAACCCGTGTGTGGTGCCCTAGGGTGTCCTATGGGGTGTCGCACGGTTTGTGCACGGTTTGGAAAACCGTGCGGGAGAAACCGTACGCCGCACCATGTTTGGGTTTTTGGGATATTTTGAATGGTTTTAAAATTAAAGGAAAAGAAAATAAATAACTAAACTAAATCTCTCCCTCACCACTCTCTCGACGGAACACCATGGCGCACCCCCTCCTCTCCCCTTAGGCATCTGCGCGACCCCCCCCCCTCCCCGGAGCCTCCTCCTTCCTCCGATTTCTCCTAGTTTTCAGAAATTTCTTCCTCCAAATCTCCATGGTGAGTCTCTCTGATGTGATTAATATTTTTATGACTTATTATATTCCCCCTTTACTTATTTTATATGAAATGTTCATAATTTGTGTGAAATATTAATGTTTTAATATTAAGTATAATTTTTGAGCATTTTTAGAAGTAGTCCAATTGAGTCATTTTAATGTTTTAATAATACCTATCACTATAATGATCCCAATTTTGTGGTTATTTTTTTTAGTATTCTCCTTTAAATATATAACATTTCATTAGAAGGTACCATGGGCCAATTCTTCCATTTGAAGGGTCATATGGTCCTCACAAACAAGACCAATAAATCTGTGAACAAACTGGACCATCCTTGAAGATTGATTTACTGGGATCAATCCAGAATTCCAAAAACATTAACTCTACACAATAATTTGGGGGACACTAAATTTCATCTTTTATAAAAATTTCAAGGCCCAAATCCAAGTACAATGGGCCCAAATGAAGCTTTGAAGTCCAGCCCACCATTCTGGGCGAGAATTAAAAACAGTATAGTATTCATGACATATCTCATGATGTAAGCATCACATCTAGATACGATTTTTCATTGTGAAAGAGGATATATAGGTGGCCGACGATGTTGAAGAACCCATTCGGATTTGAAGGCATCATCATATTCAAAAACCCTTTCACATTCTGGAATTCAAAAAGACTGGATTGAAATGGACAGTTTTACTTTGTTTAATCAACCAGACATAACACTTGATCCTTAAGTCCAAATGACTCACAATTTTGAGAGTAGTCTTCCAACGTTATTATCTACAACTTTTAAGAAGGAGAGTTCTTGAGATTCGGCTGTCATGATGTCCATATCTGTGATCCAAGTGGAGGGGTATTGCTGGAATGTAAACAGTCCACTCCTTGGGCTATAAATACTCTCCCCTTCTCTCCTTGAAAGGGGTTGGCATTTCAGAAGAGAGGAGAACATATTGGCATGACCAGGGACTTTCCAAAGGCTTGTGAGGATCCTCCATAATCATGTTTTCACTTGATAGACCTTTCCTCCTCTCTTTGTTTTCACTTAATTTCGTGTTCTTCATTTTTGTAATTTTCTAAGTCTCTTTCTTTGTAATTCTGTTTTAATGCAAGTTACTTATTCAATATCTCTTATTATCATCCACCTTTTGTAGTTTAATATTTATGTTCTTAAAATAGTTTAAATACAGTACAATACCCTTACATTCTTTAGCTTACTCATTCAATCTAATGTTCATTTTTAATTATCATCATTGTTTGTTTGTGTGTCGACGTACCACTATTTTCTTATCTCTTTATTTTTCTTCTATTATTAATTTATAATCATAATCATTATAACTAGATTATTAAACACCCAAATTGATGAGTAAATCTCTCATTGGGGTGAGTTATAATTTAGGTATGTTATGTTATTGAGAGCTTCTGCTCGATGAATATTCTTGGAATTAACATTGTGTATGTTGGACTTAACATGTCATGAATTAATGACTTGTTTTGTTTAACATGTGGTTTCCATGGATTATTGGAACCATAAATACACCACCATAAATAAGATCTGATTTAGATTATAACCTTAAGTTATGTTAAGTCTTGGTTTAAAGCCTTAACACTTATTAATTCTAATCAACATCATCTTGTGACATGGGTGTTAATTTAAATGCAATATAAAGCAAAGCTCAAGGATATCACAAGCTTAACTAACCTAATGATGAACTCACCCCAATCATTATAAATTTGTTAAATCAATCATAATAAATTATTCATTTCAATTAAGCTCTGCAAACAAACCCCCCCCCCCAATCAAAATACAATTAACTAAAAACAATAGACTATTACGAAGTACCATCGCCGAGGATTCGACCCGAGTGCTGCTATACACATTAGTAGAGCACCGGAACCTTGACAGGTCGATAGGCGAAAATCGGACATGCGTTTTGAATGGATCCATTACCGGGGATGGTGATTTAATTATTCATTAGTTTCTGGTTATTGTCAAAAAAAATTAAAAAAAAAATGAAAAAAAATCACAAAGGAAAACCCGTCTTCTCATAAAAATCATAAACTGAAAAAATACAAAGAAAACCCCGTCTTCCTCTTTCTTCCAAAATCTCTCTGAATGCCCCGTAGCCTTCCATACAATCCCTTGGATTTTTTTGACCCTGAAATTGAGCAAGCACTTCGCCAACTTAGGAGGAACATAAGAGATACTCAAATAATTCAAGAACCAGTCCTCATACAACCAGTTGAAATTAAAATGGCCAATCCTAGGGAACAAACCCTAAAAGAAATCACTGCCCCTGATATGAATTACCAACATCTTGGTATTCAATATCCAAACATAGAAGCTGAATTTGAACTCAAATCGGGTTTGATTCATCTTCTCCCTCATTTTCACGGGATAGTCGGTGAGGATCCACATCTTCACCTTAAAGAGTTCCAAGTAGTATGCTCTACTATGAAGCCTCAAGGGGTTTCTGAAGAAAAAAATCAAACTCCGAGCATTACCTTTTTCCCTAGCAGACACTAATAAGTCATGGCTCTACTACCTACCTCCTGGTTCTATAACCACATGGAATGACATGAAGCGGCTTTTCTTAGATAAATTGTTTCCTGCTTCTCGTACTGCGTCTATCCGAAAGGAACTAAGTGGTATACGTCAATTCCCAAGTGAATCACTCCATGAGTACTGGGAGAGGTTCAAAAATATTGTGGCAACCATCCCACATCATCAAATCCCTGACCAAATCTTGATCCAATACTTCTCTGAGGGGTTATTGGCTATGGAGAGAACTCTCATAGATGCCGCAAGTGGCGGTGCTCTTGTTGATAAAACTCCTGCAGCTGCAAGAGATCTCATAAGTAGCATGGCTGCAAACACACAACAATTCCATACTCGAGCACATGATCAATTCAAACAAGCCCAAGATAATCAATCAATTGAGCCGAAAAAAATGACCGAGTCGATGAGTGAACTTACAAGTCTTGTGCGACAGCTAGCTGTGGCCACCAAATCCCCAACCTCGTCTTCGCCACAATCAATGTTTCCTGGACCTGTCAAAAACTGTGGAATCTGCAACTCTCCATCTCATCCAACTGACACTTTTCCACAACTTCAAGAGGATCAATCCAATTGATCTGGACCAATGGAGCTCAATGCAGCATATGCTCAACGGAACACCAATCCTCAACTATCAGATCATTTTGTTAGAAACTTCAACCAACCTCACTCTAAGACCTTATCTTCTTCCTATAACAAAGGCCTTAGGTATGGTAATCCCATATCTCATCCCCCTCAATTCCCTCATCAAAACCCAAACCAGTTTCATCTTCTTCCTATAACCAAGGCCTTTGGTATGGTAATCCCATATCTCATCCCCCTCAATTCCCTCATCAAAACCCAAACCGGTTTCAATATGGTCAAGGTGTTGGTAACTTCCATCAACCTTATCCTTTTTTTCCTCAACCTCAAAGGAACAATCCTCCTCCTGGATTCCATCATCCTAGTGAGCCTTCCCAATTCCAAAACAAATACAATCTATTTCCCAAGAACCAAAATCATGACAATCCCAATCCAAGAGCCTCTTATTCCAAGCAAAAATGGGAAAGTACAGTGGAAGATCTTGCCTCCTTCACCAGTTCTAGCCTTAAAAACATTGAAAATCAAATAGGTCAACTTGCATCCCACCTGATCCAGCAACAACAATCAAATTCTTCCCAACTCCCAGCTCAACCATTATCCAACCCCAAGGGTAATGTAAGTGCAGTTGCACTTAGATCAGGAAAGCAACTTGCCATGCCTCAAGATAAATCCTCAAAACCTCCTTTTAATTTTGACCGAGAAAACGAAAAGAAAAAGAAACTTGAAAAGGAACCTGAAACCATTCCCTCACCTCCTTCCATTCCACTTAGGAATCCAATTCCTTTTCCTCGAGCCATTTCTAAACCAAGGAAGTCCTTTGAACCTGATTCTGAAATGCTCGACATGTTTAGACGTGTTGAAGTCAACATTACCCTCTTAGATGCCATAAAAAAATTCCCAAGTATGCCAAGTTTCTTAAGGAATTGTGCACCCACAAGAGGCAACTTAGGACCTTTGAAAACGTTTCCACCCAGCAGTCTATTCCGATAAAGTGCAAAGATCCAGGGACCTTTATAGTCCCATGCCAAATTGGAAGTTCCAACTTTGATGATGCACTCATAGACCTAGGATCCTCAATTAATGTCATGCCCAAATCCATATTCTCCAACCTTGGTCTAGGTCCCTTGCACCCAACGGGTGTTTTCATTCAGTTAGCCAATCGAAGCACAGCCAATCCTGAGGGAATAATTGAGGATGTCCTTGTCCGAGTGAATGATCTTACCTTCCCTGCTGATTTCTATGTCCTTGACATGGAAGGTGAGACGAAATCTTCTCGATCTCCCCTAATTCTAGGAAGACCATTCCTCATGACTGTGAGAACCAAGATTGATGTCCATTCAGGCATCCTAACCATGGAATTTGGTGACCAACTGGTCAAGTTCAACATTTTCCAAGCCATGCGATACCCATCTGAGGATCACTCTGCATTCTCAATCCATGCTTCTGAGAACACTTCTAAGAGTCAGTTGAACCCCAATCCACCATGTTATTCATGTTCTAATGATAAAGGATATTGTGAAATTTGCACCATGATTAACAAAGTCATAAATGGTGAAGTTGATGTGGACCTCTCATTCATAGACTCCATCAATCTAGAGGAACTTGAAAACTCTCTTGAATTACACATCAATTCTGATCTCTACTGCTCCACCTTGGACAGTATTAAGGAAAATGAACCTGAAGCAATTGAAGTACCTTCTTCCATTCCAGAGTTGTCGAGCCCAAAAGTAAAAGATGAGACTGATCTGAAACCTCTTCATGCACACCTGAAATATGCATTCCTCTTCCATGATCACTCATATCCTATCATTATCTCTGCCACCCTTATTGAAGCCGAGGAGTCCAAACTTGTTCAAGTGTTAGAGGAAAACAAAAAAGCCTTAGGTTAGACCCTATATGACATACCAGGAATCAAACCTGCCCTTTTCATGCATCACATCCAACTGGAGGAGACATCCAAACTATTTAGACAACCCCAATGAAGACTCAATCCACTCATACTTGAGGTAGTTAGGGAAGAGATCACCAATCTTCTTCAAGCTGGTATTATCTACCCAATTTCTGATAGTGAATGGGTTATTCCAATTCAATTTGTACCTAAGAAGGGTGGGATAACTATTGTCAGAAATGAGCATGGGGAGGTAGTCACAACTCGAGTGAAGAACAAATGGCAGGTATGCATCGATTATCGAAAATTGAATGCTAAAACCCGAAAAGATCACTACCCTCTTCCATTCCTTGATCAAATGCTAGAAATATTAGCCGGAAAGTCACACTATTTCTTTATTGATGGACACACCGGCTATTTTCAAATCCCAATCTCACCTCAGGACCAAGAAAAGACTACTTTCACATGCCCCTTTGGAACATATACATATAGAAGAATGCCTTTTGGACTTTGCAATGCTCCTGCAACATTCCAGAGGTGTATGATGAGTATCTTTTCAGAATTCATTGAACACTGCATGGAAGTCTTCATAGATGACCTCACCATTTATGGTTAGTCGTTTTAATCTTGTTTTCATTCACTCTCTCTAGTCCTTAAAAAGTGTGTCAAGTGTAACCTTGTGTTAAATTTTGAAAAATGTCACTTCATGGTTGCAAATGGGATTGTTCTAGGGAACATAGTTTCAAAAGATGGTATTGAAGTCGATCCTACCAAAATTGAAGTGATCCAATCACTTCCTCCACCCACTTCTATTCGAGACATCCGTTCATTCCTCGATCATGCCGGTTTCTATCAGAGATTCATCTATAACTTAAGTAGGATTTCCCTCCCACTCACTCGGTTGCTCCAAAATGATGTCACCTTCCATTTTGATGAGGTTTGAAAGAGAGGCTTCATTGAACTCAAAACTGCTCTTACATCTGCCCCGATAATCCAACCCCTTGATTGGTCCTTACCCTTTGAGTTAATGTGTGATGCTTCTGATAGAGCTGTTGGCGCTTTTCTTGATCAAAGAAGAGAAAAGATTCCTCATGTCATCTATTATGCCTCAAAAACATTGGATGAAACTCAATCTCACTACACTGTGACTGGAAAGGAACTTCTAGAAGTGGTTTTTGCCTTAGATAAATTACGGTCCTATCTCTTATGTGCCAAAATCATCCTCTTCACAGACCATTCTGCTATTGAGTTCTTACTCAAGAAAAGTGATTCCAAACCGAGGCTAATAATATGGATCCTAATTATCCAAGAGTTTGACCTTGAAATCAAAGATAGACCTAGAAAAGAAAACCCTATGGCTGATCACTTGAGTAGAATTTCTAATTCTTCTCATTCGGAAATCATCAATCCTGAATTACCTACTGTGAACCTTTCATCTATCACTCCAAAAATACCATGGTATGCCCCAATTGTAAATTACTTGGTTTCTGGTGTTTTTCCTGAAATTTTTTCAAAAGAACAAAAAATGAAGTTGAAAAGTGATTCAAAATACTATTTTTGAGAAGAAAATAAACTTTGGAAAACTGGGGCAGACATGGTAATTAGGATATGTGTTGATAAAAATGAGCATTCTTCCATCTTAGAATTCTATCACTCACTTCCTGGAGGTGGCCACTCTGGACCACAAAGGACCTCCCGAAAGGTCCTAGACTCTGGATTCTTATAGCCTTCACTCTTCAAGGACTCACATGAGTTTTGTCAATCATGTCCCACTTTCCAAAAGTTTGGCACAATTTCAAAGAGAAATAAAACGCCTCAAATGCCTTTAATATTTTGTGAAATATTTGATGTTTGGGGAATCGATTTCATGGGACCATTTTCCCTTCCAATAGAATCTCATACATTCTACTTGCGGTCGATTATGTTTCAAGGTGGGTTGAGGCCAAACCCACTAGGAAGGATGATGCTCATACTATTGGTGTGTTCCTAAAGACCCACATCTTCCAAAGATTTGGCACACCACGTGCCTTGATTAGTGACTTAGGAACCCATTTTTGTAATAGAACCATAGAAGCTCTTCTGAAAAAGAATGGGGTTGTACATAAAACTTCAACTGCATATCACCCCCAAAAAAATGGTATGACTGAAATTTCTAATAGAGAAGTGAAAAGAGTTCTAGAGAGAATTGTAAAACCCACCAGAAAAGACTGGCCTGAGAGACTTGGTGAAGCCCTTTGGGATTATTGAACTGCCTATAAAACACCCATTGGGATGTATCCTTTGAGGCTAGTTTTTGGTAAAGAGTGCCACTTACCAGTTGAAATCCAAGATAAGTATTTTTGGGCTGTGATAACCTTTAATTTTGATTGTGAAAAATCTGGTGAAGAAAGACTGTTGCAATTGGCTGAACTGGAGGAGCTTCGACTTGAATCCTATGAGAATTACAATCTATACAAAGAGAAGGCTAAGGTACTCCATGACAGACACATCCTGAGAAAGGTATTTCATGAAGCTGAAAAGGTGATTCTCTTCAATTCTCGATTTCGTCTTCATCCAGGTAATCTTAATTCTTGTTGGGAAGGTCCTTTTGTTATTACTAACGTTTACCCATTTGGTGCAGTGCAAGTCCAAGACCCCTCTTCCAAAAGGACATTCACGGTTAATGGACATCGGTTAAAGAATCACCATGAGAGGAAATTCAGTCCTGGAACAACATCAACTTCCACTGTCTCCCCACATTCTCTAGCTGACCTACCACTAGATGGAGAAGGCGACCCACCAAATCCAAACCAGGGGCCACCTCTTTCCCTTTAACTCTCTCTATCTTTTCCTCTCTATACCTATTTCTTCCTCTTCCTCTCTCTTTCAATTTTTTTTTTCCATTTTCTATATCGAAACCTTTATTTTTCACATTCTCTTTTGTATGGGTGTATCTTTACAAAATTAAAAACCTAAAAAACCAAAAAAAAACCCAAAAAATCACCTAAAAATACAAAAAAAATTATAAGTCATGCTTACTCACCATCGAGTTTTGAAATTTTATACAACCATTTTGGGGAGTTAACAGACATGTTTTCATCTCAAAAATTTTGTATTTTCATTATGACTTTGGATAAAGAATTTTGTGTCAAAACCAACACATTTTAAATGCTCAATTTTTGATTTGGAAAATTATTTTTCCCCAACCGTGAGAATAAACATTTGCTTTCATGCCAAGGACACCTATGGCCATATTTTCAAAATGTGTGTTTTCACCCCCATTTGTGAGTATTGAGTTTTTGGACCTTCGAGCTGAATTTCCTACCTTAGTGTGTATTAATATGATAGAGGCATTTTCTGAACCACATGAAAATCACAATAGCCAAATAGCCTCCCATTTCCCTTACATTAATCCGCCTTTTGAAAGCACCTTTGAGCCTATGAAAAACTTTTCTTTGATAGCCACATTACAAGCCTAATACCTTATCCCACCCAATATCAACATGGATTTTCATTGCATAAGTTTTTGAAATTTAAGTGTGGGGGGGGAATGGATTTCATTTTTGGGTATCATTTCCTTACTTTCTAGTGTGTTATCATATTATTGAGGGAAAGCATCTATTTTAGTGTGGGGGGAGGTTGTCATTCAATGGGATTTGGGAATTTATTGTACAAATGATATTGAAAAGTGTTCAAAAAATTAATTCAAAAAAAATAATCAAAATTCAAAAAAAATGAAAAAAAAAATGAAAAAATGGGTTGTGTCTTAGGTAGGTCAAAAATCACTCTTCCTCAACCTTTGATCTTGTTATAACTATTAAAATTAGTGTTGTGAGGAGATCAAACATGGGTTGGGATATGAGTGTGAGATCTCTCTCAATGTCAACTTTCGAAAAAACAAAGAAAAAAAAGATAAAAAAAGAACACTTGCATTATATTATTATATCATTGGGAGAAGTTTGGTGATTTGTAAATATTTCATCTTCTCATCGCCTTCATATTTTCTTTATCTACTGTGTCTTTCTTCACACAATCATTCCCTTGTAAATATGTGTTTTCATTTCCTTGAATGCTTTATTTCAAAAAAATGTGCATTGTTTTTCTATGTTGGTATTTTAACCCTCTTATTCTCTCTCTTGGACATTATATTCCTACCGTCCCATAGCCACAGAAAAACCCCTTCAAAAGACCTCTTGATTTTTGAGCACTTTGGATAGGGAGTGGAAGCTGAGAGCTCTTACAAACTCTATGATTGTCACTTTTGGTTGGTGAAAGAGTGAACCTCCACAAATGAATTTTATCATCTTGAGAGGTGTTAGTTTTGAGTGTCCACATTTTTCAATTCTAAATTTGAGCATGAAAAAATGAATTAGTTTTGGAACATTGTTTCTGTAACAACTTGTGGTGGAATTCAAAATGGATGCGTGAAATAGTCTAAACCTCCCCTGATTGGAGAAAACAAAATTTTAATATCTGTTGGTGAATAAAAATGATTTTGTCATGTTTTTATATTTGTTTCACATGAGGACATGCACAAAACTAAGTGTGGGGGAGTTAATTTTATTAATATTTTCATGACTTATTATATTCTCCCTTTACGGATTTTATATGAAATGTGCATAATTTGTGTGAAATATTAATGTTTTAATATTAAGTATAATTTTTGAGCATTTTTAAAAGTAGTCCAATTGAGTCAGTTTAATGTTGTAATAATAACTATCACTATAATGATACAAATTGTGTGGTTCTTGTTTTGTAGGATTATAATTTCAATATACAACATTTCATTAGAAGGTACCATTAGCCAATTCTGCCATTTGAAGGGTCATATGATCCTCACAAACAAGACCAAAGAATCTGTGAACAAATTGGACCAGCCTTGAAGATTGATTTACTGGGCTCAATCCAGAATTCCAAAAATATTAACTCTCCCCAATAATTCTGGGGACACTACATTTCATCTTGTATAAAAATTTGAAGGACCAAATCCAAGTACAAAGGTCCCAAATGAAGCTTTGAAGTCCAGCCCACCATTCTGGACGAGAATTAAAATCAGTATAGTATTCATGACATATCTCATGATGTAAGCATCAAACGAGCAGTGATTTTGCAGTGTGAAAGAGGAGATATATGCGGACGACTTTTTTGAAGAACCCATTCATATTTGAAGGCATATTCATATTCAAAAACCCTTTCACATTATGGACTTCAAAAAGACTGTATTCAAATGGACAATTTTACTTTGTTTAATCAACCGGCCATAACTTTTTATCCTTACGTACATAGGACCCCAAATTTTTAGAGTAGTCGGAAAACTCTATTATCTACAACTTTTAAGAAGGAGAGTTCTCGAGATTCGGCTTTCATGATGTCCATATCGGCGATTCAAGTGGAGGGGTATTGCTGGAATGTAAACAGTCCACTCATTGGGCTATAAATACTCTCCACTTCTCTCCTTGAGAGGGGTTGGCATTTCAGAAGAGAGGAGAACATATTAGCACGGCCAAGGCCTTGCCAAAGGCTTGGGAGGATCTGCCATACTCAAGTTTTCACTTGACAGACCTTTCCTCCTCTCTTTGTTTTCACTTAATTTCGTGTTCTTCATTTTTGTAATTTTGTAAGTCTCTTTCTTTGTAATTCTGTTTTAGTGAAAGTTACTTATTCAATATCTCTTATTCTCATCCCCCATCTGTAGTTTAATATTTATGTTCTAAAAATAGTTTAAATTCAGTTCAATCCCCTTCCATTCTTTAGCTTCCTCATTCAATCGAATTTTCATTTTTAATTATCATCATTTTTCGTGTGTGTGTCGACGTAACAATCTTTTCTTATCTCTTTCTTTTTCTTCTCTTATTAATTTATAATCATAATCATTATAAGTAGATTATTAAACACCCAAATGGCAGAGTAAATCTTTCATTGGGGTGAGTTAGAATTTAGGTATGTTAAGTGATTGAGAGCTTCTTCTCGATGAATATTCTTTGAATTAACATTGTGTATGTTGGACTTAACATGTCATGGATTAATGACTTGTTTTGTTTAACATGTGGTTTCCATGGATTATTGGAACCATAAAGACACCACCATAAATAATATCTGATTGATTTTTTAACCTTATGTTATGTTAAGTCTTTGTTTAAAGCCTTAACACTTAGGAATTCTAATCAACATCATCTTGTGACATGGGTGTTAATTTAAATGCAATATAAAGCAAAGCTCAAGGATATCACAAGCTTAACTAACCTAATGATAAACTCACCCCAATCATTATAAATTTGTTAAATCAATCATAATAAATTAGTCATTTCAATTAAGCTCTATAAACAACCCCCCCCCCCCCAATCAGAATACAATTAACTAAAAACAATCGACTATTATGAAGTACCATCGCCGAGGATTCGACCCGAGTGCTGCTATACACATTAGCAGAGCACCAGAACCTTGACCAGTCGATAGGAAAAAATAGGCCGTGCGTTTCACTCTCCTTCCCTTCCTCCTCTCTTATTGGTCGTTGTTGGGCTTCTCTTGCCCAATTTGTGATTCGGCCGAACCCCAGGTTGGGTTTAATCTTTGATTCCGTTCTTCTTTCTTGTTCTGCCTATTCTAGGTTTAAGCAGAAGGTCTCTCGGGACCTCGTGGGTGTGCGTATGGTGTCTGCCGCCAAAGGAGAGGCGGATCGCGGTGATTTCGGTCCGCCGGTTGGTTTCCGAGATAAGGTTTCTCCCCGTTCTTGGTTTGGAAATCCTCTAAATTAATATATATCATGTTGTTTTAGAGGTTCCTGGTTGGTTTGGTTTAGTGCGTTCGAGTTTTGGAATGGTTTTGGTTTTCCGGAGCTTAGGAAACTCGCCTACACAGGCATAGGTACATATTTATATGTACGTGGGTTCCCCCAGCGTGAGTATATTTTTCCATGGCAGTGAATATACACATACGGGGATAGTTGTCTGCATTACATATATAAAAAGTGCATGCGCAGGAGAGCGGAGACAGGTTTATGTGTATAAGCATATGTGTAAGGATCCTCTTGCGCATGATCATGGCCATGCAAAGTGTGCGCATAGAGGCTAGGTGTCCTTATACGTATGTGAAATCACATATGCCTCCTGGGGGAGCAACAACGACTCTTAGTTAGAAAGAATCAAGAGACGGAGTGGATGGATGGATCCACCTTGAGGTTGGGTCCCTCTTTTTCCCCTTCAATTTAAAGTGATGCCTTTTAAAGAATTTAATACCCCATTACTTTAGTACGTTAATTATGCAAGTTCAGTTTCAATAAAACGCTTCCGTGCAAAGAGTGTGAATTGTAGGGACAAGATTAAAATGGTTGCTTGGTCACTAAACTAATGATTTAATAATAAAACCCCTCGGTCAGAGGTGCGCTGTCTTCAAGATAAAAATGTAGGAAGTAGACATTTATGCTTTCTTGTTTGTGCTACTTTGCTACAGTTATTAAATTACATGTTTAGATGGTTGTTCCTTTGTTGTTTCATTTTCCCAAGTGGGAAAAGGCTTTGCTTCCATAACACCCCTTATTGTAATTGGACCCTTGAACATAGTTGCTATGTCCTATTATGTTAATTGGTTGGGTTGAGATAAACGGAATTATTAGTATGGTTTGGAAGAGATAATGACGACCTCTAACTGATATCGCTAAGACACTTGAACCATGAATCAATTTTCCATGTGTTGGAAAATTGAGTGAGATGACATGTGTGTGAAAGTTTGTATATAATGAATAGCTCCTTGAAATGGGTTGGTGTATAGTTAATGACTTACATGATAAGTCTCTACCTCATGGGATGTATTGGGAGAGACCAAGCCTATGTCGGTGTCCGAGTTGAAATGCATAATATGTATTGCCTTATGCATTCTAATGTAATTGTGATAATGATCATGGATGTGGTATTTTCTATTGAAATGCATAAGATTTATTGCCATATGCATTCTAGTGTAATTGTGTTAATAAATTTGAAATATTATGGATGGGAGGAATTCATACCCCATGCCATCTATTTTGATGGATTATGGATGGGAGGCATGCATACCCCATGAGAGATTATTTTCAGTCTAGGTGGGAGGCATGTCTACCACATGCCAGATGTGAACTATATACGTGTCTAGAAGGGAGGCATTCTTACCCCTTGCCAGTTGTTTTCCAGTGTGAGGGTATATGTCTGGAAGGGAGGCATTCTTACCCCTTTCTAGTTGACTTATACTGATGAACGTGTTTGTTTGTGAAGCAGTTATACCCCATGCTAGTAATATGAATGTGATGGGTGGGAGGTAGTTACACCCAATGCCGATCGAATGAACATGATGGAAGGGAGGAATTCTTACCCCTTGCCAGTATACCCCGGGATGAGAGGATTTCTTACCTCGTGCCCGATATCATTAAATGATGGGTGGGGGGCATGCTTATCCCACGCCATATTATATAAATATTTACATATGTAATTGTAGTGGCATGATCAGAGTGACATCCCGGCAACGAGCTGAAGCTGGTATAGCCATCAGCTTCCCTTTGGGAACCTGGATGGGTGTTATTATCCTATGTTTCTCTGCTTACATAATTCTGCTATACCTGCTTACTGTTTAATTAAATTCACTCTGTCTGGATTGGGGTAGACACCGATGGTTCCGGCCTACTGAGATTTATATCTCACACCCTACTCGGGCTGCCATCGCACTGGGGTACCCCAGTAGACCTTTCTTGTTTACCGGACCTAGGTTGGTTTTTGTGTTGCTTGTACCTGGGGATAAGAGGAAAGGACCCAGCGGGAGCTCGGGATGCACAGGAGAATGCCCGTCGGTCCTTTCTGTCTTTTCATTATTCTTTTACATTGTATTATAAGCATGATTTATTGTTTCTTGTTTTCACATTGTATCATTCTTCATTATTGTATCATGTAAACTGGATTTGGCCACCTTTTATAAGAATGATCACTATTTGTATTTTTCTGTTGTTTCATCATTGTTTATCTATTACTGCTTCTGCTACTTTTGTGTTTTACTCTGAGTATACCATTGGGAAACTCTGAAAATAGGGTATAGTCTCTCCACTATCACCTCCTGAGACCCTCGTTGCTAGTCGGCATCCTCTAGCGTACGGGGAGATGCGCTTGAGGCCATGTGGTGACCGGTCCAACCACCGCTTTGATGGTGAGTCGGGCCGGGACGTTACAAAGTTGTATCAGAGGAGTTTTTTTGTTTTACTATTTAGAGATAGTAGACATGGATAGGAAGGATATGGAATTTGGTAATAAGCTATGTTCGGGAGTAGCTTACCCGTGTACAGGGAAAAGCCCAATTTCCTCAAATGAAATTATTATTTTAATGATTTTTATTATTACGGTTGATTTTATTTCACCGTTGGGTGACGCACATGTTTTCTGTTGATACTGTTGATGCAATTTTTGGTTCTATTTTTGTTGAAACCTGATGATGGGAGGGTATTCCATCTCATGCATCATATATGAACTTTAATAGAAGTCACATGCCATGCATTATTCTATTCCATCTAGGATTCATTAGCTGATGCCTGTTGTTGTGATAGGTACTATGGTGGTTACTCTATGATTCTGTGATATAGCATGTTCTGTGTTACTGCTTGCGATAACATGATGTTTTTGATCTAAAATGAAATTGGTTGATTTTGCTAAATTAAGTGATTACGGTTATGACAGAAGCCAATTTTCAGTTGTAAGGTGTATGGGTGCCTTATTTCTAGGGAAGGGTAACCTTTGTAATTGTATTTCCAAAAAAGGGCTGCTAAATTTTTGATTGTAAAATGGAATTGGTTTTGATTAAATCGAGCCAAATGCCAAACTGTAAGGTGTATGGGTGCTTTGCAGATTAGTAGGATACCACCCTTATGATTGGATCATTGTATTTGAGCAAGTAAATTTCTGAAATGTGATCTATTTTTGTTTAATGGGAGCCACTTTTCAATTTAGGGAGTGTATGGGTGCTTCATGGGCTAGGAAACGACAACCCATAAGGAATGTAATGGAAGGATGATTTGTGTGATGTTTATATGGGTAAAAGCTGTTTGATTTTGATATGAAATTTTATGGCTTGTTAGGACCCTCCTATGCCTCCTAGTGCTAAAAGGAAGTTGGGTGAAACTTGCCTATTATGCTTTGAGTTGTTTGATAAAATGATCAAGTGCCAAGTGAATTTTGTTTGGAAAAAGGGTACTCTATGTGTTGAATTCAATATTTTAAAGTGATTAAATGATAAATGTGATTAAATATAAAGGGCTTGGAAAAAGGAACCTATAGTGGTGTCCTCTGTTGAGACCCTGTGTGTGGGTAGGTTAAGACTTTCTTGTGAGTGCCTTGGAGTGAAAACTTAGGCTTTTTTCTGTAGGCTGCTTTCTTTTTAGCAATGACGTTAAATTTTAGGCTTTGAGCCCGATGAATTTTGTAGGGCGTGACCAAGTACTTGGGTCGACACTTGTTTTTCGTGAGGGGCTATCCCGTGGTAGGTAGCGCCCTTAGATATTTTGTGCTTGGCTTGTTCGGTGAACTTTCTAAAGTTTGGTATTGTTCGGGTATGTTTTTCCCGTGTAGGACTTCCAGTTCTAATGACACCCTTTTTCGGACGGGTTTTCATGCTTATTTTGATCTTGTTAAGGGTTTGAGCATCAGGTAATGCTCTGTATCAGTTGGTTGGACATACCTCGGGCATGGTCGGTCGCCTTGTTGGTCATTTGACCCTTTCTTTTTGTGCAGTAATGGATGACTTTCCATGTCATCATCTAAGCGAACGATCATATGGGAAAATATGACGTTTGGATGTATCTCTTATGCTTCTGTGTACGGTCTCGGGTCATCTCTGTGGTAGAATTACCTGAGCATTTGAGAATCTTGTTGTCCTAATGCTCGGGATTATTTTCTGAAGACTCGGGTGGTTGACACGCTAGTCTTGTTGCTCTGAATTCCTTGTATGTTTGACTTGGTGATCGTGGCTCGGAGGAGCGACACACGTCCATTCAATTATTTATGAACAAGTCTGCTTATGAGAAGCATGTCTTTCTCCTTTCTTTGACGCCAACCCTTCTAAGGTGGGAAGCATCGTGGCAGTTGAGTAAAGTGTGTCATTCCGGGTATATGGAACACGCAAAAAAGGACCATCTTGGAAAATGGTCGGGTTTTTCTCAAATTCTTTTGGGTTTTGGTGGTAAGTTTGATCGATGAATACCTCGTGTGGGAAGAGGCATCGTGATCAGTTGAAATCTTGAAGCGTCGGAAGGTGAAGCCGAGTTCATTCTTTAGAGTCGACCAGGGGTGGCTCGACTGATCTACTTTCCTGTTTTTGGGTATAAATAACTTGAATCCATTTTCAATCCTCTTAGTGTACTCTGCTACGCAACGAGATTGCCCCCTATATTTCTTTCGTCTTGGATACGCTAAGAGAGCGTCGGTCTTACGCCGCGCTAAAGTATTAAAAATCTATTAAGCTTGGTTGGTTGTTCCCTTTCGGCGTTTGCACACTGCATGCATGGTTTCGTTCGTGGTTCGATCTTTGAGATGTCACCGAGTGTCGGGTATGAGCTTCTTGGTGAACATCCTTGTGGTGGATGCAGGATTCCTTGGGAGAAGGCATCGTTGGTCTGCATGTAAAGCGTCGGCCGCCTAAGCTGGGCGTCTTCTTGGATAGTCATCCGGAGCATCTTGACTCTTCTCGACATGGGTTTAGAGGTCGATGGGGAAATAAACTATTTGATCATTTCAAAATCACGCTAGGTGCGTCGTTGGAATGCTTAGAGTGTGTTTTTTTAAAGGCAGTTCAAAAGGTGGTGGAGCTCTGGTTTGAGTCTTGGCCGTCTAACATGAAAATCTAAGGTGGGAAGTGACTTTGTTTGGTTACTTGATGGGACGACGATGTGATCATTTATCTTGTGGAATGTTCTCGGGTAAGAGCTTTCGTGTTGGTTCGGTGGGAAAACGAGCATTGTCTCGGGTGTTGACGGCTTAAGTGTCGTGTGCTTAAGTGGATGTTCGTTGGTGCGTGGGACATTTGGAGATGTGACACGATCATTTGAGCGAAGCTTCACGACCATTGTAGGTTGAGTGAGGTGTGTGTTGTTCCCAATGGCTTCTCGGGGATGAGAAGTTCTAAGGTGGGAAGGTTGTAATGACCCACATTTTTAACATGGTTAAAAAGTGGGGGAAATGGAACATATTCAATTACTGAATCGGTCGTTTTTATAACCGGACTTCAGAATGAGATTTCGAATGTTTGAACCCTTCTTTTTTATGTTTTTGGACATAGGAGAATGCCCGTTAAGTGTCCCGAGTGGCTCGAGGTGTTCTGGGAGTGTCGGACCCGAAGAGAGATGGTTTTTAAAGAGCAGCAGAAGGAGTACGTTTGGAACACGGTTTCCCAAACCGTGCGGCCCAAACCATGCGGCCTAAAATAGGGAGGCAGAGGAGTCTGCACGGCCTGCGCACGGTTTCCCCAAACCGTGCGGCCATCCTGTGCATGGTGCCCTAGGGTGTCCAGTGGGGTACCGCACGGTTTACGCACGATTTGGAAAACGGTGTGGGATAAACCGTGTGCCGCACCATGTTTGGGTTTTTGGGATATTTTAAATGGTTTTAAAATTAAAGTAAAAGAAAATAAAAACATAAACTAAATCTCTCCCTCACCCCTCTCTCAACAGAACACCATGGCGCACCCCCTCCTCTCCCCTTAGCCGCACACATGACCCCCCTCCACGACGCCTCCTCATCTCTCCGATTTCTCTCAGTTTTTGGAGATTTCTTCCTCCAAATCTTCGTGGTGAGTCTCTCCCTCCCTTCCTCCTCTCTTATTGGCCGTTTTAGGGATTCTCTTTCCCAATTTGTGATTCGGCCAAACCCTAGGTTGGGGTTAGTTTTTGATTTCATTCTTCTTTCTTGTTCTGCCTGTTCTAGGGTTATGCGGAAGGTCTCTCGGGACCTCGTGGGTGTGCGTATGGTGTTCGCCGCCAAGGGCGAGCCAGATTGTGGTGATTTCGGTCTGCCGGTTTGTTTCCGAGGTAAGGTTTCTACCTATTTTTGGTTTGCACATACTCTAAATTAATATATATCAGGTTGTTTTATAGGTTCTGAGTTGGTTTGGTTTAGTGTGTTCGAGTTTTGGAATGGTTTCGGGTTGCCGGAGCTTAGGCGACTCGCCCGCGCAGGCATATGTACATATTTATATGTACGTGGGTTCCCCCGACATGCGTATATTTGTCCATGGCAGCGAATATACACGTACAGGGCTAGTTGTCCCCATTACATATATAAAAAGTGCATGCACAGGTGAGAACAGACAGGTTTATGTGTATAAGAATATGTGTATGGATCCTATTAAACACACTCATGGCCATGGGGAGCGTGTGAATAGAGGCTAGGTGTCCTTATACATATGTGAAATCACATATGCCTCGTGGTGGAGAAGCAGCGGCTCTTTGTCAGAAAGTGTCAAGAGCCGGAGTGGACAGATAGATCCACCTTGAGGTAGGGTCCCTCTCCTTCCCCTTCAATTTAAAGTGAATCTTTTTAAAGAGTTTAATACCGCATTGATTTTTTATGTTAATTATGCAAGTTCAGTTTGAATTAAATGCTTCTGTGAAAAGAGTGTTAATTGAAGGGACAAAATTAAAATGGTTGCTTGGTCACTAAACTAATGATTTAATAATAAAACACCTCGGTCAGAGGTGCTCTGTCTTCAAGATAAAAATGTAGGAAGTAGACATTTATGGTTTCCTACTTGTGATGCTTTTCAACAATTATTACATTTCATGTTTAGCTTCTTGTTCCTTTGTTGTTTCCTTTTACCAAGTGGGAAAAGTCTTTGCTTCTATAACACCCCTTATTGTAATTGGACCCTTGAACATAGTTACTATGTCCAATTAAGTTAAATGTTTGGGTTGTGATAAACATAACTGTTATTATGGATTGGAAGAGATAATGACGACCTCTAACTAAATTGACTAAGACACTTGAACCATGAATCAATTTTCCATGCATAGGAAAATTGAGTGAGATGACGTGTGTGTGACAGTTTTCATATAATGAATAGCTCCTTGAAATGGGTTGGTGTATAGTTAATGACTTACATGATAAGTCTCTACCTCTTGGGATGTATTGGGAGTGACCAATCCTATTTCGGTGTCCTAGTTGAAATGCATAAGATATACTGCCTTATGCATTCTAATGTAATTGTGATAATGATCATGAATGTGGTATTTTCTGTTGAAATTCATAAGATGTATTGCCTTATGCATTCTAGTGTAATTGTGTTAATGACTTTGAATGATTATTTATGGGAGGAATTCATACCCCATGCCATCTATTTTGAATGATTATGGAAGGGAGGCATGCATACCCCATGCCAGCTTATTTTGAGTATGGGTGGGAGGCATGTCTACCCATGCCAGATGTGAACTATATAAGTGTTTGGAAGGGAGGAATTCTAACCCCTTCCCATTTGATTTCCAGTGTGACAGTACATGTCTGTAAGGGAGGCATTCTTACCCTTTTCCAGTTGACTTATAGTGATGAACGTGTTTGGATGGGAAGTAGTTATACCCCATGCTAGTAATATGAAAGTGACAGATGAGAGGCAGTTATACCCTATGCCGATTGAATGAATGTGATGGAAGGGTGGAATTATTACCCCTTGCTAGTATACCCAGGGACGAGATACATTCTTACCTCGTTCTAGCTATCTTCAGTTGATGGGTGGGAGGCATGCTTACCCCACACCATCTTATATATAAATTTATATATTTAATTGTAGTGACATGATCAAACTGACATCCCACCAATGAGCCGAAGCTGGTATAGCCATCAGCTTCCCTTTGGGAACCTGGATGGGTATAGTTATCCTATTTTGCTCTAGGTACTTAATTCTGCTATACCTGCTTACTGTTTAATTAAATGCACACTGTCTGGTTTGGGTTTGATACCGGTGGTGCCGACCTAGTGACATTTATATCTCACACCCTACTCGGGCCGCCATCACACTGGGGTACCCGAGTAGACCTTTCTTTATTGTAGGACCTAGGTTGGTTGTGTTACTTGTACCTGGGGATAAGAGAAAAGGACCGAGCGGGAGCTCAGGATGCTCAAGAGAATGCCCGTCGGGCCTTGCTGTCTTTTCATTATTCTTTTACATTGTATTGTAAACAAGATGTATTGTTTCCTGTTTTCACATTGTTTCATTCATCATTCCTGTATCATGTAAACTCGATTTGGACACCTTTTATATGAATGATCACTATTTGTCTTTTGCTACTATTTGATCATTGTTTTTCTATTACTGCTTCCGCTACTTTTATGTTTTACTCTAAGTATACCGTTGTGCAACTCTGATAAGAGGGTATAGTCTCCCCACAATCACCTCCTAAGACCCTCACTGCTAGTCGACAGACTCTAGCGTACAGGGAGATGCGCTTGAGGCCAGGTGGTGACCGGTCCGACCACCGTTTTGATGGTGAGCCGGGCCGGTACGTTATAGTCTTTATTTCATGGGGTGTACGTTTTGAAAGTTACCCAAATCGGTAAAGGAACCTTTCACCCTCCTCTTTTTAAAAAATAATTCTTTTGTTTTGTCTTTTAATTTACATATTCTTATGTTGGGATATGATCTTCTATATCCTTATTACTGTAAATTTTATTTCCATGTGATGATATACCCTTTTAATCTCTCATCCACTCATTTTCAGAATTTTAAAGTGACGCCATTAGGCTGTCAAATTTCTCTAAGGGAACTTCTTAACCCAATTTAATTTCTTTGGGTTAAACATGTACTTCTTGATTATGCCGTGCTATGAATATGTGTGAATGACCTATGATTTATTTACACTTAATATCCACTTATATTGGGTGTATTTATAATTTTTACACATAATTATGTCATTGATTTATCCTTAATCTAAGGATACCGTCTTTGTTAGGGACTTCGTCTCAATCTCCTTTCATTGAGGCATATTTTGTTTTAATACAAGACTTTCTTTTATACGTTGTATAAACACCTTTAACTTTTCATTTCATTCAAATGGAATCTTTTTCAATGAATCATTTTACTAAATGACAAAAAGTAATGTTTCTTTTAACGTACGCGGTGACAACGAACTTTCAACTCCCACGTGTATTACTTGATCTTTGGCTTACTTAACAAGCCGTAATGTTTTTAAAAGGAAAAAAATAAATACCATATACTCTATTATGTATTTTGGTATTGAAAATGGTTTTGATAATGAATTTTTTATGTCAATATATTTAAGTGATATATTGTGATTGAAATGTGGAAATGTTTTCTTTCCTTTATATTTGTTGTATGTGTTATGATTTTATAATGGTACTTGGAAATTTGATGGGTGGTTACGTGATAAACCAAATGACGGGTGGTGCTGTGAAAAACCAGGACAGGTGGTTACATTATAACCTCAAATTCATTGGGTATAGAAGTCGGCCATATGGATATTCCATTTAGTGATGTGTGTGGAAGTCGACCATATGGTTATTCTATTTAAGTATATTTATGTCCCAAGTTACCTTTATATGTTATGTGTTATTTATATTGGTTTTATGGTAATATTTTTAGTTATGAAAGGGTATGTAATGATATTTTATTCAGTGAAGAGTATTTACTACTTGATAATGGTGAAAAGTATTACTTATGATAAAATATTCATGATTTACTTATTTTTTTGAAAAACTAACAGTTTTCCTTCTTTTTCTGTTCCTTACTAAGCTTTTTATTCTCATCCCATGTTTTTGAAATGTTTTCCACAGGACTTGAAGATGAATAGGGTCAAGGATGGGATCAAGGAATGACATGCTATCTAAAACATGGAACTAGACATGTTCTTTTTTAAGAGTTTTTATTTTATGAAAAAATGGAAACTGAGTAGAAGTATCTTCTTTTTAATCTTTTTACATGTAATAGTTATGTGCTAATTCTCTAAAACTATAAACCTCAAAAGATCCTCAAGGAAAATTATTCAATTAATTCAAGATTATGTAATGTTTTAAGGCCAAATCCTTATAACCAATACATTGGAGGGAGAAATAGGTCCCACCCATCTCATAATGAAATCATTCTTACATGGGCCAAAAAATAAACATAAATCATTTATCAAAACCCAAAGAATAAAATGGGTTTCATAAACATCATCCCCTCATAAAATAATCCATATAAAATCGACGGATATAATTTCATCATAAGAAAAAGAAAAACATGTAAACAATAGTATAATTATACTTGAAACATAGAAATATTAAATAATTTCATATTATATGGAAAATAGTTTTGATAAAAAAATTAAATGAATTCTCGAGGAAAATATCCTTTCTTTTTCAAAATCATTTTTCTTTTCTAAAAATTCCATGAAATTTTAAAAGAAAAGAATTCTGTTGAAAATAATCATGAAATCTTGTAGGGTAAGCTACCTGGAAATAAAGCATTATGAAAACTTAAAAATCTATTCATTTTATATATGTTAAAATAACATTCTCCTCGTACTTTTACCGGATAAGGCCAAAAATACATCGTATGGTAAACAAAATAAAGATTCCATTTATTCCATGTGGTAAAAGTAAACAAAGGGTAAAAATGACTTTAAACATACATGGAAGAATAGTACACATTTTATGAAAATATTTTTAGAAAACATGGACATTGATGATAAATATAACCCAAGTAAATACTTAGGAATAAAAAATCTCAGATTAGAATGAGATTGGAATAATTATCCCTTAACTTATGTCAAATTTATTCAGTATTTGTCTGAAACTCCATTATAGTGGGATTAAAGATATTATTAACTTGTAACAAAACCATAATAATATTTATGATATCATATATGATTCACTTACATCTTTATATTATTCGATCATTTGTCAATTCCATGTTAAAGCAACGTTTTGGGTAATAATCATTTCATTTATCATACGTGTTTGGACTTTTTGTTCTTGATATTATTACTTATATCATGATTTCCTTACTTCCATAATGTAAAACATGATTTATATATCCTATATAGTCAGTATATATATATATATATAATAGAAGATAAATGAAATGAAATACACCGTTCATGGAGACGGTAGGCCGTACATACGCAAGAACATTGTTTTTCAATCCTTATTGACTTGAATGGAAGTAAGTAGATGACATATATATATATATAAATCCATTAGAATTATTATTTCATATATTTCATTATTATTCATTATATATAATTTATAATCATTCTTGAATGGTTAACATGGAGAATGAATCTCATCATGTCGTGGAGACGGTAATCCGTACGTATGCACGAGTGATGATGTCATTCCCATAATTATTGAATGGAATTAGATTGGATGATATAATATCTCAGAATTCATATTATTTTATTATAACCATATATTGTAATTATTTCAACCATTATACCCATCCATGTAAGGTGATGGTGGAAAAACATATTACACCATGGCGTGGAGACGCTAAGTCGTACGTACACACACGCCGTGATTTCATTTTTCGAAGGAAGGATTGATGGTGAAATCAGGTTGTTACATATTTATATAAACATATAATTATATGAGTGATATTTATTTTATTACTTTATAATGAAATAAATAAATAAGAGGATGTATAATAAGAAATAAATTTAAAAGAATCGGTAAAGGATATTACCTCTTCCTCAACGCGCCTCTTCTTAACCTTCTCTTACGGAACTAACTTTAGTATTTGAAGAAGACCAAGACCTCTAGTAGGTTTCTAGGAAAGTGTATAAGATAAATGGACAGGTTTTGGCCAAGATTTAAGGCTCAAAATGTTGTGAAGAAGAGAGGGAGGAGGTGCCCTTTTATAAGGGAGGAGAGGGGCACTTTTGGAAACCTCAAAAATATTAATTTATAATAAATTCAAACCCCACTTAAAACCCTCCATAAATGACTCAATTCGAATATTAGATGATATAGGGTTGTAATATAATCAAACAATACAATTTAGACATGTTGGGAATTTATTTTAAACCTTATCAACATGATTTATCCTTATTTAATCTATTTATTTTTATTTGTGGTAATAATATTCTAAATTTTTAATTGTTAAAAATAATTACTTATGTGTTGTGAATTTTATATAATTAGAGACTTTATGACATTATATACCATCTAAAATTGAATTTCTAATATTTAAATATTTTTGTGATTTTTAAACAATTTAATAGTATGTCATTTTTATAAAATAACAATAGTGTCAATTTTGACACTATTCATTTATTTGAATTTAAATAATATACACACATAGGATATATTCGAACCAATATATTTAATAGATTTATAACATGTCATATTTGTCTAGAAAATTCACGGAGGACATTAAATAGTTCCTATATTATTTATTTTAATATTTTTAATTCCATTTATTTGATATTTCAATGAATAAAATAATTTCAACATCACTATTGTGTCATCATTAATGATAATTATTTAATCCCAAAAAATTCTAAATAAATTCACATGATGTTGATAATTTTATTATATTTCTTTAGACTATTTATTTTTGATGTTTTATAAAGTTTATCACTAAAGTAAAACTATTACACTTATAAGATATAAGAGAGTGACATATTGTCACTGTCTTTGGTTTTAATAATAATTATATCATTTCATGGTCAAAATTCCATGAAATGAATCTATTCCGACCATTAGGTGAAATGGGTCGACTTTTATTCATCCAAAAGAATTTTGGCAGGTGTTAGGGTAATTTTATAACATTATTGTTTCCCTTAATTTCCCGATTTACCTTTAACTGTGGTAAATAAAATTTACCATAGTTACTATTCATAATGCCCAAAAATAAAAAGAATCCTATTAAAATAATTTATTCATAATGATTCTAAATATGGAATGAATTTTTACAAATTCAATACATAGAAGATGCATTATTTAATTTAAAATTAATCCCACTGTAAAAAAAACAGGTTTTTATTTAAAACATTTCAAAAGATTGAAATGTTTTTACCTGTGAAATAAATGTAAAATTAATGATAATGAAATAAATTATATTAAATGTTAAAGACATATTCTATTTATACTTTAAAACAATTCAATATTATAATTTACCCATATAAATTATCTTGATGAAAAAAGTTCTTTTTAATTAAAAGTTAGCGTATTTTTACAATTCATCAAAATATGAACATTATCAGGAAAAATTTCAAAACCTTATCCAACATAAATTTTTATATCTTTATTCAAAAGAATAAGTTTATTTTGTAAAATTGAACATATAAACTTTTAAAAATTATATTTAAAATGGGTGCGCCATCAATAGGTGTCAAAACTGCATTTTTTTAAATATACTTATTTTACCAGAAAATTTATTTTTTTCTCATACCATGATATAAAAAATGTTTAAGATGGATGATTATGTAATAAAATTATAAATTTAGTTAATACTATTCATAATATCTAGTTCATAATAATATTATAATATTATTTCATTTAGTGAAACTCGGTATTGCGTACAACACATGCTATCGAGGAAGGTTTCTCTTGCGTGTAATGCAAGACAAGTCTAGATTTCCTGTAGGGAAAGCTTGCATTGGTGTTGCATATAAAATAATCAAAATATACTTTAGTTATACATTGATCAAAATCTATACTTGGTGTTGTGTAAAATGAATTTCATTCGAATGAACTTGAAATTGTGTGCAACACAAGCCAAGAATAATGTTGTATATACTATTAGCTAATACGGTGTTGTGTATAGAGAAAGCTAATCTTGGTGAAGCGTACAAACCAAGAAATCAAATAAATTAAAAGGAATATTTCTCATAAAATCTCCGAGTGTTACATTCAACCTCAATATGGATGGTTCCCTCTTGAGGAGGGAGATGAGAGGTGGAGGAATTTTAAGGGACTGGAGGGGGTTCGTCGTCGCTGCTTTCCCAACCTTTTATGGAAGAGGTGACACCCTTCAGACCAAGATAATGGTGATGGGTATAGGATTGGAGTTAAATGATAAAATATATAAAAATATGATGTTTTTCGATATGGATTCCTTGATCCTCTACAAAGCACTATCAGGTAGTGGGATTTGTCACTAGGACATAGTATTTTATATCTTCAAGTACAAATAGGTCATGGGAGCCCATACAGAGATCACTGAAAAATGGTGTAATGGGAATAAGGTTGTGGAATTCTTGGAAACCCATACTTCCCCAAAACGAAATGTTTCCCTCTTTTTTAACCTAGGATCCTTTCTGGATGGTGGAATCAATTTTGTTATTAACGATTCTTTGGGCCTCCAATACTTTAGACCTCGATGATGTACCTCTTGTGTGTTGTGTTCTGTGTGTTTCCTAAATCAATAAAAATTATATCATTTAGTAAATAATTTAAATTTACTTATATATATATATCATCAATGTTATGTGGGGATGAAAAACAAATCACATCGCTTCGTTGAGGTGATAGTTCACACGTACACATGAACGACATTATCATTTTAATGTGCATTGAATGTTAAGTAAATAATTGATATTTTATTCTTTAATAATAATTAAATTTTCATTAATATCATATATAAAAATTAATTCAACCATTTTATCCAGTATTGAGACACAATTATGGAAAAATAATTATATCGGTTTGCTAGTTGGTAGTCTACCAAAACACATATAGGATAAACTATTTTACCATTTAATAGAAGTGAATATGGATTTTGGTGATTTTTTTGACATAATTACATCTCATTATATTGAGGATACTAATTTTATGATTTCATAATTGTCGAATAATATATTAAGGTAGTGTAACAATAAATAAAAGGGAAACAATTGATTAAAAACGATACATTTTTGTTCAGATAATATCATTTTCTTAAAGAGATATGACCAATAAGAATTTTGTTTTTCCTAAACTAACAGCTCTAGAATATTGGTAGATATTCAATGGAGGTATTTTGAAAGATATTTTTTGAAACTAAAATGGTTCTTAGGTGTGAGGAAAAGTGAAGATGAGGTTCTCTTTTAAAAGAGAGGTCAAAGAAACTCTTGTAATTTCTCAAAAAAGTAAATTAATATTAATAAATATATTACTTAAAATTGATATAAACTTATTTATTTATAATAATGTATGATTATGAGTAAAATTATATTTATAGAAATAAATTTATAAGATCTGAATTGTTTAATCCTTATCTTGATATTTAACCATCTTATATCCCCTTTAACTCTCACAGTGAGAACATGCATTTTTACACTTTGAGGGTTATTATACTTACTATAAAAAAGTCCCATAAATGGTTCATTTGATAAATTATAATCCTTATAAAAATTTATTTTTAGTATTTTTTTATTTTTATGGAGTTAAAATAATTTTAAAAAATATTATATATTTTAAAAATCCATTAATGACAATTTTACACTATTAATTACTTGAATTTTAAAAAATATGATAACAAATATATATATATATATGAAAAATATATTAAAAAAACCCAAATATGTCAACACGATCTATAATATTTTTTTATTAAATTAATTTTTTAAAATTATATAAATTTTTATACTTTTAATATCATTTATTTGATATTTTTATTAATTAAACAATTACTGCATCATCATTGTGTCTAAATTTAATCACGTAAGAATTATAAATAACTTATAAGGATGAATATAAATATCATAGATTTAATATTACTATTTATAGTTAAAAAATGATATAAATAACTATATATAAAAAAATTTATAGTTGTTAAAACATAACTATGACATCTTTGTCTTTTCTTTCTAGTAAAATACTAAAATGGAAGTAAATTAATCATCGTGGCTCTAAGATATCATAAAATCATCTCAAATATTATTTATTTCATACATAACTCGCTGAATAAAATTAGGAAAACATTTTGGGTAATATTATAATACTCAAAATATTATTTTCACCCTTAATTACTCGATTTGCCCTTAACCATGGTTATAAAAATTTCCAATGTTACAATTCCTATTGTCCAAAAACAAAAGGTACCTAACATAAAAAAAATTTATGTTATTTTTCTAAATATTAAATAGATTATTCAAAATTAAAAATACATAAGTGTATAAAATTAATTTAAAATCGATCACATTGAAAAAATGAGAAAACAAGTTTTTAATGTGTAAACAGTCAAAAGATTGAATTTTTTTTATATAAAAATTCATGGTGAAATTTATTAAAATTAACTAAATTAGTTTATATGATATAATATTGATCTAATTATAATTTAAAATTAATTAAAAGAATAATTTAACAATATAAATTATTTAGATGAAAATAATATTTTCAAATAAAATGCATTATTTTTCACTATTCTTTTTGACATGAAACTTATCTGAAAAATACCAAAAATTATTCCATTTTAAATTTTGATATTACTATTTTGAATAAGGATTATATTTTTTCAAATATAATTTATTAATGATTCAAAACTACATTTAAATCATGTGCCCCATAAAAATTCAGTAAAACTGCTTTTATAAATATACAACTTTTTATTAGTAAAAATTGGCCTTATATTCTTATAATGTCTTTAAAGAACAATGGATGAATATTAAGAATTATATTTAATATATTATTTATTAATTTCCTTAATATAATTCAACAACTATGATTTTTATTATTATTATAAAAGACACTTGGGAACATCATAATAGTTTTTCAGAAAAACATTTCATATTTTTTTAAAAAGAAATTTGTTTTAATTTTTAATTAATGGGTCAAAATAGAATTATTTATATATAAATGTGTACACCATATTTTCATAATTCACTTTATACTATTCATATCTATCATTATGACAACTATGTTAAAATGGTAACATTTTAATAATTATATTTAGTTGTTCGTTTAAGCTCAATTTGGTGTATCATGAATGATATCAAACATAGTGTTTAATTTCAAAAACTCAGGATTTTACATAACCCCTACCCTCTTTAAAAAATTTCATCATCAAAATTTTTACTCAGTCTTGGTAACTAGGGGTTGACTATTAAATATACCATTATTCAAATCTCACATCTAAAAACGGATTAATAAAACATTTACTTGAAAAGAATGAACATGAAGTATGAAGGTCACCAGAGAAAACATATATAAGTGACCCATATAGTAAAACATGGACATGGAAGAGAAAAAAATATCAAGATCAAATGGAGAATGAAAGAGAACCCGATCATTGTGAAGTTAACCATCATAAAACCATAAATTTGGGACTGGATAAAAGGACATTGATTTTTAGTAAGAAATGGAAATGAATAACATTTTTTCACTAAAAATAATTTATATAAAATTGATTATATACTTTACTAAAAAAATAATATAAATAAATATACTTACTTGACAAGTAGATTTTTATCCTTTAATCAATTCCTACCACAATCTTATCTTTTTTTCTCCCAATAATGACTATTCAATTTATTGTTTTTCATACCTGAAGAAATAGAATAAACATCCAGATAATCAAATAATCCAAAAATATTAACTATATATTACCCCTTCCCTGAGAAATAAATTGATTTTTATTAAAATATAATACAATTCCCAAAACATCAAGTAATGGAAAAATACTTTTAACCTCTAAAATTCAACAATAACTCCCAAAATTCATCTTAGATCATTTAATAATTAAAAAAACCCAAAAATTGCATAGAAATATTATGGAATATGTTTGAAAAAAAAATGGATTTGATCATATGGACAACCATCATAGTATAAACATTTACCACCAAATAGTATTAATCACTCTTTATGTATTATACCAAAAAATTGATTTCTTTAATCAAATAATATCCATGTATACAATAAATTTCATTAAATAACATAAATAACCAGAAAATAATATTTTCATCTAAAATATAATTCAACACTTATTAATCCAATAAAATACCATAATATTATATTCAACTTAATCGTACAATGTTCTAAATATAGTATATGTCATCAAAATCACATTAATAACTTAAACACAGAATCGGTTTTCAATTCCATGTTTTTCTATTAAATAATAATTATGATACCACAATTAAATAATTCTTAATCCATCAAATATTTTAACTAAAAATAAAAATCCATACTATCCAGGAAATCATATAGGATAGTCATAAGTGATTCCCCCCTTATCACCCTTTTGTTGCGGGTTTAATTCCCACGGCCTTTCCAGATGCAACGGGTTGTCTCTGAACTTGTTTGATGCCTATCTATTAAAAATAGATAATTTCTATAGAATTATTATAAAAATAAAATAATTTTTAGAGAGAAATTTTTAACATCAGTTTTTATCTCATCACTTTCATTTTCAACACAAACTATAATTACCCACAATGACCTCAAAATAAAATGTTTTATAAAATAAAATAAACCACCTTAATATTTCATAACATATATATTGTAAATGGGTTTCAACATACCTAATTATAATTTCAAACTTAAAATTAAAAACCCATGATTATAACCTTATATATTAAGAAAACATCACAATGTCCAATTTTCTCTAAACCATTATTTTATACCAACTATAAGTACCTGAACTTAATCATTACATATTGTAGTGGTTTTAAACTATAATTAATATTCGATGATATTTTAATTTTTTAGTTTTAGAGAATCCGAAAAAACTACTATGAAGTAAACATATACATTAAAATTGGAAACTAATACTATGTATCTATTTTTTCTACAAAACAATTTCTAAAATAAAACATGGTTTCTTTCCATGATATAACATCACTGCTTTTATCTTTCCCTCATCCTTGATCCTACTCATCCATTAACACTATGAAGAAAAGTAGAATACATGGGATCATAAAAAAAACTCAGTTGGGGACATAAAAATAAATAATCCATTATTCTAGTGAGAAACATGAAAAAACATTAAATGTTCCTCGAGAGAATAAACAAAAACATTTTCACAAGGAAAAAATACCTTTTCTCAATGAACAATCATTAAAACCAGTACCAAGAAATTTAAAATCATTTTCGTGAAATAGAGCATCATATACATAAAACCATTTAAATTGGAATAACCATATGGCTAATTTAAAATTAAGCTATTATGGGCTTACCGAACACCATCTGGCCCACCCCATGTGAAGTTGTAATGGGAATACCCAATTCTATTTAGGTCACCCATATTAAATTGTATTAGGCCTTCCCGATGCTATCTGGGATACCCCATATTAAGTTGTACCTGGGATAACTGAAGATATTTAGGAAGCCCCATGTATAAGCTATATCGGGATCACCTGTTTCATATTATTCATGTGTACTATATCATTAATAATTCACTTTCATCGTAAACCCCTTTGAATGTGCTACTAATCCCACATGAAAATTGCATTCGGATAAAAATTTTCCCTATATTTTAAAAACCCATTTCCATTTCCAAAACAATCATTTCAATGAAAAACCATTTTCAATACATAAAAATCCAAAAAATATAATGATTGTTTTTTCAGTTAACAAATCATGTAAGCTTCAAAATGAAGATCCGTGTTAAATAATACTCACGACGATGCGAATTCATTGTCGATGTGTAAGTGGAGAATAGAACAATCATTTTCTCTTTTCTCAAAAATTTTTTATTTAAAAAATTTAAAAATAATAATTTTTAGAACCATTTAATAACATTAATAATAGATATAACTTTTTTTATAATAATTTTATATCCATATAAATAAACATGTAAAATAATATAATGTATATTGATATGGAGAAAATGATTTGGAAATTAAATGTTTTAACAATAAAAGTGTCCCATTCAACATTGAACATTTAAATCAAAAACCTTATTAAATAATTCAATTTAAAAAAAATTATAATAAATAAATTAATGATATGATATTTCAAAGGTGCCTGTATATACACCTCATAAAAAAATAAACATGCATAACATCAAAAATTGACTCAATGAAAGAAAATTGAGATGAAATCACTTACCTTGAGTCTGACTCATCACTTAAAATATTTTTCATCCAAAATAATTAACATAATATAATTAATTTCTTCCATTATAACATTTTTAAATACTATTATTACTCTTATATCACTTAATATAATGTGATATATTTTTAAATTATTTATGTTCACGCCAGACATTTTGATGATATTTGGTACTTTCTTCCACAATATATTTGGTATGATGTAACTATTTAAAGTGGTCATTAGAAAATCAAATCTAAAATTATAATACTAACATAATAATAACATTTTTAAATCAATTATACTATTAAATCCATCCATTACATGTAGATATGAAAAATGAATTGTATTACAATCATGTAGATAGTAAGTCATACGTATGCATGAGTAATGTTTACATTTTAAATTGGTCATTATAGAAAGAAGGTAGGTATTATTTTATATTATAATAATAATTATAATTGTATGAATATAATATAAATAATTTAATGACAATTTTATATATCATCCATTTGATGTGGTGAATAAAAATGTATCAAATCACTTTATAGAGGTGGAAGTTTACACATACGAGTGAATGACATTATCATTTTTATGTACAAGAAAATATTAGAATATAAATTATATATTATTATTTAAAAATTATTAATTTGTCATTAATATTCGATATTAACACTATTTACCTAATTATAACCAGTTTTGGGAGATGGTGATAGAAAACAATATATATCCGTTTACAAGGTGGTGGTTCACCATAAACATGAATGATTAATTATTTTCCAATTTGATGAAATTGGATATGTATTAAAGTGATTATATTAAAATAATAAAATAATATTATAATTATAATATTATAATTATTATTTCATCACGTATGAAGAAGGTTTTAATGATGTGGAATATGAAATAAAAAAGAAATATTTGAAAATCAATTACCCCTTTTCTTCAGAAAATCCTCAATATTTAACAACTTTAGACCACTTGAGATGGTGTTATACCTAATATAATATATCTATATAGTGGGTAGGGACTATGAAAATAAATTTTTTAATATCATGGTTGATCCAAATAGGTTTTTTTGTTGGAATAAAAGTGAAAAATATGTGCTATTTTATAAGAAAGGAGAGAGTCACTCTTGGAATTTCTAAAAATAATAAAGTAATATAAATTAATTTCTTATTTAAAATTTCCATAAAATAATTTATTAGATTATAAAATAATGATGAGTCCTAATTCCTATATAAAATTAAACTTATATAGGTTTTTTCTATTTTTAGTCCATATCTATTGGCATTAACCCTTTTTATCCCCTTTAACTTTTACAGTGACAAAACGTATTTTTAAATTTTGAGGGTTAATATAGTTACTATAATATAAAAAAATTCTCGTGAATGGATAATTAATTAAATTATAAACCTCATCCTATTTAGTTATCCATATTTTAATATTTATGAAATTTTAATCATTTAATTCAATATTATTTATTTCAAAATATCATTAATGTCGATTTTGACATGATTAATTACCATGTTTTTAAAAAATATCATAACAGAAATATGTATCTTAAAAAATAATTTTAACACATTCTAAATATGTAAAATAAATCAATAAAATTATATTAAAAATAAATTATTTCATATTTTATTTAATTTAATATTTTTTATATCATATATTTCATTTTTCTATTAATTAAACAATTACCCCATCATCATTGTTTCATCATCCAAGGTAATTATTTTATCCCTTAAAAAGTTATAAATTAATTACCATGATGTATATAAAACATTTAGATTTAAAATTATTACTTATAGTTGAATATGTCTTCTGAATAACCCTATTCAGAAACTGTTAAATTTAACAAAACATAATTATGCCTTCTTTGTCTTTTTTATAATAAAATAATAAAAGGGATAAAATTTATCCAAATTGATACAAGAGGTCATAAAATCATACCAAGGACGATTCAGGTCAATAATAACTCACCCAATAAAATTAGCACTAGTTCTAGTGTAATTTTCTGGTATATATAACATTATTTATACCCTTAATTACCAATTTTACCCTTAACTGTGGTAATAAAAATTACCAAAGTCAATATTAATATTCCCTAAATATAAAAGGGACATATATTATATAATTTTACCTCATGATTCAAAATATGGAATCTATTTTTTCCAAATTGAAAATATTCAAGTGGCAATAATTTATTAACAATTAATCCTTTTGACGGAACGAGATAATGAGTTTTTAAAGTGTAAAGGTTCGAATGATTGGAATGTTTTTGTAACACCCCAAACTTCTACGGTACGCTTCTCTTTGAATAATGCAATAGCATGTGTTGTACGCAACATCGAGTTCTAACACACCACAACCAATCAAACTAGCCGTTATGAATAGTAATATCCACTTTTTGAAATTTATAAATTTTATTTTTCAAAATGGACTTCATTTTTGGATTCAGAATATCGAAATTATCCTAGGGTGAATTTTTGGTATTTTTCTGAAAAACTTCATTTTTGATGAATAGCGAAACCACTAAGTGGTAGTTAAAAAAACTGATTTTTTCATAAAACATAATTTTACCGCTTCTGTTAGTGGAATTTCGAAAATCCGAGAGACATGGTTAATATCAAGGATTATAATGTGGTTCAATGAGATGAAAATAATTTTTGGTGAATAGTAACTTTTTACTTTTATTATTACCACGGTTAAAAGTAAATTGGGTAATTAAGGATAAAAATGATATTAATATTACCCTAACACATGTCCTAATTCTATTGGAAAATTGTATCTAGACCAAAAACAACCTTAGGAATAAAATATTATCATTTAGGTCCACTTGGATTAGATTAGGACATTTATTATTATTTAATTCAATGAAGATTTAAAAGATTTAAAATCAAAGAATATTTACTAAAACATTATTAATATAGGGTTACCCATAAGATAAGTTCAATTATAAATATTCATTAGAAATCTATAACTATTTATTACATAATTATATTTTATTTATAATATTTAGACATTAAATAATTTAATTTATTTATGACACAATGATGATACAGTAATTACCAAAATAGTGAAAAATTAAAATAATTGATATTATAAATACTCATATAAATATAATTTGAGAGTTTTTATGAATTACACTAATTTTATAGGTTAATATGACTTGTTAGGAATGATTTAATTAATGTTTTTAGAAGCAATTATTCTGTTATGATTTTCAAAAAAATCAATTTTCCAAATAGTTTCAAAATTGACATAAAAGATTTTTTAAAACAAATATTATATTATTAATTGATATTCAATTTTTAAAAATCTATGGTTCGGCCATGAGACTTATATAATGATAGGTGTATCATTAATGGACCACATGGGGGTCTCTTGGAGGTATATAGTATGGTTATTAACTATATAAAATAAAAATACAAAGTGACATGGTAATTGTCAAACTAGTTAACTAAGAGTTAAAACTAAAAGATAAGGTTAATATAATGACCCAAACCTATATAAACTCTATTGGTCGAGTGGTTTTAGACCCATACCCACCTTAACCTTTAAATATTCCACTTTGGAGCCATTAGAAACTGAATATGAATTCATTTTAAAATAATATTTCTAGCTTTTCCAAAGGTGCCCTCACCCCTCTTATAAAAGGGTACTCCCGCTTCTCATTAATTCACACCTTCAATGCCTTTTGGTTCGGTCAAACCCTGACACAATACTCTCTCAACTTCCCTGCCTTCATCCTAGAGGCCTTAGTTTGATTAGAAATCCAACCTAAGGATCCCTTTTGATCAAATCAAAAGGAAGAACCTGAAGAAGAGGTAATGTTTTACCACCCTTTTTCAAATTCATTTCTTCTTCGACTTCTTCGACTTCTTCTTTATTTGTTATTCCCAATCTAAAATAATGAATCCAGTATCTACTATATACTATAATATTATTATAAATATGTTACAACCATATTAAGTATTCTATCCATCCTTTTAATGACATGTCACCATACGTGCGTACGTACGACTTACCGTCTCCACGTCGTGGTGTAATTGTTATTGAATATATTATTATTTGGATAGGTATAATAATGATTTTTAATTCATATTAATAATTAATATAACATGATAATGATTCTCTATATATGATATACCATCCAATTATATATTATTTTAATATCAAAAGAATGATATTGTCGCTCGTGCGTACGAACGGACTACCGTCTCCACGAACGCAGTGAGATTCATTCTCCATCGTATCCATTCAAGTATAATTATCATTTGATGATATAAAAATAATGTTTAAAGACATGATATCATTCTGGATATGAATAATATACAACCTATCCATAAAAAACACGTCTTATGTAACGAAACATATAAAAGAAAACGAGTAAGTTAACACCCGAAACGACAATAATTCTAAGATATTATTAACAAAGCAATGTTAAAAGATCATATATGATATCATATTAATGTATAAGATTATTTTCTAATTTAATAACAATTATTTCACCATTATAAAGGAGGTTAACCTACCCTCAACCAAGGAAAAGTACAAGGTAAGGGTTATTTCACAGTCTCTTCATTATCCGAGGTTGTTTATACGTGATTATCTACTGGGACCTCATTATCATCCACATCCATGTTTCTCATAAATGTATTTCAAATCATTCTTAATATTTTAAAGACTATGGTATAAATTCATTTATACCCTTGTTGACTTTTTATAATAAGTTTACAAAGGATTCTTTCTGTCGTTTTCCAAACAAGGTCCTTTTTAACCCTTTCGACAGAATTAAGGTAAGAATGTTTTTTGAACTTATACGGAGGGTGCGGCTATTTTCCGCCGTTATAAAATCGTCGGAGCTTCCCTTACAAGATTATAGGAAAATTTTCAAAGTAAATGTTTTATTTTATAATTATGTGACTTTTAAATGATTTAAAAAAGGGATATTTCTCTCAAATAGTTTTGATTTCATCTATGTCAACATCCTTTGATGGATTTTAAGCTTATTTGAAGTTGATTTATTATGATACAAAACATCCATATTGTATTGAAGGTTTTGTGATTTGTTTGACTATGGATGTGTTATTTTTATACCATTCATGGTTTATGGAAAAAGTATTGACATTTCGTATGCTAGTTTTAATACAAATGTTTATGTTATGTTTAAACCGGTTCATGTGAGGAATGCATTGGACTTAATATGTGGCGGGTGGAGCCCGCTATATCTCCTCGATGGATCGGTAGGTCTCATGAGACAAACTAGTGTCTTGGCACAAGGCCTTGACAAAATCTTATTTGTAGTCATGACACGAGGCCTTGGCTATGTGGTTATGATAGTCTGGCATTATGCATTCCATCATTATGAAAGTGGTTATTGATATTGCATGCGATTATTCAATTAGTAGAATATCTATGTCAATAAGTAAATGGAATTATTTAATTTTATTTTTTCCATACTATCATGAAGTTAAAGTTTAAAATGATTTTGTTTTAGTTATACATTGCCTTAAATGTTTATTCTTACTTATGAAAGTTTCTGCTATATTGTTATCCTTACTGGGCATTTGAGCTCACCCCTTTTTCTATGTTTTATTTTTTCCAGGATGTGAAGAAGTAATTTATGAATGACCTACAGGGATAGTATGAGGGGATAAGAGTGGGGACTATGGAGACTATATTGTTGTAGTTTTCATTTTATGATGTAATGTAAAACTTTATTAATATATCTAGTGTTTCCAAGGCTACTAAACTAATAAGTCTTTTGAGATTTGATCATTTTTGTGATCATGCCAATGTAATGTAATAATGCACCGACTCTGGGTAACTGGGGTCGGGGCGTTACAATTGGTATCAGAGGATGTTTAGTAAAAACCTTGGAAGCAAGATTTAGATAAACTCTGATTAGTGCACATAGACCTAAGATGGAGTTTGAGGATTAGTGTAGAAGAACTTCCTAGAATTTTGGTATTGTACAGATTTTGTGAGTTTTCCGAACAATACATCCCGGTCTGGATACGAGCAGGTAGAGGTGGCTCGGGAACATATGTACCTAGGGGTGAAACCCAAAAACACCGCATTGAGCTGGACTCAAACGCGAACTGGTGCACGACAACGGGCTATGCTGCACTCTTGGTTACAACACTCCGAGGGGATATTCTTAGGATAACTCTCATTTTCTTTAAAAATAATTATGAAGGGTTTATTAGTATATACTTCCTCAAAGAAATCATTTTTATAATTATGGATTATATCCATAAATAATTCAATTTATGTTAAGTGTTTTATAAGTATGGAATTATGTATTTTCATTCATAAACTGATCTAGTTTATTCCAATGTTTAGAAATGGCGCCTAGTGGAAGAAATGGAAACCATATCAATGCACACACTCCATGTAAGGATTTCCCTCCTGCTCAAGATAATTATAGTGGAGCTAGTGATGCAACTGGTGCTGATCAACTAATCACCATATTGGGAAAACTCACTCAGGTTATGAATAATAACCTTACCCGTATGGAGCACCCTGATCCACAACGTGGAGGATCAATTTTAGATCACATCATGAGGCAATAACCACCAACATTCAATGGGAGTAGTATCCATTGGTAGCTGAGAAATGGATAAGTTCCCTAGAGAAAATATTTCAGGCTTTGTGATGTAGTGAAAGGGAAAAAGTTATCATGGCAGTTTACTGCCTCACCGGAGATGTTAATCAATGGTGGTCATTGATTCAAAACATGAAGGAAGATTATGAAGTATCAAATATGGAATAGAGGGAGTTCAATGATCTGTTTTTAGAAAAATACTTTCCCTGTGACTATCGAGCAGATATGGAAAGGAAATTTCTGAGTTTGAGACAAAAAGAGGATGAGAATGTCGCAAAGTATGAGGCTACCTTTACAAGGTTATCAAGGTATGATGGAGATTATATACGTAACCCAAGAAGTAATATTGATCATTTATTTGATGGGTTAAAACCATTTCTCCATCGAGAATTAGTCTCACCATCCTTTTCATCGTACGAAGACATTGTCTCATGTGCTATCAAGACAGAAAAGGAATTCTCTAAGTCTTATGACTTTAAAGAAAAGAAAGAGAAGAAGAGATCTGCTGATCCATCTTGTAATAGAAATAAGGGGAAGAATGGAAAGGTTGAATATCCATCCTGTGGTAAATGTGGGAAGAAACACCCTAGTACTTTCTTGAAGGGAATGGGTGTCTGTTACAAGTGTGGTGAAAAAGGCCACCAAGCTCGTGATTGCAAAGGGAAGAAGGATGCTACTAATGTTCAGTGCTACAATTTCAAGGAGATGGGACATTATGAAAATGAATGTCCTAATCATTAGGGGAACTTACCTCAAAAAAGGCCAAGGGAACAAGGCCAAGATTATGTTATCACTACTACTGAGGTAGAAGCTTCGAAAGACGTGGTGTCAGGTAATTTAATGGTTTTCTCACATTTAGAAAATACATTATTTGATTCTGGATCATCGCATTGTTTCATATCTTCCCAGTTTTCTAAGAAAATTAGATATTTCCAATTTGATTTAACAAGGGAGTTGTCAGTTAAAACTCCTAAGGGAAGTATCATTGCAACAATGTTTTGTGAATCAGTCCCCATTAGAGCACATAAATGTTCTTTATCTGCTGATCTCATCGTCATACCTATGATTGAGTTTGATATAATCCTCGGTATGGACTGGCTTTCAGACCATGATGTGAAGATTTATTTTAAGAAGAAGGAGGTTACGATTTTTGATGATGATGATAAGGAACACCTTATCTTTAGAGAAGAATCGTCACCACCTAATTCTAATCTAGATCCACCCCCAGTAGCTCAACTAAATTCAATTACTGGGGAGGAAGAGAATGAAATGACTGTGGGTGAGGAAAGGAATGTACAAATAGAGGATGTAAATATTGTGAAAGAATATGTAGACGTGTTTCCGGAAGATTTACCTGGATATCCCCCAGAACGAGAAGTTGAGTTTTCCAATGATTTAATTCCTGGATCAAGGCCTATATCGATGACCCCTTATAGAATGGCCACTGTAGAATTAGTTTAACTAAAGAAACAACTATAGGAATCGAGTAATAAGGTATTTATTCACCCTAGTGTTTCTCCATGGGGAGCCCTTGTTCTTTTTGTTAAAAAGAAAGATGGATCAATGAGTTTATGTATCGACTACAGGGAGATCAATGCTATAACAATAAAGAAAAAGTATCCCCTACCTCGCATTGATGATTTATTTGACCAAATTAATGGAGCTCAATACTTTTCAAAGATTGACCTTCGATCTGGATACCATCAGTTGTGTGTGAAGAAGGAAGACATTCCGAAGACAGCATTTCTAACCAGGTACGGGCATTACGAGTTTATAGTAATGCCTTTTGGATTGACTAATGCACCCTCTGTATTCATGGATCTGATGAATAATGTTTTCAAGGAATATCTCAACGAATTTTTGGTGGTATTTATTTATGATATCTTGGTATACTCCAAAAGCTACTAAGATCATGAAAATAACTTGCACATTATCCTGAAGACTCTGAGAAGACAAGAATTATATGGGAAGTTTAGCAAGTGTGAATTCTGGCTTCAGGAGATTTCTTTTCTTGGCCATATTGTCTCTAAAGATGGAATCTCTATTGATCCTTCTAAGACCAAGGAAATACAAGAATGGCTATCACCTACGAGTATAACTGAGGTACGCAGATTTATTGGTTTGGAAGGTTATTATCGACGTTTCGTTCAGAATTTTTCCCGATTGGCTAACCCATTAACGAAGCTCACACGTAAAGGGGTTAAATTTTTTTGGACAAAAGAGTGTGAATAATGTTTTGAAGAACTTAAGAGAAGATTATTCAATGCTCCTATATTGACTCTACCATCGGGGAATGATGGGTTCGTTATTTATAGTGATGCATCAAAGGAAGGACTTGGTTGTGTCCTTATGTAGAATGATAGGGTTATTTCCTATGCATCACGACAGTTGAAAATTCATGAACAAAACTATCCTACTAATGATCTCGAGTTAGTAGCTGTGATAATTACTTTGAAGATATGGAGGCACTACCTCTATGGTGAAAAATATGATATTTATATTGATCACAAGAGTTTGAAGTATATTTTCTCACAAAAAGAACTCAACATCAGGAAAAGGAGATGGCTTTAATTACTCAAAGACTATGATTGTACGATACACTGCCACCCGGGGAAAGCAAACAAGGTGGAATATGCTTTGAGCATAAAAGATCATGGAGTTTTGAACAATATGAGAATTGAAAGGGATCCAATTTTCATGGATCTAGTGAAGATGGACATGGGAAGAACCAGGGAAGGTGAAACATCAATTCTTTTTCAAATGGTTTCCAAACCATCTTTACTGGAAAGGATTAAGAGTTCTCAGACCGATGATGAAGAATTTTAAAAGAAGATTAAAGCTATGAATGATGGGAGATTGAGAGAATTTGTGTATGAAGATGAAATTTGAAATTCGGGAAGAGAATTTGTGTTCCTGATATACCTGATCTAATAATGGAATTGCTGGATGATGCTCATTGTTCCAATTTCTCTATACACCCTGGGAGCACCAAAATGTATAGAGACTTGAAGGAACATTTTTGGTGGGACAACATGAAGAGTGATATTGCTGATTTTGTGTCAAGATGTATGGTTTTTCAACAAGTGAAAGCTAGAAGGCAACAACCTGGAGGAGTCATGCAACTTCTCCCCATACCAGAGTGGAAATCGGACAATATTACAATGGACATTGTCATGGGGATACCAAAGACTCCTAGAAGGAATGATTCAATATCGGTTATTGTTGATCGTGTTACCAATTCAGCACATTTTCTTGATATAAGGGAAGATTTACCACTTGAACATCTAGAAATGCTATATATTAATGAGGTGGTGAGACTTCATGGAGTACCCCTATCGATTGTTTTTGATCGTGATCCCCGTTTTACTTAAAGATTCTGAAAAAGTTTCAGAAAGCCTTGGATACTGAACTTCATTTGAGAACTGCCTACCATCCTCAAACAGATGGACAATCAGAACGAACTATTCAAACCTTAGAAGACATGTTGATATCCTGCTCACTTTACTTTAGGGTATGTAGGATCAATATATACCTCTGGCAAAATTTTCCTATAACAATAGCTTCCATTCGAGTATTCAAATGGCACCATATGAAGCATTATACAGAAAGAGATGTCACACACCAACCTATGGGGATTCCGTTTATGAAAGAAAACTTGTAGTCCCAGAACTGGTGGAGGAAACGATGGAAAAGGTTAAGGTAATCCAAAACCATATCAAAGTAGCTCAAAGTAGGCAGAAGAGCTATGCCGATAATCAAAGGAAGGATTTGGAATTTCAAGTCAGTGATCATGTTTTCCTGAAGGTATCTCCATGGAAGGGAGTCATACATTTTGGTAATAAAGGTAATTTGAGTCCCAATAACATCAAACCTTTCGAAATTCTAGATCTAATTGGGGATGTATCTTACCGATTGGCAATGCAGCGAAGTCTCTCCAAAGTTCACGATGTGTTCCACGTATCTCTATTGAGGAAATACATGCCTGACCCAATGCATGTACTCACCTATGAGAAATTAGAACTGGAACCCGGTCTGTCTTATTGCGAAGAGCCCATAAAGATTCTTGATACGAGAGAACAAGTACTGAGAAACTGGACTACTCGTTTTGTAAAAGTCTTGTGGATAATCCATAAGATGGAAGAGGCAATGTGGGAACCCGAGGAACTTATGATGAAGAACCACCCGAGTCCTTTCATGCGGTAGTATCCTAGAAATTTCGAGGGAGAAATGATTTGAAGGAGGGGAGAATGTAACACCCCAAGCTTCTACGGTACGCTTCTCTTTGAATAATGCAATAGTGTGTGTTGTACGCAACATCGAGTTCTAACACACCACAACCAATCAAACTAGCCATTATGAATAGTAATACGCACTTTTTGAAATTTATAAATTTTATTTTTCAAAAGGGACTTCATTTTTGGATTCGGAATATCAAAATTAGCCTAGGGTGAATTTTTGGTATTTTTCTAAAAACCTTCATTTTTTGATGAATAGTGAAACCACTAAGTTGTAGTTAAAAAAACTGAATTTTTCATAAAAATTAATTTTACCGCTTCTGTGAGTGGAATTTCGAAACTCCAAGAGACACGGTTAATATCAAGGTGTAAAATGTGGTTCAATGAGATGAAAATAATTTTTGGTGAATAGTAACTTTTTACTTTTATTTACCACGGTTAAAAGCAAATAGGGTAATTACGGGTAAAAATGATATTAATGTTACCCTAAAACATGTCGTAATTATATTGGACAAGTGTATATTGACCAAAAACAACCTTGAGAATAAAATATTATCATTTAGGTCCTCTTTTATTAGATTAGGACATTTATTATTATTTAATTCGAAGAAGAGTTAAAAGAGTTAAAATCAATGTATATTTACTAGAACATTTTTAATATAGGGGTAAAAATAAAATAAATTCTATTATAAATATTCATTATAAAGATAAAAATATTTCCTAAATAATGATATTTTATTTATAATTTTTAGACATTAAATAATTTAATTTATTAATGACACAATGATGATGTAGTAATTACTATAATAGTGAAAAATTAAAATAATTGATATTATAAATACCCAAATAAATATAATTTGAGACTTTTTATGAATTAAATTAATTTTATAAGTTATTATGAAATTTTATGAATGATTTAATTAAATTTTTTCGAAGTAATCATTCTTTTATGAATTTCACAAAAATAAATTTTCCAAATAGTGTCAAAATTGACATAAAAGAGTTTTTAAAACAAATATTATATTATTAATTGATATTCAATTCTTAAAAATAAAAGGGTCGGCCAAGAGAATTATATCATGATAGGTGTTTCATTAATGGACCACTTGGGGGTTTTCTTGTAGGTATATACTAAGTTTATTAACAATATAATATAAAAATACAATGTGACTTGGTAAGTGTCAAACTAATTAACTAAGAGTTAAAACTAAACGATAAGGTTAATATAATGACCCAAACCTGTCTAAATTCAATTGGTTGAGTGGTTTTAGACCCATCCCCACCTTAACCTTTAAATAATACACTTTGGAGACATTAGAAACCGAATATGAATTTATTATAAAACAATATTTCTAGCTTTTCCAAAGGTGCCCCTCACCCCTCTTATAAAAGAGCACACCCACTTCTCATTAATTCACACCTTCAAAGCCTTTTGGTTCGGCCAAAACCTGAAAAAATACTCTATCAACTTTACTCACTTCAATCTAGAGGCCTTAGTTTGATCAGAAATCCAACTTAAGGAGCCCTTTTGATCAAATCAAAAGGAAGAACCCGAAGAAGAGGTAATGTTTTCACCACCCTTTTTCAAATTCATTTCTTCTTCAACTTCTTCTTTCTTTGTTATTCCCATTCTAAAATAATGAATCCAGTATCTCTTATATAATTTAATATTATTATAAATATGGTACAACCATATTAAGTATTATATCCATCCTTTTAATGACATGTCACCATACGTGCATACGTACGTCTTACCATCTCCACATCGTGGTGTAATTTTTATTCAATATATTATTATTTGGATGGGTATAATAATGATTTTTATTTCATGTAAATAATAAATATAAAATGATAATTATTCTGTATATATGATATACCGTCAAATTATATATTATTTTAATATCAAAAGAATGATATTATCGCTCGTGCGTACGTACGGACTACCGTCTCCACGAACGCGATGAGATTTATTCTCCATCGTATCCATTCAAGTATAATTATCATTTGATGATTTAAAAATAATGTTTAAGGACTTTATATCATTCTGGATATGAATAAGATACAAACTATCCATAACAAACACCGCTTATGTAACAAAACATATAAAAGAAAATGAGTAAGTTAACACCCGAAACGACGATAATTCTAAGAAATTATTAACAAAACAATGTTAAAAGATCATATATGATATCATATTAATGTATAAGATTATTGTATAATTTAATAACAATTATTTCACCATTATACATGAGTTTAACCTACCCTCAACCAAGGAAATGTACAAGGTAAGGGTTATTTCACAATCTCTTCATTATTCGTGGTTGTTTATATGTGATTATCTACTGGGACCTCTTTATCATCCACATATATGTTTCTTAAAAATGTATTTCAAATCATTATTAATAATTTAAAGACTATGTTATAAATTTATTTATACCCTTGTTGACTTTTTATAATATGTTTATAAAGGAATCTTTCTGTCGTTTTCCAAACATGGTCCTTTTTAACCTTTTCAACCGAATTAAGGTAAGAATGTTTTTTTAACTTATACGGCGGGTGCGGCTATTTTCCGCCATTATAAAATCGTCAAATCTTCACTTACAAGCATATAAGAAAATTTTCAAAATAATGTTTTATTTTATAATTATGCGACTTTTAAATGATTAAAAAAAGAGATATTTCTCTCAAATAGTTTTGATTTCATCTATGTCAACATCATTTGATGGATTTTATGCTTATTTGAAGTTGATTTATTATGATACAAAACTTCCATATTGTATTGAAGGTTTTGTGATTTGTTTGACTGTGGATGTGTTATTTTTATACCATTCATGGTTTATGGATAAAGTATTGACATTTTGTATGCTAGTTTTAATAAGAATGTTTATGTTATGTTTAAACCTGTTCATATGAGGAATGCATTGGACTTAATATGTGATGGTTGGAGCCCACTATAGCTCCTTGATGCATCGGTAGGTCTCATGAGACAAACTAGTGTCTTGGCACAAGGGCTTGACAAAATCTTATTTGTAGTCTTGGCACGAGGCCTTGGCTATGTGGTTATGATAGTATGGCATTATGCATTCCATCATTATGAAAGTGGTTATTTATATTGCATGCGATTATTCGATTAGTAGAATATCCATGTGGATAAGTAAATGGAATTATTTCATTTTATTTTTTCCACACTATGTTGAAGTTCAAGTTTAAAAGGCTTTTGTTTTATTTATACATTGCCTTAAATGTTTATTCTTATTTATGAATGTTTCTTCTATATTTTTATCCTTACCGGGCATTTGAGCTCACCCCTTTTTTATGTTTTATTTTTCCCAGGATGTGAAGAAGTAATTTATGAATGACCTTCAGGGATAGTATGAGGGGATAAGAGTGTGAACTATGGAGACTATATTTTTGTAGTTTTCATTTTATTATGTAATGTAAAACTTTATTAATGTATCTAGTGTTTCCAAGGATACTAAACTAATCGGTCTTTCGAGATTTGATCTTTATTGTGATCATACCTATGTTATGTAATAATTTACCAACTCTGGGTAACCGGGGTCGGGGCGTTACAGTTTTTATATCCTAATTAATTGTGAAGTTGAATACAACGACTCAATGTTTTTTATAGAATATAAAATTGATCTAATTATTATTTTAATGTAATTAAAAATATAATTTAACATTATAAATTATTTAAATGAAAAATCTATTTTCAATTAAAATGATGTGTTTTTTTCACAATTCATCAACACATTAAACATAACTAAAAAATTTAAAAAAAAATAAAGAAAAGTAAATTTTTATATTATTATATTAAAGGGAATATTTTTTTATATTATTATTGAAAATACTATAAAAATAAATATTTAAAATAAGTGATCTATTAAAAGGTGGTGAAACTACTTTTAGAAATATACAACTTTTTATTAGTAAAATTTTGATTTATTTTTATATAATTTTTATCAAAAATAAAGGAAGAAAACTAAAAATTATATTAAATATTATATATATATATATATTTCATTAATATTAACCAACAATATGTATTTTTTTATTTGTTTAAAAAAACAGTTGTTTACATTTAAATTTGTTTTCATAAAAACTTTTCCTTTTTTAAAGAAATTTTTTTTTCAATTTACAATAAATCCTTAACAATCTATTTCATTATATATACTTGTAAAAACTATATTTTTAATACTCATTTAATCTTTTTCATACCCACTATTCTAATGTATTAGTTATTGCGGTAAAATTTAAATAATAATATTATGTTTTTCATTTAAGATAGATTTGGCATATCATATATGTTATTGAATATAGTGTTTCCTTTTAATAACTATGGACGTTACATTATATTTTAATTTAGGTCATGATATGGTATGGAAGATTCTATGATATTGAAGTTATATCTTGATCCTATGTTAATGTTTGACACTCAACTATATTTTCTAGTATTACAAACACCAATCATTTATATCATGTAAGATTAACCTAACTCAAATATAATCCGTAAGGTGCATGATCCTGACTAAAAATTAATTTTGAGAGGCATTATTCGGTCATCCGAGAAGGATGAATTAGTTTATTTACCAATATATAATATTATATTCTTAAAAGATTCAGTTTGTTCTTAAAATATGGGTATGAATATGAAGATCCATTGGGGGTCCTTTATCATGGTAAAATGAATACATATTAAAGTATGATTATCTATTTAGTATAATAGATAAAATTTCTTGCATACTCATTATACAATCTAAATTAGTGGTGTTTTCATTGAATATAAATTTCAGAGTTAACCTCTCAGATAATTAAAACCATATGACAAATCTTCACTAAATTCGCATGGAATATAGAGATATGGAATTACATTGCTAATGAAATTGATCTAACTGGTAGGATGGAATATTTTCAATTTCATATTGACTCGCAGTTTATATATATCATAAAAAAATACAAGAATCAACTAAATTTTTATTTTTTGGGATGTATCCCAATCATTTTGGTGTGGTTAGAACATGTCAACTCATGTTATTGACTTCTTATATTTCAATTTCATTCTCTATTAGAGTCTTAAACCATCCATGATCTAGATGTTTGTTAAATATTTTTATTCAAATAGATTTAATCATTCTATGGAGTATGAGATCCTTCCAATGATGAATAGAAATATGGTTGTATATAGAAGGAATTGTGTCTACTATTATCTTCCATTTAATGTATTTGGAATTAAAATTGATGCATATGTGTAATATTATATCATAGTAGTGGGAGTTATAGTCTCAGATCAACTTATTTCAATAGTGTTATAGTTCACTACTAGCTTTTACAAAATCTCGCTAATTTTAATATTGGAATAAGAACTACCCCTTGGTATCAACCTATTTTATATGATATATATCCCTCTAGGGTTTATTTACAATAATTATTCTATCATTGTAATGTTTTTTATAAATCCAAACTCACCCTATAGGTCATTCATGTTACTTATTTAGTAAAATTCCTTAAATGTGGAATGGGTTACTATTATATCTCACATTGAGATATGAAAAGATGTTGGATGATACTATATCCTTGTACAGGATGTCGATAAGTGATTTTTATTTATTCCACTCATGATGGGGTATTATTCAAACTTATAATAGGTTTGTAAGTAATAATTCATTAGGACATCTTATCATTCATTTGAATTAATGTCATTTATATCCATATTTCTTAATATAATATCATCTATTGTTTATATTTTTTCAATGGAAAATATAAATAGATTAAATCTCTATAGAAAATTTCTTGTATATGTAATTAGATCATAGGTATCAATTAAAACATTTGTAAGCTAGATTATGCGTACGAGATGTTTTTCAGAATATAGATCATAATATAAATTAGATTACATATCATATAAGATGGATAAATGGAATGTTTTATGATCTTTCATCTTCCCCTTAAGTATAAGATGTGGTATGGTTAGACGTTTATAAGGATCAAAATCATAACAGGTCTGTAAAATCAAAGATGTTATCAACACACCTCAATTTAGAGTGAAATGGAATTTTTATTGGATCATTAAATGGAATGAAATTATTTTTTTCATTAGTTTAAGGTGATAAAAATTTCATTAATTAGGTTCTAGAAGATATTTACTAGACATGGGGTTATATTATAGGTGTTAGGAAATTTTACACCCATTAGTGAGCTACCACATGTCCGATCAGAACACTAGTAATATCCCACTTGTATTCTGGTGGGATGGATAGTTGAAATTTTCCACTCCCAAGTCCACCTAGAATACAATGGTAATACACCCAGATCCCAATGGATCTCTAAAAATACTTAATAAGGGATATTAGAAGTATGATGGACCATTTTGTGTTTTTTTAATTTATTAATTTTTTTTTAATTTAACAAATCCTTCACTCTCTATTAGTGTTAAACTCCCTCTACCATCCCCCTCTCTCTATTTCTCTATATATCCTATTCAAACTATTACCTTCCACTTCTGAGCCTTTCTTCTCCTAATCATTATGTTTTATGAAGAAAGTGGATCATATAGGAAAGGTTAAGCTACAAATTTTCTTACACCTCATAAAGCCGTATATCTAGCTACTTTTAATGCTAAAATCACATTTTGGACCAATTATTATTACTTTTATATTGTAGGGGAACATATGAAAATCAATCTATGATACTTGATGAGATTACACTAATAACCATGTTAAAGGAGGTTAAATTTATATTAAACAATATGACATATATATTATGTGAATTATGTGTGCATTCTTATGTTTTTGTGTTTAATAAACCAATTTTTAGGTTAATATATATATGGATTTATGTGTTATAAATTTTTAATTCTTATATAATGAAATAGTGTATCCTATTATGTCCTCCAAAGTCTTGGATTCACAAGAAGACTAAATTTCTAAGGGGAGATATTATTATTTATTCTAAATGGACACTAAGGGGGTCTAAAATTGAAAAAACTGGTTTACCCTCGATGGGTTTATTAATGAAACCCTTGGAGGATATGTTTAGGGTTAGTTAGTTTATTTAGATGTTAGTTTTTATATTTTTTGTTAAAGAGTACAGTAATAGTCTATAGATGTTAAAAAATCAAAGTTTGGGGTTGAATGAGGGAAATGGGTGTGGGAAAAAATGAATAACCATTTATGTAGAATATTTTTCAATTTATTAGGATTATAGGAACGGTTAAAATAAAAATCACATAACATGGTTGTGCCTAGTGGGTCCGATATAGAGAATTAGTAGTGTTAAATTTCATTTGGTCTTGAACATCCTTGTATTTAAAATTTGAAGTATACTATTACATGATAATATATTAAAATTTTATATATCTCATGGTTAATATCAATTTATGTTCCACCTATGATTAGATTGATGTGTGAGTATGGTTCTTTTCTTCTATATTACAATGATTGTGAGTAGGGTTGGTAAGATCCATGTAAACATCTTAATCACTAAAAAGAGATTGTCCATGAAGTGTTAAATTAATAGAAGGATACCATGGATTCCTTGAGAGCACATAATAGGTTTCACATGGGGATAATTTTACTTTTAGGTTTATCATGACGTTATTAGGGAGGTGGTTTTAGTGGAAGTAATATACTACAAGGGATTTAGAGTTATTAATGGGTTACAATTTTAGTGATATGATATATTGGGATAACTGTGAGAGTGATGTGAGTTATTAATGATTACATGTGGTGTTATTATACACTAGATATATTTTTTTGGGTTTATTTGTAGTTGAGATCAAGGGATAAGTATGTGTTTCAAATTATTTTTTTTTATATCTAGGATTTCTTGATGCCACAAGTTCATGGGATGTGATATTAATAGAACTATGATATTAAGATTCTGATTGTACCATTGCATTTTGATTTTATATATGGTTTTATAGATATTCTAGGTGACAACTATGATGGGATACACCACCAAGATGCTTAACATTGATATTATGTGGGATTGTTGTGTGGGTATCTACCACCCCACATCATAAGATCCTAGTACTATTTCTATGTTATTTCCCATAATTAGACTCTCATATACATGATTACAACTACAATACTCCCTTTTTCGAATCATCTACTATTTTTGGGTCCAATAATTGTCATTACGTTACTATTTTATGGGTTTTAAATGAATATATTCTTTGGATAGTTTGTATCCTTGGATATTTTGAGGATATGAACGAGATTATCATTTACATTATTCAATGTCTGTATGGTCAGGTGTTCAGTTGGCCTGGTTAGTGTACCATTATTTGAAATTATATTTTTTACTTTGTTGTGTTTTAATTTTTATTATATCATATATTCTTATACTAGGTATTATTGAATATATGAGGACTATTGTTAGTTATTTCTAACTAACTGTTATCTTAACACCTTGTACATTCAATCCAAAAGACATTAATATTGTATGTTAATTATGAAGGGCTAGAAATGTCAAGACCCGTCCCCTGGGGCCCGTTCCGTAACTACCCCATGTACACCTTCCATAGGCCAGGGGCTGGCGACTAGCACCAAATGCATAAAATACCTATAATGGGAAGGATTTGTCTTTATAAACTGAAAACACACACAACAGTGTATGAGATGGAAGTAAAACACTAAGTAAAGAATTGTACAAAAGAAGTGATGGAAAGTAAAAGGGGCCGAAAATACATTCCCAACAAGAAATTACAAGTACAACTGAAGAAAAATAAAGCAGATATTGGGTCGTCCTCTGAGGTTCCTGCCTTAAGGGTAGGTATAGAGAGCCTCCTCAGCACTTCATGTCCATCAGTCTCCTCTGTGTACTGACTCGTCATAAGGTCCACCTCCGGGTATCGTCTAGTCCTGCTACTCTGATCCTCAGTCAGCACTGTCCGTCATCTGCAACCAACACGACGAGGTGTGGGCATAGCCTGTGCAGGGGTGCGTATAACGACACTCAGTAGGGACCCCGAGACCCTCAAGGTCTCAAAAAATCCAACAAGGATAAATCACAATGTATTAAATCAACAGATAACCCCACTTAGGTATATTTCAATACATATACCTAAGTTATCAAATAATCCATATCGTTCACAAGGAAACACAAGATTTTCTAACTCAACTCACACAGGTATACCACATATGTAGAAAGATAGAGATGATCATATGTAGCCACTGAATCATATAAGCGGTCAGACCAACACATGATCTAGGACCAACTATTCTATTGGAGCAACACATGATCTAGGAATAGAAGTCAGAAATTTTGGACCAACACATGATCCAGGAAAAGTCATTAGAGCTGTCAGACCAACACATGATCTAGGTCAAGCTATTCTATCGGACCAACACATGATCCAGGAAAAGAAGGTAGAATTGTCAGACCAACACATGATATAGGAATAATCATTAGAGCAGTCGGACCAACACAGGATCCAGGACCAACTATTCTGTCGGACCAACACATGATCCAGGAATATAAGTTAGAACTGTCGGACCAACATATGATATAGGAACAGTCATCAGTGCACAACCAGCCATAGGGTTTCTACAAAGCAAGCTTGATTCTGATAGGCTCTTCTCCTCAAGCCAAGAGTTGATTCATCAACTGCCACAAAGTCCCACGAAGAAGTATCTCAAAGGTCCGCCATGTCATAGGGGTCTCAACGCAATAGACAATACGTCAATCGGACGCCCGGTCTATTAGTTATTAGCCTTTTAGTCCCAGGGGCCTGGATGGATTCATGTACGATCCATCCTGACCGTAACTCAACTATACCCCGAACTCCAGTGGGATATACTCAAAGGGACCGTCTCTCATCAAGATTACCAGCGCCATTGACGGTTCGTCAAACGGACGTCTGGTGCCAAAAATATGACCCAGGAAGGTAATGGGGTCAATAAAGGTCCTAGGCCCAGTCCGACCCGGTTAGACCAACTCGGACCAACCCGGTCTGGGTTGACCCGATCTGGGTCGACCTAGTCAGCCTGTTAAGTTTGGCCAAGTCCATTGGGCCCGGCCTAGTGGACTGTGGGGGCGGTTCGGCTGAGAGGTCCCCACGTAGGCGCCTCGGCCCGAAGGTCGGGGCCGTTTCGACCAGTGCCGTGAGGGGCGCAACTTGGGAGATTCCGCCCGAGAAGTCGGGCCGGTTTAGACAGCGACACCGCGAGGGATGCCGCGGGTCGGCATGGGAGGCCGGTCGGCCGGAAAGCCATCGGGCAGGCCGTGTGGGGCGCAGGCAGGCCGCGGGCAGAGCGCGCGGGGCGCGGGCATGCCGGATGGAAGCTGGGAAGGTCGCGGGGGCGCCGAGCAGGGTGCGGCAGAGGATGGGCAGGCCGTAGAGGGTGTCTGGCAGGGCACAGTAGGGGTCGGGCAGGCCGCGGGCAGGCTGACCGCGAGACGGGTAGGGCACTGGGAGGCCACAGGAAGGTGACCCGCATGTCGGGTAGGGTTCCGAGAGGCTGTGGGCAGGTGGGTCGGGCATCAAAGAGGGCGCCGGGAGTCTATGGGCAGGCGGGTCGTGCGCCGGGCAGGGAGCCGGAGGCAGCGACAAGCGGGCCGGGTGCCGCTCAGTCTGGCAGTGTTTGGTCGGGAGCATCGGTGCGCCACGGGGGAGGCATGATTCGCGTAGGCCGCGGGTAGTGCGGGCTTTGTTGTTGCCTCCTTCATCGCCATCACCTCATCGCCATGCCGTATAATGCCACAAGAAGGGAGAAATCGATGGAGGGAGTGGGGCCATGTTAGGTTGGCCCGCACCCTCCGTGTTTAAGGTGGTATCAATTGGTTCATCAAGAATAGAAGATGGACAATAATTAATTTCATCACTTGTAACGATTCCTTTCATTCGATGATGAGAAAAAGAAAAGAAAATTATAAACATGAAATAACCCCTAACTCGTATCGTTGATCATTGACGAAGTTGCAGAAAGCGAATGTCGATTCGATGTTGTCGGGAAAGAAGAAGCTGAGGATGGTTTCATCGGCATTCTTCAAGGATAGTGCTCCCTCTTTTTTTTCGGTTGAAGAAGTAAGAAGGTGTTCATCGTTGGTGGATGAGGCATCTTTTTTCTTCGGTGGTCTTTCTTACTTGGAGAGTTCTTCTCCTTCCCAAGCTCCACCAAAATGCCAAGGGAAAATTAATAGAAGAAAGCGTTATCTATTATTTATTGGCACAACAATTCAAATTGTGGTGTCTAATTAAATTAGACAACTCATTTAATTAATGGGGTGGAGATAGCTCAATTATGTAAAGAGGGTTGGCATAAATTAAACAAAGGGGAGTTGAAGAGTTTCTCCACCTTAAATGGGGGGTTCCAAGGGGTTACAAGCCCAAGTGGTCCCCACCAAAATTATCCTCCTAAGGGATATTATGTTCGAGTGGGCCCCACCACCATAACTTCTCATGGGTGGTTAAGGTGTGGTGGCCCCCACCTCTATCCTCCACTTGGAGGTTTTAACCAACTAAAATAAATTAATACAAGCACTTAATTTATTTTATTATTCCCATGTAAAACCCCAAAAACTAATTTTCATACCCGACAATCTGCCATAAAGGTGAAAGTCTTCTTAAGGGAATATCGGCTCTACGAGTTCAACGGTGTCCTCAGATTTCAATTTTGAGCACCAGTTCAAATCTTATAAAATCCCACTCATACGTTTACTGAACGTACCCAAACAAAACTTCAGAATTTGATTCTGGGCACATCGGGCCTCGGAATCACGCACCGTTAGTTTTTTGTGGTCTTGTATAATTACTATGTATTTATGAAAAAAATTTCCATGGAAATTCCGGGTCTTTACATTCTCCCCACGTCAGGGCTTTACATCCCCATAAGATACAACTCGAACTATGGGAACAAATGGGGGTACTGAGCATGCATCTGAGCCTCACGCTCCCATGTGCTCTCCTAGAGGTTCCCATGATGCCAGAAAACACGCACCATAGGTATCGACTGTCCACATAGGACCCGCTCATATCGATCCTCAATCTCTACTGGAACCTCTGTAAAATTTGCTCTGTCATCGACATCCAACTCTCCATGGTCGATGATGTGGGATGGGTCATGCACGTATCTCCTCAGCTAAGATACATGGAAGATGTTGTGCACCCTGTGCAACTGAGGTGGAAGAGCTAAGAGGTAAGCTACCTCACCTACTCTGCTGAGGACCTGGAAAGGTCCAATGAATCATAGAGATAACTTGCCACCTCATCCAAATCTCTATATACCTCATCGAGGTGAGACCCATAGAAAGACATAGTCTCCATCCTCAAACTCCAGAGGTCTCTATCACCTATTAGAACATGTCTTTTGTCTCCTCAGTGCAGTCTTCATCCGCTCCAGGATGATCTGCGCCTTTTCCGTGGTAGCCCATACCATCTCTATTCCAACTAGTGCTGACTCCCCTCGGTATGTCCAGCACAGTGGTGATCTGCAAACCCAACCATACAAGGCCTCAAAAGGTGCCATCCCAATGGTGGAGTAATGGCTGTTGTTGTAGGCGAACTCCACCAATGGTATGTGATCATACCAGCTGTGACTAAAGTTGAGGACGCATTCACTTAGCATGTTATCAAGGGTATGAATAGTCCTCTCACTCTAACCATCTATCTGTGGATGGAAGGCGGTGCTCAAGTGAAGTTGTGTCTCGAAGGCTTCCTACAACCCCTTCTATTGACGGGAAGTAAATCGTGCATCACGATCAGAGACAATAGATGAAGCTACTCCATGTAGCCACACAATCTCTTGTACATAGAGGCGTCCCATGCTCTCTACAGAACCTTGCTCTCTGATCGGTAGGAAGTGGGCTGACATTGTGAGTCGATTGATGATAACCCAAATCGAGTCGTGAACCCTGGATGTACGTGGAAGAACCGTCACGAAGTCCATGGATATACCATCCCACTTCCACTCTGGGACCTCTAAGGGTTGAACCAGGCCTTCTGGTACCTGGTGCTCTTCCTTCACTTGCTGACAAGCGAGGCATCGAGAGACACACTCTGCTACTTCCTTCTTCACACCTGGACACCAATGCTATTGTCTGAGGTCCTGGTACATCTTCGCCACTCCTGGGTGTACCTCTTGAGGGAATGTTTGGAACTCCCTCAACACTTCCTCCTGAATTTCCACTGGTACCAAGGTACGTCCTATGAAGAGGATGACATGCTCCCCACCTTTAGAAAATCCATCAGGTGCCTGCCCTATGGATATCTGAGAACATCATTTCTCATAGTCTGTATCCCCATTCCATGCCTCCCTGACTCGCTATAGAAGTGGAGGAGTGATTGTAAGAGACTATAGGTAGGATACACCATCTCTACCCAAAAAGGATATTTGTAAAGCAGCCAGCTGCTCTGTCGCCTCTCCTAGCAGCTGTATACCAGATCTCCTACTTAGCGTATCTGGAACAACGTTCCCCTTCATATGAGTATAGACTATCTCGAATTCATAGTCATGGAAGAACTCAATCCAATGTCGTTGTATTAGGTTCAAGTCCTTCTGAGAGAAGATATACCTGAGACTCTTGTGATCAGAGTACACGGAAAAATGTTCGCTCATAAGATAGTGTCGCCACATCTTCAAGGCAAAGACCACTACTGCTAACTCCAGGTCATGCGTAGCGTAGTTCTGCTCATGTTGTCTCATCATCCGAGAACCATACACGATCAATGCTCGCTCCTCAATCAGGATGCAGCCGATTCCAGTCCCTTATGCGTCCCAGTAGACTACATACCCTATGCCTTCTTCTGGAAGCGTCAAGATGGAGGCACTATTCAGCCTCTGCCTCAGCTTCTGAAAGATCTACTGGTATCTCTTTGACCACATGAGGGGTTACCTCTTCTTCTTCAAGGATGATAGAGGTGTTGTAACTCTAGAAAAGTCTGGAACAAACCCTGATAATATCCAGCCAAGAAGAAGTCACGCTCCCTTCGAGAAGGTAAACCTGGAAACATATTTTGAAAGGATGTCCCTAAACTATGCCACTTCTTTTGTGGACTCAAAACTTATGTGCATGAGTTTATCCTGTGCTCCCTAGGTTTCCTTTTTCACCGACCAAGGAAAACCTCATTCTAACATTGTAGATAAACCACAACCATTTTTCCTAATACAGTCAGTTTAAGTATGAACTGTGGATGTCCAGTCCATACCCAAACTAACTTCGTAAGGCCTCAATGCTTCCACCCAGAGGTTCCAACTGAAACTCTCGCCTCAAGGGTTAGATCACACCATTGGTGTAAATGTGATTATTGAGTCTCCTCCCAATGTTATCTCTGGAGATGAGGGTCAAGTCAACGGCTTATCTGGAAATACTAGGTCTTGAACAGGATTCGTGGAAAGATGGAATGATTGGTATCTGTGTTTATTGATACGACTGCTAGTACTAGAAATAGATAGTACCTAAAATCATTCCTAGAGCCCTTGGGTCACACTCCTTGATTTCCTGCAGTTACTCCCTTCCCCTGTCATCCAACTCTCTGAGCCTGGTGGGGTCCAAAAAATGGGGGTTGTTTATAACATGCCGAGATGTACACCACCTCATGCTTCTCTCCTAGCTCTGTTTCCACATATATTTCCCTATAAATTCATCTGTCCTTACCACTTCCTCTTCCCAAAATATTTTACATGCTCATGTATTTGAGGCTGGCACTAGTTTCTTGCTTCCCCAATACTATCATTCACTAGCTGTATCCGCTTATCCATAGAACATTCAACCACAAAGGTTCTCCCTAGCACCCTGACATACGTAAGAATGAACAGAGGAATAGTAATGACTCAGACACCCTTAAACACACCTCGCTCAGAGGTCTGAGCTCGGAACCACTGATCGTATCTTATTCATCGAGTACCAGGAATGGTTCGTACACCTCGATGAATACTCAGCTACTGACATGTCATCCTGCTAAAGCTGTAGAAGCTCTAGGGAACTCTCACCCACATCCTCAAGCCAGCCCTCATCGGCCTTTGATTTGGGCTCGCCTTGGAACCTGAGGGGTATCTGATGCTGGAACACATTTAAGGCACTAAGAATACAAGTGTCCTCTATTGGTACTTCTGGTCGAAACTACTGACCAACGTGTAGTGATATAGCTAGAACACTACCCGATGGTAATATCTCGGGCAATAGTCCACGTACCATAGCCTCATCACTATGCGGACGATCATTATGGTCACTTACTAAAAAGACTAGTAGCTAATATCACCATATTCTCTACTGGTGTGTCAACTAGGCAGAAAACTCTAGAAATCGCCTCTAGCCAGCCCTCAGCTGTGTGGGAATCTGTCTCACCTCGAAACCTTGGAGGCCTCTACCACTAGGACTCAGGAAACACGCTCAGTCGGTGTGCACCATCCGCCAATACGGCTGGTGTTATTTGTTATCCAACGAGTGGTGGTGGTGCTGGTACACCACCCGAAGGTGCCAACATAGAAAGAGGGCCCTGCACCAGAGCCTCACCGCTCGGTGGGCCATCATCGTGTACTCTCTCAGGAACCCTAGCTGGCTGTCTTCACAGCAACATCCTGATAAGGAATAGATGTTCCACGATCATTAAGTTATACCTGGTGAGATAAATCAAATAGTTCACAAAGAAGACTCTTGAAGACAAACACACAATTAGTGTTTTTGTGCACTTAGTCGAAAATCAGAAGTCAGGGTCTTGGTGTATGGATACGTCGGCTGCCGCACAACCACTGGACTCCCTGAACTGAAAACTGCACTCAATACCCTAAATACTATTTCTTAATATAAAAGAAAGATCGTAGCCCTATGTTTTTTGGTAGAACCGACTCCTTTGATACAAATTTTTCACGAACCATCCCCAGGGCCCATGTTGTAACTACACCAAGCCCACCCTCCAAAGGCTAAGGGCTGACGACTAGCACCAAAGGAATAAAATCCCTAAACTGGGAAGGCATTGCCTTTATAAATTGAAAACACACACAATAGAGTACGAGTTGGAAGTAAAAAACTAAGTAAAATATGTATACAAAAGAAGTGCTGGAATTTAAAAGGGGCTAGAAATATAAGCCCAACAGGAAAGTACAAGTATTACTGAAGAAAAGTAAAGAAGCTACTGGGTCATCATTCAGAGTTCCTACCTGAAGGGTAGGTACAGATAGCCTCCTCAGCACTTCACATCCGCCAGTCTCCTCCATGTACCGACTCGTCATAAGGCCCACCTCCAGGTACCGTCTAGTCCTGCAACTTTGATTCTTAGTCAGTGCTGTCTGTCGTCTGCAACCAACACAACGATGTGCGGGCATAGCCCATGGAGGGGTGAGTATAATGATACTCAGTAGGGACCCCGAGACCCTCAATGCATCAAAAAATACAACAAGTATAAATCAAAAAGTATGAAATCAACAGATAACTCCACTTAGGTATATTCCCATACATATACCTAAGTTATCAAGTAATCTATATTGTTCACGAGGAAACAAAGGAGTTTCGGACTCAGCTCACATAGGTATACCACATATGTAGAGAGATATAGATGATCATATGTAGCCGCTGAATCAGCTAAGCTGTCGGACCAACACATGATCCCATACCAGATATTCTATCGCACCAACACATGATCTAAGAATAAAAGTCAGAACTGTCAGACCAACACATGATCCAGGAACAGTCATCCGAGTTGTCGGACCAACACATGATCCCAGACCAGCTATTCTGTCAAACCAACACATGATCCGGGAACAAAAGTTAGAACTGTCGGACCAACACATAATCCAGTAGTAGTCATCAGAGCTGTCAGACCAACACATGATCCAGGACCAGTTATTCTGTGGGACCAACACATGATCCAGGAACAGAAGTCTAAACTGTCGGACCAACACATGATCTAGGAAAAATCATCAGTGCACAGTCAGCCACATGGTTTCCACAAGGCAAGCTTGATTTCGGGAGGGTCTTCTCCTCAAGCCAAGAGTCGATTCTTCAACTACCACAAAGTCCTACTAAAAAGTATCTCAAAGGTCCGCCGCGTTATATGGGTCTTAATGCAATAGACGTCGCGTCAATCAGATGCCCAGTCTGTTAGATATTAGACTTTTAGTCCTGGGGGCCCGGTTGGATTCGTGTACAATCCAACCTGATCGTAACTCAACTATACCCTGAACTCTAGTGGGGTATACTCAAAGGGACCGTCTCTGATCGAGATTACCAGCACCGTTGGCGGTTCGTCAAACAGACGTCCGGTGCCAAAAATATGGCCTAGGAAGGTAATGGTGTCGGTAAAGGGACTAGGCCTGGTCTGACCAAGTCAGACCGAGTCTACCCAACCCACTCTCGGCTGACCTGGTCGGGGTCGACCCTGTCAGCCTGTTAAGTTTGGCCCGATTCACTCGGCCCGATCCAGAAGACTGCGGGGGCGGTTCGGCCCGGAAGTCGCCTTGTAGGTGACTCATCCCGAAGGCCAAGGCCAGTTCAGCTAGTGCCATGAGGGGTGCAGCTCAGGAGATTCAGCCCAAGAGGTCGGGCCTGGACGGCCATCGATGTCGTGAAGGACGCTGTGGACCGGCATGGGAGGCCAGCGGGCATTCCGCACAGGGTGCGGGCAGGACGCAGGCAGAGCGCGTGGGGTGCAGGTATGCCGGATGGACTCTAGGCAGGCTGAAAGTGCGCTGGGTAGGGCGCGACAGGGGCCGGATAGGCCGTGGGGGTGCCATAAGGACAACAGGAAGGCCGCGGGGGCACCGAGCAGGGCACGACAGTGGTCGGGCAGGCCGTTGGTAGGCGGTCCGTGCGTCGGTTAGGTTGCCAGGAGGTCGCGGGCAGGCGGGCCGCGCATTGGGTAGGGCACCGGTAGGCCGTGGGCAGGTGGGCCATGTGTTGGGAGGGAATCGGGAGGCCACAGGTAGGCGGGTCACGTGCCGAGCAGGGCGCAGGAGGCCACGGGCAGGCGGGCCGGGCACCGCTCAGGCCGGTGGTGTGCGGTCGGGAGAATCGGTGCACCATCGGGGTTGCACGATTTGCGGAGGCTACGGGTAGTGCAGCCTTCATCATTTCAGCCTTTGTCGTTGTCACCTCATCGCCATTCCATAGAATGCCACAAGATAGGAGAAATTGATGGAGGATGTCGGGCCATGTTAGGTTGGCCCGCACCCTCCGCATTTAAGGTGGTATCCATTGGTTCATCAAAAATAGAAGATGAACAACTATTAATTTCATCACTTGCAATTATTCCTTTCATTCAATGATGAGAAAAAGAAAAGAAAAGAATAAACATGCAATAACCCCTACCTCGTATCGTTGATCATTGACGAAGTCGCGGAAAGCGAATGTTGATTAGATGTTGTCGGGAAACAAGATGTCGAGGATGGCGTCGTCGGCATTATTCAAGGATGGAGCTCCCTCATTTGGACTGGTTGAAGAAGGAATAAGGTGTCTGTTGTTGGTTGATAAGGCGTCCTTCGTTCTTCGGTGGTCGTTCTTCGTTGGAGAGTTCTTCTCCTTCCCAAGATCCACCAAAATGCTAAGGAAAAAATAACAGAAAAAAGATTTGTCTATTATTTGTTGGCACAACAATTCACATTGTTGTGTTTAATTAACTGATACAATTCATTTAATTAATGTGGTCGAGTTGGCTCAATTAAGTGAAGATGGTTGGCATAAATTAAATAAAGGTGAGTTGAAGAGTTTCTCTACCTTAAATAGGGGGTTTCAAGGGGTTACAAGCCTGGGTTGTCCCCACCAAAATTTTCCTCCCAAGGGAGGTTATGTTCGGGTGGGCCCCACCACCATAACCTCTTATGGGAAGTAAAGGTGTGGTGGACCCCACCTCCAACCTCCTCTTGGAGGTTTTATCCAACTAATATAAATTAAGACAAGAACTTAATTTATTTTATTATTCCCACATAAATCCCCAAAAAAGTAACTTTCATTCCTGACCATCTGCCGTCGAGGTGAAAGTCTTCTTAAGTAAATATCGGCACTGCGAGTTCAATAATGCCCTCAGATTTAAATTTTGAGCACCAGTTGAAAAGTTATAAAATCTCGCTCATACGTTTACTGAACGTACCCAAAGAAAAATTCAGAAATTGATTCTGGGCACACCGGGCCTCAGAATCACGCGACGTCAGTTTTTGTAGTCTCATAAAATTCCCATGTATTTACGAAAAAAATTTCCACGGAAATTCCAGGTCTTTACAAGAAAACTGATGTACAAAGGACTGAGATGGAGTATATTTATAAGTCTTGGACATTAGTATGAGGGGTGACCTTATGTTTCGTTTAACCTAGATATATATTTGATTCTTTGTTTACATTTACATATGATCAAAATGACTCTATTTTTTACAACATGAAAATGTTTATATATTGTTTAGGATTAGATCTTAACTAGTACATAATTATGAATTCTATAATGATACTCTATGTCATTTGCATCCTTTTATCTTATTGTTATTCTATGTTGTGATACTTACAGTATAATCTCCACAACATGTGTAACAGACTCTTATTGCGAGTTGGTAGCCTATGGGTTATGGGGAGATTCCACCAAGGTCTCAAATTACAAACATATTAGTTTTTATTCAGGGTTACCTAGGCTAAGGCATTACAAATAATCCAAAAATCTATATAAATTCAACTATATTACCAAAATATATGACCAATACATAATAAAAAATTATTCTATACCAAATTAGACAATTACATGATACAAAGCATGATTAAAAACATACTCATAGAACAAAATAGTTTATGAAACATAGATAATAGTTAAATATACATACCATATTACACCACACAGTATAAATTAAATCTATAAAATTCATTTAATGTGATTCCATATTAAACACATAACTACTTATGAAATCCCAAGGAAATATATAATAAATAAAAGAATGAGATAAACATCCTAGTTAGGAAAAAATAGGGTATTTCAATATGTTTTACATGAATGGTCATAAGGTATGAAAGAACATAATAATTTTTTTAGAATAATTCAGATATCATAACATAATTATGATAAATCATATGAGATTATATAAATTATAATGGAATATAATGAATAATGAAATAATAAATATAACACATTAACAAGACATGATATAAGAATGTGTCAGACACATAACCATATGATTTTATTTACATATGTAAAAACTAACTATATGACCCTCGTATTATAAATGATACACATGTCCAGAATAAATGTGTGTTATATGTTATAGTATTATATACATACAAAACATATAAACAAAAATAAAACATAATTTAAAAAATGAAGAGGATTACATTTTTCAGGGACTAAACCCATGAAACTCCTAAAATATTGACATGTGACATGAAATAGGAAATATAAAAATGAAAATAAGTAAATTTTGATCACCTTGATAATCTAGAATCATAACTCCCATAAAAACCAATATAGAAAAAAATAAATCAAGTAATCGATATCTTAGAAAAATGAATGTACATATCCTTTGGCAGACTTTTATTGAATATTGAATGAATGAAAGAGGTGGTATATATAGGATGTAATGTAACCATAAAAATACTATTGTGATTGCAAGAATTTTAACCTAGCCAATAGAAATAGTGACATGATTTTTGGGAATAGAAACCAGAGTTTTATAAAATCATTTTGACCTAAAATTAATAAACTTTAATATAAATATGATTTATTATTTGTAAATTTTTAATATATAAATATTAAAATCTATAGAAATAATATTAATACAAAAATCTAAGTGAAATTATAAGAATATATTTAATAAAAAAATATTTTAATATACTTTTATAAAAATCATGATTTTCATTTTTAAAATTTCAATTACATATATTAGAGAATTATTTTGATAAAATTAATTTAATTTTTAGAATCATAAAGTAAAAATTTTATTAAGGTGTTTTTTTTAAAAATTAAAATATTTCAATTCATAGGAGAATTCTAAAAAAATGTTTTTTTGTAACCAGTAAAATTTATATAGAATCATTAACGATGTACTAATGACCTAATAAATTATATAAAGGTTTTTTATATCAAAACATATTTATTTTTTATAATGTATTACTTTAAACTTAACACACATTTTTTCTGAGTCTAATTATTTTCTTATGTTGAAAGCCACAAGTATTGTATTAAGAAATTATTTTTTAATTTTTACATATTTCCATTTAGTTAAATTAATAAAATCATATTTTGAAGTGTTTTACCATCTAAAAATCATCTTATTTAACTCAAATGTTTTTCAAAATTTCAAATACAACATTATTACAAAAATTACATTGGAAATTGTATTCAATACTTTAACATAAAACACTCTTCTACTCAAGAATAAATAACCCCTCTCCCTCTTGGGAAAACCATTCAACCCCCACTTACAAAAGAAAAATAACTACCCTGATACCCTTTATCAATTCACACAGAAAACATAGGGATGATATGGATAAAACCAACTTCAAGAATAAAATTAGTAAAGTGTCATATAAAGAAAACAACATCAAGAGAAGAGTATGTTTGTAACAACTCATCTCTCATTCTCATATTCTCATCCCCTATTTCCTAATTCATTTCAAAAAAATATTATTTAGTATAAAGTATTTTATCATTATATAAATTAATTTTACCTACTTTTAAAATTATATTTATTAGTTATTTATATTTTATACATCTATTTCATCTTCTTTGGAAATATAACAGTATTGTTTTGTTAACCGTCGTTGAGGCAATTTCGAACTCATTTGTTACCACAAACCATATGTATAGTTATGATGATTTTTTATCATATATATATATATGTGTGTGTGTGTGTGTTTGTTTCTATATATATATATTGTTATTATTCAATAATTTTTTTTAATTTTGAATAACTGACCATGAACAAAAATAGTGAAATCAAAACATAACATGATATTTTTAATTAAAATAATATATAAAAACTATTCAATATTAATAATGGTAGTTAAGAACTAAATTACAATTATTTTTAATTATAAATAGTGAAAAAATAATATAATTCCCTTCTCATTCAATTTTTAACTACATCAATGATTTTTCTTCAGTTGGAGGAATGGTGATTAAGTAATGCGAGATTATATTTAAGGGGATTCTCAAAACCTGACTACAATCTTGGGGTTATATACTCTATAAAAATTTCATAGATGTATTCATATTATTTTCTTCAAATTTCCTTCCACTATCCATTAAATTTTATTTTTTGGGATATATTTTATTACTCTATTTTAATATTTTGTATTACATTTAGAATGTTTTTCAAAAATATATTAATTTCAAAATTCATATTTACCCTTTGGATGTTTTTATTTCCAATCATGGATTATAATGTTTTATAACTAAATATAGTTTACCTTATCCATTTTAAAAAAAGGTTATAGATGAAATTAAAAAATTTAAAACATTTATGAAATCCAATCCATTATGTCAATTTATTTTTTGAGTCTGATTCTTTTATGTTCTTTGTAGAATGCGTGATTATGAGAATTTTATTATTTTTTGGGTGGGCCCAGAAATATTTCAACCTCCAATTCATCAGGTAATGTGATACATATCAGGTAATTTTGTGTATTAATTGAAAACATGATTCTATATTTGTTCACATTTATTATATTTTTTTATTAACATTTGTTTTGGGTGAACGATATGATATCGTTGTTCAAAACTATGTGTTGTATTTGACCTATATTTTATAATGTTTTATTATTATAGAAATTTCACATTCCATGCCTTTAACCAATAATTCCATCATTCTTATTATTAAGATCCCATGACTAGGATATTATTATTATTATTCTCACATACTATGGATTCTTGTCTTTTATTCCCTACATGTTATCCTTACCCGTACTAGGAATTTATCCCACATAATTATTTTATTTATATCCTCAGTTGACTACATGTACTAAGGTTAATGTGAGTTATTTTAAGTTGATAATGACAAATTTTAATAACATTTAATTTTCATAATTTAATAGTGATGCATGATCCAAATTTTTCAATGATACTAAACTATTCAATCATTTAATATATTACTATTATGTAATTAATCATTAAAATGATGTAATAGTAATGATTTTTTTGGGATAATATAGTTGGAAACAAAGATATGGTTTAGTTATTTTTAGAATTAGTATTAGAAAAAAATTGAAATCCACAACTATATGTCTATGTATAGGTAAACATCCTAGAAGAATCATTTTAATGAATGTATAAATATAGGAATTCCATAATATATATCTTCAAAAACATTGTTCACATATTAAGAAAGTGTTTATTCATTATTTATTTACATGTGAGGCATTCAAACAGTTTATATTTTATAAAATGGTGGGAGCCAAGAGAAATTATACAAACAACCAATATGAGGTACAATGCCACAATTTTTCAAATAAAAGCAATGGGGGATAGTGTTCAAAACTTCATGGAAATTATTACCTTTCAACCTCAAAAATTGAGAAATAATTAGACCAATGTGGAATTTTTAGCTTCACCAATTAAGGAAAAATTTTATATAGAGCCCTTTAAAATACAAATACCCCTTATGTATATTAAAAATTTTGATCCCCATGCCACATAATATTGAGTGACCTCAGTGGAAAAAATATATCTAATGCTATACTATTGTGAGTAGGATAATGTGACTCCAGCCATCTATCCTTTAGATATAGAGGAAAATAAATGTTGGGTGTTCATAAAGAATACATAGAAGATGGATGAAATGTATGATATGTATTATAAAGACTTTAAAAATTTATTTCTTAACAATTATTTCCCTAAAAAATTCAAATGATGATAGAGAGATAATTCCTATAGATTATGGAAAATGTGGGTAAATATATCACTACATATTAGGAAAAATTCAATGTGCTTCCAAGATATGATTCATGTATTATTATCATATAAAATAATAATATAGATACATTCATTAGTCAAATAAAAATACCATTTAAAGTATCTAGATATCCATGAAATTAAGATTTACAATGAAGTAGTTTGATGGGAACTCAAATAAGAGATGGATTTCAATGAATTGTCCCATGGATATATAGATAACTGGACATGAATCTACTTTCATGATTGTAGATCAAATGAAAATGGAGTAAAGAAGATCTTACCACCCACATATCAAAAACGTGGGAAGAAGAATCTTGGAAATTCCCTCAAAGATACAAATAAATGTTTCAAGAATATTAGATAAAGGAACTATGTTCATGAATGTTTAAGAGTCCTGATGAATATGAACAATGTGACAGATTAAATAAATCCACCTCCCATGGTTAAAATTTTCAATTATTGAGAGAAAGGTAACAATAAAATGAAGTGCACCAAACCATATGTTTTAGTGGGTAATAAACATCAGCTACTACCAAATACAAAGGAGAAAGGGAATGCATATTCCATTACTACCACTAAGGTTGAACAAGAAAATTATGTCATTCAAGGTCGACTACATATTAAATCCATAATAATAAAATTTCTAATTAATTCTAGATTAATGAATTACATTATATTATGAATGTTTTCAAGAAATATTTAATCACAACCTTAATATCTTTATATAGGGATATCTATAGAGAACTAAGTGGTGTGATCAATGGAACTAAAGTTTTATAATATTCCCCTACTAACGTCGGTGGGAAGATTCTTCTAGTCAATATCATAATCATTCACATGATTGGTGTTTATGTTATAATAGGCATAGATTATCTCTCATTATATTGATCTCAAATAAACCATTAGTAAAACTAAATCTCTTTCAATATTCTAAACATTCCAATTCATCTCTATAAATTAAATAAAGATCATGAATCTCATTTGGAATGTACCTCAATAGTGTCAGTGTTGATACCCTGTGAAGAAGCATACCTTTCATAAATGGTAAATTTAAGTAAATTATCAACCTTGAGTAATGTCCCATTGTCAGGGAATACTGTTATTTATTGCAAAAAATATTGTCCCACACTACCCATATATCATGAGGTAGTGTTTTTAAAATATCATATACCAAGATACACTCCTATATGAAAATGTCGATATTGGGTGGCCCTAATAAAATTAGAGAAATTAAAGAGGCAGCTTCACGAGAATTTGAGGAAAAGGTTCATACACCATATTTTATCTTCATAGGGTTATATAATGCACTACTAACAAAAAAATATGCTTAAATATGGGTTGGTATTGATTAAATGTTGTTCAATAAGATCACCACATAGATAAATTATACCCTAAAAATATTGATGACTTATTCAGTCGTATTGGGTGATATCAATACGTCCCAAAGGTAGTAGATCATTATAGATATCCTAAAATGAAGGAAAATAAGGATGAAATTAATAAGACACCATTACATACATGAATGGTCAAAATTAGTTCATAATAATAAACTTAAGACTTACCAATTCCCTTGGAATCATCATAGATTTTATTAATAGTGTATTTAGAGACAACAAAGACATATTTGTGTTAGTCTTTCTAAATGATATTCTTATTTATTCCATGATTAATGAGGATAATGTAGAGAATATTTTTATTATTATTTATTCATTAATAAAGTATAATTCTTATGCTATGTTTAGAATGTTTGAATTTTGGATTTATTAATTCAAATTATTAGGGAACATGATCAAATGTTAGGGAATTTTCTATATACCCTTCAAAGATAATAGAAATCAATGAATAGAGAAGAAGTATTAATTTTAATTAAATTAATGGTTTTAATTTTTTGTCATGGAAATACTGAAATTTGGTGATGAATTTATAATTATTATGTATAAAAAACTATCATAAGAAGAAAATTGTAAATTAATTCCTATATAGAATAATGTGAGGAAATATTTAAGGGGATAAAAAAGAGCATAATAACAACAACAGTACTCACAGTACCATCAAGTGGACAAGTTTTTTTTAATATGATATGAAGTTTTAATGAGTCTAAAAGGTTGTGTACTCATGATAAATGAAAATGTGATAGACTAAACCTTATTAATGTAGAAGATACATGACCAAAACTACGTAACACATGAGATTTAATTAGATTTGATGATCATTTACTTCATGATTTGTCTTAAGTGCCTCTATTGTGAGAAGTGTTACATATATATAAATCACAAGATTATAAATTATATATTAATTGAGATTGATCTTAAAATGAAAAATTTAATATAGTTAAAATTATTAAGGAGCACAATTAGTTAATAATCGAATATATAACAATGTATCTACTGCTCATAGGAGAAAATAATTTCCTACTCTATCCACGATGTGGATTGAGAAAGACCCTATCTTCATGGATATGAAATTAATGGATATGGAAATAATAGTTTCTTGGAAGATATAATAACTTTCAAAAATGATTCCCCAACCATTAATAAATGAGAAGATGAATATGTCACTATAGGATGATCTATAGGTCCAATTGAATATTGAAGCAGCAAATGAGGGGAAGATTCATGAACATCACATTGAAGAAGACAATGTAATTTGGTTTTGAATTATACATTGTTTCCCTATATAACATGTTGTAAAAAAGTTCTAATGACTAATTCACATAAATAGTATTTATTTTTCAATCATGCATATATCAAGTTGTATCATAATCTTTCAGAGAACTAATGCTGGAACATCATAAAGAAGAAGATCATTGAGTACACTAAAAGTGCATCGTATGTACTCAAGTTTAATAAAAATGAAATATATACAAAGGAATGGTGAAACCATTTCCCATAAAAACATGGGAATTATAGAAAAATTACAATGTAAATTGTCACTACTATCCTAAATACATCTAAAGGATGAAATTCAATAAGTGTTATGGTTGATTGAATCACTATGAAAACCCACATCATAATTATTTAAGAATATTTATGAATTAAAAAACCTTATAAAATATAAATAAAGTAGGTGGTGAGGATGAATGGGGAATAACATTTGATCATCTCTAACCATTTTCACTATTTGACTTCTAAATTATTGAGAGGTCATCAATGTGATCAAAATAAGAATTCAAATTTGTTATGGACTATCATACCCAAATAGATTTCCAGTCAGAAAAAATTGTTTAGAACAATGAAATCCTATTTAGTGCTTTATCAATAGAATTTTATGGTCCATGTGATCAACATTATTTATTAATTGTGCTCTTATATAAAAACATCTTCCACTAGAGTATTCAAATGGATCCCTGTGAATCTCTATATGGTAAGAGATGTATAATTCATACTTTTTGGGATTCAGTTGGTGAAGAGAGATACATGGACTCTATCTTGTATATGAGATGAATAATATGATTTAATTCATCCAATATCATATTAAAAATGCTCAGATTTGATAAAATAACTATGATAAAAAATCCATTGAATGAAAATGTTGTTTGAATTTGGAGACAATATTTTTTCGTCAAATATCAGCATCAACGATTATGATTAATTTTAGAGATATGTTAAATTTTATCTCAATTTATATTGGCTATTTTAATATCTTTGATCGTATAAGACTAGTTTCTTATTAACTAGAACACCCACAAAACATTGATCAAGTTCATGAACTATTCTACATATCTATTCTAATGATATACGTTTCTGATACATCACATGTACTAAATGATGAGGTGGTACAGTTATTTCCTGAACTCTCTTATGAGGAGTATACGGTGAGTATCTGGGGCCATACAAACAATGTTCTATGTAATAAGACTACTCACTTATTTAAATTCGTGTGTAAGATCTATAAATATAAAGTGGCGATGTGGGAACAAAAGGAAATAATGAAAATAGAAGTAAACTATTTTACTCTCAATGAAGAATAGGAGTTTATATTGAAGGAATAAAATTTCTAAACGGGGGATACTGTAACATCCATAACATTAAAAATGTTCTTCATTTCTAGAATAAATGTGTGATATAATATATAACATTATATAAATAACACAAAGAAATACAAATAACGCTCTGTTTCAATAATCATGATTGTTATCATAGTTAATGACTAAACACATGAGAATAAAAAACATTGCAATGTGATAAAAAATATAAAATAGAAAAATAATAATGAAAACATTTGAATTAGCCTAATATTTTAGAGACATATCTCCCATGAAATACACCATAGAAAAGAAATAGAATATTATTATCCCATTTTAAATCATAGGAAAATAAAAATATATAACTCTAGGATAAATTTTAGTAAATGATAAATGAAATAATGATAAATAAATCACCAGTTTTCATGCAACTATTAGAATAGTAATGAGACTTTTGGACCAATAACCTGACAGATAGGAATAAAAACCAAGTCATTGGGAATAATAATTTTACTTCAGAAACGTAATATGACTAAATAATAGTAAAATTTAATTTATATAATATTTATCAGGATTAAATTAAAAAAATATAAATATTACAATAGCATAAAATAAATATCATGATTTAAAACTCAACAAAATTATTAGAAACTTTTCAGTAAACTATAATTCAATGTATTTCCAAATAATCATATTTTTTATTTACAAACTAAAATTACATATGATATAATACTATTTTGAATAAATATATTTTATTATTTAAATCTTCATGTTATAATTTTCCAATTTTTATTTTTTTTAATTTTTATTAATCGTATTATTTTTAGGTGAATAGTAAACATACATCCTTTTATATTACATCATTTGTGATGTAATAATAACCAAATAAATTATATAAATATTTTATCTACCAAAAACAAATTTTATTTTATAAATGATACATTTAAATTCAATAACACTATTTTAAAAACCTAAATATTATTTTCCAAAGTCTAATGTAAAAAGTATTCCATTAAAATAATTTTCCCATTTTCCACCATTGCATTTATCTTTATGAATAAATTTGGGTTATGATGTTTTTTGAAATATTAAAATCATTTTGTTTAACAGAAATATGTTTCATAATTTGAAAAATAATAATATTAAAAAAATTAGATTGGATATATTATTTTATTCTATATTTACACAAAACACACCTCTCTCGTGTATAAATAACATCTCTCCCACCCTTTGTAAAACCACTCATCCCTCACATAATAAAATTAACGATACACCCCAACCCCCTCTAAAAATCCACTTAGTATAATTATGGGTGTTCTATAGAAGACCCACTCCATGAATCAAATGATTTAAGTTCCGTACGAATGTATAAACACTGAGAAAACAACACTTTTTTATGAACTCTTCTCTAATTTTACTATCATATTCCAATTTATCCAAATTAAATTTAAAAATAAATATTATAAGATTAATTATATAGCATTTTTGAATTATATCAATTATGATAACTTACAATAAAATTTTATTTATTATGTACTTATAAATCATAAATTAATTTCTTATTCTTTAAACAATGCCTTATTAACAGTTAGTTAACTTCTAATGATTACATTTCAAACTCTATTATTATCAAAAATCTTGTGGAGTGTTATTAAAAGTTATTTATGATTATTAAATTATAAATAAATTTATTTTAAAATTTCAACATTAATTCTACTAATATATAAATGACCTTGAACAAAAATATCAAATTCCAGAAAAAAATTAATTTTAAGGAATATACGATATCAATTAGTTTCATAATTAACAATGGTAATTATGAAAAAAAATCCCATGATTATAATTTGACAATATTGAAACAAATGAATATAATTATCTTCTTCTTTTATGTCTTAATAAACAAATTTTTATCATCCAGGAGGGGGAATAATGATGAATTAAACCTATATTTATGGTAAGGGTTTTCTGAAAACCAAAATCCTTTTTGTGTTATACAATCTTTCAAAAATTTGAATTTTGGGATATTCTTTTAATTCCCTAATAATTCTCATCCATTACCCTTTACCTTTTTATTTCAGAGATATACATGTTTCTTCATTGTCAAACTGGTTTCAAATAAAATTATAAAGTATTTTCCAAAATACACTCATTTCCAAATCATTACAATGACTCGTCTAGAAATTCTTATTATCCACTAAAAACTAATTTGGTTTTAAGAAAAAAAATTCTCAATTATTCATTTAGTAACATAAATGGTTATCCATGAAATTAATTTTTATAAAAAACTATCAGACGAATTCCATTCCCTTGGCTATTTTCTGAGCTACAATTATTTTATATTGTTTTTAGCTTTCATGATTGTAAGAATTTTATGATGTGATTTGTTAGATTAGAATTATATATCCCTACCATTAGTATAGATATGTTATCAATATCATGAGACTATGTGTACTATTTTTACCATAATGATATATGTGATCACAATTATGATGTCACAATTTATATACATATGTTTTCATGAACACGATTCCATATTTGTTCACTACAATGTGAGGTAATGGACCCCTTTGTTTTGAGGCATTTTATTATGTATATTACACATTCCATTATTTTATAAAACATTTTTTCTCATTCTTATGATGATGATACCATTCATATGATAGGATGATGATTATGATATCCCATGTACTATTGATTCATGTCTCTTATTCCATACATGTTATCCTTCCACTTATGAGGCCTTAAACACACCCATTTCAATAATTTATATCCTCAGGTTAATGCAGGTACTAAGGAGAGCATGAGAACATTATGTGTAAAGAGAGTAATCTTTTTAAAAATGCTTAAATATTATTTTGTATATGTGATGTATGAGACTAATTTGAAAAATATACAAAATCATTATATCTATGAATATAATAATATGATGTTAGTTATGATAAAAATTATATTATAGTAATTTTATAAAAATTTGGGTTTCTATTTAACCTTTAATAGAATAATATCTTAGTGAATTTGGAAAACCACCCATTCCTTATAACATAGTGGACTATGATAACAACTCATTTTCCATAATAAAGTAACCTCATCAGATATAAAATTTTTACTACAGAATTATAATGATGTATAATTATCATACCAACCATAAATGAAATTTTTTGTTATATATTTGTGTCATATTAAAGTGAAAATCTGCATAAATCAATCAAAAGTAATAGTATAACTGACATGTGAATATAGAATATGATTTAAAAAAATTATCCTCAACTATGAAAATAATCTAAATCAAGAAAGTGGATAATTCCAAGACTGTACAAACCAATAGAAAATGATTAAATATAAGGAATATTAATTGGTAAAAAACAAAAGGGTGGTTAAATATGTGACATGTCCCTTAGTAGAAGAGAATAAATTGAATAAAAATTGAAAATAATCATATTTTGAATTTTTATTTTTTTTATAAATAATTACAGTATAAATAAATGGTGTTCAACATGATAACAAAATAAATAAATAAAATTCAAAATTATATATTTTGAAGAAATCAAAAGGAATATAAAAAAAGAAAATAAATTAAATGGGGGATAAAGAGAGACTAAGTAAATATCCTAGGAGAGGAGAATCTTCCTTTTCCAGTATTGTATACGAAGGAAAATTAATAGAAGAAGTCATTAAAAAATAATAGAAAAATAGGAAAGGATATAAGTGTTAGTATCATTCACTAAATAACATAACCAAGTCATTATGAATAAACCCCATAAATTTGGTATTTGGGAATTTATTATTTTGTAATATGGGCCATTACACTGTGGAAATGTCTATATAATTTCATGACATATGATGAAATTCTCATTTCATCCTTCCCCACATCAAAATGATATCATGTTTAGTTGATTATCATAAACTATGACTATAAAGACTTCAACTATATAACATTATTATTTAAATTTTAAATTATCATTATCAGGATTAACGTATTACATTTCAGAAGATGAAATCTTTGATAATTTTTTGAGGATGATCAATCAATATAGGCTAGATATATGGGTTCTTAGAAGCCTATATATACCTTTTTATGATCATGAAAGAATATTTGAGTGTGAGAGTTATTTGTTTCTTTATAAATCCCCAAATAGATACCATTCTACATATCTGATTCTCTCTCACCAAAACTCACGATTCTAGAAAACTATGGTAAAGAGATAGATACTTCAAGAGAATAATGATATTGAAAGAAAATTAGGATTCCCTATGTTGAAGGAGTCTTTTGGATTCATCTTAGACATCAATTTATAACATTTCAAGTTGATTTGAATATATTGAAAATATGTTCCACTTTTTATACTATGTTTTTATTCATTCCAAACACACACACACACATATATATATTATGGATGTAGTTTGGGATTTAATGTTATTTATTTTCTATTTTTTGGATGATAGTCATCCCAATAATCACCTTTAACGGTATCAAATAACGTCAATAATTGTTATAAGAAATTAATGGATAAAGGATTAAAGTTAGAAAAATAATTTTCTATGTACTATGGTATAAATTAGATAAAAATATCTATTTTGGTTTTATTGAATGTCTATGACACAAAATTTATTGTAGTGGGTGATGTTTTATAATACCACAACATAGTTCAATAAATATTTGAATATTACAAGATCAAAAAATATAGTGAATAATTTTTCTACATGACTATATTATTTTCTATAGATTAATATACCATGGTGGCCTTTAACGTGATGATGGAATGCTATATAATTAATATTTATAATCCATTTTATGTCATATAATTTTTTACCTGAACTTTCCATTCCCAAATTAATGGAATGCAAAAAAATGGTTTTTCCTATCATAAATGAAATAAATAAAATATCTTCCCTAAAAATATTTTTTTGTAAAAAATATTCTAATATAATAATTATTTATTGTATTATCAAAGAGTTTAAGAACCATTAATAATGGTGACATATTGTTAAATTTAATGTAAAATTTTAGTTCTATGAAAATTCTCAAAAAAATTATCAGTGTCGGCCTTAAGGGGGAACATAAAATTTTAAGGGGTTTTAAAACCATTGAAAATAATTATTTGGAGGATGCAATCTAGGTTAAAAGATCATTTACATGATTAAAGTGTAGAGATAAATAAAATGGTCTATATTTATTTTCAATTTTATCATAAATGAAAATATAATTTTTTTTAAATTTGATTACATTTATAAAAAAATGAAATAGATATAATTTGATGCATACATTTTGAAATGATAATTTATTATAAAATTGTTCATAAATTACAAAATAATCTGAAATATATAAAAATTCATATTAAAACCTCGTAAATGATAACATTTAATGTTCATATCGGATAAAAGATGTTAGTTAATCTTCTTTCTTACATAAATTATAAAATATTTGTAATATACTTAAAAATTATTCTTATATTATTATCTCATGAAAAAAATATTGTTTGTTCATTGTATTTAGTTTTATTCACTATTTAATATATATATATATTTATGAACTATTTCTACTAGTATTTCTATTATGTGTTTTTTTAAATGTAATTAAACTACCTCAATAATTTATTATACATTCATTAATGGAGTCATAGAAAATTCAATGTGATTTATTTAAAGTTATTATAACTTTACATTTTAATGTAAAAGGTTATAATATTGAATTAAGATTTTAATTATATTTTCTAAATAATATATATTAAAATTATAAAAGACATGAACTCACTATTAATTAAAGAATCATGGAAAGATAAAATTTGGGTCGATCTTCTATCATGAATGTGATTTTAGACTCTATCGATAAATGAATGTGTTAACTACCTATTGTTCCAAGATTACACGTGTGAGGATTATTGATTTCATTTGATTATAATCATTTACTTGAAATAATTTTTAATGCCATATATATTTATTAATTTGGGTGTACGTAATTATAGTAGGATTTTAAAATTGATTAGTAAAACAAGATATGATATCTCCAATTTGTGATACAGTAATATGGTTTTAATATATTGATTTGAATGAAAGAATAGTGTTACAAAACTCTTTTATTGTAGTACAAATTTCCATTCAAAAAAAATTATTACGTTTTACAGATTATGATATGTGGAACACAAAACTAAATTGAATAATTATATATTAAACAATGAAATATATTGAATTATAGTTAGTGAAATTAATGATATTGTAAAATTTAATTGTTTTAATTAATAAAGGAAATGTCCTTCGATTTAATAGAAACAATTATAATTAATTATGAATCTATATTGAATTTTAAACTTTAATATAATGTTACCCATGAAATTAATTGATGAAATTAATGGAATGAATCATAAAATCACTTAATAATATTCAATAAATAATTATCTAATTATGATGAATTATACATTTATTTTTCATAGCTATCCCAAGTAATAATTTCGAAAAAACATGAATTTATTGTATATTATCTATTTTTATTAAACAATAAAAATGAATTTTTTAATATTTAATAACTTATATTTATATTAAACCAAATAAAAAATAATTTATTTTTAATTGTCTATTAATAAATATTTATAAATTCATTTTCTTGATTAAATTGAATCTTTATGGAAAACTAGTTTTTGTGTGTGTTATGTAAACTTAAATTAAAATTGTATTCAGTGCCTCTAGAAAGTGTGGCATATATTTTTATAATCAAAATTTGGAATATTATCATATAATTTGGTAATAATTTTCATTTAATTTTTTCTCAGAAAAATAAATTTTCATGGTAAATTTTAGACTCCTTAATAATGGTAAAAATGGATAACATGGGGAACATTTGGGGGCATGGGCACAATATATATATACAAATCATCTCATATTAATTATATAAGTTTATTATATACATAAATAATATTAACACAAATATTTGAATAATTTTTGGTGACTCTCCTTGATAATGACTGTCCATATCTATATAATGAAAGTAATATCACTAAAAATTATATCTTCTCATATATTAAAGGACATATCCTTCTCCAAGGTGAATTAACACATTTCATTAAAATTAATCATCAATATAACCTCAAGTTAAGTTAATAAATATCCTATATAATATTTTGGAAGCCTTTTCTAAAAATTATATCATGAAACCCTCATTTCAAAGAGGACCTTTAAGGGGGTATTCAATCCCTCAATATAAGAGATATTGTTTTTATAATTTTTCTTATATATCTTATTCATATACGTTTTATTTATCGTCAAATAGCAAATTAATTTTTTAAAACCATTAATATTATCCAAATTTTATATTTTGTCAATATAAAAATTCATACACAATCATGTTTTATATCATTTTCTTGTTTTGGTCAATTTTACTGATTGGAAAATTAGATATTTTTATTAAAGAAAGAAGAGATTCAAGATAATATTCAGTGGGTATAAAGTAACATATTCAAACATAACACATAAATAAATTAATTTAAAATTTAGTATTAAATAACTAATACTCAAATAATTAATTAGTATATTTGTTTAGTAAAATTTTTATTTAATATGATTGACTATTATATTCCCCTCATGTTTGGTGTGAAGAATCTTCAGATCAAGATAAATCATGTTTCTACATTCTGTAATAGTTTAGTTTATTCTCTAAAAACATTGATACAATCTTAATAAAAATTAGAGTATAAAGTATATATTTTAATGTTTATGTCATGATTTATTAATAAAACATAAATTTTTTTAATAAGATGTAATAATGATGAATTTAATAAGTTTTTATAATTTTTTATTGGTATTTAATAAAAATAAAAAAGGTATTTATAAATGTTCTATAGAAACCATGAAAACATGATAAAAGAAAATTATTTTTTATATATAAATATATAAAACACATCTATCAATTTATAATAACAAATATATAGGTTATGAACATTGAGCACGACTAAATGATCAGAACAAACTAACTAAATCACATAAATGATATCTAATGACTAAAAACACCATAATAATTTGAACATAAAATAATAAATTATTAATAATAATTTAAAATATAATTATTTTAGTAAAGTAACTATGAATGAAGTTTTTACTCATATGAATAATAAGCCTAAATGTTTTATACAAGAAATTTGGATCATTTCTGACTAAGGGGAATTTTAAGGTAATGATTTCTCATCTAAAAACTACTTTTGTAATACATGTTTCATATTATGCAACAATATTAATTTATATATTATCACACATCATATTTGAAATATTATACCATGAGATTATTTATGGTAATTTTATTTTATGTTCATTCGCATGAAATTTATTTTATGAGGTTCAGATTTAGAATTCTTTTAGGGGTTCAATTTTAAATCATATCATGAAAAGTTTGGAAGTATTTTTACCAAATAATTTTCCTCCATTACCATATTCCGTATATTTAATAAAAAACATTCTTATATATATTTAAATAATTTTTTAAATAATTTTTCTAATTTATCTGTCATTATTTACAAATTTGTTTAAAAAAATCTATTTAAAAATTTCCATAAAGGTTATTTTTTTATTTTCTTCATCATGGTTTGAAAATAATGTTTACTATTGTTTATTACATAAATTACATTTACTTTAATTATTTTTAATATTCCTTTCAAATATTACATGGGTTTGAAAAGATAATATTAATTTTAATGTTTGGTGGTAACTAAATTTTTTAAAATATACAAAAATAAATGGATATTTCTTGTTATTTCTAAAATAATATATCTATTTATTTTGTAAAATTATTATTCCTAATTGAGAAAATAATTTACTTATTTTTATGAATTATAAGGGAAATGATTTAATTATAAAATTTACCATATTTCTCTAGATGGATTATGAAGATGTTTTAGGGAAATTATCAAAAATTGCATTTATTTTCCATGGGTGAATAAATACATGGATAAAATATTATTGAATTTATGTTATTATAAAATACATATGAATTTCTTTTCATTTTTTGATGGGTGGGACTATTATTTCCCTCTAATAAAATTGGTATAGATTTATATATAATTATATAACATAAAATGGAATTGAATGTAAATATAGACCACTAAGGCACCTTTTCCACCACGGTAAAATGGGAATAGGTAATGAACCCAAACCGCTAAGGGATATTGTCAATGACGTGAAGATTATATTGGTAGCGATCCTTAATAATGGAATTGAAGTTCTATTCTTATGATTATATTTAACTACTATTCCATATCTATATGGTAATATTATATTTTATCAACATTAATAACCTATGATTCATGTTTATAACCAATTAATTATGTAATATTTGAAGATTTATGATTCATTTATAATTTTTCATGATTCTATAATTTTATATCAATTCAATCAAATTTTTTTCTCACATCGAGATGACAATATTATGATCATATTATAATCTTCTATTAATAAGATACATGATTACAGGGACTTACCATATGAGATAACCATTTTATTATGTTTTCAATCCCAATGTTACAAAGAACGATATAAAGTAAGATATATCGAAAAAGGGATCCTCATGTGAGTTTTTGTTATAGTAAATGATGAAGAAATATGAACAATTATTTTTATATACATAATCTCCAAAGACACTTATCCTTTTGGTATTTATATCATGAGAATATATAGTATATATATTTATTAAATTATGAAAATGTTTTATAATATACGAATGTTAGAATGTGTTTTCTTATTTTCTATCATAGTATGTTTTAGTTATTTTTTGTGATTATTTTTTGAAGGAATAGAAAATTGAACGTACAAAATCATATTTGAATCATAATGTAACATAGGTAGAACAAAATATTTCATGTATTATAATGATGATTCCATAATTAAATACATCATAACATTCATTTTCCAGGTGATAAGATTTCTTAATCTGATTATATCATGTTGCTCACCTTTAAAATGATGATTTTCTTCCTTGAGTAGTACCATGAGAAATATAGTTAATATTGAACATGGAAGATAATATAGTGATAATCCTCAAGGGAAATAAATGGTATAGGGTTAGAATGAAAAATATTATGGTTATTCTCACTTAACTCTCCCATGAAATGAACAATAATGTGAACCATATCAAAATCCTAAATGATAAAATTAAGAAACAACTCACCATTCAATCCTTTATAAGGAAATGCCAATTATCCATTAGTTGGTCATCAAATTAGCTAATTATTGTGTATTGGACGGGGGAAATGGATATGATATTTTCTATTCTCTATTGATCAGAGTTTTAAAATTTTATATTAGATGTGTATTATTTAGAAGGTGATATTGATCAATGTTAGACTCAAATAAAGAATGAGAAGCAATTAGATTAAGTTTCATCCAATGTATGGGATTACATTAAAAATATTTTTAAAATATAATTTCCCTGAAATATTCATACTAAAACGGAGATAGTATTGGTAGATTTAAAATAGTAATTTAATCTATACATGGTTAATTATATGGAAAAGTTTACAATACAATTGAGGTATATTTATGATTCTATCATTGACCATAAAAGTAAAATCACCATTTCATGATTGGATTAAAACCAATTTATCAAAAGGTATTGTCTATAAGGGACATTGATTGCTTTGAATAAATTATTTCATGTTCTACCAATGATGAAATGGAGTCACAAAACTCCAATTATTATTATGGTTTTTTTGATAGGAAGGGAAAGATATATATTTTTTGAATTCTCTAGTAATCCATGGTGGACTAAAAGTCAATCTTCTATCATGCCAAAAATATAGAAAGAGTAATGGGAGTGATTTATTTAATGTGATAGGTAAATTGTTTGAGTGTGGTAAAAAAGGGAATCATATGCATGAATATTAAAGGGAAATTAGAATATAATTAAATTAGATGGATAAAAAAATATGAACAAAATGAATCACTAAAACACCAATGATTCAATATTTAATGTTATAGTTATTATTATAATCATTGAACTAATAATGTTGTTTTTGTGAATAATTAACATCACTGGTGAGACACCCTAATGTTTTAGAATATATTTTATCTCTAAATTAATACTCTACTTGATAGATTATTTCACACGCAACACAAAACTAAAATGATCTATGAAATATTAGAGGATTATTACTATGAAAATATGAGATTTATAAAACAAATACTATTAAAATATATTTTAATAAATTTGAAATGCATAAAAAATAGGATTAAGAACACTTGAGGAAATAAAAGGGATATTTTCAATAAAAAATATATTTTCATTTAATATTTTATTTTTAGTTAAAAGATAAATTTATTAATTTATAATATTATTTATATTAAATGATTTCATTTTTGAATTGACCCTGTAAATGGTATCGTAAGGTGATTTTTTTTGATTCTTTTCCTAAAAAAATTGATTTTTAATTTAATAGTGAAAAAATGTCAATTTAAAAAATATCATCATTTGTATTAAATTATCTTAATAAACTACTGAATAAATTTTTTTAAACCTTATTTTTATAAAAAATAACCTATAATATAAAATAAATAATTTAAAAATAATAAGATGAATTTATAAAACTAGCGTTCACCAATTCATATACTAATGTAATATTTTACTATATGAATAGTTTTTTTTATTTATATCAATAATATTTTTTACCACTCATAGAAATTATATATAATAAAATGGATTTAATATTTTAGATTAAAATATCCTATTATTTAATAAGATCAATTCAATTTTTAAAAATAATGTTATGATTTATTATATTAAATTTAATGACCATGACATTAGGGAAAGATTTGTTTTGAAGGAACTATTTCATTTATGTTTTTTAATTATATTTTATTAAATTAAATTAATATAGTTTATATAATTAAATTAATATGTTTTTTATACATCCATACAAATTTATTATCTTTCAATTAATTGGTAATTAATTTTTTATATTTGTAAGAACATTTAATTGTGATAATAATATTTTTCTATGAAATAGTTTTTACGTTTATTAAATGTTTTTATTTAATAGTTAATTTTATCGTATTTTGAAAATTTAATAGATTTTATAGAAATTAAATTTAGTTTTTTAACATAAAAATTTATAACATGGGTTACCTTTTGTTTTTAGTAAAACATAAATTATATTCCTTGATATGTACCAAAATTGTAAAATGTAAAAATCTTATGGTAGAAGAACCAATAAATGTTGCAAAAATGTGTGTAAATGAATGGAAAAATAATTCCAAGACTTATATCACTGAAAATATAATTTTTTACCACTTCTCTAAACTTTTAATCATGAATAGGTTTATTCCATAATTAAAACATATATGGTTAGTTTCAAAAATTAAAATTCATTAACTTATAAAAGGACATCACTTCCACAAAAATTTATTAACCATTTCAAATACATATCATGACAAAAAAAACATAGACTATTATTAAATCTATTATTGGGTCCTATAATCCTTGTACATAATAAAATACTAAGTTTTGGCTCCTTTTAGTGTTCCCAAAGGTAGAACATCCAAAGGGGGGATATTACATTCAAACAAACTATCTTAATTATATTCTTCTTATAACCTGCAAAATATTTTCTACAACGGGAACTATGATATCATAATTTTTATTAATATTATTAAAATTTATTATTAAAAATTTAATACTCAATATTATCCTTATAAGGCCCCAGCCTTAAACCCTACATAATCTTTAGTTATTACAAGATTACACATTGAGGATCTTTTCAGATTTAGAGATTTTGAGAATTAGATCCTAAAACTTGCATTACATTCCACATTTAAACAAAGTGGTTACGTAAAAGATAGTATTCATTTTTCCCATCAATGGAAACATATTTAAAATAAAAAATTTATTCTTTCTTGACACTTCCTTGACACTACAATCATATCATCTACCCTTCCCTTGACCTCTGAAAAACATTTCAAAAACATGGGATGAGCATAAAAAGATCAGTAAGGGATATAAAAATATGGAATGGAAACATGAGTACATGTATACACAAGAATCAATGAAATCATACTCTACTCTTTAAACATAAGCACTTTAACATACATCATCAAATCATGAATAAATCATAGAAATCATAAGACATAAAGGTAACTTGAGGCATTCATAACATTCTTACGTAGGGAGTAACCCTCTTGGTTACGTTTGGAATAACCATCACAGTATATTCCCTAAATCTCTTCGGAGAAACCTTAACGTTTAACTCCTGCAAGTTACCCAATGTATTGGAGAGCTATATCGGGCTCACCCACCATTAGTTTATCACGAAACCACCCGTCTTCATAATAATGCCCAAGAACCATAACATAATTGTATCACATAAAACATACATAAAGGAAAAATAACATTTACACATTTCAATCACAAGATATCAATACAACACATTGATATAATAAAAACATTATGAAAACCATTTTCAATACCAAAATAAAAGAAAAGTAAAACATGGTATTTATTTTTCTTTTAAAAAAATGTATGGCCTGTAGAGGAAGCCGAAACTCAGATAATGGTCACGGCGGCAGAGAAATCGTTGTCGCCACATACGTACGACAAAAACATTCCCTTTTGTCATTTAGTAAAACGCTCCGTATAAAAAAAATTCATTTTGGATAAACGTAAAAGTCAAAGGGGTTTATACACCGTATAAAAGTAGGTTCTGTATAAAACAGAATATGCCTCAATGAAAGGAGATTGAGATGAAGTCCCATACCTCGAGTCCAACTTGACTTGATCATTCTTTAATGTCCTGAATAATAAATTTGAGTTAAGTTCTACTTTCTTAAGAACTTTTTTGAAGTTTATTATTCCTTTTATATCACTTATTACCATGTCATGAACACTATGTAAATATTTAAGTTAATAACGGTCGTTTTAACGATCATTGGTACTTGAGTCAAAAATATGCTCTTTATAATTTCAAGTTGTTCATGTATCCACTATATCCAGAGTTATACTAATGATGTATATATCATATATATCATATATATCCAGTATATACATGCATTTATAATATTACATAACATTTAGAGGTAATTAATAAAATGCACCGTTCATGGAGACGGTAAGCCGTACGTACGCATGAACGCTAATTCCATTTCTATTTCATAATTAATGGAATTAAAACATAATGATACATAATAGTATTATAATTCCAGTATTTTATCATATATAATATCATTCAATCTATCCTTTATACGTACCACATATGGTATTAATGAATCAAATCACTTTGAGGGGGCGGTAGTCCGGACTTCCTAAAATGAAGATATCGCGTTTAACCATAATGGAAACCAAAAAGATATGCCATGAATGAAAAACACAGAATCTTAAGTAAAACATAAACATATTATATACCATATATAAATATAGTGAAATCTTAATGGCCACCTTTGAAAGTGTAAAAAGAATATTGAACAATCATCGTTTCGTGAGGCAGAAATTCGCCATCCACGGAAACAGTATGTTCTTTAACCATTAGATGTAGGTGTGTGTAAGTGTAGATACAATCCTTCTTATAAAAACATCCTAGTATATGGAAGATACTATTTTTGTTACAAAAGAAATTAATAAGAAGAGTTTAGGGGGTTGGAGAAGCAAAATAAATCATAAGAACACAAGAGAAAACACTACCTTTAAAACGGGTAACTCTTTTTGATTTGAGCTCAAAGGATTCCTTGAGAAGACTTCTGCCCAAAGTGAGGCTTCAAAAAGTAATAGAGGGATGTGGATAGAAAAAATGGTCAGGGGTTGGCCGAGCCAAAGGCTTTGGAAGTGTGGGTAAGGTGGTAGAGGTGGGGGCCTTTTATAAGAGGAGAGGAGGGTCACTCTTGGAAAATTAAGAAAAGATACTTTGTTATAAAATGATTTTTGGATAAAAAAGGTCCCACAATTATAAATTTCGAGGCTAAGGTGATAAGGGTTCTAAATCCACCCATCCAATAGGTTTTTTACAAGTTTATGTCTTATATTTTACATTATCTTTTCATTTTATTTAAATCGTTAAATAATGAGGTCATCACTGCATCATCATGGTGTCATAAATAATTTAATTTATATAATGTCTACAAATTATAAAAAAACTATCATGATGTAGGAAATATTTTTAGATTTCTAATGAATATTTATAGTCAAAAATATGACTTCTATAACCCCATGTAAATTTTTTTTTAGTAAAATAACTCATGTTCGTGACATTTTTACTTTAACATTAAATAAAAAGATATTAAGGTCATTTTCCATCCGAAGTCGCTCCATGGGGTCCCCATGTTGACCCATGGATCTTCTTGGTCGTCCATGACACATACAATAAGGGTAGGACATGTTTCTAGGTCATTTCATATTATTAAAACATTATTCTTACCTTAAATTACACTAATTACCTCTAATCGCGATTAATAAACATAAAAGTTACTATTCACCAAAAAATTATTTTAATCCAATTGAACCACATTTTACTTCTTAATGACAACCATGTATGTCGGATTTTTTAAATTCAAAACATAGAGGTGGTAAAATTTCATTTAAACGAAAAATCAGTTTTTAAGTACCACTTAGTGGTTTCACTATTCATCAAAATTTGAAGTTTTTCAGAAAAATACCAAAACTTCACCCTAAGCTATATTTGATATTCCGAATTCAAAAATGATGTATATTTTAAAAAATTCAAAACACATAAGTTACATTAATTAATTTAATAATTAATTCCCGCTGTCAGAACAAATAGCATGTTTTTATGAAACAATAAGTATCAAAAGATTGACACTAGTTTAAGTGCAATTTCAAAGTGAAGTTAGTTCCAATGACCACTATTGTATTAAATGGTAAAAATATATTCTAATTTAAATTTAAAACCAATTCAAAAGATAATTTAATCATGTAAATAAATTATATTAAAAAGAGGTTTTGAATTAAAATACAAAATGTTTCACTATTCATTAAAAAATGAACTTTATCGGAAAAATACCAAAAATTTACCCAAAGTATATTTCAATGTCCCAATCATAAAGAAGAAGTTTATTTTGACAATTAGATATTATAAAATTGTCAAAAGTTTGATTTAAAAAATGGTTTGCCATTAAAAGGCAATAAACTAGTCTTTTAAAAATATTAGTGTATTTCCTGCTTAAGATTAGATTTATTCTCATTTTAAGCCTCTAAAACACTATCTAATTCATTAATAGACATAGATAAAAATATATATTATTCATTACTTACTTGGGATGTTACATCCTTCCCCCCTTTAGAAAATTGCGTCCCTGCAATTTATTTACTTATCGAATAAGTGGGGGTATTTAGCCCTCATTGCATTTTCAGATTCCCATGTTTCCTCTTCAATCATGTGGTTTTTCCACAAAACCTTTACCTGATGAGTCACCTTATTTCGTAACACTTGCTCCCTGTGGTCAAGAATCTGGACCGGTTGTTCCTCATAAGATAGGTTCTCTTCCAGCTGAACTACTTCTGGACTCAAAACATGAGATGGATCTGGCATGTACTTCCATAACATCGAAATATGAAAAACATTGTGTACCTGAGATAAACTCGGAGGTAAAGCCACTCGGTAATAAACTGATCCAACTCTATCCAGAATTTCATATGGCCAATGAACCTTGTACTCAGCTTTCCTTTCTTACCAAATCGCATCACACTTTTCCATGGTGAGACTTTGAAAAAAAACATGGTCACCTACCTCAAAAGAGAGATCCTTCCTCGTGTTGTCCGCATAACTCTTCTGCCTGCTCTGAGCTGTTCTCATGTGTTTCTGTATCAGCTGAACTTTTTCTTCCAAATCTTCTACCAATTCTGGTCCCATCAGCTTCCTTTCACCCACTTCATCCCAGAAAGCTGGAGTTCGACACCGCTTCCCATATAATGCCTCAAATGGTTCCATTTGTATACTGGAATGAAAACTGTTATTATATGAAAACCCAACCAAAGAATGATGTTGTTCCCAACTACCGTGATAATCCATCGAACAAGCAGGTAGCATATCTTCCAAAGTCTGAATTGTTCGTTCTGATTTCCCATCTGATTGAGGATGAAAAGCTATACTAAAATTTAATTCAGTACCCAACGACTTCTGAAGACCTTTCCAAAAGTTAGAAGTTAACCTGGGATCACGATTAGATAAAATGGAGAGAGGAACTCTATGTAACCTTACTATCTCTTTACGATACAAACGGGAAAGTTGATCTAGGGGAAAAGTATCCTGTATAGCAAGGAAATGAGAAGATTTAGTCAAGTGATAAATAATAACCCAGATTGCATTATTACCTCGAGGTTTATTCGGCAATCCCACAACGAAGTCCATGAATATATTTTCCCATTTCCACTCTGGTACTGGTAAAGGCTGAAGCATCCCTTTTGGTAACTGTTGCTCTGCTTTAACCTATTGAAAAGTCAAACACTTCACTGTAAAAGCAGCAATATCTCTTTTCATCCCATCCCACCAGTAATACTCTCGTTGATCTCTGTACATCTTAGTACTGCCAGGATGAACTGAAAACGGAGAACTATGAGCTTCACATAACAACTCTCTCTTCAAATGTGAATCACAAGGCACACACAATCTCTTCCCAAATCTCAAAACACAATCATTATCAATGTTGAATTCGGGAAACTTACCCTTCTGAACCAGCTCTACCTTTTTCTGAAACTCATTGTCTTGCTTATGTGCTTTCTTGATTCTGTCTGACAGAAGAGGATTTCACTGATACCTGAAACAAAACAGAAGGACATACTACACCAAAAACTTTTATTCCAAAGTTCACCAAATCCTTAACCAAAGGATCACGTTCCAAATACAACATTGTTAATGAAGCATTACCTTTTCGACTCAGAGAATCATCCACTTTATTTTCTTTTCCCGGATGGTAATGAATTGTATAATCATAATCCTTGATTAATTCTAGCCATCTCCTCTGTCTCATGTTCAATTATTTCTGAGTGAATATATACTTTAAACTTTTGTGATTGGTATATATTTCACACTTTACTCCATAAAAATGATGCCTCCAAATTGTTAGAGCGAAAACTACAGCAGCTAATTCCAAATAATGTGTAGGGTAATTTACCTCATGAGTTTTCAACTGTCGTGAAGCATAAGAAATTACCTGATCATTCCGTATTAGGACACAACCAAGTACTTTCAATGAAGCATCACTGTAGATAACAAACTCACCATTCATTGAAGGTAGTGCCAAAACTGGAGCATTCACCAATCTTGTTTTCAATTCCTGAAAACAATCATCACATTCTTTTGTCCAGATAAACTTAACACCCTTCCGAGTTAGCTTAGTCATTGGACTAGATAACCGTGAAAAATTTCTGACAAACCTTCGGTAATAACCGGCCAAACCAAGGAAGCTACGAATCTCAGTTACATTTGTGGGTCTTGGCCATTCTTCAACAACCTTTGTTCTTGCAGGATCAACAGTTATCCCATCTTTAGAAACAATGTGACCAAGTAAAGAAATTTTTTGCAACCAAAACTCACACTTTCTGAATTTCCCATACAATTTATTTTCATTTAAGGTTTGAAAAATAACCCTTACATGTCTTTTATGATTCTCTTTCCTTTTAGAAAACCCCAAAATATCATCAATGAAAACCACCACAAACTTATCCAAGAACTCATGGAAAATTCTATTCATTAAGTCCATGAATATAGTAGGTGCATTGGTTAGCCCAAAAGGCATTACTACAAATTCATAATGGACATATCTTGTACGAAACACAATATTAGTAACATCTGCTTCCATTACCTTCAACTGATGGTACCCCGAACTCAGGTCAATCTTTGAAAAAAACTGATCTCCCTGGAGCTGATCAGACAAATCATAGATATGAGGAAAAAGATATTTGTTCTTAACAGTGATGTTATTCAAGGCTATATAATCATTGCAAAGTGTCGTTGAACCATCATTATTTTTAAAAAATAAAACAGGAGCTCCCCATGGTGATGAGCTAGGTCGAATGAAACCTTTCTCTAATAAATCTTTCAATTGCTCCATCAACTCTAAAAGTTCAATTTGAGCCATTTGATAAGGGGGTTTTGAAATTGGATTAGCATCAGAAACAATGTCAATAGTAAATTCTACTTCCCGATCTAGTATTATTCCAGGATACTCATCAGGAAAAACATCAGGATACTAATTTACCACTGGAACATCATTAATCTGAACAGTTCCCTTTTTTTTAATAATGCGTGCAAGGTAAAATTCATTTCCATCTTTTACAATTTTCTCGGCCTCTTGATAAGTTATCAACAGTAAGGGTTCATTCTTGTACACAAACTGAAAGTGTTTCTGAAAGGAAACTTCTTTATCTATACAGTCAATCTTAGCCTGGTAAACAGAGAGCCAATACATACCCAGGATAACATCAAACTCTACTAGAGGTAGAACAATTAGGTTTGCAAGTAGGTTCTTTCCACGAATAAGGATAAGAAAATTCCTATAAATTCATTTTTCCTCAACATTTCCCCCAGGTATTTTTACCACAAGTTTAGGAGTCATTTCTTAAGATGGTATTCCCATTTTACTAGAAATGGTTTCAGAGATGAAAAAATGTGTAGACCCCGATTCAAACAACACATTGGAATGATTTGAAAAAACAAACAATGTACCTGATACAACATCATTTGATGGCCCGACATCTGCTGAAGTAGTTTCAAAGGATTTTGCCACCCCTTTCTACTTGTAGTCTAACTGCTTCCCATCACTCAAGCTCTCTGTCAGACACTCGTTTCCATAGTGACCCATCTCATTTCACTTAAAACATTTCACTAACTGTAAATCAAATATGGACTTACCATCACCTTGATCTTTTTCAGTGCAATCACGAGCCTTATGTCCCATATTACCACATCAGTAGCACTTTCCAGAATTCGGAAGACATTCCCCAGCATGCCTTTTACCACATTTATCACAAACTCGAAACTTAGTTTTCTTACCGTCAGACCTTTTTGAAGAATTCTTTCCTTTCTCCTGCCACCACGGTCTCTTCTTCTGCTGGTTGTTATAGAACACTTGATCATCGGAAAACTCCATTTCCACCTTCTCAGCACATCGAATAAGCTTTTCATAACTTTTAAACTCACAAGAATCCAATGACCTTCGTTATTTTGGCTTTAATCCTAAGTAAAAACGATTGATTTTACTATCATGGTCTTAGATAAAATTTGGAGCATACCTTGCCAATCTAGTGAACCTTTCTTCATAGGCAGCCACTGAGTCTTTCTCTTGCCTCAATTCCAAGAATTGTTTTTCCATCCTATGTCAAACAACCTTAGGAAAATACTTCTCATGAAACATACCTTTGAATTCATCCCAGTCGAGAGCATAAACCTCATTAGCATCCCTGATATTTTTATCCATCGACCACCACTGATCTACCTCACCCTCCAAACGGTAAATATCAAGACTAACATTTTGATTGTCTGAACACCCCATGACATCGAAAATATTCTCCAGTGCTTTAATCCACCCTTCAGCTAGCACAAGGTCAGATGATCCTCTGAATGATGGGGGATGTTTCCTCATGAAATGTTCCACCACTGACATGTTCCTCTACGGTTGATCTGGCTGATCTCGTGCATGGATACCACCACCATTTATCACATGAATCAACTGTGCCATTACTGCAAAAAAACTGTTCAGTTCCAATTCCAACCATCTCAGGATGCTGATTCGGAAGGATATTTCCTTCTGTATGCCTTCCTAACACTACTTCCCTGTTTCCTCTACAGAAAACCATTCTAAAAAATATGTCTTAGATGAAGAAACATGGTAATATTCAAATTCTATATCATTTCAATTTGACCATAAAAAAAATATTTTTGGATAATAATTTAATAGAATTCTAACTCCTAAAGTTATCTAAACCGACCTCTGATACCAACTATAAGGCCCCAGCCATAAACCTTACTTAATCTTGAGTTATTACAAGATTACACATTGAGGATCTTTTCAAGTTTAGAGTTTTAGAGAATTAGATCATAAAACTTGCATTACATTCCACATTTAAACAAAGTGGTTACATAAAAGATAGTATTCATTTTTCCCATCAACGGAAACATATTTAAAATAAAACATGGATTCTTTCTTGACACTTCTTTGACACTATGATCATATCATTTACCCTTCCGTTGACCTGTGAAAAACATTTCAAAAACGTGGAATGAGCATAAAAATCTCAATAAGGGATATAAAAATATGGAAAGGAAACATGAGTACATGTATACACAAGAATCAATAAAATCATACTCTACTCATTAAACATAATCACTTTAACATACCTTATAAAATAATGAATAAATCATAAAAATCATAAGGCATAAAGGTATCTTGAGGCATTCATAACATTCTTACGTAAGGATTAACCCTCTTGGTTACGTTTGGAATACCCATAACAATATATTCCTTAAATCTCTTCGGAGAAACCTTAACGTTTAACTCCTTCGCGTTACCCAATGCATTGGAGAGATATATCGGGCTCACACGCCCTTAGTTTATCATGGAACCATCCGTCTTCATAATAATTCTCAAGAACCATTACATAATCGTATCACATAAAACATACATAAAGAAACATAACATTTCCACATTTCAATCACAAGATATCAATACAACACATTGATATAATAAAAACATTATGAAAACCATTTTCAATACCAAAATAAGTGAAAAGTAAATCGTGGTATTTATTTTTCTTTTAAAAAAATGTATGGATTGTAGAGGAAGCCGAAACTCAAATAAAGGTCACGACGGTAGAGAAGTCGTTTTCACCGCATACGTACGACAAAAACATTCCCTTTTTTCATTTAGTAAAAAACTTCGTATAAAAAAAATTCTTTTTGGATAAACGTAAAATTCAAAGGGGTTTATACACCGTATAAATTTAGGTTGTGTATAAAACAAAATATGCCTCAATGAAAGGAGATTGAGATGAAGTCCAATACCTCGGGTCCGACTTGACTCGATCGTTCTTTAATGTCCTGAATAATAAACTTGAGTTAATTTCTACTTTCTTAAGAACATTTTTCAAGTTCATTATTCCTTTAATATCACTTATTACCATGTCATGAACACTATGTAATTATTTAAGTTAATAACGGTCGTTTTAACGATCATTGGTACTGAGTCAAAAATATGCTCTTTATAATTACAAGTTGTTCATGTATGTATTATATCCAGAGTTATACTCATGATGTATATATCATATATATCATATATATCCAGTATATACATGCATTTATAATATTACATAACATTTAGAGGTAAGAAATGAAATGCACCGTTCATGGAGACGGTAAGCCGTACGTAAGCATGAACGCTACTTCCATTTCTATTTCATATTTAAGGAAATTAAAACATAATGATACATAATAGTATTATAATTACAGTATTTCATCATATATAATATCATTCAATCTATTCTTTATACGTACCACATATGGTATTAACGAATCAAATCACTTTGAGGGGGCGGTAGTCCGTACTTCCTTAAATGAAGATATCGTGTTTACCCATAATGGAAACCATAAAGGTATGCCATGAATGAAAAATATAGAAGCTTAAGTAAAACATAAACATATTATATACCATATATAAATATAGTGTCATCTTAATTTCCACCTTTGAAGGTGTTAAAAGAATATTGAACAGTCATCGTTTCATGAGGCAGAAATTGTCCATCCACGGAAACAGTATGTTCTTTAACCATTAGATGTAGGTGTGTGTAAGTGTAGCTTGAATCCTTATTACAAAAACATCCTAGTATATGGAAGATACTGGTTTTGTTACAAAATAAATGAATAAAAAAGTGTTTAGGGGGTTGGAGAAGCAAAATAAAACACAAGAACACAAGATAAAACACTACCTTTAAAACGGGTAACTCTTTTTGATTGGAGCTCAAAGGCTTCCTTGGGAAGCCTTCTGCCCAAAGTGAGGCTTCAAGGAGTAATATAGGGATGTGGAGAGACAAAATGGGTAGGGGTTGGCTGAGCCAAAAGCTTTGGAAGTGTGGTTAAGGTGGTAGAGGTGGGGGCCTTTTATAAGAGGAGAGGAGGGGCACCCTTGGAAAGTTAAGAAAAGTTACTTTGTTATGAAATGATTTTTGGATAAAAAAGGTCCCAAAATTATAAATTTCGAGGATAAGGTGATACGGGTTCTAAATCCACCTATCCAATAGGTTTTTGACAAGTTAGGTCTTAGATTTTACATTATCATTTCATTTTATTTAAATTGTTAAATAATGAGGTCATCATTGCATCCTCATAGTGTCATAAATAATTTAATTTATTTAATTTCTAAATATTATAAAAAATATCATGATGTAGGAAATCTTTTTATATTTATAATGAATATTTATAGTAAAAAATATGACTTGTATAACCCCATGTAAAAATTGTTTTAGTAAAATAACTCATGTTCGTGATATTTTTAATTTAACATTAAATAAAAAGATATTAATGTCATTTTGCTTCCAAAGTGGCTCCATGGGGTCCCCAAGTTGACCCATGGATTGTCTTGGTCAGACATGACACATCCAATAATGGTAGGACATGTGTCTAGGTCATTTCATATTATTAAAACATTATTCTTACCTCAAATTACACTAATTACCTCTAATAGCGATTAATAAACTTAAAAGTTACTATTCACCAAATATTATTTTAATCCCATTGAAAAACATTTTACTTCTTAATGAAAACCATGTATGTAAGATTTTTGAAATTCAAAACATAGAGGTGGTAAAATTTCATTTAAACGAAAAATCAGTTTTTAAGTACCACTTAGTGGTTTCACTATTCATCAAAAATTGAAGATTTTCAGAAAAATACAAAACTTCACACTAAGCTATATTTGATATTCAGAATTAAAAAATGATGTCTATTTTACAAAATTCAAAACACATATGTTACATTAATTAATTAAATAATTAATTCCCGCTGTCAGAACAAATAGCGTGTTTTTATGAAACAATAAGTATCAAAAGATTGACACTAGTTTAAGTCCAATTTCAAAGTGACGTTAATTCCAACGACCACTATTGGATTAAATGGTAAAAATATATTCTAATTGAAATTTAAAACCAATTAAAAAAGATAATCTAATCATATAAATAAATTATATTAAAAGGAGGTTTTGAATTAAAATACAACATTTTTCACTATTCATTAAAAATGAACTTTATTGGAAAAATACCAAAAATTTACCCAAAGTAAATTTTAAATGTCCAAATCATAAAGAAGAAGTTTATTTTGACAAATAGAGCTTATAAAATTGTCAAAAGTTTGATTTAAAAAATGGTTTGCCATCAAAAGGCAGTAAAACAATCTTTTAAAAATATTTGTGTATTCCATGCTTAAGATTGGATTTATTATCATTTTAAGCCTCTAAAACACTATCTAATTCATTAATAGACATAGATAAAAATATCTATTATTCATTACATACTTGGTATTTTACAATCCTACCACTAAATTCATTCAAATAATATAAACTCCATCATGCATAAGATCAGACCACTACCTCCAAGAATGGTGAGTTCTATTTTTCTATCACAACCAATCATGGATGAAATTATTAATGACATTATTGTATAAAATTATATATATTACACTATTAATATTATTTAAATATAATATTTTATCATATACATGTTCTATTAATAATAAATGGTCATAGTACCCTCAACCGCCAAAATATGTACATATTAATGAAAATTTATATATATGAATCTATTTTTTGAAAACATAAGAAAACATAAAAATATAATATAATAATAAAATACATAAAACATTTAAATTATGGATATTAAGAATATATTATATAAAGAATTTAAATTTTATTACACTATGTATGATTTAGAGATATTGATTATCCACCTCAAGTAGATGACTTAATGGAAAACAAATAAATAAATGAATAAAAAATTAAAGAAATAAATCATTGAAGATGAAATATTAATGAAAATGACTCTTGGGAGATTATTTCATAAAATTTATTTGATCATTTATGATGTTAGGAATATGTGAAGATCAAATAAGGATGTAAGGTATGGGATATATTGTCTCAATATTAAACCCTTGAGACAAATTTAATGTTATACAGCACATTTTAATTTTTTATAATCTATCTAATGCCTATTAATTTTTTTATCACTATATTTTAATTTTTCATGGGGTTTATTGTTTTATTTTGAAATTATATACTTATAGGGGTTTGGATTTGAATTTTTTTAATGTCATACAGGTTATTACATCTTAATATTGATTAAATAGTTTTTATATTTTACACACCGCTTGTTTCATTTTTTTGGGTCATATATTTTCCATCTATTTATATTATGACAACATTTAATAAAATATAATATATTTAAACGTCTATGTCATTTTTTACCTTTCATTTCTTTCAATTTCAAAGATGACTACAATGTAAAGGGTTTTTTTAACTCAAACACCCTATCATTGAATAATAATATTTCATCATGATATTTATAAATATAATATAGGTTTCTTCAACCAAAATAATATTTATTTAAATGTTATTTTATATACGCGGGAAATTAAAATTTTTATTCAAATCTGAAACATCAATGAATTTATTACACATAAAATTATGACATTCGTAAAAATAATTCTCATCCATACCAAGTAATACCTTTGTCTCCCGTATCATTGTTTTCAATTGCCAAAAAATTTATACATTATATTTGGAAACCCATTTATGTTATACACTTTATGATATTTACAATTCAATTTTATTCATTCAAAAATAATATTTTATAATCCTATTTTATGATGTTGATTTTCAGAAATATTATATTAAAATTTTAAATGAGGTTTTCTTTCATGATTATATGTTTTGTCAACCACCCCAAATTTCTTATAAAACACATTATATATTTTTCAATGATAAAATGTTAGTGATAGTTTTTTAAAATAATAATATTTATAAAAATTAAAAAACAAATTATTTTGATGTACTTTTTAATATAACAAAAAACACAGTTGTTTAAGAGTATATTAAATACTGGTTCAAAAAACAATTTTACATTTATCTCGGTGCATGAGAATTATTCATTATGAACAAAAAATTCCATGTTTTAAAATGTTTTTATATGATTTTAACACCTGATGAATTTGAAAAGTAATGGAAATATGATTACATTTTTTAATAGTAATAGATTAAATTTTAAAATAAAATATTCATTTTTAAAGGGATTTTGAAGTATTTTTTAAAAAAAATGAATCTTTAGAGTTATTATTCATTCTTAAAAAATTATTTTTAATTTATATTTACATCATATTGATTTTTATAAAACCTATTTTTGAGATTAGATATTAATTTTAATAATATTTTATCAAGATCAATGTATTATATTTTTAGTAAATATATGTGTAATGATTTTCCAGGAAGATCAAAATGGGATATCTCTTAATATTTTTAAAAAGGATTTATCAAACAAATTAATGTGATTTTTCCATATATATCCAAATAATATTATTCTATTTATTTTACACATGGGATATAGTCTTATTATACCATCCATATTCTTTCTCTAGATGGATACTGAAATATTATATGGATTTATTTACAAAAATAATCTCTTATGAAATGGTTAATTAAATGAATTTGGAAATATGAATAATTGATTTAAAGTTGAACACATGGGTATGTAGGATTTAAGGGTGGGGTACTATATATCCCTCCAAGTCATTAGAATATGTTTTATATATCTTGAGATAATTAATAATGGACATAGTTGGATTTGTTATGAATTTAATGGCCAGGTCATCATGAACCACACTCACAAATCAAAGGGTGACTGTTCTAGGATTATAGTAAGAAAGAAATGGTGAAACTTATTGGGTTATGCTTACAATATAAAGGGTGATCCTTTTTTATCACTCTTACAACATTATAGATAAGCCTTTTCAGAACACACTCACAACGTTTAGGGTGGGCCTTCATAGATATTCTCACAATATGATCATTCCATGTGCTTCTGATTTAGTCCATATTTCCTCATTCTAATATGTTTCCAAGAGACATAATATTTAAATATAAATGAGATTATTCTATATGGATTACCTTTTTATCATACACTCTAATTCCATGGTGCGTGTTTGTTTTTTGGAACTAAATTTCCTCTATAATGAATTATAAATAACTATTATTGTTCTATATTATTTATAATAATATATTTCTCCCCTAGTGATGTTTTATTATACTATGATCTAAACCTTGATGAAATATTGGTATGTTTTTCCTTACTAATCATTTGAGATCACCCATTTCTTAGGTTTTCCTTCCCCATGATTTAAATATGAGTATAACTAATGATTAATCAGGAAGCCATACTAGTGTCATTTGATTAAGGATAAATATTCAGAATTATCATAAAATAAGTTACATATTTATATAATCCTCAAACATATACAACCTTAAATTCACATGATTGAGAGATTATTTTTTAGAGTTAATTTCTGATGTAAAATAATTATAGGCTCATCTCACTTTTTATAAAATCTGTCATTTAAATAAAGCGTTTTTACCTAATGATTTAAGAGTTTATGTGCGATTAAACTCTAGAAACAATCCAATATAAGGGGAAAGGATAAATAATTTATATCACGACCATGAAGGTGGGTTATGAAAATAAAGTGGTGAAAGGTACAACTATAATTTATTGAATAACATAAAATATCTTATTTGATTCTGGTTTAACCCCATAAAAATTTATAGAGAATTTTCTTTGGGACATCACATCAGCACCTCAAAAATTTGATATTGAATTATTATTGAAACATTATTATTGACTGAAAATTATATTTTTTGTATATAACATATCATAAATATATATTTTGTGGAATTTTTCACTTTCTTATTTCATTATTTTACATATTAGTGAATTTGGTATGATTTGGGGTAGGGATTGATGCTATCAATATAAATACCATATCAATTATTGAGGTATGGAAGACACATTTTTATCCTTAATCAACATATGATTATTTAAAGGTAAAATTATTACGTTTAATTCCTAATGAAAATTAATTCCATTATATGGGACTCAATACCATATAATGAGGAATATACAACTCAAATTGAATGTGATAAAATTGTAACTAAAAAAAATTTATTGTGATCAAGTATGTGAACATATTTTATAAGGAACTTATAGTCTTCATTAATATTTTTTCATTGAGTTTTCTGTAGAACTCATACATAGGGAAACATATATATTAATGTCTCTTTATAAAATAGATACGACTGAATTATATGTATTAATGAAGAATCATCATGAGAGTCTAAAACAGATTTTATATGACAATGTGATTCACAATTAGTGAACCTACTTAATTTTCTATGATTGTGGATAGATTGTTTCACCTTTCCCATGATTATTGGAAACATAACTATATCATTATCAAGAAGATGTATCATATTCCCTATAGTGATGGTATATTTTATCTACATATATGGGATCACTAAAACATGATAATGTGATGTCGATCTAAATAAAAATTTTAAGTATAAATAAAGGATATATAAAAAATAATCCCTTCCAAATATTATATTGACACTATGAATTCATAGATTTTTCTATTGGTCTTACCAATTCCCCAAAAATAATCATGGTTTTGATGAATATTTTTTAATAAAGTTGGGGTCAAAGCTTCTTTCTATTATAAAATAAAACACCTATTTTTATATGGGTAGAGGGATACCCAATTTATAGTATTATTTATTTCTAAATTAAAATAAATTATATGATTAATAGAGATTATGAATAAGATTTTATGATTATGTTAAAAGCACACTGAAGGATAAATTATAAGCAGTGTTAAAAAAGAATGAATTTTGGTAACAAATAATATCCTTCCATGGGTCATTATATTACATCTGGGGGTCTATATTTGGATCATTATAATATAGATGTGTTTGAAAATGTAATGAACCAAAAAATAAGTTATAAAACCATGTTTTTATCAGTTTAGTTGGATAATATAAATGAATGTTTATTACTTACACATGACCATAAAATTATAAAAAAAAGAAAACAATGAAGGGATATGAGAACCTCTAGGTATTATATTTTGAGGAAGGCATTAATGATGAAAATAATAGTTTAGTTAATAAACCTGTTCTTACATTACATTAATTTAGAGATGAATCTTTTATATATAGTGATTCGTTGAATTTGGGATTGGGATGTTTCCTTATGAAAATTTCAAAGATAATTTCTTATGATTTGTGTTAATATTCTCATGAGAAAAATTTATTAGCACTATTTCATTAATGAATTAATTCCATTAGTGGTTTGATATATATAATAATCTCAAAATACTAATGTATATATCTACATTGAAATAAATAATCATATGTAAAAGTATATAGTTAATTCAAGACAAAGGATACTATTTCCCTATAAATTGCAATACTAGGATGGAAGACATGGTGTGTAATTATCTATGAAGAAAGGAACAAGCTACCCTATACCTAATGAGGATGAAATGGGAAATAGTCTTTATTGATATTCAAGGGATGGAAATGGAAATAATAAAGTAAGTGATGAAAGATGACCTTTCCTAAATGGATTCTCATTCATAATAGCATATATAGATAAATTAGACTAATCAAATTGATAAAAAATATTAAATAAAGTATTATGTTTTTTATAATTCTACTTTGAATGTGGCAGAGTTATAATATTTGAGAAATGAATTTACATAACATAAAAATCATAACTGTAGGAATTTTTAGTTGATGAACATAATTAATCATTGTATATTTCCCCAAGAAATAAATATATGTATAAAGATTCCAACCATTAATTATGGTGGGATAAAATGAAAAAGGGTATTGCATAATATATATCTCGATTTTTGGTAAATCAGTAAGTAATGATTAAACATTACAAAGATAATAGGGTGAAAACCCATTATCTATATGATAATAATGTTTCAAAACATAACCCATGACATCACCATATATATTCTGAAGAATTTTAAAGGAAAATATCATATATATATATATATTGTTGGATATCCATACATTTCAGATTACATACTTTGTATTCAACATGCTTTATAACCTGGTTAGTATTTCATGTTGTACATAAAGATTTTTGGCAAGGTTTCATAAAGTGAAACTCTGATCAGTATGCGATAGAGATCTAAGATTCATATTGAAATTTTAGAAAAATATTCAATATCAATTGGATATATGGGTACTCATTTTCATGGGATATATTCCTCAAACTAATGGTTAATTTGAATGGACCGTTCATCAATTATAAAATATTCTAAGATCCTTATATATATGTTTTAATGGATTTTATAGTCAACATATTCATCTAGAAGATTTCTCAAATAATATTAGTTTCTAATCGAGAATTATAATGGAACCATATTCAAATCTATATGAAATGTGATTAAAATCATTGAAATTCTAGGATGAAGTAAGATGGTGAAATTTATTAATACCAGACATTTTCTATGAAATCACAGAGAAATTCAAAATGCTTTGAAAAAAATGAATGAATCATAAAGATGACAGATGAGTCATGAAGAAAATCTTCAATGATAATCCAAATTTTATGTGGGTGATAAAGTCTTCCATTAGATATATTCTTAGAATATTTTTATGAGATTAAAAATTATTGTAAACATGATCCATAGAATCATCGGCCCCATCTATATTCTTGATTGAGTATGGATTATTAGTTATTAGTTAAGGATTCCACTAGACCTATCCTAGGTTCATGATGTGTTCCTGATTTCATTGGTAAGGAATTATATACTAAATCAATGACATGTACAGAACTAAATAGTTGTGTAATTATAAAATGACATATCTTTTGAGAAATATACATTAGAGAACATTGATCTTAAATACAATTTATTGTGGAACAACACTAACCACGAGGTCAATGTTTTATTAAAGAACAATAATTTTGAAAAATATATTTAGGTCTATAAACATGTCATGAAAAAAACTACCTTAAACTATTTTTAAAATTTTAATATATTTTTTATTATGGATATCATTTAATGAGGTAAAAAATTAACACTTCATGATTATTGTACAAATTTCCCTAAAAATCTATTGTGTTCAATGTATTTTAATAAAAAAATACTAAAATAAAATGAATAATTATATATTGTTCAATAATTTCTTTTAATTAATATAATAAATAAAATATATAAATATAAATTATTATGTAAAATAAAGGGGTTCTAAGGCAAAGGTAAATAAAATTTATTTTATAAAAACTATTTTATTAAATTAAAAATCTATGTTAAATTTATTACGTTTGAAGATATTTAACCATGAAATAATCTATTAAATTTATACACCTACTAGTTAAGTGATTTATTAAAAGGTAATAAATAATTAAGCTATTATAAAGAGTATTACATTCATTATTAATGGATTAAAAATTGTTTTTTAACATAATTTTATTTTACATTTTATGTTTTCATTTAAATGATAAACTTTATATTTTTTAAATAAGTAATATTTTTATTCAAATAAATTTAAAAAATTAATGATATATATGATGTAAGAATTGTGTATAAATTTTTTTTAATGATATAAAATTATTTTTTAGGAAAAAAATTTGGCATAAGAATATTTATTTTAAAATTGATTTATAATACGTTTATAATTTGAATAATGTAAATTGATTTTATTATATTTAATTATGGTACTAAAATTAGGTAATAAAGTCAATATCATTTTTTACAATAAAAATTAGTTTCCATGGTAAAATTTAGTCACCTTAATACAGACTAAAATGTTTAAAAGGGGTAATATTAGGGGGTATAGGGAAACAATATCACATAATATAATCTCAAATTGATTATATTTTTTGATTATAAACCAACCTTGTAATTGTTTTTTAAATTTGGATAATTTTTTGGGAGTCGTCTTGTAAATCTCTTTCCCTTTATATATTATGGGATGTTTGTTATGAAAATTCCACCCATCACATCTATAAAAGGACCACTACTCCACCCACCTCAATGCACATTATTTTGTTGAAATACTCCTGAATCATGACCCACATTATCTTCCAATATATCCTATCTCTAGTTTGAGAACCATTAGTCCCGTGGATAAGTTCTAGACCTATAATTTCCAAGATGCCCTTCAAGAGGTGATACATGATCCCAAATTATTTGATATCATTTTCTTGATTATTATTCTATATCATCATCATATTATACTTAATTAAATTTATTTATTTCAATTAAAACATGTTTTTGAGATAATTAATCATTTTTAAAAGATATTTTATCACCAAATAATAAAATTTCCACACTCATTCAACAATTATATTTTCTTCTTGTTTTATTAGGGTTAACCACCTACCTGAATGTTATTATAAATTATATTTATTGAATAACTTATAAAACTTTTTAAATATTATAAAGATCTAATAATGATGAATTTACAATGATTTAATTATTTTGGAGCGGTAATATAAAAAATTTTATTTAATGAAAAAAATAATTTTTTAAATTATTTTCACTAAAATTTTAATTTTTAAGAATTCAAGGATAAATATCCACATATGTTTCAGAAAATGGATATTAAAATCTACATCCATATCAACAACATAATTTACCTTTAACATATAATTTTTTAGTGATGAAGCAATAAAAGACAACCATGTACTTAAACATCCAAATAAAATCATTTGAGGGGAACAGAATAGTTAACACCCAAATATTAGATGGATGGTATAAATAGAATAACTATTATTAAGGTTCATACTCATGTGATTTTTAAACCTAAATGTAATATAAAAATATTTTTGAGAGTGTCTAACTAAGTGGATTTCTATGGTATGGGTTTCTTGTCTTAAATTTCATTCATTGAGGTATGACTCATATTATGAATATATTTTAATTAATATATTTTATAAATTTCATTTTTTATTTACAATACCATCACTCACATTATATTGAGTTCATTATCAAATTAATTCTATCAAGGGGGTTTTTATTTTAAAATCATTAAGTGATTTTATTTTAATTCAATTCATAAATAGTTATGAATAATTTTACCCAACTATTTTCTTTTTTATAATTATTATTTAGACTATTAAATTATTTTTATTCTACATATTTTCTGGTATCATTTATATAATTTTGGAATATATTTTAATTTATTTATAATGTTTTTAAATTTAATTATTTAAATAGATTTTGTTGTTTTTATTTTTCTCATTTTTATATTAGTGTAAAAAGATTGTTTTTAACGTTCACATAATAAACACATATTCTAGACATTGTGTATATTTATTATCATTAATATTTCATTACATGTATCCATAGTTTAAAAATAAAATGCAATTTATATTTTTTTTTGGAAATTTTTATTTTATAAAAGTTTCCAAAAAAATGATATTTCTTCTTATATTTTAATAAATATTTATAATTATAATATAAATTTATATTTCATATATGTCAATATCCCCAGTGTTATTAATTGTTTATCGGGGATATCATTTAATGGTACCATCCATCCTCTTTCTTCAAATATATTATGATTCTGTTTTGAGGAAATTATTATGAAACTAATTTCTTTTACATGGGTTAATTGAGTTAAAAAGGAATATTGAATACTCATAAGTTCTTGTGTAATAAATATTAATGGTTTATCAATATGTAATATGTGGGTCTATTATAGGCCTCAAATTAATTGGTTGAATATTTTTATCTCATGCGATAACATGTAAACTAATTGGGAGTGAACCCAATTCAGTAAAGGAATCCATCTACTGTTGGTTAAATGGAATTAGGAGTGAACCTAATAAAAAAAGGACTATTTAAAATATGTGATAATGGAAATTTTAGTGATACTTATGAAAGAAAAAAAATTCAATTCCTATGAGTTTACCACAATATTATACCATATTATAATGCCTATTTTATCATGGCTCATTATTATTGACTTATGAATCATGTCTACAGTAAAATATTTATTCCACGATTTGGAGAGTTATGATTCATAAGTTATTAGGTATTTCTATTCTATGTTATGTCAATATAATATGATTATATTATCATATATATATGATCATCATACTGGTTTTCATTATATTTTTTTTATATATCCCTTGTTTACCATTATTAGGCATCTTAGTTCACCATTTTCTATTATTTTAAATTTACAGGTTATAACGAAGGGTATTATGGATGGTATGTCTAAAAAGGGTGTTTTGTGTCTATAATATTTATGTGAAAGGTTTAAAATGTTTAAAATTAACATGTTTACATACCTAAGTAAAAAATACACTGATAAATTTTGTCCTTAGATTGTTTTATTATTTGAGAGATGCAATGAAAAAAATATGAAAATGATATAAAATGTATGAATGTTGTATTGGGTCATGGAAAGTGATTCCATGACAAATTGATATACTAATTCATATATTTTTTAAATACATTATATGTGATGTGGAGATATACAACACAGTAAATTTATATGCATTTGATTACATACATAACAAAAACCATTCAAGACCTCAGTCATCAATCTGAGTAGGATATTCTAAATCAATGTTCCATAGGGTTATCTTGTGCATGAAAATAAAGAAATAGATAACATTAATATAATTATGTGCCTTTTATTTGTGTTTTATTTCTATTTCACATAAGTAAAAACCTTTGAGAAGTGAAATAAAGGGAAATTTTTTGAGTTTATCCATATAATGGATTGTGAAATGAGTTTCCATCTCAATTTTCCAAGAGAAATGTTTGATATGGTTAATGTAATGATATAAATAAATAAATTTGTGATTGTATAAAATATAATGTGACCCAAATATTAGTGATATATAGATATTGGAATGCTGATGGATATTATGTAAAAATAATTTGGTCATCATTTTTGATAGAGTATAAATGATAAATATTCTTTTGAAATTAACATAAAAATAAATACATATCTAATAATATATTTTTTAATTATTAAAGGAATCATCATCAACAAACATGAAATTAACATTAACCTTAGATAATGAATCACTATGTAATAATATTTTTATATTTTTATAGATATATGAGAATCATCCCTACGAAAAAAATGAGTGTATTAGAGTGACTAATTCATGAGTTACGAAATGATGATGTTTTTCAAAAAGTGGATATAGATTATTTTGGGAACCAAGGATACATTCATTTGAGGGTTGAAAGTAATTTTATAATGGATGAAAAAAATAAGAATTTTTTTTACTCATTTTATCAATATGATTGAGTATGATTATGCCTTAATGATAGTGGTTGTATTAGTGTTATAAAATGAATTCATTGATTTTAAAGGGTATATCCTATTTACTATATATTTAATCATTATTTTTAAAATTTGTAGGTCTTATAAATTGATTTCATACTGATGATTATATATTGTTGTTTGAATTTTTTTTATGGGAAAGGGGGTTTTTATAAAAAATAATTGGATGTTGTGGAGTAAATAACTTTTTAGATGAATTAAATTAAATAATGTGTAGTTTATTTTGTATTATTTGACAACATATGATATATGAGAATGAGTTTTTAACTTAGTTATTCAACACACCCATTTGAATCTAACATGTTAGGGATCTAATACCCTTGATGAAACCCCATGGTTTAGAAGGATATGATTCCATAAATATTTAGGTATAGTTTCCCAATAAGTTGGGAATCAAGATTGATATTTTAGATTTGTATCTTAGGGGACCTATTTTAATTTAAATCAAGTGATTGGAGTGTTGGGAAAGAGTGAATTTTCAAACTAGATCACTTTATACAGGACCCCAGAAATCACATTATTCATCTTGGTGATATAATCAAGATAGGGGTACATGATGATTTTTTAGTTTCAATATACTTGGTTATAATATTGAACATGGAATATTGTTCCCTATTTGTGAAGGGAAAATAAAATAATATAAAAAGGAGTGAGTATTTGGGTATATATTCCATTAAAATATAGGGTGTCATCTCACTAATTATAACAATATATATATATATATGTATTACATCTATGCGTGTGACCACCATAGAAAATATTTTTTATAATGAACCTGACAATATTATTTTATGACATAAGTTATTGATTCATAATCTTCTAAAACATGTTTCAAAATAAAATTTGGATAAGTGTATTTTAATGGTAAAATTGTTTTACCTATGTTATTTGTTATAATATGAAAGAAATAGTTTTCACCACTATTTAATAGAATATTTTAAGGAATAATATATTTTTATTAGTATAATTGTGAAATATATTTTTCTAATGACTTTATAAATAGTGAATGTTTATTTTAGTCATAAAAATTATTTTAAAAGGATTGTAGTTGATGGGACATACCATTAATTCTTTGGAATTAATGTTTACTCATTTAAAGGGAGGTATAAAACATATCACTATTTTAATGGGAAATATTTGAAATTATATAAATCTATTAATTCATTTAGATAGTCTCTCAAATTATTCCCAAATATTAATAATATACTAGTTACCATAATGCATGTTATAGGTCACAACCATTTATCTATGTGAGGATATATATATAATACGTTTAATACATTTATCTTGTTAGTTAGTTATGTAATATCTTAAAGACACAAAAATTAGTTCTCTAGTTTTTATGTCATTCTAGGGAGGTTAGAGTGGTTTAGGAGTTGGGATTAGGAATATTAAAAGGGACTAATATATACCCCTATAAAGGGAATAAAAACCCCCAAATCATGGTGAGACATGATGATTCATGTCATACCCATTAATTATTATTGACAAAGAATATAGTAGTTCCTTTCATGGTCCTATTACTGTAGAATATGTTGGTGTTGGTATTGAGCCTCAAAAAGGTTTCCTATATATTCTAGTTATTAAAAATCAAAGAAACTGTATTTTTACCTACACAGTATATTGTTTCATATCGACATTATTCCATGTAGTTTAAACATATTGGAGGGATGAATTAATCCTATGATATTTAATAGAATATAACAATGACTCTCATAATAAGATTTTCACCTAAGAAATATAGTGATCATTACTTGACACAACATATGGTTATCATATACGGTTGTTTAATAATATTAGGATAATAAATTGAGACATATTATTCTCATCAGATTAGAGGTCTTATGCTTATTAAATATAGGATCATATTCCAATCATATAGGGGATCCTATGATAATTACTAGATGATGTTGATCACGATAACCTTAGGATTGTCGAATAAGGAAGGATTAGTTATATCCATTGGAATCAGATGGGTTTTATTATGATTGTCACATAGGTGGACCTAATAACATCCCATAGTGGGAACAATTTGTTTCTTATACTCATCACATATAGTGTATCTAGATCTTCCTCATGTGAGAGTGTAAGGTAATATTATGATCACTATATAAGAAATTATTTATTCCGTATTTCTTATCCCAAAGGGTGGTCTACAAGAATAAATCCATGTTGGTAGGTGGGGTTTTTAGAGTATCGTGGATACAATCATGGTTTAATGTCAATAAGAGACGATGTTAGGGCCACACCACCTCTATAGTGAGATATGGGATGATATGGTGTTAAGATATTGGGATTGAAACTAAAATAGTTGTTCTATATATCTTGTGAGAATATGATCAAAACCCTCAAAAATAGAGTTAATGATTGTAATTTTATATAGAACAAATTTTCAATATATTTTAACATTATATGAAAATGAAAATTATGTTAAAAAGGGGGAAACAACATGTGACTGATTTGGTATTAAGAATTTGTCGTCCCTTTATGTTTCACCTGATCAACTGATAATGAAATAAAAAATATTTATTGGAAAAAACACATACTAGGAGTCCCTGGTCCTTTCCTTCATGTAAGAAGGAAATTTATGGGGCTTGCATATATGTTGATTTTATATTCCTCACATATTATGTGACCTAGGCGAACACATGTACGATTAGTGCTTACACATAGTTTAAATACCTTGTGAGTTGGTGACTAGGTGGGTGAATTAGGTTAGTGAGTTTATTAACCAGGTGACACTGGTGAAGGGGAGCCATTATTTAGTGGCATAAGTGATGTTGGAACATTAGTTATTTTACTATATGGTGGTGGAACTCAGGTATGAGACATAGTAGAAGTCGCATCTATGTATGAATCATGGTTAATTTTTTTTGTTTTTTTCTAGCCTAGTGGAGGTGGTACCTAGATATGGAACATGGGTGATGTTTCACCCAAATACATAGTAATTATAAATATTGTAGAAAGTTATATTAGTCAAGGAAATTTTCTTCCTGGGTTAGGAAGATCAGTTGAAGTAACTCCCTAATTGGGAGGATTGTAAGAAGTGGTTTTGTGACTCGACCCAATGGGCACCAGGATGAACCTGACCCAAACTATCCAACCATAGGCCAGGGTATGGATAATATCCCCAAGAAGGAATACCACACATAGTTTTTTGAATCCTTGAACTCGTGCATCATGGTTTAACACATTATTAAAGAAAAATAATAAATATACAGATCATTTTACACACTCTAGGACCTTATCTAGTTTGGGTTTTAAAGAAATATACTTATACATTAAATTTTATCAAAGTTAAAAACATATAAAATAAAAAAATTGTTTCTTATGGTGTATCTCTATTAGTGAATATAACACCTTTATAAATTACTAATAAACCTATAGAAAATAATTTAAACTAATGGGTGAGAATAATTTCCTAATTAATAGTTTCCTAAAAGGCCCATGAAAAATTCCCTATGTATAATACATTTTAAATATGTTATAATATATTTAAAACAAATACACTTAATTTTTTTTTGGAAAAATATATTAATTTTCAGTTTGGGGTTTTCTTTAGTGGTAAAGGTTTCTTGTAATCATGTATTAGAACTGGGTTAAAATCCTTGTGGGAGTGAATTTATACAGGCAAACAATGATATAGGCATGGTGTAGTAGGAAGTGACAGAAGCATGACACAATAATTACATAGGCAGATAGTGAAGTAGGTATAGAATAGGCTTGGGGTCATGGGAAGTATGATTCAGGAATGATGCTACACTAGACCTCTTGGATATGCAATGGGATTCATTCCCACTAGGCCTTCGGGCTATGTACTGAATAAATAAGGCTTGATGGGTGGGCAATCCCTTGGGGGGATATGGCTTTCCTTTCTGGCATGTGTGTTTGGTTTATATGTGTTTAAAATAATTATACACCCAAGCATCGTATATATATATATATATATATTAATAAAATGAATTTTTCAGAAAATATTAAGAAGTCTTATGAAAACTAAACCATGATAGCCACTTGATACATTGCAAGATATCTGGGTGTACCCACTTCCTTGAGGAATGTGTTCACTCCCTACTACCTATCATGTTAATAATGTCCAATTTCAATTTTTTTAATAAACAAAATTTTAATATTTCCCTATATATATATATATATATAATTTTCAATGGATTATTTATTCATTATAAGCATAATCATTCATGAAAGACACAAACACAGATATATTTATAAATAAGTATATATAGAAATAAGAACATTCATTGGAAATAACTTGTAAATTTTTATACAAACAAAACACAATTCATTTTTCAATTACATAGAATGTTAATAAAAATTATTAACATATGTGTAATCAAAACATCATTAATAGCCTCATTAAATAACATTTATAAAATATTAAACATTTCTATTTCAATATTAATCCTGAAATATCAATATTAAGTACCCATTTACCTAATCTAAAAAATGTGGTATTTGAAAATATCATTTCATACAAAAAACAATAGTGTAAATGCATTATCCATTCACATTCTAGAAATTTTAATATTCTATTATAATAAAATAATGGATAAATAATCACTATTATAAAACATTTTATAATATATATAAAATTATGAATGTATCATTTGTTCATTGTTAAAATTGGAAATGTCAAATCAACTAAAATTCTTAATTTGAGAATAATTGATTATTAATTAAAATATTACAATAATATACAAACATACAATTGTGTATATATTAATACACATTCATCGTTAGTATGATAAACCTTAATAAAATATAAATTTAAGGTATTACCATAATTAGAAGCACATGCATATATGTTTTGATGAATAAAAACATGAATTTGTGAAGAAACACACATATGTGCATAATTATATTATTTAAACTGTCATTTGAATGATCTTAATCATTTAATATAACATATATGTATATATGTATACACATTAAATTACCTATATACATAGGCCATGAATTTAAATTCTAAAATAAAAATATTAACTTGATTTTTTTCATAAAAATTCATATATATGTATAATATAATTTGTAACACACATAATATAACAATGAATTCATATTTAAAGATAAATTTTATAAAAATAAATATAATGACTTAACAAATAAACTCAATCCTAGAAATAAAATATAAACAAATAATTAATCCCTGAATTTATATATATATATATATATATATAGTGTGTGTGTATTTATTTCAAAAATTGTCCCCTTGATAATAAATATAGAAATCTCTTGCTATAAATTCAATGTTGAAAACATAAAGAAATATAATGCCTTATCTTACAAAAATCTATTGATTCCATAATTATTATGTTCATACATTCATAGTGAGAAATAAATAGATCCTTTGGAGAAGAAATAACTTGAAATCAAATTCAAATATAATACACATCTCATACCTCAAGAAATTAATCCATCAACACTTCTACTAGGTAAGAAATAAAAGGAAAGAAGACGACAAAAGACAGTGCAGTGCTCTAGCAGGCATGCAAAGGTGTGAAGAACTCAACAAAAATAGATAGTAGAGAGGCTGTAGTGTATGATAATAATAGAACAACTTTTTATAAGCTAAATATTACTATTTATATAATATTTATATATATCAAAACCCTAGAATGAGTATCAGGGAAATACGTTGAACAAAACAGTAACCATTATAATTCAATGTATGAAACCCAAAAAATGAAGAGAAAATTGTTGGTTACAGATGGACTTTAGGTGTAAGGAATCGAAAAAAAATTAAAATCAAATTCTTTTTCAAGAACCTTTTGATCTCATCAAATAAAAAATCAGTATAACTTAACATTGAACAACTTGAAAATCGGCATTAATTGGTGAAAAATTGGGAAATATATATATAGGACAATAATGAACAGAATATATTGGACAATGATTGAAGAGGAAAATTATGAATGTCAAAGTTAAAACGAAAGGAATTCTACCTCATATAAATGTAAAACACACACCTTTTTCACTATGTTGATGATATGAGACCCTATTTACTATATATATATATATCTGTGTGTGTGTGTGTGTGTGTGTTTTATTTAGATCCCCTAAATATAATCGAACACTAATGATGGCACAACAGCCTTTGAAAACACTCTCTAATAGTCCAGCCATGATAATAATTCTCACTAGAATCTATTCCTTGATAAGTGGGTGATCCTCTTTGACCGAGCATCAAACCAAGTTGAGAAATCCATTCAGTACTCATGTTTCTTGGTTGAGACCCCTTGTCAAGCTCTTGAAAAGAATTCTATAGAGTATCCGATGAAAAAACTTAGCCCTTAGCTTAAGAGAGAGGCTATCATATTTGATTTACCCCCGAATCAAAACACTTATCTCTTTTTTTAAGGTTTAATCATTTTTTATATCAATATAGTTTTTATAATACTTTAATTATCATCACTATAACAATTAATATATAAAAGTAATTTAAAAAATTAATAAAATAATTTAGAAATTCTAATATATATATATATAATAATACTCATAATTCAAAATTTTGTAATCCAAAATTAAAATAATTAAAATGTATTTACTTTTCAAACAAATAATGTATATCTTTTAAAAAAAATTATTTTATCATTAATTGTTATTATTTTTGTTGTTATCATTTCCTTTATAATTAAAATTTTAAAACAAATTATGAGTATCCCATTTTTATGAAATATGATTGGTTTTATTGAAAAAATAATTGTACAATTTTCATTATAATTAGTATATTAAATATTAAATTAGATTTCTTCAATTCATATATATGTTCTATTTTAATAAAATGTAATTCATTAAAGAAAAATTTTAATTTTTAAATATATTTGGTTATTCAAAGATTATACATTTTTACAAAAATTATCAAAATAATATTAACAATATGAATAAAATAATCAACTCTTATTTCATGAAATTAATATTATAATACTTAAAAACTATAAAATTCTCATAAAAATAATTTTTTTATAATAATTCAGTGTAATATTATTTATATATTTTATTACAAATAATTCTAAATATTTAAATAATAATTAAATCAATATTTTTCATGATTTTTCAAATTTTTAGATTTTATTATTATTATTATTATAAAACAAATCAACAAATATCTTAGATTTTCTGGGATGTGGTATTCTACCTATTAAATGAACTGCATCCCCCCAATTCATTCATCTTTTATAAAAGAATTCTGAATTTCCATCATTATAATTAATAAAAACAATATCTATTTAACTTCTTTACACTATCTCTTAGACAATATCTAATCTCCATTGTTGTCTTGATCGTATCTCTAATACAGAGTCTGAAGCCACGAACCCATGCTATCGAGTTCCGGCCATAATCAAAACTATGAATTTTTTTAATAAATTAAAAAAGGGAAATACACATATCATTATACACACACCACGTCCTTTTTCAGTAAAGGTTTTAGAAAATCAGACATATATATTAAATATTATCAAAGCTAAACACAATAATTGTTTTATGTGTGATAACTCATAAGAGAAGTGAATTCCTTCAAAACATTCTTTTAAACCATTGTAAAATATTTTAAAACATGGTGATCATAACTGCACTATAACAAGTTTTCTAAAAGTCTAGTTAAAAGTTACATTTGTAATATATATTTATAAAATGTTATTATACATTGAAAATAATTATACCTTAAAAAATCCATTACAAATAATCCAATGATTCTTCAGAATACATTAAGAAAGACTTTGAAAAGAAAACCATGATGACCACATAAAACATTTATGGATGTCTACGCATACCCACTTTATTGATGGACGAGTTCACTCCCCACTCCCTAGCATGTATAAAATGTCCAAGTGAAATTTTTTATAAAAAAACTATCATAATTATATATATATATATGGACCACTTCTTATTTAGAAAAATAATCATTTATTAAATATGAAAACACTTATATATATATATATATGTATATATTAATATAAACGTTAATTTGAAATCACTTGATAGTTTTAGTACAACAAAAAATCATTTCAATTAGCCTTTGCATGGACTGTTAATAAATATAATTGACATCTATGCATTCAAAAAATCATTCATAACCTCATTAAATACCTGTTATGAAATTATAAATTTTATCATTTAATTGTTCATCCTTAAATAATGATATCATGTACCCATTTACTTGATATAACATTTGTGATATTTCACAATATCATTTTGTACATTATAAAATAACGTAAATGCATCCACCTTCCACATAATAGAAATTGTAATTTTTTATTATCATAATATAATAGAGAAATACTAACAATCATAAACAAAATTATAATATATATATAATTATAAAAGTGACCTTTCATCCTTTCAAAACAGGGAAATTTAAAATTAAGTAAAATTAATAATTTGAAATCAATTGATTATTCGTTAAAATATTGAAATAAAATCCAAACATACATATATTTATATATTTATACACATTCATAATTATTGTTAAAAACCATAATTAAATATAAATTTAATGTAATAACATAATTTTACATACACTCATAAATTTTTTGATGAACATAAACTCGATGATGTATATAAACAATCACATGTACAAAATAATAAACATGAAACTAGATGTCAAATGATCTTGAACATTAAATAGAACATATGTAAATATATGTTTCAATATTATAACATGTATATGAATAGAATTCTCCCATAAAAATACATTCATAATTTTTAATTAAATAATAAGAGAGTTTTTAAAAATAACTCTTAAATATTTTGGACAAACATAAATTTAAAATTACATATAAATATATAAACTAAGAATTTAAATTCTAAAATAAAAATGTGAAATGGAATATTTTCATTAAAAATAATATACATACATATATATATATATATATATATATCATGTCATTTTTATCATAGATAATACAAGAATGAATATATATTTTAACCAAACAATTGTAAAAAAATATAATCCCTTAACAAATAAATTAAATCATAAAACTAAAATATAAAAAATAATTAATAACTTTTAATATATATTTATATTGGGTAATTATTTTAAAAACATTTCCCTTTATAATAAATATACAAATATCATGCTATAGATTCATAGATGAAAACATTAAAAATAAAATCACTTCACTTTAAACAATATATTTCTTCATAATTATGATGTTCATAAATTTATGGAGAGACAAAAAAATAAACCTTAGAGAAGAATTATCATGAAATAATATTAAAATAAAATACATAACCCTTTAACTCAATAAATTGATGAAGAGACACTTCTACCATAGAAGAACCAAATAGGGAGAATAGTGTATAAGATAATTAAGTTCTCAAGTACGCAAGTAAAGGTGTGAAAAAATCAATACAATTAGACAACAGGGAGGAGGTGGTGTATGAAATTAACATAACATCTAGATATAAGATAAATTTTAGTATTTATATCATATTTATATATCTAAATTAATTCCACAAAATTATAATGGGGAACACATTAAAACAAAATAGTAACGATTATAATTCATAGCATGAAAACCGAAAATGAAAAAGAGATAATGAAGATTATAGACTGAATTGAGATGGAAAGAAATCAAGAGAAATGAAAATTAGATGGATCATTAAGAATCTTTACATCTCATCCAATTGAAAATTCGACATAACCAAATAGTGAACAACTATAAAAACTAGTGTTAATTATTGATAAATTTGGATATAAAACTAATTTATATAGGGGATAGAGATGAATAGAATATATTGGACACTGATTGAAGAGAGAAATGATTAATATCAAAGAAAAAAAGAAAAACAAAATTGGACGCCTATAAAAGGAAAACATGCACCTACATCACAAGGTCAAAGATGATCTCAAAACATCATATATAGATCTCTATATTTCCTTTGGAACCCCTAACCGCAAGAAAATCCAATTAGCCTTTAGAAACTCTCGCTAGTTGTATGGATTTTATTGGACTCCTTACTAGTGTTCAGTCCTTGACAGGCATGAGATCCTCATCGATTGATCCTCAATCCAAGTCGAGAACTTCATTCGGACCTCTTGTTTCCTGATTGGGACATCATGTTCAACTCTAAAAATGAATCTCGAAGCACCTCATATGAATAGGGTTATCCATCTACTAAAGACATAAACATTAGGTTTCTATTTACCCAAAAATCAAAACCATTATATCTATTTTTTATGTTTCGACATTTTTTATATAAATTTATTTTTTAAAATAATTTAATTATCATAATTATATTTATTAATATATAAAAAATTACATAAGAATTTTTAATAAAATATTTGTTTATATTTTTAAAATAACCCTCATAATTCAAAATTTTATAAAACAGATATATAATAATTATAATATATAACATTTTTTTAAAACAGTTCTATTTTAATAAACAATTTATGATTAATTATTATTATTAATATTATTATCATTTCATTTATACATAAAAATTTTATAACAAATTATGATTATCATATTTAAAAGAAATATGGAATATTTTATTTAATAAATAATGGTAAATTTTTCATTATAATTAGAATAGTAAATAATATATTTGATATACTCATTTCATATATATATTTTATTTGTAATAATAATAATTTTCAAATATCCATTTTAATTTTATACCCTATTTTTTATTCAAATCTCATACATTTTAACAAAACTATAATAAATATAAAATAGAATTAATTAAAAAAATAGACACTCATTTCTTAAAACAAATATTGTAATATTTAAAAGTTATAAATTTTCCATACTGTCAAAAATAAAATTTTATAATATTTCAAAGTAATATTATTTATAAGTATTGTTATAGATATTTTTAATTATCCTAATTAATATTTAATAAAATTGTATTTCGATTATTTAAAATATTTATCTTTATTTTTATTAGTTTCTTCTAAAAAAATCAGTAAATATTTTTGATTTTTTGGGGATTATATGAAATGAAAGACTAGTATACACATAGGTGTTTTAGCCCAAAAAATCTCCACCTAATCCTATTCCACCAAGGACACTTTGAAAAAGGATTGATTTCTTCTTATGAACCAATATGTGTGGCTATATCGCAATCATGTGCGAGTATAACAATACCTAATAAAGAACCCCTAAATTTAAAATCACAAAGTATCAAAAGTAGTCAACACATCGGTTGATATGTCAGTCATAAAGTGAGACATTCAATAAATCCACCTTATATACGAACATTCAACACATAGTCTTATGGTTGGATCACATTTGTATTGCAAGCCTAGGATTACTGACTGAATCATCCATTACATTCTCATACGGGAGAAAACTCTACATGAGCTATACCACAATTGATGACCCTCAATCTATAGATCAAACGTAGGAAACTATGACAGTTCTTCCCAGACACAAATTCAATCAAACTAAACTTCATCGAAATGATTATATGTAGATGCATATATAGGGGTTCAATGCCCACAAATCACTGGGGGGCTACTAAAAAATTATCCATGATAGGGGATCATAACCCATGTAAATATTTGTCACTTCAATTATGATATACAAATTTAAGGAGACACGAAGGAAATAGAGATATCTCTGAGCCTCTTAGGGGGATACATGGTCCAAGACATTAAGTTAGTAGTCAAGTCTGAGATAACTCACTCAAAAATAAGGGAAATCCCCTCACCACAAAAATCATCAGGAAGATTTAGATGGTCCACACTCTATGACAAGAATGAGATACTGCACTGAATGCTCACAGTAATGGGACAAGGGAACAAACTCAACCGATAATAGCCTAAGGAAGGTCACAAATTATCTCAATAAAGGATAGATATGAGGAAAGAGGAATAAATAATTTCCTCAAAGAAGTACATGGTGGGTCCCTCTTGGTAAAAATATTGTCACACTATGCTTATCACATCTCGCGTCTCACACTGACATGACATATACCTTTTCCCAATGCACATCATATCTAAACGGTAAACTACATGTAGAATTATACCTTAAACATGTATTCCCATTTTTATCTACCCCATATAAATGAAACGATGTCTGTGTATATGGGTCCATGTTCTTTTACCAACCCATTTACTTATGGTCATGTCTACATACCAGCCAATGTACATCTGGCAGTGTAGTCTGGCAGTGTTTGTGTACCTTGGTCTACTCATGCCTTTGTATCCTCTAAGATTAACTCTACGCCACCAGCATGGGTCACACAACATATGACATGGTTACATGACATTTTAAACTTATCTCTATTATTAATCCCTAAAAACTCATAAAAGAGAATAGCCATCATGTGCTATTTGGAGTACATGTTGTGTGGTAATTAATTTCATAGAAATTCCAAAATGTTCTTATGTTCTTCTGAGTCGTCTCCATCCACCAATTCCACTAGGAATCATGATTCATGTCTTGGATTTAATTTTTAATATACCTACTCATCATGTATATTTGTAATCTTCCCAGAAACTATGTTTGGGAACCAACGTCGTCACACCTTACTGAGGCCGAATGCCAAACAGAGACTATCAATCTTTTATCCTTTAGTGGATTTGATGATGTTTTCATAAAACACAATTTTGTTCTCAAACCTCTATTCATAACTCATGGTAATGATATTTTTTCCGAAATATTGGAAGTGAAATGATTGTTCACTGGGTAATCATAGAATTTTAGGCCAAATATAAATTTAGAGGATGAACAAACATTGAATAGGGAGAGAAGCAAATATAACATTAATAACATATATAGTATTTTTTATTTTATTCCTAGTCTCATTATAAAAGGAATTGTAAAAAGGGTGGTATAATATTCATTAAATAACAAAATATTATCCCCATATCCAGAAAATAGCTCATATCTATAAAACAATAGATCTGCGAATAAATCTCTTAGACAATTGATTAGTATTCATTATGGGATAATAAAATTGATAAATCCAAAAAGAAAAATAGATACCTCTATTTGGATTTATCACTAATGAAAAAATATACATCCTTATCATTTTAGAGGTCCTTGTTTTCCATTTGAACTCTAATCTCTAACGCTTGATCCATTGATCTGCAACCTCAATGTCTACCAACACTCCTCTATTCTCTCCTTAGCAATCTTTAGGGTCATGAGGCTGCACCTATGAAATGGTAAGAATAAAATATAAATATTGGAGAATCTCATACATTGTACCAATGAAATTAAATAAAAAAATATTTTTATTTCTTTTATTAATTCGCCTGTGACTTCCCTTTCACTTGATGTCTAATTCCAACAAAGGTTATATCGTTCCTAAGGTAAAAATTACTTTTAAAACTCAATGGTGCCCATGAATTTCTGATTCAAGATTTTTATTTGGAGTTATTCCACATTTCTAGGAGTACTATACTAGCGTGATATTAATATATTTAATATATTCAAAAGAATTAATTGCATGTATAATAGACATTCGAATATCACATTTTCTTATCTTATAGTTCTAAAAATATTATGAAAATTTTTCTATATACATTCTAATAGATGACATTAAATTTTTCTATGTTTGAAGTAATTTCATATATTTATAGAGCATATAAGGTAATATTTGGTGATACTGAGCTCTCTACAGGTTCTCCCACTCCCACAAACAATCTTGACAGTTCCTTGTGCAGTCAAAAATCACAATACCAAGAAAAATACTTTACCATAAAAGGTCATTGTCCTACTAGTCCTCAATGTCTCTAGCTCATTGAAAGAGGAAAATATTCTCTCATGGCTCTATTCACCTAGGATGATATAATGCAATTATTTGGGCACATACCTCCTCATATTTGACATGTAGAGAAAATCATGCTACCCAAAAGAATTGTGGCCTCAGGTTTAAGTGGAACACCACATCTCTAACTTGATTAAAATAGTAATAAATGAAAGGGCCTAATATCCTTAGAGATATCCTACAACCAAGGATATGACTCTATAAATCCTTATCTACAAAGGCCTCTGTCATTAGTCCAATGGAGGATCATGAGGATTATAGAGAAACCCTCATTATCCCTTGGATGAACTATACCCCCAATAACTATGAATAGAACCAAAACAATGAACCATAAACTATTACCCACAATCTTTATCCATTATAATAGATTTCTAAAAGGCCCCTTATTCATGGCCTCAAAAGGAGTTATTATGATGGAAGACTGACAATAATAATGATCACAAAACTCGACGATGATAGATGATTCTCTAAAATGTTGATCAGAAACTATCAGGAAAACCTGAATAATGTCTAATATAACCTGAGTAATCCAATTTACCTGGCCAGTTAGTAGGGTTAAAACACTATTTTAGACTGAAGCTAAGTCCCCAAAGGATTCCTTCATTATCTCCCTAATCATTCCATGGTGTAATCATCACAGTCTACAATGACCATTAAGGGGATTCCACAAAACCATACTACCAGCTAAATTCTAAAGTGTCTCAAACTCTCAACAATGATCTATTGGTCACCACTGATATAAATATGAGTCAATAAGTGTTTGAATCAAAATATTTTTTTAAATCCCATGTTGGTCTATAATATCCTAACAGATCTGTGTACACCCTCACCTCAACTAGATGTAATGCTAAGGGAAAACAACCTCCTTAGAAAAGCATCCCTCACCCAGACTAAAATCATTATATTCCCCTAAAATGTATTACATGATTACCTCCTACAAGGAATCCTTTAATAATGTATCTGGTGGATAGTTAAACATCAAACAACTCAGAATCAATATCCTTGAGTCATACCTCCCTAGCTCTCAGAATAAGTGATAGGTAAAAACTATAAAATTGTGGTACACGACTCCATACTCACCTAGATAGAGTCAATTATAAATAGGTCGACTACTCTATCAACATTCATGACAATAGTGGATGAAAATCATTTTTCTGAGAATACACTTCCATGGAAAAACCCTATGTGGCTCTCAAGATAATGCCAACTAAACCTCTATAGGTCTCTTTACCAATCCCATGTTTGAGAAGACATATTTCAAGAACTTGATCAGAAAGAGTTTTCATATGACTACAACTCCCATAGAATGTATAACATTATCCTATTGTGTCTCACGCTCTCCTAATATGACGTTGAGGAAATAAGGGTTCCAACATAGAAGACTGAAACAATCTGATCCAAGAAATCCTAAGGATCCATATCATAAGTCTCACAGTCTCTTTTATGTCACTCAACATGAAAAAGTGTTTCACTAGGGACTCAAATAAAATTCAAGAACTCTTTAAATCAATGGTCATTACATAGAACTCTATAACCTAGAGCGTGTGATAATTCATCTATATTTCAAACTATGATATCTTTTTTTCCACCATCTGTTTGGTGAAGATATTATCGATTCGCTGGGATGGATATTTTCACTTGAGTCACCCTGTTAACGAGACACCAATATACACTCAACATCAACCACTCATCCACCTATCATGTGAACAAAAAATTAAATCCCATGAAAAACCCTATGTATTATGGACCTATTTCTATGAAGACTCCTCTAAATGAATATTCATATATCAAAGTTATATGGGGACATCTGATTTTTTGGTGCAGATATCAGCCCATCCTTACTGGAGATCCATTAATAAATCCAACACTTTAAGGTGAGGTAAACCCATCATATCGTCAAGAAGGATACCCCCATACTCATCCATTATCAAAGGAACTGCAAAATCATATCATATTTTTTTATAAATGTGTCACTATCCAACTAGTATGAAAATGGTCATAACATCCTCTATATGATCACATCTTTCTCTTCCTATGATCATTCCCTATAAAAGGTGTAAAACACTGTCCCAACAAACCAGATGTACATTACATATCACTTGTATAAAAATATGATCAAGGATGGTATGAAAATAATCCATACTAAGGAAAATATAATATTGTCTAACATCCACTATGAAGATATTACATAGAAGGCTCTCCATATTTTCCTATAGTCAATTCACACTATCATTATAAGAATAAAATCACTAATCCCCTCTATAGGAGCCTCCAATAAAATGGTCATGGAAAAAGTGCTCAAATGGATTCAATATCCCTAAAACTATGTATACACTAAGAAATATGTGACTTATGAAATGATTTAATAACATCAACTAGGATAATGAGGACACATATCAAACATCGAACCACACTCAAAGCCTCTATGATAACCTACTGTTCAGAACTCATCCACTCCCCTTTCCAACTGTTTACTAAAACCATGTATTTATATGAATACTTAGAACATAAAAAACCACAAACACAAAAGTAATATAAACTCATCCACCCCACCTCGACATTATCCTCTTTGGGTCGCACATACTCTGCCAGATGGTTTTGGAGGTCATATTAGAAATAAAATTGTCACACATCCTTCCATATCCAATGTTATTTAAAAAATCACCAACACCATGCTCTATCAATTCCACACATCAACCTAGGGAAGTATCATTGTATGGAACATAGTTAGGGATGGGTCATATCCAATAGGAACATTCAAATTACATGTTCATGCTAGTCCTCCACAACCCAATAAGGGGGTCTAGACCTCAATGTAACCTATGAGATCTGTAACTCTGGAACACATGATGTGCACTCAGCCTAGGTGTGTCATTTTGTGGTACCTCTACAACCAACTAATAATAAATGAAGAAAATGGATTTCAACTCCAGCTGACTGATTTTTCTTGGCCCTGCACATGCTTGAAAATCCGGACCATTACTTCGAGTAAAACATCTACTGTATGAGTGTTTGTCTTCTCGAGGAACCCTAGTGATCAAAATCACTAGAACTAACATAAAACCCCATCCTTGTGTGTATAATTATCATATCCTACCGGATCTATCGACTAAACAAAACATAGATAATCATATTCATGATCCATACATGGATCCATGTTCTTATCCACATGGGTTAGAACAAATTTGTTCTCGTATCGAGGAAAACAAATCCTACGTGGGTCCCTAAAATGAAACCACATAACCCATATAGTCATCATCATGGAACCATCTTAGAATCCAATATGGCTGTTATTGTAGATTCATCTTGATGATTATAAAGACTTACCACCACTATTGAGTTTATCAAGGGAGATGACTTAAGAAGGACATGGTTGCCACAACCCATTTCTATATGATGTAGGTAAAAATTATTTCTCTAAAACCAATGTCTATATATACTAAGTAAATATTTATGTTAAAAGGTCATGGTGAATGGTGATGTCAGCCTCCACACTACCACTGGAATCATGGGCTTCAGATCCAATCTTGAATCACATTAACATGTTTTCCATAATTCCATTAAAAACCCCTAAAGCTAGAAAAAAGAAACTAAAAACTCATCTAATAAACAGAGGTAGTTTCATTACCCTTTAGACTGGGTACCGTCTCTGACCCATTCTATCATGACCCCACCCAATGGGGTCTGAGAAACAACAATCCCACCTACAATAGGCCTAGGTCAGGTGACGAATGCCAATAATGAATATCACACACACATGGGAGGTATTGGCATAAGATACATGTATTAATTCACATATCTTTAATCACATAAAATTAAAATATTTAAAAAATATATATCAATTCATGAATACACCTATTATCCCAAAATTAGAGTATGACATACAGTACTGGAAAGCATAAAAAGGGAAAAAGTTCAAGCCCCCCAAAAAACTAGAATGTATAGTCCAACCATCCTAGATGGATGGGACTACTGTCAAATGTAACACTAGTATACACTTTATTCTATCAATCCCACCATTCATCCACATCCTCATATTCCTCCAAAGAAATCATAAAAAGGTCTTTTATATACACAGTAAATGAAATATTAAAGAAGATCACATGTAGGGGTGTGTATGAAATTACCCAGAAGGACATTGTAAAATAACTAGAAAAAAATATTCAACATTAGTCAACTCATCATATGATAATTCATTCATAATGTAACACATACAATAAAGACTCCAAAAATACTTAGAGTAGAAACATATTCAAAAGGTAGGATCACAACTTCTTTTACAGCCAAGGATTCATGTCTGATGGTTCCATGAAATGATCATCTAGGTTAACACTATCCATAATGTATATAGAAAAGAAATACAATCATATTATATATCACACTAAGGAAAATGAGAGTATTCAAATGATAAGCATACATAATCAAAATACACCTCATCAAAAAGATTAGATCTCAATAAGAATATAGGGGTAAATTCCCTAGGCTCACTAAGGGGACACCCAAACCTACTAGAAATATCCATCATAATGGTAGATTAGTTCCCATGTAAAAATTGGTGAAAAAGATTCCAACAACCCCATCTATGGAATCATAATGTAAATGAGGATCACACTGGGCCTCTTTAAGGGATACATGATCCAAGCTACTCAGTCAGTAACGTAAGTGGTCAACGGTAAAACACTATATTATAAGTTAAATCACCCTCACTAGGTATCTCATTATAAAGAAATATAGGGGTCACCCACAAAGATAATAATGGTATACTACACTGAAAAAATAAGAATGTCCAAGGGAACACAATCAAATGATACTTTCTAATGGATTCTAACAAAAGCTCTCAACAAAGATAAGATGAGATGAAAGAGGAATATAACCTTTCCTAAGTTGAGTGAATGATGTTCCCCTATAGGAACATGAAGTTTATCACAATGTGTGGCACTACCCTTGTCTCACTCTTTCACGACATGTACCTTTTCCCAATACATAGCGTGTCCCAAGGTTACATGACATGTTGTAGTTCCCCACAACATGGTATAATTTTTTTTCTATGATTGTGTACTTATTACAAAGTTCATGTACATATAGTCATATTCATGTAACAACCCATGTAAATCTGACCTTATTTGTTTACCATCCCATGTACACTAGGCCATGTAGTATTCACGTGTCCCTATAATATTTCATTCTCATACCCATTAGTCCTCCGAGATACATGTCGAGCATCCAACATGGTCGATACTGCATGTTATTGGGTCACACAACTTTTCATACTTATCCTTGATATGATAAACTAGCACATCATAGAAGGGACTACATGATGTGTGTTTATGGGAGTAAGAACTATGTAATTGATAATTTCACAGATATTCTAGAAAATTCAGGAAATATTTAGAGCCTTTTGTACCCTCCCATTCTATTGGAGATAATACCCCACATAATGGATATAAGGTTCAGTGAACCTAATAACAACTAATATCATGAATCTGATCATAATGGATTATTGGGAACCACCACTATCATTCCCTGTTGAGGCTGCACACCAAACAGAGATTAAGAATCTCTGATCTATCTATAGATCTGCTGCCATATTAACGCACCAAGATTGTGTCATGTAATCTGCATACCTGATTTGTGGTAGTTATCCATTTTTTCAAAGGATCAAATGTGCAATGATCCTTTATTGAGTACTCATAAAATCTTAGTCCAAATAGATATGCCAATGATGAACACAAATAGATTGAGGAGAGAATACCATAAAATATAAACTCAAGGAAAAAAACATGAACTTTATTTGTTATGGACATGTTACATTGTCATAGAAGATATGAATGATGTGGTATACCATTCAATGAACCAATTGAAAAATAATTATCCCCAAATACCAAAAAGATCTCATCGCTGCAAAACTATTTATCCATGAATCAATCTATTATCTATTTGATTCACATTCATCATATGATTATAATATGGAGATAAATCATAAATAAAGCATCATACCTCTATTTGGATCGATCGTTGATGATGTATGGGTGCATGTTGTTTTCATTGCTGATATCCTTGTTTTCATACGGAACACCAATCACCAAAATAAGATCTATCGATCTGGAATCATGATGTCCACCAATGATCCTCCATTCTGTCCTCCTATATTTTTAGTGAAATGATGTTAACCATAAAAATTGGTTATAAAAACATATTTAAAGAGGATATATTTACACATTGTGTTAATAAAATATAATAAATAAATTTATTTATTAATTTTATTAATTTTATTAGATCTACACTTTAACAAAACATTTGATGCTGAAAAAGTCTATGTTATTCCTATGGTAAAACATGCATTATGAATTGAATGGTTCCCTCATATTTCCAATCATAGACTCCATTTTTGAGTTATTCCATTATTTTAGTAATACTACTGATGTGTGATGTTAATAAATTTATTATATTTCAAAAAAATTATATTAAACACACCTTTTTATGGAATCTCATGCCGAATCAGCACATGGATCCAGCAATAATCCTACAAGCATGTCAAATTCCTACAAAAAATATGATGCATTATAAGGATTTACCTTGTTGGGATTCTTGGGTGAAGTGATGCGCATGTTGGGTGGCTAGAGAGAAGTGTTTCCCAAGTATATGGGACTAAGAGAAATCATACCCTTAGTATGAAACCATTGTGAACTTATCCTTATTTAGGAGTCCAAGGTGAAGTTTCACTCAGTTAAAATATCTAGGTGAAATAGAGAGTAGTTATTATTCATGGAGGATGACTTGGGTGTGTGGTGCCCTAGTATATTATTCATATGATGAATAGAGTATGTTGGTACCTTTTATATGGGATCTATAACATCTATGGAATAATTCATCATAGTAATTAATCCCCTTTAGTTTGATATAATGAGTTACAAAAATGGATGTGGTATGACTTGTGCACACACAACATAAGATTCATCTCGTATTTTAAAAAACCCTAAGAGGTGGTGGGGTATATATATATATATAATGGGGGGGGGTATAATATTAATCTCTATAGATAACAAAATTTTTTATTTATTTTTGGTGTATACATTACATTGGTTGTCTGGTCATGTCGCATGAGCACAATCGTTGTTCACATAATTGGTTATTTAGCTCACGAGTTGGGCATACATGTTATTATTGGGAATGATAGATGGGAATATGAGTGATAATAATGGTTCATTTTAAAGAGAATATACCATTTTTGAATCGTCCTAGGTGCATGTCTAGGTGTTTTTTGTCTAGGAATGTGATCCTAATATCCATACCAGGATTTCACCATGACATGAAACCATAATTAAAATAACATCCATCCTCAAATGAGCATAACACTTTATCATTAAATCTATTTATCCCATATGAGTAGTAAAATTTAATAATTTAATATGAGGTATTATATTGTATAAAATGAGTCACCATATTAAGTGATTTTTGGGGATGAAAATAACACTGAATATCATTAAAAGAGGTTTTTAGTTTCGAAACCCATTAATCATAAACAATGCAAAAAACCTATTTCTTGCTGTAAGTTATCACCACCAAAACATTGAAATGGGAAACTTTTTATGAATATCCATACATTAATGTGTGAAAATTAATATAACATATGGTGATCAGTTTTTCATCTTCTTTTTGTGGAAATATACAATTATTTTTTCACATGACTTCTTCCATCCAACTAAATACAGCACTACTGCATTTATAAATAAGTATATCTAACGAATTTGTTAAGGAAAACACACATAGAATATAGTTTATAATAAATATTTTAATAGTTTATCTTCTAAATATTCTCACATCTGGAAATAATTGTATTAATAAACAAATTTTTTTTTTGCAATCTATTTAAAATATTATGAATTTAATATAATTTATATGAATCTAATGAGATTATATGTATACTTATAGAAGTTTATGTATAATCCCTAAAATACTACACCAATAAAATTTCAATGTGGATATAAATTTATATAATAAAAGTGTTTATTAAATTTTTGTAAATAATGATATTAATGTCATTTCATACGTTTTTTCAATGAATAACAAAAAAAACAAAACAATTTAGTTGAAAAGTTTAAAAATAATAATAATGAACATTGAAATTGTTAATATTAGATAAAAATGTAATTAACAACATATAATTAGATATTGTGATGTAAATGAGTTTGGATAATATGTTACAAAACCTTATCATTTGCTTTTTGATTCCTAGTTATCACTATATTTCAATCAAATATACATTATAGATATTATTATTTAATTATGATTTGTGGCATATTTTCATAAAATCTATATATTGATATGTATAAGAAATTATATAGAGATGTGATGATCTTAATAAAGTCCAAAAATATAGAAATATAAGGCCTCTTCAACAGTCAATCATATAATATTTTATACGTCTAGTTCTTATGTATTTTTTTATCAGAACTCATAAATTAGTTTTTGAAATTAAATAATATCATTTAAATGAAATATCATTTCTACTTTACGATTCATTTATGTTGGAATTATATATTATGGGATGTGAAATGAAAAAATTCCACTCAATGAATGACTATGTGTATTCCCTAACCAAGGTTCCCTATGAATTACTGTAGTTGTTTTAAAACAATATTACTATATGAATAGGTTGGATTTCATATAGAGATATTTTTTTCACATGGAGTGTCATATGTAATATAATTGGTATACAAGGGGTAAATATTTCTTATTGAGTCCAAATTTTCAGTTTGTTTCAAATATACTTATAATGATAACACTTATATATTGATTCTGTTGTTATGAAATTAATGAGGAGTAAGTAAACAGGGGGAGGATTGATATTTCAATTATCATGTCATTAGTTACATATTAATTAAGATCAAATATTCCTCTCCTATTAAGAGTGTGACACATTGACATCGATTGAGATTGAATGAGGAAGATTATAGCCATACAAATATATGGTTTATTTTATTTGATTTTTTATTTTGATGAGGGGAATGTTATGTGATCGTCTTCTTGGGTGAAATATATGTACTGTGCTAATCCTTCTAGTTATTATATACTATGATAATTACAAACAAGTGATTTTTCTATTTGGTATTGACATTCTTATATTCCCATGATCACTTTATTCCTTAGATAAATATACCATAATATTATCAATAATAATATATGATACAATTTAATGACATTAGTTTGGAGATTCATGTTTTTAATTGAAATACCACCTGATCCAGTTTTATATTGAGTATAAATGGCTTTTTCTTAGAGGAATATCAATTCATAAATTTTAGGATTTATGAAATTATAATTATATTTAGTAATAAAAATTATGTTGTGGTAAATCATTTAGGTTACACAAAAAAGAATCATGTTTATAAATCATTGAGTGATTACCAAAAGTTTTTTAGAGGACATCCAAACGACATTTTGGAAAAAATTTCAAAAACAATTCACATGATGCAACACGTAGTAAATTTTTTATTGATTTTTAAAATTTATTTTTAAATATATCTAATTAAATGTAAGAATATATAACTACTTTTTACAAGTAAATATACATATTTTCTTACATGTGATGTGATATATGGTTATAGTGAGCTATGTCTATAGAGAATTAGGGAATGTGGGTCACTATTTGCAATGTGATGTAAAATAAATAAGAAAATCATAGTGGATGAGGCCATGTTATGGTTAATTATTGAATCTACCATGATGTGATGATGGTTATTACACCATGGTAATGTGAATCTATATAATTGTTGTTCAATAATGTGTATGTTTATTCCTTATCCTACATAAAACTCTATCATAAAAAGATTATCATGAAAGTATAAAGATTATAGGGAGTTTTAATGTGTAAAATGATGGTTTAAACCATAATAAATTCATATAATCATTAAATCCAAATGTTTTAAATTTTAATAAATTGGATTTTTTTGTGAAAACCCCATTTAGTATAGGTAGAAAACTTTATTATTGAATGCCTATATGTACCTATTTTGGTACTCATGGAGGTATATTAAATTTTAAGACGCATTTTATATATTAGCACTCCTAAAATAAGCTATTATTTGTACTTCAATCACCCCAAAATTTAAATAATGTTATTTAAAATAATGATATGGATAGATAACATCCCAATTGTCTAGAAATTCATGCGCCCCATGAAAACCCCCTGAGGAAGGATGTTTTATGATGAATATTATTGATCAATATAAAACAAAATTAGATCATCTATATTAATAGATAATTAAGTTTGCCATTCTATATATAATAATATCCATGCCAAACATATTCAATGATTTTGGTTGTTATTTTGAGTTTTTGAGTCTTCTTCTATTTTTTTAATGATGGCCATCCCCCAAAAATACATCAATAATAAATTTCCATTATATGAGATATGATATAAATTATATAAATATGTATTAAAAAATAAATTTGAAATTATGGATAGAAATAATTTCCACTCACAATATTTATAATGGGAGTTGTATAGATCAATATATTCAGAATTAAAAACAATTAATTAAAAATAATAAAATGTTTAGAAGATAATTAAAATAATGACTTAAATTAAAATTAAATACATATTTTAAAAGGATTTATTTAGACATAGATAATAAAATAAATAAGATGTTCTAGAAAGTACATGACACATAAACATCTTACTTTCTCAAACTGGAACTCCTTACATTTTTTAGTTTCAATTTATTAATAATATATTTTACATTGTTATTTAAAATTATTTAATTTGGTATTATTCATTTACATCAATTAATTTCTTATTTATTAGTCATTCAAAAATTATATTAGTAATTAATATAGGGTATTTCCGATTATTCCAAGCCTTTTTTGGTTTGATGATATCAATCATCATTCTTTATTCATAATTTTACCCTGTATAGAATATTCTTTTTAATGGTTTCATAATGTTATAATTATTTTAAACATATAATTTTTTTATAATGATCTTTCCTTTAATAAATAATATGTATTTAGGCATGAATTTGATTTAATTTTGGTCAAAAAGACATATTCTAACACATTTTGGACATAAAAGGCATTAAAACTATATCAGGATTGAAAACTAAGAAAGTATTATTGGATGAAAGTTTCTTCCTAGGAGTATAATTTCTACCAGTATCATAGTGTGATGCCATCATAATATTATTTTCCAAGAAAGTGTCTATTTACCCAACCACCAAGGGTCTAATAGGATACACTACTACTCATGTGGCCTATAAGAAATCCAATGAGTGTCTATTGATGTTTTGGTGGGAACTTCAACCCTCTATTTTTTTAGTTATTTTGACAAATTTGGATACAAAAAATATTTTTTAAATCCTTTTTCCTCATATTACCAAGACGTATGACTAACCCCATCCGCCTCATTAATGTTCTTCACCAACATGGTTTCCAATCTCTCCACTATTTTAAAAATTCAGAGTCATCTATTATGATCAAATCTTATTTGTTGGATTTTTCTTATATAAAGATACATTAATAGGTTTTCACATCCCCCACCCTTTATAGGTAAACCACCAATACCAGAAATGAATAAAGGGACATAATAAACCTTGAATCCCACTTCCAAGAGGCCATGAGTTGGTGGCACCGGGAGTATATCATTCACACATGTGGGAGGAATTACCCTCTATGATTTCTCGGAATGACAGATAATAATGGAAAACCAATAAAAATGCATATATAAAATAATAAATGAATGTACATGTGACATAATACAAAAATGAAAATAAAAAAACTGCTTTAAGTACCCAAATTGAATCTATCATGTTACCATGAACTCCATCAATTCCTATTAACAACTCAACAACTCATCTAAGACTATAACACCTATCCAAGTCTCCAAAAGCTCTGGATGACCATAAAAACATTATATGTATATATATATGATGTGAGAATTAAATGTATTCTAAAATTGATGCATCCTAAAACCTCTCATGTAAAATTTTAGTGAGGGATCAAATGATACTAAATCACCACCTAAATAATTAATACTAGATTCCTACCATCAAGATTCCCCTCTTAACATGTACCTCATAAATGTAAACCATTATATATTAAAAATATATATATAAAGGTTTCCTTCTTCCACTTCTGCACTACTTTTTCAATCTCATTCCCTAATTAAAATGTCATGTTCTGATCATTCCAATAAATAATTCATCCCAAATGTGAGTCTGTCCTTGGATATACGTACCATAGTCCCACACACAACACATAATATCAATTTGGGATTATTCTTCATATCCATCTCATCATAAAAATTTTCTTATTTACATGCATGTGTACATATGGATGAAATTATAGCTTGTGTAAATTCATTATGAATAAATCCATCAAATCCCATTCCCATAGACCTGTGGGAAGATAGATGTTTTAATATTAAATTCAATTTTTTACTATCCCTCAATAAATTGCATCTCACACATAAATCATTATCTAGCACATCCCCGATAGGATTTAATCCTATTACATAATCTAGTATATCCCAATATATGCATTCTCATATACACCCAAAGGGATTTCATGTGATATTGAAGAGTAATCCATCTATTATTTCTCCATCCTAGATGATGGAGAAGACACCCCCTGCCAAAAATTTTGGGCGTCAGTTTCCCGACTGACATGGATAGGGTATCACAAGAACAGAAAAAACTACATCAAACATTTGGGAATAGATCAAGAATAAATTCAACAACCCATACATAAATCATATAAGAATCAAAAGAGAATTAAGAAAGAATTAGTAATCTTTTTCACAATTAAGAAAGATTAACAATAATGATTTGTAATCCCTAATCTGAGATCATTTTATCCATATAGTGTCCCACACCATTACATATGTAATTTTATGTCCATCCATCATCAAGATCGAACATCACTTTATATTGGGTTCCCAACATATCTCTCATCATATCAGATGTAAAAAACATAGCCTAACGAATCTATAACATTTCTCGATAGGGTTCCCATCACAAAAATGTTATCATCAATACATCAAGGCTCTAATTCCTTAGAAAAAACATACATTTCCAATATATTTTTAGTGTAGAGTAGAATCCCCTATGGCTATGAAATTGAGGAACTCAATACTCACCGGTAATGAACCACCTTATTTATCACCAAATATATATATATATATATATATATATGTGTGTGTGTGTGTGTGTGTAACAAAAAAACCTTTCAATTACAACTACAATTTTCTATTTTATTAGTTGTTGTTTATCAATTCAAGGTATCCTGGAGGAATTGGCTAAACCTACCCATTATTGTAATAATTAATTAAAATAATCAATTCAAAGTTGAGTATTAATCATTTTGCACATTCCTATTACATTAATTAACATGATTTTGAATTACATTGTAATAGATTCATGAAATTAAAAAAACTAAATAAATATAAAAAACACTTCCAAAGATACATCATAATTTCAATGTAAATTTCAAGAGGTAATATAAATAAAAAATACTAAAGTGATCTCAAAACACCAAAATATATTTAACTCTCCAAATAAGATATTCATTATCATGAAAATATGAATTTAATCCAATAAATTAATTATTTCAATACATATAAACAATTACCATAACATGAAAAAATGAATATAACGCTGCAACATGCAATAATATCATTCTTAATAATGTTTTTTGGAATATTAAACTAATCCATTTTTGTAATAATATGTGAATCAAGAACTAATAACATTATTTAATAAATAAAAACAAAATTATTCTAATGAATGTGATTAATTCTACATAATAAAGACAAAATAAAATCACATTACAATCCCTCTTTTCCTTATAACATATATATTACCGAAAAATAATTCAACATGTGATTCCTTTAATATATTAGTAACATGTTAATGTCAACAAAACTAATTTGTACATTTATCCTAAGCATGATTAATTATAAAATTCACAATAAATAATATGTTATAGATCTCATTCCATATTTATATGCTTAACATTTAATGAGAAAATGAAGATAACAGATATACAACCACTGTTGAAGGAGGAAATACCAAAACTACATGAATTCAATCAAAACATAAGACAGAACCCACCTTCAATAATAAATAAATTTTTATCCAAAAAATGATAAGTCTCAAAAAATGGATTCTAGAAGGAATATAGGGGAAATGAATATGAGAGGAGAAGATAAAGTGTCTTGATCATTAAAAATTTGATCTAAAATCCAATGGATTTATACTCTTCATGGTGATGTAGGAGGGTGATGATGGGTATATGTGTTATTATAATGGGAACACTATAATGATTAAAAATCCAAACAATGAATTCATGAGTATTCCATTTATAGAATAATACCTAAAGACTTCATCATGTAATAGTGAACTACAATAAATCTCAGGATCCCTCTTGTTAGTGAAGTATTCAGTTTTTGTGGTGTTTTACCTTACATATTTCATCCCAGTAATAATTCCATTATAAAATTTTGACCACAACCATGATATATACTATTGAGTATTGTTGAAACAAAAGTTGTGTTAACATAACCATGCCCTGTACAATGGTGTCACAAGATCTATTCTACCCCTATCAGAGGGATAGATTAATTGATTTCCCCATCCATCTTATATTTCTAAAAATATCTTCCCAAACTATTACCCAATCAATATGAATTACAAAAGGATCACCAAGGAAACACACCTTGAAAAGTGCTAGATAATCTATTTCACAATATATAGTCAACTCTAGCACCAAAAGACCAACCCCATGAAAGGAATAAAATCCCTATTGGCTAAAAAAATATCCATTACACAAAATCATTCATCCCACCTTCAATCCAGCTAGCTTCACACATACCCCCATGGTGTGGTGACCCGTAAAAGTAAAAAAATATTCTATACCCTCCAAAAATATGCTAAACTCTCTCATAACACCATAGATATCATAGAAAATGGAAGGATAAAGATATTAGAGTTACAAAATGTTATTTTAGTTCAATCTCAAAAAATTATCATCCATATGATTTTGAAATAAGGTCTTGATGGTAATGAAATGGGGTCTAGAAAACATCCCATTGAGATAACACTCAAGGATCCCACTAAAAATGTTTCCTATAAAAAACAATAAGAGGAATGATAATATAAATTTAATTTCAACAAATGATAATGAAAAAAATTATAAATATGATATCATGATAATATAACATCATCACTAAGAAAGGGATGATAAATAATTCATAAAAAATACCATTATTTATCATGCAATTGTGACCCCCACTCCGAAGTACTCCCATCCAAACCACTATGTTGCCACATGATATGGACTAGTGGTATGGAATGATTGTGCATCAACTTTTTTGAAAGTTACTGAAACACAATTGGTCATTTCTCAATGGATATAAAATCCTCAACATCCATCCCAACATATTTGTTGATGTGAAAATTATCATGAAGATACTGATGATGATGTCACACATTAATGGCATCATGAAACCATCCCATTTTTGGGTTTGTGCTAACTGGAATGCCTTGATTCCAACATGATATAACACCATGATAGGACTAATTGACCAATTAGAAATATTACTCCTATGACAAAACTTCTATTTCCCATGATAAGGATACAACATCAAGAACATGTGATATATGACGTTAGACTCTATAAGACTCCTCCTACGATTACAATAAGAATAATAATGATCATATATTAATTCATTCTCAATTTAAACACATATACATTTTCTTCCATATTTTTTACCAGTTTTAGTACTCTCATAATAGACCCTCTAACCTTGGTCCATCGCAAAAGAGAGTCGATTGGTGCACCATACATATCATCAAATGAGGTCATGTGAATAGTGAAGTAATAAATGTTTTTGTGGGAAAACTCCAAGATGGGAAGATACCACACACAAAATGCTTCAAATTCAGTAATATACACACACAACATTCCCCTATAAGTCTAGATGATCTATTCAAACTAATTATCAATTCGAATTTAAAAAGTGGTGATAAATAATAACAAAAAGATACACAAACATTGGATCCCTATCCAAAAACTAAAGTAAATATATGGATCATAATAATTGATGATCGTCTTTATAACCCCATGAATCCTCTTCATGTCATCAATATACTTCATCGATATCACTTCTAACATTTTAGCTCGATAATCACTATAAAGTGTGCTTACTTCATGAAACTATCAAGGGTGACATGTATATCATCAGAAAAACCATCATCTCAAAGAAATATGGTGAAAATTTATGTCGACAATTACTTCCACTTCCATTGGGGATAATTGATAGGATTAATAATACCACAAGGAACAAAGTTCTAAACCATAACTTTCTAACTGAATCAAAAATGTGATATATTATTTGTAATTGAATTATTTAGACTAGACCACCAAAGATGACCTCCTAGAGAAGAGTATATCCTACTAACAGTTGAATATGTAGTTAAGGGTGTACATTGGATCTTATCTCGAACCACCTCACAGTTTTCTAATTTTATGAAAAACATTCCCTTGAATTATACCTGATATAATCCATCCTCATACTCTTCCCACAAGAGAGTCATCATAAATAACTTGATGATTCCATCCCTTTGTATAAGTTTCCCCAATCCAGGACTCTTATACATTCAGAAATACGTAAGAGTGAAATAAAATTTTATAATTAACACATTTGACATATAATACTCCCATATTATGGTTTACTACTAAAAACATTTTAGTTACTCTCTAATATTTTCCTAACTCATTTACAACACCATCACGTGACTTCCACCTCAAGCAATATTCTACAAAAATTCCATTAAAATGTGTAATAGAAATATCAAAGATATAGTCCTTCCTAAAATCCTTCCATCATAAGTAGTACAGATTCAAGTCACCCTAGGGGAATATATAATTTCTGCATTTAATATTCTAGGAAAACCACACAATTATCACATATAATGTAGTGTCTCCAAAACATTATTCATAAAAAAGAAGAAAAAACATGATCAGTGGTAGAATAGTGATATTCACGAGGTTGTAAATTATAAACCCTTAATAGATAACCTACCCTATCAAAACAACATCCAATATAATCTTACATGAGAGGTATCATAGTAAACCTCAAACAGAACTCCCTTTACTAGCATATGATTAATCAGAGTAGTAACCAGTTTTTACATCAAACACTACAAAAATATCATAGAATTGTTTAGTCTAGACAATTTAATTATCTTTCATAGTCAATTCTATCATATGGATCATATTATACGATAATTAAATAAGGGACCTCCAAAAATAACTAGAGAGAGCATGGAAAATCTAGAAATATCCTATATTCCTAGTGCCTACCCAAGAAAACAATACCTCAGTCTTTAATAGTCAATGAGATACTCTATATTGTCATATAAATTTTTTGGGAGAAATTTGTTTTCCTTGTATGAGTATGAAATATTCATTTATGAATTTCTAGAGCTATGTGCTAATACAATGTGTGATTCTAAGGCCCGATGTGTTCCAAAATAATTTTTTAAAAATAATACATATATTTTATATTTTACTAGTGCATATTCATAAAGAGAATGAGATAACTATTAAAGGTAAGCATGAAACATAAATCTAATACAATATTTGATTCAATAACATAGTTTTTTCACTATGTGCAATAGAAAAAGTGTCAACGTGGGCATTCAGACTCCTCACTCATTGGTGGTACATTATGTTAATTAAGTAACTATTTAACTCATTAATTAATTTTAACACAATGAATTTTTCTATAATAATATTGACATGGAGAATTTTACATGGTCATCTCCTTATACCATAAGAGAATTCCATAGATCCTTCTTCCTCCTTTATTGGTGGATCTCCTGAGATGGAAAACTAAATCCATATCAAAGAAAATTAGGACATAGTGAACACAATGTCTCCTCTCAAATGTTAGAGGATACATTATTAAATGACGAATGATACAATATCTTGATAGGAATAATAAAAAGGTGATTTATTTAGTTTTTATTATATTGATTGATAAAATGGATCCCTATTATATCGATCTATGCCAAATTTTGAATAAGCATGTCACTACGTACCATATTTAATTTATTTTGAATTGATTTATAACTATTTATCACCATTATTGATCATTGGCCAATAATTCTTATCCAATGATTGTATAAATTTTTTTGGTTCCTTTATCCCCCTTTCTTCTTTGCGTTGTCACTGACAGGACATTGTGATCCCAGTTCAACATTTTAAGGTAGTACTAAGCCTGGTCATACACTAGGAATTATGACAGATTGAAAAATAAGGAATAGATTAATGAAATTAGGTAACATATAGGATCCTTGTGAGAAATGTATAGTTCTTTTAATGATTTAAGATCCATACATTAAATTTCGAAACATTTTTGGCATACTAGATGAATATAGAAACCACTGATGAACCATGAGATCCTATTTATTTAGAAAAATGGCTATAAAACTTTCTAATCAATCATACCAACTATTTTTTAAATAATATAGGGCCAAATATGAAGTAAAGATGATGGATTCATGGTGTTGATATCTAATATGATATTCTAGAGAAGAACCCACTACACACCATGTACAAGGATGATGAAATGTTGTGTAGTTCCTTAAATGTGGTGGTTAGGGTTTTGGAAAAGATAATAATGGAACGACATGTAGCCCAACCACCCATCATGTGTTCCTTCCCTGGATAAGAAACTAGTGTGATGGTCCACACATGTGGGATTTGATGTGAACAAACATGGATATATACACGACCATGTACGTGAGTACACATAAACTTCCAAATCCCATGAGCAGCAGTCCATGTAAAGCATCACATCATGTACCATAATACAAGGATATAAGGTTATTCCATGGACACAACTGTAAATACATGGCTCAGATGTCAGGTAGTCCATCTGAACAACATGTACTCCGATATGGTCAAGAGATATGTACCATCCCGGGACATGGCCATGTGGTGGAGAGGGATAATACTCCATGTGGGTCCCCTCACATATCATGTACCCCTTGACCCCTTTTGAGGAAAATTCATGGTTCTATATCTACTTTATTTGAGCTCATATTTTATCCTATGAGTATCCTATACTGAGTTTGTTTCTTCATAGAACATGACGGTTGTCTTAGTTTTGGATTTTGAGATATGATGTGAAATTTTCCAAGAATGGAACTTGTAGAGGAAATGTCTTATAATATAAGTGATCAGAAATCTTCACCCGAGAATATTGTGTTTTCCCCTCCAATAGAGATGGGATGTGGATTTATCAACATTTATAGTGGAACCTCTATTAAAATAGCATCATGTCTTCTATATAAACCTTCCGAGTGGAACCCCATAACATACCATGGTGGGGGTCTATGAGGAATAGAGTGGAAGGCCCATATGGTACCAAGGTGATGGTCCTTGACATCCGAGAGGAACTAGCATATCATATGGGGTCAAAGTCCCCAACATATGGGTATAACCATGCTATCATATATAGAAAGAGTACTTGATTACAAGAGTGTAACCCCTTTTCACACTAGGGTGAGCATCCTAGATATTTACAGTGGACCCCCCATCATCTTGGGTGCAAATCTGACACCTACTGAGTGGAACCCCTATAAAATTAGGGTATGGGTCCTCGTGTCATCATAGTGGACCCCCCAATCGGTATGGGTTCAGTTCCTCTATATATACACTTAGACTATAACCCCTCATACACACTAGGGAGTGGGTCCTCTAATTCAAGATCATTCCCCTTCAGTTTCATACCACATTGAAAGGGTAGGGTTTGACCAGGATGGATACTTTTGGGATGATGCAAGACATGTTGGGAATCATTTATGGAATTTTGGGACTATTTTCCACAATTCATCTTCTTTGGATAAGCTATGACATAGTGATCCCATTACTCTCTTTTATAGTATTATTTTTACTAGTAATACATATATATATATATATATATATATATATATATATTCTTATGTATCCACACCTTGGATTTGGATCCTCTCATTCCATGGGAGGTGATGATGTGTGGGGTATGCTACATGCATTCTGTATTTATCATCTGATGGATGGATCAGTCTAATCCCCTATTATAGGTGGATAATACTTGATATTTAGTTCATCTACTTATCATTGTAATACCCTTGTTCATGGATGAGATTACTTATACTATTGGTTTGGATTGAGTTATTCTCTTTCACTATTTCTTGTGTTGTTTACTTTCTTTCTTCTCATGTTCTATCTATAACTTATCCCCTTCATATTTTGATGTGTCATAATTCATATTTACATAATCTTCATTGCATGGTATTTTTATGCATGTTTCATGTCTTATCAAGATGACTGATAGGCCATTAGTGATTTAGAAGGATCTTAGGGATACCTGATAATTTTGACTTTGTATGGTGGATGTAGATTGGGATTCATGATTTGGTATCTCTAATAAATTTAATTTTATAGATCATTTAGGTTGAGATGTATTTCTAGATAGGTGTGCATTTTTTTCCCTTTACATGTCAATTTTTACTACTTTACTATGGTACTATCTAGATGTTTTTCATGCATGGTTATTCCCTTATATTTTAACATCATTTACATTTATCCCTATTCTATTTTAAATCAGTATGGTTGTGTGTGTGAAAAAAAATACTTAGGCAATGACATCCCCATGTTAGTTATGCATTCGGTGATGGTCACTAGCCCATGGCCTTTGTAGGTGGGCTTGGGGTAGTTGCAACATGAGCCCTGACTTGGGTTGGGTAGTGAAAGATTGGTATAAGAGGTTCTTCGATCCTTGGGATGTTTTTTGGAATCTCCCACTTAATAGAATTTGTTTGGGATTAGGTAAACTTTGTGAAAGTATCTAGAGTGTAGCTCTTAGGATAAGGAATCTAGTGATGGTAAAGATAATTGATGTATTTATTCATGAGTACCTGGAAACCTAGTTGTCAACATAGCATACTGAGACATTTGTTACAGGGATCAATGGTACATGCATTATATAGGATTGATTATTTTATTGTCCTTGTTTCATATTCTCCCCAATATATATATTTATATATGTATGTACTCATCATACAATGGTACATCTTGATAAATATAGGGATCCGTCTTCGACAATAGACAACTATGATACCAATTCTGGATAGCGATGACGATCTGTTGAGAAAAAAGTCCTCATTTTAGGGTTTATCCAATGAACTCTTCCACCAGGTGGCCAGGTAGAAGAACCTCCACCTATCGAGTAGCATATCATTACATTATCCCACTTCATGAGTTCTAACACAATAGGACACTATGGATACACAGTGAAATAAATCCTCTTGTGCTTGAGGATTGGCTAGATTCAATGGTCCATGTATTTATGCTGATCTAGAAACTGATGGATCATGTGGTTATAATAGCATATGACCTTTTCCATGGAGAAGCTAAACTCCGATGGAGACTTGTTACGTAGATGCACAATGGGCCTATAGTCTCATGGAAATACATCCAAAAGTTGTTTGATGATGATTACTACTCATCCTTCTTTCACTTATTTTATATCTATGATATTATATAGCAACATTAGGGAGTGATGATTATATAATAATATGTAGCGAGGTGTACATACCATATGTGATACTCCCTAACCATGGTTCGGGATAGATACTTATGAGTGAAGAATATTTATTCGGGAATATATAGAGATATCCATGCCATCATTCCTCCCTTTTACATCCCAACCAATGTCAGGGTGCTTGGAAGGGTACTTGCAATAGATTGTTTTCAATCATAGGGACACCAGAAAATTAGAGTAGTTAGTCAGCACCATAGTGCGAGTCATCTGTAGTATCTAGCAGATGCGAGGTTCCAGGATCTCAATATAGGATACCTCCCAATGAATAGTATTATGAATGTTGTTAGAGGTAATTGAGATCCTAGGGAATACTAAGGTTGATCGGTTATTTACATATAATGAGAAGAGATACATGGAATGAGACTTCCCAACCATACATGTTGTGTAGCACATGTAAATAGTTGATGGACTACCATGTTAGAGGCATCACCATGATCCTAAATCTCCTAGGTGAGGACATGGTGGTCTTTAGGGAGGAGTATATAGTTGGAGAGTAGTATGATCCATGGGTGGTGGATGAAAATATGACATCATTCCACAACTACCACATAGTAGCCCATGTCAATATCAGGGAGTCTACAACTGGGCTATGGAGAGTAGTAGGATTTCGAGGCTTATCCCCCACTTCACTAGAGATTATTAGAGCAATGATCTATGTGTTCTATGAAATTTATTTAGTATTATTATGAAATGTTTCTAGTCATTCCTTCACATCTATACTCCTAATGTGATAGCTTCATATCATAGTTGAGGTGTTATCCCATAAGATTCATCGGTCATTTGTTATAGGGAACAATTCTACAATATTTTTTATCTACCACCATTGTGAGGTATCTCTTATTATAGAGAGGTTCACATGGGACCTGTTGGTCTTCATGATATAACCATATGACACCCTCTTAGGTATGGATTGGTTTTAGTGGGTTTGAGACAATATTGACTATCACCACTTACAAGTCAGAAGCCTACACACTGATGGGATGGGATTCTTAATTTTTGGGGAGAGAGATCTCATGGGTGGGTGGGTAGTTTCTATTACCATGTGGAAACATCCCATAAGCCTTGAGTTAGTGATTATATCCCTTGGGGAAACATTATTTTCAGGCATCTCAATTCCCTCAGTTGTGAATTATTACATGGACTTATTCTTGGAGAAAATTCGTTAAATACATCCAATTAAATAGATGAATTTTGGAGTGATTTGTATCACATAATCACTATGATATCTTCTACATCATATCATATGGATCCTAAAATGATATGGGATATTCGGTTTTAGTTGTAGGACCTCTGATAGAATAGTTGTTTTAGGTCTAGTGTGTTCTCCTGGGCAGATCTATTTTTTTGATGAAAAAGGTAGATCAGAGATTGGGTATTTTCAATGATTATCATCACCTGAACTAGGCCATGGTAAAGAAAATTTACCATGTACTGAGTATTGATGAACTCTTTGACCATTTTGAGGCCCAATATTGTTCTCAAAGATCGATCTGAGGTCTAGATACCACAAGTTATGTGTTTAGAGGCTGTCATTAAAAATATGGAATCCTAATATCATTACAGACACCATGAGTTCCTAGTGTTGTCCCATGGGGTGATGAATTCACCCACCATGTTTATGTCTTTGATGAACCATGTATTCTAGCCATTCATAGACTATTTTTTTGTATTCTTTATTGATGACATACTCATATACTATACATCAAAGGAGGAACATGATGAGGACTTGAGTTTCCCACATATTTTCGTCGAGAGCACCATCTTTATAAAAAATTATAGAAAATCTATATCCGGATCCATAATTTTCACATTATATTGAATTTAATTTCAAAACTTATTTATCCATATACCTTATGAGTATTGATTCCATGATTTCTTGGGATCCACTAAAGTGTGAGTCAGAGGTGCAAATCTCTCTTCGAATGGAAAGTCACTATAAGTGGTTTTTGGAGAACAAATGTAAAATCGTAGACACTTTGAATTCACTAGCCTAGAAAAGGAATCTATTTACATGGTCCGAGTAGTTATAGAGGGTTGTTGAGGGGTTGATGTTGAGGTTGATGAGTGATCTTGTTTTTATACTACTAGATCAAGGCATGGAGCTAGTAGTGTATTATGATTCCTCATCATCTCTTCTTGTTTATAAGTTAATAAAGAAAAAGACAATTATCACATATGGGATGAGGGAGTTGAGAACCCAGGAGAAGATCTAAATAACTCATTACCTATAGATATAATTAGTAGTATTCTCCCTAATTATGATTATGCACTACCTTAAGAGGTAACACCTTGTGGTTTACTCTAACCATCAGAGTCTTAGATACATATTCACATAGATATACATGATCCGAATATAGTATTCATTGTTGGAGTTACCATAGTACCATGACATCAAGATAATATATACTACAGGGAGGATAAATTATATAATAGAACACCTTAATAGGAATTCCTAGGATCAAATACTGTCGGAGGCTTTAGTGTAGTTTCCCTCCTTGCATCTGACCATGGTGGACAAGGGGGGTATATATTTTCTGTAGTTGATGGTGATAACTACTCCACTTCTCTAGCATGTGGGAGAGTCCCAACTGGGATACATTGATACTAAGTTATTACATGATCATATATCCATAGGAGAATCACCAAATTGATATTTTGATGTTTGGAATCACATCATCCTTTTCTAGGGATGGACGTTGGTCCTAGTTATGTTGCGAGAGGAGGTGATTTCATAATTCCAAACTTCTCCACTAGTTGTACATATCGGTGCGGGGAATATGTATAAACACTGTTAGTAACCATTTAGGTGGTCTTTCATGACATGAAGCATAGCTGAGTACATCTCTCAGTGCATCACATACTAACAGGTGAAGGTTGATAATGAAGTTCTAATAGGTTTGTTTTCTCCCCTTGAGATCCTAGTGTGAAATGTGATAACATACCCATATATTTTATGATAGGTATTCTTTACACAGTGAAGGGCTATGAAACCATCTAGGTGATATTTGAATAAATCTTTAATTCAGAACCCTTCCTTAATATTAAGGAGAAGAGTTTTTTTTGGATATTTTGGGGATGTTTTAGATAAGGAAGATCACTCTCTTTCACAGGGTGCCCTAGATTATTGTCTTTGATCAGGACGTGCTTTTTATTTAATGATTTTGTGGAGGCATAATGGAGAAATTTTGGACACAAATTAGTATGCATACATTCATTCACCCATAAACTAATGAGAATAATGATCTCACTGTCAAGGTGTTAGATGATATATTAAGGTCTTGTGTGGAATAATTTGTTTAGAGGTGGGTGGATCACCTTCCTTAGGAAGAGTTTCAAAAAAAATATAACACTATACCTTTGGAATTACACATGTTGAGGCCAAGTAAGGGAGACCATGTAGGCCAAACTTATTATAGATAGAGATTGGTGAGAAATATCACATGGGACCAAAGATGGTGCTTGTAATGATAGTGAAATCTTAGGTCATTCGTGTGTAGATGAGGAAGTCCAAGAGTAGGCACCAATCTTACATAGATCACCACCGTAGGACCTTGTTGTTCAAGAAGCTAGGCAACATCTTCTTGAGAGAATTAATTTCATAAGGATTGGGGAGGTTTGACTGGGGAGGTAACATATCCCTAAGATTTATTAGTGTGTTCAACATTATACAATAGGTTAGCAAGGTCACATACCAACTCTCCCAACTCCTACTGTTGGATGAGGTGCATAATTCCTTGGACGTGTTGCACTTGAAGAGATATGTAGATGACCTTATCAATTTTATCAACTAGGGAGAGATGGAAATCAAGGATGGACCCAACATTACGGATCACCCTCTACTAAGTGATGATATACAACAGAAACCCTTGAATGGAAATACCATCCCCTTGGTACACTTATTGTGGCCATGAGATAACATGTATGGGAGTTCCATGTAGCAGGAGAGTCAATTGTAGGATTAATATCTTGAGTTATTTTTTTAGTTTTTTATTTTTTGGGATGAAAATAATTAAGGAAGGAATAATTGGGAGAGTCATTTTTGTACATGTGATTCTTTGAAATATTTTTATATATATTTTTACAGATAGGAACTGTGACGACATGTGATTCTAAGACCCGGTGTTCCCTGAATTAATTTAATGAAAATATTAAATATATATTATATTATGTGGAAACTTATTCTTAAATAAAATGAAATAAACCATAAATAGAAGTATGAAATAGATATTAGAAACCACATTTGTGTCTATAATGCAGTTTTTACACTAGGAATGGAATAATTTGGGTCAGTGCGGGGTCATTTAGATTCCTCATTCATTGAAGGTACATTCTGTGAAATAATTGATTAATTAATCAATTAATTATTTCTTTATAATGTAGATAAAAAGTATATAAGATTAATTTCATGGAAAATTATTCCAGGTATTCTACATAAACAATTGTAGAAATCATGATCACATTCTTCTTCCTTTATTGTAAGATCAGTAAAGACGATGACGAAACATTGGTTTTGAGCAAATCAGGATGCAACAAATGCAACAAGCCCACACAATCACTGTTGGACATGTTATTTGATGATGGATGATCCAATATCAAGGTAGAACTATTAAATTAGTTATTTACAACATTTTGATAAAATATATTGAAATATTTACCCATGTTCTAGGAATATGTTTCTATTGTGGCATAAACATGCTCATATGTACCTAATTGGAATTGATTTTTGAATTGATTTCTAACCCCAAATAACTGTTCATGATCATTTTCCAAGAACACATGGCCAATTATCAGCTAAAAAATTAGTGTGGTGCCTTTCTCCAAAATTATAATTCATATTCATCCTTGGTAAGACCTCGCGGTCTCGGTTCGACATGTTTGGGAAGTACCGAGCCCAATCAAACCCCCAGAACAATAGCATACTGAAAAAAAACCATGGATCGATGAAACAAGGTTTGATTGAGGATTATTTCAAGGAACAAATGATATTTTAGAGTATTTATGATCAATAAATCAATCATGGAGTATTTAGAAGTGTAAAAGATGAAGGGCTAAGACCCCACCAAACCACTTGATCTGATTTCTAGAAAACAACGACTGGAAACGTCGATCCTTGGCAAGATCTACTATTTTTGTACAGACAAAGGGCCAGATATGGTGTGGAAAGTCTTGATTCAAGGAGAGGATCATAGATATGAGATTATATAGAAAGCATCATGACAGATTTTTTACAAAAATGAATAGACAACGTTTAGCCTCATAATTGTGGTTTATTGGGGTTTAGATAATGATAATGATGGTACGATCTATATCCCTACTACATCCCATGTACAAATTTTCTAGATAAGAAACCTAAGTGATGGATCACACATGAAAGATTATTTGTATATGTATATGGACTAGTACATTGTAGTGTACCCAAGTACACCAAATTGACTAGATCACACAAGCGACACCCCATGTGATACAACTCATCATACACCAAAGTAAATAGGCATGAGGTCAGCACATAGACACAAACAGAAAGACATATACCAATTCCAAGTAACAAGGACATTCCATGTAGTCCACCTGCATGGTGGGTACTCCTATATTGTACAAATCCATGTGCCACCTGGGGATATGGCTAGACAGTGAAGCGGGGCCACACGTTGTGTTGGTACGATCACATGTTTTGTACCCGTTGACCCATTTTGATAAAAAAATCAAGGTTTCATATATCATTAGATTGACAACAGTATTTTCCCTGGGAATAGAATTTAATTTCTGTTTTCTTCATATAACATGATGGTTCCCATGAATTTTATTTCAACATACAATGTGAAATGTTATGGGCACATCACTTGTTTGGGAGACAACTGTTGATGGAAGTCATTAGGAAGAGTCACCTGAGACTACTGAGTTTTACCCTCCAGTAAAGTAGGAAAGTTCTGTCCTCAACCTTTAGAATTGAACCCTCCATCAGCATGGGTGCAGGTCCATTACATATTCATTCCTATTGTAACCCAAAAAATGTACCTTGTCGCAGATCCTTTATGATAAGAGTAGAACCCCTACCCCCCAGTGGTACTGGGTCTCAGGTCCTCAACTACTAAGTGGATCCCCTTATTAGATAAAGAATGGCTCCTCGAATTCCATTTTGAATCCCCTATCAGATAGGGAACAACTCCCCAAAGACAAAATTGGAACCCCCTCTTACACCATTGTGTGGATCCTCAACCTATATAGAGGATCCCAAAATCATCTTAGGTGTAGGACCGCTTCCCACTGAGTGTATCCCATATCATCATAGGGCGCAAATCATTGTGTCATCAGAGTGAAACCCCCTATCAGCATGGGTGTTGGTACTCTACAGATACATAAAGAACCCCCTAACACACAAGGGATTAGATCCTATATGTTAATTTGGTTTCCCCTTTGTGGTGCAGTATAATGTTGATGTGTGTTTTGACATGGATGATTACTTTTGGGTAATTGAGGAAGATATTGGAAATCATTGGTGGACTTTTGTAATTATTGGAGACTATTTCTCTTCTTTGGTTGAGCTATGAGATAGACATCCCCTTACTCTATCGTTTAGTGTTCATTTCACTAAGCACATATATATATTTACATATATTCTTCTATATCCACACATTGAATTTGGTTACTCTCTTTCCATGGAAGGAAAATACTCGTGTGGTATGCCATGTACATTCCGTGTTTAAATTATCATAGTTGGATGAGTCTATTATCCTAAATAGGTGATTAACACTTGATGTGTAGTCTATCTACTCACTATATTGATCCCCTTGTTCTTGGATGAGTTTACTTCAACTCTTGGTTTGTGTTGAGCTATTCTATTTCCCTATGTCTTGTGATTCCTAATGCATTTCCTCTCATGTTGTATCTCTTACTTATCCCACATTATATTTTTTGGATTATTTCTGGGTATGCATGTAGTCACCCCTATATGGGATTTTCCCACACATGTCATATCTAATGAATATGATAGATTGGTCAGCATTGACTTAAGAGGAGCTAAGGGATACTTGGTGCTTTAGACCATGTACAATGACCATAGCTTGGGATTCAAGAGGTGGTATCTTTCAACAGTTTACATTTATAGTTTTCTAAGGTTGGGACATATTTTTGTATGGGCATGTATTTTTTTCGATTTTCTTTTCATTTTTCAATACCCTACACTTTTAGTTTCTATAGGTTTTCCAAGCATGGTTGATCTGTTAGCTTTCATCTTCTTCAAATTTTACTGCCTATTAACTATTTATTTGAGATGGTTGTGTGTGTGTGTACATGTATTTAGGAGAACAAATCCTCATAATATTTATTCATTAGTCACTAGTGTCCAGAACTTGGCCTATGGATGGGATCATGGGTTGGTTACAGCATGAGCCTCAACTTGGGTTGGGTCACGATAGAATTACCCCATAAAATGGATCTAATGGAATAATATTTCACACTTCAATTTTTTTGAATATATAAAGAAACAAAATAAATCCAAATATAGCCCACATATTGTCTACATGATCCTCATCTGATGTTGAAAACACATATATTTTGTTAATAAATACAACCATGAACCGATCTAGGAACTCATTAAACATTGTATTCATTAACCCCATGTACATTGATTGATTTTTCATTATAAAAAATAACAACACATAAAATGAAAAATTCCTATAACAACTTATGAAAGAAGTATCTAGGATATCCTAATCCTATATTCGCATATTTTGTTACCCAGACTAAAATTCAATCCCCAAGAATTATATTTCTACCTTGAAATAATCAAATAAATTTGTATTCTATGAGAGATGGTAGAATTTCATCACTTCCAACAGATACAAATGGAGTTAATCGATGAATAAATACATATTTTTATCTTCCTTATCTGAGAATATAACTCGAGACCCTCCAAATGGTTTTCATGGTCAGATAAATCCTCTGTTCAATACACCATAAATAAAAATCAATAGTCCACATAACTCATAAGGGGTCATCTGATATTTAGACAATGATTTATGAGAAACATCTAGTGGAAGCTCAATCCCAATCATGATATCTCTTTGATGGTGTAGTTCATTTCCCACAGAAGTAAAGACAATAGAATATTAATCTATAAACTAGGGAAATACCATCGATGGAACCATGGTAGAGCATAAAACCAACTCATCCCACATAGAAGATAGAGGCTCAAAACACCTTTGACCCATCGAGGGACTCACATTCCAACAAATACCACATAGTCTCCATTGGGGTCATAGAATACCGATCCCTCATTGATGTAACCCTTATTATTCTACACTGAATAAAACCAATCCATGTTAAGGATGATGTTATTTGGATATATTTATATGTATATAAAGTATCCCCATGAGTGGTGGTACCCTAGTACCAACTCAAAATGTTTACACACATCCATAAAACTAAATCAAACTCTAACTAGAAAAATCAATGTTATGTGATCTAGAAGCCTCTCAACCTCTTGCATGAAATCATGGACTATATATGGTAAAAAAATAAGTCCACATCACCAAAATAAATCTCGGAATAAACCTAAGTATAAAACCAGTATAATGTATCTCATACAATGTCTTTCATGCTTAGTTCTATCATTTCTAAAGCATAAATAGAAGAACTTCCTACACCATGGAATCTCTACCGTGATGGTGAAAACCTACAAGAAAACACTCTTTATATTGTCCAAACATATTGTGGATATTTTAAGTTTTAAATCTAACTATACTTCCCCAAATTCTGATTAAAATTCATAAAGACATGTTGTTTTTACTTCCACGAACAAAATAGATACCTTGGCTAGGCCAAATTGAGCCGAGATGTATACACTGACTAGAGAGGAAGGCTAGAAAATCTCATTTCTAATGTCCCTGAAATCTATATGTGAAATAAAGTATTCATGAACCACTTTAAATGTTATTATAACATCTACTAATAGATAAATTAGTTGAGTATGGATAAAACCATCTCCTCACATATTGAAATATCCTTTTATAGATAGGCATATGAGAACTCAAGTTTATATATCCACTCCATAGAAGGTATTAAAAAATATCATATCATGAAAATAATATCCTATACAATTGAATATTGATCACCCTAGTTGCGTCATCTAGAAAAAGGTCTAAAACATAAAATATTAGGATATTATATAAAAAATTGAACCCTAAAACATTGAAACTTCCCTATTTAAGGGTAGGGATATCCTTTGGAAAATAATAACAAGCAGTCAATGGGGAAAAATCCCCCCAAAACAGATCCACAAACATGTACCATGAAACTGTTAACATATCATGATCACTATGGAACAAAATCAACCACTTTTTAGATAACCCATGTAACATCATAACATATAAAGAAACCAATTTCTCCTTTCATAAATGATCAAACTGAATCCTATGTTATAATGACTGAATGTTTATAAATAATATTTCCCTTGTGATTTTATTAAATGTCAAATTATGTATTATGGTTATAGAAAACACATGTACTTATCTTGTTTTATTATATCCTATTATATTTAAATTACTATTAATCATCTCCTCCATGGATAAAATAGTTTTTTAATATTGATAAAATAATTAATATAATTTTTCGGTTTAATAAATAAAATTGACACTGGAAAAGGAAGTGATTGCCTCAACCATTATGTTTGTACTCTATGAATCCCATTTATCGGAGCTTCTAAAGGAGATCTTGTCACGTGAATTTTCTTATGGCGATAACAATGATGTGATATAACAACTTAAGCATGAGAAAACATATTTATAATATAATTTCAAACTCATCAATATCACAACCTAAACCATGTACACCAAACCACCCCTTGAAAGGCTCATCATGGCCCAACATACTCTTAGGGAATTTTTTAGTGTATTAAAGGGATATATATGAAAACCATAACAATGTGAGTTTGTACATTATTTTTTATATAATAATCAATATATTTTAATCCTATTATTGTTACTTCAAAAATGAATTTTATTTCATTATAATGAAATAATAGTATTTTTTCGTAATATTCAAAATCATTTAAGAAAATTATTTTTTAAAATTAATGAATTTTTCAAACAAATAAAATTTAAATAACTATTATTATTAAATATTTTTTTATTAAATGTGAATTATTGTACAATTTTTATTATGTCAAATGTAATTTTTATATGTTTTCAAAAATATTTATTATAAAAAAACAAGCATTCCTCAATAAACATTGATTAATATTTTAAAAGTGAAAATGAAAATTTTTATAAAATTATTTATGAAAAGTGAGTATTATTTTTGGAATAATAATGCTAAAATTACCTAATGTGAAATTCCTCATAATTTTTTGAGATAGTCAAATTTTGGGGAAAAAATTAATTATCACAAAAAATACTTTGTGAATTATGAAATCATAACAACCCAAAAGTGATGTTATAAATACTATAATGGGTATCCTCGACCAAAAATATGTTTTATCTTTAAAATAATGTGATTTTATATTTATTTTTTTAATTTTATAATACCTTTGTGAATCAACAAAAAAATTAATATATTTTAAGTTCTTATAATATTTTCTTTAACAATATGACACACTTCCTCACGAGAATGTGTATTATTTTATTAGGTTCAATACATGAACATATAAAAAAATTAAATCCAAACTTGTTTGGAAGAAATAATTGGAAAACCCCAAGGATTTATTATGGTATTGGTTATTTTGTTATTTAGATTCCAAACAAAATGGTTGAGAAATAATAAGTAAACCCCTAGTATTTTACTATATGAACCCACCCAAGAACCCAAATATCTTCAATGAAAATACTTTTAAAATTTTTCCACTGTACCCCCCTCTTTATAGTCCTCTTAATGTACCCCAAACTCCCAAGAAGACCCTCCCAAGAATTTGGAGTCAGAAACTCAATAAGGGATTCTCACATTCACTTCATTATTAATGTTTCTTTATTATCTCACCCCTTCTATTTCCAATTCATAATGTTGTGATATGTATTTATATGTCCCTTTTATATCCCAATTAATTTAAAAATTATGAAAGAACCCTTTAATTCTTATCAACCCATTTAAAAAAAATTGTGACACCATTTGTTTTTGAAATTTCACCATGTGTTTTCTCTTCCCAAAACATTGTGCAGTAAATACCATACCCATTTCTATAAATGACGTTCACCCATATAAACATATAGTATTTTATATGGGACTAACATGTATGAATTAAAACCTAATTAACTATGGAATAGAATATGATGATGAACAAATCCATGTTTTTTTATCCATGTGGCACACCTAAGCATGATAATCAAATGAATGTGACCGGTGCACCCATAATTATATAGGGTTGTAGTGAATTTTATTTTGTTTTGTTTCATGATATTTCATATTGGGATATAGAGTGATCCTAATTCCATTATGTTTATTTTTCCTTCATGATTTCACTATAGTTATCCTTAAACTATGTTTATGATTTAATGTTTTATGTTGCTCCCACATTTCTCAATTTGCTTTATGTTATCATGCTATATCATGTCTCATTGTTAATTTTTATTTTTATATCTCATTTTATTACCCATTTGAATTCCTATTTTCTAACATGTATGACCTTATTCTATGTTTATTCCCTTACATGGATTTATAGCTCACCCCTTTCTTATGTATGTCCCCAGATTATCTCGTGCATTTTTAAAATTCATAGAATTTTAAAATCATGTTAAGGAAGTTTTGAATAATGTTATTGTATCCCATGTAATAGATGATATTATATGTATGTAATTAAGAAATACAACATAATTATTAGTATTACAGGTTTTATATGTGTACTTTAATATAATAAATCATGAATTAATGTTTCATAAATAATAGGGTTTTTGTAGACTATATTGGAAGAAATGTTTGGTAATTAATTGGATTAGAATTAGAATACTCTAGAGGAAAATATAGGGATAGAAATAAGTATAAGAAAAACTATAATTTATTTTATGTATATAGTAAGTTTTTATCAAGAAAATGGATCACTCTCTAGACAATACAAGTGGATGTGGATATAGAACTTATGTACATAAGGGGTAAAATCCGAAAACACCGCATTGATATAGACTTCCTTGGAAACTAGTACATGATAATATGCCTTGATGCACATTCGATTTGACACTCTTATGGGGGATTTACTTTGGAAAATTCATAAACTCATTATACAACATTATCAAGGGAATAAATAATCATTATATTACTTTTTTGGAAATGGAAAATGTATAACAAATATTTAAGTCTATAAATTCATAAGTTATGGAAATACATGTAATTCCTAAGCTACATATTTATTTTTATTTGATTATAATTTATGTATTTAATAGTTTAAAAATAATCATCCCTAATTTTCCTTTTATTATGGAAAATGTTTGTATATATGAGATATCAAGTTAACAATCAATGTGATAAGAAATATGATGACTGCCGCCACTGAGATTCCTAGTCATATGGGAGTGGTAATCGTAAACATTCTGATGATACTCTCTCAGTTATCTCTGGTTTCGAAAGAAAACCTTGATCTGGATGAGCTCCCCAATTGCAATAATAAATAACAATCTAAAATTTAGTCCTTTATGCGATAGAGGCATATAACATTCAATGGAATATTTGATACATAAATTGTGGAATAATGTATCAAATCCATTTAGATGATATTATCTATCCGTAAATGTTTTGAACAAGAAAATCTACTACTAGTAGTTTATCAAAGATAGGGAAAAGTGTATCAGTGGTGTACATTGATCAATAATAAAAAGACTAAAGAAGATATCAAAGTGATTGGGTGGATGTAATTCAGAAAGTAATTTTTGTTAAATATTTTCCTCTCACTCTCTAGTATAAAATGGTAAGGGATTTTTATTCCCCCAAGAAAAAAGACAACGAATCTATTGGGGTGTGTGAGATAAATTTCACTAGACATTCATGATATGAATCTGACTTTGCTGTCACCCCTAAATTCATGGTTAACCACTTCTTTAGTGGTCTAAAATATATTCTATGAAAATCCACAGTGATATTTGACTTTGATAACTATGAGGAAATTTTCAGATGTTCCCTCAAAGTAAAATTGCAGATTGGAGAATCTAACGAGAATCACAGGGTTAAGAAGCATATAGTGGATATTAATTTTGGAAGTTTGATGGTGAAATATATCAGGGACATGAAATTTACACATCACACTTATCAATTGTGTGGAAATAAGAACCCTAGAAATTTCCTATGGTGGATGAGAAAATTATTTTGGTGTGGGAAAGAAAACAAGCTAATAATTTCCGATATGGAAAACCCACTAATGCAATGGAGGAAAGAATGCTTCTATCAACCCTCAATGCATTTTTCATTTCTTAAACTGCAAGGGTGATAAATTTCCACCAAAACCACTTAGGTGGATCCTGACAAAAAAGTGGTGATATATACATTATTTATTTATTGAATGATAGGGAATGATTTTTTTATTCTTATTATATGCACTTATTAATATCATTAATGTCTAGTAGAACTATTCAAACACCACCACAACGAAAGGAAGTTGGGTTATCAAGGATAACCGAAAATGGGGAAATTATTACGTCCCATGTATATAACTCCTACCCTATCAAAATTTTAGTGATAGACATACCAGATAACCATGTCATACTCCCTTTGGTGGAATTTGATTAAATTATTAGTAAAGAGTGGTTTTACCTTTATATAGATAACATAAATTTACACATGAATCAAATCACTCTTTATATCATGAATCGACCCCCTTAATTCGGTATTAGTGTACATAGGAGGAAGAATCGTCTTTAGCACCAACATGACAACCAAGTATATTATTAGCCTATGAGTAAGAATATCTAGCTCAAATGACTGAGTATAAAGAAATAATAATTCTCAAATATATTACAATTGTGAGGGAATATGGTGACGAGTTTCCCAAGGAATTTTCGGGTCTTCCTCCTACCTGAGAAGGTGAATTTTAATCAAGCATATACCTGGGGAGTTTCCATTACCAAAGACTCCATGTAGTGTGGATGTTGTTAAACCTACAGAGCTAAAGAAACAACTACATGGGAATCTGTATAAAGAGTTCATACACCCATGTGATTCACTATAAGTTTCACCAGTCCCATTCATTAAGAAGATGGATGGGTCAATCCAACTTTTCATTGATTATTGTGAGCTCAAAAAGATCATGATAAAGAAAAAGTATCATTTAAAAGGGAATTATGACTTGTTCGATCATCTACATGGATCATAATACTTCTCCAAGGAGGATCTATGGTTGATATATTACCATGATAGTGTGAAGAAGGATAATATTTCCAAGGTTGTTATTCATACGAGGTACATGCACTATGAGTTCAAAGTGATGCCTTTTTGGCACACTAATTATCCAAAAATATTCACGAGAATGATGAATATATTCTTTAGATATTAACTTGAAAATTTGGTAGTGGTTTTATATTTGAAATTTTAATATTCTCCAAAACTATGGAGGATCATGAGGAGCATTTGAAAACTATGCTAAAGACCATGTAAAAGGATAATATTTTTGAAATGTACACTAAATGTGAGTTCTAGTTGAAGTAAGTCTCATTATTGGGACATATCATCAGAAGTAGTGGGATATCTATGGACTCGTCAATGATAGGAGAAACACAAGGATGTCTGAGGTGAACATCTATGAAAGATATATGTAGTTTCCTTGGATTATCTAGTTATAATAGTTGATTTCTGAGAAATTTATCATGAATTTTAAACCATCATACCACGATAAATTGTAAGGGAGACAAGTTTTATTATAATTATGAATGTTAAGAGATCTTCAAAAATATGAAAAAGAGTCTTATCCCTACCCCTACTATCACACTACGCATATGTGGAGAACTTTTTTTGAATTCATAGATACTTTGAATAAGGGAATGGGTTTTGTGTTAATGTATAATGGAAAATTCATAGTCTATGCTTCACAGGAGTTTAAATTTCAAAAATAGAACTACCCAATGCATTATCTTGATTTGGCTGTAGTAATATTCCCTTTGAAAGTATGGTGGAATTATTTATTTGGTGAGAGGTGTAAAATATACATAGATTACAAAAGTATAAAATATTTATTCACATCGAAAGATCTAAATATGATCCAACGAATATGGATAGAGTGATAATAGACTATTACTATTCAATCCACTAGCATCATGGTAAAGAGAATAAAGTGGTGGATTCTTTATATAGAAAGGATCCATAAATTTTATTATTGATGATAATTGATAGGGATCCAATATTCAGAGATTTAAAAATTATGTACATGTGAATCATAAAGGAAAACCATCAATCATTTCAAATATTATTGCTCAACTTTACCTTCTAAAAATGAAAGAGGTTTCTCATAGATATGATGTGGGAATTCAGAAGAAAATGAAAACCATAATAAAAGTGAAATCATTAAAGTTCAATGTTAATGAATAAAAGCTCTGATATCCAATTCAAGAATATGTGTACCATACATTTATGTGTTAAATAATGAGTTGTTGGATGATACACATAGCTCAACCTTGTCCATCCACCCATGAATCAAAAATATGTATCATGATATCGAAGAATAGTATCGGTTTGAAAATATGATGACTGATATCACAGAATATACTTCAAGAAAACTTGTATATCAGAAAGTTATAGTGGAAATAAATAATCCAAGGTTATGATGCTACCATTACCCAACCTATATGAAAATGGGAAAACATCACCATAGAATTTTTCACTATCCTTCCAATCACATCAAGAATTAATAGTGTTATATGGGTTATAGTGGATATTCCTAAAAAGATTATACACATAATTATGACACGAGAAGATTTATCATTCGATAAATGTGCAAGGATATACATTAGATATGTGGTAAAACTTTATGGAATACCACAATAAAATGTATCTGATCAAGATCTATGAATAACCTCTTTATTCTGGAATAGTCTCGAACATGCTTTGAATCCTGAGTTCATAATCTACACAGCTTATCACCCAGATATGGGTGGACAATCTGAGTAGACTATCTAGAATCTAGTAGATATGTTGAAAGAATTCCCAATTTACATCAATGGAGGATAGGACCAACATATTCCTCTGGTCGAGCTCTCAAGCAATTAAAGTATACAATCAATCATCCAAATGGATACCTATGATTCCCTATATAGAAAGAGGTGTAAAACACCATCATGTTGGGATGATATTGGGGAATGAAAACTAGTTAGTCCTAAAATGGTTGAGGAAATGGTGGGAAGTGTTTAGAACATTCAAAAAACATCAAGGATGGTCAGAATCGACAGAAGAACCATGCTGACTATTGTGGATGTGACCTTGATTTTGAGTTTGTAGACATTGTATTCCTCTAAATATCTCTCTAAAATAAAGTAGTGAGAATTCAGAAGAAGGGAAATATTAATGCATGATACATTCTACCCTTTGATTTCATTAATCACTTCGGAGTGGTGGCGTAATGAAATGCACTCCCACCTAACCTATCTCATGTACATGATGTATTCCATGTATCCATCTTGATGAAGTACATTCCAAATAGAACACATGTTCTCAATATAGAGGTGGTACCATTAGAGAATGATATATCATGTAAAGATTATTTGGTGATGATATTGTATCATAGAGACATAGTTCTACAAAATAAGACAATTCACCTAGTGAAAGTATTGTAGATAAACCACGTGTTTGACGAAGTGACATGGGAACCAGGGGAAGTGATGAAACAAATATACCCTCATCTATTTTAATGCGTGATATTAAATTTTCATGGGTGAAATTTCGTAAGGGCGGAATATTTTAACAACCAGAATGGTTATAAGTAAAATTTAAATTGGTATTTAATTAAATGTACTATCCTGTAATATTTTTCTTGAAAAAACATGCACTTATTTGGTTTTATTATATCATATTGGATTTAAATGATTGTTTAGCATCTTTAGCACTGAGGAAATAATTTTTGAACAATGATAAAATAATTGGTAAAAAAATGGATTTAAACAATCCAATTAACTCATAAAAAGGAGGTGATGGCCTCAACTAGTTGGATCATACCCTATAAATCCAATTTATTAGAGCTTCCAAGGGAGATAGCCTTATTCAGAATTTCTCTGGACCATGACTAAGCTGAGAACCAACAAATTAAGAATGTTCAAAACCATTTAGAGTGTAATTTTAAGATCATCGAGATCACTTCCCAAACCATGTACGCAGAACCACCCCATGAAAGTCTCAATATCACACACCTTACTCATAGGTAGTTTGACAGTGTATTTAAGGGAAATATATCAAGAACCTAGAAATATGAGTTCATATATTATTTTGTACTAATGAATTATATAATTTTTGAAATAAATTATATTTTAATATAATATTTTTATTTATTAAGGTTTATTAAATATAATTTAAAATATAATTTTTATGAAGTCAAATGTAATTTTTATAAGGGTTCAGAAGATATTATTGTCAAAAACCCAAAATTTATCAACAAATGCCGATTATTATTTTAAAATTGATAATGAACACATTTATAAAATTATTTAGATAAAATGAAAACTATTTTTCGAATCATAATATATAAATTATCTAATGGTGAATTTTTTATAATTTGTTTCTTCAGATAATCGAATTTTCAGTTAAAAACTAAATATTGTATAAATATACTTTGACAATTTGACATCGTAATGACCAAAAATTGATGTAATTAATACAGTAAAATGTATCCATGTCCAAATATATGTATCCCCATTAAAAATGTGATTTTATGTATATTTTTATAATTTTATAATGCCTCTAGGGATCCTTCAAAACTATTAATATATTTAATGGTTTTAAAATCATTTCTTTAAGAGTATGACCCACTTCCACATAATCAAGGTTATTATTTTCCTAATTTATTCCATTGTACTTATAAAAAAAATTAATAATAGTTTCATTTTTCAGAAAGCATGTGTAAAATCATGAGTTGTTTTTTATTTTTGGTTATTTTATTATATAGAGTCAAAAACCTATGTTTGAGAAATAATAAAGAAATACCCATACTTTTACTATATAATCACACCAAATCACTCTCGTATCTTCAATAAAAATATATTTATAATTTTCTTACTCTATCCTAGCCTCTCTATATATCTCCCAATGTGTCATCAATCTCTTAAGAATCTTCTTCCCATAAATTGGAGTCACACACTCAAATTAGGAATCCTCACCTTCCACTCTTTATTCATGATTATTTATTGCATTATGCATTAAATTTATAATTACTAATGTTTTGATATGAATTTCCATGTATTCATTACGTCCCATTTAATTTTCAAATGATTAGATATCCGTTTTTCTTTCAAAATGAAATTTTATGAATTTTTATGTGAAACTGTTATGATTCTGAAATTTCACCATGATGTTTCCCTAACAAAACAACTGTGTAGTGAATACTAAAAAAATTTCATATAAAGGGTGTTCACCTTTATACACTTACACTTAATTGACTTGGTATTTAAATATATGTATTCTATACTCCATGACTGTGTAATAAAATATGATGATGAATGAATCCCTCTTGTATGATCATTGTTGAACGCTTAATCATAAGAATGAAATGAATGTGATAGGTACACCCAGAATATATGGTTCTCCAATGAATTGGGTAATATTTTTTCTCTTAATATGTCTTTTTGTGATAGATAGTGAACCTGATTCTATTATGAGACTTTTCAATCATTGTGTCTTTGATATTACCCTTGACCTATGCTTATGATGCAGTATTTTATTTTTTTCCCATATTTACCATGATTCCATTATGTTATCATGATATATCACGTCTCATAGTTGATGGTTATGTTTCTTAATCCTTTTATTCCCCATTAACATTCTTATTTTATAACTTGTATTTACTTATGGAATGTTTATTCCCTTACGAGTTTTTATAGATAAACCATTTCTTATGCATGTCCCCAGGTTATCCTGTATAGCTTTAAAAACCATGGAATTTCTAATGAATGTTAAAGATGTTTTAAATTATGTCGGTGTGTCCCATATTAATGATGTTTTTCTATATACCTAATTCAGAAATAAACTATAATTCTTTATATTATAGGATTTATTTTGTGTAATTTTATGTAACCAGTCACACATTAATGTTTAATGAAGAATAAGGTTGTTATATATGTCATACTAATCTAACCACTCCTCACTCATTTGATTTTAAAGGGGGAAATTTAAATTCAACAATCCTTTTAGATGAAACTCTTGGAGTGTAATCCTCTATGTTTGTTTATTTAAGACCAACAATCTATAGTGATTTTATGGAACTTCCAACTAAATGTCATCATCATTACAATAAAATGGAAATATACAACATCGTATATGTAAAAAAAATAAAACAAATCACATCTCCTAAATCTAGGGAAACATAATTTTTTATGATTTATTAATTCATTAATTAATTCATTTTAACCTACATCCCATTATCTACCAATGTTGAAACATATTATCTAAATATAATGATGCATGATCCTTATCAAGTTATCTACCTTATAGGAAACATCACTTCACTTGGCATGTTTATAAATTTTAAATTTCATTTGATTTGATCATATGTGGCTATAAAATTTAATGTCATAGCCTATCTCTATTATTTATAGAATGTGATAGTCCAAGATGATATTTTTTACCTGTTATTCCATGTATCATCACCGGTATCCAACTCGATACTCCATCATATCACCCAAAATTCCATTGAAACCACTCTTTCATGACCCCATCCCACTAATGGTACCCCCAACAGGGCTAGTATTGAATAATGGAACATAATGATCGGTAAGACCCAAAACAAAAAATAAATTTTTTTTAATAGTATTAAAGGACTATTAGTCCTAGACATGGGAGGAATCACCATCTATGATATGTATTATTTAGAGATAATAAGGTAAAACCACTAATGAACACCATGTATAAATAAAATATGAAATCAGAATACTTGTAATGTCAAAAAAATATATAGAAAAATAAAATTACCAATTGTAAATCTAAGAAGTGGTTATGAACTCAAAAAACACTCAATATCTTCTCAACACCTCCCCCAATCCAGTAACATACAACCCCATCTCCAATCTACTCAAACTAAGATAAATATATTTTATCGATATTTAGGGTGTTAAAACCAGTTATACTTAGTTACATACTCCTAGACATAACTCTTGAAAAAAGTGTAAGAAAAATAATATTTATGAATTTATAAATTATAGAAACCCACTAAAAATCCCAATATTTAGTGAAATATTTTTTAAAAAAATAATTAATTTTTTTCTATAATTTAGGTTATATGTAACAATATGATTACCTTATGTTTCCGGAAATACTGTGTTTATATTAAATGGGTCCTACTTTGAAAATATTATTATATGATAGTAATAACCTAGTCTTTATGAAGATGGGTATGAATATGATTAACTAAATTATAAAAATATATAGTTTACACTTGTATATAAGATGAATTATTTTTTGAATAATTAATTAAAAACAAAAAAGGTTAATTTAAAATCAATATAATATTTTTATGAAAACTATTTTAATAGAAACAAAAACAATTTTCACCAATAAATATAACAAAATACTTATGGTGAATGATTTTAATCACATTTACATATAACATATTCAATTATATTTTTATCATTTATCTTTTGTGTTTTTTCAAATAAAATATTTTTGAATAAATCAAATTTTACAACTTAAACTGTATTTTTTCATAAAATATGTTTTGTCTCATATATTATCACGTATTTTAAAAATACTTTTTTAAAAAAGTTAAGAAATGGTTTTAAAAAATAGAGATAATTTCTGAAATCATAATGAAATAATTTATTATTGTTAATTTTTGAAAATTTCTTAAAATATTATTTATTTGATAATTAGTCATAAATACAAAATGATAATTTAAAAAAAATTATTAAATTATTTATAAAGATAAGTTATAGTTTAAATTTTTTTATATTATAACTTGAAAAATATATATTTTTAATCAAATTTAGATAATTGGAATCATTTTCAAAATTAATTTTTACTCAAAATCCATTTAAAATTTCAAACTTCTTCTTTTTGTAAAATCTCTTTCTCATTGCATATATGTGAATAATTTTAAATTATATTTTTCTTACTTTAAAAATTTTAATTTGAAAAAATGTATTTCATTTTTTGATTCTGAATAATATAAAATATCTAATAAGTTCAACATAAAATTTAACCAAAATTAATATCTAATATAGAAAAATTATGTGTTTTATTTAAGGTAAATGTTTTTTTACCATGGGTTATACATAAGATGTAGGGGTTAAAATAACCTAAAAATTTTCTATAGTATATTTTATCAACATATTTGTAGCCCATCAAGTATAAGTATTTATAATAATCACTTTTGGAGTTTTTTATGAAAAAACATGGGTAATTTGTTTTCAAAAAATTACAAGTGTGCCACTCACCTCACTTATAAAAGGCCACCCCATTGCCTCTCTTATTCAAACCATAAAACCCCTTGGATTCGACCATTATGTGAAAAAATAACTTCCCAAATTACGTCCTACGATCTTATATTATTGTTTATAAATTATGATATAAAAACCGCAAAAAATTATATATACAGAGGTGTTTTTATTCTCGGTCCATGACCAAAATCCATACCCACTTCCATTAAATGGGTTATGAAATCATCATTCATGTCTATAGTGGACTACCGACATGCGAATTAATTACATTCATTTTTTCAATAACACCTTCCTTGGTTTGGAATAATGATGGATCTAATATATATATATATATGTTTGTGTTTTCATGTGATTTTGATAAATTAATTAATACTGTAGAGCCATTATATCATATGTACCTTTTTAATATCCAATCCATAAAGGATATGATACTATCATTTGTGTGTATGGTTGACTACCACCTTATGAAGCGATGTAATATTTTTACTAACCCTTTACATGAAATATATTAAAGATATATTTAGGGAATTAATGTGATATAAATGAAAAAATAAAGATATTGAAGATATATTTCTCAATCATTAAATATAAAATATAATTCTATTTACTTAATTTTCACTCCTTGAGAGAAGATAACGGCATTCGTGTTTGTGTGGACTACAACCTTCATGAAGAAATGTGACTCTATCATTTCATTGCCACACAACATGTATTAAATTTTAATTATAGTTAATGAAAAATAATGATAATTAAGATATTTTTATCATTCTAAAATTTAATGATATAAATTACCTCATTTTCATAGTGACCTTTGAAAATGGAAATATAAGTGATTAATGTGTACGTCCTTTCGTCTCCATGATTGTATCATACATAATTTCTCAAAACCATGTTTCATTATTGGTTTTATAATTATAATTTTCACATAAATATGATAAAAATTTATTTAAAATTATTCTAGAAAATATGTAACTATGATCAATGTAATAGGAACCAAAATAATAAATCAAAAAATATATGAAAAATACAGTTACTACCATAAACATGAATTTACAAGTAATTATTAATAAATGAGAAATAAATGATCATATATAAATCATATATCATATTGTATAAATATCTATGGATCTATAGTAGATTTATAATAACGACATATTTAGTATAAATGAGGTTTTAACATCTATGAATGAATTCGATACTAAATATGTTTATTATTTTTATACTCTATTATATTTCTTAAAGAAAAATGAAATTCTATAAAAAAATTATTTTTGTGGTTTATATACTACCCATTAAAATGTTATATCATGAATTTACTACTTTTTTTAGTATTTGATATATCATTTTACATTATGTTTAATTGGGGATTATAATTCAAAATATTAAAAATGTGGTAATGGGTTGTTGAAATCCTTCCTAATAGTCCCCTTCAGGGTATACACAGTAATAAAATATCCATATAGTCAGAAAAAAATATATGGTGGTAGTCCTCATCATTACATCACTGAATTTGAAGGTCCTCCCCATATTTATTTATTATTTCATCAGGAAGGTCCTCCCTTTACTATTATCTATCCAGATGGCCCTCCCTAGGGTATGTAGGGAAGAAAATATCTATGAAGTAAACTATAAATCTATTATGGTTATCGTCACTATTTTTTCACCAACTACGAAGGTCCTCCCCACAATCAAGTTCTATATCAATAGTAAGGTCCTCCCCTTTCCAAATAAAATACATGGAATCTATCATATATAGAGGCGTGTGGAGGGATGGTGTTAATCATTTTAGATGCTCATTCAATAACAAGAAACACCCTTTTCCAACTAGAACACAACCTAAGGAAACACTCCTCTTTTGAGCCACCAACATACCGTTCACATATTAACGAGACCCCAACTATCCCTGCTACATGTGACGATATCATCAATATGTTTCCATTTTGAGAAGATCAAAAAAAGGAATATATGGAGTAAAAAAATGGATATGTTTCTCATGATTGGAAAATTAGCTAGGGATGAAATACCAGTTATTTTTTGGACCATTACCACTTCTTAGTACGACATAAAAATAGATTTTTTTAAATAATTCATACAAAAAATTATAGTCAATATTTCGAAAACTCTCTTCCCGTAGAAAACAAAAATCATTCCCTACAATGGTTATATAAACCATGTGAAAATAATGGAATAACATCATCATCATATCAAATTGGAAGCCCTTATGTATATACGATGACCACAATAAGAGAAGTAGAAGAATGATCTCCAAATAACATACCTCCATGCACTATATAAGTTTTGTCATCTAATCTATGAATCCCAATATCATGTTAATATTTAGGGATGGGTAGATAATTGAATGTTTCATTTTACATCATGCCCAGATCTATAGTACCCATTTTAAGCAACATCCTATAATATCATTATTCAAAGACAACAACAAAATGAAATCCCTGTTCAAGAAAGGGGACATGATTGAAAATAACCGTTCATGAGTATGTATCAAAAGTGTTAGTCTCGAAGATAAAAATACATCATCAATCTATTGAACTAGGAAACTGAGAACATTTGTTAGGATTCTCTCATAAGTGAATCGAATCATAATGCACACTTGATGTCCTTAGAAACCAATACATCACATGTATACCAGTAATCATATCTATCTCAAACTTGAATGGGAATACACGAGATCAAGAAAGCGTAAATAGTGGAAGAAACCTCTGCAGTTTTGGATCAACCACAACACACAAGGATGGGGTAATTTTTAAAACAAAATTCACCATAAGACTGAAAGATCTATGGTGAGGCACAATAAAAATGGAAAAATAGGAACACCATCTCGATGGGTGGGTGAATTTTTAACCCAATCACCCACCATATGGATAATAGACATTTTATGTTTAGGAATGATGACATGTTGAGATGTCTCCCATTCCATCAAATATCGTGACTCATTTTCCATAGAATGGAGGCCTAAAAAAATGTCATATAAATGTTCTCTAAAAGTTACCCTTCACATAAAATCTATAAGAAGATCATATAATAGATGTAGAATGTTAAAAAAAGGACACAAATAGATCTCCTACCATTAAATAGTTGGTACTCCACTCACATACATTATGAATCGGTGAACGACATTGACGTTAATCATTCAGACTACAGTGAAACTGATGGAAGTGAAGAAGAAAAGGGAGAGGATAGTTTAACACAAAAACTAATTCACACTGAGGATAAATGTGTACTTACACGAAACTAGAGGATTTCCCTTAATTTTGGAAATTCCCCTGATCAGTCCTCCACTGACTCCTTAATGAACCTATAGTAGGGAGAAGAATAAAAACAACGTCACATACCAACCACCACCTCTTATGGGTGAAAATGAGCCCCTTATGATTGAATAGATATTTTATTAGCTGAAAGGAAGGAATGAATGATTTTAGGAAAATAAATGTTGAGATTCTTCAAGGATGTTTTCCTATAAAATATTCTCCCTGATCAGAGCCTCAACATACACTTAGGGAAGGCATACCAAAGAAAAAAGGTTTTAACCCTACAAATAAAGAATGGTTATGATGTATTCTCATCATAGCATCGAGATGATTATTCTACCAAAATATATCATTGGATAGATATCAATATTTCCCCTCATTAACGAGACAATAGGAACACGTTTAGGAAAATTCACCATAGGCGCCTTGATCCAATATCTACCACAAGTACCAACATAACTGACGCATCAAATCTTACCCCCTGCACTGCCTTCCAATGATCAGTTTCAACATGAAACACATAAAGATAACATCAATACCATAATTGGGTGATTAACCCCCCCCCCCCGGGACAAATTTAGAGATCCATATGTTCCCAATACTAAATGGTCCCCAAAAATATATGATGAACTATAACTTGAATTATGATCACATGATGGGAACACTAGAGAAACAAGAAGTAGTGAATATAGGACACTTCATGAAAACTCTACAAGGGACAATCTTCATATGGTACAATAGTTTGTTGGCTCAGTCGATAATGGGATGAGAGGATCTTTATTGGAAATTTCTTTATCAATTTTAGCTCAATACTTCCAGATAAAATATTTAATGACCTCTCTAAATGTCAATAGTTGGATAATGAGATATTATCATATTTCATTTATTCAAGGAAATAGATAACAAACACTTTAAACTTGAAACATCCCTCTGATGAGATGCTTTCTACATGGATCGATAACCTCCACGAGGAGCTATGAACACCGCTCATCCCAGTTAAATATACGAGTGGGTTTAGGGAAATCACCATTAATTCCCATAGAATTGAATACTCCATATGAAAAACTATTCTCATGTCCTAGGAATTTCCAATAGTATAAGACAAAAATATTTTGAAAAGCTGAAGTGGACTATATCATGATTAATCAATCCCCTTCACCTGATCTAGATCTAAGGCATGTACCAAATCATGGAAGGCCCCCTAGGTGTCAAAAATAACCCCGCCTCAACAAGAATAGTAGAGAGGCATAGGAGAAATCAATTTAAGGAAAAGAGGAATAAAGATTAATCACTAGGAGATGATAAATGGAATGGATATTTTATAGCCTCCATGAACTAAAATTTTCTCTATCTAGAATAACAGAAAAGGGTTGACGAAGAAAGTATTCATGACCATATAGATTATTGTTCCTTCAACAAGATATTGGGACACACTATTCTAGAATTTTATTGTATTCAAAGACATCATGTATAAAATTATAGATTCTAGACATGTCAACAATAGAACACTACCAACACAAGTGATTTATGTATCCACTAATGCCCCTAATGAATAATATGAGTGATAAGAAGTTTTCATAAAGTGAGACCAAAAGTTATATTTTTTGATAAATTAAAATTAAATAATCTTAACTCATGGTATTCTCCTAGAACATTTAAAACAACAAATTGTGCCCCCAACTGCTCCTACTATAACAAAACTATCATCATTGACCCCACAACCCTCTAAAAGTCATATGTCGAAAATGAAACCTAAATAGAATGGAAAGTAGAACATTCAGGAAGAAAACCCCATGCCAAGGCCAATGTTAGCCTTGAACATATCAGATATTATGCATTCAGATCTAAAAGAATGGGATCCACCCAACCAAACGGAACAACCAGAAATAGTTAGTCAAGTAAATTCATCATTAAACGAAGAGTCTATCTTTGGCTCCATTAATATCATTCAATTAATGAACCCATTCTTCAAGGGTGATTATGGTAATGAACTCAAGTTCCCCACACATGATCAGTGAACCATATGAAGGGGATATAGAATCCATGGATATGAAGGAGGGAATATCAATGGAAGAAGTAAAATATATAATTATACTTATTCCCAAATAGTAAATTTTGTAGAAACTCATGAAAGATCTCTTCATCGGACCCATGAGGAACATGAAACTTATCCTACACACACTAGAATCCACTATGGCCTAATAATTCTATAATATCCATCAGAAAAGTAATATCTATCTAATCACCCTCAGCATACCGAAAGACCTACCTGGACCAACCCAAAAATAATATGATCACCTTCTGGTCCTATTTCAGGACCCAAAAATTCTACCTCTAATGTTAAATACCTTGAAGTGCCTATGAAAGAGAATCCACACAGTGGTAAATGTCATACTTTAAACCTATAGTATGATAACATGAATTAATTTGATTCAGTACTGGACAAAATATGGATCCTGAATGTCCTGAGATTGTCAAACGATCTCAGTGAGGCACACATAGAGGCTCTTCTAATCCCCCAAGAGTTTGAAGCTGAAGTGGCTGCCACTAAATTTTATCAGACAAAGATTGGTACTAAAGAATTTAATGTGGTTGTCTCCATAACAAATCAAGATGAATATTATATTATACAAGGTAAAATAAGACCCTTTTATACATCTATAAAGTTAAATTGGGATGATGCCAAGAATTATTTCATTGAAAATGGATCTAGAGTTAATATCATTCTAGTGTGAAAAAATCACTGGTTGGGTAGAAATGTTGTGTATCCATCACATTCCTCACTAACATTTCAAGGCTATGATAAAATTGAGAATAATACTTTAAGATAAATAAATCTCATGAATCAGTTCCTGGACATTGTGGGTAACTCAAAATTTCTTGTTTTACGAAAACAATCAGTCGTCAACATCTTACTAGGAATTCCCTAGTTGCACCAAAAAAAAGTGATTCCCTCCCTATACCATCAGTTCATCAAATATTAAATTTATGGATAAATTTGTGCATTACGTGTTGATAGGGTCCTAATTAAATCCTATGACTGACAATATATCAATGTATGGTTATATAATGGGAATGGGTAACAAACCTCGGTTGATGGTATTAATTGGGTCACTACACTGAATGGTTTGGAAATGATCCCAGAAGATCCCCTCAAATAGATTTTTGAATAATACATATTTTATATCAATCAGGTCAGGTGTATGAGTCTAGGTTCATATGCATATTCAACAACCCTTGTGATTTCAATCATGGACACTATGTCTAACAATGTTGGAGAATCCACTGATCCCCATGGCAATGGTAAATGCATGAATGGAAATTCCTCAACAAATCCATATAGCACCAATAATCCCATTACTCACACAATAATAAAGACGAGGAATAATATAATCCTTTTTTACTCACTCCATCATCTCCAGAAAATACCACACTATCATTCGGGTCTGAAGAATCAAAACTAATTTCCAAATACTAAGATCTCGACTCTTATCCCAACCCTAGAAAGATCATCCCATGAATTGCATCCCCATTAGAATAAGAGTAAAGATCCAAAAAAGAGGAATAGTAAATGGAATAATAACTTATGGATTCCCCTACAACATTCAACGAGGGAGTCTATACTAGAATTGATGAGCTCAGGGATATAAATATGTGTACGGAAGAAGATCCATGAACCTCACTGATTAGTGCAGACAAGTCTTCTGAAGAAAAAGAGATATACACATCCATACTAAGGAAGCACTAATATTTTTTGTCCTTAAACTATATAGATATTACAGGGCATGACCTCGAGGAGGTCACTCACAACATGGATCTTCCAGAATATCATCAAGACTATAAACAATAATCTAGAAGGATGCACATAATGCTTGTTTCCAAAATATAGGTTGAAGTTGATAAGATAATCAGAAGAAACTAAATTAGGGAGGTAAAATATAAAATTTTGATGTCCAATATAGTCCCCATAAAAAATAATAATAGACAAATTTGGTCTGCATCGATTGTAGGGATCTCCACTGGCACTATCCACAAGATGATTTCCAGATCCTGATCACAAAATTATTGATCAATGCAACCTCCATATATTTGGATATGTATTTTTTGAAAATTAATTCCGGATAGAACAAAATCAAAATAGACGAAGAAGATGAAGAATGTATTTAATTCATTTAGGCCCATATTATATTTTTTGAATAGATAATTCTGTTTGGTTTGAATAATGTTGTCACAACATATCTATGTTCCATGGATCGTTGAATACTATATTGATGACATGTTGGTTAATTTGTCACAAATCACAGAACACCTATAAAATTTTTATATCACATTCAAAATACTATGACAATACAACATGAAAATGAACCCATTAAAATGTTCCATTGACATTACCCCAGGAATGTTTCTCATCTTTGTCATACACCATCGTTCCATAGGAGTCGACCCAAATAAGTCAAAGGCTATCCTTGGAATTTCACCCTCTCACAAATTCACTGAGTTAATTGGGAATCATTTAAACATCTATTATATTCAACAATTTATAGGAATCCTTGAAATAAAATTTTTTCCTTTACATGTATTCGGATATAAGGGGTTTCTTATCAATGGAATGATGACTTTCTGGAAGCATTTGATAGTCCTAAAAAACTATCTCTTAAGTGTACTAGTGCTATTGTCATACATCGATGGGAGAATAAAATTTTTTCGGTGACTACCTTGGAATGATCCCTTGGATACTTACATACACATATGAACAATTATGGTATCAAAAAAATTATTATCTCTATGGAACCATGATAAATGTTGAGACTCATTAGTTAGATATCAAGAAAAAACTATTTGGTGATAGTATTTTCTATCCAAAAATTAGGGTACTACCTATATCGTCATGTTTTTTTCTTATTATCTATTAGAAACACACTCAAATACATTATCAAACATCCAAAATAGACTATATTTTTGTCATGGTGGGATGTCATCCTGATATATTTTTACATCCAGTTCATGTCTCAGAAAGCCATCAATGTCCAGGTGTTAGTTGATTTATGGGAAGGGAACCCCTCATAAGAAATGAAATCATTGGATAATTACTTCTCAATGAATATCATTTCTCTTTTCAAAGGGATACCTAGATATGGGAGATGGATTTTTAAGGTGCGTCTAGAATTCCTGCATGAGATAGGATGGATTACCTCAAGCTCAACAATGTGGGGGTAGGAGTCCTACTCATATATCCAACAAAGGCAACCCTACTATACCACTTCATACTATCAGAGGGGTGAAAAACAATGATGAATAATATCAGACTCTCATGGAAGATATAGAGATATAATTTCATGTACATGTAACATAATTGATGTTAAAAGGTTATTTGAAACTTGATATCAAGAAGGTTAATGATGATCATGCCATCAAAAAGGAAGAGTTAACCCTTTTATGAGAAAATTTTTGGGGGATAATGGAATAATTACTTTAGTAACTAACATTTAATCATGTCCCCCGATCAAAAAATGGACAGGTTTATGAATTAAAAAATGTAGGCAATGCTTTAGATGATATTGACTAGGACTAAATTATCATCAACATTGTACACTGTCGGATGATCTCATAATTTTTTTAGTCCAAAAATGATGAAATCCATGAGATCATTCCCATCCCTGATCCTTATGGTGCTGCCATAGGTTGGATGAAACACATTTTGTACTAACTTCAAAATGTATAGATCAAACTATATAGGGTCGCAAGGTAGAAAATCTAGAGCTGAGAAACTAAATTTTTTCAATATGATGGCATAAATCAAAAAAAATATATTAAGGGATCCTTGATTGTGTCCTTATTAGGTGAATTGATGGAGAAGAGACCAATATTTCCATGAATGAAGTGTATACTAGATCATGTGGTTTATACAAAAAACGATTCAATATTTCCCACCAAATTCAAAGGCTCAGATTTTAAGGGCCCATTGTAACTTAGGATTACACTAAATTCACCAAAAAAAGTGGCATTCCTACAAGGTTCATCCAAATTTCATATGCAAAAAGTTGTATTTACATCAGATAGACATGTATTTATTACCATTTTTATATGGGGAATGGAAGTCGTGGGACTATGTCCTCTTGCTAAAGTCAAGTAATTCAAGCATATTCTAATTGAAATAGACTTCATTTCCAAATAGGTAGAATCTATACCCCTTTAATAGTTGGGGGGAATAAACATTGTATGATTTTTGAAATCCAACATAATCCCTATATTTCAAATCCCTCATACATAATTACTGAAAATAACATAAATTTGTTCTGCTGAGTTGGAGAAAGTATATCAGGACTATGGTATCAAGACCATCTAGTCATCCTACTATCATGAAGCAGCTAACATGAAATAGAGACTTTAAACAATACCTTATACATTATACACTAGAATACTGTTGAAATGGGAAAATATTTGTTGCTAGAAAAGCTCATCCTAGCACCGTGGGCCTATCAGACCATGGCCTACACTGCCACCGAAGTAACCCCATACTCATTAGTATATGGGACCTAGGTGATCTTTCCCATCAAAGTTCAATTTCCCTTACTTCAAATTACTATATAGATCAACAATAAATAGATGATAAATCCTATAAATGGATATATTATTGGGAATGACCCAATGAAAATAGATTTCATACTCTAGACTATTTGGAGGTTCACGAAAACCCGACTGCATGAGCCTTCAACAACAATATTTTCCTCCAATCATTCATCTAAGGAGATACGGTGTTGGTTTTCAGGGATCCTATTGTACTTGGAAAGAAACCTATATATATTGATAAAAAATTGGAGGGGGAATATGTCATATGCATGGTCTACTCCAATAGATCTTATTCATTAACCTCAATGGATAGACAACTCATTGAAGCTCCTAAAAATGAAAGTTTCTTTAATAAATATTTCATGTATCCAAATGAGTTATAATCATAATCGCCCAAAAAATAAACTGCATGATGTAACATCCTTACTAAACAATGTTATACAAAATTATATCTTTAATCCCAACCACGTGACATTAAACTGTACAAAGTTCATCCCCACAATATGAAGTCAAATTTTGCTTCAATTGTCCTGACCGCATGACGATAAATTGAGAAAATGGTATAAAATTTATGACCATAAACTAGTAGTTATCATCCTAATCACATGATGATAATCTTAGGGATACAATCTAAATTTTCCTTCACATCAGTGGTTCAACATCCTTTCAACACGATGTCAAGGTTCATGGAATCTATCATCCTAACTACATGATGATAAAATATTTGAGGATCATTGCTTTATTCAACATTAATTCATACATGAGACATATATTTATGGGATAAATAATGAAATTACTCTGTTCCTGGGTGAGTGATAGATCAACATATGAACTATCTTTCTCCATAACTGTGTTTGTCTTGATTCTCATTTCGATGAGATACATAGTGATGCCCATAACTAATGATTTGGGGATAGGCATGAATAAGGGAAAAATTCTCTCCTCATATGTGTCAAACCTATGTGGATAATTCCTAGATAGATATATGTGTGAATTTATTCATGTTTATATAACACACATAGTAATTCACAGACTCAGCATGTCAGGACCAACTATAAATTTCCTCCCATTCATGAGATTATTTTCATATCAAACGCTAGCATCAATGGCTCTCTTCACTTCAGTTTTTTGCTTCTTGCTAATCTAAAAAAATTCCCCTTTATATAATTTTTACACTCATGTACTTTATGTATGATGTTAAACTATATTGAACTATGGTGTCCTTGTCTAAGAGGGAATAATCATCAGGATCATTCATTTACCATGATGAGTTCAAGAACTACTAATGTCTTGTTTATCATTCTCCTCGGTTACGTAGTGACATCCATATGTGAAATCTTGTAACCAACCACCACCAATGAAAAAAATTAAATTAATATCCCCCATGCCACCTTGTGTATGGGATAAACCGATACCATGAGTTTTTTTCGTGTAATATATATGGATTTAATCTAAAAAAAGTTATATGTTGAGAAACCCATACATTCCTTCTTCGGGTCCCGCCTCAAGTCCATTAAACTCTCTAGACCCTTGTTCAGAGATTCCTTATGAAGTGCTTGGTGTGGTGTATGGACTCTTATGTCTTCATTCATATCAAGATATATCATTTTCTATAAACAAACCCCATTGGAATAATTATTCTCTATATGTCCTTGTAACAATATGTAAAATTGTTTTACGAACATCATATCCATATGATGATAAACTTGAAAGCACCATTGAGATCCCCTCACCTAATAAGAAATCACCCCCAACATCTATCATCCACCATGTTGTGTTAAAAATTACCCCCTCCCTAGGAATGAGCCAGATCTTCACAAGGACACCCCTTTCATCAAGAACTACATACAACTTGATTCCTATCCTCATAGGATACGTAGTGACGCCTAGACCCAACGTGCTAGGCCCAAATGAATATATGGGAAAAATTTCTCCAAAACATATGGATCAGACCATCATAGAAAATTCCTATTAATAACTGCATTTGGGTTTATTCTTACATCAGCAAGATACATAGTGATGACCAGATCACTAATTTCAGGATTGGTTGAGATTATAAAAAATACACCACTCCAATTGTACAAATCATAACAACATAGATAATCTTCTCCAGAACCATGTGACTCGAATCATTCCCCTGAAAAGTCACTCGATGACATCTGAGTTTAATATTTGACATGAAAACATTGTTTCCCATCATTCATAGTGGTTCATCTTCAACCATACCACATGATATTAAAATTCATGGGATGTAAAAAACTATGAATTCCTTGAATAAAATTCCAAAAACAAATATAGTAAAGCCTAGACCCTATTTCGTAGTCCAAGCCACAGATAAATGGAAGTGAATATGTCCTGGATTCCTATATGATAATATATACAGGAGTTCTCAAATTTGATTCCCTCAATTAGTTATCCAAAAAAGTGATAGAAATTCCCCTCCTATGTATGAGTCAGATATATGTAGGTAATTTCCAATTATATAGAGTATAATTGTATTAATGTTTCTTACATGCCTAGTCACATCCTATCCATTCATCAAACAATGTGTCCTGGTCAATTTTGGATCTTCATAAACCTCCCAAACCATTCTATGTGGATGGTTATTGTTCTGAGGATTCCTCTGTTTGGATTTGGATAATATTCCCTTGTTTGTTCATCAGGTGTCATCCATAAAAAATTCCCATCAACTATATAAAAATTAATCCTATTGAGAGGATTTTCCTATATCTGTACACCCAACAACTTCCATACCCCGTATCATGTCTCCTAATGTTGGAATACCTGAAATAATGGATTACACTTTCCTTCACCCACATGTCTGAGCCACATTAGATCACGCCATCCTAATTATCCATAATTTAATCATGGTTTGTATAATAAGTGTTTCTCATCATATGAACATGAATTTGAAGACCTATATTTTTTTCACTAAATGGAATTAAATAGTATGGCTATTGTTCTAATAACATGACACTAAAACTGCATGATATCCAAAACTATGTGGGACTTGATTCCTTCCCTTACAAGATATGTAGTGACACTCCTTGTTAAACCATGGTTCAAGCCACACTAATGATTACAAATACCATTCATGGCATTTGGGTCATAACTTCATGGGAAAACTTCAATGAACAATGTCTAGAATGATTTAATTCATCATAGGATAATTAGTAACACCTAAATATCATATTTATGGTCAATACCTAGGATATAAATGCCCCTTTTATTTCTGTGTATGGTCTTACCTACATGAGAAATTACCATAGAAAACAAGAAAATGATTTTTCATCATGTTCCTATGAATGAGATAAATTCATATATGAATGTTAAAAAAATATCCTTTCCATGTCCGTTGGTTAGACCTATTTGAAAACAATCCATGAACTAAGTATTTTTTGATTCCTACCATTACAGGATATGCAGTGACACTCATGTCTCCAATCGTGGGTCCAGATAAAAAAGGAAACAAACATACCTTCATTGTAAATGTTTCACAACTCGCATGGGGAATATTCTCATACTTTCATATGGGGATCATCTCTGCCTTTTCACTCGAAATATCATCTTGAAATGCCACATTCATATTCTTGAAACCTCCTTTCACAAACCAATATTTTTGTCTAGAATTTTTGGGATCCCCATAACCATCACCATCCATCAGAGATAGAGGGACAATTTATTTGGGAACAACTATTTGACTATGCACAGTATGTCTTGGCTGGCTCTCTATATATTGACTATAAATGGACTATCAAATATTGGTAAATTATTCCTTAAGAGCATATTTTCCTACCTCTGTTCTCTCTATGATGTTTACATCCCACGTCACTCCTTAGATTTCTAAATCCTTTATATTATAGTTTACATCCTTTCTTATAATTGATGGTGAATATGATAGAACATTAAAGGTTAGACTACCATGAAAAGGGAGGATTTGTTACCCCTTGGTCATAGTAAAGTGATCTTAAATTTTAATATCCCAAACATTATAGAAGTAAAAAACTAATCTAAACCAACCAAATCCTAGTTTTGAAAAAATAAAATCTATTATTCTTCAACACTCCTTTACAGAATTCAAATACAGATGTGAGTGGTTTTCTATTCATGGTAAAAACTAATACAGATTCCCTTTTCATTTTCAAACATCACAATTTTTTATTGGAAAGACACCCCTCCATAGTCTTGAGAAATATGAATTTCCATAAAATTTGAAAGAAATTGTAAATGGAAGGTCAGTGTCCTGATGAAACATTTTTTTGAAAAAGCATAATATGCCCTAGTTGGATATGCATAAGTAAAAAACCAAAAATAACAATTAATCAAAGGAAAATTCTTCATCTGTAAAGGATTTTCTACCTCCATATGCCACCATCAACATCATTTTGGAAACTATTATAAATGTTACTCCTTAAATACTTGTCCAATATCATGATTTGGATTTAAAAATCATAAAGCCATAATTAATAAAATTCTATTATTCATGTATGAAAAATAATTGGGCATGGTAAACCAATAAATCCTTTTGGGAGCTCACCCCATAATTCATCATCAATGTTTTTTCAACTAAAAAATAAGTATTCTTAGTCCAATTTTCATGAATTTAAACATTCTTTGAAAAGAAAAAAAAATTTGATGGTTGAAAACCTACAAAGGGAACCTTGGTTAAAAGATGAATACAAACTCTCTAGACCTATAAATCATATGGTTTAGGAGAAATATTGGGATATCCTGAAATATAGATACACAAATCTTGTTATGTCGATCACCCAAAATGGGTGGCCAAGGAAAAGATCAAGTTATACCCAATAATCCTACATCATAGTGGACTTAGGAAATAATTAGTTTTATAATAAAAAGACACAAAGTTCATAGAGTTCTTCATGTTTCCCTAGGAACAGTCAAACTATGCTATCTAAGTCCCTCGAACTATGAAAAAATAAGAGAAAATTTTAATCATTTCAATTTGGTAATCCCAAATAATTATTTAAATCATCATCTGGTGGAGATTATAATTCACAATGCAATCAACTATATATGAATATCATTGTAGGAAAAGATAAAAGAACATGTATTGGATAGAAAGAATGTGTTTATTCCATTTAATAAGAATGGAGAATCATCTACACCCTGGCGACACTCCATATGACAAGGGCATGGTAATTATAGGAGACACTTAACAGATTCAAAAAGTTTTAATAGTAATAGGTCTGAATCCTCTATGGCTTAGCGGTTCTCTAGTAAGTCAATAGTCTCAGCCTATGCACCATTCGACACATCCTATACATCCTTAAATACATCAGATCATGACCTTTATAACTTCTATCAAAACTATTTCCCCTCATCAATTTCAACCTAAACATGAGCTATTTTTTTCTTGATCCGTTATTTTTCTTGGATAAGTTACTCTACCTCATGATGAAGCATGTCTCCTAATGTTCCACACTCTACAATTTTTCCTTGTCATTTCACAACTATTCCAGAATGGTCAATAGCTTCATTAGGAAGAATTTACTAAGATGTAGTTAGATGCTCCATGGAATCTATAGTCATGAGATGATAATAGATCATCCTTTTCTTTTTCATGGGACACGATCACCTATTTTTATATTTCATAAGTGGACTGATTTTCAAATCCCCCATAAACAATGAATGAAAAAGAACGACACAACTTTGGATGTTTCCTTGGTATGTCTTCTATAGGGTTTTGAGAGATTAGATTCTATATATCCTTCCATTTTATTCGGCAGCCGGTACGGAGGATGGAAAATCCCTCTTGGTCTGACTCAGAACCACTTTCAGATGGTAGAATGTATTCTAGGATAAACACTATCAGAGTAGCCCTTGCCTCTACAGCCTCAGTATGGATTGAATCTAACATAACTAGATCCCTTGTAATATTAATAAGTTGGGATATCTGGACACCAGTTGTATCTGAAGCGACTGTTGAATACAATCCCGAATTTAAAAGGTCTAAACAAGTAATATTTAAATCCCTAAATTAAAATGGAAATCTTTAATGTATGGAGAACTCATATTCTCTCACCTGGACACTAACAACTATGTCCCACATTTTTTCATTATTACCAAACAAATTGGGTGATGCATATATTGTTTTAAAAAAAGGGGGGTCCTACAATGATTCTAATGGTGTAGATTCATTCTCAACCAGATCAACAATTTTGTGAAGTTCACTCACAAAAACCATGTTTCGGGGAATAATCGTCATGGAATAAGGGATGCGAGCTAATATTGATTCTTCTCAAACCCATAACACTATTGTTTTCTATAACATCACTCCCTAGAGGAGTGAAATTAGTATGATTTAAAAGGGAGGTGACCCCTGAATACATCCCTTATAATGCGAAGGAAGTCATTTGATTAGGGGAAGTCACCCCGTAATATGTTTTATCTCCCTGAAATTTTCTTCTATTAAAGGCCCCTCATTCAATTAATTTACCACTAGGGATGTGCTTTCATTTTTCTCTATAGGAGCAAGATCAATACGTTCAATTGGGGCTTCAACCTTGGAATAAATCACCTTTACTGGGATAGTGTTTATTCCATCATGAGGTGGTTCCCCATTGATGCTTGGGATCCCCCAATATACTCAAATGACATTATATATTGGGATTTTTCAGCTATAGTCATTAATCATAATATATATACCTTAGGGGAAGTGGCCACTACATGCATCTATATGACTGATTCCTATATACCCACCAGACCTACGTTAAGTTATTCACGTGATGATTGGTAATCAAATGAATATGTATAGAATGATAGTCATATAATGAAATAAATTTGTTACCAAAAATCATTGATTTTATACATAATGACAACTTTTATTCATGTACTATATTCGTTAAATTAGATGGAGATGACCCTCTAGAAGGATTTGTAGGTGGTCCAATATGTGGAAAATATATTGTAGGATTCACAAGGACTTCCTACATGCATTCCTTGACCCTAGGGGAGCCCTCACCAATGAATTAAATGTTTCGAAGAACATCCTCCCTAGAAACGGTACCCCTTGGGGTGTATACAATGAAAATATTCATATCTTGAACCTCCTCAGACTCCTACAATAATAATGAAAAAGGTTTTAATGCTATAACAAAAATAATAATAATGTTTGTGGTCAACAATGGTAATTACCTATTCATCCATATAATATGAACCTGAGAGTATGACCATTTGTTTGACTTGATCAAACCAATAAGTTCTATCCTATAATAAATTAAGGATGGTATCCATCTCTTCTAGATATATATCCACCTCATGTAGATTTTCATGATCTGAAATCCACATTAGATAAGTGATATCTCCAAATCCTGGAAGTTCAAAGGGCTCTTCTTAATGTATCTCCTAAATGACGTCATTATATTCCCTTTCCCATAAGGTATCTCATTCTTTCGAAGACTCTAGGAATAAATCCATAATTAGTATGGATAGTGTTGGAGGATCTATCTAGGGATGAGAAGAAGGATCCATTAACTACAATTACTTACATTTCATATCTTCCACCCAAGAACACTCAGGGTCTGGGTGCTTGCGAGACTCCAGGTGTAAGATATTAATCTTAACCGGCCTTGATATAGTATGAGGTTCAACAATATCATCACCACTGAGGAATTTCAATATTCATTTACAACCTCATTGAACTTTTACCTAACCATGATGAGTATTAGACAAAAATATCTACAATGATTTTATTGAGAATGAATCAAGGCATCATGCTCTTGAAGTTAGAGAACTTCCTTCTTGGGGTCATCATTATATGAAATTTCAGAATATGAAAACCGAAATAGAAAATGAGTTAAGGAAACCACATTATCCACTTAAAACCTCTATAGATCATGAGGGGACTATGCATGAGAGGACTAACCACCCCTTAAGGAACCCCATTGCCTCTATGATATGAGAAGGTTAGTATCCGAAGGGATAAATTCTAGAAAATTTCTAGTGGTGGAGAAAATGTGGGAGGTCTAACCCTTCCCTTTAAAATTCATCCTTGGGTTTCATAATTAATATATATTTTTTTGGATTTTTATAGGCCTAGAATTCTTGATTACTTTATTTTAATTCCCTTTAGGCTCATAATATTTCTATGCACCGACCACATGAACAAGTTTTACTATTTTACCATTTGAATATTATTGATTCCAAATATTTTTATAGAATCTTGTGAGGGAAGGCTTGAATCCCAGAGGATATAGGAGCCCAAAACTGCACAAGGTGTCTTCTTGAGTAAAAATCATCCAAATACGTTGATCTACCATTTAATGTTTATCCTGGGGTTTATTGTTAAGGGTGGGAGGACACCTCATCTAAACCTAGATGAATGGAAATATGAATATACAATGTGTGTACCCCTTATAGATAAGATACATATCAATATGGGGAACTAATATTCCATATCTCAAGGAGAAAAGGTATCCCTACTTGAAAAAATACATAGATTCATCATTCCCAAAAATATGGTAAGGGAAAGTAAGGATGATAGGTGAAATGTTCATGATAATTGAGTCATCCCATCAACTCTCGCTCATCCTAGTCATCCCACTGATTCCATTCCAATGGAATGACCCCTCTTATTCTGTAATGATATAGTCATATGGTAGCACTTAGAATCAACTAATGGTTAATGAATGTGTATACTCCCATATGAGCTGCTACCCAGCCCCAAATAATTTGGAAAGGACCAACCAACCTATGTGGTGGATTTCCCTAAAAAATCCATCCAAAAAATGATAGATTTTATCTAATACTTGGATGGATGGGTTGATACCTCTAACACAGTCCATTAGAGTAACCATGATATAATTCTATATCTAACTCCTACACCGGAATCAAGTGCCAGTAGAATCCAAATTCTAAAAAAAATATACAATAAGGGTACTAATCGGAACAACTAATATCATCATGGATACTATTCTACCACCATTCATTGATTCGATCATTCCCTAGAATGTTAATTTAGACACCTTTTCACCTTCTAGTTTCAATGGTTGTGAAGGTCATTGGTCTCCACGAAGAGGGATTTTAGAAATTTCTTCTAGAAAAAGTGATAATCAAATATGAAAATGGTGGTGTCTTTATTTGGGTGATGATCCTCTTTCAAATGGGCCTTTTCCTTGTAAATAGATTTCTGTGCAAGAGGAGGAGTCATCTACATATCTTCCCTGACTAAATAAGGTGTTATCAATTTAGCATACATGTCACTAATGATGGGTACTCAAAAATCAGTGGAAAATCCCAAAATATGTTCTCAGAAACCCCATGAACCATGTCGACGTTGTTTGTATCCATGCTACAGCCGTGAAGAAGCTACATGATGATAAATAGGTTTCGATGAGAATAAGTTTGAGATAACATGACTACCTCATATTTCCCCACGACTAAAAACTCTCCTCAAAATTACTTACAACTTTGGAAAACACAAAAGGCCACACCTAGTCCAAGTTTAATGAGCCTACAAGGAGAAGGTCCCATTTTTTACAATAATAAATGTTTCTAATTGTTCATATCCTTTCGCAAAATATTTTAGTAGACATTAACCCAATCACAAGGTTCCCATATAGTGTCATCTAGTGTCTGGGGGACTTAATTCAAAAGAGATTCAGTAGTGTATATTTTCTATACAATTTTTCCATTGGAAAGATGATGGCACAAGTGATGTTACTGATGACAATTATCCAGGCTTTAGGTTTGTTAGACCAATCTGGTGAATGAATTTCTATGTCATATGGAATTTCAAATTCGTAAATTGGAATTATTCATAAGATTTGACATAATATTGAGTTAGTACTAATAATTTCCTCTAATGACTGATGATGTCGAACAACATGGATATTATTGTTAACAGAGTTTATTATATCCTTCCTCCTTTCATCAAAAAACGAGAGAGTCATAAATGAAATAGAAGAAAAATAAATATGTGGAAATTCCATCCCATATCCTACATCAAAATTCAAAATCAATGGACTAGTTTCTACAGAATTGTCAAAAGTACCAAAGTGTCACGAACTAAAAATCCACAAAGACACCCAACTATGTACTAGAAGCTCATGGAAGTCTGCAAAGCGTTTTACAATGATGAATTGACAATAAATGTGATAGTTCAAATAATTTTTGAATCCATGAGGCATTCATCCAATATGGAAAGTATCAGACATACCCCTGGAAGATAAAAATTTCAGTTTTCTGGTGATGAAAAATAGTTTGTGGGTGAGGGTGTCTATATAGAAGATAGTTCCTAGAAGTAAGTAAATTGTCAGAGTTTTTGTGAGAGCTATGTAAGATAATAAAAATAGTAAATGAAAAAATGAATGGTATGCCTATATATAAGTGATGGCCCTCATCTTGGTCCACTGGTGTACCACAAACCATTTCAAAACAAGATCGATTTCTATAGCAGAATATCCCGCTCTCCATTCTGATTGGAACCCATTCTAATTTGGGGAATTTATTAGTTCTTGAAAACTATTAAAATAATATTTATATAATTCAGTTTATTTTTTAGTGGATGAAAATTAAATCTGAGTAAGAGTTGAAGAATACTGCTCAAATGGGAGATAATTGTAACGGAATAAGTGATGCTACGAAGCACAAACCACTTCATGGGTTTCTATGACGAATGGTTATCTATTGATCCACAAAGCACCCATAAACTACACAGTTTATGGGATAGAGACAGTTACCTCAGATCATTTAAAGGAAATATAATTAGTCTGTTGGAATGAGGTGATGATATTTGACCCTGAAAACAGCAATTCCCCACATACTAAAATAGACCTCAGGAAGATGCGGAACATTCATCTCTCTTTGAACGAAATGAAGTCATTATGGGGAATGAGGTGGTTAAAACTACCACTGAAAATGAAATCCCATGTCCTCAAAAAATTATCCCACTAAGTATGTCATTCACGAGCTGAGATTCTCCCATGGGCTTCTGCAAAATAAGGATCGTGGTCCAATCGTAGACGACAAGATAGACCAATATCATGTTTTTTCATTCCTCTTTAAAAATAAATGAGGGGATGGAGAAAAAAGATACATGTGGGGATGGAAGAATATAACCAAATTGGTATGTTTGAAAGAATATTCACGAATTCCTCATAGTTAAAACCCACTGCATAACATTAAAGGCCATAAAATAAATCTATGAGCAGCCTATGAACTCAAAATCATTTTTGGACCATACTTCTTACATGGCACGGAACCAATGGACCCTTTTCTAATAAGAATGAATCATAAAAAAACACAATGCTCTAGGAACCCTACCCTACATATAAAATCACTACATAGGAGGAACGTGACCCTGTGTAGTGATACACTATGTGGGCAGAGCATAGATCCACATAGAAGCATGGTACATGGACATAAAATATGTCCATGTAGCACTATGTTACATGGACAATACCCTTTCCCTAATATCAACATGATACATGGTGGTAACCCCATCCCACATAAGAACATGCTACACAAAATGGGTTTTCCTAGTATGTTTTAATTTCCAGCTCCAATAATTCCCTTATGTAGTGTCATCAGCCATCGTGTTGGCCCCTCATTGAACAAGTCTAATGACATCAAGCCAAGGCCCCTTCTATAGCCACCATACATGTATGATGGAACCACTGAGATTATAATCATGTCCCTTGGAGTTTAGATATACATGGTATGTTGAGTCATGTGGGTGACCACAATAATAAACAAGACCATCTGAATTAACATGATTCTAAATTCTCATGGTAATGGGGGTTCTGACCTTGGGGTGCACACTTGAACATTCCTATTTTATGAATTATGGGGGTCCATTGGTATTTCCCTCCTATGGGGTTCAGTTTTAAACATTAATTGCTTTTCCTTATATCCAGTTATAGGGAACTCCTTATTTAAGCCCCTAACATTTCTTGTATTAGGCTGCACTTTTTCTACACTTTTCCTCCACCCAAGATGTATCTGGATAGATCACCAAATGTGATTATCAAATATTCGAAAACAATAGAGTTAATGGGAACATTCAACCCGCTCTATCCCTATTTATTTGGGCTCCAGAAATAACCATCAGCAGACAGAGGGGGACATGTGATCATCAAATACACTGGCTCCCCCTGTTTCTGAATGAAATCATAACTCACAGGGTCTTTGCGTTCAGCATTTATCATGGAATCTTGATGATCCCAAATTAACTAAAATGTACCTCTCACACTGTATAATTCCCAAAACCAAACCTCAACATTCAATGGTTCATATTTGCAATGAAGCATCACCAAATAGGATGATTCTAGGCATAATCTCCAACTAATAACTCAAATAGTCCTCACACATAGTTTAAGCCCCAATCAAATCACCTAAATTGGGAATCATCCATGCACAATCCCCAATCATACCTCATTAATGAGACTACACTAATGTGTTAGTCATAGCTCAAACCAAACTACGAGGGCTTTGATTCCCAACTAACTGGGAAACATAAGAAGCCTCGTTGAGGTCCAAATCTGACACCAATATCCACCATAATGTTATCTAGTACATATTTCTGATAGGGTCATATCCACTTAAGATACTGTGTATCTTATGGGTCTCTCATGTTTCTTCACCATATGTCCCATACCATCCATGATCAGGAAACCATTCTCCTGGACATCCTTGCTGCATAACGTTAAACATCGTGGTTGGTTCCTCATCACGTTTCATTAAAAGAAGAAGTGTCTAGACAAGAGACACCAAACTATATAGGTTCAAATTCCACTCATGAGGATACATAGGAATATCATCTTATGTATTTGATCCCAATATCAATGCAACTGTCATCCCCCATTCATGAGATTAACCTACATACCACCCCATTACATGGATTAAAACAGACGTCTTCCCAATAAACAACCAAATAACCCCTGATCTATAAAAAAAAGTGTATTATTGATAGTGAACCCCAGATACATACAAATCCTTTGATATATTGAGAAACTCAGATACATAATAATGATTCCAATCCTATTCGTATCAATGATCAACCATTTATTTGAGGGTAATCCACAAAAACCTTCTTGGGGTTGATCTAAGGATACATGAACGTATCTCAAATCCATAAGAGATCCCTAGAATAGGAAATAGTTCCCCAAAAAATAATGTAATGATCATGACTTCCCATATTCTTGATGAATGTGAGTTATTAAGTATTGTTTTCCAAATTCCATTGAATGTATGCCATTGGAAGGTAGGTCCATGAATCATGGATGTGGGGGACATTGGGTGTTTATAGATCCATGAAAAAAACATGTTGGAGGCCATTTGACGATATTATACATGATATCAGGGATTTCACACATGTTATCCCCCTTCAATCAACCTAATCGGACATAACACCAACATTGAGTGAAACACTTTTGAAGACAATATATTTCCATAAAACAAAAAAAATATGAATAAAAAATATATGTAACTTTGTGAATTAATTACATAAGATTGTAACCATAATAGATACCATATTATTTATAACCCTCTTGTATACCTTATAATGTAACCCTGAAAACTAACTTTTTATGTATCCCTCATTATTACCTTATGGTGTAACCTTTGCAATTTCAAATGGAATAACTGTAACTCGCGACTTCAAATATAGATATACCCATTGCTTTGGAGGGAGATATCCCCAACACATCATAAAAAATTACAAGAATCATAAAATTATCATAAAACATTATTACATTCATCATAAAAACATTACTTTTTAATTTTGTAAAATGAGATATCTAAAAGGGAATTTTTAAGAAAATTCCCTTACCTTCGGTTTGACTATATTAATAAAATTTCAAACCTCCATTATATTGGTTTAAAGAGTGTTAATAATTTATTATATAACTATATTAATATTTATAAAATAGTATATGATCTTTTTATAACAACTTTACCCCCATTTATTGATAATATTTAGTTAATTTTAGTATTTTAGATGCGTTTATTTCATAGTTTCTAGGGTTAGTTCATTAGGGTTTTTCTTTTCAAATAGAAGAAAAAAATAAAAAAGTGGAAAAAATTAAATTAACATATTTTAATATTATTAAATTATACAATATATCATTTTTTCTTATATGAGAATGAATCATTACAAAAAAAATTATTGAAAATAATTTATTTTATTTTGGGAGTTTTTACGACCATCATGAAATTATACCATTTTCATTAATATCATGTTTTTATAATGTTTTAAGAACATTTTATAACATATAATATGTTTAATAAAATATTATTTAACCATAATACTGGTTTTAATACCATCCTTGAAGGTGTTAACGTAAAATTAAAACACATCATCCCTGATGACTGTAAATAGACACATCACAGACAATGTTTCGATTTTTAGAGTAATATGAGAAGAGGAGAGGATTAATAATGGATATTACATTAAGAGAATAAAATCATATTATACGTAATATAATGGATTTTTCATGTCACTTTTATGAGGTTAGGTGATGAGATAATAAGAAACAAAAAAGAAATTTAAATGAAAATAAAAGAAAATGAATGAGGATCTTACCTCTTGAATTCTACACCTTAAAAAGCTCTATAATGAACATAGGTTTGGCCTTATTGTGAGACCATCAGGTATTGCATGTGGGGAAGAGTCTTGTGAAGGAAATTGGGATGGAATTAAACAAACTAAAAGGATTTGAGGTGTGGGGATTAGAGGTAGTGAAGGGTGGTATTTATAGTGGTAGAGAGGGGTGTTTTTTTATTTTATTAATTTGTTTATTATTTTTGTTTCAAGAATATGAATAGATTTGATTCAAATGAAAAAATATCATATAAGTATAAATTTATTTCTAGATTATTGTATTATATCAAAAATACATCATCCATGACTCGATAATTCATGTATATTTCATATACCACAAATTATTGTATTTCACTATTCATAAAAAATTCAACTCTTTTATAAAAATAAAAATTATTCACACTAACCATTCCACTAAATGTAAATTTCAAAAATAAACCCCAATTTTTGAAATTATATTTAAAATTTTATAAATTTTATTTTTCATTAAAATCATCACTTATTCACAAAATACTGATTTTAAAATTATAACTAGTTTTATAACACTTTAAAAAATTAATTAAGGTCTCATAAAATTAGATTACAATAATATGAAAAAAAATATTATCATATTTCATGAAGAGAAATTTTCATTTAAATAATTATATTATTTATAATAATTTAAATAAATATTTATGTGTCACAAAAATACCAAAAAATAATTTATCATTTTCAGAACATTTATTAAATAATTCCATGATACAAAAATATAATATATAATTTATAATATAAATAAATTATATTTTTACTTTGATATATTAGGTTACTATTATATTTGTATAAATTCCATTGTTTCTATAAATACCACTTATTTCATTATACATTTATAATGAATTTAAAATTTTAATTCCCTAATGAACACAAATAATTTTATAATTACCCAGAGTGTAACAATGAGATATAATATTATAATTAATTTATTTAAATTTAAAAAATGTTATTATATAAAATGATAATTGTTTTTAAATAAGCATGTGGAAATTAATATATGGTGAAATTTTAGTCTTTTTTTAAATGTTCATTTATTCTTCGAATTAGAAAAAATACCTATTTTTCAAATACTATCATTTATAATCATTTATTAATGTATTATAAAATTTATATTATATTACATATTTGGTATTAAAACTACATATGGTTGATTTTATTTATAATAATATAATTAATTTCATTTTAATAAGAAATTTTAATGATTTTTTTAATGTTTATTTTTGTACATAAAACTGCGGTTTACTGTGAATGTTTTTAACTACATAATGTTTCACCGTTTACAGATACTAAAATAACTCATTTTAAAGAATTATTTAAACTAAATTTATATTATATATATATTTATATAAATTTCAATCCATAAAATGATGATTACTAGTCAGATATTTAATAGAAGATCATCTTTTTTTAAAATTTTATTTATTGAGAAACTATTTAATGAAAAAAGGTCAGGATTAACATTAAAATATGTTATAAATATTCTATTATTTGAATAATTTAAAATGTTTCAATATTTTTAATAATAAAATTAATCTTACATTATATGGAAAAATTAATTTTTTCATAATGAATAGTATATATAGAAAAAAAATATTTTATCGTGGGGAAAATCTAAAATGGTAAAAGTGAGTATCTTTATATTTAAATGAAATAACATGTTTAAAAATTTTCCATTTTTGAATTTTGTAGGATTTTTAGACCACATAACCTTTTTAATCCATTATTTATCAATTTTTGGTGGCACTCTTATTTAGGGTGACTTACCATTGTTGAATAGTTTTGAGTATTTAAAAAAATATCACTCCCCTCGCTAATTAAAGGGAACCTCATCTCCCCTCCACTCCACAATAAAAAAACTTTTGGATCCAAAAATCCATACCCAAAATACTTTACCTTTAACATTCCCTGGTCCTAGAATCAATGTTTTGAATATAAAATCCTCTTTAGATGGAATTTAGTGAAATCCTAAAGAGGTTGTCTAATGAATACATATCTTTCTTAATGGAGCATTTTGTTTTATTTCTTCATCCAAGTCAATACAATATTAATCGATAATGATGATATTATTAAATATTTTTATCCCATATACTTAACTGATATAATTTTTATGAATAACTTAAATATGTATCCTCTTCCATCTAATGGGAAAGGAAACCATCACTCATGTGCATCGCGGACTACCTCCCCACAAAATGAGGTAATAGTTTTCCCCCATCGCTTCTCATAGTTGATCATAATAATGGATATAGTGTTTATAAATGATATTAATTTTATATTATTAATTATATAAAATAAATACATCATATATATTTTAAATTACCATCAATTGATGAATGATAACATTATTCACGTGTATAAAGAACTACCACCTTATGAAGGGATGTGGTTATATTTTTATTACTCCATCCCATATATGGAATATGTAATAGTATTTAATGATATAATATCATATATATTATATAATTATAATTGAAAATATAAAATGTAACAGTAAAATTTTTTCCATTATGATCTTTCAAAAATTAAAACATTACCCTTGCGTACGTATGGCATGTTATCTCTATGACCGTAACAGAGTTAATTTTTAACAATAATATATCACAGTGTAACTAAATTTATAATTTATGCATAAAATATATAACTATTTTAGTATTATTAATTTTTTTAATTAATAATCTATGTGGACTTATACAACATGCCAAAGTGATTTTGGATAAATGAGACATACATGATCAAAATGCCCAACATGAACCACAATCATTAATTAATTGATAATAGAAATACAATAAATAAAATAAAATGAATAATAAGAATGAAAAATGTTCTTAGTCAAGTAATTAATTAGAATATGTTTATTATTTTGGATGAAAAATAATTCATGTGATGAATCATGCTTGAGGTAAGGGATCTCTTTGAACAACCATTTTCATTGTGTTATGACCATATTATCCCTAATTCACATAATCTATTTATTTAAAGAAATGGAATTCATAAAAAGTATTTATATATTTCTCTCATATGTATAACTATCTTTTCTCCCATTAATTGATGGGGTAATTCAAGAATTATGATCATCTATCAAATGAAATCATTATGAAATGTCCATTTATTTTGTTTTGAGGAAAGATAATACATCCCATTTCTTTCCTATTGGTAATTATTATGATTATGACTTATGGAATATTTACCATTTTTGGTGCACATATGTTATGAAGATGTTATTATGGGTTTACCCATATTGAACTCTAATTCATTTTTTATAACTTTTTTCTCATGATACATCATGTATGGGATTAGGAAGTAAACTTAATCCATCATGAGCCTTTTTCTTCCATGTGATATTGTCTAGGAAGTTATCATTGACTCATGTTTATATCATGATTTTTATTACATCCAAATTTTTTAGTCTACCTTGATTTTATGATTCCATTTAATTAATGTTATTATTATATGTGATTACTTATTATACGTCTCTCTTATGATATCATATTGTACCTTTGACTCGCACGTAAGGCTTTCTTTGTCATGATTATTCAGTTACTGTGATTTTTTCTCAACAATTTTTGTATGTATTCATCAAGTTATCAAACATAGTTTTAGGAGCCCAAATATATTTATTGTCTCATTATATTGAATAAAATAATGGTTAATTCATTGTATTTCCTTTTAGTGTATCAATAACCAAGTATTATAATGAAATAATGCCTCATGATCTTTGGGGTTGTACTTATTAGATATTTATGTTTAAAAATATATAAATATTATTGTTTAAACGTATGAGTATCAATATATTATATTAGGTAATGGAAAATTTAATTTGGGTATTACTATTAGAAAACCCTAGTGATAACTTTACAGCTAATTCTAAATGTAGGAAAACATTAAAAAAATTCTAAAGTATTGACTAAGTTTTTTGAATGAAAACGCATCCCTATTATTATACATAAGTATATGTGGTTCTAGAAAATTTAAAACATGGTTAGTAACCAAGATAACAGTACATTGATATAGACTCTACAATGAACTGGTTTATGCCAATAGGCATTGTTTCACAAAGGGTTTGAAACTTCTTAGGGATGTGCTTTAGAAATTCACTTAACTCATTAAAAATGATTTTGAGGGACATGAACAATTTTTTTGGACGGAATACATAATATGAAATATTTAAATGGATAACCAATATTTAAACTCAGAGACACATATGTTATGATATAATCATTATATATATATATATATATATATATTCCATATATGCTTATAATTTATTTTTTTTATGTTAATGTCTTACCAAAATATTTTTTATTTTTAATTAATGGTTTGAAATAGGTTAAAATGTACCATTAACCAATGTAGTATGAAATGAGATGATTTCCCCAATGATATTCACAATATTATGGTATTGGGAGAGGATATGCTCATGTTAGTATTAGCATATTTATCTCAAGTTATGAATAATAAAATGAATAATGTGGAAAACTCTACACCTCTTAATAATTATCATGTTGTGGTCGTGTATTTTATTTGAAAAAGGAATCCTACCATTAATGGATATTTAAATCCCCTAATCATGGAATAAATGATTAAATCCATTTAGTATACATACAATATCCTCCAATTCTCAATGAAATATAATGTTTTTTTGGAAGAATTTTTCATTCAGGGAGAATTTGATCAGTTTTGGACTCTAATAAATAACAAAATTCCCAAATAGGATACTGATTCTATTAAATGGGGAGACATAATGAAAAAAATTAAAAAATTGTTTTCCTTAACTATTAATCTTAAAATTGAGTTGGTGTTCCATGTTTTTAAGAAAAAGTATGATGCATCTATTAGGTAATATGAGGAAAATGTCACAGTGATTTCATAGTATGAATCAAAATATTTCATTAAACATGTATGTGAGATGGAATTCTTATTTAGTGCATAAATCCCAAGAATATGAAAATTAGTAGTGATACTGGACTTTGAATGATTTTAAGAGATTGTATTTTGTTCCCTCAAAGCTAATAAATAAATCACTGACTCACATTTGACTGATGGTACTCAAAAAATTGTAAAATTATGTTTCAATAAGAGTATCAAAAGATAATTACTATTGATGGAATAAAACCCAATATCCCACTTCTTAAAATTGTTAAAAGAATAATACAGGTAATAATATGATGGGAACCAAGAGATGATTCGATTTTGTAAATGAGAGAATCACACTAATAAATGTCAAAGAAAAATAATGAATCCCACTATTATGAAAGAAAAAAATATAGTTTAGATCAACACTAATCATATAGTTTATTATTTCATTATTAATAAGAATTGGAATGGGGAAATCCAATTCCATACGATAAGGGTTTTTATAGAAAATAAATGAAAACAACTTTGAATGCCATGAGAGATTACAAGAAAGTATGTTATTACCGACTAATAATGTAAGTCATGGTAATGAAGTAGTGATAGATATTCTAGTAATTTATTTAGGAATATATACCATACTATTTGATTCTAGATCTTTGCATTATTTATTATCATTCAATGTATATATAACTATTCATGCACCACTAAAAACATGGTTGTTTTGTTATTTTTGTGAATAGAAATCAAAGCGATGGTTGCATCCCATTTTTTATTAATCTTTCATTGTCTCTATTTTTAGAAAAAATCATAAAAAATATCATTTTACATACATTATTAGAGTTATAATATATATTTTTAGTGGTTTCCACAATCATATATAATAAAAACATCTACAATCGAGAGAGGTAGATCACTCTATATATTTCAAGTCATCCTCTAATTATATAAGACTATGAGGATGAAGATGAATCTTACCTGGAATATTATGTTCATTAACGGTCATTAATACCTTATGTGAATGAAAATATAGCCCAAATTATTGAGAAATATGATAGAATCATTCATGAAGACACGCCTATTTTGGGCTATTATAATGATGTAATAAATCTAGAGTTTACTATTCTCCATCCTGATCGAGAGGTCGTATTTTAAATTTAAATTTAAACTAGATTCCTCACTTAATGAAGAATCCATATTGAATGGAAATTAATTAATTTGAAGAAATGAAGTGATGTTATAAAATAATTTAGAAAAATGTTTTATATGTTATACTACTTCTCTATGGGCTGCTTCAATCCTCTTTGTTAGCACAATGGATGGGTCAATGCCCCTCCTTATTGATTATCGGGATCTAAAAAAATCATGATAAAAACATGTATCCAATCTCATGGATTAAAGAATTAATATGTCAACTATGACGGACCAAATATTTCTCTAATATGAACCTTCAATCTAGATATCACCAAATAAGGGTGAAGAATGAAGATATTCTCAAAACTTCCTTTCATATATGGTATGGATAGTTAGAGTTCACAGTAATTACTTTTAGACTCAATAATGATCCATCAATATTTATGGACAAAATAAATCTATTATTTAGATATTACCTTGAAATTTTTTATACTATTTACAGATGAAATTCTAATTTACTCCAAAATTATGGGGTCATGTGTAGTATTTGAATATTGTGCTAACAGATATGAGAATGGAGAATCTACTTGCAATATATAGTAAATGAATGTCGTAGATTAATGAAATATCACTATTTTGGAATATAAATCCCGAACATGGATATATGTGGACCCTTATAATAAAATATCAGTTGATTAATATCCTATAATAACATCTATAATGGATATTTTAGTTCCCTGGGACTATATAGGTAATATCATTGATTTTTGTGAAACATATCACAGTTCTAAACCCCAATAACTTAGCTAATAGATAAGGAAGTAATATTTTTATAGGATAATGAATTTTTATAAATACTCAAGGACTTGAAGAGGATACTATAACATCAGTAGTCATGACTCATCTCTCAAGTTGGAAATTTTTTGTGTTATAATGAGATTCATTGAAGAGGATATTTGATTTTTTATATTGATGAAAAATGATAATGATAAAGTGTACATCTCATTTCGGTTGAGAGTTATGATAAATATCCCACGTATGATTTAGAGTGTCCTTTATGATATATTTCTTCAAATATTTTTACATTATCTCTCTGGGGAGAATTATTAAATATATACGGATCATAATATCATAAATTTATATTCAAGAAGAAGCATCTATGTATTATCCAGTGATGATTTTTAGATATTACAAAGGACTATGAAAACACAATCAATTATCATCCCTATAAAGCATAAAATTTTGAAAAATATAAAAATTGAAAGGATAAAGAAACATTACCAATGATTATGACTTATAAGGATATAATCATCATATAATCTCAAAGGTCGGAAATGGGAATCAACATGGAAGATAACCATCATTTTTTTCTAAAATAATTTATCTATTATCCATTGTAAAGAAGATAAAAGATAATAACAAAAATTGTGTGAAAATTTAGAAGAATTTTGATGCATTATGAAAAGTTAAATCCTTCGATTTTAAAATTGATAAAGAATGGGTTTTGAGATATGGGTCTCAAATTTATGTAATATAAAATATTAGGTAAACATATAGCTATGGAATTATGCTCAATTATTGACCATATGCACACACTAGGGGTGAATATAGATGAATTGAGTCCTCCAAAAGAAATATTTGGTGGTTAATAAGAGAAGGAAATCAGGAAATATATATATATATATATCAAAGTGTATGGTATTTCAATAAGTGATGTATAAAGGGAAAAAGTTAGAGGGGATGACGAAACTATTACAAATAGGTGTTCGGCAATAAGAAAAAAAAATCAATAAATACGTTTTCATATGGCTTTTAAATATAAAAAGAGGAGATAATTACATATGGGTTATTCTGGATCAATTTAAATATACTACCTGCTTAATTTAAATTGACGAGGTCTTCTTACATGATAAGAATTAATGGATATACATCAGAGAGGCTATGAAATATAATCCATAGGTACATTTTCCACATTGATATTCACTATCACATTGTAGTTGTGGTATATTGATTAGCACTCCCACAAAACCTTTCTCAAGTACATGAATAAATACATATATTCTTCTAGAAGAAGTATAAATAGACACCAGAAGTGTACTAAATTCATATTAGTTACATCTATAAAATTGTATCTACTATGAGGAGTTTGAAGTGATTATATTTCATAATAGAGATAAATATTATTCAACTATAGGACTCACATTATATAATTACATTGGGGATCCATATATATGAAGAGGAAACCTAGGAACTAGGGGAATCCATTAAGCACATGAAGACCTACTTTTTCACATTCGAATAGATGACAAAATTTTAAGGGTAGAATTATTTAAAGGGAATGATTTAAAACCTTGTATTTGTATATCAAAAAACTATTTTTAGTAGAATATACAACATGAATCACTAAGGAGAACAAATCATGATTATTTAAATATGATCATCATAACCTAGCCATTAATTTTTTCAAATTTTAATAATTTTAGCTAATTATTTAAATATGTATATTATCGGAAAAATATATATAAATTTATTAGTATGTTCATTGAAAATAACCACTTAATTTAGAATAAATTCATTCTCAACTTCATAAATTTTTTTCTTTCAAAGTTGATTATTATTGATTTTTAAGTGAAACATTATAATTAATTTATGATAATTTCTGAAATTTTATTTTATAAAATTAATATATTTTTTGAAATAAAAAGATGAAAATTAACATAAGCTGATGTTATTTTATTTTTATGAACTCTTTTAATTTTCAATGGATAATGAAAATTACTAATTTTAACTATACAGACATGTATTTATATTATATAATGTAATTTAAATTTTCAATTATAAATTGGATTTTTTTATTAAAATCACATATGAAAATTGTTATTTACAATAATATTATTAATTTCATTTGAATTAACATTTTTCAGTACTTTGGTAGGAGTTTAATTTTATGCATAAAAACAAGGTTTTCTGCAAACTATTTTAAGTGAAAAAAGTTTATACATTGTATTTAATTAATATAACTCTTATTAAATAAAATTTTGAATAAAATTTATAAATTATTGTTTTTAGTTATATGGATTTTAATTCATATGGTGATTACTAATCATATAGTTAATACAAGATCATATGTTTCTTGAAAAATGAATTTCATGAAAAACTATTTTTCCCCACGCTTTACGGGGCTAATTTTTAATTTATTTTTTTATATTTATATGATATTTATTTAATATAATATTTCATATTTATAATCATAATAATTAATGAAATTTAATAACTATATATTAATTTTTTTCAAAATTAATAGTAAAAACATTTTAACAATCTATTCTTCGAAGTTAAAAAAACTCATTGTAAAAGTGAGTAACCATAGTGGTAAATTGAATAAAATGATTAAAATATAGTTTTTTTGAATAGTGGAGGTTTTCCTTGAACATATCACCCCATCAATCCTTTTTTTAATTTTTGAATCATGTGGTTTGAGAGTGACATCCCATTTTGGGTTTTTAAAAATATACTACTTATAAATTATTAATGGTCATGCACTCTCTTATCATTTCCACACATTAAATGACCTTTTTTATTAAAAAAACTAGATAAATAAAATATTTAATTCCCTTTCCTTATCCTAGATTACTTTTAATTATAAAAACCTTCTTATAAGGCTTTTGGTAAAAACCAACAGAGGATGTCTGAAGAAGATGTGTCATTCTTAACCGAGCATTTTATTAAATTTTTCTTCTTACAAATTCTCCAAAATTTAACAATAATGATTATATAATAAAAATAATTATTACACATATACTAATCATTTTTTAGGGAATAATCTACACCTATCTCCTCTTCCATCAATTTGGAAATGAAACCATCATTCATATGTATGATGGACTACCACCTCACAAACCAATTTTAATTGTTTTTCCTCATCACCTCTCACAACTATTATTGATGATGGATTTATAGTTTAAATATAAAAATAAGGAAATATTAATAGTTCTTGAAATTTAGCAAATCATGTACCTTATATCAAAACCATATATTTAATAATTATATCATTGTTCGTGTGTACATTAGATTATCGACTCAAGAAGTGATGTGATTTTTTATTCTAACACCATGTTGATAGTCTATATATGTTTATTTATATAAATAATATTATATTTATGATATAAGTATTTTTATATAAATATAAAATTACACGTAGGTTCTATCCAACACTATCGTTGATAAATGCATACCTTAATCATGTGTGCATATGGATTAGCATCTCCATGATTGTAACATAGTCCATTTTTTATATCCATATAACATTTTTTCATTTAAAAGTATATATTTTGTATAAAATTTTATTTTGTTATTATTATTATTTATATGATTAATTAATAATCACATTTACCTTATTCGATATACCAATGTGATTTTGGACATATGAAATAATTTTTTTTTGAAAACATCAAACATAAACCTAAATGATTATGTAATTTATTATATCCCAATAAAAAGTAAAATAAAATGAATAATAAGAATGAAAAAGGTTCTTATGAAAGTAATTAATTAACAGAATTTTATTATTTGGGATTATAAAGTACACACATGATGATTCGAGATCGATGTAATGGATAACATTAAAACACCCCATTCTTTTTGTTATAGAGTTTCTCTCTCTAACTCACTTTATATATCTTTATTTAAAGTCATGAAATTTATTAAATTTTTTTATATATGTCTCTAAAATATATACCAATATTACAATCTCTTCCTCGTATAGGGTAATACATGCCTTATGTTCATCTCACTGTTCATTTATTTATGAAATTTTATTTCATTATGAAATATGTAATGATTATGTAACCCATTTAATTCCCAGTGGTAAATATTATAAAAATAAATAATGATATATTTTTCTTTTCTTGTGTACATAAATCATGAGCATATTTTGATGGGTGAACTTAGATATAACTCAAATCCATTGGGTAGGTAATTAATATAATGAGACCTTATATATTGGATTACGAAGTAAACATAATCTATTATCGGACTTTTCGGCCATTTTATATGGTCTAGAATGTTATCCTTGACTCAGGTTGATGGATGTTTTTTATTTCATCCACATTTCTTATGTTACCATCATCTTTTAATTCCATATAATGTATATTATTCTTCCATGTGAAATCTTATAAGCAATTTATTTTACGATATCAAGTTATACCTTTGAATCATATGATATGTTTCCTTATCATATTTATTCCCTTGTAGGGTTTTTTAACTATACCCTTTATTTTATGAATTCCCCATGTTATCCTATGTAGTTTTGGGAGATAAAATAGATTTAGTATGTCAATATGGAGAATAAAATAAGGATCTCATGTTTGACGTTTCCTTTTGTTGTATCATGAACAAAGTCTTCAAAAGACACTAAGACCCATGATCTTTTGGGTTGGACATATTAGATATCCATATTTTAGAATCATGTAATAATATGTGTAAAAGGACTGGGTTAGTATAACAACACATACCTAATTATATCACTTTTTGAAGTATGTATGCTTGATCTATTGGTTGAATTTATAGAATTCAGATATTGGATGGTTGTAATATCTATGTATGTTCTATTTCCAAATCATATTTTTTGTTCATCTATATATTAATGGATATATCTACATTATCCATTTGTGGTTTCATATTGAGTATTCTTTGTTACACACTCTATGAGTAGTTTAGTGGGAATATAGAATTCGGGAACAAGGATGTATATAGGGGAAATGGTCTTATGGTTGATGGGAGTGAAGGAGGTTGTATTAGGGAGACATGACCGTATAGAACTGCTAGCCTCATTTTTCAATATTTAATTCCATATATATAAATATTTTGATTAAATACATTTAAATGATCAAATTACTAGTTTTATTTCACTTCTAGTATTCTTGTGTGATATTATATTTTGTTCATATTATTTCAGAGAATATGATGTTTTTTTGGTTGAATTTTCATTATAGTGTAATTAATTTGATATTTATTGAGTCTAATGGTTTATAGATATTTATGATATCAGTTTTTGATTATTTTATAGAGGTTTTAGTATCCCCAGAGTATTGTTTTACCCTCACTAATATTTATATGCTTCTAACATATGGAGAGGCATTCTTAAGGTCACATGGTGACCTGGTATATTATTTAGGATTATTGGGTTGTGTAACCAAATTATATTATTGATTTATTTAATTATTTATTAATATTTATTATATAGAACAATCAATACTACTATCAATGAATGTTATGATATACCCCATTATTGTTTCTACTGAATATTTGTATAGGTAATTTTCAGGTTTCCAGGTTTGGGGATTATTGTTTTAGATTTTCAAAAATATTATATTATTATGTTCATGGAATACATTGTAATATTTTTTTTTCTTTTGGACTACAGTGGAATGAGATAATGAATTAATGAATTATATTAGGAACTTATGATTAACATGTAGTTCATATGCCTTTATGTGATTTAAATCATTATTTTGGTAGGGGTATGGTTATTTAAAGTTTCATTAGTAATTTATATAGGATTTACATTAGAATTAATTAGTGGAAATTTAATTTTTAAAACATATAGATGGTATTTAATTAATTATTAAATTTCAGGACTAATTATATTGACCATAAAATGTATTGGGTTCTTGACCTAATTTGTGGGTTGATTAGTTCAAGATATGATTATGTTTTATAAAACTGTATATGGTAATTTTTATAGAGAGTCATATGACATGTTTCATGTTAATTATTTTCCAAAACTATGACTTCAAGAATTGGAATATAAATTTTTAATGTTGTGCACATAACATGGTAGTGACATTCCTCTATGGATACTTATGATAAAATCCCAATACAGTGGGTATGGTTATTCCACTATGGCCATTAACCTACGTGGATGAGTATTTATGAATGTTTCTTTTATGGTTTATATATTATGGAGACCATGGAGTTCATGAAGTGTGTTATATATGTATAATGTCATATACAAGTTCTTAATGTTTTATCAACACCTATTTGATGATAAGAGTATTCCTTGGGAAACTATGTTTTGGATAAAGAATCATTATAATATTTTGAAATAGATAGAGAATCCTATTGAGATTATTTTTTATCATGTAACCACAATAATTATAGGAGTTGGTAAAATGTGTTGGGAGTATTGTTTTATGAAATCTATAATGGTTAGTTATCTTATTTTTATTTTCTTAATTGTTTCTTAAAAAAATGATTTCATTAAATGGTGAGGTTCAAGAGGGATCATGGGTTCAAGAAAATTTTCTAGTGGGATATGTTAGTTATAGATTCATCTATTTAATTTTTTAATTATTATAATAGTTAGAAACAAGGATTTTCATTTCAGATGTTATTTAGTTGGATTAAGGAATGTCATATATGTTCATGATTATATGTTTGGCATTAAATAATATTTAAAGTTGTTATCTCAAACCATTTTTGTTGAGATGAACATAAATGATAGTTTTATTCCTATGTAATCAGGTTCTCTGATGAGATCGAGGAGTGAATTACCTAGTACTATGAAGTTAAATTTTAACTTGTCTCTCTGGGTAAATGAGAGGAAAATCACTTTTCTAAGGTGTTTTTCTATTCTTATATTTTTTTAAGACCCCTATATTATTTTTATAGTGGGATAAATTTCGGAATATATCACCTAATTATGATATATCCCCATGGAGTTCTATTAATATCATTATATCTAGTAAAAGGAGGAGCCCAAGTCATTTTACTAGAGTGGTTTTGGTTATGATCAGATGAATTGACACAATGTAGATCCCTTATCTTTTATCTAGAGTTGTACTTTGAATTCATTAATCATCATGGATGTATTAGAATAAATCCATTCTAGGGGTAGAGGATATAGTGTTAGTTTTCTGTTGAACCCATTGATGGTGATGTTGTATTTATTTTCAACACATGCAGGTTAGTTCTAAACTAATTCGAGATTTTTCAGATGCATATAAATTGTTTTTGAATTTGTTTTGAGTTAACTATAAAATTATAGGGTCATGTTTTATATTTTTAAAGATGTTATTTTCAAAGTATTGAAAAAATATTTCATAAAAAAATGCTTATGTTTTTTATTAACCATTCCATCAATAAGAGTACACTACTCATGCATAAGAGTGACTTGGTGATACATGATAATAAAAATAGTGAATCCGAAATATTTTTTTTCAACATTGGAATATTTAAAATAATATTATTAGAGTCTATCCTGATATTGGAACATAATTATAATCACCATTGATCATCGGTGTTGATATATTAAAAATATTAACATTATTATATCACACATGCATAATTTTATAAGAATAATGGTTTATCTCCCATGTGGTGTCTTGAATTGGAAAACATAGAAAACAATTAAATTAGTAATATTGTTTTAACACTAGGATGGGTATAAGATTTATCAAAATTGAGTTTCACATCATTGTACTATCAGATGTCATGGATTATGTTAAAAAAATAAACTAAATTATTTTTTAATTGTTTAAATATGATTTTAAACAATTACACATTATACTTAATCATTTTTGTCAATCGATTATAGTTTTATCCACATAACCCCAAACATTGGAGGAGAGGATAATAACGAAGTGTTTTAGAGGATGATATTGGAAACGAAGATCAATGACGAAAAGAATTTGGAATTATTGAATATGATGTTGAATATAGTAAATCATTCAGCATCAATTATTGTGAAAAACATATTCAATGATGGTTGATTTAATTGAGGTTGGGGGAATTTTTTTGTTGGATTATTTCTCGTTTCATGTTTATCACTTATTAATGTGAATTAATTCAAATGAAATTATATCACAATTTCTATTTTGTGATCTGTTATTGGTGATTTCTCTTCCCATATTTAGATAATTGATATTTAAATTTTTGTTTATCGATACATTTTTAATCAGATTCTTTTTTAATTTCATCAATCATAGGGAAAAGGAAATTAATTTCATTAGAATATAACATTTTTGTTTCATTCATTTCGTTAATCATTCATTAATGTCCATCATCGGTATTTAGATTAGACACTTATTTAACTGTATATGGGAAATCAATCATTGTGAAATCACTCTTCAGTGATATTGATAATTGATTGTGGCTAGATTTTGGATTTATAGATTAAATCAATGCATTAAGATTATTATAGAAATCCAATTATTTTATATGTTATGGTGGTTTCTTAAGTTAGATGAATAGGTAATCTCTAGAGGTTTGAAAACGTGCAATCTTCAAGAAAATGGTGGTAAAAATATATCCATCAGTGATGATATGGTCTTGTTTAATGAGAATTTGGATATTATATCCATGAAATATGGAATGATGGAGGTTAAATTGGTCGAAGAACAAATTCACCAATACATGAAAATTCATGACATTTTTGACATACATGGTTTTTAGTGCATAATAACTCATTTCATGTGGACCCCTATGTGTGGAGGATAGTGTTTATGTGTATTGTTAAATATCACACGCCATATGGGGGACACACTCCCTATGATCCATATCAAGATAAATCATAGTGTATAGGGATTAAATTCATCAAAATCAATGTGACCATGCATTTGTTTTGTCTCAAGTCACACCTCATGCACCTTATAAAGTGTAATGATATGGTTGGATGACACATGCCTGGTTGTGGGCCCACCTTTTGCAAGTATTCTATCTAGAGGAACTTTTCATGTGAGAATATAGAGCACAGAAAGTACCATACATAATTATAATCACTTTTACCATATTTATAAAATTCATATACTCTTTTTGGGTTAGGATAGAGTGATTTACCTCATTGGTTAGGTTTCAGTTCAGGGGGTGTGTTCCCCTTGTCCATAAATAAGATGGTATAGTGTGTCATCATGTCTTGAAAATAGGGTTACTGATCCCCTCTACATTATTATTCTAGATAGAGTATGATATCCCAACACACATCCCAAATTTTTATAATCAATCTAATTTTCCCCTATTTTTTGTTATAAATCCAATATCCAACATCCCAAATGATTGATCACCTTTATAGTGGTGAATTCAAAATAGGATTAAGTATCCCCAATACAATATTGGAGTTATACACCTCTTGTGTATCAACATATGTTATGCTATGATGAGGATTAGTTTTATCATGTGATTATATTGTACAATCCCACTTAGTTCCTTCATAGTTCAGAAATGTAAGAACTTATGAATATGACCTCTCAAATAATCTTCATCTACATAGAAGGACATAATGAGTTATTTCTATTAGATGAGTTATTCAACGGAGCCTCAAGTGAAATCCCTATGATGGTAGAGAGCATACACATCACTTTGAGAACTGGATTCTTCTTTTGAGAATTTATAGGTTATATTGTTTGTCCGATCTTCCATTTTTTTATAGATAACTCCCTCTGCGATGCTTTATATATGGTGATCCTAGGGTGTCCTTTTGAGTATGTTTATAATACCTCATACATGAGATCTACATTCAGGTCTCATGTTATATGAAGATTATCAACCATTCATTGGGGATTATGGTGGACTAGGAGATGATTTATCTTAGTTATGGTCGATAGGATGAAGATGATTTTAGAGTTTCATCTTGATAGCATGCCACTATTGTCAATGGTTGGAATATTTTAATCATGTTAGAGTTATTTTATTTAGTCTTTTTCCTTCCCATAAAAACCATCATACTCTGATGTAGAATTATTTATTATTAATTCGTGTTTAGTAACAATTTTTTATCCTTAAATATTATATTTTTGTATGGAAATTTAATTTTCTACACAGGAACCTCAGGTTAATGCATAAAATATGTTTTTTAATACATGGTGTAAATATCCAATACCTATACTATTGTAGGTGTTATTGGGGTGTCACACTCGTCTTATTATCATAAAGGTAGGCTCCAGTTAGGTGGGTCATGAAATAGTGGTATTATAATGGGTCATCTTAGCACTGGTGTTTTGATATAGTATAGCTATGAGTCTTTTTATAGGGTACTAATAAAACATGGTCAAAGTGTTTGCAGTTCAAATATCATTCTAGTGAACCCAATAATGGTTCAAATGATTTATCCTTTCACTAGGATTATAATAATCATCCTATTGATATGGAACATATAGTCACATTTTATTTAAAAAACATAGAAACATTCATCATATAATAATTTTTTTTATTATATATACTTCATGAATCAACTCCATCAATATGATATTTTACAATGGTATATCTTGTTAGGAAACAATATTCCACCACATAGATAGCGAGTTATGGTTTTTTCGATATGATTGTAGAGATTATTCTCTTAGAGGTCAGGAATCAGTGTAGTGACATTTGAAGGAGTGAGTTCTTCCAGGATGATATTGAATGGAACTTCCACCTATTATGAAAAGGATAACATGAAAATGGATTCTATAAACAATTACAACCCCTATATCAGGAATTATATAATTCGATTAGTTTAGGGTGATGTTTTTTATAAATTAATAATGATATTAAAGTGTCATATAATAATAATTCCTATGTTTTAGGGAATTTAAACACATAAAGATAGGTGGACTATAAAGAGCCATCGACTCTGGTAGTTTACCTTATTGGGAACCCTCCTCGTTAGAGAGTATTTCTATTCTCTAGTCATATTTGTAGAATCATATATTGTTATAGCATCTTTGTGAAAGTGACATTACATGTGACTTCAATATTTTTATAAAGAGTGACTCTCCCCCCATCCCACCACCTTCCCACCTCACACCAATATGTCTTCTCTTGTTAAGAATTTTGAATAACTGCATGCATTTTAGAGAAAACAAAACAAGATAATTTGAATGTATGGTAAACGAGATCATTTAATTGGAATGGTTGAGAGTATTTTGGTTCTGATAAGGTTTCATTGAGAAATATTATTATGAAGAATAGAAAGATAAATAATGTGAATAGTTATATTCAATTAATTCTTAAAACCCTAAGGATATGGGTGCGATATATGGTAGGAACTATTTTATCTATAATTTATATATAGTTTTGGTTGAAACTGGTATAACCCCTCTTTCATTATCACATTGGTTTTCTATGACATGGAGTTTGCAGTGGAGCCATTAACTTGAAATTTTCATTTATAGACACATGATAAATATGTTTAGATGATCAAACTTCCCTTCTAGTAGTATGAAGTGTCTCTTGAAGGAGATAAATTTATGTAGGATATCTTTCTAGTGGTAATAAGGGCGTATTAATTTATTCTGGATACAGGCAGGTGGTCTTCTAATCATTCCCAAAATAATTTTTCTCAGTGAGGGATATAGTGTGCATGAGTTGGTAAATTTATTATTTCATTCTATAATGAAAAGGAATCTCAGGAAATATAATATGAGCTTGTATGAAAGAGGATTATACCAACTTCTCATTAGTTGTCTACAATAACCATTGAAGAAAAAGACTATATGGGATTTTAGTTTACTGTAGTGGTGGAGGAGTATGAGGATGTCCTCCTTATGGATGTTCCATGTAGACCTCTCAATCAAGATATTGAATTTTTGATAGAACTAGACTAAGGGATGAACCTAATATTTGTACAGATATATCACTTGAGCCTCATAGAGCTGTAAGAGATAATAGTTAAAATTAATGGATTTATATAGGATTGGATTTATTAGTCTATACTCCCCCTAAATGGACAAGATATTTTCCTCTATGAAAGTCTAAGAGATATTGAAATTATGTGTGGATTATCATTGTATGGTCTGGGTGACTATTATAAATAGGTATCCACTTCCTAGAATCGGTGACCTCTTCAACCAATCATAAGAGTTTATGTGGTTTTAGTTGATTGATATTTGGATATATTATCACCATCTCATTCTTTTAGATGATAATATAAATAAGATAACATATAGATAATTCTATATTTAATTTTATTACTAGGTGATGCCTTTTAGTGTGGCAAGAACCTCTATAGTGTTCAAGGGACTCATGAACCAGATAAGTCAACCATTCTGGGACTGGTTCATGGTAGTATTAATTGATGAAATTCTCATATACTCAATTCCAAAGGAGGATCTCATGAGAAATTTCAGGATAGTTCGTGACATACTCCATGAGAACGAGATTTATTTAAATATCTCAATATTTCATTTAACATTTGAGGGACCAATTTCTAGGATATGTCATATTATAAGAGGGAGTATTAGTAGACCCATCCACAATTGAGGAAGTGATAGCTTGGAATCCACCCAATAATGTGTCTATTGTGAAGTTAGACCTTCATTGGGATGGTTATTGTTGTATTTTATTTCCAGATATGTCAATGATATTGAAAACTCTCACTTCTTTGACCTGAAATGGGACCGTTTGTGTTGATGGAATGATATCAAAAAAATTCTATAGTTGCGTTTGATATTGATGATCTCCCTAATCATGAGACTACCAAATGATGGATTTGAGTACACTGTGTTTATATATGCCTACATATTAGTTCTTTGAGGATTTCTAGTGTAGATTTATGTGGTTATTGGTTGTGTTTCTGGAAAACAATGATAACATAGAATGACTTACATGACCCAGGACTTGGTGTTTGTACATATGGGTTTCTTCCAGAAGTCATGGTGTTGTTATATTATTATAAAGTGGTTCATTTTCCAATCTATCCATAACAATATCTGGTATATAATATCACAAAATGATAATAAATTAATAGATAGATGAGGGTTACAGTTCTAAAAGAACTATTTTTGAGATAGTTTATAGTCTTTGGAAATTCAATGTAGTGGTAGTTTACCATGGTAGAAATAATTTTTTCTAGTTTCTAAGAGAGGTTATATAGAAGCTTTCCAATTTTTAGTTGACCATGGTATAGGATGGTTAGGCGGTGATTCTCTAGTTGATAGTATTAACCCTACCACTCGTCTAGAGGGTAAGGTATTCATGACTCAGTGATTTTAATTATGTGTTTTTTCATGAACAATCAACCATTGGGCATGATATTGGTGTATTTTATTAGGTTGGGATCATTGCAACATTTTATAGGGAAGAGTGATGTTACTAGTCATCCTATTAGAGGAGGTCATGAAGAATTTTTATACATCCACCATATCAGTATATCTAGGAGTTTATAATATGTAATACTAATATCAGTGTTAGTTTTTATAGCCAGATATGAGAGTTTTATATCTTAGTTTATCTTTCATTGTGTTTAATACTAGAAGGTTAAGGCTAAGAAAGTGATTCTTTTATGTTTGTCCAAAAAACATGAGTTAGAGAAATTGTAGTGGGATGGTAACTCTTTGTTTATTTTTATGGGTATTCCATGATCCCTTGGAGAACATGATGCTATTTGGGTGATTAAAAACCAACTAACAATTTTACCCACTTTCTAGAAATCTGATAGAAGTGGTCAGTGGAGTATTTGGGATGTCTATATATGGAGAAGAAATATTGAATTCATGATATTCCCTTGATTACCATTTCATAATATGACGATCACTTCACATAATTATTATATGGGGATTACATGTAGATTTTGGTAATCAGATTCCACTGATAATGATGTTTCATCCCCAGAAAAAAGGAAATCTATATTGGTCCATTCAGGTTTTTAAGAACATATTATGACCATGCGTGTTGAATATTTTTCCTATTTGGGATGATAAACTACCTTTTCCTGATTTTTCATATAGAAATAGATACCGCACCCCTACTAATATTTTAACATTTGAGACTCTTTGTAGGATACCCAATATGTCATTACTTTGATGCTAAGAGCATGGGGAGATAATTATTAAGGTCTCATAATTAGTGGACAAGATTTCAAAGAGTGTTCATATTATCTATGAGTGAATGAGGGATGGTTAGAGATGACCAATTATGGAGGCATTTGGATTTCATTTAGGGAATCCATGTGTTCCAAAAATGGTCACCCCACTAAGGATGGAATATAATTGTGTGAGATAATAAGTAATCATTGTTATTCATTGGAACATTTGAAATACTGAATGAGGTGGGAAAGGTGTTATATAAAATACTCTCACCACCATAGTAAGATAAGGTACACATTAGGTTCCACATGTATTAGTAGAGAGGATACATAGATGAAATGCTACAAGTTATCAACTAGGGAATATAAACACCGAGGATAGAAATTACACCTTGGGATCCTAGTGGAAATTGAGGATAGAATGTAGAATATTGTATGTGGTAATTGTCTTTCCCTTAGTGTAAGTTCTAAAACATCACTAAAATCCACAATATGGATTGTGGGAGATGAAGAACAAAATGTGATATCATTAACTTCACATTTCTGAATAGATTTCCAATTTTTAAGAGGAAAAGCCCTAAATTTTTCGAGAATGTAATAACACAAAAATTTATATTTGTAATATTATAAAATTTAAAATAAAATTTTCAGAGTAAGAAATATAGTTGAGGAGAAATTTTGATCCCCATGGATCCTTGGTGTTGATATATTAAATATATTAAATTCATTATATCACTTAAGTACATTTTTAGAAATAATTATTTAACTTTTTAATCATTCTGATAATTGGGAAAAAAGTATACTATCAAATATGGAACATAGGTTTAATAATATGTGGTCTATAAAATTTTGGGACATCAAGTGTTTCCAAAATTTACAGTCTCAATTAACACAACATGTAAAATTTGATAATTTTAAATTTTTATTTATTAATTATCTAATTGATGGCTTAAATGTAAAAACCACATTTTAAGAATTAATATATCTCATATTTAGGGTTATCCTCATAAACATTGATATTAGAGGAGAGGCCCATGGAGGATTTTTTTGGTATATGATCTTTATATTGATGACTGATTATGATCAGACAAAAAAATTGAGGTAGTCAATGGTGAAAGCGTAAAATTATTCAACTTCAATGATTGTAGGAAACTTTTACACCAACGAATGATCAAATAAATTGTAGGGAATTTTTTTATTGTATTGTTTCACATTAATTCTCTTTTAATGATGAATGTGAATTAATTTATTATATATTATTTTTTAAATTGGAATTTTTGACTTGTCATTGATTAATTTTCATCATAATTTAAGGAATGTTTTATTTATTTGTTTCATTTATATATTTTATTATTCTCCCTTTTTCCTAATATGACATCAACCATGAAAAAATGAACAATAATTTTGTTTCGTTATCAATTTTTTGTATCATTACTTTATTCCATCATTCATCAATGTCCATCATCGATATTTGAATTTATTTATGATTCCTCTATTCTCGAGAAAGCTATCATTGTAAAATAACTATTTCGATAAAAAGTTTTGTATTTTTGGTTTAGTATTAGATTTAGAGGGGTTCAAAAAAATTGTAGGTGATGACATGAATCCAATGGTTGTACAAGAAATCATGGTTTCATAATATGGACTGAGCATGGTTCTTTAGAGGACTAAAAATGAGAAATTTATGAGAAAATGTTTTTTGGAATCCATCCTTTGGAAATGATTTTTGTTTGTTCAATTTTATTTCAATAATTATGGATCAGAAATGTGGTGGAATAAAAGGATATCGTGGTAGTAGTGAGGAATTTGAAATATCTATACAGTTTGGATTTTTTTATATACAAAACCATTTAAAATTAATTTGTGTAGTTTAGTTTCATTACCCACATTACATAATGGGGCAATGGGGAGGGATCACAATAAGAGACCCATATATACTAACTAATAATAAAGGATTCAAAAAAATAAAAAAGTAAAATATTATATTGAATATATTGAGAAAATAGATGGCCACCGTTGATTCAAACTCACTCGCTAAGGGAGAGAATGACCCACTAAACACTGCAATTCCTTTTAGAGAACAGGTTACCTATGTTTGGATGTATAATTATTTTACCATTTTTTTTTCATTGATTTGTATGATGTGTTTTTTTATTTCTAATTAAATTTTTTCTCTAGAATATAAATATGTTATTCATGAGATTATTTTAATGGAAGATACGTTGGTTTATAGAAAAAGTGAACTATTATCCAAAATACCAAAAATTAAGAAGAATAAGGAGAATCAAATGTTAAGAAAGTCAAATTCTCAAGATTATTGGTATAACAATCCACTATAACCACAAGTTAACTTTTTTGGAAGTTACATTGAAATATTTTTTGGAATTAGTCCTTTGGAATTTTTTTTCATGTTCTACTGAGTATGAATCCATTAATATTGTTACATATTTTTCTCAAAAGATAAATATTATATAATGGAGTTTCCCATTTTTGGTTTTCATGAAAATATTTTAATTCACCAATATAATTTTTAGTTATATATGTTTACCTTATAATGAAACTAAATAAATAGAGGAATCATTGTTTAAGAAAAAAATTAAATGTTAAACTCTCACTAATCTCTCTGAAGGAAAGGAAGACATTATTTAAAATGTCAAGAAATATTCAACTCTAAAGAAGAATAATTTCTTTAATGTTTTTATAAGAATTTTATTTAAATAAAGATATAAAGTAACCATTATATTCATTGAAAGACAAGATAAATCCAACAAACTATAATTTTTTTAAAAAGATAGAAGTTAAATAGTGTGTGATGATTGTTGAATATATTTTTAAGATGTATATGATTATATTTATAAATAAATTGTATAAAGATATTAGTATGAATTCTATGAAGAAAAAAAATATCATTCCCTATTATTTATGTTAAGGTGTAGAGTGATTCTAGGATGATATAGTAATCATAACCCTATTTATATATCTAATTTCCCAGGGAATGTACACCTTACTCCCTCAAATGTTTATGAGAATATATATATATATATATATATATATATATATAATTTTATTGAATGTGATGAAATATAGGGTTAGGATGAGGAAATAACAGTAAATGACAAGGGACTGATGTAAAAAAAATCAAAAAATTGATTACATCGAGCTTCACATAAATATTTTTGTGTAATGAAGGATATTAACGAACTTCCAAATATATTGATAGATTAAAATTTATTCTTAAAATAATTTTTTTATTGATCTTGTATTGTGTGAAGATAAATGTGTTTATCCGAAGATAAATTTTGAAATCACTGCAAGAAACTATGTACAACCTATATATTGAGTGTACAAGAATTATATTTATAAACTTCCCAGATTATTTTTTCTCTAATAAAAATTATAATTCACTAAAATGTGAATAATTCTTTCACTTGAATGAGGAAATTAATATATCTATAATATAAAATGAATCAATAGAAATAATCAATGATAAAAAATACGACAAGCTGTTCAAGAACATATTATATGATATAAGACTAGAACTATGATAGATGAATACATATTAATTAAAGTGTAAAAATGAGTAGGTTCAATTATTTGAAGAAGATACTAAAAGTAATGAAAAGTAGAAATAAAGTTTACTAAAATTGGTAAAGAATATCAAAAGATCCTTATTCATGAAGTAAAATTTAGAATGTACATTATTGAATATCAAAAACAGATCCAGAGATGAGTTTGTAATGGGAGAATTCATTGAAGGATGCATAATGGAAAATATGGTTGTAGACATAAAATAATAAATTAAATTAATGAATCACATATAAACATCTAAATATATGATAATAATACCACAATAATATTGAGGATGAATTTATGTAATGGTGATAAAGATTATAATCTTTCTAAATCATTCATAAAAAAGAAAAATGGAATTTTCTATGAAAGTTGGTGGAGATAGATTTCCAAACAGAGTAAATCTTACTAAAATCTTATGTTAGGAAATATTTAATTATAAATTGATGGAGATATTGGAGGTTACAAGACAAATATAGTCAAAATCATCATATTATGAGATAGAATAACTAAAATAAGAAGAAAATACATTCATATATTTAATTATGGAATGATGATAATTGGATTGAGAATAGTTATGGTATCCCAATACATTAAACAAACTAAAAAATTATTCTACACTAATGAAAATCAAAATATAAAAATTGTAATATTATTTGGATGAGTATATTAGACCATTATCTGAAGAATGTACATATTTTTTTGGATGGTTACATATCACATTAATCACAATAGAAGGTGAACCAAAAACCCACAAATATATAAAGCAATGATAATTAAGTTTAGTGAAATAAAATAACAGGATGAAGGATATCATATTTATGATATTTATAATGTAAAATATTTCCATGGGAGTACTATGAGATAGAAGTTATAGTATGATAATTAGGTAAAAATACATGACTATTAAAATTTATTTCATGAGTTTTGATACCTTGTACTAATACAAAAAGAATAGTAATTATACTAAAAGTACTAATGAGATAAATATTATTAATATCTATTGTAAAGTCTAATGGAATCATTATTTTTGTTATTAGAAGCCACCTATGGTTAATTAGTAGGGACACCAGAAGTTTTTGAATTAGAAAAGTGAGGAAAAAATAGATCATGCTTATAAAACATATTGAATTTGTGTGTGTGATAAAATAATGTAAATTTTATCACATATATCATTGTGGTATTGTAAAAATAATTATTACCATGAATATAATAATTCCATTAGTTAAGGTTATTCGATGTAGATAACATCAGTGATGGAAAATGAGAAAAATAATCATTTGAATATAATATTTTACAATAGATGGGAAAGGAAATAACATTATATGATACATGAGTTCCTGATCATGCATTAAAATAAGTACCTCATATTTTCTTGTGATCTAAAAAATAAAAAATTATTTAATAGATGAAAATACATAAAAAAATGTGAGGTCGTTCCAATATATTAGAGAATCCATATATAAGTGTTACAGATGGATATTGAAATGTATAAGTTTATAAAGAATTTTTAGTTTTATAATATAGTAATTGAGACAAAGAATTGAGGTCATGTTACTTTAAGATGATTTTTTATGCATTAATTGAATGTATTGAGAGGAAAATATGAATCAATGGATAAAACATGTCGAGTTCATATAATTTTAATTATGATTCCCCGTTAAATTTTAATCAGTAATATTTTATCGTTTTTTTAATTTTACATTAGATTATTTATGTTATAAATGAATTGTAAGGATATATTTAATAGTGAAGTCTAGGATATTTTTTTTTGGAATTGTCAGCTTAAACCTGAATTTTTTCTTTTTTATGGGTAATTTTACTCCCTGTAATGAGAGTAAAAGCCATGTAATTAAAACCTATAAGAATCCATGAACTACAAACCCAAAATGACAGGTTTATAATCTATTTATGGGTTTCATTTCATTTAAATAAAAATAAGGGGTTTTTAAAAAATATTGATGGGTTTTTTTGCATATATGATCTTAGAGTAAAATACTACATGTAAGGGGTTTACATGCCAGTTAATAGCCACAAATTTTTATTTTAGGGTGATGGGTGAGTGGTACCATATTTAATTCACTATATGAATCCATGTTATTGACCTATTTTCTCTTCCAATACAATTTTGGGCGATTCTAACCATTTTTAATTTCCTCATTTAGCGATTCATCGCCATTATGGTTGGATTGCCTCTCTTCGGTTACATAATCCTTTTGGTGTTTCTTTGAATTTGGTTATATATATGGTTTTTGGAATAGTTGTGTTCATATTTTTGATTATATATTGTTTTCTATCAAACCTTATCTATTTCCAGGTGTTCCTTGTTTTTCTGAAGCTATTCTGTATGTTTTCGGTCACAATTGTCAAAGTCATCCCTATTATTATCGTGTTGATGTTGGTGTTTCCATAAAATGTGTTAATTAGACAAATTTCTTATGGTTCTTGATAAATTCCATTTGGGTTTTCTTTTTCTATAAGTCATCTATGGTTTTAATGGATTTCTTTGAAAGGGAAATGTTTTCAAAAAGTGGGTTTCTTAGAAAATGTATTTTCATGTTTGGATATGGGTTTTCTAACTATTAAGTGGATTGGACTAGCTTTGAATATTCCTTTTGAAATTATGAGCAAGGTTTTAAATAAATTTTTAAAGTTTAATATTTTTATCCTTGGGTTCATCGACAAATAGACATTGTTATCCTCGTTCTGTTTACCAAACAACTTGGAGGTATCTATTTGTGATATCAACTCATACTACTTGATATTGGTTAGATCCATCATTATACCTATTTAGGTTTTTTAATATCTAGAACGTAGTATTCCATACGATAGAGCCCAAACGTGAAGTTCTTTTTAATTAATGGACATTTATCTCATGTTATTGTTATCATGAATTATTGATCACATGTATTTATATGAGGTTATATCACGCAGATTTGCATGATTATTTGTTTAAGGGATATGTGTTTAACTATTTACCTATTTATTCCTGAAAAATATTTCATATTTTATATCAATTCAACTTCACATATTTATAGTTTTGATAATATGAACAGATTTTATGAAAATCACTATGAGAACTATTTAAAAATGGAATTAATTTTACAAAAAATGTAGTGCTTTTTTTGTTATAAATGCTATAATTATATCATTCATGATGTTAGAACATGTATAGAAACTATGGTTGTATCAGAATGGGCTTCTTCACACAACCTACTTGTGCCTTTGAAATTTTTTAGATGTTGTATTGTAGTATTTGTGAACAGGGAAGTGAATCTTAGAGAATTTTAGGTTTTATTATTGCAATTGTATTAGCTTTTAGTTAGTCTATACATTAATATTGGTCATGTGGCGTTGGAAATATTTTTTGGTTTAGCATTTTTTGGATTTTATTGTATATCATGGTGGTGTCTCATCTGGTTTCACTTTGTACTCTGATGAATTTCTTGTTTTATTATATTTAGGACTTGTTTATATTTCCCAATATTACATATATTACATGATGGGTGAATACAGGCGTCTTGTCTATATGATATGGGTTGGTTAGTTAAAATTCAGTATCAAAGTAATGCTTAGCCTATATACTTTTAACTCTACCTATGATTGTTTCTATGTATTGGGTTGACCGGACTTTATACTATCAGAATTACGATAGTAAGAAAGGAAAAGGGATATAGGCAACTCTCTTATGTAATTGAAACTAAGTTACCATATGTGTTTAGGGAATTTTATCGGGTTTGAGACTTAGAGTTTGAGGTAATTTGGATAAAAACTATGGGGTGTTTATTTTCATTGATATGTTCCTTTCTATGTGAGTGCATTTTTGGTTTCATTAAAATACTAATGTCTTAAATATTTGTAATCAAAACTATATGTTAGTCCTACGATTTTAGAAATTTCTCACGACTAACTGGTTTTTTTACTTCTGTTATAAAATTAATCTTATAAGGTATATTCAAAAACTAAAGGAAGAAAATTCATGATAAGAATTTTAGGAAAACCCACACGTGGACCCTTAAATTTATATAATCTATTTTCCCAACTATTTAGACTCTTCAATAATTGAGTATTGGCATCCCATGACATGTGGTAGATCATGAATCTAAATTTACTAACCACCATCCACCCATATTTCATTGTTATAAAGGTAAGCATGAATCCATGTATTTTCTTAAGATTATAGAGTGTATCTTCAATTTTATGATGAATCCTAAGGACTATACGGTGGGTTTTTCATGCCTATGATCGAGGAATAGGGAAGAATATGGTCATATTATTTTTTCCATGACATGTAACGTGAGGATATTACATATTATTACATCATGAAAATATTTAATTAGAAGTTTTACAATGATACATTGTGGCGACAAATACCCTGAAGTTTTTTACCTTGGGGAAATGGGAATAATATTGATAATTATTCTACCCATTTTGTTTAGTTTATACATTTTCCATGAGATCTTGTCAACAATGAGTACCTAGTGGCATAGATGTTTGAGTTAAGACAGAGTCTGGCCATTTTGTCAATTTTGAAACTCAAGTTTCTTCAAACCAATGATGAGTTTTTTAATGAGGAATCTTCGGACAAGGTACATATATCAATGAAAGATGGTCAGGTAGAGTTTTAGTTGGATCAGTGGTTATCTATGATGTATATTATGGAAAAAAGTGTAAGAAACTCAGTGTTCAGTCTTATTTAACACCAATGTTAGGGACTTCAATAGAAAAACATCATGTTTTCTTCTACCAAGGTGGGTGTCAATGTCATATCAGTACAAAATGTGATGATGTTCAAATGACTCGCCATCATTGACGATGATCTAGTCATATAATACATTTTTGTGAAAAGATATCGTAGGGATGTCAAGCACTATCCACTCTCACCATGGGTTCTTGGGTTTGTGGAGATTCTTCCATGGGGTGGTTCAAATCCATAGGCCAAAGGATATGTTCTTGTGGATTAGACTGAATGGATTTAGGTAGCATAGTTTGTGCCAAATGAATATGAATCATGGAAATCTACATTTCAAGGTACAATGTTTACCTTATATTATATGGTTCTAACATTATTTTCTATAATTTATACTCAATATATTATATTGTGAATGTTGGTTTTTGTGTTTTTCATTTGCTCAAATCCAACTACATCCATGTTCGATCATTCCATACCACTACGAAAGACGTCCCAAAATGGTGTCAAATGTATCGTGTATCAGGTGATGATAGCCAAATTTGAAGTGGATTGGTAATTTTGAGTGATTTATCATGAAATATTCAACCAGATCATTGACATGGATTAAGTGGAAAGTGTTAATTCCTAGAAAGACTTTTATTTTTTCTGTTTAAGTTATTATCAACCAATCTGGCCACTCATGATTTTTTGTGTGATTGGGATCTTAGATTAGGAAGGGTAGGGCATGTTGTTCCTTGTGATGGGGTAATATTTTATAATTTTTCTGATATATTTCACTATGTAGATGACTATTTTTTGTGAGGTCAATATCTTGTAGTGTTTTTTTGTTACCTGAGGTATTTTTGGATTATTTTACATATTTACCAACCTATAGAGAGGTTGATTTGACTATAGATATACTCATTTTTATGATGTCCAATTGTATCACATCTTACTATATAGAACCTATTGAGTTTTTGGAAGTTAAGGTCCATATTGAAGACCTATTGGCTAAGTGATTTATTTTGCCTAACAAGTAATCTTGAGTTTCTCCATTACTATTTTATAAGAAGGTATATGGGAGCCTTATAATTGTTAATGATTATAAAAAGATTGAATTAGGTGACTGTTAAATTTTTTTTTCCAAAGATTGAACTTTTATTTGATTATCTTGGAGGGCCTAATTGGTTTTTTAAGACTGAATTGTAGTTAGGGTACCACCAGTTGTGAGACATAGAAGAGGATATACTAAATACATTATTTTGGAGTCAATATGTGAATTTTTAGTTTATATTTATGACATTCGGTATCAATAATTATCTTTCATTTATAATAGATATGATTAATTAAATATTTCATCTATCCATGGAATATTTTTTTGTTGTGTTATGGGACGACATTTTAGTTTCCTACATGACAGAAGTGGAGTACAAGAACCGTTTTGATATCATTCCTCCAACCTTGAAATGAAATCGTAAGTATGGTATGCTTTCAAAATGTGATTTTTGAATCTGGGAAGTGAGATTTTGGGATATTCTATATCTAAGTGGGGTGTATTAGTAGATCCTAAAAAGGTAAATGATTTTTTGTCTTAGGAAAATCCCCCAAATGGGTTTGAGATCCGGAGTTTCATGGGTTTGTTTAGTTAATATAGAAGGTTTTTTTGGGACTTCTCCAAACTTGAATATTCAATCATAGAATTAACCTATAATGATGTAATGTTTTAATTGAATTAAAAGTGGAATAGTTCTTTTGAGGAGTTAATCATGAGGTTGTCTTCAGAACCAGTTTTTATTTAGGATCATGTTATGGTGTTTTTTGATATTCTTATGATATTGGTTTGAGATGTGTTTTGATATAGGGGAAACATGTTGTGGCTTATGAATATCTCCAGTTACACCCTCATGACATGAAATACAGTACACATGATCTTGAGTTTGAAACATTTATGAATGTACTCAAAAAGGACGTGTCAATATCTCTTTGAGAAGATGTATATGGTCAATTTTTGTCATAAGAGGTAGAAGTATATTATTACATAGAGGGGTATGAATCTGAGAGCGAGCTTCTAGTGAGAGTATCATTAGAATTTTGATTTAGATATTGGCTACACCCATAGTAAAGGGATTGTGGCTGTAAATAAATTCAATTTAAAATAACTGACACAATACATGAAAAAATCTTTTGATAAATAGACTGTGATGATTTTTTTTGGTAAGATGAGAGTGGAAGTGGAAGATGTGGGTGGAATTGTGTTTTTTCTTCAATAAAAAATGAATCACCATTTAATAATAGATTTAATCATGAATTGGATACATATACTAACTAATAATATTTTCTTGAAATCCATTATGGTGGGGATACAGTATGTGGGTTGTCTCGGTCTCCCAGTGGATATTTTTTCTTCCATTACAGGTGGGTTATTCCATTTTACCAGAGGGAAGAGTTTTTCTGAAGTGGATCTCATATTTTCGTTCCTTGTATCCATTTTCAACCAATATTTATCATTATTTTTGACATATATTTCTATTTAATGATATTAGATGACAGATTATGGTTTTTGAAACATTTGGACTCACTTGTTAGAGAATTAAGGTCAAACACCTGATACCTGTGTGGTTGATTCAACACTTACCCATTCTAATATGGATGTGGGATGAGACATCCATGGATTTTTTATTGGTTATACATGGAATCATAGTAGGAAGGATTATAATTGTGTAATTTTTGATCAATACTTGAATTATGTTTATTTCTTACCATTCTATGGGAGGAAGAAAATGTAACAACATGGGGACTTGTATATATTAAAGATTATAAGGCTTCATGGGGTTCCTATTGTAGTAGTTTCCAATATGGAAATGAGGTTCAAATGTAGGTTTTATAATGGTATATAGTAGTTTTTGGGTTCCCAAATTAAATTAAGTACATCTTGTTATCCATAGTATTATGGAAAGACCAATATAGTTGTCCAGTTTGAAGAGGATATGATGAAGGCATGTGTGATTGATTTAGAGGAATTTTGGGAAACACATTATCAATTTTTTAGAATTACCTAGAAAACATATTGTCAAGCCTTAATAAATATTTAACCCTTAGTGGCATTTTATTCAATGTTATATAGATATCCCTTTTCATGGTATGATATGCGAGGTTCATCCTGGGCTGGACCAATACATGTTCTGGATAGGATGAATATGGGTTTGTTGATCTAGAGAAAATTTATCATTGCATAGAGTTATCATAAATCTTATTTTGTCCATAAAAATTGGCCATTAGTGATTTTGGTTGGTCATTAGGTAATTCTCCACGTTTCAACTTGACTGGGGCATCATCAGTTTGCTATGTAAGGTTAGTTGGCATCAAGATTTGTGGGGGTCTTTTAGACCATTTGATGACAAGGTAGGGTGTAATATTGTCTAGATGTGCTATTTGGTTAAATATATATCCACTTCATTTTTCATGTTTCATAGTCGAGGAATTATATACTAGATCCTTCGCAAGTGATCTGGTGGGAGAATGTTGATATTGAGCCTGGAATCACTTTGGTCGAGTAGCCATTTTATATTATGGATTCCTATGATATGGTACTGCATTATAAAACAATCCTCCATGTTCGAGGACTATGTTAGTGTGAATTGGATAACCATGATACATGGGTGTGGTATTAATTGAATAAGGATCATTGGATGTTATTTTTTTGAATCCAGAATCTTGAGGGATTCCATAGAGCAGAAAGAACTTATGGTGGGGAGATTATAATGTCCTCTTACCTTTATGTCATGTGAATTTTAAATTCTTTATTAATTTATAAGGGATGATTAATTCAAATAATTAAATTAGGAGGATATGTATAACAGTGAATTTAGGATTGTTTTTAAATCTTCACATAAACATACATATTTTTTTCTCTTCACTGGGTGATTACACATTGTGTAATGGATATTGAGTATAAGTCATCAATATGATACACACCATGAGTGTTTTTCATGTTGTGTAATGGGTTCATGTCCTGCAGAAACAATAATGGGGTTTTAATAAAAATGTGATGAGTTTCATAGCATATATGCACTTCTTGGATTACATGGCTTGTAATGGGATTACATGTGATGTAATATTCATGAATTAGAAATTAATGGTGCATCATGAGTTGGTTACTATTTCATTATCTACTAGATTACTTTATAAAAACCCTACTTCTTTATTACACACTAAAACATGATTTATTACATAAACCATCACCTAAGACAACTCTTAGGATCAATAGGTCTAGTGTCTTGGGAAATTAAGAACATTACATGACAACTTCAGATATAAAATTCATCATATTTATTGAAAACATTTTTTACCTGACCACAACATTATTTTGTACTAATCATTTCATGGGATAACCTAAGGACATACATAAGAAAATGGTGAGCTATAAAACCCTGTAAGGGGGTAAAAAAAGTAAAAAAAAGTTAAGAATACAATACATGTTAGGAAATAGGCATATAAATGGAGCACAAGAGAAAAATGAAAATAAAGTCTTGATATAGAATGATTATCATAACATGTAAATGTGGCAATAACATCCAATGTGATATTATCATGAGGCAAGGCTCATTGCACATGGATTAGCAAGAGTAAACCCTCACTTCAGTTGTATTAGCTTGAGTAAACCCTAATTGAACTTAAATTAGCTTGAATAAACCCTCATTATAATTTAATTTTCATGATTTTACCTTCATTTCACCTGGAATATCATGATACTAAACATTACCCAATGCATTAGAGCACTATTAGGGCACATTCTTTATAAGCATTTCATTTCATGCATAAGTGTGTCACATAGATCATATAACATGGAATATTTCAACATCATTAGTTATTACATTATAGAATAATGTGGAATAAATACATGTAATTAAACATTAATATTTATATGATCATAAATGTTAATACCTTTGATAGATAAATGGGTATAGTATTAACTACACATTGATTTTGGATTGGAAAATCGCGGTGCAATTTCGGAAGCATAACATTGTGACACAAACATCCATAAAATAGGTTCATGAGATAGAAATTGGTATCTCATAATATGTACATGAAATTTACAGTAATAGGGTCATAAAGATACATATCACAACACATGGAGTATTTAAATAGAATGCATAACATAATAACGAAACTTGAATAAAGAGGAGAAATGGAATAACTCTTATGAAATTTTGGCTTGCTAACAAGTTTACATGGGAGGGATTAATGGGAGGGAAATTGGTATCTCATCGTTAAAAAATAAGGAGGGAATTATGGGGAGGTCAAAAATTGTACCCCAACATTTTTAAATGAAAATAAAAGGGTATATAAAGATAAATAATCTTGGATGAACATGATAAAGGAAGAAATCCCTTATTAAAATTTGGTATGGTAACGAGTTTACATAGGTTTCATAATAGGGATAAATGAAAGTGAAAAGGGATTTCATAATATATAGATTAATTGCGAACTAAGGATGACATATAATAACATATCCCAACATTGGAATAAAATAAATTAAAATACATAACATGTAAAGAATGATTGATAAAAGAGGAGGATAGAAGATCCCTTATGTGATTTTACTATAGTAATGGGTGTGGTTAAAGGATCATAGGGGGGCTTGATGAGAGTGAAAGGAATATGTAATCATCAATAAATATAATCGTAAATATGAGGGCCATATAATATCTTAAACCAACATATAAATATGGATATTATGAATCATAATGTAAAAGAATTGTTTTAAGGGATTTGAGAAGAGTTAAATCCCATATGAAATTTTGGAATAGTAACGGCTTAGGTAAGGGTAAAAATGAGATAGGATAAACAATAACTCATTAAAATAACATCAAATGGAACATAATAGAATGATTATAAAATAATAAAATTATAACCATTCAAATTTACAAGAAATACTTTCAAATAAGATGCTTGAATTTGAAAGGAGGAGAAGAATGTGAGGATCCCTTACATGGAAGTGTGATCCCAAAAGCTTAATCGAGTATTCATGGGAGCTTGGGGAACCTTTATTGGACTATAGGGAGTATGGGGAAGAGTTAGGTCGATATCTGAATGGTTTGAGTGAAGAGTAATGAAAGGGTTTATATAGGAAATTAGAGGCAATTCTTTATTATTTAGGTTTTGTACACTAGACATTAAACTAATCTAACTCACAAACCTTACCATGGTTTTTTACCATGGTTTCTCAAAAATGGGATTGGTATAAAAAATTATATTTACAAGGTCCAAATATATTAAAATATTAGTCTTCCTTATGTGGAGGAGAGTCGCACTCTCAAATAAATCATTTTAAAATGTTAAAATATTTTATATGTTCTGAAGGGTCGACTAAGGCATTATAAAATTAATAAAACAAATATAAAATCACAATATTTTAAAGTTAAAACATATATTGGTAGAATAACCATTTTATAATAATTTATTACATCACTATTGGGTCATTATGATGTCATAAAACATATTATATATTTATTTGGTATTTAATTTTTATCCAAAAATATGAATGTCCAAGAAAAAATTCATTTTTGGATAATTTCAACGTCTTAATTTCAAAAATAATACATATTTTATATAAATAAATTTCAAAATATTTTAATTTTTCCTTTTAAAATAAAAATTGACATCTAATGAAAATTGATGGGTTTTGGAAAAAAAAAGTTTACAAACCATAATAAATGTTTGTTTTGATTTCATAAAAATTATATGATAATTTATATTTAATAAAAATTATATACTAATAATATTTTATTAAAATAATATTTATTTCGTAAATTAATTAATTCTTCAAAATAAATTCATTAATTAAAAATAGAATTTCTATATTATCTTATGAAAATATAATTCTTGTCAAACTAAATATTTAATCATTTATAAAGTAAAAACAACAAATATAATCATCATTTATAATTAATATTAGTGTTCTTATTGTAATAATATAATAAAGTTATTATTAAAAACTGAGTTCAATATAATAAGTTATATATTTCTAAAAAGTACCATTTTACCCAAAATAACAAATTATCTGATTCATTATATTTTTTAGAAAAATTATTCTCATAAAGGAATTTATGGAATAAGAATTTTATTTATAAACGGGATTACACAAAAAGTAACTAATACCTTGTTACATAGACCATTATAATGCCCTCAAAAGACCAAAGGGTATGGTGTGATATGGTGACAGTCTCTTAGAGTGGATTAGATAACATCGCTTATGTGGTAATATCAATTAACTTTTACTTCTCCCATAGGCAATTCCATTCAAGATTAATGTGTTCAAGATCATCTTGATCTTGGTCAATAGTGAAGCCCATTGACGCTACCACCTTTCTGAGATTTGAAAAATGAGCTGCGTACGACCTGAGTCATCTAAATGAGGCAATTACCTCCATTGTCTGTGTCGAAAGGATTTGTTAAAACCTTATATTTGTACTAGTCATGTTATAACTATTCAACGGATATATTATCAATGGTAATGATACTTAATAGTTATCTGCATCCAATTGGACAAAAAATTTCATCTGTATTCTATATCTATAATACATTTGATTAAATAAAAGAAAGGGAATTTTATTCACGAATGTTTTGGTTGTTACAACCATACCCCCTTAAAAAATTTCACCATTAAATTTTTTTTTGACAACTCTAAAATAGATTTGGGTAACTTTTCCTCATCACTTGATCTGGTTCCCACATTACTTCTTCAAAATTTTTATTTCTCCACAACACTTTGATAAGGGGAATTGTTTTATTTCATATAACTTTTTCTCTTTGATCTAATATCTTCACTGACTTCTCTTAATGGGAGAGGTCATTATATAATGGTACCACCTGTGGACTGAGTACATGAGATGCATCAAGTATGTACTTCATCAAATGTGATACATGGAATACATCATGTACTTGAGATAGGTTCGGTGGGAGTTCTTGTTGATAGGCCACTCCTCTAATGCAATTAATGATCTCAAAAGGGTAGCATACCTTGGACTAAGATTTACCTTTTTCCAAAACCTCATAACTATAATCCAATATGATATGAGGAGGAATACCATGTTTCCTACATAAAACTCTCAGTCTCATCAATGATTACCAGCGCATATATTTTGTCGACTCTGAGAAACATTAATGTGCTGCTGGATAGTCTTAACCTTATCCACCATTTATTCGACCATTTCTAGAACTATAAGTTTTCTCCCCCCAACTTCATCCCAGCACATTTGTGTTATGAACCTCTTCCCATAAAGGGCTTTATAAGGATCCATTTGAATGATTGAGTGGAAATTATTATTGTAAGAGAAATTAGCCATAGGAAGATGTTGATCCCTTCTGCGGTTGAAGCCCAGTGAGAATTCTCTCAACATGTCCTCAAATTTTTGGATAGCCTGATTATATTGGAAATCAGTTTGGGGATGATAATTTGTAATAAAGTTCAGCTCAGTATTCAGAGTTTGTTGGAGTATCTTTCAGAATTTATAGGCTAATCTTGGATCTTGATCGGATAAAATTGATAGTTGTACTCCGTACAACCTAACAACTTATCTGATGTATATATGTTCCATTTGATCTAATGATCAATACTCTCCAATTATAATGAAGTGTTCAATCTTTGTAAGATGATCCACAAAACCCAAATATCATTTTTTCCGTTGGATTTCTTCGGATTTCCGATGAAAAATTCAATGGTGATGTTCTCCCATTTCGTTGTTGGTATGGGTAATTGTTACATCATCCCCTTAGAATTAATCCTCTAAACATTCCCTTGCTAACATACAAGGAACTTTTATATATACTTAGTGATATCCTTCTTCATGTTATCTCTCCAATAATGGTCTCAGATATCTCGATGCACCTTTTTATTTCCCAGTTGAATGGATAAATTCAAACTTTGTGAATCATTAAAAAGTTTTTTATTTAAATATATATTTGATGGAACACATAGTCCTGGAAAAAATCTCACAATTATGTCTTCATTATCATTGAACTCTGAGGATTTCCATTTTATGATAGTTTCTGCTTTATCCTGAATTCCCTGATCATACTTTTGAGCATCCATTAACCTTTCCAAAAGAGATGGTTGTGCAATAATTTCTGAATGGATTGATGATTTTCCCTTATTTATGATTCCCATGTCCATCTTCATCAAATATAGGAAGATTATATCCTTTTCCATTCTCAGAATTGATAGAATTGTTGGGTCCTTTCTACTTAGAGCATCTTCCACATTGTTTGCTTTCTCAAGGTGGTAATGGATTGAGCATTAATAGACTTTGATCAGATTTAACCATCTTTGTTGGAACATGTTCAGATCTTTCTGTGTAAATGTATACTTGAGGATTTTGTGATCTATATATATTTCGCACTTCTCCCCAAGGAGATAATGCAGCCTGATATTTAATGCAAAGATCACTGCCACCAACTCTAGATCATGAATGGGATAGTTTTTATCATGAATTTCCAACTTCCTTGAGGCATAGGCAATGACTGTGTTTTTTTTTTGCGTCAAATTCAATCAAAGGGAGACATATAAAATTTTTAAGAAGAACATTCCCACAAACGTCAACATATGACACAACACTAATATAAGTTTTTCCCTAGTGATTTAATATCATTTCGGTGGGGGACACGATGTTCATTGAAAACATAAAAGATACACTAATAGGAAACAAATTCAAATAAATTATGAAATACACTACTTTAAAGTAGTGGTTACATGTGATTTATTCATCATTATCCATCTTAGAATAGGACTTAATGTGCTCCCTTGATCATGGAGATTGTTTATGGTCATCGTGATTATCATCCATTACAATAGAGCATGGTCTTGGGTAATGCCCGACTTCTTCTCATTTATAGCATAGAAGTGTATAGGATGCATTATATGGAACTTTGTTTCAATCCATCACATTATCCATTATTTCATGGAAATTGGATAATTTTTTCCCTTCCTTTGTACACTTAAAACATCTCCTAGTCCCTTTGTGACATTTCCCTTGGTGCCTCTTTCCACACCTGTTAAACGAAGGAAATTGGGTCTTCTTCGCCTTATCAACTTTAGAAGATGGACTTTCATGAGATGTTATCTTCCTGTACCTTTATTTCCTTGGGTATTCAACAAAGTGCCAATTGTTAATCGTGATTTTTTATAGATTTTTTTCATAATCCACATATGTCTTATTGAGCACCCGTTTGATTGGTAATATCATTGGGATATTCATCATGTTTCCCTTAACATTGGTTGTTAGCTATATTCCTCATATTATGAGTCATTGGCTAGAATAAAAGGAAAATTGGGGATGAGTACCTTAAAAATTGTAACATATAAAGGGGAATTTAGTAAAATTAAAGGGATAACATATAAATTACATTTACCTCCATAACTTATAAATTTGTAGTCTTCAATCTATGTTATCTATGATCTATCTCCTAACATATATTCTTATGGGGTTTTTTCTCCCTTCATAACAGTTCATACTAAGCTTGTGAATTTATAGAGGCATATCCCTCGGGAGTGTTGAACCAAGAGTGTAGCAAGGCCCATTTTCACGCATCATTTCCTATTTGACTATAGCTAAAAGTGGTGTTTTGGGTTTTATGACTAGATACATCTATTGTAGAGCTACCTCTACTTGTTTGTATCCATACAGTGCTTTATTTTCTTGACAAACCACTTACTCTATACTCAACAAAATTTAGGTATGATTTTATTATACATAGTCTTATCCTAAAGGATTTCCCTAGGGTTTTCTAATCCTAATAAAAAAAACTAAACCTATCCTATGATACCAAATATAACAACCCTACTCTTTATTACACACTTAAACATGATTTGTTACATAAACATGCACTTAAGACAACTCTAAGGATCAAAAGGTCTAATGTCTTGGGAAATTAGGAACATTACATGACAACTTATGACATAAAATACATCATCAAAATTGGAAAATTCTTTTACATGACCACAAAATTCCTTCGTACTTAGCATTGCCTGGGATAACCTGAGGACATACAAAAGAAATGGGTGATCTATAAAGCCCAGTAAGGGAGTAAAAAAGGCACGACATGAAGAATAATATACATGTTAGGAAATAGTTATATAAATGGGGAAAAAGATAAACATGAACATAAAGGAATGATATGGAAATATTATCATAACAGGGAAATGTGGAAAAACATACACCATGATATTAGCATGATCCAAGGCTCATTGCACATGGATTAGCATGAGTACACCCTCATTGAAATATAAATAGCATGAGTAAACCCTCATTGCACAATAATAAGGACGAGTAAACCACCATTGAGCTTGAATTATCATGAGTAAACCCTTATTGAACATGGATTATCATGATAATAAACATTACCCAATGCATTGGAGCACTATCAGGGCAAGCCCTATATAAAAATTTCATTTCATGCCTAAGTGTACCACATGGATCATATAACATGGAATCATTCAACATCATCATTTATTCTATGATAAAGGAATGTGTAATAAATACATGAAATTACCCTTCAATATGTATATGTGAATAAAGGTGAATAACATTGATAGATAAATATGTATGGTATTCACCACACAATGATTTTGGCTTAGAAAATTGCGATGCAATATTGGTTGCATGACGGTGTGACATTAAAATTCATAAAAATGTTTGATGAGAGTGAAATGGGTATGTCATCATATGTACATGAAATGGAAAGTAAGGGGTTATATAGATATATGTACCAACACATGGAATTAAGAAATAAAAGACATAAAATATTAATGAAACTTGTAGAAAGAATAGATATGGCATAACTCTTACAAAATTTTGGAATCATCGTAGGTGTATATGGGAGGGATTAATGATAGATAAAGAGGTCTCTCATCATTCAATTATAAGGAGGTAAGTTTGGTGGATGTGGAAAATCATACCCCAATATTTGTAATTAAAAATAAATCGGTATATCAATATAAAGAAACTTGGAAAAAATGAGAAAGGAAGAAATCCCTTATGAAAATTCGGCACGGTAATAAGTATACATAAGGGTTCATAAGAGGGATAACTTAGAGTAAAAGGGGCGCTAATAATTTATACATCAAATGGAAGGTAAATATGATATATAATAACATATCCCAACATAGGAATAAAATAAATTCAAGGACATAACATGAAAGTAATTCTTGATAAAAGAGGATAGTGGAAGATCCCTTATGGAATTTCGGAATAATAACGGGTGTGCATAATGAATAATAGGGGGGATTGATGAGATTGAAAGGAAGATCTCATCATCTATACTAAAAATGTAATATATGGGGGGGTTTTGAACATCATAACCCAACATATAAATATGGAACATAAGAATCATAATGTAACAGTAGTTTTAATGAAAATGAGAAGAGTGAAATACCTTACGAAATCTTATCATAGTAACGACTTAGGAGGGGGTAAAAATGAGGGAGGATAAATAATCCTTCATTAAAATAACATCAAATAGACAGTAATATAATTATTATAAAATAATATCATTATGAACCTTTTAAATTAAAAGAACTACTTTCAAATAAGATGCTTGAATTTGAAAGGAGGAGAGGAAAGTGGGGATCCCTTAGTTGGAAGTGTGATAAAAAATACTTGAGAGAGGATTCTTCGGAACATTGGGATTCTTTTCAGGACACTAGAGAGTATGGGGTAGAGGTTGGTCATGCTTTGAATGGATTGAGTGAAGTGGAATGGGAGGTTGGGTGGGTTAATATTGGAAATGAGAGGGAATTATTTATTATTTAGGTTTTGTACACTACACATTAAACTAATCAAAATAAGAAACCACCCCATGGTTTTTCCTAGGGTTTCTGCAAAATGGGAGAGGTATAAAATATGTTATAAGACAAGGGTCGAACAAATTATAATCTTAGGCTTTCTTATGTGGAGGGGAGTCACACTATCAAAGAAATCATTTTAAAATGTTAAAATATTTCATATGACTTGAAGGGTCCACTAAGGAATTATAAAATTAATCAAACAAATATAAAATCACAATATTTTAAAGGTAAAACATATATTGGATGAATATCACTCTTATATTATTTTATTACATCACTATTTAGTGATTATGATTTCATAAAACAACATTTTATATTTATTCTGTATTTAATTTTTACCCAAAAATTCAATTGTCGCAGAAAAAAATTAACTATTCGATAATTTTGTCATCCTGTTTCAAAATATAATATTTATTTTATCTAAATTAATTTTTTAAATATTTTAATTTTCACATTTAAAATAAAACCCCCCATTTATTGAAAATTGATGGGTTTTGAGGAAAATATTTTCCAAACATTAATAAAATTTACATTGGATTTCACAAAAATTATATTATAATTTATATTTAATAAATATTATATAATAATAATATTTTATTTAAATATTTTTTATTTGAAAAATTAATTAATTCATCAAAATGAATTATTTAGTCAAAAATAAAATTTTCAGTTTTATCATATGAAAATATAATTCTTATCAAACTGAACACTTAATAAATTATATATTAAAAACAATAAATATAATCATAATTTATAATAAAAAGGAGTGTTATTATAACAATATTATATTAAAATTATTAATAAAAACATAGTTTAATATAATAATTTATATATTTCTAAAAGTACCATTTTACCCGAAAAGTGAATTTATCCAGTTCATTATATTTTTATTAAATACTATTCTCATAATGGAATTGATGGAATAAAAATTTTATTTATAAAATGGATTACACAAAAAGTAACTAATATCATGTTATATAACCCCTTATAACACCAACATAATACCTAAAGATAAGGTGTGCGATTGTGATAGATTCTTGGGGTGGCTCAGATATCATCGCCCATGTGGTAATCTCTATTAACTTCCACTTCTCCCATAGGTGATTCCATTAAAGATTATCATGTTAAATCTCAGCTTGGTATTTTTCAAGAGTGAAGCCTAGTAATTCTAACTCCTTTATGAGCTCTGAAAAATGAGATTCGTATGACCCGAGTCTAATGGATGAGGACATCACCTCCTTTTTCTATGTCCAAAGGATTTGTTAAAACATTATATTTGTACTAGTCATGTGATCATTATTTAATGGATATATTAACAATGGTAATGATACTTAACGATAATTTAAATCCAATTGGATAAAAAAATTCATGTGTTTTCTATATCCATAATACATATTATTAAATAAAAGAAATGTAATTTTATTCATGAATTGTTTGGTTGTTACATCCTTGATCTCAACATAGAGTCTCTTCCTAGGTGATTTTGGGTGACTTGTTTCTATATGGATTTCTTTGTTCAATGTTTTGTCACAATTTTTTCTTTATTTCATTTCTCTAGGAATGTAACCCTTTTGTTTTTTCATTTGCTTTTGTTACCATTGTTGTTTTGGATATGTTTTTGTTCATATTTTTTATCAGATAGTGTTTTTTATTGATCTTTTCCAGTTTACTGGTGTGCCCTGTATTTCGAAGGTAATTCTTTGGGATCTCAGTTGTATTTTTCAATGGTGGAAGGGTTTCTACTATGTTGAGGTATGTGTTTCTATTAAATGGTTTAATTATATTAATTTCAAAATGTTCCTAATAAATACATTGGGTTTTTCATTGATTATACGAGATATATGGTTTCAATGATTTTCTTGTAAGGGAATGTATTTTAAAAAATGTGGTTTTTGTTGAAAATTTATTTCCTTGATTGGAAATAATTTTTAAAACTCTGAAGTAAAATGGATTTTATTTTCAAATGTTTAAAATAAATTGTGATCATGGATTGAAAATGAATTTTGAAATCATTAAAATATAAATCATGATGGCATCCTTGAATAGATATGAGTAGCCTTAGTCTATTTATGGAACCACTTTGAGGTAAACGTTGGTGATATTGACTGGAATGAATCGATATTAGTTTGTTCCAATGTTATTAGTTTTCATGATTTTTAGATTCTAGTACATAGTTCCCTATAGTCTTGAGAACAAACATGTGCTTCTTTTTCATTTATGTTTATTTATAATATGTTTTTTAATCACAGATTGTTTCCAACATGTTTTTGTTTGATGTTGTATCACATACCTTTACATGATATGTTTTTTAATGGATATGGTTTTCCGTATTTACTTCCTCATGCTGGATATGATTTCCTATATAGTATCACTACTACTTTTCATATTTTTAGTTTTGAGAATATGAAAGGATATTATAAAAAAAAGAGAATATGATTTATAATTGGATTTAAATTATAAAAAATTATTTGTAAAATTGATTTTTTAAAAAAATATTGGATTTTTCCATTCATGATATTTGAAATTATATAGAAAATGTAGTGGTGTAGTACTGGGATTTTTCTCACACCCTACTTTTTAATTTAGTCATCTATATATATCTTATTAAATGATTCAGTTAAATATAAGAGAAAATTTTATTATGAGTGATTTTATTATTGATATATATTTCTTTTCATATTAGTCTTGTGGTGACTATTTATCACATGAATTGTTGACATACTTTCATGTTTTTAATTTTTGGAATGGATTGTATGTATTGGTGGTATCTCATCTAATTTTTCTTTGTACTCTGTTTGCATGTATTTTTATTCATATATTCACAACTAATTTCTATTATCCTATTTTAACAATATTACATGATGGGCAAGTTCATATTTCATGTATTGTTGACACGAGTTGGTTCTTTATAATAATCATGGTCTGTATCCATTGATAAAATAAGTATGTTCACCAAAGTCCATGAAAATTATCTATGCTATATTAAATTTAAATTATATTTATAACATATTAGAAATATCAAGAGATATATTGATTTAATAGAGATAAGACATTAGAAAGAAAAGTTTATATGATTTCAAGTGGTATTATATAAGGACTAAAAACATTGTACTATATCCAATAATCAAGATGGTTTATTTAAGAATCATAAAGGGATATTTTTTATACTAATACTCATTTATGGATATTGAGAAATATATTTAGATACCAAATATAGAGTTATTTGGGAATTTCAATTGTTTTTTAAGAGGATTACCTATTAAAAAGAACAAAATACATGTAGTGGAGAACATATTGTTCAACTAGAAGGGGATAAATGAAACTATTATGTACGTAATTTTGGAAAGTGTTTAATAGAAGGAGAGTATTAGTATGGAATATTTTAAAAATTATTTCATGTTTGATAATTATAATAATTATGTTCAATGGGATATAACATTCAAATAATCGATACTAGATAATTTTCACTAGAAGAAATTGAGTGTGGTCTAGAAATTTTCCATACATTGAAAATAATAATGAACATGAAATAAATATTTAATGATTATATGTACTGAATTAAACCATTAAAGAACCCATAGAATGATTATATATATGATTAATATAAAGTTAAAATTATAAAAAATCCACAGATTTGTAGTTTTTTCTTCCTGAGGTATGTTTTTAATTTTTCCCTCTTATCTTTACATTAAAATAAATTTTGAGATTTAGGGAATGAATAATTATTTTTTATGTTAATTTGGAAAAAAAAATTTAATGGGGGTGAAACATATTAATGTATGATAGAATTTTTTTAATCAGTTTTTTTATATGGATACAAGAAATATTTTTGAATAAAGACCTGATAAACATCACCTAAAATAATTTTTTTAATATTTTTATCACTTGGTTAGTTTCAATATATGTTTAATACATCTTAGAAAATAAGTTAATTTTTTCTCTACTGAGCACTGCTCATATAGTCAATGAGTTATTTGATTTTAGGGTAATTAATTTATGAAATATTACATCTACATTCTTTAATTAAAACAAATAGAATAGAAGATAAGGTTGGAAAATAATTTTTTTAATATTAGTTCATCCTTTCCCCATTATGTCAATACTGAGGACTCTAAGTCAGAACATTAAGGGTGAGTGTAAAGAAAATCTCCATCATGGGAAAGTATTTTAATTTATTTTAAATAAGGCAGAGAGAAATCTATTTTACATTAAAGAGAATTTAGTATTGACAAAAAATCCAAAGGGGGAGATTGAAGATCCCATTATATGATTAAAATTTAATTATTGACTGTGTTTTTAATGGATTATTAAAATTCTAACAGTATGTCATTCAAATTTACATTGAATTTTCCTACTGAGTTTACTATGGATGTTCCAATGAATTTTATTATGGATTTCATATGTCTGATTAATAATCCTAATGGTTACAATAATAAATATTTGAAATTTTCTCATGGTTCAGATGATTTTTTCAATATTTTTGTAGATAGATAAAAGTATTTACAATTTCTATGATATGAAGTCATGGATTTATGGTTAGATGAATTTAGTTCTATGAATTTATGATTAGATGAATAATGACCAGATAAAGAATTAATATTTCCTGTGGAAGGGGAGTTATTAAATTCATTATACTGAGAAACATTATTATTTATATAGGTTGATATAGGAAACCATGATGATCAATCAAATATGATCAAATATTGAAAATTAAAATGTTTTACAGGAAAAAAAATATCAAAAGATTTATCAGATGGAAAAAATATGAAGTTATACTTTATAAATAAAAATGAAAATTTATATCAAATTTATAAGAACAAAAAGTTATACCCCAAAGAAAAAATTGAAAATTTCTACAATATAGTGAAATTTTAGTTGCATTTTCTATTTATAAGATAGTGTAACTAATATGGTTTGTACGGTAACAATATAGAGAAATGTGAACATAATGGATGTTGAATGTTCTACAAAACATTACATGGTTGTAATTATAATATTTATCTATACAAATTTAATGTTACAATTTAGTTCAATAAATTTTTAGAGGTATAGATTTGATTTAGAAAATGATTGATTAAATATATTTAAATATATAATTAAATATTTATGAAATAATATTGAGTGTTTGAACACCATATGGTTGTTTATGGATCATTACAGAAAAATTGAAATATCAATCATTGTGATGATGCTGAAATGTACATTCAAAAACTCATCTTTTATGAAGGATTTTGTTATTCAAGATGATAATTTGGGAATATTTAATAAGTATGTTGATTTGGTTAAATGTGGAAAATATGATTAATAACGATGACTATCATTTCTTTTAGAATCTTTGAGGGAGGTCAAATGAAATTTTGGTTGATTAGGAAATTCAAATTTAGATCCCATTTTTATTCCATTCTTTTTGGATAATGTGGTTTCTATAAAAAGTATCTAACTCATTTTGGATAATTTATGAATTTGAGTGGATTTCATTTGATAAAAATATAATATGTTGCTAATGAGATAATTTATGGAATTTTTTCAGATGATGTGTTAGGAAACAAAGAACGTTAGCATCTGTAGAATGTAGATAATTCAAACAGATTACAAATAAAAAAATAAAAAAATAATGAGAAACAATGTTTTAGATGTTGAGGTTTCATGAATAAAAATTTACAAAGGAAAGATTGTTTAATTTTCATGTATTTTTTGAGGATGATCACATCAAGTCAATGTTTTATTTATAAGGAGGTTTATAAGAATAATTAATGAACTGGTGGTTCCAATATAATAAAATCATTTCCAACATAGAGGTTGATTATTATAAAAATGTGGTATAATGATCAATAACATTCATTATATTGTGAATAATTACAATTAATGTTGAATCCATCCATCACCACTTGTAATATTTGATGAACATTATTGTCTAATGCCACTGTCATAGGTTATTTAAGACGAATCATGGTTTTGGTTCCCATATTGGAATCATTTGCGGTAACAAAAAATATGTGTTTTTTAAATTTCATTATATTTATTACATAATGGAAAAATTGTGAGGGTGAATAATACATTATCTATTCATAATAACCAATTTAAAGGGTTATATTAACTTAAATTTGGTAAAATATAAATATTAATATATTTGGTAAAGAAAAGGTTAGTCCTGATTTATCCCCCCTCTTCTATTTAGTGCATGGTTCGCTGGACACTAGAAATAGAAATGTTCATCATAATCTATAAAATTAATAAACTAACTACATAATTTATTAAGGTAATAATATAATATAAATTATGATACAACTATTGTCCCATAAATTACTGTAACAATATTCGTTGAATAATAAATCCTTATCCAAGGCTATGAAATTAATGCTAATTATACAAGTGAACATTGTGAACATTATGAAAAAACCAAATTATTTTATCCAATATATAAACAATAAGTATAAAAAATTATAAATCAATATCCAAGCTCATTTTTAAACTATCATATAATAAAAATATAACACATTCTAACCATAATTACATGAAAAACATGGGTATCGATTCATTCAATCACATATCATGAAATATATGACGTTCAACATTCCATTCCTCATTTAAGAGAACTACATTAGTTCTATAAACCCATATTCCAAAAAATATTCAAAAGAAACAAACTATAGTAATGGTTAGGTTTCAAAAAATACAAACCCAAAAAAACAAAACCTAGAAATGATTCGTAATAATGGAATAAAAAGAGTAGTAAATTAGTTATTAGTCAAAATTTATTGGATATAACTAGTGTCATATGTTTATTAAATACTAAGTATCAATGTTATTTAGATCTAATTTGGTTCTAATTTATAAAAAACCAACTAAAATATACTTACTACACAATTTTGGTCCAATTTATTAATTTTTTAAATGAAAAAATTAAAAACAAATAAATGATATGTGTCAAATAAAAATAAATCCCTTATGTAAAGGTTATTAATAAATATGAAAAGGTCAACGGAGATATATTTAAATGTCAATGTTAATAGAAAGTGTATTATTTGAAATATTTTTTTATAAAACATTCCACACATAAATACCCCTTATTGAATTCATGGTACATTATACATTTCAGAGAGAGTTTATTATTTTTCATTTTTGGGTTCCACACTATAAAACCACTTTCCACCTTGAATCCCACAATCCGTATCACCACCATAGAATCCTATTAACTATAGGATACATGTGGATTCATGAATCATATATTATTTTTATTTAAGTATAAATAATTGATTTCATATCTAGGACTTTCGAGTATCTCAAAATGATTCACGTTAGATTTTTTGTAAAAAACCAATCTATTTTATGAATGTGACAAACTAATATATTAAAATAATTTTTTAATTAGTTGAAGTATATTGATTAATTTTGTTTAATAATTAATACCCTATAAATAATTATAGTATGTAACCATTTTATTAAGGTATCAAGGTTTTAAAAAATACCCTAGAATAGTTCACCCAACACCCTTGTGAAGAGATATTCAAAAACAAGACTAAATATAGGAAATGGGTTTGTATGTTGAACTAGTTTAACAAATATTTTTATTATAATCAGTTGATGAAATTTATTTCATTGAATGTTTCATAGAAAAAACATCAAAACATTCTCCATTTTTCTAATAAATGATATTTCAACACTATTTATACATTTCTATTAAAATATAGAGATTTTTAATTTTTAATTTTGGAAGATGAATGTAATCGATATTACATGAATATCTTGAGAATAAATATGGGGATCAAGACCAGAAAAAAATATTAGTAGTGATAATTACCAATCCAAAAAATCACATGGAGTCCCCTATATATATGTGAACAATAATTCAATCAATAAGGCCCCATCCTTAAACGTTACATAATATTTAGTTAAGTCAATAATTCACATTGATGATTTTTTCAGGATTAGATTTATAGAGACATAGGACACAACTATTACATAAAAAATAAAATATTAAAAGTAGACACTTATAATTACTATCCATTTTTTAACAAGATAAAAATCTTTAAAACATGGTTTCTTTTTTTTCTTGAAAGAAATATTCTTAACATTCATCTTGACTTCTTCTTTTCTCTTACCCATTGTAACATCCCATGTATTTATAGAATAACATTATTTCATATCTATTAATTTTTATGAATAATATATTAATTTTATTTTAAATTGGTTTCTTTGTCCAATATTTTACTCTACATGAAACTACAGGTTTCTCGGAAATCTTACGTTGCACACAACATTGAGTTATACTGAAAAATAATACAATAATAATATTATTATTTAAAAATGGTAGTTAATGCCTAATCATTGTATCAGTGGAAATTAACAGAAAAAACTAGAATATGGTGACACATTTTTTTAAATGTTTTTACATTTATCTAATAAATTTTAGAGTCTTAAAATGAGAATGAATCCAATTTTAAGCATAAAATACTGTAATATTTTTAAAAGATCTTTTTATCACGTCTTGATGGTAAACCCTTTTAAAAATCTAGTTTTGTTTCAAATGTATATATTCTATTTGACAAAATAATTTTATTATTTAGAATTAGGACAAATAAATTTACTTTGGTTGAAATATTTTTATTTATCTGATAAAATCCATATTTTAATGAATAGTGAAAAATACTGCATTTTAATTGAAAACTGCATTTTCATATAAATTATTTATATATTACGATTGTCCTTTTATTTGTTTTTAATATAAAATTATTTTAATATTTTATTATTTAATATATTAATTGTAATTTTAAGTAATATGACATTTAAATTGGATATAAACACATGTATTATTTTGATAGTTTTTATTTCTTAAAAACCCGCTTTCTGGTTTTGAAAATGAAAATTAAATTTAAAATAACTACTAAATTTTTTTTTTTTAATTTGGATATATGGATTCCATATTTTGAATTAATAGGTCTAAAGTTTTTAAATATATTCCACTTTTTTTGACTATGTGAATAGTATCATGAGTAATTATTTTATTTACAACGGTTAAAGTGTAAATTTGGAAAATACAGGTAAAAATAATATTATAATAACGTAAAAATACCCTAAAAAATTTATTAATATTATTTTATGTGTCATGGGAGACCAAAAAAATCCTTAACCTGGTCTTTTTTCATTTGGAATCCAATTTGGTGTTAAAATGACATGTCATAATAATCAAATTAAAGTAAAGAGAAATATAACAAAAACATGTATCCTTTTACAAAAACAATTTGAGGGTGGGGTTAAATAATTTATATATTTGACTATAAATAGTAATTAAAAATATAAAAATATTTCCTACATCATAGTTTTTTATTTATAATTTTTAGACATTTAATAAAATTATTTATTTAAGACACCATAATGATGAATTGATTACCTTATTAATGAAATATTGAAATAAATTATATTTTACAAATTAAAATAAATTTAATTTGAACATTTTGATCCCATGCATGAATTTTTTGGATGAAATTAAAATGTTAGGGATTATTTAATTCCTTTGTTTCTAAGGAATCAAGTTGTTATAAATTTAACAAAAATCAATTAATAAATAGTTTCCAAAAATACATAAAGGAGTATTAAAAAAAATACTATTTTCTTAATTGATATAATAGTCAGAAAATTATAATATTCTGCTGATAGACTTATATATTATTTAAAATTTAATTAATTGTCCACTTGTGGTTATATTACAATTTTATAGTAACTATAGTAACCATATAATGTTAAAATACAAGAAGACATGGTAAGTGTTAATGTTTTTAATTAAGGTTTAAAGCTAAATGATAAGGTTTATTTTGTGACCTAAAATTCTCTAAAACGTATTTTTTAGAGTATTTCTACCCATACTCATATTATTGTCTAACTATGTCACTTTATATAAATTATAATTCAAAAATAATTTTATATTAAAATAATATTTCAAGACTTTCCTAAAGTGTCCCTCCTCCCTCCTAAAAACGCCACCACCTCTACCTACGTACTCAAACCTCTAAAGCCCCTCATATTATCCAAAATATACTAAAATAATCTCGCAACATACCTACCTTCCTCCGGTAAACCTTATCTTCCTTATAATGAAATTCAAGAAATCCTATTGGCTAAAAACAAAAGGAGGTACCTGATTTAGAGGCAGTGTCTTCTCTCATTCTCCTTTACCTTATTTTCCTTCTCAACTATCGATGATATTATTATTATATGATTACATAACAACAAATTATCCTAAATATACTTGGAGGTTTTCATGAGATTCATTATAACTATACTTACACACACCACCATCTAATGGATACAAACATAGTGTTGTTGTGTACAACGAACTAGTGCCTCATGAAATGATGGTTGTTCAATTTTACTCTACCACCTCTCACGATGGCCATTATTATGGAACTATATTTTTATATGATATATATGATATTTATATTGTCTTTATTCTGATGTTATTCTTTTTTACAATATACCTTTATGCTTTCTGTAATGTGTAAATGAAAGAATTGCATTTGAGGAAGTGTGGACAACCACCCCCTCAAAATGATATGACTCATTCATGCCATAAATGGAATTTATAATGGGTATAATTAATGAAATAATGTAACATAAATAATATAGATATTATATAGTAATTATAATATTCATATGTATCATTTAATTTTCATTCCAGTAACATGACAATGAAATTAAAGTAGTGTTCATGTGTAAGTATAACCTACCGTCTCCATGAACGTTGAATTTCATTTCTTATCTCCAAATATTATGGAGATAATAAAAACATATAAAATGGACATATATGACATTTAAATCATGAATAATATTTTGTAGATGATGTATTTTAAAATATATGGAAAATTTACATCAAAACAAGTTCATTTTCAACTCATGTACTGAATATCGACAAAACATCTGATATGAACTTAAATAATTATGTAATTATTATAACATGGTAATAAGTGATATAAAATTAATAATAAACATTAAAAACGTTCTCAATAAAGTTTATGTTAACTTAATTTTATTATTTAGGATCATAATGATTGTAGATGACAAGTCAGACTCAAGGCAAGGGAAATATTAACTCAATCTCCATTCATTGAGTTAAATATCCATGAAATTAGTTTAGTTTTTCCAAGAATATGTTTGAAAGACCTATAGTTTTTTTACAATGAATATCCACTTATGTTGGGTATTTTTATTTTTTCACACAAAATTATATCATTGACTTATCCTTGATCAAAGGATACGATCTTTGTAAGGGACATCGTCATAATATCCTTTTATTGAGGCATATCTTGATGTTTTACATCCTTTTATCATATAATGCATATATAAAACCCTATTTAAATGTTATATCGTGAATTTGTATATTATCATGATATTTAATGTTTTTATTTAATGTTATTCCTTATTTATTTTTATTCAAGTGATTCTCAAGAGGCAATGGACTCTTTAACTAAAACATAGTTTTAAATGTTTTAAAAATGTATTCTTGAAAAAAAATTTATTTCCTATACCTATTTTAAAAATGGGTTTTATAAATTTATTTATATGGAAATGAAAATTTTAAAATTCTATATGTTTCAAATTTGTATGGGACACTTTGATTGAAAATTATTTTTAATAAATGTTTTAAATGGTTTTTTAAATGGATTGAATATATCAATATCATCAAATTATTTCATATAATTGAAAATGAAATGTTATTAGTGAGATGTTGATATTTAGAATATTTTATGTGTTATTATTATATAATGGTACTTGTACATTTAAAGGGTGGTTACGTGATAAACCAATGATGGGTGGTTATGTGATGAACTAAATAGGGGTGGTTCTGTGATAAACCAAGGATGGGTGGTTACGTTATAACCTCCAATGCATTGGGTTTAGAAGTAAGTTGTATGGATAATCCATTTAGTGATATGTGTGTAATTTAATCACATGATTATTCAATTTAAGTAAGTTTATGTCCCAAGATACCATTATATGTTTTATGTTGCTTTCTATGGGTTAATGGTAGTATTTTGGTTACAATAACGGTAAGAAATGAGCTTATATTCTGTGCAGTATATTAACTGCTTCTTAAAGGTGAAAAGTATTAATTTATGATCAAATATTAATGTTTTTCATGTTATCCCAAGACTAATAGTTTTACATAATTTTGTATCCCTTACTGATATTTTTATTCTCATCCCATGTTTTGAAATGTTTTTCATAGGACATAAAGAAGAATAGAGTCCAGGATGGGATCAAGGAAAAGTCATGTTTTTTAATCATGAAATGATACCATGTTTGTTTTTAAAGATTTTTTTATTTCATTATAAAATGTAAAATAATTAAAAGTGTCTCCTTGTAATATTTAAGTTTCTATTTTTGATTTATAGCCTAATTCTCTAAAATTATAAACCTGAAAAGATCATCGAAATTAATTAAAGTCAATTGATGACTTATCTCAAGATTAATTAATGTTTATGTTTGGTGCATTATAGTTGGTATCATAGGTCGGTTTAGATAAATTTGAAGGTTAGGGTGTTATTTAAGCCTAAGTGACATTTTATATAACCACAAAGGATATCATATGAGAGAGAGTCATAGTTATTTTAGATAAATTGAATGATTTTGAGATTACATGAATAAGTTTATCTTAGTGTTTATCTTCCTCATATGATAGTATGTGATGATTTTATTCATATACTCACACTAATCGTATTTGGATTTAGTAAATGGCATGATTTAGTAGGCACCAAAGTAACAATGGGTGTGAAGGAAACTGTGGCGGTCTTCTAGATAATAAATTTAATGAAATGGGATATGTAATGAGATATCTTTTGGTTATTCTAAATAAACTATCTGGAGTCATGATTTGACCACTTGAACCTTGTTGATTTATCTAATGCATCATACTTGTGAGAAACGAATCCCTATGTAATTTCGGGTAATAATCATTAATGTATGTATATTCACCAACTTATGTATCATGGATTTGGAAAGAAAATCATAGGAAAATTTATCAAAGGGACGAGATTTATCTTGAATTTTGTGTATCTTTTTGGAATTAATAAAAATGTTTTCTTTTAGTCTAAAGGTCATAAAGCAACAACCTCCTTGGAAAAAGGAAGAGTTAAGCTTACCCCAAGAAAGGGACAAAAGTTCGGTCCAAGGGATCAATTGAATGTTTTAAATGTGGTGTGCATGGTGATTATGAAAATATATTTCCAATGAAGAAGTTTCTAGAATGGTATCCCCAGGATCGTACAAATATATGTTTACCAAAACCAAATTCCATTCCAATTGAAGGTGAGGAAACTGAAAATTACCTATGAATGGTATAGATTATTTCGTATCTAATGTTTTGACATTATTGAATCTAAGTACATTATGCGTTATTTATTTGTAGAAAAGTTGTATTAAAGAATAAGATGGGAAAACATAGAAAAGTTATCACGAAGAATGTTCAATGATTAAGAGGTCTATATTTTAGGAAATAAAGTGTTATGTTGGATTTATAGATGATGATATGTTTAAATGTATTAATGAGGGGAATACATTGGAAGACCTATAGTATGTTTATCCCTTAATTTTTTTAATTTAAAAATGTGGAAGAATTAACTTTTATTTTGATGGATATAGTTATAAATACCCTTAAGGGTTTATATGATCACTGAATTTGAGGCAATTATGTGTTATTACATTTTGAGATGAAAATTGAAAAGAATGAGATAAACAAGTGTTTAAACTATGTTATGGTAATTATTATGATTTTATCTCATGTTGGTAATGTTATAATAATTTTACAATTTTATAAAAAGGATAAACTGCAAGATCGGTGAAAACTTGTCGCATCCAGTAAGGCCATGGGAATTGAACACATAAATGAAGTGCAACAAGCGTGCATTGCCTAGTAGTGACATACATGAATTCCCTGGTTATTATGACTTATTATCTTTAGCTAACCGATTTTATGTATTAAGAATAATTTTCTTTTTGGAACATAGGTTTTCTCAAATGGATATCCTTAGTATAGGAAAATGATTTGGTGGTTAAGTGATAAATGTTATTTTGGAACACGCTCACTCTTTTGGGAAAACTATATGCCTAATGAAAATAGAGTAGTATGGGATTTCATTTGAGGAGTAATGGTTGAATTTTATTTTTGGAAGAATCTATGTTTTTGTTGTGGACAAATGATGATTTGTTTTATTTTTAGAAATGATTAACCTATCATGGATCAAATGTCATTAGGATAATTTTTTTTTTGTTATGAGACATTAATAACGATTGATGTTATTTGGTGAAAATGTTAAAATTTATCTTGGAAAAATATATGATAAAATACTTTTGAGTTTTTTCTTTCAATATTAGATGGATTATTTGTTGAATTTTAAGGACATTTATTTATTGAGTGGTATATTTAAAACATGTGTATTGCAGTTGAATTTTAGATATTTAAAGCAGTTCTTCTCCTTATAAGGGATAATTATTTTTTGGGGATTATCTGATTTTGTACTAACCATTTTGGTTTTGGTTAATGTCTAAAGAAGATGGAAATATATAGTTCATCTTTTGTGTATTATTTGATTCTCTATAAGTTTATTCTAGTACTTCATGTATGAAAACATCATCTTTAATACTCATCATTTGGAGAAAAGATGAGTGTATGGTAGAAATTTATTAAAGGATGAAACTCTACATGTCTAGTAAGTATATTTACTTATGTTCTTATTCTAAGTAGTAAAATAATTCCAAAAATTTATGAAAATGATCTTAATAAAAAATGTTTTCTATTTGATTTTCTAACAGTGAAATCAATGATTTTTTGACCCTTGACATGTTTGTTGTTTTCTTATTGTTAACTTTCCCCTGATCCTATTTTCTATCACCCTCCATTTGAAAAATCTGGGTTGTTTTTCTTCCATATACATGTTTTCTTACATGTAATCCTAGTATGTTTTATCTAGGGTGAACTTTTTTAATTCTCATTAATTATTTTAAAGTTGTATTTTCATTGACTCTTTTTCTGATGTGGGATTCTTAGTGATGTTACCGAGCCAAATTTCAAAATTGTGGGGATGTAATTTCAAAAAGTGGGAAGGATGTAACATCCCATGTATTTATAGAATAATTATTTTTCATATCTATTAATATTTATGAATAATATATAAATTTTACATTAAAGGGGACGCTTTTTCTAATAGCATACACGACATGCAACAAACGGTTTCTCCAAAATCTTCCGTTGCACACAACATTTAGTTATACCGAAAAATAATATAATATTATTATTATTATTTTAAATGGTATTTAATGCCTAGAATTTTTATTGGAGGGAATGAAAATAAATAACTATAATATTATTACACATGTTTATTTTTTTTTTACATTTATCCAATAAATTTTAGAGGCTTAAAATGATAATTAATCTAATTATAAGCATGAAATACTCTAATATTTTTAAAAGATCATTTTACCACCTTTGGATGGAGAACCCATTTTCAAATCTAGTTTTTATGTACATGTTTTGTTTAAAAAAATAAACTTATTATTTTTTATTGGTACATCATAAATTAATTTGGTTGAAATTTTGGTATTTTTCTAATAACATCCATATTTCGATAAATAGTGAAAAATAATACATTTTAATTCAAAAAATCCTTTTCATATAATTTATTTATATAGTTAAGTTATAATATTAATTGGTTTTAATGTGTAATGGGATTATAGTTTTATAATTTATTCCAATTTTGGTCATTGTAAGTAATTTCACATTTAAATTGGATATAAACACATGTTAATATTTTGATAATTTTTACTTCTTAAAAATTAGCTTTCTAGTTTTGACAATGAGAATAATTTTTTAATTAATTACTCAAATTTATAGATATTGAATTTGGAAAAATGGATTCCGTATTTTGAATTATAATGTCCAGATTTTTTAAATATGTACCATTTAATTTTGGAGATTATGAATATTAACATTGGTAATTATTTTTATTTACCACGGTTAAAGGGTAAATAAAGTAAATAAGGGTAAAAATAAAATTATAATAATATAAAAATAGCATAAAACACGTCCTAATATTATTAAATGAGTCATTGGAGACCAAAAAAATCCTTATTACAAACTTTTTTTTGCATTTGGGGATCCACTTGGGTTTGAAAATGACAAGTTATAATAATTAAATTAATGTAAAGAGAAATATAACACAAACCTGTATCTTTTTACTTATAAAATTTTAATGTGGAGTTATATAATTGATATCTTTGACAAAAAATAGTCATTAAAAATCTAAAAAAAATTCATACATCATGGAATTTTATTTATAATTTTTAGACATTATATAATTAATCTTATTTATGACATAATGATGATGCAGTGATTTTCGTATTAATGAAGTATTGAAGTAAATGATATTATAAACATTAAAATTAATGTAATTTGATCCTTTTGATGTCATACAAAAAAAATTTAGAATGAAATTGACATGTGAGGGATGATTTAATTCCTTTTTTTATGAAATAAAGTTTTTATGTCTTTAACAAAAACCAATTACTAAATAGTGTCCAAATTGACATAAATGAGCTTTGAAAACAAAAACTATTTTATTAAATTAGTTAATAGTAAAAAAATATGATTGATAAAAATGACATATATATTCTTATAAATGTAATTAATGATCCACTTTTGGTAATATCGTAATTTTATAGTAACTGTAGTAACTATATATTGTGAATATACAAGAGGACATGATAAGACTTAATGTTTTTAACTATGGGTTAATACTAAAAGATAAGGTTAATTTTGTGACCTAAACATGTCTAAAACATATTGGTGGAAAGGTTTTAGACCAAGAATCATCTTATACTATAAATAAATCACTTTTTATCCATTATAATTCGAATATAATTTTATAATAAAATAATATTTCAAGACATTCCTAAATTGACCCTCTCCCCTCTTATAAAACACCACCACCTATTCCCACTTACTTACACCACTCAAGCCTCTTGGATCGTCCAAATTCTACTAAATTAATCTTAAAAAATACATAACTTACTCTTATAATCATTAAATTTTCCTAAGGAAATTCAAGAAAGCCTTTTGAATCAAATCAAAAGGAGTTACATGATTTAGAGGTACCGTCTTCTCTCAAGCTCATTTCCATTATTTTTCTTCTCCACTCCCTATTCTCTTTTTATTATATTATTAGACAAAAACAATAGTATTATAAATATACTAGGATGTTTTTATGAAATTTATTCAAACTACACTTACACACACCTCCATTTAGTGAATACGAACATACTATTTCTGTGTACGGCGAACTACTGTCTCACAAAACGATGATTGTTCAATTTTATCCTACCACCTATCATGTTTAACATTATTATTGAACTGTATTTAATATTATATATATAATATTTATATTGTCTCTATGCTTATGTAATTTTTATTTCCAACATACCTTTATGCTTTCCAAAATGGGTAAATATGATAATTCCTTTTGTGGAAGTGCAGACTACCACCAACTCAAAGTAATATGACTCATTCATTCCATACATGGAACTTATAAAAGATGGAGTAAATGATATTATGTAACATATATAACATTGATATTATAATTTAATTTTAATATATCTATGTATCATTTTTTTCATTCCTTTAATATGAAAAAGAAATGAAAGTAACGTTCATGCGTACGTATGACATACCGTCTCCATGAACGGTGCATTTCATTTATTTTCTCCAAATATTATGGACATAGTAAATACATATAAAATGGATATATATTATATTTAAATCATGATTAATATTATATAGATGATTTAATTTTCAATACATTTAAAATTTACATCGAAACAAGTTTATTTTTGACTCATGTACCGAATATCATCAAAACATCACATATGAACTTAAATAATTATGTAATTTTTATAACATGGTAATAAGTGATATAAAAGGATTAATAAACTTTGAAAATATTTACATGAAAGTATAAATAATCATATTTTATTATTCAGGATCATTTCTATGGTATGTGACGAGTCAGACTCAGGGTAAGGAAAATCTTAACTCAATCTCCATTGATTGAGTTAAATATCCATGTTTTTAATTTTTCGTCCAAGAATATGTGTGAATGACTAATTATTGTTTTACATTGAATATTCACTTATATTTGGTATATTTATATTTTTCACACATAGTTATTTCATTGATTTATCCTTGATTTAATGATACTATCTTTGTAAGGGACTTGGTCTGAATATACTTGTATTGTTTCATATCTTGATGTTTTCACCTTTATTATCTTAAAAGGTGTATATAAAACCCTTTTTACATTTTATTTCATGAATGAGTTTATTATCATGATATTTTCCGTTTTATTTAATTTTTTCCTTAATTATTTTTATTCATGTGTTTCTCAAGTGGCAGGGGACTCTTTTAATATAACATTGTTTTAAATTTTTTATAGATTTATTATTTGAAAACCTTATATTTCTATTCCATGTTTTAAAAATTGGTTTTATGAATTTATATACATGGACATGAACTTCTTAAAATGATAAATGTTTCAATGTTGTATGGCACACATTGATTCAGAATTATTTTCATTAAATGGTTTTTGAAATGGTTTTTGAAATGGATTGAATATTTCAATATCTTCAAATTATTTCTTGTGATTGAAAAATAAATTTTATTAGTTAAATGTTAATATTTGAAAAATAATATGTGTTATGATTATATAATGGTACTAAGAAATTTTATGGGTTTTTACATCATAAACCAGTGACGGGTGGTTACATGATAAACCAAAGATGGGTGGTTCTGTGACAAACCAAGGAAGGGTTGTTATGTTATAACCTATAATGCATTTTGTATTTAAGTAGGTTATATGGGTATTCCATTTTGTTATATATGTGGAATTAAACCATATGGATATTCCATTTATGTATGTTTATGTACCAAGTTACCTTTATATGTTTTATGTTTCTTTCTATGGGTTTATGGTAAAACATTGTTACAAAAAGGGTAAGTAATGAGTTTATTTTTAGTGAATTACATTTACTAATTATTAACTGTGAAAAATATTAATTTATGATAAAGTATTCATGTTTTTCATTTTATCCCAAGACTAATATTTTTGTTTCCTTGTGTATCCCTTACTGATCTTTTTATTTTCATCCCCTGTTTTGAAAAAAAAATCACCTGACAAGAAGAAGAACATAGTCAAGGATGGGATCCAGAAAGAGTCATGTTGTTTAATTATGAAATGATACCATGTTTAATTTTAATTATTGTTTGTTTTATGAAAAAATGGATAATGAGTAGATGTGTCTAATTGTATTATTTAAGTTACTATGTATGAGATGTGGACTAATTCTCTAAAACATAAAGCCTGAAAATATACTTGAAGTGAATTATTGTCAATTATTGAATTATCTCAAGATTAAGTATTTTTTAAGGACAAACCATTATAGCCATCCCATTCCCTATGGAAAACATTTTAACAACATTGTATGAGAAAACAAAATTCATTAAGGGAAATAAATAAAGAATGAAACCATTAGTTAATGAGTATTTAAACTCATTAAAACATTTTCACAAAATTATACCTTTAACCAATAAAACATAATTTTTTTAACATACCTCATGAAATCCAAGTATTCCTAAAACATTTATTAGAAATCATAAATCATAATGGTAAATTTAGAATCCATATCATACTTACACTATATCTTTCAAAACTATATATGGCGTAACATTAACGGTTATGTTTTAGAATACTAATCATAGTATATTCCCAAAATCTCTTAAGATAAGATTTATCGTTTAAGTCTGTCACATTACCCAATTCATTGGAGACCTATCATGGGCTTACCCAACCTCATTTTATTATAGAACTACCTGTATTCATAAACAATTCCCAAGAACATAACATAATTATAACACATTAACATGAATTAGGAAAACAATAATATTTCCACATTGCAATCACAAGATATAATTTCAAGATATTGACATAAAAAATCCATTATCAAAACCATTTTCAATAACAAAATACCTGTAAATGGAAAAAAATTATTATCCTTTAAAAACATTAAGTGTAATAGAGGAATCCAAATATCTAATAATAGATACAACGACGGAAAGGTAGTTGGTGACACATACGTTAAAAAATAGTCCTTTTGTTATTTAGAAAAAACATTAATATTAAAATATTCCCTTTTAAAATGTTTTAATGAAATTTAAAGTCAAAAAGGGTTGACTATAAACTGTATGAAATTAAGGTGGTATATAATATCAATATATTCCTTAATGAAAAGAGATTGAGACGAAGTCCTTTACTGTGAGTCTAACTCATAACATAATATATTTATATTTTGGAATAATAAACCTAGGATAGAATATAATTTATTGAGAGCCTTTTTCAAGTTTATTATTCCTTTTATATCACTTATTACCATGTTATAAAAATTATATAATTATTTAATTTCATATCGGATGTTCAGTCAATATTTGGTACTTGAGTTGAAAATGAAAAAAGTTTGATCTCACTAGTCCATGTGGTCATAAGTACATAATATCCATAATATTATTAATTACATTATAATAATTTTTATACATAAATTATACATTTAATGAAAACAATGAATTGTGGTTATGAAAAATGAACATTGTTATAATCATGGAGATGGTATGTCGCACGTACGCATGAGTAACATTATTCATTTTCTTCATTTATCTTTATGGAAAGGATTTCGGTATTATATTATCTATCCATAATTTTCATTCGATAATTAATATCAAATAAAAATTTAAATTATACTTATACATACAATACTACTGTTATAATGAAAAAAACGGGTCATATCTATTCATGGAGGTGATAGTTCACACGTACAAATGAACTATGTTGTCATTTTTTATTTGCATGGAAGGTAAGAATGAAATTAAAATATATATATCATAGAATGATTAATATTTTATTAATATAAAATATCAACATTAATTAAATTATTATAACCATTCATGGGATACGGTTATGAAAAACAAATTAGATCGGTTCATGGAGGTGATAGTTCACATGTACGCAATAACGATTAATTCCTTTCCGATTTAAAAGAAGTGAATAAGGATTTTGGTGATGATTTTATAATAATAACATATAATTATATTTAGGATACTAGAGATATTATTTCATCATGGTTGTGGATGATTTTAAGGTCGTTTAAGAATAAATAAAATATATAAACTTAAATAAAGATAATACAATTCCTTCGAATGATCACCATTCTTAACACCTTATCACCTCTAATAAGGGTTTTGATGACTAATATAATGCCCCAAAATTTTGAATAGGGGTTCTAGGAAGGGGTTTGGGAAGATCTGGGCTGAAACAAAATGTTTTGTATGTGTTGTTAAGAGAGATTAATGGGTTTCTTTTTATAGTAGAGGGTAGGTGTACACTTGGAATTTTTAAAAGTATTAAATTATTATAAACTCTATTTTGATTAATACTTGTCCCAAACTAATTTATCCCAAATATAAGATTTTTTTTCTGTTGAATCCTCATCATCCAATTAAAAAAATATTTTTTAATCCTTATCTTTTTGTTTTAACACTTATTTTACCTTTTTTAATCTTACCGTGATATCAAGTTATTTACACTTTGTGGGTTAATGTAATTGCCATATCATGTCAGACGACCAAAAAAGGTGTAATTTTTGAAATATTACTAATTTATCTAACCATTTGTATGAATCATTTTTTTTTAATTTTATAACATTTAATAAACTATTTTATATTTTAAAATACCAATACTGTAAATTCTATCACTATTCATTAGTTGACTTTTAAAAAATATCATTACAGAAAGGAAATTTCTAACTAACTACTTTAAATCACAAAAAAATGTATATTGTTTCCCAAAAATTATTGTATGGACTAAATTATTTCAAATAATTTTTATTTTAATTTTATGACATATTTTAATTGATTCTTTCATTAATTAATAAATCACTACATTATCTTTGTGTCATAATTAAATTTAATTATATAATATAAAAAATTATAAATAAATTACCATGACATAGGTAATTTTTTTATCCTTAAAATCAGTATTTATTGTCAATGATATCCTCTGTATAACTCCATATTAAAATACATTACTTTTTAAAAAGAAAAGTGTAACAAAAAAACTATTCATTGAATATAATATTATAAATGCATTAAAGTCATCCGTGTGTCTCCATGTGATCCTAAAATTGACCCATGGATGATCATGGACAAAATAAAATCATCCAATTAAATTATGATAGGTGTTAGTGTATTTTTATATTATTATAATATTATGTTTACCTTTAATTACCCAATTTACTTTCAACCGTGGTAAAAATAATAATTACAAAAATTACTATTCAAAATGTCTAAAAATAAAAGGGAAATATTTATATAATTTGGTACTTATTATCCAAAATATGGAATCAATTTTTCAAAATTAAATACAATGATGTTTTATATAATAAATTTAAAATTTATCCCCACTGTCAAAAGATAAAACATGTTTTTTAGAATAAAAAACCATCAAAATATTGGCATGTGATTATATCTAATTACAATATGAAATTACATCTAATGACCCACATTAGAGTAATGATATAAATTTAACCTAGTTATACTTTAGATCCAATTAAAATGATAACATAACAATATAAATAAATTAGATGAAAATGTTTTTTTCATTTAAAATGCAGTATTTTTCATTATTCAATAAAATATGAATTTTGTCAAAAAAATACAAAAAAATAAACCAATGTAAATTTTTATATCCCACTTATATATAAGAATTTGTTTTTTCAAAAATTATGTATAATAGTTACACAAAAAATATTTAATAAGGCATATTTCTCAAAATCTAATAAAACTACCATTTAAAAAATATTAGATTATTTTATACTTCAAATTTGATTTATTCTCATTTTAAGCCTCAAAATTTTATTGGAAGAAAGAAAAAATATTGAATAATAATGTTTAAACATTATATAGTTAGTTCAATTCATTCTTCCTATACAACAACTATGTGATAATAACTATTTAAAATAATAATATTAATAATATATTATTTTTCAGTATAACTCAGTGTTCTGTGCAATGTAGGATTTCGGAAAACCCCATTGTTTCGTGTCGAGTACGCTATCTGACATAGAATGATTTTGAAATTAAAATTCATATATAATTTATAAATAATATATATACATAAAAATATTATTCTACAATTACTTAGGATGTTACATCCTTATCCTTTTTGTAAATTATGTCCTCATGAAATTATTTACATATCAACTAAGTTGGTGTATTTATCCCTCATAGAATTTTTATATTCTCATGTTTCCTCTTCAACCATTTAGTTTTTACACAAAACCATAACATGAAGAATCACATTATTCTGCAACACATTCCCTCTGTGGTTAAGAATATATACTATTTATTCTTCCTAAGATATATTCTCGTCCAATTGAACTACTTCCGGGCTCAAAACATGATATGGATCTATCATATACTTTATGACCATTTAAACATGAAAAATATTTTGTACATGGGATAAACATAGAGGTCAAGTCACGTGGTAGGAAACTGATCCCACTTTCTCCAGGAATTCATAGGGTCCAATGAACTATGGTCTCAACTTCCCTTTAATTCAAAAAATGCATCACACTTTTCCATGGAGAAACTATAAGAAAGACATGATCAAATACGTCAAAAAATGAACCTTCCTCTGGTTATCTGCATAACTTTTGAGCATACTCTACACTACCTTCATGTGTTTCTAAATGAAATGAACATTTTTTATTATCTCTTCTACCAATTCTGGTCCCATTATATTCCTTTCACCTACTTTATCCCAAAAAGCTAGAGTTCGACACCACTTTCAATATAACTAATCAAATGGTTCCATTTCTATACTAGAATGAAAACTATTAGTAGAATAAAACATAAGCAAAGAACGACATTGATCTTAACATCCTATGTAATCCATTGAACAATTATGTAGAATATCCTACATGGTTTTAATTGTTCATTTTTTCTACCCGTTTGATTGTGGATGAAACATTGTACAAAAAATTAATTTAGTACCCAACAGATTCTGAAGGCCTTTTTGAATCATAGAAGTGAACCTAGGATCATGATCAGATACAATAGAGAGAGTAACTACATGTAACCCTAATATATCTCTATGATACAACCGATAAAGTTGAATAAGAGATAATGTATCTATAATAGTATGAAAATGAGCAGATTTAGTCAATAATCCAACAATAACTCAGATCTCATTTTTACATTGAGAAATATGTGGTAATCCAACTATGAAATTCATGGATATATTTTTTCCATTACCACTCTAGCACTGGAAAAGGGTGAAGCATCGCCTTTGGAAAGTACCACTATGCTTCATCCTACTGACAATTACAACACTTAATAGTAAATTATGCAATATCTCTTTTCTTTCCATCCAACCAGTAATACATTTAATGGTCTCCATATATCATTGTACATCCAGGATAGACAAAAAAAAGAACTATGAGCTTCACATAAAAAATCTTTCTTAAATTTTGAATCACAAGGCACATATAATCTATTCCCTAATATCAAAACAAAATATTTATCAATGTTAAATTAAGTAAACATAAACTTATAAACCAATTCTACCTTTTTTGGAAATTTAGTGTATTACTTCGATTCTTTCTTAATTCTATCTTATAAAGATGATTTCATTGAAACCTGAAACAAAATAGATTAATTTCTTACACTAACAACATCAAAGATTATAATCATCTAATAATTAACCAAAGGATCACATTCCAAACGTAACATGGTTAATATAGCATTAATTTGATGACTCAAAGCATTATCCACCTTATTTTCATTTCATGGGTGGTAATGAATAGTTCAATCGTAATCCTTGATTAGTTCCAACCATATTGTTTCTCTCATTTTCAATTATATTTGTGTAAATATATACTTCATGCATTTTTTCTAGTATATAGTTCACATTTTACTCCATACAGATGAGGCCACTAAAGATTTAAAGAAAAAACTACATCTGCTAATTCCGAATCATGTGTATGTTAATTTAACTCATGAGGTTTCAACTGATAAGAATCATAATAAATTACATGATAATTATGAATTAGAAAAAAAATCATGTCCTTTCAATGAATAATCACTGTATATATCAAATTCACCATTTATGGAAGGAATGCTAGAACTGGGGAATTAACCAATACTCGTTTCAATTCCGGAAATCAATTATCATATTCTTTTGTCTAGATGAACATAACACCATTTTGAGTAACCTCAGTTATATGCTAGGTAACCATGAAAAAATTTCAAAAAATCTCTAGTAATAGCCTGCTAGTCCTAGAAAACTTTTAATCTCAGTAATATATGTGGGTCTTACCATTCTTCAACGACTTTTGTTTTAGCAGGATCAATAGTTATTCAATATTTTGAAACAATGTAACCAAGGAAAGAAATTGGTTGCAACAAAAATTCACTCTTGTGGAATTGCCCATACAATTTCATTTCTTTTACATTATTCAAAATAATCCTTAGATTAATTTCACAATCCTCTTTACATTTAAAATATACCAAAATATCATCAATAAATAATTATAATCATATCCAAGAACTCACAAATTATTATATTAATAAGATCAATGAATAAATAAGGTTCATTAGTTAATCAAAATGGCATAACTAAAAATTTATAATGGCCATATCTGGTACAAAATACAGTCTTTGGAATGTCTTCTCCCTTTACTATCACATGATGGTACCCCAACCACAGGTAAACCTTTGAAAAATATTTTTCTCCCTAGAGCTGATAAAAAAAACATCGATATGAGGAAATGGATACTTTTTCTTAATAATAGTGTTATTCAAGGCACTATAGTCAATGAAAAGTCTCAGTGAACCATATTTATTTTTAGAAAACAATACATAGAACCCCATGGAAAAGTACTAGGTCGAATAAAAACATTATCTAATAACTATTTTAATTGATTATTCAACTCCAAAAGTTAAATTTCATCATCTGATAAGGGAGTTTTGAAATTTTCATATCATCAAGAACAAAGTTAATAGTAAATGCAACTTCCTAATTAGGTATAATATGAGTAAACGCATTAGTAAAATATTCAAGATACTCATTTACCACTATTAAATCGTTAATCTAAAGAGTTCATTTGTTTTCTAAATTATTTTAAAGGTAACATTCATTTAAATATTTTAAAATTTTCTCATCTTCCTGATATGTTATTAATGGTAAGGGTTCATTATTGTACACAAACTGAATGTTTTTCGGAAAATAAACCTCATCAGCTCAACAATAAATCTTATCATGGTAAACAGAAATCCAATACTACCCATAAGAACATAAAACTCTAGTAAAGGAAAAATAATAAGTTTTCTAGGTAAATTCTTTCCACATATAAGGATATGAATATTCTTATAATTTAATTTTTCCTAAACATTTCATCTAGTTGTTTTTACAACAAGTTCAGGATTTATTTATTGAGGTGGAATTTCCAATTTACCCAAAAATTTCTTAAAAATGATTGATTTTGTAGACCCTGAATCCCAAAATACATTGGTATAATCTATATAATCAAAAAGTTTATCATATAACGCTTCATTTGATGGTTTATAATTAGCTGAATTAGTTTCAAAGGATTTCACCGCACATTTCTTCTTGTAGTCTGGATTCATCCCATCATTCAAATTCTTCATCAGAAACTTGTTTTCATAATAACCCATCTCATTATATTTAAATTAGTTTACTAACTTTGAATCAGATTTTGTATTGCCACTACCTTTAGTTATTTCAGTCCAGTTATGAGCCTTATGTCATATTTTACAATATCAGAATCTCTTATTAGAATTAAAAATAAATTCCCCAGTCTTATTTTTACCATAATTTTCACAGTATATAATCCTAATTTTATTATCCTCAGAAATTTCTTGGTGAATTATTACATTTCACTTTCCACCTCAACTTATTATTCTATGGGTTTTCAAAGTACACATGATCATTTCCATACACCATTTCTATATTCTTAAAAAATCAAATAAGTTTTTCATAACATTTTAACTCATAATAATCCAACTTCATGCAATACTTTGGATTTAATTGTATATAAAAAGTGATTGATTTTAATATCAAGATCTCAGATGAAATTTGGAACACACCTAGTATGTATAGTGAAAATTTCTTAATATACAGCCTTTGAATTCTCATATTTCTTCAATTATAGGAACTGTTTTCCCATCCTTAGTAAAACAACTTTTGGAAAATATTTTCCAACAAAAAATTTATTTGAATTCATCCCACTCAAGAGCATTCATCTTCTAACTATCCCTGATATTCCTAACCATCTCCCACCACTAATCAAAATCTCCTTCAAAACAATAAATAGAAATACTATCCTTTTGATTTTTAGAAAACCCCATTATAAAGAAAATATTTTCTAGTGTTTTAATCAACCCTTCTGATAGCACGGGGTCAGATAATCCTCTAAATGGTGGGAGATTTTGCCTCATGAAATTATCCACTACTGACATGTTTCTATGTGGATGATTTGGATGAACTTGTGGATGGATACCACTACCATTTATTTCTTTATTCAAATACACCATCACTACAACATACTGTACAGTTCTAATTCTGACCATCTTAGGTTTCTAATTTAGAAGGATGTTTTCCCTTGGGTGTCTTCCCATATGAATTTTCCTATTTCCATTATGGAAAATATTCTGAAAAATACATATTAGATGAAGAAACATGCTAATATTGAAATTCTATATCATTCCAATTTTACCATAAACTAATAATCATTTATGGATAATCTATTAATAATATCCTAACCCTGAAAGTTATCTAAAATTACCTATGATACCATCTTTAAGGAACCAACTTTAAACATTACATAATATTGAGTTAAGTTATGAATTCACATTGAGGATCTTTTCTAGTTTATATGTTTAGAGAATTAGGCCATAACTATTAAATATCAACTCAAATATTACAATGTAGAAACTTCAACTCACTATCCATTTTTTCACAAGATAAAACTCATTAAAACATGATTTCATCTTTTCGTGATAGTAATATTTATAACATTCATCATGACTTCTTCCTTTTTCATACTCATCGTTATAAATTGTGTAAAATACTTTAAAAACATTGGATGAAAAAAAAGCTCAGTAAGGGATATAAGTAAGGAATAAAACCATTAGTACATTAATATTTAAACTCATGAAAACATATTCAAAAAATCATATTTTCACCCATAAAACAGATGTTATTTATCATAACTCATGAAATAATAATATTCCAAAGAAACATCTTAGTAATGATAAATCATAAAGGTAACTTTTGGCATCTATATCATACTTACATTATATCTTTCACTGGTACATAGGGCTTAACCTTGGTGGATACATTTTTGGAATACCCATCACAATATATTACCTAAATGTTTTATGGTAAACCTTATCATATAACTTCATCTCATTAACCAATCATTTATAGAGATATCATGGGATCATCCTTACTGGTTTTATCATGGAACCACTCTTATTCATAAACAATTCCTAGAAAAATAACATAATCATAACACATTAACAAGCATAAAAGAAAAATAACATTTTAAAATCAGAATAACAAGATAACATTTCAAGATATTGACATAATCAATCCCTTATAAAAACCATTTTAAATACAAAAATACCAGAAAATGGAATATGGTATTTATTTTCCTTTTAAAAACATTAAGTCATATAGAGGACGTCAAATATCAAATAATGATCATGGAGGTGGAAATGTCATTGTCGCCACACATGCTAAAAACATTAGTTTCATTATTTAGTAAAATTATTCATATAAAAATATTCCATTTTAAGACCATTTAATAAAATTCAAAATTCAAAAGTGTTGATTATAAACCATAAAAAATTAATGTGGTGTATAACTTCAAGATTTTCCTCAATGAAAAGATATTGATACGAAGTCCCTTATCGTGAGTTCGAATCATTATGTAGAATATCTATATTCATAAAAAATAAAACATGATTAATTTCTACTTTCCTGATAATATTTTTCAAATATATTATTCCTTTTATATCACTTATTCCCATGTTATAAGAATTACATAATTATTTATGTTCATATTGGACGTTCAGTGGATATTCAGGACTTGAGTAGAAAATGAACATGGTTTGATGTCACTAGTGCTTGTGGTCATAAGTACATAATATCTAGAATAATTTGTACAACATTATTATCATTTTTATACATAAATTTTACATTTAAATAATACCATGAAGTGTGTTTATGAAAATGAACAGTGTTATAATCATGGAGATGGTATGTTGTGTGTACGCATGAGTAACATTTTCTATTTTTCATTGATCGTTGAAGAAAAGAGTTAAGTATTATATTGTCATTAAAGAATGATAATAAAATAATTAATATCTTATTAATAATTTAAATATAATTATATATATCATTCTTGTGATATAATAATTAAAAACGAGTCACATCGCTTCGTCGAGGTGATAGTTCACACGTATGCACGAATGTCGTTATCATTTTTATGTGCATATAAGGTAAGAATATAATTGACATGTTATTATAATATAATGATTAATATTTCAAAAATATCTAATATGAACATTATTTCAATTTTTATAACCAGTTATGAGAGACAGTTATCAAAAACAAATTAGATCGGTCTGCGGAGGTGATTGTTCACACATACGCACGAATGATTAATTCCTTTACCATTAAATGGATGTGGAAATGTATTTAGGCAGTTATATTTTCATAATAAAATATTTTTATATTTAGTATAGTATAGTTATTATATCATCATGGGTGAAGCAGACTTGATGTTAGTGGATGAACAAATAAAATAGAAACACTTAAATAAAAACATTACCTTTCCATCAGATGATCACCATTATTAACAACATAACACCTCTAATAAGGTTGTTATTCCTAATAAAGGCCTCATTAATGTAAAGATATATTCTTGTAAGGTTTTTGGGTAGACATTAACTAAACCAAACTATTTTTTACATGTGATTAATAGAGATGAATGGGTGCCTTTTTATTTGAGAAGGGAGGGGTACCCTTGGAATTATTAAATGTATTAAATTAATATAAATTAGATTATGATTCCAAATGGTAAAAACCTAATTTATTTCTAATAAAAGATTCTTTTTGTTCGATTACCAATCATAAAATTAAAATTATGTGTTTTCAATATATTTTTAATACTTATCGTTTTGTTTTACCAATTATTTTACCCTTTTCAATCTTACCGTGACATCATGTTTTTACACTTTTTGGGTTAATGTAATTACCATAATATTTCAAAAGAAAAAAATAATAATTTAGGAAATATTAGTATGTGTTCTAATTTTTTTTTCAAATCTAATATTTTTATTAATTTTATAACATTTCTTATACTATTTTATATTTTAGAATACTATTATTTTCAATTCTGATCTTCTTCATTAGTCGAATTTTAATAAATTTTTCAACAATAATGTGTGTTCTAACCAACTCCTTTAAATTTTTAATAAAACAAAAAATATATCAATAGATTTTGTGGATGGAATAAATTATGTGAAAAAATATTTATTTTAAAATTTATAATATCATTTATTTGATTCTTTAATTAATTAAAAAATTACTACATCATCTTTGCGTCATAATTAAATTTAGTTTTTTATTTTATAAAAATAATAAATATATTATCCTAATATAGTAAATATTTTTATATTTATAATTTCAACTTATATTTGAAGAGTTCTCATGTATAAATCAATATTAAAATACTTTACATTTTAAAAATAAAAATGTAACAAAAAATGACTATTCATTGAAAATAATTATATAAATGAATTAAAGACATCTAAGTGGCTCCAAGTGATCCTAAAATATACCCAATGATTCTCATGATTTTAATAAACTCGCCCAATTAAATTAGGATAGGTTTTATGGTAGTTTCACATCAATATAATATTATTTTTACCATTAATTAACCGATTTACCTTCAACTGTTGTAATAAAAATTATTAGTCAGGTTATTCTTCATAATGTATAAAAATAAAAGAGAAATATCTATATAAATTGTTCCTTCTGATTAAATATATTTTATTCATTTTTCAAAATTAAAAACATGTATGTTTTAGTATTTAATTTAAATTAATCCCTATTGTCAAAACGAGAAAACGTGTTTTCTAAAAGTGAAAACAATCAAAAGATTGAAATGGTATTATATGAAATTTCATTTTGAAATTAATTGTAATGAAATTTTTTTATTAGATGATAAATACATAATATAATTATTCTTTTATACCAATTAAAAATATAATCTTGCAATATAAATAAATCTGATGAAAATACAATTTTGAATTAAAATGTAATATTTTTCACTATTCATTAAAATATGGATTTTATAAAAAAAGCCGAAAATTCAACCAAATAAATATTCATTTCCCTTTTCCAAATAATAATTTTGTTCCTTCAAAAATAACATATAAATTTTAAAAACACTATATTTAAAAAGAGTTCTCTATCAAAAGTTAGTAAAACTACCTTCTGAATAAACATTTGATTATTTTATGCTTACAATTGGATTTATTCTCATTTTAAGACTCTAAATTTTTTTGGATAAAAGTAAAAATATATAATAAGCATGTGTAAACATTATATAGTTAGTTTTGTTCATTACCGCCAATACAATGACTAGGTTCTGAAGAAGATTTTATATAACTAAATTTATAATATATATTTTTTGGAATAACTCATTCTTATGTGCAACATAGGATTTAGGAAAAACCAATTGTTGCGTGTTGAGTAAGCTATCATACATAGCATCCACTTTAAAAAGAAATTAATATATAATTTTTAAGTATTAATATATATGAAATGATCTTATTCTATGATTACCTAGAATGTTACATCCTTCCCCCTTTTGGAAATTTCTTCCTCAAAATTTTATTTACCTATAATATATGTGGGGGTATTTCTCCCTTATTGCATTTTCATATTCCCATGTAGCCTCTTCAAGCATATTTTTCACAAAACCTTAACCATAATAATCACTTTATTCAGTAACACTTCCTCTCAATGGACAAGAATATGAATGGAATGTTCCTCATAATAAATATTTTGTTCCAACTGAACTACTTCTAGACTCAAAACATGGTATAGATCTAGAATATTATTTATTAACATTGAAACATTAAAAAAATTGTGTAACTAGGATAAAGATACCTGTAAATTCTCTTGGTAAGAAAAGTATCCATATATATCTTGGATTTCATAGGTTCCAAATAACATTAGACTCAACTTCCATTTCTAAACAAAACACATCACACTTTTACATGGAGAATCCTTGAGAAAGACATAATCACCTACCTCAAAATAAATATCCTTCTCTGGTTATCAACATAAATTTTCATCCTTCTTTGATATTTCTTCATATGTTTTTGAATCAAATAATTTTTTTGGCTATCTCTTCTAAATTTTTTGGTCACATCACCTTCATTTCACCTACTTCATCCTAAAAGATATAGTTAGACACAACTTTCCATATAATTCCTCAAATGGTTTTATCAATATATAGGAATAAAAATTGTTATTATAAGAAAACTCAACAGAAAAATTATATTGATAACAACATAACTATTAATCCATTGAACAAGCACATAGCATATCCTCCAAGGAATTAATTGTTCATTGTGTCTTCAAATCTTATTGTGGATGAAAAGATGCACATAAATTTAAATCCGTACCCAACACCTTATGAAGGCCCTTTTAAAAGATAGAACTGGACCTGGGATTATAGCCAGAAATAGTTGACATAGGAACTCCATGTAACCTAAATATATCTCTAAGATACAACCGATAATTTTTATCTTTAGAAAATTTATCTTGAAAATGAAGAAAGTGAGAAGATTTAGTCAATCGATCAAAAATAACCCAGATCACATTATTACCTCAATATATAATTGGTAATTCCACAATGAAATCCATGGATATATTTTCCAATTTCCACTATAGAACTGGTTAAGACTGAAGCATCCCCTTTATCAACTAACACTCTACATTAACTGAGTGACAAGTCAAAAACTTTATAGTAAATTCTTTAATATCTCTTTCATTTAAATCCCACTTGTAATACAATCGAAGGTCCCTATACATCATAGTAATTGCAGGATAAACTACAAATAGAGAACTATGAGCTTCACAAAACAACTCTTTGTCCAATTGTGAACTAGAAGGTACACATAATCTCTTCCGAAATCTCAAAAAAAATCCTTATCAATGATATATTTAGGAAACATTCCCTTATGACCCAATTCTACCTTTTTCTACAATTCATGATCTTCGTTATGTGCTTGCTTAATTCTATATGTTAGAGATGATTTCACTAAAACATGAAAAAAAGAGAAATTTCCTACACCAAAAAATTCCAAGACAAAGTTCATCAAATCATTAACCAAAGGATCACATTCCAAATGTTTCATGGTTAATGATGAATTAATTTTCCAATTCAAAACATTGGCCACCTTAGTTTCATTTCTTGGATGGTAATGAAACGTGAAATTATAATCCTTGATTATTTCCAACCATCTTGTTTATCTCAAGTTCAATTATATTTTAGTTAATATATATTTAAAACTTTTGTGGTCAGTACATATTTCACATTTTACATCATATAGATAATTCCTAAAAGTTTCTATAGAAAAAATGATAGCAGCTAATTCCAAATCATGTTTAGGGTAATTGAACTCATGAGGCTTCAATTGATGCGATGCATTAGAAACTACCTGATCATTCTACATTAGGGAAAAACAAATTCCATTCAATGAATAATCACTATAGATTAAAAATTTACCATTTATAGATGGTAGTTCTATAACTATATCATTCTCCAATATTCATCTCAATTCTTGAAAAAAATCATTACATTATTTTTTCCAGATGAACATAATTGATTTTCAAGTTAACTTAGTCAGTGGGATAGATAACCGTTAAAAATTTTAAACAAACCTCATGTAATTTCTTACTAAACAAATAAAACTATGAATCTCAGATATATTTTTGGGTCTTTTCAATTATACAATAACTTTCATTTTAGTAGGATCAACGATTATGCGATCTGTAGAAATAGTGTAATCAAGGATAAAACTTTTTTGTATCCAAAATTCACTCTTACTGAATTTTGTATACAATTATTTTATAAGGTTTTAAAAACAACCCTTATATGATGTTTATGTTCCTATTTAATTTTATAATATAACAAAATGTAATCAGTAAATACAACAAAAAAATTATCCAAGAACACATGGAATAATCTATTCATAAGATCTATGAATATAACAGGTGCATTAGTTAATCGAATAAGCATAACTAAAAATTAATCCTGGCCATATATAGTACTAATCTCAAACTTTAGAATGTCCAATTCCTTTATATTTAACTAATGGTAGCCTGACCTAATGTCAACCTTCAAAAAATATTGTGCTCTAAGGAACTAATCAGAAAAATAATCGATATGAGTTAGTAGATATTTTTTGTTTATCCTAATGTTATTTAAGTCTATATAATCAATTAAAAGTCTCATTGATCCATCTTTATTTTTAACAAACAAGATAGGAGCACCTTATTGTGAATTACTAGGTCGAATGTAACATTTATCTAATAACTCATGTATCTTCTTCTTCAACCCCAAAAGTTAAATTTCAGTCATTCGATTATGGGGTATTGAATTTGTCATAACATTAAAAACTATGTCAATAGTAAATTAAACATCCGGATCAGTTATAATACAAGGAAACTCATCAAGAAAAACATCTAGACAATCATTTACCACTACCACATCATTAATCAAAACAATTCTTTTGTTTTCAACAATATATGAAAGGTAATATTCATTTCCTTATTTTAACAGTTTCTCAGCTTCCTAATATATTATATATTGTAAAGGTTTATTCTTGTAAAAAAATAAAATGTATTTATGAAAATCAACCTCTTTAGATATACATTCAATCTTAGCCTTGTAATGAAAAATCCAATCCATACCCAAAATAACATCAATCTCTACAAGAGTAATAACAACAAGGCTTTTCAGGTAAATTCTTTCCACATATAAGGACATGAAGATTATTTTAATTTCTTTTTACCTCAAAATTTCCACCATGTGCTTTTATTATAATTTCTAGATTCATTTATTGAGTTAGAATTTCCAATTTAAAAGAAAATTTCTCAGAAATGAATGATTTTTTTAGACCCTGAATCAAACAACACATTGGCATAATCTTAATAAAATATATATCTAATACCAATTCATTTGATTGTCCAATATCTAATTATGTAGTTGAAAAGGATTTCACCACACCTTTCTATTAGTATTCTAACTACTTCTCATCCTTCAAATTCTTCATCGAACACACATTTTCATAATGACCCATTACATTACATTTAAAACATTTCACTAGCTTTAAATTAGATTATTTATTACCACTAACTTGATCATTTTTAATGCAGTTATGAGCTTTATGTCCAATTTTATGACATCAAGAGCACTTACCAAAATTCAAAAGCCATCAACAGTGTTCGTTTTTCCACAATTTTCCCAAAATATAAAATTCATGTTATTACCATAAAACTATTTTTGAATAATTCCTCCCTTATTCTTTCTAAATAAAAATCATGTTTTTTGGTTTTTTAAAAACACGCGATCATTACAAAACTCTATTTCCACCTTCTCTGGATGTCGAACATGTTTTTCATAACTTTTTATATCATTAGAAGACAACTCCCTTTGATACTTTGGATTTAATACTATTTAAAAAATATTGATTTTACTATCAAGATCACGAATGTTATTTGGAGTTTACCTTGCCAGTCAAGTGAATTTTTATTTGTATATAGCCACTGAATCCTTATATTTCCTCAATTATAATTTTTTTTCTAGAATATGTCATACCTCCTTAGGAAAATATATTTCAAGAATCTTATCTTTGAATTTGTCCCACTAAAGAGCATAAATATCCTTATTTTCCCTGATATTCTTAACCACATAACACCACTGGTCGGCTTCAACTTCAAAATGGAAAACAATATAACAAACCTGTTGAATTTTTCAACACCCCATGACATCAAAAATATTTACTAGTGCTTTAATCCACACTTCATCTGGCACGGGGTAGGATGTCCCTCTAAATGATGGGGGTTGTTTCCTCATGAAATTATTTATTACCAAAATGTTTTTATATAGTTGATCTAGGTGATCTGATGTATGGATAACACTACCATTTATATCCTGAGTTGACTATTCCATCATAGAAACAAACTATTCAGTTCTGATTCCGACCATCTTATATTGATAACATAGAAGTTGTTTTTCCTCTGGATTCCATCCATGCATAGATTCTCTATTTCCTCTATAGAAAACCATTCTGAAAAGACATATCATAGAAGAAGAAACATGGTAATATTCAAATTCTATATAATTTAAATTTGACCTTAAAGTAAAAATCATATGTGGATATTCTATTTATTATAACCAAACCCATAAAGATATCTAAACCTACCTCTACTACCAACTATAAAGCTCCATCGTTATCCATAATATAATATTGAGTTAAGTGAAAAAAATCAAATTGAGGATCTTTTTAGGTTCAGTGATTTCGAAAATTAGGCCATAACTATTACATAACATCTAAAATATTAAAAATTAGTCCCCTATACTCAATATCAGTTTATTTCCAAATTAATAACTCTTTAATACATGATTTCTTTTTTTATTGATATAAATATTCCTATCATTCATCATGACCTCTTACATTATCTTACTCATCCTTATACCCTATGGGAAACATTTCAAACACATTGTATTAGAACAAGAATCTCTTTAAAAGTGTATAAATAAGTATTGAAACCATTACTCCATCAATATTTGAACTCATGAAAACATTTTCAAAAAATCATATTTTCCACCCAAAAAAATAAGCACTTTAACAAACCTCATGAAATATTACTGTTCTGAAAAACTTCTTAGAAATCGTAAATCATAAATGTAACTTGGGTCTAATATATATCATCCAATTAAAATTATACAGGTTTTACATATTTTCTAATCCTTATCATTTTGTTTTAAAACTAATTTTACCCATTTTAATCTTAACATGATTTCATGTTATTTACACATAGTGATTTAATGTAATTACCAAAACATGTAAAACTACCAAAAAATATTCATTTATGACATATTAGGTCTTATAATAATAATTTTGTGGAATCTTATATTATTAGAAATTCTATATCATTTAATAAACTATTTAGTATTTTAAAATACTAGTATTGTCATTTACGACACAATTCATTATTTGAATTTAAAAAAATCACAACAACATGATAATTTAATAAAATCCATTAAATAATAACAAAATATCAAATATTTATTTAATAATTTTTATGGAATAAATTATGTCTAATAATATTTATTTTTTTATTTATAACATTTTTTATTTGATTCATTCATTAATTAAGAAAATACTACATCATCTTTGTGTCATAATTAAATTTAATTATCTAATTTAGAAAAGTTACTAATAAATTTCCATGATGTAGGTAATATTTTTATCTTTTCAAAAATTATTTATAATAAAATACAAACCATGTATAACAACATATTAAAATACATTACTTTTTAAAAAAAGTGTAACAGAAATGACTATTCATTGAAGATAATATCATAAATTCAATAAAGTCAACCATGTGGCTTCGGGTGGTCCTAAAATCGATTCAAAGATGTTCATGATTGTAATAAACTGATCAAATAAAATATGGAAAACTGTTAGGGTAGTTATATTTTATTATAATTTTAATTTTCCCTTTAAAAAACGGATTTACCTTCAACCAGGGTAATAATAATAATTACAAAAGTTACTATTCATAATGCGTAAAAATAAATGGGACCTATTTAAAAAATTTGAACCTTCTGATTTCATATATGGAATCTATTTTCTAAAATTCAAAAACCCATAATTTTATGTAATTAATTTAAAATTAATCTACATTGTCAAAACTAGAAAACATTTTTTTAAAAGTAAAAACCATTATAAGATTGACATGAGTTTATATCTAATTTCAAAGTGAAATTACATTAAATGACCCAAATTGGATTAAATTATAAAAATATAATCTAATTATACTTTATAAATAATTTAAAATATAATCTAACAATATAAATAAATTATAGGAAAATGTTTTTTGGAATTAAAATGCAGTATTTTAAATATTCATTAAAACAAGAATTTTATTAGAAAAATACCAATAAAATCAATAAAAGTAAATTTTGATGCTCTTCTTCTAAATAAGAAGTTTTTTGTCAAAATTAACATATAAAATTTTAAAAAACCTATATTTAAAATGTTTTTACCATAAAATAGATGTAAAACTACCTTTTATAAAATATTATAATATTTTATACTTAATTTTTTTTTAATTATCATTTTAAGCCTCTATTTTTGTTGATAAAGTACAAATATTTAATAAAAATATGTAAATATAATATAGATATTTATTTTTATTCTATACAATACAATGTTTAAGTTATAACTACCGTATAAAATAATAATATTAATAAAATATTATTTTTCGGTATAACTTTGTCTTATGTGAAACATATGATTTCAGGAAAAAAACCCCAATTTTTGGGTTGAAACACTATTAGACATAAAGTCCCCTTTAATGTAAAATTAATATCTAATTCATAAATATTAATATATATATATATATATGAAAATGTATTATTCTATAATTACAGGGGATGTTACATACTTCCCCCCTTTTGGAAATTACATCCTCATAATTTTATTTACTTATCAGATATGTGGGGTATTTCTCCCTCATGGAATTTTCAGATTCCGATATTTCCTCATCAACCATTTGGTTTTATTTCACAAAACCTTGACCACAATATTCAATTTATGTCAAAACACTTCATCTATGTGGTAAATAATCTAGAATGGTTGTTCCTCATAAGAAATATTCTCTTCTAACTGAACTACTTATGGACTCAAAACGTGAGATGGCTTTGGAATATAATTTCTTAACATTGAAACATGAAAAACATTGTGTAACTAGGGTAAAATCAGAGGCAAATACCTTTAGCAGAAAACTAATCAAACTTTCTTCGAGATTTCAAAAAGTTCAATGAACCATGGACTCAACTTCCCATTATTACCAAAATGCATGAGACTTTTACCTAGAGAAAAATTGAAAAATACATTATCACATACTTCAAAAGAAAGATAATTCCACTAGTTATTCACATAAATTTTATTCATTCTCTGAGTTTCCACATTTTTTTATGAATCAAATAAATTTTTCTGCTATTTATTCTACCAATTATGATTGCATCAACTTCCTTCCACATACTCCATCCCAAAAATATAGAGTTCGACACTAAAATCCATAAAATTCCTCAAATGGTTCCATCTATATAATCTAATGAAAACTATTATCATAAGAAAACTCAAGAAAGAAATATATCAATCCTAACTTCCTTGTTAATCCATTAAACAAGCACGTAGCATATCCTCCAATGATTTATTTGTTCATTATGTCTATACATCTGATTATGGATGAAAAGAGGTTCTGAAATTTAATTCAGTACCCAAGGACATATGTTGGACATTCTAAAAGGTATATGTGGACCTTAGATCGTGATCAAATACAATGAAGAGAGGAAATCCATTTAACATGACTATATCTCTAAGATACAACCAATAAATTTTATCTATAGATAAATTATCTCAAATAGGAATATAATTATAATATCTAGTCAATCAATCAACAATAACCAAGATTGCATTATTACCTCAATAATTCCTTGGGAATCCCAACAAAAAATCCATAGATATATTTTTTCATTCCCACTCTAGAAATAAAAAAGGTTGAAACATCCCCTTTGCAATTTATCACTCCTCTTTACCCTTCTGACAATTCAAACACTTCATTTTAAAGTTAGCGATATATAATTTTATTCCATACAACCATTAATACTCTCAATGGAATCTTTAAATCTTCATACTACCATGATGAACTGATAATGGAGAACAGTAATCTTCAGATAAAAAATGTTTCTTAAATTGTGAATCACAAGACACACATAATCTCTTCCTCAATATAAAATCAAAATCATTATTCATGAAACAATTTGAAAACCTACCCTTCTAAACCAAATCATCCATTTTTTACAATTTAATATATTCCATGTGTTTATGATTTATTCTATCTAATAGAGATGATTTCACTAAAACCTGAAAAAATAGTGTAATTTCCTTCACCAACAACTTCAAATCCAATGTTCCTAAATTTATTAAGCAAACGATCATGTTTCAAATGTGATGTGGTTAATGTGTCAATACTTTTTGAAATCAAAGCATCGTCCACATTATTTTATTTTCATGGATGGTAATGAATCAAGAAATCCTAATCGTTGATTAGTTCCAACCATCTTCTCTATCTCATGTTCAATAATTTCTGAGTAAAAATATACTTCAAACTTCTATGAATAGTATTTATTTTACATTTTACTCTATACAAATGATGCCTCCAAATCTTTAAATATAAAAAAATAGTATCCAATTACAATCTTGTGTAGGGTAATTTAACACATGACGTTTCAACAGACATGAATCATAATCAATTAATAAATCATTTCTCATTAGGAAACAACCGAGTTATTTCAATGAAGTGCCACTATAGATAAAAAATTGACCAATTACGGATGTTTGGGCTAGATTTGGAGCATTCACCAATCATCTTTTCAATCCCTCCAAACAATCATCACATTATTTTATCCATATGAATTTGACACTTTTTGAGTAAACTTAGTCAGTGGGATAGATAAATGTGAAAAATTTGCAACAATCCTACAGTAATAGCCCACTAAACCTTGAAAACTATGACACTCAGTTTTATTTTATGGGTTTTCCCATTCATCAACAACTATCAATTTAGTAAGAACAACAGTTATTCCATCTTTAAAAAACAATTTGACCAATGAATGAATTAATTTTTAACAAAAATTAACTATTTATAAATTTCACATAAAATTTATTTACATTAATGGATTCCATGATAACCCTTATATGACTTTCATGCACCACTTTACTTTTAGAATATTCCAAAATTTGATCAACAAATACAACCAAAAACATATCCAAGAACTCATGGGATATTCTATTTCTAAGATCTATGAATACAATAGGTCAATCTGTTAAAGAAATTGACATATAAAAAAAATCATAATGGCCATATCTAGAAAAACATGCAGTCTTCAGAATGTTTTTTTCCTTTACTTTAAACTTATGGTACCCTAACCTCAAGTCAACCTTGGAAAATTAATATTCTTCCTAGATCTGATCAAACAAGTCATCAATATGAGGGAAGGTATACTGGTTCTTATCAATTATTTTATTCAAGGTACTATAATCAATGCATAGTCTCATTTAACCATATTTTTATTTCACAAACTAGACAAGAGAACCCCATCGTGAAGTACTAGGTCGAATGAAACCTTTATCTAATAACTCGTGTAATTTATTCAAAAACTAAAAATGTTTAGTTTGAGCTATTCGAAAATGGGGTTTTGAAATTGGATTAGCATAAGGAACTAATTCAACATAAAATTCAACATTCCGATCATGTATAATACCATGGAACTCATCAGGTATAACATCAAGATACTCCTTTACCACTGGCACATCATTAATATGAATAGTTTCTTTTTTCAACAATATGTTCAAGGTAACATTCATTTTAATCTTTTAATAGTTTCTTAGATTCATGGTATTTTACCAATGGTAAGGGTTCATTATTATATAAAAACTGGAATCCATTCTATAATGAAGCCTCTTTAGATATATAGTCAATCATTTCATGGTAAATAGAAAGTCAATCCATATCCATAATATCATCAAACTGCATTATAGGAAGGACAAAAAGGTTTACCATAAAATTATTTCCATAGATAAGGATAAAAAAATTCTTATAATTCCATTTTGCCTCAAAATTTCCTCTAGGTATTTTTACAATATCTTCTGGATTTATATCTTGGTCTCTAATTTCTAATTTAAGAGAAAATATCTACAAAATGAAAGAATATGTAGACCCTAAATTAAACAACAAATTGGAATAATCTGAATAAACAAAAAATGTACCTGATAACACTTCATTTGATGTCCCAACATCTACTAAAGTAGTTTCAAAGGATTTCACCACACCTTTCTGCTTGTATTTTGGCTACATCACATCATTAAAATTCTTCATTAGACACTTTTTGGTATAATGACCAATCTCATTATATATAAAAAAATTTACTAACATTAAATCAGATTATGTCTTATAAATACCATGATCTTCTTTAGTGTAGTTATGAGACTTATTTCCAATTTTACCACATTAAAATCACTAACCAGAATTCATAAGGAGTTACATGTATTCTTTTTACCAAAATTTTCACAATCTATAAATATAATTTTCATACCATCAGCCTTTGTTTGAAGAATTATTCCCTTTTACTTTCCACCTTGAACTCTTATTCTTAATTTTTTCACATAACACATAATCATTATAATACTCCATTTCCACATTATCCACACATCGAACAAGTTTTTCATAACTTTTAATCTCATGAGAGGCCAATAAACTGTGATAATTTGTCTTTAATCAAGAGTACAAAATGATTTATTTTACTATGAAGATCCTGAATGAAATTTGGAATGTACCTTTCCAGTCGAGTGAATTTTTCTTCGTATGAAGCTACTGAATCCTCATATTTCCCCAATTCCATGAATATTTTTCCATCCTAAGTCGAAACTCCTTAGGAATATATTTTTGAAGAAAGATATCTTTGAATTTATCTTACTCAATAGCATCAATCTCCTCATTGTCCTTATTATTCTTAACCATATACCACAACTTATCGGCTTCACCTTCAAAATGGTATATGGAAAGAAGATGATTTTAATTTTTTGAACACCCCATGACATTATAAATCTTTTCTAGTTCTTTAATTCAACCATCATCTTTCATGGGTTTAAATGATCCTCTGAATGGTGGGGGTGTTTCCTAATGAAATGCTACACTAACGACATGTTCCTCTATATTTGATCTAGATGATATCATGGATAGATTTTTCCACCATTTATATCTGGATTTAACTATTCAATCATACCAACAAACAATTCATTTAGGATTCTGACTATCTTTGGTTTCTTATTTGGAAGGTTATTTTCCTCTAGATTCTTTCCTAACACAAGTTACTTGTTTTATCTATGGAAAACCATTCTGAAAAACATATATTATACCAAGAAACATGGTAATTTTCAAAAAATATATCATTTATATTTTATTGAAAAAACAATTATATATATTAAATTAACAATATCTTATCTCCTAAAGTAATCTAACCCAACATATGATACCGACTATGAGGCCACAACCTTAAACATTACATAATCATGATTTAATTAAAGAATTCACATTGAGGATCATTTTAGGTTTAGAGTTCTAGATAATTAGTCCACATCTATTACATAACAACTCATATATTACAGAGTAGACACTTCTACTCACTATCCATTTTGTTCACATGATAAAATTCCTCAAATATGATTTCATTTTTTCTTGAATGAAATGTTCATTACATTCATCTTGACTTTTTCCTTTCACTTAATAATCCTTATACCCCATGTAAAACATTCCAAAAACATGGCATGAGCACAAAAATATTAGTAAGGGATATAAATAACGAATGAAATCGTTATTCCATGAATATTTAAACCCATGAAAAAATATTCAAAAAATCATTATTTTCACAAATAAATCTTATGTTCTTTAACATAACTCATGAAATAATATGATTTTGGGAAAACTTATTTATAGTACTAAATAATAATGGTTACTTGTGGAATCTATATCATTATTACATTGTATATTTCATAGATACATAGGGAGTAACCTTCATGGTTTTGTTTTTAAATACCAAATGATAGTATATTCCCTAAATGTATTAAGCTAAACCTTATCATTTTACTCTATCAAATTACCCAATGCATTGGAGTGATATCACGGGTCGCCCTACCTCATTTTATCAGTGAACCACCGATATTCCTAAACAATTCCCAGGAACATGACATAATCATAACACATTTACAATCATAAAGAAAATATAACATTCCCACACTACAATCACAATATATGATTTCCTGATATTAACATAATAAATCTATTATCTAAACCATTTTCAATACAAAAATACCTAAAAATTTAATATGGTATATATTTTATTTTTTAAAAAAATTATGGCTTATAGAGGAATCCAAATATCAAATAATGGTCCTGGTGGTGGAAAGGTTGTTGTTGCCATGTATGTTAAAAAAACATTCCTTCCGTAATTTAGTAAAATGATTCATATAAATAGAATCAATTTTCATATATTCTAATCAAATTATAAGTCAAAAGGTTTGATTATACATTGTTAAAAATAATTATGGTGTATGACATCAAGATATGCTTGAATGAAAAGATATTGAGACGAAGTCCGTTACCGTGAGTCTGACTCATCACGTACAATATTTATATTTTAGAATAATTAACATAGGTTAATTTATATTTTATTGATAAGATTGTTCAAATTTATTATTCCTTTTATATCACTTATTATTGTGTTGTAATAATTACATAATTATTTAAGTTCATATTGGATGTTCTGTATATATTTAGTACTTGAGTCGAAAATGAACATGGTTTGATGTGACTTGTTCATGTGGTCATAAGTACTTCATATATAGAATAATATTTATGAAATTATTTTAATTTTAATAAAAAAAATTATTCATTTAAATCACAAAATTATGTGTGTTTATAAAAACTGAACAACGTTATAATCATTGAGACGATAAGTTGTATATATGCATGAGTAATGGTTTCTATTTTTCATTGACCATTATGAAAAGAAGATAAGTATTATTTTATATTTACATTTTGATAATAATATAACTAATATGATATTAATCATTGAAATATACTTATATATATCATACTAGTGTTATAATCAAAAAAATAGTCACTTAGCTTCGTGGTGGTGATAGTTCACATGTATCCATGAACAACGTTATCATTTTTATGAACATGGAATAAAAAATAAATGCAACGCACTGACCTTTGAAGCCTGGATCAGGAGAATTATTTTAACATATTGGCATCATTATAAGGTATCAAATCCTGAAGTACTGATCAATTTAGTAGTCTTGAAAAATAGATTATATACATGAATATTGCAATTCAATTTCAAACATAAAATTCGACATATATAATCCTTTGAGAACACCCTTATTCTCTTAGATTAACCATATATATCAATCCTAAAAAACCTCATCGAATCCTGGGAAAATAAAACATAATATAGGGACTAGCTCATTTCATTAGTAAGGTAAAACAATATAGTGAAAGCCATCATAAATAAGGATAATAATTTTAAGGAAAGGAATAAAACTAAAACAAAGGCATTTTGAGCATGATCTTCAGCATAATATAGAAAGAATAAATCAATTATATATATTTGAAAATTCACATGGATATTATAATAGTTGAATAATCATATGTAATTTCAATAACTAATACAATAATTAGGGAATACATAATGTCAGACATACTATTAAGGCATCGTGCCATTACCATACTTACAGGTAAAAAACCCAATTAGTTTGTCCCATGAGAACTCTCAATGCATCGAGGGGCCTTCATTAACTGATCCCAAACATGTAGGGAATTGATTATGTGGTCCAAAACCCATTTCATTATAATTCTAATACATTCCTAATATTAAAAGGTTGAAACATAACCTTACAATTCATATTAAAACTTGAATATGTAGTGTTAATACTTTAACCATAAACCATTTGGGATAAAAATAGTATATACACATTCCATCATATCATAAACCCATAAATACAATATGGAAGATTTTATCATAATGAATCAACCTCAATAAAACATAAAATCTAAAAAAAAGATGTTTTTATTTAATAAAATAATATAATAATGTCATCAAAAATTATCTTGAGAAAAATACCCATTTTTATTTGAAAATCATTTATTCAAAAACTGCACACTTATAAAAGAATCCATTTAAAAAGGTATTTTTTAATCAATGTTTCTCATATCACTATTTAAATTTTTAAAGGAATTATAATTTTAAAACATTCATGTCAATAAATAAAATCCTTAAAACCCTTTTTTGAAAACATGTTCATTAATGAGAATGATTTTAAAGATAAATTATTTAAAACATTTTGAAATATGTTTCAGTTAATGACTCTATTTAATAAATCCTTAAAAATATTCTTCGTGAAAAATTTGAATGAAATTAAAAATAGTCATAAAATTTTCTTTATAATCCATTATATATATAGATAAATATGTATAATAATATCAAGAATGTTGAAATGGATAAAGGATTAATTCATTAAACATTCAAAGCATCCCATACCGATTTGACCATTTAAATCATAATCCTAATATATTTGAAGGAATATTTAAATACCATGATTATAAAACTATTCATGATATCAAATATAATAGGGGAAGTACATACACCACACAGAAGAAAAATGTGATGAAAATGGCATACATCACACAAAAATTAAAAATGAGATTGAATTCCCTTACCTTATGTCAGATACTCTGTGTACGTGTTCGAAACTACTATATAATGGTTTTAAACATATTATTAATTCCTACCAAAACAATAATAATATATATATTATAATATATGACTCATTTATGACTCTATATTATTAGTTTATTAATAATTTCCAACATAAAGAAACATTCTAGGGAATTATTTATTTTTTTATCATACATATTTTGATTTGTTGTTCTTGATCATATTACATTGATCAAGATTTAATTACATCCAAAATTTATAACATGATTTATATATCATGCATATTAATAATATAAATATATATAATATCTACATATATTAAATAGAATACATTGTTTATGGAGATGGTAGGTCGTACGTAGGCTTGAGCATTGTTTATGTTTTCTTATCTTTTTGAATGGTGTAAATGAATGAAATATATGTACATATATATATATATATATATATTTCAAGTAAAATTATAATTTCTTATATTTAATACATATTCATAATATATATTTTTTTAGTCATTCTTGAATGGTCAACCTAGAAAATGATTCTCATCGCGTTGTGGAGACTGTAAGCCATACGTACACACAAGCAATGGTATCTTTTCCTTAATTGATAAATAGTATGTAATTGGATTCAATATTAATTTTAGAGAAAAGATATCATGTAATATTTATTATTTACATCATTTATATTTATCATTATACCTGTTGAAATAATTTATAGATGAAAGAAGCTTACACCATGGTGTAGAGACGGTAAGATGTATGTACGCACACATAGTGATATTGTTTTTAGTAGGATGGGTAAAAGGTGGAATATGGATTTCCCATATTTATAAAAACATATCAAAATATATTATATTAGGATTTTATTACATTAATATAGAAACAACCTAAGAATATGAATGTATAAGGATAAAAAACATTGAAATATGTGATAAAACAATTACCTATTTTTCTGGTATCTCTGTTTGATTTGCACAAAAGAACTCATTAGGATGGATTTTTGCCCGATGGTATGGCCAATAGGATATAGCGAGAAATTTTAGGAGATGGAATTGGTAGTTTTGACTATTAAAAATGGATTTTTAGGTGTTAATTAAATAGAATGAGAAGTTCCATTTTATAAGAGAGGTTTGTGGCACTATTAGAAGATCTTCAAATATTAAATATAATATAAATTTATTTTCAGTTTCAAATAGATAAAAAGTGATTAATTTTGATGATAATATATGTATGGGTCTAAATCCAATCAACCAAAAAAATTTATACAATTTTAGCTCATAATGTTAACCTTATATTTTGGATTTAACCCTTAGTTAAACAGTTTAATTCCTACTATGTCTTCTTGTATTTTTACACAATAGGGATAATATAGTTACTATAAAAAGTAAAACGAACCCAAATTTGATTTATTTATGAAATATCTGACATTATACAAGTTATTTTTATGAAACCATATACATTTATGACTTTTATATCATTTAATAAAATAGTATTTTTTTAAAATATCATTTGTGTAAATTTTAATACTATTCAATTTTTTTTATTTTTTAAAATTTCAAACCAACATGATAATTATGAAAAAATAATTAAAATATTTCACTAAATTATATAATTTATCAATTAAATTATTGTATTCTATTAATTATTTCAAATTATATTTATTTTAATATTTTGAATATCATTTATTTGATATGTCAATTAATTCAACAATTATTGTATCATCTTTGTGTAAATATTTCTTTTATTTATTTAATTTATAAATATTAGAAATAAATTATCATGATGTATAAAAATTTTATATATTTCCAAATTATATGTAGAGTATAACATATCAATTATATATCCTTATATTAAAAGTAATATAGTTATTTAAATACGAATATGATATTTGTAATTATTCATTAAATAAAATATAACAAATGTCATAATCTAATCCAAATGGATTTAAAAAGATCATATTTCATACCTAAGGTTTATTTTGGACGAAAATTACTTATCTAATTTAATTTAGACAATTTTTAGGTTAAGTTTCTCTTATTATAATATTTTTTTACCTTTAATTACTCAATTAACTTTTAATAGCCATAAATAATCATCAAAAGATACTATTCACCAAAAATTATTTTAATCCCATTACACCAAATATTTTATAGTAATTAAAAATCAGTATTTACAATTTTCTAACTTCAATTCACAGAAGTATTAAAATTATGTTTAATGCTTATATGAAAATGTGGCTAGAAGACGGGTAAAAAGACGTTAAAAACATTCGATCAATTTTTATATCTAATTTTATTATAAAAATTGTTACAATGACCAAAATTGGGTTAATATTTGTATTATTTATCAATTTTTCATTTTAAATGAATTTAATGTAAACTAATTATTTAAAAGAAAAAGTCATGTTTTTAACTATAATGTAGTGTTTTTCACTATTCATCAAAAATTGAATGTTTTCAGAAAAACCACAAAAATTCACCCGAAGATAATTTTGAAATAAAGAATTCTAAAATGAATTTTATTTTACCAAATTAAAATTATATGAGTGTCTAAAGTTAATTTTTTTATTATCCAGAAAAGGACATAAAATATATTTCCTTTATTAAATTTATATTTCTAAATATACAACTATTTTACCAAAACATATAAATTTAATCATAAATATGTTTTATTAATGTGAAAAAATTATAAATAACATTTAAAATTTATCTATAACTATTTATACTACTATATTTAAATTATAAGTTATAAATATATCATTCAAATTATTTTAATACTAAAGTGTTCTTTCGTAGAAACTCAATCTTGCATGTTACGCATGCCAGTTGATGTTTTGTACAACACAAGATATTAAAACCATGAAATATTGGGGTGTTATATTCTATCCTCATTCAATAAATTTTATCCTCTCAATTTAAACATAGATTCTAAATATAAGGGATGGAATTGTTAAAATATCATTATTGAAATCCTATATCAGAAATGGATTAATGAGACCTCCATTTTAAAATATAGAAAGTGATGTATGAAGGTCACTAGAGAAAAAATATAATGAGGTTCCATTCAAGAAAACATGGACATGAAAGAAAATTTAACCATCAAGTTATCATGGAGAGTGAGAGAGAACATGATGTGGAGAATCTCAACAATCACAAAGCTATAAATTTGGAATGATCTAAGGGACCATTTGATTCATCGAAAAAAGGACTATGATATAATTTTTGGTTTCAAGATGCTTTAAATAGAATTGAAGAATTATATTACTATTCATAAATGCACTTAAATTATTTCATTCCATGTCATAACCTTAATCTAATTCTTTGGTTGTGATTTGATCTATTTTCACTCTATCCCTTACATCAGAAAATTAATGTTCAAAATGTATTTTTCACAGATGAAGAACTTTGGATAAATTATAAGGACTAAAAGTATTTCCTTAATCCTATAAATATTTACTAGAACTATAAATGTGAGCCAAAATTATCCAATAAATCATACTTTAACCACAAACACCAATATCTATAGTTCAACTTACTCCATTCTGACCTTATGAATCGACCAAAATACAACCCTCCAAATTCACTATCCAAAAAGAATCTCAATTTCAAAAATTAATATTAGCAATATATTACATAAAAATGAATTTTTTCTCTTCTTGTCACTCATAAAATATTTGATCACCTTCAAAAACATTAATGAAAATGTTAATGCCTCCAAATCATTAAAGAAAAATAATTGATGTTCAATCCATATATATCACATTAATTTTATAACCAAAATATAATAACATAATTCTTGAATCCAAATATATAAATACATTAATTATTCCACTTTGATAGTAGTAACAACATAATCATGACGTTGATTCATTTTCTTCTTTTGATCCATATTTCCTTGAATCATTAGACAATCATTTGTATGGTGTCCCATCTATTAACAATTATATCATTGCATAAATGTAGTTTCTTTAATTCCCTTACAATCAAAATTATGGTGGCCTTTCTTACCAAACATGAAACAAACAACATTTCATTTTAAGCACGCACCAAGGGGTTTCCTCCCATAATTGTCACATGTGGGAAAATCTGTCTTTCCCTTATTTCCATTATCTATCTCTTGCTCCACAATTCTTATATTCTCTTTATTTTCCTTGAAATCATAATGCTTAGAGAATTAATTTTCTATCTTCATAGCACATAAGACAATATATTTGTATGATGGGAATGTTTGTGGGACTAATTCCGGTCGGAGGAATGGTTTTAACTGATCAAATAATCAATAAATTATACTTCTTGGGTTACCTATGTTGTCTATAGTATGTCGTGATAACCATGTGAAGACAACCTCATACTTTTCAAAATTTGAATTCTACTTTTTCCCTCATACTCAGAAATTTCCTTTCCATAATAGCTCATTATTCTCTATGAATGAATTTTTATAATAATTTTTATTTAAAATCCATCCATTCTAAATTTTCTAATTTTTCATCTTCTTTCATATTTCAAATTAATGACCCCCATGGATACACATCTACCTGGAGATAGTAAAATGCAATTAAAACCTTTTCCCTTTCATTATATCCCAATGAATGAAATATTTCCCCTAAGGAACATATCTATTTCTTAACTAGAAATGGATTTATAGTCCCATTGAATGTTAGAGGTTGTTGTCTCATGAAACAGTATAACATTTATCCTATGCATTGTGGATCCGGGTTCTCCATATGGGTATGGATAATATTAATAATCTGATTCAGCTATCCCATTACGGTTATAAGTCTTTCAATAATAATTATATCTCCATCTCCATTATAATTATCTTATATAGTATGGAAATCCCTACATGGATTACAGGAATTGATATGGTTTCAATTCCTTCCACACGCACGATTTCTAAACAATGGTATATATTAGATTAGTTTATGAATCACAATACATAATTCGAAACTATTAAAATACATAACATAAATTGATTGATTTATGAATATATAATACATAATCTTAAAAATGGTTTCTTTAGGAACATATTTACTCATAAATCCTTTATACTGGTATGTAATGAAAATTTGAATTATCCTAATCATATACCTCTGGAGTGTCAAACCAGGTGCACAGTAAGGCATATTTTTATGTGCTAGGTTACCACAATTTGGGACTTAAACACCTTGTAATATTTATAACTCCTAGGTTCATCGGTTCCAGAACCAAGTCCACTTGTAATATCTAGAATGTGATGAATTTCTTAGAAAATCCACATAATTTAGATTTAACCAAAATTATAGGATTTTATTTTATACTTATTATAAAATTATATCTTAGGGTAATGATCTCTAATTTAAACCTTCTAAATTTCATTTTCAAGTTTGCTTCTAAAATTACTCTGATACTAACTATAACACCCCGAACCCAAAATCCCGGAGGTAGTCAATTATTTTAATACATTGAAATTATTATAATGAATCAAACCCTGTAGGACTGATCAGTTTAGCACTCTTGGAAAATAGATTTCATACATGAACATTACATTAAACTATAAAACACAAAATGCAACACAGACGATCCTTTTATAATTCCATTATTCTCCAAGCATGAACACATATATCAATTATAAAACACTACTCGGAATACTGTGAAAATAAAACATAATAAATGTGTGAGATTTGATGGTCATTAAGGTTAATACATATAGAAAAATCCATCATAAATAATAATAAACTTTTAAGGCATGGTATAAAACTAAAACACAAGACTTTTAAACATTATCTTAAGCATAATATGGCAATAATCAATCATGTAATTCCATTTAAACATTCACATGGATATTATACTAGTTGAATAATCACATGTAATATCAATAACTAATACCATGATGAGGGAATAAATAATGTCAGATATACCGTCAAGGCCCCATTCCATGACCAAACTTATGTGTAGAAATGAAATTAGTTTGTCTCATGATAACTATCGATGCATCTAGGGGTTTTCATTAACCATCCCCAAGCTGTAGGGCTTTCATTAACTAGTTCCCAACATATATGGCTTTATTGGCAGGTCCCCAACCCGTTTCATTCTTAGAAAAATGCATTCCTCATTTGAAAATGGTGAAACATAACATAAAACTTCCTATTAAAACTAGCATATGAAATTTCAATACTTTAACCATAAACCATGAATGGCATCAAAATATTTCATACACAATCAAACATATCATAAAAATTTAAATACAATTAGGAATATTTTATCATAAAATATCAACCTCAATTTAAGTGTAAAATGAAATATAGTATTTTTAAATATAAAAAAATAATCTAATAATTCCATTAAAAATTATCTTGAGACAAATACCCTTATTTCTTTGAAAATAATTTATTCAAAATCCGCACACTTAAAAAAGAATCCATTTAAAATATATTTTTGAATCAAATTTTTCTATACCAATTTGAATATTTTTAATGGAATTACCATTTAAAAACATTCGTGTTCATATAAATAAATATTTGAAAACCCGTTTTGAAAACATGGTCATTAATGAGAATGATTTAGAAGAATAAACCTTTAGAACATTTAAAACAATGTTTTAGGTCAAGAGTCCCTTTGATAAAACCTTAAAATTATTCCCTTTAAAAAAATTAATGAAATTAAAAATAGACATAATATGTTCTTTATAATCCATTATATACATATAAATAAATATCTATTATAATATCAATAATATTGAAATTGAGAAAAGATTAATTCTTTAAAGATTCAAAGCATCGCATACCACTTTAAACATTTAAATCATAACCATGAAATCTTCAAATTAATCTTTAAATACCATGAAGATAAATATATTCATGATATCAAATATAATAGGGGAAGTACATACATTACACATAAGACAAAGGTGCTGAAAATGGCTTCCATCTCACGAAAATAAAAAAGTAAGACAAATTTATCTTACATTAGATCTGATACGATCCGTACGTGTTCAAAACTCATGTGTAATGGTTTTAAAAATATTATTTACTTCTAAAAAATCATAATAATATTTATAATATCATAAATGATTCATTTATTACATTATATTACTCTTTTTTTACTAATTTATAATTAAAAGAAACATCGAGGGAAATAATTTTTTTTCCTTATCACACATATTTTGACATGTTATTCTTGATCATATTACTTAGGTCATGGTTTAGTTACTTCCAGAGGGTATAAAATAATTTTTACATATTATATATTCAAAATAATATATATATATATATATATATATATATATATAATAGAAACATATATGAAATAGAATCCACCATTCATGGAGACAGTATGACATACGTACGCATTAGCGTTGTTTCTGTTTTCTTATCATATTTAATAGTAGTAAGTGAATGAAATATATATACATACACATATATATATTATTCCTGTAGAATTATTATTTCATATATTTAATACATATTAATATTATATATTTTTATAATCATTCATGAATATTTAACGTAGAATATAAATCGCATCACGTCGTGGAGACGGTAAGCCGTATAAATGCACGGGGAACGATATCTTTTCCTTAATGGTTAAATGGTATGGAATTGGATGGAATATGAATTTTAAAGATAAATAATCATGTAATATTTATTATTTAATCATTTATATTCATAATTATACCTGTATAAATAAAATATTGATGAAAAATATTTTAGACCACGATGTGGAGAAGGTAAGTTGTACTTACACATGCATGGTGATATTATTTTTCATAGGATGAGAGAAATGATGAATATGGTTTTCCCATAATTATAAAAACATATAATAATATATTTTATTTGGTATATTTTACTTTTTTATTGATAAAATATAGTAATAGTAAGTATAAGAAGAAAATAACTTTGAAAGAGGTGATAAAATAATTACCTATTTTTCTGGTATCTCCTTTTTATTCTCAGAAAATGACTCATTACAGTGGATTTCTTCCAAAAGTATGGAATCTATGATGTATTGAGGGATGTGGGGAGAGTAAATGGGAATGTTTTGGCAGAGATAAAGGGCTTTGTAGGGTTTAATTAAAGATAAGGATTAGTGCACTTTTATAAGAGAGGTGAGTGGTACTTTTGGAAGATCTTGAAATATTAAATTATTATAAATTTTGTTAGTGTAAAATATCTGCAATGTAATTTATTTATATTATAATATGATTATGGGTATAAATCCTCTCAAACAATAAATGTTTTACTATTTTAGGTCATAAAATTAACCTCATATTTTGGATTTAATCCTTGTTAAACAGTTTAACTCTTACCGTGTCTTGTTGTATTTTTACACTGTAGGATTAATATAGTTAGAATAAAATAAAAAAACCAATTGGATAATTTATTTAATATTATAAATTAAAAAAATTATTTGTAAAAACCTTATATTTTCATGACTTTTATATCATTTAATAAAATAGTATTTATTTTAAAATATCATTTACGTGAATTTTAATTCTATTCAATGTTTTTCATTTTTAAAAATATCAAACCAAAACGATAACATCAAATAAATTCTTCCAAAATTTTACTGACATGTCTATGATATCAATATAATTATATTAATTCATTAAATAAGTAAAATTATATTTATTTTATTATTTTTAATATTATTTATTTGATATCTCAATTAATTAAACCATTATTGTATCCTATTTGTGTCACCATTTAATTAATTTATTTAATGTATTAAAATTAAAAATAAATTCTAATGATGTATATAAATATAATATATTTATAAAAACTATTTATACTGAACCATATCACTTCTATAACAAAATAATAAAATTAAAATAGTTGTTCAAATTTAAATGTTACATTTTTTACTCTTCATTTAAAAAACTATAATAAATGTACTAATCTTACACCATTGTCATAAAAAGGAGACTATTTCTAGAATAAGGGTGATTTTGGTTGAAAAATACTTATCCAATGAAATTAGTACAAGTAATATGGTAATTTTATATTATTATTATATTATTTTTACTTTAATTATCTTATTTACCTGTAACCGCAGTAAATAAAATTCAAAATTTACTATTCCCCAAAAAATTATTCTGATCCTATTATTCCACAATTATCATAATTATTACAACCATGTATTTCTAGTTTTTAAATTTAATTCACTTATGCAGTATGATTACGTTTAATGCTAATATGAAAATGTGGATTGAAAGAAGATAAAAAAAGTTTAAAAGTTCAATGAATTTTTTGGTCTAATTTTTTTATAAAAATGATTAAAATGACCAAAATTGGATAAATGTTTGTATTATTTATGTATCATGACATTAAAAATCAATTTAATGTTAAATAATTATTTAAATTTAAAAGTCACTTTTTTACAATAATGTAGTGTTTTTTACTATTCTTCATAAATTGAGTGTTTATAGAAAAATACAAAAAAAACACCCTAAGCTAATTTTGATATTTTGAATTAAAAATATCCAAATTTAATTTATAACAGTGACTAAAATTAATTTTATTATTCTGCATAAAATAAACTACAATGTAGTTCCTTTAAGAAAATAGAATATCTGAGCATATAACTATTTTACCAAAACTTATACATTTCATTATAAATATAATTTATTTATGTGAAAAATGATGTAGTAACATTTAAAATTTTTTATTACTAATTAAATTAATATATATTACTATATTTAAATGATATGTAAAAAATATATCATTTAAATAATTTTAACACTAAAGTGTTGTTTCGCAGAAACTCAATCTTGCGCGTTACACAGGCTTAGTCGGTGTTGTGTGAAACCTAAGATATTTATGATAACATACCATAAAATATTGGGGGGGGGTTAAAATACAATTGATATATTATTTTCAAATAATGATTAATATTTTATTAATATCAAATATGAACAACAATTCCATTATAATAAACAGTCAAGGGAGATAGTTATTAAAAAATTACATCTATTCGTGGAGGTGATAGTTCACACCCACGCGTGAATGATTAATTAATTTACAATTTAATGGATGTGGAGAGGGATATATGTTATTATGTTATCATAATAAAAACTTTGTATATTTTGGATACTTGATTTATTATTTTATCATGGGTGAATAATATTTTAAGGTAGTGGAAGAAGAAATAATTTAGAAACCGTTAAATAAAAAAATTACATTTTCTTCAAATGATCACCTTTATTAGCACCTAAACAACTCTATGAAGGGTGTTCTACCAAATATAAATCCCCAAGAATTTTGGGAGGTATTATAGGAAGGTTTTTTTATAGAGATTGGATGAACCTAAATGTTATGGAAGAGTGAGTAATGGAGAGGAATGGGTTCCTTTTTATTAGAGAGGGGAGGGGAACCCTTGGAATTATTAAAAGTATTAAATTAATATAAATTAAACATCTCTCCAAAATGTTCCAAAACTAATATATAATGCATATAACATGATTTTGGTTCGAATACCCATCATCAAACTAAAAATATAAATTTTTGGTATATTTTGTAATCCTTATTGTTTTGTTTTAACCCTTATTTTACCCTTTTTAATCATACTTTGATACCATGTTATTTAAACTTTGGGGTTATTGTAATTACTATAACATTTCAAAAAACAAACTAAAGGATGAATTTATGAAATATTAGTACCCATACTAGCCACTAGGTCTAATCATATATTTCTATAAAATTTATAACATTTAATATACAATTTTATAATTTAAAATACCAATAGTGTCAATTCTGAAACTATTCCTTAGTTGACATTTAATAAATATCATAACAGAAAGATAAGTTTTAACCAAATCAATTAAATCATCAAACACATGTTAAATATATTGATAAAATTAGTGGATGGAATAAATTATGTATAATTTTATTTAATTTATTATTTAGAAAATCATTTATTAGATTGTTTCATTAATTAAAAAATTACTAAATCATCTTTATGTCATAATTAAATTTTATTATTTAATTTATAAAATTTACAAGTAAATCCCATGATGAAACTAATTTATTTATCTTTATAATTACTATTTATTATCGAAGAGATCACCTGTATAACTGTAATGTCCTAGGTATTTATAGAATAATAATTTTAATTTCTATTAATACTTATACATGAGATATTAATTTTACTTTAAATGGAATTCTATGTTTAATGGCATACCCAACACACAACAAATGGTTTCTCTGAAATCTCATGTTGCACACAAGTCTGAGTCATACTGAAAAATAATATAATATTATTTTTATTATAAATGGTAGTTAACACCTAGTAATTGTGTTTGCAGGAATGAACATAACTAACCATATTATGATTAAACATCTATGTTAAATGTTTTACATTTATATAATAAAATTTAGAGGCTTCAAATGATAATGAATTAAATTTTATGCAAAACTAATCTAATATTTTTTTAAAAACAAGCTTTATCTCCTTTTGATGGAGAACCCTTTTTTGAATATTTTTTCCATCACTTTTATATGTTCAATCTGATAAAATAATCTTCTTATTTAGAATAGGGACATCAACATTTACTTTGGGTAAATTTATGATATTTTTCTCAGAAAGTAAATTTTTAATGAATAGTGAAAAATACTGCATTTTAGTTCAATACTGCCTTTTAATCTAATTTATTTATATTATTTTATTTTCATTTTATTTTTTTTAAAGATTAATTGGATTATATTTTCACTATTTAATCCAATTTTGATCATTTTAATTAATTTCACTGATAAATTGGTTATAAACGCATGTTCGTCTTTTGGTAGATTTTACTTCTTAAAAACACACTTTTTGGTTTTGAAAACAAGAATTAATTTTAAATTAATTTCTCACAATTATGTGATTTTGATTTCAAAAAATTGATTCCATATTTGGAATTAGATGGTCCAAATTTTTTAGAAAGATAAGTTTTACTTTTATTCATTTTTAATAGTAACTTTAGTAAATATTTTATTTGTCATGGTTAAAGGGTAAATCTGGTAAATAAGGGTAAAAAATAATTTTATAATAATATATAATTACCCTAACACATGTCCTAATCCTTTTGGAAGAGATATATCCAAATCTGGGAATCCTTGGGTCGATTTTACGATATCAATGGGCCACTTGTGTGTGAAAGTGACATTTAATTGTTTTTAATTTAAAGTTAAGGAAAATATAACGTAAACATGTATCTTTTAGTAAAAAACATTATATGGGGATAAATAAGTTATATTTTTTCCTATAATTAGTAATCAGAAAGATAAAGATATTTTATAAATTATGGTATTTTATTTATAATTTTTAGTGATAAGATAAATGTATTTATTTTTGACACAATGATCATGTAGTGATTACATTTTTAATGAATGATTTAAATAAATGAGATTATAAATATAAAAATAAATTTATTTTGAAACTTTTAATGCCATCCACGAATTTTGGGTTTTATTATGACTTTTTATATTTCAAATAATGTAGTTTTTTTAGAAATAATGAAGTTGTAATGGATTTTTTAAAAGTCATGATATTAATAGTATAAAAATTAACACAAATTAGTTTTTAAATAAAATATTATTTTATTAAATCATATAATAGTCTTAAAAATCTAAGATTAGGTAAAATGACATAAATTATGTTTAAAATGTAATAAATGAACCACTTTAGGATTATTTTTCATTTTATAGTAATTATATTCACCATATAGTATGAATATACAAGAAGACATGGTAAAAGTTATGTAAGTTTACAAAGGGTTAAAGCTAAATGATATGGTTACTTTTATGACCTAAACCTATCTGAAACCCATTTAATGAGAGGATTTACACCCATAATTATCTTATTTTCTAAATATATCACTTTGGTGTTATTATAATTTTAAAATCAATTAATAATAAAATAATACTTTCAAACCTTCCTTAAGTGCCCCTCCTACCTCTTATAAAAGGACACCACCTCTAACCCTTACTCACACCTCTCATGCCCCCTTGGATCATCCAAAATTTACCCAAATAATCTCCCAACATCCCTATATTCCTCCTAGAAGACTTCCCCTATTCATAAGAAAATTCAAGAAAGCCCTTTGACTTAAATCAAAAGGAGTTACCCGATTTGAGGTAATATCTTCTCTCAAACTTCTTTCATTTATTTTCTTTATCCAACCCCCTAAAGTCTCATTATTCCATTATTTTATTAAAATTACAGTATCATAAATATACAAGTATATTTTTATGATAATTATTTTAACTACACTAAGACAAACCTCCATCAAATGGATTCGAACATACTATTTATGTGTACTGTGAACTACTGCCTCACGAAATGATGATTGTTCAATTTTCATCTACCACCTATAATGGTGGCCATTATGATAAAAATGTAATTATATATGATATTTATGATATTTATTTTATCTCTATTATTCTGTAATTCTAATTTATAACATACCTTTTTAATTTTCATGTTATATAAATATGATAATTTCATTTGTGGAAGTGCGGACTACCGCCCCCTAAAAGTGATATGACTCATTCATGCCATAAATGGAATTTATAAAGGATAGAGTTAATGAAACTATGTAACATATATAAAATATGATATTATACATTAATCATAATATAAATATGTATCATTAACATTTCATTCCTTTTAAATATGAAATAGAAATGGAATTAGCGTTCATGCGTACGTACGGATCACCGTCTCCATGAATAGTGCCTTTCATTTCTTATCTCTGAATGATGTGGACTATTGTAAATATATATACATAAGATATATATTATATATATTATATTTAAATCATGAATATCATCATGTAGGTAATGTAATTTTAACCTCATGGACAACTTGTAATTATATCAAGTTCATTTTTTACTCAACTACCGAACATCGACAAAACGACTGATATAAACTTGAATAATTATATGATTTTTGTAGAAAGGTGATAAGTGATATAAAAGGAATAATAAAAACTAAAATTTGTTTTAATCAAGTAGAAATTAACTTATGTTTATTATTCATGAAATTAAAAAATGAACGAGCCAAGTCAGACACGAGGTAAGGGACAGTATCTCAACCGCCTTTCATTGAGGCATACTTCGATTTATACATGACATTCTTTTATACGGTTTATAAGAAACCCCTTTTACTTTAATTTTCATTCATAAGGAATATTGTTTCTATGTAGCATTTTACTAAATGAAAAAATTATTTTCTTAATTTATGCGGTGATAATGACCTTTCCACCACCACGAGCATTATTTGATATTTGGATTCCTTAATAAGTCGTGATGTTTTTAAATGGAAAATGAATATTGTATACCATTTTTACATATTTTGGTATTGAAAATTGTTTTTAAAGTGAATTTACTATTTCCATATCTTGAAACTATTTCTTGTGATTGCGAATGAAATTTTATGATTGAAATGTTGATACTTTCAATCATTTATGTGTGATGGTTATCTAATGGTACTTGGATAGTTGACGGGTGGTTATGTGATAAACCAAATTATGGGTGGTTCTGTGATAAATCAAGGACAGGTGGTTATGTTATAAACTCGAATTCACTGGGTATGGAATTCAGTCGTATAGATCTTCCATTTATAGGAATGATTTATGGAATTAGACTACATGGTTATTCCATTTAAGTATGATTATGTCCCAAGTTTACCTTTATATGGTATATGTTTCTTTCTATGGGGTTTATGGTAATATTTTGGTTACAAAATAAGGGAAATAAATGATCGTATATTTAATGAAGTTTTTTTTACAACTTACATAGGGTGAAAATCATTACTTTATGATAATTTATTCATTGTTTACATGTTGTTTTGAAAACTAAATGTTTTCCATCATTGTGTATACATTATTGATCTTTTTAAGCTAATACCATGTTTTTGAAAAAAATTTAACAGGACATAAAGTGGAATAGGGTCAAGGATGGGATCAAGGAAATGTCATGATGTTTAAAACATAGAACTAAACATGTTTCTTTTTTTAAGAGTTTTTATTTCATGTAAAAAATGGATACTGAGTAGAAGTGTCTACATGTAATATTCAAGTTGTTATGGATAAGTTATGACCTAATTTTCTAAATCTATAAAACTGAAATGATCTTAATTGTTAATTATTATCTTAAGACTTGATTAAGTAATGTTTAAGGATGGGGCCTTATAATTGGTATCGGAGGTCGGTTTGGAAAACATTAGGAGTTAAGATATTATTAAATTAATATCCATAAATTAGTTTTACTTTATAGAAAAATTGTAATGATATATCATTTGAAGATTACCATGTTTCTTAGCCTATGATATTTCTATGTTCATAATAGTTTTTCATAGAGGAAATAAGGAAACTATGATGAGATAAAATCAAGAGGAAAACAACCTTCCAAATCAGCAACCTAAGATGGTTTGAAACGGAACTGAACTGTTTGTTGCAGTGATGGAATTGTTGAATCTGGATATAAATGGTGGTGGTATCCATGCATGATTTCATCAAGATCAACCTCATAGTAACATGTCAGTAGTGGAGCACTTCATGAGGAAATATCCCCATTCATTCAGAGGATTGTCTAACCCTTTTCTAGATGAAGCATGGATTAAAGCATGGGAAAAAAATTATATGACATGGGGTGTTCATAACATAAAATGGGTAGTCTATTTGTTTATCATTTTGAAGGTGAAGCCGATCAGTGTTGGTCGATGGTTAAAAATATCAGGGGTAGTGAGGTGATTGATGCTCTTTTTTGGGATGAATCAAAGGTGTTTTTCTTGAGAAATATTCCCCAAAGGTGGTTCGACATAGTATGGAAACAATTTCTTGGAATTGAGGTAGGAAAATAACTGAGTGTATAATACAAAAAAATTCACTCGACAGGAAAGGTATGATCCAAATATCTTCTGATATCTTGATAGTATGATAAATCAATTTCACTCCAGACTGAAGCCATGATATCAAATAACATTATATTCTTCTGTGTTAAAAATCTATGAGAAACTTTTTAGATGTTCTGAAAAGGTAGAAATAGATTTTTCTGATGATCGGGTGTTCTAAGACAGCAAGAAAAAAAGAGTTCTAGTTGTATAGCAAAGGTAAATAATTCATCAAATAATCTTTGTGGTATGAAAATTAAAATTTCATCTTGTGATAATTGTGGTAAAAATCTTCTTGGAGAATGTTTATCAATTCCAGTGAAGTGCTTCTGGTGTGGTAGGACTTTTCATATTTCTCATAACTATAAGGAAGATGATCAAGTAGGCAATCGGTATCCAGTGGTAAGATGTTTTAGTTGCAATTAGTTTGGGAAATATGCCAATGTGTGCCCAAAGTTGATTAACTATGGTAAAAACTAGACATATGAAAATCAGAAGGGTGGGGAAAATCTTTTTCTACCACAACTGTTGATGTGAGACCATCAAATGAAGCGGTATCAGATAATTTGTTTGTTTTTTCAGAATATGTGAATGTGTTGTTTGATTCCGGATATACACATTCTTTCATTTCTATGAAATTTTCTAGTAAATTGGGACTTCCATATCAAGATATGAATCCCGAACATATGGTAAAAACACATGGGGGAAATGTTGAGGAAAAAAGAAATTATAAGAATCTTCTTATCCTTATTTGTGGAAATAATTTACCTAATAACCTTGTTGTTTTTCCTCTAGTATAGTTTCATGTTATTTTGGGATTGGATTGGATTTTTTTTACCATTCTAAGATTTCCTTTAGATCCAAAGAGGTTTCCTTAGAGAAAGAAATTTAGTTTGTGTAAAAGAACGAACCGTTATCTCTAATAACATATTAGGAATATGAGAAACAAGTGAAAGGTGGCAATAAATGTTACCTTGAACATATTTTTGAAATCAATGGAACGGTTCAGATTAATGATGTTCTAGTTATAAATGAGTATGTTAATGTTTATTCTGATGAGTTTCCTAGTATTATACCTAATCGGGAAGTTAAATTTACTACTGACTTATTTCTTGATTCTATGCCAATTTCAAACCCCCCTTATCGAATGGTTGAAATTTAACTTTTAGAGTCAAAAACACAATTGTAGGAGTTGTTAGATAAAGGTGTCATTCGATCTAGAACATCACCATGGGGTACTTAAATCTTATTTTTCAAAAATAAAGATGTTTCAATGATACTTTTCATTGATTATTGATCATTGAATAATATGAATTTTAAGAAGAAGTATCATTTTCCTCATATAGATGATTTGTTTGATCAGCTCCAGGGAGCATAGTATTTCTCAAAGATTGAAATGAGTTCGGGGTACCATCAGTAGAAATTAATGGAAGTATACATTCTAAAGAATGTCTTTCATACTATATATAGAAATTATGAAGTATTATTTATTCCATTTGGTTTAACCAATACACCTTATATATTCATGGATCTTATGAATAGAATATTCTGTGAGCTCTCAGAATGGTTTGTGGTTGTGTTTATTGATGACATTTTGGTATATTCGAAAATTAAGTAAGAACATAAAAGTAATTTAAGGGTTTTATTTAAAGCCTTAATTGAAATGAAATTGTATGGGAAATTAAAAAGGTGTGAGTTTTTGATACAAAAAATTTCATTCCATGGTCAAATTGTTTAAAAACATGGCATAATTGTTGATCCTAATAAAACAGAAGTTGTTGAAGAATGGACCATGCATACAAATATAATCAAGATTCATAGTTTTCTTGGTTTGGAAAGATATTATAGAAATTATGTTGAGAATTTTGAACGGATATATACCCCACTAACTAAGTTAAATCGAAAAGGTGTTATGTTTATCTAGACAAAATAATGTGATGATTGTTTTCAAGAGTTGAAAAAAGAATGGTGAATGCTCTTGTATTGGAATTACCTTTGAGAAATGGAGAGTTTCTTATCTACAGTGATGCTTTGTTGAAAGTACTTGGTTGTGTCCTAATTCATAATGATCAGCTAACTGATTATTCTTCTCATCCGTTGAAACCTCATGGGTTAAATTACCCTACACATGATTTGGAATTAGGTACTGCTATTTTTTCATTAAAAACATTGAGGAATCATTTTTATGGCGTAAAGTGTGAAATATATACTAATCACAATAGTTTGAAGTATATATTCACTCAGAAGTAATTAAACATGAGACATATGAGATGTTTATAATTAACCATGTATTATTATCGCATGATCTTTTACCATCTAGGAAAGAAAAATAATGGGGATGATGATTTCCGATGAAAGAGTATGCTACATTGACCATGATATGTTTTGAACAAGATCCTTTGATTAATGATTTGGTGATCATGGGAATAGAAATTGTGGGTGCAAGAAATTACTATGTTTTTTTCAGGTTTTAGTGAAATAATCTCAATCGGACAGAATTAAGAAAGCACAGTAGGAAGATAGTGAGTTGCAGAAAAAGGTAGAGTTGGTTCTGAAGGGTATGTTTCCAAAATTTAACATTGATAAGGATTTTATTTTGAGATTTGGGAATATATTATTTGTTACTGGGCATTCAAATTTGAAGAAAGAGTTGTTATGTGAAGCTCATAGTTCTCTGTTTTCAGTTCATCCAGGAAGTACTAATATGTATAGAGATATTTAGGAGTATTATTGGTGTGATAGAATTAAAAGAGATATTTCTAACTATACTATGATGTGTTTGACTTGTCAATAGTTTAAGGCATAATAGATTCTATTGAAAGGGATGATTCATCCTTTTATAATTTCAAATTAGAAATGGAAAAATGTGTCCACGGATTTCATAGTGGAATTACCAAAGACATATTTAAGTAATAATACAACCTAGGTTATTATTGATCAATTAACTAAATCTTCTCATTTCATTCCTATTCGAGATATTTTTCTCTAGATAAACTTTCTTGATACTATATTAATGAGATAGTCAGGTTACATGGATTTATCCTTTCCATTGTATCTGATCGTGATCCTAGGTTCAGTTATAACATTTGGAAGGGAGTTTAGAAGTCAATGGGTACTAAATTAAATTTCACTACAGCTTTTCATCATCAATAGAATGGGAAGTCAGAATGAACAATTCAGACATTGGAATATATGCTATGTACTTCTTCAATGGATTATCAGTGAGGTTGGGAACAACATATTTCTTTTCTTGAGTTTTCTTATAATAACAATTTCTATTCCAGTTTACAGATGGCTGAATTTGAGGCATTATTTGGAAAGTGGTGTCGAACTGTATCTTTTTGTGATGATGTAAGTGAAATAAAGTAAATGGGAACAAAATTCATAGAACATTTGGAAAAAAGACCATTTAATTCAAAAGCATATGAGGACATCACAATGCAGGAAAAAAAGTTATGTGGATAACTAGAAAAATATCTTTCTTTTGAGGTAGGTGATCATGTATTTCTCAAAGTTTCTCCATGGAAAAGTGTGATTCATTTTGGTATGAAGGGAAAGCTGAGTCTATGGTTCATTGGAACTTATGAATTCCTGGAGAAAGTTGGATTTGTTGCCAATAGAATGTATTTATCTCTAATTTTATCCTAGGTACACAATATTTTTCATGATACAATGCTGTGAAAGTAAATTCCAGATCCATATCATGTTTTTAGTCTAGTCGTAGTTCAGTTGGAAGAGAATATTTATCATGAGGAACAACCAGCTCATATTATTGACCGAAAAGAAAACATGTTACAGAATAAGGTAATTCATCAGGTAAAGGATTTCTGTAAAAATCGTATGCTTGAGGAGGCGATATGGGAATATGAAAATTCTATGAGGGATAAATACCCCCACTTATTTGATAAGTGGATAGAATTACGGGGATGTAATTACTAAATGGGGGGAGGATGTTATTACCCAAGTATTTATAGAATAATACTTTTGATTTCTATTAAAACATATGAATAGGGCGTTAATTTTAATTTAAAGGGGTTTCTATTTTCTATGGCATACTCGACACGCAACAATGGGTTTATCTAAAATCTCATGTTGCACACTAGGCTGAGTCATACTAAAAAATAATATAATAATATTAATATTTAAAATTGTAGTTAACACCTAGCCATTGTATTGGATGGAATGAACAGAACTAGCCATGTTATGATTAAACATGTTTGTTAAATGTTTTTACATTTATCCAATATAATCTAGAGGCATATAAATGAAAATGATTCTAATTTTAAGCTTAAATACTCAAATATTTTTTAAAAAGTATTTTTTCTGCCTTTTGATGGAAAAAACATTTTAAATATATATTTGTTCACTTTTATATGTTATAATTGATAAAATAAACTTTTTATTTTGAATTGGGGCATAAAAATTTTGTTTTTTTTTTACTTTTTTGGTATTTTTCAGATAAAGTTCATTTTTGAATGAATAGTGAAAAATACTGCCTTTTAATTCAAAACTGTCTTTTAATTTAATTTATTTATATGTTATATTGTACATTTTATTGGTTTTAAAGTGTAATTTGGTTATATTTTTACCATTTAATCAAATTTTGGTCATTTTAAATAATTTAACTTTTAAATTCGACAAAATTCATGTCAATCTTTTGGTAGATTTTACTTCTTAAAATCACGGTTTTTGGTTTTGACAACGGGAATTAATTTTAAATTAATTTATGCAAACTATTTGTTTTGAATTTGGAAAAATGGATTCCATATTTGGAATCCTGAGGTCAAAATTTTTTAAATAGGTAACTTTTATTTTTAGACTATATGAATAGTAACTTCACTGAATATTGTATTTACCATTGTTAAAGGGTAAATCTAGTAAATAAAGGTAAAAAAATAATTTGATAATAATATTAAATTACCCTAAAAAGTTTCCTAATCCTATTTTATTAGATATATCCGACTATGGACATCCTTGGGTCAATTTTAGGACCCAATGGAGAAACTTGTGTGTGAAAATGACATTTAGTTACTTTTAATTTAAAGTTAAGGAAAATAAAACCAAAATATGTATCATTTAGTAAAAAAAACTTTTATATAGAGTTATATATGTTATATTTTCAACTTTAAATATTCATTATAAATCTAATTTTTTTTTCTAAATCATGGTATTTTATTTACAATTTTTAGTTATTATGTAAGAAAATTTATTTACGACACAATGGTGATGTAGTGACTACCTTTTGATGAATGATTTAAATAAATGAGATTATAAATATTAAAATAAATTTATTTTGAAACTTTTTAGGACATAAAATAATTTCTGAGTAGATTATGACTTTTTATCTTTGAAATAATGATGTTTTTTCAAAAAATTCATGTTTTAATGGATTTTTATAAAGTCATGATATGAATAGTATACAAATTGACATAAATGAGTTTTCAAAACAAATATTATTTTATTAAATGATATGATAGTCCTAAAAATATAGGATTTGGAAAAATGAAATATATAATGTTTAAAAGGTCATTAATGAACCAATTTAGGTTCTATTGGCAATTTATAGTAATTATATTAACCATATAGTATGAATATACAAGAAGACATGGTAAAAGGTAAATAAGTTTACTAAGGGTTCAAGCTAAAAGATAAGGTTAATTTTATGACCTAAAATTGTCTAAAACCCATTGTATGAGATGATTTGGAACCATAATCATCTTATCTACTAAATATATCACTTTTGTGTTATTATATTTCTAAAATAAATTAATAATAAAATAATACTTTCAAACATTCCTTAAGTTATTCTCCTCTCTCTTATAAAAGGCCACCACATCTAACCCTTACTCACACCTCTCAAGCCAATTGGGCTCATCAAAAATCTTCCCAAATAATATACCAACTACCTATATTACTTTTAAAATCCTTCTTCTAGGCATAATTCATTTAAATAAACCAATTTAGTTTAAATCAAAATGAGTTAACCGATTTGAGGTAATGTCTTCTCTCAAGCTGTTTTCATTTATTTTCATTCTCCAACCCCCTAAACACTCTTTATTCAATTATTTTATAAAAACACCATTATCTTAAATATACTATGATTTTTTATGATAATTATACTAGATACACTTACACACACCTCAATATAATGGATATGAACATATGGTTTCTGTGTACAGTAAACTACTGCCTCACAAAACGATGATTGTTCAATTTTCCCCAACCACCTATCATGGTGGAAATTATGATGGAACTGTAATTGTATATGATATATATGATATTTATTTTATCTCTATTAGTATTTAATTCTCATTTAGAACCTACCTTTATGCTTTTAATGATGTATAGATATGATAATTTCATTAGAGGAAGTGCGAACTATCGCCCCCTCAAAGTGATATGACATGTTCATGACATACAAGGAACATATAATGGATGTAATTAATGAACTTATGTAACATATATATAATATGATATTATAATTTAATTATAATATACCTATGTATCATTATGTTTTCATCCATTTAAATATGAAATAGAAATGAAAGTAGCATTCATGTGTACATACGGCTTACCGTCTCCATGAATGGTGTGTTTCATTTCTTATCTCCAAGTGACATGGACTATTATAAATACATATAAACTTATTATATATGATATATAGGATATTTAAATCATTAATATCATTCTTGAGATAATGGAATTTTGACCACATAGATAACTTGTAATTATAACAAGTTCATTTTTTACTCAAGTACCGAACATTGACAAAACAACCGATATAAATAAGAATAATTATATGATTGTTATATCAAGTTGATAAGTGATATAAAAGGAGTAATAAAAATGAAAAAGGTTCTAAATATAGTATAAATTAATTTAAGTTTACTATTCAGGAAATTAAAGAATGAACGAGTCAATTCAGACACGAGGTAAGGGACTTTGTCTCAATATGCTTTCATTAAAAAAAACTTTTATTTATACACTAATTTATTTTATACATTGTATAATAAACCCCATGGAAATTTATTTTCATTCAAAGGGAATATTTTTTTTACTTAGCGTTTTACTAAATGAAAAAATTAATGTTTTTAACGTATGCGGCGGTAACGACCTTTCCGCCACCGTGAATATTATTTGATATTTGGCTTCCTTAACAAGTCGTAATGTTTTTATGTGGAAAATAAATACCATATACCATTTTTAGATATTTTGGTATATAAAATAGGTTTCAAAGTAGATTTACTTTATCAATATCTGGAAATTATTTCTTTTGATAGAAAAATGAAATTTTATGATCAAAATGTTGGTATTTGCAATCTTTTATGTGTGATGATTATATAATGGTACTGGGATATTTGACGGGTGGGTATGTGATAAACCAAATAATGGGTCGTTCCGTGATAAATCAAGGATGGGTATTTTTGTTATAACCTCTAATGAATTGGGTATTGAAGTCAACCGTATGGATATTATATTTTTAAGAATCTTTTGTGGAAGTTGACTGTATGGTTATTCAATTTAAGTCTGATTATATCCCATGTTTACCTTAATATGCTATATGTTGATTTTTATGGGTTTTATGGAAATATTTTGGCTACAAAATAAGGGTAAGAAATGAGCTTATATTTAGTGAAGTGTTTTTACTACTTCCTTAAGGAGAAAAGTACTACTTTTTGATAAATTGTTCATGGTTTACATTTGGTTTGAAAACTAATAGTTTTCTTTCTTTATGTATTCCTTATTGGGATTTTTATGCTCATCCCATGTATTTGAATTTTTTTTCATAGGAAATCATGTGGAATAGGGTCAAATATGGGATGAAGTAAAATTCATGTTGTTTAAAAAATGGAACTAAACATGTTTCACTTTTTAAGAGTTATTATTTTATGAAAAAAATCAATATAAAGTAAAAGTATATACATGTAATATTCAAGTAATTATGTATAATTTATGGCCAAATTCTCTAAACATCTAAAATTGAAAAAATGATTAATGTTAATTATTAACTTACTTCATGATTATGTAATGGATATGTTTGGAGCCTTATAATAACTCCATATTAAAATAATTCATTTTTTAAAAACAAAACTCTAACAAAAATTACTATTCATTGAATATAATATGATAAATTCTTCAATGTTATCCAAGTTCCTCCAAGTGGTACTAAAATAGAACCAAGGATTCAAATTTTTGGTATAAACTCATACAGTTAAATTAAGGTAATTATTTCGATTTTTTATATTATTATAATAGTTTTTTTACTTTAATTACCCATTTTACCTTTAATCGTGGTAATAAAAAAATTACTAAAGTTACTGCTCATAATGTCTAAATATCAAAGGGTATTATTTAAATAATTCTGGCCTTATGAATAAAAATATAGAATCCATTTTCCAAAATTAAAAACATACATGTTGCATTAATTGATTTAAAATTAGTCCCTGTTGTCAAAACAAAAAACATGTTTTGTACAAGTAAAATCCATCAAAATATTGACTTGAGTTTATATCTAATTTCAATGTGATATTACATCCAATGACCAAAATTTAATTAAATGAGAAAAACCTAATCTAATTATACTTTAAAAATAATTAAAAAATAATCTATTAATATAAATAAATTAGACGAAATGGATGTTTTGGATTAAAATGCAGTATTTTTTACTATTCATTACAATATGAATTTTATCCATAAAATACCAAAAATTCATCCAATGTGAAATTTGATATCCCGCATAAAAATAAGATGTTTTTTTTTCAAAAATAAAATATAAATTTTATAAAAACTATATTTAAAATGGGTTCTCTATCAAAAGTCAGTAAAACTACCTTCTAAAAAATATTTGATTATTTTATGCCGAAAATTGGTTTTATTCTCATTTTAAGCAACTAAAAATTATTAGAAAAAAGTAAAAATATTCAATATAAATTTTTAATCAAAATATTTTCATTTCTGTTCATTCCCTCTAAAATAACTTCTAGGTGATAAATACCATTTAAAATAATAATATTAATAATATATTATTGTTCGGAATAACACATTCTTGTGTGCAACGTAGGATTTCAGAATGTCTAATTCTTGTGTGTTAAGTATTCCATCAGTTATATCATCCAGTTTAAAGTAAAATTAAAATATAATTCATAAATATTAAAATATATGAAAAATCTATAATTCTATAATTACCTAGGATGTTACCGAATAACAAAATGACATAATAAATTAAAAATCATAATTAAATACCAAAAGAAAACCAGATAAAAATAAAGTTATTTAATCCATAAACTCTCCCAAAATTATAGAAACCCTAATCCAAAAATAATATTAATAAATATACCTCCAAAAAATTTGTTAAATATAGATAACATAAAACAGAACCACATATCAATCACATTCGACCTAAGTGATAACAAAAAAATATAAAACAACCCTTATGAGAATTCTTGATGAAATAGAAGGATAAAAAATAATTTTTTAAGTAAATTACACAATTATATATTGTAATTTAATAATTAACACTAATAAAAATATATGTTTAATTTTAAAATAATTAAATTATAGTGATTAAAGTTGAATGGATAGTCTGTAACTTAATTTAATTCATGAAAGTTTCTTGTGGGTTGTTAAATCATCATTGGCATGAAAGAACTGAAAAGTGAACACATATGAGGGATCCCATCAACTAGTACAAAGTGAAATTCATGAGGGATGATGCAATGGAATAAATAGGAGAATAGTAAAAATAATCAATAGACCATCACAAATAAAGTATCAATGGGTCTTTTGGGTACCTGGTATGCGGTCATCAGGTATATTGTGATAGTAATCCATGTTCTCAATGACACATGTGGTTTTAAAATGAATGTTTTACCTGTATTATACATCCCACAACCTCTTAATAACATTCCAAAACTAAATACTCATCAAATATTATATAAAATATATTCCTAAAACAATGTGAACCAAATTGGAATCCATAAATAAGAAATGAACCCATAATTGGAAATAAAAATTCCATCAATCCCACACTAACCATTAAAAACCCATAAAGATCATTAATCACTATATTTTGGACATAATTCCTTAAATTATAAAGTCAATTAATTGTAATAATTCCATGAAAATAAATATAAGTGGAAATAGATACCATCAAATCCATATAAGATCCACATAGGAAAGGTAAAATGAATAGTGGATGAAAATGGAGGTGTTATTTAATGAAATAACATGTGGAGTGATCCCATTACATGAGCTTATATAGAGTTATCATGATGACTATAAAGAATTTTAATAGAGGATGTCCATTTTTTTGATGAGTTATTTTTAATGATTTTCTTGAACACAGTCATCAGTGGAGGATATTGGTGTTGATGGAAAACCAAATGAGCATCATAGTGAAGCCTAATTTCTATTATTTGTAGTAACATTTTTTAAATGATCAAGAGTGTGTTTATTCATATTGTGGGTTCAGGTGATGTTAAAATTATTGAATACTATTAATATTGAATTAAATTTGGTCTTTCTATATTTCTCATTTTCTATTAATGTATCATTATTTAATATCCCATTTAATTAACCTCAATGATTGGGAGAAGTTATAAAAGTTAAAATCCATCTGGTTTTTTAGAGAGAGGAATAATCCTCTAAAAATGATATTCCCTGGAGAGTTTAAAGTGATCTATGAATCACAAAAATAACTATTAAACATCCTTAGTATATAATTCCAAAGAAACATAATCGGTGACTAATGTTATGATTTAGAGCTCATAGATTTTTGATAGATAATTTAAATGATAGATTAGTTGTGAAAGTTAAGACTTATTGAAATCACCTAATGGTAATGTGATATAATAAAATGTCCCCTAGAACACATATTATCTAAATTAGAAATAAAAAAACATTTTTCAATACTTATATGATTTTAATTAAAATATAACTCCTTTTATTCTTCTTATCACTTTTTTTAAAACATTACACAAAACAAAGTTACAATATTCATTTAATTAAAATATTTATTTATAATTGTCATGAATTTATGATATTCACCTATTTTTTCACTTAACAATTTATGTTTGGGACGCCTAATATATTTTCTACAAGTCCATGTAATGTTACAAGATTTTTTGTGGTCATAACTATAGAATAAAAAACTAGGAATATTTGGTATTGTGGTTGGGAAAATTATTGTATTTCATGGTTTTTTATAGTACTTATTTAAATAGAAAACAATATTTATATATTAAATATGTTAATTTTATATTTCATATATTCTTCATATATGGGAATTATTAATACATTCATTTAGTTTTTTGAAGCATGTTCACATGATGATCATTAATTTTAGATTCATTACTGAGAGACCTCATAATAAAAAATTCTTTCAAAAAAGTAAATTGAAGTAAAACTATGATACATATGAACACAATAATATATGAATTCAATAAGAGATAAAATACCAACAACTTCAAGATATTACGACATAAAAATGAGTTTATTTATGAACGACTTAGAGAGACATGATATTTTGATGTATATAAAAATTTATCTTGTATAAGACTCACCTAAAAACACAAGAAATTTAAAAATTAATCATTATTTTATTAAATATATATCTATGTTTAAGGATATTTCATCAGTGGATTCCATAAAATATATAAATGAATTTATTAATACAATTAAGTATGTCCTAATAAATATATTAATTGAATATTATGTTGGATTTGTATTTTTATCATACACTATGAATGAAAATGAAATGAACATATTTCTTGAGTAGGAATATAATTCATTGAGGACATGAGAGAACATGTACACCTCAAATAATAAAATATTTTATTGAAATGGTGAATAATAAATTTGAGGAATAAATTATCAATTATTATATTGAAATATAAAGATATTTTTTATAAGTTATGTGAGGGAATTAAGGAATACATCAAATAGTACTGAAACTATCAGTTACATCATTTAATATAAATGAAATTCTTTTCTAAATGGTAGAATGTCACAAACAAATGTTAGTGGATTAAGCTATTGAATGAAATTTTTATGATGAGAAAATATAATTATTCTATAAAATATATAATATTCTTTCTAAAACACACAAAAAAGGAAATATATGAAATTAGAGTTTTGGTCATGATTTTTTAAATAGAATATATGATAACTAAAATTTCATATTTTTTAAAAATCATTAAAAAATATATTATTAAATACCCATGGGAACATGGAGTAGTGAAATTATTGTGGTATGTATAGTCATAGTGCCATTTATTTTATGAACACTAAGAATATAAAATTGAATCCATCACAATATAAATTTATGTAATTGAGTAACATCAGTAACTATGGGATATAACCACTAAGGAATAACCAATTATATAGAATATAAAATCTAGGTTGGAAAACCCATATGAATCATTCGTATAAGGAGAAAGATAATTTGAATTAAAGTTGATCCCATGATTCTCAATGTTAAAATTATTCTTATTAATATAAAATATCCAATCATCGATAATATGGAAATCAATCATCAACATCGAAACTATTTTATAATGAGACTGAATAGATTTTGAAGGAGTTATGGGATTATAAAATATATTATATTATTATGAATGAATTTTTCTAGAGAACATAATGAGATTTCACAAGGATATATAAATTTATTCAATTATATATCAAACTTGAAAAAAATTTAATGAAACTAGAGTAACATATAAAATAATATACAATTATTGATAAAGGTAATATTCTATGTACGACATGGAAAATCCTATAGAATGTTATAAGGAAATTAAAACTAAAAAAGAAAAACATTAATGTACATGATGAAGATTATATGAATGAAAACTAATAAATAACTAAATAGAATGATTATAAGGACTATTAGGAAGAAATTGGCGATATAAAAATAATGATACTATTGTTTAATTAAAAATATTAATTCATTATAGAAGTGGATAGAGGTGGTATATTAAAGATTACTTTTAAAAATTGATATCTTTTATGTGATGTATAATGATCCAATTATATCATTTCCAAAAAAAGATATGGAAATTGAGTAGAGTAAGATATATGTCTGGCATTTAACCTATACGTTATAGAAGATAAATGTTGAGAGGACTTTTATATAAGAACATGATAAAATTTATTTTTATGATAAGTAATTAAAAAATAATCACAAAATGGTAAGGATTAAAACATTTTCCATTTTATCATTCTAGTGGAGTGTATTTTATTTATTCAAAATTTTATACCATATAAATTGAAGTATGTAGGGTGCATCAACACATTTTTTTAGTTTAAAGGGAAGATCACATTTACATGTGATATTATTTTGGAAGATATATTTATTATTAATCCCATATTCAATTATAATGAATTATAAAATGTGATATTTTAAAACTATAATAAACACATTAAAACATTTTGATAGCTCTGATACATACCCCAATAGAGTATATTATTTCCTAATGGTGAGAGATGGAAAAATTTATACTACCTATTGAATTCATAGTTGTGGACATGATAACTAATAATTATGTTCATAAAAATATTATAATACCCCCATAATCCACTATAAGTACCTTTATATATGTTATTTAATGTAAATATACTTTCTATGTGGAGTAATAGAATGAAAATTCTACATGTTCTTGAATATGTTAAACAACCACATTGTTTAGATGATTATTTTTCAATTGATGTGGTTGATCGGGATATTCAATTGAAAATAGAAAATCACCTACAAATATATTTATTTGAGTGAAATTATGATATTGAAGAAATAATAGATCATCCCAATATATAAGATGAACAAAATGAAAACTACATAGACTACTGTCATAATGGATTATATAAACATTCAAAAACATAAGTGGATGAAGATAGGATGATAATGTAACTATTTATACACCGAGAATAAATCCATCAACTAAAAACATTGCATCCAAAAATAATGTATATATATATTGGAGTGATAGTTAAACATTACTTTTGATTTTATCAACTAAATTATGGGAGGAATTATAATGTTAATTTATTAAATTCTTTAATATTAATAATAAAAAAATTTCATTGACTATTTCATAGATAAAGGGAATTATACAACTGAAAATCATGAACATGATTCTATTGGAGGATGATTTTGAACCAATTATTGTTTACTAAATGAGGATTATCCTTGATATAAATATGTTTTTGATGGTCTAATTCATTCTTTAAATTGGTACATAGATAATCAATAACATTTAAAATAATGATTTGTTATGTTCCATTTATGTTTTTCCAGAAAAGTGTGGAAAGATAGTTGTTTAAAATTTTAATAATGGAAATATAACTGAATAATAATAACACGATTGATTATATGAAATGATTAAAATAATAATTATAATAATAAAGGATCATTTTCTACTAGATTTTTTTGAGCATATGTCATAAAAAAAATAAGGAAACTAAAAAAAAATTTCTATTTGAGATATAACATTTTCCATCTTAATACAAAAAATTATGATAATTTATTTATGAAATAATTTGTGAATTTTTAGATCATATAAGTATTTTTTTTATTTTTTCTTATGACCCTCCAAAATTATAATAGTGAATGATATATATATTTTAAATCATGCTGGAAAAAATAAAGGGTATTATTGTGGATGATTTTCATGTGATTGTTATTTTATTTAGGGAATTCCTTCAAATACATTGAACAAAATCAAAGATGTGTAATGAAGCTTTAATTATGATTAACTATATAAAATAAAAAATTAAGGTAAATTAATCAAGTATTCATTTTCATATGATCTCCAAGGATGGTATTTTAATTGATTATGAAAAAAATTATATAGTCTCTATACTACCACTACAAAAACTTATAACGTAAGCAATATTCAATTTGCCTCCTATATAATTCTCCAAAATAATCACTAATTCATTCTATATAAATTTGAAACCATTATGGTAACTATTTTTTATGGTTATAAAATTCAAATATAAAATATAATTCATAGAATAATGAAACAATATGAAAAAAATTTAATCGAAAAAACAATTATCACATAATTTGAATGTATAATACCCTTTAAATTCATGTTAGTTTATTTTGATATTTTACTAATAGATTTCCATTTCCAATGAAGTTAAGGTAAAAATATATGATCTCATATTCCATTGTATTACTTAACAAACAATCATAAAACTATTTTACTAGATTTAAATTAATATTTCTATATATACTCCACATTAAATTTGTGATTTATCTCAATTGATTCATAGTTATTGTTTAAAAAATCATTTAATATTGAAATATTTATTCCCAATGATGAAATATAAACCATGAATAATTTTGTGGTTATAGTTTTAGAAATATTTTAAATTGGAAATAATATAAAATTTGGGTGTTGAGATCCATGTTTAACATGCTATTCATAGGTAGAGTATTTATTGGACAATTACTAAAATTATATCAAGGTTGTGAGTCAAATGAATAAATATTCTTCATAAAAAATAGATTTATTATATAGTACATAAAAATGTAAATTACCATTCTATAGAATGGATTCAAAGATTATTGAAAAGGAATTATATGTCATGGATAGATTCTAATGAAATATACTACTTTTTGGGTTGAGTTTTATTTATTCAAATAAGATTCTAATTGAATTATTTAAAAGTGGAGGCCTATGGGTGAGGTGAATTATATTTTGAATCATTTTAATTCATTACCTTGTAGAGACATTGTTGAAGATAAAATATCACCTCTAATGAGATAGAGTGTGGAATCTATTAATTTTACATTTTCAATGAATCAATTGATTTTGAAAAAAAATTGAATTACTAGATAATATATATTTTTAGAAGAAGATAAAAAATTACATATTTTTTAATACATAAAGTTGAGATCATTATTTTATGGGGACTAGAACTCATGGGATTATTTTTGTGTTTTGGTTGAAATGAGTATGTATTATAGGCAATGGAATATGAATAAAAAATAGTTGATGTAGTTCTTTTTCGGAACAACATGGGATCATTAGTGGAGATATTTTTTAGAAAACACATGTTTTACATAGAGATGTTGATAAGGGTATGATCATTAATAATGGTTTTCATTGATAAAAATAATAATTTAAAACCTTTATAGATATATAAGGGGTATAAATGAGTAAAAAATACTACATATAATCTAATGTCATAGTTGATCCATCAAATATGGAATTAATGGATATTTAGGGTAAATTGTCACATTTGTGGGTTTATTTTCATGTATTTTTCCTTTTTATTTTTTTCTATCACCTTTCCCAAGGTTTCTTACAAAATTATGGATAAAAATTGAAGTTTTGGGGGGGAGACCTAGGTGCATAGTTAATGCACAGTTAGTGTAAACTATGCACCTAACCTAGGTAACAGTGCGTTAAGAGAAATAACCTACCACATAGCTACTGCATGGTCATGCACCTTGACCTTGTTAAATGTGCACTCTAGACAGAGAATGTGCAAAGTTTCCACACGGTTTATTAAACTGTGTACGATGTCCAGATCATTTAAGGTTTTTTTCATACAATTTTTACTATAATCTTATTTTTATAGAATCCTGAAATCTATTTATATTATAATGTTTATAGAATGGAATCATGTATTGGGTGGAATGATACTGGGATTAGGCTCACACACTACATACACCTTTGGGTGTATATAGACTTGGTACTATTTGGAATAGGTAATGGAATGTCCTTCAGAGATTGTGGTTATGGTTTCTCGAGATGCGTCTTAGTGTGGTGTTATAGAGATGGATTGGGGGTGATTCCCCTTTTCCATGAGCTGGTTTTTCGATGGACTTGTGGTCCCTACTTATTGTATCCTTGTTTGGTTTTGAAATAAACCTTGTAACTCTATTATTATAAATGTTTAAGGTTTTTTTTTGAATTTTCAGATATGGTTTATTGATTATTATCGGTTATCTCATGCATATAAATTATGTTAAATCATTCCCAATCATTATTTATGATACTAGAACAATTGTGTCATCCCATGGGGATAGAAAATACCCATTAGGCCTTTCCACATACTAGGTCAGGTGTTTGTTTAGATGAAGACCTTTCTTGGTTTGTAAAAAATGGTATCAGATACATGTTTATATCTTTGTTTCATTTTATTTGTGATGAGTCTCATAATATAGGAGCTAGGAATGTTGGGTCATGATGTTCTAATTGCATGTACAGTTCCTAGACATCACACCTTATGGGATCCATAGAGACTCTAGGTGATGTTTTGATTTATGTTTGACTTATCTTACAGCTATTTTGTGCATGTTGTAGACTATACACTAACATTAGGTGGGGTTATGTGGTTTTTTAATTTCATTATTTTGATAAGTTTCATTTATTTATAGTTGTTGTTACTGTTGAATTTTTTTAGAAGTGTTAATTTGATGTTTTCTCATGTGAATATTTTTATTTTGTAGCAACTTGTTTCCCCAGAGAGATCCCTTACGACCATGAGAGGAAGTTGAATATAGTTCTCCCTCACCGCTTGATTAGAGGGTTCTGAAATCTGTGGTATAATCTATTAAGACTCTGGGATAGGGAGTGGGTCCTTAACTTTCTCTAGTTAGGGAAGTTGAATCTGGTCCTAGTAAAAACAAAGCCCATGATTTTCTCAAGAACAAACCTCCTAATTTCTTGGGTAGCATGTATCCTTAGGAATAAAAGGAGTTCTTTGAGAATATCAACCACTACTATCCTGATTTAATATCCTATTCTACATACTTGGAATTTATAGATCTTGTTCAAGGGGGCCACTTAGTGATGGAGAATTCCAACCTCTTTTTCGAGTTAGTCTGATATGCATCTGAAATAATCTCCAATGATCAGATAAATTCGTATAAGTTCGAAAGGGGTTTTCAGTGAGAGATATATTCTTAGGTGTTCCTATTAATGTTAATTACAAATGTTGAGGTGTTTTATCAAGCTTCTTTGGGGGAGATTGACCATAATGAAAGGTCTGGTTTCTCTAGGGAAATGTCAGTGATAAGATGTTGAAGTTCATTTGAGAAGAAGAGGAAGTGGTATAATTATGGAAAGAAGGGTGGTGGTAGATCAGGCCATCCTTCTATGTAGTAATAATCTGTAGCTTCTGATGAAATGCCTGTCATGTGTCATCAGTTTGGGAGGACAGGGAACACCCAACCTACATGTACATATCCTCTTAGTACTTGTCATCAATATGGGGTTATTGGGAACTTTCCTTATGTTTTTAGGTCTACATGCCCATATTGGAGAGGGGTATGATATATGAATTCAATGGGTGTTTTAGTTCAGTTGGGGACATACATGATAATGGGATAATTTTTTGTGTTCATGGAGGCAGGATCGGGTCATCATCAGGTTACAGCAAGATTAGGGGAGAGGCATAGGCGAGCAGTCATTCTGAGGTAGAGATGATGAATCTTTATGTTGTGGATCATAAAACAATGGGATAAGATGTAGGGTTTTCAATAGTTCTAGTTACCATTATGATTTCATCTTCTATTGAAACTATTTTATTTGATACTCGTGCATCTTCTTCTTTTATATACGAAATCTTGTGATATTTTGAACATCTCAACATTGTCGATGTCTGTCATAATGAACATGGTAATGCTATTGGGTAAGAATAAATAGCAGGGTTTCAAGTTCCCATCTTGAGTGCTCTCCATGTCGGGGTTTGATATAGAGTAGGATCATCTGGTCATGGATATGGATCATTTTGATGTAATAATTGTCAAGGATTGGCTAAAAAAATATCTATTTCTTTAGGCAACAAGTGAGTCTCATGGAACCTGATGGAAGTCCTTAGGTATTTCTTGGGGAATAGGATCCTCGGTTAGGTTGTGTGGGAGATCCACTCCTAGAGTTGGGAAATCATTTCTTGTACTTATCATCGTTTGCACGAGATGATTATTGTAGATATCCTGGTGGTTCATTAACTCATGTATTGGATGAGTTCTCAAAGTTATTTCCATATGATTTTCATGTTTACCACATACCGTGATGTGGAGTTCTCAATTGATTTGGCACCGAGAACACAACTGATATATCATCCCTCATATCATATGGACCCCACTGAACTCAGGTAATTAATGTTACATATCGATGAATTGGAATCCAAGTTGTTCATTCCCTTGAACTCCTCTCCTTGGGATTCTCATGTTCAATTAGCGAAGAAGGCTGGTAGATCTCTCCGATTGTGCGTTGAATGTTGGAAGTAAATTTAGGTAAACATTAAGGATAAAAACCCTTTTCCACAAATTGATGTCTTGTTTGAAAAACTGACATAGGATTGTGGTTTTCCATGAATGATTTTCATTTTGGTTTCCACCAAGTGAGGATGAGAGAGGCTGATATCCCAACGATATCATTCTGAAGTAGGTACAGTCACATTGAGTATTTGGTTATCCCTTTTAGATTGAAAATCAATCCAATGGTTTTTATGTAACTCATGAATAGGGTGTTCCACTAGTGTCTCGACTCCTTTATTATACTATTTTTGGATAACATCATAGTTTATTCTAGATCTGATAAGGAGCATGAGAATCACTTGCAAATCATTTTGGGAACTCTGGGGGATCATCAACTTTATGAAAATCTTCTAAAGTGCACCTTATGGATCATGTAGGTTTTTTTTCTGGGTCTTGTGATTTTAGAACACAGGTTTTTGGTAAAACCTTAGAAGATCAATACAGTTATTTCATTGGATAATCCAATGAATGTTTTAGAGATTAGGTGTTTTGTGGACTGGAAGGTAATTATAGAAGTTTTTTTCATGACTTATACCAGTTTGCTTCATCTATGACCACACTCACCTGGAAAGGGGTGAAATTTGATTAGATCCAAGAGTTTCAGGAATCATTTCAGTAGTTGAAGAGGTTGTTGAATACCGCACCTGTGTTGATATTTCTAGAATCTGGGACGGTCTATGTGGTTTATCTCCATATCAGACTTTATGAAATGAATTACCCAACCCTTAGATTTGAATTAGCAGTGTTGATGCATTCCATGAAGACATGGAATCATTATATTTTGGGGGGGAAATTTGTGGTCTATTCTGATCATAAAAGCTTAACCTATATTTTACCCCACAAATATTTTAACTTGAGGAAGCAGCATTGGTTCATGTATTTTTAGGGGTTATACTTTGATATCATATTTACCCTTGGAAAGGGTAATGTGGTGGATAATACCTTGAGAAAAATGTTTTTGTGAAGGATTTGAGGAAGTCCAATGATGATTAGACCTTGATGGCGTTCTTTACCCATATGGACTTGGAGATTAAGAAGAATAGTGGAGGAGTATTCTTTGAAATCATTCAGTTGAATCATTATCTTTCAGATTTGATTCATTGGGAGAACCCTGGTGATGATCTGTGTTAGTGGACTATGCAATTTCTTCAAGTTGGGGTGACATTTGTTGATTGATATTCGTCTCATAAGTGAAACATGTTCTTTAAGGGCCATGTTGTGGGGTTATTGTCTCTAAGGAAGGTGGTAAAGTAGGATGTCCACCATTCTCAATGGGATGTTCATCATAGAGACACCAAAACGTATTATGATGTTTTTTGTCAGTTCTAGTGGCTATTCATGTGACGAGAAATTGATAATTTTGTATCTAGGTCTTCTTCATGTCAGTAGGTAAAGGCATATCATCAAAGGACCTCTAGTTTTCTTCTGCCATTACCCATTCTTACTTGAAGTATGATGAGGTTTCCGGGTATTTCATTGTTTCCTTTCCCCCACACAAATTTGGGAAGGAATTCTATTTTGGTGGTAATTTTACATTTAACCAAATCATCCCATTTCATTCTGATTAGAGATTCATCTAAATTGAATTAGTTAGGCGACTATACATTCCAGATATGGTAAGGATTCATTGTGTTCCATCACCATTTTTTTCAGATAGAGACCCCACATGTTACCTCTCTATTCTAGGAAGGATTAAAAAATTAATCTTGGTAGAATATTTAGATTATTTTGGCATACCATCATCAAATTGATGGTTAGATGGAGTTAAAAAATCAGATTTTGGAAGACATTTTTTCGTGGATGTCTTTTAGATTTCTGAGGATCATGGGATCTCTATTTGGGGTTCGTTTAATTTTCATACAATAAAAATTAACAATCATTAATTTGAATGGATCTTTTTGAGGTGCTTTATGGTTTTCTATGTGAGTCCCCATTATGTTGGGATGAGGTACATGAGACCGCACTTTGGGGACCAAGCCTTGTGCAAGAGACGTCTAAGAAATTCAAGTTCATCTGGATGTGGTTATGAAGAGCTCAGAGTAACAACAAATCATTATATGATCAGATGAATAGTGATTATGAGTTTTTTTGGTTGACCTCCTGTTCCAGAAAGTGGCACCTCAATTAGGTCATCATTATTTGGGAAGGAATGCAAAGATAACATCTAGGTATGTCAGACCTTTTGAGATCACCAAGAAGATTGGTAATGTGGAATACATGTTGGAATTTCCCTCTCACTTGACATCAATTAACAACATATTTCGGGTATCCCAATTGAAGAATTATAATCCGGATCTGTCCCATGTGTCCAATTTAGGAGAGTTGGTGATAGAGCCTAATTTATATATGTATAAACGGCCTATGAAGATAGTGGAATACCAAGAGAAGGTGAATCAGGGGAAGTATGTTCCTTTGGTCGATGTCCTTTGGTAGCATGGGAATGATGTGCATGAGACTGAGTAACAAAGGTCATAGTTTGATAAAGAGTATCTATTTTTATTTTCTAATCCCGATTTGAGTTAACCATCCATGGGTATAAAGATTTTATTTTTGAGAAAATTGCCACATCCATGTCTTTATTTTCTGGTGTTTTCCTTTTTATTTTTAGGATATATTTTTCTCATAGGTTACCTTCTGAATTTTGGAGAAAAATGGAGGTTTTGGGTGGGAGACCTAGGCTCACTGTTGGTGCACGGTTTGTGTAAATCATGCGCCCAACCGATGAAACCATGCATTAAGAGACATAACCTACTCCACAACCAGTGTACGGTCATTCACCTCAACCCAAGTAATTGTGTGCTCTAGACAGTGCATTTGTATAGTTTCTGTATGTTTTGTTAAAACATGAATACTAATTGGGCGTGATTTCTTCCTCATCAGAAAATTTAACTTTACCATGTTTTCCTTTTCGGATTTAAACCCAATTATGTCCACCAACTACCCCACATAATATTTTCCTCCATAGGAGGCCTCCTTACTCCCTCAATCTCCCTTAGACAAACTTTTTTAAGGGGATTTGGTAGGGAAGCTACAAGATCATTCCTGTAAGTGGGTTTCTCCCTTGGTGCTTCCTTCTTTTAAGGGTTTTTTCCCTCTTTCTTAGGGATCTATTTTTCCACAAGTTGGGGCTTCATCCTTAGGGTTTAATCATTGTTTTTTGGGTTCAATATTCATGAATCGAGTTTTTCTCTTGATTGTTGTGTGGTTGAGGTGTGGTTAAAGATTCACAAAAAAATTTGGTCATTTTAACAACAAAGGTTGGTGGTTCCATGTGTACACATTTTTTGGTGAAATTGTTTTGAATTATTGAGAAATTTAACATGTTATTTTATTATTTTTTGTGCTAAAAAACTATTTTTTTGATAATATTAAAAATGTGTTTTATTTTAAAATGGAATTTCAAAGTGAAGTTGGTTGTGTTCCTTATGTAAACCCATGTTGTGTCACTTGGTAGTGTCCTATAAATTGTGAAATTAGTTTATTAAATTATGTAAGGGTTTCAAATCATGTTTTGATATGGATTCGGTGTGTGGTAGATTTTAAAAGTGGATTTTGGGTGATTTTTTTAGTGTAAAATCATTATTTCGCTTCATGAAATTGTTTTATAAAGATTTTAAATGACTTATTAAATTAATTAAGAGTAATGAAACATATTTGGAAAAGGTTCTGGTGTGCATGTTATTTTAAAATAGACTTCCTATGTAAAAAAGAAGGAATGTGATGTTTAATGCCTTGTTTGGTTGATGAAATGAACAAGTTGTGTTTTGTGACATGTGAAACATGATTGAACACAAAATGGGAATCCCATGTATCTAGGTTTGTGGACTAGGACTATTATTCTAGTGATTTAAAAGTGGATATGACCTAGTTTCACTTAGCGGTGTTGATGATGAAAACACTAACTAAACATGGATAATAACTTGAGACCACTAGAATTTTATATGTTTCTCCACTATAGTGGCTCATTCATGAGAAATCTATTGGTAAGGGTTTCTATACCACATTACATAAAGATACAAGGTACCTAGGGTCTTATTACCAGCTAGTTCCTAGGGGTATTTCCCATGACTATTTCTCATTGGATATATGGCACTTTCTATTGGTATATGGTATGTTTGATTGGTAATTTCCAAGGAAATTGTATTTACATTAATATTTCATTCTTTAATGTTGTTTCTCATTTAAAGTATCATTCATTTAAATTGATACAGGAATTTTTTGATAATAAAAATTCACAATCTATTTGTCTTATAATGTTTATAGCATGGAATATTTTATTGGATGGAATCATACTAGTCTTAGGCTCACACACTACATACACGTTTGGGTGTAAGTATACATGGTAATGTATGACACAAGAAAGGGAAAGGAATTTATAGATGGTGTTTCGGGTTTCTAGAGTTTTATCTTGTTGCGGTATTGTGGAGATGGTTTGTGGGTGGGTCCCATTACCATGTGGTGGTCTTTAAGATAGAATTGTGGTTCCTTTTTTATAGCCTTGTATGGGTTTGAATTAAACCTTTTAACTTAATTATAAAATTTGATTATGGTTTGTTTGGTTTGAATTTTCCAATTTGGTTTAATGATTTTTTTTCATGAAAATAAATTCACGTATATCAATTTTACCCTTTATTTATTACACCTAGGAACTTGTTCCAACCCATGGGGAGAGGGAATGCCGTTCGGGACATACCCTGTACTGAGTCGAGCACCGGTTTAGATGACGAACCAACTTAGTTCATGACATAAATAGTTTTTAAATCAACAAATAATAAGATAAATATTTATACAAATACACTATGGGAATATAAAAATTCATTACAACACAAATTGTAATATTCACTATAGATTTTTTCTTGTGATTGATTGAATCTTTCTTAATGAAATAGATCATAAATAATTTTAGGTGGTTTTTGAAGTAAATTTACAATATATGTTTATATATGAGAAAAGTATATATTACATGAATGAGATAAATGAAATATTAATAGATTCATTTGATAACAATTGAATTGTGACTCTGAGAACAAAATTATTTCATAACAAATTGATAAGGAATATGAATTTCATTGAAGGAAAATATTTTGTATATTTATTTTGAAGAGTGAACTTATTTCTATGGAATATGAAATATATATTCTAATTGAAAATCATGTTGTTAATATTGAATGAATGTAATCTTATAAAGAGTTTATGAGGTGAAGGAGAAACATTCTAAAATTATGGATATAGACATAAGACATAGTTTATTGAGTTAATAGTGAATAAATCCTCCATAATGAGGCTAATGAATTAATTTTCTCAATATGTGTGGATGTTGTCCCTAAGACAAGATCCCCTTGGTGGAAACCTATGTACCTTAATTATAATTATATTTAGTTTTCTTCTTAATAAAAATTTTATTGTTATATGAATTATACAACATTTCATTTAAAAGATACCTATAGAAGGAAAAAAATGGACAGATGAAATGAAAAATGTCACACATAATAAAGGGTATTATTGTGGAGTGGAAGTAATAATGATTCCTTGTATTCTAAATTATTTTAGGTTGAACATACTATATATCATGAATTGTATCTAAATGTGTATTTTTATTTAATATTGAGTAAACATCATGCGATGGAGACTAAACTGTGTGTATTTTGATAGAAACACACTTGAGATTATAAATTCCATTAACTCTATGATAAAGTTCACTTTGGGAAAAAGTATATAATGTATTATGCTTTATTGATGAAGTTTAATAAAAAAAATTCCTTGAATCTTTTTAAGGCATGTATACCTTAAGATTTTTTCTGAAAAAAATAGTGAATTATTTTCTAATAAATGTAAACAAATTGGTATCTATATTTAACTAATATATTTGAAATCATGTGAGCATGAGTAATATTTTATGTTGGGAACCATCTGGAATAATCCTATGTCAATTTTCCTATCTTTTTTGTAAATCCAAGAAAATAAAATAAAAAATAACAGATAAGAGAAATATGAGAGATGCTTTATCATCCTACATTACTGTAATTTATTATTATAATTATCCTCGGTGATTCATTCTATTTTTTATGTTATTATATATCATACATTCATAACATGTATCTACAAATAAAAATATGTGTTAAAATATTGTGTTTTAAAAGTTTTTATGAGGAATGGATAAAATTGTCAATATTCAATATAGTTGAAATATGTGGTGCTGATATATTTGATTAATATAATAGTTTAATTAAGGAAGTATAAAATATAATATTGGATGTGTAGTTTGATATATTTGGATTAAAAATAGTTTTTATTTATAGAATTTTATTTCAACTAATCTCTACTAATTTTGAATTCATTAACAAAGTGATTGTACATTAGATAAAGTGAAATTATTTTCAAAATAATTGTGCATAATTAATTGAGGTTAAGTAATTTGACTATTTGGATTATATGAAATTAACACAACATTTTCATTGTATTTTGATAATTTTCTTCACTTTTTTGTGTGATTGTATATTGAAATAGTAGTCATATAATAATTTAGAGTTTTTATTATATTTTATTGAGTAAAAATATAATTAAACATTCATGAGTTTAAATTCATTAATTTTATCTTAATTTTGAATTAAAATTTAGTTTTCATAATTTAATAATATTTTAATGGTGTAATAGATAAAAATATGTGATGTTTAAGAAAAAATTATGAAATAAATGTGTTGTACGTTAATAAATAAGGAAAATATATAAGTTATATTTTTTTATTGTATGTTATTAATATATCATACAAAAAAAATTGTTTCATGCAACCATTTTCTAAGATAAAATGTCATAAGAAAAAAATTATTTGATTCAGATCTCAATGGTGTTTTATAGCACAAACTGTAGTATATACCAATCCCTTAAGGAGTGACACGCACAATGTTGTTGAACATTCCATTCCAAGATATTGAGGCCCCTATAATGATTACATTTATTATAACATATTATATGAAACTAACCTATGTATTGAATATTGATATTCTCACAGGAGAGTAAAATTTCACGATTATTTCATGCAACCACATAATGATATGACATAAAACATAACACAATTTTTATCGATACTTATAAACATGGTCAATGAAAACGATACATATATTTTAATATATGGAATGTTACATGTGGTATATAAAACTGGATATTTTAATGAGAGATAACATTAATAGTAAAAAATACAACATTATATTTTGCATTATGATTTTTAGTTTTTATAAATTTTGAAAATTTTGGAATACTATTCATATTATATAAACATAATTATAAAGTTATATTAGATATATAAGTAATGTATACCGAAATTAGCTATCTAAATAATATAATATAAGGATAGGGATCCAAAAATGTTGTTCCACCAACATAGAATACACGAAAAAACCAATGATATGAATATTTTAATTTAAATAATATTTTCATAATTGAAATTTCACTTGTACAATAAATGAAGATAAAATAAATTTAAGGAATTATTATATCTCTAACTATACATATATTATAGTATGAGTTTTAAAGTTCCCAAATAGATTTTTTTCAATCCCTAATAGTCTAGACACACACTAAAAAGTGCTTCAATATTTAAAAATGACTGATTATATGAGATAAATTCATTATATCCACAAATAAATATTTAGGGTTAGGTGGAGAATATTCAAGAAATTGGGGGACTAATGAAATATAATACATTAAGCCATAATTAAATATTGTAATGTCATAATAAACATATAAATTTGGGAACTGATCTTAAAGAGAGAGAAGTGGATTCAAGTGTTCAAGTGTGTCAATGATTGATGTATGAAAATGAAGTTCTTTCTATATGTTTTACAAGTACAGTCATCATAGTAAATGGTCCAATATATATTTATGCTAATGATTGATGAGAAGTAAAAAATAATAATTCCATACAGTAAAGATGGAGTGTGAGGATTAATAAATGACTCAACTAATAAAAGACTTTCACAAACAAGGAGGAAAATCCATGTTGTATCGTATGGAAGCATTTTTAAAATAATACATATTTTTTATAGTTTATTATGTTAATGAATTGATAGTTTCATAGTCAGTTTGGGGTGATATTGAGTATATTGGTTACTTTTAATCACATTGGTTTTCATAACATTCTCTTTTTCTTCTTTTTTCATAATAAATCACTAGATTCATAACCCAGTGATTTATCCTTGAGGTTCTGGTAATGTTATGATATTTGTAATCCCTAATGTGCACTATAAGGATAACATAATTATGAATTATTGTTAGTCTCATAAAAGGTGTACAGTGAATTGAAGTCATGATGATTGAACTGCCTTAGAGAATCTAGAATATGAATCCATATTGGGACATTAGTTTATGGTGAAAACTTTAATTGGGTTTTGATATAACACATGAATTACATAGTGTTTATTCTAGTAAAGACTCTATTAATTAATTAATTAATATAATCATACAACATAAATAATCTTAAAACACCGACTATCTTCATATAGCACACATAAACCTTCTTCACTACATATATTCCCATTATCAAAACCAACTATCCTACCTTCTTCTTGTCACCTGATTTAACTAATTACACCAAACACAATTCCATTCATCATTATTTAAAATTATATAAATATAATTGTAATGATTATTTCATTTGAACCATATTTATTTATAAGGTAATGACCCAGTTTACTAATAGTAATTGTAGAAAAATACCATATTATCATAACCAATTTTTTGTTGTTACCACTAAAAAATAAGTCATCAGGTATATATCTATTAATTCATTCTAATCCTAGGAGAAAACACTATTTTGTATATATTTTTAATCTTACACATAAGGTCATTATATAAAATTTTTATTTCCATGTATCTATGAAATAAATTAGATTTATATTCAATCAACACAATTATTTGTTATATAACAATATTTAATCATTATCTTTCACAATTTTTTTATTTATAGAAATACTTTCTAACACATTATTTTGTAAATATATTTCAACCAATTATAGAAACACATATAATAACTTTAAAGGAATAACAAACCATTCTATTTAGATGAGTAGTTGATAAAAAATGACCTCTCAAACATTAAAACCACCATATTTTTGTTTATTTCCAATAAAATGATATAAATTCTTTATGTTTTTCAACTAATTACTATGTCATAAACACATGAAATCATAATTATTTTTGTAGTGTGCATTTTCATGGCATAAATATTATTGTCCACCATTTCATTATAATATCCCAAGATACCCAATATAAAATTATACATTCCATTAAATTATATATGCTCTTATTTAAACTATTAAGAATCCTTATTTAGTGAAAAAATTAAAATTTTATAAATAAAAAAGTTCTAATTATAGAATATATTCATCGATTATAATATCTCTATTCGTGAATATTGACTAGAAAATAATTTATTTCTATTGGGAAATAATTCTCAGAAGTCTTCTTATAATTTCTATACAATATATGGGAGATATTTGCTCATCAATTCATATTCCTCATATATATGAATTTCAATTGAAATGATGATATTAATTTTTCAGAAAAAACTTATCATTTCTTATCATGTTTCTATGAATGAAACATTTTGGTCAAAATTTATTTTTCTTATTTGGTCATTGAAAAGGATTCATGTTACAATCTTAAGAATCGAATCATCTCCAAGATTATTTTATTCAAAAATGATGTGTCCTAAATATTGTAATGAATAGTTGTATAATAATTCTTTGAATGAATTATTTTGTGGATTTCATTTATGATTTTTCGTTGGGTTTATACACCCTCAATATCAACCCAAATTATATTTTCCAGATACAAATGTTTATTTGGTAATTATTTTTTATATACTTTTATTTTATAATTTAATCATTATAATAAGTAAAATAAAAAATTATTTCATCCATTTTTATATTTTTTCTTTAAATTAAAAAAAATAATATATATAATTTTAATTATAAATATAATTATGTTTTAAATGACCTATAATATCTATAATTTCTTTGACAACATTACTATTGATAATTTTTCAAAACATATTTCAATAGAAGTGATAAAAAATTATTTCATTATATAACTAATAAGTATTCAATCATTTCCTAAATCAACACAATTTATATAATTTTCTATATTACCATTACTATGAAAATATTTTTAATAAAATAATTTTTAAAAAAAATTTGATTGTTATCAAAACTAATTTTAAAAGGATCCATATTTATTTTTGGGATAAAAAAGGAATGATTTTTCACATGACCAACATTTAAAAATACATGACTCTAAATATAAGCTATGGTATTATGCTCACCCAAAAACGATCAATTCCCTATCCACTTGGATTTAAGTTTTTTACATAAAATATATTTTACTATGGTTTGTATAATGAAATTTTTCAAGACAAATTCTATGATTCTAAATATATACTAGAAATTCATGAGTATTATATTCTATTGAATATTTAGATTTGAATTTCATTATAAAATTTCATTCATTATCTTAGTATTTCCATTAGAGCGCTTAATTACTGATTTTTATCAAAACATAGTTTTTATAAACATGAATCATGTCACATGAGAAAACTAACTTATAAAATTAATTAAATGATTATCATTATTCATTTACGTCATAATCGTTAGACCATCCAATCATAATGAAGTACATTAGTGTTCTCGATGTCTGAATCTCAACAACATTATTACTATTTTTCTATATTGAAACCTTATTGACATATACCAAATAATGTAACATATAGTCACCCATATATCAGTTATGTTATTGAGATCTTAATGGTTCTCATTTTTTTCATTGTCTATAAATGACCAATATTTGATTGGGGGGATACCAATAATGGAAATGTCAGTGATTTGTTAGAATTTCAATATTATAAAACTTTTTTTAGCAGTTTGAAGGAGGATTTCACACCATGTAACTAGGTTACATGATATATATCTATTTCTAGGTACAATCCGTCAAAGGGGATTCACGTTGTGAATCTTTACACATATTGATGAGTGGTTTCATGCTGTCAGTTCTTTAAATAATGTATTTTTAATCCAATTCGATGTATTTTTTGGTGTACTTAAAAACAGTGGATTTCACAATGTGAAACTATATTACACATTGCGTAATGTTTCACATATAGTTTCTAAAATAGGTGAGAAACTATTTTGGTTTTGGTTCGTTTTGCCCGACCCTTATCCCTTGACCTAGAGCTCTTCCCCCATCAATTTTGGGAGTCTCTACTCCATATAGATTTATCTATTCGATTATGGATATTTTTTTACAGTTTTAGTGTGTCTCTCCGAGTATTTTCTTGTTTTTATTATTTTTTTCTATTGATCGTGGTGGCACCATATGGTAGTGTTAGTAGTTACCATGGTTTATATTGGTGTTCTCTCTTTCTTTATTTTGAGATCCATTATGTGGTCCTGTTCAAGAGGTAGTTCCTTTATTGTTAATGGTGCATGGGGATTTCATTCACAAGGTATATTGTTTCATATTCAATGAAAACCCTTTTCATTTCCAATTGGATCAATTTTTTAATTAGTATTGGACTCCAGGGACTCTACTGGTGTTGTTGAGTTTAATTGTTAGTGGATTCTATTATGGGCATGTGCGGACCGAGCATTAAGGTATGTGGTTCTTTCTTTAGCCTATGATAATCGTCCTAATTTTCTCTTGCTTTATAAATTAATTTATAAAATTTTCATGATTGTTTGTGTGTGTTGAAAAAGGGGTTTTGACGTGAAATGTTTTCCCCTATATTTTGATAAAAGAAAATGAAATGGGTATATTTTAAACTATGAAATTGATTTCTGAAAATAATAACATGGGTTACATTGGGTACTAAGGTGGAAGGTTTAGAATTAGGCCATCATCCATTTATTCTAATTATCAGGTGGTTTTATCATTGTTATTTCCTCTATTTCCAAGGTCTAAAGTTCTAGGAAATGGATATTGATATTTTCGGTGGTTTAAAAATTAGGTATTCCTCTTCTTTCTAGGTCAGTGTTTCATGAACTAGATTGTGGTCTTGATTTACTATGGTATAAGTAGTCTTATTGTATAACCTATAATGATCATTGGTACTGATTCCTATGTTACTGCATCTTTTTTGTACTACATGGAATTTTGATTAATCCTTGATATACATGTTAAACCATATTTTTTTTAAAACACTGAAAAAGGGAAATGTTTACCATGTTTCCTATAAAACTAATTTACTTCATATCATTCCATGTTTTATTTAAAATAAGATTATAAGAATTTTTATAAAGATACATTATATGGAACACATGGTGGGATCCTACAGAGCCTAGTATCTCACACCCAGCACACCTCTCTGATGGTGAGTAGACCATTATATTGCTTCCCATATAGGGAAAGGCAGGGTGCTGCAGTGAGGAAGAGAGGTTCATGCCAGGTAGTTTTTTGTATCTTTTGGTGAGATGGTGGGAGTTTTTCATCTCCATCACAATGAGTAGTTGTTTGGTTTTGGTCCTCGTAGTTGCAAATGTTTTTTTGGATATTTGAATACTTTTTTAGTTGTTTATTTTGTTTATCTTTTGACTGTTGTGGAATATATATTCCATTAGTTTTTTATTGTATTTTTCATTATTTGTATTCATATATTGAAATTGTTTGATTATGTTTAGACAAATCATTCTCTCTGGTGTGTCGTTCGATTACCAGGTGCTTGTCTCCAGGCCACGAGGATTGAGAATGCCCTTTAGGTATGAAATGGAATGGGTCAGGTTCCAGGTTTGAGGGTAACCTGGGTTTGTTCATTTAAATTTGGTATCAATGGTGGTTTTTACTAAATAATCATTGTATTGGGATGTCTGTTAGGCTGGTGATAAAATTTTATGGCCAAGATAGGTTTGATTCCATGAGTGTATGGTTAGCTCCTGTCAATGTGAGACTAAAGTTTACATTGGACATTCCGAGGTGTTTCTCTAGTGTTGGGTTTGGTTTTAAATATCGGTTTTTTCTTATGGATTTTCTAGTCTGAAATAAGGCTTGTTATATCGTCTAATCATTCTCATGTTTTAGTGTGTAGTAGTATGAATCTGAGACATATTCCATGATTTCTTCAGGAGGGTGCAACTAATTATACCCATGGGAATCCACCTATAAATCATAAGGTCATTGAATCTATCTTATGGGACGTCCTTGTTGTCAATCAAGATGTTTCACGATTCTGTAATGAATTTTTTGAGGTAAAACCAAGATATAGAGGAGAAATATAATTATTATGGGAGATATTTCAATGGAAGCCATCATCCTTAAAAGGAACAGCTGATCCTCAAGAGGTGGAGGAATGGATAGACAAGATCAATCATATATTTAACTTTCTAGAGACACCGATTTATATCAGGGTAGTGTTTGCATCATTTATGCTTGAGGGTTCTGGTAATGATGGTGGGATTCAATGGTATAGGCACACAGGCATATGGATTTGGATTGGAAGGGTTTTAGAACCCTGTTATTTCAATATTTTTTCATAGGTTCCCTAAATATGGAAAAGCCTCTATAGTTCTTGTATTTTGAATAGTGATATTTTTCATTATCGTTAAACACCAAAAGATTTGATGAGATTTTTCACTATTCTCTGGACATGCTGAGGAAGGACCAACTGAAGGCTCAAAAGAACCTATAGGGTTTGCGATCAGATATCAGATCATAGGTGTTCATGTTGAATCTTTCTAACTATGTGGAGACAGTAGACAAAGATATGATGATAGATATGTAAAATGAAGGCATGGTTTGTTTTTCAAACCTTTATCTTACTTCTAGTGGAATTTTTAGTGTTATTCATGGGAAAAAAGGATTTGACAAGATTATAACAGAAGTGGTGGTGGTGGGTATCAGCAGTGAACCTCTTCAGTAATATCTCTTGTATCTAGGAATGAGCCTCTAAGATTCTATCAGTGTGGAAAGGTAAGACACCCAAGTTGTTTGTGTCCAATGTCCGTCAATTCATGTATAGTATTGGACACACTAGTCACTTACAACGCTATTTTCAGGATTTGACTATTCCTCATTATGGTCGGGGTTCATCATCTCCAAAGGCTACTGCGATGCAATCAGAAGCTTCCAAGACTACTGGCCTCCAACCATAGGCATCAAAAGTGAAGCATTTTCACATAGTAGATTATTGTCCAGTGGAATTCAATGTTGGTCCAGCAATAGTGAGAGGTACTATCTATATTGAATCTTCAGTATAAAATTTTTTATTTGATACTGGTGACTCCCACTCTATTATATCTTCACGTTTAGTTGACATTCATAAACTTCCAATATAACTAATTTCCTTTACAATGAAGTTAGTGAAACCTCTCAGTAAGTGGAAAGAGTAAAGGTTTTGGTGTTCTTATTCATTGATGATTGTTGATATAGAGTATTTTTTTGGGATTTTGACATTCTTGATCAGGATCTATTCTACATCATCGTTTGTAAGTATTGGCTTCTCACTTCTCGAGCTAAGGTTGATTATTATAATCACATGTTTTTTTTTTCTTACTACTGATGGGAGATCCCATGTGTTTCAGGGTGAGTGGGGCCTGATATCAAGTCATGTAGGGACTTCTAGACGTGAGATTAGGAGGCTGTTTCCTATTATTTTGTTTGATCCTAATGAAATTTATTACTTCATTGATCTTCCTATCTATATTTAGTACTTTTTTTTAATTTCCCAGAATAATTCTCTGATATTTTTCTAGAGAGAGATAGGTACAGTTTACGATTGACCTAGTTCTAGGTACACGGCCGATATCAATACCTCCATATCATATGGAACCATTTAAGATGAAAGAGATAAAGATTTATTTAGATGACCTAATGGAAAAAGGTTTTGTTCTCCCAAGTATTTCACCTTGGGTAACCCTTGGTCTATTTGATAAGAAGGAAGATGATTCATTTTGATTCTGTGTGTAATATTGGAAGTTGAACCGAGTGAAAATTAAGGAAAAAATAACATTTTCCATGTGTTGATGATTTGATTGATCCCTTAAATGGGTAAAAGTGGTTCTCAATGATTTATCTTCAGTCAGGATATAATCATCTCAATGTTTGAGTGTATAATATACCCAAGACATCTTTTAAGAAAAGGTGTGTCCACAATGAATATCTTATGACACCTTTCGGTCTAACTAATGATCCTATGATTTTTTGGCTTTGATGAATTAGATGTTCCATAAATATCTTGATTCTTTTTTTGTTGTGTTCATGGATGATATCCTATTATATTTTATATACGAGTGTGAGTGTGAGCACCGTCTGAGTTTGGCTCTAGAAATTCTGAGAAATCACTATTTGTATGGAAAGCTTTTGAAGTGACGTTTCTATGTACAATAATTGAAGTTCATGGGGAACAACATTTTTGAATATGGCTTATAAGTTGCACCTGAGAAGTTAAAGGATGTCTAGTCTTTGAAGGATCCACATAACATATTTGAAATTTGATGCTTCCATGTCCATACTAGATTATATCTATGCTTCGTTACAGATTTCAATATATTCGAATCACCTTTGACTACTCTTTCTAAGAATGTGGTGAAATTCATATGGGATGTAAAGTGTCAGTCTTCTTTTGATAAACAAAAAGGACTTCTTACATTAGCTCATATTCTGATCTTACCTTACATAGGTAAAGGATATTTGGTGTTATGTGATTCTTCAAGTACTAGTTTGGGATTTGTGCTTATAGAGGATGACTATGTGGTAGCTTACGACTCTCATGAGCTTAGACTGCATGAAAATAATTACACCACTCATGATTTAGAGCTTTCTATAGTCATGAATGTGCCCAAATGATGGTACAAATATCTTTTTGGGGAGAGGTTAACTATCATTTATGATCATAAATGTTTGAGGTATGTTCTTTCTCAAAAATAGTCGAATCTTATATAGAGATGATGGTTAAAATGACTTTAGAAATTTGACTTCGATATCACCTACACCATAGTAAATGGAATGGTTATTGTGGACACTCTTACCAAAAAAAGTTCAATAAAAGGTTGTTCTAGATTAAAAGGAGGAATGGAAACTTATTTGGATTTTTGCTCAGTTTCACATGTATTCTCAAGAGGATGTTTCAGGCATGGTTCTGACTAGTGTTCAGTTATTATCATCTCTCATGGCGTCTATTTTTTGTACTCAAAATCAGGATGATGAGTTTTAAAAGACTCAAAAAATCTTTTATGGTGAGAATATTTTATCAAGATAGTCTCTATCTTCAAATGGTATACTTCACTTTGAGAAGTGGGTTTCCATCCCAAGATATGTATAAAGTTTAGTGTTATTCGATTATCACAACTCATTATGTTCTATTCATCGAGTCACTACAAAGATGTATTATTACATCAGGATATAATTATTGTGGTCGAGTATAAAGAATGACATCACAGAGTTTGTGTCTTGCTATTACAATAGCTAATAGATAAAGGTAGAGCACTTGATACCTTCTAGTTTAATTCAAACTTTTCCAGTGCTAATTTTATAATGGGATGAGTTTTCAATGAATATTTTTTTAAATTACCATGTAATACTCGATATTGGAATCTTCTCTAGTTTTTTTATGATCAATTGATGAAATATTATAATTTCATTCTCATCATAGACACCACTAATGTTTGATGATCTGGGTAATCTGTATGTGAAATAGATTATGAGGATACATGTGATTTATTCTACAATTGTTTTGTATTGGGATCCTATGATTAACTCAAGGATCTGGAGGAGTCTTTATGAGGAAATGTGAACTCAAGTCAAGTGGAGCATAGTATACCATCCACATACAAATGGTAAAACTGAGCATTTGATTTAGATCCTATAGGATATTCTTTTTGAATTTTTCATAGATTTTGGATGATCATGGGATAGCTATATGAGACTAGTTGAGTTTTTTTATAATAGTTATTTTTAATCATTCAGAATGGATCTCATTAAGGTCTTGTATTGTAGTCCATGTTGATCGCCTCTTTATTGGGTTGAGGTGGATGAAGTATGTTTAGTTTGACCATGTTTGGATCAAGAAATGTTTGTGAAGCTTCAGGATATGAATCAAAAGCTTGCTATAACCCAGAGTTGAAAGAAATTGTCTTTGGATCGGAGGCATATTCCTCTGGGGTTTTTCATGGGTGACTAGGTTTTCTGGAAAGTTTCTCCTTGGTTGGGTCACGCTTGACTTAGAAAATTAGGAATGATTTTTCTAATATATGTTGGAACATTTGATGTCACCGAGCGGCTCTAGTATATTGCTTGGATGTTAGCATTTTCGGTTCAATTTATGGGTATTCATGATGTTTTCCACATGTCTTAGCTTATGAAATACCACCCGGATCCCACTCACATTCTGATTTGGGAATAAATTGAGTTAGAGCCAGATATTTCTATTCTGGAGATATTAGTTGTGATTATTAACACTCAAGTGAAAGTCTTTCATGAGAATTTGATTCAATCAGTTAGAGTTATATGGAAACAAGGATTGTATTCTCATGATACATAGTAATCATTTCATTGATGAGGGATAAGTGGACTCATATTATTCTAGGCATTAAAACTTCAACATGAATTCTTAAGGATGGAAATTCTTTATGGTGGGGAGTTTTTTACATCCCATTATCGATGAATCGGGTAAATTCTTGACCTCATCATGGTTATCATTTTTTATATTTTATATAAAGGAAAAAAGAATTGATTTAGAGTATACCTATAATTTTGAAGTCCTAGATTTTTTGGACATTAAACATACCATATTTTTATGAAAGATGAGGAAGGATTTCACGACGTTTAACTGGGTTAAATGATGTGTAACTGTTTCTGGGTACATGTCATGAAAGGGGATTCACACTTGGAATTTTCAAAAATTATGAAGAGTGGTTTCACATTATGAATTCTTTAAATAATAGTTTTTTAATCCAAGGAGATAAATTTTTCATCATACCTAAATAGTGTGGGTTTAATGATGTCTAATTGTACTACAAATTGTGTAACTGCCCATGTATCAATTTCAAATAGGCGAGAAACTATTTTGGTTTTGGTTCTTTTCTCCGGGCCCTTGTCTCTTGACCTAGAGCTCTTCCCATGTGATTTGGGAGGACAATGCTCAATCTAGATCGATCCGTTTGAAGTTGGATCATTATTGTGGTTGTGTTGTGCCTTTCAGGGTAAGTGATATTTTAACTTCTTCAATGTAATTCATCACGGTGGTTCCCCAAGGATTTGTTATCATGTATAGTAGTATATATTTGTATTCTCTCTTTTTTTCATCCAATATCAATTTTAAAATCCCTTTCCAGAGGTTGTTCCTTTATTGGTGGTGGTGTGTCGAGATTTTTTCCTTCAGGTATGTAGGTTATTCTTCTCTGAAGAAACATTTATTTTCAAATTGTATTAATATTATGATGAGTCATGGAATCTAGGGTCTCAATTGGTGTTGTTGGTTTTTTTGTCAGTTGATTCCATTGTGGGCATGTGTGACCTGAGCATTGAGGTGGGTTATTCCATCTCTATCCTATGACAATAAGCCTGATTTTCTATTGCCTTATAAATTGATTTATAAAATTGGCAGGACTTTTTGTGTTTGTTGAAAAATGGAATTTGAACAGAATGGGTTTTCCCTAGTTTTTGATAAATGTAAAATAGATGGGTAATTTTTAAATAGTGAAATTGATTTGTGAAAGTGAGTAAATGGGTTACCTTGGGATTTTAGGTGGAATTTTTAGCTTGAGGCCATTGCCCATGATTTTTTATTTTCCGGAGGTTTCCTCATGGTTCCTTCCTCTATTTACTAGGCATATTGTTCTAAGGGATGGATGTTGAAATTTTCATGGGGTTTTCTATAGAGGAATTCCTTTATTATCTAGGCCTATGTACTAGGAAGTGTATTGTGTACTTGATTTATTGTGGTACGAGTAGTCTTATAGTCTAAACTATAGTGATCCCTAGTTTTGATGCATATGATGTTACTTCCTTTTTTTACTTCTTGGCTTTCTGAGTTATCCTTGATATTCCTGTTATACATACTTTTGTTTAGAACTGTGATAAATGGAATTGTTTACCATTTTTTCTATGAAACTACTTTACTACTTATCATGACATGTTTTATTTAAAATAAGAACATATTAATTGTTATACTGAGACTTGATATTGAAAATATATGTGGGATCCAATTGTATTTGTTAGATCACACCCTATACACCTCCCTGGTCGTGTGTAGACTATTTTTTGTCTTCTAATGTAGGGAAAGTCATGGTTCCATAGTGAGGTGGTGCAGTTATTTTCATGTGGTTTAGGGTATTTGGTGGTGAGATTGGGGGAGTTTGTACATGCCATCACATGAAGTAGTTGTTAGGTATTATTCCTCATAGTTAGACATGTTTTTGGATATTTTTCTACTGTTTCAATTGTTCATTTTCGCGGTCTTTTGACTGTTGTAGCATATATATTACTTTAGTCTTCTGTTGTCTCTTTCATTTTATTTACACTTATATTCCATGTGTTTTATCAGGTTTGGTGAAATTTTTCCCTCTATTGTGTAGTTCAATGCCCGATTTCTTGTCTCCAGCCCATGGGGGTCCGGAACGCCCTTCGGGTATATAACAGAATGGGTCGGGTGCCATGTTTGAGGGTAACCTGGGTTGGTTCATTATAAATATGGTTTTTATTCAAACATTATGATTGAGAATGTTTTTTATAAGATCATCACTTATTAATCATCTCAAATTATTTTTCCCAATGTAGCAAGGATGTCTATTACATAAGATATTCCCATTATTCACACCAAAATAGCAAGATTTCTAATGGTTCATAACTTGGAAGACATTTTCATTGGTTCTTAGGACATTATTTAAATTTTATGTGAATATCATTTGATACATAATAAATATATTCTCCCTAATGATATCATTGTGTACTATGATTGAATGTTCTAAAACACTAAAAATAACAGGTTTTAGAGAACCAACTAAAAGAAAATTCATAGAATATTGTTAATTTTGAAAATGATTCATATGGAAAAAAATTGCTATTCATTGATAATTATATTCCAAAAATAACTCAATCCTTTATCATACATTTTGATAACCATCAGTTTTTTTATCTCCCTTCATGTATGATGAACAACTAATTTCCAAAATATAGGGTGTCATGGATTTTGAAACATTAAAACCCCACACAATAATCAAATAATATTGTTTTTTAATATTTTAATTATCTTATTAAAAATATCACATTTTAAATAACTTTCATATATGTAAGGGTAATACAGCCATCTATTGTGTTTCCATTTTAATCACATCTTCCAAATGCATCGTCAATATACTCAATATGATTTTAGTCATGTAATTTTCTCTGCATCTGTTGTGATTGAACTTACCTCTCACATAGATGTTTAAATCCCATTATATAAATAAGTAATATTTTTAAATGACGGGATTTATTTCAATTAAAAATTTAATAGTTTTTCCATATATTCTATAAATAAAAAATAAACAAGAAAATGTCTCATAAAAAATATATTTTATCTAGAAAAATATTACTTCTATGAGTGAAAACATAAATACAATAAATTGAATTTACATCATAACCTAATTAAAAATTTCATATTGTGATTGAAAACTCAAAAATATCACCCAAATGGTTAATATAATTTGATATTATCAGTATATATATCATATTACATTGGATAATTTACATTTCATCAATCATATCATCACATAATATTTTTTCCTAAACATATCAATTCATAGTAAATCATGAGGATACACATAAATAATGAAAATGTAGGGACAAATATCCTTATAAGGGAACCCGAAGGAATTATTATTTTATATAAATACTTTACCATATGGTTATATATATTATAATGATCATATCACGACAATATAGACAAAAAAATGAATAAAATACAATGCCTAAGATTATAAAATACTAAAAATAATGATCATGATCCGAAAATAAATTCTCATAATAGAGGATTTTTGTATGAAATATTAATTAATTGAATATATAAATATAGGATATCATAACACATATCAAGGATAATTGATAAGACCATCACAACACAGTATACATCGATAATCACTCACGTATCACAATATAGTAGAATAGGATAATTTCCCATTTACCATACATTATATACTTCATTAAATTAAAAAAAATACGCAATACATTGGATTGATATGTGTTTTTTATAATACCTATAATTTCAAATATATTATTCCACACATATAACATGTTAAAAAAACCATGATTCCCGAGACATATAAACATGAATATAGAGAAAAAATATTATTCCTATACTCTCTTCGAAACCAAGTGATGTGACAAAAACAAAACCTTCTATAATTACAACATAAAAATAAAATATTTAATCACTCATAAATGAAATACCTTCTTGTTCTAGATTATTACATAAATTTCAAATAATCATTATTTAAAAAACTCATATATTTCTCATATAATAGAAATCCCTCCCAGTTTAAATAAAATTTATAATTCCACCGTAATTAATCAAAAAGTTCAAAACACTAACCCACAAATGTTACCCATAAATACATATTAAACATTATACATTTATTCATAATAATGGTAAAGTCCAACATAATAAGGGCCACATAAAATTCTCATTAATGATTAACATAGGCATAAAAAATTAAATATCATAATTGAACATAAGATAAATTTGTGGGTATATTAATAAAATAATTTTTAATCAACCTAAATTAGTTGAAATCATATCTAGAAATACATATATCATAAATCATGAATAAAGGGAAAAATAGTTTCACATAAAACATGATTCATATGAAAAAATTTGGATCCCTGAGAATATAGAATAGGAATCTAGATATTATATAAATGTGTAGAATAAACATGAGGACATAAAATCTTTTTCTTTTCAAGTAATCACTACCAATATGATCATGTCATTGTCGAATAGGTGTCTTTATATGTTTCCAAAATTGAATCTACCATCACTACTTGTTTCGCATAGTGGATAATTTATCACAAGTCATTTCCCATTATTATTTATAATGATATAATACATTACACAATGTAGTAATGGGATATACTGGACTCTACCTATATCATATTGGTAAAAATAATTTTTTATTCCATATCAACTTAGAAACATTTATAATTTCATAATTTCTATGTTCGCCAATGGAAAATTTATATGTTTCATGAAATAATTATTAATAAATTACCAACATCCATTTAGATAAAGAAGGGGGTGGTTTTATAAGTTCATATCCCAAATAAATCATTCAACCATTAAGGGCTGATGATATGAAACAAAAAAATTATATTAGTATATTTTAATTTATACTTTTGTATACTAATACATAAAAATATATAAATAAAAGGATCAATTTGTTTACTAAAATATTAATACTTCAATGGTAAAATATCCTAAGAGCATATAGAGGGAATATATAACATAAAATCAAAGGAAAAAATCATTTTTATTTGAAAAATTGATTCAAAATTTTAATTGATTTTTAAAATACTTTCATAACACGATTACAAAATCTATCTTATAGGTTACATTAAAATTCATTATCTGTCATATGAAAAGAGGACATTAAAACCTATAATTAAAAATTAATTCCAAATAATTTATCCTTAAAAGGATAATGTGTTAAAGAAAATAAAAATTGAATATGAATTTAAAAATATAAATATGTGAGATAAAATACATTTTATCTATTAACATACTATTCTTTAATTTTTTAATTAGAAATTCACAAAATATTGGGAATGGGATATTTTTTGGAAAACCAGGGAATCTCAAAAATTAATATTAATTATGAATAATATTTGGGATAGTGTGAAAATGGTTTTTCATATATGATATCAAAAAGAACATTATTTTCTTTCTTGAATAAAGAAAATAAAAAATGTCCCATATAGAAAATTTAACAAATATTCCTTTTAAAACAATTTTAACTATGATTATTGAAAATTGAAAATAGCCTTAAGAAATATGTAACAAACAGATATAATAATTTATGAAATAATATAAATAATATGTGTTTGAGGAAAAATATTTTCTAATATAAATATTTAATAATGTTGAGTCCATATACAAGAAATTATTTTGTTGAATTGTGAACAAATGGGTGGTGTAATGTCACTAAGACTTGTAGGAATTTTAAAAGGAGTAGAGAATAAAATATAATAAAATCATAAGCTGAGAGAAACAAAACCCATAAGGATAAATTTTATGATTAAAGTATCTAAGTTAATTAATATTAATTATGTTTACAATACCCATTATGTGATGGGTAATCTATAAGTGAAGGAAAAATAAAAATGATTTATCAAATGAATGTAAATAAAATAACAGTAATGAAATAATATTTAAATTTTAAATAGTTTAGTATTTAAAAAATATATAAATTAATTGGTGAATAATAAGATATATTTATCAAAGAATTGGAATTTTTATAAAAAAAATTATCTTTTATAGCATCCCTGAATGGGAATTCCATTATCAAAAAGTATTTAAATAATATAATCACTACATCGCAGAGGTCATCTCAATTCCCCAAAAATATGCAGTTTAGTTTCACTGAATTCTAAATATATTAGAAACTTATTTTATAACACTTATAAGCATTTTTACATAATTTATACTATCTTGGAATGCTTATATTCATCTTAAATGATATAATAATTATCATAAACTAGGGAAATGGGAACAGAATAATAGGGTGAGATTAGTTATGATAAAAGGGTAAATATAATGGATAATAATTGATTTTCATAAGAGAACATATGGTCAATATATTTTTATAATAATTATTCATAATATAATTGATACCCAAGAAATAATAGGTTGTAAATCATTTAATATGACTTGATAAAATGACTTAAATCAATAAAAAGTGCATAGAAACATGTGTATATAATGATAGCCTATGATGGATCTAAATTTTCATGTGAATAAACATAAAACTAAGAAATTTATTTCATATTTGGAACAAATATTATCCTAGGTAACATTAGTTTCATTTGAAAAAAAAGTACTTCCGACAACTATAAGAAACTATAATGTAATTTTGAATACATATATTTGAGATAAAAATTATAAAAATGCATTAGATGGTGATATAGGACCCCAATCATCATCTTCAATACATATGAATTCTACTTGAAATTAATCACTTATCACATCATTTTTAGAACGTAGAAATAAAATGGGTTTCATATTACATTCCAAACAAAAATCAATCTTCTTATAGTATAAAAACCCGATGGAATAAAAATGGGATTCATTCAACACATTTTAAAGAACATTAAGAGAAAAAATTAGTTTTATAATGAATCTCACAATGATATCATTAATTATTCCATCAATAATCAAAACCTGATAAACCCATTTAAAATAAATGGGTATCAAATGAAATTAATTGATTTTCTAGATAAACTCCATTCAATACATCTAATAAAAAAAATTACATTTACATCATTTTGATAAATAGTAAATTTTTGAGCTAATAATTACCCTAATCAATAAATCTATGAAATTATTGTGATCATAATTCAATCAAATGAAACAAAAATAGGACCTTAAAAAGTTAATAAAACGTGTTAAATGATAGGATCATTCAAAGTGGATGGTTAATAATGGAAATGATATGGATCATTCCAAAAAAAGAGAATGAAATCACATAGTTCATCCAGATATAGAAGGTGGATTGACACATTGGAATATTATACTTGATCTTTCATAATTCATGTTGAATGATGTGGATGTATATGAAAACCATTTTTAGGAGCATTAGAAAAATAGATTTTAAAAAAGAAACAACAATGACATTTTTCAAACAAATGGAGGAAATTATAATACAAATAAAGGAATATAAAAATATATATTAGAAAACCATTATAGATCACAAGATAAGTATAAAATAAATTAAAAAATATGGGGAAAATAGATTTTCAAATGGAAAAAATGATAATAGATTCTTTTTACACATTAATGAAATTTACCAATACCAAAAAAATTAAAATGTATTTAATTTTTATAAGGATGCTGACGTAGTTAAAAATTACATCATTGAATTATTGATCTATATATAAAGAGATTTTAAAAATTATCCAATGCATTTGTACATGGAATTGAGAGGTTCTTGACTTAAAATAAGAGACTTGGTGATTTTCATTTAAAATAAAAAAAAAATTGGAAAATTGTGAATCAAGTGGAAATGGAATATCATGGTGACATATAAATCACTATGAATATAAAATTATTTTGATGAAATGGTTTATAAATGATAATAATTCCCCAAAATTATGTATATTTTAAAAAATAATTCTTCTTAAATATAATATTTTCAATTAAACCGTTAAGGTTTGAGTAAAATTTCTATCTAAACCACTTTATAGTTCGTTATAATTGAATTACATGATAATTTAATGAATAAAAATGATAAGTATAATAATACCTCGTTAATATTTTAAAATATATTAATTATAACTTAATATAAAATATTTAATATATAATGGTGCACATTAATAATTAAGTCCAATTAAATTAAATTTGAGATACATTACCCTTACCATATTTCCTTGTTTAGTCAAAGGCACTATAATCTCTTTTATAATAAACATAAATATATTATTATACTATTTTATAAACTATTTAATATACATAAATATTTATAAATATCATTTATAAATATTATCTACATTAATATTAATTACGTTTTTCTTATTTTTTGATGATGGGTGTGGTTAATCTTGATCATTTTGACCTAGTTTCATAATAGCGGTGTGTCTATTCATTCTTGTAAAAATGTTCATAACTAAATTTTCCTTAATGTTACTATAATGGTTCAATTATAGTTACATATGAATTTTAACTTTCTTTTCATGAGCTATTTGGTCATTATCCAACAGTATAAAATCAGCAATGAAATTTTTTCCATGATTTACAACCTACAAATAGTGTTCTCTTAATTACTGAATTTAATATTGATGTATATTTTATTAAAATAAAAAATAACTATTAATATTATAACAACCCTTATCTTTATTTCATTCTAATATTTGATTTATTACCTAATGGTACACATGATAAAACCAAAAAGATCAGTAAGTCCAATGTCTTTATAACTTATGTACAAATAATAACATCTTGAACATGGGATATGAAAACATTATTGAAAACTTCCTTAACACTCTTATAAAATTGAATGTCTTTTAAAACTAAATGGGATATCCTACAGACAATCATAAGAAAAGCGTGACATAAAAAGCCATGTAAGAGAATAAAAATGTTATAAAGTGATACATATTAGACAATATGAAAATAAATGATGCATAAAATGAGTAGGAATAATTAATTGAACAATAAGACGTGATATAGCATGATAAACATAAAATGGTAATTGTGGGAAACATAAAGAAATACATAATATTATCATGTTAAGGATTATCCACCAATAAATAATGGTGGAAATAGTCACATACAAGAATTTGGTTAACTACATGTACAAAAATGATGCCTCGTGAGACTAAAAATTACCCAATGCATTGAAGAGTTGTATAATTATGGTAACACCAATCACATTCATTTAATTCTTAGGATTAAGTGTGAAACATAGATCCTAGAATTTGGATTCATTAATAATTATATTTTATTCCATAATTAATTAGTGTGGAGTACATACAAGTAAGTCTAATTTGAAAGAAGTTTATGTGTACAAAACTGAGCACCCTTAGATGTAATTTGGTATGGTATTCACTATATAATTTTATTGGAATGGAAAATCATGGTGAAATTGATGTAGTATAATGGAATCACTTAAATATTCCTAAAATAGATTTATCATATTGAAGGGGATATATCATCATTTAGAAATCAAATGGGTAGTAATATTGACATTTAATGTCATTTAAAAAATTTAAGAATTGGAAATGAATGAAAAAAGATAACAAATAAACATGAATATGAACATAAGGCGATGATCTATTACATGACTATGCAACACTAAATTATTTTCAGGAGATTCTTGAGTGCTTGGGGGAACCTTGGGAAGACCGTAGAGGGGGGAGGTAAAAGTAAAGATGTTCTCTACGGATTTTGAGTGAAAAGAAATTGGATATTGCGTGTGTTTATATAGGAAATGAGTCTGGATTTCTTTATTATTTCCCAAACAAATGTTTTAGACTCTATATGATAAAATAAATAAAACCATAATCCTTCCAATATTTATTTCTATTGGTTTCTATAAAATTGGATTTTTTTTTCATTATTTTATAATTCCACGGGACAAACTTAGTAAAATAATACCATATCTTCTGTGGAGGTGAGTATTAATCTTATTTAAATTATTTTAAAACATTAAAATATATTAAAGGTTTTGGGGGATTATGAAAGGAATTATAAAATAAATAAACTAAGTATATATTCAAATTATTTTAAAATAAAAACAAGTTTTTTTCTTGGATACCATTAATATTATTTATTACATCACTTTTGGGTCATTATGATGTCATAATACACACAGATTAGTTATATGGTATTAAATTTTTAAACAAAAGATTCACTTTATATGAAAATTATGAAAAATTACCCATTTTATAATTTCAATGTTTTGATTCAAAATAAATATTTATTTCCTAAACAAAATTATATAAATATGTTCATTTTCACTTTTAAAATAATAATCATCTTTTATTGAGAGTTGTTGGGTTTTTTTAAATACAACAGTTTTTGAACCCTTATAAAAATAACATTTGACATCAAAAAAATTTATGATAATTTATATTTTATAAAAATTATTTCTATAATAATATTTCGTTATAATAATATATTTTCCAAAAAACCAATAATTCATAAAAATAAATCCCTTAATAGATTTTTAATATTGACCAAAAATAAAAATTTGTATTTTATTGTATAAAAATAAAAAACATTAATATTTTAACAATAATAGGATGATAATATACCCATAATTCAAAAAAATTGTATACACATATCTTTATACTCTTGATACATATCCCTTTAAAACAGAAAAAAAATTCTAATTGTGTGATGCGATGTGGTAAGACATTGATGGGTTGTTTTTAAGTACATGGTTTGGGTCGTGATATTGATGAGCATGAAATTAACCCATAAATAGTTTTTATCAGGCATAAGTTGGTGAATCTTGGATTGGGATTGGTCAAGGGAATGGCCCAGTGATGATATCTCCCATAGAAGCTCTAATATATGGGTGTCATAGGGAAAGATCCTACTAGTTGAGGCCATCATTTCTTTGACTCTTTCAATTGGATTTGTTTAAACCCTATATTTATACAAAAAATGAGATATCTATTCATAAAAAATTTATCAAAAATAATGAGTATTAATGGTCATTTATATGAGATAGTATATAATAAAAGAAAAGTAATTCATTTTTTTCTTTAACTATATCACATAATAAGACATTTAATTAACTCATATAAAATTGCATTTATTATTGTTTGGGTATTTACAATATCCCCCCCCCCCAAGAAATTTATCCCTCTAAATTTTCATTTCCTGCACTAAATAGACGATGGTAACTTTGTTTCATAACTTACTTTGGTTCCCACATCACATATTCATACTTGTGGTTTCTGTACATCACTCTGATTGGGTTCATTGTATTATTTCAATGAACATTTTCTATGAAATCTAATATCGTCACTCATATCACTTTATATGATATATCAATATCCAATGGTACCACCTCTGTATTGATTACATTTTATGGGTTCACTATGTAATTAATAAATAGAGAAACATGAAATAAATAATGTACATGGGATAGGTCAGGTAAGAGTGCTAGTCGGTAGGCCACAACTCTAATGTGATGAAGGATATCAAAGGGGATGATGTAACATAGACTAATATTTATCTTTGTCAATGATATCATTACATTCTTCCATAGAGATATTCAAGGGAATACCATGTCTCCAACATCAAACTCTAGGTCTCGTCAATGATTTTTAGCATAGATCTTTTTTCAACACTGAGCAACCTTTATGTGATGCTAAATGGTCTTATCCTTTTCCACCATTTCCTTGCTCATTTACAGACCGAGAAGGCTCCATTCCCCAAAACCATCTTAGCATGATTGTGTTATTCACCTCCTGCAATAAATAGATTCACAGGGAACCATTTGGATGATTGACTGGAAACTATTTTATTAAGAGAACATGAGCAGATGTACATGTTGGTCCAATCCTCTTTTGAAGTCCAAAGAACATGACCTAAACATGTATTCCCATGTCTAAAAATTCTAATAATATTGGACATCAGTTTTAGGAGGATTGGTTAAGATATGTTCATCTCAGTGTTTAGAGTATATTGGATACATTTCTAAAACATGGGGTTGAAACTCAAATATCAAACATATACGATCGATAATGATACTATATGTAGCCTTAACACTTCTCATATATATATATATGTCAAGGTAGATCCAGTGATAAGTCCTCTAGAATCTTGATAAATTGAGTTTCCTTTGTCATATTTTCCACAACAACACATATAGAATTGTTTCCCCTAGATTTATTTAGAAGTCCAGTGATGAATTTCATGGCTATGTTTTCCCATTTTTGTGTAGGTATGAGTAATGGTTGAATAGTCCCCTAAGATTTTTTCCTTTCAACCATCACCTGCTAAAATACAAGACATCCTGATGTATATTCTAGGCTATCCTTCTTCATATTGATCTTAAAATAATGTTCTCATAGATCTTGATACATCATTATTATTCTAGGATGGATAGAGTAGGTTGATCTATGTGCATCAACCAATATATTCTTATTTAACTAAGGATTCAATGGCACGCATAGTCTAGACCCAAATCTTACAACACATTTTTGTTAACATTGAACTCTAAGGATTTCCCTTTTTCTTATAGTTTTCACTTTTTTATGAATTCCCACCTCATTTCTCTATGCATCATTTATCTTTTCCAGAGGGTAATATTGAGAAATAATTTGTGAAAGGATTGATTATGGTCCTTATTTTATGATTCCCATGTGCATATTTTCTAAATCTGAGAAGATCATATCACTCTAAATTGTTATCAGTGATAAAATTGTTGGATCCTTTCTACATAGAGAATTTTCCGCTTTATTCTCTTTCCCATGATACTAGTGGATTGAATAGTCATAGTCCTTTATCACATATAAATATATTTGTTGGAAAATTTATATCTTTTTGTGTGAATATATACTTGAGGATTTTGTGATTGGTATATATTTCACAATTCAACCCAAATATATAACACCTCCATATTTTCAATGGAAATATCACTATAGAAAATCTATCTCATGTGTTGGTTAGTACTGTTCAAGAACATTAAACTTCATTGAAGAATAGGATATGAATTTTTCATTTTGTATTAACACACAACCCAATACCATATTAAAAGAAATTATAAATTCAATGAAAAGATCTCCACTTGTGGGTAGTGCGAGAACATGTGTAGTGATAAGGATCATGTTTAGAACCTCAATGGTCTCTTTTCATTTATCATTCCAAGATAACATGAATCTGTTCGATGTTTTCTAGGTAAAATGTTTTGACAATAGTGAGAAATTACGGAAAAATCAATGATAATACCCATATAATCGACGAAAACTATGGATATCTATCATAGAAGTTGGTTTTATCCATTCTCACAATTTCCTCTATCCTTCAAGGGTCTATAGATATCATAATTTTCTGATTATATTCCTTAAGAATGCGAATTTCTTCAACTAGATCTCATATTTGATGGAATTTTAATAAAACCTCTCATTTCATATATACATTAGCACACTGGTCAGATTATTTTCATTCTCAAACATGATTTTAGAGATTATTAGAATATCATCTATAAATACTAACAAAAAAAATTAAATGTATTCTCTAAAGACTATAGTCATCAATCCCTGGATTATTTCTAGAGAATTAATGAGTCTAAATGGAATTTATAGGAACTTATAGTGCCTGAACTTTTTACAAAAAATAGTCTTAGGTATTTCCATCTTTTTTACCCAAACATGATAATATCCCAACCACAAATACACCTTATAGATGTATTTTTATCGATCTATGTAACACCCCGACCCCAGTTACCCAGAGTCAGTGCATTGTTACGTATCATTGGCATGATCACAAGGGATCAAATCCCGAATGACCGATCAGTTTAGTATCCGTGGAAACACTAGATATATTCATAAGTCTTACATACATCATAAAATGAAAAAAACTACAACAATAACATTTATTCATATCCCCTCATACTATGCCTACAAATCATTCATAAAATACTTCTTCACATCCTGGGAAAAATAAAACATTGAAAGGGGTTAGCTCAGATGCTCAGTAAGGATAACAATATAGAGGAAACTTTTATAAATAAACATAAACATTTAAGGAAATGTATAACTAAAACAAAATCCCTTTAAACATGAACTTCATAATAATATGGAAAAGATAAAATGAAGTAATTCCATTTACTTATTCACATGGATATTATACTAATCGAATAATCACATGCAATAACAATAACCACTTTCATAATTATGGAATGCATAATGTCAGACTATCATTACCATATAGTCAAGGCCTTATGCCAAGACTACAAATAAGATTTTGTCAAGGCCTTATTCCAAGACACTATTTTGACTCATGAGACCTACTGATGCATCGAGGAGCTATAGTGGGCTCCACCCATCACATACTAAGTCTAATGCATACCTCATATTAAAAGGTTTAAACATAACCTACACATTCATATTAAAACTAGAATACGAAATGTTAATACTTTTTCTATAAACCATGAATGGTATAAAAATAACACATCACAAAACCTTTAATACAATATGGAAGTTTTGTATCGTAATAAATCAACTTCAAATAAGTTTAAAAATAATTAAAGGATGTTGACATGGATGAAATCAAAACTATTTGAGAGAAATATATCCTTTTTGAAATCATTTAAAAGTCACATAATTATAAAATAAAACCATTATTTTGAAAATACTCTTATAAGAATGTAAGGTATGTTTCTAAGATTTTACAATGAAGGAAAATAGCCGCACCCGCCGTATAAGTTAAAAAAGACATTCTTACCTTAATTTTTTTGAAAAGGTTAAAAAGGACCTTGTTTGGAGAATGACCGAAATATTCCTCTATACACACCTTATAAAAAGTCAGAAAATGGTATAAATGACTTTAAACCATTTTCTATTAAATAGTAAAGATGTTTTGAAATACATTTTTAAGAAACATGGATGTCGATGATAAAGAGGTCCTGGTAGATACTTACGTAAAAACAACCTCGGATAATAAAGAGATTGTGAAATTAACTCTTACCTTGAAATTTTCCTTGGTTGAGGGAAGGTTAACCTCCTATATAATGGTAAAATAATTTTTATTAAATTATAGAATAATAATATACATTAATATGATATCATATATGATATTTTAACATTGTTTTGTAAATAATATCTTAGTGTTATCGTCGTTTCGTGTGTTAACTTACTTGTTTTATTTTATATGTTTTGTTACATAAGTCATGTTTGTTATGGATAGGTTATATCTTATTCATATACAGAATAATATAAAGTAATTAAACATTATTTTTAATCATAAAATGAAAATTATTATTGAATGGATACGATGGGGAATGAATCTCATCGCGTTCGTGAAGACGGTATTCCGTACGTACGCACGAGTGACAATATCATTCTTTTGATATTAAAATAACCTATAATTGGATGGTATATCAAATATAAAGAAAAATTATCATGTTATATTTATTATTTACATCAATTACACATCATTATTATACCCATCAAAGTAATAATGTATTGAATAACAATTATACCACGACGTGGAGACGGTAGGCCGTACATATGCACGTATGATGACATGTCATTAAGAGGATGGATATAATACTTAATATGGTTGTACCATATTAATAATAAAATCACAGTATATATAATATACTGGGATTATTATTTTAGAATGGAAATAACAAAGAAAGAAGAAGTGGAAGAAGAAAGGAAATTGAAAGAGGGTGGTAAAAACATTACCTCTTCTCCAGGTTCTTCATTTTGATTTGATCAAAAGTGCTCCTTGGGTTGGCTTTCTGACTAAATTAATGCCTCTAAGATTAAGGTAGGATAGTTGAAAGGGTATTTGGTCAGATATTGGCCGAACCAAAAGGATTTGAAGGTATGAATAATTTGTTAGAAATGGTGACCTTTTATAAGTTGGAGGAGGGGCTCTTTAGGAAAAACATAAAGTACTAATTTATAATAAATTCATATTCGGTTTATAATGGATCCAAAGTGTATTATTAAAAGTCTAAGGTGGGGGTGGGTCGAAAAAAACTCAACCAATATGTTTTAGATAGGTTTGGGTCACTATATTAACATTATATTTTTGTTTTAACTCTTAGTTAATTAGTTTGACATTTACCATGTATCATTGTATTTTTATATTATATGGTTAATAAACATAATATATACATCCCAGAGAACCCCAAGTGGTTCATTAATGATACACCTATAATTATATAAGTCTCTTGGATGAACCATAGATTTTTAGGAATATAATATCAAATAATAAAATAATTTTTGTTTTAAAAAATCTTTTATGCCAATTTTGACACTATTTGGAAATTTATTTTTTTGAAAATCATAAAAGAATGATTACATAGAAAAATTCTATTAAAATCATTCCTAAAAAGTCATATTAACCTATAAAATTAGTTTAATTCGTAAAAAGTCTCAAATTATATTTATTTGGGTATTTATAATATCAATTATTTTAATCATTCATTAAAAATGTAATTACTGTATCATCATTGTGTCATAAATAAATTAAATTATTTAATGTCTAAAAATTATAAATAAAATACCATTATATAGGAAAGATTTTTATGTTTCTAATTAATATTTATAATCGAAATTATCTTATGTGTAACCCTATATTAAAAATGTTTTAGTTATTAAACTTTAATTTTAACTCTTTTAACTCTTCTTTGAAATAAATAATAATAAGTGTCCTAATTTAATGAAAGTGGACCAAAGAGGTTAATATTTTATTCATAAAGTTTTTTTTGGCCGAAATATACTTATCCAATATAATTATGTCATGTTTCATGGTAAAAATAATACCATTTTTATCTTTAATTACACTATTTACTTTTAACTGTGGTAAATAAAAGTAAAAAGTTAATATTCACCAAAAATTATTTTCATCTCATTGAACCACATTTTACTTACTGATATCAACCATGTCTCTCGGATTTTTAAAATTCCACTCATATAAGCGGTAAAATTAAATGTTATGAAAAATTGCAAAATCTCCTAGGAGGTGGGTAAAAGACGGTAAAAAGTTCAATAAAATTTTATATATCTAATGTTAATATAAATTGACTCCAATGAATTGCATTGAAATTATATAGGTATTATGTATCTATTTTGACATAAACTAGATTTAAATAAAATCAATAATTATTTAAATAAAAATTTGGTTTTAACCAATAACTCAGTGTTTTTCACTATTCATCAAAAATTGAAAGTTTTCAGAAAAATACCAAAAATTCAACCTAGGCTAATTTCGATATTCTGAATCCAAAAATGAAGTCCATTTTGAAAAATAAAATTTATAAAATTTCATGAAGTGGGTATTACTATTCATAACGGCTATTTTGATTGGTTGTGACTAATTTTGCCGGATGGGGTTTTTTTTTAATGGGTCAAACGTTAATAAAATTAGGTAAGTGGGTCTCTTGAGCGCCAGACCATGTGGCGCTCAAGGGTTTTGGAATTGGAGCGCCACTTCAAGTGGCGCTCCACCAATTTGCCGGTAAAAGAGCTCAGCGCCACTTCAAGTGGCGCTGAAAAAAGAAATACAAACCGTGCAGCGCCACTTCAAGTGGCGCTGCACCCTTCTTCCCAATGAAGTCGGCGCCACTTCAAGTGGCGTCGAAACACCCCCCCATCCTATAAATAGGACCCTCGCCCCCCACCCCATTCCTCACTTCCTACCTCACCCACCCCCATTCCTCCCTCCCTCCCTTCCTCTCTCTCTCTCAAACTTTTTTCTTGCGTTCTTCGGTTGCGGTGAAGCCTTGCCTCTTCGGTTGCTCTATCGGTGTACCTACGTCGTCACAAATTTGAGGTAAATCTTTCATTAAATTTATTTAATAGTTTTATTTAATAATTTAGTTGTTTAATTTATAGAATTAGTATATAATGTTTGTATTTTATAAATAGTATGGTTTTTTTAAATGTAATTAGATAATGAAATGATTAGTTAGTTAAATAATTAATCATAATTAGTTGATTAATCAATGATAATTAAGTTATTAATTAATCATAATTAGGTAAATAGTTAATTGTAATTAGATTATTAATTAATGATTATTAGATATTTAATTAATCATAATTAGCAAATTAATTAATCATAATTATTTAATTAATGAATCATAATTAGTTAATTAATTCATTATAATTAGGTTATTAATTAATGGTAAGTAGGTAATAAATAATCACAATTAGTTAATTAAATAATCATAATTAGTTAATATCATAACTAATTAATTAATTAATCATAACTAGTTAATTAATTAATCATAATTAGTTAATTAATTAATCATAATTAGTGAAGTAATTAATCGTAATTAGTTAATTAATTAATCATCGTAATTAGTTAATTAATTAATCATAATTAGTTAAGTAATTAATCATTATTAGTAAATTAATTAGTCATAATTAGTTAAGTAATTAATCATAATTAGTTAAGTAATTAATCATAATTAGTAAATTAATTAATCATAATTAGGTTATTAATTAATCATAATTAGGTTATTAATTAATCATAATTAGTTAATTAATTAATCATTAGTAGTTAATTAATTAATCATAATTAGGTTATTAATTAACCTTAATTAGGTTATTAATTAATCCTAATTAGTTAATTAATTAATCATAATTAGGTAATTAATTAATCATAATTAGGTAATTAATTAATCCTAATTAGGCTATTAATTAATCCTAATTAGGTTATTAATTAATCATAATTAGGTTATTAATTAGTCATAATTAGGTAATTATTTAATCCTAATTAGGTTATTAATTAATAATAATTAGGTTATTAATTAATCATAATTAGGTAATTAATTAATCCTAATTAGGTAATTAATGAAACATAATAGGTTATTAATTAACCATAATTCGCTAATTAATTAATCATCGTTAGGTAATTAATGAAACATAATTAGTTAATTAATCAATCATAGTTAGGTAATTAATTAATCATAATTAGGTAATTAAATAATCGTAATTAAGTAATTAATTAAGCATAATTAGTTAATTAAGTAATCATAATTAGGTAATTAAGTAATCATAATTAGTTAATTAATTAATCATAATTAGTTAATTAATTAATCATTAGTAGTTAATTAATTAATCATAATTAGGTTATTAATTAATCCTATTTAGGTTATTAATTAATCATAATTAGTTAATTAATTAATCATAATTAGGTTATTAATTAATCATAATTAGGTTATTAATTAATCATAATTAGGTTATTAATTAATCATAATTAGGTTATTAATTAATCATAATTAGGTTATTAATTAATCATAATTAGGTTATTAATATATCCTAATTAGGTTATTAATTAATCATAATTAGGTTATTAATTAATCCTAATTAGGTTATTAATTAATCATAATTAGGTTATTAATTAATCCTAATTAGGTAATTAATAAATCATAATTAAGTTATTAATGAAACATAAAAGGTTATTAATTAATCATAATTAGCTAATTAATTAATCATAATAAGGTAATTAATGAAACATAATTAGTTAGTTAATTAATCATAATTAGGTAATTAATTAATCATAATTAGGTAATTAAATAATTTTAATTAGGTTATTAATCAATCATTACTTGCTAATTAATCAATCATCACTTGCTAATTAATTAATCATAATTAGTTAATTAATCAATCATAATTAGTTAATTAAGTAATCATAATTAGCTAATTAAGTAATCATAATTAGCTAATTAATTAATCATAATTAGTTAATTAATTAAGCATAATTAGTTAATTAATTAATCATAATTAGTTAATTAATTAATCATAATTAGTTAATTAAGTAATCATAATTAGGTAATTACTTAACCATAATTAGGTAATTAGTTAACCATAATTAGGTAATTAGTTAACCATAATTAGGTAATTAGTTAACCATAATTAGGTAATTAGTTAACCATAATTAGATAATTAGTTAACCATAATTAGGTAATTAGTTAATCATAATTAGGTAATTAGTTAACCATAATTAGGTAATTAGTTAAGCATAATTAGGTAATTAGTTAACCATAATTAGGTAATTAGTTAACCATAATTAGGTTATTAGTTAAACATAATTAGGTAATTAGTTAACCATAATTAGGTAATTAGTTAACCATAATTATGTTATTAGCGAAGTAGTTATATTATTCAGCGAAGTAGTTATATTAATCAGCGAAGTAGTTATATTAATTAGCGAAGTAGTTATATTAATTAGTGAAGTAGTTATATTAATTAGCCAAGTAGTAGTAAATTGCCTATGGAATATACCTTTGCATTACATTCTAGGAATGATAATGAATTTAGTTTTCAATCTACCTTGACCTCGGTTTGTAATTGAAGTTATGAACTTGAATTTAGTAGTTCAATATATTTTTTGCATATTAAGTGTTAGAGTTATCATGAAATGATTGCTCTCTTGAGTAAAGTATCCCCGGGTAGAGGGGCTTTGGGTCGGACCACCTACTTTCCTGGAGGCTTGCCTTGTCTAGGAAAGTGAATGGGGTTGGCTATCTGTCGCTCCGGGCTTACTCATGTGGAGACTTTCAATTTCATATAACTCTATGCTTTTACATGACATGTTCGTGTACCTCATGCATATAATGCATGTGGATATGTATAAATATATTTGACTTCTATTTTTGGGTAAGTAACACAAACTTGTGGGTTGTGTAAATAGTTACACATCAATATGGTTTGAACATATTGATTTGGTGGAGGGATTAGGATTCCAACCTAAATTACTAGAAGCATGCATACATAAATTGATTCTTTAATCAGATTTAATTAATAACAGTTGTTTCTTTTAGATAAAAAAGATGGTCGCCGCTTATATTTATTGCAACGGTCAAATAATTGAGACAGAACAAGGATGCAGTTATAGTATACATCCAGAAGCTGTTGTGATGCTTGGAGGATGTACTACTTTGGAAGCTGTGCAAAGGAAAATTCAGCGGAGGTTAAAACTCGCGAGGAATCAAGTAATAGAGTCCATTACATTCAGACATCTTCAATTTATAGATAGGTTTTGGCATGTGCCCTATCCGGTAAATGATGATAATGATTGCGAATATATACTTTCATTGGTTAAGTATATACCTGAGAATCAAATGATGGAGTTGTATGTCACTATAGCTACAATGGAGGTTCCATCGACATTGGAAGTTGACCCATCTCAAATTCATGAAACTATGTCATATGCTCCTTCACATTAAGACGTTCCATCAGCATCAGTAGTTATTCCATCATTTCCATCAGCCACAGTTTCAATGGATAGTCCTCCACATACTTTAGATGCATTGGTTGATGAATTTGAGGATGATGACAATTTTGAACAAGATGAAGAGGAAGTTGAAGAAGAAGAAGAGCATGCGGAAGTTCAGTCTGTACCAACTCATGCGAGGTTCAACCGACCATTGAACCATCCTCCACTATTGGCTTCCTGGTCGACTGAAGGCATGAATCGCTTGCCAGAATTTGATTATTCAGTTATCACTCCCAGTTCAGAATTTCCAGGAATCATTGGTGGCATAAATCGAGTGTCAGATAACGATGTTCTGTATATTGGAAGAGAGTTTGAGAGCAAAGAAGCAATGAAAAATGTGATAAAACAATATCACATTGAAAGACATTACTCATATGTTGTTTAAGAGTCAAAGAGATCTTATTATTTGATCCGTTGTGACAAATCTGAATCGAACTGTCAAATGCGTCTGCGAGCTATTATTGATAACACTTTTCACAGCTCGCGCATCACTAGATTTACTCCACACACATGTGTGAACCCAAGCTTGGAACAGGAACACTCTTCATTAGATGTTGAGTTTGTTTCAACTATTATTGTTGAAATGATTAGAGCATGTCAAGATGTCCCCGTGGTTCTGGTCATTGAGCGAATCAAACAGATTTTTGGGTATCGAATCTCTTACTGGAAGGCATGGGCAGCATGACAAAAGGCTATTGTGAAAGTGTATGGTGATTGGGATGACTCTTATCGAGTTCTACCACAACTGTTGGAGCTTCTACGCCACAATAATCAAATAGTCTATCGGCTACATACAGTTGAATATGTTAACCAACAGAACCAACTTGACCGCTCAATGGTTGTGTTTGATAGATTATTTTGGACATTTTTACCATGTGTGGCGGCTTTTAGACATTGCAAGCAGTTCATACAAATTGATGGCACATTTATGTATGGAAAGTATACCGGAACTTTATTGATTGCCGCCACACAAGATAGAAATCGAGCCCCTCTGCCTATAGCATTTGCAATTGTGGAGAAAGAGAACTTCTCATCATGGAGCTGGTTTCTGGCATGTCTCCGAGAGTTTGTTACGGATGCAGAAGGGATTTGTCTTATTTCTGATCGCCACCGTGCAATCAAGGAGGCGATACAGTCTGAGGGTCTTTCGTGGAGACCACCATATGCCCATCATCGATACTGTATTCGACACATTGCCAGCAATTTGCGAAAGAAGTTCAAGAATGAGTCGATGAAAAAGGCAATCTTAAAAATTGGTATGAACATCCTTTTCTGTTTAAAATGTTTTTGTCGTAGTTATTTTCATAACTGTTCAGATGACTGTTTGTATGATAGCATATGAGCCTCAACAACAAAGGATGGAGGAGCGTCTTCAAGATATCCACAAAGTGAATCCAGAAGTGTATGATTACATGATGCAAATTCCAAAGCAGAAATGGTCGTTGGCATATGATGATGGGAGGAGATATGGTCATATGACGACCAACATCGTAGAATGTATAAATGGAGTTTTCAAGGGTGTTCGAAAACTACCTATCACAGGTAAATACGAATATTTCAGTATATGTTACTCAGAAGAGTTACTATTATAATATAATATTTGTATAATGTCGTAATTCTTAATTTCAGGGTTGGTACAAGAGACATTCTATCGTAGTGTAAAGTACTTTCTGGAATGAGGAAAGCAAGCTGAAGAGGGCTTGAATAGAGGGATGCGCTATGGACACCATTTCCAACGCGAGCTAGATACAGTTCTTCAGGAGGCCACAACTTACCGTGTAACTGCATTTAATCGTCCAGAGCAACGATTTGAGGTCGCTGAGCCCGGTGATGCTATGGCATGTAGCAATGGTCGTGTGCGAGTTGTTTTATTGGAGAAGCGTTACTGTGATTGTGGCAACTTTCAGGCACTGAGATATCCTTGCGGCCATGTGATTGTTGCATGTGCTTACGTACACGTATCTTGGGAGCAGTTCGTTGATCCAGCTTATCGACTTGAGAGCATCAACTCCTGCTACAATACTCCGTGGATGCCAATCGGGGAATATCAGAATTTTCAGCTGCCTGATGGTGCACCCACGCTTCTACCGAACATCAACAGACTTCGACCTAAAGGGAGGCCAAAGTCGACTCGTATTCGGAATGAGATGGATTGGCCTAGTGAACATCCAGCTGGACGGCGGTGCAGCATATGCCGCCAGGAAGGTCATACGAAGACACGTTGCCCTAGACACATAGGGCAATCATCTGATGGTTAAAATGATTCATGTACTCTATCAGTTACTGTAAAACTTTGTACATGTAATTATTTTTATCATTTCACCATTTTTAATCATATTTGTCTTACTTGTAAATAGGGTAATTTTTTGAAAATGTACCACGATTTCACGTGACATTTTTTGTCGAACGATCAACATTACATGAGTAGCTTTAAACAAACAACACCAACTCAAAAAAAAGGAATGTACTTGTATAAGAAAACAAAACCATTTGAAGGGAGGTATTATACCATCAGGAAGAGAGATTCTAGAAATGTGCAATGTTATGACAAACCTTTAGATGAAATGTGTCAGTTCCCCACTAGATGTGCATGTTTCTTCAAAATTTTCAGGCTGGAGATAATCCACCATAAGTTTCACATAGCCTTATGTCTTCCATGGATTAATGTCAAACACTTAAACCAATTTTTTTACTTTATGGGGAAGTAAAACCTCATTCTTTTGAATATGCACATTACCATGAACATATAAAATCATCATTTTGAAAGAAAAACTACTAATCTCATGTTCACTGAAATACCCCTTAACGTAAGAATGATACAAATAGTGTAAGTACCCAATAGCAAGATTCCAATCCATTTTGAAGGATAATGGGGATGACAAGGAAACATCAACCCCCAGGCCCACCCCTTCCACCCATTCAACCAACTTCGGTAACTCCTATAGAAGTAGTTTTTCAAAAAAAGGAAATGTCACACCACCACAGCTTCCTACATCCATATTAACCCCCCAATTCAGTTTCATTAAATGTGGACAGCCCTCTTTTTTACCAAAGTTAATGATGCACTATTAAACCACCACTTTTAACCCCCGCCTCAAATATACAAAATGCTTTGAGGGATGAGAAATGATTCGACACATTTCAATGTTCTAAAATGCACCGAATCATTTCTCATCCCTCAAAGCATTTTGTATTTTTGAGGCGGGGGTTGAAAAGTGATGGTTTAATAGTGCATCATTGACTTTGGTAAAAATGGGGACTGTCCACATTTAATGAAACTGAATTGGGGGGTTAATATGGATTTAGGAAGCTGTGGTGGTGTGACATTTCCTTTTTTTGAAAAACTACTTCTATAGGAGTTACCGAAGTTGGTTGAATGGGTGGAAGGGGTGGGCCTGGGGGTTGATGTTTCCTTGTCATCCCCATTATCCTTCAAAATGGATTGGAATCTTGCTATTGGGTACTTACACTATTTGTATCATTCTTACGTTAAGGGGTATTTCAGTGAACATGAGATTAGTAGTTTTTCTTGCAAAATGATGATTTTATATGTTCATGGTAATGTGCATATTCAAAGGAATGAGGTTTTACTTCCCCATAAAGTAAACAAATTGGTTGAAGTGTTTGACATTAATCCATGGAAGACATAAGGCTATGTGAAACTTATGGTGGATTATCTCCAGCCTAAAAATTTTGAAGAAACATGCACATCTAGTGGGGAACTGACACATTTCATCTAAAGGTTTGTCATAACATTGCACATTTCTAGAATCTCTCTTCCTGATGGTATAATACCTCCATTCTCATCTCACCTTACCAAGAAAAATTATCTAGAGCTTTTGAGGTTGATTTATACTCAGGGGCATGACAAAATTGCAAAGATGTTTATATTGTTACTAGACACATAGGGCAATCATCTAATGGTTAAAATGAATCACGTACTCTATCAGTTACTGTAAAACTTTGTACATGTAATTATTTTTATCATTTCACCATTTTTAATCATATTTGTTGTACTTGTAAATAGGGTAATTTTTGGAAAATGTACCACGATTTCACGTGACATTTTTTGTCGAACGATCAACATTACATGAGTAGCTTTAAACAAACAACACCAACTCAAAAAAAGGAATATACCTGTATAAGAAAACAAAACCATTTGAACTATTAAATGAAAATGTCATCAGTTTTTTATAATGAAAGATGAACTTACAGTGACTACAAAACAAAAACGAGGAAACTCTGAACGTCTTCACCCCAACACCCCAACACGGGAGACAACAACTAACCCAATGTGTTTATGCTTCTTTCAAAATTATATGCTAAATTACATATCTTACATGATAAAAGTCATAACTTACATGAAATTAATGTTTTATTGTTTGCACATTCAGATGGAGCAGCCACTTTTATATTGCCAGGAGACGCACGTGTCGCGCGATGTGTTGGCGCGACGACCTGTTAGACATCTTCATGTTCGGAGAGCGCACCGTTTTCGTCATGAGGCACCACCGGCAGCTATTTGTCCATACCTTAGACATGAAGGCTTTTATGGAGTTGCTATGTGTGACTTCAAGACCATCGACCATCATTTGATAGCTGCATTGGTTGAGAGATGGCGGCCAGAGACACACACATTTCATCTCCCAGAGGGGGAGATGACTATTACATTAGAGGACGTTGCCTACATGCTAGGGTTACCTATCCATGGAGATGCAGTTACGGGGGCCAGTACCGGCGATTGGGTTGCAGTCATACAGAGGCTGCTAGGCATTGACGTCATCGGCGCACGGGGTGTCCTTCAGGGTTCGCGCTTGCGAATGAGGTGGCTCGATCAGCATTTCGACGTCATTCCAGATGATGCAGACGAGGAGACGCTTCTTCAGCACACACGTGCATACATTTTGCGGCTGCTCGGAGGCATGTTGTGCGTCGACTACTCCACCGCTTTGGTACACATGATGTACCTCCCATTATTTGAGGATCTGGATCAGACTGTGACATACAGTTGGGGATCCGCTGTATTAGCACATCTGTACAGATCTCTCTGCACCAGTTGTCAGGCCGATTCACATCAGATTGCAGGTTGCAAGGTGTTAGTACAGATGTGGGCCTGGGAGCATTTTCCACGCATCGCTCCTCGAGTTGTCGCACCGCTTTCACCAGAGCTACTTCAGGACTGTCCTTGGGGACGATGGTATGTCTACGTCATTACTTTCGGTTATTTAGTACTTTTGTTATTGTTTTTTATAAACTTACCGTAGGTTACTCTTTTTTCACCAAGTGGAGTCAGTCTCAGAAGTTTGCACATACTCCGAGACATAGTGTGCACAGCTTCAGACAGATATTCGATGCTATAGTGCCGGCTGATGTAAGTTAAACAATACTTTTTTGTAGGAAAATTTGTTTTGTTATCACTATTTTAAGTTATTTCAAAATAATCTCAGTAAAATTATCATGCTACTATATGACTTATTTTTTGAGTTTACATTTCAGGTTTCATGGACTCCTTATACAGGTTATGTCTACGCATCACTTCCACTATACTGCACATCTTTGGCTGGAGATCGTGCTGCAGTAGTACCACTCATTCACTTCCACATCATTGAGTGGCACCAGCCAGACCGGGTCATGCGCCAGTTCGGTTTTATACAGCATATCCCCTTGGCACCGCGACAGTCTACCAAGTTACATTCGATTGTGCTTATAGGTAGACAGACGACAGACTGGCGGCGACATCATGCATCTTATATCCAGCTTTGGGACAGGCGTGCCCGATTCAGTATCTTTCCACAGGGATATATCACATCACACTCTCATTTATCTGATCAGGGGGATTATGCACACTGGTATCGACGACATACCATCATGTACCTTACACGTCAGGGGATTGGCATTCAGCGATTGGTATGTTTACTAAGATTTATTAATTTTGTTTAACTCATTTTTGATATTAATTTGATTGTCATTTCATTTGCAGGCAGACGCCATTGGTCAGCTTGCACATTCCACGCAGCCTCAGGAGCATGCATATATTCTGCGGGAGGTAGTTCATCGGGATGTCGTGGCTCTATTGGATCATCTCCGATTGATACGTGACAGTTTTTTTGATGAGGAGCCATAGATATATCCTGATCCATATCTTCAGGCAGAGGCACCTGAGGATGACGATGTCCCTGCTATGCCTGCTGAGGAGGATGCACTGCCACCACCGCCGCCAGCTGGACGACAGAGACGAGCACATCCGGGGGGCAGAGGCGACCACATCGACATCCGAGAGTGGCTCCTGCAGATGTCGTCGCACCACAGACAGACGATCTCGCCCAGCCGACTGATGATTTTTCACAGCAGGGAGACATTTATATACCGCATATGGCGTCTCCGCAGACTACTATGGACTTCGATCTGGGTGCATTCACACAGCTTATGGCGGCCCCCTCTCCTCCTGATGAGGCCTTCTTCAGTACCCCATTTCTACCATTTATAGGAGCTTCAGAGCCATATGTCACCCCATATGGTTTTGGGGCATCCTCACATGATTTTGGGGCGTCCTCACATGATTTTGGTCAGTCCTCTACACAGCATCATGAGGAGGCACCAGAAGCACCGGAAGAGGAGGAACCTGCGGAGAGGACACCGGAGCGATATGGACGTCGGACGCGGAGAGGACGTGACATTCAGACACCGTGTTGTGGTACCGGGGGGCATCGTCGTTGATGTTTTTGGATGTAATGTTGTATATATTAAAAAACTTATTCACTATGATAAGTAACTGTTGTTCAAGTCAAATAACAAGAAAATCAAAAATCTATTAAATACAAACTTATTTCAATTAACTATTAAATTATAAAGTACAGGTACAATATAAATAAAATTTGTCACAGCGAGTTAACCATTAATAATTAATAATTATAATGACAAATAATAATTAATAATTATATTACTAACTAATTAATTATTGTATATAAAATAATAATATTTTATAGACGTTTAAAGTCACATAGTTGAAACATTTTTAAGTTACAACTAGGTGGTTTTGAAAGCCTATAAAATATTTTCTATCGACATTTTTTACGTATTTTTTTTATTTTCATCTATTCAGTATATGTTTAATCCAAGTTTCAAGTTTCATTCATATTGGTCATATGGATTATGTTTTATAGACGTTTAAAGTCACATAGTTGAAACATTTTTAAGTTACAACTAGGTGGTTTTGAAAGCCTATAAAATATTTTCTATCGACATTTTTTACGTAATTTTTTTATTTTCATCTATTCAGTATATGTTTAATCCAAGTTTCAAGTTTCATTCATATTGGTCATATGGATTATGTTTTATAGACGTTTAAAGTCACATAGTTGAAACATTTTTAAGTTACAACTAGGTGGTATTGAAAGCCTATAAAATATTTTCTATCGACATTTTTTACGTAATTTTTTTATTTTCATCTATTCAGTATATGTTTAATCCAAGTTTCATGTTTCATTCATATTGGTCATATGGATTATGTTTTATAGACGTTTAAAGTCACATAGTTGAAACATTTTTAAGTTACAACTAGGTGGTTTTGAAAGCCTATAAAATATTTTCTATCGACATTTTTTACGTAATTTTTTTATTTTCATCTATTCAGTATATGTTTAATCCAAGTTTCAAGTTTCATTCATATTGGTCATATGGATTATGTTTTATAGACGTTCAAAGTCACATAGTTGAAACATTTTTAAGTTACAACTAGGTGGTTTTGAAAGCCTATAAAATATTTTCTATCGACATTTTTTACGTAATTTTTTTATTTTTATCTATTTAGTATATTTTTAATACATGTTTTAAGTTTCATTCATATTGGTCATTTAGATTATATTTTATAGGCTTTCAAAGTCACATACTTGAAACATTTTTAAGTTTCAAGTAGGTGGTATTGAAAGACTATATGTTTAACAATATTTCAATTTTTTTTATAAATAGTTACTTATAACTATGTAAATATATACATGTATAAATATATAATTATACATATACAAGTATAACTATAATTACAATATAATTCTAAATATAATTATAAATATAATTCTACACACACACATACACACACACACACACATATATATTTATATATGAATATTAAATATATTTATAAATAAATTTTAAATATATATGTAACAATATTTTCATAATTATATATTTTAAATATATTCATATTCATATAATTATAAATATTTATATTTAAAGATTAGTTTATAATTATATAATTACAAATATATTTTTTATTTAAAAAATATATATAAATAGATTTATATTTATAAATATTTATTTTTAATTATATATATACATAATTATATTTATACACACACATATAATTATATATATACATAAATATAATGTCATAATTATATAATTATAAATATAATAATAATTAATTTAGCATTTTTAAATACATATTTATAAGATTATTTTTAAAATTTTATTTATTTATTTTGAAATTATTTATTAAAAAGTGATGACGTGGAAAAAAACTAAAACAAAAAAAAAAGAAAACAAAATTTTATTTATTTATTTTGAAATTATTTATTAAAAAGAGATGAGGTGAAAAACAATTAAAAAAAAGAAATAAAACAAAACCAGAAAAAAAGGGTGGCAAAGCGCCACTTGAAGTGGCGCTAGCCACCCGAGTTGTTGAGCACCACTTGAAGTGGCGCTCAACAACCCCTTTTCCCTAATTAATCTAAACCTAGACCCATTAAAAAAAACACCCATCCGGCCAAATTTGCCATTGGTTGTGGTGTGTTAGAACTTCAAGTTGCGTACAACACATGCTATTGTTTTATTCAAAGAGAAGCGTACCATGGAAGCTTGGGGTGTTACATTATCCCTTACTTCAAATAATTTCATCCTCGAAATTTCTAGAGTATTATTGCATAAAAAGACTCAGGTGGTTCTTCATCATAAGTTCCTCAGGATCCCAAGTCGCCACTTCCATCTTGTGATTTCTCCATAGAGCTTTTACCAGATGAGTCTTCCGGTTTCTCAGCACTTGTTCTCTCGTAGCAAGAATCCTGGCGGGCTCTTCGCAAAAAGACAGATCAGGTTCTAGTTATAATTCCTTATAGGTGAGTACGTGTGTTGGGTCAGGCATGTATTTTCTCAACAGTGATATGTGGAACACATCGTGAAATTTGGAGAGAATTGGAGGCTTTGCCAAACAGTAAGCTACAGTCCCTATTCATTCTAAAATTTCAAAAGGTCTGATGTACCTAGGACTCAATTTACCTTTCTTACCAAAATGTATAACTCCCTTCCATGGAGATACCTTCATGAAAACATGATCACCGACTTGAAAAATTCCAAATCCTTCCTTCAATTATCGGCATAGCTCTTCTTCCTACTTTGAGCTGCTTTGATGTGGGTTTGGATTACCTTCACCTTTTCCATCGTTTCCTCCACAAGTTCTGGTCCTACGAGGTTTCTTTCACCAACATCATCTAAACAAGTTGGTGTCTGACATCTCTTTCCATATAACGCTTCAAATGGTGCCATCTAAATACTTTCATGAAAGCTATTGTTATAGTAAAATTCTACCTAAGGTAAATATTGATCCCACATACCTGAAATTCAAGTGAGCAGGATCACAACATATCTTTTATGGTTTGAATAGTTCGTTTTGATTGTCCATATGTTTGAGGGTGGTAGGCAGTGCTCAAACGAAGTTCAGTATCCAAGGCCTTCTGAAGACTTTTCCAGAATCTTGATATGAAATGGGGATCACTATCAGAAACAATCGATAGGGGTACACCATGAAGTCTCGCAACTTCATTAATATATAGTCTTGCTAGACGTTCAAGTGGTAGATATTCTCTTATAGTAAGAAAATGTGTTGACTTGGTAAGATGATCAACAATGACCCATATTGCATCTTTCCTTCATGGAGCCTTTGGAAGTCCCATGAAAAAGTCCATCATAATATTATCCCATTTCCCCTCAAGTATGGGAAGAGGTTACATGACTCCTCCAGGATGTTGCCTTCCAGCTTTCACTTGTTGGAAAACCATACATCTTGACACATATTCAGTAATCTCCCTCTTCATGTTGTCCCACCAAAAATGTTCCGTAAAATCTCTATACATCTTAATGCTACCAGGGTGTATAGAGAAATTAGAACTAAGAGAATCATCCAACAATTCCCTTTTTAGATCAGGTACGTCCGGAACACAAAGTCTCTTCCCAAATTTCAAAATTCAATCTTCAAATACGAAGTCACTCAATCTCCCATCATTCACAGCTTTAATATTCTTTTGAAACTCTTCATCACCGTTCTGATAACTCTTTATCCTTTCTAGTAAAGAAGGTTTGGCAACCAGTTGAAAAAGTATTGATGTTTCACCTTCCATGGTTATTCCCATATCCATCTTCACTAGATCCATGAAAATAGGTTCCCTTTCAACTCTCATCTTGCTCAAAACTCCACTATCCTTTATAATCAAAGCATCTTCCACCTTATTTTCCTTCCCTAGGTGGTTGTGTATAGTGAAATCATAATCCTTGAGTAGTTCAAGCCATCTCCTTTGCCTCATGTTGAGTTCCTTTTGAGAGAAAATATACTTCAAACTCTTGTGATCAATATATATCTCACATTTTTCACCATAGAGATAGTGACTCCAAATATTCAGAGAAAATATTACAGCTTCTAACTCAAGATCATGAGTAGGATAGTTTTACTCATTAATTTTTAGTTGTCGTGATGCATAAGAAATAACCCTATCATTCTGTATAAGGATACAACCAAGTCCTTTCTTTGAGGCATCACTATAAATAACAAACCCATAATTCCCTGATGGTAGAGTTAAGATAGAAGCATTGACTAATATTCTCTTCAATTGCTCGAAACATTCTTCACACTCTTTTGTTCATAAAAATTTAAGCCCTTTATGTGTGAGCCTCGTTAATGGGTTAGCAAATCAGGCAAAATTCTGGACAAAACGCTGATAATAACCTGCTAAACCAATAAAACTGTGTACCTCAGTTATACTCGTTGGTGCTGGGCATTCTTGGATTGCTCTTGTCTTAGAAGGATCAACAGAGATTCCATCCTTAGAGACAATATGGCCAAGAAAAGAAATCTCATAAAGCTAGAATTCACATTTTCTAAACTTCCCGTATAATTCATTTCTTCTGAGGGTTTTGAGAATAACGCACAAGTGATTTTCATGATCTTCATAGATTTGGAGTATACCAATATATCATCAATAAATACCACTACAAATTCATCATGATATTCCTTGAAAACATTGTTCATTAGATCCATGAAGACAAAGGGTTCATTAGTCAATCCAAAAGGCATTACTATAAAATCGTAATGACCATACCTAGTTCGAAATGTTGTTTTCGGAATGTCTTCCTTCTTCACACACAACTGATGATATCCAGATCAAAGTTCAATATTTGAAACGTATTGAGCTCCATGAAGTTGGTCAAATAAATCATCAATGCGAGAAAAGGGATACTTGTTCTTTATTATTATAGAATTAATCTCCCTGTAGTTAATTCACAACCTCATCAATCCATCTTTATTATTAACAAAAAGAATAGGGGCTCCCCATGGAGAAACACTTGGGAGAATAAATCCCTTATTACCCAATTCCTCTAGTTGTTTCTTCAGTTCCATTAATTCTATAGTGGCCATTCTATAAGGGGTCTTCGATATGGGCCTTGAACCGGGAATTAGGTCAATGGAAAACTCAATTTCTCATTCTGGAGGATGTCCAGGTAAATCCTCTGGAAAAACTTCAACATATTGTTGCACAATAGGTACATCCTGTATTCGAACATTTCTTTCCTCATCCACAGTAATTTCATTCTCTTCCTCCACAATAATTGAATTTAGTTGGGATACTGGGGGTGGATCTGGATAAGAATTAGGTGGTGACATTTCTGCTCTAAAGATAAGGTACTCCTTATCATCATCAAAAAAATTTACCTCCTTCTTCTTATAACAAATTTTCTCATCATGGTCCGAAAGCCAATCCATACCGAGGATTATATCAAATTAAATCATGGGTATAATGATGAGAACAATAGATAAAGAAAATTTATATGATCTAATGGGAACTTATTCAAAAAACATTATTGCAATGATACTTCCTTTAGGAGTTTTTACTGACAACTCCCTTGTCAAATCAAATTGGAAATATCTAATTTTTTTAGCAAAATATGATGATATGAAACAATGCGATGATCCAGAATCAAATAAAGTATTGTCTAAACTTGAGGAAACCATTAAATTACCTTCAACCACATCTTTATGATCTTCAAACTGAGTAGTAGTGATAGAATAAGCTTGGCCTTGATCCCTTAGCCTCTTCTGAGTTAAGGTTCCCTGATGCTTAGAACATTCATTTGCATAATTTCCCATCTCCTTGCAATTGTAGCACTGAACATCGGTAGCTTCTTTCTTCCCCTTGCAATCACGAGCTTGGTGGCCTTTTTCACCACACATGTAATAGACTCCCATACCCTTCGGACAAGTAACAAAGTGTTTCTTCCCACATTTACTGCAGGATGGATATTCAACTTTTCCCTTCTTCCCCTTATTTCCATTTCCAGAGTGATCAGTAGATCTCTTCTTCTCTTTCTTTTCTTTAAAGTCGTATGACTTGGAGAATTCCTTTTCCGTCATGATAGCACTTGAGAAAATGTCTTCGTACATTGAGAAAGATTATGATACTAATTCTCAACGGATAAATGGTTTTAACCCATCAAAGAAACGATCAGTCTTACTCCCCGGGTTACATATATAATCTTCTGCATGGCTCAGTTACCTTGTAAAGTTAGCTTCATACTTGGTGACATTCTCATCCTCCTTTTGCCTCAGACGTAGAAATTGCCTTTCCATATCTGCTCGATGGTCATGAGGAAAGTATTTTTCTATGAAAATTTATTTAAACTCCCACCATTACATACTTGATACTTATTCATCTTCCTTTATATTTTGAATCATGTACTACCATTGATCAGCATCTCCAGTGAGGCAGTAAAATGCCTTGACAACTTTTTCCCTTCTACTACTCTCCAAGGCGGGGAATATTTTTCTAAGGAATTGATCCATTTCTCAGCTACTAGTGGATTTGTACCCCCATTAAACATTAGTTGTTGTTTCCTCATGAAGCGATATAACATTGATCCTCCATGTTCTGGATCAGGGTGCTCCATACAGGTAAGGTTATTATTCATTACCTGAGTGAGTTGTCCCAGTATTTTGATAAGCTGATCAGCACCAGTTGTATCACCAGCTCCACTATAATTATCTTGAGAAGGAGGGAAATCCCTACATGGAGTGCGTGCATTGATACAGTTTCCATTTCTTTCACTAGGTTCCATTTCTAAACAATGTCATAAACTAGATCAGTTTATGAAACAAAATACATAATTTCATACTTGTAAAACACTTTACGTAAATTGAACTATTTATGGATATAATCCATAATCATAAAAAAAAGATGTTTTCTTTGAGGAAGTATATAATCATAAACCCTTCATAATTATTTATAAAGAGAATGAGAATTATCCTAAGCATATCCTTTGGGATTGTCGTAACCAAGAGTGCATCAAGTCCAGTTTTCATGCACCAATTCTCATTCAAGTCTAGATCAAAGCGGTGTTTTTGGGTTTTACCCCTAGCTACATATGTGCCAGAGCCGCCTCTACCTGCTTGTATCCAAACAGGGATGTATTGCTTGAAAACTCACAAAATCTCTACAATACCAAAATTCTAGAAAGTTATTCTATACTAATCCTCAATGTCTATCTTAGGTCTATGTGCTCTAATCAGATTTTATCTAAATATAGTTTCCAAAGTTTGTACTAAACATCCTTTGATACCAAATGTAATTCCCCGACCCTAGTTACCCTGAGTCGGTGCATTATTACATATCATCGGAATGATCACAAGGGCTAAAATCTCAAAAGATCGATCAGTTTAGTACCCTCAAAAACACTAGATATATTCATAATTCCTACATACATCATAAAGTGAAAAAAAACTACAACACTAACATTTATTTGTATCCCCTCATACTATTCTTACATGTCATTAATAAAATAATTCTTCACATCCTGGAAAAAAAACATTGAAAGGGGTGAGCTCAGATGCTCAGTAAGGATAACAATATAGCGGAAACATTCATAAATAAACATAAACAGTTAAGGCAATGTATAACTAAAACAAAATCCCTTTAAATATGAAATTAAGAATAATATGGAAAAGATAAAATGAAATAATTCCATTTACTTATTCACATGGATATTCTACTAATCAAATAATCACATGAAATAACGACAACCACTTTCATAATTATGGAATCCATAATGTCATACTATCATAACCACATAGTCAAGGCCTTATGCTAAGACTAGAAATAAGATTTTGTCAATTCCATGTGCCAAGACACAAGTTTCTCCCATGAGACCTACCAATGCATCGAGGAGCTATAGTGGGCTCCACCCGTCACATACTAATTCCAATGCATTCCTCATATGAAAAGGATTAAACATAACATTAACATTCGTATTAAAACTAGCATATGAAATGTAAATACTTTATCTATAAACCATGAATGGTATAAAAATAACACATCAGAAAACCTTCAATAAAATATGGAAGTTTTGTATCGTAATAAATCTACTTCAAATAAGCTTAAAATCCATCAAAGGATGTTGACATGGATAAAATCAAAAGTATTTGAGAGAAATATCTCCTTTTTGAAATCATTTAAAAGTCACATAATTATAAAATAAAACCTTTATTTTGAAAATACTCTTATAAAAATGTAAGGGAATCTTAGAATATTTTATAATGGCAGAAAATAGCTTCACCCTCCGTATATGTTAAAAAATGCATTCTTACCTTAATTTTGTCGAAAAGGTTAAAAAGGACCTTGTTTGAAAAAACGACCGAAAGATTCCTTTACACGCATCTTATAAAAATTCAAACAAAGGAATAAATGTCTTTAACCCATTTTCTATTAAATAGTAATGATGTTTTGAAATACATTTTTAAGAAACATGGATTTGGATGATAAAGAGGTCCCGGTAGATACTTACGTAAAAACAACCTCAGATAATAAAGAGACTGTTAAATTAACCCTTACCTTGTACTTTTCCTTGGTTGAGGGTTGGGTAAACTCCTGTATAATGGTGAAATAGTTGTTATTAAATTATAAAATTATCATATACATTAATATGATATCATGTATGATCTTTTAACATTGTTTTTTTAATAATATCTTAGTATTATCATCATTTCGGCTGTTAACTTACTAGTTTTATTTTATATGTTTTGTTACATAAGTTGTGTTTGTTATGGATAGGTTGTATATTATTAATATACCAAATAATATCAAGTCCTAATACATTATTTTAAATCATCAAGTGAAAATTATTCTTGAATGGATATGATGGGGAATTAATCTCATCACGTTCTTGGAGACGGTATTCTGTACGTACTCACGAGGAACAATATCATTCTTTTGATATTAAAATAACATATAATTGGATGGTATATCATATATAAAGAACCATTATCATGTTATATTTATTATTTACTTCAATTTAACATCATTATTATACCCTTAAAATAATAATGTATTGAATAACAATTACACCACGACGTGGAGACGGTAGGCCGTACGTACGCACGTACGGTGACATGTCATTCAAAGGATGGACAGAATACTGAATATGGTTGTACAATATTTATCATAACATCACAGTATATATAATATACTATAGTTATTATTTTAGAATGGAAATAACAAAGAAAGAAGAAGTGGAAGCAGAAAGGAACATGAAAGAGGGTGGTGAAAACATTACCTTTTCTTCGGGTTGTTCCTTTTGATTTGATCAAAATGGCTCCTTGGGTTGGATTTATGAATAAAGGAAGGCCTATAAGATTAAGGGATGATATTTGAGAGGGTATTTTGTCAGAGGTTGGCTGAACCAAAAGGCTTTTAAGGTATGAATAATTGGTTAGAAGTGGTGTCCTTTTAGAAAGGGGGAGGAGGGGCTCTTTTGAAAAAACATAAAGTATTAATTTATAATAAATTCATATTCGGTTTCTAATGGCACCAAAGTGGATTATTCAAAGTATAAGGTGGTTATGGGTCGAAAAAAACTCAACCAATAGGTTTTAGATAGGTTTGGGTCACTATATTAACCTTATCTTTATGTTTTAACTCTTAGTTAATTAGTTTGACATTTACCATGTATCTTTGTATTTTTATATTATATGGTTAATAAACAAACTATATACATCCAAGATAACCCCAAGTGGTTCATTAATAATACACCTGTAATTATATAAGTCTCTTGAACTTACCTCATATTTTTAGGAATATAGTATCAAATAATAAAATAATTGTTTTTTTAAACTCTTTTATGTTAGTTTTGACACTATTTTGAAATTGAGTTTTGTGAGAATCATAACAGAATGATTACTTCGAAAAAATTTAATTAAATCAATCCTGAAATATCATATTAACCAATAAAATTAGTGGAATTCAAAAAAGACTCAAATTATATTTATTTGGGTATCTATAATATCAATTATTTTAATCATTCATTAAAAAGTTAATTACTACATCATCACTGTGTCATAAATAAATTAAATTATTTAATGTCTTAAAATTATAAATAAAGAATAATTATGTAGAAAAGATTTTTAGCTTTCTCAGGAATATTTATAATCGAATATATCTTATGTGTAACCATATATTAAAAATGTTTTAGTTGTTAAACATTGATTTTAACACTTTTAAATCTTCTTTGAATTAAATAATAATAAATGTCCTAATCTAATCCAAGTGGAACAAAGATGTTCATATTTTATTTCTAAGGTTGTTTTTTGTCGAACTATACTTATCCAATAGAATTAGGACATGTGTCAGGGTAAAAATAATACCATTTTTACCCTTAATTACCCTATTTACTTTTAACCGTGGAAAATAAAAGTAAAAAGTTACTATTCACCCAAATTATTTTCATCTCATTGAACCACATTTTACTTACTGATATCAACCTTGTCTCTTGGATTTTTGAAATTCCACTCACGAAAGTGGTAAAATTATGTTTTATGAAAATTTTCAAAATCTCCTAGGAGGTGGGTAAAAGACGGTAAAAAGTTCAAGAAAATTTTATATATCTAAAGTTAATCTAAATTGACTCAAATGAATTTCATTGAACTTATATAGGTATTATGTATATATTTTGACCTAAACTAAATTTAAATAAAATAAATAATTATTGAAATAAAAAATCGGTTTTAACCAATAACTCAGTGTTTTTCACTATTCATCAAAAATTATAAGTTTTTAGAAAAATACCAAAAATTTACCCTAGGCTAATTTTGATATTCTGAATCCAAAAATGAAGTCCATTTTGAAAAATAAAATTTATAAAATTTCAAAAAGTGGGTATTACTATTCATTATGACTAGTTTTATTGGTTGTGGTGTGTTAGAACTCGAAGTTGCGTACAACACACACTATTGTATTATTCAATGGGAAGCGTACCGTGAAAGCTTGGGGTTTTAAAATCTAGCTTATCAAACATGTCATAAATCCAAGGAATGAGATAATTTTTCCATATTGTGACCTTATTGAGCTTATGATAGTCAATGCAAAGGTTTATTGACCCATCCTTCTTCTTGATGAAGGTGACTTGTGCACCCCATGGTGAAGCCCTTGGTCATATGAACCCTTTATCTAAATTATCATGTTGTTGTTTATATAGACCCTAAAGTTCCACAAAAGCTATTATATATGTTGTCTAGGACAATGGAAACTCTATAGGTACAATCTCTATTTAAAATTCAACCTCCCATATAGGAGGAAGACCATAGAATTCTTTCAGAAACACATTAGTTGATTCCCTCACATTAGATATGTCTTTGAGGATGGTTCATTCTGTAGAATCAATCATTATAGAATGATATTCTTGATCATAGGTAAATAATATCCATGATTTTGATTATGGTTCTAAAGAAGATTCACAATCCTCCTTGAACTTGTACATAATAGGGAATCGATTTTCAATACATAGGGTGATTTCCATCTCACAGTAATTTTTGATGGATCTATAAAAGGAAAAAAATACCTATAATTGCATAAAATTACACCAAATGTATTATGATAATGTTTTTTAGTAATTTAAGTTCAAAATTGATTACATGGGATAAGTTATATACTTGGGATGTAATAATTTCCAAATTTTCAATTTTCAATGATTTCTCAACTTCCATGATTTGTGGTATTTTTTTACTAGTTCTAATAAACCATCATGATATAATGGAATGATTAGAACCATAACCAAAATTTATTTCCTATATTATTAACTGAATAACTAGAGTACCTATCACCACTTTTTTGTTGGAATCCACCTCGACGGCTGTGATTAAAAAAATCTCTCCCCTTTTGTCTTGGAGGTTGTGAGTTATCTCCAAAATCCACTGTCTTAGGGAATTGGTTTGAAAAGTGATTTGGTTCCATGTAGTTGAATAAATTAATAATTAACTAAGGGTTGAATTTGGAATTTGTTTGATATATTACATTAGTGTGTTTCTACGGTCAGTAATATCTATCTAGTTTCCCTTCCCTCCCGCACTTAAATTATTTATTCATCCCCAATAGGCAATTTCCAGGGTTCTTTATTCCATAAATATTATAAGGGGGATATAGAAATTCTATGGCCCCATTATATTTCTCCATCGGACCTCCAAAAATAAACTCTACATTCCACATATTATCCACATGATACCATTAATATTTATCAATCTCCATTTTGAATTTTGGGTAACATCATACAATTTCCTCCTAGATATCATTGTCATGGATTACTAGGGATTTTCATATACCAGGTTTTATCCCCCAAAAGAAGCGAACAACCTAGAATTTGAGGGTAACTATAAAGTCATAGGAGTATCATGCTATTATTATAATTTTTTCCTCATATTCCATGGTAGATCCATCATATTTTTTCATAGGTGAAAAGAAATCCCATTCCATTTTAATTCTGAGAGTGCGATGGAGATATTTATAGACACAAATTTTCGGGAATTCCATCCACCACATTTGTTTTATCTCCTCATTAGGATTTGTATTTTTGATCAATGACCACCATTGATCATCTTTTACCTCCATAAAGTAAACATCCAGTAGTTACATATCTTTTCCAAAACATTTAATGATCAAGATCATCTTCTCAATGGTGTTGATCCGTTGTTCAATGATTAAGGGATCAGATAAAACATTGAAAGTCTGATGCCTTTGTCTCATAAAAGACTCAATCAATTCTTGGTATCTCGTAAGGGGGAATTATATGCTCCTATGAATCATGAATTCTATTCATAACCAGATTCAGAGGAGATATTATTGTCATGATGTTCTCAATTCCTGCTCCTATCGGGTTGGGCATCTCATTCGGTCATTCATCACATTTCCCTTCTCATTGAATATTTACCAGAATGATCCTATTTTCGGTCATTGGATAAAATAAAGTAAAAATTAGGGATGATTATTTTTAATCTATTAAAACTATAACTTATAATTCAATTAAATTAATGATATAACCTATCAATCAATTGTATTTTCTTAAATTATTTATTTATAGTCTTCAATCTATGTTATCAATGATATATTTACTAATATACATTCTTGTGGGTATCCCCCATTAATTATGGTTTGTAATGATATTATTAATATACAATGGAATATCCCATAGGAGCACTACTACAAATATGGATTTTATCAGCACCATAAAAGTTCATTTATAGCACTAAAAAAGTGTTTTTAATCTCAGCAAAGAGATGGGGTCCCTTTTATCATCACTAAAAAAGCACTGATAAATAGGTGCTTTATCAGCACTTTGTTTAGATCTTTAAAATAAAAAACATTAAAAAATAAAAATAAAAACCTGCAATTCGGGGACGGGATTCAACAATGCTTAACCCCCCCCCCCCCCCCCCTTAACAGTTCCCCCAGCCCGACCCCACCCCACACGCACCAGCCAGCCCCAACCTTTATCATCGCCCCCCCCCCCCCAGTAGTGCTAAACATTATTCCACCCGCGCGTGCGACCTACCTACCCCTGGATTCAAACTCGGAACCTGTTGACTGTGCACCTAATATGTTACCACTCCACCATATTTCCTTTCTCTTAATTTATTAATATATCTATTTATTTATTTATATATATATATTTACTTATATTTACTCATTTATTGATATATATTTATATTAAAATATATATTGATAATAAAATATATATATATATTTATATTAATATATATATAGTGTTATATTAATATATATATTTAGTTTGATTAATATATATATATATATAGATATTTGTATATTAATATGCATATATATATATATATTTATTTATTTATTCTTATATTAATATATATTTTTAAGTTAAGTTTTAAATACATTTATAAAATATGCTTTAATGTCTGTGTTTATAAATAAATAAATACATATATACAATTGACACACACACACATACAAACATATATCTTATATGTGTATCTGTAAGTATAATTATACATTTTTATATATATTTACAAATTTTATATATTAATATGTATATACATATGTTTAGAATATATAGATAACATATTTCAGTTTGTCAATACAGATGGATAAACACATATATATACACGTACACATTATATAGGTATTTAAATATTCATATATTTTTATTTTAAATAAAATGGATATTAGTTTTTTTCGATAAGGCTTATATATATTGAGAAATGTATTTTATATGTAAATATGTTTAGTTATTTATTTATAAAATTAAATTTTATGTGTAAATAAACAAAAAATTTGTATATATTGTTATATATTTGATTATAAATAACATTAAATTATTAAAAAATGATAAAAAAGCACGAAAACCTGAAAAACAAGTAAAATGGAGTAACCCTCAAAACCAGTAAATACAGTCAGAAAGTAAAATAAATCGTAAACTCAGGGTAACAACGAAAACTAATGATTTAGGAGTCTGTTCCAGCTATGATAACAATAAAATTGAGTATCATGAATCAATCCTTGATATGATAGGAGGTGGAGCCCAAACGGAAAGGCATATCATAAGTTACAGTCGTTTGAAAACACATTAGACAAGACAAAAGTGCTGGAAATGGGGGTTCGAAAAACCTATCAAACTGCAGCGTCACTGAAAAAGAGAATAACTTATTCTATACAAGTCTGTATCATCTTCATGACCAGTCAAACTAAATCTCATGGAACTAACTATGATACAATAGGAGGAGGAGGCCAAACAAACATACAAATCAAGTGTTATAAGCATTTTAAGACAAATTTGATAGGGCACCGGACACACGAACATTATTTTGGAGGCCTTCTGGTGGTTTTTTGGGATTTTAGGGTCCCATAATTGATCAGAACTATGTTTAAGTAATCCTGATATTTATATCTCTTTGATTACTTCGATTTGATATATCGTACAGCCCAAACAGACACACATAGTTAATGTTATGGCCGTTTGATGTTGGAGTTTTTTTGGAGTGGTATAACTGATATGTATTCCTTTTCATTGATCTTATCACGGTTTCGATTGTACTTGGTCCTCAATCTTCCCACATGACTATATTTTACTGTTTGTGGCACTCAAATGGACACCCGAAGTATAAGTTATACCAGTTTTGGTGAGTTGGAGGTTTCATAGGTTTTTAGGTGCTAGGAGGGTTGCTCAATTTCAAATGATAATAACTTATCCTCTAAGTGTCCATTTCGGCTCTACCACATATCAAATAGAAACATGTAAAATGATACACACTCTGGTTACCTATAGATCCCCTTACCACGTTCTCCAAGGCCCCAAAAGACCCAAAATCCCTCCAGATGGTCATACATTTGGCTCCAGGTGTCCGTTTTGCCATAATTTCTCCTCCGGGTGTCCGTTTTGCCTCTACCACATGTAAAATCGACAATTACGACTGGAACTACACTCTGGTGACCACTATAACACCTTATCAAATTCTTTAAGTCACTAAAAGATCCATAGTCCCTCCAAACAACAAAAATTTCTGCTCCGGGTGTCTGTTTTGCATCTATCACATATCAAGTCGATCTAAAACATATTTAAAAAATATATATTATATTTATAGCAATATAAATATACTTATATATAAATATATTATTTTTTATTAATTATAATTTTTATAAATATACACTTTATCATCACTAGGATTAAAGTGTTGATAAATCCCCCCTTTTATCAGTGCTACTATAAAAAGCGCTGATAAAGGGGTCCCCTTTAACAGTGATAAAAAAGGTGCTGACAAAGGGGGTTCCTTTATCAGTACTAAAAAAAACACTGATAAAGGGTCACTTTTATCAATTAATTATTAGCATTGTTAAAAGTGTCATCTATCAACGCTTATTTTAGCGGTGATAAAGTCCCCCCTTTATCAGCTTCTTTTTTAGTGCTATTAAAAGGTTGTGCTGCGGAAACCCAGTTTTTTGGTAGTGGAGTGTCAAATCAAAGGTGTTTTAAGTCATGTTTTTGTGTACTGGGTTACACTATGTTAGGCCCAACTGACATTTTTGGATTTTTTTCGAAAAGTTACATCTGTAACATTACCACATAATCTTGTAGTATCAATATTGGGATGTAAATTATTGAAAAAACACTTCATCTATAATTTTCAAAATGTAGGGATGTTATATTATACTTATTCTTATACCCAAGGATTTTGCTATTATTTTCGAATGATAATCCAAAAAATGACTAATCCTTTCCTCTGATACCAACTTTAACAATATCATTATTGAAAACATTCATAACATGCTTTTAAAATTTCATGGCTGTTAAAACTGCATGAGATAACCTGGGGACAAACATAAGAAAAGGGTGAGATATAAATCCTTGTAAAGAAACAAACATGGAATTAGGAGATACGTTGTATAAAATTGTAATATCAATGGGACATAATAAGAGTATGAAAAAAAACATGAACAATGAGACATGATATACCTTGATAATCATAATAAGTGAAATGTGGAAACAACATAAAAAACCACAAAATAAAAATGGGTGAAGGATAAATATCCAATGCATCATGTTGGAAAAAGTACCATAATGAAATCTGGTTCACTACGTATCCCAACATGACAACTCAGGAGACAAAAATTTACCAAATGAATTGGAGAGAAATATAATTTTTTGTGCACTCATCATTGTTATTTCATTCTCATTCATAAGAGCGCCACATAGATCTTTCAACATGGATTCAATCATCATTATATTGTGTTCCCATGATTAAAGAGTGTTGAATAGATACATGGATATCCTAATTCAAATAAGTATAAGGCTATAAATTTTAACACCCTTGATAGTAATTTTGTATGCTATTCACTACGCAACTGTATTGGCAAAGGAAATTGCAGTGAAATTTTGGCAGTATACCGATGTCACATGAAATTTCACAAAAATGGGTTGATGAGAGAGAAATGTCACTCTAATTATTTTGACAAAAAATATATTTTAGAAGGTACATGTAATGACATTTTACAATAATAGAAATCATAAATTGAATGTATGAGACAATAAATAAACTTCAACAAAGAAGAAAAGGTTGGGATCCCTTACTTGAGTGCATGACTTATAATGCTTTCAAGGAGCTTCTTGAGAGATTAGGGGAACCATGGGATGAATCTATAGAGGGGGGAGGGGTAGAGTGATAAACATATACAATTATTATAAGGGATGAAAAATTGAATATTTTGTGGGTTTATATAGAAAATGAGTGGGATTTCATTATTATTACTCAAACATATGTTTTGTTCTCTGTATAATAGAATAATCAAAATAGAAATTTTTCCCATATATTTTTCCCATGGTTTCTACCCAATGGGAGTGGATTTGAATATTTTATATGTCTAAGGGCTGAACATAACAAATTAATACCCTTTCTTATGTAGGGTGCAGTCATACTCTTAATAAAATGATTTTAAAACCTTAAAATATAATAATGGAGTTGGAGGATTCACAAATGATTTTTCAAATTAATAAAATAAATGGAAAATAAAAATATTTTAAAGATAAAACATATATTTTGTCAATTATACCATTTATTTTTTTATTATATAACTTTTTTGGTAATTATTATTTCATAATACACAAAGTATATTTATATGGTGTTTAATGTTTACCCTAAAATTAGAATATCTCAGAAAATTATTAAATATTAACCATTCAATAATTTTGATGTCATAATTCCAATAAATATATTAATCTCATAAAAATAATTTTCCAAAAAATTTGAATTTATCATTTAAAATAATAATCGACATTTATTGAATAATGCTAGGGTTTTTGTGAGAATAACAATTTTTAAGCCTTACAAATATTACATTTGACTTCATAAAAAATATATTTTAATATATATTTAATAAGAAAATATTTAATAATAAAATTTTATTAATGTATTATTTATTTCAAAAATCCATTAATTCATTAAAATAAATTCCCTTATTTTATTTGAATATTAAGAAAAAAATATATCCTGTGACTTATTGTATCAAAATGAAAGTCATTTATAAAGTAACAATAATAGGATTAAAATATATCCATTATTATATAAAAAATAATATAAATACTCATATATCTTGTGTGATGATACATACCCCTTTAATAAACTAGAAAAATTCTATAGAGTAAGGTGCGAGAGATTGAGACATTCAGGTGGTGGTTCGATGTACATGGTTTGGGTCATGATCTAGATGATATTGAACTTCTCTTATAAATGGTTTATCTCATGAATGTGTTTTTGTATCTTGGATTAGGATTGGTCAAGGTAAATTCCTGGTGATGCTATATCCATTGGGAGGTCTGATAAATGGTCTTCATAAGGTATGTTCATATTGGTTGAGGTCATCACTTACTTTGTCTATTTAAATTGGATTTGTGAAAACCCTATATTTATACTAATCGGACAATCAATGTTCAATGACTATTTTTTCAATAATAAAGATTATTAATGGTCATTTAAATTATATATGATATAATAACACCAAATAAGTGAAAAAAAATTCTATTACCATATTACATAATAATACATTTGATTAAATCACAAGGGAAATTTTATTTAATACTTTTTGAGTTGTTACTAACATATTTATATTATATTATTTAAATAATTAAGAATTCTATAACATCTATTATGTTATACTATTTCATTTTACAAGTTAGTGTTGAAACCTACTTAAACACGAACACACTATGTTTCATGGTTTATTATGATGTCATGTAGTCGGAATATGATTAAACCAGTTTCATAATGATATCAAATATTTTTTATTACTGTTATTTATTATTACTATAATTCATGTAGATGAATAAGTAATTTATATTAAACTATTACATATATTGAATTAAATATTTTTCAATTAATATTCCTGTTTCAAATATTTGAATTAACAATAATATTTTTTCGATGTAATCATTAATTGGTGCTAAATTTTCCATAATAGATCTAGGAATATGAGAAAACACCATATTCATACTTTAATATAATTATCATGATCATCTCTTTATGGTGGTGGTGAAAATAAAATTATAAATCATTCGTCTCATCATGTTTATTTCATACAAGTACATAGGGTTGACGATTTAATTTTCAATAAGCTGGGATAAATGAATTATATGGTTTATCATTATAGAATCTATATATTTATAAAATATAATAATATAGTTTATAATTAAACATTTTTATAAAATCTATAAGGTGGTTATGGAAAATGGAACATCATATTTTTTGAGGTAGTAGTCATCTTACGTAGAAATTTAATTTGTTCTATTCTTATTGAAAAAAGGATGAGTGGTTAATGACTTTTTTATAATTACAATATCATAATAGTATAATAAGGATAATTATGTTATACTTTTGATTTGGAGGAATGAAATATGATAATTATGAAATGAAAATAAAGGAAAACAAAATAGGAGTAAACAATCAAAAATATAAACCTCAATAGTTGAGAAATATCTTTTGATAAAGGTTTTAAACAATTATAGGATGCTCTTTATACAATTACATAACCATATTATGGTGTATATGAGTTTTTATGATAGGTCTAGATAGATTTATTACCAAAATAATGGATTTTATCTATGAGGGGAAGAGAGGAGAGGAGTTTAAATTTTATAAAATAAAAGGAGTGTCATTTTTAAATATATCAAAATCATTTCAATATTTTAAAGTCACTATAAAGGAAAAGGCTCAAAATATGAGAAATGATATAGAGGATAAGAAATATGCCCCAGAAACACCTAACGAACTATATTAAAACATTTTTTTTTATCTTGATTATCCATTTACCACTTAAGTTAATCATTTTTATAGTTTCGGGTTCCACTACCGAAACTAGTTTTTACCTTGGTAATTTATTTTTTTTTCATAATCATAAAATGGTCCTTATTATATAGTTTCCAAAAAAATATTCCGAATTTGAAATAATTATTTTATTAAATTTAAATTTTTTTCAAAATAATTATTTTTAAGAGTAAAAATTTATAAATTTTTATAAATAAATATTTAATCAAATATAACATATATCCTAAAATGTGAATTATATTTTTATTAATTAAAAAAGAAAATTATAAATTATTGATTCCACTAATAGAATATATATCGTTTTTTATAGAAATAATTAATCGATTTTCAATTCATACAAACAAAATACTAATATTATAAAATTCTTTTAAATTTTAAACTCTATATTTTATGTATTCACATAAAAATCTATATTTTTAAAAAAAATCCAAAAAATTTATTTTGATTTAATTTCAAAATTATATATCCAAAAAGGTATTATGTTTTATCTATTTCATAATTCAAAATTTATAAATTTTTCTAATTAAATTAAATATAAATATATATCCTAAAAAAAAATTTGATCAAAAATAATGTTTTTAAAAATTATGTATTTTTATTATTGTTTCAAATCAATTTAAAATTATATTACTGCCAAATAAAATTATCAATAATAATAATTGAAATTTATTTAGTGTATTCTATTAGGATAAAATCAATATACATACAAAAATAGTTCCGTGGAAAAACTAGAAATATTAATTTTATATGAAATACATTTCATCAATTATTATTATATTTAATTACATATATTCTAAAAAATACTTTTACTTATCGATTAATATTTAAATTATTATTGAATTTTATATACACATCATATCCTATTTTAATAATAATTACATTAATATTTATACATAACACATAACTATATTTATATATATATATATATATATATTTGTTATTTTAATAATATATTATTAATTCATTACGAGTTATATTATTTTATATTTTCTACATTAAAATATACAACATCAATATTACTATTGGATATTCAACAAATGAAAATATTTTTTCATATCATATTATTAACTACCATATTTTGAATGACTATAATTTTAATGACTGTATTCATAGTGACTAGTTTTAATTCCCATATTATGGAATATTAAATCATTTTTTCATTCCAATGTCACATTATAAGGCATAGTTCTAATTACATAATATATAATTTCTATATTGATTTATCCTTTAAAGTTGATCTTTCTCTTTATAATATTAACTTGGATATTAGAGATCCTAATGGTTGATAATGATCTATGATATTTTCTAGTAATGATTATATTATTCATTTCTATCATCACCTTTGCATTGATGAACATTAAATGGATGAATTTTATCCATTTCGAGTAATATCACATAGAGCTTCATAAATAGTTTTATATTCTTCTGTTGTAACACTCCACTTACAAATGAATAATGTGTCTTTGTTTTGTGTCTTATCATGTAGGGTAAATTTTCTAATACAACATCAAACCTTCTTAAATAATAAATAATGGTTTTTTAATATTATGTAATAATAATAATGGATCCTAAAACCTAGGGAGTTACACATTTAGTAGCATTTGAATCACAATCACATACTAGTAAGATTTTGAAATGGAAATTCAAAACAATAATTATAAATATATGAATGTTATAATTTTGAAAAAAGGTGGTGTATATATAATATAAATTTTAATGGATTTTTAATTTGTATCATGTCTCAATGAAGTCCAATTTAGATTAAAAACACTTAGCTAAGACATTCTCTTTGTCTGATGCACTACAACATCCATGTATAATAAAATTATGATTATTATTTAAATGAATAGAAATTATATTTATGGTAATTTTCTATTATATAATCCATTTATAATTATATATTACTTATATATAATTTTATTATTTTTTAAATTAATTTTTTTTTAAAAAATCTATTTCACATACATAATCTAGTTTGGTGAATCTAGCCCTTAGGTCGTGTCCATGGATTCATTACCACTATAAATTTCATTATAACATAGTAAATATGTTTAATATATTTCTAGAGTCCCATAATAATTTTATGGCCCAATTATTTATGGATAATTTAGAACACATAAAATTCATTGTCAATTGATTATTTAATTACCAAAAGAATTTAATTGATTTGTAATTATATTATTGAAAATTGAAAATAAATAAATATTTTAGAACCATTAATTAATAATTATCCCATATTATTACTATTAAGAATTTTTTAAATCATTAATTAGATAAACATAAAAACAATGCTAGTATAGGTGGTATAACCAATGAATTTATGAATTCATTATAACAATTAAATGAGGAAGAACATTTTATTTTATAATAAAAATATAATACTTATAGAACATTAGTGGTATAGATTTTTTAAAAGTGATACATCTAAATAAATAATATTTGGAAGATGAATAAATATAATAATAGTCAAGAAGATGATATTGATTATGTTGAGAGATTATAGATTCTCTTATTGAACTCTTATAAATGAGAGGTTTACAACATATTCTTAGGATAAGATGCTAAAAACATAGAAGAATATTGCTTGGAATGGAATTATGGTACCGAATATGGGATATTTAGAAATTATGAAGTATATTTGAATGGGTTGGTGTTTATTTTAAAATTTATTAGAGTGTATTTTTAATACTAATTTCATATTATCAAAATGAAAGTCAATTTCACTGAGAGAATCTCCAAATATGAAATTCTTTGAATATTTCATTTCGTAGGTTGAGAATATTTACATGATATTAATTATAGAGAACTATATTCGATATATTTTAACTTTATTCCTTAATTAAACAATTTTAGAACAACTAACCCATAATAAGGTGACTAACTTTTTCAAAGACAGCTTTTTTATGAGTAAAAATGTGATAAATCGCATTACCTAATATACAAATTATGATTAAAAATTTTAAATATTTATAAAATATTATATATTTATATGTGTTAATAAATAATTATAATAAATGTTTTATTAGAGCAACAAAAAGAATTTATAGAAAAATGGATTTTAAAACATTAAAATTATTTTACGGGTTATCTTATATTGTATTTATTTACAATATTTTTTTGTTTTATTATTAAATAAATATGATTTATTTTTAACTTCAAAATAATGATATATATAAATTTATCCTTTATAATACTCAATTACAGAAAAAATAATGAACATTTTTTATAATAAAATAAAACAAAAAAATTCATCGACCAAATTAATATTTTTTAAAATTAAAAATATTAATTTTTAATTAATTATTATAGGAAATACATTAATGTTTTTAGTATTTTAATTTTTTAAAATTTTATGTCCACCTAGGTTATAATGATGTCATAAATGTTATGGTAACTATAAAAACTATATGTTTCAAAAAAAATATTATCCTTCTTAGAAAAAAGAATGAAAATGTTTCCTAAGATAATTTTAACATTATATTGATGTTTTTTTTATTAAAATAGAATTATAAATTGATCTTTAAAAAAAAGATATATAATATACAATAAAAATAACCATTTAGAAAAAAGTATTATTTTTTCCCTTAATATTTAAATTAACATTCCTTCCAGTTTATTAGTTTTTTCCCAGACATTTCAAATTTATTTTACAAATAAATCATTTAATATCATCAATAAAAACTTATTATATCATCATTTAAAAGTAATATATTTAATATAAATTAATATTTTATGAAATGAATTTCGTTAAGAGAAAATTTTATTTGAGAAATTAATTTATATCATTTCACTATTATATTTTTTAAAAATTAATAAATTCATGGGGTTACATTCATCACACCTTAAATAAATATCAAACAAGAAATTTAAATTATTAATCATTAAAAAAATAATTAAATATTTCAATAAAATGTACATTATTCGAGATATAATATCAATTGATATATAACCCTACTATATTAGCTAATTTTAGGAAACTCTTATATTTTCTTCTAGTATAAATTTAGGATGGTTTTAATTTTTCACAACAATTTTTTCCAAATATTATTCCTTTGAAATAATGTTCTGAAAATTATGGAAATATATAATTAAATACTTCATTTGTATGGAACCTTTTTCATTCATATAATAAAAGAGAAATGGTTATGACAATAATTGATTTACATTTTAAAATCTATCATAAATTTCATATCCATTAAAATATTAAATTAAACAAATTTTATATTTGGTTCAATTATTTATTAAAAATATGACTCCATTGGTTCAACATAGATTTATTAAAGTATAAACAACTTCATATCAATATCATCATCCACGGAAAAAAAAATATTCTTGAATTTAATATGTTATTTCATACTATATTCTAAACATTGAAATCATGGAACACTATTCTACCATATCTCAAGATAACCTATATTTTAAAATAACATTATCCACACAATAAAGAACATACCGATCAATATAAGAATTAATCATGTGGTATCCCAAACATATTTTAATCTTTTTCAAAAAAAACCTGAATTTACATAAAATCAAATTACTTTTTAATACCCAATGTTATCAAAAAATATAATTGATAAAATAATTATATCACACTCTCAAATAAACATTATTACATTAACATCAAATTACATAACAACTCAAATGGATATCTAAAAATTAATAATTTATTAATTATAATATAAAATAAAAACTCATAATATATAATTAATCACCTCAAAATCATATCACATATTACCAAAAAAAGGGTATATATGCCTTTGATCTTATGATCGACCATAAACATAATATCCCATGATGTTATAAAAACCTATGAAATTAGCCTCATTTCATCATATGATAACATAAAAGATTATATAATATTTAATCTGATATTTGCTGAGTTTCCCCCTTCTCACACACACAAATCTGGTGATAAAGGAATTTTCATTACATACTAGTTTTTATAGTAACTGAAGTGACCCAGAAATAACCATTTGTAACTAAAATATATATAATAAATGTTTAATCACTTATAAAAACATGACCATTGAGATTTATAATTTTATAGAAATAAAAAATTCTAATTTTATAAAATGCTATATATGTCACATATTCAATAAATATTTTCCCAGTATATTGAGTATTTGTTATTCCAACATAATTCTTATGTATTTATAACAAAAATTTTGAAGACTCGTACCCTTCATTGAATATCATACATAATTATTTTCTATATAAAGTGTTCAAATGAAAACATAATAAGTGTGACATCAATTTCTCTCCATTTGCAAACATTAGAATTAGCAATATAAGATTATATAAAATAATATAATGAGTAATTTGGTGGAGAATATAATAAAATTAAAATGGAATAAAATATTAAGATCATACACAGGAATACATATATTATAAATCATGAATTATGGGATATAATTATAGGTCATTAGCATTAACAATTAAGTAATATTGAGTTCAGTCAAAAAAATTATTGTTTTCAAAAAGAAGATCTTTTTAGGGTTATATTTTTATAGAATTAGTCTATACCTATTATATAACAAGTCAAAAATTACAAGTAAACACTTCTACTCACTATCCATTGTTTCATAGTATAAAAAATAAATTATATTATTGATAAAAATATTCTTGACATATTATTTCATATTAACCATCCTCATACCCTATGGGAAGAATTTCTAAAAAAATTTGATGAACACAAAAAAACTCAATAAGGGATATAAAATAATGAATGGAGATGTTAGACTATAAATATTTTAAACTCATGAACAAATTTTCATAAAATCATACATTTCACCCATAAGAATATAATATGTTTAACACACCTCATAAAGTCATAATATTCCTGAAAATAATTCTTAGAAATAATAAATCATAAACATAACGGGTAGAATCCATATCATACATACATTATAGCTTTCATAGTTACATAGGGAGTAACCATCCTGGTAACATTTGGAACACCTGTCACAGTATATTCCCTAAATATCATAGTAGAAACCATATCGTTTAACTCCAAATCATTACACAATGCATTAGAGAATAATCATTATCTCACCCACCCTTGTTTTATCACAGAACCACCCATATACATAAGTAATTCCCAGAAACCATATCATAATCATAACACATAAAACAAGTATATAGGAAAAATAACATTTCCCCATTGAAATAACATGTCGTCATTAGAAATACAGACACTAAAATAATGAAACCCCTTTATTTTAAATTGTAAAATTTTAAATTAAACATCAAAACAGTACACTGGCATAAAACTAAGAAATTTGGTTTATGGCGTATCTGTTAAAAAATACATTCAAATATATTGAAAAAATCAATCTATTTTTAAAACACATTTGAATCATTTTAAAATAATATTTTTAAATCAATGTGTCCTATACCAATTTGAAAATATCTGAAAGGATTTAACATTTTATAAAAAATTTCTTCATATAAATAAATCCATTAAAACCATTTGAAAATATGGAAATTAATGATAAGGATTTAGAATATTAAATCACTAAAACAATTAAAATGGTGTTTTTGTTAAAGAGTCCCTTGCAAAGATTATTATGTTAAAAAATTGGAAAATTATGTTTATTAACTATAAGTCATAATAAATCAAGTATAAATACAAGATATGATATCAAAAATTCATTTCCCACAAAATCATAGGATGAAAAAACCAAGAAGTAGAAGTTTAATCCAAAGAATGGAAATCGGGTTAAGAAATTCTCGTACCACTTGTAATTTGTCAAATCATATGACCAATAAAATTAATAATACCAAGAAGAAGAAAATATTAATGATATTTGATATAAAATTTCATTATATACAAACCATATAAAATAAATTTGTGGTGAATGATACATATATCTCACAGAGGTAAAAATTGAGACAAGTAAATCTATACAATGTTCGTATCATTGAGATGAAAATTAATAAATGGGGAGATTGTGTGAAAAAAACATATATAAACACATAGATAAGAGTAAATATAACTTAATCCAATAAAAAGTTATTCCAAACATAATCATCTCATAATAAAATCAATGAAGAAGATGTATAACCTAGTGAGTGAAAATTAAGTTAAACAATTCATTACAATGTTCATATAAAAGATGTAAGAATTTATAAATGGGGTGATTTAGTGTATCAATGTATATAAACACAAAGGGAATTAGAAATTACAACATCAATAAATAAACAGGGATTCCAAACATAAATTTGGCATAATAAAATGAAATAAGAAGATGTATAACCCAATAAATGGAAATTGAGTTAGAAAAATACCATACCTTGAGTCTGATTCTTCTTTTATAATATTTATATTCATGAATAATAAACATATGATTATTTATATATTCTTTGGAACCTTTTTAATTTTATTATTCATTTTATATAACTTATTACCATGTTATAAAAATTACATAATTATTTAGGTTCATTTCGAACACTTTTTTGATATTCAGTACTTAAGTTGAAAATGAACTGGTTTATGACCTAATTTATCCTTATGGTCACCAGTTCTTCATATCTAGAATATAAAATAGTTTATAAATATCTTATATTTTGATTGTATAATTATTTATAATACTCTTTTGAATACAAAATAAAAACACCGTTCATAGAGACATTGGGTCGTACGTACACATGAACGCTATTTTCATTTTTTCATGTCGTATTGAAAGAGTGAAATTAAATGAAATGTATATAAATATTTATACATATATAATATCATTACTATTTAATTAATATGAAATTTATATCATTTATTTTTACTAATATAAACCTTAATATATTCCATCTGATGTATGAAAGAGTCACGTCATTTTTAGGAGGCGGTAGTCCACACATCCCCGAACTAAGTTATTGTAAAATAATAACACAAAAAGAAAAAAGGTATTATTAATATAAAATTTACAGAATATGAAAAAGGTTTTAATATACATATTTAAAAATTATTTGTACAAAAAATAGTGTAATACCATCCATGAAGGCAGTAATGTAAAAAAGAACAAAAACCTTATTAACAGAGGCGATTAAAGGGCATAACATGGACAACAATTACATTTCTTTGAATAAGAGGAGGATTGAAATGACAATGATATGAGATTTTCCATTAGAAACATAATACTATATTATATACATGATTATGTAATTATCATTAATTTATGGATGATGGAGGTGATAATAAATTAGAAAACGAAAATAAATTAAGAGACGTACATTGAGATAGTTACCACTTGAATATGGACTCATTTCAAGACCCTTGAGAACCATGGGTTTGATCTCCAGTAGGGTTTCTTCGACTCACATTCATGTCTGTTATCTCCTACACTCTCCCTTGTTTTTGATTTTCATCAAAATAGTTTCAGTGGTTCTTTGCATCATGCATGATTTGGCCTCATCTGCGTAGGTACATCTCTTCATTCCCCCTATCTGTCATAGCACTTTTTATCCCCTTGGCGTTCTTATATCTTTTTAGATCTGGTTTTCTGGTTGGATTTGAACCTTACAGCGAGACCTGGTTTTTTCCAGTTCCTTGTAGGATAGAAGCACATTTGATCTGTGGACTGCCTGCACTTCCTTCACCTCTAATATTTGGTTTTAGAGATGATCACATTCAAAGTGTATCCGCTTGCTTCTATTTTCGGTTGGTGAACGTTTTCTCTTGCGACGGTGAAGCTTCCAGCTTGTTTGTTTAATTTGAGCAGAGGTTTCTAGAGGAATGGGGGATGGTTCTCAGTTTCTTCCTGCTCAGGTTTTGTGGATGGTTTCTTTGGTTGTTTGGTTTACTATCCCCCACAATGTTTTTTGGACTGTTTGAAGAAAGTACAAGCTAATTAAGGATGTTTTGTGTTTTCTCTCTTCTTCTTGGACTTTGTGTCCCTGTTAGGCTGGTTCTGATTTGGTCACTGGTGTTCCACTGGACTATGGAGGTCAGATCCAATGTTTGGATGCAATTTCATGGCTCTACATCTATGGATTTGGTTCCTAAATCCCGTTTATGCTTGTGTGATTCTAGGTTTTGTGTCTTTATCTTGTTATTTTGCAAGCGGTGTGATTCTAGTTTTACTTTAACTGTACTATTTTTCATGTCTTCTTGGTTCTATGAGTTCTTCAGGAGAAGACCTCTTTATGGACATTGGTTTTTCTTGTTACAATTGGTGCAACACTCCATTGTTGGTGCCACTTGGTGGGGGTTGAAAGAAGGATGGGTGTGTCGACACCCATCATCCATCCATCCTTCATCACATTGATGGACGAATGGGTGCCTCACCATGACATTTTCTCAGTGTCTTCTTTCTTTTTTCTATGGTGAATTAGGTTGACATTGTCGTGATTTCCTTTCATGCTTTGTCAGTTGGGCGGATTGGAAGAGTGAAGGGTGTGCTAGCACCCTTCATCCGTATCTCTTCCACATTCTTTGTTGGTTGTAGAGGTGATTTTCCTTATTGTACTACCATCACAGTGCATCTCTTGGCGGATGGGGTGACACATTTTCTTGACTGATCTCACTATGAAAATGTCTGGTAAGGGGGTGATGAGGATTCATACTGTATGTTTGGAAATTATAATCTTTTTTACTTGTCGAACATTTTAGGATTTTTTATTTAAGATATTTTCCCTACTTATAATGGGTTCCCTCATTCCCAAACAGAAAAGTGACTCTATATTTTCAATTCAATTAATGGTGATTTTCCATAAAAAAAATCTACGTTTTATAGACATGATTGGTTCGACCCACACAAAATCCACTCTCTAAAAGTTTCAGTTTTTAGATAGATTAATCTTTATTCTTTTAATTTTTACCCTTGTCAAAATTTTATTTTTTTACATTAAATAATTTGTTTACCAAGGTAACTTTTTAATACCTAAAAATTAAATTGACCATACAACCTAATTTGGACCTTATGATTCCAAATATTGAATCCATTTTACCAAATTCATTTTATATATTTTTAAAAACTAGATTCAAAATCAATTATACAAACCAATCTAAAAAGTGGGGTTTTAATAATGTGAAACATTCAAAATATTGAAATATTTTTATATCTATTTTAGATATGGAATTTTTTAAAATGAATTTAATTGGATTAAATGGTATAAACCTAATATAATTATACTTTAAAACTAATAAAAAGGAAAATTTAAATATTCAAATACATTATAAAGGCAATCATTTTTGTGTTAAAATGGAGTATTTTTCACTATTCATTAAAAACAGATATTAATAGAAAAAATCCAAAAAATTATCCAATGTAATATTTTATGTCTCGCTTCAAAATAATAATTTTTTTTCTAATATAACTTTTAAAAGTGTCAAAAACAATATTTAAAATGGTTTCCTCGTCAAAAGGTGGGGAAAATCATTTTTTTGAGATATACTTTTTTAGCCAAAAAATTGAATTTGTTCTTTTATCATGTCTAGAAAACATATAAGATTAATATTAAACATTATATTTAATATATTACATATATAATTCATTAATTAAACACAATAAGAGTGATTTTATTACTTTATAGACTCACTTATTTCCATCTAAATAGTTTTTTAGGAAAAACATTTCCTTTTATATAAAAAGGGATTGAAATTCATTGATAATTAATTTCGGACCAAAGAATTTATTATAAACATATGTAAAACATTTTATCCAAATTCAGTTAATAATATTTATTCCCTCCATTCCAATAGCTATGTTATAAATGTAACATTTAAATAATAATATTTAGTTTTTTAAGCTTGATATAGAATATCATGTTTGTTATCGAACAAAGTGTTTCTTTCTTAAAACTGAGGATATTACATCCTTACCCCCCCCCCTTAAAAATTTTTATCAGCAAAGTTTGAATTTTGGGTCGGTAACTATGGTTTTACTTTTCAAAATACCTTTATTGCAATCCCACATCCAAAAATGGATTAATAAAACTACAAATTTAAATGAAATAAATAGAAGTATGAAGATCACCTAATATGACAAATACTAGGGTTCAATGTAGAAAAAATTGATATATAAGAGAATATTAACCACCATGTTTGGATGGAATGTGATAAAAAACATTTTTTAGAGAAATTTAACAATCACAACACCATAAATTTTTGATTGGATAAAAGGTCGTTGATTTCCTGTCATGTTAAGAAATGAGATAAGGTTTTTGTTTTTAGATCCTTTTCATATAATTGAAGATTTATTTTACTACATAGAATAGGAACGTAAAAAAATACAGACATGAAAAGTAAATATTCATCCTTTAATCAATTTCCACCGCACACTCATCTTTTCTCCTAATGACGAGTATTCATGATGAAACAAATTTTATAGAATCAAATAACCCACAAAAGATTAAACATATATGTCTAATATCATGAAACACCAAACAAAATCAATATGGTTAACTTTATATAAAACAATTATCCAAAATTGAATAAACCATTTTATAATGAAAAATGACTTTTAATCTCCAAAGTTCATTTGTAATACCAAATGTTCAACATATACCAATCAGCAATCCAAACTAAATTAGAAACCCAAAACTCAAAAGATTTTGATTATGCATTCTTCCAATACTACTTTTAATGTTTATCTCCAAATAACATTGATCACTCTCAATGTATCAAACCAAAAGTGTAATTTCCAAAATCACATACTCTTTATGATTGGTAAATCATTTCCATAGATAACTCGAATCACCATAAGTGTACAGAAAAAAAATATACTCTTACAAAGTAAAATTCAACTATTACACCCCAAATAAAATCCCATAGTATTCTATTTAGCGTAGTCATATATGGTACCCAAAATATTGAATGTATTCCAAAATGAAAATTATCACATAGTCCCAAAATCATTTACCGATGGCTTGAGGAGCGATTCTCCTGAAATCATGTGTGCTATGATCAGGAATCCAGTGGCTGTTAGTGAGGCAGAGATTGGAGATAGATCATATGAAGGATAGTACTGAGGGACCTTGTGTGTGTTATCACCTAGCGATCCTATGTGGATCGGCACCTCGCAACCCGATGAGGACCAACCTTAGAGCGGCCTGTCATAGATCAGTGACATATTGATCCTGTGTGGGTCAGATCATGTGTTGGTCAGTGCTCAGTGACCCTATGTGGTTCAGTGCATACTGATCCTATGTTAGTCATTGCAGGGGTTAGTACCTATCGACTCCATGTGGGTCAGATCCTATATGAGTCATTATGGGGTTTAGTACCTATCGATCCTATTTGGGTCAGACTCTGTATGGTTAGCAGTAGTGCCTTTTGATAGAATAAAATGATCTAGCTTCTCGACTGACCATCTTTACTTCTATACATTAGTAATACCTCGTCTGAGTTGGGCCTTTACCTTTGTGGTACTTTTACCTTTGTGGTGTTACCTTAGTGGTGTTACTCTTGTGGTAGTTCTACATTCACGGTGTAACCTTTGTGGTACTTTTACCTTCGTGGTGTTACTTGTGCGGTGTTACCTTTGTGTTATTCTTCACTCATGGATCAGTTGTGCAAATGGATTAATGGTTGTAGCCTTATGTTTCCTCGTGTATGAGACAATTTTATTTTGATAGATTAGGTATATGTATGGCCATATACCTCAGTAGAGTTGATGACTGCTTTATGCTTTATAGTTGGGGTCATGATGTGTGGTTTTTACGTTTTGGAACTCTAGGAGACCTTTGGGGGTCTTGGGGTCCCTACTGAATATTGTTATAATCACCCTTTACGTGGGCTTCGCCCACTCCTTGTTGTGTCTTGTGTAGATGACATACAACATTGATTGAGGCTGAGGGATCCAGGGCTAGAGGATGCTCAAAGGTGGACCATTTGACGTGACGTGATGCAGTGTCTACCGATCATGATTTGTACCTACCCTTTAAGTAGGATCCTAGGAGGACATTCTAGGAGCTTTTTTCTCTTTCAGTTGTACTTGTACATTCCAGTTGGGCTTGTATTTCAGCCCCTTTACATCCAGTGCATTTTTTACTAAAAAATTTTACTTCGTGGTTAGTTATTGTTGTGATCTTGGATTGTGTGTCTTTACAAGTTTGAATAAAATTCCTTCATGTTATATGGATATGCCTTTCTGGTGCTAGTCATCAGCCCCTCACTTATGGATGGCGGGATTGGGGTAGTCATGTCACAGGTCTCGGGGGATGGGTCGTGACAAAGTGCTATCAGAGGAGTCAGTTCTATCGAAGAATAGGGCTCTGATCTTTTCAATGTGGCAATAATGTTATGTTTTATGGGTGTGATTTTTAGTTTTGGGAATCCGGTGTTGTTTCATTGGATGACATATCCATACACCAGGACCCTGAATTCTGATTTCCAACTCATCACATGAATGCATTGATTGCGTTTTTTTTTAAAGTTTTTCTTTTGATCTATTGGTTTCAGCTCACCAGGTATAACTTAATGATCATGGCACACCTGTTCCTTATCAATATGTCGTGGCATAGTTAGCCATCCAAGATTCCCGAGAGAGTACATGATGACGGCCCGTTGAGCGATCCTACATGGATAAGCAACAGATGCTACCAATGGACCATGTATGCTGACTGAGCACGTTGGATGAGTTCCAGCGGTAGAGGCCTCTGAGGTTTTGAGGTGATATAGATCCCCAGGTAGCTAAGGACTCGATCTAGGCTGTGGCAAGAGTTTTCTGCCACGTTGGGACACCAGCAGATTAGATGGTGATCCAATCTGCTAGTCTTTATTAGTGTGTGACCATGAGGATAGTCCACATGGTGATGAGGCATCGGTATATGGATTGTTTCCCATAAAGGTACATTTGGGTAGTGTGCCAGATATATCACTACTCATTGGTCATCATTTACAACTGGCAGTACTAGTATAGGACACATTTAGGCTTAGAACCTTACACGTGTTTCAGCATAAGATACCCTTCAGGTTCAAAGGCGATCCTCTCTCACAGGAGGCTAAGGAATAGCTTGAGGATGTGGATGAGTTTCCATCTAGTTAGGGAACCATTAGATTAGACGGAGGTCCTAGAAGAGAGAGTTCTACGTGGATCTATAGGAAGATGAGAGGGTTTAGATTACCCTAATCTTGCGAAGAGGTGACTTTTCTGTGCACAAGCTTAAGAACCTTCCTCAGAGAAGGGTGTCTGTTTCAAAAAAAAACAAAGGGGTGAGTGTTTCCTAGAGCTTCTACATCTTTGGCATGATGACATTTCGATAGCTGAGTATTTATTGAGGCGTACCAACCGTTCCAAGTACTCAATGAATACAGTATGGTCAGTTCTTCAGGGATCGACCCTCTGAGAGAGGTGTGTTTAGGGACATTTGAGCTAGCACATTTCCTCTATGCATCCCTACTTATGTTAGGGTGCTACAGATAACCTTTGTAATTGAATGTTCTTTGGCTGAGCAGATACAACCAAAGAAATTTAGTAGTGGGAAAGTATGAAATCGAAGACAGTCTCAGAGACATGATAATTTAAAATGTTTTAGTAAGTGGAAGTGATAGGGATAGATGAATTTTTAGGGCAGCAGATATGGAAGTGGAGCTAGGAGAGTAGCATGTGGTTGTGTACATTTTAACATGTTACAACCACCACCCTATTATTGTCCCCACCAGGCTCATGGAACTGGAGGACAGGGGAAGGGATTATCTGCATGCGGTCAAGGAGTGCGAGCCAAGGGCTCCATGAATTATTCGAGGTATTTTCTATGTCTACTACTAGCTTCCATGTTAATATACATAGGTACCAATCATTCCTTCTTACCAAGAATTTTGTTCAAGACCTAGTGATTCTGGTTAAACCGATGACTTGACCCGTATGTATGGAGATACCTTTATGAGAGACTCAATAATCGCACTTGTACTGATGGTATGATTTGACCCTTGAGGAAAGAGTTTCGGTTGTAACTTCTTGGTGGTAGCATCAAGGCCTTACAACGTTAGGTTGGGTATGGACTAGACATCCACAATTCACACTCAGATTGAATGTTTTAGGAAAAAGGATATAGTATTTCTATTGTTTTGGAATGGGTTTTCATTGGTTAGTGAAAAAGTAAACCTAGGTAGCATAGTATAAACTCATGCATAGGAGGGTGCAGCTAATCACTCTTGAGTCAGCTATCCTTACCCTCATGGTAGTAGGAGTTTTCAGTTTTCAGTTCCCAACTGTAGTGGAAGAGTGTGGGGACATCTTTTCAAAATATGTTTTCAGGATTAGCTCCACAAAGTGAGAGGGACTTCTTATTTTGATGGGTACTACCTGATATTTGTACCTAAATTATCCAGGGTAGTGGCACCCTTGTCAGCTTTGACAAAGAAGGGGGGGCCTTGCCTATGGACAGAAAAGTGTCAATAGAACATTTAGGAGCTGAGATAGATATTAACAAGTGCTCCCATCTTGTGGATACCAGAATAAGACATTGGGTATGTAGTCTACTGCGATGCATCAAGGACCGGACTAGGATGTTTCTCGATTCATGAGTGAGCAGTGATCACTTATGGTTCATGAGAGCTGACACAACATGAACAAAACTATGCTACCCATGACCTGGAGCTAGCAGCAATAGTCCTCTCCCTAAAGATGTGGAGACACTACTTGATTGGTGAATGCTTATTATTTACATTGATCACAAGAGTATCAGGTATGTCATCTCAAAGAAGGACCTGAACCTTAGAAAATTCCAATGGCTAGAGTTCTTCCAAGACTATGACTTTGAGATAGTCTATAATCTTGGGAAGGTGAATGTGGTAGCAGATGCACTAATCTGGAGGTGTAGTCTACATCTGCTAAGTGAGGCTTCAGAGCAGCTAGTCGTGCTGCAGATAACATTCATCGATAATCATGGAGAAGCTTACCTCTTGTCTATGACTGTCACACCCCCAATTCTTCAGCGAGTTCGGTAGGCATAGCTTGGGATGTTGACTGCGAGGCCCAACGTACTCAGATATCATCAAGACGGTCTCCTGATGGATTTTATGAAGGTGGGGAGCACATCTTTCTCTTCAGAGGACACACCATGGTTCTAGTGATGCTTCTAGAGGAGGTTTTGCGGGTGTTTTGTACATCCCTTATAATGGTACATCCTAGAGTGGTGAAGATATACTAGGACCTCCGACATCGGTACTGGTGGCCAGGGATGAAGGAAGCAGTGGAAAAGTTTGTATCATGATGCCTCATTTATCAGAAAGTGAAAACTATATAGATCTAGAATAATTATTATGCCGACATGAGATCGAGACTGTTGGAGTCTGAGGAGGGAGACCATGTATTCCTACTTGTCTCACCCCGACGAGGATTGTGGAGGTTTTATCAGGGCGACAATCTATCTCCGAGGTTCATCAGACCTTCCTAGATATTCAACTAAGTGAGAAAGGTGACATACCGTCTATCTCTTTCCCCGCAGATGCACCGGATTCATAATGTTTTCCATGTTTCACAGCTGAGGATATGCGTGCATGATCCAACAGAAGTTATTGACTAGGGCGAGTTGGATTTTGACGATGGGGTCACTTTTACAGAGTTTTCGGTGGAGATAGAGTATCTACATGAGCGGGTCCTTTTTAGACGGATGCTCCCTATGGTGCGCGTTTGGTGAAGCACAATAACCTCCAAGAAAGCATAAGGGAGAGGGAGTCTCAGATTCTTGTTGAGTACCCACATTTGTATGATTTTCCTTTGTATTCTATTTCGAGTTCGAAAGGCCCTAAGGTAGGGAGAATGTAAAGACCCATAAATTCTATATAATTGTTTTTTAATAATTTGGGACTATTTCAAAGTCGTGAAATCTGACGACATGTGATTCTGAGGCCTCGAGTTCCTAGAATTATATGTCGAAAATTGATAAGTTTTAAATAGCGTGTGTGAGTGGTTATCCTGAAAAAGTGGAATAAATCTTAAACGGGTACCCAGATCAGATATCTGAGGGCACCGTTGCTTTCAGGATAGCAGTTTTACCCTAGGAATTACTTAAGTTTAGTCGTCATAGGCCTCCAGTGAGAAAACCCTAAAACAAAATAACCGTAAATAAAATAATAAAACAAAGTTATTTTATTTTTCAAATGCTTATAACTCACGAACAATGACTGGGATTAAAAATCTAAGAATACCACTGAGCTTGTGAGGGTATTATTTTTTTAATAATTTACTATCACTGGCTGGCGCGGGCCAACTATGTATGTTAGTGTTTGGTCGTAAATAAAATAATTAAGTAATAATTATTTCATTGTTAAAATCCATAACTTCTAATTGGTAACTCGGATTAAAAATCTGAGAGTACCTTTGAGTTCTTTGGGACGTGTTCCCCTAGGCATATCCTAACTCGACCGGCGCAGGTTGAGGGTGACTGTTAATAATCTTATGAATTTTTTTGGGGAATGTTTAGTAAATGCACATGCAGAATATTCTATCTTTTGATTCTTTGCACGGATCAGAAATCTGAGAGCACAGTTGAATCTGCATCACCGGGATTTGATTAAGGGAGGCTTCACTTCGACAATAGTTTTTCAGGAGAATAATTTAGTATTCGGACTTTTAAAAAAATAATAAAATAACTATTTTATTGTTATTTTATCTTCATTTTCTCTAATGGATGAGCGGTGTTCGCTGGACCAATGACACGTCAAGACAATAAATGGCTTGACTCCCCTTTATTCTTGTAACTGCACCGTTGGAATTAGGAATGTTCATGAATTAAATGAACCTTGTTAATTCCACCTGCTATACTCACCATTCTCCTCTCCTATTTATATAGATCTCGGAATGGAGTGTTGGACGGCTTCACCAAGCGACAAATCTATGGCAAATTACTGCGACGCCAACCACTTGGAGGACGAAGCCGGTTCCAGCGAGCAGTGATGAGACCCCACGAATCACGAACCGACGACAACGACAAAGGTGTTTCATTGATCGATGTTAGTGAACATATCTTCTAGGAAGGGGTTTATTTTAAATATGTCTTTGATAAATATAATTCTCTCCAACTTTCTATCACCCTAACGCAGAGGGCGTGGGCCAAACGAACAAGGCATGGACCCTCCGTCGCTTAGTTCTTGATGTGATCTTAGAGTATCATTTTTCCAACTTGATGGAAATACGATCTAGCAGGTAACGCTATGATGGTGGTAGCATGGAAGATCCATAGGCACAGATGTCAACAAGAACAGACACCAGAGCACGCCCAATGACCTGCAGAAGAAACCATCGGTGTGCCATGTCGGCGGCATCCAGCAGTGTCCGGAGAAGACCCGCGACAAACGGTCGCGTACTGTGGAAGGCGGTGCGCGACGACACTCCGCAGGGGATGAAGGCGATCGGCCCGATTTAGTTATTCTTGAAAAGGGAGGTGCCCACAGGCGCCACTGGCAGATGTTTCCTCAATCAGTGGGCCACAGTAGGAGGAGCGATGTGGCTCTGCTTTGCGCCGCTTTGGTGAAACCCGGTCGGCTAATTGTCCGACCATTTAATACGGTGGGGTATCATCCCATCGGCTGGCGAAACATCCCCACAACCATGGAGCTAGTAGAAGAAAATGGTTTTCCTTCTTGCGGACCGGCTGGACGTGAGTCGACCAAGTGGATCGGACCCGCGGGCCAGCGCGGGTAGGCCGAGCCCCACCCGGCGGGCTGGGCCAACAGCGTCTCGGGCCTGCGAACCGACCAATGCCGACCCTAATGGGATGGACCCAGAGAACCAGGAAAAAACTTAATGGGTTAGACCCGGGGGGGTTAGATAGACCCTGGGACCCATTGCATCAGGCTGGTCTGACCGAGTCAGACCGGGCCAAGACCCATCCGGTCTCCGAATAAAGAAACTCTCGTAACTGACACACCGGGTGTCCATTCAACACGCCATCAATGGATTTGGGAACCTTTTAGTGAAGCGCTCCCTTTGGCATATTCCCGCTGGCCCGACCAAGCCGAGTCGGACCGAGGTGTGATCACCCCCCATTTCACCGAAAGGGATGTAACAAACAGACTGGGAATCTGATTGACGCGGTGTCTATGGAATAAGGAACCTAGTGACAAGGTGTTCCTTCTAAAATACCCCACGATAGTTTCGGAGAATGTTGTAGTACGTCCGAGTTGGATTGAATCCAAATCCAACTGGGCCCTCACCGCTAAAATGCCAATATCATACAGACTGGGAATCTGATCGACGCACTGTCTATCACATTGGGAACCCTATGACGGAGTGGTACCTTAGATAAGCTTATTCATGGGACTTCATGCTAGTCGAAATACGACCGATTTCTTGAGAATCGGTTCTCCCAAAAACAAGCGTGCTATGAGCAGGATTATAGTGGCTAGTAGTGAGGTGGAGGATGGAGATAGATCATACGGAGGTTAGAACTGACCGATTCTATGTGGGTCAGCACCTGGGGATCCTATGTGGATCAGCACCTCACAACCGGATGAGGAAAAAACATAGAGTGGCCCGTCGTGGATCAGTGAAAAACCGATCCAGTGTGAGTCAGATCCTTTTTGGGTCAGCACTCAGCAATCTTTTGTGGGTTAGTGCATAACAATCTTATGTGGGTCAGATCACGTGTGGTTCATTATAGGGGTTAGTACCTATCGACTCTGGGCAGGTCATATTCTATGTGGGTCATTTCGGGTGTTAGTACCTATCGATATTGTGTGGGTCAGACTCCGTATGGTCATCAGTAGTGCCTCTTGACAGAATTAGATGATCTATCTTCGCAACTGATCATATGTACTTCTATAATTCACTAATACCTAGTGTGAGATGAGTATTTACCTTTGTGGTACTTTTTCCTTCACGGTGTTACCTTAGTGGTGTTACCCTTTTTTGTACTTATATCTTCGTGGTGTTACATTTTTTGTACTTTTGCCTTCGCGGAGTTACCTTCGTGTTGTTACCTTTGTGGTATTCTTCCCTCGTGGATTAGTTCTAAAAATGGATTAATGGTAGGAGCCTTATGATTTGTCTTGTATGAGATGAGTTTATTTTGATAGCTTAGTTATATATATGGGAATATACATAAGTATAGTTGATGTCTGCTTTCTTCTTTGTGGTTGAGGTCTTGGTTTGTGGTGTTTACATTGTGGAACTCTAGGTGACCTTTGGGAGTCTCAGGGCCCCTACTGAGTATTGTTATACTCACCCCTGCACGGGATTCTCCCGCAACTTGTTGTGTCTTCTGCAGAAGAAATACAACGTTGATCAAGGCTGAGGGAGCTCGGGATGGACTGTTCATAGAGGTGGACCATTTGACGTGACGTGACACAGTGTGTACCAATCATGAGTTGTACCTACCCTTCAGGTAGGATCCCCATTAGACATTCCAAAAGCTATTTTCTTTTTCATTTGTACTTTTACTTTTTAGTTGGGCTTGTATTTTGGCCCCTTTACTTTCAGTACACTTTTTACTATAGCAGTTTACTTCATGGTTGCTTCTTGTTGTATTCTTGGATTGTGTGTTTGTACAAGATTTAATGAAATTACTTCCAGTTATAGGGATATGCCTTTCTGGTGCTAGTATCCAGCCCTTGTCCTATAGAAGGAGGGCTTGGAGTAGTCACGGCACGGGCCCCGGGGGAGAGGTTGTGACAAAGTGGTATCAGAGGATTCCATTCTACTGAAGAACTATGAGTCTAATATTTTCAATGTGGAAATAGTGTTATGTGTTATGAGTGTATTTTTCAGTTTGGAGAATCCAGTGTTGGTACGGTGGATGACGTATCCATACACCAGGACTCTGAATTCGGATTTTTGACTCAGCACACGAAAGCATGGATTGCGTGTTTTTTTTAAAAGTTGTTCTTTTGATCTCTTTGAGTCATCTCACTAGGTATAGGTGAATGACTATGGCACACCTATTCTTTATTAGGCTTCCACTGTGTAGAAATCCAACTAGGAATCCTGAGAGAGTACATGATGATGGCCCACTGAGCGATCCTGTGTGGATTAGCAACAGATGCTACCAATGGATCCTGCACACCGACTGAGTGTGTTTCACGAGTTCCAGTGGCAGAAGCCATCGAGGTTTTTTAGGTGAGATAGATCCGCTGGTAGCTGAGGAATGGTTGGAGGCTGTGGCTAGTGTTTTTTGCCTATTTGGGACACCATCAGATCAGATGGTGATCGTCGCTCCTAGTATTTATCAGTGCCTAACCATGATGATACCTGTATGTTGATGAGGCTTCGGTACATGGACTATTTCCCAAGAAAGTACCTTCAGGTAGTGTGTCAGCTATATCACTGCCCGTCGGTTAGTAGTTACGGCAGTCGGTACCGAAAGAGGAAACATGTAGGCTTAGGGCCTTAAATGTGTTTCAGGATCAGATACCACTCAGGTTCTGAGGCGATCTCAGCTCACAGGAGGCTAGGGACTAGCTTGAGGAGGTGGCTAAGTATCCTGCTATCCAGGTTACCATTCAATCAGATAAGGGTCTGAGTAGAGATAATTCTATGTGGCTCAGAAGGATGATGACAGAGTTTTAATGTAGAGACCCGAAGCTTGATGTACATGGACATTACATTAATTTTGCGGAATACTTAATACATAACGAAAACAGACACACAAGGACCGTAAAAGTTTAGTGTCTTTGGAAACTCAAAAAAATAATCTTCTCATCGTGGTGAAAGATCTTCAACATCTCCCATAAATATCTTCCCCTTTTTGTTTCTTTACCTAAATTATTTCTTTTAATCCTGGGGGAAAAGAAAACATATAAAGGGTGAGGTAAAATGCTCAGTAAGGGTAATCATGGAGAAAATAAAACAAACCATATACATTTGACCATAAAAACATGAACATAATGTTTAAACATCGAAATCTTCTGCAATGACAAAAAACATTGAAGTGCGTAAGGCATAGATCATAATAGAACATCAATCATGATAAAATAGATTGGGAATAAAACTTTTAGTTTTGGAAAAACATTAAGCACGTGATATGATTTCCATGGTATCCAAGGCATGGCTTCCAAGACCATCTTAGTGGACAAAGTCCCTTTCTGAATCGAGTTCACTCCTCGTTTCAGTCCTGTAACACTTAACCAGATTAACTTACCATTCCAGCTTTGTCTATCTCATGAGATATAAATCTTTACCCAATGAATTGGAGGGAGATATAGGTCCCACCCATCTCATAATTAAATCATTCTTACTTGTGCCACAAAATAAACATACATCATTCATAAAAACCCAATAAATAAAATGGGTTTCATAAACATCATTCCATCATCACATAATCCATATAAAAGAAATGGATATCATTTCATAATAAAAAAATTTAAACCATGTAAATCATAGAGATATTATACTTGAAATATACACTTATGAAATAATGTCATCTTAGATGAAAAATGGTTTTGATAAAACACATGAAATGAATTCTTGAGGAAAATATCCTTTCTTCTTCAAAATCATTTTCTTTTCACAAAATGTCATGAAATTTTACAAGAAAAGGATTTTGTTGAAAATAGTCATGAATTATTTTGGAGGAAGATTCATGAAAATAAGGCTTTATAAAACCGTAAAAATCCTTTCATGCCGTATAAGTTAAAAATAACATTCTTCTCGTACTTTTTTCAGAAAAGTCAAAAAGTACCTCGTATGGTTAAAAAAAGAAAGCTTTCTTACATACCATGTATTAAAAGTAAAAAATGGTTAAAAATTACTTTAAACATACATGAAACCATTTTTAGGAAACATGGACATGGATTATAACAATAACCCTAGTAAATACTTACGAATAAACAATCTCAGATAAGAACGAGATTGGAATAGTTATCCCTTACCTTAGGTCCGATATGCTTCGTATGTATCCGAACCTCCTGTATAATGATTTAAATAATTTCATTGTCTTATTAAAGAATCATATTAATTTTTATGATATCATATATGGTTCACTTATGACTTTATATTACCCATTCTTTTGTAAGTTCCGTGTTAAAGCAGCGTTTTGGGTAAAATCATTTTATTTATCGTACATGTTTGGACTTTTTGTACTTGATATTATTACTTATATCCTGATTTACATAATTAAAAAGTGTAAAATATGATTTATATGTAATATATATTCATCATATACATATATATATGATAGATCGATAAATGGAATGAAATACACCATTCATGGAGACGGTAGGTCGTACGTACGCATGAACGATGTTTTCGTTTCCTTATTGAATTGAAGTGAATTAAGTAGATGGTATACATATATATATATATAAATAAATCCAGTATCATTATTATTTCATATATTTCATGATTACATATTATATATACTTTATAATCATTCATGAATGGTTAACATAGAGAATGAATCTCATCGCGTCGTGGAGACGGTAGTCCGTACGTACGCACGAGCGATGATATCATTCCCATGATCATGGAATTGTATTGAATTTTATGTATAATATTTCAGAATCAATATCACTTTATAATAATCATATATAGTTATTTATTTACACCATTATACCCATCCAAGTAAGTTTGTGGTGGAAAATAGATTACACCACGTCGTGGAGACGGTATTCTATACGTACGCACACGCGGTGATTTCATTTTCTGTAGGATAGATAGATGTTGAAATAGGGTTGTTTCATACTTATAATAACATATCAGTATATTATTGATACTGATGTTATTACTTCATAATGAAACAACTAAAGAACAATATGTAGAAGAAGAAATAAAGTTGAAAGAATCGGTAACGGGCATTACCTCTTCTTTGAAGCGCCTCTTCTTAACCTCCTCTTAGGGCACTAATGATGGTCTTTGAAGAAGACCAGGACCTCTACGATGTTTCTAGGGAAGTGGAGATGATAAATTGGAAGGGTTTGGCCGAGCATCAAGGCTCAAAATGGTGTGAAGAGAAGAGGGAAGGGGTTCCCTTTTATAAGGGAGGAGAGGGGCACCTTTGGAAAAAGTAAAAATATTATTTTATTATAAAGTCATATTCGGTTTTTAATAGCTCCAAATTGATTTATTTCTAAGCTAAGGTGGGGATGTGTCGAAATCATCTTATCCAATAGAATTTAGACAAGTTTAGGTTTCTATTTTAACCTTATCATTTAGATTTAACTTTAAGTTAAATAATTTTACTTTTATCGTGTCTTCTTGTTTTTCTTACACTATATGGTCAATAAACATACTATAACAAGCCAAACGAACCCCAAGTTGTTTATTATTAATATATATAACCTTATTTAAGTCATTTGGCCGAACCTTAGATTTTTAGGAAGAAAATTACAATTAATAATATAATATTTGTTTTAAAAACTATTTTATGTCAATTTTGACACTATTTGGTAATTGATTTTTGTGAAAATCATAACAGAATGATTAGTTCCAAAATTGTTAATTAAATCAATAATAACATGTCATATTAACCTATAAAATTTGTTTAATTCATAAAAAGTCTCAAATTACATTTATTTGGGTATTTATAATATCAATTGTTTTAAAATTTCATTATTTAGGTAATTACTGCATCACCATTGTTTCATAAATAACTTAAATTATTTAATGTATAAAAATTTATAAATAAACAACAATTAGGTAGGAAAGATTTTTATCTTTATAATGAATCTTTATAGTAGAATTTATTATATATATAACCCTATATTAAAAATTATTTAGTTATTAAACATTGATTTTAACTATTTTAACCCTTCTTTAAATAAATTAATAATAAATGTCCTAATCTAATCCAAGTGGACCTAAATGGTCATATTTTATTCCTAAGGTAGTTTTTGGTCGAATTACTCTTATCCAATAGAATTAGGACATGTGTTAGGGTAATAATAATATCATTTTTACCCTTAGTTATCCTATTTACTTTTAACAGTGGTAAATAAAAGTAAAATGTTACTATTCACCAAAAAAAATATTTTCATCTCATTGAACCACATTTTAGTCCTTGATATTAACCATGTCTCTCGTATTTTCAAAATTCAATTCACAGAAGTGGTAAAATTTCATTTAAATGAAAAAGTCAGTTTTTTATCTACCACTAAGTGGTTTCACTATTCATCAAAAATTGAAGTTTTTTAGAAAAATACCAAAAATTCATCCTAAGCATTATTTGATATTCTGAATTCAATATTTATTTATATTTTTCCAAATTCAAAACATAGAAGTGGCATTAATAAATTTTAAAATTGATTCCCATTATCAAAACAAATAGCGTGTTTTTAAGAAACAATAACTATCAAAAGATTGATACTTGTTTATATCCAATTTCAAAGTGAAATTAATTTCAATGACCAACATTGTATTAAATGGTAAAAATATATTCTAATTAAACTTAAAAACCAATTAAAAAGATAATCTATCCATATAAATTATTGCGATGAAAAAAGTTGTTTTTAATTAAAATATAGCGTGTTTTTACTATTCATTAAAATATGAAAGTAATCAGAATAATCTGAAAAATTTATACAAAGAAAATTTTTATGTCTTGATTCCAAAGAAGAATTTTCTTTTGTCAAATTGAACTTATAGACATTTCAAAACAAGATTTAATGTAGGTGCGCAATCAAAATGTGACAAAACTACATTTTTGGAAAAATACTTATTTTATCCGAAATATTTATTTTGTTCACATACCATGTTCTATAAAATATGTAAGATGATTAAAAATGTTATAAAATTAAAACTGTAGTTAATACTATTCATAACGGCTTGTCTGTAATATTATAACAATATATCGTTGTTTAGTGAAACCTGATATTGCGTACAACACACGCTATCGAGGAAGGTCACGATTGCGTGTAATGCAAGCCAATTCCGGATTGCGTGTTGTGAAAGAATCCTTTGTTGTTTTGTATAACATAATTCAACCATATTTCATTTATACGTTGAATATATATATATATATATACTCTCAATGTTGCGTAGAATGACTACTATCAAACGAACTTGAAATTGTGTGTAACACAGTCCAAGAATAGTATTGCGTATACTGCAAGCTAATACGGTGTTGCGTATAGCACAAGATAATCTTGTTGTAGCATAAAACACATGACATAAAATAAATTAAAAATAATACTTATCATAAAATCTCGGCTTGTTACATTCTACCCCCCTTAAAATGAATTTCGCCCTCGAAATTCGTCAGGGTTATACATGGTTTTCTACTTGAATGTTTCTTTAATTGAAACCCACATCGTAAAATGAAATACCAAAACTTAACATTAAAAACTAAAGTATGAAACGTAACAGTTACACAAATTAACTAATCACTTGGTTTCTACATAGGAGAACATATGTGAAAATATGGATGTGGAAGAGAAACCTAACCATCAAGTTCTGAATGAGAGTGGTAGAGAACATGGCTATGAAAACGCCAATGTTCACAAAGCCCTAAATTTGTGATGATCTAAGGTACCATCTGATTCATCGGATATAAGGGCACTAGGACAACATTTTTGGTTTTCAGGATCATTTCCCTAATGTTAAATAATTTTCGAATCAAAAGAAATTCTTACTTGATTTTGGTTCAATCACACTGTTGTTCATGCCTTGAACAATTTCCACTTCATCTCTTAAATAAATGAAGTTGAATTTTTCATTCATGAAGTATTAGCAGATCATGTGATAGAATGATGAGTCATTCTATCTTTTTCAAACAAAAGGTTAGAAAAAGTTATCAAATATACATAAGTTCATCTACGGTGTGGTTAATCGTATATGATTCCAAAAATGGACTTATACTTCATCTATCATACCACTTAATAAAATAAAACTAGTTTCTACTAACCAGGGACTTCCTGTAGGCCAGTGGTATGCGATAAAGGCCAGTCACACTTCAGTTGTGGGTTCGATTCCCACATCATTGTCTGACGTGACGGGTTGTCGCTCGTCCTGCAGGTTTTCTTTTTTCTAAAATTACATCCTTATAACATTCCATCAATAATATCGAAAACAGTTCTAGCCTTAAAAAATTATAACTTGTTTACAACATAATCCATTCCAATCTTTAGGCTTATCCAAAATACATATGTCCAATCTCATAAAATAAAGAAAACAATTACTAGAAATGTCATCTACCGAGCATGTGAATACCATCATTTATCCCTGATGTATCTTTTTTATCACATTCCAATCATTTGAATACCTTAATAATGTATTCTCTTTAAAAATGAATACACATTGAACCTTAGTGAAAACATGAATGCTATCAAAAGTTAACTCTTTCCACATACAAAAATCCCAAAAATTCTATATACTCAAACCATGATATCACTTTGCCCTCATATAATTCATGAGCTCATTAATACTATCAAACATTTCATTATCTCCATAACACTTATTTATGTGCATAATAGGTGTTTTCCCAAAATATCTGGATAACCATTCATGGTTACGGGTACCATTCATCATACACATTCAAAACATAAGGAAAGACAACAGTGTACCAATCCTTAGATGTATCTTTATTCCATAGTACCATTAGATTACTTATACAACATTACTCTTGATAAACATGTAATCATTCCACTACCTTCTTAAACCATTGATCAAGCTTCAAAAATTCTTTCATCTCACATATCATTTGTAGTCTCTTCATCATCATCCACATAAATACTACCCATATGACCATGATGATTCTCTTTATGAGATTTTCCCTTAGGGAATTGGTTTGTATAATTCCTTTACATTCCACATTTAAAAAACTTAACCATTGTTGATGTCTTAGAAATACCATTATCCTTGTCCATGGTGTTAACTGATCCTTTTCCTTTAAACTTACTAGATTTATGTCTTTCTTTTCCGCACCCAAAGCATCTTCCAGTTCCTTTGAAACAGTCCCCTTGATTCCTCTTCCTACATGACTTACATGAGGGAAATTGAACTTTCTTTCCTCTATGATCATCATGAAACTCCATCTTTCTCTTATTAGCTGAGTTAGGAAACATACCAAAGATGAGATTATTGATTATATTATGAAATTGTTGATTAGACATAATAACGATGTTTTGCCTTCCAAATCCCATTTCATTTTCTTGATCATGAATAATATCATTCCATAGTCCATCATATTCTCCATTATCGTGAATCTTCCTGTTTCCATCCATTTTCTAAAACCCAAAAAGAATAGTGTGAGAGGCAAAAATCATGATAGGTAAAACAACATAATATAGGGGAAGTAACTTCAATATCTAACATCTTAGGTTTAATTCTAAGATAGTTACCGTAATTCTACAAATATAACCTATACTTATACTTAACCTCAGGGACATCCCTAGACATACCTTTGAAATATCTCTAGGGATCTCACTGAAGTTTTCGCATCCTAGCTTTCAAAGGTTAACTAAACCTTTCCTCTGATACCAACTGTAAATACCCAAAGCTTGATGTACATGGACATTACATTACTTTTGTGGAATACTTAATACATAACGAAAACAGACACACAAGGACCGTAATAGTTTAGTGTCTTTGGAAACTCGGAAAAATAATCTTCTAGTCATGGTGAAAGATCTTCAGCATCTCCCATAAAGATCTTCCCATTTTTTTTTCTTTACCTAAATTCTTTCTTTTAATCCTGGGGGAAAAGAAAACATATAAAGGGTGAGCTCAAATTCTCAGTAAGGGTAAGCATGGAGAAAATAAAACAAACCATATACATTTGAACATAAAAACATGAACATAATGTTTAAACATTGAAATCTTGAGCAATGACATAAAACATGGAAGTATGTAAGGAATAGATCATAATAGAACATCAATCATGATAAAATATCTTGGGAATAAAACATTTAATTGTGTAAAAACATTAATCACATGATATGATTTCCATGGTAGCAAAGGCATTGCTTCCAAGACCATCTTAGTGGAAAAAGTCCCTTTCTGAATCGAGTTCACTCCTCGTTTCAGTCTTGTAACACTGAACAGGATTAACTTACCGTTCCAGCTATGTCTATCTCATGAGATATAAATCTTTAACCAATGCATTGGAGGGAAATATTGGTCCCACCCATCTCATAATTAAATCATTATTACTTGTGCCACAAAATAAACATTCATCATTCATAAAAACCCAATAAATAAAATGGGTTTCATAAACATCATCACATCATCACATAATCCATATAAAAGAAATGGATATTATTTCATAATAAGAAATTTGAAACCATGAAAATCATAGAGACATTATACTTGAAACATACACATATTAAATAATTCCATCTTAGATGAAAAATGGTTTTGATAAAACACTTGAAATGAATTCTTGAGGAAAATATCCTTTCTTCTTCAAAATAATTTTATTTTCACAAAATGTCATGCAATTTTAAAAGAAAGTTATTTTGTTGAAAATAGTCATGAAATATTTTAGAGGAAGCTTCATGAAAATAAGGCTTTATAAAACCATAAAAATCCTTTCATTCCGTATAAGTTAAAAATAACATTCTTCTCGTACATTTGTCAGAAAAGTCAAAAAGTACCTCGTATGGTTAAAAAAAAGAAACATTTCTTACATACCATGTATTAAAAGTCAAAAAAGGTTAAAAAGGACTTTAAACATAAATGAAACCATTTTTAGGAAACATGTACATGTATGATAATAATAACCCCAGTAAATACTTACGAATAAACAATCTCGGATAAGAATGAGATTGTAATAGTTATCCATTACCTTAGGTCTGATATGCTTTGTATGTATCCAAACCTCCTGTATAATGATTTAAATAATGTCATTGACTTATTAAAGAATCATATTCATTGTTATGATATCATATATGGTTCACTTATGACTTTATATTACCCGTTATTTTGTAAGTTCCATGTTAAAGCAGCGTTTTGGGTAAAATCGTTTTATTTATCGTACATGTTTGGACTTTTTGTTCTTGATATTCTTACTTATATCCTGATTTACTTAATTCCAAAGTGTAAAACATGATTTATATGTAATATATATTCATAATATACATATATATATATATATATTATGGATCTATAAATGGAATGAAATACACCGTTCATGGAGACGGTAGGCCGTACGTACTCATGAACGATGTTCTCGTTTCCTTATTGAGTTGAATGGAATTAAGTAGATGATATACATATATATATATATATATATATAAATACAGTATCATTATTATGTCATATATTTCATTATTACTTATTATATATACTTTATAATCATTCATGAATGGTTAACTAGGAGAATGAATCACATCAGATCGTGGAGACAGTAGTCCGTACGTACGCACGAGCAATTATATCATTCCCATGATCGTGGAATTGTATTGAAGTGTATGTATAATATTTCAGAATCAATATCACTTTACACAAATCATATATAGTTATTTATTTACACCAATATACCCATCCATGTAAGGTGGTGGTGGAAAATAGATTACAACACGGCGTGGAGACGGTATTCCGTACGTACGCACGCGCGGTGATTTCGTTTTCCATAGGATGGATAGATGGTGAAATAGGGTTGTTTCATACTTATAGTAACATATCATTATATTATTGATACTTATGTTATTACTTCATAATGAATCAACTAAAGAAGAAGATGTAGAAGAAGAAATAATGTTGAAAGAATCGGTAACGAACATTACCTCTTCTTTGAATCGCCTCTTCTTACCCTCCTCTCTGGGCACTAAATATAGTCTTTGAAGAAGACCAGGGCCTCTAGGATTTTTCTAGGGAAGTGGAGAAGAGAAATTGGTAGGGTTTTTCTGAGAATCAAGGCTCAAAATGGTGTGAAGTGAAGAGGGAAGGGGATCCCTTTTATAAGGGAGGAGAGGGGCACCTTTGGAAAAACTAAAAATATTATTTTATTATAAAGTCATATTCGATTTTTAATAGCTCCAAATTGATTTATTTCGAATATAAGGTGGGTATGGGTCTAAATATGCTCAGAATATAGAATTTATATAAGTCTAGGTTTCTATTTTAACCTTATCATTTATATTTAACTTTAAGTTAAATAATTTTACTTTTACAGTGTCTTCTTGTTTTCTTATACTATATGGTTAATAAACATACTATAAAAAGACAAACGAACCCGAAGTTGTTTATTATTAATATATATAACCTTATATAAGTCATTTTTCCGAACCTTATATTTTTAGGAATAAAATAACAATTAATAATATAATATTTGTTTTATAAACTATTTTATGTCAATTTTGACACTATTTGGTAATTGATTTTTGTGAAAATCATAACAGAATGATTAGTTCGAAAAAAGCAAATTAAATAAACACTAACATGTCATAGTAACCTATAAAATTAGTGTAATTCATAAAAAGTGTCAAATTACATTTATTTGGGTATTTATAATATAAATTATTTTAGTATTTCATTATTTAGGTATTTACTGCATCAGCATTGCGTCATAAATAACATAAATTATTTAATGTCTAAAAAATATAAATAAAATACCATTAGTTATGAAATATTTTTATATTTCTAATTAATATTTATAGTGTAATAACCCGATCCTAGTTACCCAGAGTCGATGCATTATTTTAATACATTGACATGATTACAAGGAAATCAAGTCTCGAAAGAAATATTAGTTTTGCAGTCTTGGAAATTAGATTACATACTTGAATGTTACATTTCACTTTAAGACATACAAAAAAAACATAAATAATTTTTATGAATGTCATTATTCCTTTATCTTAACCCTTCATATCAATCACAATACACTTCTTGGAATCCTTGGAAAAATAAAACATAGAAAGGGGTGAGCTCAAAGGCTCAGTAAGGGTAAGCAATACAGCGGAAACTTTCATAAATAATCATAATCATTTAAGGAAATGTATAACTAAAAAAAATCCTTTTAATCTTTAACATAAGCATAATATGGAAAAGATAAAATGAAATAATTCTATTTACATATTCACATGGATATTCTACTAGTAGAATAATCACATGCAATATCAATAACCACTTTCATAACGATGGAATGCATAATGCCACATTATCATAACCACGTAGCCAAGGCCTCATGCCAAGACTACAAATAAGATTTTTTCAAGGCCTCGTTCCAAGACACTAGTTTCTCTCATGAGACCTACTGATGCATTGAGGAGCTATATCGGGATCCACCCGTCACTTATTAAGTCCAATGCATTCCTCATATGAAAAGTTCTAAACATAACATAACCATTCGTATTAAAACTAGCATACGAAATGTCAATACTTTACCCATAAACCATGAATGGTATAAAAATAACACATCCACAGTCAAACATATCAAAAAACCTTCAACAAAATATGGAAGATTTGTATCATGATAAATCAACTTCAAAACAAGTTTAAAATCCATTAAAGAATTTTGACGTGGATGAAAATGATTTGTAAAACTCTTTGATAGAAATACCCCTTTTCATGAAAACATTAAAACGTCACACAATTTATAAAATAAGTCATTTAAAGACATTTTTGAATCAAAATGTCCCATACCACTTTGAAACTTTTGAAAGGAATTATCATTTTAAAAACATTCATGTTCATATAAATAAATCCTTAAAACCCATTTTGAATACATGGACATAAATGAGAAAGATTTAGAAGAATAAATATTTAAAACATTTGAAATTATGTTTTAGTAAAAAGTCCCTTAAAATAATCCCTTTGAAAACTCTTTCATAAAACATGTACATGGATAATAAATATTTCCCAGTAGATACTTAAGTAAAAACAACCTCGGATAATGAAGAGATTGTGAAATTAACCCTTACCAATTTGGTAACTTATGAAACATACTACCCATGAAAGAGGTATCATACAATGAATATTTTAATACACATAAATTAAAGTGTATTACACAAATAATATAATTATGGGAAGTACATATAAGTCCCCGGCCTTAATCATTACATAATCATGAATTAAACGAATAATTCACATTGAGGATATTTTCAGGTTTAGAGTTTTAGAGATTTAGGCCATAACTATTACATTCAACATGAATATTACAATAAGACACTACTACTCAGTATCCATTTTTTCATAAAATAAAAACTCTCAAAAAGAAACATGTCTAGTTCCATGTTTTAGATAGCTTGACTTTTCCTTGATCTCATCCTTGACCCTATTCATCTTTAAGTCCAGTGGAAAACATTTCAAAAACTTGGGATGAGCATAAAAGGATCAGTAAGGGTTATAAAACAGTGAATGAAAACATTTGTTCATAAATACATACAAAACATGAAATATTTTACTTACCTCATGAAATCATAAGATTTATGAAAGACACATAGAAATCATAAATCATAAAGGTAACTTTCGGCATCAATACCATACTTAAATTGTAGCTATCACAGCTACATAGGGAGTTACTTTGGAATACCCATCACAGTATATTCCCTAAATCTATTAGGGGAAAGATTCACGTTTACCTCTGTCACGTTACCCAATGCATTGGAGAGCTATCTCAGGCTCACCTGCCCTAGGTTTATCATAGAACCACCCGTATATGTAAACAATGCCCAATAACCATAACATAATCATAACATATAACACATGTATAAAATATATATAACATTTCCACATTCCAACATATCAAATCAATATACTGAAATAAAAAATGTTTAATCAAATCATTTTCAAAACCTTTTAAAAATAGATTTTTGAATCAAAGTGTCTCATACCACTTTGAAGATTTTAAATGAATTATAATTTGAAAACATTAATGTCCATATAAATAAATCCTAAAATCCATTTTGAAAACATGGACTTTAATTAGAAATATTTATAAGAATAAATCTTTAAAACATTTAAAAGGATATTTTAGTTAATGAGTTTTTAACAAAAAGAGGGATGCTTCAATACAATTAATTGAAGAATAAATTTTAATCAGAAAATTATAATATCATGAGAATAAATGGATTCATGATATAATATTTCAAAGTATAGTATATACACCATATAAGAGTGAATTGGTGCATAACAACAATGAAGTCTCAATGGAAATGTAAATTGAGATAAAATATCTTATAAAGATGGAATCCTTAAATTAAGGATAAATCAATCTCATAATTATGTGTGAAAAATTTAAATACACCCAATGTAATTGTATATTAAGTGTAAAACAATCCATGTTCATTCACACATATTCATAGGATGACATAAATAAAAAAAAGATAATATCAACCCAAAGAAGGGATATTGGGTTAAGGAGTTCCCTTACCGATTTGGAAACTTACAAAACATATGCCACATGAAAGAAGGATCATAAAATGAAGATGTAAATAATCATAAATGAGAGTATATTACACAAAGAGTACAATCATGGGAAGTACATACACCACAAAAAGAAAATAGTGGCAAGTATAGCATGAATCTCACGAGAATAAAAAGTGAGACGAAACCCTTTACCACGCTGTAATCAACTGAGTCGTATGAAAAAAAGTTAATAACCACTAAATGAATCACATAATAACATGAATATAATGAGAATCATGATAATATATATATATATAATGGCAGTACACAATACACCACATGTAATGAATAAGTGGCGAACAATGGAAATCTCACGGAATTAAAAGTGAGATAAGAAAATCCCTTACAAAAATTCGACAGCATAACGGCGCCACTTAAAAATTCTTAAAATGAATTGATGAGAGTAAGAGGGGGGTCTCTCATAATATGAAAATAGAAATTACAGTATGTTGAATTTAAAAGAAAATCCTCCAACATAAGAATATGGATCATAAATGAAATGACATAAAAGAGAGTACTTGAAAAGAAAGAGAGAGGTTGAATCCCTTACCTCGTGTCTGACTTGACTCGATCGTTCTTTAATCTCCTGAATAATAAACTATAGTTAATTTATACTTTCTTAAGAACTATTTTCAAGTTTATTATTCATTTTATATCACTTATTACCATGTTATAAACATTATATAATCATTTAAGTTAATAATGTTCGATTTGTCGATATTTGGTACTTGAGTCAAAAATGGACTTCTTATAATTACATGTTGTTCATGTTGTCAAAGGATAATTATATCCAGAATGATATTCATTATTTATATATCATATATATAATATATATCCCTTATATACATGTATTTATAATAGTACATAACATTTAGAGGTAAGAAATGAAATGCACCGTTCATGGAGACTGTAAGTCGTACGTACGCATGAACGCTACATTCATTTCTATTTATTATTTTAATGGAATTAAAAAATAATGATACATAGGTATATTATAATTCCAGTATAATATCATATATAATATTATTAACTTCATCCTTTATACATACAACATAAGGCATTAACGAACCACATTGCTTTGAGGGGGCGGTAGTCCGCACTTCCTCAAATGAGATTATCGTATTTACCCACTATGTAAACCATAAAGGCTTGATATAAAAGGGTAGTACAGAAGCATAAATAAATCATAAACATAATATATATATAATATATAAATACAGTTCCATCATAATGGCCACCATGAGAGGCGGTAAGATGTAATTGCATCCTCACAATTTTAAAACTGGGCTTGGAAACTTCATTAAAAGCCCCACATCGGAAAGAGAGTGAATAAAACTATCACTTTAAAATAAATGAAGAGAAATACAAAGGTTACCCGAGACAACAGATACTAGGATTCCATGAAAACATGGATATGGAGGAGAAAACAAAACATCACGTTCTGATGGAGAGTGATAGAAAACATGTTTAGGAGAAAGTTAACCACCAGAAAATCACAAACATGTGATGGGTTAAACAGTCTTTGATTCCCCAGAAGGAAAATTTAACGGAAAAGGTTTTTGTTTAATGCTAAATTTTGTTGAGGAATTTATTAATGAGACTAACCAAAAACATATGGAAATTTACATACTTTTCAAGTAGACATTCATCTTTTACTAAATTTCTAACACAAACTCATATTTTATCCAAACAATGAATATTCAGGATGACTTTTTTCACATTAAGAGCGCTATAACCAACTTCGAGAGAATCACATAATCCACAAAAGATGAACTATATATTACCCATGTCTTTAAATACTAACTAAAATGAAAACGTTTATTATAAAATCAAACAATCCCCCAAAAAGATAAACTTTTACATAAAGAAAAACTACTCTTAATTTCTAAAATTTGTCTAACCAAACCTAATGTTCAACGAAGACAATTCGATAAACAATTTTTCCATGAAATTATTCAAAGTAAAACAAACTAAGATTGAAACCCAAATATTTGAAGTATTTAATCACAGTCTTGCAAGGTACAAATTAACATTTATCTCCAAATAACATCAGTTGCTCCTGAAGTCTCATATTGAAAAGTAATTAACCTAATCATATATCCTCCATGATAGGTTAATAATTTCCATAGATAACCCAAAATCCACTTAATCTTGATTCATAAATAATTAGTCAAACTAACCAGGGACTTCAAGTAGGCTAGTGGTAGGCGATGCGCCCTTGTCGCCCTTCGGTTGTGGGTTCGATTCCTACAGCCTTGCCGGATATGACGGGTTGTCACCCATCCTATAGGTTGTCCTTTTTATAAAACTCAAAAATAACCCTAACATGTTTTAATCTCAATGGTTTCCTTATACCTCTCATTTTCATCCAAATTAATTACGATCTCAACATCTTAATTCTTGAAGTCTTATTTCACCACCATAAGATAAAATAAAACGATTCCCAAAATGAATAACAACATACCTTGATCATGGCGTCCACTCGGTTTCATCGTCATCTTGTTCACGTAGGTAGAAGTCCAATGCATTACAACAATGATTTAGAGATCCTTCAAAATCATTTCCTTCCTCCATCCAAATACACCTTGTACAACATGGGTCATATGGGTGTTCACAGAAAAACAGTTTTGGAAAATAATCATGTATGACATATAATTCCAAAACATCTGATAAAACATGATTTCTATAAAATAGCCGGACAGAATTTGAGTTGAAACTTTCTATTATTGGTCCTTTTAAAATACCATAAGTATGTGATGAGAGACTATATTTTAAATGCAAATATAAATAGGTTGCACAAGGGTCTCCTTCCTCAGCACCATTTTTAAAATCATAATATGCTTCAAATTCTTGTGATAAGGTAAAATATTTGAAAATACCTTGATAATATTTACCTTTCTTGAAAATATGAGAATATTTTGAAAATAGTATTTGTCTAAATAAAACCCATGATCCACGATGATAACGAGGTATAGTGGAGGTGTTTGATATCTCAAACAACTTCTTTCAAGTGAGTTGTATGCTAGAAAAAGTTTCACAATCATCCGAACATGACTTTGCAATAATTATTACAAGCATGTCATCAGGAAGAGATAGGAATTTCGTTTGAGATCCTTCTCCTTCCATTCGTAACCATATTTACTTTACTAGAAAAAAGTTATAAAACAAGGATTTAACTGAAATAATATATATAGGGACTAACCATATGTCTAACAAAAACTCCTAATCCCCAAAGTTGTCTGAATCGACCTCTGATACCAACTATAAGGACCCAGCCTTAATCATTACATAATATTGAATTAAACGAATAATTCAATTTGAGGATCTTTTCAGGTTTAGAGTTTTAGAGATTTAGGCCATAACTATTACATTACAACATGAATATTACCAGAAGACACTACTACTCAGTATCCTTTTTTCAAAAAATAAAAACTCTCAAAAATAAACCTGTCTAGTTCCATGTTTTAGATAGCTTGACTTTTCCATGATCCCATCCTTGACCCTATTCATATTTAAGTCATGTAGAAAACATTTCAAAAACATGGGATTAGCATAAAAGGATCAGTAAGGGTTATAAAACAGTGAATGAAAACATTTGTTCATAAATACATAAAAAACATGAAATCTTTTACTTACCTCATGAAATCATAAGATTTATGAAAGACACATAGAAATCATAAATCATAAAGGTAACTTGCGGCATCCATAACATAGTTACATTGTAGCTATCATAGCTACATAGGGAGTTACTTTGGAAAACCCATCACAGTATATTCCTTAAATCTCTTAGGAGAAACATTCACGTTTACCTCTGTCACGTTTCCCAATGCATTGGAGAGCTATCTCGAGCTCACCCGCCGTAGGTTTATCACAGAACCAGCCGTATAAATAAAAAATTCCCAATAACCATAACATAATCATAACATATAACACATGTATAATGGATAGATAACATTTCCACATTCCAACATATCAAATCAATATATTGAAGTAAACAATGTTTAATCAAATCATTTTAAAAACCATTTAAAAATAGATTTTTGAATCAAAGTGTCTCATACCAAATTGAATCTTTTAAATGAATTATCATTTGAAAACATTAATTTCCATATAAATAATTCCTAAACCCCATTTTGAAAACATGGACATTAATTAGAAATATTTATAACAATAAATCTTTAAAACATTTAAAACGATATTTTAGTTAAAGAGTTTTTAACAAAAAGAGGGATGCTTCAATAAAATTAATTGAAGAATAAATTTTAATCAGAACATTATAATATCATGAGAATAAAGGGATTCATGATATAATATTTCAAATGATAGTATATACACCATATAAGAGTGAATTGGTGCATAACAACAATGAAGTCTCAATGGAAATGTAAATTGAAATAAAATCCCTTATAAAGATGGAATCCTTAAATTAAGGATAAATCAATCTCATAATTATGTGTGACAAATATAAATACACCCAATGTAAGTGGATATTAAGTGTAAAACAATCTGAGGTCATTCACACATATTCATAGGATGACATAAATAAAAAAAGATAATATCAACCCAAAGAATGGAAATTGGGTTAAGGAGTTCCCTTACTAATTTGGAAACTTACAAAACATATGCCACATGAAAGAAGGATCATAAAATGAAGATTTAAATACTCAAAAATGAGAGTATATTACAAAAAGATTACAATAATGCGCAGTACATACACCACACAATGAAAATAGTGGAAATTATAGCATGAATCTCACGAGAATAAAAAGTGAGATGAAACCCTTTACCCCGTTGTAATCAACTAAGTCATATGAAAAAAAGTTAATAACCACTAAATGAATCATAGAATACCATGAATATAATGAGAATCATGATAATATATATATATATATATATATATAATGGCAGTACACAATACACCACATGTAATGAATAAGTGGCGAACAATGGAAATCTCACGGAATTAAAAGTGAGATAAGAAAATCCCTTACAAAAATTCGGCAGCCTAACGGCGCCACTTAAAAATTATTAAAATGAATTGATGAGAGTAATAGGGGGTCTCTCATAATATGAAAATAAAAATTACAGTATGTTTAATTTAAAATAACATCCTCTAACATAAGAATATGGATCATAAATGAAATGACATAAAAGAGAGTACTTGAAAAGAAAGAGAGAGGTTGGATCTCTTACCTCGTGTCCGACTTGACTTGATCATTCTTTAATCTCCTGAATAATAAACTAAAGTTAATTTATACTTGCTTAAGAACCCTTTTCACGTTTATTATTCATTTCATATCACTTATTACCATGTCATAAACATTATGTAATCATTTAAGTTATTAATGTTCGTTTTGTCGATATTTGGTACTTGAGTCAAAAATGGACTTCTTATAATTACATGTTGTTCATGTTGTCAACAGTTCATTATATACAGAATGATATTCATTATTTATATATCATATATATCATATATATCTAGTATATACATGTATTTATAATAGTACATAACATTTAGAGGTAAGAAATGAAATGCACCGTTCATGGAGATGGTAAGTCGTACGTACGCATGAACGCTACTTACATTTCTATTTCTTATTTTAATGGAATTAAAACATAATGATACATAGGTATATTATAATTCCAGTATAATATCATATATAATATCATTAACTTCATCCTTTATATATCCCACATAACGAATTAACGAATCACATCACTTTGAGGGGGCGGTAGTCCGCACTTCCTCAAATGAGATTATCGTATTTACCCACTATGGAAACCATAAAGGCTTGATATAAAAGGGTAGTACAGAAGAAAAAAGAAATCATAAAGATAATATATATCATATATAAATACAGTTCCATCATAATGGCCACCATGATAGGCGGTATGATGTAATTGAACAATCATCGTTTCGTGAGGCGTCAGTTTTCCATCCACAGAAACATTATGTTTTTCATCCATTGGATGGAGGTGTGTGTAAGTGTAGTTCTAATCCTTAAAATAACAACATCCTAGTATATTGATGATACTGTTGTTGTTACAAAATAAAATAAATAAAAATATTTTAGGGGTTAGAGAAGTAAAATAAAAGAAAACAATTTAAAGGAAACTGTTACCTTTAATTTAGGCAACTTCCTTTGGTTTAAACCAAAAGGACTTATTAAGTGCCTTCTGCCTAAGGTAAAGCTTCTAGGAGGAGGATAGGGATGTAGGGAGCTTAATTGGGCAGAGTTTGGATGAGGCAGATGGCTTGAGAGGTGTGAGGAATTTCATAGAAGTGGTCTCTTTTTATAAGGGAGATGAGGGGCTCTTTAGGAAAGAGTGAAAATATTATTTTATAATATAATTATATTCGATTTATAATGGTCCAAAAGTAATTATGGTCGAAGATAAGATGACTCATAACCGAAATAAAATCATCCAATCATAATTGGACATGTTTCAAATAATATTTTAATCATTATAATCTTACTTATTTTAATCATTTATTAATGAGGTAAATACTGCATCATTATTGTGTCATAAAAACTTTAATTTATTTGAGGTCTAAAAATTATAAAAAAATACTATAATGTAGGAAATATTTTTATATTTCCAATAAATATTTATAGATGATAATAGGACTTATATATCACTATATAAGAATTAATTACTAAACGACTTTTGTTAATGTCAATTTTTCCATTACATTAAATTAATTAATCTAAATTGTCATTTTCACTCCCAGGTGGATAAATGGGGTCCCAAAATCGACCCAAAGATGCCCATGGTCAGTCATGACTCATCTAATAAGGTTAGGACAAGTTTTAAGGTAATTTTGAATTATTATAATATTCTTTTAACCTTGAATTACCCTATTTACCTTTAACCGTGGTAAATAAAAGTCAAAAGTTACTATTCACCAAAAATTATTTTCATCTTAATGAACCACATTTTACTTATTGATAACAACCATGTATGTCAGATTTTTGAAATTCAATTCACAGAAGTGGTAAAATTTCATTTAAATGAAACAGTCCGTTTTTTAACTACCACTAAGTGGTGTCACTATTCATCAAAAATTGAAGTTTTTCAGAAAAATACCAAAAATTCAGCCTAAGCTATATTTTATATTCCTAATTCAAAAATGATGTCTATTTTTCGAATTTCAAAACATAGAAGTGGAATTAATTAATTTAAAAATTAATTCCCGCTGTTAAAACAAATAGCGTGTTTTTAAGAAAGAATAACTATCAAAAGATTGATACTTGTTTATGTCCAATTTCAAAGTGAAATTAAATCCAATGACCAACATTGGATTAAATAGTAAAAATATATTATAATTCCACTTTAAAACCAATTAAAAAGATAATATAACCATATAAATAAATTATATTAAAAAGCACTTTTGAATTAAAATACAATACTTTTCACTATTCATTAAAAAATGAACTTTATCAGAAAAATACCAAAAATTTACCAAAAGTAATATTTGATGTCCCCATTCTAAATAAGGATTTTATTTGGTCAATTAGGAAGTATTAAAGTAACCAAAACTATATTTAAAGAGGGTTCTCCATTAAAAGGTGATAAATCAGCATTTTAATGTAAATTATGCTTAAAATTAGATTCATTCATATATTAAGCCTCTAACTTTTATTGGATAAATATAAATACATGTATAATCATATTATAGTTAGTTTTGTTCATTCCTGTCAATACAATGTCTAGGAGTTAACTATCGTTTAAAATAATAATATTATATTATTAGTGTGCAACGTAAGATTCCAAAGAAACCTGTTGTTGTGTATCGGGTACGCTATCAAACATAGCAACCCTTTTAATATTTCATTCACAAATATTAATATATATAAAAATCTCTTATTCTTCATTTACCTGTGATGTTACATCCTTCCACCCTTTTGGGAATTGCGTCCTCGCAATTTTTAAACTGGGCTTGGAAACTTCATTAAAATCCCCGCATTGGAAAGAGAGTGAATAAAACTATCACTTTAAAATATATGAAGAGAAGTACAAAGGTTACCAGAGATAACAGATACTAGGATTCCATGAAAACATGTATTTGGAGGAGAAAACAAATCATCACATTCTGATGGAGAGTGATAAAAAAACATGTTTAGGAGAAAGTTAACCACCAAATAATCACAAACTTGTGATGGGTTAAACGGTCTTTGATTCCCCAGTAGGAAAATTTAACGAACAAGGTTTTTGTTTAAAGTTACTTTTCGTTGAGGAATTTATTAATGAGACTAACCAAAAACATAAGGAAATTTACTTACTTTTCATGTAGACATTCATCTTTTACTAGATTTCTAACACAAACTCATATTTTATCCAAACAATGAATATTCAGGATTTCTTTTTTTCACATTAAGAGCGCTATAACCAACTTCGAGAGAATCACATAATCCACAAAAGATGAACTATATATTTCCCATGTCTTTAAATACTAACTAAAACCAAAACGTTTAGTATAAGATCAAAAAATCCCCCAAAAAGATAAACTTTTACATAAAGAAAAACTACTCTTAAGCTCTAAAATTTTTCTAACTAAACCCAATGTTCAACGAAGACCATTTGATAAACAATTTGTCCATAAAATTCTTCATAGTAAACCAAACTAAGATTGAACCCCAAATATTTGAAGGATTTAATCACATATTCTTGCAAGGTGCAAATTAACATTTATCTCTGAATAACATCAGTTGCTCCTGAAGTCTCATATTGAAAAGTAATTAACATAATCATATATCCTCCATGATAGGTTAATAATTTCCATAGATAACCCAAAATCCACCTAATCTTGATTCATAAAATCATCTAACTAAAAATAATTATTCAAACTAACCAGGGACTTCAAGTAGGCTAGTGGTTGGTGATGCGCCCTTGTCGCCCTTCGGTTGTGGGTTCGATTCCTACAGCCTTGCCGGATGTGACAGGTTGTCACCCATCCTAAGGGTTGTCCTTTTTATAAAACTCAAAAATAACCCTAACATGTTTTAACCTCAATGGTTTCTTTATAACTCTCATTTTCATCCAAATTAAATATGATCTCAACATCTTAATTCTTGAAGTCTTATTTCACCACCATAAGATAAAATAAAACGATTACCAAAATGAATAACAGCATACCTTGATCATGGCGTCCACTCGGTTTCATCGTCATCTTGTTCACGTAGGTAGAAGTCCCATGCATTACAACAATGATTTAGAGATCCTTCAAAATAATTTGCTTCCTCCATCCAAATACACCTTGTACAACATGGGTCATATGGGTGTTCACAGAAAAACCATTTTAGAAAATAATTATGTATGACATATAATTCCAAAACATCTGATAAAAAATGATTTCTATAAAATAGTAGGAAAGAATTTGAGTTGAAACTTTCTATTATTGGTCCTTTTAAAATACCATAAGTATGTGATGAGAGACTATATTTTAAAAGCAAATATAAATAGGTTGCGCAAGTGTCTCCTTCCTCAGCACCATTTCTAAAATCATAATATGCTTTAAATTCTTGTGATAAGGTAAAATATTTGAAAATACCTTCATAATATTTACCTTTATTGAAAATATGAGAATATTGTGATAATATTATTTGCCTAAATACAACCCATGATCCACGATGATAATGAGGTTTAGTGGAGGTGTTTGATATCTCAAACAACTGCTTTCAAGTGAGTTGTATGCTACAAAAAGTTTCACAATCATCCGAACATGACTTTGCAATAATTATTGAAATCATGTCATCAGAAAGAGATAGGAATTTCGTTTGAGATCCTTCTCCTTCCATTCGTAACTGGATTTTATTGACTAGAAAAAAGTTATAAAACATGTATTTAACTGAAATAATAGAATAGGGACTAACCATGTGTCTTACAAAAACTCCTAATCCCCAAAGTTGTCTAAACCGACCTCTGATACCAACTATAAGGACCCGGCCTTAATCATTAGATAATCTTGAATTAAACAAATAATTCAATTGGAGGATCTTTTCAGGTTTAGATTTTTAGAGATTTAGTCCATAACTATTAAATTACAACATGAATATTACAAGAAGACACTACTACTCAGTATCCACATTTTTCATAAAATAAAAACTCTCAAAAAGAAATATGTCTAGTTCCATGTTTTAGATAGCTTGACTTTTCCTTGATCCCATCCTTGACCCTATTCATATTTAAGTCCTGTGGAAAACATTTCAAAAACTTGGGATGAGCATAAAAGGCTCAGTAAGGTTTATAAAACAGTGAATGAAAACATTTGTTCATAAATACATACAAAACATGAAATCTTTTACTTACCTCATGAAATCATAAGATTTATGAAAGACACATAGAAATCATAAATCATAAAGGTAACTTGCGGCATCCATGCCATACTTACATTGTAGCTATCACAGCTACATAGGGAGTTACTTTGGAATACTCATCACAGTATATTCCCCAAATCACTTAGGAGAAACATTCATGTTTACCTCTGTCACGTTACCCAATTCATTGGAGAGTAATCTCGGGCTCACCCACCCTAGGTTTATCACGGAACCACCCTTATACATTAACAATGCCCAATAACCATAACATAATCATAAAATATAACATATGTATAAAGGATAGATAACATTTCCACATTCCAACATATCAAATCAATATATTGAAATAAACAATGTTTAATCAAATCATTTTCAGAACCTTTTAAAAATAGATTTTTGAATCAAAGTGTCCCATACCACTTTGAATATTTTAAATGAATTATCATTTGAAAACATTAATGTCCATATAAATAAATCATGAAACCCATTTTGAAGACATGGACATTAATTAGAAATATTTATAGGAATAAATCTTTAAAACATTTAAAACGATATTTTAGTTAAAGAGTTTTTAACAAAAAGAGGGATGATTCAATACAATTAATTGAAGAATAAATTTTAATCAGAACATTATAATATCATGAGAATAAAGGGATTAATGATATAATATTTCAAAGGATAGTATATACACCATATAGGAGTGAATTGTTGTATAACAACAATGATGTCTCAATGGAAATGTAAATTGAGATAAAATCTCTTATAAATATGGAATCATTAAATTAAGGATAAATCAATCTCATAATTATGTGTGAAAAATATAAATACACCCAATTTAAGTGGATATTAAGTTTAAAACAATCTGAGTTCATTCACACAGATTCATAGGATGAAATAAATAAAAAAAAGAGAATATCAACCCAAAGAATGGAAATTGGGTTAAGGAGTTCCCTTACCGATTTGGAAACTTACAAAACATATTCCACATGAAAGAAGGATTATAAAATGAAGATTTAAATACTCATAAATGAGAGTATATTACACAAAGAGTACAATCATGGGCAGTACATACACCACACAAAGAAAATAGTGGCAAGTATAGCATGAATCTCACGAGAATTAAAAGTGAGACAAAACCCTTTACCACGTTGTAATCAACTGAGTCATATGACAAAAATTTAATAACCACTAAATGAGTCATAGAATACCATGAATATAATGAGAATAATGATAATATATATATATATATATAATAGTAGTACACAATACACCACATGTAATGAATAAGTGGCGAACAATGGAAATCTCACGGAATTAAAAGTGAGATAAGAAAATCCCTTATAAAAATTCGGCAGCCTAACGGCGCCACTTAAAAATTATTAAAATGAATTGATGAGAGTAAGAGGGGGGTATCTCATAATATGAAAATACAAATTACAGTATGTTGAATTTAAAAGAACATCCTCCAACATAAGAATATGGATCATAAATGAAATGACATAAAAGAGAGTACTTTAAAAGAAAGAGAGAGGTCGGATCCCTTACCTCGTGTCCGACTTTACTCGATCGTTCTTTAATCTCTTGAATAATAAACTAAAGTTAATTTCTACTTTATTAAGAACCCTTTTCAAGTTTATTATTCATTTTATATCACTTATTACCATGTTATAAACATTATGTAATCATTTAAGTTAATAATGTTCGTTTTGTCGATATTTGGTACTTGAGTCAAAAATGGACTTCTTATAATTACATGTTGTTCATGTTGTCAAAGGTTCATTATATCCAGAATGATATTAATTATTTATATATCATATATATCATATATATCCAGTATATACATGTATTTATAATAGTACAAAACATTTAGAGGTAAGAAATGAAATGCACTGTTCATGGAGACGGTAAGCCATACGTACGCATGAACGCTAATTTCATTTCTATTTCTTATTTTAATGGAATTAAAACATATTGATGCATAGTTATTTTATAATTCCAGTATAATATCATATATAATATCATTAACTTCATCCTTTATACATCCCACATAAGGCACTAACGAATCACATCACTTTGAGGGGGCGGTAGTCCGCACTTCCTCAAATGAGATTATCGTATTTACCCACTATGGAAACCGTAAAGGCTTGATATATAAGGGTAGTACAGAAGCATAAAGAAATCATAAACATAATATATATCATATATAAATAGAGTTCCATCATAATGGCCACCATGAGAGGCGGTAAGATGTATTTGAACAATCATCGTTTCGTGAGGTGTCAGTTTTCCATCCACAGAAACATTGTGTTTTTCATCCGTTAGATGGAGGTGTGTGTAAGTGTAGTTATAATCCATATAATAACAACATCCTAGTATATTGAGGATACTGGTGTTGTTACAAAATAAAAGAAATAAAAATATTTTAGGGGTTCGAGAAGCAAAATAAAAGAAAACAATTTAAGAGAAATGGTTACCTTTAATTTAGGAAACTTCCTTTGGTTTAAACCAAAAGGACTTCTTAAGTGCCTTCTGCCTAAGGTAAGGCTTCTTTGAGGAGGAGAGGGATATAGTGAGCTTAATTGGGCAGTGTTTGGATGAGCCAAATGGCTTTAGAGGTGTGAGGAATTTCATAGAAGTGGTCTCTTTTTATAAGGGAGAGGAGGGGCTCTTTAAGAAAGAGTGAAAATATTATTTTATAATATAATTATCTTCGGTTTATAATGGTCCAAAAAACATTCTGGTAAAAGATAAGATGACTCATAACCGAAATAAAATCATCCAATCATAATTGGACATGTTTGGGATAATATTTGAATCATTATAATCTTATTTATTTTAATCATTTATTAATGAGGTAAATACTGCATCATTATTGTGTCATAAAAAAGTTAATTTATATGAGGTCTAAAAATTATAAAAAACTTCTATCATGTAGGAAATATTTTTATCTTTCCAAGGAATATTTATAGTCGAATATAGGACTTATATATCACCATATAAAAATTAATTACTAAACGACTTTTGTTAATGTCAATTTTGCCATTACATTAAATTAATTAATCTAAATTGTCATTTTCACTCCCAAGTGGATCAATGGGGTCCCAAAATCGACCCAAAGATGCCCATTGTCGGCCATGACTCATCCAATAAGGTTAGGACAAGTGTTAAGGTAATTTGGAATTATTATAATATTCTTTTAACCTTGAATTACCCTATTTACCTTTAACCGTGGTAAATAAAAGTCAAAAGTTACTATTCACCAAAAATTATTTTCATCTTAATGAACCACATTTTAATTCTTGATAACAACCATGTATGTCAAATTTTTGAAATTCCATTCACAGAAGTGGTAAAATTCCATTTAAATGAAAAAGTCCGTTTTTTTTACTACCATTAAGTGGTGTCACTATTCATCAAAAATTGAAGTTTTTCAGAAAAATACCAAAAATTCGGCCTAAGCTATATTTGATATTCTGAATTCAAAAATGATGTCTATTTTTCCAATTTCAAAACATAGAAGTGGGATTAATTAATTTAATAATTAATTCCCGATGTTAAAACAAATAGCGTGTTTTTAAGAAACAATAACTATCAAAAGATTGATACTTGTTTATGTCAAACTTCAAAGTGAAATTAAATCCAATGACCAACATTGGAATAAATAGTAAAAACCTATTTTAATTCCACTTTAAAACCAATTAAAAAGATAATATAACCATATAAATAAATTAGATTAAAAAGCACTATTGAATTAAAATACAATACTTTTCACTATTCATTAAAAAATGAACTTTATCAGAAAAATACCAAAAATTTACCCAAAGTAAAATTTGATGTCCCCATTCTAAAGAAGGATTTTATTCGGTCAATTAGAATGTGTTAAAGTAACCAAAACAATACTTAAAGAGGTTTCTCCATTAAAAGGCGATAAATCGGCGTTTTAATGTAAATTATGCTTAAAATTAGATTCATTCATATATTAAGCCTCTAACTTTTATTGGATAAATATAAATACATGTATAATCATATTATAGTTAGTTTTGTTCATTCTTTTCAATACAATGGCTAGGAGTTAACTACCATTTAAAATAATAATATTATATTATTAGTGTGCAACGTAAGATTCCAAAGAAACTCGTTGTTGCGTATCGGGTACGCTATCGAACATGGAATCCATTTTAATATTTCATTCAAAAATATTAATATATATAAATATCTCTTATTCTTCATTTACCTGGGATGTTATAGTACATACACCACACAAAAGGTAATAGTGGCAATTTGACATGAATCTCACGGGAATAAGGAGTGAGATGAAAACCCATTACTTTATACTTTTTCCTTGGTCGACGGTTGGCTAACCTCCTGTATAATGGTGAAATAATTGTTATTGAATTAAACAAGAATCATTTACATTAATATGATATCATATATGATCTTTTAACATTTATTTTTTAATAATATCTTAGTATTATCATCATTTCGGGTGTTAACTTACTTGTTTTCCTTTATAATCTTTGTTACGTAGCCATGTTTGTTATTGAGAGGTTGTATCTTATTCATATACATAATTATATCAAGTCCTTAAACATTATTTTTAATCATAAAATGATAATTATACTTGAATGGATACGATGGAGAATGAATCTATCGCGTTCGTGGAGACGGTAGTTTGTACGTACGCACGAGCGACAATATCATTATTTTGATATTAAAAGAATATATAACTGGATGGTATATCATATATACAGAATCATTATAATGTTATATTTATTATTTATATGAATTACACATCATTATTATACCCATCCAAATAATAATTTATTGAATAACAATTACACCACGACGTGGAGACGGTAAGCCATACGTACGCACGTATGGTGACATGTTATTCAAAGGATGGATATAATACTGAATATGGTTGTACCATATTTATAATAACATCACAGTATATATAAGATACTGGATTTATTATTTTATAATGGTAATAAAAAAGAAAGAAGAAGTGGAAGAAGAAAGGAACTTGAAAAATGGTGGTGAAAACATTACCCCTTCTTCGGGTTCTTCCTTTTGATTTGATCAAAAGGGCTCCTTAGGTTGGTTTTCTGACTAAAGGAAGGCCTCTAGGATGAATTGAGGAAAGTTGAGAGAGTATTTGGGCAGAGTTTGGACGAGCCAAATAGCTTTGAATGTGTGAATTAGTGAGAAGGGGGAGTGCCCTTTTATAAGAGGGGTGAGGGGCACCTTTGGAAAAGCTAAAAATATTATTTTATAATAAATTCAGATTCAGTTTTAATGGCTCCAAAGTGGATTATTTAAAGTTTAAGGTGGGTATGGGTCTAAAACCACTCAACCAATAGAAATTTAGACAGGTTTGTTTCATTATATTAACCTTATCTTTAAGTATTAACTCTTAGTTAATTAGTTTCACTTTTACAATGTCTCTTTGTATTTTTATATTACATGGTTAATAAACATACTATATACATCCAAGTGGCCCCCATGTGGTCCATTAATGATACAACTATCATGATATAAGTCTCTTGTCCGAACCTTATATTTTTTGTAATTTAATATCAATTAATAATATAATATTATTTTAAAAAACTCTTTTATGTCAATTTTGACACTATTCAATAATTGATTTTTGTAAAAATCATAAAAGAATGATTACTTAGAAAAAATTTAATTAAATAAATCCTAACATGTTATAGTATCCTATAAAATTATTGGTATTTATAAAAAGTCTCAAATTACATTTATTTGGGTATTTATAATATCAATTATTTTAATTTATCACTATTATGGTAATTACTGCATCATCATTGTATCATACATAAATCAAATTATTTAATGCCTAAAAATTATAAATAAAATATCATTATGTAGGAAATTTTTTTAGATTTTTAATTTATAATGGTAATCGAATTTACCTTATGTATAACCCTATATTAAAAATGTTTTAGTAAATAAACATTGATTTTAACTCTTTTAACTCTTCTTTGAATTAAATAATAATAAATGTCCTAATCTAATCTAAGTGGAGCTAAATGATAATATTTTATTCCAAATGTTGTTTTTGGTAGAGATACACTTGTCCAATATAATTAGGACATGTGTTAGGGTAATATTAATATCATTTTTACCCTTAATTACCCTATTTAGTTTTAACCGTGGTAAATAAAAGTAAAAATTTACTATTCACCAAAAATTATTTTCATCTCATTGAACGAAATTTTACACCTTGATATTAACCATGTCTCTATAAATTTTGAAATTCCACTCACAAAAGCGGTAAAATTAAGTGTTATGAAAAATTCTGTTTTTTAACTACCACTTAGTGGTTTCACTATTCATCAAAAAATGAATGTTTCTGGAAAAATACCAAAAATTAGGCCTAAGATATATTTGATATTATGAATTCAAAAATGTTGTCTATTTTACCAAATTCAAAACACAGGAGTGGAAGAAATTAATTTAAAATTAATTCCCGTTGTCAAAACAAAAAACGTGTTTTTAAGATATAGTAACTATCAAAAGATTGATACCTGTTTATGTCCGGTTTAATTGTGAAATTATGTCCAATAACCAAAATTGTATTAAATGGTAAAAATATATTATAAATATACTTTAAAACCACTCAAATTTATAATTTATCATTATTAAATATTTTGATTAAAAAAGGGTTTTTTAATTAAAATTTAGTTATTTTCACTATTCATCAAAATATTAAAGTTCTCTGAAAAGTACCCAAATTTCACCTTAGGCTAAATTTGATAGTCCAAATCCAAAAATGAAGTCTATTTTGAGAGATAAAATTTATAAAATTTTAAAAAGTAGATATTACTATTCATAACGGCTAGTTTGATTGGTTGTGGTGTGTGTTAGAACTCGATGTTTCGTACAACACACGCTATTGAATTATTCAAAGAGAAGTGTACCGTAGAAGCTTGGGGTGTTACATTGTAAATTTTTTGATGTCCCCATTTTAAAGAATAAATTTATTTAGTCCAATATATAAATGTTTAAAATATTGGATTTAAAAAGGGTTCGCTATTAAAAGTAGGTAAAAGTGCATTTTCAATAAATACTTCTTTTATCTGAAAAAAATGAATTTGTTCTTACATTATGTCTATGAAACTCATAATATGGATTCTAAAATTATAATGATTATATAAAGTTCAAAATTTAGTTAATACTATTCATAACCTCTTTTAAACGGCTTGTTTGGTAAGTCATGGTGCGCTTGAACTCGGTGTTGCATGTAGTGTAAGTTATTGAATTGTTTTGAAGAAGTATATACTATTAAATATTGGGGTGTTACATTCTTTCCTCATTCAATAAATTGCGCCCACGCTATTTTGATATTGTTCTTCGAAAATAAAGGTTGAAAATAGAAAATATCTTTGTGGGAAAACCCACATCGGAAATTTGGTTAATAAAATTTAGTCTTAATAAGAGGAAAAGAGAAATGAAAGGGTCACCACAAAATTATGATCTCTATTAGGAGAACATTGGTGGAAATTAGAGACATATAATTGGAGGAAAAATGTAAATATTTATAGGTAGTGATTGAGGTCATCAATCACAAACAAGTTTAAAATTTAGGTCCTTAAATTCATCAATCTATAATGACTCAAAATACTATCAGTTCGACAAAACATAAGGTATTTGAATAACAAATTTTTGGTTTTTATATTCCTTCAATAAAGTATAAGAATTAATTTCTTTATAGAATAAGAAGTGAATAAAAATATATACTTGACAAGTAGAGTTCCATCCTTTAACTAATTTCTACCACAAACTCATATTTCACTCTAAAATATAATAGAACTTAAAAAATATTCTATTTATCCTATTCGTTTGGGGTTAAAAAAATAAATTTATAATTCATCTACTAGACCTTAAAATAAACTACATTATTTAATCCAGGACATCTCGTGGGCCAGTGGTAGGTGATACACCCTTGTCGCCCTTCAGTTGCGGGTTCAAGTCTCGCGGCCTTGCCGGTCGCGACGGGTTGCCGCCTGACCTCCGGGTTGTCCTTTTATGGAAATCCAAAATTAATCTCAAACTATAATTATCCAAAATACTTTTGCCCAAACTCACAATCCAACATTTATAAAGAAGTTAAACATAATGTAGATCCTTTTTACCCCGTAATAGCATGTGAATACCTTCATCATGTATTCTTTTAAAACACTGAAACATCCTGAATTACCATAATCCTTATTGATTACATTCATGCTCCCTTATTCCATATAGAATGCTGGATTTACTTCATCCATCCAAAAATGTTGTAAACACCAACAATTATGGAATATACAAATCTTTAATCGGTTTCTAGGCAGTCAAGAATATCCAATATAATTTACCCAAATCAACCATATCTTATTTCAAAATAAGTACCTCATTATTAGGACCTAATTAAGGTTTATCTTTCCTTCAACCATGTAATTTCCAAAAAGTTTAACTCGTTGTAGAGTCACTTTTATTAGTACCATAAAACCTCAAATCCTCAATGAAATAGTACTGCAGTACAATCCTTATATACTCCATAATTATTATAACAAGTACATTATTGATACAACACTCAAATGACATAATCAACATAAAAACTCAAATCATTCCACTTCATCTGCTGTAGTATCATAACTTGATTGTTATCCAATAGAATCATTTGCGGCATAGTCTGATGACTGGGACATAGGTTCGCGTAGTGTCCAAACTCCTTGCAAATGAAGCATTGTACATTTGAAACCATTTTCTTACCCTTGCAGTCACGTACTTTGTGCCCTTTTCCTACGCACTTATAACAAACTCCCATTCCTTTCAGGCAAGTTCCAAGTTTTTTCTTCCCATAGTTATCACATATGAGGAAATTCATCTTTTCCCTCTTCCCTTTGTCCATATTTCTCTCTTCCATCCTTTTCTTCTCTTGCGTCCCTTAAAAGCCATAAGACTCAGTAAACTCTTTACTTATCTTATCAACACATGATACTATTTCTTCATATTATGATAATACGTGGGAGACTATTTCCATTATAAATTCTTGATTAAGACCATGAATGATATGATCCTCCTTACTCTTTGGATCATGTGTATTGTTGGAGTTCTCATTCCTTCTATTGGGCTCCATTTATAAACAATGTCATAAACTAGATCAGTTTATGAATCTAAATACATAACTTCATACTTGTAAAACACTTAACATAAATTGAACTATTTGTCGATATAATCCATAATCATAAAAATGTTTTCTTTGAGTAAGTATATATTCATAAACCCTTCATAATGTTTTGTAAAGAAAATGAGAATTATCCTAAGCATATCCCCTGGGAGTGTCGTAACCAAGAGTGCAGCAAGGCCCATTGTCGTGCACCAGTTCCCATTCGAGTCTAGCTCAAAGCGGTGTTTTTGGGTTTTACCCCTAGGTACATTTGTGCCAGAGCCGCCTCTACCTGCTCGTATTCGGATAGGGATGTATTTCTCAAAAAACTCACAAAATCTCTACAATACCAAAATTCTAGGAAGTTATTATATACTAATCCTCAAATTCTATCTTAGGGCTATGTTCTCTAATTAGAGTTTATCTAAATCTAGTTTCCAGGTTATTGCTAAACTTCCTCTGATACCAACTGTAACGCCCCGACCCTAGTTACCCAGAGTCGGTGCATTATTTTAATACATTGGAATTATTACAAGGAAATGAAGTCCTGAAGGACCGATTAGTTTAGCAGTCTTGGAAATTAGATTACATACATGAATGTTATATTGAACATTAAGACATACAAAACAACATAAATAATCTTTTTGAACTCCATTAATCCTTTAGCTTAACCCTGCATATCAATCACAATACACTTCTTGGAATCCTGGGAAAAATAAAACATAGAAAGGGGTGAGCTCAAATGCTCATAAAGGGTAAGCAATACAGCGGAAACTTTCATAAATAAGCATAAACATTTAAGGCAATGTATAAATAAAACAAAATCCTTTTAAACTTGAACTTAAGAATAATATGGCAAAGATAAAATGAAATAATTTTATTTACTTATTCACATGGATATTCTACTAGTCGAATAATCACATGCAATATCAATAACCACTTTCATAACAATGGAATGCATAATGCCAGACTATCATAACCACGTATCCAAGGCCTCGTGCCAAGAATACAAATAAGATTTTGTCTAGGCCTCGTGCCAAGACACTAGTTTGTCTCATGAGACCTACTGATGCATCGATGAGCTATGGCGGGCTCCACCCGTCACTTATTAAGTCCAATGCATTCCTCATATGAAAAGGTCTAAACATAACATAAACATTCGTATTAAAACTAGTAAACAAAATGTCAATACTTTACCCATAAACCATGAATGGTATAAAAATAACACATCAACAATGAAACATATCAAAAAACCATCAACAAAATATGGAAGATTTTTATCATGATAAATCAACTTCAAAACAAGTTTAAAATCCATTAAAGAATTTTGACGTGGATGAAAATGATTTGTAAAACTCTTTGAGAGAAATACCCCTTTTTCATGAAAACATTAAAAAGTCACACAATTTATAAAATAAGTCATTTAAATACTTTTTTGGAATCAAATTTTCCCACACCACTTTGAAACTTTTGAAAGGAATTATCATTTTAAAAACATTCATGTCCATATAAATAAATCCTTAAAACCCATTTTGAAGACACGGACATAAATGAGAGAGATTTGGAAGAATAAATATTTAAAACATTTGAAATGATGTTTTATTAAAAATTCCATTAAAATAATCCCTTTGAAAACTTTTTTATAAAACATGTACATGGATAATAAATATTTTTCCAGTAGATACTTACGTAAAAACAACCTCGGATAATAAAGAGATTGTGAAATTAACCCTTACTAATTTTGTAAGTTATGAAACATACAACCCATGAAAGAGGTATCATACAATGAATATGTAAATGCACACAATTTAAACTTTATTACAAAAATAATATAATTATGGGCAGTACATACACCACACAAAAGTTAATAGTGGCAATATGGCATGAATCTCACGGGAATAAGGAGTGACATGAAAACCCCTTACTTTATACTTTTTCCTTGGTCGATGGTAGGTTAACCTCCTTTATAATGGTGAAATAATTGTTATTGAATTATACAAGAATCATTAACATTAATATGATATCATATATGATCTTTTAACATTTATTTTTTAATAATATCTTAGTATTATCTTCATTTCGGGTGTTAACTTACTCGTTTTCCTTTATATTATTTGTTACGTAATCAATGTTTGTTATGGATAGGTTGTATCTTATTCATATCCTGAATTATATCAAGTCCTCAAACATTATTTTCAATCATGAAATGAGAATTATACTTGAATTGATACGATGGAGAATGAATCTCATCGCGTTCGTGGAGACGGTAGTCCGTACGTACGCACAAGCGACAATATCATTATTTTGATATTGAAATAATATATAATTGGATGTTATATCATATATAAAGAATCATGATAATGTTATATTTATTATTTACATGAATTACACATCATTATTATACCCATCCAAATAATAATTTGTTGAATAACAATTACACCACGACGTGGAGACGGTAAGTCGTACGTACACACGTATGGTGACATGTTATTCAAATGATGGATAGAATACTGAATATGGTTGTACCATATTTATAATAACATCACAGTATATATAAGATACAAGAGTTATTATTTTAGAATGGTAATAACAAATAAAGAAGAAGTGGAAGAAGAATGGAACTTGAAAAAGGGTGGTGAAAACATTACCTCTTCTTTGGGTTCATCCTTTTGATTTGATCAAAAGGGCACCTTAGGTTGGCTTTCTGACTAAAAAAAGGCATCTAGGATAAATCGGGGAAAGTTGAGAGAGTATTTGGGCAGATTTTGGCGGATCCAAATGGCTTTGAATGTGTGAATTAGTGAGAAGGGGGAGAGCCCTTTTATAAGAGGGGTGAGGGGAACCTTTGGAAAGGCTAAAAATATTCTTTTATAATAAATTCATATTCAGTTTCAAAGGGCTCAAAAGTGGATTATTTAGAGTTTAAGGTGGGGATGGATCTAAAACCACTCAACCAATAGAATTTATACATGTTTGAGTCATTATATTAACCTTATCTTTTAGTATTAACTCTTAGTTAATTAGTTTCACTTTTACAATGTCTCTTTGTATTTTTATATTATATAGTTAATAAAAAAAATATATACATTAAATCGACCTCCAAGTGGTCCATTAATGATACACCTATCATGATATATGTCTCTTGGAAGAACCATAGATTTTTAGGAATTTAATATCAATTAATAATATAATATTTGTTTTAAAAACTCTTTTATGTCAATTTTGACCCTATTCAATAATTGATTTTTGTAAAACTCATAACAGAATGATTACTTAGAAAAAATTCAATTAAATAAATCCACACATGTCATATTATCCTAGAAAATTATTGGTATTTATAAAAAGTCTGAAATTACTTTTATTTGGGTATTTATAATATCAATTATTTTAATTTTACACTATTATGGTAATTACTGCATCATCATTGTGTCATAAATAAATTAAATTATATAATGTCTAAAAATTATAAATAAAATATCATTATTTAGGAAATCTCTTTAGATTTCTAATGAATATTTATAATCGAATTTACCTTATGTATAACCTTATATTAAAAATGTTTTAGTAAATAAACATTGATTTTAACTCTTTTAACTCTTCTTTGAATTAAATAATAATAAATGTCATAATCTTATCCAAGTAGACCTAAATGACAATATTTTATTCCTAGGGTTGTTTTTGGTCGAGATAAACTTGTACAATCGAATTAGGACATGTGTTAGGGTAATATTAATATCATTGTTACCCTTAATTGTCCTGTTTACTTTTAACCGTGGTAAATAAAAGTAAAAAGTTATTATTCACCAAAAATTATTTTCATCTCATTGAACCACATTTTACTCCTTGATATTAACCATGTCTCTCGGGTTTTTGAAATTCCACTCACAGAAGCAGTAAAATTACGTTTTATGAAAAATTCAGTTTTTTAACTACCAATTAGTGGTTTCACAATTCATCAAAAAAATGAAAGTTTCCAGAAAAATACCAAAAATTAGGCCTAATATATATTTGATATTATGAATTCAAAAATGATGTAGATTTTACCAAATTCAAAACACAGAAGTGGCAGAAATTAATTTAAAATTAATTCCCGCTGTCAAAACAAAAAGCGTGTTTTTAAGATATAATAACTATCAAAAGATTGATACTTGTTTATGTCCGGTTTAATTGTGAAATTATGTCCAATGACCAAAATTGTATTAAATGGTAAAAATATATTCTAAATGTACTTTAAAACCACTAAAATTCATAATTTATCACTATCAAATATTTTGATTAAATAAATTGTTTTTAATTAAAATTTGTAATTTTCACTATTCATCAAAAAATTAAAGTTATCTGAAAAGTACCAAAATTTCACCTTAGGCTAAATTAGATACTCTGAATCCAAATATGTTGTCCATTTTGAGTGATAAAATTTATAAAATTTTAAAAAGTAGGTATTACTATTCATAACGGGTAGTTTGATTGGTTGTGGTGTGTTAGAACTCGATGTTGCGTACAACACACGCTATTGCATTATTCAAAGAGAAGCGTACCATAAAAGATTTGGGTGTTATATTGTAAATTTTTTTATGTCCCCATTTTAAAGAATAAATTTATTTAGTCAAAACAATAAATGTTTAAAATATTGGATTTAAAAACGGTTCACTATTAAAAGTTGGTAAAAGTGCATTTTTGAAAAATACTTCTTTTATCTGAAAAAATGAATTTGTTCTTAAATTATGTCTATGAAACTCATTATATGGATTCTAAAATTATAAGTATGATATAAAGTTCAAAATTTAGTTAATATTATTCATAACCTCTTTTGAACTGCTTGTTTGGTAAGTCATGGTGCGCTTGAACTCTGTGTTGCGTGTAGTGCAAGTTATTGATTTGTTTTGCAGAAGTACATACTAGGAAATCTTGGGGTGTTACATATAGTAGAATTTATCTTATTTATAACCCTATATTAAAAATTATTTAGTTATTAAACTTTGATTTTAACTATTTTAACACTTCTTTAAATAAATTAATAATAAATGTCCTAATCTAATCCAAGTGGGCCTAAATGGTCATATTTTATTACTAAGGTTGTTTTTGTTTGAATTACACTTATCCAATTAAATTAGGACATGTGTTACGGTAATAATAATATCATTTTTACCCTTAATTATCCTATTTACTTTTAATCGTGGTAAATAGAAGTAAAAAGTTACTATTCACCAAAAAAATGTTTTCATCTCATTTAACCACATTTTAGTCTTTGATATTAATTGTGTCTCTCGGATTTTCAAAATTCAATTCACAAAAGTGGTAAAATTTCATTTAAATGAAAAAGTCAGTTTTTTATCTACCACTAATTGGTTTCACTATTCATCGAAAATTGAAGTTTTTCAGAAAAATATCAAAAATTCAGCCTAAGAATTATTTGATATTTTGAATTCAAAATTGATGTCTATTTTTCAAAATTCGAAACATAGAAGTTTCATTAATTAATTTTAAAATTAATTCTCGTTATCAAAACAAATAGCGTGTTTTTAAGAAACAATAACTATCAAAAGATTGATACTTGTTTATATCCAATTTCAAAGTGAAATTAATTCCAATGACCGACATTGGATTAAATGGTAAAAATATATTCCAATTACACTTTAAAACCAATTAAAAATATAATCTAACCATATAAATTATTTCGATGAAAAAAGATGTTTTTAATTAAAATATAGCGTGTTTTTACTATTCATTAAAATATGAAAGTTATCAGAATAATATGAAAATTTTATCCAAAGAAAATTTTATATCCTGATTCCAAAGAAGAATTTTATTTTGTCAAATTGAACTTATAGACATGTCAAAATAAGATTTAAAGTGGGTGTGCCATCAAAAGGCGGCAAAACTACATTTTTTTAAAAATACTTATTCTATCAGAAAAATTTATTTTGTTCTCATACCATGTTCTAGAAAATATGTAAGATGAATAATAATGTTATAAAATTCAAAATTTAGTAAATACTATTCATAACATCTAGTCTATAATATTATAACAATATATCATTGTTTTGTGAAACCTGATATTGCGTACAACACACGCTATCGAGGAAGGTCACGATTGTGTGTAATGCAAGCCAAGTCAGGGTTGCATGTTGTGAAAGACTCCATTGTTGTTTCACATAACAGAATCCAACCATATTTCATTTATACTTTGAATATATATATATATATATACTCTCAATGTTGCGTAGAATGACTACTATCAAACGAACATGAAATTATGTGTAACACAATCCAAGAATAGTGTTGTGTATACTGCAAGCTAATACGGTGTTGCGCATAGCACAAGATAATCTTGGTGTAGCATAAAACACATGACATCAAATAAATTAAAAAGAATACTTATCATAAAATATCGGGTTGTTACATTTGATTACCCTAATTTTGCGAAGAGGTGACTTTTCTGTGGACAAGAATGAGAACCTTCCTCAGAGAAGTGGGTCTCTTGCCATAAAAATCTAAGGGGTGAGTGTTCCCTAGAGCTTCTATAGCTTCTATAGGATGACATGTCGTTAGTTGAGTATTCATCAAGGCATGCCGACCATTCTAGGTACTCGATGAATATAGTACAGTAAGTTCTTCAAGGATCGATCATCAGAGAAAGGCGTGTTTAGGGACATCTGAGCCAGTACTTTTCCTCTATAAATCCCTTATTATGTTAGGGTGCAAGAGAGATCCTTTGTGGTTGAATGTTCTTTGGAAGAGTGGATACAGCCAGTGAATGTTAGAATTGGGAATGCAGGAAACTAATGCCAATCTCAGAGACTTGGGCGTGTAAAATGTTTCAAAAAGAGGAAGTGATAGGGAAAAGAATCTTCAAGGCAGTGGATGTGGAAGTGGATATCGGAGAGCAGCATGGGGTGGTATACATTTTGACATGTTACAACCACCACCCCAATTTGGGTGCCACTAAGCTCAAGGAACTAGAGGACAGGGGAAAGGAGTAGCTGCATGTGGTCAAGGAGTGTGACCAAAGGGATCCAGGAATGATTCGAGGTATTGTATGTGTCTACTTCTAGCTACCATGTTAATAGACATAGGTACCAATCATTCCTTCTTACCATGAATTTTCATCAAGACCTAGAGTTTCCTCTTAAACTGATGTCTTCACCCTTATGTCTGGAGATACCTTTGGGTGGAGACTGAATAATTACTCTTATGTTGATGGTATGATCTGAACCTTGAGGTGAGAGTTTTGGTTGGAACCTATTGGTGAAAGCATCGAGGCCATACGACGTTAGATTTGGTATTTACAGTACATCCATAGTTCACACTCAGATTGACAGTTTTAGGAAAAAAATGTAGTATATCTACAGAGTTGGAATGTGTTTTCCTTGGTCGGTGAAAAAGGAAACCCATGCATCCCAAGATAAAATCATGCATAGATGGGTGAAACTGATCACTATTGAATAGGCCAACCATACCTGTATGGTAGCATTATTTTTGAGTTATCGGTTCCTAACAGTAGTGGAAGAGTGTGGGGACATCTTTTCAAAATACGTTTCGAGAATTACCTCCTTGAAGGGAGATGGGCTTCCACTTTTGCTGGGTACTACCTGATATTTTTACCTGAATTCACCTGGATAGTGGCACCCTTGTCAGCTTTGAAAAAAAGGGGGAGCATTTCCTGTGGATGAGAAAGTGTCATTAGAGCTTTCAAGAGCTCATACAAAGACTAACGAGTGCTCCAATCATGAGGATACTAGAAGAAGGCGTTGAGCATGTGGTCTACTGTGACTCATCAGCGACCGGTCTGGGATATGTACTGATGCAGGAGAGAGTGGTGATCACTTATGTGTCAGGACAATTGAGACAACATGAGAAGAACTAAGCTACCCATAACCTGGAGCTAGAAGCAGTAGTCTTCTCCGTGAAGATGTGGCGACACTACTTGATGGGTAACCGATTTACTGTTTACTTTGATCACAAGTGTCTCAGGTATGTCTTCTCATAGAAGGACATGAACATGAGACAATGACGATTTATACAGTTTCTCTAGGACTATGACTTTGAGAGAGTCTATACTACTGGGAAGGGGAATGTGGTAGTAGAGACACTCTGCAGGAGGTCTGGTCTACATCTTCTAAGTGAGGCATTAGAGAAGCTGGTCACACTGTAGATATCCTATGTGGATAAAGAAGCAGCAGATTACCTCCAGTATATGAATTTCACTCCCCGAGTTCTTCAGCGAGTTCGGGAGGCACAACATGGGTCATTAATTATGAGGCTTGACTTTCTCATATATCCTCAAGATGGTCTTCTGAATGATTTTATAAAGGTAGGGATCACCTCATTATCTTTAAGGGATGCACCATGGTACTAGTGATGCTTCGGGAGGAGGTGTTGAGGTAGTTTCATACATCCCCTTTAACGGTATATCTTGGAGTGGAAAAGATGTACCCGGACCTCTGACGTCAGTACTAGTGGCCAGGGATGAAGGAAGAAGTGGAAAAGTTTGTATCATGATGCCTCACTTGTCAGCAAGTGAAAACTGCACAGAGTTGGTAGAGTCTTAGGTCAACAGGAGATAGAGACCCTCAGAGTCCGAGGAGGGAGGCCATGTCTTCATATGGGTCTCACCCCATTGAGGATTGTGGAGGTTTGGTCAGGGTGGAAAGCTATCTCTGAGGTTCATCCGACCTTTCTAGATTTTCAGCAAAGTGGGTGAGGTAGCATACCATCTATATCTTCCCCCACAGATGCACCAGGTGCATAATGTTTTCTATGTGTCACAACTAAGGAGATGCGTGCATGATCGATCGCACCTTATCGACTAGGGAAAATTGTACATTGACTATGGGGAGACTTTTATAGAGATTCTGGTGGTTATAGAGGATCGACAGGAGTGAGTCATTTGTATATGGACAATCCCTCTAGTAAAAGTTATGTCCTACACGGGAACCTCCATGCCAGAACATGAGATTGGGAGGCTCAGATTCGTGCTCAGTACCCTCATTTGTTTGATTTTCCATTGTTTTGGATTTTGAGGATGAAAGGACCTAAGGTGGGGAGAATGTAAAGACCCTGAAATTCCATATATATTTTTTAAATTATTTGGGATTATTTTGAGCTTGTGAAATATGAAAATGCGTGATTCCGAGGCCTGGAGTGACCAGAATGATCTGGTGAAAATTGTTTCGTTTAAAATAGAACGCATGAGAGATTTTCCTGAAAAAGTAAAATAACTCTTAAATGGGTACAAGGATCAAAAATCAGAGGACATCATTGAGTTCAAGATAGTGGGTTTACCCTAGGCACAACTTATGTTTAGACGGCACATGCCTCTGGTGAGAGAACCTGAAAATGTCATAATAGTAAATAATATCAATAATGTTATTTTATTTTTCAAATTCTTATAACTCACGAATGGTGATTCGAATTAAAAATCTGAGAGAACCTCTAAGCTTGTGAGGTTGTGCTTTTTTTAAGTAGATACTAAAATTATCCATCACGGGCCAACTATTAAATTTATTTTTTGGCCGTAAATAAAATAATTAACCACTATTTAATTGTTAAAATCGATAACTTCTAAACGGTAACTCAGATTGAATATCTGATAGTACCGTTCAGTTTATTGGGACGTGCTTCCCTTAGGAAGAGTCTAAACTCAATTGGCACAGTTCGAGGGTGACTGTTAATAATCTTCTGAATATTTTAGGTACGTTAAGTAAACACGTGTGTGGCATTTTCTATCTTTTGAATCATGGCTCGGATCGAAAATATGATATCACCGTTGAATCTGCAACATCGGGATTCTCTTAAGAGAGGATTCACTTCTACTACAGTTTTTCGAGGAAAGAAGTTAATTTTTGGTATTTTTAATGAATAATAATATAACAACTTTATTGTAATTTTATATTTCTTTTCTCCAATGGATGAGCAGTGTTGGCAGGACCAACGACCGGTCAAGCCAATAACTAGCTTGACTCCCCTTTATTCTTGTAACTGCACCATTGGAATTATGAAGGCTCATGAATTTAATGAACCTCATTAATTCAACATGTGTTACTCACCCTTATCCTCTTCTATTTATATGGAGCTCGGGATGGAGTGTTGGATGGCTTCACTATGCGATGAAGCTCTAGCAATGTACAATGACACCAAGAATTTGGAGGACGAAGTCGGTTCCAGCGAGAAGTGAAGAGAACCAATGAATCATGAAATGAGGAAAATGACTAAGGAGTTCTGTCGATCGACATCAACAAATGTCTCTTCCAGGTAGGGGGGTTATTTTGAATTTTTCTTTGATAAATTAAATACTCTCCTGCTTGTTATCACCTTAAGGAGGAGGACGCGAGCCAAACGAATAAGGCTGAGACCCTCAACTGCTTCTTTCTTGATTTGAACTTCATGGATCATTTTCCAACATGATGGAAACACAAAATATCGGGTCACAGTATGATGGTGGAAGAGCACAAGAGTTGTAGGAGCAGACGACACCAAGAACAGACACCAGAGCAGTCCCGATGATCCGCGGAAGAAATCATTGGTGCGCCATGTCTTCGGTGGATGTAGAAGACCTGTGACAACTGGCCGTGGGTGATGGAAAGCGGCACGCGACGGTGCACTGTGGTTGGAAAAGGCAGTCGGCCTGAGCGGGATGTGCGGGATAAGGGTGGCGCCCGTAGGTGCAGCTTGTAGAAGCGGCAGCGGCCAGCACGCCATGGAAAGAGGAGCGGCACGGAACCGTGCCGCAGTGGGAGGAGTCTCGTGGATCCTCTCCACACCACATTGGTGAAACTTGGTTGTCCAATCGACCAACCATTTAACGTGATGGGGCAGCACCCCACTGGCTGAGCGAAACGGCCTTGCAACTACGAAGCCAGCAGAAGAAAACGGTCCGCCTTCTGCCGGACCTTCTGGACATGGGCCGACCAAGCGGTCTGGACCCGCGACCCATCAAGCTAGGGCGGGTGGGCCGAGCCCCACCTGGCTTGCTGAGCCAACCACGTCTCGAGCCTGCGAACCGAACTGGGATGACCCCGATGGGCCGGACCAAACGAAACGGGCCTACCCTTAACGGGCTGGACCTGGGTGCGGTCAGGTGGAACCTGGGACCTGTTGCGTCAGACCGGTCTGATGGAGTCAGACCAGGCCCAGACCCAACCGGTCCCCGAATAAATAAATGCTCGTAACTGACGAATCGTGTGTCCAGTAGACACACCTGCAGTTTCATTGGGACCCCTATAGGGAAGCAGTCCCTTTGGCATATTCCGGCGGGACCGACCGAGCTGAGCCGGACTGAGATTTGACCACCCTCGTTTCACAAAAAGGGATATAACTAATAGACCGGGCGTCTGATTGACATTTCTTCTCTTGCATAAAGACCCTAGTGACAAGGCGATTATGATAAGATAATTCAAGAGAGTTTTGGATATTGTTGGAGTACATTAGGGTTATATAGACTCCAAATCCAACCAAGCCCTCGGCACTAAAATGCCAATATCTTACAGACCGGGCATCCGATCGACATGACGTCTATCACGTTGGTACCCCTATAACGGGGTAGTGCCATTGATAAGATTCTTCACGGGACTTCATGATGGTCGAAATACGACCGATGGCATGGGAGCGGTTCTCCCAGAATCAAGCATGCTAATAGCGGGAATCTGGTGGCTGACAGTGAGGCGGAGGTTGGAGAAAGATCATAAGAAGGATAGTATTGATCTATCATGTGTTTGTTAGCACCTAGCGATCCTATGTGGATGAGGAAATCACAACCTGATGAGGACCAGCTTTAGAGCGACCTGTCGTGGATCAGCGACATACCGATCCTATGTGGGTCATATCCTGTGTGGGTCAGCGTTCAACGATACTGTGTAGGTGAAACGCACGGCTGATTGTCGCCTATCGACTGGTCAAAGTTCCGATGCTCTTCTAATGTGTATAGCAACACTCGGGTCGAATCCTCGATGATGATACTTTTTAAAAGTCAATTGTTTTTAGTTGATTGTATTTTGATCAGGAGGGTTTGTTTGAAGAGATCATTGAAATGATTGATTGACTATAATTTATTTAAATTTTTTTTGAATATTTTGGTGAGATCATCATTAGGTAGTTACGCTTGTGATATCATTGAGTTTTGCTTTCTATTTCATTTAAATTAACACCCACTTCACAAGTTGACTTTGATTTGATTTCCTAAGTGTTAAAGCTTTAATCCCAGCCCTAACATAACTAGGATTCCAATATAAATCAGTACTTGATATAGGTAGTGTATTTAGGGTTCCAATAATCCAGGGAATCAATATGTTAAACAAAACAAGTCATTAATCCATGACAGGTTAAGTCCAACATACATAATGTTAATTTAAAGAATATTCATCGAGCAAAAGCTATCAATCACTTAACATACCTAAATTATAACTCACCCCAATTAAAGATTTACTCAGGCATTTAAATTATTAATAATATGGTTATAATGATAATGATGGTAAATTAAGAAGATAAGATAATGAAAGTGATAAAGAAAGATTTGTGCGCCGAACACACACACACAAACAATGATTATAATTAAAAACAGACATTAGATTGAATGAGGAAGCAAAATAAAGAAAAGCGATTCAACTGTATTTAAAATTTTTTAAGAAAATTAATATGAAACTACAAAATGTGGATGAGAATAGGAGATTTTGAAGAAGAAACTTTCATTAAAACAGAATTACAAAGAAAGGACTTACAAAATTACAACAACGAAGAACATAAAAGTAAATGAAAACAAAGAGGGGAGAAAAGGTCTATCAAGTGAAAACATGAGTATGGAAGATCCTCCCAAAACTTTGGAAAGGCTTTGGTCATTCCAATATGATCTCATCTCTTCTGAAATGCCATCCCATCTCAAGGAGAGAAGGGGAGAGTATTTATAGCCCAAGGAGTGGACTGTTTGCATTCCCAATCTGTTCTTCCACTTTCATCGCCATGATGGCTATTCAGACAGCCGAATCCTGAGAAATATCCTTATTAAAAGTTGTAGATAATAAAGTTTTCCGAAAACTCTCAAAATATGGCGGAATTTGGACCTATGTATCCAAAGTTATGTCGGGAGGATTAAATAATTTTAATCTGTCCATTTTAATCCAGTCTTTTTGATGTCCAAAATGTGAAAGGGTTTTGGAATAGGAAGATTCCCTCAAATAAAAATTATATATTCAAAAGCGTTTTTCAGACATATCTCCTCTTTCACACTACAAAATATCATCTCTAATTGATTTCCACATCAGGATAAATGTTAATATTTGTGTGATGATTTTATTTCTCGTCCAGAATGGTGGGCTGGATTTCAATGCATCATTTGAGACCATTTTTGTTATTATTAGGCCTTGAAATTTTTATCCTGGGATCCTTAAGTTTTCCCCCAAACTATGGTGGAGAATAATGGTATTTGGACTTCTGTATTTATCCCAATAAATAATTCTTCATGAATAGTCTAGTTTCTTCACAGATTCATTGGTCTTGTTTGTGAGGACCATATGACCCTTAAAATGGAAAAATTGGCTCATGGTACCTTCTAATTAAATGTTTCATATTTAATTTAGAATCCTAAAAAACAAGAACCACACAATTTAGATCAGTTTAGTGATAGTTATTATTAAAAAATTAAACTGACTCAATGGGAAACTTCTAAAAAATGCTAAACAATTATACTTAGTATTAAAACATTAATATTTCACACAAATTCTGCACATTTCATATAAAATAAGTAAAGGGAGTATATAATAATTCATGAAAATATTAATAACATCAACTCCACCACACTTAGTTTTGTGCATGTCCTTATGTGCAACAAATATAAAAACATGACAGAATCATTTTCACTCACCAACAAATATTAAAATTTTGTTTTCACCAATCAGGGGAGGTTTAGGTTATTTCACTCATCCATTTTTAATTCCACCACAAGTTGTTACAGAAACAATGTTTCAAAAATAATTAATTTTTTCATCCTCATATTTAGAAATCGAAAATGGTGGCACACAAAACTTACTTCTCTCAAGATGATAAAATTAATTTTTGGAGGTTCACTCTGTCACCAACCAAAAGTAAAAATCTTATAGTTTGAAAGTGCTCTCAGCTTCCAATACCTATCCAAAGTGCACAAGAATCTAGAGGTTTTTTAAGGGGTTTTTCTATGTAAATGGGATGGTAGGAATATAATGTTCAAGAGAGGGAAGAAGAGGGTTAAAACGCCAATATGGAAAAAGCAATGCACATTTTTTTGAAATAAAACATGGAAGGAAATGAAAACACATACTTACATGGGAACGATTGTGTGAAGAAAGAAACAGGGGACTAAAATTTGAAGGGGATGAGAAGATGAAATATTTACAAACCACAAAACTTCTCTCAATGACATAAGAATATAATTCAAGTGTTTTTTTTCTTCTTCTTCTTTTTTTTCTTTTTTTGAAAGTTGAACTTGGAAAAGATATCACACTCATATCCCAACCCATGATTGATCTCCTCACGACACTAATTTTAATAGTTATAACAAGATCAAAGGTTTAGGAAGAGTGATTTTTGACCGACCCAAGAAACATCCCATTTTTTTATTCTTTTTTTATTTTATTTTTGTAAATTTTTTTTTCTTGAACACTTGTCAATAAAATTTAAACAATATGTCATAAGCATATATACATTCACAAAACACACAGAATGAAAACCTCTCCCCCACAGTAAAATGGATGCTTTCCCTCAAGCATATAATAACACGGTGAAATCAACAAAGGGTACCCATAATGAAATCCATCCCCACCACACTTAAATTTCAAAAAAATTATTCAATGAAAATTCATGTTGTTATTCGGTGGGAAAAGGTATTGGGATAGTAATGTGGCTATAAAAGAAAAGGTTTTCATAGGCTCGAAGGGGCTTTCAAAATGAGGATTAATGTAAGGGAAATGGGAGGATATTGGGATATTGTGATTCTCATGTGGTTCAAAAAAAATGCCTCTATCATATTAATTCACAATAAGTAGGAAATTCAGATCAAAGGTCCACATACTCAAAACTCACAAATGGGGGTGAAAACACACATTTTGAAAATATGGCCATAGGTGACCTTGGCATGAAAGAAAATTTTGTTCCTCACAGTTTGGGAAAAGCATTTTCCAAATAAAAAATTGAGCATTCAAAATTTGATAATTTTGACACAAAATTATTTATCCAAAGTTATGATGAAAATATAAAATTTTTTAGATGAAAACATGTCTTCTGACTCCCCAAAATGGTTGGACAAAATTTGAAAATTGGATGGTGAGTAATCATGACTCTTGATTTTTTTGTATATATTTTTTTTGCTATGATGCTTTTTTTGTTTTGTTTTTGTTTAGGTTTTTTGAGTTTTTAATAAAGATACACCGACACAAAAGAGAAATTTAAAAATAAAGGTTTTGATAAATAAAGTGGTAAAAAAATGAAAGAGAGAGGAAGAAGAAGAAAGAGGTAGAGGGAGGGAGAGAGAGAGAGAGAGAGAGTTCAAGGGAAAGAGGTTCCCCCAGGTTTGGATTTGGCAGCTCGTCATCTCCATCTAGTGGTTGGTCGACTGGAGAAGTTGGGGATTCAGTGGAAGTCGATGATGGTTCTAGGACTGTGGGGAGTTACCTGAAAAAGAAAATTCATTATTCATCTAATGAAAAACTAAAAAGAAAATAAAATCTCATAAAATTAAAAGAAAACATGGCTTGCCTCCCAAGAAGTGCTACATTTATTTGTCTACAGCTGGACAGTTGCAGTAGACTACCCATAGTCTGATGGTGACCACAATATTTTCTCAACTCCAGTGTGCTTCCAGAAAAACTTTTCCTTTGGGAGGCCCGATGATTCATTGGATAATTTATCCCCTTCCTTGATGTGGTTCATGCAATTAAATGGGGTTTGAAGGAGAATATGACTATTATTCATTTGGTCTTCAATGTGAGGAATCATGTTATCCACAAAGTGATGGTTTTCAATGCTCGGAAATTCATGAAGATGCTTCAATTAAAATGGTTCTATTATGTAAGGTTCAGATGACATGAAACTAGAGTATGAGATCCCAATTGTTTGTGACTCATTTATTTCATCACTTACCGACGTAGAGTAATGAGGATTGATAGATTCATAAGATATAATAAATTTTTCAATATCCTTTATATCAATTTTGTTTTCCAAAGAATGGTCAATTTCAACCACACCAGTGATCACTTTATTAATTATGGAACAAATCTCACAACATTCACTACCATCGGGACAATATAAACACATTGGTTTTGGGTTCACCTCACATATAACAGAATTTTCAGAATCATGGATAGAAAATGACGAATTTTGGATAATCTGATTTGAGAAAATGAACATTCTTTTTTGTTTTCCCAATTATGATCCCTGTTGGAGAAGTAGATGTTAGAGGTGATATGGGATTCCAAAGAGTTTTCAATATCCTTTAGATAAATGGAGTTTTCATTTATAATGCCAATATAAAATTATCCATTTATGACTTGGTTAATGAGGATTCAATATTCTAAAACTACACTATTAGTAGAACAAGAATAACAAGATCGAATGGGGTTCAATTGACTCTTAGAAGAGTCCTTGGAAGCATGGATTGAGAATGCAGATTGATCCTTAGATGGGTATCACATGGTTGGAAAATGTTGAACTTGACCAGTTGGTCACCATATTCCATGGATAAGATGCCTGAATGGACATCAATCTTGGTTCTAGCAGTCATGAGGAATGGTATTCCTAGAATTAGGGGAGATAGAGAAGATTTCATCTCACCTTCCATGTCAAGGACATAGAAATCAGAAGGGAAGATAAGATCATTAACTCGGACAAGGGCATCCTCAATTATTCCCTCAGGACTGGATGTGCTTCGATTTTCCAATTGAATGAAAACACCCGTTGGATGTAAGGGACCTAGACCAAGGTTTGAGAATATGGATTTGGGCATGAAATTAATTGAGTCTCCTAAGTCTATGAGTGCATCATCAATGTTGGAACTTCCAATTTGTCATGGAATCATAAAGGTCCCTAGATCTTTGCACTTAATGGGTTTGGATTACTGGGTGGAAACATTTTCAAAGGTTCTAAGTTGCTTCTTGTGGGAGCATAATTCCTTAAGAAACCTGGCATACATAAGAATTTTTTTATGGCATCTAAGAGAGGAATGTTGTCTTCAACACATCTAAACATGTCGATCATTTTAGGATCTGGTTCAAAGGACTTCCTTGGTTTAGAAAAAGCTTTAGGAAATGGAATTGGATTCCTATGTGGAATGGAAGGAAATGAGGGAATGGATTCGGGTTCCTTTTCATGTTTCTTTTTGATTTCATTTTCTAGGTCAACATTTAAGGGTGGCTTAGAGGACTTATCTTGAGGCATAGCAATTTGATTTCCTGATCTAAGTGAAATTGTACTTACATTACCCTTGGGGTTGGGTAATGTTTTATATGGAAGTTGGGAAGAATTAGATGGTTGTTGCTGACTAAGGTTGGATGTAAGTTGACTAATTTGGGTTTCAATGTTTTTGAGGCTGGAACGAGTGAAGGAGGCAAGGTCTTCTATTGCACTTTCCCAAGGTTTCTTAGAAGAAGAGGCTTGTCCTGAATAGGAATTACCTTGATTTTGGTTCTTGGGAAAGCGATTGTATTGGTTTTGGAATTGGGAAGGCTCACTAGGATAATGGAATCCAGGAGGAGGATTGTTCCTTTGAGGTTGAGGAAGAAAAGGATAAGGTAGTTGGTAGTTACCAATACCTTGACCATATTGGAATTGGTTTGGGTTTTGAGGAGTAAATTGAGGAGGATGAGATATGGGATTACCATAACTATGGGCTTGTTTACAGGAAGAAGAGAAGGGCTCAGAGTGAGGTTGGTTGAAGTTTCTAACAAATGGACCTGATAGTTGAGGATTGGTGTTCCGCTGAGCATATACTACATTGAGATCCATTAGTCCAGATGAATCAGATTTATCCTATTGAAGTTTTGGACATGTGTTAGTTGGATGAGATGAAGAGTTGCAGATTCCATAGTTTTTGACAGGTCCAGGAAACATTTATTTTGGAGAAGATGAGGTTGGGAATTTGGATGTCACAGCTAGTTGTCGAACAAGACCTGTAAGTTCACTAATCCACTCGGTCATCTTGTTCGGCTCAATGAATTGATTATCTTGGGCTTGTTTGACTTGAGCATGTGCTCGATTTTGGAACTGTTATGTGTTTTCAGCCATGTTACTTACAAGATTTCTTGCAGCTGCGGGAGTTTTATCAACAAGAGCACTGCCACTTGCGGCATCAAAGAGATTTCTCTCCATAGCCAATAACCCCTCATTAATGTATTGGATCAGGATTTGGTCAGGGATTTGATGGTGTGGACAGGTTTCCACAAGCTTTTTGAACCTCTCCCAGTACTCATGGAGTGATTCACTTGGGAATTGATGTATACCACTTATTTCCTTTCGGATAGAAGCAATACGAGAATCATGAAAGAATTTCTCTAAGAAGAGTCGCTTCATGTCATTCCATGTGGTTATGGAACCAGAAGTTAGGTAGTAAAGCCATGAATTAGCAGTGTCATCTAGGGAGAAAGGGAATGATCGAAGTTTGATTTGTTCTTCAGAAACCCCTTGATGCTTCATGGTAGAGCACACTACTTGAAACTCTTTAAGGTGGAGATGTGGATCCTCACCGGCTAGCCCGTGGAAATGAGGGAGAAGATGAATCAAACTCGAGTTGAGTTCAAAGTAAACCTATGTGTTTGGATATTGAATACCAAGAGGTTGGTAATTCATATCCGGGGCAGCAAGTTCTTTAAGTGTTTGGTCCCTATTATTGGCCATATCTAATTCAATTTGTTGGACAAGGACTGGTTCTCGAATTATTTGATTATCTCTTATGTTCCTCCTATGTTGGTGAAGTGTTCACTCAATTTTAGGGTCAAACAAATCTGAGGGATTGTTTGGAAGGATACCGGGAATTCAATGAGATTTTGAAGAAATATAAGGTGGGTTTTTCTTTGTATTTTTTTCAGTTTATGATTTTTAGAAGAAGGATGGTTTTTCTTTCTGTTTTTTTTTTAATTTTTTTTAATTTTGTTTTTTTCGTTTTTTTACAATAACCAGAAAATAATGACTATTTAATTGCACCATCCCCAGAAACGGCACCATTTAAAATGCACGGCCGATTTTTGCCTATCGACTGATCAAAGTTCCGATGTTGTGCTAATGTGTATAGCTGCACTCAGGTCGAATCCTCGGCGATGTCACTTTTTAAATATTAAATTGTTTTTAGTTGATTGTATTTTGATTAGGGAGGTTTTTTTGTAGAGATTAATTGAAATGATTCATTGACTATAATTGATTTAAAAAATTGATAAATATTTGGATGAGTTCATAATTAGGTAGTTAATCTTGTGATATCATTGATCTTTGCTTTATATTGCATTTAAATTAACACCCACTTCACAAGTTGACTTTGATTTGAGTTCCTAAGTGATAAGGATTTAATACAAGCCTTAACTTAACTAGGATTCCAATCTAAATAAGTACATGATAGTGGTAGTGTATTTTTGGTTCTAATAATCCATGGAATCCATATGTTAAACAAAACAAGTCATTAATCCATGGCATGTTAAGTCCAACATACACAATGTTAATTTAATGAATATTCGTCGAGCAAAAGCTCTCCATCAGTTAACAAACCTAAATTATAACTCACCCCAATTAAAGATTCACTTATCCATTTAAATGATTACTAATTTGGTTATAATGATTATGATGGTAAAATAAGAAGATATGATGAAGGGATAAAGAAAGATTTGTGCGCCGAACACACACACACGAACAATGATGATAATTAAAAACGGACTTTAGATTGAATGAGGAAGGAAAATAAGGGAAATGGATTCAACTATATTTAAACTATTTTAAGAAAATTAATATGAAACTACATAAGGTGGATGAGAATAGGATATTTTGAAGAATAAACTTGCATTAAAACAGAATTACAAAGAAAGGACTTACAAAATTACAACAACAAAGAACATAAAAGTAAATGATAACAAAGAGTGGAGGAAAGGTCTATCAAGTGGAAACTTGAGTATGAAAGATCCTTCCAAGAAATTTTAAAGTATTTTTTCATGACAATATTATCTCCTCTCATTTTAAATGCCAACCCCTCTCAAGGAGAGAAAGAGAGATTATTTATAGCCCAAGGAGTGGACTGTTTGCATTCCCAATCTGTCCCTCCACTTGCATCTCCATGTTGGTTATTCAGACAGCTGGCTATAGAGACGTATCCTTCTAAAAAGTTGTATATAATAATGTTAGATTACTACTCTGAAAATTTGGAGGAATTTGGGCCCATGTATCCAATGTTATGGTCAGAGGATTAAACAATTTTAATCTGTCCATTTTAATTCATTATTTTTGATGTCCAAAATTTGAGAGGGTTTTGGAATAGGAAGATTCCCTCAAATAAAAACCATTTCTTCAAAATAGTTTTCTGGACATATCTCCGCTTTCACACTGAAAAATGTCAGCTCGAATGGATTTCCACATCAGGAGAAATGTAAATATTTGTGAGCTGATTTTATATCTCGTCTAGAATGGTGGGGTGGATTTCAATGCATCATGTGGGCCCATTTTTTTTATTAGTAGGCCTGGAAATTTTTATCCTGGACTCCTTAAATTGTCCCCCGAACTATGGTGGAGAATAATGGAATTTGGACTTCGGTATTTATCCCATTACATAAATCTTCATGAATAGTCTAGTTTCTTTACAGACTCTTTGGTCTTGTTTGTGAGGACCATATGACCCTTCAAATGGAAAAATTGGCTCATAGTACCTTCTAATGAAATCTTTAATATTTATAGTAGAATCCTAATAAACAATAACCACACAATTGGGATAATTATAGTGATAGTTATTATTAAAACAGTAAACTGACTCAATTGGACAACTTCTAAAAAATGCTCACAAATTATATTAGTATTAAAACATTAATATTTCACAAAAATTATGCACATTTCAAATAAAATAAATAAAGAGAGTATATAATAAGTCATGAAAATATTAATAACATCAGTGGGTCATGGCATACCGATATTTTTTGGGTCAGATCCTATGTGGTTCATTGCGTGGGTTAGTACCTATCGACTCTAGGTGGGTCGAATCTTGTGTGGGTCATTATGGGGATTAATACCTATCGATCCTATCTAGGTCAGACTTCGTATGGTCAGTAGCAGTTTCTCTTGACAAAATAAGTTGATCTAGCTTCGAAAATGAACAATTTACTTCCGTACTTTACTAATACGTTGTGTGAGTTGATTCTTTACCTTTATGGTACTTTTACCTTCGTGGTGTTACCTTAGTAGTGTTGCATTTTGGGTACTTCTACCTTCATGGTGTTGCCTTCGTGGTGTTTCCTTTGTGGTAATTTTACCTTTGTGGTTTTACCTTCATGGTGTTACCTTTGTTATATTCTTCCCTCATGGATCATTTTTGAAAATGGATTAATGGTTGGATCCTTATGTTTCCCCATGTATGAGATGAGTTTATTTTGATATCTTAGGTATATGTATGGGCATATAACTAAGTAAATTAGAATACTGGTTCGTGCTCTATGGTTGAATTCTTGCTTTGTGTTTTTTACATTTTGGAACTCTAGGAGACCGTTGGGTGTCTTAGGGTCCCTACAGTGTATTTTTATACTCACCCCTGCATGGGTTTCACCCACACCTTGTTGTGTCTTATGCGGACGAAGGAATGTGTTGATCGAAGCTGAGTGATCCAAGGTTAGACGGTGCTCAGAGGTGGACCATTTGATTTGATGTGACACAGTGTCTACCGATCATGATATGTACCCACCCTTCAGGTAGGATCATCAGTGAATGTTCTAGGATTTTTTTTCTCATTCAGTTGTACTTGTACTTTCTATCAGGCCTTGTATTCTGGCCGCTTTACTTCCAGTACACTTTTTACTACAGTATTTTACTTCATGGTTTCTTCTTGTTGTGTTCAAGGATTGTGTGTTTTTACAGGTTTAAAAGAAATGCCTTCCCATTATAGGGATACACTTTTCCGGTGCTAGTCTCCAGCCCCAGGCCTATGGAAGGTGGGCTTGGGGTAGTCACGACACGGGCCCCTGGGGATGGGTCGTGACATTTAAAATCCTAATATGCTTCAACATATTTTTATAAGGTATGATATATGAAAATGACTTGAAATATATTTACATTTTTTAAAAAAATGTGAATATTGAGAAAATAATATTTGATTAAAAACAACCAATGATCCATAATAGTATCGAGGTATAGAGGTGGATTTTGATATCTCATACAACTATTTTCAAGAGAGCTGAATGTTAGAAAATGATTCAGAATAATTTGAACCGAACATTGAAATAATTATTGCAATCAAGTCATCAAGAAGATATAGAAATGTTGTTTTAGATCCTCCTCCTTCCATTTGTAACTGACATTCCTTGATCTAAAAAATTTATATAACAAGTATTAATCTAAAATAATAGACATAAAAACTTACCAAATGTTTATCCAAAACTTCTAATCCCTAAAGTTGTATAAACCTTTCCACTAATACAAACTATAGTGCCAGAGCCTCAGATATTACATAATCTTACGTTATTCAAGAAATAACCTTTCTTCACATTGAGGGTCATTTTTGGTTTAGAGTTTTAGAGAATTAGGCTTGAACTGTTACATAAAAAGTCAAAAATTACTTGTAGACGCTTCTACTAACTGTCCTTTTTTCATATTATAAAAAATGATTTCTATTCTTGATAATATCATCTTGGGATCTTTCTATCTCATACCAATCCATATACCCTATGAAAAATAGTTCAAAAAACATAGTATGAGTACAAAAATATCAGTATGGGATATAAAATAAGGAATGGAACTGTTAGTCCATGAATATTTTAAACTCATTAAATCATTTTCAAAAAAAATTATACTTTTAACCCATAAAAAGATAATATCGTTAACATAACTCATGAAATCATAATATTCTTGAAAATAATTATTATCAATCATAAATCATAAGGGTAACTTAGGGCATTAATATCATAATTACATTGTAGCTTTCACAGCTACATAGGGAGTAACCTTCATGGTTATTTTTTGAATACCCATCACAGCATACTCCCTAAATATATTAGGAGAAACCCTATCATTTAACACCATCTCATTACCCAATTCATTGGATAGCTATCAAGTTCTCACCTTCCCTTGTTTTATCATGGAACCACCCATATAAATAGGTAATTCCAATGAACCATATCACAATAATAACACATAAAACAATCAAAAAGGAAAAATAATATTTCCACTTTGAAATCACATCTCATCATTATAAAATTACACACTCAAAAAATGAAAACACATTATTTGAAAGTGAAAACATTAAATTAAACATCAAAACATTAATGTGGATTCACATAGAGAAATTAAATTCATGATGTACATATTAAAAAATACATTCAATGCTATTGAAATAATCAATCCATTTTTAAAACACATTTAAATCATTTAAAATAATATTTTTAAATAAAAGTGTCTCATACCAATTTGATAGATTTTTAAAGGATTTAAATTTTTATTAAATTCATGTCCATATAATTAAATCCATAAGATTAATTTGAAAACTTGGAAATGAATGAGAAGTATTTACAATATTAAATCATTAAAACATTTAAAATGATGTTTTCGTTAAAGAGTCCCATACAATGATCATTGTGTTAATAAAATAGATAGATTATGTGAATTCACTATCAATGCTCTTAAATAAATTATAAATACAAGATATGATATCAAAAATTCTTTTCCCATATAACCAAATCATGAAATAATAAAGAATTAAAAGTTTAACCCAAACAATGTAAATTTGGTAAATAAATTCCTCAACCACTTGTAATCTATCGAATCATATGACCAAAAAAATTAATAATATTCAAATGAGACGTTTAATACCATGAAGATAATTATATTTATGATATTTCATATCAATGTTCAGTATATAAACACCACATAAAAGTAATTCATGGTGAATAATGCATATATATAAAAAAGGTAAAAAGTGGGTGAGTAAATCCTTACAAAGTTCGTATCATTAAAGTGGAAATTAATCAACGAAGAGATTATGTGTAGAAAAATTATATCCACATATAGATAGTGGAAATTAAATATAAAACAAAAATGTGATTTCACACATAATATGTTTATAATAATATCAATTAAGTAGACATATGACTAAATTGATGGAAATTGAGTTAGAAAAATCAATTACAAAGTTCATATAAATGATGTAAGAATTTATTAATCATCTGATTATGTGTATAAATAGTATATAAAAAAACTGGAAGTGTGAATTACAAAATAAATAAATTTATAATAATTCCACTCTTCATTTTGGCATAAAAAAATCAATGAATTAGATGTACAACCCAACTAATGGAAATTGAGTTTGAAAAATCCATTACCTTGAGTTAGACTCTTCACATATAATAATTATTTTCTAGAATCGTAAAAATAAATTAATTTCTACCTACATTTGTAACATTTTATATGTTTATTATTCCTTCACTTATTACCATTTTATAAAAATTATATAATTATTTAAGTTCATATCAGACACTTTGTCGATATTCGGTACTTGAGTAGAAAATGATCTTGTTTATGATGTAAATTTTCAATGTGTTCATAAGTTCATAAAATCCAGAATATAAATCATGGTAAAATTATATTATATATTAATTATATTTTTATTGATAATAATATTTTTAATACAAACTAAAAACACCATTCATGGAGATGGTAGGTCATACGTACGCATGAACGTTATTTTTGTTTTTTCCTATTGTATTGAAAGACTGATATTAAATTAAATGAATATAAATTTGTATACATATATAATATCATTAAAATAAAATTAATATTTCATTTATATAATATCTATTTTATAATACATTCCTTAATACAGTCCTTCTGATGTGTGAATGAATGATGTCATTTTGAGGAGGCGGTAGTCCACACGTCCCCAAATGACGTTATTCTATAACTACAATATGGAATTAATGAAGTTATGTTTATTGTGACATTAAAAGAATATAAAATAGGTTTTAATATAAATATTAAAAAATTATTTATCCTGAAAATTAGTATTATGACAATCCATGAAGGCAGTAATGGAAAAATAACAAAAACATTATTCATGGAGGCGATTAAATGGTGTAACTTGGACAACAATTTCATTTATTTGAATAAGAGGATGTGAGAAATTAAATGGATATGAGATATTACATTAGAAACATAAAAATCCATTATATAAATTATTCTTGAGTTATCATGTATTTATGGATGAAGGATTTTTGAATAAAGTAGAAAAGGAAATGAAATTAAGATAGGTACTTTGAGAAAATTACCTCTAGAATATCTCCTCCTTGAAAGACCCTTGATGACCTTGAGTTTGGTATTTTGGGGATAAAAGATGGACTTGGACATGTTTATAGTGAGTAGGATATGTTTGGGAATATATTTTAGGATCTAAAGGCATTTTCTTCAAAAATGGGAGGTGGAGTGGCGGTATCTATACTTGAGTAGAGGTGGGTTCAAGATATTTTTTTATTGATTATCTTATATTAAAATCCAACCATTTAGAGGTGGAATTAGATTCCATGACATTGGATTTTAATAAATGTTTTATATTCAGTTTGGGGTCAATAAAATTTTCAACCACTCATTAAATGTTTTAGTTTTTAGTAATTTTAATCTTTTAACTTTTAATATTAACCCTTGTCAAAATTTTACTTTTATTACGGTAAATAAATTTTTTACCACGATAACTTTTAAATAACTACATATGATATTTTCCTTAAAAACTAATTTTGAAATTTTAATTCCAAAAATGGAATAAATTTTACCTCATTAAATTCACATAATTTTTTAAAATTATATTTAAAGTTAATTCTGTAGACAAAACCAAAAAACGGGTTCTTAAAGTGAAGCGTTCAAAGGTTTGAAATGTTTTTATATCTATTTTAAACATGAAATGGGTTCCAATTACATAAATTGGATTAAATTATATAAACTTAATCTAATTATACTTAAAACCAATTAAAATTAAAATCTAACTATATAAATAATTTAAATGAAAAAGCATTTTTATGTTAAAATGAAGTATTTTTTACTATTCATTAAAAAACGAATATTATCAAAAAATAGCAAAAATTTATCCAAAATAAAATTTTATGTCCCACTTCAATAGAAGAAGATTATTTTGTTAAATAAAACTTATAATGTTTTTTAAAAACAAGATTAAAAATGGTTTCTCCGTCATAATGCAGCATAACTTCATTTTTTGAGAAATATTTCATTTATCCGAAAAATTGAATTTTTTATAATGACATGTATAAAAAAATATAAGATGAATATTAAAAGTTTAATTGAATATATTAAATTTATATTTCATTAATAGAAACAAACAAGAGTTATTTTATTACATTATAAACTCACTTATTTCTATATAAATAGTTTTTTTAGAAAAACATTTCATTTTATTTAGAATGGTTTTTACATTCATTTATAATTAATTATGCAGCAAAGAATTAATTATAAACATGTGTCAACCATTTTTTCAAATTTTAGTTAATACTATTCAATCCCTCCATTCTAATGGCGGGGTTATAAAAATAACATTTAAATAATAATAATTTTTTTCATTTAACCTCGATGTAGCGTATCATGTACACTACCGAACATAGTGTTTATTTCACAAAACATGAGATGTTACAATAATTTTGGTTGTAAAACAATATTTTAAAGTCAGTAATCATTATCTAATATTAAATTAAATAGAAATCATGATTTTTCATCAGAATGTGGAACAAACATCATAATATAAAATCATTTCCTTTATCAAGGCTCCCCACAAAGACAATCATATTATAGTGGATAATTCATAAATAACTGTGTAATATAGTGGATCGGGTGATAATACATGTTTACCGTTATGTATTTACCATAAAAATTAAATTCCCATTATTCTTTTAAAACAATAAAAAATATTTCTTAATTTATTGTAGATCTATAAAATACTCAACCAATCCCATAATGATAATCCATAATCATTTATACCACATGAAAATTGAATCATTCATAATGTAAGAATTCATTGTTAACTCGTTGAAAAGAAACTAGTTTCATAAAAAAATTATTAAAAAATATTAAAATCCATCCATAGAAATATGGGGGATTGTATAATTAGATCATGTATCGAGTGAACCATAGATAACATTATGGGATGTTGACATGGATGAAAAACATTTATAGGAATATCTGTTAACTATATAATTTCAATGGTATTAGTTAAAATGATATCAATAATTAGATAATTGGATACCAAGGATTCAGTATCCCATGATGGAAGCCATCATAAGATAATTTAGAGGGTAATACAACAAACCTAAATCCAAAGGTGAAAACTATTATTGAATAGTGAAATTGAATATATTTTAAAAAATATCCATAAATATTTTGTAACATGGTATTAAAATCTAACTTATAATTTATAATAAAAAAATATCAAATTGAAGAAAAAATGATATTCAAAAACATTAATTATAAAGTAATTAAAAATAATGAATTATTAGAAGGAAATAATTTAAAAAATAAAAAATATGAACTAAAAGATAAATATATATAAATATGTAAATTGGAATAACATTATTTATTATTATAAAAAACAATCATTTATTTTTAAAATTAAAAATTCAAAACAAAATTGGTATTATATTTTTGGTGAAATCCCATGGAAAATTAAAAATGAATCTTAATTAAGAATAAATTTCATGAAAACACGAGTATAAACTCACATGGAATATGTTAAAAAAGAATATACCTTCCATACTATAGTAAAGAATGTAAAAAATGACATGTGAAAAAAGATTAAATATGTTTGTTTTGAAAATTTTGTGATGTTAGAAAAATATAGTAGAAAATAACATGAATAAATATTTAATGTATTATTAAAACAGTATAATGTATATGTAAATGGAGAAAATTGATTATTGACAATAACTAATAGATAATTTTGAGTCCATATTTGAGAAACAATTTGGTTTAATACCTAGTAAGATGGATTAGAAATTAAATAATGTATAATCATTTGTAATATTAATCCAAACATTGAAATATTATTTTCAATATTAATTTTTATAACATAGTGACTGTATATTATGTTTTCTTTTACCATAAAGACCGTGGTACTGATTAGATCAATTGGAAAGGGAAAGGGAAAAATATTAGTGTGAATGTCCCAATAAAAATAATTATATAAGTTATAAAATTTATATAGGAAATTATTTCATCCATATAAAAGTAAATTGGTGATTAATAAAAAACGTGTCTTAATGAATTGAAATTATAACCATGAAACACATACAAATTTCATAAAATTTGAATCAATAAAATATGAAAGATAGAACATGAAATTTATTAATAAATACCATTAGTATAAAGGTATTATTTATGTAAATTTTTGATGATTAACTATAAACAACATATATATTAAAATATGTTCATAGTGTATAACAGGTCTCAATGATATGAAGTTGAGTCAAAAAGCCTTTACCCCTGGCATTCACTGATTTTTACATTCTCTCCCTTCATTGTATAATAAATTCTAGTTTATTATTCTTGTAAATAAGAAAACATTTAATATTTATTTTAATTTATTTCATCGATTTATATTTACTTATAACTCATATATTATTTTTTTAGTTAAATTAGCATTCTGATGTTAATCTTTTTTTTCAATTACTTGATCTGGTTTGGTGTTTTTAGTCCTTGAATCATGTTAATGGATTTATTGGCCTTGATTTTACTTTATATGACAATAAATATGATTGATATAGTTCTTGTGTCCCATATAAATTTCATGTAACTTGTGCGGTAGGTTCATAAGGAACTCTTAAAAATTCCCTTCTTTGGTGACTATTGAATTAATTAAATAATTGAATATTTTTATGTTTTTTAAAACAACCACTCTAGAATATTATAATTATTAAATATTTATATATTACTTATGTTTTCATAGACATTTATATAGAGCCATGATATTTTTATATATATTTTTAATTAATAAATATAGAGTCTGGTAGCTTTTATCACATGCATCACTAAACTAAAAGAAGTCATGAAATATTAGATTAAAATTATTATGAAAATTATAATAACAATGAAACCACAAGTCAATAAAACTATTTTAATCAATTAAAAATGTTTCAATTTTAGAGGATAAATAATTGATGCCCAAAATGATTATTTTTCAATGATTTTTCATTAAATTGTTAGGAATTTTAGAAATTTCATCACATTTAAAATATGAAAATTGTAATTTTCAATATTTAAATATATTAACAAATAAATTAAATTTATTTAAATTGGTAAATTATATAAAATAGGTTTAAAAATCATTTTTTTAAAGGATAATTTTTATAAATGCAAATTTCCATTATACATTGTATTTTAATTTAAAATAAATTTTGTGGAATTTGGGAATTATAATTTTATTTAATGAACATAATTATAAAATTAAAAATGTACACATTAAAGTCGGTTGAATTTTTGGTATTTTTCAAAAATTTATGATTTTTTTGGTATTCTGAAAAATTCAGTTTTTACATATACTATAAATTTTACAAAATCACCAAACTGTGTGATTGATTGAAAAAAATTATAATTTTTTAATGAAATTTGGATTATAGGTGAAAATAAATTATTTTAAATTTCAAAACTCATTATTGACTTTTAAGAAATTATATTATATTTTTTGAAATATTTAGACATTTACATTTAAAAGTGTAGTTGGTAGAAAACATTCATTATTGAAATTATAAAATTTTCATATAATATACGTTTTTAAATTTTCATCTAATTAATTACATGATAATCAATAATGTCTATAATTTTAGTGTAAAATAATTTCTTACTCTTAAAATGGTTATTTATTAAAAAATAATTTTTTTTTGTTTTGAATACATATACTAAATTTAATTTCATTCATAATTAGAAATAGAATCTTATAAAAAATCCATATTGTGTATCAGAATTTAGAAATATTTTACTATGGTAAATTTCAATTTTTCCATAAAAATAACTTTCCTTTCTAGAAATATATGTTATCATAAAAAATGATATGATTGGTTGAAGACAATTAAATCTATGATATAAGGATAAAAATTCCTAAAAACATTCCATTATTAAAATTTACATGTGTAGTTTGACTAAAATAATCATATCATAAAAATTATAGCAATTTTGTGCCACATTCCTTTGATAATGACCTTTAAAATATTTTAAGTAAATTATAAATACAAAATTCCACTCAATTTTATTTATCATATATAATATTTATTCATTGGGATAACATGAAGTTAATAATTTTTGTACGTGGTTAATTTAAATAAAAATAAAATATTTTAATAACATTAAAATATTTTTAATTTTTACTGATGGGATAATTACCTTGAAGTCTAACGCCCCACCAATATATCACCCATGAAATCGATTAAGAAATACAATAAATTATTGTTAAAACCATTAATTTTTTTTTTGAATTATTTTGTTCCATGGTTTTAATCAATAAAGATGTTTTATTATTGATAATTTAGGTGGTTATATTTTAATTTCATTGTAAACATGATTCATTTAATGCCAAAATATTCTAATTTCCATGATAATTAATTTAACTAACAATTAATGATTAAAAATTATTATTCAAATTATTATAAAATCAAAAAATCCTTTATTTACTCAATTCACATATAAATTATCACTTATATCATTTACTGTTCATGTATGTGCCACTTATAATTTATAAAATTACATTTTAACCCTCAAATTATAAATTGTTTCTAAAAAAGTACTTTTCATAAAAAAGTTATTAATCATACATTTATTAAGAAACACATGTTAGTATTTTTTCTTAAAAGATTATCAAAATCACTATTTTTATTTACAATACAATTTCTATAAGACCATGTATTAGTAAAAAAATTCTTCACTAATGTCCTTGTGATCAATTTGAAAGTGGAATCTCAATGATCGAGTTAGGGGTTTCCATGCCACTTTTATCATTCTTAATTTTGATTATTTCTCTTCAAATCATATAAAAAATACATAAATATTTAGTTATTATAATGCTAAAACATTCTATTTTGATTATTTATTATGGTTTTACTTGTTATCTCTCAAAAAACTATTCTCCATAAGTCATAAATATATAAAAAGAGGGGTTTTCAAATATCATCTTTCAAATTCAAATTATCCTTCCACATTTTCTATAAAAAAAATTACTAAAAATCTATCCTAAATTAATGTTTTATTTATTATAATATTTATTTAACAAAACTAAAATATTTACAATGTTTATAAGTCATTTAATCACATTTTATAAACATCATTCACTATCGCAGTTTTGCGAATTCTACAAGAATGATGACGTAATCCTGAACATATAACACTTATTGGTTTTTATAAAATTATACCTAGTGATTCAATATAACATTAATATTAAATTAATTTTATAATTATGATTCTAGAATGAAAATTTGTACTTTATTAACAAAAAATTAATTTTTTACAAATATTGTTATTTTTTTAATATTAAACAATACTTTGAAGGAATATTTCTTGGATGGTGAAAATTTTATAACCTATTGAACATCATAAATTCTACAATGATACTAATTATATAACTTGACTATTATGTATTTTATTATTCCATTTATCTAATCCATTTAAATGTTATGAACTTAAGGATCCTTTTTGGAGATTATGTATAAATGCCCCCAAAATTACCAATGTGAACTATATTGATTTATAATATAAAGGAAACAATATATCAAGGGATAGTAATATGGGAATAATCCAAAAATATATTCTTATTAATTTATATATTTAATATACTTGTTTATCTTGGAATTTAGACTATCTATAACCCACGCTAAAAACACCAAAATGCAGTAGCCAAACATCTCCAACCCACCGCTAAATCCCGCATTAAATTGGCATTGGTGCACATTCCAACGCCATATTTGGGGCTATGCTATTGTAGTTATATCCACTATTTTGGTTTTTCCTACCTATTTGAATTTAAATTTTCTATTTATTTTGGTAATATAAAAACAATAGATTAGAAGATAGCGTACCTATTGGAGATGATTTCACTGTATACGCGCTATTTTTTCGCAAAACTTACTCTATTTTAGTGCCTTTGGTTGGAGATGATATTAGTGGATTTATAATGAATTTCAATAATTGAAGTAAGGGGTTATGTCATGGGCTTTCCTCATCAAGAATCACTTCTCTAATGTTGTTGTAATGGAGGATTAGGGTCTGTTTAGGGATGTTTTTATGTAGTTCTGGTTCCATGGGTCGACATAAATCACTCATGAGTTCTCAGTAAGGGACTTTTTAGGTAGTTTTATGGTTCCTTTGGAACAACCACAATAAGGTCAGGTACAAGGGCCTCCCTTCCTCCATCATGACTCCTGAAGTTAGTGTAATGGTTTTTTCACTGAGCCTTATGCCGCTACTGAAGTGTGGTTTTGTTTCTCTATTACTGCGGTAGTTTTTGGATACAAATGGAATCCCCCTTATGTCTCCCGGTGTGTTACCCATCAAAAATTGGGTTTGGTGGAAACCCCCCACCCCATATCAGGTCTCCAATTGAATGTTGACGGGTCCATCTCAAATATATTCAAGTAGGGTGGAGGCTTTTTCCATGACCGGAGTGGATTTGTGGTTTTTTCATTCAACATGTGGCTTGGACAGGGAGACACCCTCCTAGATGAGGAATCTTCCTGGCTCACGGGATTGGAATTATATAGCTCCCATATATTCCCACATCATTAATCTGAGACCGATTCCCCGGTCCTTCTTCGATCAATTCAATGAGTGGAATATATTATGAAGGGACTATGTGTGTAATGACCTTTGAATAATATTTTCTCAATGTTGGATGGTTATATCATGGATTTTCACTATTTTGTGAAGGGAATATGTGTGTAATGACCTAAAATTGTTTTATTCTATATTTATAAATTTTTATGTAGATTTTAATTTAATATAAAAAATCATTTCATTGAGTTATTCACAATCTAATGTTACAAAATTTGTATATATTTATCTCCTAAAATATCTTTTTGGGGAAATATTTCATGTTATGAAAATATATCAATTTATATGTATTATATACATCCAATTAAAATAATATATCATGTATAATATTTCCATCATTATATTTGAAGTTCCTTTTTGTGATCCCTCATTCGTTATTTATTGGTTCAAATTTTATTCAAGTTGTAATGGTTTTCATTATCAAAATTCCAATTTCTTTAGACATGTTTGATGATTTGAAGTATGATATATTTTATATGGTGTAATTAGTAACTTATTTATATATTTTGAAATGTAAATTCATTTAATTAAAAGGATTTATTAAGCTATTTTATTTCATATCATTCGAATGAATTATATTTTGAGTTTCATGATGTTCATAATGGGATTTTCATCTAGATTTTCCCTTAATAATATTTTATCTATATTAATTTTTTTTTACATTTTATATTGTATATTCATCCATTTAATTTAATTTATTATTATTTTAAATGAAATTAATAAAATTTCTAAATCCATTTATAGTTTTACTTTTTTATAGAATTTGGAAATTTAAAAACAAAATATTTATTTGATTTAAAATAATTGATTGAAATGTAATAATTTACTTTACCAAAATAACTTTCCCTCATGATCATCATATAATTTCAATAATGTTATTTTTTAAACAAAAATTCTTCACTAAATTAATTCACTGTGGTTTGTAATGAAAATACTTAACCCAATGATTTCAGATTTCATTTCTTTATAAAAGGTAAACAAAATTAAAGTGTTTTACTACTTGTTTTGAAAATTATATTTCAAAATTATTCCATAAAAAATATCTCCATTTATTTCTACATCTTAAAAATGATTCCAATTCATCACTATATTTTTCATTAAATTATAGAATCCATATTTTTTCTTTGATTTGATTCTTTTAATTGTTTTAAATATATTATTAGAAAATCCATTTTATTCATTGTGTTAATCAATTATGGTTATAAATATTGTTGTTTAAATGAGTTTTCTGATGTACTACATGGACTTTGTACTTTTACATGGTTATGGTTCATTAAAATTATGATGATGATGTGTGAGTCTGATATTTATTGTGATGATAGGTGATCCTAATAAAAATATCCAATTCAATGTTTAATGTGACAGAGTTAACATGATAGAAGTTACATATAAGAGACATGTTAGAATTTATTGTGAGGTTTATACTTTAAAATCATGGTTTTATGTGTGATATGAATATGATTTCCCCAAATAATAGCAAAATATCTCTATACTTGTTATGTGGTCTGATGGTTCCTTTATGTGAAGACAGATTCACCTCGATCTTGAGTGATGAATCATATGCCTCTTGTGTTATGTTAAATATTTATAACTTATATCAAGATAAATGAACTAGGTTTTGATGGGTATTATTTATCGTATGTTATTTCATTCATATTTATTTTTTATTCATATGGATATGGGCATTATATAATCACTAATGATACTAGATTATCAATTCCTATGTTAAAACATACTATGATTTTTGGGTCAAACTTTATTGTGAATCCATTATTACAGGTTATAAAGAATTATGTAGTTATAGTTATAAATAGAATTATCTCATTATTTATGGTTTATAGGGGGTTTTGAATTAACATTAGAAAAAATTATGATTATAGTGGGAAAAATCATAACATGAAGACATGGGACAGGTTACATAAATCAGTTTTCATCATTATCTTAAAATAGAATATTAAATGGTCTTCATGATATATGTGACTTAGTTTATTAAAATAATTTAATGGATTTTATGTTTCAGTTATTTTAGTTGGTATGAAAGATAATATATTGAGAGAAAATTTTTATCTCCAAGTCACATTGTACTATATTAAATAAATATAGTTTTTATTATGTTATCATTTGAGAATAATTTAAGTGTTATAGAAATCATCAAGGATTAAATATAATAAGGTTAACCATAATCTTAAAGGAATATATACCTCTTTTAGATATTACGTTGTTTCATTTTTTGGATATTACATTTCTAGGAGATGTTTTATTTGATTTTAATAGATTATTGACATATAAATTACCCTTTGTTTTAATATTTTTTCTATTGTTAATGTTATTTAAAAATAATTCTATTAAATATTTTGGGTTGTAAACTAAAATTTATAAGATATACTTTAAGGATGAAACATTCATTAATTTGGAGGTAATCTTGGTTAATTGAAATGTTAGGTTAGTTATTTTAGAAATTATTTATATATAATAAGGGCGACACTATTGAAATTTTTAACATTATTATATTAGATTTTCTTTGGATTTATTATTTATTTTTTGTTATTATCATTCCCTTTTTTAAAAATTTTAGGTTCTATAATGAATTGATGAACAATTTTTCATTCTTTAATGTATCTTATGATCTTTTAGAATTTTATTTTCAGCCTTATGGTTGAATAAATATACCTAATGGGTATTCATCATTTGGTATATGAGATAAAATTGACTTCAGAAATATTAGAAACACACAATCAATTGATGTAATACCATATATGGATTTAAATAAATCAAATATGGATATTTTATTTTATTATCAGTCTTAATTGTTAAAAATCCCTGAAACACTATAAAAAGGGTCATCAAATGAAAATTTTATTATTATATAATCATTTTTGAAGAATTTATATTAATTTTTTTCATTATCAGAACGTTTAATTTCAATTAAATGCTTATTTCCTGATAAAATTATTCTATTTAAATGTATATAAATTTTTTAAAAATTTTAATTCCCTTTTTTTATTTCTCTTCCATGCCAGTATTTTCACTACCTATAAATTGTATTCTTTTTAGCAACCTTGTTATGTGTTATTCCAATATTCCATTATATATTCCTTTAAATATTTTCAAAATTATGTTCTGTTACCCTTGTTTATGATGTTGTTTTTCAAGAAAGGCAATTTCAAGCATTAAAAATGGTTTTTATTTCAGGATCATATGTTTTATCTTCCAATCCACATTTCCATAATATAACCATTATGTCCTTTTAATGGTTTTCCTATTGGAGTTTCATTTGAAACTTTTGATGCCAAAAGGCCTCTTAAACCTATACAAAATAGAATTTAATATATATTAATGATTTTTTTCATGTATTAACCCACTTCTTGTGATGGGTATTGGCAATTGATTATTATTAGCATGCTATTTTTGATTCCTAGTTATATCTATGTGATTGATTTCTATATGTGTGTTACATTATACTAGTAATAATAGGATTGGTATTTCAAATGTCTATAGTGTCAAATATAGATCTATTTCACAAATATCTTTGGTGGCATCATTCGTGACAGATTCCTTGGAAGATATCATGTTGTAAGAAAAAATAAATTGATTGATGAAGGTTTAATTATATATGGTTATAGTAGGAATCATGTATAGTGGTTTTCCTTATATCATGTGAATTATACCCAATTTAGTCACACCCAAGAATTATTGTTGTCTTAAAAAACCTTTTTTAATTTAAATTTGAATCCAAATATTAAAACAATAGGAAACCCGTTTGAGTGGGAATATGTTGGGATGTCTTAGGGGACTGGGTTTTGAGACTCCTATTTTGATTGAAGGTAGAGTGTGGTCGATATTGTGTTTAGTTTTTTTTATAGTTACCTTGTAGGATATAATTATATTATATGATTTCATTTTAGTTGTGATAACCCTAAGATGTGTGTTTTTGAATCTATAATTATCGTGATAGTGATACGGAAATTAGTCTCATCCTTAGTGTAGTATATTTATTATGAGGTTTGGTTAAGGGGTTGATGGTTGGACCAAGTGAAATTTCTATTATGACTTAGTTATAATAATTTGAATACTTGTGATCTTTATTGGTAAACCATATCTTATAATTAAATACTCTTATAAGATATCTCTATGGGTGTAATAAATGTGTTGATCCCTTTCACAATAAAATTAGTGTATGTTCAATGCATCTAAGTGGCTTTTTAGGGGTGGTTGACTACCCATAGTGTTATAGCCTTATGTCTAGTCTGGGTTTGGTGTATTAGATCATTTAGTTAATTAAACTTGGTTACTTTATATGTGTTTTGGGATAAATATTGTCATGAAGGCATGTTATTTGGGTTTGGGAAATAAAACCTAAGTTGATGGGTGGTCATACATCATGACATGATTTATCTCCAGTTATATGCCTATTAAAGTACGATATCTGTGATTCCTATTATAAGTGGAAGAAACATGATGAGAACATGGTTCATTCCTCAATTATTCATGTTATCCTAGGATAACTAATACTCAACTCAAGGGATGATGGGAAGGGTTTTGTGTACTAGTCGTAATGGAGTTCTGAACTCCATGCCTTAGTGAGGTTGGATGGTGTATGGGTGAGAACCGTTGATCTAAATGGAGTCAAAGTTGTTCTTAGAGAGTTAATTTGTGTACATGAGGTAAGACTAGGTGTTTGGAATGGTCAAAATGATTACATGTATGTCTATTGATCTGGAAGCATGTGGGGTTTCATTGTTTCATATTATTGATTTTGTTGTAAGGCATAATTGATTGATTTAATATCCCAATTAACATTGGGTTATTTTTCCAAAATCATTATTGAATATGGGATAAATGAATTTAATTTTACAATGATGTTAACTATTAGGACGTTGTGTGGTGTAACTTGGAAAAAGTGATGTTCTATTCTATAGAGGAGTTCCGGGGAAACTCTGGGTGGAATATGAATTACTTTCCCATGTGTGTGGTCAGCGAATTTGATGTGAACGCCACAATTTGATTCAATGTGACTCATTGGGGAATGTGTTAAGAGACATGATAACATAATGAATGTATTTCTACAAATCCTGATTCATATTATTAATGATGGGTTCACTAGTATGAGTGCTTCCAATCATGTTTTGAGTTTGTGAGTGGCATATTCATTCCAAGGGCTGATGACCTTGAGGATACATTGTAGGTATAGGTGCATGGGGCTGGGATATAAAACATAAATTACTATTATTTGAAATGGGAAATGTTTTTTGGGTCATTGTGATATGATAGTTTCAATCCAAGATATCAATCCCGGATATGTTTTGAAAAGATAATGGAGTGCCTTAGGGAGAGTGACCCATTTGTATTAAACATGGTTCCTATTGATATTTGTTCTTATGGTGTATCATATTAAAATAATATAGTGAAGATCCCACCATGTGATATGGAGGGTGTGACCATCGAATTTAATGAAATTTGATGAATACCGAAGAATTGTGTTCCATAATAAGGAAGAGAAATGTTTATGATGGTTGGAGTAGTGCTCAGAAGTGAGAAAACATGGCCACATATGACTGGAGTGTTCAGTGATTGATGATATATAGGATATTTAGACCATGGTTTTTACCTAGATTAAGGATGAAATGGTAACTCCTTCAGTGGGGTGCATTGTGTTAGAAATAGGAATCTATCCCTCTAACTGGAAGGTTTTTTGAGTAGTGAGATTGGTATTTGGATGGTCTTTATTATACCAGATATTGGTGTATGCGTTTTTCCTAAATGATCATGATTCATTTTTTAATTCAATAGGTAAATTATTATGTGAACCATGGGGTGGTTTATTTTTGCACAAGATGTGTTAGTGTGGTTCAATCATGGTTCAACGATGTGGGAAATTGGTTTCTTTGTGAGATCATATCGACTATAATGGTTTCTTGAATCATTTCCCATGAATATACATCCACTATTGGAGTTATTCATCTATATGTTATTTTTATGACCATGTTATACCTATGGATATGAGGTTATGATGGTAAGGATATTTAATAATGCACCAGTGGTGGAAGATAAGAATATTTATGTTTGTTTAGAAGTTGATTCCAATCAGAAAATCTAATCAAGGTAAGAGTAAAAAATGATGACTTTCATGCTTTGGATATTTTATTATGCCTTCAGAGTTAGCAATTGTTATCATTATAGAGATAGTTGGAAACTATAGATAATTTTGAGGCAGTTATGATAGAGTAGGTCGACCTTTTGATGTAAAATGTAGTTGGATGTTGTTCATTGGGAACCACTTCAGGTTAGTCAAATCATATGGAATAGTTGATCTTCAATATTTGGAAGAGGAACTTCAGGGAATATATGGCATTTTCAGGTTTTTATTAGAATGTGGAGGAACATCAATTTTTGAAAAAAAAAACATTGAAATTATAGTTGGAACTTGAATTAGCTATCAATATCATGTTTTTTAACGTTCTATGTATTGTGAATCATGCCATGAAGATTTATACACTACTGGGAACATGTTTCGTTGTGGAAATTAATATGGTTATATGAACTGATTTATAGATATTTTCTCATGCAATGAGTGAAATGGTGAGGATAACCACATGCCATAAAACATAATTAAAAATTCACATAGAGTATTAAATGAATAGAAAAAAGTTTTGGATCATCATCTTGATGTACCATGGTCGTGATACTAATGTATCATGTTCACGATCCTTATTTCATGTGTTTGGAACAAAGTTTTAGAAGTGTTAATGCAATTTGGTATGAATACATGCATGTTTGGCATAGTGTTTATGTTTTAAGTTGGATGGGGAATATAGTGGGATAAAAACAAAGAATTATATGGGAGGAGACATTTTATTTCAGTCATTTTCTGATTCTGAAGTGTATGGATGGGTTCGTGTGTCTAAATAGATTGTTTTCTCTTCTGATTATTAGGGGGATCATATTATTTTTTTAGTTTTAGAACCTAATTTTAAAATCTAGGTCCCATAATGGTTATTTGAGATGATGAATGGAGTTTAATGTAGTCATGGTTTCATTCTATGATCTCGGTAGGAATAGGGATCTATAACAAGGCTTCTATAGTAACCCTGTTTATCATATAAATAGTCTCGTGATTTCTGTTGGAGTGTCTAATGACATTCTAATGGATACTAGACTCAAAAAATATCTTTTTGAGGGGAGGAAGTAGTTATCTTGTGGCCCCTCTGTGATTTTTAGTGTGGGGGAAACACCATAATTTTAACTTGGAAGGACCCTTCATTTCATTCTATGTGATTTGACCCAAAAATGATCAGTAGCCATTTGGAATGTACCTCTCTCCCTACTCATCTTTAGTTGGGTGAAACACATTGATTCCATGGAATATTTTTATTTTATTTGGTGAAATCAAAATATTCTTGTGAGTCTAAAAATCTTATTCATTATCTCTTAATTTTCATTCACTATAGAGTGGTTGTCACTTGGTTTAGCGATTATTCCCTTTTTATAGGAATTTCACAAGTTTTTTTATGATTTCTAGCCAAATAAATTGAATATATTCTACATATGGTATCTTCTTACACATGATTTATGTGGTCTCTTTTATTTTTCACAATGCCCTTCATTAATTTTGAGTCCATGTGTGGTATGATCAAGTCTTCCATGATGTGAATGATCATAGTTTAATATAATTATTTATAGATGAGTTTTGTAGTTTAAATTTCCTCTCATAATTCCTAGAATTTTTACAAGGCAACCACATTGGTCCCCTTGAAGATAAGTTTTAATTTTGTTATAATTTTAATTTATGGCTATAAATTATATTTATGGATGTAAAATGAAATTTCATAACCATTGACTTGTTGATTTGGAAATGTAATATGAAGAATCTCAATATATGTGAATTATAATGGACCCTCTATAATGAAATGAACTGTGCCTTTTAAAATAAATTAAACAATATAATTTGGAAAACTATATTTTAAAAATCATACAATAATTGATAATTGGAAGTGTTGTTTTATGAGATAGCCTATTTTGATGAAAATAGGAAATTATAATTTTTACTTTTCATTCTGAATAAAATGAGAAATGGAAACATTGGCATCTCATTTCCAGGGGTAAATTAAACTAATAAATGTGAACCCTGAGTCAGAGTGATTTCCTATGATGTGAGTTAAATATATAACTCATATAGTGATTTTTTCCATACTAGGATGGTAATTCATGATGATTGAGAATGTTGGGATTATATTTTTGGATTCCATATGATATATATATATATCACTTTTCAATAGTTGTATGATTGATTTGATCATGTATCACACTTAATGGTTTTGAATGATGTGATTATCTATTAGATTCCACATGATTGGTTATGAATATGAGGTCCATAAGAGTGCCTAAACCCATTTGACAAATCATGATTGGGATTATTAGGATGAGTGTATGAATTAAAATAGAATAAATTGATAAAAATCAATATTCCATGTGATGACTATTTATGAGGTAATAACAGGATGAGTGGTCATATTCCATTGCAATGACAGACTAAGTGCTCAAATTACAAATGATAAATTTGGATACTATGAATTAAAGGGTAATAAAAATATTCTCTATGGTTATTTATGGTTTGAATAGTCAACAAGACATGCTCAGAGTCACCCTTACACTAGAAAAAGTATATAGGATCAATCCTAGTCATGGTTCTAATGATTTTCAATGTACCACCTACCTCAAGCTTCAGTGAGAACTTGATGAATTTTTTTTCCATATTTATATATTTTTTATATAATTTTTATTAAGTTTGTTAAAAAAATTTCCTTCCAGATTTCTATATGGAAAATTATATAATGGCGGTTACTTTAGGGATGTCGTTAGTGGTGGCCAAATATTATTTACCCACTCCCTTTTCATAATTCCATGGCACTTGGGTACCTGAGTATACATCATTATTTATCATAAATTATAGTTTTAGAGAAAGTTACAATCATAATTTCGGGTTTCTTGACAAACTAGTGTGGGTATGGATGATGAGACCAAACATGCCATGAGATCAAGTTGGAAGAAGATACAGATTTATTTTTTGATTATGGGTAATTCATTTAATATATATAATCCTTCTATGGGGGATCCTTATCATGTAAATAATACCCATTATTATCTCTTTTGATAAGGTAGTTATTCTACAAGCATTAACTATTTTATCAATGATGTTCCTTGATTTATCTACATTTTTAATTAATTCCTATTGTATGGATACTCTGATGATGAGGTAATAATATCCCAAGGAAAACTTCAATGGTCCTTGTCACTAATAATTGCCTCTATAAATTTTGGAGGAATCTCTGAGGCATTGTTGAATTCATTCCCATGGTACTGATTCAGTCGTATCAAAGGAAAGTTTTCACAAATAATTCATCATGGTAATTATTTAAATGGATTTAATGGGGTTAAAACTATGGGATAAGGCCTCAATCCACTCAAAAATAGGAATTTATTTCATTGTATGAGATTCTTAGTCTGTAACTTCCATAAAATATAAATTATGGACATTTGGTTTCATTTTCCATTAATAATATCCTTTATATAGCTAAATAATATTTACAAAATATCACACTCTTTTAAAATATATATTGTTTTTATAAGGATAAAATGAATTTATTAACTGGGATAATTGGATATTTGGAAAATGAATTAATTATTTATAATTTAGTAATGAATTTTGAAATATTTTTGATTATATAATAACCTTGATACTTTTCCCAACAATGGAGCAATGCTTGTGCAGTAGTAAAAATATCATGTAAATTATTTTTAAAACATTAAAAGTAATATTTTGTGGACAAAATATGGTGTTACACCAATTTCAAGATGAAATAAAAAGTATTTTTTGTTAATTATTTAAAATTCGAATTCCGGTTTTATCATGATTAATTTATAGTCAATATATGTGAATATTCAGGAAGATATCTTTAAATACAATTTAATTTTTTCAAATAATTAATATCATCATTATAAAATCCGTAAAATATGATCTCTAAATAAATGTATGGGACATTGTAGAGTTTATATACATGGGTCATGTATGTGAAAAATAATAGTTATAAAATTATGATTTTCATCATCAAAACTAAATATTTACAAAATCAAAATTAATATTAACCTATAAAAGGACATTAATATAACCATTCCTAGTACAGTTATGATTTTTTTTGAAGAAAATCTTCTGAAATACCTCTTCACACATCAAATGTCACATCCATATGCCCCTGGAGTGATCAAATTTCTATACATTAATGGGCCTTACATTCGGTTTTGTGATAATATTAGAGAATAACATATATTCATATCAATCTTATGGTGCATTCATAAATTTTATCAATTTAACATTCATGATAATGTTTTAACTCTCAATCAATTCTACTATATAAGTCATTATTTTTTCAAATTGAGGGTTTTTCGAAGATAGTTTTTTATTTAAAAAATGTACTATTACATTTTTAATAATGAAATTATTAACTAAAAATTAAACAAAAAATATTTTTAATATAATATCTACTATATTTTATAAAACATTCATATTTAATATTCTTTCTCTATTTTAAAAACATCTTAAAAACACTATTCTCCATGGTGGCTTTAAGTTACCAACATGAACAATGATGTTTTAATGATGTCATGAATCTCACACATATTTATAAAAATTAATTTTATGGCTTAATATAATATAAATATTAAATTTATTTTATGATTATAACTCTGTAGTGGTAAATTTTCTCTAGTAACAAATAATGTTTATCTAAAAATACATGGGTATTATACCCATAAAAATAGTCTTATTACGGATGGTTTTCTTTATGAAAAAAATTCAATGAGATTTTGGAAATTGATAATCATAAAATGATATTGGACCTATATTCTAACTCTATGAGATTTTAAGAAACCATATAACAGTGATATTTTTATGCTATTAATACAATTAACCTATTTGAAGATTAGGAACTAAATGGCCCCATAATCGATAATTAGATGTATACCAGTTTAGTAAATGAACAAGGCATGATAATAATTTATAATATTAGGAAAAAAAATGAAATATATTCTTAATAAAAATATTTTTTAATATATTTTTACCATTTTAGAAGTTAGTAGATGTACTAGGTTAGTCAGGACTCAAAGTAAGGGGGTTTAAACTCAATTTCCATCTATTAGGTTATATCAATTTTACATTGACTGTGATATTCTGAAAATATGTGTGTAATCACCTTTGAATTTTTTATTTTTTATTTAAAACTCTTTTATATAGATTTAATTTTTTTACTAATAATCACATCCTGTATCAATTCTAACTATTAATTCACATTATTGTAAGGTATCTCTTCCCAAATATCGTTTTTTGAAACATGTTTCATTTTATTCACATATTTCAATTTATATGGTTTATATGATTCATATTGAAATATTATATCAGGAATAAATTTTTTTCATGAAATATGAAGATTATTTTTATATTTTGTCAACATTATTATATTTTTTTTGATTTTATAAATATTGTAAGGGTTATTTGAATTAATTTCAAGTTCATCAGTCATGTTTTATGTCAAGCATAATTATTTACATTAGATGTTGTAATTAATTACCCATGAAAGTATTTTTTTTGCATTCATTCATCTAATTAATGGGATTTTTAGATCCATTTTATATTTTATCTAATAATTTATTCTGATTTTGAGTGATACTACGATAGAATGCATTGTGTCAACTAAATTTCCCCCTCATTGAGAAATGTTTATTAATAACCAATTTCATACAATTGGGAGGTTTATGTAACTCAAATTAAATTAAATAATAAATATTTTCATGAAAATAAATTGGTTTGAAATTTTATCAATATGTTTTTAGGGATTTTTGAATTTCAAAGTCCAAATGGGGTTTTATTGAAACTTTTTTACTCAGAAGATTTTAAGGTATTTTACCGAAACTATTATCCTCCATATTATTTAAATTTTACCAATGTGGATTTTTTTAAACATAAATGATTCTATAATGTTATTTTACATGGTTTTAAAATGAAATCATGTACCTTTTTTGAATTTTTTAAAATAGTTACCAAAATAAAAGTGTTTTCCTTCTTAATTTGAGATGTATTATTATAGATTATTTGGAATCTTATATTTTCATAAAATTTTAAATAATCATAATGATTATAATGACTCATTAGTGATATTATCAAATTTTACCATCCACATATTTTCTCTAGATGTATTATGAAGAATATTTTTAACGTATTTTCAAAAAAAAATCATCTCCTTATGTTAATCATGTTACAAAGGGAATGATTATTGTTTCTTCAAATATTAAGTTGACATATGAGGCCTATATTATTTATTCATGTAACAATTATTATACATTGTTGATAATAATGGGTGAGCCCTATATCTCTCTCAATTATATGTGATCTCGATATATATCTATACTGTATTTGTTAATGTGATAGGTTTATATGAATATTAGTTACAACTAAGATATGTGTTGGAATTACCTATGATCATTATTCCATTATAAATTTGATTGAAATTGTGGGATAAATAAAATTTCATCAGATACTAATATGGTTTATCTATGATTTCTATGATTTATTCTGTTTCTATTGAATACTGAATGATTTCAATAGGATTATACTTATTGAGTCATATGAAACTTTTCATATGTTAAATATTTATTAAATGATTCCTGATTTATGAATCATGTTTTGAATTGTATGAATTATTTTTTTGTTACCTTCATGAACATTGATTTTGTAATAATACCATTATTCTCAAATTATGACCACTAAATGATGTTTTTCTATTAATTCATTTGTTTACCCTTATAGTGTTTTTGAACTCAACCTTCTGATGTTCTTATTTTCCCATGTTTTGAATAATGGTGTAGTGTAAGATATTTCATCCAAGGTTTCCTATGTTTAAATTTTGATGTACATATTAATGAATTATTTTATGAAAATCATGTTTTAGTAGAAAAATATTCACTTGATGACACAGTTCTTATAATTAAATTCATTTTCATATGTTTCTACAACATGAATCCTAATAGTTATTGGTTTGTATATGAATTTCTTTTTTATCAAATTTTAGAAGTTTGTGATTGGGTTTCTTCTGCTAGTATGGTATCAGATGTGTATGCGATTTTTTTAGCATAAGTTGTAGTCGTATAGTTTTGGGGAATAATAATGGTTGAGATAAACATTATATTAATGTCAATATAGGATAAAAATCCCCTCAAAAGAATAACAAGTCTTAATAGTTGATCGAGTAACAACAAGTTATTGTATAGTGAAAATATAACATTTTTATATACTTAATGAAGAAAAAAATAATATGATAAATCAAATTCAAGTAAAGGTGTATGGATAAGAAATATAATAATAACTAAGTAGAAGATATAGATTAAGTTGAGTGCATGAATTTACACTTGAAGTGACCCTTATAAATTATATTCATAGGACTTATTCAGGGGATACTAATATAAAAAACAAGATACATTGTTACTGGGAATAGAATTATGGTGGAGTAAATGGAAGGTTTAACAATTTTGGTTTCTCCATGATGTGGTGGATGACGGATATTTTTAAGAGTGAGAGGTGTGTCATTATTGTAAATTTATAACATAATGAAAAGATAGTAATGCTTTCAAAAGGAAGGAGTCTCCATATTTTTCAAAATTATAATACGATATTTTTATGGTTTAGAATAAAATTTTGTCTTCAATTATAGATAAAGATTTCTGATTTTTTTTACCATATAACATAGTTTAAAAGTTTAAAAACGTTTACCCATAGAGTGTTCACTATAGGTAACTTATTCATTATAAATAAAAAAGAAAGGAACATTATTGACTAATTCTAACATGATTATTGGAAACTGTAAAATTATTTAATAGGGATAATTTTTTAGTAGTGGAAATTTTTTATTTTAATTAATGAATTCCTAATTCAACAAAAACAAATTTTTGGAAAAAAAATTATTTTTTAAGATTAAAAATAAATTTAAATCCAAATATGTTATTTTATGTACTACCATGATATTTATTGGTATTTTGTTAATAATTTAGTGGTATTATTTTTTTATGGAAATCTAAAATAGAACGTATCATTGTGAGTACATAATTATAGGAAAATATCAAAAATAATATTTTATTACAAAAATATATCATAGGTTTGAAAAAGTCAAACATAAATTTCTATATTTTAAATATTAATTTTCAAAGAATTAATTTACTTATAAAATTAATTTTTGATCTGGGAAAATGTATTGTATATTTTAATTTCATGATTATGTTATAATTATTTCATAAAATTTATGATATTTTTTAAAAACTATAGATATATTCAGTATTCACTAAAATATCATAATTATCAAGAAAATCTAAAAAATTAACCCAATGCGAACATTAATGTAGTAAATCCATAAATTATTACAATTTTACTAAATATAAATAAAAAATTCATTATAATAAATCATCTAAAATATTGAATTTTAATAATTGTTTAAAAAAATAAGTCATGAATAATTAATTTAACATTACTTATAGTTTCATATTTATTTTAGAGATGTTACAATTTTCATTTTACAAATAATTACATAAATATATTTAATTAATTATATTGGTATCATTCTTAAAATGTAACAATTTCAATGAATTTTTTTAAAAAAAATATTTTTGAATAAAATGATGTTTCCCAAGTGAATTTCTATCATTTATCAATTATAAATTAATTTATTTAATAAAATACATAATAAAATGTTTGAGAGATACAAAACTAATAATATATATACTAAAACACATCACATTATTATCAGGTGAAAATAAAATGGGATATATAATAAAATATTCAAGGTATAAAAACATCAAATGAGATAAAGTGGGAAACAAAATTAATTTAAATTTATAGACTTTTTGTTTTCCTCATAAGAATTTGAAATATATTAAGAAATATTTTTAGAGACATTACATGAAGAATTATGTGGTTCCCAGGCTCTGGGAGCTTGGAATTAATTTTATAAAAATATTAAATATATTTTATATCACAGATGTACAATTTTTTTATGAAAATGGAATACTTCCTAAATGGAGTATTCGATCAAAAATATTCAACCGTAGTTGAATCTGCATCATGGGATCGATACTATGTGAAACATAATGTCGGTCGGTTCAAGATGATTATTTATTTAATTAATTAACAGTCTAATGACCTAATACCCTATATAAGAATCCTACTATGGAGAATCTCTATGGTTTTCTACATAACCATGGGATTGTTGAGAGGAGTTTCAAGTTTTCTTCATTGGTGGATCAAGATCATATGATGACCGGTCACTGTGTCAAGGTGTTTTGATAGATAGATAAAGTATAAATACATCTATATCATTGGTGAATGCATTCTTCACCGACGAACTATCGAATAATGAGGTATGACTCATCAATTGTGGTTTCTTCCAGGACTAAAATATTTATCATAATCATATATGTTATTCATTGATCTGTGTTTAAGTAAATACTTTTCATAAACCGATGTATCAAATTAAATTGTTTATTAGTTTTTTATTATGATATGAAATCGCCCCTAAAAATTGATGCTTCTATGATCATTTTCCATGAATGCATTTCCAAAGATGTTATAACATTTTTTTATGTGACTTTCTCAGACCGGTTATTTACATTCTTTATCATTGGTCCATGGGGTCACAATTTGACTATTTCAAGGCTGTCCTAAGTGAAATTGAACCACTGGTTTCATTGTGGATGTTCACATAATTACTAGACATGAGTTTTTTTATGAATCAGAGGTTATTACAGTTAACAGTTATGGATCCATGGATACCGGATCAGATTTGGTGACATTCATGGAATTAGTATCATTCGAGTCATGTGGTGGATTCCATTTGAGGATATTAAATCTAATTTCTAGCCACTAGAGGGTTGTAATCGATAGCCAGTGGATTTTTCTACTGATTTTGGCCAGTAAAACGGTGGGAATCAAGGAACCAACGTAAGATCTGGAAACCATATGAGGATTCCATTGATTCCGGGGAAAGCCCAACTACATGACTTTTTCATTAAATAAATCATAGAGTGTGTTCCCATGGATTTGAAAACTACAGTTTTTGGGAGAGATAAAAATCAAAACCATGTATGATGCCTACACACCTAGTCACCCAGTACTAGTCTATCTACATATACATTGAGATTACATGGGCACAGACATGAATAGTAACACACCATGTACAAGAACATGAACAATGTATAAGGGAATGGGTTCAGCTGACATGATTATCACCAAGATCACACGAGTAGGCCCCATTTGGTTGAGACACACCATTTAGTACAATTACATTTAATGTAGTACTACATATCCAAGGATCCATGTGATGGAGAGGACATGACTTGGAAGTGGTGTGGGGCCACACACCAGGATGATGCCTTAAACACCATGTAAATCATTATTATCATATAATTGTTTTATATACTTAATTTTGACTTTAATTTTAGTACATTAGTGGAATATCCTATGTATTTCTCCAAGTATAATATCATGGTGAGCTATGTAGTGGATTTTGAGATATGATGTGGGATATTCTGATGATGATTCTTAGTTGGGTGATCATCACTGATGGAAGTGATTGGGTAGGATTATTAAAGATATGTCGGGTAAATAAATACCTCTATTATACAATGGTGAAGGTGGCCCATACACCTGTAACTATTGAGTGGTACCCCCTAATGGGCAGGGTCATTGTTCCTTTAACTACTGAGTGGTTTACCACAGGCTGTTTAGTATAGGGATTCTATACCTATAGAGTGGTAAACTAAACGGACAAGGGAATTGTTCCTATATCTACATAGTTGTAACTGCTTGTCATACTATTTTGTGAGTCCTCTATCTAATGAGTGGTAACCTTAGATAGACTAGGTCACAAGTCCTCCATAATTTGAGTTGAATCCCCAATTTTATAAGATTGAAGATCCTCTAACCACCGAGTGTGACCCCAGAGACATAAGGTAATGGATACTCTAATAGAATATGGTACCCCATAGACTATGGGGAATAGTGATGAGGTGTAATTAATCCACACATTTACTTATTCAGAGATAAAATATAGATAGTAGAAATTGTTTATGTACTCTTTTTGGAACTGTTTTAATACGTATCTTCATGGTCTTGTATATGAGATGGAGAGCCCCTTTCTCTCCCTTATATGTTTCTTCAATGTGAATATATATATATATATATGTTGTTGTTTTTCATTCCCTATTGATATTGGTTGATTTTACTACTTCTATCATGTCTTCTATTTATCCCCCCTCTAATATTAATGTTTCCCGACTACGTATGTATATACTACCCATATATGGTATTTTCCATAACTTATTATTTCTTATACAAATTAAAAATAGCATAGTGATGATAAAAGAGGATAAAAGGTATTCCCAGGTGCATTTGACCACAAAAATTGGTTGGGTCTCAGAGCTCTAGAGTCATGCTCTCTTAGAGTTTTATTTTATGTTGATTTCATGCCAGGACATCTTTTCTATTAGGTAATGTGTTCTTCCCAGTAAATCTCAAATTACACCATCACACTCTATTTTATTCTATATATTTAATTACATGATTTAATTTAATAAAGATTTATATTATTTCAAAATTATTCCTAATAAATTCTACATGGATATGGTTCGGTTCACGCATGCATGTAATTTAGAAAAACTCCTTCCTTTTTAGTTTTTACATTTAGTTATTACCTCCACCCCTTAGACTATGGAGGAATTATTGTGGTAGTTGTTGATTATCCATCCACCTTCTAAGAGGGCCCCTACGGGCCAGGTCATGACTGATTTTGTAACAAACCTGATGGTCCTGAAGCCCAATAAACTCGGACACGCCCGAGCCCAGCCATCTGGCCGATAGCAGACCCCCACCCTCGGGCAGATAACAGGCCCCCACCTTAGACTATCCTAGATAACATGTGGTAGGTACTGTCCCCTACCATCCAGGAATTTAAATCGCATCCCCCGCAACTCGAACAGGGAAACACAGTCTTAACATCCGACCGAGAGCGTTACGAGTACCAACTGAGCTACGACCCAGTTGGTACTCATAATGCTCCTGTTGGGTTGTTAAGCCTCTGGTCTCCGGTTTGGGTTGCGAGAGAGGTGATTTAAATTCCCGCCAGGTATGGGAAATTACCTTCCAGGTGTTATCTAGTACAGTCTGAGGTGGGGGCGTGTTATTTTCCTGAGGGTGGGGGTCTTCTATCTTCCAGAGGGTTGGGCTCGGGCAAGGCCGAGTTCATTGGGCTTCAGGCCCACGGGGTTCGTTATATAAAAAGGAACCTTTTTATGTAATGAACTAGGTTGGACTGAAGCCGAACGAACTTGGCCACACCCGAGCCCAGCCCTCTGGCAGATATCAGACTGCCACCCTTAGGCAGATAATAGACCCCCAGCTCAAACTGTCCCAGATAACACGTGGTAGGTACTGTCCCTTACCTCCAAGGAATTTACATCGCCTCCCCCACAACTCGAACAAGAGACCATAGGCTTAATATCCAATCAGGAGCATTACAAGTACTAAAAAGTAGCCTTTTATGTAATTAATCAGGTGGGACTGAATCCCGATGAACTCGGCCACACCCGAGCCCAGCCCTCTGGCAGATATCAGACCCCCACCGTCAGGCAGATAACAGGCCACCACCTCAGACTGTCCCAGATAACATGTGGAAGGTATTTTCCCCTAGCTTCCGGGAATTTATATCGCCTCCCTCGCAACTCGAACTGTATACCATAGTCTTAACAGCCAACCAATAGCGTTACGAGTACCAATGTGTTGGACGTATCTATGATGGTTTTGGGCCGCAGGTGTCGAGGTATCCTATATGTACATGCATAGGGTAAGGCATATATATATACCCTCTTTGTACATATTCCTTCATTGCATGGGGAATATGTGCAATGTAGCTAGGGTTGTATATATATATGTGTATAAATTCATGTGAGTGTCGGCGCCAAGTGTCGGTTCGAGTGGTCGTCGACAAATAGTGACATGTCTGAGGTAGGTCCACTATGTCCTGATCTTTAATTAGAATTTCCATCATTTCTTAATGTTATATTAAAATTGCATCTTCTTCTTCTACATTAAATACATATGAAATATATATATATATATATATATGGTTTTTGTTCTTGAATAGTGATCTCTTTAATGTTTTAAACATAAATTGGGTATTTCTAAAGATGTGTGGTCTTTCAGTCGATTTTGTTTTCAAAGTGAAATGACACATTGTTTTCCAAAGAAGTTCAAAAATTCTCTCCAAAATGGGTTTTGGATGAACATTTTTTCTAAATCAAAACCATTCTATTGGAGTAATGAGGCCCATTTGGAACCTTAAAAAAGAATAGTGAAATAGAAAAACCCCTATTAAGGCATTCCCCATTATTTTAGAAAAATGATTTGTATGTTAAATGTGTGATTTTGAATATGTACCTAATTAAAAGGCTTATGCGATGTTATATGACATAAAAAGGGAAGTGCGCTTAAGGAGGAGAATGGTGGTGAGAGGATGAATGGATTTTGGATAAAGAAAATGCTATGTTAACTAATGTTTTGTGATAAAACCTCACCACCCATTGAAATAGAGTACAATGGGAAACCTGGGTATCTAGGTGGGTGACTAGGAATAGTACACTAGATGGCATGGCAGGGGTTCGTCCTGGTTTGTCTAGAAGGATTGACGCAACAACACTAACTAAACAAATGAATTACTGAGGGTCGTGGTCTTCAAAGCTACATTTTTTAGGGTCGTGGTCTTCTAAGCCACATTTTCTAAGGGTCGTGGTTTCTAAACCATGTTTTATCGAGGTACGAGGTCTCTAGCGTCCCACTTTTGATATATACCTATAAGGTTTACCCATGTTGATCTTTTGCAACATAATGCTTGTGATGTAATTTCTCATTGCAGTTGTTTCATACTCGATTTCCTATTTGTGAAAAAAATATTTTTATTTAATTGGTTTTCTTTCATTTTGAAACGTTAATGCATTCCTGAAACAAATTTTGAAAATGTAGTGGGAGAGAAATTATTTAATTTTAAATTCAAACTCTTTACTTGAATTTGAAAATAATGAAAAACATTATTTTATTTTGTCATATTTTCAAACAAGCGTGTTTTGGAATTCATATAAAAGGAAATGGCATAGGGAATGGTTTTAGCTGGGCTTTCCTACTAAGCATCTCAGTGCTCACACCTACTTTAATTTCTAGTTTTAGGTTCTTCTAGTTTTGGATCACTTTCAAAGAGAGTGTAGTTTATGTTCCATGGTGACCCACAAGGTCACTTGAGGTATGTCACATCACTTCATTTATTCACTTTTATGCTGCCATTTTGTTTAGTTTATTTTCTGTTGTTTATCTATTTTTTAGATTATGATTATATATCTATATTTGTTATGGACCAAGTCATTCTCAACTGGTTATCTCGATGCATGGCACTAGTTTCCAGCCCATGGGGATTGGCAATTCCCTTCGGGCCATGCCGCGAACCGGGTCGGATGGAGACCCAGCCTGGTTCATGACAAAATGGTATCATATGGTAGGTTCACGCCATGTCCTTTAGGGATGTCTGGTAGGTTGGAGTTAAGATGGTTAGAATCCAAGTGGTTAATTGTGGGTAGGTCCTTGATCACCACCTATTCGGAATGACACTTGAATTTCCATGGTGGGTCGTGATGGTCTTGCCTGAGAGTTCGTGCTTGAACCTCGATTGTTTTCAAGGTCCTTAGTCTTGTTTGGGTGTTTCGGGTTATTTTTGAGATTCAGTGGTCATTTCAGAGGGTTCATGGTTTCTGTGCATGGCCTGGAAAGCCATGTGTAGACTACACAATTACCTCTGATGAATTCTTTATATGCTCACTCAGTTGGTGCACGGTCTGCCAAACCGTGTGACCAAGCCATGTGTAGCAGTTGTTTATTTGAGAATTTTGAATATCAATTAGTTGAGTGAGTTGGTTGTTCTGGGATGTTCTTGGTGTTATTTTTAGTTGGTTTTGGGGTGTTTTTTTCTCGGGTTTCAAAATTGATTATTGGTTTTTTGAAATTGGATTTCCAAAATGAACATCTTAGTTGGTTTAAAAATGTAATGAGTTGTTTTAGGTAAGGAAAGTGTTTTAGAAAATGAGTTGGGATCTTGAAATGTTTTGTGGAAATTTAAATTGAAAATGTTTTGGAATGTGTTTGGGGGGGGGAGGAAGTTATTGTGGAATGTAAAATGGATGTTTCTTGGAAAAGGAAATTTGAAGATGATTCATTTTAGAATTGAAAAGTGTGTCTTCAAAATTGGTTTGGATTTTCAAATCTAGGATAGATGTTTTGTTTTAGAACTGAGAAGTTTTTGTTTTGATTTGTTATTCCTATAGAAGACCACATGTATGGATGAATGTGGTTGGATGTTGATGGTTGTTTGTATGCATGGATTGGTGCACGAGTTGGCACAAGAATGTACACATGTGAGGTTTCATGGAATACTAATGCTGGGTGCTCAGTTATCAAGGCTTGTTTTGTTTTCCAGAGGCATGTTTTGATTAGTTATATAATGGGAAAAAAATTTAAGATATTTTAAAAATGAAAGTGGGTTTCAAAAAGTGGGTTTTAGCATTCGAATGGTTTGAAATGGGATTGTTTTGAAAATGGCCATTACTGTTAAGGGTGTTTAGGCTTGGTTAGTGAATTTTCTTTGGTATTATTTTGGTCGCTATTTGATTTGGTTAGGGTGTGGTTTTGTGATGTATTAGCTTATGGGTTTAGGATTGTTTTTGAGATGGCGTTTCATGGTTGAAATGATGTTTTGAGTTTGTGTTCATGATTTATTCTTAAATTTGGAGTCTTGTTTTGTGATGTGATTCAAGTTGGTTTTGTGCTTCTTGTTTAAATTATGGTAACTAGAAATTTCTAGAGGTCCCCGAGGGGTCATTTTCAGTTGTTAGTTTTACCCAGACTCCCAATGGAGTGGTGGGGTTATTTTTTTTCCTTGTTTCGTGTTTTCTCTATAGTGGTCGAGGTTTGGTGGAGGTTGCGGTGTAACTTGAGGAAGTCAAGTGTTTCTTCCGGTCTTTAGGATCTCTAGATGTTGGGAAGGGAAATTTGTCTTGGTTTTGGTTGAAGGGTCATGTTTGAGCAAGAGAAGGGTGATTTCTACCTTCTCCTTGCAAGTTGGGGTTGTAGACTGGGACAAATGACAATCTTGGTTTTCAAGGTGCTTGTGAAAGGTTTCCCATCAGGAGTTGAGACTGAACTAGAGGAACATGTTAATTGTATGGGTCATTCATCAGTTCTATTCTCTCATTCCTAAGACCACACAATATTTTGATTCCAATGTGGTTGATTTGGGCACTCAAAGCTGGTCGTCACAATCTTCTGAAAGATTGTCAACAGCATGGCTGTTGGGTAACCTAGGGAAGTCTGTAAGTGGCCTTTTCAGAAGATGAAGCCTTAATTGGAAATTTTCAGTTCCTAACTACATTTAGAAAGATTCTTCAATACATCAAACCTCCAACAATATGTCTCGGATCGATGCTTTTCACGCATTCAGGCAGTTTCTAGGTTAAAGGGATGTGCGTCCAACCAATCGTCTATTGTCTGGGAAAAGACCGGTTATGTTTCTGCTTCATGTGGCTGTCTGTTTGGGATGGGGATCTTGTTTTGGAGGTTCTGGTGGCCTCTTCATGAATTTTTCATGGTTGTGTCTCATGTTTTATAAACTCTCAAATGGCTAGTATTCCCCTTAAGCGGTTTTGGGTTTGGGAATTTCCTGTCGGGGATTCTTGTGTCCTGGGGAAGTGGTGAGTTTGAAGTCGGTGTTTGTTTCGGGTTCCTCCTGTTTGTACCCCCCTCTACTATCTAGGAAGCCTCCATGTGTTGGTGGGTTCATAATGATGAATCAAATATGCATTTTTGAAACTAAATTGAGAGCTCCCATGTGGGTGCTGTGGTACTAATTAGTTTCTAAAATGGTGTGGATAACCACTATGGGTCTCATGAATGTCTTCCATCAAGCTGGTCGAGTACGAATCAGAATGTTGAGGGGTCACACTAGAATCAGTGGTCTTGATTAGTTTTTTTCTTTGTTTTGATTTGGGAAAGTCATTTTTCGGCTAGAGTCCTAATATTGTAGGGAGACCAACATGGTAAAAATTCTCCAAGAACATAGTCTTTAAGGTGTTCTTATTGGGGAAACTTCTTTACTCTGATCTGCCTTACCGCGATCAATGTAGATGGTTAGCCTAGACGATGGGTCATATGGAGAATTTTCATTAGAGATCTTGAGATGACTCTAGTGGTTTCTAAATTAGGGGTCATGGTGTTACAATTTGTGGTTGTGTTTGGAAATGTAAGTCTCGTGTTGTTGGTTCCTTCGCTTGGTAGTCTAGGTCTCGAGGTTTTGAGGTATCAGGTCTTGGGTGGAAATTGAGTGTTTGATCCTCTAGTGGTAGGGGTTTCATTTTTAGAGTCATTGTGTCTAGTTTCCATCTTTGAATAATCGAGTCTTTTGGGACTTTATGGGGGTAGAAAGTTTCATGGTGGGGAGAATTGTCACACCCCGACCTGGCACGTTGTGTTTTATTTTTCTTTGACCTTTTATTTTTTTTAATATTATTATTAACATAATAATAATAATTATTGTTATTAATTATTATCTTTATTATTATTATTAACTAGTTTTTTTTCTTTTATGTCTTCTCTTCTCGCTCCCCCTTTCCATGAACTCATCCCTCCCCCCTTAGGTCGCGATGACGAACCCCCCCCCCCCCCCCTTCTCAGACCTGCAGTGCGCCGACCCCCGCCCCCACTCCTGTTCTCCTTTCGGCCAAGCTCCCTTATCCACGGTACCACCCTCTCTGATCTCCCTTATCCTCGGCCTCCCCTCACGGCTCCCCCTCAAACCCGCACGGCACAACCCCCCCCCCCCCCCCCCCCCGCGGGATGAGACCCTGCATCAACATGACCTTCCCCCTTTCCCCTTGTTTTCTCTAGCGAAACAATCAAATCTCATATGGTTTCGTGGTCGGCCCATCAAGGTGAGCTTACTCTTCTCTTCTCCATCCTATTTAGTTTGATTTTTTTCTCCCTATCACCCCTGCTTGGTTTGGCCAAAACCTAGGGTTCTGTAGTGACCAATTTTTGAAGTGTTTTTTTTTTCTTCCTTCGATAGTGGGTGAGATTGATCTCTCAGGACCCATTGGTCCATGTTTTGGAAACAACCACTGAAATAAAAGTGGTACAAGTGGTTTCGATCCATTAGTTTCATCTCAGGGTAAGGTTTATGTATGTTTCTTGGTTTCGCACCTGAACAATTAGGGTCCTTATGTTTTTTAGGTTTCGTAGTCATTATATTTTAGTGTGTTGGTCGTTGCTTTGTGATTTTGGTCCATCTCGGTTCTTCAGTCACTAATTGAGGTGAATTTGATTTTAAAGTGGCAATTTTATGTGAAACGATGTTTTTTTATGTGGAAAACCTAGTCGCGTCACTGCTTATTATATTATAATCAATGTATGTAGTTTATGAAATTATGTGTAGGATTGAAGTTTTATTTGATAAGGATTTGATATGCAGTAAATTTATTTTAAGAGTTTTTGGGTTCTCTTTGGGTTTATAATCATTTGGGGGTGTTATTGAAGTTGTTTTATAAGTTGTTTTAATGGTGTTTTTATTTTTGTAAAAGGTGATAACCATATTTGGAATAAAATTTGAGGTGCGTTTGGTTTTAAAGAAAGGAGATGGAGTACGTTTTTATGGTAAATCCTTGTTGTTCATTTTAGAAATGTTTTATTAATTATTTAAATGATTTATTTATTTGTGAGTGTGATTCAAATGATACTTTGGGAATGTTTCGGTGTGCGCTTGGTTTAGAAAGTGTGGATTTTTAGTGTGTTTTAGTGTATAGCCTTGTGGAGTTTCATGGAATTGTTTTATTAAGTGTCTGAATGATATATTAAATTAAGAAAGTGATGAAAATTATGATTTGAAATGGTCCTAGTGTTTTTTCCCACAAAATTGGAATGTGAGTGGGTTTTTGTGTACAAATCCTTATGATGCCTCTTGAAATTACTTTATAAAATTTTTAAATGGTTTATTTAAATTTATTAAATTGTGAAAGTCATGATTTGGAATGGTTTTGATGTATAGTTGGTTTTAATGTTATTTTTTGATATAAATTTGGTGCGTTTTTTGTGTAAATTTTCTGGTGCTAATTTTGAAGGGTTTCATAATTTTTTTTATTAATTTATTAAATGATATGAATAGTACCTTGGACCTCGCTACGATGGTTTTGGGCAGCGAGTGTCGAGGTATCCTACATATACATGAAGAGGGTAAGGAATATATTTATATATATGCCCTCTTTTTACATATTCCCTCATGGCATGAGGAATATGTTCAATATAGATAGGGTTATATATATATATGTGTATAAATTCATGTGCGTGTATGCTCCGACTGTTCGTTCAGCACGTGGTCTTTCGGCTAATTTTGTTGTAAAAGTGAAATGACACGTAGTTTTCCAAAGAAGTTCCAAAATGATCTCCAAAATGGGTTTTGAGTGAACATGCTTTCTAAAGAAAAATAATTCTTGTGGAGTAATGATGCTCGTTTGGCACCCTGAAAATGAATAGTGAAAGTGAAAACCCGCTCTTAAGGCATGCCCCATTATTTTAGGAAACATGATGTGTATGTTAAATGTGCGATTTATGATATGTACCTAATAATAAGGCTTGTGAGATGTTATATGACATAAAAAGGGAAATAGAAATAAGGGGGGAAATGGTGGTGAGAGGTTGAATAGATTTTGGACAAAGAAAGTGTTATGTTCACTAATGTGATTTGATAAAACCCCACCACCCTTTGAAATAAAGAAAAATGGGAAACCTGGGTATCTAGGTGGGTGACCAGGACTAGTACGCTAGATGACATGGTCGGGGTTCATCCTGGTTCCTATGGCAGGATTGACACAACAACACTAACTAAACATATGAATTACTGAGGTCCATAGTCTTCTAAGCCACATTTTTCAGGGTTGTGGTCTTTTAAGACATGTTTTCTAAGGTTCGTGGTTTCAAAGCCACGTTTCACTGAGGTAAGAGGTCTCTAGGGTCCCACTTGTGCTAGTTACCTGTAGGGATTACCCATGGTTCTCTTTTGTGACATAATGCTTGTGATGTAAATTTTCATTGCAGTTGTTTCATACTTGATGTCCTATTTGCGAAAACCATATTTTAATCTCAATCGATTTCCTTTAATTTTGAAACGTTAATTCATGCCTAGAATCTATTTTGAAAATGTAGAGGGAGAGAAATTATTTACTTGAAAATGAAAACTCTTTACTTTAATTTTAAAATAATTAAAAAATTTATTTTATTACGTCCTATTTTCTGACTAGCATATTTTGGATTTCATATAAAAGGAAAGGGCATAAGAAGTGGTTGTATCTGGGATTTCCTACTGAGCATCTCGGTGTTCATTCCGAATTCACTTTTCATTTTCAGGTTTTTCTTGTTTTGGATCACTCTCGAAGCGAGTGCAGTTTATGTTCCATGGTGACCCACAAGGTCACTTGAGGTATGTCGCATCGCTTCGTTTATTCCCTTTTCTGCTGCCGGTTTGTTTAGTTTATTTTCTTTTGTTTATCTTTTTGTTAAGTTTATGATTATTTATCTATATTTTTATGGGCCAAATAATTCTCAACTGGTTATCTAAATACCCAACACTAGTTTCCATCCCATGGGGATCGGGAACGCTATTCGGGACATGCTGCGGACCGGGTCGAGCGCCGGGTCGGATGGAGACCCCGCCTGGTTCGTGACAGATTTGTACCATAGATGCTTCCACCTTAAGAATGTTTTTGGTGTTTTTTACCCTTGTGAGGTGTTCTTGGGGATTTAATGAAATAGTGGCAATGTGTCGACGATTTCACTCATAACAAAAAATCTTATGTTTGTGTAGTAGCCAACATATTCAATCACGAGGACACTAACTACATACTCTAAGACCATTAATAATGATACATTAGTTGCGGGAAACATTGGTACACACATCTTATACTACTGATACCTTTGACTTCCCATATTGAGTATGAACCCCATATATATATATATATTATAATATTACCCTGGTCCATCTTGATTATGTTTTATAGATTTCTACGTAAGGACATAAATCTAGGTTACTCATTTAGGATCACGAAGAAAATCCATTGAGGGGTGATGTCTCATTCTACTATACATCATGCACAATTGTTCCTTCATGAGAGAAGATAGAATAACCTCTATCTGTCTAGCAGTATATTACACTAGCAGAGCCAAATGAGGATGCACGTAGGCCTAGAATACAACATATGTTATAGAACCTTGGGCCCCTATAGTTACATTATGATCTATATCCCTAGGTAGAGAAGGATTGTATTGATTTGATGATATTATTTTTAAATCATGTCCATAACCTGACAGATCATATGGTTGTTCTTGAAGAGAACTATTTCTAGGGAGCATCTGCGAACTAGTTGATCAAAGTCGTGTAGACACATGATTAGTCCTTACTTTCATGGTTTGAATTTCAGCTACTGTTTCTTGTAGATTATTACCCATATTTCTTATTATCAATATAGATTCAGAAATTTCTAAATCTCTGGGGGGAGGGATGATAGTTGTTCAGTATGTCGTGAGGTTAAGTGACCTTACATGGTAATACCTCGACATTATTTAGGGTGGTTACTTCTGGGTGAGTATGTTCATACAGGGTCTCTACTAAGATATATGTGTCATTTTGTCACCTCTATGGGTTTTCACATATACTAGAGTGTTTGAGAGGGTAGTCTGGATAGATATTTTAATATCTTTGGGATTCCATGATGCTAGAGATATCAATGGGAACCATAAGATGATTTGTTTACATTAGCTAGAAGGTTCTAGTTATATGGTTTTAGACATATGATACCTTCTCATGACTGGACTTAGGAACATGGTTATGTAGTGTAGGGATCCCAAAGACGACTTGGGTAACCTAGAGGGGGTGATTGTAATAAACCAAATTTTTTTCAATTGATTTATTCCCTTATTATAATTACATTATTAATAACATAAAATTTCATAGATAACACATTAAAAATATTATAAATAAAAAATTAATGAAATAATATGTGTTTATAGAAGGAACCTTTACCAATGTAATAGTAGCTTGAACATTAGAATAGTAATGTGAACATTAGGAATAAGAATTCCTCTAATAGAATAGTAACCTAATGTATGAGAGTATAAATATTATTTATAGACAATATAAATAATAATATGATATAATTATATCATAGTATAAGTAAATAAATGTTTTAAAAATGATAAATTATGCATCGGTATTTTTTGTAAAAATTAAATGTTTATCTACAATTTTAAAATTGTTATAATGATTTAAAATAAAAAATATTTCCATAAAACAGATTAATAATCTAATATTTTTTTCTTATTTTTATAATATAATTTTATTATACCGTAATTAATTTTTCAAAGTGTCAGAAAGTAAGTTATAATTTAAATATATGTATTTTTTTGATTAGATGATGATTTTATTTAAAAATTAATTTTTTAAAATTTAGAATATTACTTTCATAAAATGGAGTTAATATTTTAATTATACACATCTAAAAATTGTTAAAGATAATTTTTTTGTATTTTTCTAAAATAGATGATTTTTTTTTGAATTCTAAAATTAAATAATTTACATTATTTAACAAATAAATGAATTTTTGGGTCATGTTTGATGTATGGATGATGTAATAACTGCAATAAAAAAAATTAATTCTACTTTTACTTTATTTAGTAATGGTAATAAAAACCATTCATATTCATGATCCAGAATAAAAGACTAATGAACAAAATATTCAAAAAACACCCCTCTCTTCCACTATGAGTACCATGTCTCACCACCTCCTCTCCCCACACATTCAAATCCTTGAATATTGTCCAATATATTCCCAAACCTATTCTGAAGATCCTCACCCATGTTCATGAGCCATTGGTCTCAAAAAAAGTCCTAATCCAATTTCACTAAGGAGGTTCTCAAGGGAAATAAGTTCAAGAAGAAAATTTCTCTTCCATTTTCTTTTAATTTATTTTCAAGTTATTTTCATTTCTTACTCTATACTCACCACCCCTCATAAAGGTTTTTTGATCACTCCATTATATTATATATACATAAATTTTATTTTATTAATGGAATAAACCATCATCAAATCTATTCAACTCTAACTTTTATTTAAAATTGATAATGCCATCTATGAGGTGTTGATTTATCCCCTTTGAGGATGACACATTTTCATTTTACCTTACCTCCCTCAAGGATAGTCAAAAAACCATTATAATGGTTTAAAAATATTGTAAAATTTATTGTATAACCTTTTTATCTTCTATAACGATCATATATATAAAATATTATATAAGAAAAGAAAACGATTTCATTGTGATTGAAAACCGCAAAAATAAATCTAAACAACAATAACTAAAACTTTATCTAATGAATCATAAAAATTTATGAAAAAGATAATATATAATCATAATTAAACTTTTTTAATTTCTATAATAATATATAATTTTAGGTTTTTTTAATTATCCCAATTTTACAAGATCTTACATACATGTGTACAAGTGAACTGATCATGAAAATCAAAAAAACGAACAATCAGGAATGATGAAATTAAACACTATTACTCATCAAAATGGCCATAAAAGAAATTAATAATATTATAATGAATAAAATACATATACAGAAGGTTATGTATTTATTATTTAATTAATCAAATAATATTATCTTGGATATTGATGTGAATAATGAATTTGGATATAAGGTATGTGGATTCTCAAACCCAACTTATTTTATTTGTGGTATTATTCTTTCATGCCAAAATTTAGCATGGATGTTATTTTAATATTCATAAAGTAAAATTTATTTTTACATAAATTATTTTATGGGATATAAATGTTTCTAAAACTAGTTTTTAAAATATGTAAAGAAATCATAAAAACTCTTCATTTTAAAAACATATCTTTTACATCTCTTGAGATTGTTTCTTCTTCAATAAAGATTTTTGATTATAATAACAAGTATGTTATTACATTTTAATTTTAGTGACACCCTATTTTTATTCATAAAAGTATGATTTATGGAATTTTCATAAAACTAATTTACTTTCCTGGGGTAATTTTATGACAACGATTGATACATGTTCTTTGTGGGATTTATGATTATTTAAATGTTACATGTGACAGGTGCACCCGAAATTATATAGTGCTCTAATGCATTGGGTAATATGATATATCTCATTAGATAATTTGAAATATATATGAACATGGTGATATATTGTTTCAAAATGAACATGGTGATATATTGTTTCAAAATCAAAATGTTATGATAATGAACATATATAATTAATGGGCATGATACTAGCTTTGTTCATAACTATGTGTGGTATTTTACCACTATGATATGATGTTTCATTTTTATGAATTTCCACATTCCATGGCATTTTTTAATTATTCCTATTATGATTATGATGATGATCATATGATTATTTTATGATGATAATTATTCTCTCCTTATTTTATATTGACTTATATCCTTATTTATCTTCTTATTGTGATTTTAGAACATACCATTCATTGATGCATGTCCTCAGGTGACTAATTATACTATGGAGTACTTTAGGACCACTATGAAGTTACATAAGAAGTAATTGAATAGTTTTTAGGTTGTTTAAATTATTTGTTTTGTCTTAATTTTCCCAAAACACTAAAAATTTGGGTCCTGGTTTTGTAACCCTATTTTGTGGTTCATGTTTAAAATTATATAATAGTAATAAAATAAAAAATAGATCCCTATATTTGGTTTCACATTACGGCTTAGTTAATTTTAAAATTAGTATTAGTGAAAATTCGTGAAAACCCTTAAGTATGAGGCTAAATATATATAAATTCCCAAGAATCATTTTTTAAAAAAAATCTAATCATAATTATCCCATAATATATGCCATTAGAGTTAATTTAGAAATGGGATAAATTATTTATTTATTAATTGTTGACATATTTTTTTCAACCCATTTCTATATTAGAAAATCATTAGATCTCGGTGAAACAAGTCCAAGAAACAATATGAAGGAAAATTCAAATATTTTATAAATTACATCCCCAATACCTTAGGATGTGGGGTTTAAAATTTCTTGGTGATTCTTACCAAGATGTATCATGCTATAAATAATAATCAAATATCTTGAAGAGTAATACTTCACCTAAGATTGATAAACTAGATATTAAACCTTTAATACAGTAATGACCATCGATGTTTAATCGGTCTTCTGATCCACAAGTGATGGAATAATTGTTCACATCAAAGGATAAAATCTTTTATATGATTCTCTATTATTAGATAGATATGGTGACTCTGTACATTTATCATTTATATGGATAATCCGACCAATTGTGGGTAATGATTAAAAACACCAAACGAGACGATGAAATTTAATATATAGAGTGGGATGAATTTAAGAAAATATTTCAAAATAAGTATTTCCCTTGAATAATTAAGAAAAATATGTATTAAAAATTCATATAGATAAAGAAATAAGAAGGTGAATCTATCATGGATTGCAAAAAAAAATTCAAAATTCCTTCATCCTCGAGTATTTTTATAAAAAAAATATAGAAAAATATCTAGATTCCTTAGTGGTTTAAAAAATCACCATTGAATGAATCAATAAATTATAGAAATTTGGAGTTATTAAGAAGTTATTTGATGTGCTCTGAAAGTGGAGATGGTGTTTCAAGAATAGTCACATTGCTATAGTGATAATGAATGAAATATGGAGATTCAAGATATATGATCTAATGAAAATGGTGGAAGGAAAACTCAACCCCTCACTTGTTAAAAATGTGGGAAGAAGAATCATGGTAATTTCATCAAAGGAATTGTTAAATTCTTAATGTGTCTTAGATAATGACACCATGAACATGAATGTGGAAGATACCAGAGAATTCATAACAATGAGTTGGAGGAAATGAGATCACCACCCGTGGTTCATTGTTTTAACTATAGGGTGTAAGGGAAATATGGAATCCATTTCAATAAACCTAGATCCTTGAGGGTAAATAGCATCAGTAGCCACCAAATCCAAAAGTGAAAGAGAATTATTATTCCATCACTACTGCTAAGGTGGTTCCTTATAATTATGTGGTGATAGGTACATTTGTTATTCATTCAAGAATATAAAAGTACTAGTCCATTCTTTTCCTTTAAATTCTTTAATATCTTGCATGATTTTGTAGAACTCATCAAACACCAAATTAAAATATGGAGGTTGAAATATCTGTTGTAGGATATAATGGGGTAATTATTTCATCTAAATTATATAACTCCTCACTAGTTAATGTATGTGGACTAGACCTACTAGAAAATCTTGTATTACTTCTTTTGGTGGAGTTTTATTTTATATTAGGAATGGATTTTCTATCTTTATACAAAGCCAACATCATGTTGGGACCACATTAGTGTATTGAGTTGTATTTTATGTCAATGATATCAATGAGTTTGTCAATGATGATCAATATGAATAAGGATATCTAGTAAGTAAAAGTTGATGGAGAATGAAAAATCAGACAGGTTTTTCACTGGTCCTAAGTTATAAATACATGTATCAAAGGTGTTACATTGTCTACAACATTGAAGTATCATCTATTTGAGGATGATTGAAGTGTTATTTTCAATTATTCTTTTACAAAGAATTTGAGGATGAATATTTGTGAGGATGAAAAGAAGAATTGTGGAAGCGGATTAGAGTTATACATTTTAAGGTGGCCATGTATATTTGATGAACCAAGTGTCCATGTATTGTGTACTAAGTTTTTTTTTGGGATTAAATAAACCAAATTGGCTAACCCTCTAGAAAGAATAGACTAGCTCAACCTCAGAACATGTGGGACTCAAGGTCAACCACACTGAGGAAACCAACACTGGCCAGCCCAAAGGTGGCATGGGTTAGGCATAGGTGGACCTACATGTAGGGCCGTTTATTGGCCCGTAGGAGTGCATAGTGGGATATCCTGTGTATAGGGTGGTCTCAAAGAAAGCTTGTAGAGAACATGGTACAAGGTTGTATTTTGTAGGGGGAGAGGAGAATTTTGAGCCGCTGTTAGAGCCCCTTGATTGATATACTACACTCTACTTATGTATTCAACTCGATGTGGGACAAGGAAATGCAGGTAACTATTCATCATTTAAACACACACGTGTAATCATGGCCACACATCTCATCTTCAGTCGTGATCTAATAATTGTCCTTCTTCTCACACGATACGTCCATGGTTGAACTAGGACCTTCAATCTCCATCAGCATATAAATAATCCAACACCTTTGTTGTCTTCCTCCCACTGCTGCACAATGTCGCTGCTCTCTCTCACCGGAGAAGAAGACAATACTCCATGGATGATTTGTAGCCATCGGGGTAGTGTCTCGTGATTGAAATCATATCATTCATGCAATATAATTCTTTCATGAATATAGATATCTCGAAGATTGCCGATGAAAATAGAGTTGTGAGGCCTCATCTTTCGGATGAGATTCATGGATGATCTGTGCCAATTTTTTATCATGATACATGCTATCTTTATCACATAAATGATATTTTCTCAAGATAAATGAGGAGCCCACATATTTAAAAAGTAAAAAAACACAATTATTGGCATATCTCATACGTGGGTTTTGAAGATTTTAAAGTGGAGAAGATCTTTCCAAGATCGAAGGCCAGATTTGTGGAGCTTACCACACAAGTTTGAACATGAAAAAAGAAGCGGCCCTCATTTAGAATAGGAGTTTCACCTAGGTAAGAAGAGAGTGATGCCATTCATTATCTGAGAACATTTTTCTCAAAACAAATCCTCTCTCTATTTCCATTTCACAATGGGAATGTAAGGAGAACCACAAGCCTTCAGGGATTCAAGAAGAAAGGATTCCACATGCCTTCGATAAGTGCATTACACTCTAGACTGTGCTTCATGAAGAACCATGATCCGCAATGAAAAGGGAAAATACATCATGTCTCCCTTTCCATTGTGATGGACTGAGATCCAGAAAACCAATCTGGTTCATGAATCTCTTCATAGATCTTTAGGGTATTTCTTGACTCTCACAGTGCCACTACACTTCGAAAAGCACCACATATCCTATGTGTGGAATACCCTAGATTTTTAAAGGGTGGAACATACTGTGCGTAGAATACCCATCCACATATTTCACGAAGAAAAACAGTGACACCCACAGTTTTAATGTTTAAATCGTATTGTCTGAAGGGATTTATTTTTGGGTGAATAAGGGGATTGCATGAAGAAGGGTCATACGTGTATGAATGAACTCATGCACCTTGTTTAAATAAACCTGATGTAGTGTTTGTGTGCCAAGGGATTTCACCCATTCAGTTTTGGTTTCATGCAAAGAATAGAAGGAGGAGGAAAGAGGTAGTGTGTGTATGAAAAGGTTTTTAGCCATTAGGGTTTACACATAAGAAGAAGAAGAAGTTGACAGTGTATGCACATGCATACCTAAAGTAATTTAAAGAAGAAAACGTAAATAGTTGGTATCCATGTGTAAAGAAGAAGATGAAAAGGAGTTCACATGAGTTTCACAAGCACGATCACATGCATACATGAAACAAATAAAGGAGAAGAATATGATTTTGATGATGCCAAGTAAGATGATCTAAAGTGATTGAATAATCACATAGGTATATGTGATCCTTGATAAGAAAGAAGGAGTTTTAGTGCATTTTGTTATTGCACTAAAGAATAAGAAATAATAAGATATTTTTAGTGTATTTGGTTATTAAAACAAATAATAATAAATAAGAATAAGTTTTTAGGGTAGTTGGTTGTTGAACTAAAGAAGACAAGAGAAGAATATGTTTTTAGTATAGTTGGTTTTTCTCTAAATAAGAACAGAGAAGAAGAATAGAGTTACATGCCGACTTCATTGCAAGTAACCAAGTGAAGAGAGCTAAATAAGATCAGGAGAATAATATTCCTTTTGAAAAAGCAAGAATACTGTATGAACAATAAGTGTAAAGAACCATCATGAAGCTATAAGTTGAACATGGTAATAACCAGTTCAAGTAGATGATTGTTTCCCTTTCCCCTCCAAAGTGTGGGGACTCACACTGAGAAGGATTGTTTCGTTCTCCGCTCTATATTGTAGGGACCGACCCTAGATAGAGGATTATTTTCCTAACCAATCCACTATATCAGTTTTCACATTATAGTGGAGAATCCATCCAAAGATCATTCCCATGCATGGAAAAGATATAGCTGCTCTTATTGAGTAGTGATCCTTGTAAAAATATTGTGTTCATATTTTTACTAATTTTTATTATAAAAACTGATAGGTAGAATAGAATAAGATAATAAAGATCCTAAAATGTCAATGGGTACAGGGATAAAAGGTTTTAATGGGTTAAAAAATTCTCCAAAACTGATTCGGCCCCCTCTCAGTGTTAGGTATATGCCAAACTAGCCATCTCAATTGGTATCAGAGCGAGGTTCACCTTTGTTGGATTCTCTATAGTGAAGTTATTATATTTTAAAGAGTTGATTTTCATTCCTAATTAATCAATGATGTTTGGTTTTAGTGAATATTTAGTTGTCTCTGAACAGAACACCATATCTACCTAGAAAATCATGAACGGGAAAATGAAGGAGAAGTGAAATTTGAAGAAGAAGTACCTATTATATAAATAAGAGGAATCATATGTATCTCTATCCCTTGGTGACAATGAAGACATATCAGTATTGGAAAGAAATGAGAAGGTGGTGCAAGTTTCCACCAAGAATATAGACAAACTTCCTACCTCAAATTATCAGGATGTATGTGATAATACATTTGAAAAGTATTCTCATGATGGAAATTCAAACACAACTAGTGATGATAAATCTATAACCTATCAAGAACTATCAGTGCATATATTAAGATCTATTCTGAATGATATCCTAGAATAATGTGCATCCCTTGTTTGGGGAGTATTCCAATGTATATAGGAATATTTCACCCAGATGGAAGAAGAAAATGATTTTTTGGAGAGGGGCTTGCTAAGAAATTTTTTTAATGTATAAATCTCTCCATATAGGTTGGATCCATTGAATCAAAAAAGATGGGATTTGAAATAAGTTCCTCAAAATGGCTCAAAAAAATTGAGGAAAATGAGTCAGTCATTAAGACCCTGGAAGAGAAGATCCATGAACTTGAAAATGAGCTAAAGAAGAGAACTAATTTAAAGGGTTTATATTTGGAAGAAAATTCCAAGAAGATCAAGGAACTTGACTGTTTGTTAAAAAATAATCTTTTGATACATGAAGTGGAAGATGAAATATTAAATCATATTTTTGAAGAGAATATTACCATGATTGAATAACAAAACATCATCCTCAATATAGAATGTCTAAAATTGGATGATCAGTGTACCAATCTTGAGAAGACAAATATTGAACCCTCACAAAAGAAGGTAAATATATCCACTAGTATTCAATGTTCATTGAAGAATTCTAAGGGTGAATGAACTCCAAAATGTGATAATAAGACCATGAATTCACTCAATGATCTATCACAAGAAGGTGAGAAAGAACAGAAACCATACATACCATCTTGTACTAATGTTTCTAAATTTGTTTCTATAAAATGTGCAGGGTAAATGATAAATTATAAAAAAGTATGGATGAGGAAAGGTGATAAGATATCTACAAACATGGATATGGTGGTTATGAAGAATAATTTGGAAGGTGGTTCCCCATAGAGATAATAAAAAATCATGATGAAGTCCCAACAACCTTACACAGAAGATACCAAGAAGTTATGATTTTTGGGTCAATGTTGGTGCTGCAATAGATTTAGGAATTATGCATTAAATTTTTGGTATAGTCCACAAAATATAAAAGAAAAAAAGGAATACCATATCAAGGAGGAGAAATACAAATAAGAAGATGAAACATCCATTGATGTAGGAGCATATGTATACTGTAAACAGATTTGGAATTCTTGACAATATATGGATGTATGAAAAGGAAGTGATCACATGGTTGGTACATGTTCACCTCACCCGGTACACAAAGATGATAACAAAATAAGATGACAAAAGATGGTAAGAAAGAATAAGTATCCATGGAAAGAAATCAGAAGAATTTTATAGAATAAAATTCTCCCAAGAAGACTCCAAGAATGAAAGGATATAATACCTTGGATTATAAATCCAATATGGCGAAGGGTGGTGCATCCAAAAGAACTACCAAGAAGGATGAAACTCAGAAGAGACCATGTGGAAGATCCAATATTGATACCTTTATTCATAAGGACCTATTGGTTGTCACTCCAAAATAGTTGGAAAGAATAAGAAAAATGGAAGATGCATATGCTAAGGCTAGTGTAACAGGAAGTAAAAAGATTCCACGTGAAGATAAAGAGGTCATGTGTGTGAGGCGAAACAATGTTGGACACACTATTATAAATTGAATTACATTTACTCCATCCCAAAAATAAATCCTCAAGAAGATGAAAGTTTCAATAGGAGATTCTAGTTCTCTAAATGAACTTGAAGAAATAAGGCTCACACACAATGTTATGGAAGAAGTAATAAGATCCACACATTCATAATCATAATTGCAGATCAATTGTGATCCTATGAAGAGAGGAGATAATTGAGAATCTTGGTTGATAAAATCATCTCAAACTTGATGTTAACATTGATAAAGGAATGGGGATCCACCTTATTCCCTTAAATCTTTTTGTATAGTATTTATTCTTCTAATATAAGGAATATAAGGTTAAGAAATATCATAGGGGGAGAACATGAGAGTCAGTGATGAGGAGTGTTCCCTTGAGGGGGAGACACATGAAGAAGCTTCAAGAGTAATTATTTCATTTAGTTCAACTTCAGTTGGTGTCAAAATAAATTACTCTGAAGATTGTATGAATATAGTTTCATTGGAAAAGGTATGTTATTTCATAATTTCTCATTATTTTTTACTCAAAATAATAATCATTCTACAAAGGAGGAGTAACTCGATTAATTAGTAACATAAGAAGAGTGAATGTTCCCCAAATTCCATTGACTAAAAGTACATGATTTCTCATTTCTTAAGGTATCATGAACAGTGGGTAATGGATATATTTGTTGTATAAATAAAATCCTCTTATTTTCTACACTAATAAAGGCTCAAGTAGACATATATTGAAATGATGGATGAAACATTGATTAAGTATGGATTGATACCCTTTTCCAATGAACTTTTTATTTATTTCTAATAAGGGGGATATATGTGAAATGAATTTTTGTGGGAGACAAAGAAGTGAAGGGGAGAGAGAAGACTCACATTGACACATTCATTTGAAAGAGAACATTGGGTATTTCCAAAAAAAATACAAAAGGAGTGATTTTTGGGACCACATTAGTGTATTAAGTTGTATTTGTTTTAAATGATGGCAATGAGGTTATAAATGATGATCAATAGAAAGATGGATGTATCTGAATTCAATGTTGATGGAGAATGGAAAATAAAATGATTGTTGTACTAGTCCTAGGTTCTAAATACATGTATCAAATGTGATACTTTGTCTAAAACTTTGATGTATCTTCCATTTGATAATGATTTAAGTGTTATTTGGAATTATTTTTCCATAATGATTTAGAAGAATAATATTTGTGAGGATGAATAGAAGAAGTGTGTAGGAAGATTGGAGTTCTATATTTTAATTTGAACATGTATATTTGAAGTAACAAGTTTCCATGCATTGTGTACTATGTTTTTTGGATTACATAAAAAAATTGGCCAACCCACATTCAACCTTAGAACACCTCGACTATAGTACATGTGGGACTTAAGGTCAACCATGCTGAGGGAACCAGCCCTAGATAACCCGATGGTGGCATGGGTTGTGCATAGCTATGACCGCATGTGGGGTCATGTATAGGCCCGCAGGAGTGAATGGGGTCTATCCCATGCATAGGGTGGGCGCAAATCATGCCCGCAGTGAACATGGTTTAGGGCGGTACTGTAGAGGGTGAAAGGAGAATTCTGAGTCACTGTTGGAGCACCTTGATTGATATATCGATCTCCACCCATGCCTTTATTTTGATGTGGGACAGGGAAATGTGGGTTACTGTTCATCCTATAAAAATATGGGTGTAATCCTAGCCACACATCTCATCCATGGACACGATCTAATCACCACCATTCATCGCACCCATGTCGCGCCTGTTTGAACTAGGACCGTCTATCTCCCGCATCATGTGAATCAGCTCACGTCGTCGTCATCTTCCTCTCGCTACTATACAATGCGGCCACTGTCTCTAGCTAGAGAAGAGAACCAATCTCCATGGATGATCCATGGACATTGAAGGAGTGTCTCGTGATTGAACCGAGACAATGCGTGCAATTTATGTCTATCATTCGTGCCAATATCTCAAAGAATGCCGAAGAAAACGGAGTTACGAGGCCTCATATTTCATTCTAGATTCATGTATGATACGAGCCTAATGTTGAATGAGATACATGATATCCTTATTGCATACATGAGATTTTTTCAATATAAATGAAGAGATTCTATGTTTGAAAAGAAAAAAAATACAATTCTTGGAATATCTCATACATGGGTTTTGATGATTTTAAATTGGAGAAGATCTTAGCAATATCAAAGGAATGATTCGAGGATACTACCACATGAGTTTGAAAATGTAAAAATAAGTGTCCCTAATCTATAAATGCTACTATACCATGCCAATAAGATAGTTATTCCATTTATTATGATAGATCTCTTATTCATAAAATAGAGCCTCTCTGTGCTCCCATTTTGTAAAGGGAATGCAATGAGAATCGCAATCCTTTAGGGTTTCATGATGAAAGGATTTTGTGGGCCTTAGATAAGTTCTTTTCACTCTCAATTGTGCTTCATGAAAAACAATTCTCTGTAAATAAAATGGAAATCGCACTGCATATCATTACCTTTGTGATGAGCTGAGATACACGAAACCATTCTAATTCATAAAGATCATTAGACAACTATATGGAAGTTCTTGAGTCTCACACTCCCACTGTACTTTAAAAAACACCACACATCCTGTGTGTGGAAGACCCTGGATTCACAAAGGGTGGTACATACTGTGAGAAAAATACCTGTGCATATTTTACATGAATAAGAACAGTTACACACTCAGGTTTTCATCATTAACCCGTATCGTTTTTATGGGTTTTTTTGGGTGAAGAAGGTGATTTCATGAAGAAGGGTCATATGTGTATGCAAGAACTCATATTCCTAATTTATATAAACTCGATCCGGTATGTGTGTCCCATGGGATTTCACCCATTCGTGTGTGGTTTCATGCAAAGAAGGGAAGGAGGAAGAAAGAGGCAGTGTGTGTATGAAAAAGTGTATACCCATTATGGTTTACAAACAAGAAGAAGAAGAAATGTATAGTGCATCTACTCTTACATTCACATGCATACGTAAAGGCATTTAAAGATGAAAATATAAACAGTTGGTTAAAATGTGTATAGAAGAAGACAAAAAGAAGTTCACTTGAATGTAACATGCATGATCACATGCATAAATGAAAATAAGAATAGAGATGAAGATGATTATGATGATTCAATGTAAGGTGATCTTCGGTGTTTGAATAACCAAATAGATGTATGTGATTATTTCCAATAAATATGAATTAGTTTTAGTGCATTTAGTTATTTCACTAAAGAAGAATAAAGAATAAGAATTTTTTAGTAAATTCATTTATTGCACCAAAGAAGAATAAAGAATAATAAGTTTTTATTAAAGTTGGTTATTGCACTAAAGAAGAAATAATATGAAGAAGTTTTTAGTGTAGTTGGTTTTCCTATAAATAGGAAGGGAGAAGAATAATAGAGTTACGTTCCTACTACATTGAAAGTAACCAAGTGAAGGGAACTATGGAAGATTAAGAGTAGAACATACCTTTTGAATAAGGAAGAAGACAGTCTCCACAGGCTGTATAATAAACCAGTAAGGAAGTTGTTCATTGAACTTGGTTATCACCAGTTAAAGAATAGGATTGTTTTCCCCCATCAAGGTGTAGGTACTCACACCGGGAAGGTTTATTTTTCATTCACCCATCCAAATTATAGGCACACACATTAGAAAGATGATTTATTTCCTAGATAATCCACTATAACAGTTATCAAATTATAGTAGAGAATCCATGCACTATTCATTCCCATGCATGGAAAGGATGTATCTTCTCTTATTGACTAGTGAAACTTGTAAAAATATCGTATGTATATTTTTACTACATTATATTATTTAAAGTGGCTGGGGAAAACAATAGGATAATCAAGGTCTTAAAAGCTCAAGAGGTACATGGATAAAAAGTTTGAATTGGTTTAAAAATCCCCCAACACTGATTCACTCCCCTCTTAGTGTTAGGTATATCCCAAACTGGTCCTCTCACATCAACTATAGAGAAAGGGATATCACCCTTCACATCCTAAGGAATCCTTCGATTCTATAAAAGTGTAAGGAGGAAGATGGATATCCTTAATATTTATCATCTAAATTGTGGGTATTATTGCAATATGTGTAGGAATATTTTTTTCAAATGATTGAGAGAAAGGAGAGAATCATGTTCAATTACATGACCATTATGAGGGACTATAGTGATGTGTTTCCAAAATAATTTTAGCATATTCCTATTAAGTGATGGGTTGTGTTCTAAATTTAACATATTCTTGGATCTATACCTATATAAAAGAAACCTATATAATGGGACCATTGAGTTAGGGGAACTGAAGAATTATTCACAAGAGAATTTGTACAAGGGTTTTATATGCCTGAGTGATTCACCACATGGTGGTGTAGTCATATTTTTCATGAATATGGATGGATCAATGCGCCTCTATATTGATTATCGTGAGATCAAAAAAATAAAAATATAGAACAAGTATTCCCTTCCATAGATATATGACTTGTTTGATCAACTATTTGGTGGAAAGTATTCCTGTAAGGTGGAAATTTGGTAGGGATATCACCAATTGAAGGTGAATAAGGAATAAATTACCAATATTCTCGTTCTAATGATTTATGGACACTACGAGTTAATTATGATACCCCTTAGACTCACTAATTCTCTAGAAATGTTAATTTTAATAATGAATATAGTCTTCATAGATGATCTACAGAAACAATTGCTAGTATTTATTAATAACATTCTAGTATACTCTAAGAATAAGGGTGAACGTGAGGAAAATTCTCATACTATGATAAAGACATTGTGATGGGAGAAACAATATGCAATATAGAGTAAATATGAGTTCTGGATGGAGTAAGTATCATTATTGGGGGATGTTATCACTAGTAAATGAATATTTTTGGACCCTTCCAAGCCAATGGAAAATAAAGAGTGGACTAGGACAACATTAGTAGTGGATATCCATATTCTTTTTGGTATAGATGAATATTGCTAATGATTTTTGAAGAAATTATCTTGATTTTTAAAGCCACTAAAAAAAGTGACTCAGAAGGGAGAAAAGTTAGTTTAGACCATTGAATGTGAAAACTACTTCAATGAGTTGAAAAAGAGGATTATCACCATTCCAGTATTCACACTTCTAATAAGCGCGAAACTATTTTTTTGTATAAAACGATTATTCAAAAATGGAATAAGATGTGTGCTGATGAATAGGGTAAAATTGATAGCCTACACCTCATGGAATTCATAAATTACAGAGAAACAAATATTAGAGGAATGATCTAGAGTTGGGATCAATGATATTCATGTTGAAATTCTGGTGTAATTATCTCTATAGGGAAAAGTTTGAAATATATACAAATAATAAGAACCAAAAATATATATTCACATAGAAGGAGCTTAGTACACACCACCAAATATTGTTAGAGCCCATTAAGGACAATATCTAATAAATCCACTCGCATCCTAGTAAAATGAATAAAGTAGAAGATGCTCTAAGTAGAAATGATCTTGAAACATTATCAATGATGAAAATTTAGAAGGATTCAATCTCCTTATATTTTAAATGGATTTACATTGGAATAATTAAGGAATGAAAATCATCAATCATTTCTCAAATGATTTCTCAATCATCCCTTATTGAGAAAATAGTGAATGATCAATGTAATGATGTGTAAATTCATAAAAAGGCAGAAGTTATAAGAATGGGAAAATCCTCTGAGTTAATTGTTTTGGAGGTAGGATTTGGAATATTTGGGTCCTGAGTATGTGTATAATCCAATCCATATAAAAAAATACCTTATGACTGATGCACGTGACTAAACTGTCACTATTCACCCAGGGAGCATAAAGATGTATCAAGATCAATGAGAAAACTTTTGGTGGGAAATATGAAGAAGGTGATTGTTGAATATACAACGAAGAGCCTTGTATGTCAGAAAGTGAAGGCTGAAAGGAAAAATTGTAAGGGGATGGTGCAACCATTACCCATACCAAAATGTAAATTGAAAAAAAATCACCTTAGACTTTTTCATTGTATATCTTAACACATCCATAGGAAACAACGCTCTATAGGTTGTTTTGGATTATCTTACAAAGACAGCCCACTTTATCAAAAAAAATTAAGAATTATCACTAGGTCAAATTGTAAGGATATACATCAGATATGTGGTAAGGTTTTATGGATTACCACTGTATATTTCATATGATCAAGATTTGAGATTTACCACAATCTTCTAGAAGAATATCCGACATGATCTAAAAACTGAGCTGAAATTTAGTATGTCTTATCCTCCTAAAAATGATGTGAAACTAGCGTGCACTACTCAGACATGGGGCTAAATGTTGATATCAGACTCATTGGACTTCAAAATATGATAGGACCAATATCTTCCTCTAGATAATATCTATTTCAACAATAGTTTAAACTTGTGCATCGAAATGGATCCATATGAATATCTTAATGAGAAAAGATGTAGAACACCAACATGTTGTGATGAAGTAGGTGAATGAAAGCCTCTATGACTTAAAATGGTCAAAGAAATATTGGAAAATGTGAAATCCATTCATCTTTACATCAAGGAATCTAAAATTAGACAGAAGATCATTGAAAAATAATGTTGGCAAGACCTAGGGTTTGAGGTTGGATACATTTTATTCTTCCACATGTCTCTATGGAACAAGATCATGATATTTGGCATGAAGTGAAAGAAAACTCCTAGGTATATCGTCCAAATCATGTTTCTTGATCGTGTCGGAGTTTTGGCCTATTGAATAGCACTTACACCAACCATGTATCAAGTAAATGGTGTATTCTATGTATCCCTCTTGAGTAATTACATACGAGATCACTCAAATGCATTGAATCCATAGGTGGTACAGCTTGAAAATGATTCTCTTATGAGGAGCATCTAATGAAGATCTTGGGCCATAGGGATAAACTTCTACAGAACAAGACTAGTCACCTAGTCACACAACATTGGATAACCCATAATTATGAAGAGAAAACATTGGAATTTGAGGAAGCTATTAGGGATAAATACCCTCAACTATTTATGAAAAATGAAATTTTGTGGGATAAATTTCAAAAGGGGGGAAGAATGTAACTACCCAAACCTCTATTAATGGAATTTTTCCCTTCCTATAATTATTGTATAAAACACAAAAAAATTACATAGAGAACAGAATAAACATTTTATAAATGAATAACGAATGAAATAAAATGTATTAGTAGAACTTAAGGAACCTATACCGATGAAAGAGTAATTTGACTATTGGAATAGTAATGTGACAATTAGAAGTAGTATTCCAACCAATACAATAGTAACCTCATCTAAGAAAATATTAATAAAATTTGGGTATATTATAAATGATAATATTATATGATTATATCAAATTATAAGTAAATAAATGTTGTAAATATGATAAATTAAATGTTGGTATTTTTGTAAAACATAAATGATTATTTAACTTTTTAATTTAATATAGATATTTAAAATAAAATACATTTTCATTAAATATATTCAAGAATTAATATTTTTTTGTCTTATGATTATAATATAATTTTATTAGACTGTAGTTAATTTTTCAAAGTTTCATAAAATCAGTTAAAATAATAAAATTGAAATTTTTTGAGTAAATGATGAATTGATTTAGAAATTAAATTTCTCATATTTAGAAAATCATATTCAAGAAAAATTTTATTTTTTGAATTCTAAAAATCCAAAAATTATTAGGGTGAATTTTTGGTATTTTTCTAAATCAGTTGAATTTTAGTGAATGGTGAACTATATTAATTTAAGGTGTTTAACAAATACATGAATTTTTTATTAATTCATCATGAGTTCATGATTTAATCATCATAATCAATAAAAATCCTTATACCATTACTACATATAGTCATGGTTATCAAAACTATTCAAATTATTGATCCGAAATAATAAAATAATGAATAAAATAATCGATAAACACCCCTATGCTCTCCTATAAATACCATCTCGCACCACCTTATCTTCTTACAACTTCCAAAACCTAAAGAATGTCCAATTTCATCCCAAAACACTTACAATCCCCTACCCCACATACAAGAGCCTTTGGTCTCAAAAAAAGTCCAAATCCAATTTACCTCATGAGGTTTTGAAGGAGAAGAAGTTTATGATGTAAAATCCTATTCCGTTTTCTTTTAATTTCTTATCATGTTCTTTTCTATTATTATTCTCTCCTAACCTCCCATCATCCAAGTTTCATGAAAAATATATAATCTTATATATACTAGAATTTTATTATGTTAATGGAATAATCCATCATCAAACCTCTTCTATAGTCTCGTTTATTCTAAAAATGAAACCATCGTTTGTGAGGTGTTGATTTATTGCCTACAAGGATGAAAATTATTCATTTTCCTTTACCACCTTCACGGATGGTCATAAAACCTTTTAATGGAAGTAAAATACATTAAAATATATGTAATAAATTTTAATTTTTTTTGGAACTAACATATATACATAATATTAAATAATAATACAAAACAAGTCTGTTGTGATTGAAACCCACTAAAATTAATCTAAATGATTATCATTAAAATTTTATGTAATGAATCATCCTCATATATAGAAAAAGTAATATATAAGAAAAACTAAAATTTTGGAAGATCATTAATAGTATATATTTCAATTCATGATAACTATACCCAATTTAAAAGAACATTCATACATGTATACAAGTGAAAAAATCATGTAAACCATGAAAATGAACATTATCGAATGATTAAATTAAACACTATAACTCATAAAAATGGAAATAAATGTACTTAAAAAAATTATAATGAATAAAATACATTTATAATGGGTTATTTATTTATTAACTAATGAAGCTAAATTTATTGTTGAGCATATTGAAGAGAATAAATCATTCAGACATAAGGTAAGGGGATTCTCAAACCCAATTTACATTCCTAGGGTTATTCCTCTTTCATGCAGAATTAAATTGAGGATGATCATTTAATATTCTTGAAATATAATTTCTTTGTTATTACATTTTATTTTATAGACTATACATGTTTCCAATCTGATTTTATGAAAAATGAAAAAATTCTCCAAAATTACTATTCATTCTAAAAACAAATCTTTCACATAAATTGGGATTGGTTCTTCTTCACTCATGATTTTTGAACCATATAGAAAATATTTTATTAGATTTTTATTTTGGGAACCCTAATGTTTATTCATGAATGCATGCTTTATATAATTTTAATGAAAACCATGTCCTTTACTAGGTTTATTTTATAACTATGATGGATATATGTTATATGTGGAATGCATGATTATGTAAATATTATGATTTTATGGGTGAACTTATATTTATATATCACTACAATGAATTGGGTAATGTTATGTATCTCATGAGATAATGTGAAATATTCAGGAACATTATGCTAGCTTTGTTGAGATTTACGTTGTAATGATTATGAACATATATTATGTGTGGATATGATGATATATGTGTCCAAAACTATGTGTAGTATTTGACCACTAAGGCATGACGTTTGATTTATATACACGCCCAAATTCAATTACATTATCTAATTCTTCCTCTAATGAATAATGTGATGATTATATTCTTATGATATGGTGATGATAATTATACTCACCTCGTGTTATATTTACTCTTGTCCATATGAATCTCTTTATTGGGATTTTAGCCCACCCCTTTCATTGATTATTATCCTCAGGTGACAACTTATACTATGGGGAACATGAGGGCCACTAAGAAGCTATAAAATAAGGAATTAAATAATTAGTATGTAAACCTTTTTTTAGTCTTAATTTTTCCAAGACAGTAATCCTTTGGATTCGGATTTTGTAAAACAATTATATAGTTTATATTAAAATTGATGTATTAGTTAGGTTTAAAAAATAAGGGTCTCTATACTTATTTTATGAAGGTGGAGGCTGAGGTCACATGGTAGGTGATTTCCTATCTTGACTTGTCGAGGAAGGAAGGTAGATATAGGATTAAAAACCATGGAATTGTTAATGTTGTCATCATGGATCTCACAAGTATGTCTAGGGAGGCACCTAGAGAGGAAGAGATAGTACAGGAACCAGTGGGGATCCTGGGGGAGGATCTTGTGGTGGTAGATGATTTTACTATATCCTCCCACCAACATGAATATTGTAGAGACCCTAAGCTTAACGTACATTGACGTTACATTACTTTTTCGGAATACTTAGTACATAACAAAAACACACACACAAGGATCGTAGTAGTTTAGTGTCTTTGGAAACTCGGAACGTAATATTCTAATCGTGGTGAAAGATCTTCAATATCTCCCATAAAGATATTCCCTTTTTCTACCTAAAACCTTTCTTTATATCCTGGGGAAAAGAAAACATAAAAGGGTGAGCTCAAATGCTCAGTAAGGGTAAACAAAAGAAAAATCAATCACATCATATTCATAAGAACATAACTTTTGGAAATCTTAACCTGCAAAAGAGAGCATAATTTCATAACATGGGATAAATCATAGTAGTGAAATGAAATCCCAATAAGCATAACTTTAAACATGAATCTTTGTGGCATACACACATATTCATAGAGAATCATATCTTATTAGTCAAGACTCATTGCCAAGACTATCTTAGTGGACAAAGTCCCTTTCTGAACCGAGTCACCCTCGTTTCAGTCATGTTTCACTGAACCGGTATAACCTACCATTCCAGCCATGTCTATCTCATGAGATATAAAATCTTTACCCAATTCATTGGAGGGAGATATAGGTCTCATCCTTCTCATAATGATACCATTCTTATGTGTGCCACAAAATCATAAATCATACATCATTTCATAACACATGTAACAAAAATGGGATTCTTGAAACATCATGACATCATAAAACAAATCATATAAGGTAAATGAATTCATAAAGATAATTCCCTCACAACATAATCAAATCAATGTAATAATAGGGATAAAAACAGAACCCTATATTATCTTAGATGGAAAATAATTTTGATAAAACATTTGAACTCCATTCTTGAGGAAAATATCCTTTCTATTTCAAAAACACTTTTCTTTTCTTAACATGTCATACAATTATAAACTAAAAGAAGTTGATTAAAAATAAACTTGAAAACTTATAAAGGAAGATTCTTGGAAATAATGTTTTAAAAATCCATTCTTGCCGTATAAGTTAAAAAAACATTCTTCGTACTTTTGTCGAAAAAGTCAAAAAGTACCTCGTACGAAAAAAACGACAAAACATTCATTTCATATCCTTTACTAAAAACTCACCGAAAGGTAAAATTAGATTTAAACAATTGTAGTTGGATGGAAATAATATTACATATTGAGTAAACATGTATGTGGATGATAAAATACAACCCAGTAAATTCCAAAGTATAAACAATCTCGGATAAAAATGAGATTGTGATATTTCCCTTACCTTAGGTACGACTTGCTTTGTAAGTGTCTGAACCTCCTGTATAATGATTTAAATCATGTTATTGACTTATACCAGAATCATACATATAGATATGATATCATATATGGTTATATTCTTAGCTTCTTGTTAGTAATATTTCATTGTTACTTGTTACTCGGGTCCTTATTGCCTTTTGTTCTTATGCGTGTTTTGCCGAATAAATTCTTATTCTTCTTTTAAGGTTATAGATACCTTATATCCAGAGTGGTATTAGTGTAACATATATCATATTTATTCATTCAATTCATTTATATAATTACTATGTAATGATGATCATGTAGAACGAGTCGCATCACATCGTGGAGACGGTTTTCCGTACGTACGCACGAGTGATGATATCGTTCCTATGATCGTGGAATTGTATTTGAGTATATATATATTATTTCAGTATCAATATTAAATTATAATAATAATAAATAGTTACTCATTACACCATTATAACCATCCTTGTAAGGTGATGGTGGAAAATAGATTACACCACGGCGTGGAGACGGTATTCCGTACGTACGCACGCGCGGTGATTTCATTTTTCCGTAGGATGGATAGAAGGCGAATTAGGGTTGTTTCATATTTATAATAACATATCAGTATGTAAGTAATACTTATGTTATTACTTTATAATGAAACAACTAAATAAGAAGAAGTTGAAGAAGAAAGAAATTGAAAAGATCGGTAATGGATATTACCTCTTCTTTGGAAAGCCTCTTTGAATCCTCCACTTAGGGAACTAAGATTGGTCTTTGAAGAAGACCACGACCTCTAGGATTATTCTAGGGAAGTGGAGAGAAGACAATGGCAGGGGTTTTCCGAGCTTGAGTGCTCAAATTGGTGTGAGGAGGAGGGGGAGGAGGTGCCCTTTTAAAAGGGAGGAGAGGGGCACCTTAGGAATATCTCAAAATATTATTTTATATTAAAGTAAAAATCGGTTTATAATGGTTAAAAAGGGTCTTATTTCGAAGCTAAAGTGGGGATGGGTCGAAATCCTCTCATAAAATAGTATTTAGATAAGTTTAGGTTATTATTTTAACCCTATCAATTAGATTTAACTCTAAGTTAAATAATTTAACTTTTACCGTATCTTTTTGTTTTCTTACACTATATGGTTAATAAACTTACTATATCAAACAAAAAGAACCCCAAGTTGTTTATTATTAATATATGTATTCTTATCTAAGTCATTTGGACGAACCTTAGATTTTTATGAATTAAATAACAATTAATAATATAATATTTTTTTAAAAACTAATTTATGTCAATTTTGACACTATTTGGTACATGATTTTTATGAAATTTCTAACAGAATGATAAGTTCGAACCAAGCTACTTAAATCAACAATACCATGTCATATTAACTTAGAAAATTAGTGTAAGTCATAAAAAGTCTCAAATTACATTTATTTGGGGATTTATAACATCAATTATGTTAATATTTTCTTAAAAAGGTAATTATTGTATCATCGTTGTGTCATAAATAAATTAAATTATTTAAAGTATAAAAATTACAAATAAAATACCATTATGTTGGAAATACTTTTATCTTTCTAATGAATATTTATAGTCGAAATTATATTATGTATAACCCTATATTAAAAATGTTTTAGTAAATAAACGTTGATTTTAACTCTTTTAACTCTTCTTTGAATTAAATAATAATAAATGTCCTAATCTAATCCAAGTGGGCCTAAATGATAATATTTTACACTTAAGGTTGTTTTTGGTCGAGATAAACTTGTCCAATAGGATTAGGACATGTGTTAGGGTAATATTAATATCATTTTTACCCTTAATTACCCTATTTACTTTTAACCGTGGTAAATAAAAGTAAAAAGTTACTATTCAGCAAAAATTATTTTCATCTCATTGAACCACATTTTACTTACTGACATCAACCGTGTCTCTCGGATTTTTGAAATTCCATTCACAGAAGCGGTAAAATTATGATTTATGAAAAAATTAATTTTTTTAACTACCACTTAGTAGTTTCACTATTCATCAAAAATTGAAGTTTTTCAGAAAAATGCCAAAATTTCACCCTAAGCTATAATTGATATTCCGAATTCCAAAATGATTTCTATTTTAAAAAATTCCCAACATATAAGTTGCATTAATTAATTTTATAATTAATTTCCACTGTCACAACCAATAGCGTGTTTTTAAGAGATAATAACTATCAAAAGATTAACACTTGTTTATGTTTGGTGTAAATGTGAAATTACATCCAATAACCAACATTGTATTGAATTGTAAAAAAATAATCTAAATATACTTTAAAACCACTCAAATTAATAATTTATCACTATTAATTATTTCGATTAAAAAATTGTTTTTATTTAATATTTAGTAATTTTCACTATTCATCCGAAAATGAAAGTTATCCGAAAAGTACCAAAATTTCACCCTAAGCTAATTTCGATATTACGAATCCAAAAATGAATTATATTTTGAAAAATAAAATTTAAAAAATTTCAAAAAGTGGTTATTACTATTCATAACGGCTAGTTTTAATAATATTTTAATAACATATCGTTGTTTAGTGAAACTCGTTATTGCGTACTACACACGCTATCGAGGAAGGTCGCGATTGCGTGTAATGTAAGGCAAGTAAAGGATGCGTGTTGTGCAAGATCCTTTTGGTGTAGCATATAACACAAGACATTAATGAAAATAAAAAGATTATTTTTCATAAAATCTCGGGGTGTTACATTCTACCCCCCCTTAAAATGAATTTTTCCCTCGAAATTCGTTGGGGTTATAAATGGTTTACTCTTCGAAAGTTTCATTAATCGAAACCCACATCGTAAAAAGGAATACCAAAACCAATTTTTTAAAAACAAAAGTATGAAATGTAACGGTTACCCAAATAAACCAATCAATGGGTTTCCACATAGGTGAAAATATGGATATGGAAGAAAAATCTAACCGTCATGTTCTGATGGAGAGTGGTAGAGAACATGGCTATGGAAAAGCCAACAATCACAAATCCATAAATTTGTGACGATCTAAGGTACCATCTGATTAATCAGATATAAGAGCACTAGGACAACATTTTTTGTTTTCAAGATCGTTTCCCTAAAGTTGAAAATTTGAATTAGAATAAATACTTACTTTATTTTGGTACAATCTCACTATTGTTCGTGCATTGAACAATTTCCACTTCATCTCTTAAATAAATGAAGTTGAATTTGTTATTCGTGAAGTGTTAGCTGATCATGTGATAGAATGACGGGTCATTCCATCTGTCTCAAACCAAAGTTTAGCAAAAATTATATACATAAGTCGATCTATAGTGAGATTAATCATATATGGTTCCTAAAATGGAATTATACTTCATATATCATACTGCTTAATATAATAAAACTAGTTTCTACTAAACATGGACTTCCTGTAGGCCAGTGGTAGGTGATAAAGGCCAGTCGCACTTCGGTTGTGGGTTCGATTCCCACATCCTTGTCCGACGCGATGGGTTGTCGCCCGTCCTGCAGGTTGTCCTTTTTCTAAAACAACATTACTATAAACTCCCATCAGTAATATCGAAAATCTTCTATCCTTAAACAATACTAACTTATGTCCAACATAATCCATTCTAATCTTTAGGCTTATCCATAATACTGCAGTCCACTCTCATAATATAGTGAATACGATTACCAAAGATTTAATACTGTCGTTGATCCCCATATATCATAAGATATGTCTTGTTGGTCACATTCCAAACATTCAGAGGCCTTAATCACGTATTCTCTTGAATACCCATTGAACCTTAGTGAAAACATGAATGCAGTTAAAAGTTAACACCTTCCACATACCAAAATCCTCAAAATTCTGTATACTCAAACCATGATATCACTTAGTCCTTATATCAATCATGAGCTCATGAATACTGTTAAACATTTCGTTTTCTCATTTTCCCTTCATTATGCTCATATCATCTTATTTCCAAAAATATCTCAATCACTCTGAATACCACATTAGACCAATACATAAATATTCCAATACTTTATGATACAACATTATTTTGGAATCCCATTACATAAACACTTAATCATTCCACCACATCGTTATCATATTCAACATCGCCAATGGTGATCGCATGTGACTTCCCTTTGTCCTTTGCCTTAAGCGGTTTCTCATGTCGATCATCACTAACCCATGGATTAGGGCATTTATTAGCATAATGCCCCATTTCCTTGCACTTGAAGCATTGAAGTGTTGGTGGTGCGTTCTCTGTAGTGTTTTCTTTATTCACATCATTAGAAACCCTTTTTCCATTACTTCGACACTCAGCTGCTCGATGACCTTATTTTCCACACTTATAACATTTTCTAGTCCCTTTAAGACAATCTCCACCATGCTTCTTTCCACACTTTGTGCATAAGGAAAAATTCATCTTCTTTTCACCATTATTCTGAGATTTCTCCTTGAACTCCATCTTTCGTTTCCTGTCAAAACCATGAGATGGATATGTAACACCAACTTCTATTTCTACCTTGATAGCACAACGCACAATTTCTTCATAGCTACTGAAGTCTTTTATAGCTAATTCCCTTCGAAGACTTGGTTTTAAGCCACTGAAAAATTGATCAACTTTACTTTCAGGTTGGATAATAATGCCAGATGCATACCTTGCAAGTCTTGTTAAATTTGCTTCGTATATACCAACAGATTCATCATCCTTCTGCTTCAGCTCAAGAAACTCCTTTTCCATCTTTTTTCGAAGAATACGAGGGAAGTACTTACTGAAAAACAAGTTCTTGAACTCGTCCCATTCCATGGACTCAATTTCATCTCTTGGCCTCGTATTCTTGATAAGATTACACCATTGATCAGCTTCACCTTCCAAACAATATACTGCTAAGATGACTTTATCATGTTCAGAACATTGAAAAACTGAAAATATCTTTTCAGTGGTACTGATTCATTTTTCAGCAACATGTGGATCGGAAGTCCCACTGAAAGAAGGTGGACGTTGCCTCATGAAGGACTAAATAGAATATTGTTCCCTTCTCTGCTCATTTGGAAGTCCATAATGATTCATAGCATGTGTAAGGATAGAAATAAGATTTTTCACTCCATCTCCCATAACATTTGTTTGTTCAGGAGGACAATCATTGCATTGTCCATTGCATTGATCAACACGGTTCCTTCGGGTTCCAGTCATCGTCTAAAACCCAAAAAGAATAGTGTGAGAGGCAAAAATCATGCTAGGGAAAACAACATAATAAAGGGGGAGTACCTTCAATATCTAACATCTTAGGTTTAATTCTATGATCGTTAGCGTAGTTCTAGTACTATAACCTATACGTATACTTAACCTTAAGGATATCCCTAGACATACCTTAGAAATATCTCTAGGGATCTCACTAACGTTTTCGCATCCTAGTTTCCAAAGGTTGACTAAACCTTTCCTATGATACCAACTGTAGAGACCCTAAGCTTAACGTACATTGACGTTACATTACTTTTGCGGAATACTTAGTACATAACAAAAACACACACATAAGGATCGTAATAGTTTAGTGTCTTTGGAAACTCGGAACGTAATCTTCTAATCGTGGTGAAAGATCTTCAACATCTCCCATAAAGATCTTCCCTTTTTTTACCTAAAACCTTTCTTTATATCCTGGGGAAAAGAAAACATAAAAGGGTGAGCTCAAATTCTCAGTAAGGGTAAACAAAAAAAATCAATCACATCATATTCATAAGAACATAACTTTTGTAAATCTTAACCTGCAAAGGAGAGCATAATTTCATAACATGGGATAAATCATAGTAGTGAAATGAAATCCCAATAAGCATAACTTAAAACATGAAACTTTTTGGCATACACACATAATCATAGAGAATCATATCTTATTTGTCAAGACTCATTGCCAAGACTATCTTAGTGGACAAAGTCCCTTTCTGAACCGAGTCACCCTCATTTCAGTCCTGTTTCACTAAACCGGTATAACCTACCATTCCAGCCATGTCTATCTCATGAGATATAAAATCTTTACCCAATGCATTGGAGGGAGATATAGGTCCCACCCTTCTCATAATGATACCATTATTATGTGTGCCACAAAATCATAAATCATACATCATTTCATAACACATGTAACAAAAATGGGATTCTTGAAACATCAGGACATCATAAAACAAATCATATAAGGTAAATGACTTCATAAAGATAATTCCCTCACAACATAATCAAATCAATGTAATAATAGGGATAAAAACAGAACCCTATATTATCTTATATGGAAAATAATTTTGATAAAACATTTGAACTCCATTCTTGAGGAAAATATCCTTTCTATTTCAAAAACACTTTTCTTTTCTTAGCATGTCATACAATTATAAACTAAAAGAAGTTGATTAAAAATAAAAATGAAAACTTATAAAGGAAGATTCTTGGAAATAATGTTTTAAAAATCCATTCTTTCCGTATAAGTTAAAAAATTACATTCTTCGTACTTTTGTCGAAAAAGTCAAAAAGTACCTCGTACGAAAAAAAAACGACAAAAGATTCCTTTCATATCCTTTACTAAAAACTCACCGAAGGGTAAAATTGGATTTAAAAAATTGTAGGTGGATGGAAATAATATTACATATTGAGTAGACATGGATGTGGATGATAAAATACACCCCAGTAAATTTCAAAGTATAAACAATCTCGGATAAAAATGAGATTGTGATATTTCCCTTACCTTAGGTACGACTTGCTTTGTAAGTGTCCAAACCTCCTGTATAATGATTTAAATCATGTTATCGACTTATTCTAGAATCATACATATTGATATGATATCATATATGGTTATATTCTTAGCTTCTTGTTAGTAATATTTCATTGTTACTTGTTACTCAGGTCCTTATTGCCTTTTGTTCTTATGCGTGTTTTGCCGAATAAATTCTTATTCTTCTTTTAAGGTTATAGATACCTTATATCCAAAATGGTATTAGTGTAACATATATCATATTTATTCATTCAATTCATTTATATAATTACTATGTAATTATGATCATGTAGAACGAGTCGCATCACATCGTGGAGACGGTATTCCGTACGTACGCACGAGTGATGATATCGTTCCTATGATCGTGGAATTCTATTTGAGTATATATATATTATTTCAGTATCAATATTACATTATAATAATCATAAATAGTTACTCATTACACCATTATACCCATCCTTGTAAGGTGATGGTGGAAAATAGATTACACCACGGCGTGGAGACGGTATTCCGTACGTACACACGCGCGGTGATTTCATTTTTCCGTAGGATGGATAGAAGGTTAATTAGGGTTGTTTCATATTTATAATAACATATCAGTATGTAAGTATTACTGATGTTATTACTTTATAATGAAACAACTAAATAAGAAGAAGTTGAAGAAGAAAGAAATTGAAAAGATCGGTAATGGATATTACCTCTTCTTTGGAACGCCTCTTTGAATCCTCCACTTAGGGAACTATGATTGGTCTTTTAAGAAGACCAGGACCTCTAGGATTATTCTAGGGAAGTGGAGAGGAGAAAATGGCAGGGTTTGGCCGAGCTTGAGTGCTCAAATTGGTGTGAGGAGGAGGGGGAGGAGGTTCCCTTTTATAAGGGAGGAGAGGGGCACCTTAGGAATATCTCAAAATATTATTTTATATTAAAGTCGAAATCGGTTTATAATGGTTTTAAAGGGTCTTATTTCGAAGCTAAAGTGGGGATGGGTCGAAATACTCTCATCCAATAGGATTTAGACAAGTTTAGGTTATTATTTTAACCTTATCAATTAGATTTAACTCTAAGTTAAATAATTTAACTTTTACCGTGTCTTTTTGTTTTCTTACACTATATGGTTAATAAACATACTATATCAAGCCAAACGAACCCCAAGTTGTTTATTATTAATATATCTATCCTTATCTAAGTCATTTTGCCGAACCTTAGATTTTTATGAATTAAATAACAATTAATAATATAATATTGTTTTTAAAAACTAATTTATGTCAATTTTGACACTATTTGGTACATGATTTTTATGAAATTTCAAACAGAATGATAAGTTCGAACCAAGTTACTTAAATAAACAATAACATGTCATATTAACCTAGAAAATTAGTGTATGTCGTAAAAAGTCTCATATTACATTTATTTGGGCATTTATAACATCAATTATGTTAATATTTTCTTAAAAAGGTAATTACTACATCATCGTTGTGTCATAAATAAATTAAATTATTTAAAGTATAAAAATTACAAATAAAATACCATTATGTTGGAAATATTTTTATCTTTCTAATTAATATTTATAGTCGAAATTATATTATGTATAACATTATATTAAAAATGTTTTAGTAAATAAACTCTGATTTTAACTCTTTTAACTCTTCTTTGAATTAAATAATAATAAATGTCCTAATCTAATCCAAGTGGGCCTAAATGATAATATTTTACACTTAAAGTTGTTTTCGGTCGATATACACTTGTCCAATAGGATTAGGACATGTGTTAGGGTAATATTAATATCATTTTTACCCTTAATTACCCTATTTACTTTTAACCGTGGTAAATAAAAGTAAAAAGTTACTATTCACCAAAAATTATTTTCATCTCATTGAACCACATTTTACTTACTAACATCAACCGTGTCTCTCGTATTTTTGAAATTCCATTCACAGAAGCGGTAAAATTAAGATTTATGAAAAAATTAATTTTTTTAACTACCACTTAGTAGTTTCACTATTCATCAAAAATTGAAGTTTTTCAGAAAAATGCCAAAATTTCACCCTAAGCTATAATTGATATTCCGAATTCAAAAATGATTTCTATTTTACAAAATTCCCAACATATAAGTTGCATTAATTAATTTTATAATTAATTTCCGTTGTCACAACAAATAGCGTGTTTTTAAGATATAATAACTATCAAAAGATTAACACTGGTTTATGTTTGGTGTAAATGTGAAATTACATGCAATAACCAACATTGTATTGAATTGTAAAAATATATTCTAAATATACTTTAAAACCACCCAAATTAATAATTTATCAATATTAATTATTTCGATTAAAAAAAAATTAATTAAAATTTAGTAATTTTCACTATTCATCAGAAAATGAAAGTTATCCGAAAAGTACCAAAATTTCACCCTAAGATAATTTCGATATTACGAATCCAAAAATGAATTCCATTTTGAAAAACAAAATTTAAAAAATTTCAAAAAGTGGTTATTACTATTCATAACGGCTAGTTTTAATAATATTTTAATAGCATATCGTTGTTTAGTGAAACTCGTTATAGCGTACTACACACGCTATCGAGGAAGGTCGCGATTGTGTGTAATGCAAGGCAAGTAAAGGATGCGTGTTGTGCAAGCTCCTTTTGGTGTAGTGTATAACACAAGACATTAATGAAAATAAAAAGAATATTTTTCATAAAATCTCGGGGTGTTACAAATATTACTCCCATTCTAGGATTAGTGAGGCAATTTTTGGGGCCACAAGAAGATGCAGGTGATATATGATTTTGGTACGACATCTTAAGAGAATATTAGAGTCTTGATATATGTTTATTATACTCTTGATTATGTAATGGTAAACATAGGTTTTATTCATTACATAAAATCCTTACTCATGATGAGAGATACGGGGCTCTAAGTGGAATCTTTCATCCATCATGTTTTCCATGAGGTTCCTACAGGGAACTGTGCTTTTATATCATTCAATTTCTTGAAGTACAACTATATAATAGTGGAGAGAGTTTCTTATGGGATCACATGGTCATAATAGTCATACACTATGAAATAATTTTGGGTGTGGATTGGTTTCCCTTGGTCTGAGCTTACATCGACAATCATCGCATATGAGTCATATCCCTTCAAAAAATTTGTACAAGATTCTACTTTGTGGGGGAGAGATATGTCATTATAGATCGATTCAGGATTACATGCACAAAGATTTATCCCATCACTAATCATTTAGATATTTAATAAATTTCAACATCATGATAATTAGGAATCAAATTGATATTAGTCCTACATGATAATATATAAGTCTTCGCATGAAGATGTTTATGGACTACCTCTAAGGAGGGATATGGATTTTTTCATCAACATGCACACTTTGAAAACTCCAATATCTTCTTCAAATTATCAAATGTCCTAAATGAAACTCCAAGAGATGAGTATGCATAATTATGACCATTGAGATAAGGGTTTTATCAAACCAAATGTTTTACAATGGTATTCTTTGATGTTGATGGAGAAAAAGGAATACATGAACATACAACTTTTTATTGATTATAATCACCAAAACCCAACCATGATAAAGATAAATTAACCCTTATTGAGGGTTTTCAATTTTATTGACTATTTACGATGTCACGACCCATCCCATGTTGGTGATCAATCCATAACTACCCCATGCCCGCCTCCATATGTCAGGGGTGGTGGCAAGTACCGAAGGCATAATAAACTCATGGAGGCCTTTTCCTAATACCATGTACAAAAAATGAAACGAAATAAATGAAAAAGTGCATATAAAAAAAAGTAAAAAAATATTTCACTATATAAAAGAAAACCAAACATTAATCAGACTCTTATCAATACAACTACATAAATGAAAAGTGAAAGGGAAAGGAAAAAATTACACGCCCAACCACAAAAGTGCCACTACCTAGTAGTAACTGAAAAGTAAAATAGCTGAGAGATCCATGCTCCAAGATCCCAAGCAATGAACACCATACATGGTTCAAGAAACCATATCCATTAGATTTTCTGAAGTCACAATCAACCTATCTATTGTCTTCCTAAGGCAGGATATGTGAAAGTGAATCCCATGCAGGGGTGAGTATAAAGATACTCAATTGGACACCCCAAAAAGGTGAAGGTGGAGATGTGAGGGACACAATAAGGATGAAATAAATAGATTTAACATGGTTAAGTAAATAATACTAATCAACCCAACAAGAGAGTAATGTATGCTCATTCAAACAAAAGTATCTCAACATGGTGAGAATTTGAAATTACCTTAGAGTAATTGCTACCTATTGTAGGAGATTATAATCATCCAACCACATGAATCTAGACACATAAAGAATGTGGAATAACTTGTGTGTCTTTACCTCTCATAGAAGGAGATTAACTAAAACCCATGAAGTGGGTATAACAATAGGATATATATATATATATATATATATATATATATATATACGTAGTCAAAGAATCCAAAACAAGAGAGTAATGGGATCTCTATATCGCATCTCAGAATATTAAAAGAGTCTCCAAAAGTTCCAGAGGTATCCTACAATGATGCCCAATATCCCACTAGTCTGCACTGAACACACATATCAAAGTGGATAAATTACCACACCTTGATATTATCCTCTTGGATTAGATCTATCTCACTCGCACAGTTTTATGTCATGTTAAATGGACGCATCTTAGTTAGGAATGTTCCCCTATTACCCATGATTACGAACTTACATCAAAGTATGTCTCATAACTGATCTTTACCTAGATGGTAAATAAATAATTAGAGGACTTTTTCCCTACTGTGTTAGAGAGATTCCACTATATCATTAGTTGTAGGGGACCCAGGCCCTGGAATTTCAGGTGGATTCCACCCTAAGCCACTGATTCCCCACTCCCTAATGTGTTAGGGGGTTTCCACTCAGAAGTAACTACAAAGGACCTTTGTCCATGTCGTTGGGGGATTCCACTCTAATAGTCATCATAGAGGACTCGCTCTCTAGTGTGTTAGGCGGATTCCACTATAAGTCATTGAGGACCTTCACCCTACCCTATAGTGGTATTCCACTTAGAAGGCGTCAAGGAAATACACTAGTCATCCCTGCTAGATGGTACCTCTCTGAATGATCACCGGGTACACCACTGCCTAGCCAAGATGGAGGGTAATCCCAGTACTGCTCTGGTGATTCTGCTGGATCACATCCGTCATCGAGCATCACCTCGGATAGGTTAAACACCAATAACATGTCTAATCATATCTTGATATCCGCTATAGAGGGTACAATCATATTCTTCAAGGAAAAACACTCCAAATAGGATACTCAAGTGCAAAAATCTGAGTCTAAAAGAATGAGATATGAGAGATGGAAGATTCATAATGTGGTGCATGTCTTATGTGGGGCCCACATGATGTGTGACACCACCTAATAGTCTGTTAATGTACCTATTAATACTCAGTTAGTAAACTATGACCATGTACACACACAAATTTTCATTGTACTCCCAGAGTACATGTCATATCTGTCCTAAAAGTCTGGCGATCGTGCGATGCTTGTTGTTTGTCTGAAAGGAAAAAAAATTAATTCTACTTAAATTCATCCTAGAACATCCTCGAAAACCCAAATGGATCACAGTGATGAAATACTTGAAAAAAAAGTACACAAGGTGGACTATTCATTTTCCCAAATTAGACATCAAATGAAGAAACTGTATCTCTCAACGCCATACACAAATAGTGCTACGTGGGGCCCACACCTCGATTTTGGAACATATCATACCGAAATATCCATTTTGAATCTCATGGAAAAACATTTGGGGTTGGATATTCATTCATCCAAAATAGAAACCTTGTGAAAAAGTCACATTTCATTGCAAACGGCCAAAATGGGTCTCATGCGGCCCAAAACTCGATTTTGGTTTAAGCACACAAAATTGTGCTTGAAATTTCCAACTCAATTTCAGGGTCCTGACACCACTGATAGTGCATCAATATGAATTCCTATGCATGAGTTATGTTGGATCCATGTTTTAATAATAAAATATTATTATTATTATTTAAGCATTTCAGGGGCCTGAGTCATGAGCCCAATACATAAAATTCTCAAACGGACCTCAAAAGGTATGTCTTGATGATTGAAACATGTGGCCACACACATCACAACAAAATGATTAACGAATTATAAGAAAAGGCCATTTGAATTCACCTCGGCCCAACCTGCATCGGTCTAGCCCACTCCAACAAGTCCGCTCCACCTGGGATGGCCCGGTCCGGTCAGCCCAAACAACCTCAAGTTCTTGTGGCCTACTCGTGGCCAGTCCTGATGCCTCTATTATATGAAATTGTATTACTACACCACCCTGGTGCTCCGCCGTCATCCGCACCCTACACACCCAATATCGCATCGGCCCCCATCACCTGGCCAGCCACATCACTAGCCCCCTTCACTATCGTCATCTTCTACAAATGAACACCCTCCAGATCACTGTGCACCAATGGTGCTTTCGAGAACCACTGGGACCGGTCCAGTGCTCCAAAAATTGTTTTGATACTAGATCTGAGCTCATCTAGAAAATATCTTCACAAACTCATGATCTTCTTGAATATTCATCAATGTTTCAATGTGATGAAAAGAAGGCATCACTTTCTCTTACTGTGGTGCTTCCTCCAGTACCAGAAACTCAAAAAAATTGTAGATTCAGAATCCTTAGATCCTAACCTTCATATATCTATTCTCCACTCGACAATTGGAAGTGTTTTTATCATGTGGAAAAGTTTATCGATGAATAACGTGAAGAACGAGCAAAGAACATGAAGAACGAGGGATTGATCGATGGTCGTGTTAGTTCAACCATCTTCATTGATGTCCAAACCAAAAGAATTGATAGAATTAAAATTATATTAATCATGGATTTAAATAAAGGATGTGTAAAACCAAAATAATAATCCTACCTCGATTCAAATTTTTTTTCATCCCTTAATAGGCCCTCCAATAGCCATTGTGATTGCCACACTCTAATATTCTTGTATTTGCAGTGCTACTTCAATTAGTCAAGGATCTAATATTGATTTTTATATGAAAGGAGATGATATATCTTCTCTTTAATTGGGAGGAAATGATCCAAAACCTTCTTCATTTCCTTAAACACCTATTTATATAAATTCTCTCCAAAAGTCATGGGATCCAAACATCCCACACCCTCTCCCTTTATGTAAGTCTTAGGTAAAATTCCCTATTCTAAACTCAACGGTAGTCTCATATTTCCAATCCAAGTCCCCGTTAAAATATAATTAAAAGTAGAGTCCAAATAAAAATAATATTATTTACGGTTTCTCCCTCCGTGGCTTTTTCTACAGATGACACGTGCTGACAAAACTTATGTCCCGCCTTGGGTAAATACCATGCTCTGGAATCAACCACACACTCAGATTTCTGATCCACGTTTCTGTTTTGGGATATCCCTTTTCCTTCATATGCATAGTATAAAATATACATAATATTTTTCGAAAATATATTCCACCCTCACCTGGCCTCAGTATCACACATCATCTAATCCCCTAGATCTGGAAAATATGTCGAAAGAATCTGAAATCTTACAAGGAAAAAAGGGTCTCAACGACATTATCTCCTTCAAAATTTTCATCCAAAAAAACTGTTGAAACAACTCGGCATACTAATCTCGCACATGTCTCTCCCTCTCACAAGAAAACTCCAACCCATTTATGTGCTTCCACAACACACAATCCAAAGGGATGGTCAGTCCATGTATGGTCTGCTCTAGATGATGACGTATGTGGGGTCAGGCATGCGTCTCATCAGCAACAACATGTGGAAAATGTCATGCACCTTCTCCATCATTGGGCATAGGGAAAGGCCATATGAAACCTCTCCATGCCCTTTCATGATCTCGAACGACTCAGAAAACCTCAGGGGTAGCTTGCCTCCCTAATCGAAAACTAACACACAATACCTCAGCATATCTTCAAAGACCTAGATATTGTGCTCGATGTTTTAATAGGACTGGGGGTGAAAGGATATGGACTTTTTGAGTTGGGTCTTGAATGAATCATGCAGGCCTCTCCACAATCATAACATAAACTGAACCTCATGATGAGATACAATCACCGTGGGTACCCCGTGAAGGCTGGCGATATCCCGTACGTAATACTTCCCCATACAATTCATTAAACTATAATCCCTAATAGCAAGGAAGTGTTCATAATTTATGTGTTGGTATAGCATAAACCATATGGTTTCATGGACCTTCACTATATGTAGAAGCCCTAGAATGAAGTACATGGATATTCCATCCCACTTCCACAATAGGGTTTTAAGTGGTTCCAACTACTCGCCATAACCTAGTGCTCAGCCTTCACCTACTCATAGATAAAGAATCCTAAGATGAAATCAGCTAAGATTATTCGCATGTTGGACCACGAAAACTACTTCTCAAAAAACTCTATACATATTCCCCAATTTGGTATGTATAGATAAGGGAGAAGTGTGGAACTCTTGTATCACCTCCTCCCACATCCGAATCGGAAGCACTACTTACCCCTAGAACAAGATCTCTTAACTCCCTCCTTCATAATATCCATATGGTTCGTCGCATATGGATATTTGATTCGTGAAAGATCTCACAATAATTGTCTCATAATTGGTCCTCTCTCACGTTCTTGAGAAGCGATGGAGTCAACACCATTAACTGAAGAAAAAAATTTACCTTCATGTTCCACTAGGGTCAGCTGTAGGGAAGCTAACTGATATGAAACATCCAACAATAGGCAAGCCTAAGACTTCTTGGTAAGGAATATTCTAATATATTTCCATTCCCTGTATAATATACTATCTCAAAGACATAGTCCTATAGAATGTTCAATAACTGACTCCACCTCTGATTCAAGTCTCTCTAAGTGAATACATACATGAGACTCTTATGGACTGTGCAAACCACAAAGCATTATCCCAGAAGGTAGTGTCTTCACACCCTCAAGGAGAAGACTTCTACTGTTGTAAAAATTTAAAGATTCATGTAGTTAAGTTCATGTGGTCTCCATCACCTAAAACACTAATTAATAACTACTGTATCAAGGATGACTTTGCGTATGTAGGGGTACCAACAAGTAGGAAAGGTGATTAAACTCATACAACCACAATAATCTAGACATATAAATCACGTGGAATACCCCATGTGTCATCGCCTCTATTAGAAGCAGTGTAACCCCATTCCATACATGATTCCATACCCACTAGTGGAATTACATGAAAAGGTAGGTTAAGTAAGAATAGTCCACTAGTAATGTCTAGACCTACTCCGACACCACAATGCACAATCCCTCTTTAAACGCAATAGTCAGAGGGACTCATCCACCACACCTCAATTCTATAAGTTATGAGAGGCATTGACTCACCCTCATGGATTTTCTCACATAAAAAATGAATCTCAGTGGGGGGAGATCTCTCTTCCTCATACATTCTAATATATGTCAAACAACACCGTTATAGGGTTACACTGACGTCATGTGCCATCCCCAAAAAACCTCAAGAATGATGTTGGGAAAAATTATACCTTGAACAGTGTCTAAGAAGTTCTACCATAAAATTTATAAGAGACACATAGCATACCTATTATAATTTCACACACTATAGGATCGTAGACATACATAGCGTGAATTTTCCCATAGCCTCGGCTGCTAGCTCCCTATGTCTGAAGTGCGATGACTATTAATGGAAAGACCTTATAGAGTCTTCCAACAACAATTAGTACTCTTTCACCTTTTCCAACACTACCTCCCCTATACCACCAAGTCCCCTCTTGGGATATCTCTGATCACGACGTTGACTCTACCATGGAGGTACATCTACCATCTTCCTAGAAATCTCAGCATGTCGGGTTAGTTAGACTCATCTCATGTGACCACTCCCATCAAAAACATATAAGAGACCCTCATTGGGATTCCCAAATGATATACACTATCACTAACAATGATCCTAAGACTAATCATGGGGAGGCCACCTACATTGAGGCTCCTCCAACTGACGTCTTCTAGATTTGGTAGACATATCATATCTGTTGCATCCACTACTAGTTCTAGCTAACTGGAGTCCCCCTGAAAGAATGATTTATGTCACCAATTCTCGCTCTAACACCCTTGAAGAGGTGAGGGTGAAGAAGGGTTCTATTCAAGCACGAATCTACCAATGGAGTCCCTACTCAAACACATGGGCTCGGAAGTAGTCATTGCAGATCATGTCAAAAGAGTAGCATGTAAGGTGTGTGAACCCAATCACAAAATCCACCACCACCATGCCTCCCTACTGAAGCTCCATAAACTCCATAATTTTTATGGAGTATAAGAAGGAGGGGTAGTACTACTCACATAATAGTTTTTGGAAGTCATCCCACAAGAGTATCGAATCGTAATGTATCTGAGTAACCTGAATTCACCAACACCCTACTGGTATGTGGAAAAGAGTGTATGTCAAAGACACCATCAAATATTAAGTGTCCGAAAAAGTCTGAAGAGGCAGACCAATGACTCTACCTAATCCTATGATACCTGAGGATGTGGCTCACCAAGGAAACTCAGTGGTATCTAACACTGGAACTCACGGAGTGCGCTCAACTTGCGCACATCCATAGCATGCTCTATTGGGACTAACTATTTCTCAATAAGTGGAGGTTATTCTACCTACCCACCTAAAGGAAGGGGATTTCATGATGGACCTTGAACTAAGGAATCATCATTCACAGGGTCATCTTCACAAACTGGAGCTGGTAACCTGGCAGGTTGTTGTCACGAAGGAACCTTGAAGATTATCAAGGAGTATTGTTGTTGGATGAGAATATATATATATATCTATATATATATATAACAACACCCATGGGGGAGGTGACTCAATAAGGATAGTGAGGGACTCAATCCAATTTGATGAATGTACCAAAGTTCTCTGCAACATATGTCTCAGCAATCCAAGTCAAAAAGTATGTAATCAGGGTCTTGGTGAATGGTTATGCCCGCCACCACACCATCACTGTACTCCATGGAATGAGAGCTACTCTCAAGAAACATTGTCACTATTACCATAAATCCAAACTGATTATTTTTAATGAAACTTCTAAACAATGTCCCAAGGATCAAACAACCATTGATACCATTTTTTCACGATCTAACCCATGTCGGGGCTCAAGCCGCAACTACCCCGAGATGAACACCAGTCTATGGGTGGTAACAAGCATCGAAGTTACAACAAACTAAGTGAGACGTTTTTATGATAACCAATACACTCACATGAATCCAAGTCAAAACAAAAGTGAAGAGAAAAAAAGAAAAAAAATATACAACACAACTATTAAAAGATATGAAACATACATCGACCTATAAGTAGTATAAGTACATAAATGTAAAGTGGAATGGAAATGGTGAAGATTACATACACAACTAGAAAAATACTACAACCTAGAAGTAACTAAAATGTAAAACAGTAGAGAGATACCAACTCATAGATCCCAATCTACGACAAATGTAGGTGGTCTAGGCACCTATATCCCTAAGATCCTATGATGTAAATATCAACCTCTCTGTATTCTTTATGTGGAACCATATGTGTGGGAGAAGCCCATGCAGGCGTAATTATAAACATATACAATAAGATGCCTCAAAAGGAAATGAAAGAGTAGTAAGGGACACACTGAAGAGGAAATAAGTAGATAGAACAAGGTGTAGTAAAGAGTATAGATCAACCCAATAAGAGAGTGAATTAATCTCATCCGAACACAGTAAACTCTATATATGAGAAGATGAAATTCTCATCAAGTCTTCGATAACTATAGTAAGAGAGTGGACTCATCAAACCATGGAAAGATAGAAATAGATACCACATATCATACCCCTCATGTATTTGCCTCTCCTGGAAGTAGAGTAACCAAAACTCAAGGATTGGGTACAACAATAGGATATATATATATATATATATGCTAAGTCAAATAATCCCAAATAAGAGAGTAAGGGGATATCCAAATCACAACTTATCACAGGAAATGATTCACCGCAGTTCCATAAGTAACCACCAATAATTTATAGCATCCCAAAAGTCTCCCATAAACATGCATGTCAAAGGGGATCAATCACCACAACTTGATAATATCTTCTTTAGGTGGTTCTGTCTTGTTCTCATGGTTTTATGTCACGTCAAAAGTATGTGTCACAGTGTGGAAAGTTCCCCTATTACCCGTGAGTCCTATATTTCGTCAATGTATGTCTCTTCATTGATCCGTAGTCGAATGGTACATCATGAAGTAGAGGACCCACAACCTAGTAAATTATGGGGATTCCACTCTTGTAGTCATCATAGGGGACCCACATCCTAGTATGTTAGGGGGTTCCACCCTAAGTCGTCGAGGACCCGTGCCCAAGTGCATCAGGGGGATTCCACTATGATGTAATTATAGAGGACTCAGGCCGATGTCAATGGGGGGATTCTACTATGATAGTAATCATAGAGAACCCACACCCTAGTTCATTTGGGTGACTTCACTCAAAAGGCATCGAGGAAATAAATTTTCCATCTCTACTGGATGGTACCTCTCTGAAAGACCATCAGGTATGCCAATGCCCCGCCCAGCTGGATGGTAATCCCAATTCTTCTCTGGTAATTATGCTTGATCATAGTCACCATCGAGTGTCACCGTGAATAAACGACACACCTGGAACATTATGCATCATAAAAATAAGACCAATACTGAGTACACCACTGCATTCTATGTATAAAAACGAATTGGATTGGCTACTCACAAGAAAAAATATGATCCCAGCATAAGGAGATACTAGATAGAATATTCATAATGTGGGACATGGCCTATGTGGGGCCCACCTGATGTGTGACCCTGCCTCGTCAACTGGATGTCTACCTAGACATACTTGGGTACTAAACTGTGAACATGTTCTTGCAAATTTTTTTAGTGTACTCACAGAATAATTGTCACATCTGGCCCAAAAGGATAACGAGCGCATGATAATCTTTTTTAGTATGAAGGTAAAAAAATGTTAGTCTACCAAAATTCCTCCATGAACAACCCAAAAAACAAAACTAATAGTACTACTATGATCCTTGTAAAAAAGAATAAAAGATAAACTATTCATTAAGTCGAATAGGAAACATCATGAAGAACCAACATCTCTTGACATAGTACATGAACGGTTCTTCATGGGGCCCACACCTCAATATTATAACACATCATACAAAAAGCACCATTGTGATTCTCATGAAAAAAACTACAGGATTGGATATTCATTTGTCTAAGATAGAAACCCTTTAAAAAAGTCACATTTCACCACAAACTCCAAAACATGGCCTCATGTGTCCAGCACCTCAATTATGGTTTAAGCACTCAAAATTAGTCTTGAAACATCTACCTCAATTTCAGGTTCCTGATTCCATTGATGGTGCATCAATCAGACGTTGTATTCAGGAGTTATGGTGGATCAAAATTTTAACAATGATAATATATTATTATTATTTTAGCAATTTGGGGGCCTGAGTCATGAGCCCAAAATATAATTTCATGACCCTTCCCAGAGGGACATGTGTCTTGACTACCCCAAGCATGCCTTCAATAGGCCAAAGGCTGGTGACTAGAACCAAGTTGGTATATCCAAAAAATGAGAGGCATTTTACTAAGCACCTCTACACACGCACACATCCCCAATCCCAAATTACTAAAATGTAAAAACACTAAGTAAAAAATGCATGAATACACTAAGATACAACCCATAGAGTGCGAAAAGAAAGTGAATTTTTGAAAATTACAACATGGATGGAATACAAGCCCACCAAAAGAAAGAGTCTTCATAAGTGAAAGAACAAGTTCCTGAAACTCATCTGTAGAAAACCCTACCTCAAGGGAGAGGTACTGCTCAACTATATGAAGTCATAAGAGCACGCCTCAAATGTATGGTCTCTCTAATAGCCACCTAGTCCTGGTCTACCTAAGACTCTATCAAAAGTGTTTATTATCTTCACAATACACGACATGTGCAAGAAAATCCCATGCTAGGGTGATTAAAACAGTACTCAGTAGGACCCCTCGAAAACACAAAGTTAATACCAAAAATAAAACACCACTAAGAAGATATATCCAACTCAACATAGTTATGTGTTAAGAACACATATAATAATAACTTCCAGGTATACTCATAAAGGATTCTAAGAATTGATGTCTCATCTGCTTCTAGCTATATGGTTTCTCTCATAAGACGCTTGTCCCAGGAGATCTCACTCCTCGAGTTATCTGATAGAAGCACATAGAACATATCTTCCAAAGGTAACCACATAGATGCATAATTTTGATATGTCATGTATTTTCCAAAATAAATTTAGTCTCTCTAAGACACAGAGTCTCGATACATAACAGTCAAACCTCAACCACTAAAAACTTTTTGATGCACACTCGTCAAGTCTAGTCATGTATAATGGAAGGAATCTGATCTTGATACAATGATAGGGGAGACACTTTTCGTATAGCTCACTACGGGGATTCCTGGACCTATTGGAAACCTCATCCAAGATAGGGGATCAGTGCCTGGGTAAATATTGATCACACTATCTCCACAAACCCTATCTAAGTTAATAGAAAGTGAAGTGAGGACCAAGAGGGCATCTCAGTATAATACATTCTCCAACCCACTGAGTCAACTGTAGAATCCAGGAAGAGACAACTCAATTCATAACATGGGTCATTCTCTATGATGGGAACAATATTATGAATCTAACCCTCATAGTAAAATACCAAGGGTACAATATCAACCTATGTTGTAATCCTCTATGATATGTACAAGATCCTACATTGAAGCCTCATAGGAATATAAAAATAGAATGATCCCAACCTATATTGGTCCAATAAAAACCCCTCGAAGCCATCTCAAAAGGAACAAACCTTTACAAGGGTCCTAATTCCATAGAAGACTTATCAAACAGACACTCTTTTTGAATGTTATGGTCATTTTAGTTAAAAATTATTGATTCGAGTTTGACCCGACCCTAATGACCTGACCTAGCCCATAGGACGACCCAACCTGGTCTGACATGGCACACTAGGCCAAGCATGTTAGGTCTCTAGAGCGGCCCAACCCCACTGATCTGACATACACATGAAGGCTGGCCTTCACACTGTACACATTCCGCAATACGGTGTGCCTGCTTGTCAATACAGCATCGCCACATTCAATGTGAATGGCCACGACTTCTACCTGCACTACGTCCCCCGCCACCGCATGCACCTTCAACCGCATTCGATCCATGGTTCATGTGATTGTCACCACTGCCACTATCTACCGGTTCCGGTGGCCCCTTTCGTGTGCCATTGATTCTACTTTGGTTCTATGTTTTCTGAAATGGTGGAATGTCTATAATTCTCAGATCACATTCTTCATTACCCAGGGCTCAGATCAACATCATGTTTCATCCCAAAAAACCCACTTGAATAGTGATATCACATGACTCGCTATGATTTTTCCATGACCATAGTTGTTTCACCTTTGGTAGGTCATCCTAACATTGGATCCTCAATTTCAGATTGCGGTGCTTAGAAACAAAGGTTGATCAATAATCCATTCATAATCCACGAAGAACAAAAAGACGACAAAGAACATCAGGGAAGAAAATATCATGGAAAACCCCATGCATTGAAACTCATGCATTGATAATTTTGACCGCAGTCCATTCTGTTATAATTATCACAACATCATAACAAATCCTTAATAAAATCAACCATGAGAATAAAACTTCTCAATTATGACCATCCTTCAAGAACGAGTGATCTGTACGTTAACCAATTTGTTGGTTGATCGACATTCTTCATTGAATTTCATGAACAAGGAAAAAAATAATCAAAACATAAACACCCTAGCTCAATTAGATTCCATCGCTGATGAAGAATGGTCACCACGTCATTTTCGTAGTCAAGATCCTTCGAATCTGATATTTTTTGTTCTTGACTCGCCAATCTATAGGTGTTCATTAGAGAGGGCTCTATCTCCTTACCTTAAAGGATTTAAAGGGTTATGTCAAAACCCATGATTCCATCCAATAAGATGTATTAAAATAAAACCAACGCTACATCAATTATTTTATTAAATTATTTTAATGAAATTTATGTCCAAAAACAATCTTTCACAGCTGGCCCATGCCATCCGATGTTTGTCCTCGCCTAATTAAAACACCACGTTACGAACTCAATGGTAGTCTCAGATTTCCAATAAGAGTTACCATTTATGATTTATAAGTATTTTAAAATAAAATAATTTTATTTAATAATTTTATTTATGGTTACGTCTATTTGATTTTTCTATAATTGACCTGTGTCAACCAAAGGTAGGTCGCACCTAGGGTAAAGCTGTCATTCTGAGCTCAATGATGCCCTAAGATTTTTGATCCATACAGTTTCATAAATCTTATTTCAATTATTATGAAAAGCCACATTTTTTTCTATTAAAAACATATCATTTTCAATGAATTGTTTTGGGCACATCGTGTCTTCGAATCTCACGTCATCTTAGTGCTTGGTCTAGGAATATTCCTATATAATTTCTAAAAATAAATTTGGGAGAATATGAGTCATTACACATAAAATTATCAAACTGGGCTCAAAATGTCTATCTTACTTATAAGAATGTGTCCCCATAGACAGCACATCAAAAAGATGCATGCGTTAGTAGAAAAGGTTGTATCAAGTCTCCACAGTCTAACCCGCATCCTTCCTTCTTATTCCGGTCAGTCTGCTTTGCATGGGAAGCACGCGACCCAGCCGTGCGGCCTGGCCTGATAGCCTACTCCCAGCTTGGCCTTCTACCTCCATCGTCTGGCGCTATGTGCCACCGCCTGGGCCTATTTCTCCCCAGAACCCCTCCGCCAACTATACCCCACACTCCCCATGCCTCCTTGCCCCCAATCACCAGGTCGGCCGGATGACCACCTCCCGAAGCCACTGAAGCCTTCCGCAGCCAGGCTGCTGCAGGCGGGGGTCCTTCTACGGACCATCGAAAAAACTCCAGTTCTCCCAAAATCATTTTGAGTCTAGATCCGGGCTCCTCAGGAAAATATCTTTCTAAACACATGCTCTACTTGAATATTATTCAAAATTTCTATGTGACGGGAAGGAGGCGTCACTTACACTCACTATCATGCTTCCTCCGGCACTAGAAACTCAAAAACATATTAGATCTATAATTCTTTGATCATTAAATTCATTTATTTATTCTCTTCTTGATGTTTGGATTTCGTTTCAGTGTGTCGAAATGTTTTTCGATGAGGAACGTGAAAAATAAGAGAAGAACATGAAGAACGAGGGATCGATTGATGGTCAGGTTATTTCAGCCATCTTCATTTATGTTCAAACTTGTATAATTGATAGAGAAACAATAATATGATTCAAAAAGTAGTATCCAAGATGTGTAAATCCAAAATAAGAATCCTACCCCAATTCAGACCCATTCATCATCGATGAACGTGTCCTCCAATAGTCATTGTGATATCCACACTCTGATATTATCATATATGCAACGCCGCTTCGATCTGTCAGGGATCCAACATAGATTCTAAATTTAAAGGAGTGGATAAAGCTTCACCATCAATAGGAGAAAATGATCCAAGTACATTCTCATTTCCTAAAATGACTATTTATATAAATTCCCACCAACAGTTACAGGATCCGAACATCATGTTCCCATTCCCTTTAGGCTGCAACTAGGAAAAATGCCCTATTCTGAACTCAATGGTGGTCTTGAATTACCAATATGTGTCCCCATTCAGAAGTTATTTAAAGTATACTTAAAAATAAAATAATTTAATTTAATTGTTTTATTTACGGTTTCACCCTCTAATGATTTTTCTACAGAATACCCACGCCAACAAAACATTTTCCCCGCTTATTGTGAACACCACGCTCTCGACTAAACTGTGCCCCTGGATTTATGATCTGAGATACCATCTAAGAGATAACTTGTTTTTTCAGGTCAATATCATAAAATTTATATAATATATTTTTAAAATTTATCCAGGGAACACTGGGCCATGGAATCACATGTCTTCTTAGCGCCTAGCTACGGAAATATATGTAGAAATATTCCAAAGTCTAACAAGGAAAAATCAGGTCAATACATGTGAGAAGAAAGATCATTCTCGAAGATCAATCTTATATTTAGATACTACGAATAGAGGGTTCTTGAGGATGATATTCTGAAACTAGAATTCTGATGTCATAGAAGACATTATGAGTTCCCTATGATACCTTTTGGTGTGATGAATTCACACTCAATGTTAATTTATTTGTTGAAATAGATAGTCAATCCATACATGGACAAATTTCTCATTTCTTTTATTAATTACATACTCATATACTATATATCAGAGCAGGATATTATAGATCATATAAGGATGTTCCTAGAATTTCTTTTGGAGAACCATATTTATAGGACACTCTTAATGTGTTAGTGTTGGATCCATGATTTCCATTTTATAGGGCATGTCATTTATTTTCACAAGTTAGTTGTGGAACCTAGGATGATTGATGTAGTTATCGACTGTGATCCACCCATTATTGTGTAATAGGAAAAAAATTATCTTGGTTTGGTGAGTTACTATAGTAGGTTTATAGTAGACTTCCCAAGATTTCATCTACTTTAACTGCCCTAAATGAAACAAAAATAGTCATTTACCTAGATTGAACAGTGATAGAGATCCATTGTAGAGTTAAGGCTAAATATACTGAGTGATCTTGTAATGATACTACCAGAAGAGGGTGTGGAGTATGCAGTGTGTTGTGATTCATCTAGATTTGGCTTGGCAACATGTTGATACAAACGAAGTTAGTGATCTCATATGGGTCAATCATGTTGAGACCCCAAGTGAATAACTATGTTACTCACACCATAGAGATGGAAGTAGTAGTTTTTATCTAAAAATGTCGATGAAATATATTCTAGGAGAGTGAAATGATGTTTACATAGACAGTAAGATTCGCATGTATTACTTCAAGAAAAGACATCATAACCTGAGACATATGATTTTGATGATGTTATTATGGGAAAATGACTTTGAGATAGTATATTCTCCCAGGTAGTACAAGGTGGTGGTAGAAACCCATAGTAAGAAGTCTCGTTCTCACCTACTGGATGTGGTGTATGGGTAGTTGGATTCCTTGCAGCTAACCCTGGTTTAGGAGGATGGTTCATCTTTTCATCAGTCAATGGTGTTGAATCCTCCACTTCTTTATTGTATGAGGTATTCTCAATTGGGATACATTTCCTATGTGGTCCATCATGACTACAAATCCTTACGATATTCACCGAATGGATTCTACAATGGAGGGAATCACATTTCACTTCTCTTGGGAAGGATGGTTGTACTAGTTATGATTCAAGATGAGGTGATTAGGGAGTTTCACACTACTCCACTAGATAAAAATAATTATGTTGGGAACTTATATATATATATATATAGGAACATTAGCGGTAGTTTATTGTGACCATTCATGAGGTGGAGTGTGGCTGAGTTCATGTCCTTATGTCTCATGTGTTTGTAGGTGGAGGCTATGAAATGGTTTCTGTTAGGTTTTATATAGCCTATTGAGACCCCATAGTAAAAATGGGATGACATATCCATGGAAATTATGATAGAGATTCCTCGAAAATAAATAATACATGATACCATATCATTTATAGTTTACGAACATTTGAATTTGTAACACTTCTTTACTATTAGGTAGTAGAGTTTGGGGGAAAATTTGGGGAATTTGTATATGTGAAAGATCATACACCTTCATGGGATCAACTTGAATATTTTTTTGACTATGATTTATGGTTCACATAAAAAAATGTGGGGTGGCCTTCATGAAGTATCCATGACCCATTTGAGGATGAGTAAGCCATTAACACCAAGATGGATGGGGAGACTGAGCACACTATTAATGTGTTGGATGATACATTGAGGCCTTTCATGTTAGACTTTGGATAGATCTAGGAGTATAAAATTACTTTGGTAGAGTTTTCTTATAAAAGTAGAAATCACTCTACTATCAGCATTACACCTTTTGAGGACCTATTTGGGAGACCATTCAGGCCTATATTTTATACTTAGACAGGTTAGGTATATCTAAAAAGGACATGATGAAGAAGGTATATGTGATCTATGACAGGAGGATGAAATCCTTGAGGAGGAAGAAATGTTATTCACATCAACATCATAGGCCCTTGGAGTTCTAGTATGGATACCACTTTCTATTGATAGTCTCTAAATGATAAGGATTGAAGAGATTCATGTGGGGGAACCATCTAGTGGTTCATCGGGCTATTCAATGTCTTCCATAGGGTTGGAGGGGTTTCTTATGGCCTATCCTTACCCAAAAATTTGGATTGTGTGCGTAACATCATCAATGTGTCTCGACTTAGGTGATATGTGCATGATCATACACATGTTATGGAATGGTGAGATCTAGGCATCTAGGACGATGTCACCTTCACAGAGCATCCAATAGAAATCAAGGATCAACAAGAGAGGATGCTGCTTGGATTAACCATTCCATGGGATCATTTTTCTTGGTAGAATGGGATCACATTGGAGAGATCCTATAAGAGATATACCTATATTCGGGCTTAGTATCCCCATATTTTCATTTAGCCTTTTCATTTTTTTGGGCGAAAAAAATCAAGGATGGAATACTATAAAGCCTCTTTTTCCCTTATAAGACATAGGAATATATAAATATTTTTCTTCAACCCTGAAATGAGGCGATGCATAATTCCAAGGCTCGGTGAGCCTATAATGTATTCTTTAAAAATATTAAATATATTTTCTATCAATTTTTTACTGTTCTAAATAAAAATTTATCTTATGATAAATGAGTTATTTGATCGAAATTATTACACCATTAATGAATACAAATAGTAGGTTTTACCCTATCTGCTAGGTAAAGTTGGTCAGCACCAGAAGGGATGATAAGGATGCTATTTGGAAAGTACATTATGGGAATTAATTAATTAAGTTATTTAATGAGTTAATTTAATTCTTAAAGACATAAATACCTCTATAAATATACGACAATGGAAAATCTATTAGGTTAGCTTCATAACCTTGGGATCGTTGAGAGAATGTTCCATAATTATTCATTTGTGGATCTCGATCGGATGATGACTTCCAACAAGTTCGAGTTGTTTTGATAGATAGTGAATGCAGTGGATCTTCTCCATCACTGTACAATGACTTATTCACTAAAAATTTATCCAATATTGGGGTAGGAATTTTCAATTTCAATTTCCACCTTGAGTAAATGATTGATCATGATATGCTATGTTTTTCGGTATGAATTTGAATAAATCCGCTGCACAATCCCATTTTTTGAAATGAATTATTTATTCTATATTTATATTATTATGACTTCTAATATCCCTTTAAAATTAATGATTCTATGCTATTTTATCTTAGAAAACATCTCTCGTGACCCAACCAATATTGTTTGTGTTCTTTTCCCCCACTCATTCATCATGTTCTTCATCGTTGGACCGTGGGGTAACAATTAAAATATCGAAAGGTGGTTTTGAGCATGATCAAAGCCTCCAAATTCATCATTGATGTGAAAAAAATGTACTAATTGGAGTTTTGAGGATGAAATATAGAGGATTAATGATATTGATGATGGATTAGAGGATCTAGGATCCAAAAAATAGAAGGAAGTAGAATGGGAGGTGCACCAAACATGAGGTGTCTTGTAGTGGAGGATCAAAACTATATTTTTTTCCATCAGGGGGCTAGAGTCAATTATCTATGATTTTTCTACATATTTTAGGTAACCAAATGAAAAGGATAATGTTTTAAAAGATATATTTAGAAACCCCGTACATTTTTCGTAGATTTTATGTGAAACGTTCCAAAACATTATGTAGTTCCAAGAACACATGATGTGCATTCCACTAGCCAAAACAACTCGGGTTTTAGGGATACTTAAATATCAAAGAAATTTTTGGACACCCAAATTCCTATTTAGATAATGATGGTGTCCTTTAGTTTACTCTGGGGTACACTATACCCCCCCCCCCCAAGATTTCATAGTGTGTTATTTCATCAAAATAATTCAATAACTTGCACTACACGCAACACCAAGTTCAAAAGCACCATGACTTACCAAACAAGATGTTAAAAAGATGTTATGAATAGTATTAACTAAATTTTTATCTTTGTATAATCCTTATAATTTTAGAATCCATATTATAAGAAAAAATTCATTTTCAGTATTGCACTTTTACCAACTTCTAATAGTGAACCCTTTTTAAATCCAATATTTTAAACTTTTATATATTCAATTTGACTAAATAAATTTACTTTTTAGAATGGGGACATCAAAAATTTACAATGAAATACCCCAGGATTCCATGGTATGCTTCTTTTGGAATAAAATAGTAGTGTGTGTTGTACGCAACTTCGAGTTCTAACACACACCATAACCAAATCAAACTAGCCGTTATGAATAGTAATACCTACTTTTTGAATTTATAAATCTTATCTCTCAAAATGGACTTAATTTTTGGATTAGGAATATCGAATTTATCCTAGGGTGAAATTTTGGTACTTTTCGGATAACTTTTATATTTTGATGAATAGTGAACATTACTAAATTTTAATTAAAAACAACTTTTTTAATCAAAATAATTTATATTGATAAATTATGAATTTGAGTGGTTTTAAAGTATATTTAGAATATATTTTTACCATTTAATACAATGTTGTTCATTTTACATAATTTCACAATTAAACCGGACATAAAGAAGTGTCAATATTTTGATAGTTATTATCTCTTAAAAACACGCTTTTTGTTTTAACAACGGGAATTAATTTTAAATTAATTTCTGCCACTTATGTGTTTTGAATTTGGAAAAATGGATTCCATATTTAGAATTAGGATGTTCAAATTGTGCAAATAGGTACCTTTTATTTTTAGACATTTTGAATAATTACTTCGGTAAATATTTTATTTACCATGGTTAAAGGGTAAATCCGTAAATAAGGGTTAAACAATAATATTATAATAATACAAAATTACCCTAAAACGTGTCCTAACATTATTTTTTGATACATTTCTGACCATGGGAATCTTTGGGTCGTTTTTTGGACCCCATGGAGCCACTTGTAAGTGATAATGACACTTTATATTAATTAAGTTAAAATAAATACAAAAATGTCATAAGAATATAGCTTTTAGAAAAACATTTTTTACATAAGGTTATATATGTTGTATTTTCGATTATAAATATTAATTAGAAAGATAAAACTATTTCCTACATAATGGTATTTTATTTATAATTTTTAGATATTAAATAATTTAATTTATTTATGACACAATGGTGATGCAGTAATTACCTAATTAATGAAAAATTAGAATAATTGATATTATAAATACCCAAATAAATTTAATTTGAGACTTTTAATAAATACCAATAATTATCTAGGTTAATATTGAATGTTAGTATTGATTTAATTAACTTTTTTTGAAGTAATCATTTTGTTATGAGTTTTACACAAATCAATTATTGAATAGTGTCAAAATTGACATAAAAGAGTTTTTTAAAAAATTATTATATTATTAATTTATATTAAATTCCTAAAAATCTAAGGGTTGGCCAAGAGACTTATATCATAATATTTTTATCATTAATGGAAAACTTGGGGGTCGCTTGGATGTATATAGTATTTTTATTAACCATATAATATAAAAATAAAAAGAGACATTGTAAAAGTGAAATTAATTAACTAAGAGTTAATACTAAAAGATAAGGTTAATATAGTAACCCAAACCTGTCTAAGTCCTATTTTTTGAGTGGTTTTTGACCTATAATCACCTTAAAATTTAAATAATCCACTTTGGAGCCATTAGAAACCGAATATGAATTTATTATAAAATAATATTTCTATCTTTTCCAAAGGTGCCCCTCACCCCTCTTATAAAAGGGCACTCCCCCTTCTCATTAATTCACTCCTTCAAAGCCTTTTGTTTCGTCCAACCCCTGACCCAATACTCTCTAAAATTCCCTCAATACAACCTAGAGGCCTTAGTTTTATCATAAATTCATCCTAATGAGCCCTTTCGATCAAATCAAAAGGATGAACTTAAAGAAGAGGTAATGTTTTCACCACCCTTTTTCAAATTCATTTCTTCTTCAACTTATTCTTTCTTTGTTATTCCCATTATAAGATAATGAATCCAGTATCTCCTATATACATTAATATTATTATAAATATGGTGCAACCATATTCAGTATTCTATCCATCCTTTGAATAACATGTCACCATACGTGTGTACGTACGACTTACCATCTTCACGTCGTGGTCTAATTGTTATTCAATAAATTATTATCTGTATGGGTATAATAATGATGTGTAATTCATTTAAATAATAAATATAACATGATAATGATTCTTTATATATGATATACCATCCAATTATATATTATTTTAATATCAAAAGAATGATATTGTCGCTCGTGCGTACGTACGGACTACCGTCTCCACAAACGTGATGAGATTCATTCTCCATCGTATCCATTCAAGTATAATTCTCATTTTATGATTAATAATAGTATCTAAGTACTTGATATCATTATGGATATGATTAATATACAACATATACATGACAAACATGACTTACGTAACAAAACATATAAAAGCAAATGAGTAAGTTAACACCCGAAACGACGATAATTCTAAGATATTATTAACAAAGAAATGTTAAAAGATCATATATGATATCATATTAATGTATATGATTCATGTATGATTTAATAACAATTATTTCACCATTATACAGGAGGTTAACCTACCCTCAACTAAGGAAAAGTACAAGGTAAGAGTTTATTTCGCAATCTCTTCATTATCTGAGGTTGTTTATACGTAATAATCTACTGGGATTTCTTTATCATCCACATCCATGTTTCTTAAAAATGAATTTCAAAACATTTTTACTATTTACAAGAATATGGGTTAAAATAATTTATACCCTTGTTTGAATTTTTATAAGAGGTTTATAAAGGAATCTTTCCGTCATTTTCCAAACAAGGTGCTTTTTAACCTTTTCGACAGAATTACGGTAAGAATGTCCTTTTTAACGTATACGGCAGGTGCGACTATTTTTTGCCTTTATAAAATCGTTGAAGATTCCCTTACAAGATTATAAGAATATTTTCAAAGAAAATGTTTTATTTTATAAATATATGACTCTTAAATGATTTCAAAATAGAAAGAGATATTTCTCTAAAAAGAGTTTTGATTTCATCTATGCCAACATCCTTTGATTGATTTTAAGTTTATTTGGAGTTGATTTATTATGATACAAAACTTCCATATTGTATTGATGGTTTTGTGATATGTTTGAATGTGGATGTGTTATTTTTATACCATTCATGGTTTATGGTGAAAGTATTGACATTTCATATGATAGTTTTAATAAGAATGTTTATGTTATGTTTAAACCTGTTCATATGTGGAATGCATTGGACATAATATGTGACGGGTGGAGCCCGCTATAGCTCCTCGATGCATCGGTAGGTCTCATGAGACAAACTAGTGTCTTGGCACAAGGCCTTGGAAAAATCTTATTTGTAGTCTTGGCACGAGGCCTTGGATATGTGGTTATGATAGTATGGCATTACACATTCCATCATTATGAAAGTGGTTATTGATATTGCATGTGAATTTTCAATTAGTAGAATATCCATGTGAATTATTAAATGGAATTATTTCATTTTATTTTTTCCATACTATGTTGAAGTTCAAGTTTAAAAGGCTTTTGTTTTAGTTATACATTGCCTTAAATGTTTATTCTTATTTATGAAAGTTTCTGCTATATTATTATCCTTACTCAACATTTGAGCTCACCCCTTTTCTATGTTTTATTTTTCCCAGGATGTGAAAAAGTAATTTATGAATGACCTGTAGGGATAGTATGAGGGGATAAGAGTGTGGACTATGGAGACTATATTGTTGTAGTTTTCATTTTTATGATGTAATGTAAAACTTTATGAATGTATCTAGTTATTATAAGGCTACTAAACTAATCGGTATTTCGAGACATGATCTTTCGTGTGATCATGCCAATGATATGTAATAATGAACCGACTCTGGGTAACTGGGGTCGGGGAATTACAGTTGGTATCAGAGGAAGTTTAGTACAATCCTTGGAAGCTAGATTTAGATAAACTCTTATTAGGGCACATATATCTAAGATGGACTTTGTGGATTTGTAAAGAATAACTTCCTAGAATTTTAGTATTATAGAGATTGTGTGAGTTTTCCGAGCAATACATCCCTGTCTGGATATCAGCGGGTAGAGGTGGCTCTGGCACAGATGTACCTAGGGGTAAACCCCGAAAACACCGCTTTGAGCTAGACTGGAACGGGAACTGGTGCACGACAACGGGTCTTGCTGCACTCTTGGTTACGACACTCCCGGGGGATATGCTTAGGATAATTCTCATTTTCTTTACAAACCATTATGAAGGGTTAATGAGTATATACTTCCTCAAAGGATACATTTTTATGATTATGGATTATATCCATAAACTATTAAATTTATGTGTTTTACAAGTTTGAGATTAGGTATTGTTATTCAAAAACTAATCTAGTGTTTTACATTGTTTAGAAATGGTGCCCAGTAGAAGGAATGAGAACTCCAGAAATGAACATGATCCAAAGAGAAATAAGGATCATATATTTCATGGTCTTAGGCCATAATTTATAAGAGAAATAGTCTCCCATGTATTATCATCATATGAAGAAATAATATCATTTGTTGATAAGACAAGTAATGAGTTTATTGAGTCTTATGAATTTGAAAGGAAACAAGAGAAGAAAAGGATGAAAGAGGGAAATATGGATAAAGGGAAGAGGGAAAAGAAGAATTTTCCCATATGTGATAACTATGGGAAGAGACACCCTGGAACTTGTCTGAAAGGAATGGGCGTTTGTTTTAAGTGTGGAGGAAAAGGGCACAAAGTACGTGAATTCAAGGGTAAGAAAACGGTTTCAAATGTACAATGCTTCATTTGCAAGGAGTTTGGACACTACGCGAACCTATGTCCCAGTCATCAAACTATGCCGCAGATGATGCTATTTGATAATAATCATGTTATGATACTACCACAGATGAAGAGGAATGATTAGAGTTATTATGTTGATTATGTCATTTGAGTGTTGTATCAACAATGTACTTGTGATAATAATTATGGAGTATATAAGGATTGTACTGTAGTACTATTTCATTAAGGTCTTGATTTTGTGTGGAACAAAGAAAAGTGACTCAATAGCAGGTTAAATTTTTGGAAAATATATGGTTGAGAGAAAGATATACCATAATATGGTTCTCATATTGAGGTAGTTATTTTAGAATAATACATGATTGATTTGGATAAATTATATTGGATATTATTGACTACCTTGAAACTGATTAATGATTTTTATATTCCATCATTGTTGGGGTTTACAACATTTTTGGATTGAAGGAGTGTATCCATTATTCTTTAAGGAATAAGGAATCATGAATGTAATCAATAAGGTTTTATGGTAATTCAGGATGTTGTAGTTTTTTAAAAGAATACATGATGAAGGTGTTCACTTGTTATTACACGGAAAAAAGGATCTTCATTGTGTTTACCTTACTTATAAATTTTGGACTGAAGTATTTTGGATAGTTCTAGTTTGGATTATTTTGGATTTCCATAAAAGGATAACCTGGGGTTGGGTGGAAACCCGTCGTGTCTGGAAAGGCCACGAGAGTTGAACCCACAACCGAAGGGCGACAAGGGTGTATTACCTACCACAGACCCATGTGATGTCCTGGATTGAATAATGTCATTTTTTAATGGTTCTGCTAGATGAATTATAAATTCATTTTTTTATCCCTATACGAATAGGATAAATAGAATATTATATTTATGTTCTATTATCTTTTAGAGTGAAAGATGAGTTTTTTGTAGAACATAGTTAAAGGATGAGACTCTACTTGTCAAGTATATATTTTTATTCCTCTCTTATTCAATGAAGAAATTAATTCTTATACTTTAGTGAAAGGATCTTAAAACAAAAAAATATGTTATCCTAATACCATATGTTTTGCTGAACCGATGGTATTTTAAATCATCATAGATTGAAAAATTTAAGGCACTCAATTTTACACTTGTTTGTGATTGATGAACTCAATAACTGCCTATAAATATTTACCTTTTTCCTCCAATTATATGTCTCTAATTTCCACCAATGTTCTCCTAATTGTGATCATAATTTGGTGGTGACCCTTTCATTTCCCTTTTCCTCATATTAAGACTAAATTTTAGTTACCCAATTTCCGATGTGGGTTTTCCCACAAAGATATTTTCTATTTTCAACCATTTATTTTCGAAGAACAATTTCAAATTGCGAGGACACAATTTATTGAAGGAGGGGAGAATGTAACACCCCAAGATTTCATAGTGTGTTATTTTTTTCAAAATAATTCAATAACTTGCACTACACGCAACACCGAGTTCAAGCGCACCATGACTTACCAAACAAGCTATTCAAAAGAAGTTATGAATAGTATTAACTAAATTTTGAACTTGGAATAATCTTTATAATTTTAGAATCCATATTATAAGAACAAATTCATTTTCAGTATTGCACTTTTACCAACTTTTAATAGTGAACCCTTTTTAAATCCAATATTTTAACCTTTTATATATTCAATTTGACTAAATAAATTTACTTTTTAGAATGGGGACATCAAAAATTTATGATTAAACACCTCATGCTTCCACGGTACGCTTCTCTTTGAATAAAATAGTAGCGTGTGTTGTACGCAACTTCGAGTTCTAACACACACCATAACCAAATCAAACTAGCTGTTATGAATAGTAATACAAATTTTTTTAAATTTTATAAATTTTATATCTCAAAATGGACTTCATTTTTGGATTTGTAATATCGAATTTAGCCTAGGGTAAAATTTTGGTACTTTTCGGATAACTTTTATATTTTGATGAATAGTGGAAATTACTAAATTTTCATTAAAAACAACTTTTTTAATCAAAATAATTTATATTAATAAATTATGAATTTGAGTGGTATTAAAGTATATTTACAATATATTTTTACCGTTTAATACAATGTTGGTCATTTTACATAATTTCACAATTAAACCGGACATAAACAAGTGTCAATCTTTTGATAGTTATTATCTCTTAAAAACACTCTTTTTTGTTTTAACAATGGCAATTAATTTTAAATTAATTTCTGCCACTTATGTGTTTTGAATTTGGAAAAATGGATTCCATATTTGTAATCAGGATGTTCAAATTTTGTAAATAGGTAACTTTTATTTTTAGACATTTTGAATAATTACTTCGGTAAATATTTTATTTAGCATGGTTAAAGGGTAAATCTGGTAAATAAGGGTTAAAAAAATAATATTATAATAATAAAAAATTAACCTAAAACGTGTCCTAACCTTATTGGTTGATACATTCCCGATCATGGGTGTCTTTGGGTCGATTTCTGGACCCCATGGAGCCACTTTTAAGTGATAATGACACATTATATTAATTAAGATAAAATAAATACAAAAATGACATAAGCATATATCTTTTAAAAACAAATATTTTACATAGGGTTATGTATGTTGTATTTTAGATTATAAATATTAATTAGAAAGACAAAACTATTTCCAACATAATTGTATTTTATTTTTAATTTTTGGATATTAAATAATTTAATTTATTTATGACACAATGGTGATGGAGTAATTACCTAATTAATGAAAAATTAGAATAATTGATATTATAAATACCCAAATAAATATAATTTGAGACTTTTAATAAATACCAATAATTTTATAGGTTAATATGGCATGTTAGTATTGATTTAATTAACTTTATTCGAAGTAATAATTGTGTTATGAGTTTTAAAAAATCAATTATTGAATAGTGTCAAAATTGACATAAAAGAGTTTTTAAAACAAATATTATATTATTAATTGATATTAAATTCCTCAAAATCTAAGGTTCGGCCAAGATACTTATATCATGATATTTTTATTATTAATGGAACACTTGGGGGTCTCTTGGATGAATATAGAAAGTTTATTAACCATATAATATAAAAATACAAAGAGACATTGTAAAAGTGAAACTAATTAACTAAGAGTTAATACTTAAAGATAAGGTTAATATAGTAACCAAAACCGGTCTAAATCATATTGGATGAGTGGTTATTTACCCACCCCCACCTTAACCTTTAAATAATCCACTTTGGAGCCATTTTAACCCGAATATGAATTTATTATAAAATAATATTTCTAGCTTTTCCAATGGTACCCCTCACCCCTCTTTTAAAAGGGCACTCCCCCTTCTAATTAATTCACACCTTCAAAGCCTTTTGGTTCGGCAAAACCCTGCCCAAATACTCTCTCAAATTCCCTCACTACAACCTATAGGCCTTATTTTGATCAGAAATCCAACCTAAGGAGCCCTTTTGATCAAATCAAAAGGAAGAACCCGAAGAAGAGGTAATATTTTCACCACCCTTTTTCAAATTAATTTCTTCTTTAACTTCTTCTTTATTTGTTATTCCCATTCTAAGATAATGAATCCAGTATCTCCTATATACATTAATATTATTATAAATATGGTACAACCATATTCAGTATTCTATCCATCCTTTGAATAATATGTCACCATTCGTGCGTACGTACGGCTTACCGTCTCCACGTCGTGGTGTAATTGTTATTCAATAAATTATTATTTGGATGGGTATAATAATGATGTGTAATTCATGTAAATAATAAATATAACATTATAATGATTCTTTATATATGATATACCATCCAATTATATATTATTTTAATATCAAAAGAATGATATTTTCACTCGTGCGTATGTACGGACTACCGTCTCCAAGAACGTGATGAGATTCATTCTCCACCGTATCCATTCAAGTCTAATTATCATTTAATGATTAATAATAGTATCTAAGGACTTGATATCATCCTGGATATGATTAATATACAACCTATCCATGAAAAACATGGCTTACATAACAAAACATATAAAATAAAATGAGTAAGTTAACAACCGAAATGAGAATAATTCTAAGATATTATTAACAAAGCAATGTTAAAAGATCATATATGATATCATATTAATGTATATGATTCTTGTATAATTTAATAACAAATATTTCACCGTTATACAGGAGGTTAACCTACCCTTAACCAAGGAAAAGTACAAGGTAAGGGTTTATTTTGCAATCTCTTCATTATCTGAGGTTGTTTATACATAATAATATACTAGGATTTCTTTATCATCCACATCCATGTTTCTTCAAAATGTATTTCAAAACATTTTTAATATTTACAAGAATATGGGTTAAAGACATTTATACCCTTGTTTTACTTTTTATAAGAGGTTTATAAAGGAATCTTTCCGTCATTTTCCAAACAAGGTGATTTTAAACCTTTTCGACAGAATTAAGGTAATAATGTCTTTTTTAACTTATACGGTGGGTACGACTATTTTCCACCATTATAAAATTGTTGAAGCTTTCCTTACAAGTTTATAATAATACTTTCAAACAAAATGTTTTATTTTATAAATATATGACTCTTAAATGATTTCAAAATAGAAAGACATATTTCTCTAAAAAGAGTTTTGATTTCATCTATGTTAACATCCTTTGATGGATTTTCAGTTTATTTGAGTTGATTTATTATGATACAAAACTTACATATTGTATTTATGGTTTTCTGATATGTTTGACTGTGGATGTGTTATTTTTATACCATTCCTGGTTTATGGTGAATGTATTGACATTTCGTATGCTAGTTTTAATACGAATGTTTATGTTATGTTTAAACCTGTTCATATGTGGAATGCATTGGACTTAATATGTGATGGGTGGAGCTCGTTATAGCTCCTCGATGCATCAGTAGGTCTTAGGATACAAACTAGTTTCTTGGCACAAGGCCTTGAAAAAATCTTATTTGTAGTCTTGGCACGAGGCCTTGGCTATGGGGTTATGATAGTCTGGCATTATGCATTCCATCATTATGAAAGTGGTTATTGATATTGCATGTGAATATTCTATTAGTAGAATATCCATGTGAATAAGTAAATGGAATTATTTCATTTTATTTTTTCCATACTATGTTTAAGTTCAAGTTTAAAAGGCTTTTGTTTTATTTATACATTGCCTTAAATGTTTATTCTTATTTATGAAATTTTCTGATATATTATTATCCTTACTGGGCATTTGAGCTCACCCCTTTTCTGTGTTTTATTTTTCCCAAGATGTGAAGAAGTAATTTATGAATGACCTGCAGGGATAGTATGAGGGGATAAGATTGTGGACTATGGAGACTATATTGTTGTAGTTTTCATTTTTATGATGTAATGTAAAACTTTATGAATGTATCTAGTTATGACAAGGCTACTAAACTAATCAGTCTTTCGAGACTTGATATTTCTTGTGATTATGCCAATGTTTTATAATAATGCACCAACTCTGGGTAATTGGGGTCGGAGCGTTACATGCACATACATGGAAATACCCAGATACAGGAAATGTAATGACATGTGGCTAGTGTACATGTGAATGATTTCATATTACAAGACTATGACCAGGATCAAATGGGTATGCCCTAGGTGTCCATGACACACCGTGTAGTACCGGGAATCAACCTGTAGTCATACATGGAATAATGTAAGTGTGATGGAAAGGACATGACTATGAGGATTAGTCGGGCCACACACCTTGTAGATTCGTTACATTCAATTTACATATTCATAATTATATTCCTATCGTATCACCATTAGTTTCACTGAAATTTAGACCTATGAGTCTCGTATACTGAGTATTATCTGTATTGAACATTATGGGGACCTATTTTGTGGCTTTTAAAATATGATGACATATGTTTTATTCATGAGACCACATTAGGTGTCTATCGATGATTGTAGTGATTGGGAATTATCATTTGAGATAGGATGGGGTTGGAAATCACCCTATTATACCATGGAGAGGATCCCTCATAAACCTCTACCTAATGATTGGTACCCCAATTTAATGTTCTAGGTAGATGGTCTACTACCAACTGAGTGGTACCACCTACCAAACTAGGGAATGGGTCCTTTACCTAAATGATTTATTTCCACTAGAGGACTATGGTGAATGTCCTTTAACTACTAATTGGAATCCCCTCATCGTATTAGGTAATGGTTCCTCTATCTGCTGAGTCCCCCTCCCCTGATAGACTTGGATTTAGGTCCTCCATACACTTAGTGGAACCCCCTATAATACTATGTCACAAATCCTCCACCCACTAAGTGGAACTCCCCTAATGCATTAGGGCATGAGGCATCTACTGGGAGATGGTTCCCCCTCAATTGGGTGTAAAAATTGTGAGGTGTGGGTGATCCACATAGCTACTTCTTCAGAAAGACACATGACATACCATGCATCATTGATGGAATCATTTTTTAACTATAGGCAGGCATATCATTATTTTATTTTCAATTTTATGGATATCCCATTTCACTCTTATATAGGTTTCCCCTATAATAACATATGTATATATATCTTTGTTTTGGGTTTTCATTCCCACTTTATTTGTATTAATCTGACATCTTTTATCATGTATCCTATTTATCTCATCCAGTTTTTGGAGTTTCTTGTTTTTTATGTATATATTTACCCCTATATGGTATTTTCCTACGGGTACCATGTCATTTACATATTGCGAGAAGGATGATTGTGATTTTCGAGGAACATAGGGACACAATGGTGCATTTGAAAACATATGGTGGTCAGATCATTGATATAAAGAGCTAGGATCCTTGGAATTTATTTTCATGTTTTCTTTTAGGTTGGGACATATTATCTGGTTGGGAAAATATTTTCTCCTTTACTTTTGGGATTTCATAGTCACACTCTTTTGTATCCCCTATATTTTATTACATGAATGATTTTTTACTCTAAATGTTACAGAATACTATTATTATTCCTCTACACATCTACCTAAATATGTTTGGTTGCATCTGTATTGGTACATTAAGAAAGGGAATCCAATTTTAGTTATGTGTTTCAATTACTGTCTCTAGACACTTACATAAAGAGACGTTATTAGGGTAGTTACGGCTCAATCTTCAACCAAAAAGGTAGGCATCAGTGGGTCGGGTCAAGATAGTAAATCCTTATAGAATGAGTGGAAACAAAAAAATGAATGTTTAAATGGTTAACAAGAAACAATATAGATATATATATATATATATATGAATAATATATTAATGTATTATAATAAATTATATGAAAATTGAAAGGAAATATATTTTCCATTTCGAAGATTTTATAAATATTGTATTTTTAATTAAAAAGAGGTCAAAAGTAGGGAAAAATAAGATATATTTATGAAATAAAGAATAAATATAATTCCAAAATAATTCTTCAAAAATAATATAATGGATAAGGGTAAGGTAAAGAGACCAAGTGAAATCTTAAACTGAATAGATGGAAAATGATTCACTTCTATACTTTATTATTATACAAAAATCAATGACATGAGATATAAAAATCCCATAGAATAAAATTAAAGGATTCAAGATTTTTAGGTTAAATAACATGTAACATATTAAACATAGAAATGGAAGACAATGATCCTACCATAAGGATAGATAAAGAAAAATTCCCTAGAAATAATAATTGTTTTGTATGATTTAATCAGTGAGAAAATAAAAAATAAATAGTATAATTTACAACAGATAGAAAATATATTTACTGAAATGTAAATATTAATCAAATTATTATATATATATATATATATATATATTCATAGATTGAGAATTTCAAATAGGTAAATAAATCAATATGGAACCCCTTGGAAAGATCATAATTTTTAAGGGATGGATTAAGGTTCAATGAATGGGTGAATTCAAAAAAGAATTATATATACTAGAAATTCAGTAGAAAATAGAATAATATTATTTCATGGTATAGTAAATAAAAAACATAAATTTTTATAAATAAAGAAGAGGGAATATAACTAAATAAAGTGATACATAGATAATAATCCCTTTTTCATAACACTATATATACACATATACCTTATATCAACCATTATATTAATATTATACTTATTAATCATATATTTAAAATTAATATATAAATTTTTTTCCATTTATATTAATCAATTTCATTAATTTATTACATTTTTATTTTTTAATCATAAATTATATCCACAATTTGACGAAGGAAGTTCTAATTGTTACTAAAAGTTTCTGTATGGTGCTCTTAATGACTATTAGATTTCATGGGTTAATCTGTTCTGGAATATAAAATTTATTGGATTCAAAAAATAATAATAATTTATAAAGTACAGTGTTCATTTTCTAGACTTTATGTATATAGATTACAGGGAAAAAATTCATTATATTCTCAATTCATGTAATTTTTCCACTATTATATGTTTATTAGTAATAAGTACTTATTTTTATGTATACATAAAGAAAACATTAAAATAACATAAATTCATATTACCTCCCTTTTATATTCAAAATTTATTTTTTCTTAATTCCCTGTTTTTATATCTATCCTAATATAGTAGCATTATTCTTGTGAGGGGTTGAACTGAACAAAACATGAATGTGATAAAAACAATGAATGATTTTAAATTAATAAATATTTTTTATTTTAAAATAATAATAATATTATTTGTATGTTATTGAATTAAATAATTTACTTTTTGAAGTGTGATTGTGATTGTATAATTTAAATAGACTAAGTAGAGTATGGTATTTACAAAGAAGAATCAAATACTAAATCACCGAAATTATTTATAATGATTCATTTGGGACTAATTTGTTTGACCACAGTCTTAAAATAAAATAAAAAACATTGAAATGAATGGAATATTGTTATTTTGTATGTAGAATGATCAAAATGTTGTGTAGTTTAGAATGATTGATATAGGTTTTATTATAATTTTTTTTAAGAGAGATATATTTTCAGATACACTTTCATTTATTTTTAGGAAACATTACATTTTAGTACCACATGTCCCATAAAAATAAAAAGGAAGGTTTTTATGACCATTATTTTATTATTATCTTTCAACTGTTTTATATTTTTTAATAATTTTTCTATATACAATATTTTACAATGTTTTCAATTTATTGATATACTTTATTTTTCACCATGAAAAAATAATTTTTCCCAAAAAAAGATATAAAACGTCATGCCAAATTCTAAGTTCATAATTTAGAATACGAAATAAATTTATAATATTAAAAGTCCCAATATTTTAAATTAATATTTTATATAAAAATTGTAAATAATAGAAATTATACTAAAAAAATTCCTTATTTAATAAATGGTTTAATTTTTTATTTTTATCATTTTATTATTATTCTATATATATATATCAATATTTTTCTATATATTTTTATTTTATTATTTATAATAGATTAGCAAAATATATTTAATTTTAAAAAAATTATAATGACTTTAATATTCATATTTACTATATATATGTCTAACAACTATGTATAACCTGCAATTATATATAACAACACAACTACAATTTTTTATTCTTGTAATTTGACCTACATAAATTAAAATAAACTTTATTCATATTACATTCATCAAAATTGCAATCCTATTTCTAAAATTGTTATTATTTCTGTAGTTATACTCAATATTATTATATTCCTAAGGGATCATGAGGGGGGATATTTCATTTTTCAATATATTTATTTAATTAAATATATAATCCTTTTTCATTTTAAAATTATATTCCCTATATGTTTCACGTAATAATGATGGATTTTCATGTTTTAATATTTCACCATAATGAATTAAATCATAACTCATTTTTTATTTATTTTATGCGATAAAATTACACAATTATTAAACATATATATATTATATAATAAATACTAATATTAAAATATAATGTGATATATTGTATTTTTATATTATTTTACAATCTTGATTGGCCTCATAGAATATTTTTTAAAAAAAATTATATATTATATAATTGGTATTTAAATCTTATATAAATTTTATTTTTCCTCATTCGAATATATATTTATTTTCTATAGAAACCTTTTAGAAAAGTATGAATTTTTATTTTAAATATTCTAAGAAAAGAATCTAATATTTTTATGATTATTTTACTCTGCATGTTTTTCATCAACAAAACATTTTCTGTTTTCCCCTAAAAACATTATATTTCATTAAACTGTTATTGGAATAAAAAATATGAACCTCGTTTTTAAAATGGGATTTATTCATTTCAATACATTATTTAACAATTATTAATTCTAGTTTAATTATATCTTAAACATTATATAACATAATGGAGTTAATTTCATCAAAAATATTACTATTTTTAGTATATAATCATTATATAGTTTTTATATAATTAATGAAATCATAATTTTGTTTAACAAATATTGAATTAGATTCATTATTTTCAAGATTTCTATTGATAGTGTAATGTTCTTTTATAAACAACATATTTCCTAGAGAGAAATCATGATTTCAACCATCATCACATTTTGTTTTTTTACATTTTTTCAATAAAATATTTTTTATCATTAGTGGGAAAATAATCATAAATATTAAATGAAATATCATATTTATTTTCTGTATAAAAAAATTATTCACCTTCTGAATTATAATATTCTTCACTTTATTACTCATTGTTTTAAACATTATAGCCCTTCTATAGGAATTTTTTTAATCATATTTCTCAAATTGAACATATCATTTATTTTGGTCAAACATTTTCTTTAATTTTAAAAATAATCATTATTATTTTTCAAGAAAACATTTCTATGGGAATCCTCATCATTGACATCCAACTCAATGGTTTTTATTAAAAACTTTGTAAGAAAATTTCTTAATTTTACATAGATAAATATCTAAAGGAAATCTTAATATTTTAATTCCTTTTTTGTTTTTATTTTCATCGAGAATTATAAAATACTTTCATTATATCCTTTAACTATGGAGTCCAAGAGTCAAATTAACCATGGATTGAAAATCACAATACACATATGGATTAATTCAATTTGACAGGAAGATGTTGTTTTTATTTTCTATTATTTTAGATCTAATTTCTAGTCACCTATATTTTTTTGAATAGATAGTTTTATCCTTTTTTATAAAAAATTAATTAAGCAGTATAATGGAGTGAAGATGATCATAATATTTAGAGTTTATTTCAAAGGAACAATCAATCCCACTTCCGATGAATTTTAAAACGTCCCCAATAATTGTAGAATTTGAATATTTGGTATTGTAAAAGAAACATCTATAAAAGTTTCCTATTTTTATGGAGTGGAAGATATATAACACATTGAATAATATAATATAATTTTAGTGTACATCATTTATATTTTATTTTATAGAATATTCCTATTCCGGTTTTTTATACTAAGATTAATAGTTTAGTGATGTTTTCTTATATGGATCCTAGTTATTATATATGTTTTTCCTTTATGATGCTTAAAATTGAGGAAAACCCCAGTTTTGATGGATATGTTTATTTTGATTGTGTTGATCATAGAGCTTTAGAAGCAATTATATTATTCATCTTCCAAATGAATTGTTTGACATCATCATATACTGGATGTTCTGTCTATTATCCAATATACAAGAAACATTGGATTGAGATTCATGATACCTTCTAATAGTTTAATATTTGTAGAATTTCTTGGTTGAACATGTATTCCTTGGTTAAGGATAAGAACCACCTTATATATTTTTTAAAAAAAATTATGGACTTATTTAATGTAATTTTTTATAATATTATTTTGGAGTTCCTATGATTTTTATCTGAAACACTATGAATTGTTTCTATACTTTCATTGTTATGTTATATCTAATTTGATGACTAATATTTTCTAAAACTCTATATTTTCTAATGTGATTATTTCGGATGATTATGCTAGAAACTATGATTAATAGTTAACTTTTTTAAAATGTTGAATAATTTATATATTATTATTATATATTAATTTATTTCATAATTTACTTTTTAGTGAATTTAAAAATTAATACTCTTATTAGATTATAATTTACTAACATCCATAGAACAATTTATTTGACTTTGAGAAACATTTACTCATATTTTTCTAATATAATTATCCACAAAACTAATAGTTCCCTATTTTTTGTATTTATTCCAACCAACATAGTCAAAAATTGTCCCAATTAAGACTTATCTAGAATTTAATTTATATTTTATTCAATTATTCAATCATTTTACATATAATAACTTTATTATTTATGATAAATTTCTTCTATCTTGGATATGGTTGGGCATCAAATTAGAGCCCTTTAAATTATCAGTCCAATTACACCACATGCATTTGATTATTATTATTAATATTGTTATTATTTTCATTATATAATGGAGACTTTTGTTATCAATACAGGATTGGAAAAATTTATTATTATGATCATTATTTATAATGATCTAGTTAAAGACATTATTCGTTTCACATGTGATGATAATCTTGAATATCAGTAAAATTATAAATTCTTGACTACCATGTGGTGGTCGAGGAAAATAAAATTTATTATCAGACCAATTATTTTTTGAATTTAAAAATGAATGAAGATGATTATGGAAGATACTCTAGAACTTTTAAGGTTATTTAAACATGAATGGTGATGTTTAAATAAAATTATAAATCCCTTAGATTTATAACTGGATAAATTGTACAGAAAATACATCAATGAATCATGACCATAGTAAATGGAATATTTTCTTTGGGTGAGAATGATCTAATGAATGAAAAAACTAATGAAAAAAATTATACACATCTAAAGAAATAATAATCATAAAGGAATACTATATATGATAATAAGAGTCTTATTATTCTTATTCTTTATAATCTTAGCTGATTGATAATTTATTATGAAATCCTATTGTAGAGAGAGAATAAATATATGAATAGAAAGAATATTATTACATTGTATTCAACCATTCCTAACTTACAGTACAATAATATATATTATATTTTTACTATAGTGAAGAGAAAATATAATTTTTTTAGATAATAATAATTAAGAAAATAGTGAAATAGAGTTTATGAATCTTGTAAGATGCATGATAAAAACCATCATAAATAATAATCTTCATTTTTATTAAATAAAATATATAATTTTTTTGATAAGAATGATAATTTTAATATAATTTGTGTGACAGTAATTAGCTAATTCATGTTAAGTTAGACTAAACTTGATTGAAAAGTAACAATATAGATGATAAATAAACCAAAAAGAAGGATTTAATCATTTAGATCTACTAATAGAACCTATAGTGTAGTGATGATCTATCCCCTAATATTAACAATTATACAAATAGTGATGATTATGAAATTATTTTTTAATTTTATTCTTAGATAAATTGATATAATATGTTTTGGATGAGAAATACATACCCAGATACGCTTTAGGAAATTTAGCCTTGATTATAATTATACATATATTTGAGATACTAAAAATATTTTAACTTTATCATAATATTAGGATGTAATTCCATTATTTGATCAAATGGTTTGATATGTTACTTTATAGAGAGATAGAATTCGATATTGAAGAAATAAATTGAGATGGCTATGAACAATGTCTCTTAATCTGATAAGGGAATTTATAAACTTATATCATTAATTAAAAACTTGTCTGTTGAGATGGATTCTAAATCAAATGAAATTTTATCTAATTTATAATAGAAAATATTGGTTAATATAATATTTTATGTCTTAAGTACAAATAATTTGTAATCAGGCATTACATTTTCAAGGGAGAACATGGAAATTCTAAATGAATTTGAATTCAAACCCATGGTTGGATTCACTATCAAATATTCACATCTACAATAGAATTATATTTTTCCAATTAGTGAATGTTTTTTGATTTAAATGTCATAGAGAATGAAAATTTAGTAAATTTTGTTCTTTCAAAAAAAATTGTACCATTTTCATCAATTAGATATTATATATCAATGGAATTAAAAGTAGTACAAGATAAATGTATGAGATAGATATGGTTTATTAACGTTTTTTCTAATCTTTTACCGTCGCATAAAGTATCGAAACCAAATTATTATTTCTATTTATTTTAATAAAAGTATAATTATTGTCGAAAGTAAAAAATTTATAGAATATATATGACTTAGTTATAAACTTATGACATTGGGAATATAAAATTTCATGAACATGAAAAATGTGATGGGTGGATGGGTTACGGTTATAGACAACACTCAAGGTAAAATAGAAGGAATATGTGATTGTTTTTTTCATTCCCAAACTAATAAATGTGGAAATATTTGTCTTCCAAAATGAATCATTTATCTCTAGAATAAAAATGGAAATTTTAAGAAAATTTTTCCTCCTTCATTTTCCACAAAAGAAGATCCCCAATAGGGATCTTTAGATAATATATGAAAGGTAAAATTCAGGTTTTAGATATGATGACATGAAAACAATTAATCAACTAATAATATCAGTTACACACATTCCTTTAATATCACTAAAGGGAGATTTTTATTTACCCAATATTTTATAAACTTCAAATTAGTCAGATTTTTTTCCTTTTATTTCTATTTTAAAATCAAAAATTGGGATATGTTTGGGATCATTGGGTTTTCTAGTATTATACCAATGTTTAATAATTAATTTTATTGAAAAATTACCTCGAATTTAAATGTATATAAAAAAATTAGAGTTGATATATTTTAAAAAGTGTGTTAAATTTTTGAATTTTACAAATTTCTAGTCTTCATATGGTTTTGAATATCATCAAATGTTATAATAATTTAACAGTTAAATTATTTCAAATGTAATTTTTGATATCTATTTTTATTTTCTAAAAGGGTTATTTTTTTGTTAAAGGGTCACTTTATCAATTTTTTGATACAAAAAAACAATCATAGAGAAGATTTATTTAACTTAGAGTTTTTTAACTATATTAATTTATTGTCACCTAAACTCTAAAGAATATAGTGTTGAAACATTTTTTAATATAAATTAAATAATAGTTTTAATTGTGTCAAGTTGATTAGAATATTTTGAGTTTATTTCAAATAGAAAATTTATTCCATTTTCATTTCATTTAGAATATTCATCAATGAATTTATAATAATAACATTATTTTTTGTAAAAATATCATCTATAAAAAGAACCCAATGATTTTGGAGAGTAAGATAACCAAAAAATCTATCTATTTTACTAAAAAATATATTTGGATGAACTATTTTACATTGAGATATTATTTTTATAAATGTTATTTAGTGTACCTTCAGAGTCATTATATATTGAACTTATATGTGTAAATAAATTAGTTTCTCTTTCTATTTTTTTTCTTTTCAATCCTATAAGATTAAGTACATTTCTTATTATTAGGGATATTATTTTTTGGGTATTTTTAATCAATGAGGTTTCAAGGATATGAATCTCTGCATATTATGAATTGTTCATTGAAAAAAATCATTGTGCATATATTTTTTTGATAATTATATCGAAGATGGGAGTGGGGTTAATATTTAGGAAACAATTTGATAAATTAAATTAAAAAATGATATCTCTATGAAAAGTGTCTACTTAGTTCAGGTCATGAACCAGTTTCTATTTTAGACTAAAATAAAAGGTATACTTTATTTGAATATGTTTTATATAATACCTATTTATTTTTTATTGTATTTTTATCTTGATCTCTGTGAATTTTTTATATATTTTTCTTTGTTCTTTTATTTTTCATGCGATGTCAACTTTTATCATTACATATTATTTTCAAATTACATTACATTTAATTCTTTTACTACCTAATATAATTATTTAGTTTATTTCTATGTAACATCTAAATCCACCTATTCTATTGTACATAAATTTCTAATTAACTTACTATTTAATATATTTTATCTTAGATACTTTGTGTAGATCATAACATAGAATCTTATGATCATCTATTTGATTGGGTGGGAGGATTTTATTATTTCTAGAGAAAAATTCACCCCTCATCTTATTTGTTTATATATTAACTTTAGAGGCCTACATCAACATAACCATTAACCTAACATTCAATTAGGTTTGGTAAATTTTTCTCATTGTTTTTAAAAATCATAATTTATTTAAATTCAAGATCCCTGTCACTAGTTAGTCACCTCTTTAAGTATAATATTATCTCATTTTATATGACACTAATATGATATTATGTTCACTAATACTGATGTTTTTGTATGTAATATTATTATAAAGTAAATAGAAGTTAATTGAAATTATGCAAAAATGTTTTTATCTAATTGATAATATTAGAGACGTTAATAGTTTAACAAAATAGTTTTCAGGTACACAAAATAATGAAGAATCTTGTAAAAAAACCTTTATTAAATTCATATTCAGTGATATATAAATATTTAAATTGGGTTCAAAATATTTATAATTCAACCTTCTTAAGATTAATATATCATTCAGAAAATATATATATATTATTCTCTATGTCATTTGATTGAATCATATAAATTTTATTCGTTATTTTATTTGTATGAAAAAATATTTGTCATTTTCAACAAAAATAGTGATTAATTTTATGTTGAAAATTAAAAAAACAAGTACAAATTTATAATAAATTGAAATCATTGAGAACAAATTATAATACATTTATTCAAAGAGAAATAATATAGATATTAATATACTCAGTTAAAATATATAATTTTTTGTTATCAAATTCTTGGATACCTTTTCTATTAATTGAATTATAATAAACTATTATATTAACTCAACACAATAGATCATCACGATCAAACCAAGGTACTAAATAAAAAAATTATGAACTTTTTATAATTAGTAGTAATTCCTAATAGAGTTTAATTGGTGATCTTTAAATATTTATAAATTTATGTTTTTTGTCTCTTTTCATTGGTTTGATTGAAGTGATATTTCATAGTGAACACAAATATAATGAAATTTGGTAGCAAAAAATGAACACATTATATTTTGATAAGGTTTATAATAATATTAGAGTAACTAGATTTTGATGTGGTTTGATTTTTGTCTTATATCAGATTACTTATTTGGTTTTCTATTATTGACCTTTTTGGAATGAGTATGTACTTGGGCCCTTTCAATATATCCTAATATTATTTAAATGGATCCATGTTTACTAAAATGTACTTTCAATACATATATATGACATTGAAAACATTTTTATTGGATGTAGATTGTGAATCAATGAGAAAATTTCTCCACTGAAAAAAATAATATCCAATTTCAATACATTTCTTTTTAATAACTAACTCACATAGTCCTGATTGCATTAATTTTTCTTTCTGAAATTTAGAAAAATGTATCCATATTAATCGAAATATATTTTTACCTTTAATGTGACATGAAAATATATTTTTTCTTCCTCTTTATTATTATATCTCCACCACAATCTTTTATTTTTGAAAACATTCTCATTCTTTTATTAGAAATAATCATTAATATAAAATAAAATCACCAGGATTATTGTTCCACGATATTTGGTAGTTATTTTATTATTTAATAACTTAAATAAATTCCAAGATACTTTAGAACCCTAGAACACCTTGAGAGGGGAGGGGTGAATCAGGGTGTCAACTTTTTCTTTTAAAGTGATGGATCTTTTCCAACATTAGTAGGAACTCATTAAACCTGAATAATGGATAATAACAGTAATCAAATAATCATATGAAAAGAGACCACCCAACACTGTTACTTGGTTCACCACTAATGGATATGACCAAATAGCATACATCGATAGTGTGTCAATCATACCAAATTCCAATTATCTTCAGTAGATTGTAGGTTACAATGGTTCAATAAAATTTAATTTTTCTCAGGCACGGTTCTTTTACAAAGGTTCAGGGATAGCTCACTACTTCGCTCAAATCACTTCCTTTGACTCCCCATGGCTCACTGCCTTGGGTGATGTCTCCCTCAGTTTATCGACTTCAAGGTCGCATCAATAATTTGGCATTAATGTCTATATTTTGACATAGCATGATACTCTTATTTCACCTTATACCATAGTTTTTTGTCTTTGAAATCCCTATTCACTTAAACCTGATGTTCATAAAATATTTCTTCTTGAAGCCTATTTATGAAACACACTCATTCACGAAGCACCCAGGCCTTCATAGAAAAAACTACCTTTGTCTAGAAACCCTTCCTTCACAGAACAATATTTATTCATGAATCTTCATAGCCTTCATAGAAAAATATTTGTGAAACTCACTAAGTCAACGCAGAATACCTCATCATCACGAAGTACCCTTTTTCAAAATCATGGTCATCAGTTAATACTAAAAGTCTCTTTGCGATGCCCCAGCTCTCTTAGAAAGCCTTGTTCACGAAGCTATTCACAAACTCAATGTGTCCCCAGATTTTCCTGGAAAAACATTTGTCAAAAAGGATATAGGTAGCCTCATATTTATAGGCTTGTCCATTCGCAAAGCTCTACCGCCTCTTTGTGAATTTTTCGAATCATCAAACCTGTCTTTGCGGTGCTCCTAACTTCACAGAGAACAATGGAAATCATCTGTTCACAAAGTCCATCATCATCATGAAGCCTTCCATAAATTCCCTTCGTGATTCCCATAAATTTCTCAAATCATTTTTTCAATGACCGCAAAGTTCTGAAACTCGTAATCACATATAACTCCATCTCTGATCGCGAAGCTCGTCGTAATCTTTAGGAACACCATCAGAACACTTTATATCCTTGAAAAACTAAATTCTCAAATATCATGTCCACAAAAACCATATATTTTACAATTTGTAATAAGTCCTCCAAGAAAAATCAATTTTCACATTGAAATCCATCTTCCAAATTTTGGACCCCAAAAATTTGGCAAACACTGGGAAATGACGCTACCTTCAATACTGCTTTTGGCTTGAACTGTATGATGCATTTTCTTGCAATCTCCATAGTCTTCCATGTCAGGATTGAAAACAAACACAAACTGTACTCCAATTGAATTATTAAACATCCTTGGTACCAAAAAATACAGTATTGATGTTATAGGTTAAATAATAGAGTCAAATTAGTAAAAATCATAAAATAAAATTACATGTTTTTTATATCAACTTCACTCTTGTTTGTTCCATTAAAATTATATTTCTATGTTTTTCATAATTTTTATCACAATAATACATCACTTAAAAAATAATATTCACATTAACATAGAATTTTGAAAACTATTTACCAGTTATGTAACTACTTCTATAAAAATCAACTCTTATAAGAAATTCAATTCAATATTATACAAGCATTATTCTATTATAATTTCAGTTATGATGCATCAGATTCATGGACTTGAATTTACATAAATCATATCTCATAGTTCAACAATTACACAAAATAAATATAATCATTCATTTATATTAGAAAATTGAAATCTCACATACAATAATTAGAAACCCACTTACATGGTATTCAATTTTTCTAATTTCATATTTACACAACACATCATTCTCCATTATTCATATTCTAGAAACTAATTAAAAACAATTAATATATTCTCACCATTCTAAACGCTTATTTTGAATTATCCATCATTCCAATGAACCTATTCATAAATTATATAACAAAATAAAAGTTCGGATAAAATCATACAATAAAATTAAAAACATGTAGAGATCATGTGATCTGGTCACGTTTTTATAAACATTCACCCAACTCAAAAATATCTTCAATATAACGAGGAAAACATCAATCATCTCTACATCGGTTAAACAATAAGTATGTTATATTATATAATTTATGGTATATTGATGATTTATTAATCTCTATATAAGTGTGATGGATTTTTTACCAATGTATGGAGGTTATTTATGTTTATATATAGAGGTTTTTGAATATATTACTAATTTTGGTAACAGTATATGAGAAAGGGAACATTGTTTTTTTGGGTATTGTTTCTATGAATAGTTTATTTAACGTTTGATATATATCAAAAATTATATTATTTTTAAGGAACATTAATGTTTATTTCATTATTTAAAATAATTATTCTATGTTTTTTGGTGATTTTATCACCTTCCGTGGTAACTTTCACCCAAGAATATAGTCATCATGCTCACTCGTGATAGTTTAGTTCATTTGTAAAATCATACTAAGATGTTATACTCACCATATGTTTTGTATATATTTTTATACTCTTTTATAGATTTTATTTTTAATGTAAAATTGAAATTCATTAGAATGTCCCCTATAAGGAATTAAAATACTATCAGACAATCATGTAATTTAATAAATTATGAGTAGTTGACATAATTTTTATTCCTAATGATTATAAATATGTGATATTAACTAATTGTTTTTTATTGGAAGAGTTGTATTGTATTTATATAAACTATAAGATTGAATTGATTTATGTATGAACTAATATGATATCATAGATAGAGTGTATTTTCAAAAAAAATATTTTTTATCTTGATATAGATAATCACACTTGGGTGGATCATTGATTTGTTTTTTAGTTTTTTAATGATTAACATAAATACTACTCAATATGGATTTTTATAAAAACACAGTCTTGAATTATGAAAGTTTATCATAGTGTAATGTATCCTTATTATTTTTTGAACCATTAGTGTAATATATCATCCAATAGAGTTCAAGGAATATCTCTGGAAATTGATATGAGTTTGTTAGAGAGGTTGCGGTCCATCAAGGTAAATATTTATAATTGACTCATGGAAGAATAAATACATAAGATTAATTATAATGGGATCATGAGTAACTATATCAATAATATTTTTTACAATTTTAATTATAGGACATCATTATAGTATTCATGTTGTAATCTTTTTTTTAAAGACTACGGGAGACACATGTTTTAAAATCCATCAGGATTGTACCCATAAGGGGAATCGATAAATATTTCATAAATGTTAAAGTTGATATGAAGAACAAAAGGGGATTCATTTTATTTTTAATCATAAAAAAATTGAAAATAATCATAGGTTGATATTATATTCTTGTATATTAATTAAGAGTATGTATTATATATGTAATATAAACAGTTTTATTTAGGAAATGACCTAGTTAGTAGATATTAGATCATCTTGGTTTTGATTACATTCATTTCCTTATATTTTTTATAGGGAATGATTATCTTAACTAATATATGTTGTTACTTATGGAATCATTCTAAGTGTTTCGTATGAGTCTAGAGATTTTTAATACGTTTTTTGAAAGAAAAAACTAAAATGACCTAGCTTATTTTTTAAAAAAATACACCATAAAGGCAGCAACAGCAGTTCCACCTTTGGTTTGATGGGAAAAGGCATCATCAAAGATTCCACCTTCCCTCCCCTACACCGCCTTTTCCCCGGATCGATGACATGGAAAAGGTGGATGGTGGGATGCCCCCTTTCTCTTCTAGGTAAGGTGAAAGTAGGCACCGCTGATTCCACCTTTGGCCTCACGTATAGGTGAAAGGAGACATCGTCGATGCTTCTTTTCCTCAACTCCCAATAAAAGGTTCCCCCCTCATTCTCAACACTTTATTTTTCCCTATTCTATCCTAAATTCACTATTTAGCTCTCTAAACATCAATTTTTTGTGTGGTGTAGTCGATGAAACAAAAGAAGACGTTTTTTTGCGAAGAATAATTTAGATTTTTTTATTTAATTTAATGTTATTTTATTTATTTAATGGAATTATTTTTATCTTTAGATATTTCATTTTTATATAGTTTAGTTATTTCTAAATATTTTGTTTATTAGGTTTTGTAATTAGTTATATATATTTTGGAATAATTATTAATATTAGTATAGATTAAGTATAAATTAGGTATAGATTAAGTATACATCCACTTAGTATTAAATATTTTGGAATTTTGGAAGCATAAAGATTATGTGGTTATCTAAGAAATAAAATCACTTTATGGATACAAAAAAGTGGATGTGGCTCTATCATAGATGTACCTAGGAGTGAAAAAAATAACAAGGAGTTTCGGGCTTGACCTGGGGTATCCTGGTACACGACAATGGGCCTTACTGCACTCCTAGTTTGACACTCCTGGGGGATATGCTTAAGATGATTCTTATTTTTATATAAACTACTAAAATATCTATGAAAAGAAAAATTAAATTAGTATATTTATCAATGATAAAATGAAAATTATGATTTTATAGAATGAAATAAGGACAAAATCATTAACAAATGAAAGTTATTATAAGTAATTAAAGATGTTATGTATTAAGTAGTTTAATCAGTTATATATAGTTTTGAAATAATACTTATTAATACAAATAATTAATTATAGATTAATTAATGATAACTTGGGATTAAAAATGAATAAATATGATTAGTTAATTGTAATTAATTAATGAAGATAATATGATTAATTATTAATGAATAAATAATTAAAGAATAACTTAGCAATGATTAACTAGTGATTAAAGAATGATTGATTAATTAAAAACTGTAATAATAAAATCAGTTGAAAAAATGACAATTATGATTATATAAAATTAAATAGAGAAAAAAATATTTTAAAATGTTCGTATCGTAACAATTATATAGTGTAGAAATAACAGTTATTATTAGCAGTGATTAATTATAGAATAATTAATAAAGAAAATAGTATTAAAACATGAATTCATATAATGATTATAATATTTTAGGGTATTAAAAGGTGTCCTTAAATTTTATTCTAATAAATATTATATGGTCAACCATCATTGTTAATATTTGTTACACCATCATAATTTTGATGAAAGAATCATTTTTGACGTAGAGATTCATGTTTTCTTTTGTGTACTTCTATGTGGAGGTTATTCAAATTGAGGAAGTATATTCTTACAGTACCCAACCAATAACTATGGTTAGTATAGTTGATTGTGTAACCATAAGTGATCTTTAAGAGAAAATTTTCTTTTCCTTAAATATGCGACCCGATTAATAGATCAAGTATATGAGCTATAGACATTTGTAATTCCTAGAAACAATGTGGAATCTAGCATGTCCATTGGTTGCTGATGCGCAGTGGATCCAAGCAACTAATTTATTTTCTCAATGGTCCGATGGTACCATAATGGAGTTATATGTTCATGTTTATACTATACAAAAACAACATTTAGTTGAACAAAGAGGTATATTTACAAGAGTGGTTGAAGAAAATTCACCCCATGAAATTGAACGTATTCTAAATGATGCAAAAGAGGACAAAATAGATGAACTCTTGGATATATCGATCAATTTGACTTCTAATGAGGAGTTTCTTAATGAAGGATCAGATGGTGACAATAGTTCTATTGAGGAGGATTTTTTGAGAAATGCATTCTGTTTACATCAACCTCTACCTACAATAAATCATCCACCACTCCTTGCATATTGTTTAAAAGAAATGACACATGTGCCTGAATTCAACAATAATGTTATCACACTGGAAACTATGTTCCCTAGAGTTGTACCCGATATGTTTAGTGAGTTGGAAAAAACCTTATACGATGGATGTAATTTTCCAAGTAAAGATGCATTAAAAAGCACGCTAAAGAGATTTCACATTGAGAGGCACTGCATCTATATAGTTAATGAATAATGTTGTAGTAAATATTCCATACTGTGTGAGATGTATGGGGATGATTTCAGATTTTTCTTGAGGGAAATTCCGGACATTGCATTTGGAGGTTAGAGAATCTCGAGGATTGAGGCAGATCATACTTACGTTCATCCAAGCCTGACATAAGATCTTACCACATTGGATGAAAAAATTTTGTCATCTATTTTTGTTGAGATGATTAGGACATGTCAACATGTTCTGATTTCCCTTGTGGAAGTGATGATACAACAGATATTCGGTTATAAGATTTCGTATAATAAGGCATGGATAGAAAAACATAAGGAAATTGTGAAGGTCTATAGTGATTGGGATGACTCATATCGGGTGTTGTCATAATATCTAGTCATAATGAGGCATTATATCCAACTTTTATTTCATATTGATACAAATGAACATTTTTCTCACGATAACCGACCTGATCCATCTTTTGTTCAATTTCATCAACTGTTCAATGAATTCCCCCCTGTTTCTCTGCATTTCATTTCTAAAAAATGTTCATTCAAATTTATGGAACATTTATATACAGAAAATACATGGGTGTATTCCTGATTTCAGAAACCCATGATGGAAACCATTCCCCGCTTCCTCTTTTCTTTTCCATAGTAGATAATGAAAACTATGAATCATGGAGTTGGTTTCTAGCATGTATCAACAACCATTTCACCAACATTTGGGGTATTTGTTTGATATTTGATCTCCATCGGGAAATTAATGAGGCAATAAATGTGGATCATGATACATGGAGATACCCAAATTCACATCATCGGTTCTATATTTGACACATTTCTAGAAATGTACATAACAAATTCCACAATGAACAGATGAAGAAGGAAATCATGAGACTTGATATGCATTGTATTTGTTATTTTTTACTATTTCTACATAAAGATAAAATCAAATTATGTGAAATATAATATATTTTGTGTAGAATATGTGTCAGATAAATGATGGTTTGGATAACTTTTTGAACAAATATTCCCGGATAATCAAGAAGATTATGATTATATGATGCTGATTCCAAATGAAAAATGAACATTGGTATATTAAGGGGGAGAGGTATGGACACATGAACACAAACATTATGGAGTAAATCAATGGTGTCTTCAAAGGGATTCACAAGCTACCTATAACCACCCTAGTTCATGAGACATTATATTGATGCGTGAAGTACTTTGTTAATAGACAAAAAATAATATCAAACAGAATACAACAAGGGATAAGGTATGGAAGACACTTTCAATTAGAGATTGAAAAGAATATTGAAAAAGCTTATTCTTATAATGTCTACCTTTTTTTAAAATAAGACTCTCTATTTGATGTTCAAGAGCATCCAAACCCCATCATAAATCGCATCAGTGAAAAATTAGTGGTATTACGGGAAATAAGGCAATGTCAATTTGCAAACATTCAGGCCTTATGGTTTTCGTGAACACACGTCATTACAGCATGTGCCTCAATGAACATAACATAGGAAGAATATGTCGATCCAGTGTACCATATGGATACTATTTATAACTATTATGTTGCACCATGGACACCTATTGGGGAGCATTGTTATTTCCCAATGCCTGAAGGCCAGCTGATAGTGATACCTGACATAAATCAGTTGTGTCCTCGTGGGATACTAATGTCCTGTAGGATGTGTAATGATATGGACTGGCCTTAAGAACAAGGGTGGAGTTTGAGATGCACCATATGTCATAAAGAAGTTCATAACCGGAAACGATGCCCTAACGTTGTTAGTTCGAGCTCACACTCTCATCCACAATTATGTATTGTATTCATTGTGACATTCTCATATTGTAAATTATTTGTTGTTATCTCTTCCTTTTTTTTCTCTGTTTTATAAACACACAAACCCAAAAGTAGAAAACATAACCCAAAAACATATTTCCTAAACCTTAATATCAAAATTCTAAACCCTAAACCTTAAAACCTAAACATTAACCCAAAATTCATAATCCTAAACCCTACATCCTTACACAAAATCCAAAAACCTAGACCCAATAGAATTATGGTCCTTCATTTTCTTCATTCTAAGAAAAATGTTATTCATTGATTGAAAAGTTGTGTTATTGAAGTAACAAGATTTTTCATTACATATCATATAAAATTCCATTTCTTAGGGAGAGAATTAATGAATTTTCAATCTTATTCAACATTAAAATGATTTATTTTTGTTTAACTAATTGAATAAAATAATAAATAATTGTGTGACAAACAAAAATTATAGTGGGAGACAACATAATCATGGAAAATCATTCATTGGATGTCTAAATAAGGAAACCTTCATCAATGAAACCTTGTGTTTATCCTATGTCATTCATAATTGTAATCAAAACAAGATGACATTATCTTATTCTTGGAATTATTCAAAGGGTTTTCATAGATTTTATCACATCCAAGTATCCTATGGTTAAATAAACCTTGATCATATAAAAACTATAGTGATAATTAATTTTTGTACAAAGAAATAAATTCTATGTAGAATAATGTTCATTAAATAATAGAATAATCTATTCCATAATCATACTGGTCTACTCAATTTGGAAACATAGGCACTTAAAAAAACTAGTTTCTAACTGATCTATATAGTCTGAAGAACAATTCTTCATATCTACCACCCTTCTTCGACATATCAGACTTCATAACACGGGGAAAGAAAATATAATAAGGGTTAAATTGGATTCTTAGTAAGGGTGAAAAAAGGATATATCATTTGATCAATTTTCTCAAAATCAGGCACATATTTAGGATCATCGTCCCCAAATAATGTGTTTTAAAAGTGTTCAAATTTTTTACTAAATCACATTTATTGGCCATTGGTGTCATTCAACATATTCTGTCAAATCTATTAAGAAATGGTATTACAATACAGACCTTATATAGTATGTTATTCTTACAAAGATAATTTCATAAATATTGTTTTTACCATTATCTATTTTTCTCTTCTTGCCTTTTGTATCTTTATTTCATTCAAAACTAAAAGAAGTGGAAAATTATATTTCTTTTTGTAAAAATAACTTCATAAAACAATGTGAATAAACATGGCATGTATTTCAATCTACATGTCATAACATTATGCTGACCATGACGTTATATTTATATTTTAAACTTAGGACTCATTTCATTTTTTATAGGAAGATGAATGATACCATTATACTCACTCAGCAGCGTACCCATATTTCCTAGGTTATGTTATAGGTTAGTCCAGATTTCTTGATCACGGTTCGTCAAGCGTACAATTTTCATCATTGGGAGCCTCCACATGCCATTAGACCGTACTTGTGCCATGTTGGCTTTAATGGCCTTGCTGTATCAAATTTCACATTTGTAGACCATCACCTACTTGCTTCCCACGTTGAGAGGTGGAGACCAGAGACACACACATTCCACCTACCTGAGGGAGAGATGACCATCACCATCCAGGATGAGGTTTTGCTTCTCGGTCTTCCTATCTAGGGGAGACTAGTAATTTGACTCACTTGTGCAGCTTGGCTAGACCTTACTCAGCGCTTGTTAGGCATTAAAATTTTGTCTGACTGTAGGGATATAGATGAAGCGTACATATCTATGCCTTGGTTGGAGGCACAAATTCCAAATTTACCTGATGTTATATTAGAGTAGACTGCCATGAGTTATGACCATGCATATATATTACAGCTCATTGGCGGGACCATGTGTACTGATTACTCGGGGATGCACGTTCACATGATCTATCTACCCATACTAGAGGACTTTGATCGGGATGTGAGGTACAAATGGGGATCAACCTTCTTGGTATACACTTACCAATCATTATGAAGGATATCCTACAGGGAACACATAGGTCTCGGGGGATGTTTCATCCTTATTCAGATGTGGGCATGGGGGCACATCCTTGCATTCCGCCCTGAGCTTACTGGTCCACCGATCAAGATATAGGTTCTGCATAATGCTCCATGTGAACACTAATATGATCTACCATTTCTATTGGTTTTTGATTCTACTAGGAGTTATTGAATTTAATTTCTCAATATTTTTTACTATTGATGATGTATTTTACTGGTGGTGTCAGTGACACAATTTCGATGCAGTTCTGAGACACTATTTGGGAGTATATTCGATCAAGATGGATTGTCTCTTACCTGATCAAGTATGTACATACAATCTATAATTGTCTAAAAAATTTAATAATAACCTCAATTTTGGTTTTTAGTTAGGCTGTTTTTTATAAAGTTACATGTCATTTCAGATTTCATTGTTGTAGTGCCCCTCATTCACTTCTATATTATTGAGTGGTAGTAGTGTGATAGAGTCATGCGTCAATTTTTCTATGTTAAGATGATTCCATTGTCATCGAGACAGAAAGAGATGCTTCATCGGATAAAGATGACAGGGAGGAAGGATAAGGACTTTCCTCGAGTACATTCCCATTTTATCAACTGATGGCATAGACATGCAGCGTTTTGTATTCAGGGTTTACCTACGAATTGATTCTTTATTTTAGAGCAAGTTGAGTATGAGCCATGCTATATAATGATGTCTATACTATATCTTACCCGACACAACATAGATATGTAGAGGATGGTAAGTTAATAAATTCGCATTAGTTTTTTTATTGAACTATTTTATTATTCAATTTTAATAGAATTATTGAGAAATTAGACAGACCATATTGTTCTCATGAGTGATGAAGAGGAGGAGGGGGTATTTAGTTGGGAAGTCGGCCATTCTGCAGCGTTGGAGGCGAGGTCATCATTTCATGCGCATTCTGGGAGCATCTTCGAGGGTCTGACCCAGAGAGAGGAGGTTCCTTCCCCAAAGAAACATCCTACAACTACTCCTGGTGATGCAAATACATGACGACATAGACAACATCATGTTGCATGTAAGGCCTCACCTATTCCACATGTAGAGGTTGACCCTCTAGTATTACAGGATCAACCGATTCAGGATGTTCCTCAGGTGGCATGGGATCTGTCTTTCCTGACAGGATATCCATAGTTCTCTCCATTATGGGGTCCAGATCCATTATAGCCTTGTGGTCCAGATCCATCACAACCTTGGGGTCTAGATCCATCGTAGTCTTGGGGTATAGATCCATCAAAATCTTGTGGTATATCTCCATCACAGTCTTGGTTCCCACTTGCAATGATGGAAGTTCCTTCTACCACCCTAGTGGTAGAAGGATCTGAAGGGCAATACGAGAAGCAGCTAACGGCTCCTCCCACTGACACACAGATAGAGGATGCGACAATCGATGTTTCAGTGCCCAAGGATCATCCCTCTCTAAGTCATCAGACTCCACTACACGCTCGACCCAGACGTCCTATTCACAGACCACCATTTGGGACAGAATATCCTTGCTATAGACATAGACATTGATTGAACATGTTCATTTACATATTTTGTGTCTACTGAAATGAAAATACTATTAATACTATTACCACTTCTTATATTTTTGTCCAGTATTTCATTTTTCATTTATATTTTAGGCATAGTTTATATTTGACATCTTTCAAGGATGACTACTTGAAACATAGAAATAATTATTAAATTTCATGTAAATAACTTTAAAAGATTAAAAAATATACAGTCTAAAAACAATGTAAATAAAATTTAAAAGATATCCAAATCATCAAAATATTGTTGTAAATAACGAGGTTCATAAATAGAATAAATAAATGATAATGAATATAATGTAAGAAAATTAACTCATAAGTGAGAGCGAAAAGAATGAATATCGAGGAGGATCCTAACCCAACTACATGACTTTAAAAGCCAATAAAATATAAACTATAAGACCCATATAAATAAATATTAAAAAACTCAAATACTTATTATATGTTCAACAAATTTTAAAAATTTCATTCATATCGGTCTTATAGTTTATATTATATAGGCTAGGAAAGGCACATATTTAAAACATTTTTACGTTTCAAGTAGGTGGATTCTAAATCTTATAATTTATTTTTCATCGATATTTTTTAAGAAATTATTTTTTTCGACTACTTGTTATATGTTTAACCACTTTTTAAAATTTCATTCATATCGGCCTTATAGTTTACAATATAAAGGATATCAAAGTCACGTACTCAAAAAAAATTTAAGTTTCATGTAGGTGGATTAGAAAACTTATAAATTATTTTTCATGAACATTTTTAAGAAATTATTTTTATTTTCGACTACTTGTTATATGTTTAATGAATGTTCAAAATTTCGTTCATATCAGTGTTATAGTTCATATTATATAGGATAACAAAGTCACATACTTGAAACATATTTAAGTTTCAAGTAAGTGTTTTAGAAAGCTTTTAAATTATTTTTCATCAACATTTTTAAGAAATTATTATTATTTTCGACTACTTGTTATATGTTTAATAAATTTTTAAAATTTCATTCATATCAGTCATATAGTTTATATTATATAGGATAGAAAAGTAACATACTTGAAACATTTTTAACTTTCATGTTGGTGGATTAGAATTCTTATAAATTATTTTTTAGCAATTTTTTTACGAATTTTTATTATTTTCGACTTCTTGTTATATGTTTAATAAATGATTAAAATGTAATTCATATCGGTCTTATATTTTATATTTTATAGGTTAGCTAAGTCACGTACTTGAAAAAAAAAGATAAATTATGTTGAAACATTAATTCTTATTTATATATGTATATAACCATAATAACATAATAATAAAACATTAAAATTTTAAATATATAAAAAAACATAATTAAAATAGAAAAAATATTGTTTTAGGGAAAAGGTGGAATCAATGACGCCGCCTTTAAGGTATATTTTTAAAAAATCAAATTATTCCATTAAAAAAATTTGAAAGCATATAAAAAACTCTATGAGGGTGGTAGTTTCCATCTAGAGAGGGGTTTCATTTATTATTAGGATTGATGGTGTAGTTCATGTACAAATTCACAGGAGAGAACATGACTAATAGTGGAAGATAATTATCTGATTCAATGGATTATTATGACTTCAATAATATATTTTTTCAATTATTTTTTCTCTAAATTATCTTATATGAAATTTATTTTTAGTTATATTAATTATTGTATGCAACCATAGGAATCATATTAATTCCTACTCAAGCATGTGTAATATGGTTTATGGATATCCTTTAGAGTTTCTTTACTCACTAATACATGTATTAAATTTATTTTCATCAAAAAGGAATTGTAAAATTTTTTTTAGTACACATATCATTCATTGAATTGACCCTTTTTTCCTTGAATGAATGGCAATACACTAAAGAAAATAAAAAATTAATAGACAAAAAAATTAAAATAAATTTAAAATATTAATTTATTAAAGTAAAAAATAAGGAAATCGTAGGATGTGATAGTGATTTAACACTATGTAACATCAATAATTAGAAATTAGTTATAATTACATTTCTCATGGTATTGATCAAAGAGTATCACATTCATTCTCTTTATAATGTAAACTTTTTTTACCATTATAGTTAAATTAAACCCCTTTATTCTGTTTACATTTGATTGATTCACTATCAATCATGATAAAATAATTTTTGTATTAATCATGATTGAATTATTTTCATGTTGATAATGAAAATTTGACTTACATTTTATACAGGATTACTTCATTTAGATATTGACTATCAGGATTTTTAGTAAGAAATATATTCAGAGTGAAATAGATAAATTTAATTATAATAAAATACCATCGTCTTATAATCTATGTTTGATTAAATATATTATTTAGTATTATCCATGAGTTCGTAAAATTATAAGTTCCTCGTGAAATATACCATTATATAAGTACACACGAATCCTGTGCTCATTATTTTGAAATATGATCATTATTTAAGTTTCACTTTTTTTTATGTTCACTCCAACACGTATATATTCTATGAATGCCTTGGGTGTGTCTATGTTCAAGTATAAATTTTTTTAATTGTTGAAATTAAATGTCTATACGAAATGAAATATTTCATTATATAAATTTTTGTAAGGACCTATTTTGGACTACCAATTGTCATCATAGTTTTTTGGTAGAATTTCCCTGAATTATTTATGCTTTTTAATTTTACTATTGTATGATATAATGGAAATAATATTTTTTAATATATGATATTTATAATGAAAATTCATTTCATTTATTGGTATATTTTTAAAATGGTTATATGTCGATAATAATTCATGAAAAAATATATCATTCAAACTATGAGTTATTTATAATAGCTATTCAAATTTTTCCATCATCAGACTAATTATTATCATGTTCATTACAATTACACTCATCCATTTAAATGATAAAGTAAAAATGATATTTAAAGAACTATAATACATTATAAAAAATAATATATATAAAGTAATATTATTTGTGATGATGTTTATTCAAAAAAAAGTATAAGGAAACAAATAAAATTATTAGTAATGATGGACATGTCTCACACAAATTAATATTAAAAAAATTTCATGTCAAATTTCTATTCAATACAATTATTTCATTTTTATGGATAAATATATATACATAAAATATAAAATAATTATAAAAATATCCAACTTATGAAAATAAAAATAAATAATTTTATTAAGATTGTCAAAATTATAAGTTACATAAAAAATATAAATAATTATACATAAAAGACACTTTTTAGGGTATTATTCGAAGAGGGTTTAATGATAGGGTTATGCGGAAAAAGTGACTATGGATCTAAAATATTGGGTGGGGGATTTCACCTAGACACCAAGTATATGGAAAAATTTCCCCAAATCATTAAATAATTTTGATATAACTCTTCATGAAAATAATGATACTCCATATTTATCATCTTGATGTCTTAAACCTGATAACCAAACAACCTATAATAATTATGATAATCATCAAAAAAATCCTAGAAATATATGGTCATAATGTTGACGATTATTTCATAGTTACAATCCATTGACATGGTTCAACATAGGTCATGAAACAATACAAGGAAAACATATATTCCTTTTATCATTCACTATGGATTAATAATTTTAATTAAAAAATGATCTCTCTAAATTATGTCCATCAAAAGGATATTTTTCCACCATATCTTATATTTTCAATAATAAAAGATATTTTTTCTTGTATTCCACCATTAAAAATCTAAAAAATAAATTACATGAAGAAAATTATTTGGTATTAATAAAATATTTTATTTTATAAATTTTGAATATATGTTCATCAAAATATTATGTTTATATCCATTAAAAACATATTACAAATTACAGTCAATGTATATATTATTGAACACCTTAGACTAATTAATGAATACAAATATTATATATTATATTTATAAATATATATTTTACACAATAAATATAATAAATGTAATAATATTATAAATGGAAAAATAATATTACAAATCATCATCCTATAATTATCACAAAAATTTACATTATTTACTCCATGGGCCATATTCATGGTGGTTTGACTTTATACCCTCGTAATGAAATTCTATTTGAAATTCATGGATATCCAATAAGTGTGAAACCTATCAGTTGAAATTGAAATTAGATGCTTTATTTGAATATACACACTTTTTTCCCTAGAGCCATATATAAGTCAGTTTTATTACTCTCTTCCATATATCATTTATGAACTAAGGAAATTGACCATTTACAAAATACTCTCTAGATATTCTAATTGACTATAATGTGTAATTCTCAATGATCAACCAAAAACCATAAGGATTTAAATTCAATATAGAAAATATTTTAAAAAATACTTCATGTTTATATATATTAATGATCGATTATATTTTATTGGATATTGATGAGATATTTAACCAATGTATAATATTGAAAATGAAAATGGATTCTTAAGAACAATGAATCATTAAATTTTGTACAATATAGATAATTAACACAATAGTTATATAAATAAATATTTTAATTATGTAGAGATATAAAAAATTTATAATTTAATAAGGAAAATATTAGAATACTTTCACATATATGGATCAAAATTAAATAATGGATGCTATAATGGATCCCTAATATTAAAATAAACCATCCATGGCCTTAGGAAATCCTAACATACAAGATAGTGTTTATGGAAGTGCCATGATCCCCACCCAATGATTATTATAGTTTAATAGATTATGTATTTAGTACTTCAGTATTACAGATGTCTATAGGAAAATTATGCATTTCATTCAATTTTATATTTATCTAAAAAAATTACAAGTAAATATCCTAAAAAATGTAGATTTTATCATGTATCATCACATTATTCATCTACACCTTCATATCTAAAATTTTCCTCATTAATTACCATAACATTTTCAACTCCATCTTTATATATAAAATCAAATTCATTATGGGATATATCATCAACTACATTGACATCAATATCAACTTTCATCTAAAAAATTCAATCAATGGTGTCTTTATTTCATCATATATATGTAATACTTGTTTTTTATTAATGAAATAATTCTTGGATTATTGATAAAAACAATTTCACATATAATATAATACTATTTATATAATTTGATTTTTATAAACTCTGTTAGATAATTTATGTCTCTCATAAAATCAAGGTATCATTAATAATTACATAAAATTTATTAGTGTTCATATGTCAATAGATTCTTTGAAACATGATGACCTTTATAAATCACATATATTATCCCATGACATTATTGAAAGTTAAAACCTCTTTCTGTATATAAAAATTAACACCCAAACATTAAAGATTATTTTTCCCCAATGTTATCATCCCATTGAAATAAATATTATTATCTATATAATGAGTTGTTTTTAAATATACAACAAAATACATTGACTCCGTGTACTCTCCAATTTCAATTAAATGAAATAAAAATCCATTAAAAACATAAATATTTTATCATTTATCAAATTTAGATAGTTAAATAATATGTGTACCTAATCTTGGATCGATTTTATTTCCAAATCATAAAATTTTGTTTTTTGTGATCTTAAAAAGAATTGGGACAAAATTCGGGATTTTAATTATAAAATAACTATAATATAATCAAAATAAATAATTTATTTTTAAAATATTAATAATAATAACCAAAATTATTACATGTAAGTGAAATGTTTATTTATTATAAATATGATAATATTTAATCAAAGATGAATGATTTGTAAGAATAAGAATGGAATTGTTCATCATCTTGAAGGGAACATTAATATTCACCACCCAAATAATTTTCTCATTAATTATATTTTGATAATCTATTACAAAAATTAGTATTTATTTTTATATTAGGTGAAATATTATTATTATTAAACTAATAATATAGTTGAAAATAATAAGATCCAAAATTTAAAATATAATCCCACAAAGATTCTATTACAAATGATTATGAAATATATTTTTTACCAGTTTTTTCTTACAAATATTTAGAAATACTTCAAATAAATACATCCATTAAATAAAAAATTCACCCTAATATTCTACTTATTACAAAAAAATTATTATCAATACCTCCTATGGTTGATGGAATCATTTCGTTGAATTTAAATTAGGTGCAAACTACACAACCTAATAACTTAGCTAAAATTTCACAATCCAAAGTTACATTAAAAAGAAGAAAATATACCAGGTATCTTAATAAAAATAATCCTAAATTAGTATCGTTAATAAACAACTATGTTAAATATTATTTATTTATTCCATTAAAACATAATTGTTATAAATGTTTTCACATAATCCTATTATTGTTCCACTCACAATAGATTAAATTTTGAAGATACTAATGAATAATCCTCAAATCATTAATAGTTTGAAAAAATAATGAAATATTTTATCCTTTAAATGAATATCTTCTATTTTGATTCACATAAAAATATTTCTATTATTTAGAAGAACATAATAATTTTGATTAACTATAATATTTATTCATATTTAGTCATGTGTGAGGGATATTTATTGTGTAAAAATGTTCATTAAAAATATTTGTATAATATTTTATAAATTTATTATTTTAAAAATGATTTTATATAATATAATGATGTATTAAAAATCTATTACTATATAGAAACTCCTAAAATATGTACCCCTTGTTACAATTATTATATTTATTAGAAACTAATATTCCTTAATGATTTACATTATGTTCAAAAAATATTAAATTTAAAAACAAATTCAAATTAAAATATAAACATTTTTTTAGAAGGACCATCCATTTTGACTCTAGAATTTGATTATTTATTTATATATCTCTTAAAAATTATCCTAACTATAATTTTTTGAAAACAATCAACATCAAATGCGTTATTATGATAAATTAATGAATAGTATATAATAAATATTTTGATAAGGAAAAGGATTATGTTTTTGTGAACTTCATCTAAATATCTTACCATATATTGGAAAAGAAATTTTATTAAAAATAACTATATTTCTTAATATAAAATTATATAATTGAATTATATCATATATTGTTATATGAATACTCTATAAAAATGTTAACTCGTCAATAATGAAAATTAAATAAATATTAACATGTTTATAGGATGTGTATTTATTATTAATATTAAATTTGTTTATTGTTTTTTCATTAACAAACAATAAGGTATGTTTTATTGAATAAAGAGTATACACAAATATGGATGTTGACTACAGTATGAACCCAAGGGTTAAACAAAAATCATTTTATGTCCCAAAATTAATGTTATGATACATGGATTCAAAAAATGAATATAAAGTTTTCAAAAATTTCCTATGTATCAATTAATTCGATACTTTTCTTAGAGTTTTTTTTAAATATTTTTTTTTAAAAAAAAAAATTTTTTAAATAGAAAGGTTAAAAATATTTTTTAAAATATGCTCTAAAGGTAGAATCATCGATGTCGCATTTGGGCATCGAGTGAAAGGGGGCATCATCAATACCCTGTTTCCACTAAAACAATATATATATATTAATTTTTTAAATTTTTTCTTTTTGTTTTGATTACAAATATATATATATATATAATCAAAACAAAACAAAAATAAATTTAAATTTAACATTTTTAGCAGAATTTAGCTATTACTTAAAATTCAGAAGCGCTGCCATTACAGTAGTCTAGATTCTGACAGATGCTCTCACCTAGGGCTCCTTCTTATAAGAGGGCTTTCCCTAGAAATCATTCTGCATTTCTGATGTGTGATTCTGGTTCTCCCTTTCCTGCGCATAACATTCTGTATTTCCAATTTAGGATTTTGTTTCAAGTACGTAGCTTTGAAAAAATATAAAATATAAACTATAAGAAGAATATAAATGAACCTTGAAACATTGATTAAATATATAATAAATATTTGAAAACAAAAATAATTTCATAGAAAATATTCATGGAAAATAACTTATAAGGTTTCAAAGACACCTACTTGAAACATATAAATGTTTCAAGTACGTGACTTTAAAAGCCTATAAAATATCAACTATACAACCAACATAAATGAAACATAAAACATGGATTAAAAATATAAGAAATAGTTGAAAATAAAATGAATTTTGAAAAAAAATTGATGGAAAATAATTTATAAGTTTTCAAAGACACCAACTTGAAACATAAGAATGTTTTATGTACATGACATTGAAAATATATAATATCTAAATTATAAGACCAACATAAATGAAACTTAAAACATGGATTAAACATATTACAAATAGTTGAAATAAAAATAATTTCACAAAAAAATGTTGATTAAAAGTAATTTATACGCTTTCAAAGAAACCTACTTGAAACTTAAAAATGTTTCAAGTATGTGCCTTTGAAAGCCTATAAAATATAAACTATAAAACCAATATAAACAAAACATAAAACATGGATTAAACATATAATAAATTATTCAATTAGTTAATTAGTATTATTAATATTTAATTATATAATAATTAATAATTAATAATTAATTAGTAATTAATTAATTAATTAATTAGTAATATAATTATTAAGTATATAATTTTTAATTTTTTAAATAGTAATATAATTAAAAATTATAATTATTCATTAATATTAATAATTAGTATTTATTAAAAATTATTATATAATAATTAATTAGTTAATTGTTAATATAATTATTAATTATATAATAGTTATTTTGTTAATTAGTAATATAATTAAAAATTTTAATTATTCATTATATTTATTAATTAGTATTTATTAAAAATTATTATATAATAATTAATTATTTAATTAGTAATATAATTATTCTTTATAATTCTTCATTATAATTTTTCATTATAATTATTAATTTTTAATTTTTAATTAGTTAGTTAGTAATATAATTATTAATTTTATAATTGTTAATTGTATAATAATTAGTATGTTAATTAGTAATTACTAATAATTAATTATAGAATAATTAATTTGTTCATTATTAAAAAATTAATAATTATTTAATAATTAATTAGTTACTTAGTAATATAATTATTTATTATATAATAATTAATTAGTTAATTAGTAATATAATTATCAATTGTATAATTAGCAATTAGTTAATAAGTAATAATTAATCATTAATTATATAATAATTAATTAGTTAATTAGTAATATAATTATTAATTATATAATAGTATATTAGTTAATTTCTTGAAAAAGATAGAGCCAAAACCCTTTTTATAATTAGTTAATTTGTAATATATTAATAAATTATAATTATTCATTATGATTAATTTATTCATATTTATTAACAATTCTTATATAATAATTAATTAGTTAATTAGTAATATAATTATTAATTATATAATAGTTAATTAATTGATTAGTATTATAATTATCAGTTACAAATTTTCATTATAATAATTAAAGATAAATTATTAAAAATTATTATATAATAATTAATTAGTTAATTAGTAAACTAATTATTCATTATAATTAGCAATTATAAATTAGTAATTAATAATTATTAATTAACTAATTAAATAATTTATTATATATTTAATCCAGGTTTTAGGTTTCATTTATATTGGTCTTGTAGTTTACATACTATAGGCTTTCAATGGCACATACATGAAACATTTTTAAGTTTCAGGTAAGTTTTTTTGAAAGCTTATAAATTATTTTTCATCAACATTTTTTATGAAATTGTTTTTATTTTCGACTATTCGTTACATTTTTAATTCCTGTTTTACGTTTCATTTATGTTGGTCGTATAGTTTATATTTTATAGACTTTCAAATTCCAGTATTTAAAAATATTTTTAATTTTCAAGTAGGTGTTTTTGATAACATATAAATTATTTTCCATCAATATTTTTTAAAAAAAAATCTTTTTATTTTAAACTAGTTGTTATATTTTTAGTCCATGTTTTATGTTTCATTTTTTTTGGTCTTATAGTTTATATTTAATAGGCTTTCAAATTCAAGTACTTGAAACATTTTTCTATTTAAAGTTGATGTCTTTAAAATATTATAAGTTATCTTTCATCAACATTTTTTATGAAATTATTTTTTTTTCAATTATTTCATATATTTTTAATTCATGTTTTAAGTTTCATTTATATTGGTCTTATAAATTATATCTTACAGTCTTTTAAATCCACATACTTGAAACAGAATCCAACATCGAAAATGAAGAATGTTCTTCGTAGGAAATGAAGAACATGAATCCCACATCAGAAATGCAGAATGTGTTTTAGCTTGAGCCCTATTAGAAAACTGAGCCCTCAGTGAGTGCTTTGGTAAGAATCCATACTGTTGTAATGGTGGTACTACTGGATTTTTAATAGGAGATAAATTCTACTAAAAAATTCAAATTTATTTCAATTTTTTTTTGTATTGTTTATATATGACAAAAAAGTCTATTTATCAATTTTTATTCATTCTAAGCTGATTATATATACGTTTTGAAGATAAAAATGTTTCATATTCACCATTATATATAATTAACTCTTATTATATAACATGAATACTCAGATATATGATAAAAACATAACTATAGATAGATTCTAGAAAAACGAATGTGTTTCACACACGAGAGGCTTTGCCTCCATCTTTGATGCCTTCATCAGAATATCTTGGGGTAGAGGAACTCCCGCCTTTGGGAAATCTGGGTGAGGGTATTCATTTGATCATTTTGGGGGTCAAATCATTCAAAGAATCATTATCAAGCTCAGTGGTCCCATCTGGAAAACCCCATATTCCCAGCATTCGGGCTATCCATATTACGCCTTGTTGTCCAGACATGGTTGATGGCTGCCGCATGGTTTATTTTTCATAGGAGGAGATTTTTGAGGAGTCAACCTTCCAAAATATATCTTTTGTTGTGTGATTCGGCCATTTGAAACCTTTCCTAGCTGTTTTCAGGATCATTATGCTTTCATGGGGCCTCTCTAAACATGTGGAAGTTTTGGTGTTCTATAACTTTTCCATCAGCATTAATTTTTTCAACAGGGAGGACTTGATGAAATCATGCTCCAAGAAGGTGAGACACTATGGCTCTTGGTGTTTCTCTCTCACTTAATGGTATTGATAAGATGATTATGGTAAGAAATTTAGTAATGTGGAAGTTTGGATCTGGCTTCTTAGGCTTCTACAGCCTCTTCACAACCCAACTATTCTTGAATCAGTTGGAAATACTTTGGGGTGTTTTTTGATTTTGGATTAGAATTCTTGGTGTCTTCAAGGTTCTTCGGTTCATATCTTATATGTGGAGATGGATTTAGTGGTGCCTCTCCCATCAAAGGTTCTGATTAGAGATGTTTCTGGTTTCTCATGGTGTTAATAGTTTTGGTTTTAGTCTCTTTAAATGTTCTATGTGGAGTGTGGATTTTAGGGGAACAATGTTAATCAATGTAGGAAGCATATATCAGTCCCCGTGATGGTCAAAGAGATGGGTGCTTCATCTTTATCCATCTCTTCCTCGATCTCTCGTGTCAGTTTTCTAGAAAAACCTATGTTAGATTATGATTTAGTTGAATAGTCCACTGTGGACATTCCCTTCCTTTCTGCTCTGATGGGTAGTGATTTCTCCATCTCCATCAGTGTTTATTCAAATTTGATTGTGTCTCTACACATGCTCGACACCTTCCCATATACCACAACTGTCTAGACCATTTAGGACCTTAACCCCCTCCCCTCCCCCACTATAGCGCTTGCCCCACATTTTGTGATTCTGGTCTCCCCGTTAATGTATTATATCATGGATCATCTGGTTTCTAGCACTCAATATCAAGATCTCTTAGGCATTATAGGATTATTCTCATTCTCATATTTCGATTCCACATTTTGGATGTTCTAATCTAATCACTTCTGACCCTCTTAGTTAGTCAGACGTCATGGGTACCTACTTAATCCCTGAAGGTGTGCTGGTGGAGATTCAATGTTCAATGAAACCACCAGAAAGGATAATGATCATTACTAGTTTCTCATAGGGTTTCCTCTGAGATCCAAGTCTCCTCAGGTTCATCCCTCCAACTGGCATTCAGCCCCTACGGTTTCAGATGTTGTAGAGGAAGGGAATGCATCTCAAGTTTCTAAACTCGATTTCATCTTGGAGATGTGTTCTTCTGCTCCTGCCAGTGTACCCATCACTGTACCTATGGCACGGGTTTCATTGTCACCGATTCTGAGATCTAAAATAGGTTCGGTTGGCCAAAATGACATTGATTTGTTTATCTTATGATTTCTGATATCATATGGAATGTTTAGGACCCCGTTTCTGCTCTAGTTGATGACTATATTAATAATGATGCACAACAGAATGTTGACTATCAACCTAAAGTCTATAAGCTATTGAATTATTTTCCTTTTACTAGTAAATGGGGAAATTTATCGGATGATGAAGGGGGAGAGGTTGGATTCGCTACTCCAGACAGTGGTGGGTCTATCTCTTTCAAGGATGTTGTCTTAGGTGGAGAGGAAATAATGACTGATGATGAGGATTTTACATCTGTTTATTCAAAGAGAAGACCCCTCAAGGACTACTCTATACTCCCTAGGAACCTTTCTACCAGATCATCTTCAAATATGTCATGAAAGGCTGAGGAAAATTACATGAAGACCTTTAATCAGAAAAAGTCAAAATCTGAGTGGGAATATACTGGATACTCTGATTATGTGAATGACATGTCATATTATGATTTCTAGTTTTTTATGAATAAGGGAAAATATTATTGTTTTACCCTATTCTCCGCTTATGTCTTCTTCTTTCTCACATTTTTAATAAATGGTCAGAAGCTCTGCTTTTGGATTGACCTCTTAAAAGAATATGGAATTCCTGGGATTGAGGGGCTTGCGTCAAATGTGCCTTCATGGATCCTGATGTTCATAGGTACCATGTTTTTATCGTAGACATTTTGTATCCAAAACTATAAGTATACCGCATTTACTTATTTTCAAAGATTATGGTATTTGACAACAACATGCATCTTGGTTCCCGCAACAGACATATATGGATTCTTTATTTAAATCTGGAGTATCATTTTTTATTGTGGAGGCTTCTTCACAGTTCGTTATAATGAATATTAGTGTTGTTGTTAATGAGTTTCTATTTTCTTTTGTTTACACTAGTTGGGAGTCTTTTGAGAGGATTATTTTATGGAATAAAACTTAGTTGAACCAATTGAGTAACCTTTCATGGTTCATTGGAGGTGATTTTAACACTATCATTGATTATTCTATTATATTAGGAGGTGCATGGATTTATGCTAATACAACCTTTGATTTCGGAAACGTCATGATCTCTACGGGTCAAATTGGAATGGGATTTATTGGTAACAAATATATGTGGTGTAACAACAATCATGAAACTAGGAGGATCTGCAGTTAGCTTGATCGGTTCCTGTCTAACTTGTAAGGCCTGGACTCCTTTGATCGGGCAGCTATGTCTCACCATTCCATATAAGTTTCAAATCATTCATCACTCATTGTGATACTGAATAAGGGGGACGTATGGACTAGACATTTTTGGAACTCTTTTAACTGTAATCTTATAGATGTATTTTTGCAGAGATTCATGGATTAATGGGACATCCCAGAGTGGGACATGTCCTAGAATGGTCTTATAAATCGGCTACACCACATGAGAAAAGATCTACAAGAATGGATTTCAAGAAATGGTAATAATGACACTGTTTTGGAGGGTTTCAAATGTGATATTGATAAATATGGGGATGATATTTTGGATGCATGGGATGATAGTCATTTGTTTTTTATTGTGGAGAAAAATAATTTGCTTGCTGAGAAATCAATGCATGTTGAAAGGGATTGCAAACAACAGTCTTGAGCTTTGTGTCTCCAAGAGGGGGACAAAAATACCTCCTATTTTCATGCTTGTATTAAGGATAAAAGGGTGATAAAAAGGATTGATCAAAGTCTTGAAGGGGGCTACTTCTGCTTTGGTGTGGACATGGTTGGTAAAAATGAACTATATTAATTCAAATATCTCTTCGCAGGTCCAAATTTATTTAATGAAGAATTTTCTAGTATACAGATTGGAGAGGTGAATTTTCTAAACAGTATTCCATGTTTTGTGGAGACCAAGGACAATGAGGTACTGATGGCTATTCCTGAGGAGGAAAAAATTAAAATCACGCTGTTCAATATGAGTAGGGATAACACTCCTTAGCCTGATGGTTTTCCAGGAGTTTTCTTTGTTAAAATGTGGTACATTTTGAAGAGTCATGTGAGGGAGGGTATGTATGATTTTTTCAAAGGTGTATCTTTGAACTGGGCCATCTATACTACTAAAATGGTTCTCATTACTATGGTGAAATATTTCTCTGCCTTGAATTAGTTTAGACCCACAAGCTTCTGTAATTTTGTTTATAATATCGTATCCAATCTTCCTAATAGAAGAATTTGTAGTGATTTTCTGTGAATTATTTTAGTTGAGTAACATGGGTTTGTGCAAGGAAGAAGAATTCAGGGTGCCATTGGAATCTCCCAAGAAATGGTTAAGGAAATATATAAAAAACAGTTGCATTCAACATCATGATTTAGGTGGATATGGACAAGAAATACGATAAATTGGAATGTAAGTTTATTTTTCAGGTAATGATGAAGCTTAAGTTCCATGAATGGTTTCTTGAAATCTATTTTAGATGTTACACTTCCCCATGAATCACAATTTCCTTTATTGGTAACGCATGTGGGTTCTTTAAATTGGAACGTGGTTTAATGAAAGGTGGTCCCTTATCACCCACTATGTTCATCAGGGCCCAAGAGGCGCTTACAAGGAACATCTATCGAAGCCTTCAAGAGGATAAGATTATTACAAATCCTAATAGGTTTAGAAATGGTATGGTGTCACATATTATCTTTGTTGATAATATGATATTTTTTATTAATAGTTAGAAAAAATCAATTTTTGGGTTCTTCAACGTCATATCATTATATGAAATTTTTAGCGATCAAAGCATTATTTCAAGAAAGAGAAACAGTTTGATTTCCAAAAACTACTTAGGAAGACATGTATGTTCTTTTCAATCCATGTTTGGTATTCAGTGGTTTCATCTTCTTATGGATTACCTTAGTGACCTGATATCCAATGTAAGGGTTAACAAGGTGTTTTTTGATGATTTTATCAATCATATACTGTGGAGAATTTTCAACTACAAAAATAAATTCCAATTTTTTGGAGGTATGATAACTCTTATTAATAGTGTTATCATGCCTATTATAATTCATGTTATTTCCATAATTAAGCCACTGAAGGGGACTATTAAGACCATGGAAAATGACCTTGTAACTTTCATATGGGATGCTAATAAAGGTGGTCACTTCCACTGGGCTTCATGGAAAAGACTAGAAAAACTAGTTGATGAAGGGGGCATTAACCTTCGTGAGGTGGAGGATACCATACAAGCCATGAGGGCTAGGTTGGATTTGGATTTCATTGAAGGGAGATCCCTCTGGTCTAAGATCGTTACGAACAGATATGGGGAGGACTAGAGGAGCTGGGATAAGAACTCCAGGATATTATCAGGCCTTGTGTGATTCCTACTTATTCATTTAAAGGAGATAGTTGTTGTTGTTCATAGGAAAACTGGTCATGGAGATATTAATATGTGGAATATGAATCGGTTGGGTGATATTCTCCATTTATCAGGTTTCCTAGCCCTAACTATATAGTTCAAATAATCTAGTTTGTATTGGGTCTTTCTCGATGTTATTATGAATAGGGACCAATGTGATGTTTTGAAAGAATTTCATTTGTGGATGAACATGATAAGTTTACATTTTTAGGATCATCCACAGGGAGTTTCTTTAATAGTGAATTCAAAAAATTTAATCCATTATGGGTGCAACTCAGACGCATGGGATTCAAAATTATGATGCAAGGATATTTCTAAGAGGTCTAATTTTTTAGATTTGTGCAAGAGGAAACAGTTTATTCCCACTAAAAATAATTTTCAATGAATAGGATCAATTCTAGACTCCCATTTTCAGTGTTGTAGTAGTCTGTAACAAGAAACAACATAGCATAGCTTCGTCCACGGTGATTGGGCCAAGTGAATCTAGAATTACCATCAGAAAGTGATGAATCTCAATTTATTAGATGGTCTGATGTAGGTCATGAATAAGGGATGGTTTCTAGGGTTGGGTCATCTTTTGATGGAGGTCATGGTTCTGGGAATGGCTCTCTTGAAATCTTGGAGGATTATTTGGGAAGCTCAAAATAAATCCAATCATGGTGCTATGATTTCTAGACATTATCTTCAGGTGTGGGTGAAGCTCTTAGTGATGGAACTGGACGAATTCATCATTAATTTCATCCATTCCATAACATTGAGGGGATTTACTCCACAAAAATGAATGAATTCAATAACTAGAAAAATTAAACAAGGCTAATGGGTAATATGGACCTCCCCCTATTTAAATTTAGTCCTATGAGCTATGTAATGGGAAAAATTCCCACTGGGCCTTTGTGCTATGTAATGGGTCTCCCTCTACCCAATTAAATGAGTTCTTTTATTTTCTTTAATAACAAATGAGGTTTCGGCCCCAACTTGTTTTTAAAAAAAATGGACCTCCCCCTGTTTAGGGCGAAAATGAATGTGGATAGGTCTTCCTTTAATGGTGATATGAGAGGGTTTGGGCTGGTTCAGGATAGATTATGTTCCATGATTTTGGGGGTTTCAGCCTTTTTTGGTGTAGGTAAATCTATGGGTTCGAAGGCTAATTCTTTGGCCACAAGTTTATCTTCATGCAAGTGATTGAAAATCCAAATTATAGATGTTGAGACCGAGTCTTCTTTGTTGATCTTGTTCATTCTTGAGAAATGTAACATTCCTTGGGATTTGGTTTACCCGAACGTGTATTGAAGGACTTATGTCATTAAAAGTATTTTGGTCAGACACACATGGCATTAAGAGAAATATGCAGTTGATATTTTAGCTAGAAAAGGTATACCTTGAGAGAGATTGATTATTTACAACTGCATGGGGTCCTTGCCTGAGGATTTTAAGCTTATTGTTATAAATAAAACCATTTGCCTTCATTTCTTCTACCCCCCCCCCCCCCGTGATCTATTTATCTGGAAGCTCTTATGCCTTATTTTTTGAATAAAAAGTCGTTAGTTATATTATACATTAACATCTATGTATCATAATGATTATCAATAAACATAATATTTTCTCTAAAAATATTTAACCAATTTATGTAATTTACTTAAAGTTGTAGGACCCCGGGACACCCTGAGAGGGGAGGGGTGAATCAGGGTGGCAACTTTTTCTTCTTAAAGTTGTGGATCTTGTTCCCACGTTGGTAGGAACTATGTAAACCTGTATGATGGATATGAACAGCAATTAAACATTCACATGCAGAGAGATGACACAGCTATTTTTACTTGGTTCACCACTAAGGGCTACGTCCAAGGAGCATACGCCGATAGGTTGTCGGTCGTACCTAAATCCACTATGCTTCACTAGCTGCGGATTACAAGTGTTTGGGTACAGACACTCTGTCCCAGGCTCACTGCCTTTACAATTGTTCAGGGATAGCTCACTGCGTCCCTCGGGTCACTCCCGTTGACTCCCCCTGGCTCACTGCCGTTGGTGAAGTCCCACTCAGTTTATAGACGTAAAGGTCTCTTCAATAGGTGTGCATTGAAGTTCTTCGTCTCCTGTTCAGCATGAGACATTGCTTGCATCAGGATTCAGATTTGATGCTCCTTTTAGTTCAATCCTTCTTCTTTAGTGCAATGAATGAATGCACTAGATCCCCTTGTCTTCGTTTGCCTGAATCACAATCACTGATGTGATTGCTTACTTAATGAAGCTCAGCTTACTCGGCGTTGTCAGAATCAGTTCTCCATGTATGCATGAGATCATGCATCTATCATTTATATTTCTTCTTCAATCTCGCTTTGCACCGAAAGTATCAGGCTATCTTCAGTTCTTGTGCAGCTCCAGAAAGGCGGGCGTGCTTCAACAGTGTCTGGGTCTCCTTTTCAAGCCCGGCGCGCAAGTCTCCCGGCGGCGCGCAAGTCTAACCTGGCGCGCAAGTGTCTCCAAAGTACTTGCGCGACTCTGCCTTCTTGAACTTCAAACCTGCGCGACTCACTTCCTTCCTTGCCCAAATCACCTAGGGCTCTCAACCATCAGTTGGCGCGCAACCTCTACTTGCGCGACCAAACTGCCACTTGCGCGGCTCAACCACCTGCGCGACGAGAGCTCGAACAATCTCAAAGTCTTGAGCTCCGTTCCAAATGAGGAGGGGTGGTCCAGTATTTATAGGCAAACTGGACCCCCTGCGCGGCGGCGCGCAACTTTCTCCTTTGGCGCGCAAGTCCACTTGCGCGACTTAACCAACACTTGCGCGACCATCTTGCCTTTGTCAAATTTTGATCTTCTCATCTCGAAAAACCATAGACACGCAAGTTCCACTCCTTGTAGGTGCCGTCGCGCAAGTCCACTTGCGCGACTTAACCAACACTTGCGCGACCCTTATGCCTTTGCCAAATTTTCATGTTCTGATCCTTAAAAGTATATGGCGCGCAAGTTTTCTATCCTCCAAGTGTATGGCGCGCAAGTCCCTTTTCCAAAATCACTTCTTCTTCATTTGTTGATTTTGAGGCCCTGAAATTTGGCAAACACTGGAAAACGGCGCCACCTTGTATCTGCTCTTTTTGAACCGCCTCCAGCTCATCATTCCTCTGTCGATGTTCTTGAATCAACCATAGATCGTTGACCACAACTCTTGAACTCGACATGTCACCATGGAGTCTCCTTTGTCAACAAATTTGTATGTCGTTTGTTTGCTTTGTCGACAAGCACGATCACCTCAACAACACTTCTTCTTGGTGAACTGTATCCTTCAGCAACTCTTTAGCTTTTATCACAAACTCCAATATTGTGATATGTATTCTTTGAAGGAACAGCTTTAGTACCATCATCTTCTATGACAATGTGATGTGCATGGCCATTTCATAAGTCAACTCATTGGCACATTGCCTCCTTCATCAACTGTCATGATCAACTCCATGCACACCATGTGATTCAATCTGTCAAGAAGTCTCTAGCATGGTTCTCATGCAATCATGAGTAATTGCATGGTATTCATCAAAACCCATTGTTCTCATGCAATAATGAGGAATTTGCATGGACTTCATCCAAAAACCTCATTCTTCTTTAGTCATCCTTGGATGGATCCTCAGATGGATTATACCTCACATTCTTCATTGTTGTAAACAATGTATCACCATTGACACATGTTCTTTGAACTTACGATCAGCACAACAATCTTCTGAATCACTACTCCTCTACTCCATCGGAGTACTTCATGATCTCCCTCATTGTGAGCTTCCATTCCTCCATTTTATTGGAGTACTTCTTGATCTCTTTCATTTTGATATTCCATTGACAACTATTGACAACAAATACAATCCTATACACAAAGTGGTTCCAACAAAAGTATTATTTCATAACATAAATATAATATAATATATATTCCTTTTTTCACTTCTAATATGTGACTAAACTCATAACCAGGTTAAAATCATTCATCCGTTAATCTAAAAAATTCTTAAAATTATAAATATTTAGAATGAGAATTATCATTACTACAATTATAAATATTTTTTGTGGAAATGATAAACCAGAAACACCTTCTGCTAAATTTCCCCACTATTAGAGCCATACCCTTGGGTTTTCCATGATTTCTACTATTTGGTGGTATAATATTACAGTGATAGAGTTTTTTCATGTGTATAATATTTTATTATTTATATTTGATTAATTTATTTTCAATTAATTTTCATCTGATTTCTTATATTTGATTCCACTACTGGATCTCATACACATAATTCTTGTTGATTATATTCCTCTAAACATTGTTGATTAGATTCTTAAAATTATTCCTAGTCAACATATGTCAAATATGTTGGGTCATTTTATTTAAAAACTATTTCATTATAACACATTAAAATGGTTCATGGTGTTGTTAACTTGTCGATAATTTAGAATTAAAATGTCACATGGACCTATTTTAAATATCTTTGACAAGACTATTAAAAATTATCAAAATCATAATATCTAATATATATTGGTTATTTAACATTCATTATGATTCTCTATATTTTCATCATATACTATATTTGGTGGATAGACTAACCTATATATGGTATATATAATTTATTTTATAGTTCAATTTTCCAAGAGAATTGGATTCAGTTTAGTTTGTAGGATCTCGATTTTCTGGAAGATTGGATAAAAATAGAGAATGAAATTAATATTCTTAAAGTGTTTCATAATAAACTATAATTAAAATATTTATTCATTATCAAATTTTATGTATAGTCGTATTTTGTAAGAGTTCGTGTCCTAGAACCAACTATTTATACATTGATTACATGGCCATTTAATGTATTTAAATATTAAACATATTATTACATATTGTTCATTGTTTTGCATGACTATGATGTAATAATGTCCTAGATTATTTATTTCATTAATAAGGTCATGACAGTTTCCCGTTATGATGAGAACCTTGAAATGTTATAATAGCATTCTATAATATAGTTCCACGGTTGGATGACATACTATAATGAGACATATAGCATGCAGACCATCAGGTGTGAGTACTTGTAATCAGATGATTCTTCCTCGCATGATGTTCGCACTTGGTAATATCCAGGACATGAGATTTTGAGAACAGACCCGCCTATAGAAATTCCACATGTTTTGGTTTCATCAGATATTTCTATATGTGAGCATTTGTAATTATCCTTAGATATTAATATTATCATTAATATGTGTCACGACTAGCACACATTGATTTACTGATGAAAACTGTCACATATACAGTTGTCGGGAGGTAGGGTACATAGGCTGTGTCACGAGTGGCATGTTATTAATGGATAAGTTGAGGAAGGATCTTTACCTTCCATTTATGGAAGATGATATCTCAGACCTTTGATTAAAATAGAATTGTCGCCCAAAATTAGATGTCCATGGTGTAACAATGAGTTTATTTCTAGTAGTCAAAGAATGACGTATCAAGTATAAAAGTTGATGACACTATGATGAAACCTGCTTGATGAGTTATTGAGACAAAGGGATTATATTATACAGTGAGAATTCATATGTGGATGTCGTTGTTGCAACTATAAGTTCATTCTCTTGGGTGCCATGACCCATTTATAGATAGTACTCTTCAACTTTAGACAAGCCTACCTAATGACAACAAGAAATAATACTCGTGGGTCACAAACTAAGTGTTTCTGGTGGTCTTAGTTAAATTCTATTTGAATTTAATTAATAAATTTTATTCACAAGATAATGTAATAATTTTATTCAAGTAAAAATGATTTCATAAATTAAATAAATATTTATTCACTAGATTGTGAGTAAAATAAATTTATTTATTTTATTGAACATTCAATAAATATTTATTTACTAGTTTGTAAATAAAATATTTATTTGAGATAATAAATTATATATTTTTTTATTCAAGTGTTCAATAAATGGAAGTGGATTTCAAGAGTATCAAGGATGATCCGGTAGTAAAATAATTATTTTCAAGATGATAAATAATTTTTAACTAGTTGGCACAAATTAAAATGACACTGTTATTATTTTGTGACGCAGAATTTTATATATAATTCTGTTTTGCGTATGTTGGTACACCATAAATAATGACGTGATATTATTATTAATATCATGGGTTTTCTCTAAGGTTATGAATGTATTTAATTATTGTTATGCAATTAAATATTTTAACTGAAGCCCCATGTCAATAAATAGACACATACGTTTATTGTTCCATGTACCGAACCACACACCCGGTGAATTGAGAATTGTTGAGCTGGACAATTTCTCTCTCGAATCCTATTCCCACCCCTCTCGATAATGTGAGATGTTCTTCAAGGCCGAAGAACAAGCGGTCAAGAATGACTAACAAAAGACCCTCGTTTCACCGTGCTAGCACCGAGAGAACGAGCAGTATCGATCAGAGGCCATTGTAGAATGAGTGGATCGCCGCTAGAGGGATTCTAGTTTGGATCGTTACAAGTGCAACAAGATAATCCAGAAGGGTCATTTCGTATGATCAACATCATCAACGAAAAAAATTACAAAGATCCAGGTATTATTTTCTTTATGAAATTAATTAAATTAATTATAAACATGATGTACAAGATCCCCTCAAAAGGTTTCTAGATTCTTCCTTCTTTATCTAAATCTTTGATTCTATTCCATGGATACTGGAGTTCATCATCATATTAATCCTGGAATAATCATTTATCATGGTAAAATTCAAATTTGGGTTATATCCCAACCACGCTTCTGCTGCGCCCAGAAACGTCAAGTTGTATCAAAGGGATTACATCATAGTTTATAAATATTTAAATATTTCATTGATGATTTGCGCATTTAATAATTTAGTTGTTTCAATTAAAGTTAATCATTATAAAAATATGAATGTCGATATATGTTCCTCATCTTTCATTTTTAGTTCACCTTACAGAAACGATCATTTCTTTTAATTTTTATTAAAATAAAAAATCGGATCTCATCTAGAGGATACAAATGTTCTTGGACATAAAACATAAGAAAATAGGACACGTATTCGGCAGTACACACTGTGTATCCAATGATCAATGCATTGGGTCTGGTCCGCCAAACCAAGCAGTGTCATTAGAGTCTGTCTAAGTATTAACGACTTCATCTGTTGACCAAGAACATGTGGAAATTGGTGTTCAGATTACATGCCATGTGGACCATTGGACAATATATGTAGTCCCTTTGGGTTAGGGTTGGACCGTGTACCCCGTACACGGCTTGCCCGACCGGATACCGCGTAACAAGGAACTACACAGTGTGTGGCCTACTCGACACGTCGTGTACACCAAATATTTCCAAAGTACACTCACCCATTGTTTCCTCGGGTGTGTACTTCAGATGGATGGTGAAAAATAGTACACGCCATGTAGTTATAACTACACATTGTGTACTTATCCAAATTACTCAGATTTATTAGATTTTATTATTATATTATACAATCCCTTGAGATGTGTACCATTGTGCAGGTGTAAATCTGAGGCACAACACGTGATATGTGTTTTATATATGTGTGTTTAATTTAACATCTGTGTAATGTTTATTTCTACTCATTAGGTAGTTATGAATAGGAATTCACCTTGTTGCCTCCAAGGTACAAGTTACGTATTAAGATAATTTTAAATGAATTTATTTGATTAAAATTATGATGGATGAAAATCTCAAGGAAATTCAGAAATGGGTGTAAGATAAAAGGATTGATTAATTAAATATGATAATTAATTGATTCAAGCGTCATTTATCCTAAACAGGAACAATTAAATAATTAAATGATAGTTTTATTTATGTGTAAATATCATTGCATGTATGGATGAAAACGAGCTAGGCCAAAGCCTCTGTATGTGAATGGTTTCTTTTTAATTTATTTATTTAACTTTATTTTTTTGGCCTGCGAGCCTTCTCGTCATTAATATGTAGGGCGTGTGTGCCCGAGGTTTCTTTTATTTAAAACCCATTTTTACCCCTCACATGCATGTGAGTTAAAAAAGGGCAGATGTAATGGATGGAACTCCCAATCTAGTGGAGGTTGTTCAAGCTGGAGCCAAGATGAAACCAATCCCACGAGATACAGAGGTGGACAGGTTGAAAGTTGTAAACACAAATCCAAAAGGATCAAGATGTTTCTCCCCCGAGTGAGGGTTAGTTTATCAACCGCTAGATAAACTAACCATTAGAAAAACCCATGATCATTATTTTTATTTAATTTCTTTCAGTCGCATGGTTTATCATTATGGATGTGTTTTCACGATCACATAATTAGTGAATTAAAAAATCATGCAATATAGAACTAAAATAAACAATACTAATGAGTAAATATTATCAAGACATGGTTAATCACTTAAGTAAGTTCCACTTAATATTAACAAGAATGTGATAATGATAATAATAAATTCACACATTAGTGATAAAAATCACTCAAATAAAATATTAAGTCATACTAAGCCTTCTGTTACTTGATTAAGAGAAAAACTCAATAAAACTATTTGTTTGACCAACCCTTTTGGGACACTTACTTTTATACAGGAAGCTCTTATGAAAGGTTTCAGGTTGACTTAACCATATTAAATCATGAGGAACAACCCTTTCTAATCATTATTTAATATTGGAGGCAAGAGTTGATGAAATCCGAAGTCATGATTTTAGGATTGGGGAGTCCACTCAAGAGATCCGGGAGCTACAAGCCCGCAGTTGCAAAAGATTTACCTACCTAAATACCTTCTAATGTCTTGATGAACCCTTTTTGGGGTTATACGAAGGGGTATATGAATCCTTTCCACTTGAATGTCATGGAAACTGGACATTCTATGTTCAATGGTGAGGGCCATTTGGACTTGATAAAATAGTGGGAGACTAAATAAAAATTTATTAACTATCAAAAAATGTAATCAATAAATTACTAATGATCTAATTTTTAAATTTTAGAATTTAAATGACAATATCGTCAACCAAACTATCCTTGTGATAAATTCTGGATAAGGACAACATCCTCACCGATAGTAACTTCTAGGAATGGTTTAGACGGATTCGGGTTATCCTACGCCACGAACGGATGTCTTACGTGCTGGAATTAACATTACCTAATCTGCCTGCCAAATCGGCGAGAGATGGTGATTTCCTGGTCTATGAGAAATATATGAACGACGCAGTCAATGTTCAATGTTTGATGTTATCATCAATGTCTAGTGTGCTCATGAAGTCTCATGAAAACATGGATACTTATAGCATGTTTGAGAACCTCTTTGGTCTTTACAAGGAGAGATCAAGAAATGAATGGTTTGAGATCTTTAAGGAAATGTTCCTGAGTAATCATGGATAAGGTTCCCCAACTAGGCCTAATGTAGTCAAGCTCATTGGCTACATAGAGCACCTAGAGGTTATAGGGTTTAAACTCCCCTATGAACTGGGTACCGATCTCATTCTCAAATCACTCCCTCACAGATTCTATAACATTGTTGTCAATTTAAATAGGAACAAAATTGAGAAACCAATATTTGATCTTATTATCCTCATTCACAAAGTGGACTAAGATATGAAGCATGAAAATCCTTCTGTCTTTATTGTGAATAAGAGGAAAGGGAAGGCAAAAATCTTTAAGCCCAAAGCTTCTTCATGACCATCCAAGAAAGGGAAGATCAAAGGGGTTTCAAGGAAACATGAGGTTGTTTGTTTATCATGTGTCAAGAAGGGCCACTAGAAGAAGAACTATACCCAGTCTAAGAAGAAAGGGGCAACTTCATTTGCGTTTGTTATCAAATGAAATCTATCTGTTTCTAAAAATTGGGTACTAGATACAGCTTCTGGTGCTCACATATGGATCCAAATACAAGAACCAAGGAGATTTAGGAATATTGACTGAGGGGAAGATGATCTACAAGAAGCCAACGGAGCCAGACTTGCTATTGTAGATGTTGGAGAATACTACAACACGTTGCCACCAGGGACAATCTTTGTGTTAAAGGGTTGTTCTTAAGTTTCATCTATTACTAAAAAAATTATTTATATATCCATATTAGATATAGATGGATTTTTTTCATGCTTGGAAATGAATATTTCTTCTTTTACAAAGATATCATTTGTTTTGGCTGGGCACATTTATAAAATGGTCTATACGTGTTGGATTACACAAACCAAATAATAGAAATTGATAACAAAGATACTTCACATGACTCACACCACACCCAACTTTGGCTTCACCAGCTAGGTCGTGTAAACGAGAAACACTTGAGAAAGGTACATCAAGATGGATATTTTTATTCATTAGAACTAAAACCACTTGGTGTATGTCATTCATGTTTACAAGGAAAAATGACCAAATCCCCATTTAGTGGGAAAGGTTAAAGGGATAAATAAATTCTTGAATTGGTTCACACTGATGTATGTGGACCATTTCGAGTCGAATCAAGGGGAGGGTACTCATACTTCATAACTTTTACTGATGATTTTAGTAGATACAGATATATTTACTTAATGAGGTATATGTCGGAATTTTTTGATAAGTTCAAATAATCCAAGAATGAATTTGAGAACTAGCTTGGTAAGAATATTAAGAAACTCCACTGAGACCTAGGTGGATAATGTCTTAATCTAGACTTCATGGATTACTTACGAGTTTTTGGGATCCTATCCCAACTCACTCCACTATACACGCCCCAGTGAAATGGTGTGAGCAAAAGGAGAAACCGCACCCTGTTGAACATGGTAAGATCAACGATGAGTCATTTGAGTCTTCCATTATCCTTTTGGGGATATGTATTACAAAAAACGACACACATACTAAACCAATTACCAACTAAATCAATAAATGGAATTCTATATATGTTCTGGAGTATAAACAAAGCCATATTATTGAATTTACATGTGTGGGGAAGTGATGTGTTTGTTAAGGCCTCTTTAGGTAACAAACCAGCACCCCAATGCACAAAGTGTACCTTTATAGGATACCCCAAGGAAACAAGGGTATATTACCTGTAAAACCCCTCAGACAAAAAGGATATAGTGGTGAGACACTCCATATTCCTTTAGAGAGAGAACATCACCAAAAGAGCTAATTGGAGAGAGATAGACTTTGATGATGTTGCGGCTCAAGGTACACAAGAGTTGGTATAGGAATAGATTCCAAAAAGCCCCGTGAAGGAAAGAACTATTCTAGGGACACAATAGTTTCGTAGCAGTACAAGAGAGGTTAGAGAACCAGAACAGTACAGTTTTCTAGTTCCTGAGGATGGTGACTCATTATTAGTTGATAATAATAATCCTTTAACCTATAAGGAAGCAATAAGTGGCACAGATATTTCCAAGTGGAAAGAAACCATGAATCCTGATATGGTTTCCATGTACCAAAACCAAGAATGGATTTTGGTAGATCGTCTAGTTGATGTAAATCCTGTTGGTTGAAAATGGGTATTCAAGAATAAATTCGACATAGAAGGACAAGTTAGCACCTATAAGGAAAGACTAGTAGTAAAAGGGTTCAAACAATATCAAGTCATTGTCTACGACGAAACATTTTCACCAGTTGCAATGATGAAATCCATTATAATTCTATTATCCATTTCCACTTACCATGACTATGAGATTTGGGAAATGGATGTCAAAACATCCTTCTTTAATGGGAACCTTTAGGAAGATGTCTACATGACACAACCTAAAGGGTTTATGACCCCGAAGGATGCCAATAATGTATTCAAGTTATAGAAATCCATTTATGTATTAATGAAAGAATCCACCTCATAGAACATTCGTTTTGATGAAGCCATAACAAAATTTGGTTTTATCAAGAATTAATGTGAGCCTTGTGACTACAAACGATTTAGTGGGAGTGCAGTCATTTTTCTAATAGTATATGTTGATGACATATTACTTATTGGAAATGAGTTACAGTCGGTTAAGGCATAGATGAATCAATGATTCTACATGAAGGACTTAGTCAAGGAAGCATATATTCTTGGGTCAAGATCCATTGTAATAGATCCAAGAGATTGTTGGGACTAAGTCAATGTACAAAAATTGATAAGATACTGAAGAGATTAAGTATGGAACAATCCAAGAGGGGATTATTGTCAGCATCACATGGGATTAATCTTTCCTAGAAAATGTGTCCTCAGATACATGAGGAAAAAATGACAATGGAAAAGACTCCATGGACATCAGTGATTGGGTCAGTCATGTATACCATTCTAAATACTATGATGGATGTCACCTACGCATTGAGTATGGTAAAAAGATATCAAGCTGACCAAAGTGACCACCACTGGATGGAAGTCAAGACTATCCTAAATTATCTGAGGCATACTAAGGATATGTTTCTGGTTTATGGAGGAGATGAGGAACTAGTCATCAGTGGATATGTCGATTCTAGTTTCTAGAGTGATAATGATGAAATGAAATCACAAATACGATACTTATTCACTTTGAAGGGAGGTTCATTGAGCTGGAAGAGCTCAAAGAAAAGTGTGGTCGCAGATTCTACAGTAGATTCCAAGTATATCACAGCTTCTGAGGAAGATAAAGATGCGTTTTGGATGAAAAGCTTCTTCTAGGAGCTGGATGTGATACCTAGCAGTAAATTTTCCATCACACATTACTGTGATAATACTACAGTGGTGGCTCTAACAAAAGAGCAAGGGACAAATCATCGGACAAAGAACATACTTCAAAAGTATCATCTCTTGAGGGATTTTTCTCAGAGAGGTGAAGTTGCAGTGGGAATTATTTCCATAGAAGACAACGTGGTGGACCCCTTGACTAAAGCCTTAACTCAGCAGAAACATGGTCACCATGTAAGGTCTAGAATACTGAAAGTCATATTAAGTTGGCTCTAGTCCAAGTGGGATTTTGTAAGAATTTGTGTTCTAGAACCAAATGGTTGTACTTTGATTACATGGAAATTTAATTTATTTAAATATTAAAAAAATTCGTACATATTTTTCATTATTCTACATGACAGCAATGTTATAATTTCCTGGAGTCTTTGTTGCATTGATAAGGTCAGGGTAGTTCCCCGATATAATGAGAACTTTGAAATACTATAACAATATTCTTAAATATATTTCTACAGTTGGGTGATATACTATGATGAGACACATAGCATGCATATCGTCAGGTATGATTACTCATAATAATATGATACTTCCTCTCATGAAGTTCACAGTTGGTAATGTCCACGACAGGAGATTATGAGAATAAACCCACCAATAGGAATTCCACATGTTTTGATTTCATCTGATATTTCTATCTACGAGCATGTGTAATGATCCTTAAACTTTAAGATTATCATTAATACATTTCATAACTCACATAATTTGATTTACTGATGAAAATCCTTACGCAGATTGTTGGCGGGAAGTAGGGTATGTTGGTTGCGTCACGAGTCGAATGTTATTAATGGATAAGTCAAGGAAGGATTTTTACCTTCCATTTATGGAAGTATATATCTCATCCCTTTTATTCAAATATAACCATCACATGAAATTCCATAGCCATGGTGTAATGATGAGTTTATTTTAGGTAGTCAAAGAATGACGTATCAAGCATAAAAGTTGATGACACTATCATGAAACTTTCTTGATGAGATATTGCGACAAAGGGATTATATTATACAGTGAGTGTTTGTATGTAGATGTCATTGTTGTGACTTTAAGTTCATTCTCAGGGGTGCCTTGACCCATTCCTAGACTGTACTCATGGACTTTAGGTAATCTTGCCTAATGCAAATGATAAATAACCGTAGAGGGTCACACACTAAGTGTTTTTAGTGGTCTCGGTTAAATTCTATTGAAATTTAATTAATAAATATTATTCTCAAGATAATGGAATAATTTTACTCATGTGAAAATGATTTCATAAATTAAATAAATATTTATTCATTGGATTGTGGTTAAAATATATTTATTTATTTTATTGAACATTTAATATATATTTATTTAATAGTTTGAAAATAAAATATTTATTTAAGAGAATAATTTATTTATTTATTTATTCGGGTGTTCAGTAAATGGAATTGGAGTTCAAGAAGACCAATGTCGGTCTGGTAGTAAAATAATTATTTGCAAGATGAAAAATAATTATTTAACTAGTTTGCACAAATTCAAATAACGCTGAAATTATTTTGTGATTCAGAATTTTATTTATAATTATGTTTTGTGCAAGTTATTGTACCATAAATAATGGCACAACATTATTATTAATAACATGAGTTTTCTCTAAGGTTATGAATTTATTTAATTTTTTTTACACAATTAAATATTGTAACTGAAGCCTCATGTCAATAAATAAACACATACGTCTATTGTGCCATGTACAGAACCACAAACCCAGTGAATTGAGAGTTGTTGAGCTAAACAATTTCTCTCTTGAATCCTCTTCCTTCCCCTATCAGGAACAAAAGATGTTCTTCAAGGCCTAAGAACAAGTGATCAAAAATGGACGACACAAGACACTTACTTTGCCGCGCTAGCACCTGAAGAAAAAGTAGTGTCCATCGGAGGCCATCTGAGCACATGTGGATCACCACTAGAGGGAATCTAGTTTTTATCCTTGAATGTGAAACAAGATAATCTGGAAGGTTCATTCCATATAATCAACATCATCAATGAAGAGAATGCCGAATATCCATGTATTATTTTCAATAAGAAATTAATTAAATTAATTATAAACATTATGTGAAAGATACACTATAAAGGTTTCGAGATACTTCCTTATTTATCTAAATCTTTGATTCTATTCCATGGAGACTCGAGTTTATCTTCGTATTGATCCCAAAATAATCATTGATCATGGTAAAAATTGAAGTTGGGTTCTGTCCCAACCATGCTTCCACTGTGCTCAAAACCTTCATATTTTTTATATGATATAAAAAACAATTTCTTCTAAAACATTAACAATTATATGGTGGATAGTGATATATATTGGTAATAATATATTTTATGGAAGAAAAATATTTTTTATAGAAATGAAAACATATTTTAGGTCTTCCATGGAGAATATGAAAAACTATATAGTTTAGTTTCATCAAATTTGAAAATAATGTACTTCTTAATAATGAACATAATTTTGGAGATGTTTTCTATATGTTATGACATGTTAGATTTAAATAATAATATCATTTTTCAATATTTATTTTCTATTGATAGGTTTCTCTTATCAACCCATATTTCATTTTTTGAGAATATTGAATTTTATTTTCTGATAAGAAAATATATTGTTGTAGCTAATAAAAATTTAGTGAGATGTCATTTCATTTATATTATTTTTTTCTATGTATTAGTGATAAGTAAAACTCATATATTTTTCCTTGATATGTTTTCCAATAATTAATATTTTCATTCCTTATTCAATCTAATTTTGATGAAATCCTTGAAAAATATAAAGGAAGTTAGGTTTTCTAATTTTGATTAGCTGATGGATTTTTTTTCAAAATTCTTTTTCGGTTTATATTTTATAGATCTTGGATATAATGATTGTTTTTTTACTTGGTTTATAATCAAGATTTATAATTATATAATATCTAGATGTTATGATCAGTTACCAAAGCCTTCATATTGATAAAAATTATATCCATTTTTTTGTATTGAATTTACCTTTTCCATCAATGGATCATTCACCCTTTAAATTTAATGGGTTTTATGTTAATATTCATATTTTTTGGAAAATTAATATGATCACATTGAGTAGTTTTGGTGAAAATTTTCATTATATGCATCAAATGGTTTAATTGAGTAGTAACATTTGGAATCATCTCATTTTTATGGTTTCAATTAAAATATTAATAATAATTAAATGAGAATTCATTTTTTTATGGAAGGATGTCAGTATGGTGGAATTTTGTTTATCTGATACCCAAAATATCAGGCTGATCATCACCTATTAATATATGCAATATTAAGACTTTAGGTAAGAGATAATATATATATTTATGAGGTAGAAAAAAATCATTATTCTTTTTCCTTAATTATACAAGTAGGAAAATGTAAAACTATTACAATTTTAGTATATAATGATGGGTTATTGTTTGATACCCCTGAAGATGTTTTTATGGTATTTAATAACATTTGTAATTGATGGTTCTTATCTAAGTGGGATTTATTTTGTGAGCATATCCCAGACTGTGTGGTTTCATTGGTTTTGTATGATATGAATTGATTTTTATATGATGATTTTCAATTATGTGATGTTATTAAAAACTAAATAAGATTCTTGGTCTATATGGATTCTATGTAGCCTTTTTCAAAATAATTAGTAGTAATTGATGGAAAAATATGAATTTTTTATAGGAAGGAATCAGTATACTTTATTATTTTAATGAGACTCATGTTATGCTTAGCCCTATTGTTACAAACCCTATATCGATAACAGATTTCCATCCACTTAGAAGAGGATATATTATATATAAAATATTTCTGAAGGATATAGATAATATGACATCAAAGTATTAAAAATATATTATTATATAGTCATATTATGTACTTTCCCTTTAATGATGTATTACTAATAGTGAAAATAATCCTAATGATATATTTAATTAAACGAAAAAATGTAAAGATATGAAGAGGTAAACTATTTCATTAAATATTTATATCTTGATGACTTATGAAAAGGTGGATTAGAGTTTTTTTAATCACATTTTAACAAAAAAAAATCAATTATTATATCTAAATTTCATTCATATTCAGTTTTATTTCCTCAAACTATTTTAGGATAATTGTAAATTGGATAATTTTTTATAGAATTACCCCATCACAAGGCCTGTAGTAAGAAATAAATTTATCCCTCTAATGTATTATTATTTTTAATTAAATAAATTTCAGAATGATTAACTTAATATATTTTAAGGGGCTTATTCATTGAGTGAATTCTATTAATCATGGATCGCTAACTTCTTATCTCTTCTTCACTAAAATTTGTCTTATATTTTCTTTTTCTACTCATTATATCTTATAGATTATAATAGATATTATTGAAATATATCAATTTGAATCATGGTAGAAACTTATTTTTCATAAATATGATATGTGTTTCTATAAGTGTCTTTGGGAAATAAAATATATTATTCTATTTTTCATATATTTGATATAAAATTGTACGTTTATAATAAATATATTTTCATTATAATGACTATTTATAGGTTAATGAAAATTAATTTTTGGCATAGTGGTTGATTGAGTATGAAATATAAATGATATATTATTTGGTGAAAATGAATAAAATAAAGGGTAATAGGTATTGTTAATTACTATTTCATATTATAATCCATTATATATAAAAAATATTCTAAGTTACCAATAACTCTTATTAATTAAATTCACACTAATTTGTAAAATGTCTTATATAGAAGTGTTGATCATGGAAATAAAAGCATCATACATTATGAGACTCTCTTTCTCATTCTCATAGAACTGGTGGTCTTATATTAAAAAAAATAGTTTGTAGTAGTGTTAGAGGTTAATCATTTTTTAATCCCCTATTTATTAAGGTTTTTTTTCTATGTTAATTTTTTAATAAATTGTGAGTATTGTCCTTTTTCTCAACAAGAGTTTAAGAGATCGATAAGATGGAAAAGAAAACATTACTTGAATAAAATATTGCATGGTTGTTTTTATAGATAACTTTTATAGAAGTTTTATACCATTTTATATGTAGATAAATATACATTCCTAAATTACTAAAAGAAGACATAGAAAATAGAATGTGTTTTCATTCATATATTGTAGTTGGAGATGGTTTGTACCATTTTCTGTTATGAAATACTCATATTCAAGTCGAAATAATTTATATTTGATGAATTTTCAATTAAACATAATGAAATTAACTAGAATTTTTTTATGTAAGGTGTGAAGAAAATGTAGAATAAGTTCTTGAGGATGTTGAGATACTCTTTTCATTGAATCTTATTTATTAAGAGAATAATTTTTCAAACTTGTGATTAAATATCCTTTCATTATAAATCATGAAGGATACTATAACAAATATCGATTTTCCCATTGATGAACAAGTATATTAAGGTCCTCAAATTTGATAAAAACTAAGCAACTAGACATGTAAATAGGTAGCTAAATATTTCAAGATCTAACTGTTGTCAAATAGTCGCAAAAATGAATAAATATATACTAAAAAATAGTTAAATTATGATCAACCAAAATGGTATATAAATAAACTTAATATAAGATATATAATAATAATATTTCTAATTATAGTGAAACATAGTTAATTATAACGAAATAGAATTAAAAAAATAGTGCACAACCATGAGAAAATAATAAAAATATAAATAAAAGATCCTATAAATTCATGGTTTGAACCATCTAACAGCCTATTTGATAAACTTCATAGAAAATACCCACTCAACATTATCTAACATTCCTCAATAATAGAACTCACATAGTAGGGTCTATAACACACAAATAGGGGATGTATATAAAGGTATAAACATAATTATAAAAGAAAATATATATCAATACACCCTTAAAATTATCATGATATAAATTATAATAGAAGATGAAAGTAAATAAGTATGTAAAAAATATCATGAAAACATCAAAAATGAACTATAAATAAAACTATACAAATAAAACACCTAAACACACCATTATACACCCTTCACACCAAATCACCAACTTAGGTAAATGATGTAGCTTAAATGAGAATCAACCATTTATATATTGTTTAAATATGGAAATTATGTCTAAAATTAATGACCACATCATATAAATTCCACTAAATCCCATTCATAAATAAATTTAATTTATAAATTTCTTATCAAGGTCTCAAACATGAATTCATATCAAATTTTGAAATTTTCATTAAAATTCTTTATTCGAAGAAAAAATTCAACTCAAAATTTCTTTTATGAAAAACCTTCTATAATTTCATAAATGAATATTATTTAGAAAACACATTGAAAAAATGTTAATTCTATACTAAATCCAAAAAAAATTATAAATCAAAAATAGTATAAATACATAACATTGCATAAAAATTATATAAAAAATAATTTATGATCAATAAACTGTTAAAAAAGTAATGACTTACATATAATATTTTTGGAAGTATATCTAAACCAATAAACCCTTAAGTCACATAAAATTATCCATGTGAAATAAATTAACAGTAAAAAACAATACTGTAAAATAGAATAACATTGAGACATCATATTAGGCATCCTATTAATCACATATAAAACATAATTTTATTTAATTGTTTTTAGAAAAATCAAGCATACCTTTAATTTTTGGAAAAACTGAATGGCATGGAAGTACATAATACAATTTTTATTATAGTGAAACCTTAAAATGTGCATAGACGAAGACCTAAGGAGGAACCAACATAGCCTAGAAATTACATAAAAAAATTTTATCCATTCCACAAATAGTGTTTATCAAATATATCCCTAAAGAATGATGAGAAATAACAAACAAGAAGAAATTGTTTGGAAGAGAGAAAAAAATCAAAAATAAAATGACAATTGCAAAAAAAAGAGGAGGTAAATATTCAAAGCATTAAATGGTGGAGGTCACTAAGTGCTCCAATAATATAGTTTTCTTATCCAATGAAAAATAATAGTGGACATTAAGGTTAAATTTTTTATTTTGAGAATTCTCAATTAATAAATTTATAAATCTCCAAATATCGTACAACTATTGCATGGTTCATCAAATAATCTTCTAATTGATCTTCCTTCAGATAAAATTCCTAGGACATAAATAATTATTTTTCACCATGGATAGGAAAATAATTTCTTTACTATGTTACAATGTGTGATACATGGTACTCTCTTTTCATGGTTAGGACACAAGTTTAGTACTAACCATGTTCCATGTGTGTAGTTATCCATGTAAAATAAAAATATTAAATATTAAAATAAATTTAACATATAATTTCATGAATAAGGAGAAATTAGAATTATAAAAAATAAAAAAATAATATAGAGTCTTATAAATTAAAATGATTCACACCAAAACATTTTTTCACTCCATAAATTATTCATGTTGAACCATAGATGACAAAATAAATTAAAACAACAAAGAATTAAATATTATAGACATGAAACATGGACCACACCCAAATTGAATAAACACATATCTATTTTCCCAACAAAGACTCAATAGTTATAACTAAATTATTTGAATTCTAATTCAAATGGTGGGTCTCCCCTCCATTTATTAGTGGAACTAATTTGAAATGTTAATTAACAATGAGGATACTATAACAGAATTATTGAAATCCCAAGTATAAATTAAAATGAAAACCATATAAATGAGACACCCAATAAAAGGCTAATACATGATCTCGTGAATAAATTATGTCTTATGAAAATGAGAAAAAATTATAAAAGGTACAAAAAATAGGTTATTAATAAACAAAATAGAGGAAATGTATAAAAAATTAAATGAACATGGATTTGGTAGAAGGAAGAAGGGGATTGGAATAAAAATTGAATGAAATAGAAAACCTAGAATAGGATCCATCATATTACCACATATATATTGGAAACTAAAACTTGACTCAAAGAGATGATGGGTAGTCACAATATTCATAAAAATGTGATTATCGTGACTATATTTTCTATACTAGAAGTATACCTATTTTCATTTCCTCATAATATAATGGTCTCTAAAATGGAAGAAATGAATGAACTATATATAAAGTGAGTATGTACATAGATAAAGTCTACCATCATGATCATGTTGTCCACATCACTTGTCTAGGACATTTTAGGAGATAATATTTCCTGAAAACCCATAAAATTATTTATTTTTAAAAATTCATTTTGTCCTAAAAAATAAACATTTGTAAAATTCATACACTTAGATGAGACTGGCTCTATGTCTATATCTATTATCTTGGTAGGGTTGATAACATTAATTATTGTACTAGAACTGAAATATATTACAATCTATATAAAAATTAATGGATTTGACTTTAAGAAAAACTTCCATGTATAGACACTATAATGATCTCTCAAGACTTCCATGTGTGTAAAAATCTAATTATCATATAAAAAAATATACAAAATCAAAATCCAAAAAAAAATCATAAAAAAAAACAAAATTAACGTTTTAATTAGAAAACTAAACTTGTTAAAATATAATTATTATTTATAATCACTAATAAATATATCTAAAGGACACTAGAAAACTCATTTAAGATAATTTGAAAATCAAAAAATTATTTTTGAATATAAAAGCAGCATTTTGATATCCATTATTAAAACACTACCAACTATTAAGTGGAAAAATTAAGTGACCAAAAATGGTTATGTTAATTCAAACTCTATATTAAAATAAATTTATATTAACTTCCAAAACCACATAAAAAGAAATGTGAAATTTAAAAATTCACTATTTAAATCGATTTTTTTATTTTAAATCCTAAACTCTAGTTGACTTCATCATAAAAAAATTATCTATCATTTTCAAAATCATATACATTTTCAGTAAAAAAAATTCACTACAAACAGTAAAATAAATTCAATTAATATACTTTTATTCATATTTAAAACATTCTATATTAACTATAACACTATATTTCACCAAATAATATATAATAATTTCTTATGAAAAGGCACCGTTCATTAAAATTAACATTCAATTATACAAAAAATGATATTCTCCTTCTGAAATGATCACTATTACAATCAAAAATTAAATCAAAACCAAATAATGAAAATAAAAATACATTATAAGAAAAATTATTTAATTTAACCCAAATATAATTTTTATATATTCCAAAGTCAATTAGAATTGATAGATTTCAAAAACAGAAATTCCTAAGGGGATAGTGGAGATTCATGGATCTATGGAATAGTATGGAAATATATTAATTGACTGCATAAAAATCACTCGAATGTTATATATAACCATTTTAATAATAACCACATATTTTTTTTACTATATTATTTAATCATATGCTTTCATTTTGACTTCCAATTCTCCTAGAAAATGTTAAAAAAAACTCTAAATAATCTATATAACATAAATATAATATCGTCCACCATCAATATATATTGAAATTCATCATTGAAAAATAATGGAAGATCAAAATTTAAGACTCAACATAACATCCCATGGTGACTTAGGATTCACTACAAGAGGTGCTAATCATATATCTACTCATAAATTAAATCCCGAGATTAGAATATCATTTATCCCATCTACCAATCTTCACCAATATAGTTGGTGCATTGATACTAATTTTTCATGAACCAACCAAGGACACCTGTGATTTGGGGACTTGAGTTAGACTCTTTTAAGGAAATAAGGGTTTTCCCAATCCCTATAGGATAAAAATCATGTTCCAGAGAGTCATAAAATATTTATAAGGAACGATTTCACCATGAATATGAATAGAATATAACAAGAAGTGTAATTAAACATAGAATCTGACATGGTACATTAATATATTGGGTGTACACATGAAATAAAATATATAGTTTTAGAATATTGGTCCATGAAAATAGGGAATAAAGAAAAATAAACATCCACCCAAAAATTAACATAACAATACTGAAAACATGTGAATAAAATGAAGGATGGCTTCACTAACACATCCATGGAATAAAATAAAATTAAAATTCAAGGCTAATATACGATCATGAACTATGTTCACTATCTATCCACACAAAAAATCCTACTAATGAGAAATCGGGAAGGATAAGTCCATAAGATAGAGCTCCTTTAGAAACTAATATATACCAAATAAAATCAACTGTGACTATAAAAACAGAGTGTTGTATATATAATTTCATCTAATATACAGGTATAGTCTCACAAAAGTGTATATGAATTTCCTTATTAAAAACAATTTCGAAATGTTATTTTTTAAAATTTTATTTAAAATATTATTCATATATTTTATAATATAAAATCACTTATATTTTATAAAATATAAATTTTAGAAAAAATTGTAAAAAAATGTTTTCATTTCCTCTCAAAACACCATTGTTTAATACGCAACTTAGAACAATTTGCAAACAAGTTTTGGAAAATTGTAAAAAAAAATCCCATTTTTCAAAATCAGAAATAAAAAAAATATGACTAAACAATAGGTATTATTGTCGTGTGAATAGATAAATAAATATCCATTAGTAAAAAAATAGTTGGATAAATAAATAAATAATTAATAATCAATAGAAAATATTAGATGAATGAATAAATGAATGAAATAAAAATAATATAACTAGTGGATGAATAATACATCTAATAAGGAAGAGACATTGTCATGTATAACAAAATTTAAGTCAAATAAAAATTAAATAATCATGGGTAACTATTAAAAATCAATTTACCCAATCCTAGACATACGCATGTGAAACCATACGTTGTCATAATCAATGATGTTCTTAGAAAATACCCACTTTACATTCTCTAATCATTTTTATTAGGGTAACCCTATAATTGGAAGTTGTAACACACAACAAGCGGATGGTAGTCAGTACATAATAATAATTATCATTGAAATCATATACTAATATTTTAATATAACACATAGGATTTCTATGATTCTAGAAGAATTTTTTGAGGATGAATGTTTAAAATAGAAAATACATATCATTAATGAATTAGTAAGAAAATGTTTCCAATATCAATCCTTTACCATCCATTATAAACCCATCCCACTAATGTCCCAACTTACATCCACATAAACATAATCATTATTCTTATTGAATCATAAAACATATATAATGTCTAGGCCCATTGGGATTATGTTCAGTGTTTATCACAATTGAAAAAAAAACATATTATATATGGTGCTAACTGAAAAATGAGTTAAAAAGTTTATGTAAACTTTTAGAATCCTCCATTACAATATTTTCATCAAAAAATTTCATATATAAATCTCCATGAAAGGATCCTAGCGGTCCTACAATACACATTTTTTATGTATAATTTGAAAACTATTCTGAAATACAACTATCATTTTTGAAACCCAATTTGAATAAAATTATATAGTTATTTTTTTTAAAAACATTTAAAATAATTGGAAATATGAATATTAAAACAAAAAAAATCAACTAATCAGAAAAAATATATATGAATAAACACGATTAATAAAATTTTATATAAAAAATATTATATTTTATCAATAAAAAATTAAAAAATTTAAATATTACATATATATTTAAATCATACATATATTATTTTAAATGATACATATATAAAAATATTATGTTTTATGGAAGTCGTAACCAATAACCCATTGGAACCCCTATAATTATTTGTGTGAAATAAAATAAAAATTTGAAACATTTTATTAACATATAAGCCCCTTGATAATAACTTGTAATATCTCTAGATATAACATAGAATTCCGAATTTTAATAATAATGGTTTGAGATATAATAAGAATATCATTCAGGGTAAATAATAATGTAATGATAGAGATACACATACCTAGGTCAAGGAAGGATGAAGTGAATCCTTCAAATATGAATAGTGAAGGGTATTGGAAGGAATATATAAATCCTCATAATCAAATCCGTAACAATTTAAAACAATTTTATGAATAGTTTTGATCCACCATATCCCCACAGTAAGAAGAAAATAAGGACAAACAAGACACAAAAATAGAGAGAGAAATCCCAAATGATAATGTAAATTTAAAAAAAAATAATGATGAACACAATAACTCAAAGATGTAAGGAAGGGGTTTCCTCTAGGTGCTCTCGTCAATTTGGTTTTATATAGGATATATGATGATAAGGATGATATTGGTTAAAATCAAGGTTGGAATAAAGTTTGAATCGATAATTTTTAAATCTTGGAAGATCGTATATGTAACACATGGTTTACTAAACCATCCATATATAATGCATCCTTCACTACTCAAACTTGGTGAATAGGTTATGTTGTCTCTACATTGAAATAATACTATTAAATAAATTTGTGAGAACATTTGAAATATGATGTATGTTTTTCATGGTATGGCTCTATTCTTATCACTATCCATGCACCAACCGCATGCCTAGCAGTGTGAAAAAGTATTTAAAATTTAAAGGAATTCAACCCAAAATATAAATATATTGAATAAAACCAATTGATAAATATAATAAACAATATATAGGTCTCTTGGGGAGATATTTTATCTTAATGTATGTAATATCATGATTCTAGTGATTGATCCTTGATTTTTGTTAGAAGGAAAATATAAATGAGATGAAATTTAGATGATATTGGTTATATAAGTATAGAATTTCCATAGAGCACATTTAAAATAATTTATAATGGTGAACAATGGAGTATTGATTATGGAAATATTTTATATATTTTAAAAGAGGATAATATTAGAATATTCCTCAAATGAATCTGTAGATATGGAAAATGATGATTGGTGTGATTATTTTTGGAAGATTAATTACATAATAATAATTGAATGGGAAAGATACAATGATAATGAGAACAATCACATCTGAGAATTTATTTATTAATGATCATGAGGATCAAACACACGTAATCAATATATTAGTTGAATAAAATAATATATTTTGATGAAATTTATTACAAAAAGAAGAATTTGAAGCTCAAACACTATTCCATTAAAGATCCTATGTATTGATGATATTGAGTGAGAGAAAAAATGAGGATATTATAATAGAATAGAATATATGCATTATGGATGAAAAAAATCATTATTAGAGAAATATCCACTGAAACTCTTATAACAATGAATTCAAAGAGAACTTATAAAAACATAGTGATATGTGGAAAATAATATTGTTTCCCATGTATATATTTAGTGAATTGAGACCCCTGAAGAAGAATATGTATATTGAGCTATGAAAAAATTACTAACTTGTATGATAAATTAGTAGAATTTTAATTGGATTTCAAATAATATGATTAGGTAATACTATCATACCCATGGTATTCAATGATATATTAGAGGATACTACAGATATTGTTCATTAGTGAGTTTTGTAGGACCCATTGTAAACAACCATTATCCAACATTATGTTCTGATAAATAAATAATAATAACTATTGAAAGACATGATAGGATTATTGGGAGATAACCAGAAGATCCAAGATGATATCATCCGCACCTATATTAAATTTAATATTAGTTTATATATCTATTTCGTAGACCTGACATGGACACATAAAACAGTAGATACCCACATTGGTATAAATCCTTTTTTAAAAGTAATTTGTGTTATTATGTTTACTAATTCACTACCTTGTATGTGGTATGGTGTTTTAGGAATTTATAACAAGATATATAAACCCAAATAGGAATATAGGTTTAAATTTAAGCATGGTAAAATAAATAATTAAATTAATTCATCAAAATCATATCACACTAATTCACCCCACCATATTCTCTGTGACTACATGGATTACTAGTAAATTCAACTAGTATTTGAGCAAGCTTTACCTCTTATTAGATCTAATATATTTTTCCATAGTTTGTTTTATATTTTATATATGAAGGAAAAAATTTAATAATGTTATATCTTTAATATAATTTAGAATATTTCTTCTATCCATATCATCAAAAACATGGGATTTTCTTCAACATAAACATTGAATAAATAGTAGAAAAAAATGGTTTGGAGGTTGAGAATGATCACAAAGGTGAAATAGTAAGAAATTTACATATAACCATTTTTGAATAGAAATGGAAATTATGACAAGTCTATGGGATTAGAAAAAAGAGTTATATTTGGATGATAATGAAATTAAGGAATAATTGGATGCAATGTTGTAAAAGTTAAAATCTACCACCAAAAATGTTGATTTCAAAAAAAATATCCGTAAAAATCCATGGAACAACATATTTATTTTTTAAAAAAATATTTAAAAAATTCATTAATGAGAAATAGGAGAAAAAAATAAATATATTCTTTATCAACATGAATAAATATAAATATCTATTATGGATATCGATGATGATTAGCTAGAAATCTAGGAAAAATGATAAAATAAAATTATAATTAGATGAAAGAAAATTATATGATTCATAATGATCAAGTTGTGAGTATGAGACTGTCATGTGAATACATAGTGAAATCTCTCGATGATCGAAAAATCATTATAAATATAATTTTTGTAAATTATAAATTAAAATAAAAATCATGAAGTCACACTTGATGAATAATAATAATAAACATAAAAATATGTGTTTCTAAGTATGTTTTTATATGAGTAAGTCTTTTTAAAGGTAATTTATAGTTATATGGAGTAGGTGAGATAATTTACAATTCAATCTATTCTAATGTTAATGAATGAGGTAACATTTATATTAGATAAGTAAATTTTCACAGATAAAATTTCTAAAAATTTGAATGTTTTAAAGAATATTTTTTGAAACATTTAGGTGAAAAATGTTCAAATAATTCGACCAGTACATCTATATTTTATTTAAGCATGTAAAATAGTATTTTATACTCAAATATTTTTCAAAATATGGGATATTTTTCTAAAAAATAGCAAGGTGTCAATATTTTCAGGATTCAAACTAATGGTAAGAGGATAACGTTTATTTTATATTATTGGTGTTATAAATGGTTGAGAAATGATGCAACTAGTTGATGGAATATAATGATAATACACGATTATTATATTATTCCACTATTAAAGGCATCTCATGTAATGGATAAAATAGTAAATATTTTAATACTATACATATTTAATTTTCAATACATCATATAGAGAATTAACTAGTATCATTAATCATATTATTATCACCACAACCAGTATCAAAAATATATTCACGGATTTCATATTTATTAGACCCCAACTATAAGGAACATTGATAGAATGTGTCCCTTGAGGTGTAGTTAAAATTATGAGGAAGCTTCTAGAAGGTATCATTTTATGTGAGGTATGATTTTTTGTCCATTTCTGATGTTGATTTACGAAAATCACACTTTCCTATCATTGTTTTAATTTTATCATAGTTGTTTATTAAGTGGAAGATAATGTTGGCCTGGAATGTGGCATGTTGTGAGAGAAACATGCTATCACTATAATGTTTTTCATGTTTTTTTGAGTGTAGTTATGGTGAAAAATTACTTGAAAATCTACCAAAAACCCCTAAAAAATATGAGTTGGAATCAAAGAATGAATAGTTTATTGAACAACTTTATTCTCAATTCTAGTAGCACGTGAATTTTATAATTATATACCTATATAATTTGAGTTCATTAATTTATGTCTCACTTTATATAGATATATAATTCCCCCTCTCAAATTAATTAGTATTTGAATTCAAAAAGTGGTTGAACGATGAGTTTAATTCGATAATAAAGCATGAGCTATGTATGAATTGTTGGATTTGGTTCCCTAGAACCAATTTAATAGTACTTTATAATGAACACGTTTTAATTGGATAAATATTAATAAACTCTTTATCACATCATCATTGTTATTTTTTGTAACATTTCTTGGGATAATGTCCCAAGAGTTTCTTTCACACGAAAATATCATAGCAGTTCGCCACTAGGATTAGAACTTGGAAGTGTTGTGATACTGCTCTTAGATAAATGTTCTATAGCTAGATAATATCATTTTAGGGACATAAATTATACATGATGTCATGGGTGGAGACTCATATGACTTTGAGACACCTTCTCATGGGTTACTCCCTTTCTGATATCTAGTGGGATATTGTGAGAATGAAACCCGACAGTAGGAAATCCACACTTATAAGTGTTATTGGAACTTACTATCTACAGAAATGTGTATTGGTACTCAAACATTATGATTAATATTAATGGGTACTATGACTTTCTCACTTGGAGGTATTTGTGAAAACCATGGTGGCATATGTTTGCGATGAGGTATGATATATTGGGTGTGTCACAAGTAATACTGCATTAATGAATAATGTAAGATATGATTTTCTCCTTTTGTTCCATAATTGAATTTGATATCTCAGAACATTTTATGGAAATGATGTAGTGTAAAAAAATCCAGGTCTATAGTTTTCTATAGGCATGTTTAATTTCCAGGAATTTAAAGAATGATAAATTGAGCACATAAGTTGATTAAAATTTCTTACAACCCAATAGATTAGAGATATTAAGATAAATGGATTATTTTACATGGTAATAATTCATATGAGGTGACATGTCATTTCATAATTAACTTCTTTATTTATGAGTACCTTGGCGTGTTGATAGATGTTAACCTTGTACATTATGATGCTTCGCCTAACTCTGCATAGAATGAGTCCTAGAGGGTCAAACACTAAGTTTATCTAGTATTTTAGTTAAATAATATATTAATTATTATTTAACAATTTGAATAAAGATTATTCCCAGTTTTTGTTTAATAATTATTCATGGATGCCTAATCTCATTTATTTTGGAATAATTTATTTGAGATAATATAATGAGGAATAATTATTAATAAATTTTTATATCCTGTTTAGGGAATATAATAATTATATATTTATTGGCAAATAATGTAGTGATATTTATTTAATAAATAAATTATAATTATTCAATTTTAAATAAATATTTTGGAGGATTGGAGAACTAATTTAGGGGTCTATTGAGAAATAATAATAATTAATATTATTTTATTAAATAATATTTATTTATAACTCGCAAGTTAAACACATGTCAAGAAATAATAATGTTGTTGTTATTATTTGACATGGGGTTTCTCATGGATTAATTAAATAATTAAGGAACTTGTGCAAATTGTTTATTATTACCCTAGTGAATTAAATGTCGGGTTATATTATTATCTTATTATCTAAGCGCTAGTCGAGAAATGATTATTTTGGTTGTCCAAAAAGAATTAGAGAAAATCTCTAAAGCCTAGAGAGTTCATCCCTCTCCAAGAACGCTCTCTTGAATGAGAGAGATCCTCCTCCACCAGGTAAAGGAGAACACTTTGGAAGTTATTATCAATGTGATCAAAGGAGGACATCAAAAGTGCAAGGATCATGCTTGCTAGCACATAAAGACTCCTTCAGTGAAATCCATAGATACGTGGAACATGTGTGGATTACCACTAGAGGAGATTTACCCTTGATCTCTAAAACACAATGTCGGTGCACTACATATTTGTGGTTGAACACATCAATGAACAAAAAATCACACTATAGGTAATTCATTAATTTAATTAAATTAATTATAAACAAAATATGTTAATCCTATCTCTTGGTTTTATATTTTTATTACCTTTTCTATATCCTTGATTCAATTCCACAGATACTGGCATTCTTGGTCGTATTGATCCTGTAATTTTCATTGAATATGGTAAAAATAAAAGTTGGGCATTTCCGATCCCGTGATTATGCTGCACCAAGAACATAAAAGTTGTATCAGAGCGGGCAGATTAATGTTTATTTTTATTTATTTTTATTTTTTATTTATGCATTCATATTTTAGTTTTTCAATTTGAGTTTAATCATTCTTTAAATATAAATTATGACACGTATTTCTTTCTTCATTGTTTCTTGAATATCTAACTGAAATGATCAATTTTATGAATAACATAAAATAAAGAAACTCATATGGAGGTTCTAAGTATCCTGGCCATATAGCAACAGACTACACGCCATGTAATTGGAATTACACACCATGTAGTATTGTTCAATGGATCAAGATTTGGTTCGGTAATAAATATGAGATATTGCATTAATTTGGAATTCATAAAACTATTAATGACCCTTAATCCACGTAGTGTTGGCCAGGATTAACTGGCGCATAGAAACCAAACTACATGTCGTGTGGCCCGATGGACACGGCGTGTAGTCCCTTCAGGTCTAGGTTGAGTCGTGTATCCCATACACGACATGCCTGGATGGTGATGGTGTAATTCAGAGTGTACATGACATGTGTCCCACTGGACATGCCATTTACTCTGAATATTTATGAATTACACCTCATGAGCCATTTCCCTAGGCATGTAATTCAGATGGATGATGAGGAGGGTACACACCGTGCAGTCGAATCAACATGTCATATACTTTTTCCAGATCACACAGATATAAAATTTATTATTATATTGTGTAACCCTTAAGAAATGTACCTTCATGTGGGTGTAAATCTAGGACACAACATGTGATAGGTGTTTAATAGATATATATGTGTTTGTTTGTGTGTGTGTGTGTGTGTTTAATTAACATCTGTGTAATGTTAAATGATCTTCACATCATGTATGAGTTGTATTACAATTATAATTCTGTGTTCATGTTTAATATCACAAAGAATAATGTCTATACAAGTATACTACATGTTGGGTAGTTTTGGATGGGTATTCACCATGTTTCTTCTAAGGTACAAGTTACATATAAGATTAATTATAAATTAAGTCTAATTTGTTTAATAATATAATGGATTAAAATATCAAGGAAATTAAAAAAGGGTTAATATAAACGGATTGATTAATTAAAGATAATAATTAATCGATTCAAGCACGATTTATCTTAAATAAGTATGATTAGAAAACTGAAAGCCAATTTTATTAAACGTGTAAATTAATTTCATGTATGTGGATGATCATGAGATAGACCAGGCCTTTTTTATGTTATTTTTTTCCTTATAAATTATTAAATTAATTTGTTGGTATGTGTTAATTCTCTCCACATTAATATGTAAGGCCAACATGCACATGGTTTCTCTTATATAAACCCCCTTTTAGCCCTCAACTACATGTGTGTAAAATCCTATGAAAAGGATGAATCTCCCAAGTTTGTGGATGTGGTTCAAGTTAAGAGATGAGGTGAAACTAATCCAAGGAGATACAAAGGTGGATAGGTGGAAATCTGCAAACATGAACCAAATTGGTTTAAGGTGTTTCTCCCTTAGGTCATCGATTATTTTATCAACCACTTGATAAAATAACCATTAGAATAATATCGTGATCATAATATTTATTTTATTTCTATCTATTTCATGAGTTATTCATTATGGATGTATTCTCATGATCACATAATTACTGAATTAAACAAGAATGAAATATAGAACAAAAATAAACCAGATTATGCATAAATTTTATCTAAAACTGGTTTAATCACTAAATTAGATCCCACTTAATATTAATAATCATGTAATAAAGATAATAATTATAAATTTATACATAAATGATAAAATCTGTCAACAAAATATTAAATTAGTATAACCTTCCATTATTTCGGTTAGAATCGAACCATTATTCAATGTGTGTGACCAACAAAATTTGGGGTGATTTCAATTATCGGGGAATTCTAATTTTAGGTTTTGGGTTGAATTTACTTAGTTTAACTCAAGGGTTGACTACCAAAGCAGGACTTCGTGTAATTGAGAGGCATAGGATGAGGAAATCCAAAATTAAGGATATCAAGATTGGGGAGTCCACCCAATAGATCAAGGAGTTGTGCGTTAATGCAGTTGGCATTTATAATGCCTACCAAAAACCTTTCAAATTGCTTGACCAGCCAAATATGGTGTAATTTGAAGGTAAATATGGATCCTTTCCACAATAATGTTCAGGAAATATGATATTCTGAATCTAATGGTGAGGAATATTGGGTTTTGATAAAATAGTGGTAGACTAATGAATATTTATTTATTTATTTTTCTTAATTTTATAAGATAATGTACTAAAACATATGTTCATCTTATTTGTATAAATGGAATAAAAAATGACATATAATATTTCTTTATGATCCATACTCTATAATGAAAACCTTCTCACTGGTACTAATTTCTAGGAGTGGGAAAGGAACCTTCAAGACATCCTTATCCTTGAAAAGAGACTATATGTTTTAGAAGAATCTTTACCAGTTATTCTTGGAAATCATGCAAGTGATGAGGACCTCTATGTGTACGATAAACATGTGAATGGTGCTACAAATTCTCAATGCCTTATTCTGTCATCCACAAACAATGATCTCTTGAAGAAACATGAGAAAATGGATGCATATATCATGATTTCTCACCTTCGGTGCCTCTATCAAGAGAAGGTGAGACAAGATAGGTATAAGGTCTCCAATGCTTTATTCACCACTAGGCCCAAACACTCTGTGCTAGCTAGTCCACATGTAGTCAATCTTATTTTCTACCTTGAGGAGCAGGAAATCATAGTGATTAAATTCCCATATGATTTTCATATAGATCTCATATTATCATCACTTCCCAAGACCTTCTTTAGTTTTATTGTGAATTATAATATGAGAAATAATGAGAAGAGTCTATCAAAACTTCATACTTTAATTCTACAAGTGTATTGGGACATGGGGCATGATAAACATGCAGTACTTATGGTGAATATTAAGAGGAAAGACAAGGAAAGGGGGGATAATACTAATAAATGGATTAAATCCCCTGAGAACCATCCGACCAAGAAGAAGAAGTTCTAAAGGTATGGAAAGGAAAAGGAGGTAGTATTCTTTGCATGTGGAAAGTCCGACCACTGTTAGAGGAACTAAACCTTGTGAAAAATGGAAGCCAAAGGTGTGTTCGTTATCAAGTGCAATATTTCCATTTCTACACATTGGGTATTTGATATAGCTTTTGGAGCTCACAGATTTATTAAAATGTAGGAACTAAGTAGATTCTAAAAAATTTCCAGAGGAGAGGTGGATCAATAAGCTACTAGTGGTTCGTGGATGACTTCTCTTTCCATTAGTGACTACCACCTTTCATTGCTAACTAGGATGATTTTGGTTTTACATGACTGTTATTATGTAACATTTGTTACCAAGAACATAATTTCTATATCAATTTTAGATACATATGGGTTAGTTTTCAAATTAAGAAATAAAATTAGTTTCATTTATAAGAACAACATATGTTATGGTATGGAACATTTAAATAATGGTTTGTATGTATTAAATTACAAAAACCAAGTCTTGTAAATCGATAATGAATCATGTTCACATGAATCATATAACACCCAGTTGTGCCATCATTGACTAAGTCATGTAAATGAGAAGCACTTGACATAGTACTGTGAAGATGGTCATTTAAACTCTTCTAAGATAAAACCAGTTGATTGATGCCACACTTGTTTACAATGGAAAATGGCCAAAATAACATTTTGTGTAAAGGGTGAAAGATCCAAAAATCTTGTAGGATTGGTACACCCTGATGTGTGAGGAACATTTCAAGAAGAATATAAAGGTCGATATTCTAACATTATAACTTTTACTGATAACTTTAGTATATATAGATATATTTACTTAATAAGGTATAAGTCTGATTTCTTTGAGAAACTAAATGAATTAAATAATGAAGTATAGAATCTTCCCGGTAAGAAGATTAAGAAGCTTTGATCAGATAGGGGTGGATAATATCTTCCCTAAGAGTTCATCGACATTCTTAAGGAGTTTTAGACTCTATCTCAACCCACTCCACCTTATACACCATAGTGGAATGCTATTAGTGAAAGGAGTAACCATACCTTATTGGACATGGTTAGGTCGATGGTGAGTCATATAGATCTTCCATTATCCTTTTGGGGATATTCATTACAAACTGCACCATACACATTAAACCAAGTACCAAATAAGGTGGAAAATGGAATTCCCTTTGATTTATGGAGTGAAAACAAACACATTTTGGCACATACATGTGTACATGGAAGTGAGGTGTTTGTTAAGTATTTCTTAGGAAACAAACTAGCACACCTTGGAACTAGGTGTATCTTATAGGGTATCCCAAGGAAACAAAGGGATACAACCTATAAAATCTATTAAACAAGAAAGTAACTATTGTTAGGAAAGATTTATTTCTTGAGTGGGAGAACATACTTAAAAAGGATAATGGGATCAAGATTGACACCGATGAAGTTGATTCTCAAGATACACAGGAGTTGGTACATGAACAAGTTCCACAAGTCCCCATGGAATAAATAGTTCCTGAACCACAAGTACTATGTAGGGGTGTAATATAGGTAAGGGAATCAGATAGATATGGTTTTCATATCACCGAGTATGGGGACTCATTATTGTTGGAAAATGATAAACCACCCTCCTACAAGGAGGTAGTAGAGAGATCAGAAGTTTCATGATGGCTAAAATATGTGAATTCTAGGATGGATTCCATGTATCAGAACCATGTTTGGGTTCTGGTTGATGCACCAGTTGATGTAAAGCCTATTGTATATAAATGGTTATTCAAGTGGAAACTCTACATAACATCATCATCATTGTAATTTTATTGAAAATAAAGGAAACCAAAAGAAATATAAAAAGAGGGTGTCCAAAATAAGGGCCCCCCCAAAAAGAAACCTACAGGGATCTGAAGTAGTGTAACCCGAGGGAATCCCCTTTAATGAAAGGCTAGTGTCTAAAGGTTTTAAAAATCATCAAGGAACTAATTATGATGAAAACTTTCCATGAGTTTCTATGTTTAAAAGCATCATAATCATATTTTACATAGCATCATACCATGACTTTGATATATGGCATATGGATGTAAAAAAATAATTACTTAATAGAAACCTTCAGGAAGATGTCTATACAGAACAACCAGAAGTGTTTGGGAAACTAGGTGATTCTAAAAGGATTTTCAAGTTGCAAAGATCCATTTCTATATTGAAGAAATCATCTCAGTAAGGGAACACTTGATTTGATGAATCCATAAAATAATTTTGTTTCATTAAAAATGAATGTGAGAAATGTGTTTACAAATGGTTTAATGGTAATGTAGTTTTCATCCTAATAGTATATGTTTATTCCATATTACTTATTGAAAATGAAATACCAATCTTATAGTTATTTGAATAATGGTTGAACAAGTGCTTCTACTTGAAGGATTAGACAAAGCAACCTACATTCTCGGGGTCAAGATCATTAATGATAGATCCAAGAGGTTGATTGGACTAAGTCAAAGTACATATATTGACTAGATACTAAAGAGATTTAGTAGGGAACAATCCAAGAGGTTATTGGATCTAGTATCACATGGTTAACATCTTTCTAAGAAAATGATTCCCAATTAAAAAAATGAGAATGTTATAATGTGTAAGATCCCATATGCTTTAGTGATAAGATCTATCATGTATTCCATGTTATTTAATAGACTTGATTATTCCTATGCACTGAGCATGGTAGGTACATATCATGTTGATCCAAGAGATCAATATTGGACTAATGTTATGACTATCCTTAAGTATATGATTTGAACTAAGGATATGTTCTTAGAGTGTTGAGAAGAAGGGGAACTTGTTATTAGAGGGTATGTTGATGCTGGTTTTCAGACAGGTCATAATGATCTGAAGTCACAATTGAGATTTGTTTTTAGTCTAAATGGAGGAGCTATGAGATGGGAGAGTTCAAAGTACCCAGTTGACATTGATTCTATGGTGGATTACAAGTACATAGAGTCTTTTCATGCTTCCAAGGAATCCATATGGATTCGAAGAATTGTACAGGAGCTTTATGTGGTACCTAGTAGTAATTCCCCCCATCACATTATATTTTGATAATACTACAGTGGTGGCTCTTGAAAAAGAGTCAATGTCACATAAATGGACAAGCCACATACCCCATAAGTATCACCTCTTGAGTGATTTCTATAAAAGTGGTGAAGTTTAAGTTAAAAGAGTATCCACAGAAGAGAATGTGGTGGATCCCTTGACTAAAGGCCTATCTTAGTAGAAGGATGAATATCATGTGAGAGCTAGTGGACTGAAGATTGATAGCAGTTGGCTCTATTTCAAATGGGAGTCTGTTGAATTTAGTGTTGTAGAGCCAACTTCTTTATTATTTATGATGAAAATGTATTTATTGGATGGATATTAATAAAATGTTAATCACGTCATGATTTTTCTTATGCGTAACATTGCATGTGATAATTTCTGAAGATTAGTTTTCACCATAAATGGTCATAGTAGTTCCCCACTATGATGAAAACCTGGAAGTGCTATGACACCATTCATAGATATATGTTCAATGGTCGGATGATATCATTTTAGGGATATAAAATATACATGATATAAAGGGTGGATACTCATAGGAAGTAGAGACACCATGTCATGGAATACACCCTTGGGTAATATTTAGAAGGATGTTATGAGAACGAGACCTGAGAGTAGGAAATACACCTTTATATGTTTCATTAGATGTTCCTATATGAGGATGTTTTTATTGGTCCTTAGAATTTAAGATTTTTATTAATGTGTATTATGAATCACACACTTATATGTATTGGTGAAAACTGTGATGACATAAGTTTACAATGAGGTTGGATATGTTGGGTGTGTCATGAGTAATAATGCATTAAAGAATAATACGAGAAAGGATTTACCCTTTTTGTTCCATAATGGAAGTTGACATCTCAATATATTTTATAGAAATGATATAGACTAAATAAATCCATGTCCATGGTGTTCTATAGGCAAGTTCAATTTTTAAAAAGACTAATAATGATAAATCAATAAAATGGGTTGATGGCACTTGCATGAAAACCGCTTGATTGGAGATATGAAGATAAAGATATTATATTACACGGTAAGGGTTCATATGATGTAAAATTTCATTATAGAATTAACTTCTCTCTATGGGTTCCTTGCTATGTTTCTAGATTATAAACTTGGTATTTAGGTTGCTCCACCAAATGACACTAAGAAAGAGTCATATAGGGCCACACACTAAGTGTGTCCAGTATCTCAGTTAAATAGAATATTATTTATTGTTTAACAACTTGAATAAAGATTATTTTCAGTCGTGGTTTTATAATTTTTCATGGATTCTTGATCGCATTTATTTTGACACTAGTTATTTGAGTGAATATAATTTGGGAAGAATAATTAATAAATATTTATTTTCTATTCAGTGAATATAATATTTATATATTTATTGGAATATAATGAAGTGATATTCATTTAATGAATAAATAGTTATTATTCATTGTTCAACAAATATGGTGGAGGATTGGCTGAAAGAGTTAAGGGTCTAGTGAGAAATAATAATATTGAATATTATTTTATTAAATAATATTTATTTATAACTCGCAAGTTATTATCATGTTAGGAAATATTAATTTTGCTATTATTAGTCTACGAGGGGGTTTCTATAAGATTTATAAAATATTTTAGGTACATGTAAGGATTATTTATTAATACCCTAGAGAATTAAATTCCCTATTATATTATTCTCTTATTATCCAAGTGCTAGCTGAGCAAAAATTATTGTGGTTTTGCACAAATAATTGGAGAAAATCTCTCAATCATAGAGAGTTCATCCCTCTCAAAGAACTATCTTAAGAACAAGAGAGATCCTCCTCTAATTGATAAAGGATAATGATTTGGAAGTTATTCTCAAGGTGATTAAAGGTGAACATCACAAGTGAAATGATCTTCCATGCTAGAACCTAGAGACTTATACAGTAATGTTCAGAGATATGTGGAACACGTGTGGATCACATTTAAAGAAGATATACCATTTATATCTACAACACAATGAAGGCTCACTATAGATCTATTATCGGACGTATCAATGAAGATAGAATCACCTTAGAGGTAATTCTATATTTTAATTAAATTAATTATAAATAAAATATTTTGATCCTCTATCTTGGTTTCTAGTTTCAATTCCTTTGTCTAAATCCTTGATTAAATTATATGTATGCTTGTATTCGTCATCATATTGATCCTAGGTTGCTCATTAAAAATGGAAAAAAAAATTAAAGTTGGGCACCAACAATCATGTGCTTCCACTACACATGGAACCTACATGATTTCCTTTTTATTATTTTATCATTTTATTAATTTTAAACTTCTGGAATAAGTAATAAATATTGAATAATAATTGTTTATTTTTGTAAATTTAAATTGGTGTTGAAAATGAATCCAATAGTGGTGATTTTAATTCATAAAGGATTATATTTTTGTATTAATATTGACTAAGATATGATGTTCCTTAGATGATGGTAATGAAAATATTAAAATAATGAGATATTTCATGTATATTCCTATATATCACATTTATTGAGGTTTTCTACCATTTTACATATATTTGAAGATTAAGCACTATATTGGAAAATAATATAGAGAAAATACATTGTGTTATGGCATATAGTTAAAATTAAAATGAAGTACATTATTGATGGGTGTTTCAAAATCATAAAAATTAGGGAATAGGCCATTATATATGATATTATTGATCTATATGTAATTATAATAAATCAAATTTCATGATGGAAGGTGTGATAACTACAAAAAAATATGTTTCCAATTGGTCTAAGATATTATATTTAATATAATAGGATTGAAGAAGGACGTATATGGTTGGAAGAGTGAGTAACCACCATTATATTTTCTAACATGAAGGATATGGAAATAAATAAATAACATGTCTGGGATGATGAAATTTATTGATATATAAACATTGGAGAAAAGTTGACATAGTTTATGGGATAATTTCTAATTAATTTGAGGAAAAGAATTGAATAACATTGATTCAGATGAAGTTTAGTATTAATAAGTTATATAAAATCTATTGAAATTATAAATGATAAATAATTGTATGTTTTTATATGGTTTGTAATTTTTTTTGAAGAGATTCATGTAGGTTTTATGTATCTTTAATATCATTTTAGTTATTTTGAGTTGAATTTGTGTGATTAGAGAATCCTTAATAATGTTTAAAGAGGTTTAAACTAATATAAGAATGTTTTTTAATTTGATTTTATTTGTGGATATTTGACAATGTTATAGATAATATCCCTTCTAATATAATTTTTGATATGTACTAGAAATAACTATGATATGAAAAATTATTTGGCTGAAAAATAAGAATCTTTTCGGATCACACTGTGATATATATCATCTTATAGATGGTATGTAAAGTTTCCTTGTGGGTACATAATATATTCCAGTGCATACATAAGATAATTGTGTCTAATAAGAGATATATTCTAATGATTATATTGAGAAGTAGAAAAAGAAAAAAACTAAATTGGGATAAATAAGATATCTAAATCCTATGGATGATTTTCAAGTCAATAAGTATTAATTAAATTTGGTAATAAATATCTTCAATATGAAACATAGCATTTTTAAGTTGATATGGAAGATAATACAGGGTTAAATTTTGTAATGTTTCTAAGATACATAAGATATTATACTTGATATGAATGATATTAAAAATCATTCAAAACATTTTTTTATGCCACATTAAATTCCCATTAAAAAGAAGAATTAATTATTGGGAATGATAAATATTTTCTAGTTCATAAATAATATAATGTTGATCTTTATGAAGTGATTTGGAAGATAATATAATTCTTATGTAGGTTTTATCAGTTATAAAACGAAGTAATTATAGATAATAATACCATTTTATTATATTGATCTTAAAGTATTTGGAATCTTTAAACTAGTGGTTAGGCCATTATTGGACCTTGTTTATAATGAGAAATTTATTATAAGAGAGGATATCAATGTGATAATTAAGATATTTGAGATGAGAATATTTGAAATTATTTTTTATCATAAAAACATTGGTTTTATATTGGAATTTTTTTTTACAAATTGTATAGGTTAATTAAATGATAATTTTCCGTATATAATCCAATATATATGGAATATTAAAATTGGAATGATTATTTTTAGAATATAAATTTATAAATCATAAAAATATAATTAAGATCCAGATATAATTTTAATAGTCCCATGAGAGTAGTTATTGATTGATGTTTTGGGGAATAAAGCCACATGATCTATTAATAAATTTAATGTATGATGAGAAAATAAAAAAAAGATGTTCATGATGAATGGAGAAGAAGAAGAAAATATTTAATATTATTGAATATATCATTTATTGAAGTAATATTTTGATCAATATGTTGTTGATATTCTATGCTAACAGATCCTATACACCAAGTGGGTAGAATAAGGAAATGTGAAGACCTGCCATACGAAACCATTAAATGATAGAATTCAAAGACTATGAAAAAAATAGATTTTTGAAGGTAAAAAATATGGCATCATAAGTAATTTTATGTCTTAGATCACTTGTAATAATAAAGAGGGCCATGTGACATTAGAACACATCTCCATATGCAAGAGGATTCTAACTATTGGTGAGGGTCTAAACCATATAATGGAGATAATTTTTCATAGATTTCAAGTAACCATCCAAAATCTAATAATTTTAAAGTAATAATAAATATATATATAAATTAAATAAACATAGTAAATTCCTTAATAATAATACCAATATAATAAATCAAAATGGAATTAAATCAACATTACTAACAATTAAAAATGATCCCTAAATGCATAATATAAACACACACACACAGACACACATATATATATATATATTATTCAAAGTTTAAATGAAGAACTAAGGTACTATATTAAAAGATATAATAGATTTTTCTGAAATCACCTCACTCCGAACTATCTCTACATACTCAACAATAGGATATATGCCCCATACCCATGGTTGGATCCCTATCAATAATGTTTGCACCTTCGCTAGGATTACCATGTATGGAGTGAGTAAGAAAATCATTTTGGAAACTACTGATATGTTTATAGAATAAGTGCATATTACATATAAAAGTGTTTATAATGACAAAATAAAATAATAAAACATTAAAGAAATGTCATGCTATCATGAACTAATATGAATTCCACAAAACCTTTCTATACGTTCATTAGATCTATGCTGGAAGGAAGTGACGTGTGTATCTAAAAAAATATCACAACTGATCTACTCTTATTGAGGAGAGGCAACACATTAATTCCTAAATCATCTCATCTTACTTTGGAGATGGAACACATTGATTCAAAATCTTTTCCTTATTATTAATGAGAGGGAATAAAAGAGATTATTCACTTTAGTTATAAATTCCTTTTAATATTACTAAGGAGTGATGGTTCTTTCAGATTTCAAACCATAATATCATACAAAAGAGTGGGAACACATTTGGTCTAAACCCCTCCTCTCTTACACAGGAGTTGGAAACAATTTGGTTCCAAACACTTTTCCTCTTATATAGATGTGGAAAAACATTTAGTTTTTAACCCTTTTACTATTATGTATGAGATATATCACTTTATATCATCCCAACATCTACCATGTAACCAGTAATTAAAAAACAAAATAGAACCATCCTTGAGTATATAGCCTATAAAACCACATATAATTGATGAAATACCAATATTCACGCAATAAACCCTATAAAAAGTGAGGTAACAATTAAGTAGTACCAAATTAACATCCTAACCAGCATCTCTTTCCTTAACCCAACACATTCAACATATTCTTTTCATGATATAATTACAGTAAAACCCCACCATGTCCAAGGGTATGAGGAGGGATTATACCTATTAAAAATCCATATCCCCATAACTCCACCTCTAACGGTTTAACTATAGAAAAACAGAACTATTTTGTCATTATAATTCCTCATAGTAGAGTCTCGTATGGCTACAAACACACACCTAGATACATGTCAAGTCACCGACCTCATATGAAATTCGGAATAGGGTATGGAATTCCTACCTAATCATTCTTATTAATTTAATCAATAACCAATGAAATATAGAAATCATCATGAAATACATAAATTTATTATTCAGACCATGAAAACTATGAATTAGGGGGATAAAGAGATATCTTGTAATAATATGGACTTATACGTACTAATATTGATTCTCTATAATGAAATATGAGTTTAATTATTAAGTATGGTGCATGTAGAATTTAAAAAAAATACAAAGTAATTTCTCATGTTCATCCATATCACATGGGGGGTTAAAGGATGAGTATGGGAGTTAAAGGATAATATGATGAACATACCAATTGTTTCCATTAAAAATATTTCCTAGAGAATAGGTTTCTATATTCCCATGGTGTCCACAATCTGCATAAGGTTCCCCTTGAATGATGAATCCACCTCTTACCCAACATCATCAATATCAATAATTTGAAGACGTTATGTATTATAAATCCATCTCTGAAAGAGATGAATCGTATCAGGCCTGTGTTTGTTTCATATAGGAAGATGAAAATAATAGTAAACCACTCCCATTATATCCAAAATAACATATGGAATGATGAAACATAGTGGGATATTTCTATGAATCCCTTGATAGTGAAGACCCATTGAATATTGTACCCTTCATAATACAATACCTCTCATGGAAGACTATAAGGGTCAGACTATCTGTTCATAATATGAGCACAACTTACAATAAAAATTAACCAAATACTTATGAATCAATTATACCGACTAGATGTTAACCTAAACTATTCTCATCTTAATCACCACATACTCATATATATGAATATAACAACTAATTATGTAATTTTCCAATGTAATGATCTTAAAATAGTAACAAAATTATTTATTCTTGATACTTGTTGTTTTGTGAAAATTTTCCATTTCTAGGTTTTTATCCCAAACACTACCAATATCCTGGAAGTTCATGTATTTATATTGGTGATTAATTATTTTCAACATCAACTAAGACTCTAAGGCTTTCTTCTATGCACTATTAAAATATAATATTAAGTACATGTCTTCATGTTATACTCTTCTCATATGAACCCTTTGCAACCACATTATATTCAACACAAATAGGCTGTCTAACTAATCTTATGACTTAGTATCCAAAATATGAATAAATTGTGTGTCCTTTTCCAAATATTTCAACCATCACCATGACTATAACATGAATAGTTAGTGTGATGGGTATTCCGTTGATGAATTCCATGGTCACTTCATTCCAATACCACATTGCCACATGTGAGGGTTTCCTTAAAACACATGGTCACTAAAGCTCTTCCTTGACATGTTGATAAGTAAAAATGTGAATGACAAAACCTATAATATCATTTATCATATCATGACACTAGATAATTCAAATTTTAACTTGATGCATCTTGGATAGTTTTAGGATCACCATACATTATGAGAATGAGATTCCCTATTCAACTTCTCCCTCTTGGATGTGAGTACTACAAACCTTCTCTGGATGTACAATACCCTTCCCTCACCCGAAGACCATCACAGGACAAGAGCATATCCAATGATCTAATATTTAATCACTATAATTTGGTATTATTCTTATTCTTTTACTTTACAGTGTACACTAATAAATATAACATATCTAAAATAAAACTAGACACACCCCATCAGCTATTTTTCATGTATGTCTACTAGTACAAAATTAATCTATTTTCCTTTTTTTAAGAGGGTTGGTGCCTTGGTCAAATACCAAAGCACATTTTATTGAATAAAAAAGCAACAAGGTTATAGAAGACGAAAGGAAGGAAGTTTTTTACAATCCTTGTGAAAAAGATGAAATAAATCAAGAGGAAGGTCATTCAGCCAAATCAAGTCCTGGTGAACACCTTTGTTGGAAAGTGCATTAGAAAACAGTGTTCTCTTTACAAAAAGCATGAGGGGAAATGTAATTAATCTTCAAGAGAGAATCAAGACACTTCATCCAAAGGGTGTTAAGAGGCCATGATAGATGAATCACGCCCTCCAGATTTCCTGGACAATTGTGGCCGAATCACTTTCAATCCAGAGCTTCCTCCAGCCCTTTTGAAGGGAAAACTTGACGACATGAATTACACCCATCATTTCAGCTTTCTGAGACGATACAAACCCACATCTACCAAAGAAAAAATTGTGAAACTGGCTAGAAGAATCTCTAAAAATCGTACCGTATCCTACAGGACCTGGGTTGCCCTTTGAGGCACCATCAACGTTCACTTTGATCTATCCTGGCATCAGTGTTTTCCAGAATTCTTCAAAGGTGTGTTTGGGTTGAAGATAAAGGCCCTCAACATGAAGTTTTCACAGAATCACGAAATCACCAATAGAGTTGTTGCACTGGGCCTTCTGAATCGAAGCAGCCTCTCCGACCACAATGAGAATTCTGGATTTTCATGCATTGACAAAATTCCCAATTCATAGAAAATATTCCATCTTGATGCTGAAATTCATAATGTACTCAACCCAATTCCCATATAACTACTTCAAATCCCATTTATAGAATATATATAACAACCTATTCTGATCTATGAAGTTGAAAAATCTCTTTAGACATATATAATCACCGATTCTGTATTTCGTGAACCATATTTACTAAAAAAAAATTCATGGGTAAGTTAGTACTACACATCACCTTAGAGATGAAGAGACATACATGTGGTTGTATAATCTCCCCCCATTAGAACATCCCTAAGTGGGAACCCTACAGAATTATAGGATCTCATATAACTAATCAATGGATCTAGAAAAAAAATTAAAGAAAAATTAATCCAATTATTTATCTTTTAAAATACCTCCCCACAATATCTAGTACACTATAACATTTTCCCATTCATAGTTATCCCTTTATGGGTGTTTCCAAGATAGGGATGTCTTGAATTAAAAATATATAATTCCCATAAAATAAAATTAAGCTTATAAACATAGACATAGTTCTAGGAAAATTTAAATAATTCACTCAATTTAATTTATATTGATAAATTGAGAAAAGTAAATCTGACATCAGATGCCAATAAAAACACACCTTTGGAATTCAGAAGTGAAACTTCATGTTCTTACATGAAGATGACTTTATTGAAGAATACAAATTATATTTTTGGGGAACTATAGATAAATAACACAGAATGCTGAATATTTTTGTAAATTTTCCATGAACACCATAATGAAGGAGTCTTAGTAAGGATGAATAATCCAAATCCTAATATCTTTGAAGAGAACTATTGAATTCATTAAACCAAATAGAATCAAAATATACTTATATAACCCATACTAAATCCTAATATCCAACCTCATTATTTCTTAAGTACTGGATTGAAATTTATGGTAGAACAACAACAGTTAAATCATATATAGGAATCAAGATAGAATTAGCCAATTGTACATCTTATCTATCCTTCAAATTAAATATATGTTCTCCAGAGTACCATGGATCAAAATCATGTATTACACCTAAAAAATGATTATACAACTATATTTTATAGAGAATAAAACTAGATGACCCCATGTATAGGTACTTGTATTAACAAAACACTCTTCCCCTCATTCATTAATCAACACTTTCATCTCTATCAAGGAATAATGTACCATAATGTATGGAGAAATTGATAGGGGATATGCAACTAGAATGTGATCAATCACAAACCCAAATATTCCCTCAAGTGGGATATCACATAAATGATATGGGAATAAATATTGTAATTTATCAAAAATTATAGGAAAATCCTCTATAACTATACTCTTATCCACTATAAAAACAATACACACCAATTAGGATGTGATAGAGTATACCCAATTGAATCCAAGTCACACTATACTTTCTTACACGCCCCACTATACCATGATAATCTAATCCTCTCTCTTGAGATATTTAAAATATACCCACCTCATAAAACATTCAGTTTTGTCCTATATGGGTTTTAGGTTATCCATCAAAAAAATGATATGAAATCATGTTTTATCGAAGACATTGAAATCCCATAATTTAAAAAATACCACAACTAATATGGAATATAATGGGAGACTATAGACATAATCTAACCATTTCCTAATAGGTCTATATAGGGCCAATATGATAGGGGATTACTCCATTGTCAACCCAAAAAAACATAAAACTCGGTCAGAAATAAAGGAATGGGATTCCTTTATATTAAATAAATCCATAGATAATGTTGATGTAATCATAACACTATCTTTGACTATAAAATGAACCTATTCTTGGCTATCAAAACAAGCTCTAATGTACATATTATACCCACGATTGATCCCTATAATTCACTATAATGTGCCAAACTTACTAAATAAATAACACTTGAGGCCAATAAAATTGTTATAACCCTTGAGACATTTTTATAGATCTATAGATTGACATTCAAGATAAAATTAATCCATATAAATGAGGTGCCTAAAAAGGAATTCATTGAATTAATCTTTCTGACACCTATCTCCATCCCAGAATAAGATATCATAATTGAAGATGGATTTATGTGATCCACCCTACCATAGACAAAAATATCATTTATGTATATATTTTAGAAACTATTGATATACCCAAATAGCCTTCACTGAAAACATACATGATGGGATCATCCTAAAAATGGGATCAAAGAGTCACTACTTTCATTAGCCTCACACTCATAAACCAAGAATATATCCTCTGAAAGTATTTTCCATTCCACTATAGGATGCATCAATAACCCCACTAAGTAGGAAACCACCTCAGAAATAGAAAAAATATAGTTTACTTATAATATAATCCTTATTTATGATGATATCTATAAAAAAGGACCTAAAAACCACATATGAATTCGTTTTTAGGTTGAAAATAAAGACCTATAACATCACTTAAAGTTGATACATTTAAATACCATCGTAGACATTTAGCCCTAATTCACATTTAATAAAAGAAAAAAAATATTCATCTCTATAGAATCAGTCACACAATCCACCACGAATATGATCCCCTTTTGATGCCCTATAAACACTTGAGACCAGTCTATCATTATAATATCAAGAAAAAATCCATATTCAAGAGGCCCTTGAAGACCAGTTGTTATAGTAACACATGCCTATAAGACTAAATCAAAACATCATATCCTTTCATAGTTGATCCCTATAACATGTAAGCTGGAATTATTAAGCACTAGTACTTAATAGAATCTATAATATAAAAAACAACATTGATGTTATAGGTCTAATAATCATAACCCTAATAACCACATGTAGACATAAACTACAACGCATTGGTCATATGGATGTTCAATGAAAAATTTACCATGGTAGGTCAACTCCAATGGGGTGCCCATCTCCTATAGATACTAACCAAAAAAACCTAGTTGGAGTGGATCCACTACATGTACCATCGGTGAAGTCTACAGATTATACAAAGCCTCCCCCTTTTGTATATTTTGATGAGAACTTTATTTCCATACTTCAATAGAAACATATTTAAGTTTCCAAAAAGGAATGAAATGATATTTTTGTAGAGGAATTTAACTAAAATTATAAATTAAAATATTATTCACTATTTTATCAATTAAAATCCAAACTAATTTTATGAAATTCCTTTACAAACATACACATCAGTAACATAGGAATCATTCCCAAGGGTTATATAAAGAAACCCAACACCTAATCACATAAAAATGTTACTTTACTATTAATAACATTTAAAACAGAATTTTAACATTCTAATGTAACATTTATTTGGTTCCTACAATAATGTATTTAAAATATATATGTATTATTATTGGAATTTAATTAATTTAACCCTATATCAACATTGAGAAACATGATAATGAAATTTGAAACTACATGTATCTTAACGATTCATTAACTCTCCAACACTACCCACAAGGGATGTGAGGAAAATTATATGAATCATAACATGACATGTATATTTTAAGAACAACATGAAACTATAAAAACATAATTACTAAAAGTAATCCCATTACCATGGAAGATAATTTAACCACTATGAATATTCATTTCAAGAACTTAAATATCTTCTATGTGATATCTTATATTTAAATATTCAATAATTATAATATTTACATAAAATGTTTTCTTTCACACATATCCATATCTTTTTGTTTTAATGTTTTGAAAAAATTAAGACACATAATTATCTAATATATACCATCTATTTATCATTAAATATACTTTTTTACTACTATATTAGGAACTACAAAATCCACATTAATTATTCTTCATCTCCCATATATTATCCAGAATCGTTATTAATCTAAAAATAAAATATGTAATTCTTATTCACATTACCAAGTGAAATAGAAACCAAATAAAGGTAAGCTCAAACACATAGTAAGAAAATTGTATACCAAAGGATATCACATAATAAATAAGAAATGAATAATATGGTTAAAAGTAAATGATTATAATATAATAGAATATAACTAATCATAGGATCTTGAAATAAATCCAAGGATTACATAAAATTATAAATAATCACATGGATAAAAATAAATAGTTTCATAATGATACAATGAATAATTTCAGACACCATAATCTTTACATCAAGGACTCATGCCAAGACATATTACCTAAATAGGCATGAAATATGCCAAATACCCATGATATATTATGTCATGATATTAATATAATAATTATGTGGTTCTTACAGGCCCCAACTGTCACTAATTAAGATGAATGATCTCATCATATGAATGAAATAATAAATAATAAAATAAATAATCATATTTCTGTATTAATCAACAAATATGATAATAGAAATTAAATGTATAATAATTTTAAAATTTTCACCTAAAAATAAATGGAATAACAATCTATGTAATAATCCTTTATACTAATATCATATATAGTAGTGGGTATACAGTTAAGTTAATAAGTTCCCTATTCAATAAATGTAATTTTATTATCACAAGTCATCCAGAGTAAGACATATTATTTTGTAAAAATGGAATGTCATAATTGAATCATAAAATATTGGAATCATGTTGACATTGATGAAAATAACTTTCATAAAAAGAAAACCTTGAATATAATAACCCAAAATGATTATGAATTCAATCAGTTGATAACCAAAATTCAATAACCCAAAGGATAATTAAAAATGGAATTAAGAGTGATATTAATGAAAAATTACTCCAAATAAGATATATATTTGATAAATAAAGTGGAATATAGAATCAAAATTGTAAAATATTTATTAGAAAATTTTTTTATATAGTTTTAAAAATAGAATTGTGGGTCACAAAAAAATCCATTTCGAAAATAGTAATGAGAAAAATTATGAAAAATTTCAATTTTAAAAATAATTTTCAATAATGAATCCTTGAATATTTAGAAAGGTTACCTTGAGGAAACATGGTGTAGAAGATTAAAATAATGGGATTAAAGAGAAAGAACATTTTAGTATTTGGAAAATACCTTTTTAGAACTTGCATAAAAAATTATAAATATACTTTATTTTGATGAGTGGAAGGGGAAAAAAGAAATGTTACATGAGATAAAATAAAATTATGTTTCCCTAAAATGTAGAATAATTTTTGGATTTAAAAATATATGCATGGGATTGAAAATAATTTTGAAAGAAGGGTAATTATTCTAAACAATTATATAGTTTTATGTGAATAAAATTCATCAGCATGGGGGTGTTGAATTAGAAAAATAAAATTATATAAAGATAATAGAAGTTATATCTTAATAAACCATAAATTTAATAATATATGTCACATTTAAGACAAATATTCAATATGAAACATTATATCTCAATGAAATTATGTTTGAATTGAAATAAATCACTTATAAATATCATAATCATTATTGTAATAATAAATTTAAAAGGATTTTAGGAGAATGAAGTGTATATCTAAATAAAGGAATGTCTAAAAACACTTTTATAAAATAATAGGATAAAATAATTCCACATATAAAAATAGATGTTTAATAATAATTAGTATAACTTAACGAATCGAATTTGACTTAATAGAAACCATGATGAATTTGGAGTCTATGTGAATTGAATTATCCTAAAAGGGAAATCAAGAAGTAGATCATCAAATACTATAAATATAACATTAATAATGATTTAATATATCAAATTAGTATTATATTCACAATGTAAAATAAAATATGTTCATATCACATATCTTGTCCCAAGGAGTATAAATTGATTCTAAGACCCTTGCATTAAATCATAATTAGTTAAATTTTATGTAACCTCAAATATAAAAATTAACATTTTTAATATCCTTTTTTATAACATTAATAATAGCTATATTTTTTTATTAAAATCATGTATAATCATATATTCCAAATAGGTTAGGTATTTATAATTTATTTTCATTATCTAATGTTATTATATTTGATTGTTTCTTTAGTAATGGTTTCATAATAGAGGTGATGATCCTTGTATATAGATTCAAATGTCTTTATTATAATATCATTATTGGTACTTCACTAAATAATTTAAAAATTTTAATACTTTTATTTTTTCATTTTAATATTATTTTAGATTTGATTTGTGATGTCGAAATCCGTGTGATCCAATTTTAGAAAATTTTAACAAAAAAAGTTTTAAAAACTAATAATATGTGAAATATTATTTCTAACTTAGTAATCCCATTATCAAAAATTATTTTATAATTATTTTCAAAAAAACAATTTAGCATTCCAAAATCATTCATTATAGAAATTTTTATCATTATTCATGTAGGTTGTTTAACCTACCCAAACAAGCGCATGCTATATTCTGTGGGTGATAATATACGAGGAAGCGATTTTGTTAGTAAAAAATCATTGTTAAACAATCATAACGAAATTATTATGATGTTTTTATGATTTTGAGTCAAATTTAAACATATATTAACAAATATAAATTAACATAATGAAAAAAATAAATATGTCACTTTTGTAGAGGTAGTAGTATGCACATACAGATAGAAGACACATTCATTTTCTTTATAATGGAAGTATGATAGGTAGTGGATTATAATTTTGGAATCCTAATAATGTTAGAAATACCTTATTTATCCCTTAAATATATCTTCTTAATTTTAAATATCATTTTTTTCATTATTCAAGATTTTAGTTCACTGAAGTGGTAGTTTTCATATACTTTTGGAAATATTTTTTCATAAAGTATAATGAAAAGGGTAGTTATTTTTTATTAAATAATCCTTATAATATTTTAAAATTTTAATAATATTTATTAAATTATAATATAACTAATACAGTTGATTATATAGAAGGAAAGGAATAAATAATATTATTTAAATGTAAACTGAATAATTAGGAATTCTAACCTTACTGCATTGAAAAATCCTTTACAAAAAAAATGTATCTTAAAATGGGTAAATTTTGAAAATAAAAGAACCACTACGATGTTCCAATGAGTTTATGTAATTTATTTGGGTGTATTTTTGGCCAAACATGGTGGCATAGTGTGTGATCAATAGTGGGGTTTTGAAGAAACCTTTTGTGACACCCCAATATTCCACGGTACGCTTCTCTTTGAATAATACAATAGCGGGTGTTGTACGCAACTTCAAGTTCTAACACACCACAACCAATAAAACTAGCCATTATGAATAGTAATACCTGCTTTTTGAAATTTTTTAAATTTTATTTTTCAAAACGGACTCTATTTTTGGATTCGGAATATCGAAATTAGCCTTATGTGAATTTTTGGTATTTTTCTGAAAACATTCAATTTTTTATGAATAGTGAAAAACACTAAGTTATTGGTTAAAACCGAATTTTTATTTATATAATTACTTATTTTATTTAAATTTACTCTAGTTCAAAATAGATACATAATACCTATATCAGTTCAAAGAAATTCATTGGAGTCAATTTAGATTAACTATAGATATATAAAATTTTATTGAACTTTTTACCGTCTTTTACCCACCTCCTAGGAGATTTTGAAAATTTTCATAAAACATAATTTTACCGCTTTTATGAGTGGAATTTCAAAAATCCGAGAGACACGGTTGATATCAGTAAGTAAAATGTGGTTGAATGAGATGAAAATAATTTTTGGTGAATAGTAACTTTTTACTTTTATTTACCACAGTTAAAAGTAAATTGGGTAATTAAAGGTAAAAATGCTATTATTTTTACCCTGACACATGTCTTAATTCTATTGGAGAAGTATTGTTCGACCAAAAAAACCTTAGGAATAAAATATGAACCTCTTTGGTCCACTTGGATTAGATTAGGAAATTTGTTATTATTTAATTCAAAGAAGAGTTAAAAGAGTTAAAATCAATGTTTAATAACTAAAAAAAATTTAATATAGGGTTATATATAAGATAAATTCGATTATAAATATTCATTAGAAAGATAAAAATATTTCCTACATAATGATATTTTATTTATAATTTTTATAAATTAAATAATTTAATTTATTTATGACACAATGATGATGTAGTAATTACCTTTTTAATGAAATATTAGAATAATTGATATTATAAATACCCAAATAAATATAATTTGAGACTTTTTCTATATTCCACTAAATTTATAGTTTAACATTACATGTTCTTATCTATTTAATTAACGTTTTTCCAATTAATCATTCTTTTATGATTTTCACAAAAATTAATTTCCAAATAGTGTCAAAATGGACATAAAAGAGTTTTTAAAAAAAATATTATATTATTAATTGATATTATAGTCATAAAAACTACGGTTCATCCAAGAGACTTATATAATGATAGTTGTATCATTAATTAACCACTTGGGGTTCTCTTAGAAGTATATAGTATCTTTATTAACCATATAATATAAAAATAAAAAGAGACATGGTAAATGTGAAACTAATTAACTAAAAGTTAAAACTAAAAGATAAGATTAATATAGTGACCCAAACCTGTCTAAAACCTATTAGGTGAGTTGTTTTAGACCCATCACCACCTTATACTCGAAATAAGTCACTTTGGAGCCATTAGAAACCGAAAATGAATTTATTATAAAATAATATTTCACTCTTTTCCAAAGGTGCCACCCACCCCTCTTATAAAAGGGAACTCCCCCTTATCTTTAATTCACACTTTCAATAACATTTGTATCGGGAAACCCCTGCAAAAATACTCTCTCAACTTCCCTCACTTCAACATAGAGGCCTTAGTTTGATGATAAAACCATCCTAAGGAGCCGTTTTGATCAAATAAAATGGAAGAACTCGAAGAAAAGGTAATGATTTCACCACCCTCTTTCAAGTTCTTTTCTTCTTCCACTTATTCTTTCATTGTTATTTCCATTATAAAATAATAACTACAGTATATTATATATATTGTGATGTTATTATAAATATGTTACAACCATATTCATTATTCAATCTATCCTTTGAATGACATGTCACCATACGTGTGTACGTACAGCTTACCGTCTCCATGTCGTGGTGTAATTGTTATTCAATACATTATTATTTGGATAGTTATAATAATCAGTATAACTTATGAAAATAATAAATATAACATGATAATGATTCTTTATATTTGATATACCATCCAATTATATACGATTTTAATTTCAAAAGAATGATATTTTCGCTCGTGCGTACGTACGGAATACTGTCTCCATGAACGCGATAAGATTCATTCCTCATTGTATCCATTCACGACTAATTATAATTTGATGATTGAAAATAATGTTTAAGGACTTGATATCATTCTGTATATTAATAATATACAACCAATCCATAACAAACATGGCTTACATAACAAATCATATAAAGGAAAACGAAACAATTAACACTGAAACAACAATAATACTAAGATATTATTAACAAAGAAAGTTAAAAGATCATATATGTTATCATATTAATGTATATGATTCTTTTATAATTTAATAACAATTATTTCACAATTATACAGGAGGTTAACCTGCCCTCATCCAAGGAAAAGTACAAGGTAAGGGTTTATTTCACAATCTCTTCATTATCCGAGGTTGTTTTTACGTAAATATCTACGGGGACCTCTTTATCATCCGCATCCATGTTTCATAAAAATGTATTTCAAAACATCTTTACTATTTAGTAGACAATGGGTTAAATTAATTTATACCCTTGTTTGACATTTACAAAATTTTTATAAAAGAATCCTTCCGTCGTTTTCCAATCAAGTTACTTTTTAACCTTTTTTATAGAATTAAGGTAAGAATGTCTTTTTTAACTTATACAGTAGGTGCGGCTATTTTCCTCCATTATAGAATCATCAAAGCATCCCTTACAAGATTATAATAATATTTTCAATTAAAGGTTTTCTTTTATAATTACGTGACTTTTAAATAATTTCAAAAAAAATAGATATTTCTCTCAAATAGTTTTGATTTCATCCATGTCAACATCCTTTGATGGATTTTAAGCTTATATGAAGTTGATTTATTATGATACAAAACTTCCATATTGTATTTAAGGTTTTGTGATATTTTTTACGGTAGATGTGTTATTTCATACCATTCATGGTTTATCGATAAAGTATTGACATTTCGTATGCTAGTTTCAAATAAAAATGTTTATGTTATGTTTAAATATTTTCATATGAGGAATGCATTGAATTTAGTAAGTGATGGGTGGAGCCCACTATAGCTTCTCGATGCATCGGTAGGTCTCATGAGACAAACTAGTGTCTTGGAACAAGTCCTTGAAAAAATCTTATTTGTATTCTTGGTACAAGGCCTTGACTATGTGGTTATAATAGTCTGGCATTATGTATTCCCTTATTATGAAAATGGTTATTGATATTGCATGTGATTATCCGATTAGTAGAATATCCATGTGAATAAGTAAATGGAATTACTTTATTTTAACTTTTCCGTATTATGTTTAAGTTCATTTTTAAAAGGATTTTGTTTTAGTTATAGAGTTCCTTAAATGTTTATGTTTATTTATGAAAGTTTCTTCTATATTGTTATCCTTACATAGCATTTGAGCTCACCCCTTTCAATGTTTTATGTTTCTCAGGATGTGAAGAAGTATTTTGTGAATGACCTACTGGGATAGTATGTGGGGATATTAAGACAAGAAAATATGTTGTTGTAGTTTTCACTTTATGATGTAATGTAAGACTGATGAATATATCTAGTGTTTCCAAGGATACTAAACTAATTGATCTTTCGAGACTTTATCCTTTGTGATCATGCCAATGATATGTAATAAAGCACTGAATCTGGGTAATTAGGGTCGGGGCTTTACAGTTGGTATCAGAGGAAGTTTAGTAATAAACCTTAGAAGCTAGATTTAGATAAACTCTGATTATAGCACATAGCCGTAAGATAGACTTTGAGGATTAGTATAGAATAAATTCCTAGAATATTGGTATTGTTGAGATTTTGTGAGTTTTATAAGAAATACATCTCTATCTAGATACGAGTAGGTAGAGGTGGCTCTAGCACCGATGTACCTAGGGGTAAAACCTGAAAACAACGCTTTGAGCTAGACTCGAACGAGAACTGGTGCACGACAATGGGCCTTGCTGCACTCTTGGTTACGACACTCCCGAGTGATATGCTTAGGATAATTCTCATTTTCATTAAAAATCATTATGAAGGGTTTATGAGTATATACTTCCTCAAAGAAAACATTTTTATGATTATGGATTATATCCATAATATTTTCAATTTATGTTAAGTGTTTTACGAGTATGGAATTATGTATTTCGATTCATAAACTAATCTAGTTTATTCTATTGTTTAAAAATGGAACCTAATGGAAGAATTGGAAACTGTATCAATGCACGGACTCCATGTAGGGATTTCCTTCCTGCTCAAGATAATTATAGGGGAGCTGGTGATACAACTAGTGCTGATCAGCTTATCACTATACTGGGAAAACTCACTCAGGTTATGAATAATAACCTTACCTGTATAGAGAACCCAGATCCGCAATGTGTAGGATCAATGTTAGATCGCTTCATGAGGTAAAAACCACCAACATTTAATGGGGGTACAAATCCACTCGTAGTTGAGCAATATATCAATTCCTGTGAGAAAATATTCCACGTGTTGGGGAGTAGCAAAAGAGAAAAAGTTTTCATGGCAGTTTACCGCCTCCCTAGAGCTACTGATCAATGGTGGTCCTTGATTCAAAATAAAAAGGATGATGAAGAAGTATCATGTATGGAATGGATGGAGTTTAAAGAAATTTTCTTAGAAAAATACTTTCCTCATGACCATCGATCAGATATGGAAAGGAAATTTCTAAGTATGAGGAAAAAGGAGGATGAGAATGTCGCCAAGTATGAAGACAACTTTACAATCTTAGCGAGGAATTCAAGAGATTATATACATAACCCGAGGAGTAAGATTGATCTTTTATTTGATGGGTTAAAACCATTTCTCCGTCGATAATTAGTATCACAATCTTTCTCAATGTATGAAGACATTGTCTCGTGTGCTATCAAGACGGAAAAGGAATTCTCTAAGTCTTATGACTTTAAAGAAAAGCAAGAGAATAAGAGATCTGTTGATCACTCTGGAAATGTAAATAAGGGGAAGAAGGGATAATTTGAATATCTATTCTATAGTAAATGTGGGAAGAAACACTATGGTACTTGTCTGAAGGGTATGGGAGTCTGTTACAAGTGTGGTGAAAAAGGCCACCAAGCTCGTGATTGCAATGGGAAGAAAGAAGCTATCAATGTTCAGTGCTACAATTTCAGGGAGATGGGATATTATGCAAATGAATGTCCTATGTGTCAGGGAAACTTACCTCAGAAAAGGCCAAGGGATCAAGGCCAATCTTATGATATCACTACTGCTGAGGTTTAAGATCTTAAAGACGTGGTGGAAGGTAATTTAATGGTTTCTGCAAGTTTAGCCAATAGTTTATTTGATTCTAAATCATCACATTTTTTCATATCTTTCCAGTTTGCTAAAAATATTAGATATTTCCAATTTTATTTAACCAGGGAGTTTTCAGTAAAAACTCCTAAAGGAAGTATCGTTGAAACAATGTTTTGTGAATCAGTTCCCATTAGAGCATATAAATCTTCTTTATCTAATGATCTCATCGTTATACCCATGATTGAATTTTATATAATCCTTGGTATGGATTGTCTTTTGGACCATGATGTGAAAATTTATTGTAAGAAGAAGGAGGTAACAATTTTTTATTATGATAAGGAGTACCTTATCATTAGAGAAGAAATGTCACCACCTAATTATTATCTAGATCCACCCCCAATAGCCCAACTTAATTCAGTTATTGGGGAGGAAGAGAATGAAATAATTGTGGGTGAGGAAAGGAATGTCCAAATAGAGGATGTACCTATTGTGAAAGAATATGTTGATGTGTTTCCAGAATATTTACCTGGAAATTCTCCAGAACGAGAAATTGAGTTTTCCATCGACTTAATTCCTAGTTCAAGGCCCATATCAAAGACCCCTTAAAGAATGGAAACTGTGGAATTAGTGGAACTAAAGAAACAACTATAGGAATTGAGTAATATGGGATTTATTCTCCCTACTGTTTCTCCATGGAGATCCCATATTATTTTTGTTAATAAGAAAGATGAATCTATGAGGTTGTGCATTGACTAAAGGGAGATCAATGTTATAATAATAAAGAACATGTATCCCCTACCTCACATTGAAGATTTATTCGACCAACTTCATGGAGCTCAATAATTTTCAAATATTGACCTTCAATCTGGATATCATCATTTGTGTGTGAAGAAGGAAGACATTCTGAAAATAGCATTTCGAACTAGGTATGGGCATTACGAGTTCATAGTAATGTCTTTTTGGCTGACTAATGCACCCTTTGTTTTCAAGGATCTAATGAACAGAGATTTCAAGGAATATCTTGATGACTTCATTTAGGAATTTATTGATGATATCTTGGAATACTCTAAAAGCTAAGAAGATCATGAAAATCACTTGCGCATCATTCTGAATACCCTCAGAAGAAATGAATTATACGGGAAGTTTAGAAAGTGTGAATTATGGCTTCAGGAGATTTCTTTTCTTGGACATATTGCCTCTATGGATGGAATCTCTGTTGGTCCTTCTAAGACAAGAGCAACCTAAGAATGGCCAGCACCAACTAGTATAATTGAGGTACGCAGTTTTATTGGTTTAGAATGTTATTATTGGCGTTTCGTCCATAATTTTTTCTGATTGGCTATCCCATTAACAAAGCTCACACGTAAAGGGGTTAAATTTATTTGTACAAAAGAGTGTGAAGATTGTTTTGAATAATTGAAGAGAATATTATTCAATGCTCCTATCATGAATCTACTATCGGAGAATTATGGGTTTGTTATTTATAGTGATGCCTCAAAGAAAGTACTTAGTTGTGTCCTTATGCATAATGATAGGGTTATGGCATATGCATCGCGACATCTAAAAATTCACAAGCAAAACTATCCTACTCATGATCTTGAGTTAGCAGTTGTAATCTTTTCTTTGAAGATATGGAGACATTATCTCTATAGTGAAAAATATGATATATATACCTATCACAAGAGTTTGAAATATATTTTCTCACAGAATGAACTCAACATGAGGCAAATAAGATGTCTTTAATTACTCAAGGATTATGATTGCACTATACACTACCACCCGAGGAAGGAAAATAAGGTGGCAGATGCTTTGAGTATAAAGGATCATGGAGTTTTGAACAAGATGAGAGTTGAAACGGATCCTATTTTCAAAGATCTGGTAAATATGGATATGGGAATAACCATGGAAGGTGAAACATCAATGATTTTTCAAATGGTTTCCAAACCATCTTTACTTGAAAGGATAAAGAGTTCTCAGGCCGATGATGAGGAGTTTGAAAAGAAGATTAAAGATGTGAATGATGGGAGATTGAGTGACTTTGTGTATAAAGATGGAATTTTGAAATTTGGGAAGAGAATTTGTGTTCCCGACATACCTGATCTAAAAAGGTAATTATTGGATGATGCTCATAGTTCCAATTTTTCTATACACCCTGGTAGCACTATAATGTATATAGATTTGAAGTGATATTTTTGGTGGGACAACATGAATAGGGAGATTGCTGATTTTGTGTCAAGATGTATAGTTTTTCAACAAGTGAAAGATGTAAGGAAACAGCCTCGAGGAGTCATGCAACCTCTTCCCATACCTGAGTGGGAATGGGATAATATTACGATGGACTTCTTCATGGGACTACCAAAGACTCCTAGAAGGAACAATGCAATATGGGTCATTGTTGATCATCTTACCAAGTCAGCACATTTTCTTGCTATTAGAGAAGATCTACCACTTGAACGTCTAGCAACACTATATATTAATGAAGTTGTGAGACTTCATGGTGTACCCCTATCGATTGTTTTTTATCGTGATCCTCATTTTACATCAAGATTCTGGACAAGTCTTCAGAAAGCCCTTGATACTGAACTTCATTTGAGCACTGCCTACCACCCTCAAACAGATGGAAAATCAGAATGAACTATTCAAACCTTAGAATAAATGTTGAGATCCTACTCACTTGACTTTCAATGTATGTGGGATCAATATTTACTTGTGGTAGAATTTTCCTATAAAAATAGCTTCCATTAAAGTATTCAGATGGCACCATATGAAGTGTTATATAGAAAGAGATGTCACACACCAACCTTTTGGGATGATGTTGGTGAAAGAAAACTTGTAGGCCTAGAACTTGTGGAGGAAACGATAGAAAAGGTTAAGGTAATCCAAACCCATATCAAAGCATCTCAAAGTAGGCAGAAGAGCTATGCCAATAATTGAAAGAAAGATTTGGAATTTCAAGTCGGTGATCATGTTTTCTTGAAGGTATCTCCATGGAAGGGAGTTATACGTTTCGATAAGAAAGGTAAATTGAGTCCCAGGTACATCGGACCTTTCAAAATTCTCGAACGAATTGGGGTTGTAGCTTACCTTTTGGAAATGCCGCCAAGTCTCTCCAAAGTTCACGATGTGTTCCACGTATCACTGTTGATAAAATACATGCCTAACCCAATGCATGTACGCACCTATGAGGAATTAGAACTGGAACCCAATCTGTATTATTGCGAAGATCCCATCCGGATTCTAGATACCCAAGAACAAGTGTTGAGAAACCGGACGACTCGTCTGGTAAAAGTTCTATGGAGAAACCATAAGACGGAATAAGCAACGTGGGAACTCGAGGAACTTATGATGAAGAAACCCCGGAGTCTTTTTATGCAGTAATACTCTAGAAATTTCGAGGATGAAATTATTTTAAGGAGGGGAAAATGTAACACCCCAAGCTTCTACAGTACACTTCTCTTTGAATAATACAATAGCATGTGTTGTATGCAACTTCGAGTTCTAACACACCACAACCAATCAAACTAGCCGTTATGAATAGTAATACCCACTTTTTGAAATTTTTTAAATTTTATTTTTCTAAACGGACTTAATTTTTGGATTTGGAATATCGAAATTAGCCTAGGGTGAATTTTTTGTATTTTTCTGAAAACTTTCAATTTTTGATGAATAGTTAAAAACACTGAGTTATTGGTTAAACCCGAATTTTTATTTAAATAATTATTTATTTTATTTAAATTTAATTTAGGTAAAAATAGATACATAATACCTATATAAGTTCAATTCAATTCATTGGAGTCAATTTAGATTAACTTTAGATATATAAAATTTTATTGAACTTTTTACCGTCGTTTACCCACCTACTAGGAGATTTTGCAAATTTTCATAAAACTTAATTTTACAGCTTCTGTGAGTGGAATTTCAAAAATCCGAGAGACGCGATTGATATCAGTAAGTGAAATGTGATTCAATGAGATGAAAATAATTTTTGGTGAATAGTAACTTTTAACTTTTATTTACCACTGTTAAAAGTAAATAGGGTGATTAAATGTAAAAATGGTATTATTTTTACCCTAAAACATGTCCTAATTATATTGGATAAGTATAGTTCAACCAAAAAGAACATTATGAATAAAATATTAACCTTTTTGGTCCACTTGGATTAGATTAGGACATTTATTATTATTTAATTCAATGAAGAGTTAAAAGAGTTAAAATCAATATTTAATAACTAAAACATTTTTAATATAGTGTTATACATAAGATAAATTCGATTATAAATATACATTAGAAATATAAAAAGATTTCCTACATAATTACATTTTATTTATATTTTTTAGACATTAAATAATTTAATTTATTTATGACACAATTATGATGCAGTAATTACCTTTTTAATAAAATATTAAAATAATTGATATTATAAATACCCAAATAAATATAATTTGATACTTTTTATGAATTAACTAATTTTTTAGGTTAATATTACATTTTATTATTGATTTAATTAACTTTTTTCTAAGTAATCATTTTGTTATGATTTTCACAAAAATAAATTTCCAAATAGTGTCAAAAATGACATAAAAGTGTTTTTAAAACAAATATTATATTATTAATTGATATTATATTCCTCCAAATCTATGGTTCGTCCGAGAGACTTATATAATGATATGTGTATTATTAATTAACCACTTGGGGTTCACTTGGAAGTATATAGTAAGTTTATTAACCATATAATATAAAAATACAAAGAGACATGGTAAATGTGAAACCAATTAACTAAAAGTTAAAACTAAAAGATAAGGTTAATATAGTGACCCAAAACTGTATAAAACCTATTGGTTGAGTTGTTTTCGACCCATACCCACCTTATCCTTGAAATAAGTCCCTTTTAAGCCATTATAAACCGAAAATTAATTTATTATAAAATAATATTTCACTCTTTTCCTAAGGTTCCCCTCACCCCTCTTATAAAAGGGCACTCCCCCTTCTCTTTAATTCACACCTTCAAAGCCATTTGGCTCAGCCAAACCCTACCCAAATACTCTCTCAAATTCACTCACTTCAACCTAGAGGACTTAGTTTGATCAGAAATCTAACCTAAGGATCCATTTTGATCAAATCAAAAGGAAGAACCCGAAGAAGAGGTAATGATTTCACCACCCTCTTTCAAGTTCTTTTCTTCTTCCACTTCTTCTTTCATTGTTATTTCCATTATAAAATAATAACTCCAGTATCTTCTATATACTGTGATGTTATTATAAATATGGTACAACTATATTCATTATTCTATACATCCTTTGAATGACACGTCACCATACGTGTGTACGTACGACTTACCGTCTCCATGTCATGGTGTAATTGTTATTCAATAAATTATTATTTGGATGGGTATAACAATGAGTATAAATTATGTAAATAATAAATATAACATGATAATTATTCTGTATATTTGATATACCATCCAATTATATACAATTTTAATATCAAAATAATGATATTTTCGCTCGTGCGTACGTACGGAATACCGTCTCCACGAACGCGATAAGATTCATTCCCCATCGTTTCCATTCAAGAATAATTATCATTTGATGATTGAAAATAATGTTTAAGGACTTGATATCATTCTGGATATGAATAAGATACAACCTATCCATAACAAACTTGGCTTACATATCAAAGCATATAAAGGAAAATGAAACAGTTAACACCGAAACAACAATAATATTAAGATATTATTAACAAAGCATTGTTAAAATATCATATATGATATCATATTAATGTATATGATTATTGTATAATTTAATAACAATTATTTCACCATTATACATGATTTTAACCTACCCTCATCCAAGGAAAAGTACACAGTAATGGTTTATTTCACAATCTCTTCATTATCTGAGGTTGTTTTTACGTAAGTATCTAATGGAACCTCTTTATCATCCACATCAATGTTTCATAAAAATGTATTTCAAAACATTTTTACTACTTCGTAGAAAATGGGTTAATTCATTTATACCCTTGTTTGACTTTTACAAGATGTTTATAAAAGAATCTATCCAACGTTTTCAAATCACGTTACTTTTTAACCTTTTGGACATAATTAAGGTAAGAATGTATTTTTTAACTTATACGGAGGGTGTGGCTATTTTCCACCATTATATAATCATCAAAGCTTACCTTACAATCTTATAAGAATATTTTCGAATTAAAGGTTTTCTTTTATAATTACGTGACTTAAAAATGATTTAAAAAAAGAGATATTTCTCTCAAATAGTTTTTATTTCATCCATGTCAACATCCTTTGATGGATTTTAATCTTATTTGAAGTTGATTTATTATCATAGAAAACTTACATATTGTATTTAAGGTTTTGTGATATGTTTGACTGTGGATGTGTTATTTCATAACATTCATGGTTTTTGGATAATTTATTGAAATTTTTTATGCTAGTTTCAAATACAAATGTTTATGTTATGTTTAAACCTTTTCATATGAGGAATGCATTGGAATTAGTAAGAGACGGGTGGAGCCCGCTATAGCTCCTCGATGCATTGGTAGGTCTCATGAGACAAACTAGTGTCTTGGCACAAGGCCTTAAAAAAATCTTATTTTTAGTCTTGGAACAAGGCCTTGACTATGTGGTTATGATAGTATAGCATTATGCATTCCCTTATTATGAAAGTGGTTATTGATATTGCATGTTATTATTAGATTAGTAGAATATCCATGTGAATATGTAAATGGAATTATTTCATTTTATCTTTTCCATATTATGTTTAAGTTAAAGTTTAAAAGGCTTTTGTTTTAGTTATACATTGACTTAAATGTTTATGTTTATTTATGAAAGTTTATGCTATATTGTTATCCTTACTGGGCATCTAAGCTCACCAGTTTCAATGTTTTATTTTATCCAGGATGTGAAGAAGTATTTTATGAATGACCTGCAGGTATAGTATGAGGGGATATGAATACAAGAAAATATGTTGTAGTTTTCAATTTATGATGTAATGTAATACTGATGAATATATCTAGTGTTTCCAAGGCTACTAAACTAATCGATCTTTCGAGACTTGATCTTTTGTGATCATGCCAATGATATGTAATAATGCACCGACTCTGGGTAACTGGGGTCGGGGTGCTACATCTTTTATAATGGGAGGCAATGACCCTTTTATCAAAATATACAATGAAATGTTAATGTGACTTTGTTAAATGGAAATAATAATGGAAAATTATGTAATGAGGGTGGTTTATGGTTGAAAAATACTCCTCCAATCACTTTAATAATTTTATTAATCTTGTTATTAATATTTTACTCATTGATTTTTGACTTTTACAATTTATGGTATTTACTATAGTAATTTATTTTTACCATAATATATTTATTTTAATGAATAATGAAAATTGGGTCCTTTTAGATGATTAATAAAAATATGAAACCCATTTTATCAACTAAAATATCCATATGTAATAAAAATTAATTTTATTATTATCATATGAAATGTATAAAAACCCATTTTTAGGAAAATGTGTATTTTCAATTATTAATGTTATGATTGGGAATGAATTATAATTTTTTATTATTTTAATAACATTAATTGAGTCTTATGTGACATTAAAACAAATAGAAAACATAATTTATTCAAATTAATACTGAATTAAAATAATTATATTAAAAAAAATATTATAAAAACATTTCTTAATTATAAGAATGCTAAATATTGGTTTTCTAAGTGAGACATAGTACTTTAAAATGAATTATTTTATTTCAAACATTAATATTTGGTCTTTTAAAATGTTTTATAAGATATATAGATTTAATTATTTAATGATAATGTTATAAAATCTATGGTATAAGAATAAACATCATTTTCTACTATTCAAATAAAAATTAAATATTTATATAAAAACCCAAATTATCACCATAATCATTATCTATCATAATGAATCCAAAAATTATTTTTCATTTATCAATTAAATTTATAAAATTTATTAAAATTTATTTCAGTATAATTGAGAATAATAAAAGAAATTACACAAAAAATGATTCACGTATTAATAAATACATCGATTCTTTTCATTCGATATATATTTATTTTTATATTTTCTTCAATTAATACACACTAATTCAATGGATTCATAATAATATTATCACTTAATAATTTCAATATTATTTTAATTACAAATACAGACGTTTCATTTAGTTTTTTATTGTGTTTGAGACAAGAAATTCAACATAGTGTTTTTTTGTAAATAAGGAGGATAAAATTAATGACGAAAATCAGTAGCAGTACATAAGCAGAGCCAAGAAGGGAAGTTGTCCAGCCATAGATGGTTGACATCGAAGGGGCATGAGGCCGCCAGCTGATGGGCCACATTATTTCCTTCCCTTTTGGTAAAGGAGAAGGTGCGACAAGAGAAGCTTTGGCGCAGCGACCGGATTCTCCTGACGATGAATCCAAAGGCCTGAAGTCCAGCATCATTGTAGTTAATGGCATTGATAACCAAAAGGCAGTCCGACTTGATGATGATATCAGCCCATCCACATTCCAAAGAAAGCATCATCCCTACAAGAATGGCATAGGTCTCGGCAACTACAAGTTCCCAGAAGGCATGATGTGGTTCATATTTTGCTGCAATGTTCTGCCCCAGATGATTTCGAGACAGGAGGCCGAGAGCAACAGGCCCATCCTTGGGGAGAGAAGCATCCACGTTGAGCTTAAGGCTCCCTTCCTTTGGGGGGTCCAATGAGGGGGGAAGGAGGGGTAACGCCTGGTAAAAGGTGTCCATTGCGGTCCTTCCATCCCTCAATCCATGAATTTCCTCGTTCAATCCTGAACTCGTGGGGGGGGGGGCTGATGGACTTGGTGGAAAATCGAAACGTTGTATCGAACCCAAATGATCCAGGCCAGGGTGAAATGAGTGCTTGCATTATCCGATGAGAGAGAGGAACACCAGCGCATCAGAAGATCAGGGAGGTCAGAGGCAATGTCCGGGGAAGCATCCGAAGGCGAGCCCCATTTATTGCAAATTTAATTGGCTGCCGGGAAGTGCATGATGGCGTGCCAAGGAGTTTTAGGAATATTTGGGAAAAATGGGCATGAATCAGCGCTGTCCATATGTCGGTAAACAAGGAGGCTCATGGTAGGGAGGGTTACCATGCAAATCTGCCACCAAAATTGGCATATTTTTTGGGGGACATTGAGCTTCAAAAGCGCTTTCCATGGTCCCTCATCATGGTCGCGAGAGTGGATGCTAAGAGACAGTCTGTACCCGGATCTCACAGTGTACTCGCCTGAAGAATAATTGGTCCAAAAAAGATGGTTGGGGCCTGCATCAGGGACCCAAGGGATACTCAGAATAATTCTTTGGTCTCTCTCATTAAACCATTCTTAGATCTTATCCACACACCATCCCAAAACCTGGTCTGAAAAGAGGCAGTTGACTGTGGTGTCTTCCAGACCAGGTTGGGAGGGGGATGTCATCTGCATACCATCCTTATTGAAAATCCAGGGATCGTTCCAGATGTTGAAAAAAGATCCGTTTCCAATCCTCATGCCCATTCCTTTTTCCATGAGAGTTCGGGCCCCCCAAACACTTCTCCAGAGGAATCTAGGGCGGGGCCAAGAGAGGAACTGTGGAAGTCCATGTTAGGAAAGTACATGGCCCGGATAATTCATGCACATAAAGATGATGGACGGTTAAGAAGGCACCATCCTTTCTTGTCCAACAGAGCATCATTGAACAGAAGAAGATTTCGGAATCCCATCCCCTCCCTCCGCCTTGGGTTTGCAGAGATTTTCCCAGGACACCCAGTGGGGTCGATTTCTTCCATCATTTTCCCCCCACTAGAAGTTGGAAGTATGTGAATGCATTAGGTTAACAATGGCCGCCGGGGGCTTAAACATCGACATAATGTAGCCAGGGATGGACTGAAAGACAGCTTTAATGAGGGTTCCCTTACCAGCTTTAGAGATTCTTTTTGGGGTCCATCCCTGAATTTTTTTCTCAATCCTGTCCACAAGAGCTGTAAAGATTTCTTTTTTGGACCGGCCAATCACTGTAGGGAGTCCAAGTTACTTCTGGTGTTTATCGACCAAATGGATGCCCGTAGATTCACAAAGCTCAGCTCTCTTGCCAGGAGGCACCCCTGCACTGAAGGAGATTTCTGATTTGTCGTGAATAACAGACTGTCCCGACGCCCGCTCATATTGTTGGATTACTTGGATGATCACTTGAAATTCATTAACAGTGGCTCTAGATAAAATGAGGCAGTCGTCCGTGAAGATGATATGTGACACTTGTGGGCTCTCATGGAAGACCTTTGCACCATGAATAGACTTAGAGGATGCAGCCCTGAAAATAAGGTTAGAGAAAACATCAGCCACTAAAAAGAATAGGAAAGGGGAGAGGGGATCTCCCTGGAACAGGCCACGAGTTAGGGTGAATCTCTTGGTAAGCTCCCCATTGACCTTGATTCTGAAGGAGATGGTCGAGATGTAGTGCATGACAATTTTTGTACATTTAGTGCAGAAGCCCATTCTCAGCATCACAACTCTAAGGAACTACCATTCCACTTTATCGTAGACTTTGGTCATATCCAGTTTCCAGGCCATGGTTCCTATTTTCTCCATGCAGCACATTTTCATAGAGTGGAACACATCATGGGCCACAATTTCATTATCAGTAATCATCCTCTTGGCCATGAAGGCACTCTGGTTTTCGGTGATAATATCAGGAAGCCAAGGACGCAGCCGGTTGACAATGATTTTTGAAAATATCTTATACGAGACATTGCAGAGACTAATCGGTCTGAAATCAGGGACCTCTTTGGGTTTTTTTATTTTGGGAATGAGGACGAGGACCATTTTGTTGATGGAGAAAATTCTTGTATTCCTTGCCCAAATGTTTTTTATCATTTTGCAGATATCGGAACCGATAATGTTCCAATATTGTTTAAAAAATAGGGCGTTAAAATCATCCGGTCCAGGTGCCTTAGTGGGGTAGATATGCTTCAAAGCCTGGTGTTTCTCATCATTCGTCACATCTTTTGTGAGCTATCGGTTTATCTCCTCAGTGATCACGGGTCTGATGCATTCTTCCACTTCAGCAGACATGAAAGGAGTCCCTGTGGAGAACAGGTTCTGGAAATAGCCTACCAATGCTTTTTGAATGCCTCAAGTGTCAGAAACATAACTTCCATCAGGTTGTGAAAGGACCCTGATAGAGTTTTTCCGGCACCTAGCTGACGCTTTCAGGGGGGAATATCTTGTATTATCATCATCCTCTTTAATATGGATGTCACGCGCCCGCATAGCCCAAAATCATTCCTTAACACGAAGGCCCTTGTCCAGCTCTCTTTAAGTGGCACCAATCCTGGAGATGTTTCCATTGGATGGGGGTTTCCCGAGCAAGTTGTGAAACTTCTTTTTGAGGTTATCATAATGCCTATCTGGTTGGTAGAATTTCTTGTTGCCCCAAAATATTAAACCGGAAGCAACCTGTAGGAGATTGAGGCCAACATCATCCTGGTATCTCTTCCAACTTGATCGAACCACCTCTACGCATTCCTGGTCTTTTGCCCAGAAACTCCCAAACCTGAAGGGTCTGCTGAGTTGTCGATTTCATTCACCTTGCAAACAATCGATGAGAATTGGGCAGTGATCCGAACAGTTAAGGGCCAAGTGGCCAACATGAAACATGTTGAAACAATTGATCCAATCAGTAGAACCTAGAAATCTATCAAGGTGTTCAGCGATGCGATTACCTTCAGTATCTCCGCAGAACCATGTAAAAGGGTTACCTGTGAAACCCAAATCAACCAGGTTGTCCTTAGTGACCGTGTCTTTGAAGTTAGACATAGAGGCTGAGTGTCAAAAACTCCCGCCTCTCTTTTCCTTGTGGAAGATGATCTCATTGAAATCATCTCCGAAAAGAATATTTCTAGGTAAATCATGTCGCAGCTTGCAGAGAAGGTCCCATGACTTCCCCTTATCAGAAAGGGATAGCCAGTCATAGAATCCCACAAATGTCCAGAGTGGGTGCAAGTCCGTTTGAATAGTCGTGGCCACGTGGTGCATGGAGAAAGTCAAAATTTTAATGTCAATATTGTCCTTCCAGAGGAGACATAGGACCCTAGAATTGCCTTTTCTGGGCACCAAAAATCATCCTTGGAAGTCATACTTCAGTGAAATACCATTGGTGCCCTTGTTTTCTAGTATGGTTTCGGACAAGAAAACCATATTGGGGTGACTTTGGGCGCAATTGCGCTGAAGCATGCGAACTGTTCGTGGGTTTCCAAGCCCATGACAGTTCCATCATAAGACAATCATTGGTCTAGGCAGGGCTAGGTCTCACCCGCCTCCGCCTTTGAGTTCTCGGAACATGTGTTTCCACCCGTCATTTCCCTCTTTTTGGAGAGTTCTCCATTGACTAGCATGTTTCAATTCGTCTTTTCAGATCTCCAGGTTTAGGGTCCCCTATTTTACCATCACTTACTTCAAGATGCACCTTTTTCCAGGTTCGAAGGGTGATTGGGCCTAGTGGTGTATTTTCAGAAATCATGTATTCACCCTATGGTAGGATGTCTGACTTGGTTCTTTCTGGTTTGGGGTCGAGATCAGGTGGTTCAATGTGCATCGGTTTTGGCTTCAGGATTATTTCGGGTGGGTCTTTTTGTGTCTTCACCAGTTCTATAAAAATTGAGCCAGTTCCCTTCAGGGGGTCAGGATGTATGCCAGTTTCCCTCTGAGTGGTTGGGCCCACTTTAGGGAAAGCTGGTGGTCCAAGCAAAACGACTTTTTCATGAACATTTTTTGCCTGCCTGGTATGGGCCAATGTGAGGCGGTCACAGTCCTTTTGTTTCTCCATCTCAGGGATGATGGCATATTCAGTTGATTTGGATCAGAGCCATGGGCCATATTGAAGGATGAGATTATCAAAATCATTCCTTTGCTTTGAGACACAGGCTCTTTCCAGATGGTCGAGGCATCCACAAAAGAAACAGAAGACTGGGAGTTTCTCAAACTCGAATGATATCCAAGTGTTGGCGCCATAGAATTTCAAAAACATGCCCCTCATTAACGACTCTGACACTTCTATTATGGCCTTAATTCAAACCTCGGGCCCCCATTAGACTGGGTTCGCGTGGTCCCAATCAAGGAATTTTACAATACAGTCCCCAATTTCTCTCATAAATCGTTATATTCGTGTGTGGAATGCGATTCCTTTGATTCGTATCCATAAGGGGGATCAGGTGAGATTAATGTGTTGTAAGTCATCCCCCCTTTGTATTCTTCCATGAGGAGGAGTTGATTATCGAAGGACCATGGTCTACCTCTTAGTATTTTATATCTATCACCCTTGTTAATGAACTCAAAAAAAAATCGATTGATCCCCGCTTCCCGAATAGCTACTCCATATTTCAGTTTCCACAGATTATGGAGGGTGTTTTTGAGAGCCCCTTGGTTTACTGATAAATTTTCAACAAACAATTTGACCACCAGTAGATACATGCGTTTTTCTAATAGTGAGTCTTCATTTCTTTGGGTCTCGATTGCCGCCTTTTCTTTGTCCGTCAGAGACAACCTCCTCCATTGGTTTACTAAATCTGTCTACATGGATCTGTGCTCGTGGGATGGGAAGAGTGCCTAAGCGCGTGCCTAGGGCCGGCCCAGTCCAAAGGGCACACTGTCCAGGCTTGGTCCAAACCAAGTGCCCTTGAACCGGACACTCCACTCCACGGCCTTCTTCCGTGCCCCAGCCTGCACGTACCACTTTTTCGCGAAGTGGCTTCGTGAACCGCGGTCAGGGATTCCGTAACCAAATTTTCTCCCGGATGGAACACTCCGTGAAGCACTCGGGCGACCGTGGACCGGCTCAGCGCATTGGACTCTTCGCGATATTTTTTCTCAGATGATGCTTCTTGGATGAAACTTCACGAGACGGTCACAACACGGTGGGGTCTTCGCAAACCAAGATTCTTCGCAGATGAAGCTTTGTGGCTGAATCTCGGCGCTCTTTCTTCGCGTATGAAGCTTCACGTCTGATTTCTCGCGAGGCAGTCGCAACGTGGTGGGATCATCGCGCACCATGAATCTTTGTGGTGGCTTCTTCGTGAGACAGATCTTGCGTGGCATCCTCTCCACGACCACATGTTCTGTCGTGCCACCCACAGGTCAGGAGTACGACTTTCGTTCTTCCGAACCAGGTAAGTCAAAACGGAAAGGGTTATCAATTTTGTGATTCCTCACAACCGGTGTCCACACAGATCTGAAACTTGTCGTGGATTTGAGATCTGGATCCACCCTCAATTCACTGATCTGGCGATAGCGAGGGGGAAGCATCGTCGGGAAGGTCCTCGCGGTGATGAGGAAGAACCAATGTTGCGAACAATGTCGCTTGCAAGAATTGAAACCCAGTCCACCTTAATATGAAACTTGTCGTGGTTTTGAGATCCAGCACCACCCCCGATTCCCAGATATGGCGGTAGCGAGGGAAAGCATCGTCGGGAAGGTTCTCGTGGCGATGGAAAAGAACAGATGCTGCGAAAAAACTTCACTTGCAAGAAGATGTAACCGAGCGCACCCGGATTCACAGTTGCTGATGAAGATGATTCCCTCATGTAACTCGAAGGAGAAAAAATTGTCCACCCGCCACCATGAGCAGAATGGGGAAAAGGAGACTCAACCCTAGGAGATCCTAGGATGGATGCTCTCAAGTGGAGAAAATGCAACATAGTGTTTATATATAGGATAAATACATATTCAAATCTCAAGGTGTTATATTCTCCTCTATTAAATAAATTTTTTCCTCATAATTTCCATGATTTCTAAGTAATTTAAATTTACATGTGTATATTTAAGATATATAAGTCATAGTATAAAAGTTACAATGATATATCAGTATCATTAACTTTCTTTTGACTAGGAATTTCATCCATTACTTAATTATAGGCGTAACCAAAATATTGAGTTTCCTTCTAACCTTTTGATCCATGAAACCCCTCTCAATAAGTATCTAGACCATATTATTTGATATTATTAAAAATAGAATTCATAATCAAGAATTCATTGATATACTATCATATGTTTATTTTCAATGAGACATTTTTCTTCTAAATGCTTATTTTCCTTATATCCGAGGAGAAAAAATCCAATTCCAAAATCATATAAAATTAATCTGAAGGGAAAATAACTAGATTTTCATGACATACATTAAAAAACACTAAATTTCGATTAAATACTATATAACAAGAAATCTAATTTGAAAAATAAATATAAAATCATTGGTGGAGTGATTTAATTGACTTTAGAAACATTATTTATCTACTAGTATGAATATAATCAAACTCAAACTAAACATCAACATCTCTAGAGTGGGTGACAATTATAACATAATTATCACTACACAATCTATTATTTTTCATATCATAGTAATTTCCATGTTACCATTGTGTAAGAGGATCATTATTCTCATTATCTATGTTTGTCCATGTATTGGGCCATTAAATAAGATAATTCCCAAATCTACCACATTTAAGTCATTGATAAATTTTTAGTACCAAAATATGAAAATTAAAACACATCATCACATTAAAAGAACTCTTCATTTAAATTATATAACTAGTTATCAATTTCCTCATTTCCAATATATAAATAACACTACTGGAATTCGAGGTTTTTGAAATGGGCTATTTGCAATGGGATCCCATCGCAAATAGGATTTTGTGATGGGCTCCCGTCGTAAATAGCCCATTGTAGAAAACGACATCGCAAAAGATATTTTTTACGACGGGCCCGTCAAAAACAATATCTTTTGCGATGGGGATTTGACCCATCTCAAAATTTCCTTCTGATTAAATAAATTATATACACATAACCCTTTTGTGATGGGTTAGTTCCCCGTCGCAAAACGCCTTTCGATTAAATATATTATATACACATAACCCTTCTGCGATGGGCCTGTTGCAAATACTAATTGTGACGGGCCCGTTCACCCGTCACAAATACTAATATTAAAAAAAAATATTTCACTTATTTGCGGCGGGCCCCATCGCAAAAGACCCCATCGCAAATACTCAACATAATAATAAAATAATAATAAAATTATGATTCATGAAAAAATTATATTATTATTATAAAAATAAAAAAAAAATAAAAAAATATTATTATTATTAGTAAAATAAATAAACATTAAAAAATATAATACTAAAAAAAATATTTAATATTATTATGATTACTAAAAAACTTATATTAATATTATTAAATTAATAAAATAATAAAAAATTATTAAAAGTATCAATATTTTCAAAAAAATATAAAAAAATCATAAAATATTATCAATATTAGTAAAATAAAAAAAATATTAAAAAATATAAAACTAATAATAAATAATAAAATATTAAAAAAAATTAAATTTTGCAATATTTCCACCAATATAAAAGATAGAAACTGTAAATAGTTCATATTATTACAGAACATGAATTCAAATGTTTTTAACATAAAAAATCACTGGGGGTCGTCTATAGGAGGTGGAAGAAACTCATTCCCTAAACTATGAGTCAGATAGCACATGTACTCCATCTGCTTGTGATGCTCCTGCTGCCGTCGCTGCTCCAATCGACGCAGCTCCTCGTAATGCTGCTCCTGCTAATGCTGCCGCCAACACTTCTCTTCTTGATGCTTCTAGAAAGTCTCTATAAGCTGGGCCTGAGTTCACAACTGCTCCTAATACTGTGATCCAGAAGATGATGTCTCTCCATGAGCTCCTCTAGTGATAGATGCCGACATCGTAGCGGTACCATAATAAGTACCAGGAGTCAGATGGGAGCCGATACCAACTAATCGGACCTTCTAAAAGACATACTCAGTCGCTTGTATCCATGTCGCCTCTTCGAAATGGTGAGTCCTGATCTGCTCAGTCGTCTCATCCTGCCCCTCAACCTGTTTCTGACAGGTCGCAGCCCCATATGACTCCTTCAATTCCAATTTAAAATTAAAATTTTGAAAATATTATATGAAATTAATTATTAAACTGATAAATTAATACTAACCACAATCTGATGTTGCTGATCACCTCTAATCTCTCCAATGGATGGATCACTGTACATCCTCCGATAAATGTCGAACTTCGAAATATCGGGATGCTCGACTACCTACAAAAATATAAAATGAACTGTTTATATTTAAAGTTATATAAAATATTTAAAAAATATACTAACCAAATGCTCTCTATGAAAACTGAATGTACGACTACCAGCCCGATGTGTCACGTCCTGTCTCACCCGGTTCTATCGTCCCACTAAAGATCTCCTCTGAAATCCACCACCTAACCAGTGCAAGCATAATCCATCCCAAATGTGAGATGAAATGTACTTTAGTCGGTGGGCTCTACACGACTCATTAAATGCTATCACTCCTACTTTCTTAATAGCTGTCCTTCTCAAATTGTGCAAAAAATGTCGGAAATGATCACGCATAGAAACCTTCCATGCCACGTGGATAGCGGAGCGCATGCTACCATCGATAGGATACCATAAACCCTACAAATAATTTATAATATCAAGTTATTAATTAAATAAATTTCAAAATAAATATTACTTATTTACGTGCCAGCTAATGATGGAACATGTCACGTCGCACATCAATGGGAATCTGTTCCCATGTGATCCATGCCTGAGAAAAATAATTGAGTAAGATAGCGCTCCCATGTCCAGTAGCTACGTGCGGAAAACTGTGAAAAAGGAATAAATAATCAAAAAATTAGTATATATATAAATAAATAAATGAAATCTAACAAAAATATACAGGTTTTCATACCTCCGTGTGCGTGGATCGAAACCAAGATGTGGAGGTCGCTCGGGGATAAGGTTAGGAATCATCAGTCGTGCAAGACTGTGACCCCTCCGCATACCCCCTGAACTGCCAGTAGGCTGAGGGTCAGATGATCCAAAATCTTCCTCATCCAATGGTAGGTCATCCTCCTACAACTTGAGATATAGATCAGAGTCCATCTGAAACACAAAATTATTGTTGTTAGCAGATAGTTGAAAATAACTATTATATATAGATATATATTAGTTATGATTATAACCAACATTTAACTGTGTCAATGTTCATCTTCATCCTCTTCTCCATAGCTGTCAATGTCAATGTCTTTATCTTCCTCCTCAGCATCATCAATATCCATATGAGTTTTAGTTTCAGCATCTCTTGTCATTTCAAATTCATTTGTAACATCGTTAACATCTTCATCACCATCGATTCTTAATTGTGGGGTGTCATCATCGATATTCACGTATCTTTGTGAATCAGATGGATTTTGAGCAGTCTCCTGAAAATTTTCAATTCCTTCCACTTCAGTGGAACCACATTCAGTTTGAGTAAACTGATTTTCCCAAGATTTTATTTCTATTATGCTCCACCAATCACTCATGTCTCTTTAAGTAGCATAGTACTTTTCATAATAAATTAGTTGTGCATGTTGAGCAAGTAAAAATGGTTCATTTATTTCAAGAAGACTTTTATATTTAATATTGATGATTCCATGAGTCAGATGAACACGCAAGCCTCTCTCATTATCCAACCACTGACATATAAACATCGTTATGTAATTCGTTCCTAGATAACACAGCTCAATAATTTCATCCAAAATGCCATAAAAGTCAACTTCAGTTTCTCTGTGATGTGATCCTCTCAAGAAAACTCCACTGTTCATTGTTTTTTTTATTTTTCGTATGCATGTGTATGAAACTGAAAACCATTCACCACATATGCATTATAAGATTTAACTATTTTGGATGGTGGTTTACTCAATATACCCAGTCGGTTATCAATTTTATCAGCATATTGAGACACCTGAAAATTTTTAAAACAATTATCAATATAATAAATAATAAACGGAATTGATATTAAACCATCAATAATTTATGTTACCAGTTTTTGAAACCATTGAGAATGTTTTTTTTTGTCTGCGTTCTTCAAGAGCAGTTGTTGTAATTTGTGGAAGTTGTTCCTTGATATGATTATTATATAACCTACAAATAAAATAAGTTTAAATATTGTAACATAATTTATAGAATAAGTGATAGAAGTACTCACAGGACAAATAATGTCATTTCTTCATAGTTGAGCAGAACGTATGTATGAGCTCTGTGATGTTCATCATCTGAAAACAATCATTCATGAACTCCACTGAAACTAAGATTAGGCTGATTAAAAACTGTTAATTGATTTTCCATTTTGTCATTAACATTCCCCTCGTTTTTTCCATGCGATTTTTTTAGGGATATTTAGATTCAAAATAATGAGAGTAGAAAAAAGCAATTTTCTCTTGAAAAAAAAGCTTCAGAAAATGAGCCTTCAACTGATGCTTTGTTACGCACTTTTTTCTTCAATTTCTGCATGCATCTCTCGAATGGGTACATCCATCGAAACTGTACTGGACCTCCACATTTATATTCATGTGTCAAATGTAATATCAAATGTTCCATTGAGTCAAAGAAAGCCGGTGGAAAGATTTTTTGCTAGTTTGCATATAATTATAGCAACATCTTCTTCTAGTTTTCTTAGCGCATCGTAGTCTTTTGTCACTGGAAAAATGTCTCGAAAAAAATATGATATGTCTATTATCGAATCCCAAATCATAGAATTCTTCAAAACTCTGAATCCAATCGGCATAAGTCTTTCCATTAAAACATGACAATCGTGACTTTTTAATCCAGTAATATAACCATTCTTAACACATCTGCCAAAATTGGAAGCATATCCATCTGGAAGTCTCAAATTTTCAATCCACTAAAAAAATAATAAGCGACTCTTTTTGGACAGTGTATAAGCTGCTTTTGGCTTCATGAACCTCTGTGATCTGAAATTTTCAAATAGTTCATGTTCTGGTAGCCAGTAAATTTGGGCAAGATCTAATCGTTCCTTTACAGTATCTTTGGTCTTACCTAGTTTATCCAAAACTGTATGAAAAAAATTATCAAAATAGTTCTTCTCAATATGCATAACATCCAACATGTGGCGGACCAACAAATCAAACCAATACGAAAGATCCTAAAAATTGCACCGTTTTATCCAATTATGTTCTTTCCCAAAGCCATGAATTTTCTGTTGGTTTACTGTTGGGCCAAATGTGATGGGGGTAATGAAAATACAACTGATTTTAACTCTGTACCTGAGATCATCTTTGGAGGTTCATCCCTTTCAATTGTACCTTTTCTGAAATGAGATTTTTTCCTCCGAAAAGGATGATCGGATGGAAGAAATCTACGGTGACAATCAAAATAAGAAGGCTTTTTTCCATGGACGAGCATAAAGGCTTTGTTTTCTTTCATACAGTAAGGACATGATTTCATACCATGTGTAGTCCAACCAGATAACATGCCATATGCCAAAAATTCACTAATCGTCCACATCAATGCAGCTTTTAATATGAAACTTTGTTTCACAGCAACATCATATGTATTAACACCATCACTCCACAATGCATTTAACTCATCATTCAATGGTTTCAAATAAACATCAACATTATTTTTCGGATATCCTGGGATTAATAGAGTCAAAAAGATATAAGGATCCTTCATCAACATCCATGGAGGAAAATTGTATGGAGTTATAAAGATTTGTCAACATGAATACTGACTATCATAAGAACCAAACGGACAGAAACCATAAGTAGAAAGACCCAATCGCACGTTTCGGGCTTCTAAAGAAAAAAAACGGATGCAGACAGTCAAAATGTTTCCATGAATCACCATCGGATTGATGGTTCAAGCTTTTATTAGTTGAAATATTTGTTTTGTGCCATGACATCAATGACTCTGTGTTCTGAGACATAAATAAATGTTGCAACCTGGGTGTAAGGGGGGAATATCTCAACTTTTTTACTGGAATCTATCTAGACTTCCCTGGTTGGGATTCTTTATACCTCAATTTCCCACATGTGGGAAAACTATCCAATGACTCATTTTAACTATAATATAAGATGCAATCATTTGGACAAGCATGAATCTTCTGATTACTAAGGCCCATATTACGAACCAGCCTCTTTCTCTCGTAGTAATTTTCATGCAACACATTTTCTTCAGGTTACAATGTTTTAACCAAAGAAAATATATGATCAAAATAGTTGTTTTACATTGAATTATCTGATTTAATATCCATAAATTTTGTAATTGCTTTTAATTTTCTTATCTTGCAACCAGGATATAATGCATCCTCAGCAGACCTCAACAACTCATTAAATTCAGATGGTGCCAACTCAGGAGTTAAATCAATATCATTGTGAGTTTCAGTTTGTTGCACAGATGGGCATGCAACATCATGCACTAAATTTTGAAACTGTGATGGATCCAAAATCAAGTTATTAAGATCTTCTATGGAACTACGTTCACCGTGTTGATACCAAAAAACATAATCTGGTTGAAAACTAAACTGCAAGAGACGTCCCCCAACCTTGTCAAATGTGAAAAACGTTCTTAGAGCACATTTTTTACAAGGACACATAATTGTGACTTCTGAAACATATTCTGGTTTTGATGATGCAAATGTTAAGAAAGCTTCAACACCCTCAATATATACAGGATTTAAACCAGAATCATTTGTATTTCTGCGTTGATTTATCCAAGTGAGATCATCTAATAATGACTGATGTCGACTACCTTGTTCCATATTTTTCTACATAATATATAAAATCATCACTATTTTGGAATAATTTGAAATTATAAAAACATTATCTAAAAAAATAATATAAATAATTACAACTACTTAATAATTACCATTAATTAAGGGTGACACAATTTCTTGTAGATTGACGGCTCCTCTTTTGTCTGACGGCTCATTCACTTGCATCTTTCTAACACTGAAATCACAATGAAGATTCTAGTCAGAGGTACTCATATTCATTCTCGTGAATGAATATGCGTACCTCCGACCAGACACTACATTGTAATTTTAGTGTGAGACAGATGCAAGTAAATGAGTCGTCAGACAAAAGAGCCCCCTTTTCGTCGATGAGTCGTCTTCTTCCAACTGTCACCACCAGAGAATATTATAAAAAATATTATCATACGAAGGCATATCCAATCTCGTGCATACAGTATTGAATATGTCTAAATAATAGTGCATTTTTCATAATGTTTTGAGTCGGTGAGAGTTGAAAGGAGAAAATTCATCGAGCAAAAGGAGTGTCGTCAATCCACTAGAAATTGTGTCATGTTCTCAAAATGTATTAAAATTTATTAAAATTTCTTCCTACTGTTCCTAAATGTTCCTAACTATTTATTCTTATATATTTCTAATTATTCCTATATATTGAAAATTATTCATAATTATTGCTAATTATTGCTAATTATTGCCAATTATTCCTAATTATTGCGAATTATTGCTAATTATTGCTAATTATTCCTAATTATTGCTAATTATTCCTAATTATTGCTAATTATTCTTATTTATTCTTAATTATTTCTAATTATTTCTAATTATTTCTAATTATTTTTTATTATTCCTAATTATTCCTAATTATTCCTAATTATTACTAATTATTTCTAATTATTCCTAATTATTCCTAATTATTCCTAATTATAGCTAATTATTACTAATTATATCTAATTATAACTAATTATATCTAATTATATCTAATTATATCTAACTATATCTAATTATATCTAATTATATATAATTATTACTAATTATTACTAATTATATCTAATTATTACTAATTATATCTAATTATTTCTAATTATATCTAATTATTACTATTTATATCTAATTATTACTAATTATTACTAATTATTACTGATTGTATCTAATTATTACTAATTATATCTAATTATTACTAATTATATCTAATTATTACTAATTATATCTACCTTTTACTAATTATATCTAATTAATTCTAATTATATCTAATTATTACTAATTATATCTAATTTTTACTAATTATATCTAATTGTATCTAATTATATCTAATTGTATCTAATTAGATCTAATTGTATCTAATTATATCTAATTGTATCTAATTATATCTATTTGTATCTAATTATATCTAATTCTATCTAATTCTATCTAATTATATCTAATTATATATAATTCTATTATTACTAATTATTACTAATTATTACTAATTATTACTAATTATTACTAATTATTACTAATTATTACTAATTATTACTAATTATTACTAATTATTACTAATTATTACTAATTATCTCTAATTATCTCTAATTATATCTAATTATCTCTAATTATGTCCAATTATCTCTAATTATCTCCAATTATCTCTAATTATGTCTAATTATTACTAATTATATCTAATTATATCTAATTATAACTAATTATATATAATTATTACTAATTATTTCTAATTATTACTAATTATTACTAATTATTACTAATTATTACTAATTATTACTAATTATATCTAATTATTACTAATTATATCTAATTATATCTAATTATATCTAATTATTACTAATTTTATCTACTTATATCTAATTATATCTAATTATATCTAATTATTAATAATTATATCTAATTATATCTAATTATTAATAATTATATCTAATTATATATAATTGTTACTAATTATATCTAATTACTACTAATTATATCTAATTACTACTAATTATATCTATTTATTACTAATTATATCTAATTATTATTATTAATATCTAATTATTACTAATTATATCTAATTATTACTAATTATAACTAATTATTACTAATTATATCAAATTTTTACTAATTATATCTAATTATTACTAATTATTACTAATTATATCTAATTATTACTAGTTATATCTAATTATTACTAATTATAACTAATTATTACTAATTATTACTAATTATTACTAATTATATCTAATTATGACTAAATTCCGCTAATTATCTATAATAATCTCTAATTATTGTAAATTAACACTAATTATTTATAATTATCACCAACAATATAAATTTCTTACTAAAAATAAATAAAAATAAAAATAAATTGAAATCTAATTTAATTACAACTAATAAACAGCAGTTAAAATTAATATAAAAAAATAATATATATATATATATATATATATAATTAAATATAAATACCTTAAACATTGATATTCTGAAGGTATTGGCGCCTTCCAATTGCTCTCGTATAAAAATTTTTAACTAAAATAAATTTTTTCCGTAAAATTGAAGAATGAAAAGAGAGGGAGAGGAAGATCTGAGTAATTTGGAAAAAAACAGGTGGGGGTATATATAGGTTAGATTAGTTGCGACGAGATTATTTGCGACTGGTTTCCCATCGCAAATGGTGGTATTTGCGACGGGGGCTGTCGCAAATACCCTCGCCCGCATTAATTACAGTCGGCGGTTAAAAGGGTATTTGCGACGGGACGACATCCCGTCGCAAAAAGCTATTAACCGCCGCCGGGTATTTGCGACGGGCCTGTCACAAATAATCTTCACGCGGTTTGGCGCGCAAGTCACGCGGTTGGGCGCGCAAGTCGCGCCAAACTATTTGCGATGGGAGACAAAAACCCGTCGCAAATAATCCTCGCGCGGTTTGGCGCGTAAGTCGCGCCAAACTATTTGCGACGGGAGACGAAAATCCGTCGCAAATAACTTCATGTACGGGTTATTTGCAACGGGATTTATTCCCATCGTAAATAGTGATTTTTCCCGTAGTGTAATGTTCTATTTCCTTGAAAATATTTCCCCTGGTTCTTCATCCCAAATTTTTTACATATAGTGAATTTATTATTCTTTATTTTATCATCTTTATCACATGATCTTAGAAGAGAATCAATAATTTTTTTTATTGATTCTTATTATATTTCAACTATAATTATGTTTTTAATAATAATTTTTAACATAATTATTAGTATAATCACATGATTCCAAACTAAATATGTCATCACATTTTGTTTATTGTTACTATAATCATCACATTTTCCATCGCATAGATTGAAAACTTGGATTCTCCTTCCTCTATCCATTACATAATTGAAGGAATATTGAGGTACAAAAATATTAATAATTTCAAAATTTTATACTATAATCCTAGAATAATTGAATTATAAATTTCATTCATAACTTAACTTTTTAATAACCATGTATCAATCTTGTTTATCTATGGTCATTATCAATTATATTTTCTAAAATAAATATTTCCATATCCCACATAATGGTTTATAAATATAATTAGAATTTATAAATAATATCCAATGGGTATTTATAACTAGGATTTCTGTCCTAGTAATAGTAATAATTAACCATGTAATGATTGAGTTAATACTTAACCATCCATTCTTAGTTTTATTAACCTGAGGTGCATCTGTCCGCATCGACATCCGGTTGAAAATATGAACTCATGTATGTAACCTCAATGAGTACCACGTGATCTATAATTTATATTAATTTTTTGATATTTTCCCATTAGTTGAGTTATTAACAAGTTATTAACTGATGATCTCTCTTACAAAATCCCATTTAATTTAAAATATTAAGTATTACCTCAACTAACATAAATTGTTATCTATACCATTAAAATTATAACCAAACTCAACTTATCAGCCCCAGATGAGACTTATAACTCTTAAATTATCCTCAATTAATAATATCCAAATATATAATTTTACATAAACCCCAATCTGATAACAATTTTGTAATCCTATATGAAATTGTCCCCTAATTACATTATTTATAGGAAATATTTCATTATATACATTCCATAATTTTTTTTGACACCTTAATAGAATTAGGACACATTATTAACTAATATACCCCATGTCATTCTCATAAAATGTTACTTTTTTATAATATTATGAACTCCACATCCAATAATAAGTCTTCAATATCTCCCATTAATTATCCAAACATTTTATTCATATAGACATATCATGTGTAGTAATGTATTTATAACATGATGAAATAGAAACATATGAAAGGTGATGTCAAATTATTATTAATGGATAACATATACCATAAACTATATATCCAAAAACACAAGAAAAGTATATGAAGAAGGTGAATGATTATAAAATAATACCACATATAACCAATCACATAAACATGAAATAAATACATGGATGTCATGTCCATATAAATAATCCCACAAATTGAAATAACTGGTTTAATAATGAAAGAATTCACAATGCTATGAATCATAACATTATTGTCAATGCCTTTTTCCTAGACATATAACTTATATAGGTAATACAAACACTAAATACCCAAGCTACATTGTCTCCTGAGACCTACTGATGCATTAAGGGGATATTATAGACCCCTCCTGTCACTAATCAAAACTGATACCTTCATTATATGAAGGGATGAGTAAACGATTGAATACATAACCAAAAATAGTTATTAATCAATAAAGAACTTTATATAATTGGAAATAATTCTAACATTAAATATTTTTTTGAAATTTATAAATATAATAGATCTTTGTGAAACCATCCCTAAAACTAACATAGTAAATTGCAATGGTTATATAGTTAAGCCAATAATTTCTCTAATTAATAAAATTAATTACATGATAATAAATTTTCTATAGAGATAAGTTGGATGTAATTGTTTTGGAATATGAAAAGTGAAAAATAATCTCATTGATGTATATTGACATAGATTATAAAGACTTTTAATTAATGAACACTTTGAATGCTATCACATAAAGAAGTATCAAGAATTGATTCAGTTGATACTAAAAAATTAGTCACACAATAGAATATTTAACAATTTAATTTATAATATTATTCATGATACATGATTATTATGGAAATATATTTTTTATATATAATGATGAAAATTTAATCCAAAACAAAAAAAAATTAATATACAAATTATTCTAACCATAATCATAAAGAATCATTTTGGGGTCACAATAAAAGATAATTTTATGAAATTTGTATTGAAAAATTTTAAGAACACTGATTTAAAAAATAATATCAATTATTGTATCCATGAAAAAAACATAAATGTAATCTTTAGAAAATTTGGGGTCGAAGATAATAATACATACATTAAATTGAAAGACCTTTTTAATATTTTGTAACTACATTTTTAAAACCCATGTCATAAAAAGGATAATGAATATTTCTTTTAAAGAGAGGAAATGTGAAATATGATGGTAAAATAAGATAACATATAATTTGGTTTCCAAATATAAAGACAATTTTTGGTAGGAAGATTAAATATACACATGGAAGATGAAGAAATAATAAAAATAATGGGAATTACTATTTACAAAATTATACTTTTATGATAAAAATTAATCCGAGAAGGATTAATTGAATTATAAATGTCAAAATTCCATGATATATAATGGTTAGTATCAAAATAAATATTATATGGATGAATTTATGTGACATAGAATATTTATGTTCATTAATTAACATTATAACCCAATTAAATGATGTTTGAGTAAACAAAATTCCTTACAAATATTATAGTCAATGAAGTAATAGAACATAGAAAAAAAATTCTTGAGAAAGAATAGTAAACCATATAAATAAAGGTGGAAATAATTTTTTATACATCCATAGGATTAAATAATTAAACTTATAATAATGGGGGTTCAAGAATAATCATTATAACTCAAAGAATATAAATTGATGTATAAACCCCCATTATGAATTTCATAAATTTTTATATCAAATTCTCTTGAAAGAGGGACCATGAAATAGATCATAATATAACCTAAATATAATTTTTATAATGTTATAATATACCAAATATGATGTATATAATCCACGTTAAATAAATTTTTTACATATTATGAAAAATATATCCATTAGTTGAAATTGAGACCAAAACCCTTAAATTTAATCATTCATAGTTGAAGATGGTATAAACTCATGTAAAACAAAAATAAATATCATAATAACCTATTTATGAACTGTATTTATACATATAAACTATTTTAAAATTCAGTTATTATGATTAATTAATAATATATTAGTTATTTATATTTTATTTTCATCATCAGATGTTGTTTGTTCCAATTTTTATTTTAGTACAATTATCATATTGATGTTGTCAATTCATTTTTATAGATTCAAATTTCATTATATAGAGATAATTATATGTCATGTAATAAATTATATATATTTTATTATAATTTTAGAAGTTCATTTCATATTCATTATTTTTTATAATGATGTCGGTGATGAGCTTGTTTGTGTAATTTTTAATCACAAAAAGAGTGGTACATTAATAATAATTTAAACAGAAATATAAAATTTCCAAAAACATAATCCAAAAATTAATTTCTCATTAATTAATAGTAACAAAAAAATTTATATTTCAATAATCATCCATGTTATAAATTTATACCATTTCTCTTTTTGGTGGTTTAACCATCCCAGACAAGAAAAAACTATAATCTATGGATCTGTATGCGTAAGTTTATAATAAGTTTTAGAATACTATAATTATAAAAGATAATTATGATATTATTTAGATTTTGTTAATGTTTTGAATTATATTTTAATATATCTATGTAAATAATAATGTCTATATAAAAATGAAATATGTATCTTTTATGGGGGCGATAGTTCGTAGGTATGCACGAGAGACACATTCATTTTCGATAGAATTAATGGAATATATCAAATGGTTTATAATTTATTACTAATAATATGTTTACAAATATAATATCAATCTATTAAATTCCCTTTAGTATCTAAACACACAATTCTGTGAAAAATAATATAAAATTTCATTCACGGAGGTCATAATATGAACCTATAAAGGATGACATTTTTTCTTTTGTAAGAAAAAATTAATGGGAAGTTAATGATTATTTAATCTTTATAACACTATTATATTATATTAATAAAACATATTTATTTATTTAATAATGGATATAAAATATCATATGTACGTGGAATAATAATGTAATTAATTAAAATTGAAATAGGGTAATTTGGGTTTTTTACCATATACATTGGAGAATTCCATTGGAAAAGGATTAATAATATGAAGGGATGTATTCTGTGAAGTTTAATACCACTAGTTTTTTATAGAAATGTTTTCGAATGTCTTTGGTATTGTTTTTATCAAAATATTTGGGTTTGGTTGTGAGAAGAAATGGGATGGTGGATGCTCTTTAATAAGTTGAGGGAATATAATTTTTCTATAAATATAAATGGAAAAGTCAATATTATTGGGTAAAATTAATCCAATATAGACAATAATTGAATTGTGAAAGGGGTATTGTTATAAAATCTACAATTATACATTTATATTAATGTTTTCAATATGTTGATTTATCATTTACTCTTATATTTTCACTTTTAAATATTGTTGGTTTTTACCATGGTAATTAAAATTTTCTTATATTATTTAATTTTAATGACTAAAAGAATTATAATTAATAAATAAAATTGACCTAGTGATTTTAATTTTAAATCAATTTCACTAAATAATATTTTATTTTCTAATAAATATAATTTTTTACCTTAAGGCATGTAACACATAACAAAAAAATTTTAGGAAAAATATTATTTTTATGAATAAATGTTATGATTTTAAGAAATATGGCTAAAATTGATTTTATCTACATTATTTCAGTTACGATTTACCAATAGATAATATTATGAATTTAAAATAAATATGAAAACTATTCCACAATCAGTAAAGACATAATTATTAGAATTATAATATAAATATTTTTTATTATAAAAATAATTCATAATTTTCAAAAGGATAAACATTGGATTTCTAAATAAAATATTTTTATTTTGAAATAAGTTACATTATTAATAAAATGTATATTTCTCCATGATTAATGTTTTATAATATATATTCATACTTTTTTATTATAATTTCTAAAAACTATCGTATTGGAAAAAATAGTATTTTCAATATTCACCTAAAAATAAATATATGAGAAAAAAATCCCAAAATTTCACCCTATTATTATTCAAAAGTGTTGAATCCAAATATAATGTTCATTTTATCGAATTTATATTTTAAAGGTGATTTAAATTAATTATAATATAAGAGTAGATGGGGTCAAAATTATTTTTAGGCATAAAATTGTTCATCTATTATTATATATATCCTTTATTTCTATTCTACATAGAATTAAATATGTAATTTTTTTTACGTTATAATTTAATGGTTATATACTATAACGATCTCAGCTATTATGTATTAAATTATCTTTTTAAAAAATTTCATGGTTTTTTTTTCTTTTTTGTTTTATATGTAAAAGGATAATCAATATACTAAATTGTTCTTAAAATTAATAACATATTGAAATATCCTACTGTTAGATTCCCTCTTGAGTTATAGTAATCCTATATTTGATTAAATAATCCCCAAATAAAAAATAAAAAAATGTAAAACTAAAATAATTTAGTAATTCCCATTACAAGATCATAATGATTTCTCTGGTGGTCCATGTAATGCCTTAAATTCCACCTCATATGAAATAAGTTGCAACCCAGTGGTGAGTGAACAAACCACACAATTGGGATACTATGAACATTAAATCTAATATTGATTTAAAAATAAACACAATTGAATAAATAATAAATGAGAATCCAAAATAAATAAACATTGAAGAATCTATAATCATAATTCCATTATATGAAACATCAAAATGGAATATGATCACCAATACAGTAAAGTAAAAAATAATCATCACATATATGGTGTCAATATATATATATAATAACAAAATAATTATTTATGGGAAAAAGAAAAATATCCCAGATTATGAACTAGAATCGCTTACTCTCTACTCTCTACACCTGCTCATCAGCCACACACAATGCTATTTCAATTGGCTATATTACATCAAAAATATTATTCATGTACACTAGTGTGTCCATGAAGGGTTCCAGTAATAAAGAAATTATGACCCCACTAAAATATCCATATCATAATTTCGACATACATATTAATGTAAATACACTAATAGATATAAATAATTAATAATAAAACTCATGTTATGTAATAATTAACTAACCAAACCCCCATTAATCCTAAAAATAACTTCTTCATCTCCATACCAAAAGTATGTGTCACTTTCAACAATAATAGTTCTCAATCCTTCTCCACTTATGTAATAGAGGGAACACATTATCTCTTTACCCTTATCTTCATAGATTGGAGAGAACATTTAGTTCCCAAACAATCTCCCATTGTGAAGGATATATTGAACATTACTTGATAACTCTTATACTATTACACATTAGAGAGAGAACATAACATTCCATAAACTATTCCTCTTATGTAGAGTGGTCAAATTTAAGATCCAAACCCTTCACATATTACATAGATGAGGATATAATTTTAGATTCCAACAATTATCCATTGTATAGGTGGGGTCACACATTCAATTCCAAATAATTTTTCTTTTATATAATATAGGTTTCATTTTATCTCTATTCAATAGAAATCATGAATTATATTGATAATAAATCAACCAACACTTTCCCAATGGACTTACCCCAGCAAACCCCAAAAGGTTTCCAACCTATAAAAATTCAAAGAACCACCACTATCACATATGAGGAAATGTGGAAATAAATGCTAATTATAATCCTAATAGGGAAATTGGGCCTTAAAAATCCCAAAAAACATATTCAAGTTCTGATAAACCCTAATAGAGATCCCCACTAAATCACATGGAATGATGTGAGAATCCACCTTCTCAAGTCATTTCCCAATTACTCCCCTCATAAAGGATCAATAGGTCCAACACAAACTAACCATATCAAATTGAAACCTAATAGTAGAGTATCATATGGATACCTATTCCCTCAAATGCACTTTAAGTCACAGAACATCATTCAATGTCTCTGAAATTACATCGACTTCCATCCTAAATCATAATTGAGTTAACTTGAAAATTTATGATCATTCATTCAAAACTAGATAACTAGAATCATAAAACTTTCCACATTTCATCACATTTAGTGTTTATACATTGAATCCATGAAGTAGAGGAAAATGTATATAGCTAGGTTTTATGTGGGCATAAACATAAAAAGAGATACTACACAATCACTTTTATTTTTCCATGTATTATTTTGGTAAAATATATAGATATATTTTTGATCTTTTCATGGAGATGGAATGAGATTCCAAGTCCTGAATTTCTAAAAATTAATTTTTGAAATATATTAAATATATTAAATGCATGTGTGTGTTGTTTTCATGAAATGATGGAATAACATATAAATGGAGACTCTGACAAAAAAATCATAGGCCATTTTTGAGTTTAGAGTGTGGGTTTCAACCTAGGTATGACATAAGCATCGAACACATTAGACATATTGGTTGAGGCGCAATCATGGGAATATATTTAAAAAAAATATTTGAATAAATTATTTTAATTATATAATTACATGACCTTATAAAATTTCTATATAAACATTATTTTGTAGTATTTACAGGTTAAGAAAAATTATCATATAAATAAATATAATACATTGGATATTATTGGATAAGTATCAACTGTAATGCAATTATCATATCATTGTTCAATGATCAGTGTGTGATGAAGATCGACGATCTCTCCATATAAAGTAGAAAGGAACAATTATTCACCATTGATTGATTTCAATCAAGGTAGGATAATGTTTTATTTAGTTTCATTCCCTATTTTTTATTTATATGGTGAAGAAAAATAAATATACCAATAAATTCATTTGGGGATATTAAAAATTGTGTGTATAGATTTATCTACACAGATTTATTAGGATAATTATTTAATTGTTTCTGGATCTTCATTTGTTTCTCTAAAGTAATAGCTCCAGTCCGACTGATCATCATCTTGGCTCATTCCTATTTACGTGTTACTTATATTTATAAAATTGGGCCTCTACATTCACAGATATTTTTCATTTGGACCGGTGGTATGATGAATATCATTAAATCCATAGTTCTGAACCTGTTTCATAGAGAAACGGGTTGATATCTTATATGTGGATTCGGATTGATGATGGGATCGAGCTGCAACAATGAATGACTGGTTAGATATGGATTTGGATATTTTCATTCTTCGTGTCACTATAATGAGATGGTGAATGATTATTTCAGATATTTACTTAAAATATTTGATGACCGGAACTCAGTGATAGGTAATTAAAATGGTCGGATGACATATGATTCCCATATTCAAGTGAGGTGTGTGGCCATATTGAAGAATGTGGAGTGGGAAAAGATTTTTTAAGATGATCTAATATTATGGGAAATATTGAAGTACATGGTGTGTATTATATATTTACACACCATGTATGTCCCCTGGAGTACCTCTCAGCTTTTCTTGAGAAATTAAATGTCACACAGGTTGTGACCCCTATCACAAAACATCTGACCCATGTCACATGGTGTTTGACTTGATCTGGAATCTCAACATGTACCTAGGAATTTAAATGGACGTGATCCAGAATTCACATTCTCATACACCCCATGTACTATGACATGGACATGGCCTTACTATGTTTACAAGGGAATAGTTATATACAAGGAAATGGACAAGAGTACATGGGTTCAGAAACATTGTGTAATTAGAAACAGACACCAACACTAGAAATGACACACTTGAAATATCTGGTTCTACTAGTACATCTCATATAACACCTTCATGATGGATTAGATCCCTTATCCTATGCACCTTGGTAATGATTTTCTAGGGATAATTTCATTGATCCATTCCTCGACATTTCATATGTAATCACATCCTACACATGGGATGGTCATCCATTTAGTTGAACTTCATTGATAGATCTATTGGAATATTTTAGTGAGGTGTAGAGTGATATCATCTATCATTATATTTTCCTAGGTGGATTCTATGGTATCATTATTCCCAACACTATGCAACATTTTTCCTATACTTAGAAGGATGTTCAAGTTTGAGTTGTTGGTATACCCTATGGCCTTTGGTCTGATCCTCATCTATGTATCATTCTATTTATACTTCCAATGTGTATTTCTTATGGGGATATCCAATGAGTATGACACCTCAGATAGACACCATCATTTATTTGTGACTCATGGACTGTGTTTTCTAGGGTGACTATTATGTGGAACCATCGAACATGATTCCTAGAATGGAATTTTAGTTATGACTTTGCCTTGAGATTATTTTTTCATTATTGAGTATATATGTATATTCTTTTTATATTTGATTTGTACATATTACCTTTTTAAGCTAACTATTATACACATCTATTATATTCATAGTAATTTTGGGATTTCCTACTGGGTATTATTATACTCACTCATGCTTGGTATTTTATTACACGTGTCATGTCTTATGAAGATGATAGACCATATGATGGAGACATAAAGGGACCAGGACCAAGAGAAGCTTAGTGATCTGGACTGAATGAGGTTTGTTATGGTGGTTACCTTGAGAGAAGCCCCCTTGTATACATTTAATTTGGAATTGTTTTTAGTTTAATTGTGGTGGGATTTTATTTTTCCTTTTTTCTTTCTAGTACACGTTTTCATACTCTGGTATTGGTATTATGATTTATTTATTCATGTTTTATACATTTTTTATATTTTAACAATTTTTGGTTTGGAGATGTGTGTATTTATAGAGTTACATTAGGATATGTCCCCCATGTTAGTAATGTGCCTACTCTTAATTAGTCACCATCTCATGGAATATTATAGGCAGGCATGAAGTAGATGGAGGATAGGCCCCATTGGGATGAGTCATGATAGAGTGGTATTAGAGCTTCATCGGATCAACCTAAGGATCAAACTCTATGATATTGAATTGGAGAAACAATTTTAAATGTTTTGAGTATGGAATTCAGGCCAGGGTCATCAGAGTTGGTGCAGCGGCCGACATTTCCATACACCAGGAAATTGATCACCTTCCTTTCAAATCGATACCTATAGATAATGTTTTTAGGAAAACATTGGTAAATGCATCATATACTAATGTTTTGTGTCTTCTAAATCCTTCTTGAGTTATATCAATAGGTATACTCATTGATCATGGTACATGATGTCTATTTTAGGATTCCTCTTAGAGATATTCTATCTTGAATTCAACATCATGATCATAAGGATTATCACCTCAACATTGAGGTATCGATACAGGGGCCATTTCATGAGGTGTTACTTCATGTTCATGCTCCATTTCTACCAGAACCTATTGAGTAGCATGTACTAACCACAATACCAATAGATGAATTGAATCATCTAAGAACACTTCGTGTGTTTTATTAAAAGTTACCTAAAATGTTTTGAGGTGAGCCCGACCCAAAGGTGTATAAGGAGTGGCTTGATTCAATTGTGGAAGTGTTCTATATTATTATGAAACCATTATATAAAATATTATTCCTAGGAGTGATCCATCTCCTTTGCTCTGTAAGAAGATGGTTGTGTTCAGTGACCTAGTCAAATTTTGATGAAACTCTTATATGGTCATATTTTGAGTTCTTTTTATCAAGAGGTGTTCTATCCAGCTATATTGAGGGCTGTATGAATCTAGGATCATCTATAGCTTCATTCAGGTAGTATGATAGTTGATAATTAATCATTACGGTTCAGAAAACACTTATGTACTTTAGAAATATGGTTTATAATCAGTTCTTTTGGGCTCCGATCTTCGATTGAGTATAGTATAGATAAATTCATTATGGAGTTATAAATTTAAAACTTTATACCTATTTTTTGGTGTCCAAGAAATATTTGGTGGTCGAGAGTTTACTTTTTGATAGACAAAGATAGTTTTTGCATGTATTATGTGCTCAGGAGTTGAGTTATTTGCAGTAAAGTGCTGACATCAGACATTGGGATTTGGATGAGAAGTAAGTTTAATAAAACAATACTAGGATATAGTTTATACTATTCAAGGCTCACAGGATGGTTATAGCCATCCTAAAGAGTGGAATTGAAAATCATATGATGGTAGGGGGCATCTCTGAAGGGATTGTCTAAACTTCCATACCATTGATTGGGATATAGTGGATGAGATACCCAGGAAGAGTCAATAATAGGAGTAGAGAGGTCTGCTTTGTGGTGGACATGGTAGAGGAGTTTGGAGAGTCTCTAGAGATGGTATATTCTTCAAATTATTACCACCACCAACCCCATGTGGTTTATGCAAGGCTTAGGGCATTGGGGGATAGGGGTGGGGATATCTTTAGTTGGTCAAGGATTTTGTCCCAAAGGCTCCAAGGATGATATGAGGTATGATCTCTGTCTTTTATATAATAAGTATAGTACTAATAAACATATGTGTGAGTATTTAAATTATATACACATATTTGGTTTGATACATAGAGATTCTAATTAATCCCATGGAAATATCCATGCACCTAGATACTCCTACATGACTTGACTCATCGATCTAAAAAAATTTGATGGCGTGACCGGAATCTTAGAGTTGAGAGATTTTATAGGAATCGATTTGTAACTGTGAGGAATCCTTAAAATATCATCATAAATCATTATTGGTTAAATACATTTAATGAACATATATACTTTATGTGGAGGAGAATATAGTGTGTTTGTAGTGTTATGACCACATTTTCTTTTATGAGTCAAGTGGGAACCCAGGCAGTGCAGGAGGGACTCATGTATTGGAGTGTGTAGCCTAATACTCATTAGTTGGATAACATGTCCCTTGGTGTAGAGGATTCTATAATTTTTCATATCATTAGAGTGGTAGTATATTATGAGGATGTCTTCCTTGAGTATGTTCCAAGCATACCTCCCCATCAAGAGTTACACATCTTCATTTATCTACACCCTAGGATGGCCCAAATATATTCATTATAATATCAAATTTACCCTAAAGAGATACTCTATAAGAGGGTGTAGTTCTAGGACTTTTTGAGGATGGTATTTGTAAAAAACAGCGTTTCACCTTGGGTAGACCCAGTGATGTTCACCAAGAAGTCAGACGGTAGCATAAGGTTATGTGTGGACAACCGTCACCTAAAAGGTGAATGTAGAGAAAAAGTATCCACTATAGAGGATTTATGACCACTTTTTCAGTTTATAGGGGCATGATGTTTCTCATAGATTTACCTCAAATCAAGCTATCACCAATTTCGAGTACGAGAGACTTATATGTTGTAGATGGAATTTAGATGTCTCTACAGTCACTATGAGTACTCAATGATGACCATTGGTGTAACAAAATCTCTAAAAGTCTTCATCAGACTCATGAAACATGTATTTAATCCTTTGGTATACTTGTTCGTGGTAGTCTAAATTGACAATATCCTTGGGAACTTGGAATTCCAGTAGAAGCATGAGAGACATTTTAGAATAGTCTTGGATACACTCCAAGATCAACATATTTATGGGATTCTCTCATGGTGCCATTTATGGATTTAGGAGGTCCAAATTATGGGACACGTTATCTCTCTAGATTGTGTGGAAATGGACCTAATAATGATTGAGGCAGTGTTATCTTGGGATCCAATAAAGAGATTGAAAGAGGTAGATATCTTCCTTGGTTTAGCAAGATACAACCGTAGAATCGTACCTAATTTATCCACAATATATTCTCCCTTTACAAATTTGACCTAAAAGGGGAATACTTTTGTGTGGAAGGAGATGTGAAAGAGGCCTTTATAGGAGGTGAGGTAGATATTGAAGAGAAATCCAATCGTGAGATTTCTAGAGGGGTGTCAAGTATGTAGAGTTCAATAATGCAACTTGATCTAGGAATGGTTGTGATATGGTGTAGAGTTTGGTAGTGATTTCCTATGGTTCACATCAGTTGAGGACACATGAGTAGAAGTATGTAATCCACAATATTGAGTTTATAGTAGTATTCTTCGTACTAAAGTTATGGAGACACTACCTGATGAGGGAATAGTTTATCGTTTATTCAAATAAAAATAGTCTCAAGTATATATTCTATCATAAGTATACTATAATGGTATATTGATTATGGATAGAGTACTTATAGGATTATGAATTTAGGATTTTATATACTCAAGGGAAGCAAAACATATAGTTTATTCTCTAAGTTGGAGATATTGTTCACAGTTACTGAGTGGGGAATTAGAAAATTTTTCCTCATTGTAGATATCCCTTTTGGATGGGGATGGAGAATATTACCTCCATTTTATGGTTTTTACCCATACTCTTTTTATGCGAGTTATGGAGGAACATCTTTGGGACCCTGACTGGGAGGCCCTACATACTGAGATGTCCATAGGACATTCTCATGATTTGTTTTCTAATGGTGGGGATATGTTCATACTTTTCAAGGTATGCATGATGGTTCTAGTAACATTGTGCAAGGAGGTTTAGGGAGAGTTTCATAACTGTCATATGGAATTTCAAACAGGTATAGAAAAAATGTATTAGGACTTTTGACATTAAATGTTTTTCTAGGGATGATGAAGGGAGTTGTGGATTTTGTCTCACATTTCTTTAATGTCAGCAAGTGAAGGATAAGCACCAGGTTCTTGTGGGTTTATAGAAACCCCTTGATGTTCGAGAGTGTATGTGGGATGATATATCTAAGGACTTCATGTTGGGATTAGAACATATATATAGGGGACATGAAGAAATCAGAGTGATCATAATACGAATCATCTGGATCACCTATGTCCTATATATCTAAGAGAAATGATTAGTAACGAGCTTAGGAATCCTTTACATGTAAGAGATTTTATGACTCCATGTATTCCCCTAGATGATAATTTTTTAGTGATTCTATCCTCATTTCTCAGTTATATAAGGTATTTCATGAGGCTTCATGGACTCATCTTTATTTAAGAATAACTTTTTTCACCCATACTGATGGTCAGAATGAGAATACCATTCTGGTCATGGTGGATAAGTTGTGGGATTTCTTGTTAAACTTTTCTCATATTTGGGTGGATCACATACCATTTGTGGAGATTTCATAAAACAATAGTTTTTACTCAACCATTTGAATTTTACCATTTGTGGACATGTATGGGTGACCCTACAAGTCACCAATAATTTAGAATAACCCTATAGAGTTAGATGTAATGAAGCCAGAGATGGTTTTAGAAACTATATATATCTTTTAGATTATCCCAGAGCATATGATGACAACACATAGCAATCATAAGTTCTATACTAACTAATGATGGAGTCATTTTTAGTTTGAAGGGTAAGCCCATGTGTTCCTAAAACTTTCACCTAGATGTGCATTGAGGATATTTTTCTGTGGTGGAAAGATATATCTTATGTTCATTGGATGATTCTAGATATTGTGAAGTGTTGGAGAGGTGGTACACCCCTTATCTCTACAACCGTAGTAATAATTGGTACACAAAGTTTTCCAAGTTTCATAGATGAGAAGGTAAATGCACGATCTATCACACATTATCAACTGGTGAGATATATACTATGAGGATGGAGCTACCTTTTATGAGTAACCATTATAGGTTGAGTATCAATATGATATGATCCATTTTTAAGGAATCATACCCTTAGTTCATGTTTTTTGGAATCACGAGAATCTTTTGGAGAGCACTTCGGAGAAGGAAAATTATATGCACGCTCAGTACCCACATTTTTTGTTTAGATTTTTTTTGGGAAGTAAATCCCTATGGTGGGGATAATGCAATGACTATGATTATTCCACGTATTATTTTGGATTATTATTTTGATTATTTTCTGATCATGTTATAGAGATTGTGTGAGATTTCAAGGCCGGATGTTCCCTATATTAATTTTTGTAATATATTAAATATTTAAATACACAAATGTATTGTCTTTATTAAAAAGAAATATTAAATATGAAAGGTGAAATTGATCATAAATCTAATAAATTCGTTATTTTTAGAGTGTGGGATTTTTCCTATGAGTTATATAACCTTAGAATGTGTTAGGCATTCAGGTTGAGTCATAGTTATGGGGAATGTTTAATATAAATTAATTGAATAAACTTTAATAATTCAATTAATTACCCAAAATAAAAAAATTATATAATAACATTCGTTGATGATTTTCAGGGTTATCCACATTAACATGTGAATCTAGAGAATCCATTGGATAGTGTCGGAGTAACTTCCATTAGAGATAAATGAATGAAATGGGGATCAATGATTAGTGTACGATGGAGCTTAAGGATCTTTCCAATGTCAATGGAATGAACCTATTATCCACTTTATATTTATCAAAATCAATGTAGGGTGATGTTTTTTTAACACAAACCCCTTTTATTATTTCAATGAAGAAGAAAAATCAATCATGCTATGGATTGATTCGCAGATCTGTCATATTGTGGGTATGGGTTTATCTACATGTCTTTTTTGGGATATTTGTTTAATTGTTTTGGATCTTCATTTGTCACTATAAAGATAATGGATCAAGGCCATATGAACATAAACAAGGGTTTTTATGATATTATTGTCTATTTTATCTCCCCCTTCATTCTTTGGTTTTAATTTCCAATATTCATTTAGACCAACAAATCAATGAATACTGATAAAACAGTCATTAATTATATGTTTCTTGGTGAACTAAATTGATATCATAGTTTTGGGTTTAGATTAATGATGATGTCCTGAAACAATGATGGAATAATTACCAGGGATGGATTTGAGGATTAGTATTCATAATATCATTAGTTTGTGATGGTGGATGATGTGTGTTAATATTTAACGAATAGATTCAATGACCATAACTCGGTTGTGTGTTGACAGAAAGAGTTGACTCACTTTAGATTCCCATTTTTCCGAGAGGTGGGTGGCTAGATCAATGTAAGAGGAGTGGGTGAATTCATGTGAATTAGATTTGAGATTCTAGAGAATCTTACATTACTTGGTTTATAGAGTAGTGTTACTTTTGTTTTGGGGACCCCTGGTGCGACACTAGGTTTTACATGAGAAGTTAAAATCACAAAGTGTATGATCCCTATCACACATTATGTTACTCTACATGGAATGTTGTTGTGTGAATCATAGGGCACACAAACATGACCATGAGTAAATGGGCTCATACATGTAGTGTACTCCGACACAGACATGTTCAGACCATGTTTACATGGGTAGATCCATGTACTAGGACACGATCAGAAGTACATTGGTTTGTACACACCATATACATTGATGCAAACATGGACACAACATATTCCCATACCATGAAGAAAGGAAGCACCCAGTTTCAAAGGGACATTCCATGTATAACCAAAAGACACCTTGTACTCCCTCCAGATGGAATATCCCCCTTTTCCTCTCCATCTTGAACATGTTTTGTTAGGGAGAATTCCCACGATCAATTCCATAAGGGTTAGTATGGAATCATTTACTACTCATAGGTTGGTGATCCAATCAGTGGGACTTCTTATATAGAGTTATTGGAATCCATATTCGATGCATAGAGTGGGATCCTGTATCATATTCATTCCATTGGTGGAGTTATTGGTATCATCAGGATCAACACTATGCAAGCATCGATCCCTTACATAGAAGGTTATTACAAATTGAGATTTTGGTATACCCTAACGGATTGGGTGTGATCCTCATCTGTGTATCATTCTCTTCATTTTTCAAGAATTTATTTCTTATAGTGATATTTAATGATCTTGAGACCTCATATAGAATACATCTATGTTATGTTACTTATGGAGTGTTTTCTCCTTGACGAGTGCTATGTGGAACCTTCAAACATGATTCCTTGAACATAATTACGATTTTGAATTTAACTTAAGACGTTGTTTCATTGTTTAATATATATATATATATTATTTTTATATTTATTATAGACATATACCTATTTTGGGATGATGATTATTCATGTTTATTATATTTTTAGTTGTTTGGGGTGTTATGATGGTTATTTTGTTCTCACCACTACATGGATTTTACCACATGTTTCATGAATTATACAAAAGGTAGGCCTCTTAAAAGAGTCCTAAAGGGAAGAGTACCAGGCAGAGCTTAATGATTCAGATTGACTGAGGTGTGTTTTTGTCGTTACATTAGCAGTGGTCCCCTTCTATACATTCAGGATGGTTTTTTAGTTTCTTATTAATGGAGTTTTTTCTATTTTTTCTTTCAATTACTATTTTTATAACTCTAAAAGTGGGGTTTAAATGTACACATGCATGATTTATTAGGTTTTTTACGTTTCAGAAATGTTCTTTCTTAGATATGTGTTTGTGTCTATAAGTACATTAGGTTATGGTTTCCCATGTTAATGATATGACTACTTAGAACTTGTCTCTATTCCCTTTTCTATGGGAGGCGGTATCGGTGTACTTGCAGCATAGGCCCCATTGAGATGGGTTATGAAAGACTCCATGAAATGAATGAAACATTAAATTATGTATATGAAATGATTAGGGTGTTACAAAAATCCTAATAAATATCCAAAATGTTTCCAATTCATTTGTGGTTTTAGGGATAATGAGTGGGGAGAGTGAAAGGGATTGACTGTCATGTAACAAATATGTCCCCTTCAAAAAATTGTTCTATGTGTATGTATTTTCTGTAAAATAGTTCCCATGGAATGATGCCTCTTCCTAAGGACCACATTATTGTGAGACACATATTGGACATGATAGAACCTCCATAGAAAAAGGCCTCAACCACTTTTTAATGATCCAAAATTTCATGACCAATTGGGGCCACACCAGATGGTTCCATTCCTTATGACCTCATCTGTATTCAGGTGGCCTTCTACATCATGTCATCCTCACCACATTATGAAATTTCATTGACCATCACATATCACTCCTACACATGGAAAATTAGAAAAACTAAAATCTCTAGTAATCACAACATGAATCCCAACCTAATATATAAATAAATCACCAAACTAGATACAACTCTCAATTCGTAATCCTGATTCTCCACTAACAACTTGAACGATGAGAATTTATCAATATTGAATAAAATTATAATAAATTTCCAACATAATAAACCACAATATTGGAAGTAAATTTCAATATAGATATATATTTTTGGTATATAGTCTAATGAAAATAAAGTGGATGGTTTAGTTTGGATGAAGAGGATGATATGCCTGGGGCCATATAAGATTTTCTACTGTCCATCAGAGGATTTAATTTAGAAATATGATCTTATAATTGTAATACTATGACATCCTTAATTTGATTGATTATCTTTTTTGTTAGGTATTTTTTAATGTCCAATTATAAACACATAGAATTTTATTGAGGGAAATTTTATATTAATGATTGCCAATAGTTCAGTGTTCTTCAATAATCTTAATAGTAAAACATGGGACAAATACAGAACAATGGTATTATATTTCAATAACAAACTGATTGATTTTTTTTATTTGTAATTGTGTTTCTATTTACAGTGTTTTGTAAAATGATTAATGCTTGTGGTTTGATTTAACAAATTCATGTTAGTTTATTTAGTTTCATTATTGTAGGTATAATCTTATGACATTATAAAGCATTGTAAAAAATTGTTTTAAATTAACATTAATTTCATAAGATGGGTTTTTATCACGGTTCTTATATGTTAATTCAATTATGTAAACATTAACTCGAGTTTATTTCATAATAAGTATTTATTAACTAATGGATCAATATTTTATGATTCAATTTTTATTTCAGGTTTCAATAATCCAGGGAATCTACATGTTAATGAAAATGTGTTATTAATCTATGAAATATCATGTATAAGATAACCAATGTTACATTAATGAATTTTAAATTTGGAAAAAACTGAATCAAATAATGACCCCAAATTATGAATCACCTCAATGAGAAATTAACTAATCAATTAAGGTGATAAACAATCTAATTCAAATGATTACATTGATGAGTTATGATATTATAAAAATGAATAATTATATTAAATATTTATGTCATTAACACACATATATTAGTTTTTATATGTAAATAAATTCTTATGGTTGAAAAATAAAGGAAAATAGGGATGGTATTCCAATATAACTGAACATATTTTAATGGAGTAATAAAAAATATATAGGAGGATTAATAATTTTATTTATAAAACTGAAAACATTCCTTAAAAAGAAATGAAGTGAGAATAAACTTAAGAATCTATAACATAAAATAGTTGAAGAAAAATTTGAAATAAATGATTATAGGTGTGGTTTATATTGTGAAAATGGGAGTATGGAAGGTCATACCATCCCTTTTTAATTCCATAGTCATTCCAATATCTCCTCCATTAGTAACAAAATTATATCATCTAATAAATTGAATAGAGGAATGTATTTATATCCCAGGGGATAGGGTTTGATTCCATCTAATTCTATCTGGTATGTTATTTGGAACATTTCGATACCATTAATATATTTTATAAAATACAAGACATATAATGATTTATAGATATTTAGGTTTATGGTTCACCCTCTAATGATTATGACAATTAAACATTTTGATCCCGAGATATTGTTGTTTTTTTTAAACCGTGTGCTGAAGTTTTTGATTGTCTATAGATTTTACATGTCCTTAATGTGAATGTGATTTAGGCTAGGTTCCACGAAATCAAAACAAAATATTATAAATAGTATTTTTATATATATTAACGTTCTCTCCATAAATATTTAGAAAAATTGGACTTGTGGATATGGTGTAATGTAAATATTTTTAGGTCATACATCAATATCATATATAATTTTATATATGAACATGTTATTGATGTTGGGACACTTATTAGTTACATCATGATTTTAAAATATAATCATGTTGGAATGAAATGACATCTGATTTTTGGTTAACTATTATAAAATTTTGGAATTTTGATTGGTCCTATAAAATAAAAAACATATGGGGGTCCATTTTTGTCTCATAGATATGTGGGGACTTCTTTAGTTATATAGATGAACCTTTAAAAGGATATTCTTTCCAAATGATCAGTTTAATGATATTTCATAAATTGAATCAGGTATTCCATAAAATATGAGTCATATAATTTAAATTACATTGGTGAATTCTATAATCAATTATTGAAACATCATTTTAACACGATGTATTTGAAAAACTCTATTTTTGAATATTTTTAATCTGAACATTTTAGTTTATTTGGAATTGAGTATTTTACAATAAAAACAACAATTAGAATAATCTAAAAATTAAAATATGTATATAATATCAGTGAGATAGTATAATGAACTAATTAGGAGATAATAAATCTTAGAATACAATATTGTCTATTTGAGAGATACTATAAAGGTTAATGAGGCTTCTTTCCCAACCAATATTCATTGATTATTATATTGGATATTTTTTGTATTAAAACATATCCTAAGAGGAAGTAGATACCCACATTTGAGTCCTCGTAAAAAAATACCATGTGTCATTTATCATTTTTGTTTGACTATATTTCATGTGGTGATGTGTGATGAAAATTCAAAAGTAGATATACTCATCCGAAATGGTGTGGAGGTTCAAATATTAATAGTGTGAGGTAGTGATTGACTCCCACACTCCCACTTCACTTTACAAAGAACCACACATATTGTGCGTGGAAGACCTTGTCTTCACAAAGGTTGGAACATATTGTGCGATTAAGACCCATGCATATCTTGCATGAAGAATAATAGTGACACCCTCAGGTTTTCATGTTTAAACCGTATTGTCTAAATGGATTTGATTTTGGGTGAATAAGGTGATTTTCTGAAGAAGGGAAGTATATGCATACATGCACTCGCGTTCCTTGTTTAAAGAAACCTGAGTCAGTGTGTGTGCCAAGGTATTTCACCAATGCAGGTGTGGTTTCATGTATATAAGAGAAGGATTAGGAAAGATTCAGTGTGTGTATGAAAAGTTTTATACCCATTTGGGTTTACAGATAATAATAAAAATTGGATAGTGCATGAACTCTGGAATTCACATTCATACGTAAAGGAATTTAAAGAATAAAACCTAAAAAGGTGGTGCGTGTGTGTAAATAAGAAGTTTAAAATAAGTTCACTTGAATATCAAATGCATGATCACAAACAAACATTAAAAGAAGATAGGAGAAGAAGATGATTCTGATGATGCCAAGTAAGATGATATTCAGTGTTTGAATAATCACATAGGTATATGTGATCCTTTCCAATAAAGAATAAGTTGATCTAGTGCATTTAGTAATTTCACTAATGAAGAATAAAGAAGAATAATTTTTTAATGATGTTGGTTTTTTCACTAAAGAAGATGAAAGAAAAATATTATTTTAGTGCAATTGGTTTTTCACTAAAGAAGAAGAGAGAAGAATAATAGAGTTACTTGACTACTGCATTTCAAGTAACCATGTGTAGATAACTAAATAAGATAAAGATAATAACCTACCTTTTAAAGAAGGTAGAAGATTGTCTCCACAGGTAGTATAAAGAACCATTATGGAAGATGTAAGTTGAACTTGATCATCACCAGTTCAAGAAGATGATTTTTTTTCTTACCTCACCAAAGTGTATGGAATCACACTAATAAGGATTGTTTCTTTCCCCCCTATAAAGTTTTGGGACCCACCATAGCTATATTATTTTTTTCCTTTCCAATACACTATAAAAGTTATCACATTATATTGGAGAATCCATGCAATAGTCATTCCCATGCATGGAAAGGATGTAGCTGCTCTTATTGAGTAGTGAACCTTGAAAAAATATTGTGTTCACAATTTTACTGATTTCTATTATTTCATGTGATAGGGAAAATAGAATAAGAGAACTAAGATCCAAATAGGTCAAAAGTTTTTGAGATAAATATTTGGAATTGATTTAATAATTCCCCAACACTGATTCATCCCCCATTCAGTGTTTGGTATATCCCAAACAGGTCCTCTCAATTGGTATTAGAGATAGGTTCACCTCTGTTGGATTATATATAGTTAAGTTATTACCTTTTAAAGAGTTTATTTTCTTTCCTAATTAATCAATTAAGTGTAGTTTCAGTGAAGATTCAGTTGTCTCTAAGTAGAAGACCATATCTACCAAGACCATGATGAACTGGAAAAAGAACGAGAAGAGAAAGTTGAATAAGAAGTCCCTCTTATATAAATAAGAGGAATCATCTATATCTCGATACCTTTCTAATAATAAATACATATCAGGTATATATATAATTTAGAAGGCGGCTCATGTTTCCACTAAGAATATGGACAACCTTCCTACCTAAAATGATTAGGAATTATGTGATAGTACATTTTAAAATTATTCTCATGACGGAAATGCTAGCACAGCTGGTGATAATCAATCTACAACCTCTCCAGAATTATCAGTTTCCATATTAAGATCTATTCTTCCTGATATCCTAGAATAAACTGCATCCTTTTTTAGATTATTTAAATGTATGTAGTAAGATGTCACCCATCTAGAAGAAGAAAATGATTTTTTGGAGAAGGGATTGTAAGGAAAGATTGTTTAATGTCTAAAGCTATCCAGACAGGTTGGATCCATTGAAGCAACAAAGAGGGAATTTGAAATAAGTTCCTCAAAATGGCTCAAAGAAGTTGAGGAGAAGGAGGGAGTCAATAAGACTTTGTAAAAGAAGATCCATGCACTTGAAAATGATCTAGAGAAGAGCACTAATGTCAAGGGTTTATTTTCAGAAGAAAATTCGAAGAAGATCAAGGAACATGACTCTATGTTACAAAACAAAGTTCCGTTGCATGAAGTGGAAGTTAATAGATTAAAGAAGACGTGTGAAGATAATATTATCACGATTGAAGACTAAAAGATCGTCCTCAATATTGAAAGTCTAAAATTGGATGCTCAGTGTGACAATCTTGATGAGACACATATTGAGACCTCACAAAAGAAGGTGATAGTTTCTACAAGTATTCAATGTTTATTGGAGGATTATAAGGGTGAATGAAAACCAACATGTGATAAGAAGATCATTACTTCACTCAATGATCTATCAAAAGTTGCTAAGAAAGAGCAGGTGACATCCATATCATCATGTACTAATGTCTCTAAATTTTTTTATACAAAATTTATATTATGGATGAAAAATTATAAACATGTATGGATGAGGAAAGGTGATGAGATACCTACAACCATGGATATGGTGGATAGGAAGAAGAATGTGGAAGGTGGTTCTCCATAGAGAGCACAAATAATCATGATAAATGAACAAAAAACATATACAAAATATATCAAAAAGTCATGATTTGTGGGTCAATGTTTTGCTGCAATAGATTTGGGAATTGTGCATTAAATTATATGTAATGTCCTCAAAATATGAAAGCAAAAAGGAATCCCATCTTGTAAAGACCTAGATTTTTCCATGTAATTTTTTTAATTATATAGAAATATTATGAGTCTGTGAAAATTGGTGGCGCATGATTTCGAGGGCCGGTGTGCCCGGAATGAATTTATAAACTTTTCTTAGGTACGTTCAGTAAACGTGTGAGCAGAGTTTTGTAACTTTTGAACCGGGGCTCGGAATTGGAATATGAGGATTCTATTGAACTTGCAGTGCCGATATTGGTTTAAGGAGTCCTTCACCTCAACGGTAGTAGATCGAGGGTGAAATATAGTTTTCTATAATTTCATGGGAGAGTTGAAAAAATGATAAAATAAAACAAAAAAAAATTATTTTATTTTAATGAAACCTCCGATTTGAATTTGGTGGTGGGGACCACCCGACCTTGAAATCCCCCTTTAATGTGAGGAAACTCTTGGTTTTTCCCAACTTAATGATCCAACATTAATTACTTAATTTATTAAGTTGGTTCCTCACCTTTCTTGAGGTTGGGGAAATTATTGGCAAAGGAGACACTTGGAGAAATATCCTCGAAATGAAGAACCTCTCCAATTAATATCATTCTTCATATCACGAACGTGGAACCGATGCCCGATCCCGGATAGGAAGTGAGTTGCAGGAATGACGAACACCAACGTCCCCTTCAATGACTTCGTCTCTTCCTCACACTATCGTTAATGAGAAAACATGATAGGGGTGTGTTTATGATTTTTTCGTTAATTTATTTTACGTTGAATCTTTCCCCTTGAGTCGTTTGCTACCGGTCTAATGCGGAGGGTACAGGCCAAACGAACACGGCCAGATCCCTCTGCATCATCTGTTTTGATGCATTCTTTGCAGTGGAGGAGGATGTCGACCAGTGCCGGCAAGGAACAAGTGGTGGCTGACACACCGGCCAGCCATGATCACGGTGGTGGCGCAACGACACTGCCGAAGGAGGTCACGACCCATCAGCCTTGGTAGACTAAGGTGGTGGCCGACACCACGGTCGGACGCATGGAACTGAGGAAGCATGTTGTTGCGCTGCTGGTAGTGAAGGTGGTTGTGGACCATTGGTCGCGGCGGTGGTAGAATGGAGGACGTCATGTCGGACAGATGCATGAAGGTGGGGTGGTTCACGTCCGCGCTACTGGTAGAGGAGGAGGCTACGGCGGTGCACCAAGGAGGCCGACAACCGGTCGGCTGCAGGTGGTTAGCGGCACCAATGCGCCGCTGGGAGGAGGACTAGCCGGGAACCCGGTCGACCACGTCACACAAAGCGGGACCCCTCCAGTGGATCCCGTGTACCAGTAGACCGAATGGTCCGTTGGACCATTTGGGAATCTGAGGGGCGCCTCCCCCCCGGGTGTGGGCTTGGACGGAACCTTCCATAGCAGACCACCCAGCTGAGCGGGTCGTGCCCAGTAGACTGGATCGGGCCACCCCCTTTGCGAGCCGGGATGAACCCGGACTGGGTCGGGCCGACCTGAATCAGGTCTGGTCGGCCCAGGATGGGTCGGGCAGGCCGGGTCGGACCGAACTCGGGCCCATCTGGACCCAGATACGCCTTTGGGGCCATATCATGGGAACCAAGCATCCATTTGATGAACTGTCTGAGGCACCAAAATCCTATGATCGAGACGGTCCTTTTGGTATAATCCAATTGAATTATGGATAAATTTAGAGTATGACCAGGTTGGATCGAACTCGAATCCAACGGGCCCTCGAAACGGAAACACTGATAAGTTACAGACAGGGCATTCGATTCATGTTCCATATATTGTGTTTGGTCCCTTATGACGGGGCGGACCTTCGGGATACTTCTTCATGGTATTTCATGGAAGTTGAAGTATCGATCGATGTCTTGAGGAGAGGAACCTCCCAGAATCAAGCATGATTAGTGCGGGAACCCTGCGGCTGGCTATACTTGAAGAGTCATTAGATCCTATGTGGGTCTGCGCTCAGCGATCTTGTGTGGGTTAGCATATATCAATCATGTGTGGGCCAGTTCTTAACAATTCTGTGTGGTTCAGTGCATACCAATCCTGTGTGGGCCAGATCCTGTGTTGGTCAGCACTCAATGATCCTGTGTGGGTCAGCGCATACTGATCCTGTATTGGTCAGCGAGGGTTAGTTACCTATCGATCATGTGTGGTTAAAAAGTAGTTCTACATAAAAAAATAAGATGATCCAGTCTTACGACTAATCATTAATATTTATGTACTTATGTTATACCTGATGTGATCTAAAACTTTTATCTTCGTGGTGTTATATTTGTGGTGTTAGTTGTGCGGTACTTCTACCAACGTGGTGTTACCTGTGTGGTACTTCTACTTTCTTGGTGTTACCTTCGTGGTGTTATATTTGTGGTGTTACATGTGTGGTACTTCTAGATTTGTGGTGTTACCTATGTGGTACTTCTTCCTTCGTGGTGTTACCTGTGTGGTACTTTTACCTTTGTGGTGTTACCTTTGTGGTATTCTTTCCTCTTATGTGAGATGAGTATATCTTGTAAACTTAGGTATATGTATGGGAATATACCTAAGTAGGGTTGACGGTTGTTTCCATGATTTTTTGTTTATCCTTTGTGGATTTTGAGAGACCTTAGGGGGTCTCGGGTCCCTACTGAGTACTGTTATACTCACCCCTACAAGGGCTACGCCCGCACCAAGCTGTGTCTTGTGCAGATGATAGACATCACTTATCGAGGGCTAGGGTACCAGGACTGGGCTGCACAGAGGTGGAAATTAGAAGAAATGAACCATAGAGATGAATGTTCGAGAGATGTACCTACCCTTCAGGTAGGATCCTTGGTGGGTGTTCACAGGAGATGTTTTCAGTTTTACTTGTACTTTCCAGTTGAGCTTGTATTATGGCCCCTTTACTTGCTGTACACACTCATTTTACTATATAGTTTACTTTGTGCATGTATCTTGTTGTGTGATTGGTTGTGTCAGTTTAATGGTTATAAAGGAAATTCCATCCCAGCTTTAGGGATATGCCTTTCTGATTCAAGTCTCCAACCCCTAGAATATGGAAGGCGGGCTTGGGGTAGTCATAGCATGGGCCATGGGGGACGGGTCATGACAAATTAGTATCAGAGGATTTCAGTTCTACTGAAGAACTTGGACTCTAAACTTTTATGTGTGGAAATGGTGTTAAGTGATATGAGTGTGGTTTTCAGTTCAGGGAATCCAGTGTTGGTGCGGCGACCGACGTATCCAAACACCATGACCCTGACTTCTAAATCTCGACTAAGTTCAAAAAAACACAGATTTCATGTGTTTTTTTTTTGAAAAGTTTCCTTTGTGGTCTCTTCGAGTCTTCTCACCTGGTATAACTTATTGACTGTGGCGCACCTATTTCTTTCAGGATGCCTCCACGTAGATAGCCAGCAATGGTTCCAGGTAGAGTACATGATGATAGCACAGCGAGCGAGAAGGCTTCGGTGTAGGGCCCCCTAACGAAAGTTGTACAACCTGGTGGTGTACCAACAGAACCACTAGCCATTGGGAAACCGATGCCACTATCCCCAACAACAGATGGTGCACACTGCTTGATCACGTTTCACATGTTCTAGCACTAGATGCCACCGAGGTTTCGAGGTGAGATATATCCTTAGGCGGTTGAGGACTGGATGGAGGCTGTTGTTAGAGTTTTTCGACTGGTAGGGACACCAACTGATCTCATGGTGATCCTTGCGGCCAGTCTCCTTCAAGAAGAAGTGGGTAGATGGTGGAGATTGATGCTCCATGTTCATGAAGAGGTGACTCTCATCTGGGAAGACATTGAGAGCCTTTTAAGGGCAGTCTTCATCCCATCGACTATATGCTTAATGTGTATAAAGTATCTTCTCCACTTAGAGCAGGGTAGCATGACTATGGATCATTATTCGGTGAGGTTTCCCGACCTCTCGCGCTACTCCACTTACATGGTGTGGGACCTTTTCTTTAGGGCTTGGACCATCGATTAGGGGATCATATGGGAGATTTGATCTTCGACGATTTCTCTCAGCATCCTGACGCAGCTGGGGGTATTAGAGTGAGAAGTTTTAGTGGAGAGATTCCTAGATGAGCAGTCACTGGCATCGAGGCCCATCACCAGACGTTATGTAGTAGATTCATCTACAGCTGTCAGTAGATAGATGATGCAGAGGGCCAAGAGGATCAGACCAATAGGTAGACAACCACAATATACAGGGCTGGTTGAGCGGGGCTCTCGAGAAAGAGAAAGACCAGTGAGGAGCAGGCAGTGTTACTCATGCGGCGGGCATGGTCACATGCATCGCAACTTCCCGAACCTCCATAAAGATGACCATAAAATGGTCGAAGGACCTTCTAGGCAGAGGAAAAGATTCGTTCAAGGAGGTCCACAGGCAGCAGGCAGATGTGGCAGTGGAGCTGGCAGTGCAGTAGGCGATGGGAGGTGATTCGTGGTTCTACCACCACCACCTCCAGGTGGTCCACCCCGATCATAGGGAGCAGGTGGACATGGACGAGCTTAGCTCCAGGAAGTGGAGGCCTATGACCACGACACTCCAGAGATGATACGAGGTAAGATTTTTGTCTACTCCACCTTAGCTATAGTACTTATAGGTAAAGATTTCATTCATTCTTTTATTTCCACGACCCTCGTTCGAAGGTCGGATATTCTGGTGGAGTCATTGGCTCGATCATTATGGATAGATGCTCCTACGAGAGTGGATTCGATGATTACACACTGGTGACAGAAATATGATATTACACTAGGAGGTGAGAACTTTGGTTGGGATCTCCTAGTAGCGGCGTCGAGGCATTACGAAGTCATCTTGGGTATGGACTAGTTTTCTACAGTTCATGCTCAGATCGACTATATTTGGCGCAAAGTGTCGTTTTTCTACATGTAAGGGACATGGTTTTCCTTCATTGGCAATAAGGGAACCATTGCAGCATAGGATGGACTTACCTGGAAGATGGTGCAGTCGATCACACATCTGTTGGCTAGCCTTACCCTCAAAGCGGTTGATGTCGAGAGTCCGAGATATCCTGTAGTGGTGGACCAGTACGCTGATGTGTTCTCTGATGATTTTCTGGGTTTACCTTCTTGCAGTGAGGTAGAATTTTATATCTACTTGTACCCCGGGACGTCATCGATATCTACACCAGCATATCGGATGACTCTCGTGGAGATTCAAGAGCTGCGAGTACAACATGAGGACTTGCAGAGCAAGGGGTTTATTGGGCCTAGTGTTTCTACTTGGTCATCCCTGATTTTTTTCACCAAGAAGGCGGATTGGAGTTTGAGACTCTATGTATACTATCATCACCTGAACCAGGTGAACAAGAAGAACAAGTACCCACTCCCGAGGATTGATGATCTCTTTTATCAGCTGAATGGAGAACAATGTTTTTCAAAGATAGACCTCAGATCAGGCTATCACTAGCTCAGGGTACGAGATGAGGATGTGTAGAAGATAGCCTTTAGATGTCGGTATGTCCATTATGAGTTCTTGGTTATGCCATTCGGTGTGACCAACGCCCCAGCAGTGTTCATGGGACTCATGAACATGATCTTCTAGCCACACCTCAATCACTTTGTGGTTTTCTTCATTGACGACATCATGATATACTTAGGCAAAGATGAGGAGCATTCCTATCATCTGCAGATAGTTCTGGACACACTCTGAGATCACCACCTTTATGTAATTCTCTCAAAGTGCCAGTTCTGAATCCGAGAGGTCCACTTTTTGGGACACGTCATCTCAGATGCTGGAGTTGCAGTGGATCCAGCAAAGATTGAGGTTGTGCTTGCTTAGAAGCCACCTAGAAGCATGAAGGAAGTACGGAGTTTCTTGGGTTTGGCCGGTTACTACCGAAGGTTTGTGCCAGACTTTTCCAGAGTTACGAAACCTTTATCAGTGTTGACGAAGAAGGAGAAACCCTTTGTGTGGTCTGAGAGATGCTAGAGGAGTTTCCAATATCTGAGGCAGATATTGACGAGTTCCCCCATCTTGAGGTTACTGGAGGAGGGAATTGGGTACGTAGTCTACTGTGACGCGTCAAGGACCGGACTTAGATGTTTCATGATTAAAGAGAAACCAGTGATCACGTATGGTTCTTGATAGTTGAGGCATCATGATAAGAACTACACTACCCGTGACCCGGAGTTAGCAGCAGTGGTCTACACCTTGAAGATGTGGCGACATTACTTAATGGTCGATCGTTTTACAGTCTACTCTGATCACAAGAGTCTCAAGTATATCTTCTCCCAGAAGGACCTGAACTTGAGGTAGCATTGTTGGTTTGAGTTCCTCCAAGACTATGGCATCGACATAGTATATACTCCTGGGAAGGGGAACGTCGTAGCAGATGCACTCAGTAGGAGATCTGGTATACATTTTCTGAGTGAGGCGACATAGTAGCTAGATGCTTTTCATATATCCTACATGGATCAAGATAGAATAGATTATCTTCAGTATTTGATAGTCACCCCCACTTCTTCAATGAGTTAGGGAGACATATCTTGGGGACACTGACTGTGAGGTGGGACGTGCTCAAATATCCACAGGACATGCACCTGATGGATTATCTGAAGGTGGTGAGAATGTCATCCTTTGTAGAGGGTGTACTATGGTACCAGTGGCGCTAAGGGAGGGAGTGTTGGGGGAGTTTCATATGTGCCCTCTAGCGGTATATCCAGGAGTGGCGAAGATGTATCAGGACCTTCAACATCAGCACTGGTGGTCGGGAATGAAGAAATATTTAGTAGAGTTTGTCTCTCATTGCCTCACTTGTCAGCAAGTGAAGGCAGAGCATCAGGTTCTGGCAGGCTTAGTTCAGCCACTAGAGCTGACAGAGTGGAAGTGGGAAGGAATCTCCATGGAATTTGTGTCAGGACTTCCACACACATCCAAGAGGCATGATTCCATATGGGTGATCATTGATTGACTCGCCAAGTCGGCCCACTTCTTACCTATTAGAGAGAAGGGATCAGTAGAGAGATTGGGACTCCTCTAAGTGCAGGAGATTGTACGACTTCATGCAATCCCATATACGATTGTCTCTGATCGTGATTCTCGATTAACTTCTCAGCTATGGAAGGGTTTGCATGAGGCGTTTGAGACTCAACTTCAATTGAGAACTACCTTCCACCCTCAGACGGATGGTCAGACATAGAGGACCATTCACACCCTCGAGGACATTCTAGGTTCTTGAATCCTTGATTTTGGATGCAACTAGGAGGATCACTTTCCCTTAGTGGAGTTCACGTACAACAACAACTTTCACTCCACTATCAGTATGGCTCCATTCAAGGCATTGTACAGTCAACCTTGTAGATCACCTCTGTGCTAGACTGACACAGGGGAATCAGCACTCATTAGATCGGATATGGTATGGGCTACCATGGAGAAGGTTCGGATCATCCAGGAGTGGATGAAGACTACACAGAGCAGGCATAAGTCCTATGCTGACAGGAGACAGAGACCTCTATATTTCAAGGATGGTGACCATGTCTTTCTATGGGGCTCACCTTGATGAGGTTTTCGAAGGTTTGGTCGGGGTGTAAAGTTATTTCTGAGGTTCATTTGACCCTTTCAGGTCCTCAGTAGAGTTGGCAAGGTGGAATACCATTTAACTCTTTCACCTTAGTTGCACCGGGTGCACAATGTTTTCCACATAACCCAGCTGAGGAGATACTTTCATGATTCTTTGCACATCATTGACTGGGCCGAGCTGGACATCGACAATGGGGTGACGTTTTCAGATCTTCTAGTAGAGATTAAGGATCGACAAGAGCAGGTCTTTTGTGGGAGATCGATACCTCTGGTTCACATTTTTTGGAATCACGGGAACCTCAAAGAGAGAATGTGGGAGCGGGAGGCTCAGATTTTTGCTCAGTACCCCCACTTGTTTACCTAGTTTTTGTTGTGGCTTTCAGGGGTGCAAAGCCCTGAGGTGGGGAGAATGTAAAGACTCGGATTTTCCATGTAATTTTTTTTTTAATTATATGAAAATATTACGAGTCCGCAAAAATTGACGGTGCAAGATTCTGAGGCTCGGTGCACCCAGAATGAATTTATGACCTTTTTTCGAGTAAGTTCAGTAAACGTGCAAGATTCATTTTTTAACTTTTTAACCGGTGCATGGAATTGGAATCTAAGGACACTGTAGAACTCGCAGTGCCGATATTCTCTTAAGGAGACCTTCACCTCGACCGCAGTAGGTCAAGGGTATAAGATAGTTTTCTAGAATTTTGTGGGAGAGTTAAAAAAATAATAAAATAAAACAAACAACTTTTATTTTATTTTAATGAAACCACCGATTTGAATTTGGTGGTGGGGACCACCTGACCTTGAACACCCCCGCTAATATGAGGAAACTCTTGGTTTTCCCCAAATTAATGAGACAACATTAATTACTTAATTCATTAAGTTGTCTCCTCACCATTCTTGAAGATGGGGACATCTTTGGAAAAGGAGAGCCTTGGAGAAATATCCTCCAAACGAAGAACCTCTCCAACGAAGATCATTCTTTGTATCAAGAACTTGGAACCGACACCCATGTCTGAATTGGAACCAAGTTGTGGGAGCGATGAACATCGGCGGTGTGTTTATGATTTTTTCTTTGTTAATTTCTTCTACGTTGAATATTTTCCAGCGAGTCGCGTGCTACCGATCTAATGTGGAGGGTATGGGCCAAACAGCCACGGCCTAGTCCCTTCGCATCATCATTGTTGATGCGTTATTCATGAACAAGGAGGATGTCGACCGATGCCGACATGGTTCAAGTGGTGGAAGACACACCGGCCGACCACGATCACGATGGCGGCGCAACCACGCTGCGGAAGGAGGTCGTGGCTCATCAGCCGTGGCGAAGGGAGGGGCGGCCGGCAGCCCATCCGGCTGTGTGGAATCGGGGCGGTGTGTGTCCATGCCACCGGTAGCGAAGGTGTCCGAGGCTCGTTGACCGCGGCAGTGGTAGAATGGAGTTCGGCACGCCGACCGACCGCTTGAAGGCGGGGCAGCGCACGTATGCACCGCCAGTAGATGAGGAGGTCGCGGCCTAAAGTCCACGTCGGCGCACTAAGGCGGCTGGCAACCGGCCGACCGTGGGAGGTCAGTGGTCCTGACGCGCCGCTGGGAGGAGGACCGGCCGGGAACTCGGTCGGCCGCCTCACACCATGTGGGACACCTGCAGCGGGTCCTGCGTACTAGTAGTCCAAACAATCCATTGGACCCTTCAAGAATCTGCGGGGGCTTGCCCCGGGTGTCGGATAGGGCGGACCCTGCCACAGCGGACCACCCAACCGAGCGAGCCACACCGTAGTGGGCCGCGCTCAGCATCGGTCGGGCCTCACCCAGTGCCGGTCGGATCACTCCCAGCAGACTGGGTTGGGAAGCCCCCTTCACGGGCCGGGACGGACCTCAGCCCATGCCAACTGGACTGGACCCAGACCGGGTCGGTCCGACCAGATCGGACGAGACCCGGGCCCATCTGGACCAAGATACGCCTTTGGGGCCATATCATGGGAACTGGGCATCTATTTGATGAACCGTCTATGGCACCAGAATCCTTGGATCGAGAAGGTCCTTTTGATATACTCCACTTGAGATATAGATAATGTTGGAGTACAGCTGGGTTGTATCAAATCTGAATACAACTGGGCCCTCAGAACGGAAACACTAATAACTTACAGACCGAGCGTCCGATTGACGCGTCGTCTATCATGTTGGGTCCCTTATGATGTGGAAGACCTTTGGGATACTTCTTTGTGGGAATTAATGTAATTTTAAGTATCGAAAACTGTATTGAGGAGTGGTACCTACCGGAATGATGCATGCTTAGTGCGGAAACCATGTGGAAAGCTGTACTTCAAAACTCTTTAGATCCTATGTGGGTCAGCGTGCAGTGATCATGTGTGGATTAGTGCATACCGATCATGTGTGGATCAGCGCTCAGCGATCCTATGTGGGTCAGTGCATACTGATCTAATGTGGCTCAAATCCTATGTGGGTCTATGCTCAGTGATCCTGTGTGAGTCAGCGCATACTGATCCTATGTGGGTCAGCAGGGGTTAGTTACCTATCGATCATGTGTGGGTCATAAGAATTTTTACTTAACACAATAAGATGATCTAGCCTTATGACTAATAATATGTACTTCTGTACTTAATTTGTACCTGGTGTGAGCAGATTCTTTTACCTTTGTGGTGTTATCTTCGTGGTGTTAGCTATGTGGTACTGATAAAGTTAATATTTTCATTATTATTAATATGTTTTTAATGATTTAATCCCTCTTAATTATTAAATTTGAGTATAGTTGCATCATTTATGTGTTTTTTGTGTATTTTGGGCTTAAATGTAAAAATGGGGTAATTCTGTAAAATTGATAGTTTTATATAGCTTCTGTTTTTCAGGCCTAACTTTTATATTATTGATCAAATTCATGTTAATACTTTTTTGTAGGCTTTATATGCTCGTGGGATGAAATTTTATCTTCTGAACCAAAACCCAATTCGAAACCCAATGGTACATAAAATTCAATCAAGTGGAGAACTCAGTCTTGCTGGCAGAATGGACCCCACTGCATTAAATCTACAATATCTCATTCATCTGACCTTATAATGAGGTTATTCCAGCTTTTTTTGATAGAAGACATACAAAAGACGGTCCACATTAAATTTCATAAAATATTAATCTCATTAAGACTACTTTTGGGCACATCCAAGTGGAGTTGGTGAAACAGTGTTTGGAAGCCGGAAAAGTAATGTGAATTGAGTCGTTCATATAATTCTTTACACCTGTCCAACGACTCTCAAATTTTGAGGTTAGATAGAAAAATTCATTTCACACATTCTATAAAAAGGGAACTCAGTGATTTTTGGCCGGCTGGTGGGCATAACAAAGGCAATCTTTTGGAAGACAGATTCTGGAGGATCAAAGTTTTTGTTCTTGTTTTTTTTTTTTTCTCTCTTTAGCTTTGTAATGACTTATTCTTACCCCATCAAATCAGATACCCTTACCATGGTGGGGTAGATATTTTGAGTGATTGGGGAAGGTCAGGTTTTCTATTTTGTAAACCTTGAGTTCATGCACTATATGTTTTAAAATCCTTTCTCTCTTCTGCGAAATCGATTTCAATTTCTTATAAAGGTTTTTATTATCATGTACGATTGTAATTTGATTTTAGATTCTATTATTTATATTGCTTTGGACAATGATCAATTTCTCCCTCTATTAGGATCTGGTCTATATACGATGAAATAGATCAGGGCTTAGTGGTGAAGTATTTGGCGATCGTCGGTGCGTGTGAGAGGTGTATTTCATATTCTTGATTGTTTTGGATAAATAAGGCCCGATTGGGAATTGACTAAGCTAATTGGGAGTATTAGCTATAACTCTATTACACATTGGAAGGATAGTAGACCAATATGAGGTTTTAGTAAGGTTTATTCTCACATTTTTACTTGACCAAGGGAGTGAGAAGAAACGATTGTGGATTCTCACTCTTAACGAATTAGCAAAATAGAATTGGGTAAAATGAACTATGATAGAATTACAATTGGAAAACTGACCATAACCTGATCACCATTCCATATAACTGATTTTAATCACATCATTTGTCAATTTTCTTTAAAACATTCACTTAATTTCTTTACTTAATTTAGTTTCTTTCTTGTATTTTCAAAATCAAACAATTTCAAAAACAACATCACTTCTTCCTATTATTTTATGTGACAAACACTATTGTTGAGAACTCCTCTCTAGAGACAACCTAGGTAACCCACTATAATACATTTTAACATAGGTTATAATTGTTTTTTCCACACCCCACGACAGGCACGTGTCAGGTACTTCTACCTTTGTGGTGTTACCTGTGTGGTACTTCTACCTTTATGGTGTTACCTTTGTGGTGTTATCTTCACGGTGTTACCTTTGTGGTACTTATATTGTCATGGTGTTGCATGTGTGGTACTTATTCCTTCGTGGTGTTACCTATGTGGTACTTCTACCTTTTTGGTGTTACTTTTGTGGTATTATTCCCTCTTGTGTGAGATGATTATATCTTGATAAGTTAGTTATATGTATGGGAATATACCTAAGTATGGTTGACTGTTACTTCCATGCTTTTTGGTTTATCATTTGTGGATTTTTAGAGACCTTATGGGGTCTCGGGGTCCTTACTGAGTATCATTATTCTCACCCCTACACGGGCTATGCCCGCACCATGTTATGTCTTGTGCAGACGACAAACAACACTGATCGAGGGCAAGGGTACTAGGATTGGGCTACACGGAGGTGGAAATTAGATGAGATGAACCACAAAGATGACCATTAGGGAGTTGTACCTATACTTTATATAGAATCCTTGGTGGGGGTTCACAAGAGCGGTTTCCATTTTTACTTGTACTTTATAGTTGGGCTTGTATTCTTTCCCCATTACTTATTGTACATGCTCTTCTTACTATACATTTTACTTTGTGCTCGTATCTTGCTGTGTGCTTGGTTGTGTGAGATTACATGTTATAAAGGCAATTTCTTCTCGGTTTTAGGGGTCTAACTTTTCGGTGCTAGTCTCCATCCCCTTTCCTATAGACGGTAGGCTTGAGGTAGTCACGGCACGGGCCCCGAGGGATGGGTCGTGACACATCTCAAGGAGGATAAATCCAGAGAGGAAGAAGAAACATCCATAGATCTAGAATCATCTGTATACTAAAAACATATTTGGAATGCTTGACAACATATGTGATGTATGAAAAGAAAGTGGTCACAAGGTTGTTGCATGTTCATCTCAGCAAGTACATAATGCTGATAACAAAACAATATCATAAAAGCTGGCGAAGAAAGAAGAAGCATACTTGGGAAGAAATAAGAAGAATGTTACAAAAGAAAATTATCCCAAGAAGACTCTTAGATGGAAACAAGAGAATACTTTGGATTCTAAATCCATGAATGTGAAGGGTGGCGCATCCAAAATAATTGAAAAGAAGGATGAAACTCAGAAGATACCATGTAGAAGATCCAATATTAATGCCTAAATTCATAATGGAATATTGGTTATCTTTCCAGAATATTTGGAAAGAATGAGAGAAATGGAAGATGCACAAGATAAGGCTAGTGAGACAAGAAGTGGCAAGATTCCACATGAAGATAAATTGGTAATGCGTGTGAGGTGGAATAAGGCTGGACACACTATTAAAAATTTGATTACATTTATTCCTTCCCAAGAATAAATCCTCAAGAAGATGAAATTTGTGCCAGGAGATTCTAGTGCTCTAAAATCACTTGAAGAAATAAGGCTCACACACAAATAAATGGAAGAAGAAATAAGATCCACAAAAGCACAATCATAATTGAATATCATTTGTGAAAGTGTGAATAGAGGATATAATTGAGAAGCATGGTTGAGAAAATCATCTCAACCTTGATGTTCACATTGATAAAGCAATGGGGAACCACCTTATTCTTTTAAATCTTTGTGTATTGTATTTGTTCTTATAATACAGGGAATTGAAGGTAATGAAATATCTCAAGGGGAGATACTAGGATTCAGTGATGAGGAGTGTTCCCTTGAGGGGGAGACACATGAAGATGCTTCCAGAGTTATTATGTAAATTATTTTAAACTCTTGTTGGAATCAAATTCAATTAATCTAAAGATTTTTTGAAGATCGTGTCATTGGAAAAGATATTTTATTTCTTAATATCTCATTCTTGGTTACTCAAAATAAATATCATTCTAAAAAGGCGTAACTGATTTATTTAGTGACCTAAAAAGAATGAAAGTTCCCCAAATACCCTTGAATACAAGTACATGAGTTCGCATTTCCAAAGTAATCATGATCAGTTGGTAATGGATAGGTTTTTTGTCCAAATCAAATCCTATTGTTTTCTACACTGAGCAAGGATCAAGTAGTCATACAGTGAAATGATGGTTGGAACATTGCTTAAGTATGGATTGATACCAATTTCCCATGAACTTTTTATTTATTTTTAATAAGGGGGATATAAGTGAAATGAATTTTTGGGGGAGAGACAGAAGTGAAGTGGAGAGGTAATACTCACATTGACACATTAATTTGAAAGAGAACTTTGGGTGTTTCCAACAAATAAAAAGGGGGAGATTGTTGGGACCACTTTAGTGTATTTAGTAGTATTTTTTGTCAATGATTTCAATGATGATAAATATGAATAAGGAGATCTCCTATGTCATAGTTGATGGAGAATGAAAAATCAGACGATTTCCACACTGGTCCTATATTCTAAATAAATTTATCAAAGGTGATACATTGTCTACAAAATTGAAGTATCATCCATTTAAGGATGATCGAAGTGTTTTTTTGAATTATTATTCCAAAAATAATTAGAAGAATAATATTTTTGAGGATGAAGAAAAGATGTGTGGAGGAGGATTGGAGTTATATGTTTGAAGTTGGCCATGTATATTTGAAGTACCATGTGGCAATGCATTGTGTGCTATGTTTTATTGGACTTACATAAAAAATTGGCCAACCCACAAGAAATCCTAGACCAGCTTGACCCCAATACTTGTGGGAATCAAGGTCAACCATGATGAGGGAACCATCCCTAGCCAGCCCAAAGGTGGCATGGGTTGGGTAAAGGGGTGCCTGCATGCAGGGCTGTGTATAGGCCCGTAAGAGTTCATGGAGGCTAGTCCATGGATTGGGTGGGTGAAAATCATGCCCGTAGAGAACATAGTATGGGGGTACTATGGAGGGGGAGTGTAGAATTCTGAGTCATTGTTAGGGTACCTTGATTGATATATTGTGCTCCACACATGCCTTCAGTTCGATGTGGGATAAAGAAATGTGGGTTAATGTTCGTCATTTAAAAACATGATTGTAATCCTGGCCACACATCTCATCTATGGTCACTATCTAATCACCGTTGTTTATCTCACCCATGTCATGCATGTTTGAACCAGGATAGTTGATCTCACGAAGAATCTGAATAGGACTACGCCATCATCATCTTCCTCCAAACACTACACAATACGGCCACTATCTCTCACCAGAGAAGATAACCAATCTCCATTGATGATCTGTGTCCATAGAAGGAGTGTCTCGTGATTGAACTGAGACCATGAATGAAATCTATGTCTTGAAAGCACGTAGATATCTCAAATAAGGATGAAGAAAACATAGTTTCGGGGTGTCATCTTTCATTTGAGATTCATGGATGATCTGAGCCTATTTTTTAATGAGATACATGCGATATTTATCACATACATGAGATTTTATCAAGATAAATGAAGAGATCACATGTGTAAAAAGGAATCAAATTCAATTCTCGCCATATCTCATACACGGGTTTTGAAGATTTTAAATTGGAGATGATCTTAGAAAGATAACCGGAAAGATTCAATGAGATTACAACACGAGTTTGAATGTGGAAAAAAAATCAACCTACATCCATAAAAGGAGCTCAAACAAGCCATGAATAGAGTGCTTCCATTCATTATCATAGATCGCATGTTCTCAAAACAGAGCCTCTTTGTGTTTACATTTCAAAAAGGGAAACCAAGGAGAAGTGAAATACTTTAGGGCTTCACAAAGAAAGGATTCCATAGGCCTTAGGTAAGTGATTTTAACTCTTAATTGTTCTTCGATAATAACCAGAATCCACAAAGAAACAGGATAGCGCACCACATCTCCATGACCATTATAATGAACTGAGATCCACAAAACCACTCTGGTTCGTGAAGATCTTCATAGATCTATGAGGCAGCGCTTCATTATCACACTCCCAATAAACATCAAAAAACACCACACATACTATGTGTGGAAGACGGTAGATTTTAAAAGGGTGTCACATACTGTGAAAAGAATGCCTATGCATATTTTTCATGAAGAATAACAGTGACACCCTCATGTTTTCATGTTTAATCCAAAATTTTTGCAGGGGTTTATTTTTCAGTGAAGAAGGTGATTTCATAAAGAAGGTCTGTATGTATATGCATGCACTTATGTGCCTTGTTTACTGAAACCCAAGGTAGTGTGTGTGTGCCAAGGGATTTCACCCATTTTGGTGTGGTTACATGCAAAGAAGATAAGGAGGAGGAAAGAGACAATGTTTGTATGCAATGGTTTATAACCATTAGGGTTTACACCCAAGAAGAAGATGAAGTGGACAATGCATCCACTCTTACATGAACATTCATACGTAAAGGAATTTAAAAAATAAAATATAAACATTTTTTTCATGTCAGTTTAGAATAAGATGAAAATAAGTTCACAGGAATGTCACATGCATGATAAAATGCTTACATAAAAAGAAGAATAGAGAAGAAGATGATTCTGATGATACCAAGTAATCTAAGATTAAGTGTTTAAATAATCACATAGGTGTATGTGATTCATTCTTATAAAGAAGAAAGAGTTTTAGTGCATTATGATTTTTCACTAAAGAAGATGAAAGAAAATGAAGTTTCTCATAAATTCAGTTATTTCACTAAAGAAGAAGAATGAAGAAGAAGGGTTTAGTGCAGTTTGTTATCACACTAAAGAAGAGTAAATAATAAGTTTTTAGTGCAGTTGTTTTTTTACTAAATAATAAGAGAGATGAATGAGAGACTCACTTTCCTACTGAGGAAGCTGAATGTTGAACATGTTCATCACTAGTTCATGAAGAGGATTATTTCCCTTCTTCCTCCAAAGTTTAGGGTCTCATACTAGGAAGGATTGTTTTCTTACCCCCTCCAAAGTTTATGGACCCACACTAGCTAGAGGATTTTTTTTCCTAGCCAATCCATTATAACAGTTATCACATTATAGTATAGAATCCACACACTGGTCATTCCAATACATGGAATAGATGTAGCTACTCTTATTGAGTAGTGAACCCTATAAAACTATATGGTGTATATTTTTACTAAATTCTATTATTGAATGTGATAGGGAAAATAGAATAAGAGAATAAAGATCTGAACAGGTAAAGATGTGATGGGATAAAAAGATGGAATTTTTTTAAAAATACCCCAACACTAAATCACCCACCCTCTTAGTGTTAGGTATTTCCCAAACTGGTCCTCTCACATCAACTTTCGAGAAAGGTATATCACTCTTCACATCTAGAGGAATCCACCAATTCTTTAAAATTGTAAGGAGGGGGATGGATAACTTTAATATTTATCATCTCAATTTTGGATATTATTGTCATATGAGTAAGAATATTTTCTCAAATGATTAAGACAAAGAATAAAATCATGCTCAAAGGCACTCCTATTATGAGGGACTATAGTGATTCATTCCCTAAATAATTATAGAGTCTTCCTCCTATGTGATAGGTTGTGTTCTCAATTAAAATTATTCTTGTATATCTGCCTATATAAAAGACACCTATATAATGGGAACCATTGAGTTTGAGTAGCTGAAGAATGTCATGACTCACCCCACATGGCTCATACCATAACTACGCCAAGCCTGCCCTCTATAGGCTAGGGACTGGCGACTATTACTAAAAAGGCATATCCCAAAAAGGGAAGGTAGCGCCTTTAACCTTTACACACGTACACATCAAATACTGTGAAAATCTAAACACTAATTAAACCACAAATGTCACAAGAAAACTATTGTGAGTACAATACAAACTGAAAGTAAATGGGCTAGAATACAAACCCATAAAAAACCTGCAAACAAAAGGGAGTACAAGATCGCAGATAAGTCATCCGCTGAAAACCCTGCCTAATGGGTATGTTTATTATAGCTACCAAAATCCATATAAGTATGCCCTACCTTCCAAATCTCGGTAGGCACTACCTAGTCCTTGGAAATTGAGTCCTCCATAAAGGCTTCAATCATCTGCACAAGACATGACACGTACGGGCAAATCCTGTGCAGGGGTGTGTAACACAATACTCTGTAAGGACCCCAAACCACAAAGTAAATACCACAAAGCATAACCAAAAAGCAATACCAAAAAGAATGATCACAAAGAAAAAATATCACACCATGTATAACTCAAAGTATAGGAATTAGAATTATCAACTGGAAATATGAACATTCGTACTGCTGTGGGATTTGTCATCTATGCATGCTCATCACCTAGTCAAGCTGGATCACTGAGACCCACATGTCATTGGGGACATCTGGATCACTTAGACCCACTCGTGTCTACTCCAGCTAGATCACTTAGACCCTCTCATCTCTGGGACAGCTAGTTCACTATGACCCGCTTGTTTGTTGGGCCAGTTGGATCACTTAGACCCGCTCATCTCTGGGCTAGCTAGATCACTAAGACCCGCTCATTTCATGGGCCAACTAGATCACTTAGACCTGCTCGTCTATGGACCAGCGGGATCACTACGACCCATTTGTCTCTGGGCTAGCTAGATAAATATGACCCTCTCATCTCTTGGCCAGATGGATCACTAAGACTTGATCCTCATATCTTTCGTTTCATAGCCAGCCATAGGATTCCTGCTCGCAGCGTTCATGATTCTGGGAGAATATACTACTCAACCCATCAGTCTCATCTCAATTGCCACAAAATCTCTCTTTGATTATGCCCAAAGGACCGTCTCATCGCAAGGGTCCCAATTCCATAGTTGACATGTCAATAAGAAGCCATGTATGAATGATATCGTGTTTTTGTAAATAGGGGCCTGTTGTGTCTAGGTCTAGTCTGACCTGGTCGGACCGAACTGACCAACCTGGCCATGGGTTCTAATGTACCCGATTTGAGTGTACTTTTTCATACATTGTATTTATCATAAAAACTTGTTTTCAACAAATATTTTTTTATGGGTAAAATACTTAATTTTAGTAATTATGAAAATTTTCAGGATCTTTCCAGCCAAAAGAAAAAATTGGGGTTAATCGGAAAAAAATTTCAAGTATACACGTTGTGTACTTGTATATACATGTTGTGTACTACTACCCAGACACAGATTGGGAAGATTTAATAGACTTCCATGTTTCTATACAAAGCATACACACTATGTATGTACCATATACACGTTGTGTGGCCCTTCTAGAAGCGTTTGATGGATGAAGAATGTTATTACACGAAGTGTAGGGAAGCGCTACATGCCATGTACACCCACCTACCATGTGGTGATGTGTTCAATGTCAAAGATGACATGTTATATCACCTACCAGAGGAGAAAAGACGGCCAAAACGCATTGAATAGGGCACATGCTGTGTACTTTAGGGTACATGCCACGTTCTACTAAAATATATAAATAGGTGGGAGGGCCTCCAAGTTCGAGAGGAATTCAGTATTCTTTTATTGCATGATATTACAAAAGAGAGAACTCTGGAGATGTCCATGAAGAGAAGAAGAGAGAGAAAGAGGAGGATAGAATATAGAAGAGAAGGTGCTCTCGTGATACCTTTCTGACAACCTTCACTCTGAAGCTTTTAAGAGGATCACTTTACGTATTGTAAGTTGTTTAGTTATTAGCTACTCCATTAGTAGATAAACTCCCAATTTGTTGGGGATGTGGATGATTAAGTGTTTTAATTTGACAATTGTGATATTTTAATTGTGTTATTCATTCTTCTCTCTCATAATTCCTTATTTAATATTTCTATATATCAATATAAATATTGTATCGGACCAAAAATGGTATTTATATGGATATTTAAGGAATTAATATTAGAAATATCCAGGACCATTGGGTGTTTCAATCATCTCAAAAAGGGTTGCAATTAATAAAATTTAATGAAATAAAATCCTAAACCAAGGAATTGGTTTTTATTGATTTAATCAAAACTCACCGGACCAAGGGGTTCTGTTACATTCATAACCCAGAGATGTAAATTATCATGAATAATACAACATCATAAAAAATTGATTTAATAACAACCTTTAAAATCCACAGCCTCGGCACATTTCTCTCCAAATATTCATCAAAACCAAATTTATATGTTTTTCTTTACCTTTCAAGTAAATTGTTAAGAAATTTAAATCCAATCACTTCTTATTCAAAACACTAAATAATCAACTCTAAATTTCAGAAAAATTCACTAAATCAATTACAAACTAGAAAAAAAAACAGAAATAACTCCCTTCCCTTTAGATCTATGCCTTTTTGGTAATATAATTGTTAGGGTAATTTAATTTAGATTGTCGAAAATTAAAATTTGACAGCAATGATACCAAATTTTGGCACCGTTGTCGGGGAGTGTTGTTAATATTGTATTTTATTTCATCAAGTTGGTATCAATTTAAGTGAAAAAAATTCTTAGAATTCTATTCTTACAATCATTTCTATTTTTTTAATACTTTTAGTATTCCTCTTTTACGCTTGGTTTGTTAAGTGTTGTGCAGGGTCACAGGTATATTAGTGGCCACATCACTTGTTAGAAGAGCGTTGAGTCATCAAAGAATTTTCCCATCGACCCAGAGATCGAATGAACACTTTTGAGGCGACAACATGCACTTATGGATGAGCGCAACCAAAATTCACCCATGCAGAATACAGAAGAGGGAGATCCAGTTGCTCTCTAAAGAGCTAGATAGATGTTTGGACCGGATGAAAACCTGAACCAACAAAGGTAACCATCCCCATTTGTTCCAGGGTATGACCCATAGCAACTCCAAAAATTTCAACCAGAGTTGTTTCCATACTGATAGCCAGGTCAAGGGCCTTATTTTTCTCTTGAACAACAATTTGTGACTCCACCTGCTCAAGAGAAACTTCCCCCACGCCAAACACTTATGGAGTACGGACTCCCCTCTATCCAAGGAGCAGAAATGGGAATCATCTAACTACTGGTGCAGATCCAATAATTAGAAATCAAACCGACCATCATGCAGCTGATCTAGAACACAGTGAAATTCGGTGGTTTACATAGTGAGGATCTGAATTCTCATCTCTCCAACTTCCTTGAGATATATAACACCTTCCGTTACCACAGAGTGTCATAAAATTCCATTTGTCTTCACCTTTTCCCCTTCTCATTAAGGGGTAAGGTAAAATACTGGATCAAGGGACTTCCTCAATAGTCCATCCTCACCTGGGAGGCGTTAGCCTAGGAATTATTGTCTAACTACTTTCCACCATCGAAGACTGTGACACTGTGGAATGAGATCCACAACTTCTTGTAGCATGACTCAAAATCCTTATAGTAGTCCTGGGAGAGATTCAAGAATATTCTACATAAATTTCCTCACCACAGAATTACACTATGTATGTAGGTACAAACCTTCTATAGTGGCTTGACCACGAACACTAAATCCATAGTGGGTGTCTCTACTGGATTAACGGTAATGCAGAAATCTCCAGAGGAACTCTTTGACCTCTTGGAGTACATGTCAGCCAACATCTTCTAGTGTAACTCAAAATGGGGAACTCAAAAATAAGGTATGAACCACATAGAAACCACCACGATGCTCTCTATCCTATTGGATGCGGTGTCCAAGAATATTGATGCATTGAACCTGAACAACACATCCCATGTTCAAGTAGAAAATCATCCTGCATGCAGCAAATGTGGTGACAACCACATAATTGAGAAATGACTAAAGTCAACTAACAACCCTTCAATAAGTGAGGTGTGATACATTTTTTTGATCTGAGTGCCGAATATGTACCCTTATTACTAGAACCCCTCATGGAGGGAACATACAAACATGGGTTACAAGCACAAAAAGAAAAATCAGCCACCCTAGAGACCAATGGGCTATGGTCAACAATAGTACTTGAACCCATATCCAAGACAACACCATCCTGGGACTTAGTAGTATAAATATTACTAAAACCCTCTCCCAAAATTACTAAGGCAGTCACCACCTCCACCTTCTACACAACAAACTCAGCAAGAACTCCCATAAAAACATGGAGAAATGATGAAAACATTTATCATGAGAGTTGAAACTCGATTTAAAAAAAACAAATTTTCCATTCAATGACTGGAAAATCAATTTGAGAAACTATCAAACCATCTATCCTTGAGGAAACCTAGTACACTACCAGGTAACACTGAGAAGAACCCACAAGAAGAATCCAATGCTATCACTTTACGAAGTGGGAAGGAGCTAACTCAAACACCAACTGCAAAGGAAGGTGAGGATACAAATCTAGCTCAACCATTACCCTAGTTAGCTGAGGAAACCATAGTGAAGGACCCCTCCTCTTCAAAAGAACCATCAAAAGAGAAGGAGGCCTCACATAGTAAGGGAAAAAAGGTTGTCAAGACTTTTGATCCCGCCTTACCTTTTCCAGAGAGAATGAAGAAAAGGAAGAAGGATCACTGGTTTGGTAAATTCATGGAGGTATTCTGCAAGCTTCAAATCAACATCCATTTTGTATAAGCTTTAACTTAGATGCCTAATTAAACAATGTTCATGAAGTATATTCACTCAAAAAAAATAAATATGGAGGATCTGGGAACCATTTCACTAAATAAGGAATGCTCGGTAGTGGTACAATGATCGCTTCTTCCAAAACTAAAAAATCCAAGTAGTTTCACAATCCCATGTACCATTGGATCTTATGAGTTTGGGAGATCTCTCTATGACTTAGGAGCCGACGTTAACTTGATTCCCTTCAGAGTCTTTAAGAAGCTGGGGCTCAAAGATCTCAAACCCACCAGAGTGGCCCTCCAGCTAGAAAATCGCTATATCAAATATCCTAAGGGGATACTCGAGGATGTGTTGGTGAAGGTAGGAAGGTTAATTCTCCCTATTTACTTCATAATTATTGACACAGAGGAATAAAAAGAGGAAAATTTGATTCTGGGAAGGCATTTCTTGGCCACCGGTAAGGTTTTGATCGATTTCCACCAAGGAGAACTGATATTCCGAGTAGGTGATGAAAGAGTCTCCTTCAATGTCCTCAAAGCTGTCAAGAAGACATCACTACTGGAACATGAGCACCGTTATGATGTAACAAAAATGGAGGATCACTTCATCTACAAGGAATATGGTATGGTAAGTTCTTTTATCATCGATGACCCAATCTTCATAGATAACCAAGATGAAACCGAAGATTTTCAATTTCTCAATGTCCAGGGTGGACATTACTGGCAAATCATAGTTGTTCCAGACATTTTGGAGCGAGTAGAGGTGAAATCAATTGTGCCCTCGATCCTGAAGGCACCTCAACTTGAGCTCATGCCTCTCCCTTCATCTCTAAAATATTGATTCCTAGGTGATAAGAACACTCTTCTCGTAATCCACAATGCTTCAATCACAAAAGATCAAGAAGAGGCACTCCTACAATTTCTATGTAGAAGAAAACAAGCCATTGGTTTGAAAATTATTGATCTGATGGGAATCATCCCTACCATTTGTACCCATAAGGTTTCATTGGAAGAAGGTGAAAATTTCTCTCAGAACACATAGTGACGGTTGAACCCTCCCATGAAGGAAGTCATAAAAAATAGGTAATCAAATTGTTAGAAGAAGGAATCATATACCCCATTTCAGACAGCCCATGGGTGAGTCTTCTGCAAGTGGTACCCAAAAGGTGGGGGGTATCATTGTGGTCTCCAATATTAAAAACGAACTCATCCCCACATAGACAGTCACAAGTTATAGAGTCTATTTAGACTACCGAAAGCTGAGTGATGCAACGTGGAAAGATCACTTCCCACTGCCCTTCATGGATTAGATGCTGGAATGACTGGCAAGAAACGAATTTTACTGCTTCTTCAATGGTTGTTTTGGATATAACCAAATCTCCATTTCTACTAAATATGAAGAAAATTACACCTTCACATGTCTATATGGTACATTTTCTTATCGAAGAATGTCTTTTAGGATGTGCAATGCTCCTACCACCCTCCAATGAAGTATGTTGGAAATATTCCACAACATGATAGAACAAATCCTGGAGGTCTTTATAGATTATTATTCTATATATGGAAAGTCCTTCACCACTTCTTTTAGGAATCTGGTGCTGGTTTTGGAAAGGTTCGATCACACAAACCAAGTTTTAAACTGTGAAAAATGTCATTTTATGGTACAGAGTGGTGTTGTCTTAGTCCAATAGATCCATATGTAAGGGATATAATTTTATCCTATGAAGATAGAAGTCATTTCAAATAGACCCATTCCAACATCTATCAGACCCGTGAAAGGTTTTCTAGGGCATGCTAGCTTCTACAGAAGGATTGTCCAAGACTTTTTGATGATTTCCCAGCCACTCACCAATTTCCTTCCCAAGGATGTCATCATTGAGTTTGATGAGACATGTGCCACAACTTTTTTGCATTTAAAGAAATAACTAGTTGAAGCTTCAGTGTTGATTTCTCCAAATTGGGTGGCACAATTTGGTGGAATGTGTGATTATAGCGACTATATGGTGGGTACAGTACTAGGGAAATGGTTGGATCAAATCTTATGAATAATTTACTTTTCTAGTATAACTCTTAATGAAGCATAAGTGAACTACACTACCACGAAGAAAGAAATTATTACAATGGTGTTTTCATTTGAAAGTTTTCATACTTATTTGGTGATGTCCAAAGTTATTTTATATACTGACCATTTAGCATTAAATTATTTTCTATACAAGAAGGATGTGAGGCCACAACTCATCTATTGGGTGATTATCCTCCAAGAGTTTGACTCAAAGATCCACGACAAAAAGGGAAGTGAGAACATTATTGCTGACCCCCTCTTCCACCTAAAACTACCTCATTTGGAGAAGGAGGATGAAAAATATATTAGGTATGACTTTCTAGATGAGAAACTTTTCCCAATCAAAGGAACACCTCGACCTTCTAATTTAGATATTGAAAATTATTTTGTTACAGGAGTAGTTCACCACAATCTCACTTACCTATATAAGAAGCGGTTTTTATTCAATGTCAAGAGGTACATATAGGAAGAACCTGTACTATTTCAATCACGTGGTGATGAGATGATTTGTTGTTGCATCCTGGATAATGGAGTTCAAGGAGTTCTAGAGTTCGGTCACTCCTCTCTAGTTGGAGGACATCATGGCCCAGACAGTACAATAGCGAAGATCCTGCAGTCGATATTTTTCTATTCTACCATGTATATGGATGAACATTACATTATTACCAGGTGTGATCGATGTTATAGGACATGTAATATTGGAAAATGATCCGATATTCCTCAATACCCCATCATGTATGTCAAAATCTTCAATGTCCGGGGAATTGACTTCATGGGGAAATTTCCCCCATCATATGGGAACTCATATATACTCGTCTGTGTGAACTATGTCTCTAAGTGGGTGGATTCTACTGATATAGAACATGAAACAACCAAGGTAGTTGTGGACTTTTTGAATAAAAACAAATTTAGCAGATTTGGCATTCCTTGAGTGCTGATCAGAGATAGGGGAACAAATTTCGACAATGCCTTAATAAAGAATGTGTTACTTAAGTATGGGGTGAATAATCAAATGGGAACACCTTATCATCCCAAATCCTGTGGACAGGTGGAATTATAAAATTGTGAACTAAAAAAGTTCCTGGAGAAAAGGTAGGAGTTTCATGGAAGGATTGGTTCAAAAATCTTGATGATGAATTATGGACATACCAGACCTCCTTCAAGACACCTTTGGGGATATCTTTGTTCCACCACGTCTATGGGAAGCCATGCCGCCTATTAGTGGAGCTGAAGCATAAAGAATATTGGGCTGTCAAATCCCTGAATTAAGATTTAAAGGTTATTGAAGAGAATCAAAAGTTCTAGCTGATGAAACATGATGAGATCTTATGAGAGGAGTATGAGAATGCCAGACTGTAAAAAGAAAAGACACGAGAGATCCACGATAGGACGATTTCCCGAAAAACCTTACAACCCGGTGATCATGTATTTCTCTTCGACTCACATCTGCGATTGTTTCTAGGAATGTTTAAGTCTTGATGGTCAGCCCCATTCCATGTTATCAAAATTTCCCACCATGGTGCAGTGGAAATTACTAGTTAAGACGGAAAACATTTCAAGGTGAATGGATAATACCTAAAAATTTATCATCACATGGAGGATATAGTGGGTATAATATCCACCATTCATTTCAGGTAAATGGAGGTAAGTAAGGTCAGGCCAGCGAAATAAAACAAAGGTTCTTCCTAGGAGGAAACCCTGAGGTTATACGTCGTGTACCACTAATACACACGGCGTGCACTGATCGTTTTAGTTTATATTCCTAATATTGTAAATATATAGATTAACTAACATAATAAATAGGGATGATGCTGGTGACGATGGTAAGGTCACTCGAGTTTATCAGAGCTATCACCAGTTCGAATCCCTCCATACCTACCGTTGGCACGAGATTCATACTTTTTATACTCATGTTTACTTACATGGTGCGTGTGGAATTTTTCAAAATAATATTTAATTTTTTCTCAAAAAAAATAAAACCCATGATGGGGATGGACCAATTGGACAGGGTCGTATACTAGTTCCCAAAATACCTGGGTTCAAATCCTGACAACTGACCCATTTCTATAATTTTTCATATTAATAAAACCACACAACATGAATTTTGATATACGTCGTGTGTGCCATGTTTTCAATAATTTAAATAGTTTTTGAAATATGAACATACATGCAAGTGAATTGGAAGATTGGTAGAGTCTCATACCTGGATCCAAAATACTCGAGTTCGAACTCAGCTAATCTCCCTGATTCATCCCATTTATACAAGTTAAAAACCACATGTTGTGCCTTTTATTCATCCAGTGAAGAATTGTCTCTATACATTAAATACATATAATTAATAAACATGAGAAGTAGTACAACCATTTCTCCAGTGGTTGAGGGATTTCATTTGGATCAGCCAATTTCTGGTTCGAACCTCTCCCCAAGCACCATACAAAAGGTTATACTTCTCTTTTTCCAATTTTAGAACACACAATGTGTATTTTCAGATACATTACATGTATAGATTTATTTTTAGTAAATTATATATATATATATATATTTATTTATTTTAATTAGTAATATTATTTATTATATAGTTTACTAGAATAATTATATTATATACATGTTATTTAAAAAAACATTGTGATACACAGTGTGTGGGTCCTGGTATACACCATGTACCATGACTATAAAGGTCACACCCTACCCGGCCTGAACCCGTTTCACACGACCCTGTTTTCTTCCTCCAAACTCCATCACCTACTCCTACTCTAAATCCACCGTTTTCATGTGTTTTTTCCTTATAATATCTTCTACATTGTGATCCTCGGTCCAAGTACACCCTTCGACACCCTTTATTTCCCATTTTTCCTTGCATTTAGGTTGATTTCTAGATCAGCTGACCATTCGGCTTCTTGCGCAGCACATGGATTGCGCAAAGAAAACAAGTTGTGTACTACCTCTACACAGCCACACACCACACGTTATCCCCATTTGAAAAATACATGGAATGTACATTCATTATACGCTATGTACTAAGACTCCCCTCGGCTTCTATCCCATACTGTGTCTACCATGACACGACCCTTTCCCATGTATCCATACATGGCGTGTCTGTTCGGGACATGCCGTGCCTTTCGACCCTTTATTGGACTCCATGCGGATGGTATACACTCCTCGCACACCATGTCAACACACAAAACATGTATCACATCCACAAGATGTGTATTTCCCTTTTCCCCCAACCCTAGTCAAGCCATGTCTTGCACTTTACATGGCACCCTCTCTATTTTGTACTACACGTTGTGTACACCTTTTTACAAGTTGTGTAATGGTTTTTTCCTCAAAACTTCCCTGACAACATGTCTATCTAGAGTACATGGGTTCTTACACAGCTCCTATTACACGCCGTGTACCCTGGGTCTACACACCGTGTTCTACTATCTTTTTCATTTTTCTCACATTTTTATTCTGTTCCTTTCTCTTCTTATTTTCTTTTTATTTTGTTTTGTTTTATTTTATTTTCTTTCATGTATGGCTGATAGAGATCATGATGGTGGGAAGTGGCCCACTTCTACTACTGAGGTTGAGTGGCCTCCTCACCATTGGATTCATCTTTGACCTTCTGAGTGGCCAACTTTGGATATTATAGTTTTTCATCCCCCAGTGTTGGCTGCTCTACCTCCTATTTTGATGTCACCTCCATCTGCGACATCTACCAATCCGACAATTCCTGTGTCCCCTACTTCTTCTGGTCTTATAGTGGCGGCCTCTGCCCCATCCACTGGGGTCAAGAGCTCCAGTGCTGCCACTCCTTCCATCTCCCTTCACTCAGAACTACCATCCATGCTAGTGGTCGACCCGACCGAGCTAGAACCTCCAACTTATAGACATCCTTCTGATCCCTCTATAGTATCCACTACTCGATATTCTACCTCATCATAGGGACTATATGATCCATCACCAGTAGTTCCACCACCGCCTACATCAGCTGCTGCCCTCCCTCTGCCACATACATGCCTGGTTTTTCATGCGGATCATCCTACGGAAGAGAAATTACGGTGCTTTTCTCGTCGCACTGTCCAGCTGAGCGGCCACTCCATCGATATTTCGATGTCATAGCATCCTGAAATTTGTGGGGATCTTTATGGTATTTTGGTCTGTACTCATTTGCTCGATAAATTTCCAGTCATCACTCCTACTTACATTAATTTATTTTTGGACTTCATGGCCAACATCAAGTTCGACAAGCCCACATACTACCAGACACCCATGGATATAGCTTTCCCAGTTCTTTTTCGGCCAGGGGTTGACCTTTTTACATTTCTATAGAAGATTTTGGCAGAGGGTGCAGCTTCAATCTTCATCCTACCACCCAACCTCTTACCTCCACCTTGACCCACCCCAAGTACTATAATCTTATTGCGATGTGGAAGGAGCTTGCTAGGATTGACCACAGGTACACCACCACCTCATAGAAGATCACGCTCATCATAGACCATCTTATTCATTTTCTTTACTGATGCTTTAGTGTCATTATTTTTCCTCTCCATGTTGATACAATTTTTGTGTTCAGACGGGACATGGAGCTTCATACTTGTATCGTCTCGAACGAGTACCCAAACCTCCCCTATTTTGATTCTTTTTAATTTCATTCTATGATCATTGGCCATTAGGGAAACCTGAATGGTGGGTTATATGGAACCCGATTGGAACACTTTTTGGGACTTCTTGAGCTATCTATCTCTCAGGATCACTTGGGTTCTACTCAGCGTATGGACTTCCTCATGCTTATCTACATGAGGTTGGTCGAGCATTGGAGAGAGTGCTTTGTGCTTGTACTAGATGCCCCTGCTCCTACAGGGATGAGGGATGAACCTCTTGCTCGTGTTGATTTTCCTACTCAAGATCCAACCCATCCCCCTACGTATGTTCCCTTTCCACCCCAACCCACTTCTTATGTCCTTCCTTTATCTTCTTTTATTCCTCATTTCGCCCCACCTCCCTCTGCACCATCAGTCGATCTCCCATTCACCCTCTTCCTATCTGCGGTAGAGCACCACCAGGTTCATATGGATAGTCCTATGGATTGTCTTGAGAAGATGTTGGGGATTCTTCTTCAGTATCATGGCATTCCAATACACACACCACTTGTTCCTACCTCTGCTCCAGGACCTTCTTCAGTCGCTCCACCACTATTTACAGCTCTGGCCACAGATTCAGTTTTCTTCTCCAGCACTGGACCAGCTTCTACCACTCCTACTACTAGCTCAGGCATCACAACAGAGCCACCTACATCGAGTTCCACTCCTTTGACTCCAACTAATATGACTCCTCTTCTAAGCATGGACCCCGAGCCTAAGATATCCACTACTGTTTCCAAGCCTTCACTATCTGATCCCCCTGTTACAGACGATTTCTCTTCTAAGGTGACCCCATGACTGGTTTTAGAACATTTATTTTCATTGTATATATCTTTTTTGTGCTTTGATTTGAATTTTTTATTATATCTGCCTTCCATTTTTTCTTTTTTCCATTCCATAAACAGTCATAGGTACACTACAGTGACTTGGTAATCTGTATTTACGAGAGATGAATTTTTAGTATTTCTTTTTTCCTTTCTATTTTCGTTCTACTTATTCCACTTCTTTTCCTCATCTTGCACCCCTTGTTTCCCCATTTCCCTCCACTTCCTTGGTATTGATATTGGGGGACCATGTGTTGTATTAAGTGTGGGGGAGTTAGGGCCACTGATTACACTATTCTTTTCTTAAACTAATTTAAGATACATCATAAATAGTTGACATATATTAGCATTTGGAAAATTTTGTATTAATTATAATTATAAATAATAAATCCATAAAATGGAATTTTAAAAAGTTACATGCTTATTTCAATTTCCAATGTTTTTTAAAATGATTAATGGTATAGTTTGATTATATATTTTATCCTTATAAATTTACATGTATTAGACTAACCAATTTGTACTCATGTCATGGAATGATTGACCCCTGTATTTTTTCCATTCCCAAGAGTTATTCTAAACATTTTTGACATATTCTGTCTTATAACCTCTTTCTTGAGATATTATTGTGATGTGCATAACTACTAGAATTATCTAGTTTTTATCTTCAAAACATGAAATTTTTTAAATCACCTTAAAATGATTAAGGCATTTGATTTTTTTCAGCACCATTGACATTGAGACCTACCCTACATCTGATCTTCGTAAACCCTTTGAAACTATGAACTGCCTTGATAAGAATCCACATTACAAGACTATTTAACCTTCCTACCCTAATTATTTTATAATTTTTCATGATTCTTCATTTGAGTTTTGAAAAGAGGGAATTTGGTTTTTCATGGTTCATTTTGGTGATCAACCATGAACTTATGTGTGGGGGAGTTTGTCACATTTTCATCTGAGCAAAAGGGTCCGAGAGCCTACTATCCATTGTATTCTTGGTGGTCCCTCTTATAAAAAATTAAAAATTAATATATATATATATATATATATATATATATATATTGAAAACTGAAAAAGAAGGAGAAATTTCATTCATTACACTTTATTGATGATTTCTGGACCCATTTTGGCAGGGGACTATCATGGTGATGACACCCTTTTTTAGAGATCTTGATTGGGGATTTATTTTTCGTTGGGATTTATTTTTAATATCATGAATTATTTTTTAATAATTCAGCCTCATTTTCAAGCTTCTAAGATTAATTTTTTTCATTACCTACAAACCCATATCCACACAAAAATTTGAACCTTATTGAAAGCCCTAAGGATTTTTTGTGATTTAATTTCTGAAGTGTAGAATAAGAACACTTGAAAGACAATGGATAGAGTGTATATACTTAAGATTGAGAATAAATATGATTAAATAAATCTTGAGTGATGACTTTGGTTTCTTTTGGTGAGGTAAATCTTCATGTGTCTTGTTTATTTAGGAACAGATAAAAAATGTTGATGAAAGAGGTTACAAATTTTTAATTAAATTATATATGAGGCATGATTAAAATATATTTGGAAATGAAATCTGTTTTATACATTTTAAAAATCTTTTTCTATGGCTATATTATTTACAGTTATATTTAGTTAATTTATTTCCTTTTTATAGTATGGATTCTATTGATTATATGTTGAGATATATATTGAGTACAAGAAAATGACTAAGTGTGGGGGAGTTTGATGTACCCAGTTTTTGTATAATTTTTCATACAATTTATTTATAATAAGAACTTTTTTTCAACAAATACATTTTTGGTTTATGAGTAAAATATTTATATTCGTGATTATAATAATTTTCAGGATGTTTGTAGCTAAAAGAAAAAATTGTGGCAGATAAAAAAATTCAAATATGCACGTCGTGTACTTGTATATACACGTCGTGTAGTACTACCTAGACATGGATCGGGAAGACTGAATACATGTCCATGTTTTTGCCGAAAGAATACACACCGTGTATGTCCTATATACACATCATGTGGCCCTTCTAGAAGCGGTTGGTGGGAAATGAATGTCCATACATGACGTGTAGGGAAACGCTACATGCCGTGTACTCCCACCTACCAGGCGGCACCATGTTTAATGTAAAATATGGCATGTTATCTCTCCAACTGGAGGAGAAAAGATGGACAAAATTCATATACCAGGGAACACACCATGTACTTTAGGGTACACGCCACATACTACTAAAACCTATAAATAGGTGTCAGGCCCTCCATGTTTGAGAGGAATTCAATTTTCATTCATATAAATATATTCCATGGGGGGAGAACTCTAGAGACAGCCAAGAAGATAAGAAGAGAGAGAAATAGGAGGAGAGAAGAGATGAGAGAAGGTTCTTTCATGCTCCCTTTCTGATAACCTTCACTTCGAAGATTTCAAGAGGATGAATTTAGGTTTTTCAAGTTGTTTAGTTTTTAGCTACTCCATGAGTAGCTAAATTCCCTATGTGTTGGGGCTGTGGACGATTAAGTGTTGTAATTTTTACATTGTGATATTGTAATCATGTTATTCATTATTATCTCTCATAATTCTTTATTAACTCTTTATATATATCACTATAAATCTAATATCGGACCAAGAATAGGGTTTCTAGGGATATTTAAGGAATTAAAATTAGAAACATACATGACCCCTGGGTATTTTAATCATCTGAAAAAGGGATGATATTAATAAAATTAAACTAAATCAAATCCCAGACCAAGGAATTGGTTTTTATTGATTTAAACAAAACTCACTGGACCAAGGGGTTCTGTTACATTCTTATCCCAGAGATGTGAATGATCCTGAATAAAACAACCTCATAAGTAAATTGTTTTAATAACAATATTTAAAATACACAACCCTAACATATTTCTCTCCAAATTTTCATCAAAACAAATTTCTGTGTTTTCATTACCTTTCAAGTAAATTGTAAAGAAATTAAAATGCAATCACTTTTTATTCAAAACACTAAACAATTGACTCTAAATCTCAGTAAATTTCACTAAATCAATTACAAACTAGATAAAAATAATAGAAATAAATCCCTTCCCTATGGATTGTTCCCTTACTAGTACAATACATGTTAGGGTATTTTAATTTAAATTGTCGAAAATAACACTTCCATAGAAACGATACCAAGGTCCCTCATGACCTGACCTCGTTCAGACGACCCGACCCGACCCAGTGGGGTTTGGATCAGGACCATTGGGACTTTCTAGACCCGATTCGGTTCAATCAAGAGTATATCCCACCGGGTCGCCCATCCAACTGGTTTCATCTGGCCCGACCCGCAATAGGTCGGTTGGTTCTTTCCCAGCCCAAGCCACCCAACGGCCTGGTTTGTCCCGTCCACCTAGCCCACATCAGCGGGATAACTCTTATCCATCCCAGGCTGCCCAGTGGCCCTGTTCGCACCCCCAAACCTCATGGAAGGCCAGTTCTCCCACTATCCGGACACCTGCTGGGCTTCCGATTTAGGCCACATGCGGCCGGTTAAGGTTGTACTCCCCTTATCCACATGAAGCCCTATGGGGACTGCGTACTAGATATCTATAATGGACTGCCAAAGTGGGATAATCCTTCAACACTACACCCTAGTGGTGCCAACTTCCAACATAGTTCCTCTCATATTGACTGGTTTCCCCCGTGTGGCCCGCAGCTTTGTCGTGGGTCCAGCTCGTAGCTGTGATCCACAGACCATGCAGTGCCTCTGACATGACCGGTTGATCACGTCAGCCTGCCCTAGCCACTGGCCTCTACACCGACATCCCCTATCACCATAATGGAACACTTCCATAACACCACCTCTCGCCTAGCCCTTCCCATTCTGCCTGGAATCTCCTCGGCCGATACATCGTCGTTGTTGCATCATGAAGAACAAGAAGTACGAAAGGATAGAGGAGGGGAAGGAGTCTCACACAGTAACACCCAATGAATGATCTAGGTCATTTTTCATCTTGACGCAGATGGATTCTTATTAGCAGGATCACGATGAACCAAGAAATACGGTGGAATAATCATAGAAAAGGATATCCCCTTTTTATCCCACATCATTAACAATCTCGCACGAATGATTGATTCGCGTGTTAACTTGTTTGTGAGTAAACCCAAATTCATCGTTTAAAAAAATAAAGAGGAAAATAAAAAATTCACTTAAAATGAAATCCCCTACTTTGGATAGGATTGTTGGTCGAGGAAGAATGGGTTCATGGGCCTTCATTCTTCGTTCTTGATCTGCAGCCCAGTGTCACTAGTGATTCATAGAAGGGTGGAAGAAGGTGCTTTATTTGTTCATCATCATCACCTAGCAAAGCCTTCGAGAAATTCTTGAATTTTTCCAACAATTCTGCATTTCTTGTTAGGATATTAATTGATGAATGTGAATCAACATTTCTATTACTCTATGTTGCAGCATCGTTATGATGACTCATTAATGAGGTTCATTAATGAGATTCATTGTCACCTCATTGAGGCACCGCAGCACTGATGTTCTACTACTCAATGAAGAAGAAAAAAAATTAATTTTTTTAAATTTATATTAGTTTTCTGCCAAAAAATCCAAAAATTATGTTTCACCCTCAACCCACACCAGTCGAGGTTAATCTCTACCTAAGGGAAACAGACCTTCACAAGCTCAATGGTACTCCCTGGTTTACATTCTGAGATACTATTTGGGAGTTATAAGTGTTTGAAAATAAAATAATTATTACTTAATTATTTTATTTATGGAAAAACTACATTCCAATGTTGTCCCATGAAAGCCAATGTTAGTCCCTTTCTTGGTGAATCCTAACACCCTGAGTTCAATGGTGCACTCAAATTTCTGATCCTGGAACCAGTTTATAATTTAGAAAAAACCACTTGCACGTTTATTTAACAAACGTTAAAAATAGTTCAAAAATATGTTCATACTACTCTGGTCCATGGAATTACGTGTCTTATTAGATCTTGGTCACGAAATAATTCCATTTTATAATTAAAAAAATCCTGGATTTTTGGGTATTACATTACTCCCCCATTTAGGGATTTACATCCTTGTAATCCAAAACAATGTCTAATCATACAAATTGGGGTATTGAACATGAATCTAAGACTCCCGCTCCCACGTTCTCTCCTAGAGATTCTTGTGCTACCAATGAACACACACCAGAGGTATCAACCTTCCACAAAGAATCATCTCCTATAAATCCTCTATCTCCACCGAGTACTCCATGAATGTCTCATCATTTTCAATCTTCAGATCATTGTGGTCGATGATGTGAGATGGGTCATGCATGTATCTCCTCAGTTGGGATACATGGAATATATCATGTACCCTCTCTAACTATAGTGGTACGCCACCTCTCCCACTCTATGTAGTATGAGGAATGGTCCGATGAACCTCGGAGATAACATTCCCCCTACTAAATCTTTGTATCCCTTATAAAGGAGAGACTCATAGGAATACATGGTGCCCCTCCTCGAACTCCAAGTGTCTCTATCACTTATCAAAATATGACTTTTGTCGACTTTATGTAGTATTCATGTGCTCTTGGATGACATTCACCTTCTTAGTGGTAGCATGTACCATCTATAGACCCATGATTGATGACTCATTTGGGTATCTCCAGCATAACGTTGACCTATATGGTTGTCTGTACAGTACCACTAATGGTACCATACTGATGGTGGAGTAGAGTTTTTGTTATACACAAAATCTACCAGTGGTATGTGGTCCTACCAACTACAACCAAAATCAATGGTTCATGAAAGAACCATATCTTCTAAGGTCTATATGGTCCCCTCCATCTGACCGTCAGTCTGTGGGTGAAAGACTATTCTCAAGCGCAGATGAGTCCCAAAAGCCTTTAATAATCCCTTTCACAACTGGGATGTAATGAATGCATCACGATATGAGAATATCATAAATGGGACTCCTTGGAGTTGGACTATCTCCTTCACATTGAGGCATCCCAATATCTCTACTGAACCCTACTCTCGAATGGGTAGGAAGTGGGCCGACATGGTGAGACAGTCTATGATCACCCAGATGGTATCATGCCCCTTGGAAGTACATGGTAATCCCTCCACAAAGTCCATTGATATCCCATCCCAATTCCCCCCGGTACCTCAAGGGTTTGTGTCAAACCTGATAGAACCTAGTGCTCAGCCTTTGGCTAAAACAAGTGAGGAATCTCGATACAAACTATGCAACAACCTTGTTCACTCCCAACCACTAGTACTAACGTCGAAGGTCCTGGTAAATATTATCCACACTTGGATGTACTACGAAAGGGGATGTATGGAACTTCGTAAAAAAACTCTAACCGAAATTCCACTGGTACTATGGTGCTTCCTCTAAAAAGGATGACATGCTCCCCACCTATTGAAAATCCATCAGGAACTTGTCCTAAGGACATTTGGTCATTTTTAGTCTCGCAACTAGCATCTCCAAGTTGCACCTCCCTGACTTGCTGTAATAGTGGAGGGACAACTTCCACTGAGTGAAGATAAACAACCTCGTCTCTATCCACAAAAAATATATGAAGCTAGGAAAAATCTCTGAGGCCTTGTTCAGTAGTTGTGAACTCAATCTTCTACTGAGAGAATCTTCCACCACGTCCCCCTTCTAAGAAGTATAGATTATCTCAAAGTCATTGTATTGGAGGAACTCTAGACAAAATCACTGTATTAGATTTAGATCCTTCTAAGAAAATATATAATTGAGACTCTTGTGGTTTGAGTAGATGATGAATCATTTGCCAAAATGGTAGTGTCGCCACATATTCAGTGTAAAGACTATCGCTACCAAATCAAGGTTATGAGTCACATATTTCAGATCATGCGGTCTCATGAACCATGTTCCATAAGCAATCATGACGTTTCCTTGAATTAGGAAAAAAACCTAGACCAGTTTATGATGCGTCATAGAACACCATGTAGTCGGTGCCCTCCTTTGGAAACCTCATGATGGGAGCAATCATCAAGCTCTGCCTTAGCAGTTGAATGCTCTACTGGAATCTTTTTATCCTCATGAAGGGTTTTCCCTTCCTCATCAACACTGTTATGGGAGCTTCTACCCTAGAAAAGTCAGTTATAACCCTCTAATAGTACCCATCCAACCCAAGGAAACTCCACACCTCATTAAATATTTTGAGTGGATGGCAAGCAAGAAACACCTTGATATTTAATAGATCCACCGCAACTTCAGCCTTTGAGATGACATGTCCTAGGAAGTGGACCTTTCATATCCAAAACCTACACTTTGGGAGCTTACCGTAAATTTTTTGATATGAGAGTGTGTCCATAACTATCCTCAGGTGTATCGCATGCTCCACCTCTAATGCTGAATACACTAAGATGCCATTAATGAATACCACTACAAACCAGTCTAGGTATGGCTGGGAGATCCTTTTCCTGAGTAACATGAACACAACTAGGGAATTCATTATGCCAAATGACATCACTATGAACTCGTAGTGTCCATAGAGACATCTAAAATCAATCTTCATGATGTCCTTATCTCACACTCAAAGCTGGTGATAGCCATATCTGAGGTCTATATTTTAGAACCATCGTTCTCCCGTCATCTGATCGAAGAGGTCATCAATCATCATTTTAGGATAATTTTTCTTCATAGTCACCTGGTTTAGGCACTAGAATTCCACACATAGCCTCAATCCTCTGTATTTCTTCTTGGAGAAAAACAATGGGGCTTCCAATGGTGAAACACTGGGCCTTATGAATCCATTCCTATGAAAGTCCTCGAACTTACCCTCAACTCCCGGGGCTCTACAGGATCAGTCAGATATGCATTTGTAGATATTAGTGTCATCTCGTGGTACATATCAATGCATTATTTTACCTATCTATATAGAGGCAGTCCTGGAAAATCCTTTCGAAAGACGTCGTCATACACATACACCATTTCAAGAAACTATGGGCTTGTCTCATCCACTACACTAATGTTCATGCTGGACAACCGTTGAGTGATCAGCAACACCCTCCTTTCTACAAGTCCATCATATGATACTCTATTTTACTTCTCACTGAAAAAGGAAAACATGTTCCCATCTCCACGGACACACCACACTGTGCACCTAAAATAGCAGTTATGAGAATGTACTATTGATAACGGGTCCATACCCAAGATGACGTCATAAGGCATCGACACCACTAATAATATATCCCATCCAATTCTCTTTCCTCTAAGTGTAAGCTCACGCTGCTGTTACTAGTGTGTAATCATCGAATTCCCTTCTATAGGAGTCTCTATCCATAAGGATCGAGGCAATGGCTCCACCAAAATCACCGAGATTAAAAAAAGGTTCGTGTAAAGGAAGGATTAATTGGAACATGTGTCTATAAGAAAATCATCTAAGGTAGAGAGGACACAGGTCGTACCTCTAATCATCTATTGAGAACCGTGGTCATAGGACTCAATTGCCTGAAGCTGGCCTCACCCCTATCCACGGACTCTCGAAGCCTATGGTGGACCACCTGGGGGTGGTGGTGGTAGCACCTCAAACCTCTGTCCACCGCATACCACTCTACCTGTTACCTAGAATATCCTTAGATCATATGATGAACGTCGGTGTGGCGGGTCGGGCAGTCACAATCCAGGTGTCCCTGCCCGCCGCACGAGTAGCATGCATGATCCTCTGCTAACTCCTACTTCCCTAGAGGTCTCATACCACTGAATCTCAGTCCTTGTGTTTTCCTCCAAATGGTCTGGACCTCTTGGACCTTTGCATCATCTATCAGCTTCCCACCACAGATGACTCAGCCACCTATTTCTCGGTGGTGGCTCCCACTGTCGGTGCCTACTCTGTGAGGATGCTCTCTACTAATAGACCTCTATCCTACACTCCATCCTATGTAGGGGTATTGAGGGAAATCATTGATGCCCTAATCTCCTGTCAGAGTCCCTGATCAAAGGCTCGGGCCCCGAAGAAAGGGTCCTAAACCACATCCGTAGAGTAATGGGAGATGTATGTGAACCTTGCAGAGTACTCAACCACTATCAGGCTGCCCTATTGTAAGTGAATCAACTCTTATATGTGCACTGAGCATAAATTGACAGGGAAGAACTCCACCCTAAAAAATTCGCTCGACGTTTGACCAGGTGAGGTTCACCTCCTCGTGAGTCTGGATTGTCATACTCAACCATATCCATGTCGAGCCCTATAGTAGGCTCGCCACTAGAACTGCCATTTGGACAAGTGGCATCCTCACTAAGTGAAATACCCACATCACTGCCTCCAGAAAATCCTCAGAAACCTGAGGATCTATATCTCCCCGGAACCTATGAGGTCTATGTCACTGTAACTCATGTAAATCACTAATCCTACTTGTATCCTCTATGGGTAGTGCCGGTAGTAACTGCTGACCGAGGGGCGGTGGTATCACTAGGACACTGCTCAAAGGTTCCATCTTCGGAAAAAATATGTGTACCAAAGTCTCATACCTATATAGACCATACTCATGGTCACAAATAGGAAGCCCGGTCGGTTGTCTACATGGGGGCATACTAAAAGAGATCAAGTTGAACCACGGCCAATAGATTATACCCAGTGATCTGAATCTGACTCAAAATGATCATGAGAAAATGATCAAAGACACATGTAACCAGTGTTTTCATATACAGAGTCAGAAAATAGAATTCAGGGTCCTAGTGTATGGATACATCAGTCGCCACACCAATATTGGACTCCCTATCCTGAAATCCAAACCCAAAACACTTAACACCATTACCCCCATCAAAATTTACAGACTATGGGTTCTTAAGGAAGAATCGACCTCCCTCTGATACCAATTTGTCACGACCCATCACCAAGGGCCCATATGGTGTCTACCCAAAGAACGCCTTCTATAATCCAGGGGCTGAAAACTAGAACCAAAAAGGTATGTCCCAAAAAGGGAAGGTATTGCCTTTAACCTGTACACATGTACACAACACAAACTACGGAAAGGTAAACCCTATGTAAACCACAACTGTCACAAGACTACTACTATGAGTACAATACAAAATGAAAGTAAATGGGCTAGAATACAAAACCAATAAAAGAAAACTGTAAAAAAAGGGAGTACAATATCGATGATAATCCATCCACTGAGAACTCCACCTGATGGGTAATTGTAGATTAGCTGTTGGAAACCATAGATGTATGCCCCGCCTTCTTGAACTCACTGGGCACCACCTAGTCATTGGCCACCAAGTCCTCCATCAAGGCGTCAATCGTCTACACAAGACACGAAACGTGTTGGAAAATCCCATGTAGGGGTGAGTAAAAAAATACTCATTAGGGACCCCAATCCATAATGTAAAGACCACAAATCATAACCGCAAAGTAAAACCACAATGCATTATCAAAAAAAACATCTCACACCAGGTATAACTCAAAGTATAGGAAGTAGAATTAACAGCTATGAAGCTCAAAATTCGTAATACTAAGGGATTCATCATCTGGGCCCACTCATCCCCTGGGTGAGCTGGATCACTGATACCCGCTCGTCTCTGGGGCCAGTTGGATCACTTAGACCCGCTCGTCTTTGGGCCAGCTGGGTCACATAGACCAACTAGTCTCTTGTCTAACTAGATCACTAAGACCTACTCATCTATAATTCTATCTAGATTACTTAGTCCCACTCGTATCTGAACCTACTGGATTACTAAGTCCCCTCATCACTTGGGCTAGCTTGATCACTTCGACCCACTCATCTCTAGTCCATCCAGAGCACAATGACCCACTCCTCTGTAGTCCAACTATATCACTAATACCTGCTCATCTCTTGTACAGCTATATCACTACGACCATCTCATCATATCCTTCATGTAACAACCATCCATAGGATTTCTTCTCATAGAGTGCGTGATTCTGGGAGAATCTAATCCTCAAGACATCGGTCGCATCTTGACTGTCACGAAATCTCACTTATGTATTCCCAAAGGACCATCTCGTTTCAAGGGTCCCAATGATAAAGATGGTGCTTCAATTTGATTCTTGGTATGAATGATATAATCATTTTAGTAAACAGGGGATGGTTGTGTCAAGGCCTGGTCCGACCTGGTCAGACCGACCTGACCAATCTAGCACTCGGGTCTCACATGACCCAACCTAGTTTGGCCAAACTGTCCCAAATCGGTGGGGTCTAGGCTGGTCTGGTCTGTTCTAGCCACTAGTCCATGCCCATTGGGCCTTGCTAGACCCGACTCGGTTCTTTCATCGGTCTTGCCTTCCAGGTCACCCAGTGACCTGGATTCATCCGGCCCATCCTGCAATAGGTGGATCGGTTCTTCCCTAGCCTAGGACACCTAGCAGCCCGATTTGTCCTATCGGCCTGGCCTGCATTGGTGTTCCCACCCTTCTCTAGCATGGACTCCCCAACGGCCTGGTTCGATTCACCAGCCTATATGGCTGGCCAGTTCTCCCCCTGCCTCGATGCCCACTGGGAATTAGGTTCATGCTACACGCGGTCAGATGATGTCGGTCACCCCTTCTCCACAAACAGTCTAATGGGGATTATGTGCTAGCCTATCCTCCACCACAGTGTCGCCCTCCTGCACTGGTCTTCTCACGCGGAGCGGTTTCCCATGGATGGCCCTCGACATTGCCGCCGGTCCATCTCGCCACCATGGTCTACGGATTACGTGGTGCTTCCAACGCTATCGGGTGACTGTGTTCACATACCGCCAGCCACTGGACTCCGTGCCAACAGCCCCTATCGCCAGAGCACCGTCTGCCGCCTTACACCAAGACCAGGGTGCCATATCCTGGTGCCGCCATCATGGTTGGGTGTTGTGGCCTCCTACCACTGCCGCGGCCTCCTGTCACTGTCACATATTCTTAATGGTTCTGTGGCCCTCCGGGGCATGACCCTTAATCCTAGAGTCTCCTTGGATGATGCTCCACCAGCATTGCATCACGAAGAACGTGAAGGATGAAAGGATAGATGAGGGGAAGGATTCGAATACAGAAACACCCAAAAAATGATATGGGTCTTTGTTCCTGTTGACCCAATTGCGTTCTTGTTAACATGATCACGAAGAACCAAGAAAAAAGGTAGAATAATCACATAAAAATATATTACCTTTTTTTCCCTTAACAATAACCACCCCGTACTAATGATCGATCCACGAGTTAACTAGTTTGTGAGTTCACCTGCATTCATCGTTTAAAAGAAATAATGGGGGAAATAAAAAATTTACATAAAATAAAACCCCCTACCTGGGATAGGATTGTTGGCTGAGGAAGAACGGGATCATGTTCCTCCATTTTTCATTCATGATCAATAACCCACCATCACTATAGATTCTATGAAGGGTGGAAGAATGTGCATACGTTGTTCGTCGTCGCCACCCACCAAATCCTCAGAGAAATTCATTGATTATGCCAACAATCTTACATTTCTTTGTAGGATATTAATTGAGAAATGTGAATAAGAATTTCAATTATGCTGCATTCCACCATAATTATGCTGACTCATTAATGAGGTTCATTAATGTGATTCATCCCCGCCTCATCGCTACACCGCAACACTGACATGCCACTACTCAACGATGAAGAAAAAAATTAAAATATCTTTTAAAGTTATTTTATTTTTCATATGAAACGTCTAAAAATTTACTTTCAGCCTAAACTCGCACTAGTCGAGGTTAAGCTCTACCTATGGTAAATAGTCCCTCACGAGATCAATGTTACTCTAGGATTTCCAATCTGAGTTACCGTTTAGGAGTTATAAGGATTTTAAAATAAAATAATTTCCACTAAATTATTTTATTTATGGACAAAAACTACTTTCCACTGTGGGCCCGCGCCAGCAAATTTCAGGACCTTTCTTGGGGAATCTCAAACCCTGATTTCAAGGGTACCCTTAGATTTTTTATCCTCACACTAGTTTAAAAGTTAGAATAACCCACTCACACGTTTATTTAATGAACCTTAAAAATAGTTCAAAAATACATTTTGACTACTCCAGGCCTATGAATTATGTATCGTCTCAGAGCCTAGTCCCGAAATAATAACATTTAATAAATATAAATAAAATTAATTTAATTATGGGGTATTAAAAATATTTAGTCACAAAAAAATTTGTATAAGGGTTTTATATGCCTGAGTGATTCACCACATGGTGTATTAGTCTTATTTTTCATTAAGACGGATGGATCGATGTGCCTCTGCATTGATTATTGTGAGCTCAAAAAAAATAAAAATATAGAACAAGTATCCCCTTCCATGGATATATGACTTATTCAATCAACTATGCAATAAAATGTATTCCTCTAAGGTGGAACATTAGTAGGGATATCACCAATTAAAGGTGAATAAGGAATACATTCCCAAGATTTCCATTCAAATGACGTATGAACACTATGAGTTCATTCTGATACCCTTTGGACTTACTAATTCCCCAAAAATATTAATGTTAATAACGAATATAGTCTTTAAATATTATCTAAAAAAATTTGCAGTCTTTATTAATGAAATTCAGATATACTCTAAGAGTAAGGGTGAACATGAGGAGAATTTTAATACTATTCTAAAGACATTGTGATAGGATAAACATCATGAATTTTAGAGTAAATGTGAGTTCTGGATGAAGTATGTATCATTCTTAGGGAATGTTATCACTAGTAAAGTAATAATTGTATACCCTTCAAAGACAATGGAAAATGAAGAGTTGACTAGGCCAACATCTATAATGGATATCCATATTTTCCCTAGTATATCTGAATATTACCAATGATTTTGAAGATATTATCATGATTTTCAAACCCACTATAAAACTGACTCAGAAGAGAGACATGTTTTTTTGGACTAGTGAATGTGAATACTACTTCAATGAGTTGAAAAAGATGTTTTATCATTATTCTAGTACTCATACTTCCGATATATCGGGAAATATTTTTTGTATACATTGATGATTCAAATAAGGGATTAGGATGTGTGTTGATGAAAAGTGAGAAGGTGATAGCCTACAGCTCAAGGAAGTTTAAAATTCTTAAGAAACAAATATAAGAGACATGATCTAGATTTGGGAGCTATGATCTTCATGTTGAACATCTGGTGGAATTATCTCTATGGGAAGAAGTTTGAAATATATAAAAATCAAAAGATCCAAAAATATATATTTACACAGAAGGAGATTACTACAAGCCACAAAAGATTATTAGAGCTCTTCAATGAATATTTCTAATCAATCCTCTACCATTGTAGGTAGGCAAATAAATTGGAAGATTATCTAAGAAGAAAGGATCCTAAACCATTATCAATGATGATAATTGAGAAGGATTCAATATTCTTAGATTTTCAATGGATGGACATTGGAATTGTTAAGTAAGGAACATCATCAATTCTTTCTCAAATTATTTCTCAATTGACCCTCATTGATTAAATAATGAATGATCAAATAAATTATGTGGAAATTCATAAGAAGGTGGATGATATATGAAATGGAAAATCCTCTATGTTAAAAGTTTTTAAGAAGTATTTTGAAGATCTGGGTCATGATTATGTGTACCATCCAATCCAGATGTAAAGAAATACCTTATGAGTGATGCACATAACTTAACTATCACTATTCACCTGAGGAGAATAAAGATGTATCAAGATCAGGGATAAAACTTTTGGTGGTAAATATGATTAATGAGATAGTTGAATACACATAGAAGTGCCTTGTATGTCAGCAAGTGAAAGATGAAAGGAAAAAAGTATAAGGGGGTGGTGAAACCCTTACCCATACCAACATGAAAATCAAAAAAAAATCACCATGTACGTTTTCACCATATATCCTAACACATACATAAGAAACAATGATCTATAGGATGTTGTGGATTATCTTACAAAGATAACCCAGTTTATCAAAATTTGAGAAGAATTGTCACTAGACCAAATTGTAATGATATACATCAGATATGTGGTAAGGCTGCATGGATTTCCACTATAGATTTCAAATGATTAATATTTGAGAATCAACTCAATGTAATGGAAAAGGATCCAACATTATCTAGACAGTAAGTTGAAATTTAGTATGTCTAATCATCCTAAAAATGGTGGGAAATCAGAGTGAACTATTCAGACATGGGAATATATGTCGAGATCACACTAAATGGACATAAAAGGAGGATGGGACCAATATCTTCCTCTAGGTGATATCTATTAAAACAATAGTTTCCACTCGATCAATCAAATGGATCCATATGAATCCCTTTATGTAAAAAGATGCAGAACACCAACTTGTTGTGATGAAGTAAGTGAATGAAATATGTTAGGACCTAAAATGGTCAACGAAATGGTGGAAAAGGTGAAATCCATTCAACAGGACTCAAGGCATCAAAAAGTTGATAGAAGAGCTTTTCAAACAATTTCCTCAGAGATCTAGAGTTTGAGGTTGGATACAAGTTATTCCTCAACATATCTCTATGGAAGAGGATCAGGATATTTGGGAAGAAGGTAAAGCTATGTCCAAGGTACATCGGGCACATAATGTTTCTTGATCATGTCAGAGTTGTGGCCTATCAACTAGAACTTACACCAACCATGTATCAAGTACACAATGTATTCCATGTATCCCTCTTTATTAATTACATACATGATCATTCAAATGCACTGAATCCATAGGTGGTAGAGTTGTAAAATGATCACTCTAATGAGGAGCATCAAGTGAAGATCTTGAACCATAGGGAAGAACTTCTACGCAACAAGACTACTCACCTAGTCAAACAAATTTAGATAAACCATAAGTATGAAAAGGCCACATGGGAAATAGAGGAAGATATGAGGGCGAAATACCCTCACCTATTTATTCAAAATGAAATTTTGAGGGAGAAATGTCAAAAGGGGGGAAGAATTTACACTTCTTGAAATGGGCTATATACCAATTCATATATACCAACAGTTGAAAAAACTATTGGTGTACATAGACTATACAAATTATGTGTACAAAACATTCGTATAGTATGTATAGAATCAACATATACCAACAGTTTAATTAAACTGTTGGGATAGTATACCATTTACAAAGATTTACCAACGGTTTTAAAAAATTGTTGGGATACACCATATATTCCAACAGTTTTAAAAACCCATTGTGAATGTTTCCCCTAAATATAGATCTAGCCTCCAGTTCCCCCTTCGCTCAATTGCTACCCTAAATTGAATCTCCCTCTTCCCTATCCTACAAAATGTCTCCAACCAATCGATATATATTCAATCAATAAATTGTTTTCTTATACACTTGAAATCTATATGTTCTGCCTTAATTTTGTTGTTTTCCATCTATTTATTTGTTTTATATATTGATTTGGTTGAAATGAGAGCTCCATGTGGTCATTCGTCAGCCTTATGGGTGGTCATTTGGTATATAAGATAATGTGACTTATTTTTTACTTGATATATCCAATAATATTATTGATTTATGTGTACTTTTATTATCTATAAAAAATTATTTTGTTTAATAAGTTTTTATTAATGGTTATAATAATGAAAGCATGTTAAAAGGGTTCAAATGGTGTGTATAAGGGTTCACATGGTGTCTACGATAATATAGGGTCATGGGAATGTAAACACAGTACACGACTTGGATATCCATGTAAATATACAAGGCCAATCCCTTATGGTGCAAGGTATGTATTTCCAAATGGGGTGCTGGAAATGGCCCATTGGCACATGTATTTTTTGCATGGGTATGATCACATGATGTGTTGGCTATACTACAGGGTGGGTATTAATTAGATCAGCCAAAAAACTGTCATCCCTAAAATCCTAGACTACATTAAACGTGTTCCTTAATGATACATGGAGTGTAGTAAATTATTTTTTATAACCAAAAGTATTTACTGACACATATTACCTATAAATTATTTTCACCAATTTATTCAATATTTTACCACTAATAATATTTTTATTTAAGGGGAGGGAGGAATTTTGAAATATTGATTTCTAGTCTCCATTGAAAAAAATAGGACCGCTAATTACAAGATCGGTAATCCATCGTGCCAAAAACTTCTTTTTAGGGTTCCATATATCTAATTAATTACCCTCCACCAAAAAGATTCCATAATCCATCCCCAAGTATCTAATATATATAGTTCATTCGAACATCCTCCTTGAATTTAAGGAATTATTTGTGCTCCACACCATACCAAAAATGTTGAATAATGGCCCAATTGGATGAAGAAACCATTATGTGTAAGGTCCCAGATTTTCTTAAAGTATGTTTTCATTAAGTGTTGGATTGGATATCTCATTTGAGGCAATATAAGTGTTTCCCAAGTTTACGGGGGGGATTGGGGCATGAAGAGAGGATCAATCAGGACAGGCAGTGCAAGGCGCACAGTCTGTGCACAATTAGGGAAAACTGTACAAACCAACCATACTCGGATAGTAGCCTTCTCATGGTTTGTGTACGGGTAGGGAAAATCATGTGGGATCCCCAGGAAACTGTACGAGCCAAACTCTATCAAACAGTAGCTATCGCATGGTTTTTGCACAGTTTTGCAAAACTGTGTGGGAAAACTGTGCGGCCAAGAAAAGTTGAAAAAATTAGAAAAATACCACCCTGGGATTTTAAGACCTAACTAGGTCTTTCCCTCCTAAATATCCCTTGTAACCCTAGGAATGATCCAAATCTACAAAGATCTCTCAAGTATGGATCTCATTATATTATAGGGAATTTTGTGTGCTATCCAGTTCATATTGAAGATTCGGGTAAGCCTAATCCTCCTCTTAATTCTACTTTTAGTTTATGGTTTGTATCTTCCTCTATTCTCCATAAGAATCCTTAAAACCCTCATATTAGGATGATATCTAATATTAGGATTCAAGTATTTCTTGAATACGGATCTAAGTCCATGATTAAGAGTGTGTTCATTAACAGATATGAGTTTGGTGGTCTACAAGTATTATCCCGTAGTTTTATTTTGAATTTGTGCATGGAAGTTGGTGTTCTTGTTTTCCCCTATTTGAGTTGTTGGTTCCATTGACGTGTGTGATAAAAATGGGTGTCTAAGTGACTAATTGAAACCCTTATGATCTCTATGGGATGCCTTGAGGATTACTTGACCATTTTAGGGCCACCCATGGGGTGCGCCAGAAATCTTGAACCAAGAGAATGGTAGGTTTTAGTGAAGGATTGCCCAGTAAAGTGTGAAGCCAATGTAGAACATATTTAATGGTCGATTAATTTGTAAATGAAATGGTGATAAATATTAATTGGGTGATAAATTCATAAGTTTCTGGTTGTAATGACATGAAAAGGGGTAATTTGGTTGAAATAGATTATGCTGATTGTTTCTTGAATTTTGGTTAGAAATTATTAAGGGGATTAGAGCATATTAAATAGTGATATGAGAATTGTGGAATGGGTTAATAAATGAGTATTAGGTTGTGTACCTAAATGATTTAATGTAATTAATGGATTTTGTTATGTGATATGAGAATTGTGCTTGAAATTAATAAGCGGATAAATTCTTGTGGAATGATAAATGGGATAAATTGGTTAATGAATGGTCAATAATGAATTTGGATAAGGCATAGGTGTTTTTGAATAAACCTAATGGGTAAAGGAACAAGAATGGGAATTTGCCTAGATGGATATGAATTGGAATTGGAATGTGTGTTAATGGGTTATGGCCTAGTATTAATTCCCATGTTGTTTGATATGCATTGTGAATGATGATTTCAAATGGAATTGGTTATGTCATGTTGTGTTATGGTATAGTTTTCGTGATTGATTGTTTGAACCTGGATATTATTTTCAAGTATGGATCTTGTTTTCTAGAATTTCTTATAAAAAAAGAGTAGTTTTTGGAAATTTAAGGAGTACACGCCGTATAATTGGGAGTACACGCAGTGCACCTGGTTTCCAAGGGTAGACATGTACTTTCCGTGTAACAGACGAGAAAATGGATGTGTGTGGTGACTTGGAGACCGCCTAAAGTGGAGGTCGGTTAAGTCATGTAAGCATCGTTTACATTTAATGAACATACAATTTACATTTCTTTTTATTTTTTATATCGGACCGGGGTCGTGTCTAATTTCCAAAAACACCTTCTTCTATCTTTATCTCATCTAGGAGTAATGAATATCGTGGATTCTTCTCTGAGCCTCCGATCTATCATCCGTTCTCTGAATCAACCACCGTCGATTGCGTTGGAATCTCTACGGTGATTTCTTCATTATTCTAGTGATTTTTCTCTTGATTTATCCTCTTTTGGGAGATATAATTGGTTGATAATTATAGACATTTTTGTAGATCTACTGCATTCTAGGTTGATTCAAAGGCTGAGGTTCAACTATATAAATCATACAACGTCGAGGTAGGTGGTGTGTGCCTTTCTGTAGATTTTATTTGAATTATGTGTAAAAATGTGCACAATACCATTGTTTAGGGTATTGAATTTTTAGGGAATTAAAACCTATTAATGCTTGTTATGCCTTGTTTTCTTGATTTTGGGATTTCAATTGTAAATAAGGCTATTTACCATGATATGGATGTAGTTTCCCATGTTTTCTCAATCTTGGAAATTGAGTCTAGAACTGCCTGTTAGGATTTTATGCCTTCCATGCCTAGTGTTGTTAGGATAGAGTTGAAATTATATGACATGCTTGTGATATGACATGTAGTTGTTTAGCCCAGTAGTATTCGATATTTACATTGGCTGGTGAATATCATTTGTGCATGATTGTATTACATAGGGATGCGGGAACCTGGTGTTGTTAGACCATAGGGGGAATGGATGATGAGGGCTTCCCCAGAGTATCTTTTACTTTCATGTTGTGAGACCATAGGGGGGATGGATGTGAGTTCTCCCTCAGAGTATCTATAGTTCCACGGTTGGAGGCCATAGGGGTAATTGGGTGTTTAGTGATTCCTTAGAGTGTATGTAGTTTACCGTTATGAGAAAATAGGGAAAATTGATGGTGAGTGCTTCCTTAGAGAGTCTTTGGTAAGCTGAAAAAGAGGGGGTAGACTATTAAAACTTCCTAGAGGGTTGCTTAACATTTTTAAGTCATTTATTTAATAAATGTAAATTAATGTAGTTGAAGTTGTATGATTGTTTATTTTTGAGTACTTCCTTTTTTATTACTTCATTTTTCATATTACCTGCCATATATATTCACTGACAATTAGGATCAGATCTTGGGTGGATGCCTATTGGGATTTTCTCACACCCTATTTGGGTCATGATTTTAGGACTAAAAATATTATATTGTTGCAGGTATAGATAAGGTAAAGCACCCTTCTACATTGGGTACTTGATTGATGTGAAGATGGAGAGAATGGGACAAAGATGAGGTTTGCGATGCTACTGGATTTGTTTACTTGTTTTCATTTGTAATTTAGTTTAGTATTGTATTCCCTCATTATGACTTGTTTGAATGATTTCCTAGATACTTGTGACATGCATCATGATATATATATATGTTGTAGTTGTTTATTTACATTCAGTCTTCCACTGTTTACTTATTTTATAATATTACTATTTTTATAATTGTTATCTGATTGCTATTCCTCGGTGTTACTCTACTAATGAGGTCATAGTTTCCACACTATCGCACCCAAGGCCCTCACTACTAGTCAGAAGCCTCTAGAGTTTGGGTAAATGCACTTGAGTCCATGTGACCAACCGATTATGGGGCTCCTTTGGGTGGAACCCGGAACCTGGATATTACATTCATAAATAACCATGTGCACATGGCATGGTAGAGTGGGGTATTGACATGAGTTTATATGCCCATAGGTCGAGTTGTAAGGAGTATCTAGACTCCACCCCAAAATTCACGGGTTAGGGAAGGGGATAGAAGATCTATTACCCTAACGGTTTCATTCCACCCAGACTAAGGCTTCGAGGTGAGGATAATGTGTTAATCATTCCACCCAAACAGAGGCTTCATAGTGAGGATAATGTGTCGATCATTTTACCCGGACTGAGGCTTCGAGGTGAGGATAATGTATTGATATGATATGTGTATCCCTATTAAGATAAGGACTTGATTTATTTCCCATATGCACTGTGATTGATTGCCTTAGACCCATGTATAGATAATGTATATTCCTAACCCAAAGAGAGTGTGTTGAAAATGGATTATGTGGTAAAAATGGTATAAGAAATTAGATTGGGATAAATTCTAGTCATGAATTTATTGAAACTTCTTAACTAATGGAACATGAACTGTCACTTGCTTTTTTACCATTTATTTTTTACTTGCATGCACTATCTATTAGACTAAATATTTTGTAGACACCGTTGGTGGTGGCCTACTGAGTTTTCTAGTCACACCCTTCTTGTGCCTCCACTGGGTACCTAAGAAGGTATCTTGGTTGCATGTATGGGAAAGGGTAGAGTCCCTACACTAAGATTTTGAGTTAGGCTCCGGACGTACATGGGGAAAGATCCGGACATAGAGTTGGGACCCATTGGGAGTTTTGAATGTTTGTTTTATTTTGTTTTTTTTTTCACTTGCATTACTAGTATAGAATGACATTGTTGTATCTGATTGGTGATTGTACCTTGCTAGGAAATGTTTGGTTATGCATTTTTACTGGTTGTTTCATACTATTTTCATTATTTTTATTATGATCTTCTGTGGATTACTCTAGTAAAAAGGGTTTATTCTCCCCATGTGGCGTATTAGACCCTCACCGCTAGTCAGCAACCTCTGGCATACATGGAAGCAAGCTTGAGGACATGTGACGAACTGGCACAGATTACAATTTAGTGGATTTTGGGTCAGGGAAGTTACATTATAGGATGTCATGATCCCATATAATTATATAATAATGTGAAACATGGATGAATTCATTGAACAGTTAATATAAATATATGGGTTCAAAAATATAACTAAATTCAGGCTCATCCTAAAATCAAAAAATTATAGAAAGGTAAAAATATAAAAAATAAATGCCTGAAAAATAAATAAAATAGTATAAACTAATGACATAATATAATCTACCTAAATAACTGAATGATCACTAGTGTAGGATGATCTCTTCTAGAAAAGAAGAATATGATACAATTATATTTATCATTTGTTTCTTGATTCTCCTTGGACATTCATCATTGACCCTCATTCATTCCATGTTAATTCTAAAGAATCTATCCTCATCCTCTCTAGTACAATAGGTTTACGAATATAACATGTTATACCCAATGCATGATTTACTATCTCACTGCTATTTGATAGTATTTGAGGTCTATGGAGGTTCACCTAAGGTGTTGTTATGCACCTGTTTGGATTATATTGTTTTTATTTTATTTAGGGAATTTGAAATCAATTTTAGAGTGTTTTTTATTTTTATTACTATTTGTGGATAATTATATGGTGATAAAAATGTGTTGGACTTGTGATAGTCCTAAAACTGGTGAGTCATGAACCCCTATCTAGTGGTAACTATAGGTTAATAGGGTTATGAAATTGTGCTTCTTGATTATTTTCTCAAGTATGATGTGTTGATTAAATATTGAAATTTGTGTTTTTGTCACTTAGACCATACATGAAAGAGGATTGTGTACATTCATCATATTTGGAATATAAGAATCACATGATATTTATATTCTTATGTGTTAGAGGATTTTCTAATGAAATAGGGTTTAATTCATTAAAGTTTCCATAATGAGTTTTATATAAGCTTCCTGTATAACTTGATAGTGGAATTATACCCTCCCAAACCATGGTTTTTTTGGGGAAATAACATGTCGATCTTATTTTGGGATTTTATCTAATGATGTAAATAAATTCCATTGGTGAACTGGATGTATTTTAACCCTTGGGGGTTCATTTATTAATTTTATGGTTTTTAATTGTTGAATGTATTAAAGGTAATCATAAAAACATGGTTAATGATGGGAACGATTCACCATAATTATTTTGATACCCTTGTGGTGGTAAAAGTGTATAAATATAGAATTACTTATTTATTTTTAATGTTAATTACTTGAAGTAAATCAAGGATCATGATTATATAAAGAGGGAATTATTTATTAGATACCTAGACCTATTGGTTTTGGGTGTGGTTTTGATTATACAATTGATTAAGATCTGATATGGTTGGATCTAGGATTGATAGAGCATGCGTATGTTTTTTTTGGGTTTTTAGTAATGCCTGAGTGACTAGTGATCATTTAGTAATCCATGGCATGAGTGTGATTCCTTAGTATTATTAGGAAGGAAGCACCAAGGGTAGTTTTTTCTAAATAAACATGACGTGGATGAGAATCATGGTCACTTTTTAGTTGAATGAGCCTAGGTTTTATGGCATGTGACTCATTGGAGAACGAAGGTGGTGGTGTGATCGGGTGATATAGGAGTGTACACTCATTGGGTTGGTAACACCTTTAGTTTTAAGGAGTTATTATTATTTTTGAATAAACTCAAATTTTCTGGGGGCTTGCATTTCATGCTACATAAAAATATCGTCAATATGATTAATGAATATCTTACCATTTAATGAATAAATTACCATTTAATACTTTATAAAAACATTATCAATATGATTAATTAATTATGATATGTCTTTAGTGGACAATGTTTTAGTAGTTGAGTATAAATAAGATAATGCCTCAAATGAAATGGGTGTATGGAATATATAGGGGTACTATGTTACTTACTTCTCCACGGAACACTTTGTTTTATGAGATTTACTACCACACCTAATAGAAAGATTCATTGGATAATTTAATCTTATTTGAGGTATATATTTGAAGATAATTCATCATACAAAGTTGATCTAATACCGAGTTTCATAAAAAACTCAATACACTATTCACCATCTATGTTTCATTTTACATTTGAGTTGTACCTATTTTTAATGTATATTTACTTATAAATTATCTTATTCATTAAAAGGGTTTACTCTGATACTCCTTTTTCTTTATTTTTACATATTTTTCACATGAATTACTACAATAGTGGCTGGTTGTATATTGGACTTCCTAGTGTGTAGTTATTTCATGTAAAACATGATCCATGTTAGGGTTCATTTTATTTTAAATAAATGTGCTTAGTAGTTTCTTACTATCATCTGGATAGGACTATGGTCTATATTGGAAAAAAAATATCCTTTTTTTAATTCCACTATGTGTAATTTTTTTCTCTTACATAGTCTAAAATCAATGTTGACACAATACGATAATTTCCGATTATATGTTTCAACATGTATCTACATATTGTGTTAGTTATATTTGTATATAAAGTGAAAAATTACCATTTACATAAAAATATTTTCGATTGAACTTAAATATTATTGAATTTATTTCACTAAATGACCGATCATAATTTTTTTATAGAATTGATAGAAGTTGGATGCATTAAATTGATTGGATCTCAAGCAATTTAAAAAAATTGGAGATATTTTTAGATTTCGAAATTTAAAATGCTTCAGATTGTGTCTCATACACTACCTATGTTATAATTATGTTGGAAGACCTAGGTTGAGTAGTGGAAAAGTTATCTACTATATAACCAAATATGGTTTTCAAACAAAATATTATGTGTGGTATCACAATGGGGAGAAAATGGAATCTCAAAATGCTAATGATCCAAATGAGAGGATTGTGTTAGAGAATTTGATATATGAAAGGTTTCCATTTATTCGTAATCCTAAGATGAATAGGATGTCTACCCAAGAATAATTCAATATGGGCACACATGATGCATCCAATGAAAATTATTATGTTGATAGAGTGAAAAAATTGAATGATGTTGCGGGGACTCCAGTATATCGGCGATGTGGTGAAATGAAATGGCTTGAATTTTTTATTTGTTTATTATGGGAAAACCATCTATGAGATTTTTAATACTCCCACCGATTACATTATTACCTTCTTGAAGGAATTACTTCCAAATGATGGATATATTCCCTCAAACCATTATATGTCATGGAAGTTCGTTAAATAACATGGATGTTCAAAAAACAAAATTCATGTTTGCTAAAAATATTGAATCATATTCTAGGAGGAAATTATAGAAATAAATAATTGTAGCAAATGTGGAACATCCTGATGGAAGCCAAAAGCTAATGAAACACCATCCCTTATGCCACAAAAATTAATGTTGCACTTTCCATTGATCACTAGACACCATAATCGTTTCATTTATAATGAAATGTCAATAAAAATTTAATGGCATGATACCGAGAGAAAGAAGAATAATTAAGATTTGGTTCACCCTGTAGATTGATTTGCATGTCAGAGATTTGATGCTCAAATCCTAATCTTGCAGCTGATGTGTGTAATATGAGGCTGGATCTTTCATTTGACAGTTTTAATCTTTTTTTGTAGATGATTACTTCGCACAACACATGGCCGGTTTTCATACACATTTATAACCTTCTCCCATGGTTGTATATGAAAAATAATTTCACTTTCCCGAGTATACTTATATCTGGCCCTAAATATCCAAAAAATTATAAAAACGTATACATGAAACCTTTAATAAAAGAGTTGAAACTTATTTGGGATGTTGGTGTGTGCACATATGATGCATGTTCAAAAAAAATTAGATTCGTGTTGCGCTTATGTGGAAGATCAATGATTTTCATGCTTATGCAATGATGTCCGAATGGAGAATGAAGGGAAAAGTGTCATGTCCAGTCCGTATAAAGAATACTCGATCCAGAAGACTGAAATATCTCTATAGTTTTAGTTTTATGGTATATCGACGATTTAATCCAGTGGAACATCCATATAGAAACAATTGTCGATGATTTGAAAATACCATGGAGACCGAAAATCCATCTCAGCGTATGTCTAGAACTGATGTGCTTATAGAATTGAAAGAATTCAGTTTTTCATTCTGGAAGGGTCAAATGAAATCTAGAAAGAAATAGAATGTTTCCAATGATATCTATTACAAATGGAAGAAGAGGAGTATTTTCTTTGAGTTTCCATATTGGTCAACCAATTTGTTACGTCATTGCTTAAATGTAATGAACATTGAAAATAATATATGTTAATGTTGCTTTCAATTATTCTAAATGTCAAGGGAAATACAAAAGATGATTTATTATATCGGCGTGACTTGGTGGATTGGGGAATCAGACCAGAATTGCATCCTTTGTGTATCAGTGAAAATAAATATACAGTTCCATGTGCTTATTATGTGATGAAACCTACAGAAAAAATAAATTTCTAGAAGTAATAGATACTATTAAAGATACTAATGGATATTCATGAAATATATTGAAATGGGTCCATAGAAGAGAGTTGAAGTTGAAATCTTCAAAGAATCATGATTATCACATCCTTCTGCATAAGATGATTCCAATATCAATCCGTAATTTTTTTCCAATAATGTAACAGTGTCAATTATTCAGTTGTGCCATTTGGTTAGAGATATTTATTCTAAGAAATTTTCCAAGACTTTCATGCAAAACATTTTGGTAGAGACACCATTAATCTTGTGTGAGTTAGAGAAAATATTTTTTCAGAGATCTGTGAGGCAGTGCATGAGTCTCACACTCCCACCTCACATCAAAAAACACTACACATATTGTTTGTTGAAGACCCTAACTTCTCAAAGCGCGACACATACTGCTCGCAGAATATCCGTGCAAATATTGTATGAAGAAGAAAAGTGACTCTCTTAGGTTTGATTGTTTAAATTGTATTGTTTTTAATTGATTGTTTTAGGGTGAAAAAGGTGATTGCATGAATAATGTTTATATGTGTATGAATATACTCATGTTCCTTGTTTATATAATCCCAAGGTAGTGTGTGTTCCAAGGGATTTCCCCCATTTGTGTGTGCTTTCATGCGAAGCATAGAATGAGGAGGAAAGAGGCAGTGTGTGTATGAAAAGATTTATACCCATTCAGGTTTACGCATATGAAGAAGAATAAGTGGATAGTGAATGACATATTACATGTAAATTAATATGTAAAGGCATTTAAAGAATAAAATATGAAGAGTTTGTGAATGTGTCTAAAGAAGAATAAGGTAATAAGTTCACCAGAATGTCACATGCATGATAACATGCAAGCATGAAAAGAAGAATGGAGAAGAAGATGATTCAGATGATGCCAATTAAGCTGACCTTTAGTGTTTGAATAACCACATTGGTGTATGTGATTCTTTCCAAAAAAATAGGAGTTTTAGTGCATTTATTTATTTCACTTAAGAATAACAAAGAAGAATAGGTTTTTAGTAAATTCAGTTATTGCACTAAAGAAGAATAAAGAAGTTGTTTTTAGTGCAGTTGGTTGTTGCACTAATAAAGAAGAAATAAGAAGAAGTTTTTAGTGCATTTTTTATTTCACTAACGAATAAGAGAGAAGAAGAAGAGAGTTACTTTCCTACTGCTTTGAAAGTAACCAAGTGAATAGCACTAAAGAATATCAAGAGAAGAACCTACATTTTAAAGAAGGAAGAAAATTGTCTCCACATGAATTATAAATAACCAGTATGGAAGAAGTATATTAAACTTGGTCATCACCCGTTCAACAAGAGGATTTTTTCCCTTCCCCCTAAAAAGTGTAGGGACTCACACAGGGACGGATTGTTCCGTTCCCCCTCCAAAGTGTAGGGACCCACACTAGCTAGAAGATTGTTTTCCAAGCCAATCCACTATAACATTTATCACGTTATAGTGGAGAATAAATTAACTATTAATTCCCATGCATGGAAAGGATGTAGCTTCTCTTATTTAGTATTGAACCTTATAAAAATATCATGTGTATATTTTTACTGTATTATATTATTTCATGAGACATGGAAAAGGTAATAATATAATCATAATTCTAACTAGTAAAGAGGTACATGGATAAAAAGTTGGAATTGGTTTAAAAATTCCCCAAATCTTACTCACCCCCTATCAGTGTTAGGTATATCCCAAAATTGTAATCTCACATAAACTATTGAGAAAGGGATATCACTCTTAAAATCCTGAGAAATCATCCAATTCTGTAAAAGTATAAGGAGGTGGATGGATATCTATCATATTTATCATCTCAATTGTTGTTATTATTGTCATATGAGTAAGAATATTCTTATCAAATGATTCACAAAAGGAGATAATCATGCACTAAGACACACCCATTGTGAGGGACTATAGTGATATGTTCCCTAATGAAATTTTGGGGCTTCCTCCTAAGTTGTAGGTTGTGTTATCAATTTCAGTTATTCTTGAATCTCTCTATATATTAAAGACACTTATATAATCGTCACCATTGAGTTAGAGGAACTGGATAACTAGTCATATGAGAATTTATAAAAGGGTTTTATATGCCTCAGTGACTCACCACATGGTGTAGTAGTCCTATTTTTCAAGAAGATGGAAGGATCGATGTGCCTCAACATTGATTATCATGAGCTCAAAAAAATCAATATATAGAACAAGTAACCCCTTCCTTGGATATATGACTTTTTCGATCAACTATGTGGTGACAAATATTCCTCTAAGGTGGATTATTGGTAGGGATATCACCAATTAAAGGTGAATAAGGAATAAATTCCCAATATTACCATTCAAATGACGTATGGACATGATGAGTTCATTCTGATACCCTTTGGAATCACCAATTCTCTAGAGATATTCATGTTAATAATGAATATTGTCTCAACAAATTATCTACAAAAAAAATTTGGTAGTATTTATTAATGAAATTATGGTATACTTTAAGAGTAAGGGTGAACATGAGGAGAATTTTAATATTATTCTAAAGAAATTGAGATGGGAGAAACAATATGCAATTCAAAGTAAATGTGAGTTATGGATGGAGTGAGTATCATTATTGGGGGATGTTATCACCAGTAAAGGAATATTTGTGGACCATTCCAAGATAATGTAAAATGAATAGTTGACTAGGCCAACATTTTTAATGTATATACATATTTTACTTGGTATGGATGAATATTAAAGATGATTTTTGAAGAACTTATCATGATTTTAAAACCCTCTAAAAACCGACTCATAATGGAGAAAAGTTTGTTTAGACCTGTGAATGTAAAGACTACTTCAATGAGTTGAAAAAAAGGGTTTATCACCATTTTATTACTCACACTTCCGATAATTGTGGAACATTTTTTTACAATAATTATTTATATAAGGGATTAGGATGGGTGCAGATTAATTGTTAAAAAGTGATAGCCTACACGTCAACGAAGTAAAAAATTCTTGAGAAACAAATATCAGAGACATGATCTCGAGTTGGGAGATATGATCTTCAGGTAGAACATCTGGTGGAATTATCCCTCGGAGGAGAAGTTTGAAATATATAAAAATAATAAGATCCAAAAATATATATTCACATAGATGGAGCTTACTACGCGCCACCAAATATTATTAGAGATCATAAAGGACTATTTCTAATCAATCAACTACCATCCTAACAATGTGAATAAAGTGGAAGATTCTGTATGTAAAAAGGATCGGGAAATATAATCAATGAAGACAATTGATAAGGATCCAATATTATTAGATTTGAAATGGATGGACATTGGAATAATTAAGGAAGGAACATCATGAATCCTTTCTCAAATTATTTCTCAATTATCCCTCATTGAGATAATAATGAATGATCAAAGAAATGATGTAGAAATTCATAAGAAGGTGGAAACTATAAGAAAGGGAAAATCCTCAGAGATAAATGTTTTGGAGGAAGGATTTGAATGATTTGGGTCCTGAATATGTGTACCATCCTATCCAAATGTAAATAAATACCTTATGAGTGACACACATAACTCAACTATCACTATTCACTTGGAGAGCATAAAGATGTATCAAGATCAATAAGATACCTTTTTGTGGGAAATATTAAGAATGAGGTCATTGAATATACATCGAAGTGCCTTGTATCTGAGTAAGTGAAGGTTTAAAAGAAAAATTATAAGGTGATGGTGAAACCCTTACCCATACCAACATGGAAATCGGAAAAAATCACCATGGACTTTGCCACCGTATATCCTAAAACATACATAGGAAATAATTCTCTGTAGGTTTTTTTGGATTATATAATAAAGAAAACCCACTTTATTTAAATTCAAGAGTAATTATCACTATGTAAAATTGTAATTATATACAACAGAAATGTGGTAAGGCTGCACAGAGTACCACAATATATTTCATACGATTAAGATTTGAGTTCACCTCAATATTTTGGATATGTCTCCAACATGATCTAAAAACTGATCTGAAATTTAGTATGTCTTATCATCCTAAAAATGATGGTAAATCAGAGTTCACTATTCACACATGGGAAGATATGTTGAGATCACGATCAATGTACATAAAAGAAGGAGGAGACCAATATCTTCTTATAGCTGAGATCTCTTACAACAACATTTTCCACTCAAGATTCTAAATGGATCCATATGAATCTCGTTATGTGAACATATGCAGAACACCGACATGCTATGATGAATTAGGTGAATTAAAGTTTCTAGGACCTAAAATGGTCAATGAAATGGTAGAAAAGGTGAAAACCATTTAGCAGAACATCAAGGCATCCAAAAGTCAACAGAAGAGCTTTGCAAAAAACTGATGATGAGACCTAGAGTTTGAGGTTGGATACATGTTATTCCTCCACATATCTCTATGAAAGGGGATCATGATATTTGGGATTAAGGGGAAGCTAAGTCCCATGTACATCAACCACATCATGTTTCTTGATCATGTCAGAGTTTTGGACTATCGAATAGAACTTACACCAACCATGTCTCAAGTACACGATGTATTCCATGCATACCTCTTGAGTATTTACATACCATATCACTAATATGTATTTAATCCATAGGTGGTACAGTCAGAAAATGATATCTCTTATGAGGAGCATCTAGTGAAGATCTTGGACCATAGGGATAAACTTCTATGCGACAAGACTACTCACCTAGTCAAACAACTTTGGAAGATGTATAAGTATGAATATGCAACATGGGAAATTTAGGAAGCTATGAGGGACAAATAACCCCGCCTATTTATGTAAAATTAAATTTCTGGGGAGAAATTTCAAAAGGGGGAAGAATATAACTACCCAAACTTTTAATAATGGAATTTTTCTATTCCTACAATTATTTTATAAAACAAAAAAAAAAGTACATAGAAAAAATAATACACATTGTATAAATTAATAATGAATGAAATAAGAGGTATTTGTAGAAGTTAAAGAACTTATACCAATGAAAGAGTAACTTTACCATTAAAATAGTAATGTGGTAATTAGATGTAGTAATTATACTAATATAATAGTAATATAATTTATGAAAATATTAATAACATTTACTTATATTATAAATGATAATATTATGTGAATATATGATATTATAAATGATAATATTATATGAATATATCATATTATATGTAGATAAATGTTTTAAAAGTGATAAATTAAATGTTGGTATTTTTTGTAACACAGAAATGATTATTTAAAATTTTAAAATCAATATAGATATTGAAAATAATTTTTTTTCATTTAATATATTCATAAATTAATTTTTTTACTTATGATTATATGCTAATTTTATTAGACCATAATTAATTTTTCCTAATTTCATAAAATCAGTTAAAATTTTAAAATTGGTATCTTTTGAGAAAATGACGATTTGATTTAGAAATTAAATTTCTCATATTTAGAACATCATATTCATAAAAATTTTATTTTTTTAATTTTATACTTCAAAAATTAATTAGGGTGAATATTTCGGATTTTTCTAAAGTAGTTGAATTTTGGTGAATGGTGAAATTTAGTAATTTAAGGTATTTAACAAATAAAAGAACTTTTGAGTCATTCCTGATGTATGGATGATGTAATCGCCATAATATAGAACGATTTTAATACCTTTAATATATATAGTCATGGTAATTAAAACTATTCATATTATTGATCCAAAATAATAAACTAATGAATAAAATAATCGGAAAACACCCCTCTCCTCCCCTATAAATACCACCCCTCACCACCTCATCTCCTTACACATTCCAAACATTGAAGAATTTACAATTTCATCCCAAAACACATACCAAGACCCTACCCCACATCCAAGAGCCTTTTATCTCAACCAAATTCCAAATCCAATTTCCCTCAGGAGGTTCTGAAGGAGAAGAAGTTCAAGATATAAAATCCTATTCCATTTTATTTTAATTTCTTTTTATGTTCTTTTCATTTATTATTATCTCCTAACCTCCCCTCATCCATGTTTCATGAGAAATATATAATATTATATATACTAGAATTTTATTATGTGAATGGAATAATTTCTCATAAAAACCACTTCTCATCTCCCTTTTATTCTAAAAATGAAAACTTCGTCTATGAGGTGTTGATTTATCACCTGCAAGGATGAAAAGTTTTCATTTTAATTTCCCAGCTTCAATGATGGTCATAAAACCATTTAATGGATGAAAAATATTTTAAAATTCTTGTTATAACCTTTTTTTGTTCTGGAACTAAATATATACATAATATTAAAAAATAAAACAACACAATCTTGTTCTGATTGAAACCCTCTAAAATTAATCTAAATGATTATCTTTAACATTTTATATAATGAATCATCCTATTATATAGAAGAAATAATATATAAAAAAATTAAAATTTTGGGAGATCATGAATAACATATATTTCAATTTCGGATAATTATACCCATTTTACAATATCATTCATACATGTATACAAGTGAACAAATCATGTAAACCATGAAAACTAACACTATCGAATGATTAAATTTAACAATATAACTCATAAAAATGGAAATAAATGAACTTAATAAAATTATAATGAATCAAATACATTTAGAATATTTTCTTTATTTATTAACCAATGAAGCTACTTTTATTATTGAGGATATTAATGTGAATAAATCATTTGTACATAAGGAAAGAGGATTCTAAAACCCAATTTCCTTCCAATGGGTTATTCCTCTTTCATACATAATTACAATGATGATGTTCATTTCATATTCATGAAATATAATTTCATTATTATTACATTTTATTTTATGGGATATATATGTTTCCAATCTGGTTTTATGAAAAATGAAAAAAGTCCATAAAATAACTATTCCTTCTAAAAACACAACTTTTACATATCTTGATATTGTTTCTTATTCACTCTTGATTGTGGAAACATATCTAAAGTATTCTATTACTTTTTTTGGGAACCCCAATGTTTATTCATGAATTCATGCTTTATGATATTTTAATGAAACTCGTGTCCTTTACTAGTGTTATTTTATGACTATGACTGAAAAATGTTATATGTGGCATGCATGATTATTTAAATGTTACGATGTGAAGGGTGAACCCATAATTATATAGCACTCCAATGAATTTGTTAATCCGATGTATCTAATGAGATAATGTGAAATACTCAGGAACTTGTTTCTAGATTTGTTGAGAATGATGGAATAATGATTATGAAAATATGTTATGTGTGGATATGATGATATCTTTTTTCAAAACTACGTGTGGTATTTGACCACTAAGATATGATTTTTTATTTTTATTCACTTCAAAATTCAATTAAATTATCTAACAATTCCTCTAATAAATATGAGGATGATTTTATGCTTATGATATGGTGATTATAATTATGCTCACCCCATGTTATAGTGATTCATGCCCATATGTATCAACTTATTGGGTTTTTAGCTGACCCCTTTCATTGATTATTATCCTCAGGTGACTACTTATACTATGGAGTACATGAGGGCCACTAGTAATATATAAATGGAAGAATTAAAAAATGATTATGTTTCATCATGTAAACATTATGTTTCTTCTAAATTTTCACAAGACACTAATCCTTTGGATTCTGGTTTTGTAAACCAATTATATAGTTTATATTTAAATATATGAAATAGTTATGTATGAAAAATAAGGGTATCTATAGTGATTTTATTATGGTGGCAGCTGAGGTCACATGGTATGAGACTTCTTATCTTGATGTGTTAAGGAAGGAAGATAGATATAGGATGGACAACCATGGAAGTGTGAATGTTATCATCATGGATTTCCCAAGTTAGTCCAGGGTGGCACCCAAAGAGGAAGAGCTAGTAGATGAACCAGTGAGGATCTTGTAGGAGGATCTTATGGTGGAAGATGATTTTACTAGATCCTTCCACCAACCCAACGAGTAGTCCAATTATAGGATTAGTGAGATAATTTTTGGGGCCACATGAAGATGCAAGTGATATATGCTTATGGACCGAAATTTTAGAAGATGATTATAGGCATGATCTATGTTTATTATACTCTTAATTAAGTACTAGTAGACATATGTGTGATCCATTTCATAAAATCCTTACTCCTGGTGAGAGAGATGGGGATTCAAATAGAATCCTACATCCATCATGTTTTCCATGAGGTTTCTACATGGAACTGTTCTTTTATATCAATCAATTTCTAGAAGTATGAGCTATATCTTGGTTGAGAGGGTTTCTTATGGGATCACATGGTCATCATAGAAATACAATAATAAATAATTTTGGGTATGGGTTGTTTTTTCATGGTTTGATCCTAGATCGACAATAATCGTATATGAGTCATATGCCTTCAGAAAAATGGGACAAGATTCTACTTTGTGGGAGAGAGAGATATCATTTCAGACCGATTTTGGATTACATGATCAAAGTTGAATCCCATCACTAATCATTTGGTGAGTTCATCCCTTTCAACATCATAATCTTTATGAATCAAATTTATATCAGGCATAGAGGATTATATATAATTCATCATCTGGAGATGTTTTTGAACTAACTTTATGGGGGGATGGATTTTTTCATCTACATTCACACTTGGACAACTCCAATATCTTATAAAAAATATCAAATGTCCTAAACAAAACTCCAGGAGTTGAGGGTGTATCATTATGACCATTGAGATAAGGGTTTTATCAAACCCATTGTTTCACCATGGGATTCTTTGATGTTGTTGGTGAAAAAGGAAAATATTAACATACAAATTTATGTTTATTATCATCACCTAAAATGGGATATGATAAAGATAAATTACCCTTTATTTATTATTTACAATTTTAATGACTATTTGCGATGTCACGAACCAACCCATGCAGGGGATCGAGCCGCAACTACCCCATGCCTGCCTCAATAGGCCAAGGGGTGGAGACATGCGCAGAGGGAATAATAAACTAATGGAGTCCCTTTCCTAATAACTCGAATAGAAAAATGAAACCAAATAAATGAAAAATTATGTAGAAAAAAAGAAAAAAAAGATACAACACTACTATAAAGGAAAACCAAACATGCATCAACCACTTATCAGTACAACTACAGAAATCTAAAATGAAAGGGAAAGGGGAAAAATAAAAGGAAAACCACATAAGTGCCACAACCTGGTAGTAATTTTAAACTAAAATAGTTTGGATATCCCTGCTCCTAGATCCCATGTAATGACCACCATACACGGTCTAAGAAACTGTATCCCTACGATTTTCTGAAGTCACAATCAAACTATCTATTGTCTGCGTAAGTCATAATATGTGTGAGTGAAGGCCATACAGGGGTGAGTATAAATATACTCAGTAGGACGCCCTAAAAAGGTAAGGTGGGAGAAGTAAGATATACTGAAGAGGAAAGAAGTATAAAGAACAAGCTATAATAAAGAGTATTGGTAAACCCAACAAGAGAGTAATGTTTTCTCATCCAAACACTAGTAACTCGACATGGTGATAATATGAACTTATCGTTGAGTCTTTACTACCTATATTAGGAATTAGACTCATCCAACCATGTGAATCTAGACACACAAAGAATGTGGAATACTACATGTGTCTTTGCCTCTTCTGGAAGGAGAGTAACCAAAACCCAAGAAGTGGGTAAAACAATAGGATATATATATATATTATTAGTCAAATAATCCCAAAAAATAGAGTAAGTGGATCACTATATTGTAGATCATCCTAGGAAAAGAGTTTCCAACAGTTCCAAATGTAACCACCAATGATTCCCAACATCCCACAAATCTTCCCTGAATGGACATGTAAAAGGGGATTAATCACCACACATTGATATTTTCCTCTTTCATCTGATTTATCTCACCTTCACAGTTTTATGTCATGTAAAATGGATGTGTCTGGGTGGGGAAAATTCCACTCTTATCCGTGAATCAAAAGTTACATGAAAGTATGTCACATCACTGATCTATAGCTAGATGATACATTTCAAAGTAGATGACTCGCACCCTAGTGTGTTAGGGGGGATTCCACTATAACAGTAGTCATTGGGGACCCGAGCCCTGACATGTCAGGTGGATTCCACCCTAAGTCACTAAGGCCCTGGTCCCTAATGTGTCAGGGGGTTTCCACTCAGATGTAACTGTAGAGGACCCAAACCCATGTCTTTGGGGGAATCCACTCTAATAGTCATCATAGAGGACCCACTCTCTAATGTGTCAGGATATTTCTCTCTAAGTCATAGAGGACCTATTCCCTACCCTATATTGGGATTCAACTCATAAAATATAAAGGAACTACACTAGTCATCCATAATGAATTGTACCTCTCGAAAAGATCATCAAGTAAATCACTACCTAGACAATATGGAGGGTAAGCTTAGTACTATTCTGGTGATTTTCCCGATCACAGTCGTCATCAAGAATCACCTCATATTTGTTAAACACCTAGAACATCTCTCATCATATATTGATATCCACTATGGAGGGTACCATCACGTTCTACATAGAAAAACACTTCATATAAGATACTCGAGCAAAAAAATATGAGTCCAAAAGAAAGAAACATAAGATATAGAAGATTCATAATGTGGTACATAGCGCATGTGGGGCCTACATGATGTGTGACACCACCTCATCACTTGATCATGTACCTAGATATACTCGGTTAGTAAACTATGAACAAGTACCCACATTGCATGCTAGTGTACTCCAAGAGTACATGTCACATCTGGCCTAAAAGTCTTATGAGCACATAATTCCCGTTGTTTTTCCGAAGGAAAAAAATTTAATTGTACTGAAATTCCTTCTTGAAAATCCCCTAAAAACCAAATGGATCACACCATTTCAATCCCTATATAAAATTACACAAGGTAGACTATTTATTCGCAATAATTGGACACCCGATGAAGAAACTAAATCTCTCAGCATTGTACACAAATGGTGTTATGTGGGGCCCGTACCTTGATCTTGAAAACATCATACAAAAATATCCACTATTATCATCATGGAAAAACATGCGGGTTTGGCTAATCATTTGTCCAAAATGGACACCTGGTGAAAAAGTCACATTTCACTGCAAACGGCCAAAATGGGTCTCATCCAGCCCAAACCATGATTTTAGTTTAAGCACTCGACATTTGTATTGGAACATCTACCTCAATTTTAGGGCTACGACACCACTAGAAGTGCATCAATCAGACATAGTATGCATGAATTATGTTGGATCCATGTTTTAACAATAATAATATATTATTTTTAATTGAGTGTTTCAGGGTCCCGAGTCATGATCCCGAAACATAAAATTCTCAAACATGCCTCAAAAGGTTCTTCTTGATGATAGGAATTTGTGGTAAGAGACATCCCGTCAAACATATGCTTTTATTATAAGAAAAGGACGTTTGATGTTGCCTTAGCCCAACCCGCATCGGTCTTCCCCTCTCCGACCGGTTTGCTCCACCTGGGCCAGCCCGGTCTGGTCATTCGGACCCTCGAAGTCTCTCAGCCTGCTGCCTCTTCGATCTGTCACTCTATTCATCCACAACCCTAGTGCTCTACCGTCATCCACAACCTACATTCAGTGGTGGAAATCCCACCTATACCAACACTTCTTTACTAATGATTTGAAACACCCATTGGAATAAAGAATCTATAGCAACGGTTCTGTGAAACCATTGATATAGACTAATATATGTTGGGTTTTTCCAATGGTTTTAGTAAACCATTGGAAAAAACTACCTTAATACCAACAGTTCATAAGAACTGTTGGGATAGACATTCCTAAAACCACTGGCCATCAGGATCCTTCTCCTATCCAGACTTCCCCTCATGCCCCACTTCTCCATCCCTACATCATCGCTCCTCCCAACCTCCCTCACCACTACTCCCATCATGACCCCCTCCTTACCGCCTCTCCCATCCAAACCCACTTGTCGATGATCTCATCCCCCTCATGCTCCCCTTCTCCCATTCCAACTCCCACTCTCCACTCACTTATCACCGCTCCATGATTTCCGCTCCCTGCTCGTCATTGCTCGCCTCTCCCCTCCTCCCATCCCGAGCCCTAGCAGCCATTGCTCGCCCCTCCCCCACAAACACTTCACTCTGCGTGTCCTCCTAAATATGTGCACAAAGGTAGCATTTAGGATTTCAGTAGTGTTTGTTTTTGGTTTATTCATCGATTTCACTGAAGTATGCTGAAATCAATCATTTATGATTGATATTTTTCTATAATTTGGAATAAGGGAACCCAAAATAAATGTTTAATATTCTGTTTTAGGGTTATCCAATGTTTTATATTCAATTTTTTCTATAATTAGAATTAGGTAGGTTTATTCATCAATTTTTATATAATTAGGAAGGGTTATTTATCCCTTTCTATTTTTTCGCATAGATCCATTGAGGTATTCAATGTTTCATATTCTTCTAAGTGGTTTTTTCCAAAATAAATTTTATTAGATATTGAATAGGCATTTTCAATGGGGTCATTGTGTAGCTGAGATTCATGGATTCTTGGGAGTGACATAGTAGAATAACAACACTATATGAAGAATTCATTTTTCAAAATTATTTACCATTACAAAAAATATATATATGTGAAGGGAGTTTTATGTGACATTTTTATTTTATTGTTTTTATATCAATAGGTATAGTAATGAGGTTGGTTTATCAACTTCTATGTTATAACACTGAGTGAGTATTTTTTCTCATCATTGGAGCAATTTTTTGAAGCTCAAAACTGTTTTATTTTCTTTGCACTTTCTTATTTCTCACATTATAAACATGTTTTCGATGAGGAAACATGGTTTTCTCTTTTTTCACATGTTTATTATTGTTTGAAAATTTCATATTCACTTTAACAATTAGATAACTCTCAATGTTTTTCGTTTTTTTAGTTTATCCTTTTATAACTCATTAGACCATATGAACAAAAATTATTTCTTGTCATGTTCAACCTTCTTCATAGGTGTGAATCCAGTTGTAGTAACTGATTTAGAACATGATAACATTGGATATTTTCCCTTAACACTAATCAATTTATTTTGACTAGGAATTAATGTCATACATATGATAGCTCCATGACAAACATAATTACACTATCAAAAAACATCTTCAGCTACTTTTGATTTTCCTTAGGATATCTCTTAGGATCTTCTTCAGAAAGTCAACTACCAATCCAATTCTACTATATCTTTCATGGATGGTTTCCATTTTCAGTTCAAATTTTCTATCATAAATTTGTATATCTTTACGTCTATTTTTAAATAGTCTATCCATAGTCCATTTTTTATTTTATTGAAAATACACTTTAAGGGTAAGTGAGAACCAACAAAAACATCATTTAGCATCAATTCATACCCTAATTTTTTTTTAAATAGTCTATGATGTAGCCTTTTCTAATTTAATAGAAGAATATTCTCTAAACTAAAACCCCATGATAATCATCTCTTTTAAATGACCACTTCGGAGTGTCTTTTTTTACTTTTTTCTTCAGTTTACACATCAAGTTAAAATTTTCACCCCTTTTCACTACTTATTCAATCATGGACTCCACTTTTCTTTAACACATGCCTTATTTTGAGTTTCTATATAACAAAATTACTCATAAAAGTTACCATATACATTGTAATATTCACAAAAATTATCAAGGCTTTCAAATAAGTTTCTAAGAAATAAATTTATCTTCATATGTGAAAAATAATTTTTCATAATAGTTTTGTTCATAGTTTTAACTATTATATAATTTTCCTATTATATTATTCCATTTTTATGAGTATATATATTATACCAAAAATCAAATTCCATGTTCCCAAACATCCAGCAACACCGATATTTCACCATAATATTTGGATTTGTTTGGGGAACTACTCTTTATAAAAATTCTCACATCCACCCTTAATGTATTGGTGGGTTTTGTAATATTTTTTATCACTTGGTTTTGCATAGACATTGGTATTTTTACAACACTTACAAATAAACAGGATTTAGAAATTAGAAATTTATTAGGGAAGTGGGATACATTATTCCATGAGGATGAAGTGGAGGACTCTCATAAATGTTCTAAATATTTAATTTGTAATAGTATGAATCTATTTTTAGTATAAAATCGTCAATGTGGTTTGAGTGGTAAAACAATTCATCTAAGTTATGTGGGGTGGTTCATCTTGGGTTGATTCTAGATTATTTGAGTTTTGGTCTAATCTCTAAGAGCTTCATAATGTGGTAATATTTCTCAATCTCAAATAATTTTAATCTCTCTTAATATTATGATTTTATTCTTTAGGAATCTTGTTAATCTCTTGTAGTAAACTATAAAAAACTTTCACCCATTTAGTTATCACATGTAGTTGAAAATACTTTATATTCACAATGAAATTATAGTACTCTTATAATGTAGGAAAGGTTATATAATTTCCACTTATCTAATCTAGTGATATTTTATAGATACTGAGCTATAATGAAATTATATCTTGACAGGAATCATTAATAGGTGGGAACATTCTACTCAGTTCATCTTAGACTATAAAAAATTATAATCTTCTATATTTTAGAAAAGATTTTATGTAGAAACTGATTGGGATTATATTGCAGAATCTATTATTATCACATATTACTAGTCATAGCAATGAGTTTGGTAGTTTTGAGACTAAAGCATGTAATAATATAGTGTCCCTATTCATAGTTAGATTTTAGTAGATTTATTTTTATGCTTATAAATAAATAATATTTTTGGATTATATGCATTACTATATATGGTAACTTCATAACAAGACACTTGGTTCATATCTTAGTTATGGAGTTGATTGTATAAGGAATTCATGACCAAAAAATGTATCATTAAAAAATAACTCCATTAGATTAATGACTCAGAAAATTAGTACTTTTATGTTTTAAAGGATCTAAAAAGGGATTGTATGTTTGATTCAAGATAGAAATGGGATGATAACATTATCCTGGTATAGTTAAACTATACCGACACATACCACTCTATCATAGACATGAAACCTTCCTTGGACCATTATTTTTTTACCTTGTTGTTCATCCCTTTATAGGATAGAGGTAAGAATTTTATATCTGATACTGAAATGGATGAAAATGGTGATAAGAAACAAGGAACTTGAAATATAAAAATGAATTAGATTTAACTATTAAGTTTTTTTGGTCTAACGGTTTTATTTTTTATAGTAAATATCCCTTTTTAAATTTTTTAGGCTATGATATATTATATTTGATTATAAATTTTGTCCTCTAATAAACTTTTCATATCTGGTGGGACAAAAACTGAGTTTTATTTCATCTTCAATGCACTCCCTCTTAATTTCTTTGTATGGTAAATTGAGAAATATGACATTCTCGATACAATTTACAAGTATTTTTTATTATTTTAAAATAATTATTTGAGAAAGATTATATTTACATAATGATATTTTTATTGATGAGAAAAACATAATTAAAAGAAACAAACAAATATAGCATCAAGTAAAGCTATCCATTTAATTGTTAAATATGATTTTCTAGTCTTACGCATTTGAATCCAATGCTACAAATTTATATTTTTCATCACATATTTCGTATATTATTTCTATTATTGTTTATTTTTATATATATTCTATAATAACAATAGTACTTTCCATAATCTTATACATATATTTCCTCTACTTCAACCTACATATTTCTTGAAATAATGTCTTTAAATTCCTTGTAGTTCCATTATGACGGATCCTTGAAAGCACAAAGGTTTGATCTTGAGAAATCCAAATAGAAGAGTGTGTTGAGTTCTTGTTACCTTCACCTCCCGACATCCGCCTCAGCCTCAATGTCCCGGCCTCTATTTCTCATCCCCCAGCCCCTCTTGGATCCCTCTTCTCCGGCGACTCCCCCCCCCCTCTTGGCTCCCTTTCCTCTGGAAAATTCCCCCTCCCCCCTCTTGTTTCCCTATCCTCTAAAGACATCCCTCATCCCCACTCATCTCCCTCTCCTATGGAAATGTCCCCCGACCCCTTATCATCTCCAGTCACACGCGAGACCCACATGACTGATCACCCCACCTGACATCCCCCTATCTCAGCTTCCTCTCCTACCAGTATTTCTCTGTAATTTATTAAGTGTTCTTGGTCGGTACTTATTTATAAGCATTCGTCTTATTTAATTATTTAATTTCTTAGATTTTTACTCTATCCCATTTCTAGGTTTCATTTAAACGAACCCTAGGGGTTTTTAGGTTCTCCTATTCTAACTTTGATCCTTGTTTCTAAAAAATATCATTGTTCTTTCGGGTCAAACTACGATGTGATCCGTCATCCTCAGCCGAAAGAAAATTAGTTTGGATCATATTGGTTTATATTCAACCATTTTTCACCATTTGAGGTTGGTTTATTCTTCCCTAATTTTTTAGAACAATTTAATTTGGGGATTTTGGTGATTTATATGCCCATGAAAAATCTATATTAGGTATGAATTTCATGAATATGACTACTTTACATCTTAGATGTCTATTTATGTGTGTTTTTAGCTCATATTATGTGTATATGTTCAAGATTCATTCTTTTGTATAATCATCTCATGTTTTTTTATACATGGGTGAGTTGGGATATGGTGAGAAACATGATATTGTACAATGGATATATGGGTATAATTGTTTTTTATTCTGTTTTGGTATGTGCTATTATATTTGTCAATTCGGCCTAGTGTATGTTGATTCTACTTTCATTGAATCATATTTTTATGATTCATTTTTTAATTTTGAATTGATGATAATTATGTTAATATAATTTGGGTTATTTATCTTTTTTTACTTCTTTTTATTTTATGTTTCATGGATGTCCAATGTATGATTGACCCATTCTAGATTCTCAATAACTGACTTAGTGTCTTTAACACAGTCTCGAGGAAGAATTTTAAAGTTATATCCACATTAATTAGGAATGAAATTTCATCACATGGTATATGATAATAAAATGATATATGATGTAGGTACAACAATAGTGATAGGTAGAATTAATATTGATTCATCATTATATAGTGTTTTATTTGACAATTCTACCACTAAGTATATTATTTAGACCAATATTTTGTACATGATAAATCGTTTTATTGATTTCATGCATTCTGTGATTTAAATTTAAATTAATCTTGGTAAAAGGAGAGAGAAATGTCTAATATGTAACACCCCAAGCTTCCATGGTACGTTTCCCTTTGAATAATGCAATGGCGTGCATTGTACACAACTTCGAGATTCTAACACACCACAACCAATCAAACTAGCCGTTATGAATAGTAATACCTACTTTTTGAAATTTTATAAATTTTATATTTCGAAATGGACTTCATTTTTGGATACTTAATATCGAAATTAGCTTAGGGTGAAATTTTGGTACTTTTCGGATAACTTTCATATTTTGATGAATAGTGAAAATTACTAAATTTTAGTTAAAAACAACTTTTTTGATAGAAATAATTAATAGTGATAAATTATTAATTTGAGTGGTTTTAAAGTATATTTATAATATATTTTTACCATTTAATACAATTTTGGTCATTGGATGTAATTTCATATTTAAACCAGACATAAACAAGTGGCAATCTTTTGATAGTTATTATCTCTTAAAAACACACTATTTGTTTTGACGACGGGAATTAATTTTTAAATTAATTAATGCAACTGATATTTTTTGAATTTGGTAAAATAGATATCATTTTTTAATTCATAATATCAAATATATCTTAAGCCTAATTTTTGGTATTTTTCTAAAAACTCTCATTTTTTGATTAATAGTGAAACCATTAAGTGGTAGTTAAAAAACTGAATTTTTCATAAAACATAATTTTACCACTTCTGTGAGTGGAATTTCGAAAATCCTAGAGACATGTTTAATATCATGGAGTAAAATGTGGTTCAATGAGATGAAAATAATTTTTAGTGAATAGTAACTTTTTACTTTTATTTACAACGGTTAAAAGTAAATATGGTAACTAAGGGTAAAAATGATATTAATATTACCCTAACACATGTCCTAATTCTATTGGACAAGTTTATCTCGACCAAAAACAACCTTAGGAGTAAAATATTTTCATTTAGGTACACTTTTATTAGATTAGGACATTTATTATTATTTAATTCAAAGAAGAGTTAAAAGAGATAAAATCAAAGTTTATTTACTAAAACATTTTTAATATAGGGTTATACTTAAGATAAATTATATTGTAAATATTATTTAGAAAGATAAAAAGACTTCATAAATAATGGTATTTTATTTTTAATTTTTAGACATTAAATAATTTAATTTATGTATGACACAATGGTGATGTAGTAATTACCTAATTAATGAAATATTAAAATAATTGATATTATAAATATAAAAATAAATGTAATTTGAGACTTTTTATTAATTACACTAATTTTATATGTTAATATTACATATTAGGATTTATTATATAAATTTATTTCGAAGTAATAATGCTGTTATAAATTTATCAAAAACAAAATACCCAATAGTGTCAAAATTGACATAAAGGGGTTTTTAAAACAAATATTATATTATTAATTTATATTCAATTCCTAAAAATATAAGGTTCAGCCAAGAGACTTATATCATGATTTTTGTATCATTAATGTACCACTTGGGGGTATCTTGGATGTATATAGTAATTTTATTAACCATATAATATAAAAATACAAAGAGACATTGTAAAAGTGAAACTAATTAACTAAGAGTTAATACTTAAAGATAAGGTTAATATAATGATCCAAACCTATCTAAATTATATTGGTTGAGTTTTTTTCGACCCATACCAACCTTAACCTTAAAATAATCCACTTTGGAGCCATTATAAACCGAATATGAATTTATTATAAAATAATATTTTTAGTTTTTCCAAAGGTGCCCCTCACCCCTCTTATAAAAGGGCACTCCCCCTTCTCACTAATTCACACATTCAAAGCCTTTTGGATCGGCCCAACCCTGCCCAAATACTCTATAAACATACCTAAATACAACCTAGAGTCCTTATATTGATCAGAAATCCAACCTAAGAATCCCTTTTGATCAAATCAAAAGGAAGAACCCGAAGAAGAGGTAATGTTTTCGCCACCCTCTTTCAAGTTCCTTTCTTCTTCAACTTCTTATTTCTTGGTTATTTAGATTATAAAATAATAACTCCAGTATCTTCTATATATTTTGATGTTATTATAAATATGGTACAACCATATTCAGTATTTTATCCATCCTTTTAATGGCATGTCACCAAACGTGCGTACATACGGCTTACCGTCTCCATGCCGTGGTGTAATTGTCATTCAATAAATTATTATTTTGATGGGTATAGTAATGATGTTTAATTCATGTAAATAATAAATATAACATGATAATTATTCTGTATATATGATATACCATCCAATTATATATTATTTTAACATCAAAAGAATGATATTGTCGCTCGTGCGTACGTACGGACTACCGTCTCCATGAACGCGATGAGATTCATTCTCCATCGTATCCATTCAAGTATAATTCTCATTTGATGATTAAAAATAATGTTTAAGGACTTGATATAATTATGGATATGAATAAGATACAACCTATCTATAACAAACATGGCTTACTTAACAAATAATATAAAGGAAAACGAGTATGTTAACACCCAAAATGACGATAATACTAAGATATTATTAACAAATCAATGTTAAAAGATCATATATGATATCATATTAATGTAAATGATTCTTGTATAATTCAATAAAAATTATTTGACCACTATACTGGAGGTTAAACTACCGTTGACCAAGGAAAAAGTACAAAGTAAGGGGTTTCTTATCTCACTTTTAATTCCGTGAGATTTCCATTGTTCACCACTTATGAAATGCATGTGGTGTGTGTACTGCCCGTGATTGTATTAATTGTGTAATGTATTTTAATTTATGGATATTTACATCATAATTGTATTATCCTTCTTTCATGGGTGCATGTTTCATAAGTTACCAAATCAATAAAGGAATTTGGAATTTCAATTTCCACTCATTCGGCTTTACGCATACTTCATTGGTTATTTTACTCCAAGATTATGTGTGGAATCACTATTCATTTGATTATGTCATAACTTCCACTCCCCTTTCTATGGTTATAATTTTTATACACATAATCACTCTATTGATAAATTCTTAAGTCATCTGTATGAACTTGATAAGAGTAATTTTAACTCAATCTCCATTTGTTGAGATAAATATCCAATTCATTGGTGTTGTTTTTACAAGAATATGTGTTAATGTCATCTGATTGATTTACACTAAATATCAAATAATATTGAGTGTATTTATATTTTTCACACATAATTATGTCATTTATTTATCCTTAACCTAAGTATATGGTCTTTATAAGAGAATTCATCTCAATTTACATTCCATTGATACTTCTTTGTTGTTATACACCAAATCACTTTTATATGGAGTATATAATGTACTCTGACATAGTATATCATGAATCCCTTTATTCTGATGATATTATATCATTTTTATTACCTCAATTATTTTTATTTTAGTGTCTCTCTTTTGGTTAAGAACTCTAAGTAAAATATCATTTTTAAATATTTTAATGATTTATTATTCCAAATCTTTCTCATTAATGTCCATGTTTTAAAAATGTTTTTAAGGATTTATTTATATGGACATTAATGTTTTAAAATTAAAATTCCTATTGAAATTTTTGAAGTGGTATGGGACACTTTGATTCAAAAATCTATTTTTAAATGGCTTCTTGAAAAATAGTGTGACTTTTAAATGTTTTCAAGAAAAAGGGTGATATTTCTCTCAAATAGTTTTGATGATTATTTTCATATATGTCAATATCCTTCATTATTCTCGATTGAGGTTAATCTATTACAATACAATCTTCCATATTGTATTGAATGAGTTATGGTTGAATGTGGATGTACTATTTTTATACCATTCATGGTTTTTGGGTAAAGTATTGACATTTCATGTGCTAGATTTAATACGAATGTTTATGTTATGTTTCAACTTTTCATATGAGGAATGCATTAGACTTATTAAGTGACGGGTGGAGCCCGCTATAGCTTCTCGATGCATCGGTAGGTCTCATGAGACAAACTAGTGTCTTGGCACGAGGCCTTGACAAAATCTTATTTGTAGTCTTGGAACGAGGCCTTGGCTACGTGGTTATGATAGTCTGGCATTATGCATTCCGTCATTATGAAAGTGGTTATTAATATTTTCATGTGATTATTCGACTAGTAGAATATCCATGTGAATAAGTAAATGGAATTATTTCATTTTATCCTTGCCATATTATGCTGAAGTTCAAGTTTAAAAGGCTTTTGTTTTAGTTATACATTGCCTTAAATTTTTATGTTTATTTATGAAAGTTTCTGGTATATTGTTATCCTTACTAAGCATCTGATCTCACCCCTTTCAATGTTTTATTTCTCCCAGGATTTAAAGAAGTATTTTATGAATGACCTGCAGGGATAGTATGAGGGGATATGAAGACAATATGTTGTTGTAGATTTTCACTTATTGATGTAATGTAAACTTTATGAATATATATAGTGTTTCCAAGGCTACTAAACTAATTGGTCTTTCGAGACTTGATCTTTCTTGTGATCATGCCAATGTTATGTAATAATGCACCGACTCTGGGTATCTTGGGTCGGGGCATTATAGTTGGTATTAGAGGAAGTTTAGTACAATCCTTGGGAGCTAGATTTAGATAAACTCTGATTAGAGCATGTAGACCTAAGATGAACTTTGAGGATTAGTATAGAAGAACTTCCTAGAATTTTGGTATTGTAGAGATTTTGTGAGTTTTCCAAGCAATACATCCATGTCTTGATACGATCAGGTAGAGGCGGCTCTGGCACAGATGTTGCTAGGGGTAAAACCTGAAAACACCGCTTTGAGATAGACTCGAACGGGAACTGGTGCACGACAACGGGCCTTGCTACACTCTTGGTTACGACACTCCCGAGGGATATGCTTAGAATAATTTACATTTGATTTACAAACCAATTTGAAGTATTATATATATAAGATGAGAGTAAATGACCTTGGTTAATCCTTATGTGTTTCAAATTGAAAATATGGTGATATGTTAATCTCTAAATGATTTTATGACTACTGTTACTCACACAATGATTTCTGGTTTTAGTCAATGGCTGGATTCCAAGGAAGTCATAGTGACTTTGAGAATGATGTAAAAGGTGGGAACAGTGGTGGAAATGAGCAACAAAATGGAATGTTGATAGGCGTAAAAGATATTGTCTTTATTCCAAATCAATTTTCCAAAAATACGATCAATAATATATATATTACCCAATTCCCGGACTCAACAAAGAAGAGAAAGGTGAAGAATGATAAGAGCTCTAGCAGTGGAGACCATGGAGAAAGGAATCCTCAATTTCTATCATGTAGGAAATGTGGAAGGAGACACCCAAGAAAGTGTCTCAATGGGACAAAGAAATGCTTTACATGCGGGAAGGAAGGACATAAAGTGAAGAATTGCTGAAGAAAAATTAAGAGTACTATGGAAGAAGATAAAAATGGTCCCAAGAATCCATTTACAGTCATTTACCATAAATGTAGGGGACCTGGCCATTACTTGAGTGAATGCCCTATTCTATAAGATATTTTCTTGGTAAAAGAAGAAGCTATGTGGAAATAAATGGTTGGAGAAATGTTTAAAAATTATTAGTGATCCTTGATGATTGGTTTACTTTGGAATAATTTTCTCTTGTATTTTTAACCCTGCAGTTTTCCATGTGAGAATGATATTTGAGGAAGAATTATCTTTTCTCGTGTGGATATAGTTATAAATAACCATTTGGTTTTATATGATCGTTGGGTTTGAGGCAATTATAAGTTATTATAATTTGGGATGAAAATGCGAGGTATGAGATAAGATTTGTGGTTAAATTATGTTATGGTTATTTTGAGGAATTTATATCATTTTGGTAATGTTATAAAATATAGTTTTTGAAAAAGGACAACACTCAGACCGTGTGATAACCCGTCACATCTGACAAAGCTGTGGGAATAAAACCCACAACCAAAGTGTGATTGGGATTTATTACCTACCACTGGACTGTGTGAAGTCCCTGGTTAGTGTGACTATTATTTTTAGTTAAATGATTTTATTTATCAATAATAATTTGATTTGGGATCTTATGTCTTATCAAATGAATTCCCTTAGTATAGGAAAATGATTTGGTGATTAAGTGATAAATGTTATTTTGGAAGTTATTCACTTTGTTGTGAACACTATATGCCCAAGGAAAATAGAATAGTATGGGATTTCATTTGAGGAGTAATGGTGGATTTTTATCTATGTTTTTAATGTGGATTTATAGTGATTTGGGTTATTTATGGAAATGATTAGGTTAATTACTTTTAAGTATGTGACTTTAAGAGTAATTAATGTCATTTGGATATACAATTTAACATGGAAGACAACATTCTTATAAGTTTTGGGTTTCAGTATTAGTTTGGATTATATTGAAGGATTTTAAGGACAATTGATTATTGAATGGTATTTATTTAACTTTGGGGTATTGATGGTTTAATTTTAGAAATTAAGATTAGTATTTTTTTCTCTAATGGAATATCCATTTGGGGGATCATCAGATATTATACTAACCATTTTGGTTTTGATTAATCTCTAAAGACAAGGTAAATATATAGTTTATCCTACGTGGATCATGTATTTCTATAGAAGTTTATTCTAGCACTTCCATTGTGACCAAGTCTTCTTGAATACTCATTGTTCAAAAAAAATTGAGTTAGTTGTAAAAATTTATTAAAGAATTAAAATCTACATAAAAAGTAAGTATATCTCTTTATGTTCTTATTCAATATCATAAATGAATTCCTCGTCCTTATGTAATGTAACTTAAAACAAAAAATGTTGTCTGTTTACTTTTCCTACTGGGACACTAATGACCATTTGTCCCAACACAAGTTTGTGATTTTTTTATTATTAACTTTCTCCTGATCATGTTTTCTATCCCTCTCCATCAGAACTTAACACTTAGTTTATCTTCCATATCCATGTTTTCCTACATGGAATCCTAGTATGGGTTATCTTGGGTGACCTTTATACCTCTCTTATTTTCTTTTAAAGTGATAATTTTATTGACTCTTTTTCTAATGTGGGACTTTCCATTATATTCTCAAGACCAATTTTAAAAAAATTGCGAGGATGCAATTTATTGAAGGAGGAGAGAATGTAACACCCCAAGCTTCCACGGTACATTTCCCTTTGAATAATGCAATGGCGTGCATTGTACGCAACTTCGAGATTCTAACACACCACAACCAATCAAACTAGCCGTTATGAATAGTAATACCTACTTTTTGAAATATTATAAATTTTATCTATCGAAATGGTTTCATTTTTGGATTCCTAATATCGAAATTAGCTTAGGGTGAAATTTTGGTACTTTTTGGATAACTTTCATATTTTGATGAATAGTGAAAATTAATAAATTTTAATTAAAAACAAATTTTTTTATCAAAATAATTAATAGTGATAAATTATTAATTTGAGTGGTTTTAAAGTATATTTAGAATATATTTTTACCATTTAATACAATGTTGGTCATTGGATGTAATTTCACATTTAAACCAGACATAAACAAGTGTCAATCTTTTGATAGTTATTATCTCTTAAAAACACTCTATTTGTTTTGACGACGGGAATTAATTTTAAAATTAATTAATGCAACTGATATGTTTTGAATTTGGTAAAATAGAAATCATTTTTGAATTCATAATATCAAATATAGATTAGGCATAATTTTTGGTATTTTTCTGGAAACTTTCATTTTTTTTATGAATAGTAAAACCACTAAGTGGTAGTTAAAAAATGATTTTTTTCATAAAACTTAATTTTACCTCTTTTGTGAGTGGAATTTCGAAAATCCTAGAGTCACGGTCAATATTAAGGAGTAAAATGTGGTTCAATGAGATGAAAATAATTTTTTGTGAATAGTAACTTTTTACTTTTATTTACCATGGTTAAAAGTAATAGGGTAATTAAGGGTAAAAATGATATTAATATTACCCTAAAACATGTCCTAATTCTTTTGGACAAGTGTATATCAACCAAAAACAACCTTAAGAGTAAAATATTATCATTTAGGTCCACTTGTATTAGATTAGGACATTTATTATTATTTAATTCAAAGAAGAGTTAAAAGAGTTAAAATCAAAGATTATTTACTAAAACATTTTTAATATAAGGTTATACATAAGATAAATTCTATTTTAAATATTCATTAGAAATATAAAAATATTTCCTACATAATGGAATTTTATTTATAATTTTTAGACATTAAATAATTTAATTTATTTATGACACAATGGTGATGCAGTAATTACCTAATTAATGAAATATTAAAATAATTGATATTATAAATATCAACATAAATTTAATTTGAGACTTTTTATGAATTACACTAATTTTCTAGGTTAATATGACATATTATGATTGATTATATAAATTTTTTTCTAAGTAATAATGCTGTTATGAATTTATCAAAAACAAAATACCCAATAGTGTCAAAATTGACATAAAGGGGTTTTTAAAACAAATATTATATTATTAATTTATATTCAATTCCTAAAAAATATAAGTTTCGGCCAAGAGACTTATATCTTGATAGGTGTATCATTAATGGACCACTTTGGGGTCTCTTGGATGTATATAGTAAGTTTATTAACCATATAATATAAAAATACAAAGAGACATTGTAAAAGTGAAACTAATTAACTAAGAGTTAATACTTAAAGATAAGGTTAATATAAAGACCCAAACCTGTCTAAATTCTATTGGTTGAGTGGTTTTCAACCCATCCCCACCTTAACCTTTAAATAATATACTTTGGATCCATTAGAAACCGAATATGAATTTATTATAAAATAATATTTTTAGCTTTTCCAAAGGTGCCCCTCACCCCTCTTATAAAAGGGCACCCCCCCCCCTTCTCACTAATTCACACATTCAAAGCCTTTTGGATCGGCCAAAACCTGCCCAAATACTCTCTAGAATTCCGTCACTATAACCTAGAGGCCTTATTTTTATCATAAATCCAACCTAAGGATCCCTTTTGATCAAATCAAAAGGAAGAACCCGAAGAAGAGGTAATGTTTTCACCACCCTCTTTCAAGTTCCTTTCTTCTTCAACTTCTTCTTTCTTTGTTATTTCTATTCTAAAATAATAACTCCAGTATCTTATATATAATATGATGTTATTATAAATATGGAACAACCATATTCAGTATTCCATCCATCCTTTGAATGGAATGTCACCATACGTGCGTACGTACGGCTTACCGTCTCCACATTGTGGTGTAATTGTCATTCAATAAATTGTTATTTGGATGGGTATAATAATGATGTGTAATTTATTTAAATAATAAATATAAAATGATAATTATTATGTCTATATGATATACCATCCAATTATATATTATTTTAACATCAAAAGAATGATATTGTCGCTCGTGCGTACGTACGGACTACCGTCTCCACGAACGTGATGAGATTCATTCTCCATCGTATCCATTCAAGCATAATTCTCATTTGATGATTAAAAATAATGTTTAAGGACTTGATATAATTCTGTATATGAATAAGATACAACCTATCCATAACAAACACGGCTTATGTAATAAAGAATATAAAGGAAAACGAGTAAGTTAACACCCAAAATGACGATAATACTAAGATATTATTAACAAATCAATGTTAAAAGATCATATATGATGTCATATTAATGTAAATGATTCTTTTATAATTAAATAACAATTATTTCACCACTATACAGGAGGTTAACCTACCGTCGACCAAGGAAAAAGTACAAAGTAAGGGGTTTCTTATCTCACTTTTAATTTCGTGAGATTTCCATTGTTCGCCACTTATTTATTGCATGTGGTGTGTCTACTACCCGTGATTGTATTCATTGTGTAATATACTTTAATTTATGGATATTTACATAATCATTGTATTATCTTTCTTGCATGGGTGCATGTTTCATAAGTTACCGAATCGATAAGGGAATTTGAAATTTCAATTTCCACTCATTCGGCTTTACGCATACTTCATTGATTATTTTACTCCAAGATTATGTGTGGAATCACTATTCATTTGATTATGTCATAATTTCCACTCCCCTTTCTGTGGATATAATTTTTATACACATAATCACTCCATTGATAAATTCTCAAGTCATCGGTATGAACTTGATAAGAGTAATTTTAACTCAATCTCCATTTGTTGAGTTAAATATCCAATTCATTGGTGTTGTTTTTACAATAATATGTGTGAATTTTATCTGATTGATTTACCCTAAATATCCAATAATATTGAGTGTATTTATATTTTTCACACATAATTATGTCGTTGATTTATTCTTAACCTAAGGATATGGTCTTTATAAGGTAATTCATCTCAATTTCCATTCCATTGAGACTTCTTTGTTGTTATACACCAAATCACTTTTATATGGTGTATATAATGTACATGGACATAGTATATCATGAATCCCTTTATTATCATGATATTATAAAGTTTTGATTACCTCAATTATTTGTATTCAATTGTCTCTCTTTCGGTTAGAAACTCTAACTAAAATACATTTTTAAGTGTTTTAAACATTTAATATTCTAAATATTTCTCATTAATGTCCATGATTTAAAAATGGTTTTAAGAATTTATTTATATGGACATTAAAGTTTTAAAATTAAAATTACTTTTAAAAGTTTCAAAGTGGTATGGGACACTTTGATTCAAAAATATATTTTTAAATGGCATCTTGCCAAATAGTGTGACTTTTAAATGATTTCAAGAAAAAAGGTGATATTTCTCTCAAATAGTTTTGATGATTATTTTCATATATGTCAATATCCTTCATTATTATCGATTGAGGTTAATCTATTATAATACAATATTCCATATTATATTGAATGAGTTATGGTTGACTGTGGATGTACTATTTTTATACCATTCATGGTTTGTGGGTAAAGTATTGACATTTCGTATTCTAGTTTTAATACGAATGTTTATGTTATGTTTAAACTTTTCATATGAGGAATGCATTGGACTTATTAAGTGACGGGTGGAGCCCACTATAGCTCCTCAATGCATCGGTAGGTCTCATGAGACAAACTAGTGTCTTGGAATGAGGCCTTGACAAAATCTTATTTGTAGTCTTGGCACGAGGCCTTGGCTACGTGGTTATGATAGTCTGGCATTATGCATTCTATCATTATGAAAGTGGTTATTAATATTTTTATCTAATTATTAGACTAGTATAATATCCATGTGAATATGTAAATGGATTTATTTCATTTTATCCTTGCCATATTATTCTGAAGTTCAAGTTTAAAAGGCTTTTGATTTAGTTATACATTGCCTTAAATTTTTATGTTTTTGTTGAATGTTTCCGCTATATTGTTATCCTTAATGAGCATTTGAGCTCACCCCTTTCAATGTTTTATTTTTCCTAGGATGTGAAGAAGTATTTTATGAATGACCTTCAGGGATTGTATGAGGGGATATGAAGACAATATGTTGTTGTAGTTTTTCACTTATTGATGTAATGTAAACTTTATGAATATATCTAGTGTTTCCAAGGCTACTAAACTAATCGGTCTTTCGAGACTTGATCTTTCTTGTGATCATGCCAATGTTATGTAATAATGCACCGACTCTGGGTATCTAGGTTCGGGGTGTTGCATAAGATGCCCCTCTTATGATTTTCCTTATTTGATATCATTCATTTCTATGTATTTTTTACTCCAAATATGGAACCAATGGATATAATTATTAATATTTATAGAATTATTATTATTAATTCCATGATCAACTATAACCCAAATGAATGAAATTATCAAAGATAATATAAACAAAAATAAGAAAAACTAAATCTAATGGAAATGTCCCAAACAAACATGTATCGAACAAAACCATACTAAGCTAAAACTCGATCCAAACTGATTATATACCATTAATAGGAAGATTAATTGGTAATTAATAGTAATGTAGTATTTTATAGTGTCATTTTGAAACATTGATCCATTTATACCTTGCTTGTAGGAACATGAATTTACACATGTGGCATTGGGGTTCTTATATGTTGGTTGTGACGTGTATAGTCATAGGAGACATGTATATTTTAGTTTAGTTTTTATTTTATTTTATTTATCTCATTGGCCACTTAGGTCTTTTTCTTCTTTCTTTTGATAGAGGGTAGTTATATTATATAAAGGGGGAAAAAAGGGGTTGAAATTATTTCAGTCCACTATCTTTGATCTGAGGTAAGATTCTATGGTTTCTACTTGTATCACACCTCATGTATTTGAAGATTTCAGTGTTTTGACTCCATATTATGTTTTCGGTGGTGAGCTGGATCATTTCGTGTTGGTTTGGGAGGATTTGGTTCTCCACTGCCAATCGAGATAATGCTTTAATTCTTTTGGATGGTTTCTCACTAGTTATGTAGCATCCTTTATGTGTTTTAAAGTTCCTAATATCCTTTGTGTAGTGCGTTGATCCCTGCTCGTTGGTTTTGAGTCACAATGTCAAGGGAGACTCACCCACGTGTGCATAAGTAAGTAAGAATATGTATGTGGGTTCCCCTGTTATGTGTATATTCAACCATGGCAGTGATTATGCCCATATGGGGACAGGTGTTCCCATTTATATATATATATATATATATATATATATATATATGCATATGCAGGTGAGTCGAGACTGGTATATGAATATAAGCATATGTTCAAGGATCCACTTTCACATGATCATGGCCATGTGGGTGTGTTCATAGGGGCTAGGTTTCCTTGCATGTGTGTGAAGGTGTGTATGCCAAGTGGGGTAGCAACAACCTTTTTTTAGAAAGCTCTAAGAGCCTAAGTAGACGGCTTGGTTCTACCTTGAGGTAGGGTCCCTCTCCTTGCCTCATTAATTCAAGAATACTTTAAATTGAATTTATATGGTTTCTTAATTATTCTTAATTATATTTAATTTCATGTCTTGGATATGTGTTCTTAAAATAATAGATTCATTTGATAAATAAAGTCATGTTTTTATAGTAAAACCCTCAAATGGAAGTGCACTGTCTGCGAAAACTCACAGTGATAGTTATGTTGATCTAGTTACTTAAATTATTTATTTTTTTTGTTCTGAATTAGTATTAGAATAAATTTTAAATATAATTAAATTAATGGTGTGATAAAAAAATGCTTTGATTTTACAATAAAACCCCTCCAACGGAGGTGCACTGTCTTCTAAACCAAATATTAGTGATAGTTATTTGTATCGTGTTTAGATTTGGTTTGAGATTTCAATATAGCTCTTGTTATTGTTTATTTTTGGCTAGTTAGTTTTTCTTTTCTTTGAATAATATTAATTGGATTATCATACTTGTTTAGATCAAATGACATTTCCTGAGAAGGTATATTCCTTGACCATGACACATTCCATTTCACCCTTTAAATATTACAAATGAAATATCATTGTTCAGGCGAAGTGAATGAATTTGTAAATGGATTGTGTAGGGTGTATGATTCTTTTCCATCATTTATTTTCCTTTTAGACATTGTGTCATTGTGCTGCTTGCTACAACCATCTGGTGATCCCTTGTTATAGCATATTAAATAGTTGATTTGTTTTATCATGTCCTTTGTGACCTTATTTTGCGGAGAAACCCATTTGGGGTGTTTTCCTAGCCTCTTGTACACCCCTTTGGGTGTTTACCTAAGCCCATATATCTAAAAACACTGATTGTTTCATTGTTTAACACTTATCAGGCTTATGGTGCTCCCCACCATGAGCTTCATCTTACCACTACTAATTCATTTGATTTAGTGCCACCCCCTTTGAATATTCATATTGAAACATTATTCCCTTGTTCTAATGAGAAGAATTATAGTGGGGACACTCACTAAAGGCATTTTTCTCACTCTATTAGAATTGTGTATAGAAAAGTATAGAAATAAATTGTAAATATTTCTATTTCATTTTAGATATCATTTTTGGAATGATAGGTGTTTTGGTGTATCATTATTTTTTAGTGGAGAAAAATTGCCAAGTGGTCATGGTGTCTGACGTTTTGAAGGTCATATTGCATAACGTAGTGTTGTTTCATGCCTTGGTGTGAAGGTCAAAGGAATTTTATTTGGAAACATGATTCAAAAATGAGTTTCTCTGTCATGAGGTTCATGATTTTAAAATGAAAGTTTGAATGGTTTTTTAGGCCACATATATTTAGTTTGTGGTTAAAATGCTTGACAATGTTATGACACATCTCATGGACCCATTCCGACTCATTGACCACCACACCACCCTTCGTTATCACCGATAAAGTTCCATAACCCTTCCATAACCACTCCACCATACCGTACATTTCCTACCTCACCGTCACCAATGTTCCTCCTCCACTAGGACAACTACACAGTGCGAAAATCGTGAAAACACACACCGCCTTCACCTCCACTACGACTGCCATCCATGACCCCATATCCACTACAAAATACCTCCAAAATAGAGAAATGGACATCCTAATAACGATCTCTCCATTGAACGCTGCTTTTCGAGTTCGACTCATCAGCATCTCTCGAGATCACTGGAGGAGAAAATCGAGTGTCTCCTTGCTGGATGAGATTATTTGGCCCCACTACTATCCATAGAGGACTTGAGCACCACCAAATCCCCCAAATTAGACCCACACCATTCGCCTCTTGAAATTGACCACCGTGGCTGGAAAATTGTGATCCATCGTAGCCACTCCTCTAGAAATGGACCAGGCCTACCATCGACGAAGGAGATCACAAATATCCTGAGAAAAAAATGTCATAGGTGGAGGCCTCAAAATGTTAAGAGATCACTACTAACCAAGCGCATGATTAAGAAGATCATGACACCCAACCAAAGATGAAGGAGATAACCCTATCGAATCCCTAAGGTCTCTCAAGATAAGATGGAGGATCTGCGAGGATGCGTACAAAGGAGGAAATTGGGATAATGAGGCAGCAACCATTTTGTTACAAATCTTGATCGCCCCGATTGACCCAACCTGATGTGAGACAGGTTAGGTTGGGTTGGGTAAAAAAACACACATGACCCGACCCAACCCGACCCGACCATTTTTGACTGGGAAGGGTCCAAAAAAAACTCAAACCTGACCCAACCTGACCAAATTCGACCCATGGACACACCTAACACACTTATCGTGTCAAATTTCATGTTCCAACTAGGACACCAAGACACTATGTGTATTAGTTCATCTTGTGATAATTTGGTTTCCAGGATAACCATCCATAGATACATTTTTCTAAACAAAAAACATTCATCATTATACCATCATACATAAAACCCATCCTATACACAAATTATAAAAATAGGGAGTATAAATGATTAATCAACCACAACCTGAATGTATAGAATAGAGTTAGGAATCCAATCCCTAGAATAATACTTTTCACTCAATATAGGTCATCACTCCACTCCCAACATCTACCATACTACGAAAGGTAGTGTCTCATACTACTATATATCACGTACCAACCTTATCAGTCAACAAAAATCCATGTTAATACATTATGATCAATGCAAATACATTTTATAAAATAATATCATATTAACCATGGTAGGTCTAATATCAAATTCTGAACGCTCCATTGTCACTCATGGTTGGGTTCATCTCGAACTTTATCACTCAAGGTGAGTCCATTATCTTAACCAATACCTTATCAATCATGGTAGGGTTAGATATCATGTTATAATATGATAACATTATTATAACTCAAGGTGTAGTCATTCCATAAGATATATCACTATACTTGTTATAAATTTTTTACCAACATGTGTATGAAAGAAAAAAAGGGAATTTGGTCCATATCATGGCTCACTAGATAGGTACAAGGTTCCAGTCACTCGGGACCTATACCCCCATCTCAAAAATGTCTCACTATCCAAGTGCAAAATTTCAGTCCTCGTGGTACTTATATATCGTACACTAGAGAATACACTAGAGTCCATGAGACTCAAATCAGTCTCATTCCCAAAAAAATAAATAAATAACTCATAATGACCTCAAATACTATATGAGATTCTTGGAACTTTCCTTGAATACTAGTCTGCCTATGTTTACAAGTCCTCACCACCACACTAACTCAAGTACCAGATTATATCACTATCAGAAGAGCTCTCAAGACCACTTGTTTTAGGAAAAACATCTTTTTTACACCATTTCTAGTCCTTGAGAAATAATTCTACCCATTTCACATATCATATGTCATTCCCCCACTATAAGTGTTCTCCCTTCCCCAGATGGGAGGGTACTTTCTATTATTTGCATGGGACTTGTTTTTTTATCATTCAAGATATTTTTAAAGTGATTATTTCTATAAACCCAGTGCATTATGTGTATGAACAAATACACTGTGATAAAAAAAATTTCCCTATGATCTTAGTTATAACATGTAACTAACTATACACGCCTTTAATTCCTATAGTTTGAGGTTCTATTTTTTGAATGGGAAACCTATATCTTCATACCTAGATGTGAAACTAAATCTCTTCCCTTGGAATTTCCCTCCCTCTTAATAGAATTATCCTCCTTTTTAACAATACATCCTCCCTTTTATTTTCCCCTAACAACTCCCTTTTATCACTTATTCAAAATAAATATCATTAAAAATTTTACAGCGTTTTCCCTTTTTACAGGTTCTAGCTGGCTGGAAGAGGTGGCTACTATTTATTTTTGTAGAGAAGAGGAAATACCAACGGTTCTATAAACTATTGGTATACAGATTGAGTAGTGTATCCCAATGGTTTGAGAATCATTGGTAAACCTATATCCCAACTGTTTCAATGAAACAGTTGGAATAGAGTGTTATATAGGTGGTATACCAACGACTGCTAAACCATTAGTGTATACCCATACTGCTCGAACTATGACAAATGTTAACTATGAAACATTGCAATAGGTGTATACCAATAATTAAAAACCATTGGTCTAGTTGTATACACCCTATAAACTGACAGTTATTAACCGTTGGGAGAGAAAATTACAAATGGTTGACACTAAAACATTGGTATTTTAAAAATACAGGGAACATATCCCAATAGTTCAAGTTGAACTGATTGGACATGGCTATCCCCATGCCTAATACCCTAACGGTTCACTGAACCATCAGTATATAATATCCAAATAGTTTTGGGGTTTTTACCAATAGTTTGTAACCATTGTTATAAGCTTATTTTACAGTAGTGACGCCCATCGCCAACTTAGACCCCAGCACCTGGCCGACCACTTCGTCGGCCCCCATCGCCGTTGTCATCTTCCACAGCCAAACTTCCACCAAACCACCATACACCGATGGTCCTTCCATGGACCATTGAGACTACTCTGGTCCTCTAAAAATTGTTTCGAGACAAGATATGATCTCATGATGACAAGATCTTCACAAACTCATGTTGTGATCGAATATTCATCAACGTTTTGACGTGATGAAAAGTAGTAATCACTTCCGCTTGTTTTTGTTCTTCCTATAACACATGAAACTCAAAACCATTGTAAATATGAAATCCATAGATGATAAAATTCATAGATCTGTGATCTTCTTGTTGTTTGGAAGTCGTTTCATCATGTTAAAATGTTTATCGATGAAGAATGTGAAGAATGGGTGAAGAACACGGAGAACGAGGGTTCGATCAATGTTTATGTTTGTTCGTCCATTGTCATTGATGTTAAAAACAGAGGAATCAACAAAATAAAAATTATATTAATTAGTAATTTCAATAGGGGATTCATAAATCAAGAATAAGAGTCCTACTTCAATTCGAATTTTTTTGTCATCCATGAATGCGCATGCCAACAACCATTGTGATCAATGCACACTAATCTTCATAGATATGCAATACTGCTTCAATCAATCAAGGAACTGAAAATGATTTTTTAATGGATGGATATGAGAGATCTTCTCTGGAATTGAGAGTAAATGTGGAAAACCCTTGTCCATTTCCTTAAAAACATCTATTTATAGAAATTGTCGCCAACAGTTGTGGGATCTAAACATCTGACACCCTCTCCCTTTAGGTAATTCTTGGGTAAAATGTCACTTTCCAAACTCAATGGAAGTCTCAGATTTCCAATTCAATTCCCCATTCATATCTTATTCAAAGTAGAATTTAAAATAAAATAATTTAATTTAATTATTTTATTTACAGTTTCTCCCTCCATGGATTTTTCTACAAATGACCTGTACCGACAAAAATTATGTCCCGCCTAGGGTAAACACCATGCTCCGGACTAAACCATTCCCTCATATTTCTGATCTCAGTTGTCGTTTTAGGTAAATCATGTTTCTATCATATGAATAGTATAAAATATACTTAATATATTTCTAAAATTTATTCCAAGTACACAGGGCCTCAGAATCACACGTCATCTCATATCTTAGCTCTAGAAATATATGTAGAAATAATTTGATGTCTTAAAAGGAAAAATTAGGTTCTCTACATCATTCCCTCCTTCAAATTTTTCAACCCTGAAATGAAAAACTAGGGGGAAAACTCAGGATACTGAGCCCTCAACTAGATCTCTCGCTTACAGGAAAACCTCTACCCTTTAATGTGCTACCACAACACGTTAATCAAAGGGACGGTACATCCATGTATGGTCCACTCCTAATGGTGACATGTGAGGGTTCATACATGAATCTCTTCGTCTATGAAATGTGTAAAACTCTGTGCACCCACTTCAGCTGTGGGGGTCGGGAAAGGCGATAGGAAACCTCTCCAACCCTATGCATGATCTCGCACAGCTTAGAAAAACTCTGGGATAACTTGCCTCCCCAACTAAAATCTAACACACAATCCATCAACATATCTTCCAAAAAAATTCATATTGATCTCAATCAACTAATTGGATTGGGGTGAAATGGTATCCTCGTTTGTAGTTAGGTCATGAATGGATCCTACATGCCTTTCCACAATCGTAATGTAAACCGAAATTCGCGATCAGAGACAATCGTCGATGGTACCCCGTAAAGTCATACGATATCCCTCACGTAAAACTACCCCCAGACACTCCATTGAACACTACTCCCTAGTAGAAAGGAAGTGTTCCTACTTCTTGAGTCAGTATACTATAACCTAGATGGTTTCATTTCCCTTCACTATCTGTGGAAGCCCTGTGACGTAGTCCATGGATATTCCATCCCATTTCCACAATGGGGTTTCAAGCAACTCCAATAAATCCTCAGAACCTAGTGCTCAGCCTTAACCTACTCATATCTAAGGCATCATGAGATGAACTCAACTACGATTCTTCTCATTTCGGACCACAAAAACTACTGCTAAAAAACCCTATACATCTTTCACACATTGGGATGTATTATTAAGGTAGAAGTGTGTAACTCTTGCATCGCCTCATCCCACATCACAACTAGAACCACTACTTACCCCTAGAAAAAGTTCTCGTGCTCCCCTCATTTAGAATATACATATGGTGCATCTCCTATGGATATTAATGTTACAAAATAACTCACAATCAGTGTCTCACAATTTTTCTTCACTCATATTCTCAATAATTAAAGGAGTTGACACCATTGAATGAAGAAAAATTATACCTTCATGCTCCACTAGGGTCAGCTGTAGGGAAGATAAATACTCTAAAAATTCCCTCACTAGGAAATCCAGGGACTTCTTGCTAAGGAATCTACTAAAATGTTTCCCTTACCTAAAGTATAGTCTATATTGAAGTCATAGTCCTATAGGAAGTTCAACCAATGTCTCTAACTATGGTTCAAGTCTCTCTAAGTGAATACATACCTGTGACTCTTGTGGCCTGTGTAAACCACAAAGCGTTCTCAAAAAAGGTAGTGTCTCCACTTACTTAGGTCAAAGATAGATACTATTGGAAAAAGGTAGAGATTAATGTAGTTCTATTAATGGGGTCTCCATCACCTAAACCTCTACTTGATAACAATCGTATCAAGGATGGCGTTGATAATTCACAGGTACCAACGAACAAGAAAGGTGAGAAGACTTGTCAAACTGCAAGAAGATAGACATGGAAAGCACGTGGCATACCCCATGTGTCATCACCTATCTTATAAGGAGAGTAACCCCATACCAGGCATGCTTATACACCCACTAGTGTCATTAAAAGAAAAATGAGGTTAGGTAAGAATAGTCCACCAAAAATGCCAGGACCTGTTCTGATACTGCAATGCACAATCCCACCATGAACGAAAAAGTTAGTGGGACTCATCCACCACATATCGATACTATCCTATATGGGAGGCACTGAATCAACCTCATGGTTTTTCTCACATCATAAAAAATTATTCTCAGTGGGGGGAAGACCTCTCTTCCTCGTACATTCAATGCTATATCAAACAATACCGTCATGGCGTTTCACTGACATCCTATGTCATCCCCGTAAAACCTCAAGAAATAAGTAGGGGTAAAATTATACCTCTAACAGTGTCTAAAAAGTTATACCATACTAGGTATAAGAGAAAAAAAGTATACCTATTATAATTTTGCATGCTACAGGATCGTTGACATCCATAGCATGTAGTTTCCCACAGCCTCGGTCAACAACTCCTTGAGTCTGATGTAGGCTAACTGGTGGTGGAAAGACCTCATAACATCATCCAACAAAAACTACTACTCTCGAACCTCTACCAGCATTTCCTCCCTTGGACCACCTTGTCCCTACTTGGGAGATCTCCTATCACAGCATTGTCTCTGTCATAGCGATACATATACCATCTTCTCAAAAATATGAGCATGTCTGGTCAGGTAGTCTCATCTCATGTGAACTCAGCCAACCCAAACATAGAGATGTCCCTCACTAGGCTCCATTGGTGATCTAAGCTATCATTAAAAATGTTCTTGAGACTAATCATGGGGAGACCACCTGCACTGAGGCTCCGCAAAATGATTTCTACTAGATGTGGCAGACATCTCAGCTCTATTTACCCATTTCCAGTTCTAACTATCTATATCCCCTCTGACAGAAATCTTTTCGTCTCCAATGCTCGCTTCAGCACCCCGTCATAGGTGAGAATTCAAAAGGGTGATATGTAGGTATGGATCTCCCAACAGAGTACCTACTCAAACATGTGTGCTCAGAAGTAGCTGTCGTAGTAAATGTATAAATAGTATCATGTAAGGTCTGTGAACCATTTCCCAAACTCTTACACCATCATCCCTACCGACTAATGCTTCAGAAACTATAGAATCATGATGGAGCATAAGAAAGAGGGGGTATTACTAATCACAGAACAGATGATGGAATTCATCTGACAAGAGTACCAACTCATCATGCATCTAAGTACCCAGACTCCACCAACACCCTACTAGTATGAGGAAAAAATTGGCTACCAAAGCCACCATTAGATATATGGTGTCTGAGCCAGACTAAAGAGGCAGCCCACTAACTCTAGCCAATCCTCTGCTACTTGAGGATGTGGCTCACCGAGGAACCTCAGTGGTATCTAACACTGGAACTCATGGAGTCCACTCAACCTACGCACATCCTTATCCTACTCTATTGGGACTAATTTTTTCTCAATAGGTGGAAGATCTACTACCTACCCACCTAGAGTAATGAGATTTCATGATGGACCCTGAACTAAGGCATTGTCGTTTAAAGGTTCATCTTCATAAAATGGAGCTGGTATCATGGAAGGATGTTGTCATGGAGGCACCTTTAATATTATCAGGAGTACTGCATTCAGATGACCATATATATATATATATATATATATCAACAAAAATGGGAGAGCTAACTCAAGAAGGATATTCAAGGACTAAATCCCATATGATTCATGTACGAAAGTTCTCTGCAACAAATATCTCATCATTCTGAGTCAAAAATCATGTAAGAAGGGTCCTGGTAAATGGTTATGTCAGCCACTGCACCATCACTGGACTCCATGGTATGAGATATACTCTCAAGACATGTTGACACTATTTCCCTAAATCCAAAATGATTATTTTTAAGAAACATATGAAAAACATCCTAAGGAATGAACAACCATTGATAACATTTTTTTACAATCTGGCCCATGGTGGGGCTCGAGCCGCAACTACCCCAAGATAGACACCACAGCCCATGGGTAGTGATAAGCGTCGAAGAAACAATAAACATAGAGAATTATTTTTCTAAGAACCTATATAGACATGCGTCCAACTCAATACAAAAGTGCAGAGAAAAAAAAGAAAAAAATATACAACTCTACTATAAAAGAAAATGAAACATTCATCAACCTCTATGTAGTTCAAGTACAGAAATGTAAACAGAAATGGAAATGGGGAAAATTACATGCCCAATAAGAAAAGTACCACAACCTGGTAGTAACTGAAAAATAAAATATCAAAGAGATGCCTCCTCATGGATTCAAATCTAGGACCTCCGTATGTGCTCCAAGCACCTGTATTGCTAAGATCCTATGAAGTCCTAATCAACCTATCTATCAACTACATATGGAACAATACGTGCAGGCAAAGCCCATGCAGGGGTGAGTATAAACATACACAATAGGATGCCTCAAAAAGGCAAAGTGATATTAGTAATAGATACACTGATTAGGAAAAAAGTAGATAGAACAAGGTACAGTAAAGAGTATAGCTCAACCTAATAAGAGAGTAAAGTAATATCATCCAAACACAAAGAGATCGACATAGTGAGAAGATGAACATCTCATTGAGGCTTCGCTAACTATAGTAAGAGAGTAAACACTACCAACCATGAAAATCTAGAAATGGAAAGCACATGTCATACCCCACACATCTTTGCCTCTCCTGGAAGGAGAGTAACCAAAATCCAAAGAGTGGTTACAATAATTGGATATATATATATATATATATATATATATATATATATGCTCAGTAAAATAATACCAAATGAGAGAGTAAGGGGATATCCATCTCACAGTTTATTATAGGAAATGATTCACCAAAATTCCAAAAGTAACCACCAATGATGCCAAGTATCCCAAAAGTCATCCCTAAACATTCATGTCAAAGGGGATTAATCAACACAACATGATACTTTCTGCTTTAGGTGGCTATATCTCACTCTCATGGTTTTAGGTCGAGTCACAATGATGTGTTTTGGTGGGAAAGGGTCCATATTACCTGTGAGTCCAATGTTTGAACAATGTATGTATCATCATTGATCTGAAGTTGGATAGTTCATCTTGAAGTAGAGGACCCTATCCCTAGTCAATTAGGGGGATTATACTCTTGTAGTAGCAGTAGGGGACCCACACCCTACTATATCAAGGGGTTCCACCCTAATTCATCGAGGACACGTGCCTTAGTGCATCGGGTGGATTCCACTCAGAAGTAACTATAGAGGACTCATACCCATGTCAATGGGAGTTTCCACTCTTATATACATTATAGAGAACCCTCACCCTAGTGCATTTGGGAGATTCCACTAAAAAGTAATTGAGGAACTAAATTGGCCATCCATAGTAGATGGTACCTCCTAGAAATATCATCAGGTATTCCACTGCCTAGCCCAACAAGAGGGTAATCCTGGTTCTGATATGGTGATTTTTCTTGATTATATCCATCATCAAACATTGCCTCTAATAGGATACACAATCGGAACATCTTGAATCGTAACTATAAAGCCACTACGGAGTGAACCATTGCGTTCTTGGAAGAAAATAATCCAGATAGGTTAATCACAGAACAAAATACGAGTCTAAAAGAAGAATATATGAAAGATAGAATATTCATAATGTGGTACGTGGAATATGTGGGTCCCACACGATTTGTGACCCCGCCTCATCACCTGGTTGTGTACCTATCCATACACGGGTACTAAACTGTGAAAAGTTACTATAAGGTGTTCTAGTGTACTTATAGAATACATGTCACATTTGGACCAAAAGGATGACAAGCACATGATACTCTTTGTTTGTCTAAAGGGAAATAATTTTATTCTACCGACATTCATCCACAAACAGCCCTAAAAAACCAAATAGATCACACTGTTATGATGCTTGTGGAAAATCACACCAGATCGACTAATCATTCGCCCGAATCGGACACCTTGTGAAGAAAATGCATCTCTCAACATAGTACATGAACAATTTTTCATGGGGACCACACCTCAATCTCAGAATGCATCAAATGAAAAGCACCATTGAAATCATCATGAAAAAACACATTAGATTGGATATTTATTCGTCTAAAACAGAAACCCATTAAAAAAGTCACATTTCACCACAAACTCCAAAACATGACCTCATGGAACCTGCTCCTAAATTATGATTTATAGACTCAAAATCAGTCTTGAAACATTAGACTCAATTTCAGGTTAATGACGCCATTTATTGAGCATCAATTAGTATTCGTGTTCTGGAGTAATGGTGGATCAAAGTTTTTACAATGATAATATGATATTATTATTATTTGAGAATTTCAGGGGCCCGATTCAGGATCCCGAAACATAATGTCATGACTCGTCCCAAAGGGTCATGTGTCGTACATACCCCAAGCTCCCCTCCAATAAGCCAGGGGATGGTGACTAGAACTATGTAGTTATATCCAACAAATGGGAGGAATTTTCCTATGTACATGTACACACACAAATCTCCAATCCCAAAATACTAAAATGTAAAAACACTAAGTAAACAATTCATGTATACACTAGGATACAACCCATATAGTGTGACAGGAAAGTAAAGCATCATAAATTACAACCAGTCTAGAATACTTGCCGACCAAAAGAAAGAGTCTTAAAAAGTGAAAGAACAAGTTCCAGAAACTCATCCATAGAAAACCCTACATGAAGGGATATGTACTACTCAACTATATGAATCCATTGGACAAGACCTCGAATGTCAAGTATCTCCAAGAACCACCTAGTCCTCGTATACTTAGGACTCCATAAAAGTGTCGATTGTCTGCACAAGACATGACACATCTGGGAAAAGCCTGTGCAGGGGTGAGTAAAACAGTACTCAATAGGACACCCCGAAAACACATAGTAAATACCACAAAGGAAACTCCACTGAGATGATATAGTCATATCGACATATGTATGTTTCAATAAAACATATATTAAGAACATCCAAGTATACTCAAAATGGATTTGATGACTTGAACTCTCATCCACTGTCGGCTACACTATTCTGCTCGTAGCATAGTTGTCCCTGGAAATCTCACTCCTTGAACTATCTGATAGAATCACCTATAACAGATCTTAAAAAAGTAACCACATAGATGCATAGTCTTGATAATTCATGTATTTTAAATGATACATTCATTCTCTCAAAGACACGGTGTCTCGATACATCAACGTCAAACATCAACCACTGAAAAGTTCATAAAGGACACTCGTTGGGTCTAGTCATGTAGAATAGAAAGAATCTGATCTTGATAAAATAATAGGGGGAAACTTTTCCCAGGGCTCATTGGGGGACTCTTAGACCTACTGGAAACATCACCCTAGATAGGGGAGTGGTCCTATGTAAATATTGGTCACACCATCTCCACAAAACCACTCAAAGTTAACACAAATAGAAGTGAGGAACGACCAAGCCTCTTAATATAATACATGAACCAACCCACTGATTCAACTATCAAAGCTGAGAAGAGGAAACTCACTTCATAACATGGGTCATTCTCTATGATGGGAACATGATCTTGTATCAAAACCTCATAGTAAAGGACAAAGGGTATTATCTCAACCTATGTTGTAATCCTCTATGATAGGAACCAGATCCTGCATCGAAGCCTCATAAGAATAGAAAAATAGAATACTCCCAACCTCTTCTGGTCCAACTAAAAACCCTCCAGTCTTTCTTAAAAGGACCCACCAATTACAAGAGTCCTAATTCCATAGACGGCTTATCAAACAGAAACTATGTTTGAATGTTATGGTCATTTTAATGAAAAAGGCCCGATCCAGGTTTGACCCAACCCACTGAACCCGTCCCGACCCTCCAGATGACCTAACATGGTACGACCCATCCCACTTGGCCAAGACCATTAGGCTTTGGAGTGGCATGACCCCACTGATATGTCCCACACATGTATACTGACCTTCATGCTGCACGCAGTCTTCTAGACCATGTTCTCGCTTGTCAATGTGGTATCGTCGCATTCAACGTGAACGACCACCATGCCTGCCTACCCCACGACCCCCTGCCAAAAGTTCCTTCAAATGAATCTAAGCCATGGTTCATGCGAATGATGATGCCACCACCATCGACCAATGTCAGTGTGTCGGTGGCCACTTCAACGGGCCACTGGTTCTCCTCCGATTCTACTTTTTACAAAATGGAGGCCTGTCTATGATCCTCAAATCACATTCTTCATCACCGGGGGCTTGGATCAACGTCATGTTTCAACGCAAAAAAAAACCAATCAAATGGTGATTTCTTCGGAATCACTTTGATTTTTCCATCTCCATAGTTTTTTCACCTTCAGTAGGTCATCCCAACATTAGATCCTTAATTTCATATCATTTCACTAAGAAACGAAGTTTTAACGATAATCCGTTCATAATCCACGATGAATTCAAAAATGAAAATTAACATTAGGGAAGAAAGGAAAATGGAAAACCCATGAATAGAAACTCGTCCATTGATAATTTCTACCTTGGTCCATTCCATTATAATGATCACAAAATCATAAAAAATCCTTAATCAAATCATCCCTAAGAATAAAAACCCTCAATCACACCCATCCTGCAAGAACGAGTGATCCGTAGGTCAACCTGTTTGTTTGTTGATCCACATTCGTCATGGATTTTCAAGAACAATGAAAAAAATAATCAAATCCATAACACCCTTAATCGATTTGGTTCGATCGCTGATGAAGAATGGTCACTGCATCGTTTCCATGGTCAAGATCCTTCAAATCCGATGTTTATTGTTCTTGATTCTCCAATATGTCAGCGTTTGTCAGAGAGGGATACGTCTCATTACCTCAGATGATTTAAAGGGTTACGTAAAAAAGGATTCTATCCAATAGGAAATATTAATAGAAACTCAATGTTTAATAAAAAATATTTTTTATTAAATTATTTTAATGATGTTTACATTCAAAAACTATCTTTCAAAGCTGGCTCGTGTCAGCCTATGTTAGTCCTCACCTAAGGAAAACACCCACTTACGAACTCAATGGTAGTATTAGATTTCCAATCCATGTTACCATTTATTATTTATTAGGATTTTAAAATAAAATAAAATAAAATAATTGTTTTATTTTCGGTTACGTCTCTATTGGATTTTTTAACAAATGCCCCATGCCGACCAAAGCTAGGTCACGCCTAGGGTAAATCTGCCATTCTGATCTCAATGGTTCCCTAATAATTTTGATCCATACATATACATAAATGTTATTTAAATTTTTATGAAAATTTTCACGTTCATTATTTTAAAAACATATCATTTTCAACGAATTTTTATGGGCACACCGAGCCTCAGAATCGCAGGCCGTCTCAGCGCCTAGTCTACAAAAATTTCCATATAATTTATAAAAATAAATTTGAGAAAATATGAGTCATTAAACATAAAATTATCAAATTGGGCTCAAAATTTATCTCTCGCTTATAGAAATGTGTCGCCTTAGACGAAACATGAAACAAATGCATAAGTTAGAAGGAATGGTCATTTTTATTCTCCTCGGTCTGACCTCCATCGGTCCTTCCCACTCTGGTCAGTCCACTTCACAGGGGCCAGCAAGTGGCCCAGCCCTGTGGCCTACTCCCAACCTGACCTTCTACTTATATCGTTTGACACTTCTTGCCTCTGCATGTGCCCGTGTCGCCCCAGCACCCCGCCGTCATCTATACCCCACACGCCCCACAACGCCTCAGCCCCCGGCACCAGGTCAGTTGCCTCACCGGCTCCCGAAGCCGATGCCGCCTTCCACTGTCAGACTTCCACTCATAGGGGTCCTTCTACAGACCACCACGACCACTCAGGTTCTCTAAAAATTGTTTTGAGACAATATTTGGGCACCTCAGGACAAGATCTTCAAAAACTCACTATCCACTTGAATATTCTTCGATGTTTCGATGTGAAAAAAGTAAGCATCACTTCGACTCGCTGTCACACTTCCTCCGGCACTCTAAACTCAAAAAGATCATAGATCTAGAATCCTTTTATCATGATTGTTAATGATATATGATCTTCCTGAAATTTGGATGTCTTTTCAGTGTGTCGAAAACTTTATCGATGAAGAATGTGAAAATAAGGGGAGAACACGAAGAAAGGGGGGTCAATTGATTGTCTTGTTAGTTCGACCATCGTCATTGATGTTCAAACCAGGATAATTGATAGAAAAATAATTATATTAATCTAAAATTTCATTCAGGGTTGCGGAAATCCAAAAGAAGAATCCTACCTCGATTCAGACCCATTATTCATCGATGAACGTGCTCTCCAACAGCCGTTTTGATCACCGAAATCTGATTTGCTCAGATCTGCAAGGCCACTACAATCTATCAAGGATCTGACAAAGATTATCCAACTAAAGGAGTTGATAAATGATCACCATCATTAGAAGGAAATGATCCAAACCCTAGCTAATTTCAAAAAATAACTATATATATAAATTCCCTTTAGCAGTCATGGGATTTGAACATCCTATACCCTCTCCCTTTAGTCCATAATTAGGTAAAATGCCCCATTCCGAACTTAACGGTGGTCTCAAATTTCCAATTTGATCCCTCATTGATATGTTATTAAAAGTATCCTAAAAAATAATTTTATTTAATTTTTTTACTTACGGTTTCACCCTCCATGGATTTTTCTACAGAAGTGTCGTGCCGAAAAAACTTATGTCCCACCTATTGTGAACACTACACTCCGGAATCAACCATGCCCTTGGATTTCTAATTCAATCTACCATCTAGAATATATCATGTCTTTTCATGTGAATAGTATAAAATATACTTAATATTTTTATAGAATTTATTATGATAATTCTAGGACTTGGAATCACATGTCTTCTTAGTGCCTAGCTATGGAATTATATGTAGAAATATTACAAAGTATTACATGGAAAAATCAGTACTCTGTGTGCGAGGAGAAAGATGGTTCTCAAAGATCAATCAAATGTTCAGAAACTACCAATTGGGGGTTTGTGTGGTTGATATTCAGAAACTATCATTCTGATGTGACATCAGACATTATGAGTTCCTAGTGATGCATTTTGGTGTGATAAATTCACACTCAATGTTAATTGATTTGTTGAAATAGATAGTCAATCCATACATGGACGAATTTCTCATTACCTTCATTGAGTACATACTCATCTAATATATGTCAGAGGAGGAGATTATAGATAATATATGGATGGTCCTATAATATCTTTGGGAGAACAAAATTTATAGGGCACTCTTGAAGTGTCTATGTTGGATCCATGATGTACAATTTTTAGGGATTGTCATTTCTTTTCATGGATTAGCTCTGGAACCTAAGATGATTGATGTATTTATTGATTTTGGGCAACCCAAAATTGTGTAATACGTGAAAACATATCCTGGTTTTGTGTGTTACTATAATAGGTTCACAGTGGACTTCCCAAATATTTCATCCACTTAAACTACACTGAAGGAAAAAAATTAGTCGTTTACCTAGATTTAATAGTGATAGAGAGACATTGTGGAGTTAAGGATAAATCTAATGAGTTATCTAGTTTTGAGACAACTAGATGAGGGTGTGGAGTATGTAGTGTATTGTGATTCCTCTAGAGTTGGTATTGACTATATATTGATGTAGGCGAAATAAGTGATCTCATATAGGTCAATCATATTGATACCCCATGAGAATAACTACGTTACTCACACCATAGAGTTGGAAGTAGCAGTTTGTATCTAAAAATGTGGATGAAAAATCAGCAAGGAGAGTGCTATGATGTTTACTAAGACAATCAGATTCTCAAGTATATATTCAGACAAAGAGATCATAACCTGAGACATAAGAGATGGATGGAGTTATTATAGTAAAATAACTTTGAGATACAATATTCTCCTAGGGAGGACAAGGTGGTGGTAGATACCCATGGTAGGAAGTATCTTTCTCTCCTATTGGATGAGGTGTTTAAGCAGTTAGTTTTCATACAACTGACCCTAGTTTAGAATGATAGTGCATATTTTCATCAGTAAATGGTGTTTAATCATCCACTTCATTAGTGTGTGATGGATTCTCAGTAGGGATACATTTACTATGAGGTCCATGATGACTAGATATCCATAGGACATTCACCAGATGGATTCTACAATGGTGGGAATCACCTTTCACTTATCTAGTGAAGGATGGGGGTACTATTTATGATTCAAGATGAGGTGATGAGATAGTTTCACACTTCTCCCTTAGATGTATATAACTATGTTGGGAATATATACATGGAACATTAGCGGTAGTTTTTTTGTGTCCATTTAGGAGGCGGAGTGTGGCCAGGTTCATGTCCTTATGTCTCACATGTTAGTAGTTAGAGGCTATGAAATGGGTTATGTTAGGTTTTATATAGCCTCTTAAGACCCCATAGTGAAACTGGGATGACATATCCATGGAAATTATGATAAGGATTCCTCAAAAAGAAAGAATCCATGATACCATATTAATTATATTTTACCGACATACACTACTAGAAAGATGACATATATCCACAGACCTATAGACAAAATTTAATTGGTCTATAGCTATAGGCTGAGATATATCCACTATTATTTTAAAACTATGGAATTAGATTGAATATAGCCACATGACAAAGAAACCTGCAGAAATAGATCCTCAATTATTTTACCCTCCCTCAGAACTTTACTCTCATAGCCACAATCCCTTCACTGGAAACTTTATCCTGTGGACGATCGTCCCTCTCTTGATCATACCTATCCCTCGGGCTCCTCTATACCCGTCATCCCTCTCATCCCTATCCATCATCTGCCTCCGCCTCTAGTTGCTATACCTTAGGCCGCTCCGCCTAGGGCCGCTCCGCCTCCAGCCGCTCTTCCTCTGGCTACTCCACCTCCAGCCACTCCGCCTCGGGCTCCTCCATACCTATCATCCTGCTCATGCCTACCTCTTCTATGGATCCCAAACTTATAACCTAGGGTTCAGGAAATATCATTATAATATGGTCTTCTCACTTCTCTCTATTCTGTTACTGCGTCTACCTCCACCCATGATCACGACTTCTACTATGTGGTTCCTTTATCGCGTCACTCCCAATTTCAACCTCACTATGACCATTCGAAAATGTCAACCTTCTCAGCATGGTAATCTAAAGGTATTGTGGTTCTATTCTATTGAACATCATAAAAAATTAATTTGAATATTTATCACTAATTATTTGGATTCCATTTCTGGTTCAATATTGGGCTTCACATTATCTTCTATTAGTATATTATTTATAAAAATGGAAGAAATTATTCATTTCTTTCTAACATTGTATATCTAGTGGATATATTGTGCTTATTTAGTGTGAACACTAAACTATCTATTTTCACAATTCATCTATAATTTAGATAATCCAATCACAGGTTTTTTCTCATTGTCTCCCATATATTCATAATTAAATTTTAGTTAAAATTTATTCAAATAAAATCTTGATGGATTATGGTCTGATAGTTTCCTAACCAATTTCTCTTCTTGCAACTCAACCCTTAAATACACAAATGTATATTTTTTATAGTAATCATAATATTTATCATCACACTCTTTAATTTTCTTAGGTCGGTATTTAATACCATAAATGAGTTCATATATTATAGCTCCTTTAATGTTTTACTAATCTCATAGATCATTTCAAACTTCCTTATCAATCACATCAACCATTAAATAATCAACCAATTTATGTGGATGTTTCACAACCTGAAATACATTTTTTATCTATTTATATTCCCTGGCTTGAAAATTCATCATCCCTTGTGGAACATATATCAAGAAACCTCTAGGATATAGGAAGGGTCTTCCAAAGATGATGGGTACTTCCCTATCAATTTTCATGTCTAATAATAGAAAAACACTTAGTAGCATAATCTTTTAATATATCTCTTATAAGTATTCAACTAATCTTATTAGGTAAGTGATGGATCTATTTAATAATTTTACAGAAATAATTATTGGATCAATATCTCCCATATAAAATTTCTTATTAACTACAAAATAGATTAAATTAATGTTTGATACAAAATCTACATGATAAGTCAATGTTATTTTCTATTAAAATTCATAGGGAATTCTGAAACTATGAGGATCCTTCGGCTTTAATGGGATCTTATGAAGAAATAAAACACTTTATTTTTCTATAAATGGATGAATATACAAATATTCTGGACTCCTCTTATTTATGATAATATTCTTATTGAACATAGTATTTGTTGGAATATTGGAATGTGATTCTTAAAATGTCAAAACAAATTGGACATTTTAAATCATTTAAATAAAACATAAGTAGTATTTATCTCTATTAATATCAATTTCTATGCCTATTTTTGAAAATTGTGTAGGTGGCTTATAATACATGGTATCTCTATTATCTATCTTGAACATAAATATCTTAGAGATTCATTCATTTCAAATTATTATTTATCAATATATTTATTAGATTGTTGCTTTGATTTTTCATTGCTTTCATAAATTTTTTGATAGTTTTATTCCTACTATTTAGTATTTAATTTATATTTTTAGTCTCTTTTTCATCCTCTCCCTTAACTTTTTATCCTCCTATTATGGTAATTTACATGAATCCATATATTGAATTTTCCCTAATTGTATAAGGAATCTTCCCCTTATATACCATTGTGTTTTCCATGAAATTCACTACGATTTCATTTTTAGATTATGGATGCTTAAATGAATACCCTAAATTAACGAATAAGGACTTGAGAATATTTTCTTTTGTGAATTACATAAAATAATTCGTGATTTAATTATTTTCTATCTCGTATATCTTTTTTAATGTATTCTTAGTCCCTATATTCTCTTAGGATGAATTTCAAGATTTATTCCCGTATATTTTATCTTGAAGCCTTTATTTTATTTATTATTTCCCGTTGACTACAGAAGTAAAATCTTGTTTAAGATAACCTTACTCCTTCCAAGAAATATTTAGATATTTATATGCCTAGGGGTTATAGCTGTTTTAAATTGGATTATATCTTAATTAATGTGTGATATAGTTACCCTTGTAATATAATTCCTCAATTTGATCTAGAGGTGATGTTGTTTCAAGAAAGTTAATATTCATGAAATTAATTGAACTGTGACTAAAAATTACATAGTTAATTAATTCCACATTGTTTTCCTTATGAATTTGATATGAGAATTTGAAATTATTTTAATTCCATTTTATAAATTGGGGGCTCAAATCAACTATCACTGAAACATTATTTGAAATATCACTATACCTATGATTCTATTTTAATTCAAGTTATTGTAGATTATATTGTAAATGTATTTGAGTTCCTTTACTCTTTTATCACTATAATATCCTCCTATAACTGAATCAATAAGTCTCTAACCTATTATATTAAATATTTCATTATGGAATTTCATTAACAGTGAGTGAGAAAATTGAAGAGGGAAGTTTTAGTAATTATCATGGAATCTTTCCCAATGTTATTGAAAATTTTCTTGTTGTTTTTGTATAAAAACGGATATTTTAGTTCAAAAGTCAATGTTTAGTTATATATGGTAAAATATCCTGTTAAATGCAATGTATATAACTTACAATGTTTTTAATGATTTATATTCATTTGTAAGCAATGCATTTCTTTTATATTAGTTCATTTAGTATAGAATACACCTTAATATATATAAGTCCATTGACACTCCATTGAGTTAGAGATATAATAATGTTATTGTTAAATCTATGATTAATAATAAAGAAACCTCTAATGGGATTTCTTTAGTGGTAGGAAATTACTACAAATGATTCGAGTTTAACACATAGTTCCTCTCATTTGGTGAACTTCTAATTCTTGATGGGTTTCAAATGGATCGTCTCATCTCCATTATAGAACTCCCTCTCTTTGTTTTCTTCTCTAATTTTTTACCTCACCATGGTTCTCATCAAAGTTGGTGATCACTCCACATAGTCAAGAGAGGTTAGAGTTATTACACATGTAAAAAACACCAAATAACCCCCCTTAAACTCCACTAACCATGCTAAAATGACCATAATTTTCGAAATCATGATTTTTTCCTTCTATAAAACTCTTTAATATATTACCTAATTTATTTTATTTTGAATTTACAAGTATTCCCTTCATCCCCACAAGATGGCCATGTAATCCATGTGTCTTGAAAGATCAACAATATATTCTATTACCTTTTAAATATTACCTCTTCAATAGGCATAAAATATCAATGAAACTTTTTTTTTGATTACTTGCAATATATATGAAGCCATTTCATACCTTGTAATGACAAAACTAAAGTATTTCGTTAATTTGAGACCTAAACCTCCATTGGGTTCTAATATTGTCTATGTTAATTCCACAGACGGTTCCGAAAATATGGGGTTGTAATAATAATTTTCATAAATTCACCACTGATTGGTGTTTATATCCTTCATGAAGTACAATGATACAATGTAATTAATTTACTATTCAAGGAAGTTGATATATATTTACTTGATGTTTTCCATACAATAAATTGTGTATCCTTGGAATTTGGTTGATATCACCAGTTCGATCTCTTGAATTTTCAAATCCTATGAAAAAAGGTAATGGAAACATCTAATAAAAACTGAACGTTCCATTGTCTCAACATTCTATGAAATTTCAATTGATTTTTTTTAAGTTTTCATAAGAAAAAAATTCTCCTAACATTGCGTATAAAAAATACTATTTTGGTTCCCATGAATTTGAATGCATATAGTGTGGGCATGCTTTACTGTTATAAATATTGGTGTCATAAAACATTTCCTTTAGATATTATTCCATTAAGTTGATGCATGAAAAATTCCTTATATAATTTTTTTATGAAAATATTTCAAATTTGTGTTTATACATGTTTATTATATATCATTTCAATGTAGAGAAATATTAAAATGCTTTCACTGTATTGGGAGAAGATACATTACAATGTTCCCTTTAGAATTATTTTGGGTTATTTTAAAGCCTATGTAGAATAATATCTTTGTCTTGATCCTAAAATTATAAACTATTTGGATTCTATTATTGGTTCCATGGGTATAGAGGTTTTTTAGTAGTGAAAAAGGTTATTAAATGTAGATTAAGATATCCTATTGTATTCAAAGATTCAAAGGAGTTGGTTAAGAACTGTTACAACTACTTGAGAATAAGAAATATATGGAGTATATTGGATATGCCATATTTAGGGATACGATAAGTCAATATCTTTGATGTGTGGGTCTTGGACTTCATTGGTCCATTTACTAAATCTCATGGGAATGAGTGCATAATTTTTTCAATAGTTTATGTGTCAATTTGGAATGAATCTATTGCATTACTAGATATTATTGGTTCATATATGGCTATTGTTTTAAAAAATAAATATTTTATTGATATAAAGTTCCTATAACTATAATCAATTATAATGGTTTCCAATTTAAAAATACTCATTTTAGAGAAATAATGAAAAAATGAGGATGAAAACACAAGAATGTGTAGACATTGTCAGTCCTAGCCATTTCTTCCTATGAGTAAGGTTTTCATGGAGGGGGGTGATTATTGGTGTTTTTTATAAATATTTGTGGTATTTTTTTGAATTTTAATTTCATTATCTATATACCTATCATAAAATATGTGTGTACATTTCTATTCCTAGCCATTGCATCCTTTTCATATTTTATATAACACATTGTGATCAGTAACAGTCTGATAAATTCCCCAATTCATGAAAATCCAACCATGTAACCTCAACATTTTTTTGTTTCATATTAAGGATATTGATGTAGGAAATGTTATATGCCCTCAAATAGCTATGATAGTTTCCAATGAAAGCGCTTCATGGAAAAAGGTTTGTTCTAAGCATAAGTGTTCCTTAATGTTCATGTTAATTTTTTAAAACTCTCCTTATGTTTGAAATTTTAATACTTTCACATTCATGTTTGGTTTTTTTTCATGTTCAGTATAAAGTGGGATCATTACTAGAAAAATTATATATGGCCACACACCTATTATTGCATGGTTTACCCTGATTTTGGTCTTCATTGTCCCTCCACATAATAGTTGATTAATTAGGAATATATGTTTCCTAGATTTGAGGACCCACTTCTCGATTTAGTGAGGAATATCCAAAGACATACACATATCTTTGTTTAGCCTCCTTAATAAAATGATCTGATTTCAATTGATCCAGTGCACTAGAGGATTTCTTCATGGTTGATGTTCAAGGATTGGTGTATCAACTAGAAAAAAAATACATAATGATGAATCCTCTTTGATTACATGTAGTTTATTTTTTTTGGTCTCATCAACCCTAAAAGAAGAATTTTCTATGGAAAAACATATTGGCACTGGTTAAACTCAATGTTGTTGTCCATATCAGTTCATCACAATGTTGAAGATTGAGCATCCAGTTTCATATCTTTATTAATAAAATAATAATTAAAAAATTATATAGGCCATGTTAGTTAAAAAAGAGTTGAAAAGAAGAAAATCACAATTTTTTCAAAATAATTAATTCCACATAAATATTTTATAGAGGGCATGTCTCATAAGTTTTATGTGGACTCATGTAAATCATTCGCATAGGCAATGGTTCTGTGTAAGTTTTTATGTAGTTACCTCATGGATTTTGGAATTTCTTCACATAAAAATAATGTACAGTTACACTATAAAAAATTTATAAATAAATAGTGAGAATTCTAGAACCTTATTCTGTTCAAAACGTAGAGAAGGGAACCCTCCACACTATATATAGGGAAAACATAACTATTCATATTCAACTTTGTGAGTTCCATGAAAACATTATGTAGAAGTACCTATTTACCTCAATTTTCAATCATCTTTATTCTAATTAGATCCAATTATGATTGGGTAATTTTTTTGGTTCCTAAAAAAATTTCAAACATTTTGAGATGAATATATGTATAGAATAATTCCAAATTTTTAACTTTTTCATCAGAAGGATCATTTGGACCCCTTCTTTTTGGTTGAAAGGATTCAGGTAGCTCAGGTGTTATTGAAGGGAGAAAGGTAACACCCTCAGGCTATTACCAGTCGACTTTATGTTCTTTGTTTTGTGGCATCGATGCAGTAATCCACGCTTCCACACATCAATTTTATATAGTAGAAGTTTCATAAGTCCAAAAATAAATATATACTAACAATTATTATAATTACACCCCAACACACTTTTTGAGAAGTAATTTCATAAGGCACGGAGTTTGCGAAATGACAGTATTTATGAGCTTCTACTTTGTGAGAATGTCTTTAGAGATTACATCCCTCATGTAGACTTTAATTTAAGTATAAAGAGAGTGGGTAACCTATTAAAGAACATATTTGGGTCCATGGGATGCCCATAAAAGATACTAGTTGTAAATACCATTTAAAGAACCTATGATACTTCCACCTCTTCTTAACCCAATCGAATCCTTCAACAAGTTATCCTAGAATCAACAAAGTTATACGAAGACACCAACTTGTTGATTCAAAATTTGTAACTATACATTACTTCCTCTATAAATTATAGATTCATCTAGATCCTAGTGAATAATGATATATAAGAAAACACAAGTCACTTTGGTGTCCTTCAACATATTTTAACTATGGGATCTCCATAAATTTTAAAAGATAGTGGAATCAATTGACCAACTAGACCCACTAAAAATTGTTAGGGTGGTAACACTTATGAATTTAGACTTTTAACTATGATTTATCTAATATTAATTGAATTATCCAATTTTGATTTCAATGATTCTATTCTTCCATGATTAAAATAAAGCAATATTGTTCTCTCATGGATATAAGTCTAATATTACGTAGCATGTAAATATCTTGTTTTTGTTCCTTGTTTGATTTTGATTTTGTTTGTGAAATTATTTTGAGAGTTGTGGTCATTTGATAGTGAATGATTTGGTGTAGTGGTTAGAGTGTATTTATCATCTTATTTATAGAACATCATTTTATAATATCACATGATCATGGTAGTTTTTAAATTTTTTACATGTGTTGAAGTTTGGATGATTTTCTTCTAAATTTATAGTTTCATAGATCCCAACATGTGGTATAATATCTTGTTCTTCATCAAGGACCATTAATCTTAGAATATTCTTATGGTAATGTTCTTGCCTCTATGTTTTTTAATTTTAGTTGGAGTTAACTTCTTTTTATGGAATGTAATTATAAGAAAAAAGGTCTTAATAGACATGTTTGATAGGATGAACATTGTTTTTTGAAGGATAAAGATGGTGGATTATATATTTTATAAGGACATTGATTTTCCATTGAAATTATTAAAACCATAATAAATTGATAATGTGTAATGGGAATGTCTTGATAGGATGGAACTTGTAGTGATACATATATCTTTAGATAAAAATGTTTCCTAAAACTACTGGGAGGTGAAAACCATAGCCTAGTTAATGAAGGATATAGTGGATATGTTTGAGAATCCAACAACAATGAAAAAAATACATGATACACATGTTATATGGTATGATATATCATAAGGAATACTAGTGTCTAACCATGTCAATGAATTAAAAATTATTTAAAGTCATCTCAAATATATTAAAGTAAAATTTCTATATGTTTTTTAGTAATTTTTAATGCTTTAATTTACTATGTAATAATGGGATATGATGTTGAATTACATAAGAAATTAATATATAAATTATGACTAAGAGTTTTAATAGGTTTGTGATCTTATCCCAAATGAAGAGATTAGGTATAAGGAAGTCTATGAATTTTCTAGAACCATGATGAATGAAAAAGAAAGATGACATTTTATTCAATGGAAAGTTCAAAGGAAAAAAAGGTAAATCAATGGAGGGGATTCAAGGTAAATTTGTTGGTCTTGTACTTTTACGTTGGAATTTTTGGAAAAAATGGAATCCAGTGAAATATTATAGAGATCACATGGTGAATTTAGGTAGGGATGCTTCTATAATTTCATGTTTTATAGATCTTATGATTATGCTTCTAGAAATACTAAAATACATACACAGTATTATATAATGTAATATTTTTTAAAACTATACCTATGTGTTTAATTATAATAACATTATTAACATGAAAAGTATATATAGTTTGGTGTGCAACCATCGCCATGATTTTTATATATGAAAAATTTTTACAATTGAATCATGTTTTATCTAATGATGACATTATTTTTTTCTTGCAGAGAGATTTGTTTTCTATACTTCGATGAAGATTCAGAACAAGTTACCCATCAGAGTAATTTATTCTTAACATTTCATCCATGTTCTACATATTTTTTAGGTATGTTTTATGCTTTAATTATATATTTATCCCAACTATGAATCATTATTGACTTATTAAAAGCAGTATTTGTTTAGGAGATGATAGGCCAATAAATTTTCTTGCATCATGCTTCAAAGATAAATCACAGTGACCTAAATTCATCACACTACAACAGTCTATAATTCATAGAATATTTCAGTAATAAAATTTCTTGGCACTTCTTCTCTCCATTGGGATATGTGGGATAGTGTTTTTGATGGGTTCATTTGGATCATTGTGTTATGATATTATAATTAAGTGTGTTTGTTTTACACTATTTTTCTAATAAGGTTTGTTTTCTGAAACTGGTGATGTTTTGCATCTTTTTATATAGTATCTAGAGATATAAATATCACTTTATTTGTTAACTACATGCATGACTTGGTGTGGTTGTGCATGATTATTTCTTAGTATTCATCAAATGGATGATTGTGTTATCTGCATCTATTATAATTCAAGGTAGTAATACAAAAAGAGTATTAGTATGAGTAGATTCATTGATGGTTATAAAAGAGTTAAGATCCAGGTAGAGGATCAAATGATGATGGTGGAAGGGAGAATGGAGCAAGGAGTAGGGTAGTGGTCGAGTTAGGGAGGTAGGGAGGCAGGGAGCAAGGCGCGGGCAAGAGGTAGGGAGCATGGAGCAGTGGTTGAGCAGGGAGGTAGGGCGTAGGAGGCAAGGTGTAGGGAGCATGGTGGAGGCAGGGAGGAAGGGAGGAGGCATGGAGGCATGTCATAGGAAGGGAGGTAGGAATGGAAGAGGTAGGGATGAGTCATGGAGTAGGGAGTAGTGGGCAGGGATTAAAGAGGGAGCAAAAGTTGAACATGGGTGCAGTAGAGTTGTTTTTTTCTGGTAAACGAATTGTAGACCGTGATTTTTTTTCTAAAAAATCAAGGATACCATTGCAATATATCTGTTTTTTGTGGAGACTCCATTATGTAGCGACGGTTTTAGACCATGGAATTATATCTATTTCCATGGTATGAACCATGGATATAGGTGTAGTTCCATAGTTATAAACTGTGCCAATAAGTCCATGTTGAAGATTTTATGGCCATGATTGCAAACCATGGCTATAGCTCTATAGCTGCGGTTTGAACCGTGGCTATAGGTCTATTTCAATGGTTTTGAACCGTGGCTATTGGTTTTTCCCTATAGCCCTGGAAATTGGAGTAATAGTTGGTGAAACCGTGGCGATTACTTATATCCATAGTTATAAACTATGGCTATAGCCTTTTTTCTAGTAGTGATATGAAGTCAGCACACTTCCTGGCTATTAGGATGTAGTGTTTGGTGGAGAGTTTGGGGCATTTGTATATGTGAATGATTATATACCTTCATGGGGCCAACTTGAATATTTTTTTTGACCATGATGTATGGTTCACATCAAAAATATGGGGTGGCCTTCATAAAGCATTCCAAACCTAGTTTAGGATGATTAAGCCTTTCACCCCAAGAGGGATGGGAAGACTGAGCACACTATCTATGTGATAGATTATATGTTGTGGTCCTTCATGTTATACTTTGGATATATTTGGGAGGATAACATGCCTTTGGTAATGTTTTCATATAAAAGAATAAATCACTCTATTAGTGACATGAAACCATTTGAGGACCTATTTGGGATACTATTCAGGTCTCCCCTATGCTAGACTTAGACTAGTGAGGTATATCTATGAAGTATGTGATGAATAAGGTATATGTGATCTATGAATGGAGGATGAAATACTAGAGGAGGCAGAAATGTTATTCACATCAAAATCATAGTCCCTTGGAGTTCGAGTAGAAAGACCACTTTTTCCTGATAGTATCTAAAACATGGGGATTGATGGTATTGAGATGGGGGGGACCATGTAGTGGTTCATCATGCTATTCAATGTCTTCCAGAGGTTTGGAGAGGTTTCTTATGGCCTCTCTTTACCAACAAATTTGTATTGGGTGCATAACTTCATCAATGTGTCTCAACTTAGGTGATATGTTCATGATCATACACATGTTATTTAATGGTGAGATATAGACAGCAAGGATAGAGTCACTTTCACAGAGCACCCATTAGCAATAAAGGATCGACAAGAGGGGATGAATCTTGGATTAACCATTCTATGGATTCCTTTGGATTAGTAGCATGGGAGAATATAGGAGAGATCCTAGGAAAGATAGCCCCATATACGAGCTCAGTACCACCAAATTTTATTTTAGCTTGAAAATTTTTAGATGAAAATCATGAAGGATGGAATATTGTAGAGCCTATTTTTTCCTTATAAGACATTGAAATATATAAAGATTTTTTAACCATAAAATGAGGCAATGTATAATTCCAAGGCTCGGTGAGCCTATAATATATTTTATAAAAATATTAAATAGAATTTCTGTCACTTGTTTATTATTCTCAATTAAAATTTAATTTCATATAAATGGGTTCTTTGATAGAAATTATTACAGCATTGTTGAATACATATAATAGGATTTACCCTATGTGCGAGCTAAAGTTGGTCGGTACCAAAAGGTCTGATAATGATTCTATTTGGCGATCACGTTAAGGGAATTAATTAATTAAGTTATTTAATAATTTAATTTAATTATTAAAGACATAAATACCTCTATAAGTATACGAAAATGGAGAATCTATAGGGTCAGATTCATGTCCCTGGGATCTTTGAGAGAAGGTTCCAAAATTATTCCTTAGAGGATCTAGATCCGATGATGACTGAAAACATGTTCAAGTTATTTTGATAGATAGTGAATGTAGTGGATCTTTTCCATCACTGGATAACTAATTCTTCACCAAAAAATGATCAAATATTGATATAGGACTTTTCAATTGCAGTTTCTACCTTGATTAAAAGATTCATCATGATATGATATGATTTTTTGGTTATAAATTTTAATAAATCCTCTTCATGAGCCCATTTTTCAAAATGAATTATTTATTCCATTTTTATATTTTTATGACTTGAAATAGAACTTTCCTATTATTGATTCAATTAACATTTTCCCAAAATACATCGTCAGTGACACAAAAAATATTGTTAGTGTTTCTTTCCCCAATCCATTCATCACATTATTCATCATTAGACCATGGGTTAACAATTAAACTATTAAAGGGTGGTTTTGAGCATGATCAGACACCCATATTCATGATTGATGTGAAAGAAATGACCTAATTGGAGTTTTGATGATGAAATGGAGAGGATATGTGATATTGATTACTGATTCAAAGATATAGGATCCAAAAAATATAAGGAAGTAGCATTGGAGTTGCACCGGGCATGTGGTTGCTTGCAGTGGAGGATCAAAACTATAATTTATAGCCACTGAAGGACTGAAATCAACTTTCAGTGAGTTTTCCACTGATTTTAGTTATCCAAATTACCATTATTGTGTTTTAAATGATATATATATATAAACCCCATACTGATTTTTTAGACTCAATGAGAAACCTTTCTACACATCACCTAGTTTGAATAACATACAATGTGCATTCCCCTAGCCATGACAGCTAGGGTTTTAGGGATAGTTAAATATAAAATATATTTTTGGACAACCGCATACCTAATCACATAAAGATGGTGGCATAGAGTGTACTCTTAGGGTACACATAATTGGAAATGCCCAGAGACATGAAATGTAATTACACATGGCTACTGTACATGGGAATGAGTTCTTCTTACATGACCATGACTGGGATTAAACGAGTATTCCCTCAGGGGCCAAGACACATTGTGTAGTACTATGACTCACCATGTAGTCCTACATGGAAAGGTGTAAGTGTGTTATAAAGGACATGACTAGGAGGATTAGTTAGTCCAAACACCCTACATACTCATTACATTCCATTTACTTATTCATAATTATCTACCTATCGTTTCACCATTAGTTTCACTGAAATTTTGACCTATGTGTCGCCTATAATGAGTATTATCCCTATTGAACAAGACGGGAGACTATTTTGTGGCCTCTAAAATATGATTCCATTTGTTCTATGCATGATGCCACTTTAGGTGTCAATCGATGATTGTAGTGATTGGGCATTATCATTAGAGAGAGAATGGGGTTGGGAATCACTATATTGTATCGTGGAAAGGATTCCTTATACACCTCTACCTAATGATTTCTACCCCCACCCGGATGTTCTAGGTAGCATGTCCACTACCAAATGAGTGGTACCACCTAGAAGACTTTATAATTGGTCCTCTACCTAACTGAGTGGTATCCACTGGAGAACTATGGTGAAGGTCCTCTAACTACTGATTGGAATCCCCTAATCGTGCTAGGGAACAATTCCTCTATCTACTGAGTCCCCCCTCTCCCGGATGGACTAGGGTGTAAGTTCTACATACACTTAGTTGAACTCGCTATAATACTATGTTTCAAATCATCCACCCATGGAGTGGAACTCCCCTGATGCATTAGGGAATGAAGAATCTACTGGGAGATGGTCCCCCCTCGACTGGGAATAAAAATGGTGATGTGTGGGTGATCCATATAGCAACTTCTTCAAAAACACACATGACATACTATGCATCATTGATGGAATAATTTCTAAACTATAGGAAAGAATATCATCATTTTTTTGTCAATTTTATGGAGATCCCTGATCACTCTTTTCTATATTTCTTATATAGGCACATCTGTATGTATATATATATATATATATATATATTTGTTTTTGGGTTTTGTTCTCGCATTATTTGTATTAATATGACATCTTCAATCATGTATCCTGTTAATATCATCCTATTTTTAGAGTTTCCTATTTTTTATGTATATATTTACCCCTATATGGTATTTTCCTATAGGTACCATGTCTTTTACAGATGGAGATAAGGTCGATTTGGATTTTCGAGGAACATAGGGATATATTGGTGCATTTGACAGCATATAGTGGACATATATTAGATATATGGAGTTAGGCTCCCTTGGAATTTATTTTCTAGTATTATTTTAGGTTGGGACATATTATCTGGTTGGGAAAATATTTTCTCCTTTACTCTTTGAATTACATAGTCACACTCTTTTTTATCACCTATATGTTATTACATGCATGATTTTTTACTCTAAATGTTACCAAATATTATTATAATTCTTATATACATCTGCATAGAGATGGTTGGGTGCATGTGTATTAGTACATTAGAAAAGGGTATCCCATTTTAGTTATGTGTTTCAGTTCCTATCTCTGGACACTTACATAAGGAGGTAGGATTAGGGTAATTGCAGCTTTGTCTTCAACCAAAAAGGTAGGCATTAGTGGGTTGGGTCATGACAGTAAATCCTTAGAGAAAGAGTGAAAAAAAACATAATGAATGTTTAAAAGGATAATAATAAACAATATAGATATATATGAATAATCCTTTAATGTATTATAAGACATTATATGAAAATTAAAAGGAAATAAATTTTTCCTTTGGTAGATTTTATAACAATTAAAATTTTAAATAAATTGGGTTCAAAAGAAGGGAAAAATAAATACGATATATTTATGCAATAATAATTAAATATAATTTCTAAATAATTCAAAAAAATAATATAAAGGATGGTGGTAAGGTAAAGAGACCAAGTGAAATTCGAAAATGAATAGAGGTAAAATGATTCATTTCCATACTTTATTTGTATACCAAAATCAATGTAATGAGATATAAAATTCCCATAGAATAAAATTAAAGGTTACATGATTTTTAGGTTATATAACATTTAACATATTAAAGATAGACATGGATGAAAAATATCCTAATAAAATGATAGATAAAGAAAATTATTATAAAAACAATAATATTTTTTTATGTATGAATCAATCAGTGAGAAAATAAAAACTAAATAGGAGAATTTACAATAGTTAGAAAATATATTTATTGAAACGTAAATATTTAACAAATTATTATATTTATATATATTTATATATATTTATATATATTTATATTTTAATAGATTGAGAATTTAAAAGAGATAAATAGATCAATATGGAACCCCTTAGAAAGATAATAATTTTCAAGTTCTGGATTAAGGTTCAATAAAAGAGTGGATTCAAAAAATAATTATATATACTATAAATTCAGTATAAAATATAATAAGATTCTTTCATGGAATAGTAAAGAAAAAAAAATATAAATTTTTATAAATAAAGAAGAGGGAATATAAATAAATGAAGTGATACAGAGATAAGAATCCCTTTTTCTTAACACCCTATATACATATATACCATATGTCAACCATTATAATTATTATACTTATTAATTGTATATTTAAAAATAATATATAAATTTATTACCATTTATATTAAAAAAATTCATTAATTTATTAAATTTTTATTTTTTAATCATAAATTATACATATCATTTGAAAAATGTAGTTCTAATTGTTCCTCATAGGTTTTTGTATGGTTCTATTAATCACTATTATTTATTCATAGGTTAATCTATTTTGGAATATTAAAGGTACCAGATTCATAAAAAAATTATTTATAAAGTATAATTTTTATTTTCCGAACATTATTTGTACAGTTTACAAGAAAAAAATTCTTTACATTGTCAATTCATGTAACTTTGTCCATAATTATATGTTTATTAATAATAAGTATTTATATAAATGTTTACATTACAAAAAAACATTTAAATAACATAAATTCATATTACATTCCATTTATATTCAACATTTGTTTTTTCTTAATTCCCCTTTTTATAATTATCTTAACATAGTAGCACTATTCTTGTCAGGTGTTGAACTGACCCAAACATGAATGTGATAAAAATAATGAATGATTATGAATTAATAAATATTTTTATTTTAAAATAATAATAATATTTTTATCATGTTATTAAATTAAATAATTTTGTTTTTAAATGTGTGATTATGATTATATAATGTAAATAGATTATGTAGAATATGGTATTTACATTGAAGAATCAAATCTTAAATCACAGAACTTATTTATAATGATGTATTTGGGACTCATTCGTGTGACCATAGTCTCAAAAGAAAATAAAAAACATTGAAATGAATGGAATATTGATATATTATATATAGATTGATCAAAATGTTGTGTATTTTAGAATGATTGATATAGGTTTTCTTATAAATTTGATTAAGAGATATATTTTTTCAAATACACACTCATTAATTGTTATGAAACATTATATTTCAATAGTAGGTGTCCAATAAATATCAAAAAAATGTTTTCATGATCCAATGTATTATTATTGTCATTCAATAGTTTTTTATTTTAAAATATTTTTTCCGTATACAATATTTATAGTGTTTACTATTTATTGATATACTTTATTAGTCAGCATGAAAAATTAATTTTACCAAAATGATATACAACATCATACCAAATTTTTTGTTCATAATTTAGAATATGAAATAAATTTATAATATTAAGAGTCATAATGTTTTAAATTAATATTTTATATAAAAATTTTAAATAATAAAAATAGTTATACAAAAAACATTTCTGATTTAAAAAATGAATTATTTTTTATTTTTTATCATATTATTATTATTCTATATATATATATATATATATATCAATATTTTTCTATATAAATCTAATTTCTTATTTATAATACATTATTATCATATAATTAATGTTAAAAAACTTATAACGACTTTAAAATTATTATTTAATATATATATTTCTAACAACTATGTATACCCTAAAATTATATACAACAACACCACTGCAATATTTTATTCTTTTAATTTGACCTACATATATTAATATAAACTATATTCATATCCCATTCATCAAAATTGAAATCCTATTTCAAATATTGTTATTATTTCTTCAATTATACGCAATATTATTATATTCCTAAGAGATCACGAGGGGGATATTTCATTTTTCAATCTATTTATTTATTTAAATATATAATAAATTTTATTTTTATAATTATATTCCCTATATGTTTCATATAATAATAATGATTTTCATGTTTTAATATTTAACCATAATTAAATAAATCATCACTCATTTTGTCATTTATTTTATGCGAAAAAATTACACAATTATGACACATATTGATATTATAGAAGGAATAATCATATTAAAATTTAATTTGATACATTTTATTTTTATATTATTTTATGGTATTGATTGGCCTCATTCGGGTATATTTTTTGATTTTTTTTATATTTTATAATTGATATTTAATTTTTATAATAATTTTATTTTCCCTCATATGATAATATTTTGATTTTCTATTGGCATCTTTTAGAAAAGTATGATTTTTTATTTTAAATATTCTAAGAAATAAATCTAATATTTTTATGATAGTTTCACTCTGATTGTTTTTAATCTATAGAACATTATATGTTTCCCCTATATACATTATATTTCATTATATTATCATAGGAATAAGAAATATGAATCTCATTTTTAAACTGGGATTTATTCATTTGAATACATTATTCGACAATTATTAATTCGTGTTTATTGATATCTTAATCATTATATAACATAGTAGAGTTAATTTCATTAATAATATTAATTTTTTATTTTGTAATCCTTATATACTTTTTATATTCATAATGAAATCACACTTTGTTTACGAAATATAGCATCTGATTCATTATTTTCAATATTTTTATTTAGAGTGGAATTTCATTTTATGAAATACTTATTTCCTAGAGATAAATCATGATTTCAATCATCATCCCATTTTTTTACATTTTTTTATAATATATTTTTAATCATTAGTTGGAAAATTATCATGAAAATTAAATGAAAAATCATATTTATTTTCATGAGAAAAAAAATTATTCACCTTCAAAATTATAATATTCCTCACTGTATTACTCATTGTTTTAAATATTATAGTATTTTAATAGGAATTTTTTAATCATATTTCTTGAATTGAACATATCATTTATTCTAGGTAAACATTTTCTATTATTTTGAAAATCATCATTATTATTTTTCAATAAAACCTTTCTATATTTATCCTCATCATCGTCATCTAACTCATTGGTTTTTAATGGAAACCTTGTAACAAAATGTTCAAAATTTACATAGATAAATATTTAAAGGATATCTTACTCTTTTAATTCCTTTATCATATTTATTTTCATCAAGAATTAGAAAATACAATCATTATATACTTCAACTATAGGGTCAAAGAGTCAAATTAACCATGGTTTTAAAATCACAATACATACATGGATTAATTTAATTTGACAAGAAGATGTTTTTTTAGTTCTAATTTATAGTCACCTGTGTTTTTTTGAATAGATTGTTTTATCCTTATTTATCAAAAATTAATTAAGTAATATAATGTAGTGAAGATGATTGTAATATTAAGAGTTGACTTCAAAGGAATAATCGATCCCACTTTCAACGAATTTACAAACGTCTCCAACAATATTAGAATTTGAATGTTTGGGTTTGTTAAAGAACCATCTATAAAAGGACCTATTTTTATGGAGTTGATGATATATCAATCAATGACTAATCTACTATAATTTATTTACATAATCTGTATTTTATTTTATATAATATTATTAGTGAAGTTTTTTTGCACTAAGATTCATAGTTTGGTGAGGTTTTCCTTGTATGGATCCTAGTTCTTATATATTTTTTCCCTTTTTGATGCTTAAAATCAAGTAAAAACATTGTTATGATGGATATGCCTATTTTTATTGTGTTGATAATGGATCTTTTGATGCTATTATATTATTCATCTTCTAAATGAATTGTTTGAAAACATTCTATAGTAAACGTTATGTCTATTGTCCAGTCTAGAAGAAACATTGGATTGAGATTTATGATAACTTATAATAGTTTAATATTTGTACAGTTTCTTAGTTCAACATTTATTCTATGGTTAAGGATAAAAACAACCTAATATTGTTTTTATAAATTTTAATGACACTTTTATAGTAATTTGTTTTGATATAATAAGATTTTGGAGTTTCTATGTTTTTTATATGAATCACTATGAATAGGTTATGTACTATCATTGTTCAATTATTTATAATTTGATGAATAATATTTTCTAAAACTGTATATATTCTAATTTAATTATTTTAGATTATTTTACTACAAACTTTGATTATTAGTCTTTTTAAAATTGTTACAGAATTTATATATTATTATACTATATCAATTTATTACATAATTTACTTTTTATTGAATTTAAACATTTATACTCTTAGTAGATAATAATTTACTAAATTCTATAGAACTATTTATTTGACTGTGACAAACATTTACACATATTTTTATAATAAATTTCTCCAAAACACTCATAGTTCCCCATTTTTGTATCTATTAAAATATATATAGTAAAATAATGTATCAATTAAGAGTTATCTTGAATTTAATTCATATTTTTTTTCAAATTTTTAATAATTTTACTTAAAATAACCATGTTATTGGTGAGAAATTTCTTCTATTTTTTGGATATGATTGGGAATTAGATTAGAACCCTTTAAAATATGAGTCCTATTAGACCACCTTCATTTAATGAATATAATAATAATTATTATTATTATTATATAAATGAGACTTTTTTATCAATAGAGGAGTGGAAAAATTTATTATTCTGATCATTATTTATAATTTTTTAGTTAAATACATTATTCATTTCACATGTGATGAGAATCTTGAATATCAGTAAAATTATAAAGTCTCGAATTCCATTTGGTGGTCGATGAAAAGAAAAATTTATTGTCAGACCACTTATTTTTTTAATTGAAAACTGAATAATTATGATTATAGAAGCTACTATAGAACATCTAGGTTTCATTAAACTTGAATGGTGATGTTTAAAGAAAATTACAAATCCCTTAAATTTATAACTGGTGAAACTGTATAACAAATAAATCACTGATTCTTGACCATAGTAAATATAATATTGTCTTCCGGTGAGAAATATTTAATGACTGAAAAAAATATTGAAAAACTAAATTATGCACATCTAAAGAAATGTTAATCATAATGGAATAATATATATGATAATAACAGTCTTATTATTCATATTATTGATTATATTAATTGATTGATAATAGATTATGATAATCTATTATAGAGAGAATGATTATGTCAATAAAACGAATATTATTACATTGGATTCAACCATTGTTAGTGTACCGTACAGTAATCAACATTTTATATTTACTAGAGTGATGAGAAAATATAATTTTTTAGATAATAACAATTAAAAAAATAGTGAAACGGATTTTATGCATCCTGTAAGATGCATGATTAAAACAATCATAAATAGTCATCTTCATTTTAATTGATGAAATGATTTTTTTATAAGAATGATAATTATAAAACAATTTTTTTGGTAGTAATAAACTATTTAATGTTAAGTTCAACTAGCCTTGATTGAAAAGTAACAATATAGATTATGAATAAATTATAAAGATGGATTGAATCATTTATATATACTAATAGAACCAGCAGTGATTTGATGATCAATACCCTAATGTTAATAGTGATACCAATAGTGATGATTATGAAATTATTTTTCAATTTAATTTTTAGATAAATTGATATAATATGTTTTGGATGAAAAATATTTACCTAGATACACATTGTGAAATTTCTCTTGATTATAATTATACATTTATTTACGATATGGAAAATATTTGAACTTTATCATAATATGAGGATGGAATTCCATCACTTGATCAAATGGTTTGATATGTTACTTTATAGAGAGATAGAATTAAATATTGATTAAATAAATTTAGGTGGCTAAAAAATATGTCGCTAAATCTAATAAGAAAATTTTTAAAATTATATCATTAATTAAAAACCTATCTGCTGAGAAGGATTCTAAATCAAATGAAATTTCATCAAACTATTAACAGAAAATAATTGTTAATATAATATTTTCAGTATTAAGCCCAAATAAGTTATAATCAAACATTAAATTTTAATGTGAGAACATGGATATTCATAATGAATTTTAATCCAAAATAAAAATAATCCATAGTTGGATTCACTATCAAAAATTCACATCCACTATAGAATTATATTTTCCAAATTAGTGAACATTTTTTGAATTAAATGTCATAGAGAAGGAAGATGTGGTAAATTTTGTTCTTTCAAAAATTTTGTTCCATTTTCATCTATTAGATATTATATATCTATTCTTTTAGAGGATGTAAAATATAAATGGATAAGATATATATGGGTTCTTAAAGATTTATTTTCTAAAATTTTACCCCCGGATTGTATCGGAATCAAATTTGTGTTTCTATTTATTTTATTAAAAGTATAATTATTGTTTAAAATAAAAATTTTATATAATATATATGACTTATGTTCTCAAATTATGACTATAAGAATATAAAATTTCATGAACATGAAAAAAGTGATGGGTGGATGGGTTACGGTTATAGACAACACTCAAGGTCAAATAGTAAGAATACATGATTGTTTTTTTCATTCCCAAACTAATAATTGTGGAAGCATTTGTCTTCTAACATGAATCATTCTTATGTAGAATAAAAATGAAACTTTTTAGAAAAATTTTCCTCTATCATTTTACTTAGAAGAAGATCATCAATAGGGATCTTTAGATAACACCTGAAAGGTAAAATTGAGGTTTTAGATATGAAGACATAAAAAAGTTAATTAATTAAAAATATTAATCACATGCATTACTTTAATATCACTAAGGAGAGATTTTTAATTACCCAATATTTTATAAACTTCAAATTAGTCATATTTTTTCCCTTTTATTTATATTTGAAAATAAATAATAGGGATATGTTTGGGAGCATTATGTTTTCTAGTATTATACCAATGTTTCATAATGAATTTTATTGAAAAATGTCCTCAAATTTAAGTGTATATTAAAAAATGTAGATATGATATATTTTAAAAATCGTGTTAAATATTTGAATTATACCAACTTTCTAGGATTCCTAAGGTTATGAATATCATCAAATGTTATATGTATTTAACAATTAAATTCTTTCAAATGTAATTTTTGATACTTTTCTTATGTTAAAGGGTCACTTTATAAATTTTTTGGTACATAAAAAACAATCATAGAGAAGTTTGATTTAACTTGGAGTTATTTTTTTTACTGTATTAATTTCTTGTTACCTAAACTCTAATGAATATAATGTTAAACATTTTTTAATATAAATTACATAATAGTTTTAATTGTGTGAAGATGATTAGAATATTTTGAGTTTATTTCAACTAAAAATTTGATTCCATTTTCATTTCAGTTATAATATTCATCAATGAACTTATAATTAAAAAATTAGTGTTTGTAAAAATATCATCTATAAAAAGAAACCAATGATTTTGGAGAGTAATATAACAAAAAAAACAATCTGTTGTACTAAAAATTATATTGGGATGAAATCTTTTTACATTGAGATATTATTTTTATAGAAGTTATTTAGTGTACCTTCAGAGTCGTTATTTATTAATGTTATATATGTAATGATATTAGTTACTCTTTCTATTGTTTTTTCTTTTTTATCCTATAAAATTGAGGATATTTCTTTTTATTAGGGATGTTAATTTTCTGGTATTGTTAATCAAGGAGTTTTCAAGGATATGAATCTATGTACATTTTGAATTGGTCATTCAAAAAAATCAGTGTGCATATATATTGCTGGTAATTATATCGAATAGGAGAGTGGGGATAATATTCATGAAACATTTTGATATATTAAATTAAAAAAATGATATCTATGAGAAAAGTGTTAACTTGGTTTAGGTCCAGAATTAGTTTCTATTTTGGGATAAAAGAAAATGTATAATTTAGTTAAATATGTTTCATATAATACCCATTTATTTTTTATTTTATTTTTATCTGGTCCTTTATGGTTTGTTTATATACTTTTCTTGGTTCTATTATTTTTTCTACGATGACTACTTTTACCATTACATATTCTTTTCAAATTAGATTACATTTAATTATTTTACTACTTAATATAAATATTCAGTTTATTTCTATGTAAAATATAAATCCACCATTTATATTGTACTTAAATTTCAAATTAACTTACTATTTAATAGATTTTATCTTAGATAATTTGAGTAGATCATAGCATAGCATCTTCTGATCATCTATATGTTTGTTTGTGAGGATTTTATTATTTCTACAGAAAAATTCACCCCTCCTCTTGTTTGTTTATATATTCACTTTATAGACCAACATCAACATAAACATAATCCTAACTCTCAATTTGGTTTGGTAAAATTATCTCACTGTATTTCAAACTCATAATGTATTTAAATTCATGATCCTTGTCACTAGTCAGTGCCCACATTAAGTACAATATTTTCTCAATTTACATGTTAGTAATATGTTATTATGTTCTCCAATGCTGATGTTTTTATGTCACATTCTTCTAAAGTAGAAAATTTTTGTTGAAATTATGTATTAATTTTTTTTATATATTTGATAATATTAGAGACTTTAACAGTTTAACTGAATCATTTCCAGGTACATAAAATAATGATGACTATTATAAAAAAACATCATTAAATTCATTTTAAGTAATATATAAATATTTAAATTGGGTTCAAAAAATATATAAGTAAATATTCTTATGATTAATATATCATTCAGAAAAAATATAGATTTTATTCTTTATATCATTTGATTAAGTCGTATACATTTTATTGGATTTTTTTATATGTATGAAAAAAATTATTTTTCATATTCAACAATAATAGTGATTAATTTTATTTTAAAAAGTAGAAAAACAAGTAAAAATTTATGATAAATTTAAATCATTGAGAACAAATTATAAGACATTTATTTTAAGAGAAAGAATATAGATATTTATACACTCAGTTAAAATATATAATTATTTGTTATCAAATTCTGGGAAACATTTTCTATTAATTGAATTATAATACACTATTATATTAACTCAACATAATAGATCATCAAGATTAAACTAAGGTACTAAATAAAAAAATTTAAGACCATTTGATAATTTGGGGAAATTCCTAAGAGGGTTTAATTGGGGATCTGTAAATATTTATAAATTTATGTTATTGTTTATGTTTTCATTATTTTTTTGAATTTATATTTCACACAGAACACAAATATAATGAAATTTTTAAGCCACAAATAAACATATTATATTTTGATATAGTTCACTAAAATATTAGAGTAACTAGATTTTGATATGGTGTGATTTTTTCATACATCAGATTACTTTTTTTTTCTATTTCTGACCTTAAAGGAATGAGGATGTACTATAGACCATTCAATATGTCTTGATATTGTTTAAATGGTTCCATGTTTACTAAAATATACTTTTGATACCTATTTAGGACATTGAAACCATTTTTATTTGATATAGAAGGTGAATCAATGAGAAAATTTCTCCATTGAAAAATAAATAATATATAATTTCAATACATTTCTTGTAAATACCTAACTCACGGAGTCACGAGTGAATTAATTATTCTTTATAAAATTTAGAAAAGTGACACTATATTAATTGATAATATTTTTTATATTTACTATTTCATGAAAATAGATATTTTTTCTTTCATATTCTTCTTATATTACCACCGTAATATATAATTTTTGAAAAAATGTTAATTATTTTTTCAGAATTAATCATTAATATAAAAAAAATCACCAAGATTATTATTCCACGATATTTGGTAGTTATATTTGTATTTAATAAATCAAATTAATTCCAAAATACAATATTGAATTAATAGGTTAAAAATTATATTCAAATTAGTAATAGTCATAAAAAAATTGCATGTTTTTTTTAGATCAACTTCACTCTTGTTCAATCCTTTAAATTTATATTTATTTATTTTTCTTAATTTTTATCTGTATAATACATCACTTAAATAATAATTTTCACATTAACAGGGAATGTTGAAAACTATTTACCAGTTATTTAACCACTTCTATACAAATAAACTCTTATAATAAATTCAATTCAATATTATGCAAGATTTATTCCACTGTAATTTCAATCATGATGCATCAAATTCATGGATTTGAAATTAAATAAATCAAATATCCCAGTTCAAACATTACACAAAATAATTAGAATCATTTATTTCTATTAGAAAATAAATATCTCACATACAAAAATTAGAAACCCACTTACATTGTATTCCATTTTTCTAATTTCATATTTTCACAACACATCATTCTATATTATTCATATTATGAGAACTTATTAAACACAATTAATATATTATCACAATTCTAAACACCTCTATGGAATTATCCATAATTCTAATGAACCTGTTCATAAATTATATCACTAAATTAAAATACTTATAAAACCATACAATAAAATTAAAAACATGTAGCGATCAAGTGATCTTATCACCAATTTATAAACCATCACCCAACTCTACAATATATTCAATATAATGAATAAAACATCAATTCTGTCTACGTAGGTTCAACAATAAGTAATTTATTTGATATAATTTATTTTATGTTGATTATTTATTAATCTCTATATAAGTGTGACGCTTTTATTCCACTGATTGAAGGAGGTTATTAATGGTTATATATAGAGATGTTTGAATATATTACTAATTTTGGTAACAATATATGAGAATGGGAACATAGTTGTTATGGGTATTTCTTTCTATTAATAGTATATTAAACGATAGATATATATCAAAGATTATATTTTTTAAGGAACATTAATGTTTATATCTTTATTTTAAATAATTGTCGCATGTATGTTGGTGATTTTATCACCTTCAATGGTAACATTCACCTAATCATATATTCATCATGCTCACTCAAGATAGTTTAGTTTATTTGTAAAATCATACTAAGATGTTGTACTCGCCATATGTTTTTGTACATATTTTTATGCCCTTTTATTGATTTTATTTTTAATATAAATTTGAAATTAATTATAATATACCCTATAAGGAATTCAAATACTGTTAGACAATCATGTAATTCTATAAAGTATGAGTATTTGACATAATTTTTATTCTTAATGATTATAAATAACTGATATTATTTAATTATTTTTTTGGAAGAGGTATGTAGTATTTATATAAATTATATGTTTGAATGACTTTATGTATGAACTGTCACGACCCGTCTCGGTGGGGCCCGAGCCGCAACTCCCCAATCCCGCCTCCAATAGGCCAGGGGCTGGTGACTAGTGCCGAGTAGGCATGCTACTAACATAAGAGGCATTGCCTATAAACTTGTACACACGTACACACATCTCTAAGCCCACAAAGCTGAAATGTAAAAACTACTAAAGATGGAAAAAAGCATGCATACACTAAAAACCCAACCAATAGAGTATGACAGGGAAGTAAAGTACAGTAAAGTAAAACCCTGGTCCAAAAGTACAAGCCCACTAAAAGAAAGTCTGCAACAAAGTCCAACCTGTAGAGAAAGGTACTGGGACTGCAACCTGCCACCGAAGGAACACACCTCGGCCTGTCTAATCTCATTGAGAACCATCCGGTCCTGGTCCGCCTAGAATCCTGTCAAAGGGTCGCTCATCTTTACAAGACATGACACGTGCGGGCAAAGCCCGTGCAGGGGTGAGTATAATAATACCCAGTAGGACACCCCGAAAACCACAAAGGAAACACAACAAAGGAAAAATACCACAAAGAAAGGTACAGTAAGCTCTACATAGTATATTTCTATGGAACATATAACAAGAATATCCAGATATACTCATACACAGACGAACATTGCGAAACCACCACTAAGATCCATCTTGAAGATTCCACTAAGCATACAACCAGGAGAACACACTCCTAGTTCTGAAGAGAGAGATACGGAGTACTCATTCTGGGAGAACACACTCCACGAGTACCTTGAGAACATGATGCTCAAGTGAGGATCACAACCAAGTCATGGGGTGATTCCGAAAACTCAGTCTAAGCTAATCTACTAAGCAGAGGATCGGCGCCTGAGTAATGTTTGTCACGTCGATACCAAGAACTCTACCTAGGGTTCTGGGAATGAATAGAGGATATGGCTATAAGTCTCATAGAGGGGATTCCAACAACTCTATTCAGGAAGTCCAGTTGAAGGGATCATACTCCTGTATATTAGGAAATGATACCAGAAACCTTCAGGATAAAGGCCAAGGGTACGGACCCTAAGAAGGATAGTCTAAGTCACGGAAGACTAGTGGCTCAAGCCATGAAGAAAAAGGTTACATGGCGTGTAGTATGGTTACATGTCGTGTTCCTTGACCCCGAGTACTACCAGTGTAAACGGACCGTGTCATTTGTTCAAGTCATGCAAAACCAAACTACACAGCGTGTAGAAAAGTACACGCCGTCTTCCTTGACCCCAGGTACTGCCTGTGTAACCGGCCCGTGTCATTCGGCTTGTTGGATAGAAAGAAACTACACGGCGTGTAGAAGAATCACACGTCATGTTCGAGCACCTAGGATCACTCCGTGTACGCTGTCCATGTGCCCGTACATGGTCTCTGCCCGTGTACCAGTACACGGGGTATCCCGTGTATCTGGCCGGGTCTGGTCGGGGAGGGGTATACACGGCGTGTCCTTGGCTGTGAACCCTTCCCATGTCAGTGTACTCCTAGAGTACACGCCAGGTCGTTCGATGAAGAACAGACACTGTGTATTCCATATTAAACGGCTCGTAGTCTGGAAAATTCCATAATCGTCATCCTCCTCCGCACACCTCGGATGGACCACCGGATCTTGATTCTCTTGTTTGTTTGCCGCAAAACTCCAGATACCGGGTCGCCTCGTCTCTGTGATATCGAAACCATGGGTTTCGGGCCTTCAATCGGCTCCAAAATCTGATTCTGGCCATCCGAGCAGAAATCATCTGAAGAGCGATATCTTCTGATCTGCTTCGATCCTTCCATCGAAACCATCATCACACCTCTGCAAGATCGATGCGGTGTTGATCCTTCAATTTGGGATCGTTGCGTCGCAGAATGGATGCGCAACGATCTGTTGTTTCTCGTCCCGCGAAGAACGCAAAGAACACTCACGAAGAATGCGATAATTTGGGGAAGAGACACACACAAATCGAGAGGGACGAACCTCGATCGATTTTCATGTCAATCTTGGTCCATCACTGTTAGAAGGTTGAACAAAACCAAACAATAACAAGAATCAAATCCCCAAAATCCCTGCAAAATCACATCCCGCAAGAACGATCAATCCGAGGGATAATCTATTCGTGTATTAGTCTGCGTTCATCGTAGAAATCAAAAACAGGGAAGAATAAAATCACAACGACATCCTACCTGGATCCTAGCATTCGTTGGCGAAGATCCGGTCGCCGCGTCGTCGTTACCGACGAAATCCGCCAAGAATGTCGTCGTCGCGTTGGGGGTTTCCTCCAAATCTCTCCCAGAGCCTCTGGGAGAAAAGCAGGGTTATGGGGATTGTAACCCTATTCCCATGCGTAATCTCTATTTAAAAGATAAGATATATTTTACATAACAAGATTTAAATAAAATATTTTTAATTAAATATTTTATTACTCTTGCATCCAATAACCAGATTTCACCACCGACCTGCGCCGGTCGATGTTAGGCCTCGTCTTAGGTAAAATCGTTGTTCTAAACGCAACGGTGCCCTCATATTTTTGATCTGATCACCCATTCGGGAGTTATTCCACTTTTCAGGAAAACTGCACGTGCACGTAATTTAATTATTAAATTAAATTCAAACATTTGTTCTGGGCTCACTGGGCCTCGGAACTACACTCTATCTCAGAGCCTAGTCTCGAATTAATTCACATATAATATTAAAATAATACATATAAAAATCTGGGACATTACATCACACCCACCTTAGGGATTTTACGTCCCCGAAAATCCAAAACAATGGCTACTCAAAAATATGTGGGTACTGCACGCGAATCTGAGGATCCCTCTCCCACGTTCTCTCCTGGAGATTCTCATGCTTCCACCAGACACGCACCAAGGGAATAGATCATCCATGAAAGATCCTCTCCTGCTGATCCTCGATCTCCACTGGGTACTCAGCAAAGGTTGCTCCATCGTCGATGTCCAGCTCGCCCCAGTCGATGACGTGCGATGGATCATGAACGTACCTCTGTAGCTGTGACACATGGAATACGTTTTGTACCTGGTCCATCTGAGGAGGTAGAGCCAAGTGATACGCCACCTCACCAACTCTACGTAGAATCTAAAAAGGGCCAGCGAACCTCAGAGATAGCTTGCCGACTCGGCCAAATCTCTGCAATCCCTGTAGAGGTGAGACCCGAAGGAATACATGATCTCCTTCCTCGAACTCCAAGGGCCTCCACCTCCTGTCGGCATAAGACTTATGATGACTCCGTGCAGTCTTCATCCGCTCCTAGATGACCTTCACCTTCTCTATAGTAGCTCTCACCATCTCTGAGCCCATGAGTGCTGACTCTCCCGGGTCAGTCCAGCAAAGTGGCGACCTGCAAGGTCTCCCGTATAAAGCCTCGAATGGTGCCATACCAAAATTGGAAAGATAACTATTTTTATAAGAAAATTCCACCAGTGGTAGGTGATCCTCCCAGCTACGATTGAAGTCAAGTATGCAAGCTCATAGCATATCCTCCAGGACTTGGATGGTCCGCTCTGTCTGACCATTAGTCTGGGGATGAAACGCTGTGCTCAAGCATAACTGAGTCCCAAAATCTTCCTGAAATCCCTTCCAAAACGGGGATGTGAAATGAGCATCACGATCAGAGACGATCATGGATGGTACTCCATGAAGTCGAACTATCTCCTGCACGTAGAGGCGTCCCAAGCTCTCTACTGAACTCTGCTCCCATATGGCTAGGAAGTGGGCCGACTTGGTGAGTTGATTAATGATCACCCAGATGGCATCATGTCCCCTGGACGTTCGTGGTAAACCCGTCACGAAGTCCATGGATATCCCATCCCACTTCCACTCTGGCACCTCAAGGGGGCTGAGCCAAACCTATTGGAACCTGGTGCTCATCCTTTACTTGCTGATAAGTAAGGCACCGAGAAACAAACTCTTCCACACTCTTCTTCATTCATGGACACCAGAACTGATGTCGGAGGTCCTGGTACATCTTTTCCAAGCCTGGATGCACCACTAAAGGGGATGTATGGAACTCCCTCAGAACCTCCACCCGCAACATCACCGGTACTACCGTGCGCCCTCTGAAAAAGACAACGTGCTCCCCACCTTCTGAATATCCATCAGCAGCATCACCTTTGGATATCTGAGCACGTAGAGCCTCACAGCTAGAATCCTCACGTTGTGCTTACCTGACTCACTGTAAGAGTGGTGGGGTAACAACCATCGACTGAAGGTAATCTCCCTCATCTCCATCCATGAAGGACAACTGCAAAGAGGCCAACTACCTTGTCACCTCATTCAGCAACTGCGAACTGGATTTCCTACTGAGAGTATCTGCCTCCACATTCCCCTTCCCAGGAGTATAAAAAATCTCAAAGCCGTAATCCTAGAGGAACTCAAGCCATCTACTCTGTCTCAAATTCAGATCCTTCTGAGAAAAGATATATCTGAGACTCTTGTGATCAATATAGATGGTAAACCACTCGCCCATCAGGTAGTTCCGCCATATCTTCAATGCGAAGACTACCGCTGCCAACTCGAGATCATGGGTCATGTAGTTCTGCTCGTGTGGTCTCAACTAATGTGAGCCATAAGAAATCACTGCTTGCCTCTGCCTCAAGACACAACCAAGCCCGGTTCATGATGCATCGCAGAATACTACGTACTCGATAGCCTCCTCTGGTAATCTCAAGATCATGGCGCTCGTCAGACTATGTCTCAACCATTAGAAAGCCTATTGGCACCTCTCGGTCCACACGAAAGGCTATCCCTTTCGGGTCAAAGCTTCCATGGGTGCTGCAATCTTGGAGAAATCAAGGATGAATCTCTGATAGTAGCTTTCCAACCCAGGAAACTCCGCACCTCCGTCACGCTCTGGGGTGGCTCTCATGCTAGCACTGCCACCACCTTCGCTGGGTCCACTATTACACCGTCCACTGAGATAACATGCCCCAGAAAGTGGACCTAATGTAACCAGAACTGACACTTAGAGAGTTTCCCATACAACTGGAGCTCTCGGAGTGTGTCCAGAACCATCCTTAGCTGTCTCGTGTGCTCCTCCTTAGACGCAGAGTACACAAGGATATCATCGATGAATACCACAAAAAACCGGTCTAAATAGAGCTGAAAGATCTGGTTCATGAGTCCCATGAACACTTCCAGGTTGTTCGTCATGCCGGAGGGAATCACCAAGTACTCATAGTGACCGTAATGACATCTGAAAGTCGTCTTCGGTATATCCTCCTCCCGTACTTGCAACTGGTGATAGCCTGATCATAGATCAGCCTTCTAGAACCACGGTGCCCCTTCCAACTGATTTAAGAGGTCATCGATCCTCGGTAGTGGATACCGGTTCTTCACGGTCACTTGATTTAAGCGCTGGTAATCCACACACAGCCTCAAGATCCCGTCCGCCTTCTTGGCAAATAGCACTAGGGCAGCCCATGATGAAATGCTGGGTTTCACAAAGCCTTTCTTCTGCAAGTCATCCAGATTCATCCTCAGCTCATGAAGCTCTGCAGGAGCCATCCGATAAGTTGATGCTGATATCGGGGTCATCCCGGGTTGCAAATCAATGCAGAAATCTATCTCCCGACGGGGAGGTAGCTCGGGGAAATCCTCTGGAAAGACGTCCTCGTACTCAGCCACCACTGCTAGAAAATGGAAACTCGTTACATCTGCTGTGCCAATGGATAGGCTAGCCAACTAATGTGAAATCGGTTTTGCCCTCCTATGCACGAGTCAATCCTGCGCTGCTTGGGTCTCTCTTTCACTGACAAAAGAGAACCTCTCCCCATCACTGTGGACACACCACACCCTTCTCCTATAACAATCAATTTGGGCATGAACTTTGGATAGCCAATCCATACCAAGAATGACATCGTAAGGCCTCGACGCTACCACCAAGAGGTTCCAACTGAAACTCTCGCCTCCAAGGGTCAGGTCACACTACCTGCAAAGGTGTGTGATCTCTGAATCTTCTCCAGTTGGTGTTTCTAAGCGTAAGGGTCAAGTCAACGGCTCAACTAGAATCTCAAGGTCTCGAACAAGATAAGAATCCATAAAGGAATGACTAGCACCTGTGTCTATCAATACGGTATCCAAAGTAGAAAAGACACAGATTGTACCTCTAATCATTCCGGGAGTACCTGGGTCATAAGACTCTGCTGCCTGCAGCTATCCCTGCCTTTGTCCACCAGCTCCCTGAGCCTTGGGTTGACCTCCTGGGGGTGGTGGTGGTAAAGAGTCGAAACGCCGACCACCTCCAGCTTCTCTCCCAGCTCATCTTCCACATCCACCGCCTCACAGATCTGCCTGCTCCACACGTCCCATATGCCTCGGTGGTCCATCCACTGCTCCCATGTCAGTAGTACAGTAGGTCGGACAATCTCGGGCGAGATGTCCCCTGCCGTCACATGAGTAACATCGCCTATCTCGAGGCTAGCTGGATGCGCCATGTGAACCCTCTACATATGATCCCCTGTCCTGGGATCTCCTCTGGAAACGTCTCCCATGCCTGGGTCCCTGACTTCGGCTCCTTGCCGCCGAGGTCTTTGCTTCAGCTTTCCCACTACTGACAACTGTCGGTTGTCCCTACTCCGCCAGGAATCTCTTGACCACCAAAGCCCGCTCGAGCACCCCGACATAAGTAGGAATACTCATAGGGATGATGATAGATCAGATATATCTGTGCAAGCCCCGCTCAAAAGTTAGAGCTCTGAAATACTGATCTCTGACCATATCCATCGAGTACCGTGAGAGGTCAGTAAACCTTGATGAATAGTCAGCCACAGTCATGGTTCCCTACTAGAGCTAAAGAAGCTTCTTTATGCGTACTGATCTTAGGGTAACCGGTGAAAACTACTCTCTGAAGAGACGCTCAAACTCCGACCATGAAAGTGCCGCCTCGTCATGAGTCTGGACAACTAAACTCCACCATTGTCCAGCCGATCCCTACAGAAGGCTCGCTGCCAGGATCACCATCTGGTCTGCTGGTGTCCTGACCAAATGGAAGTCTCTGGTCACTGCCTCAAGCCAATCCTCTGCTGCCTGAGGGTCAGGCTCACCTCGAAACCTGGGGGGTCTCTGTCTCTGAAACTCATGGAGTGTGCTCATCCTGTGCTCCTCCTCCACTGGTAGAGCAGGCGCTAAACACAGCCCCACAGGTGGTGAAATAACTGGCATGCTAGCTGGTGGTGGAACTGGGGGATCTGGTCCCTGTATCAAAGCTTCATCATTGAGGGGGTCATCCTCTTGATCGAGCTGCTGGATCCTAGCGGGTGCACGTCGCGGAGGCATCCTGTTTAATAAATAAGATGTATCACAGTCAGTGAGTATATCTGGAGAGATGACTCAAGAAGGACATGGAAACCACAACCCATTCATATATGATGAATGTACCATTACTTTCCCTCATGCAACTAGTTTTTTCATGTTCCGAGTCGAAAAGAAAGTTATCAGAGTCCTGGTGTATGGATACGTCGGCCGCCGCACCAACACTGGGGTCGCTGGCCTGACAACCGAACTCGAAAAACTTAACACTGTTGCCCCAAACCAACTCACAGACTCTCGGTACTAAGGTAGAACTGAACACCTTTGATACCACTCTATCACGACCCGTCCCAGTGGGGCCCGAGCCGCAACTCCCCAAACCCGCCTCCAATATGCCAGGGGCTGGTGAGTAGCACCGAGTAGGCATGCTACAAACATGGGAGGCATTGCCTATAAACCTGTACACATGCAAACACATCTCCAAGCCCACAAAGATAAAAAGTAAAAACTACTAAATATGGAAAAAATCATTCATACACTAAAAACCCAACCAACAGAGTATGACAGGGAAGTAAAGTATAGTAAATTAGAACCAGGGGCCATAAGTACAAGCCCACCCAAAGAAAGTCTGCCACAAAGTCCAACCTGTAGAGAAAGGTACTGGGACTGAAACTCGTTGCTGAAGTAACACACCTCGGCCTGTCTGATCTCACTGAGCACCGTCCAGTCCTGGTCCGCCTAGAATCATGTCAAAGGCTCTCTCGTCTACAAAATACACGACACGTGCGGGCAAAGCCCGTGCAGGGGTGAGTATAACAATACCCAGTAGGACACCCCGAAAACCACAAAGGAAACACAAAAAAGGAAAAATACCACAAAGAAATGTATAGTTAGCTCTACACAGTATATGTCTATGAAACATATAACAAGAATATCTAGATATACTCATAAACAGACAACCATCGCGAAACCACCACTAAGATCCAGCTTGAAGATTCCACTAAGCATACAACCGGGAGAACACTCTCCTAGGTCTGAAGAGAGAGATACGGAGAACTTGTTCCGGGAGAACACACTCCACAAGTACCTTGAGAACATGATGCTCATTTGAGGATCACAACAAAGTCATGGGGTGATTTCGAAAACTCAGTCTGAGTTAATCCACTAAGAAGAGGATCGGCGCCCGAGTAAAGTTGGTCACGTCGATACCAAGAACTCTACCTAGGGTTCCGAGAATGAATAGAGGATCCAGCTCTAAGTCTCACAGAGGGGATTCCAACAACACTATTTAGGAAGTCCTAATGAAGGGATCATACTCCTGTATATTAGGAAATGATACCAGAAACCTTCAAGAGAAAGGCCAAGGGTACGGACCCTAAGAAGGCTATTCCAAGTCATGGAAGACAAGTGGCTCAAGCCATGAAGAAAAAGGTTAAATGACGTGTAGTATGGTTACATGTCTTATTCCTTGACCCTGGGTACTGCCCGTGTAAATGGCCTGTGTCATTCGTTCAAGTCGTGCAAAACCAAACTACACGACGTGTAGGAAAGTACATGCCGTGTTCCTTGACCCTGAGGACTGCCCGTGTAACCGGCCCATGTGATTCGGCTTGTCAGATAGAAAGAAACTACATGGAATGTAGAATAATCACACGCCATTTCCGAGCACCTGGGCTCGGTCCGTGTACGCAGGCCATGTGCCCGTACACGGTCTTTGCCTGTGTCCGTGTCACCTGCCCGTGTACTAGTACACGGGGTATCCCGTGTATCTGGTTGGGTCTGGTCGGGGAGGGGTATACACGGCGTGTCCTTTGTCGTGTACCCTTTATGTGTCCGTGTACTCCCGGAGTAAACTCCAGGTCATTCACCAACGAACACACGCTGTGTATCCCATACTACATGGTGTGTAGTCGGGAAAATTCCAGAATCGTCATCCTCCTCCGCGCGCTTCGGCTGGACCTCCGGATATTGATTCTCTTTTCCGTTTGCCGTGAAACTCCAGATGCCAGGTCACCTCGTCTCCGTGATGCCGAAACCATGGGTTTTGGGCCTTCAATCTGCTCCAAAATATGATTCCGGCCATCCGAGCGGAAATCATCCGAAGAGCGATATCTTCCTATCCGCTTTGATCCGTCCGCTGAAACCGTAATCGCACCTCCGCAAGATCGTTGTGGTGTTGATCCTTCAATTTGGGATCGTTGCGTCACAGAAAGGATGTGCAACGATCCATTGTTCCTCATCCCTCGAAGAACGCGAAGAACACAATAATTTGGGGAAGAGACACACACAAATCGAGAGGGATGAATCTCGATCGATGTTCGTGTCGATCTTGGTCCGTCACCGTTAGAAGGTTGAACGAAACCAAACAATAACAAGAATCAAATCCCCAAAATCCCCGCAAAAGCCCATCCCGCAAGAACAATCAATCCGCGAGATAATCTGTTCGTGGATTAGTCCACATTTTTCGTAGAAATCAAAAACAGGGAAGAATAAAATCACAACGACATCCTACCTGGATCCCGGTGTTCGTTGGCAAACATTCGGTTGCCATGTCGTCGTCACCGACAAAATCCATCAAGAATGTCGTTGCTGTGTTGGGGGTTTCCTCCAGAGCTCTCCCATAGCCTCCAAGGAAAAATCAGGGTTATGGGGATTGTAACCCTGATCCCCCGCGTAATCTCAATTTAAAAGATAAGAGATATTTGATGTAACAAGGCTTAAATAAAATATTTTTTATTAAATATTTTATTACTGTTGCATCCAAAAACCAGATTTCACCACCGACCTGCGCCAGTCAATGTTAGGCCTCGCCTTAGGTAAAATCGCTGTTCTGAACGAAATGGTGCCCTCAGATTTCTAATCTGAGCACCCATTTTGGTGTTATTCTACTTTTTAAATAAAACCGCACGCGCGCGTAATTTAATTATTAAATTAAATTCAAACATTTTTTCCGGGCTCACTGGGCCTCAAAACTGCACACTGTCTCATAGCCTAGTCTCGAATTAATTCCCATATAATATTAAAATAATACATGGTAAAATCCAAGACATTACATGAACTAATATGATATCATAGATACAGTGTTTTTTCAAAAAAAATATTTTTTATCTTGAGTTAGATAATCAGACATAGGTGGATCTTTGATCTGTTTTTTAGTTTTCTAAATGATTAACATAAATACTATTCAATCTGGGTTTTTTTATAAAAACACAGTCTTTAATTATGAATGTCTATAATAGTATAATGCATCCTTAAGTTTTTTTAAACCATTAGTGGTAGATATCATCCACCAGAGTTCATGGAATATATATTGAGATTGATATGATTTTGTTAAAGAGGTTGTGGTCCTTCAAGGTAAATATTTATCATACACTCACAGAATAATAAATAAATAATTTTAATGAGAATGGGAACATGAGTAACTATATCAATATTAATTTTTAGTTTTTTAATTAGAGGATATCATTATAATCTTCATGTTGTAAACCATTTTATTTAAAAAATATGGAAGACACATGTTTTAAAATCCATCAAGATTATACCCAGAAGGGGAATGGATCAATATTTCATAAATGTTAAAATTGATATAATGAACAAAAAGGGATTCATTTTATTTTAAATCATAAAAAAATGAATAGAGTCATATGGTGATAATATAATCTTGTACATTCTATAAGAGTATGTATTATATGGGTAATATAAACATTTTGATTTGGGAAAAGACCTAGTTAATAGTTATCAGATCATCTTGGTTGTGATTACATTCTTTCTCTTTATTTTTTTCTATAGGTAATGGTTATATTATCTAATATATGTAATTACCCCTTGAACCATTCTTGTTGTTTCGTATGAGGGTGGCAGTTTCCCTTTGGAGAGGGGTTTAATTTGTTATTAGGATTGATGGTGTAGTTCATGTACAAATTCAAATGATAGAACATGACCAAAAATGGTAGATAAATATCTTGTTCAATAGAGTATTATGATTTAAATAATATATTATTTCAATTATGGTTTCCCTAAATAATCTTATATGAAATTTAATTTTATTTATATCAATTATTGTATGAAACCACATGTATCAATTTAATTCGTACTCAAACGTGTAAAATATGGTTTATGGATATCCTTTAAAGTAGTTTTACTCACTGATACATGTATTAAATTTATTTTCATTATAAAATAATTATAAAAGTTTTTTTAATACACATATCATTCATTTAATTCACCCATTTTTGTTTCTTCTAATGAATTTCAATATACTAATGAAAAAATAATTAATAGACTAAAAATTTAAAATAAATTAAAAATATTGATTTACTAAATTAAAAAATATGGAATATTAAGAAGTGATGGTGATGTAACACTATTTAAAATCAATAGTTAGAAATCAGTTATAATTATATTTATAATGACATGGAACAATGAATGTCACATTCTTTCCCCTTATAATGTAAATTTTGTTTACAATTATAGTTAAAATAAATAACTTTACTCAGTTTATATTTTATTAATTCACTGTCAATCACGATAAAAGAATTTTTTTATTAATCATGATTGAATTATTTTCAAGTTAACAATAAAAATTTGACATATATGTTATGCATGATTTCTTAAAATAGATATTGACTATAATGATTTGCATTAAGAAATATATTCAGAGTCAAATAGATAAATTTAATTTCAATTATTTCCACCTTCTTATAATATATGTTTGAATAAATTTAGTATTAAGTATTATCTATGAGTTCATAACATTATAGGTTCCTCATGAAATATACCTTTATATAAGTACACATGGCATTCATGTTCATTATTTAGAAATGTAGTCAATATGTAAGTTTCACTTGCTTTTATGTTCACTCAAATATGTATATATTCTATGAATTTTTTGAGTGTGTGTAACGTCCTCAACCCGGAAGCCACTAAACCGGTGCTCCGAACCGGGTGGTTACATGACCTTAAGCACGCCTCCCCGTACGCCAAAGGTTATCGACTAGCAGCGGGGGTCTATAGAGTCAAATCGGGAGACTATACCCCCTTTTTATCAGATTAATCCATATCAAAAATAAACCAAATAGTGGAAACAATAACCAATAAACAAGGAACATGTATAACAATCATTTCCAAAAATAAATATGTCATTTCATACTACAAGTGCAAAAGTGAACAAAACCCAAAATAAGGCAACGGCCAAATCCCCAAAATGGCCCCAACTCCATGTCCGGATCCTCCGCCAAGTGTTACTCATGTCCACTCATCTATCTGGAAAGGACCCTTTCCCTTATCCTGACCTGCAAACATGATGTATGCTCGAGTACCAAACGGCAGATCGAGTAGGGTGTGAGAACAACTCAGTAGGCCACCACCAACGGTGTCTACAAAATATCCAGTATAAACAGGTAGTGCATGCAAGAGGGATATGAATGATAATTGCCAGTGATTATTTATGGTGCCATTACCAGTTTAGCGCCAAAGCCATTGCCACTTCTATTGTCATTCATTTCACACCACTTATCATCATTTACCATTTCATCAAATTTCCATGGGTTAATCACATACATTATGTTACATGGGACTAAGACAACAATCACATACAAGAGGGTAAACACATTGTTATCCTATCTCACTAGGACTAACCCCCTCATAGCAACCATATTCTCACCTCAAAGTCTCAGTTCGGGTGGATACAACTGTTAGGAGAATAGATCATCAGCCCCCATTCCTAACCCGTGCATTTAGGGTGATGTTCAGAGCATCAGTCATCACTTGACCCATGGGTGTAGATCCTCAAGTCATACCCCACTCTACCAAGCCATGTGCACATGCTTATATATATAAGTAACCATCAACCATCCAAACCATTTCTCTTCGGCAAACATTATTCACAACAACGCACATGGGAGTGCACATCATTCCTTAACCCATTAACACATTACCATTTCACATCATTTAACCACTCACCCAATTCCCATGTGTTATCCCTATCTCACTAAGCATTCAACACTAGACCCAAAACCTATCCATTATGGTCTTTAATCAGTTCACACATTAACCCATTCGACCCGTTCATCATTTCCATGAATCAAACATTCATGCTAATATGTTTATCAAGGGATCTACAATTCATTACAACAAGTTCACTTGTTTAATATCAATCCCTAAGTCCGAGAAAATCTAGCACATCCCACAGATGGCCCTAAATTAGGTCAAGTCAATCCCAACACATCCCACGAGGATCGTGTGGGTTCCCATTTTCCATTTTAAACACCATTATTACCAAACATGCCAAGGCTATTAAAAACATAACCAAGGGGAAACAAGAACATAACTAAACATGCACAAATACCCAAATAGCTATGGGATATAACTTGTAGACCACCTACCTCAAAAACGCGGTTGAACGCACTCTCAATCGAGTCCTTAGACCTTGATCCGACCAACCTTTGGAGCTTCAACCTAAAACTCACCAAAAAGATAGGGTTTTAGAGCATCGGAACAGGAGGGAGAGAGGATACAAACCCTAAACCAAAAAGAGGAACAAGGATGAGATTAGCCTTACCCAAAGCTTCGATTCGTAACCAATGATGCTCTAAACGGCCATGAATAGAAGAATAACCACCCTTGGGAAGCTTGGGTCATCCAAGTTCATCACTAGGGATGAGAGGGGAGGAATAGAGGAAAATCCAGAGTGGGGTTTAAAAGCCCAGAGTGGAAAATTGTATTTTTTCCATATTTTAAGAGGCCACACGGTTTGTCCATGCGGTTTGAAAAACCATGTGCAAACAGTGCGCTTGCTACTGTCTAGAGGAAGAGGGGTCTCACGGTTTACCTGGGTAGGCTGCACGGTTTGTCGAGGCCATGCGCAAGTCGTGCGCCCAGCCCTGTCTTTCCAAGATTTCCCTTCTTTTTTGCCTGATCCCCCAGAACACCCCCAAGGTCTCTCATACTTTCAGAAGAAACCCCTTGAAGCCCGAAATATGGGATTCAACCATAACATAACGAAAGCACACCTTTCCAAAAACCGGGATCTTACAACCTCCCCACATTATAATGGCTCGTCCTCGAGCCGTGCTTCCAAGCCTCATTGATCCACCGAAGAGAAGAGTTCGGGCCACTGAGCCTGCATATCCGATTCTCGCTCCCATGTTTCTTCCTGAACTTTCCCATGCTGCCATAGTACTTTCACTAATGGAACAACCTTACCTCACAAGACCTTTTCACTACAATCCATCACACGAACCGGATTCTCCTCAAAGGACGCATCAGCCTCATGCTCCACATCCTCCACATCAACCACGTGAGATGGGTCAGGGTGATACCGTCGAAGCTACGACACATGAAACACATCATGCATCCCACCATACCATTGTCGAAGAGCCAATCGGTAAGCCACTAGTCCGATCCTCTCCACAATCTCAAAAGGCCACACCTACCTGGGTGCCAACTTACCATGCTTCCAAATCCGACGTTGACGCAACCATGGTGACACCCGAAGGAACACTTTATCACCCTTTGCAAACTCAATAGGTCTACACCTCCGATCTGCATACGACATTTGCCTACTCTGAGCCATAGCCATCCGCTTCCTGATTAACATAACTTTCTCTGAAGTCTCCTACATGAGACTCAGCCCCAACAACTCAGATTCACCGGCCTCTAGCCAACACAACGGATATCTACATGGCCTCCCGTAGAGTGCCTCAAATGGTGCCATCTGAATCGTATCCTAAAAATTGTTGTTCTAGGAAAACTCTACTAGTGATAGGTGCCTCTACCAAGAACCACCAAAGTCCAAGACATATACTCTTAACATGTATTCAAACACTTGGATCGCATGCTCTGACTGCTCATCTGTCTGCGGGTGGAAAGTCGTACTCAGAAAGACCTGCGTACCAAGCGCCTTCTGAAACCCTTTCCAGAAATGTGATTTGTAACCCGGATCTCGGTCCAAAATTATGGTATGCGGAACACCATGAAACCGCACTATTTCCCAACCATACAACTCACCCAACTGGTCGACTAGAAAGGTCTCCTGAATCGGTAAGAAATGAGCCACTTTTGTTAACCGATCCACAACCACCCAGATTGAATCATTCCTTCGCCGCGTCCTCAGAAGACCCATGATGAAATCCATTGTTACATCATAGCACTTCCATTCTGGAAAGGGAAATGGATGCAACAAACCACCTGGGTGTTGATGCTCGGCCATCACCTACTGACAGGTCAGGCACCGTGCCACAAATCCCGCAACTTCCTTCTTCATTCTAGGGAACCAAAACCACATTAAGAGATCACAGTACATATTGGTCAAACTAGGATGCACTACCCACTTTGATGCATGGAACTCACACATCAACTCTTCCCGCATACACTCTAGAATAACCACACGATCACGAACATGAACAACTCTGTCCACGCTGATGGCCCACCCTGAATGTATCTCCCCACTTTTAAGATTTTTTTTCATGATCAAACACTCAAGATCATCAAGATGAACTTCCTTTACTCGACTGAAAAGCATCGCCTCCATATTTAAGCAAGCAAGAGTGACCTAACCACTCTCCTCCTTCACTTCCAGGTGCATTTCTGCAAACAAGCCCATCACCTTCCACTCGGTGTTGGACTCCTGAACCACCTGATTCTGAACCTTCCTGCTAAGAGAATCAGCTACACTTTTTCCCTTTCCCAGCGTGTAAACCAACTCAAAGTCAAATGACTGGAGATATTCAACCCATCTTCGCAGCCGAAGATTCAGATCCCGTTGTGAGAAGATGTACTTCAAACTCTTAGGGTCGGTAAAGAGGGTAATCCATTCTCCCAACAGATAGTGCCTCTAGAACTTCAAGGTGTACACCACTGCATCCAACTCAATATCATGAGTGGGATATTTCCTCTCATGGGGTCTCAACTGCCTTGACCTATAAGCCACAACCCACTCATCCTGCATCAACCCAGCCCCAAGTCCGACTCCAGACACATCACAAAACACGATGTACTTCTTACCCGACTTAGGTAAGATCAAGATAGGTGTGGTCATCAACCATTTCTTCAACACTTGAAAGGAATTATCACAAGCCTCAGACCACATGAACCTGATTCATTTCTTCTTCAAGCCTGAGAGTGGTGCTGCCAAGCCACAGAAATCCTAAATGAACCTTTGGTAATACCCGGCCAAACCCATAAAACTCCAAACATCTGAAACACTCTTGGGATGCTCCCAAGATACAACATCCTTAACATTATCTGGATCAACTGACACACCTGACTCCAAGATGATGTGACCCAGAAAATTCACTTCACCTATCCAAAATTGACACTTTGATAGCTTGGTGTATATTCGGTGCTCTCTTCGCGTACCAAAGACGATGTCAAGATGTTGGGCATGATCTTCATGAGTTTTCGATTACACTAATATATTGTCAACAAAGAAAACAAAAAACCGATCTAGATAGGGATGAAATATCTTGTTCATTAAATCCATAAACATTGTCGGTTCATTGGTCAAGCCGTAAGTCATTACCACGAACTCAAACAACCCGTACCAACTCCGAAAAGTTTTACGTTGTACATCAAAAGACCTCACCCTCAACTGGTGATAACCCGACCTCAGATCAATCTTAGAAAAGACTGATGCACCCCTCAACTGATCAAACAGGTCATCAATTCTAGGAAGAGGGTATAGATTTTTCACTATCATCTGATTTAACTTCTGATAATCAACACACAGCCTCAATGACCCATCATACTTCTTTGAAAAAAGAATAGGAGATCCCCAAGGAGACATACTAGGACAGAAAAACCCCTTATGCTCTAACTCCTCAAGATGAACCTTCAGTTCCTGGAGTTCTTCTAGTGCCATTCGGTATGGCAGAATAGAAATTGGCTCCTCTCTAGGTAGCAACTCGTTCGTGAACTCAACATCCCTCTCAGAGGGTAACACCGAGAAATCCTCAGGAAACACATCCTGAAACTGATCCACCACGGGATAAAAAAGAGATTGTTCCCCTCTCTCATAATCATTGAGCATGAGACATGCCACTTGAGTCGTGAGTCCACTCATCTGTTGACAAAATGGCCCCGCATGCCTTGCTCGAACATCCCATTCGCCACAGTGGGCATAAGTGTCACCCTCAAAAGACCTGAATGATACTCTATGATGATAACAGTCTATGTGTTCCCGATACAACACCAACAAATCCATTCCCAAGATTAGGTCAAACCCTGACATCTCGAGAATGAACAAGTCCCACATGAAACGATACCCACCAACTTCCAAGGCACATCCCTTGCACTGCTTGATATCCTCAACCTGCACCCCCAATGGTGTGTCAATTTACATAACTCCACACACCTTCTCCACAGGTAAACCCTACGCTACCACAAGTTGAGTAGAGATAAAAGAGATTGTGGAACCTGTGTTAAATAATGCACTAGAAAAAGTAGAAGCTATAAGGATCGTACCTCAAACAGTCGACGGTCCAGCCTCACCATCACTAGGAGAAAACTGAACTGCCTGAAAATGACTTACCCCTCTACCCGGGGCCCCAGCCTGAGTACTCTATGCTACACTGCCCTGCTGGCATGCGCGATCTTGTCCTGGAGTTCCACGACCACCTCCCCTTCCAGTACGGTTCGTGGAGCTCCAACTGCCTGCCTGATACGGGGCAAATGATCCCCTTCCCGTATCTGGTACCTGCTTTCCATCATCATGCCCACCCATCTTCCGAGGGTTCCTGCAGAACCTCTGCATATGCCCCATCCTTCTGCATGAACGGAACTCAACTGGAGGTCGAGGACACTAACCACGCATATGCCCTGGCCTATAACACTGATAGAAAAACACCTGGTTCCCACTCTGAGAGGTTGAGCCTCTCTTCTGATCACCTTGCTGGAAACTTTCCAAACGATGCTTCCGACCTTCAGAAGATGCACCACTTGTCCGCCCATCTAGCATGACTAGCCCTCTATTCGAATCTCCATTCAGGATCCCTTCAAATATTAGTGCCTGATCCATCACCTCTAAAACTTCTTCAAGCGAAAGATGTTTACTTGAGACCTGATCACGTGTCTCAACCCATCCTAGAAACGCCTTTCCACCGTTGCCTCATCCCCTGCTAACACTGGGACAAAGCATCTCAAATCAGTGAAGTGGCTAGCATAGTCCATGACCGAAATCGATCCCTAAGTCAGGCTCATAAACTCTGCATCCCTCTCCTGCCTCAATGTATCTGGGTAGAAATGCTCTAGAAACATCTCTGGGAAACCCTTCCACGACATCCCCTCAGCCTGCTCGGTCTGAGCCTGAATGTCCTACTAACGCCTTGCCTGGACCCGCAACATATAAACAGCCAGCCTTAATCGCTTTTCAACAGGGGTCTCTAGATGATACAGTATCGTCTGGATAGTCTCTAACCAGAACTCCGCTGCCTCTAGCCCGCCCTCTCCTGTGAAGGTCGGAGGGTGCTGCAGCTGGAACTCCCTGGTCAGCTCAAACATACTCGGTGCAACCCGCCATGTGTCCTGATCCATCATATGCATAAGGCGAGCCAAGTTCTCCCGGAATTGGTCTCCTCTACCTTTATTGATCTCCACATTTTATTTCTCTTATACTGGAGGAGTGTTCTCAGCAACATCCTTCCATTTCTCAACTGGTAACCGACGTCGTGGTGACATTTCTCTATAATGCCAAGCATGAGATTTAGAACGAATACCATAAAACATTCACGACTTCACCAAAAGCTCTTTACTAGCTAAAACAACCCATTTTCATATACTTACCCAACAACATTTTCCAATTTGTTTCAAACCCTATTATTCCATTAATCAACATTCACCAACTTTTTTATCTCATTATTCTCATTATTTCTTGGTTTCATGAAATGAATGATGCACCCTACTTTCCTGCCTCACACACCCACCCCGTACGTGTTCATAATCACAATGCATGTCACCTATCTCCCTAGGTGCCTATAATGATGCATGAATGAAAATCCTCGTGCCATTAAGTCCATGAGACAAATATCATAAAACAGTCACATCAAACCACACGTGCATCACCCAATGGTGAAATATCATCAACTGTAACATCACACAACCACGAACGACATTTCCCACCCAGGGTGACTTGGGTTTCCCCCGTACCTGGGTTAGTTAATCCCAAGAACAAGCTCATTTACCAAGTCTTGACACATCTTAACCCTTGACAACCTATCCCCAAATAACAAGACCTCAGATAATGAGAAGAAAGACCTCCTATGATACCACTTTATAACGTCCCCGACCCGGAAGCCACTAAAATGGTGCTCCGAGCCGGGTGGTTACATGACCTTAAGCATGCCTCCCTGTATGCCAAAGGCTGCCGACTAGTAGCGGGGGTCTATGTAGTCAAATGGGGATACTATACCCCCTTTTTATCAGAGTAAGCCACAACATAAATAAACCAAATAGCGGAAACAATAACCAATAAACAAGGAACATGTATAACAACCATTTCCAACAATAAATATGCCATTTCATACTAAAAGTTCAAAAGTGAACAAAACCCATAATATTACAATGACCAAATCCAGAAAATAGTCCTGACTCCATGTCTGGATCCTCCACCAAGTGCTAACCATGTCCACTCATCTATATAGCAAGGACCCTTTCCCTTCTCCTGACCTGCAAACATGAAGTCTGCTCGGGTACCCAACGGTGGCCCGAGCAGGGTGTGAGTACAACTCAGTAGGCCACCACCAACGGTGTCTACAAAATATCCAGTTTAAATAGGTAGTGCATGCAAGAGGAATATGAATGATAATTTCCAGTGATTATTTAAGGTGTCATTAACTAGTTCAGCACCAAAGCCATTTCCACTTCCATTACCATTCATTTCACACTAATTATCATCATTTACCATTTCATCACATTTCCATGGGTTAATCACATACATTTTTTACATGGGTCTAATCCAACAATCACATGAAATAGGGTAAACACATTGTTATCCTATCTCACTAGGACTAACCCCCTCATAGCAACCATATTCTCACCTCGAAGCCTCAGTCCGGGTGGATGCAACCATTTGGAGAATAGATCATTAGTCCCCATTCCTAACCCATGCATTTAGGGTGAAGTTCAGAGCATCAGTCATCACTTGACCCGTGGGCATAGATCCTCAAGTCATACCCCACTCTACCAAGCCATGCGCACATGCTTATATATATAAGTAACCATAAACCATCCAAACCATTTCCCTTCGGCAAACATTATTCACAACAACCCAAATGGGAATATACATCTTTCTTAACCCATTAACACATTACCATTTCACATCATTTAACCATTCAACCAATTCCCATGTGTTATGTCTGTCTCACTAAGCATTCAACACTAGACCCATAACCTATCCATTATGGTCTTTAATCAGTTCACACATTAACCCATTCAACCCATTCATCATTTCCATGAATCAACCATTCATTCCAACATGTTTATCAAGGGCTTTACAATTCATTACAACAAGGTCACTTATTTAATATTAATCCCTAAGTCTGGGGAAAGCCAGCACATCCCATGGATGGCCCTAAATTAGGTCAGGTCAATCCCAACACATCCCACGGGGATCGTGAGGGTTCATATTTTCCATTTTAAACACCATTATTACCAAACATGACAAGGTTATTCAAAACATAACCAAGGGGAAACAAGAACATGACTAAACATGCACAAATACCCAAATAACCGTGGCATATAACTTGTAGACCACCTACCTCAAAACCGAGGTTGAACACACTCTCAATCGAGACCTTAGATCTCGATCCGACCAACCTTTGGAGCTTCAACCAAAAACTCACCCAAAAGATAGGGTTTTAGATATTTGGAACAAGAGGGAGAGAGGATACAAACCCTAAACTGAAAAGAGGAACAAGGATGAGATTAGCCTTACCCGGAACTTCAATCTGCAACCAACGGCACTCTAAACGGCCAAGAATTGAAGAAGAACCACCCTTGGGAAGCTTGGGTCGTCCATGTTCTTCGCTAGGGATGAGAGGGGAGGAATGCAGGAAAATCCCGAGTGGGGTTTAAAATCTTGGAGTGAAAAAATTGTAATTTTTTCCAAGTTTTAAGAGGTCGCACAGTTTGTATGCACGGTTTGACAAACTGTGCGCAAACAGTGCGCATGCTATTGTTCGGAGGAAGAGAGGTCGCACAGTTTACCTGGGCAGGCCACACAGTTTTCCTAGGTTGTGCGCAAGCCGTGCGTCCAACCCTGTCTTGCCCAGATTTCCCTTCTTTCAGGTCCTGAGCCCCTAGAACACCCTCAAGGCCTCTCATACTTTCATAAGAAATCCCTTGAAGCCCGAAACAAGGGATTCAACCAAAACATAAGGAAAACACACCTTTCCAAAAACCGATATCTTACAGTGTGTCTATGTTCATGTATAATTTTTTTAATTTTTGAAATTATAGGTTGATACCAAATGACATATTTCTTCATAAAAAAGATAGTATGGATCTATTTGGGACTACTAAGGGACATCATAGTTTGTTGGGAGAATTCCCATGAATTATTTATGATTTTTAATTTTACTATTGTATGCTATAATGAAAATAATATTTCTTAATATACAATATTTATAATGAAAATGTATTTTCTGTTATTGTAATATTTTTTAAATGGGTATATATTGATAAGAATTCATTAAGAAAAATATCATTAAAACTATGAGTTATTTTTAATAGCTCATCAAATTTTTCTTTCTTCAGACTAGTTTTTAACATGTTCATTATAATTACACCCATCCATCGAAATGATATTGTAAAAATGATATTTAAAAGAATATAATACATTATAAAAAATATTATATATAAATTCATATTATTTGTAAAGATATTTTTTCAATAAAAAAATTATAAAGAAACAAAAACATTATTAGTAACGATGAACATGTTTCACACAAATTAACATTTAAAAATTTTCACATCAAATTTCCATTCAATACTATTATGTAAGTTTTATAGATAAATACATATATATATAATATAAAAATTAATTACAAAAATATTCAATTTATGAAAATAAAAAAAAATTATTAAGATTGTTAAAAATATAAGTTACATAATTAAATTATAAATAATTATACATAAAAGACACTTTTTTAAGGTATTATCTTAAGAGGGATCAATGATAGGGTTATGACAAAAAAGTGACAATGGATCCACATTATTGGGTGGGGTATTTCACCTAGAAAATAAGCATATGAAAAATATTCCCCAAAATCATTGACTAATTTTGATATGACTCTTCATGAAAATAATGATACTCCATATTTGTCAGCTTGATGACCAAAACCTAAGAACCGAACACCTTATAATAATTATGATAGTAATCAAGAAAATACTAGAAATATATGGTCATTATGTTGATGATGTTTTCATAGTTACAATCCACTGACATGGTTCAACATAGGTCATAAAGGAATACAAAGCACACATATGTTCCTTTTATCATTCACTGTGGATTAAGAGTTTTCATTAAAATATATTTTTTCAAAATTATTGCCATCAAAAGGATATTCTTCCACCATATCTTATATTTTCAATAATAAAATATATTTTTTATAACATTCCACCATTAAAAATCTAAAAAATAAATTAAATGAAGAAAATTATTATGTGTTCATAAAATATTTTAGTTTATAAATTTTGAAAATATGTGCATTAACATATTATGTTTCTATCCATTAAAAACATATTACGAATTACAGTCAATCTATATCTTATTGAACACCTTAGACTAATTAAAGAATACATATAAGATAGATTATGTATATAGATACATTTTACACTATAACTATAATAAATGTAATAAAATTATAAATTTAAATATAATATTTCAAATCGTCATCCTATAATTATCACAAAAATTCACATTAAATACTTTATAGGTCATATTCATGGTGGTTTGACTCTATATCCCCATAGTGAAACTCTATTTTAAATTCATGGATATCAAATAATTGTGAAACCTCTAAGTTGAATGCGACATTAGATAATTTATTTGAATATCCATAATTTTTTCCCTAGATCTATATATAAGTCAGTTTCATTGCTCTCCACCATATATCATTCAAAATCTAAAGAAATTGATCTTGTACAAAATCCTCTCAGGTTTTTCTAATTGACTATAATGTGTAATTATCAATGATCAACCAAAAACACTATGGTTTTAAATTAAATATATATAATATTTTAAAAAATACCTCATGTTCATCTATGTTAATGATCGGTTATATTTTCTTGCATATCCATAAGATATTTAATCAATGTATAATATAGAGAATGAAAATGGATTCTGAAGAGCAATGAATCATAAAATTTAGTACTATATAGATAATTAATAGAATAGTTATATAAATAAATATTTACATTAAGTAGTGATGTAAAAAAATATTTATAATTTAATAAGGAAAATATTACATGACTTCCACATATGTGGATCAAAATTCAATAATGGATGCTACATTGGACCCCTTATAGAGAAATAAACCATCCATGGCCTTAGGACCTCCTCATATACAAGATAGTGTTTACATATGATCCATTATCCCCACCCAATTATTAATATAGTTTAATAAATTATGTATTTAGTACTTGTGTATTAGTGAGGTCTATAAGATAATTATGCATTTCATTCAATTTTATATGTATCTAAAAAAAATAAAAGTAAACATCATAAAAATGTGAATTTTATCATGTATCATCACATTATTCATCTACACCTTCATCTATAAAATTTTTACCATTAATTCTCATAACATTGTCAATTTCGTCATTCTTCATAAATTCAAAGTCATTCTGGGATATATCATCAACTACAATGACATCAATATCTACTTTTATCTAAAAATTTCATCAATGATGTCTGCATTTCATCATATATATATAATACTTATTTTTTTATTAATGAAATAATTTTTTGGATTATTGATAAAAAATTCACATATAATAAAATACTTTTTATAAAATTTTATTTTTATAAAACTTGGTAAATAATTAATAACTCTCATAAAATCATGGTATCATTAATAATTACATCAAATTTATTAGTGTGCCTATATAAATAGATTATTTGAAACATGATGACCTTTATAAATTACATATATTATCTGAAGACTTCATTGAACGTTAAAACCTCTTTTTTATATAAAAATTAACACTTACACATTAAAAATTATTTCCTCCCAAGGTTATCATCCCATTGAAATAAAATTTATTATCTATATAATGAGCTGTTTTTATAGATACACCAATATTCATCGACTTCTTGGACTATCTAATTTCAATAAAATGAAATAAAATTCCATTAAAAACACATATTTTTATCATTTGTATAATTTATATAGTGTAGTAATATGTGTACTTAATCATGGATCAATTTTATTTCCAAATCATAAAATTTTGTTTTTTGTGATCTTAAAAATCATTTGGACTATATTTGTGATTTTAATTCTAATATAACTATAATACAATATAAATAATTTTTCAATTTTTTAAATATTAATAATAAAAACCAAAATTAGTACTTGTAAGTTATATTTTTATTTATTATACATACGATACTATTTCATTAAAGCTAAATGATGTGTAAGAATAAGCCTGGAATTGTTCTTCATCTTAAGGGGAACATTCATATTCACCACCCAAATAATTTTCTTATTGATTATATTTTTAAAATCTATTACAAAAATTATTATTTATTTTTTTATTTGAAATAATATTTTTATTATATTTATAATATAGTTTTAAATAATAAGATCCAAAATTTAAGAGATCATCCCACAAAATTCCACTAAAAATGATCACGAAATAATTTTTTTTACAAATTTTTATCTTAAAAATATTTAGAAATACATCCAATAAATACATACATTAAATATAAAACTCACCCTAATATTTACCTTATTAAAAAAATTATTATTAATTACTCATATGGTTTGATGTAATCATTTTTTTGAATTTAAATTAAGTGAAACCCACACTGTCTAACAGCTTATCTAAAATTTCATGATCCAAAGCTACAATATAAAAATCATGAAAGATACCTGGTATTTTAATAAACAAAAATACCAAATTAGTAGCATTAATGAACAACTATGTTCAATATTAATTATTTATTCCATTAAAACATAAATGTTAGAAATTTTTTTACACAGAATCATATTATTGTTTATCTCACAACATTTAAAATTTAGAAGATAGTAATGAATAATCCTCAAATAATTAATCTATTGACAAAATAATGAAATATTTTATCCTTTTAATTAATATTTTAACTTTTGATTCACCTAAAAATATTTCTATTATTTAGAAAAAATTAATAATTTGGAATACCTATAATATTTCTTAATATTTAGTCAAGTTTAAGTGATATTTAACGTGTTAAAATGTTTATAAAACACTCTTTGAATAATATTATTTAAATTTATTATTTTTAAAATACTTTTATTTAATATAATTAAGTATTAAAATTTCATTACTATATAGAAGCTCCTAAAATAAGTACCCCTATTACAATTATGAAATTTATTAGAAATTAATATTCTTCAAGGAATTACATTATGTTCAAAATAATATTACATTAAAAAACAAATACAAATTAAACTATAACATATTTTTGTGGAAGGACCATCAATTTTGACTCTAGATTTTTTTATTTATTTATATATCTATGAAAAATTTTCTTGATTAAATTTTTTAAAAAAAAATAAACATCTAATTGGTTATTATGATAAAAACATGAATAATCTATTATAAATCATTTGATAAGGAAAATTATTATGTTTATGTGAACTTCATCTAAATTTCTTACCATATATTGGAGGGGAAATATTATTAAAAATAATTATATCTCTTAATATAAATTTATATAATTGAATTATATCATATATAGTTATATGAATACTTTATAAAAATGTTAACTCGTCTATAATGAAAATTATATAAATATTAACATGTTTATAGGATGTGTATCTATTATTAATATTAAATATTCTTATGGTTTTTCCATTAACATACAAAAGGTATGTTTTATTGAATAATGATTATACACAAATTTGGATTCTGACTATAGTAGGAACCAAATGGTTAAAAGAAAATCATTTTCTATACCAAAATAAATGTTATGATACACAGATTCAAATAATGAACATAAGTTTTTTTTTAAATATCATGTAACAATTAAAGGGATATTTTTTTCTAATATTATAGAAACAATAAATTAATATCATTCAAATCATGATGTTATGAATCTATATAAAGGTAAATATGATGGAATTAGTGTGATCCAAAAATATATATGTTGTTCGATGAAAAAGTATATTTTATCTTTTTTTATTCTTTCAACCATGATGGTTTATAGGTTTTGTAGATAAATTTTTTTTCATATTCACTAATATATATAAAGAAATAATTTTAGATAACATGAATATTCAGATATATGATAAAAAACACAACTATACATGGATTTTGGAAATAAGAACATGCTTCACGCTCGAGAGCATTTACCTTCATCTTTGAATCCTTCCTCAGAATGTCTTAGGGTGGAGGAGTTCCCTCCTATAAAGAGGAAGGGAAATCTTATCAAGTTAATAAAATTGATTCCATCTTGAAGATGTGTTCTTATATTCCTACCAATGGACCCATCACCATAAATATGGCATGGGTGTCTGCACCACTTGGTGTGAGATAAAAAATAGGTTCTATTGGTCGAAAGGCCATTGATCTATTTCTCTTATGATTTCTATTATCATATTGAATGCTTGGGGTCTAGGGGCTTGCATAAAGTGTGCCTTACTAGATTATAAAGATCGTAGGTACCTTGTTTTTATCTTAGGGATTTTGTATCCAAAATAATAAGCGGACCAAATTTCCTTCTCTGTAAAGAGTATGGTATTTGACAAATACATTCATGCAGGTTCCTAGAACAGACATATATGGATTATTTTTTAAATCTCGAATATCATTGGATATTGTGGAGGCTTCTTCAATTTTTTTTACAACCAATATTAATGCTGGTTGAAATGATTTTCTATTTTATTTTGTTTATACTAGGTGGGAGGCTTTTGAGGGGATTAATGTATGGTAGAAACATCAGTTGAACCAATCGAGTAACCTATCATGGTTCATTAGTGGCACTTTTAACACTGTTATTGATTGTTCTGTGTAATTAAGAGGTGCAGAGATTTCTGGTATTTCAACCTATGATTACAGAAACATCATGACCTATATGGGTCTGATTGATATGTAATTTACTAGTAACAAATTTATATTGTGTAATAACCATCATGAAACTAGGAGGATCTACAATTGCTTTGATCGATGCTTTTCTAACTTTTAAGACATGAACTCCTTCGATCGGGCGGTTATCTCTCACCTTTCTAGATTAGTTTCTGATCATTCTTCATTCCTTTTGATACAAAAGAAGGGGGAATAAGGGCCTATAAATATCTAATACTCTGATAACTAGAATCTTATGGATGGAGTTTTAATGATATTCAAGGATTATTGGGAAAAACCAAAGTGGTTAATGACCTAGAATGGTCTTATGAATCGGCTACAATGCAAGTAGAAAGATCCACATTAATGGATTTCATGCAATGATAAGAATGACACTAGTTTAGAGGGTCTCAAATTTTATATTGAAAAACATGAATATGATCATCTAGAGGCATGGGATTACAGTCATTTTTTCATGCTTGTAGGGAAAAATAATCTTCTTTCTGAGATATCAATGGCAGTTTAATGGGATTTGAGACAACAGTGTCGAGCTTTGTGGCTCCAAGAGTGGTACAAAGATACCTTCTATTTTTAGGATTATATTAAGGAGAAAAAGGTGAGAAAATGGATTCATCATAGGCTTGAATATGGATCCTTCAGTTTAGGTGTGGTCATTGTTGGTAAAAGGGAACTAGATTACTTCAAAGATCTCTTGGAAGGTCAAATTTCTTTAATGAAGAATGTTCTAGTATACATATTGGAGAGGTGACTTTTCTGAACTGAATTCCATGTTTTGTGGAGACCACGAATAATGAGGTACTGATGGCTATTTCTAAAGAGGAAAAAATTAAAATCACGGTGTTCAATATGAGTAGGGATAGCGCTCTTTTTCATGGTAGTTTTCCAGGAGTGTTCTTTGGTTAAATGTGGGACACTGTGAAGAGTCAAGTGATGGAGGATATGAAGTATTTTTTCAAAGGAGGATCTTTGAACTATGTCATCTATATATCTAATGTGGTTTTCATTCCTAAGGTGAAATATTGCTCTGCATTGAATCAGTTTAGAACCACATGCTTGTCTAAATTTTTTATAATATCCTATCCACTTTTATCAATAGAAAAATTGGTATTGTTATTCTATGAATTATCCTGGATGAGAAACATAGTTTTGTGCAAGGAAGAAGCATCCATGGTGCCATTGGAATCTCCTAATAAATTTTTAATGAATTTATTAAAAATAAAATTGGATCTAACATCATGATTAAGGTTGATATGGATAAGGAATATGATAAATTGGAATTTAAGTTTATTCTCCGGGTTATGAGGAAGTATAGGTTCCACGAATGAGGTTTTGACTTGTTTTTTAGATGTTAAACTTCCCCATGGATTACAGCTTTCCTTATGTGTAAGGAATTTGGGTTCTTTAAATTGGAACGTGGTGTAATTAAAGGTGGTCCCTTATCACCCACTCTTCATCATGGATCAAGAGGGGATTACATGGAACATCCATAGAATCCTTGAGGAGGTAAAGATTATTCCAAATCATAACATGTTCAGAAATTGCATGGTGTAACATATTATGTTTGCTGATTTTAATCTATTTTTTTATTAATCGTAAGAAAAATACAATTTCCCGGTTCTTCAACGTCATATCATTATAGGTAAAGTTGAGTGGTCAAATAATTATTTCAAGAAAGTCCAACAGTTTCATTTCCTACAATTTCTTAATAAGTTGTGTTAGTCCCATTCAATACATTTTTGGTATTCAGTGCTGAAAACTTAATATAGATTACAATAGTTCCCTTATATCAAATGGAATGGTTCAGAAGGTTTTTTTGATGATCTTATCAATCAGATAATGAGCTTAATTTTGAACTGTAAAAATAATGTCCTATCGTACAGAGGTCGGATCAATATTATTAATAGTGTTATCACATCTATTCTGATACATGTTATTTCCATCATTAACCCACCAAAGGGGAGTATTAAGCATGTGGAAAATGTCTTTACCACTTTCATCTATGATTCCAATAAAGGTGATCTCTACCGATGGGCCTCATGGAAAAGACTAGAAAAACAATTTGATGATGGGGGAATCAGCCTTTGTGATGTGGAGGAGACCACCCAAGAAATTAATTCTAGGTTAGAAATGTATTTCTTTGAAGTTAGATCCCTCTGGTATATAATCATTATATACGAATATAAGGAAGACTAGAGGAGTTTGGATAAAAACTCCAGGATATTATAAGGCCTTGTGTGATTCTTACTTAGTTATATAAAGAAGATGGATAGAGTTTTTCAATGGACAGTTGGTCATGGAGATATTAATATGTGGAATATGAATTGGTCAGGTGATATTCTGCATTTCTCAGGATGCTTAGCGCCAACTATGTCATTCAAATAAGCTAGTTTGTATCTGGCCTTTATTGATTCTATTGTGAATAGAGATCAATGTGAGGTTTTTGAATGACATTCATTGGTGGATGAACATGATAGGTGTACATTTTTTAGATCATCCTCTAGGAGGTTCTTTAATCATGGATTTAGTAATTTAATCAATTATGGTCGTAGCTCGTATGTGTGGTCTTAAAAACTATGGTGAAAGGAGATTCCTAGAAAGATGAATTTTATAGTTTGGAACATGGGGAATCATATGATTCTAATATACAAGAATGTTCAAAGAAGATGATCAATTATAGCCTCCTGATGTCAGTGTTGTTGTAGGTCACAACAAGAAATATTAGAGCATATCTTCTTCCTTGGGGATTAGACCAATTGAATCTAGAATTACCATCAGCAAGTGATGAATCTAAATTTGTTTGATGTTTTCTTGTATAAAATGATTGAGGGATGGTTTTAGGGGTTGGTTCATATTTTTATTGAAATATTTGGCGAATGTTTCTCTTGAATGGTTGCTGGATTATTTAGGAATCTCGAAATAAAGAAAGGCACAGTGCTATGATTTCTAGACTTCATCTTTATATGCAAGTGATTCCCTTAGTGATGGAACTAGTGGAATTGAACAGGATTTTTGACAATTCCATCACTTTTAGGATATTTATTCCAAGCTACTTCATGACTTTAGTGACTATGAAACTTATGTAGGGCCAATGGGTTAGATGGTCCTCCCTTTGTTTGGGGCGAAACTGAACGTGGATAGGTCTTGCTTATGTTCCTTTCTTTTGGGGGTTTCATCCTTTTTCATTGAAGGTAATTCTAAGGTTTCATAGGCTACTTATTTTCCCACATGTTTATCTTTATGTCGGTGATTCCACATACAAATTACAGATGTTGAGACTGAGTCTGCTATATTGGCCAAGTTCATTCTTGAGAAAGGTGAAATTACTTGTTATTTGGTTTACATGATCATGTATTTAAGGACTTATATCAATCAGAATATTTCAGTCAAGCACACATGGCATGAAGGAAACTATGCATTTGATTTTTTATCTTGAAAACATAATTTGGGAGAGAGATTTATTTTTTACAACTGTATGAGATCCTTTCCTGATGATTGTAATATTATTGATAGAAATGACACCCTTGGACTTCATAACTTCTACCCCATTATATATTGATCTAGATTCTTTTATGCTATATTTTTTAAAAATGTTAATTTTTGGTAACATATATAATACATTAATTATACATTAACTTCTATGTATTAGAATTATAATCATGAAACATATTTTTTTTATAAAAATATTTTTCTAATTTATATAATTTATTTAAAATATTATTTCACAACATAAAATAAAATATAATATATATTCCTTTTATCACTATTAATATGTGACTAACCTTATATCCAAGTTAAAATCATTCAATAGTTAATTTAAATAATTCTTAAAATTATAAATATTTAGAATGATAATTATCATTTCTACTGTTATGAAATATTTGTTATGTAAATGATAATCTAAAAATAGATTTTGGTAAATTTCCCCACTATCCGAGCCATATCCTTGGGGTTTACATGATTTTATAGTATTTGGAAGTTTAATATTATGGTGATAGTGTTTTTTCATGTGTAGTCTATTTTATTAAATATATTTGATTGATTTATTTTTAATTCCTTTTCATCTGATTTCTTCTATTTGATTCCATTGCTCGATCCCATACACATAATTCTAGTTAAATATATTCCTCTAAATACAGTTGACTAGATTATTAATCATCCTTCTAGTAAACATATTTCAAATATGTGGGGTCATTTTATTTAAATACTACTTTATTATCACACATTAAAATGGTAGATGGTGTTGTTTAACTTATCGATCATTAAGAATTGAAATGTTGGATGAACCTATTTTGAATATCTTTCAAAAGATTATTAGAAATTATCAGAATCAGAATATATAATATATAATGGTTATTTAGCATTCTTGATGATTCTTTATATTTTCATCATATACTATATTTTTTGGATTGACTAACCTTTATATGGTATATTTAAGTTATTTTCTAGTTCAATTTTTCAAGAAAATTGATTCAGTTTAGTTTGTTGGATCTTGATTTTCTAGGAGATAGGTCAGAAAATAGTGGATCCCAATAACATTATTAAAATGTTTCATAATAATCTATAATTAAAATATTTATTAATTATCAAAAAAAATTGTGTACCTGTCTATTGTATCTGATATAATAAAAAAAATTTCTGAAACATTCATAATTATATGGTGGATAATGATATATATTTATAATAATATATTTAATGGATTATAAAATATTTTATATATAAATGAAAGCATATTTTAGTTATTCCATGGGGAATAAAAAATACTATATAGTTAATTTTCCTCAAATCTGAAAATAATGTATTTTATAACAATGGACATCATTTTGGAGATTTTGTCGACATGTTAAGACATGTTAGATTTTAATAATATTATAATTTTTCCATATTTATCTTATATTTATTGGGTTGTATTATAAATCCATCTTTCATTTTACAAGCATATTGAAAAATATTTTATGATAAAAAAATATAAGAAAATATGTTGTTGCAGTTAATAAAAATATAGTGAGAGGAAGTTTAGTTTATATGTTTTTTATATTTATTTCTAAGTATTAGTGATAATTGAAAAACATATATTTTTCCTTGAGATGCTTTTCAATAATTAATAGCTTCATTTCTTATTCAATTTAATTTTGATGAAATCCTTAAAAAATATAAAAAAAGGTTAATTTTTTAGTTTTGTTCACCTAATTGATTTTTTTTCAGAATTTTTTTTCTTCAAGATAATGGATATAATGATGGTGTTTTTACATGGATTATAGGATAGAATTTTAATTTCATAATATTTAGAAATTATGATTGGGTACTAGTTCCTTCATATTAAAAAATATTATATCCATTTTTATGTTATTGAATCTACCTCTTTCATCAATCGTTCATTCACTGATTATTTCATAGCAATATCATTTATGAAATATTTTGATAAAATGAGATCCTTTAAATTAAATGGGTTTTAAATTAATATTCATAATTTGTGAAAAAAAAATGAGTACATAGAGTTGGTCTGGTGATACTTTTCATTATAAGTCTAAAATGGTTTATATTGAGCATTAACATTGGGAATCATCTCATTTTTATAATTTAAATTAAAATATTTATAATAATTAAATGAGAATTCATTTTTCTATGGAAGTATGGTTGTTTGGTGAATTTTTTTTCTTGATCTGATACCCAAAAAATTAGGATGACCATCACCTACTAAAAATGGAAAATATTAAGACATTAGGTAAGAGAATATATATATTTATGGGGTAGAAAAAAATAATCATTCTTTAACCTTAATTCTACTTGTAGGAAAATGCAAAACTATATTAAAATTTTAAGAGATAACGATAGGTTGTTGTTCGATACCCATGAAGATGTTTTTATGTTATTTACTATCATTTGTAATTGACTGTTCTTATCTAAGTGGAATTTAGTTTGTGAACATATCCTTGACTGTGTGGTTTCATTGGTTATGGATGATATAAATTAATTATGTAGGATTATTCTCAATGTTTTGATGTTACTACTAAATAAATAAGCTGCTATGTCCATATGAATTTTATGTATCCTTTTTGTAAATAATTAGTAGTAATTGAAGGGAAAATATGAATTGTTTATAGGAAGGAATCAGTCCACTTTATTATTTTAATGAGACTCATGTTATGAATATTCATAAAGTTACTAACCTTGTATCAATAATGTATTTCCATTCAATTAGAAAAGGATATATTAAATAGAAAATATTTATGAAGGATTTAAAAAATATGATGTCAAAGACGTAAAAATAAATTATTATCATGTCTTATTCTCTATTTTTTTATAATTATTAATTAAGGATAGTAAAAATAATCCTAATGATATCTTTAAATAAATAAACACATTTAAAGCTAATAAGAGGTAAAGCGTTTCATTAAATATTGATGTCTTTATGACTTATAAAATGGTGGAGTGGAGTTTTCTGAATCACATTTTAACAATATTATTCAATAATTATATCTAAATTTAAGTCATATTTAGTTTCATTTCTTCAAATTGTTTTTTGATAATTTAAAATTGGATAATTTTTTGCATAATTACCCCAGTACAAGGCATGTAGTAAGCAAGAAATTTATCCCTATATATTATTACTATTATTAATTAAATAATTTTTTGGATGATTAACTTATTATATTTTAAGGGGCTTATTCATTGAGTTAATTATAGTAATAATGGCTCTTTTTCTTCTCACCTCTTCTTCCTTTATGGTTTTCTTATCTTATATTTTTAAACTCATTATGTCTTATAAATTATGGAATATATTATTGAAAAATATTAATATGAATCATGGTAGAAACTTATTTTTCACAAATATGATATGTGTTTCCACAAGTGTGTATGGGATATAAAATATATTATTCTATTTCACATATCATTGATAGATAATTGGATGTTTATAATAAATATATTGTCATTTGGTTGAGTAGAATGAATCAATTAAAATTAATTTTTTCCATAGTGGTTGATTGAGTGTGTAATATAATTGATGCATGATGTGGTGAAAATGAATAAAATAAAGGTAAATAGGTATTGTTAATTACTATTTCAAATTATAAACCATTATATATATAAAATATTCAATGTCACCAAGAACTCTTATTGATCTCATTCAAACTAGTTTGTGAAATTTCTTCTGCAAAAATATTAATCATGGGATTAAGAAAAATCATACATTATGAGACTCTCTTTTTCATTCTCAAAGAACTTGTGGGAATAGATTTAAAATATTTATTTAGTAGTAGTGTTAGAGGTTAATAATTTTGTATCCACTATATTTGAAGGTTTTGTTGGCTATGTGAATTTTTCAATATATTTTGAGTATTTTACTTTTTATTAATAAACATATAAGATCTTGAGAAGATGGTAAAGAAAACATATGTTGAATAAAATAATGCATGGTTGTTTTTATAGATCATTTTATAGATTTTTTATACAATTTTATATGTATCTAATGATCCATTCCAAAATTACCAAAAGAAGATATAGACAATAGAATATGTTTTCATTCATATATTGTATTTGTAGTTGGAGTGTGCCATCTTATTGTTATGAAATACTTTGATTCAGGTAAAAATAATTTATATATGATGTCTTTTCAAAGATTCATAATTAAAATAACTAGAAATTTTTTATGTAAGGTGATAATAAATTATAGAATATGTTCTTGAGGATCTTGAGTTGCACTTTTTCATTGAATCTTATTGAAGAAGAGAACAATATGTCAAACTTGTGATTAAATATCATTTGATTATAAATCATGAAGGATAATAAAATTAATATTGATTATCCCCTGGATAATCAAGTATATTAAGGTATTGAAAGTGGAGATAATCTAAGTAAATAGACATTTTAATAGGCAGCTATATATTTTAGGATCTATATTTTATCAAATAGTTGAAAATTTAATAAATATCTAATAAACACCAGATACACTACAATCAACCTAAAAGGAGTATAGATAATTTTCATATGAAATATATAATAATAATATTTCTAATTATGAAGAAACATAATCATAAATAACAAAATATAATTAAAAAATAGTGCACAATCATGGGAAAATCATAAACATATAAATAGAATATCCTATAAATGCATGGGTTGAACCATCAAACATGCTATTTGATAAAATACCTAGACAATACCAACTCAACATTACCTAAGAGGACTCACTAATAGAACTCCACTATTATGGTATGTAACAAAAAATAGGGGATGTCTATTAAGTCATGAACATAATTATTATAGAAAATATATCTCAATGCATACATAAAATTATCATGATATAAATGATAATATAAGATGAAAGTAAAGACGTATGTATAAAAGATCATGAAAACAATAATAATTAAATACAAGGAAAACTATACCAATAAAAAATCAACACACCATCATACACCATTCACATAAAATCCCCCACTTAGGTCAATGGTGTAGCTTAAATGAGGAACAATCATTTATATATTGTTTACATCTGAAAATTACGTCTTTAATTGATAACAACATTATAAAACTTCCACTGAATCACATTCATAATTAGATTTAATTTATAAATATCTTATCATGTTCTCAAATAGGACTTTATTTAAAAATTTTAAATTTTCATTAAAAATCCTTTTTTCAAGAAAACATTCATCTCCAAATTTCTTTTATAAAGAATATTCTAAAATTTAGGAAATTAATATTAATTAGAAAACACTTTAAAAATGTTAATTTAATCCTTAAATACATCAAATTTTATAAACCATAAATAATATAAATACATAAAATTACATAAGAACTATATAATCAATATAAAAATTTATGATCAACAAACTGTTTAAAAAAATGATTTCATGCATATAAGATTTTTGGAAGTGTATCTAAAACAATAAACCCTTGAATCACATAAAATTATCCATGTGAAATAAATTAAATGTAAAAAATAGTCTAGTAAAATAGAATAACATTGAGAATATGTATTATGAATCCTATTAATCACATATAAAACATTATTTTATTTAATATGTTTTTATAAAACTAAGGCATACTTTGAATTTTGTGGAAAAAACGAATGGCATGGAAGTACCTAATTAAATTTTGTTTGAAGTGAAAACATAAAATTTTCTTAGAGGAAGGCCTTAGGAGGTACCTACATAGCCTAGAAATGACATAAAAAGGTTTTTTATTCAATCCCCAAATTGGGTTTATCAAATATATCCCTAATGAATGAGGATAAATAACGAACAAGAAGAAATAGTTTGGAAGAGATAAAAAATCACAAAATAAAATGACAATTCAAAAAAAAGGGGAGGTAAATATTCAAAAAATTAATATGGGGAGGTCACTTGGTACTCCAATAATCTAGTTTTATAATTAAATGAATGAGAATAGTGTATAGTGTGGTTAAAAATTTTGTTTATAGAATTTTTATTTAATAAATTTATAAATCTCCAATGATTGTAAAACTATTTCATAGTTCATCAAATAATCTACTAGTAGATATTCCTTCATAAGAAATTCCTTGTACATAAAGAATTATTTTTCACCATGGATAGGAAAATATTTTCTTTACTATGTTACAATGCATGATACATGCTACTCTCTTTTCATGGGCCTGAGACAACTTTAGTAATACCCATTTACCAAGTGTGCAGTTATCCATATAACATCAAAATATTACATACTGAAATAAATTTGACATATAATATCTTGAATAAGGAGAAATAAAAATTATAAAAAAAGAATATAGAGGCTTATAAATTAAAATTATTCCGACCATTACATTTTTCACTCCATAAATTCATCATGTTGAATGATATATGAAAAAATAAAATAATTAAAAATTCTAGACATGAACCATGGACCAAACTGGAATTGAATAAACACATATCTATGTTCACAACACAAACTCAATATTTATAACTAAATTATTATAATGATAATTCATGGGGTGGGTCTCCCCGCCATTTATTAGTGGAACTAATTTGAAAGGATAATTAAACAAGAGGATACAATAACAGAATTATTAAAATCCCAAATAGAAATTAATATTAAAACCTTAAAAATGAGACACCCAATAAAAGTCCCATAAAAACATGATAAATAAATAATGTCTTATAAAAATGAGAAAAAAAATTAGAAGGTTCTAAACATAGGATATTAATTAAAGAAAGGATAAAATGTATTAAAATTAAATGAATATGGATTTGGTAGAAGGAAAAAAGTGATTGGAATAGAAAATTAATGAAATGGAAAACACAGGATAGGCTCCACCATATTACCACATATTTATTGGATACTAAACAGTGACACAAAGAGATTAAGGATAATAAAATATTCGTAAAAATGTGATTATGATTACTAGATTTACTACACTATAAGTATAACTATTTTCATTTACTCATAATATAATGAACTCTAAAAAATGAAGAAGTCAATGAACTACTTATCAAGTGAGTATATACATAGATTAAGTCTACCAGCATGATCTCATTATCTGCATCACTTGTCTAGGATATTTCAGGAGATAAAGTGTAACACCCCAAGAAAATTTAAATATTAATTAAGTATTTATTTAATAATGTGTTTATAAATTATAACTGATTAAAAAAATATTTAACAAAAACCATTACAAATTTCCATTCTAATTAAAATATTTTTTGATTCAAAACATAAAACATTACATTTCAGTTCATAAAATAAATTATTATTTTTTAATCTTAATAAACTAATAATTTAAATGTACATTTATATATATATTTGAAATTATTATATTCAAAAAAATAATGACAATAGTAAAAATAAGTAAAGGTGATATTAATAATGATATATTAATCAAACTATAATAATTTAAAATGTTATGAATTATAAATATTTTTTTATAATGATTATAAAAAAAATTAAATATGTAATGATTTCATACTCACCAAATATAATATGAAAATTATAAAAATTACAATTTAAGTATTAAGAAAATTTATTATTATTATTTTTATTATTATTATTATTTTGACATATAAAATGTATTATTTTTAATATATATATATATATAGATTAATTTTAAAATGAAACTAATTATATATATATATATAATTATTAAACAATAATAATGAAACGAATAATAAAAAATTAGTTGAAAAAAATGAAAGAATCAGGGACTTGGTTGTTTCAGAGAATTTGAGTCACATCGAGATGGAGATCCAAAGAAGTTCCTCAGTGTGAGATGAGGACGTGCTTCACGAGCCGAAGATGAGCCATGAGGAGATCAAAGATGAGGTTGGTTCGTCTTCAAGTGAGGTCGAATGACTATGGATCTATGTTCAATTGAGGACTTCAACGACGTAAGGAAAGGTCGAAGCTCGAGGGTGAGGTGTGGCAGTGAGATCTAGTATAAATCTAGGGTTTCAGATGCCGAAGACAATATAAATGAAGTTGAAGGATTGAGAGTGAAGATTTTTAGTCGTCTCTTCCCCATAGTCTCCGACTTTTGTAGATCTAGTAACGTAGCCATACAAATCCTTTTCTAGGGTTGATTTCAGATTTCTATACACTTTTTTGTCATCAAATTATCTTATTCCCTACACTTATTTGATAGGTTTAACGTTGTTTAATGCTGATAACTATAAGATCTTTATCTTGATTTGATTCCATTTTTCATCCAGTTATCATTCAATTCTAATATTATTAAATGAAAATCATTTTGATCGATCTGTCTCATTTCGATGAATCTTCACTATTATATTTAATTTAATTTTTATATGATAATATATTTTTGAACTTTTTATTGTCTTACTTAAAAATCATTCCTTCTAAACCACACATTCTGTTGCTAACAACGATGAAATATATGTTTCAAAATCGATCTTAAATGTGTCAAATTTTCAACGAATCTCAAGGATTTATTCATTTTTGTCTGTATTACACTAACTTCATCACGATATATAAAAAAATACATTTATTTTCCACCTTATTATATGAACCAAACACCTTCTATTATCCCAAATAGTGTATCTTAATAAAAAAAATTATCTTTTAAATCAGTGTCTATATCACTTTAAGTTTTTTTTCCACCAATATCCAACTAAGAGGAGTGTAAATTCTAACTTTTGTTTCCCATAACCTTACAATAACTTCCAATATTTTATTAGATTCACAAAATCTTATTCAATTATTTTAGGAGAAACTTGATTTATTTTTTTAAAGGCACCATAATCATTCAGGATGTTATAAATAACAAGTTCAATCTCTTAAAAACACACCTTTTATTCTCGAGACTCTATATCTCACTTCTCAATATATTGAATAAAATTGTAGCAGTCTGCAAATACTGTAAGGGGTCCTTGTTTATTTACCTCATGTTATATTTTTCTATTTTTGGTTTTAGTAAGGTTTTATTATTTTTCAAATACATTCTGTGCAATTTCAATTTATATTTTCATAAGGGAGATTCTATAGATTTTAATAATTTTCTTGTTTTTGATTTATGTTTTTGAAAGGTATTTTATAATGAAAATTATATTTCTTATAATTCTAATTCAAAAAATTATATTATAATTTTGTTTAAAAATTCTTCTGCCTTATGTTCATAAATTATCATTTGGTAAGGGAAAATATTTTTTTTCAAATATTTAGTTTTATGAATGAATTTTATTTTCAAATATGATTTTGATGGTGTTTTTGTTCTTTCGAATCCATTTAATTTTTTGTATGTGAAACTAATTTTTAATTATTTTCTTCTTTAATTTCCATGTAAATATAAACTATATATTTTGAATGGTGTAATCTTTTTTCCGAATTTAATCATTAATATGTGATTTGGTTCTAATAAGGGAATGATACTTTTAGCAGTTTCATTATTTAAATCTATACCTTCTTTAGAAATAATGATATTTATTTATTTATTTATTTTTAAATTTATAAATTGCAATTTTATTTTCATGGGTAATCCATCTCTTAAAATATTATTACTATGTTATATATATATATATATATTGTAAAGTGTTACTCAAATTTATCAAAAGGTTGGGTTTTCAATTTTGATTATAATTGAGTTTTTCTTCTCAAGAAATTTGAATAAGGATAAAAATTACCTAATCGTTTAATTAAAAATCAAACATGTTTTTATATTTTAATCTATCACTTAAATCTAATATTATATATATATATACACATATTTATATACTTGAATAATTTTCACGTATATAATTATTTTAAATAAATTATCAACCATGTATTAATTCATATATGAATTTATAAATCAATAATTTCATAATTTTATCATGTGTGTGACATAAAAAGGTTGTGTTTATAACCATAAAACAATTTTTTTATCATGACATTTATATATTAATATATATATATATATGTACTTAATGTCATGTTCCATTAAACTTAAGTGCATATAAATGATGATTGTATTTAATAAAGAAATGGTGCTATGATGATTATTGTGAGAGACACATAATTATATATTATTATAGATTAATTTTAAGAATATATAATTATATGATCCCTATTGTTGTTGGTTTATATCTTCATGTATTTTTTATCATGCATAAAAATAATTTAATAAATATGTGTATGAAATTTCAGGTGCGTAGATGTTGATTAAACTTCTATGTGATTATGTAAAGTCATGTATCATGATATTTAATCATACAAAGTCGAGTATATACTTTTCAGAAAATATTAGTATTTATTTTTTCCAAGAATTATTATAAATATATTTTCAAATATAAAACACCACTGAAAAATATATATATACTTAAGGAAAGCTAAGATAAAAATGATTTATAAAAACTGGTACTCGATCTTTATAAATACGATAGAGAATTAGATAGAGAATCCATTTTTCAAGTGTGTAGGCCCAAGATAGACTTAAATGTTTCGAGTTGCCTCAATTTTTTTGTTTTTAAGTGCTTAATATTTTAAACTGAATCACTGGATTAGTTTAAAACTTTTTTTTAAGTATAATTATTTTTCAAAACATTATAGTATTTTGTAAAGGTTCTTTTACAAATGTATTTCTAATTGAATTTTTCAAATGTATTATCAAAGAGATATTCTTAATGGGATTTATCAATGGTTTTCAAAACTCCTTACTGGGAAATTTAATACCCACCCTTTGTGTTTCAATGTTTTTTCACATGAATCATAGAAGTTATAAATCAGGGTTCGACGTTTTTGGTGTAGCACGTGTTGAAGCGTAGTAGAAAATTATTTTATTCAACTCTGATAAATGTAAGGTTTTGTCTAATCCTCCAGAACCTAGACTGGTAAAAGGTCCTCTTTTGTTTAAAGAGTTTTTTAATTATTCAGTTATATTTATAAAAAACATTATACAACATTTTTAAGCACTGATTTCGGAAGAGCGGTCTCGAGGCATTATAATTGGGATCAGAGGAATGGTTAAGAAAATTTTGGATATTAGACGTTGTCTCTTGAGAAAAAAATCTATTATTTAGAATTTTATTTAGTTATTTCCACTTAGTGTTTCTTTAATTATGAAGATTGAAATTTAGAATGTTTGTATGTTCGACGAAATAATTGCAAGGAAACAATTAATTTAAGTGGGGGGGGGAGAATGTAACACCCCAAAAAAACTTAAATAAAAATTAAGTATTTATTTAATAATTTGTTTATAAATTAAAACTGATTAAGAAAATATTTAATAAAAACCATTAATTTTTTTGGTTTTAACCAAAAAATGTTTTGATTCAAATCTTAAAATATTACATTACATTTCATGAAATAAATTATTTTTTTATCTTAATAAACTAATACTTTAAATGTACGTATATATTTGAAATTATTAAATTCCAAAAAATTATTCAAACAGTAAAAATAAGTAAAGGTGATATTAATAATGATATATTAATCAAACTAATATAATTTATAATGTTATGAATTATGAAAATTATTTTTATAATGATTATAAAACAAATATATAAATAAATAATGATTTCATACTCACAAAATATAATATGAAAATTATAAAAATTACAATTTAATTATTAGTAAAATGTATTATTATTATTATTATTATTATTTTGACATATAATATATATTATTATTAATATATATAGATTAACTTGAAAATAAAACAGATTATATATATATATATATATAATGATAAAATAGTAATAATGAAATGAATAATAAAAGAAAAATTAATTAAAAAAATGAAATAATTGGGACTTAGTTGTTTCAGAGAATCTGAGCTGCACAGAGATGGACAGCCAAAGAAGGTCCTTGGTGTGAGATGAGGATGTGCATCGTGAGTCAAAGACAAGCCGTGAGGAGATCAAAGATGAGTCTGGTTTGTCTTCAAGTGAGGTCAATCGACTATGGATCTATGTTCAATCTAGGACTTCAATGGTGTGAGGAAAGGCCAAAGCTCGAGTGCGTGGTGTGGCAGTGAGATCCAGTATAAATCTAGGTTTTTTAATTCCGAAGATGGTTCAAATGATTTTAAAGGATTGAGAGTGAATATTTTTTGTCATATCTTACCCATAATATCTGATTTTAGAAGATCTAGTAAGGTATCCATTCAAATTTTTTTCTAGGGTTGATTTCATATTTCTATCCACTTTTTCACCATAAAATTATCTCCTTCCCTACACGTATTTTTCAGGTTTAACGTTGTTTAATGCTTATAACTATAAGATCTTTATCTGGATTTGATTCCATTTTTCGTACAGTTATAATTCAATTCTAAATTTTTTAAATTAAAATCATTTTGATCAGTTAGTCTCATTTCAATGAATATTCACTATTATATTTAATTTATTTCTTATGTGATAATATATTTTTTAACCTGTTATTGTATTGATCAAAAATACTTCCTTCTAAACCACACATTTTTCTACTAACAATGATGACATATATGATTCACAATCGATCTTCAATGTGTCAAATTTTCAAAGTATTTGAAGGATTTATTTATTTTTTTCTATATTGCCCTAGCTTCATCATGATATATAAAAAAAATATATTTTCCATTATATTATATGAACCAAACTTCTTATTTTATCTGAAATAGTTTATCTTAATAAACAATTTTTAGCACACGAGCCTCAGCCCAGTTAGTAAGGTATCCTTATGTGCATCCACGAGACCCAGGTTCAAAATCAGGTAGAGGCATATTTTTGGGGTACTATAGTAGTACTGTAGCAGAGACTATACACTATGCGGGTACTGTAGCATGAATTGTTGATGTTACTGTATAAGGTACTATTCGGTACTGTAGCAGTTGGAACTATTTACCTTGGGCCACCGGTTTGGGCATGGAGTCCTTAAGGCTTTCGGGCCACCCAGACATTTGGGTCAATAGGGCTTTCGGGCCACCATTAAGGCCTTCAGGCCACCTCAAGGCCTTCGGGCCGCAGGAAATTTCCTAGACAAACTCTAAAAAAAAAGGAGCAGCCCCAAAAGAGGATTCAGAGAAGGTGCACTCAACATAGCAGAGCCAAATGGATTTGTCAGAATGAGAGGGTATGACTATGCCTTAAGAATCATCCTATTCTTTCACGGGAAGCCTATCCAGGGGGCCATGTGAAGGTGGAGAGCTACTATCACGATGTAGATGCTGGGGAGGGGCAGTTCCTTGTAGATAGTCAGGTTGAATTTCCTAAGACCTTCAGGTCATGTAATCTCATAAGCCTATGGGCCATATAATCTCTGAGCCTAGGAGCCCTGTAAGGGTTCCCCCTCATACATTGAAAGGGGGTAATAAAAAAATAAATAAAAATGAAGGCCTTCGGGCCATTTGGTCTAATAAAAAAATTCATCATTCAAATCATTGTCTGTATAACTTTAAGTTTTTGTTTTCCGTCACTATCCAACTAAGTGGAGTGTAAATTCTAACTTGTGTTTACCAAGACCTTACAATATCTTCCAATATTGTATTATATTCAAAAAATATTCTTTAATAATTTTAGGAGAAACTTGATGTATTTTTTAAAGGAACAATAATCATTTAGTATGTTATAAATAACAAGTTCAGTCTCTTAAAAACACACCTTTTATTCTTGAGACTCTCTACATCACTTCTACATCTATGGAAGAGAATTGTAGTAGTCTGAAAATATTGTAAGGGATCCTTGTTTGTTTATCTCAAGTTATAATTTTCTATTTTTTGGTTTTAGTAAGGGTTTATTATTTTTCAAATACATTCTGTGCAATTTCCATTTATATTTTGATAAGGTAAATTTTATAGATTTTAATCATTTTCATGTTTTTGATTTATTTTTGTGAAAGGGGTTTTATAAAGAAAATTATATTTCTTATAATACTAATTTTAAAAATTATATTAGAATTTTGTTTAAAAATTGTTCTATCTTATGTTCATAAATTCTCATTGGTAAGAGAAAATAATTGGTTCTCAACTATTTATTTTTAGGGATAAATTGTATGTTCAATTTTGATTTTGATGGCGTTTTTGTTCTTTTTAATCTATTTAATTAACTATAAGTGAAACTCATTTTATTTATTTTATTCTTTAATTTCCATGTAAATATAAACTATATAAATTAAATAGTGTTATATTTTTTCAGAATTTAATTGTTAATATGTTATTGGGTTCTAATAATGGAATGATACTTTTATATATTTCATTCTATAAATCTCTACCTTCTTTAGAAATAAAGATATTTATTTATTTTTTATTAAATTTATCATTTGAAATTTTATTTCAATGGGTAATCCATATCTTCAAATATTATTACTATGTTATATATATATATATATATATATATTGTTAAGCGTTACTAAAATTTATCAAATGTTTGGGTTTTCAATTTGATTCTAATTGAGTTTATGTTCTCAACAATTTTGAATAAGGAAGAAAATTACCTAATCGTTTAATTTGAAATCAAACATTTTTTATATTTGAATTTATCATTGCAGTCCAATATTATATATATATATATATACATATTTATATACTTGCATGATGTTCAAGTATATAATTATTTTAAATATATTATTAACTATGTAATAATTCACATATGAATTTATAAATTAAGAATGTCATAATTTTATCATGTGCATGACATATAAAAGTTAATTTTATAACCATACATCAATTTTGTTATCATGACATTTATAAATTAATATATATATATATGTGTGTGTGTTTGTGTGTACTTAAAGTCGTGTTCCTTAAAAATTAAGTGCATATAAAAGGGTGATTGTTTTTATTAAAGAAATGATGCTTTGATGATTTTTGTGCGCTACACATAATTATCTATTGTTATTAATTTATCTTAAGAATATATAATTATATTATCCCTATTGTTATTAGTTTATACCTTCATGAATTTTTTTATCATGAATAAAAAGAATTTAATAAATATGTATTTGAAATTTCAAGTGTGTGGATGTTGATTAAACTTCCATGTGATTATTTAAAGTCATGTATCACAAGATTTGATCATAGAATGTCAAATATATAATTTTCAGAAAATATTAGAATTTATTTTTTCCAAGAATTATTATAAATATATTTTAAAAAATAAAACACCAGTGAAAATTATATATATACATTAATAAAGATATGACAAAAATGATTTATAAAAACTGATACTCAAACATTGTAAATACGATAGGGAATTGGATAGTGAATCCATCCCTCAAGGGGGTAGGCCCATGATAGCCTTTAATGTTTCGAGTGGCCTCATTTGTTTTGTTTTTAAGCACTTTCTTAATATTTTAAACCCAATCCATCGATTAGTTTAAATTTGTTTTCAAAGTATAATTATTTTTTAAAGAATTATAGTATTTTGTAAAGGTTGTTTTAAAAATATATATCTAATTGAATTTTCAAATTTATTATCAAAGAGATATTTTTATTGGGATTTATCAATGGTTTTTAAATCTCCTAACTGGGTAATTGAATTCTCACCCTTTGTTTTTAAATGTTTTTCACATGAATCTTAATGTTATAAATCCGACTTCGAAGATTTTAGTGTAGTACCTGTGGTGACTAGTATGAAATTTTTTTATTTAACTCTGATAAATGTAAGGTTTTGTCTAATCTTCTAGAACCTAAACCGGTGAGAGGTCCTATTTTGTTTAAATTGTTTTTTAATTATTCAGTTTTTTTATAAAAACAATTACATAGCATTTTGAAGCACTGAGTCCGGAAGAGCGGGCTTGGGGAATTATAATTGCTATCAGAGGAATGGTATAGATAATTTTGTAGATTAGACGTAGTCTCTTGATGAAAAAAAATCTATGATTTAGAATTTTTTTTAGTTAGTTAAGTCCACTTAGTGTTTCTTTAATTATGAATATGGAAATTTAAAATTTATGTAAGTCCGACGAAAGAATTTTGAGGGCACAACTCATTTAATTGGGGGTATGTAACACCCCAAGAAAATTTAAAATATAATTATGTATTTATTTAATAATTAGTTAATAAATTAAAACTCATTAAGAAAGGATTTAATAAAAACCATTAATTTTTTTGGTTTTAATCAAAATATGTTTTGATTCAAATCATTAAATGTTACATTATATTTCATGAAATAAATTATTATTATTTTTATCTTAATAAACTAATACATCAAATGTAAATATATATTTAAAAATATTATATTCAAAAAAATAATGAAAATAGTACAAATAAGTAAATGTGATATTAATAATAATATATTAATCAAACTATTGTAATTTATAATGTTTTGAATTATAAATATTGTTTTTATAATGAGTATAAAACAAATAAATAAATAAATAATGATTTCATACTCACAAAATATAATATAGAAATTATAAAAATTAAAATTTAATTATTATGAAAACGTATCATTATTATTATTATTATTTTGACATATAAAATGTATTATTATTAATATATATATATATAGATTAATTTGAAAATAAAACTATTTTTATATATATAATGATAAAAAAATAATGAAACGAATAATAAAAGAAAAATTAATTAGGAAAATGAAAGAATTGGGACTTGGTTGTTTCAGATAATCTAAGCTGCACTGAGATAGAGAGCCAAAGCAGGTCCTTGGTGCGAGTTGATGATGTGCGTCGTGAGACAAAGATGAGCTGTGATGATATCGAAGACAAGGCTGGTTCGTCTTCAAGTTAGGTCGAACGACTATGGATCTATGTTCAATCGAGGACTTTAATGGCATGAGGAAAGTCCAAAGCTCGAGTGCGAGGTGTGGTATTGAGATCCAGTATAAATCTAGTGTTTCTAATGCCAAAGACGGTCCAAATGAAGTTGAAGGATTGAGAGTGAAGATTCTTTGTCGTCTCTTCCCCATAATCTAAGATTTTAGTATATCTAGTAAGGTAGCCATTCGAATCATTTTATAGGCTCGATTTAGGATTTCTATCCACTTTTTCATCATCAAATTATCTCATTCCCTGCACTTATTTGATAGGATTAACATTGTTTAATTCTGATAACTATAAGATCTTTATCTTCATTTGATTCCATTTTTCATCCAGTTATCATTCAATTCTAATCTTTTTAAATGAAAATCATTTTGATCGGTCTGTCTAATTTTTTTGAATCTTCAATATTATATTTAATTTATTTCTTGTGCAATAATATATATTTGAACCTTTTATTATCTTGCTCAAAAATCCATCCTTCTAAACCACACATTCTGCAACTAACTAAAATAATATATATGTTTCACAATCGATATTCAATGTGTCAAATTTTCACAGCATCTCAAGGATTTATTCATTTTTTTTGTATTACTCTAACATCATCATGATATATAAAAAAATACATTTATTTTCCATTGTATTATATGAACTGAACTCTTTTTATCCCAAATAGTGTATCTTAATAAACAATTTTTATCTTTCAAATCAGTGTCTGTATCACTTTATGTTTTTGCTTTACATCATTATCCAACTAACAAGAGTGTAAACTCTAACTTGTGTTTCCTCATACCTTACAATAACTTCCAATATTTTATTAGATTCACAAAATCATCATTAATAATTTTAGGAGAAACTTGATTTAATTTTTTAAAGGCACAATAATCATTCAGGATGTTATAAATAACATGTTCAGTCTCTTAAAAACACACCTTTTATTATCGAGACCCTCTATCTCACTTCTCAATCTATTGAAGACAATTGTTGTAGTCTGAAAATACTTTAAGGGGTCCTTGTTTATTTAATTAAAGTTATAATTTTCTATTTTTTGTTTTTGTAAGGGTTTATTATTTTTCAAATAAATTCTGTGCAATTTCCATTTATATTTTCATAAGGGAGATTAAATAGATTTTAATCATTTTCATGTTTTCAATTTATGTTTTTGAAAGGGATTTTATAAAGAAAAATATATTTCTTATAATTATAATTTGAAAATTTATATTAGAATTTTTTTTAAAAATTCTTCTTCCTTATGTTCATAAATTCTAATTTGGTAAGGGAAAATATTTTGTTTTCAAATATTTAACTTTATAAATGAATTTTATGTTCAAAGTTGATTTTGATGTCATTTTTTATCTTTCAAATCTATTTAATTTTTTTATAAGTGAAACTCATTTTATTTATTTTATTATTTTATTTCCACGTAAATATAAACTATACAAATTGAATGGTGTTATATTTTTTCATAATTTAATCCTTAATCTGTTATTGGGTTCTAATAAGGGAATGATACTTTTAGCTATTTCATTCTTTAAATCTATACCTTCTTTAGAAATAGAGATATTTATTTATTTACTTTTAAATTTATCATTTGCAATATTATTTTCATGGTTAATCCATCTATTCAAATATTATTATTATGTTATATATATATATATAAGTGTTACTCAAATTTATCAGGAGGTTGTGTTTTCAATTTGATTCTAATGGAGATTATGTTATCAAGAAACATGAATAAGGAAGAAAATTACCTAATCGTTTAATTCAGAATCAAACATGTTTTTATATTTGAATTTATCATTTCAATCTAATATTAGATATATATAAATATATATATAAATATATAAATATTTATATACTTGCATGATGTTCAAGTATATAATTATTTTAAATATATTATTAACCAAGTATTAATTCACAAATGAATTTATCAATTAAAAATGTCATAATTTTATCATGTGCATGACATATAAAAGTTATGATTATAACCATACAACAATTTTGTAATCATGACATTTATACATTAATATATATATTTACTTAAAGTCATTTTCCTTAAAACTTTTGTTCATATAAAAGGATGATTGTATTTAGTAAAGAAATGTTAATTTGATTATTTTTGTGTGCAACACATAATTTTCTACTATTATTGATTAATTTTAAGAAGATAGAATTATATGATAGAAATTGTTTTTAGTTTATACCTTCATGTCTTATTTTTATCATGCATAAAATCAATTTAATAAATATGTCTATAAAATTTCAAGTGCATGGATGTTGATTAAAATTCCATGTGATTATGCAAAGTCATGTACTACGATATATGATCATACAAAGTCAAATATGTAATTTTCAAAAAAGATTAGAATTTATATGTTCCAAGCATTATTATAAATATATTTTCAAAAATAAAATACCAGTTAAAATTATATATAATACATAAGGAAATCTAAGATAATAATGATTTATAAAAACTGGTACTTGAACATTGAAAATACGATAGGGAATTTGATAGTGAATCCATACCTCAAGTGGGTAGTCCCAAGATAGCCTTCAAAGTTTCGAGTGGCCTCAATTGTTTTGTTTTTAATCACTTGCTTAATATTTACAACCGAATCGCTGGATTAGTTTAAAAGTGTTTTCGAAGTATAATTATTTTTCAAAGCATTTTAATATTTTTTAAAGGTTTTTTAACAAATGTATTTATAATTGAATTGTTCAAATGTATTATCAATGTGATATTTTTAATGGGATTTATCAATGGTTTTCAAAACTCCTTACTGTGAAATTGAATGCTCACCCTTTTCTTAAATGTTTTTCACAGGAATCTTCGAAGTTATAAATCGAACTTCGACGCTTTTTGTGTAGCGCGTGCGGTAGCATCGTAGGAAATTGTTTTATTCAACTCTAATACATGTAATGTTTTGTCTGATCCTCTAGAACCTAGACCAGTAAAAGGACCTCTTTCTTTTAAAGTTTTGTGTAATTACTCAATTAATTTTATAAAAAAATACGCAGCATTTTAAAGCACTGAGTCTTGAAGAGCTGTCTCTGGGTATTATATAAAGTTTCTTAAAAAACTATAAAAATAATTATTTTTAAACATTCATTATGTCCTCAAAAATAAACGTGAATAAAATTCATACACATATATGGGATTGGCACTATGACTCCATCTATTGTCTTGGTAGGGGTTATATCATTAACTATTATATTGGTACTACAATAACTACAAACTATATAAAAATATAAGAGTCATTACATTATGAAACACATCCGTGTATAACACTCTAATGATATCTCGAGACATCCTTGTGGGCAAGAATATAATTAGTGAAGGAAAAGATTCTAAAAAATAGAAATCCAAAAAAAACCACAAATAAAACAAAATTAATGATTAAATTAAAAAACTAAACTAGTTAAACTGTAAATATTATTTATAAAAACCGATAAATATTTCTAAATGAAAATAGAAAACACATTTACGATAATTTAAAAAAAATTATTTTTGAATATAAAAGTAGCATTTTGATAACAATTATAAAATCACTACCAACTATTCATTGAAAAAATTAAGAGAGAAAAAATGGTTATATTAATACAAACTCTATATGAAAATACCGATATATTGACATCAAGAAACTATATAAAAAGAATGTTGAAATTTAAAAAATCTTTATTTATATTTTATTTTTTTATTTTAAATCAGAAAATCCATTTGACTTTATCTTAAAAAACTTATCTATCAATTTCAAAATCATATACACTTTCATTAAAACCATGTTTTCACCACAAAAAGTATAATATTTTCAATTAAGATAATTTAATACATATTTAAAATATTTTATATTAACAATAACACTATATTTCACTAATTAATATCTAATAATTTAACATAATGAGGCACCATTACTATTATTAATCATTCAATTGCACAAAAAATGATATTCACATTCTGAAATGATCATTATTAAATTGAAAAATCTAATCATAATCAAATTGAAAAATTAAAATACATGATAAGAAATTTTATTGAATTTTACCCAAATATATTTTTTATATAATCCAAAGATAATTGGAATTGAATGATTTTAAAAATAGAAATTCCTAAGGGGATAGTGGAAATTCATGGCTCCGTGAAATAGTAGGAAAATATATTAATCAACTATATATCAAAAACTATAATTTTATATATAAACATTTGAATAATAACCCAAAAATTTTACAAACTATATTATTTAATCATATGCCTCCATTTTGACTTCTAATTCACCAAGAAAATGAGAAAAAACTATAAATAATCCATATAACATAAATATAATATTAACCACCATCAATCTAGATTGAAATTAATCATTGAAAAATAGTGGAAGATCAAAATTTAATACTCAACCTAACATCCCATGGTGACTTAGGATTCACCATGAGAGGTGTTGATCATATATCTACTCATAAATTAAATCTCGCTTATAAAATATAACTTCTCCCATATGTCAATATACAATAATATAATTGGTGATTTGATACCTCTTTTCATTAACCTACCATGGAAACTACTGATTTGGGCACTTGAGCTGGCCTACATTAAGGAAATAATGGTGTTCCCAATCCCTATAGGATTGAAACCTGTTCCAGAGATTCATAATATATTTATAAGGAATTATTTAACCACAAATTACAACAAAATATAAAAAGAATTTTAATTCCAAATATAATCTGACATGGTGAATTCATATGTTGGTTTTACACATAAAATATAGTATATAGTTTATGAATGTTGGTCCATGAAAATAGGGAACAAATAAAAATTATCATCCACCCCAAAATTAATATAACAATACTAAAAAACAAGTGAATACAATGAAGGATGACTTCACTAACACATCCATGATGTAAAATGAAATAAAAATAAAAGGACATGATACGATCATGAACTATGTTCACTGTATATCCACACACACAATCCTACCAATGATAGTTCAGGAAGGATAAGTCCATAAGATAGAGCACCATCAAAAACTAAAATTGACCTAATAAAATAAACCATGACTATAAAAATAGAGTAATGTATATATATTATCACCTAATAAAAATGTGTAGTCTCAATAATGATTATATGAATTTACATATTTAAAACAAGTAGGAAATATTATTATTTTTAAATATTATTTAAAATAGGATTCTTTTATTTTATAATATCAAATCATTTGTATTTTATAAAATTAAATTTTGAAAAAAATAGTTAAAAATGATTCACTTTACTCTGAAAAAGCAATTTTTTAATATAAAATTTAAAACAAATTGGATATATTTTTTTAAAAATTGTTACAAAACTTCCAATTATTCTAAAATTAAACATAAAAAATGACTAAACAGTAGGGATTCTGGTTGTGTAACATGATCAATCAATATCCATTTGCTATAAAATAGTGGGATAAATTCATAAATAAATACCAAAAAATATATAATATCAGATGAATGAATAAATGAAAGAAATAAAAATAATATAACTATTGGATGAATAATACATCTAATATGGAAAAAACAATTTCATGTATAACAAAATTGAAGTCAAATAATGATTACATAATCATGGGTAACTCCTAAAAATAAATTTATCAAATCCTAAACATACTCACATAGAACCATATATTTTCATAATAAAGGATGTTATTATAAAATACCCACTTGACATTATATAATCATTTTTATTAGGAAAACTACACAAGTGGAGGCTGTAACACACAACAAGTGGATGGTACTTAGTGCATAATCATAAATAGAATTTAAATCATACACTAATATTTTACTATAATTCATAGGATATCAACGATCATAGAAGTATTTTTTGAGGAAGTATGCATGACATATAATAGACATATTAGTAATGAACTATTGAGAAAACATTTCAAATATCAATCCTTTACCATCCATATTACACACTTACCACTAATGTTCCCACTTTAATCCACATAAACATAATGATTAGTATTATTGAATCATAAAATATATATAAAGTCAAGGCCCATGGGGATTAATTCCCAGTTTCATCACAAATAAAGAAAAATATATTATTTATGGTTCTAACAGGAATGTGAGTTAAAAAGTTAATGTAAATTTTTAAATCCTGCATTGAAATCCATTCATTAAAATATTTCATATATAAATCTCCATGAAAGGAACCTAATGGTCCTACAGTAAAAAAATTATATCTAATTTGAAATATATTTTTGAATATAAATATCATTTTTGAAACCTCATATCAATTAAATGAAATAGGTATTATTTAAAAATATATTTAAAACTAATTAAAATACTATGATTAAAACCAAAAAAATCAGTAAATCAGAAAAAATATATATAAAGAAACATTATTAATATAATTTTATATGAACACTATTTTGTTCAATAAATAAAAACAAATAAATAAATTTTAATCACACATATATATTAATTTTAAGGAAGTCACAATAAATAACCCATTGGAACCCATGTAATTATTCATACGAAATCAAAAAAATTGGAATAATTTTATTAATATATAACCCCCTTGAGAATACCATGTAATATCTGTAGATATAAAAAATAATTCAAAATTTTAATAATAAGGGTTTTAGATATAATATGAATAACATTCAATATAAAAAATAAGGTAATGATGGAGATACACATACCTAGGTCAAGCAAGGTTGATGTGAATTTATCAAAAATGAATAGTGGAGGATCTTAAGAGGAATATACACAAACTCAAAATCAAATCGATAACAACATAAAAATACTATTTAAAGTGGTTTGATCCACCGTATCCCCATTGTAAGAGAAAAAATAAGGAGAAGGAGGACATAGAAAGAGAGAGAATAATACCAAACGGTAATGACAATTACAAAAAAATGATGAGCACCATCATTAAAATATGTAAAAAGGGAGGGTTCTTTAGGTACTCTCATAAATCCAGTTTTATGTATGATAGTTTATGATAAGGGTGATTGTCATGACCCGTCCCAGTGGGGCCCGCACCATGACTCCTCGTGATCGCCTCTAATAGGCCAAGGGTTGGTGACTAGCACCGAGTAGGCATATTACTAACATGGGAGGCATTTCCTAAGTGCTTGTACACACGCACACATCTCCAAGCCCACAAATGCTGAAATGTAAAAACACTAACAAAATGAATGCATATAACTAAACCCAACCAATAGATTACGATGAAAGGTAAAGTACTGAAAAGTAAACTAGGCCAGAATACACGCCCACCAAAAACAAGAGTCTGAAAACTGTAAAATCTAACATGTAAACTCAAGGAGGTACTGGGACTGCTACTCGTAGCCGTAGGAAAGCCTCGGCCTATAGGGAACTCAAAAAGCTCGGTCATGTCCTTGTCCTCCCTAGACTCTGTCAAAGGCTGCTTGTATGCACAAGACACGCCACGTGCGGGCAAAGCCCATGTAGGGGTGAGTATAACAATACTCAATAGAGGACCCCAAAAACCAAAAAGCAGTACACAAAGTAATGGTTCAGTCAGCTATGCACAGTATATTTCTACATAACATATAGAAAGGGAAACAGAAATCAGATATACTCAAAACCCAGACCCATATTCTAGAGACAAGTCACACAACCGCATACCCCCATTGGGGATTTAGTTCAAAGATTCCACAAAGTACTCATTTCGAGAGAACTCACTCCCCAAGTCTGATAGCTCTGAAAACATCCATCCGAGAAATGTTGTTCATTGGGAAAAGCCACGAGAGATATTTACACTCACTACGAGAGACACACTACTGAGTGGGAAATATCATGATAGAAAGATACACTCGTTAGGGGAGACAAACTCCTGAGTGTGGAAATATCACGATACATAGATGAGGATCACTGCTAGGGCCATGTAAGATACCACAACTCATCCAAAATTCACCTTCTAGGTAGAGGATCGATGATCGATGGAGTTGGTCCCGTCAATTCTTGACTCTACCTATGGTCAAGAATGGATATAGGATCTCGATCCGGGCCTCTTGGATGGATTCCTGACTCTATCACAGAAAATCCTGCTGAAGGGGTCATACTCCTGTAGAAGAAAATGATTCATGGCCTTTAGGGGAATGAAAGAAGGGGCACTAACCCAAACAAAACATGTCTAAGATACGGTGGACAAGAAGACCAATTCGTTTTCCAGAAAGTACATTTCATGTAGAAAAAGGTCACATGCCATGTCTTCTAACCCCGGGTACTGCTCATGAAAAAAGGCTGATGTCGTAAGGTTGGTTGCGTGGAAACAGTCAGTACACGGCATGTGGTATGGAGTACATGACATGTTCGATTCATCTGGGGTCGGCTCTGTGTATGCGACTGGGTGCCCGTACACAGTGTCAACCCATGTACTCCAACCCGTGTAATAAACACATGCGGTGACCCGTGCTACTAGCCTCACCTGGTCGTGTGGTGGAGTACACGACCATGTACTCTATCCTGTGTCCATGTATCCCTTGGATACACGCCGAGTCATGCATATTCGCTTCTTCCATGCTGCGTAGATAGTACACGCTGTGTCTTCGAATCCATATAGTCCATCCTGTGTTCGTGTACTTTCCAAAATACATGTCGAGCTTCGGGTAAGGTCCAACACGTCGTGTGACCGGGGTCACACGTTGTGTGAAACTAATCTGATGACCAAAACCCAATCTGCAGCTGAGACAGTCCCCATGGCGTGTTCTTCGAAGATACACATCGTGTATTCTTGAAATTTCCAAAAATGCGAACTTCCGCCATCACACATCTCATGACATCCCGTTTGTCAACCCGGTCATCCAATCTCCATGAAACTCCAAGATTTTGGTCGCCCCAACACCAAGAAGTTGCTTCCGTTGTTTTCAGACCTTCGATCGGCTCCAAAAATATGTTTTGATCTTCCCGCGCGAAGAACGCTCGAAGAACGGTCCCTTACGATCCGAGCCGATTCGTCGTCTGCTATCATCATCGCACCTCCACAAGGCCATTGCGGTGTCAGACCTCCATAGTGGGATTGTTGCATTTCAAGACGGGAGTGCAACGATCTTTTGTTCTTCGCCCTATGAAGAACATGAAGAAAGTGAAGAAGAAAAGGGGAAAAAGAATCCAATAAAACAAATTGAGGAACAAACCTCCGTCCTCGTTCGTCACGACGTTGATCCGCTCCCATTAGTAGGCTTAATGGAGCAGAAATCAACAACAATAATCATCATGGATTATTTCCCTATAATCATTCCAAAGAAACCTTCCTGCAAGGACGTACGAATTTGCAGATCAACTTGTTCGTGGTTGATCCGCGATTGTCGTCTAAATTCAGAAACAGGGAAAAAAGGAATGAAATAAAAACCCCTACCTTTAAGAAAGGATCAATAATTGACGTAAGGGTTGTGATGTTGTCATCATCGAGATCTGTTAACCTCGTTGGCACAACTATCCACAGCTTTGATTCGTCATCATTCGTCGCCGAGAGTTTTCTCCAGAGCACCATGAATTCTGCATAGTTTCCTCTCAATCCTTGCCAACGAGCGACATTTGATTATCCCAATAAAAAGGGAAACATGTTTGGAATTCCATTATGTGGTGGTATTAATGAGTCATATTTTATATTCCTGAGTCATTATGACATGACATTAAAGAAATAAACATCTGCATCCTTGTCGCACTGCAGCCGATGTTTCCAAATAAAATAAAATAACAATGCAAAATTATTTTATTTTATTTTTACTAAAAAAGCCTGAAAATCAACTTTTTCCCTCGGCCCGTGCCCGTCAAGTTTAGACTCATTATTAGGTAAATTCATCGTTCTAGACGCAACGGTGCCCTCAGATTTTTAATTTGGGCATCTGTTTGGAAACTTCCACAACCGCGCACAAATACCGAATCACTTAACTAAAAAAAGTTCAAACCACCATTCTAGGATCACCGGGCCCCGGAATGATGTGTCGTCTCTACATCTGGTCTTGTAATAATTTCATATAATATTTAAAAAAATACAATGAAAATTTGAGATATTAAATTCTCCCCACCTTGGGGCTTTACGTCCCCGAAAATCCAAAACAAGGATACTGAAAAAGATGAGGGTACTGGGAACAAATCTGAGCCTCCCACACCCACATTCTCTCCTGAAGATTCATGTGCTGCCACTAGACGCGCACCAAGGGAATTGATTGCCCATGAAGGATCCTCTTCTGCTGATCCTTGATCTCCACTAGGTACTCAGCATAGTTCACTCTATCCTCGATGTCCAGCTCGCCCTAGTCGATGAGGTGCAATTGCTCATGCATGTACCCCCTCAGTTGCAACACGTGGAAGACATCATGTACCCGATGAAACTATGGCGGTAGATCTATGAGGTACACCACTTCACCGACTCTGAGTAGTATCTAAAAAGGTCTGATGAACCTTGGAGATAGCTTGTCGCCTCGACCAAATCTCGGTAACCCTCGTTGAGGTGAGACCCAAAGAAAGACGTGGTCTCCCTCTTCAAACTCCAGAGGCCTCCGTCGTCTGTTAGCATAAGAATTGTGCAGACTCTATGAAATCTGCATCCACTCCCGAATGATCTTCACCTTCTCTGTGGTAGACCATACAAATTCTGGACCCATGAGTGCTGACTCTCCGGAGTTGGTCCAGCAAAGAGGTGACCAGCAAGGTCTCCCATACAAATCCTCGAAAGGTGTCATACCAATGGTGGAGTGGTATTTTTTGTTGTACGCAAACTCCACCAGTGGTAGGTGGTCCTCCCAACTGCGAAAAAAGTCCAAGATATAGGCTCGCAACATATCCTCTAGAACTTGAATGGTCCTCTCTATCTGACCATCTGTCTGGTGATGAAACGTTGTGCTCAAGCGTAGTTGAGTCCCGAAAGCCTCCTACAAACCCTCCCACAATCTGGATGTGAATCATCCGTCTTGATCTGAGACTATAGTTGAAGTGATTACATGAAGACGAACTATCTCTTGCACGTAGAGTCATCCCAATCTTTCAACAGAACTCTACTCCCTGATAGCTAAGAAGTGGGCTGACTTGGTGAGTTGGTCAACAATCACCCAGATGAAGTCATGCCCCTTGGACATCCATGGTAAGCATGTCACGAAGTACATCGATATTCTATCCCACTTTCACTATGGGACTTCCAGGGGTGAGATAATCCCACTGGAACCTGGTGCTCAGCCTTCACCTACTAGCACGTAAGGCATCGAGAAATGAACTCTGCTACTTCCTTCTTCATGCCTGACCACCAGAACTGTCATCAGAGGTCCTGGTACATCTTCGCCACTCTAGGATGTACCACCAAGGGAGATGTATGAAACTCCCTCAGGGCATCTTCTCGCAATGCCACTGGTACAATAGTGCATCCTCTGAAAAGGAGTATGTGCTCCCCACATTGGGAATATCCATTAGGAGCATGTCCTATGGATAACTGAGCACGAAAGGCCTCACAGTCGATATCCACAAGTTGTGCCTCCCTAACTCATTGTAAGAGTGGTGGGGTGATAACCATCGACTGAAGGTAAGCTGCATCCCCCCTGTCCATGAAGGACAACTGAAACATGGCTAGCTGCTCTGTCGCCACACTCAACAGTTGCGAGCTCGACCTTCTGCTAAGAGAATCTTCAAACTTGTTCCCCTTCCTAGGAGTATAGATGATCTCAAAATCATAATCCTGGAGGAACTCTAGACAACGCCTCTACCTCAGATTCAGATCCTTCTACGAGAAGATGAACATGATGCTCTTGTGGTATGATTAGAAAATAAACCTCTCACCCATAAGGTAGTGTTGCCACATCTTCAATGCGAATACCACAGCTGCCAACTTGAGATCATGGGTCGCATAGTTCTACTCATGTGGCCTAAGCTGGAACAAACCATAAGCAATCACTGCATGCCAGTGCATTAGGACACAGCCAAGCCCGGTCCCTGATGCTTCGCAAAAAACTACGTACTCGACACCCTCCTTGGGAAATCTCAAGATTGGGGTGCTCATCAGACTCTATCTCAGCTGCTCAAAATCCCGCTGGTACTTCTCTGTCCATATGAAGGGTTTCCCCTTCCTGGTCAAGGCTTCCATCAGTGCTGATATCCAGGAGAAATTAGGAATGAATCTCCGGTAATATCCTTTCAATCCAAGGAAGCTCCACACCTCTGTCACACTCCTAGGTGGATCCCATGATTAGACAGCCTCCACCTTGGCTGGGTCCATAGGTACTCCATCTACTGAGATGACATGTCCCATAAATTAGACCCCCTAAATCTAGAAATGGCACTTCGAGAGCTTCCCATAATGTTGGTGATCCCAGAGTACGTCTAGAATCATCCGCAGGTGTCGCGTGTGCTCCATCTCTAACGCCGAGTACACAAGGATATCGTCGATGAAGACCACTATGAACTGGTCTAAATACGGCTGGAATATCTAGTTCATAAGTTCCATGAACACTGCAGGGGTGTTTTTCATGCCAAAAGTCATCATCAAGTACTCATAGTGACCGTAGCGGCATATGAAAGCCGCCTTCGGTATATCCTCATCTCGTACTCGCAACTGGTGATAACTTTATCGAAGGTTTACCTTAGAGAACCATTGCGACCCTCTTAGCTGATCGAAGAGGTCATTGATTCTCATCAGTGGGTACTTATTCTTCATTTTTACCTAGTACAGGTGCAGATAATCCACACACAACCTCAGACTCCCGTTTTCCTTCTTGGCAAACAAGACTGGGGTCACCTATGGTGAAACGATGGGTATTACGAAACCCTTGTTCTGCAAATCCTCCAACTGCACCCTCATCTCGCGAAGCTCTGTGGGAGCCATATGATATTCTGGTGAGGAAATCAGTGTTTTCCCAGGGTGTTAGTCAATGCAGAAGTTGATTTCCCAGCGGGGAGGCAATCCTGGAACATCTTCATGAAATAAGTCCTCATACTCCACCACTACTTCTAGGAAAAGGGATCCCACTACATCCACTACTCCGAGGGCAAGGATAGCCAACACATGAGTCATTGGATGTACCCTCCTATGCATGAGATCATTCTACACTACCTGGGTTTCTCTTTCTCTAACAATGTAAAACCCTGTCCCATCATTGCGGACACACCACACTCTTCACCTAAAATAGTCAATCTGGGCATGGACCGAAGATAACCAATCCATACCTAGAATGAAATCATAAGGCATCAACGCTACCACCAAGAGGTTCCAATTGAAACTCTCGCCTCCAATGGTAAGATCACACTCTCTGCAAAGGTGAGTGATCGTTGAGTCCCCTCCCGTAGGTGTCTCCAAGCGAAAGGATCGAGTCCACGGCTCTACCGAAATCTCAAGGTTTCGCAAAAGACATGTGGTGATGAAGGAATGACTGGAATCTGTGTCTATAAGTATGAAATCTAAGTTAGAGAATACATATATCGTACCTTAGATCATCCCTGGATCCCCTGGGTCATATGCCTTGACCTCATGCAGTTGTCCCCGCCCCTGTCTCCTAGCTCTCCAAGCCTGGTGCGGACCTCCTGGGGGTGTTGGTGGAAGTAAGTCGAAGCGTCTACCACCACCTGGAGCTCTCCTTGCTACTCTACCACATCTTCCGCCTGGAGGGTCTGCCTACTCCACTCTCTGCCTCTACCTCGGTGGTCCATCCATCGCTTCCCTGTCAGCAGCTCGATGGGTCAGACAATCTCTAGAGATATGTCCCCTACCATCGCATGCGTAGAACCGCTTCTCCATAGGCTGACTGGATCTAGCCTGAGATCCCTGGACTATCGATCCTCTATCCTGGTTCCTCCTATTAAGTTTCCCATGTCCAGATCCCTGTGCCTGACATCGGCTCCCTACTGTCGGGGTCTCCGCACCTGTATGCCTGCTGCTGCTTGCCGGTGGATGTCTCTACTCCGCCAAGAAGCTCTTGATCACCAAGGCCTGCTTGAGCACTCCAGTATAAGTCGAAATGCACAGAGTCATGACAATAGCTCGGATATCCTATCGTAGACCTTGATCAAAGGTTCGAGCTCTGAAGTAATGATTCCTGACCATATCCATCGAGTACCGGGCGAGGTTAGTGAACCTCGATGAATAGTCAGCTACTGTCATACTACCCTGCTGGAGCTGGAGAAGCTCTTGGATGCGCACTGCTCTCAGCGTAACCAGAGATAACTCCTCCCTTAAGAGTCACTCGAACTTCGTCCACGAAATAGTCTCCTCGTCATGAGTTTTTATGGTCAGACTCCACCATCATCCCACCGAACCCTGAAGAAGGCTTGCTCCAAGGATCACCATCTGGTCCACTAGTGTCCTCACTAGACAGAAAACTCGGGTCACCGCCTCAAGCCAGTCCTCAACAGCCCGAGGGTCGGGCTCACCTTGGAACCTGAGGGGTCTCTGTTGCTAGAACTCATGGAGCGCGCTCAGCCTGCACCCCTCATCGGTCGGTACTACAGGTACCACTGGATGCTCCACTGTTGGTGGCATAGCAGGTGCACCACTAGGTGGAAACACCTGGGGAACTGGTCCCTATATCGAAGCCTCATCACTGAGGGGGTCATCCTCGTGATCACACTACTGAATCCTAGCGGGTATGCGTCGTAGAGGCATCCTGTAATGAAACAAGATAAACCATGGTCAATGAGTATATCTGGATAGCTGACACAAAATACATAGAAAGCACAACCCATTCCTATATGATGCATGTACCATTCTTTTACTTCCCCACAACTAGTGTTTTCATATACTGAGTCAAAAAGTAAGTTATCGGAGTCCTGGTGTATGGATACGTCGGCCGCGGCACCAACACTAGAGTCTCTGTCCTGAAAGCCAAACTCAAAACACTTAAAACTGTTGCCCCAAACCAAACTCATAGACTCTAGGTCGTAAGGTAGAACTGACTGCCTCTGAAACCACTATATCATGACCCGTCCCAGGGGGGACCATGCCGTGACTCCCCAAGCCCGCCTCCAATAGGACAAGGGTTGGTGACTAGCACCGAGTAGGAATATTACTAACATGGGAGGCATTTCCTATGTACCTGTACACACGCACACATCTCTAAGCCCACAAATGCTGAAATGTAAAAACACAAGGAACAAAATGCATGCATACAACTAAACCCAACCAACAGAGTACAATGAAAGGTAAAGTACTGAAATGTAAATTGGGCCAGAATACACGCCCACCAAAAACAAGAGTCTGAAAACTATAAAGTCCAACTTGTATACTCAAGAAGATATTGGGACAGCTGCTCATATCCATAGGAACGCCTCAGCCTGTAGGGAACTCAAAAAGCTCGGTCCTTTCTTGGTCCACCCTGGACTCTGTCAAAAAGCCACTTTTCTGCATAAGACACAACACGTGCAGGGAAAGACTATGCAGGGGTGTGTATAACAATACTCAGTAGAGGACCCCAAAAACCACAAAGCAGTACACAAAGTAAAGGTACAGTCAGTTGTGCACGGTATATGTCTACAGAACATATAGCAAGAGAAACACAAACTAGATATACTCAAAACCTAGACCCATGGTCTAGAGACAAGTCTGACAACCGCATACCCATGTTGGGGATTCAGTTCAAAGATTCCATAAAGCACTTGTTCTGGGAGAACTCACTCCCTGAGTCTGATAGCTCTGATGACTTCTGTCCAAGAAATTTTGTTTGTTAGGAAAATCCACGAGTGATATCCACACTCATTATGGGAGACACACTCCTGAGTGGGAAATATCACAATTAAAAGATACAATCATTACGGGATACACACTCCTGAGTGGGGAAAGATCATGATACACAGATGAGGATCACTACCAGGGCCATGGAGGATACCACGACTCATCTGGAATTCACCTGCTAGGTAGAGGATCGATACCCAGTGGAGTTTGTCATGTCAATTCCTGACTCTACCTAGGGTAAAGAATGGATACAGGATCTCAATTCGGGCCTCTCGGATGGATGCCTAACTCTATCAAAGAAAATCCTGCTAAAGGGTTCATACTCTTGTAGAAGGAAACAATGTCTGACCTTCAGGGGAACGAAATAAGGGGACCTAACCCAAACATAACATGTCCAAGATATGGTGGACAAGAAGACCAAGCTATTTTCCAGAAAGTACACGGTGTGTAGAAAAAGGTCACATGTCGTGTCTTCTGGCCCTGGGTATTACCTGTGTACAACGACCCATGTCGTAAGGCTAGTTGTGTGGAAACAGTCAGTACACAACGTGTGGTACGGAGTACACGCTGTGTCCGAGTCATCTGGGGTCATCTCCATGTACACGATTGTGCCCGTACACGGCATCAACCCATGTATGACAACCCATGTAACAAACACATGGGGTGACCCGCGATAATGGCCTCGCCTGGCCATGTGGTGAAGTGCAAGATTATGTACTTCATCCCATGTCTGTGTATCCCCTAGATACACGCCGAGTTCTGCATAGTCACTTTTGCCATGCTATGTAGATAGTACACGCCATGTCTTCAAAGTCGTCTAGTCCTTCACGTGTCCGTGTACTTTCCAAAATACACTCCTAGCTTCGGGGAAGGTCCAACAGGCCATGTGACCGAGGTCACATGCTGTGTGAAACCAGTCTAATGCCTAAAACCCAAACCGCCACTGAGATGGTCCAGAAGGCGTGTTCTTCGAAGATACATGCCGTGTATTCTAGAAATTTCCATAAACGCGAACGTCCTCTGTCGCGCCTCTCATGACGTCCCGTTCGTCGATCCGGTTGTCCAATCGCCATCAAACTCCTAGGTTTTGGTCGCCCTAACACCATGAAGCTACTCCTGTTGTTTTCGGGCCTTCGATCGGTTCCGAAAACACGTTTTGATCTTCCCGTACAAAGAACACTCAAAGAACAGTCCCTTCTGATCCAAGTCGATTCATCATCCACTATTGGAATCGCACCTCTGCAAGGCTGTTGCGGTGTCGAACCTTCATAGTGGGATCGTTGCATTTCAAGACGAGTGCGCAACGATCCGTTGATCATCACCCCATGAAGAACGCGAAGAACGTGAAGAAAAAAAGGGGGGGAAAGAATCCAATAAAACAAATTGAGGAATAAACCTCCATTGTCGTTCGTCATGACGTTGATCTACTCTCATTAGTAGGCTTAACATAGCAGAAACCAACAACAATAATCATCATTGATTATTTCTCTAGAATCATCCCAAGGAAACCCTCTTGCAAGGACGTACGAATCCACGGATCAACTTGTTCGTGGTTGATCTGCGGTCGTCGTTTAACTTCAGAAACGAGGAATAAGGAATGAAATAACAACCCCTACCTTTAAGAAATGATCGATCATTGACGAAAGGTTCATGCTGTCGTTGTCGTCTAGATCCTTCAACCTCATTGGAGCAGCGATCCATAGCTTCGATTCGTCGTCGTTCGTCGCCAAGAGTTTTCTCCAGAGTGCCATGAATTCTCCAGAGTTTCCTCTCAATCCTTGCCAACAAGAGACATTCGATTATCCCAAAAAAAGGGAAACGTGTTTGATATTCCATTATGCGGTGGTATTAATGAGTCAGCATTGCTGTTTCTGAGTCATTATGACATGACATTAAAGAAAGAAATAGCTTCCTTGTTGTTGCGCTGCAGTGGATGTTTCCAAATAAAATAAAATAACAATGCGAAATTATTTTATTTTATTTTTACTAAAAACATCCGAAAATTAACTTTTTCCCTCGACCCGTGTCGGTCGAGGTTAGACTCGTTCTTAGGTAAAGTCGTCATTCCAGATGCAACGGTGCCCTCAGATTTTTAATTTGGGCATCCATTTGGAAACTGCCACAACCACACACATATGTCGACTCACATAACTAAAAAAAGTTCAAACCACCATTCCGGGATCACCAGGTCTCTAAATGACGTTCTGTCTATGCGCCTAGTCTCGTAATAATTCCATATAATATTTAAAAAATAATACATGGAAAATCTGACACATTACAGTGATATTGGTTAAAATCAAGGTTGGAATAATGTTTGAATCACAAATTTTTAAATATTTGATGATTTTATAACTAACATATGGTTTATTAAGCCATCCATCTATAATGAATCATTCATTACTCAAACTTGGGGAATAGCTTATGGTTTCTCTTAATTGAAAGAAGACTATTCAAGAATTTTTTGAGAACATCTGAAACATGATAAATGGTTTTCATAGGAATTTTGTATGCTTATCACTATCCATGCACCAACCATCTACCTAAAATTATGAAAAAAAAAATAAAATTGAGAGGAATTCAACCCAAAATATCAAGATATTGGAGAAAAACAATTTATAATTATATTAAAAACTAATATAGGAATCTTGGTTTGATAGTTTATCTTAATGTATGTAATATCATGATGCTAGTGATTGGTCCCTGATTCTAGCATAGTCAAAAGGAAAAATATAAATGAAATGAAATTTAGAGGATATTTTTTAGAGAAGTATAGGTTTTAAATAGTGTATATTCAAAATAATTTATAAAGGTAAATAATAGAGTATTAATTAATGAAATATTTGGTTGAATTTAAAGGAGGATCAAATGAGAAGATTCCTCAAATTAAACTATACACATGGAAAATTATAATTGGTGTGATTATTTATGGAAGATTAAGTACAAAATACTAATCTATTGGGAAAGATACAAAGATAATGGGAACAAAACCATGTGAGAAGTTGTTGATTAATGATCAAGGGGGTCAAACACACATAATCCACATAGTAGATGAATTAAATAATATATGTTGAAAACATTTATTATAGAAAGGATAATTTTAAGCTCAAAAACTATTGCATTGAAGATCATACGTGTTGAAGATATTGACTGCGAGAAAAAATGATGATGTTATAAGATAATAGAATATATTCATTAAGGATGAAAAAAAATCATTATTAGAGAAATATCCTATGATACTGTTATATCATATAATTCAAAGATAAATTATAAAAATATGGTTATATATAGAAAATATAATTGTTGAACATGTATATATTTAGTGAATTGAGACCCCTAAAGAAGAATATGTAAATTGAGCTGAGAAAAAGGAACTGACTTGTATGGTACATGAGTATAATTTTAATTGGGTTTCAAAGAATCGGATTAAGTAACACTACCATACCATTGGACTTATATGATATATTAGATAATAATACAGATATTTTTCATTAGTGAGTTTGGTAGAACCCATTTTAAACAACCAATAGCCAACAAAATGTTCAAATAAATAAATAATAATAACTATCGAGAGGCATGATATGATTATTGGGAGATAACATGATTATTAAGGATGATATCATCCCCAACCATGTTAAATTTAATATTATTTTATATATCTATTTCATAGACATGACATGGACACAAAAAACAGTAGATGCCCTCATTGGGATAAAGCCTTTTTAAAAGTACTTTGTGTAATTATGTTTACTAATTCACTACCTTGTAAGTGGTAAGGTGTGTTGTGAATTTATAACAAGATATATAAAACCAAACAGGTATAACTGTTAAAATTTTAGCATGGTGAAATAAATGAGTAAATTAATTCAACAAAACTACATCACACTAATTCACCCCCACCATATTCTATGTGACTGCATAGATTACTAGTCGCTACAACTAGTATTTGAGAATGCTTGACCCTTTATTAGATGTCATATATTTTCCATGTTTTTTCATATTTTATATATGATGGGTAAATTTATATTATGTTATATGTTTTCTATAATGGGGAATACTTTTTCTATCTATATCAACAAAAACATGGAATTTTCTTCAACGGAAACATTGAATAATTATTAGAATAAAGTGTTTTAGAGGTTGAGAATGGTCACAAAGGTGTAATAGTAAAAAATTTACATATAACCATTTATGTATACCAATTGATATTATGAAGAGTCTATGGGATGGGGAAAAAGAGTTGTAGTTGGATGATAATGCAAATAAGGAATTATTGGATGCAATGTTGTAAAAGTTAAACTCTACAACAATAAATGTTGATTCCAAAGAACATTCCTTGAAAATCCAGGAAACAAAAAATATATTTTTTAAAAAAACATTAAAAAATAATTATTGAGAAATATGAGATAATAATATAATATTAAATTATTCTTTATCAACCTGAATAAATATAAATAGCTAATATGGATATCGATGATGATTATTTGGAAGTATAGGAAAAATGACAAAATAGATTTATAATTACATGCAAGAAAATAATATGATTCTTACTGATAAAGTTTTGAGTATGATACTATCATGCGAATACAAAGTGAAATCTCTCAATAATCGGAAAATATTATAAATCTAATTTTAGTGAATTATAAAAAAAATTATGAAGTCTCACATGATGAATAATTATGTAATACTGAAAAAAGATGTGTTTCTATGTATATTTTTTATGTAATTCTTCTAAAATGTAATTTATAGTTATAGGGAGTAGTTTATATAATTTATAATTCAATCTATTCTAATATCATAGAATAATGTAACATTTATATTAGAAAAGTAAATTTTCACAAATATTATTTCCAAAATTTTGAAAATTTTAAAGATTATTTTTGGAATAGATGGGTGAGAAAATGTGTAAATAATTATACCAGTACATCAATAGTTTATTTAATCATGTAGAATAATATTGTATCCCCAAAATTATTCAAAATATGGGATATTTTCCTAAAAAATAGCAAGGTTTCAATATTTTTTGGATTCAAACTGATGGTCAGCGGACATGATTTATTTTCCATTATTGGTGTTATAAATGGTTTAGAAATGAGGATACTAGTTTATGGAATATAATGATAATTCATAATTATTATATAATTCCACTATTAAATATATCACATATAAGGGATAAAATAGTCAATATTTTAATAATTATACGTATTTAATGGTCAATCCATCATGGAGAAAAATAACTAATCTTAGGAAGCATATTCTTATCACCTCAACTAGTATTCAGAATGTATTCCTGGATTTTATCATAAATAGACCCCAAATATAATTAAAATTAATGTAATGTGTCCCTTTAATTGGAGTTGAAAATATGAGGAAACCTTTATAAGGAATCATGTCATGTGAACTATGAATTTTTCTCCAATGTTGATGTTTATTTATAAAAATAACACTTTTACATAATAGTTTTAATATTAGAATAGATGATTATCAAATGAAAGAGTATGTAGTCTTGGAATGTGGAATTATTTGATTTAAAAAATATCTAACGTTAATGTTTTTGATGTTTTTTTGAGTGTTGTTATGGTGAAAAATAACTTGAAAATCTATCATAAATCCCTTGGAAAATAAATCTATGTTGGAATCAAAGAATGAATTGTTTTTTGAACAACATTATTCTCAATTCTAGTAACAATTGAATTTTATAATTATAAACCTATTTAATATCCATTCATTAATTTATGTCTCATTTTATATAGAAATATAATTCCTCCCCCTCTCAAATTAATTAGGATTTGAACTCAAAAAGTTAGTAGAATAATGAGTTTAATTAAATAATTAAGCTTGAGATATGTATGAATTTTTGGATTTGGTTCCCTAGAACCATATTATTTATACATTAGGATGAAAATGTAATTCATTGGATTGATATTAATAAACTCATTATCAAATCATGAATTTTATTCTTTGTAACATTGCATGTGATAATGTTCCAATAGTAGTTGTCACAGTAAAAGGTCATTGCAGTTTTCCACTATGATTAGAACCTAGAAGTTCTAGAGAACTATTCCTAGATATATGTTATATAGTTGGATGATATCATTTTAGGGACAGAAATGATACAGTCTATCATGAGTGGAGACTCATAGGACATTAAGATACATTCTCATTGTGTACTCCCTTGGTGATATACAGTAGGATATTATGAGAATGAAACCTGATAGTAAGAAATCCACATTTATAAGTGTTATTGGATGTTCATATCTACAAATGTTTATATTGGTCCTCAGACATTAATATTAATATTAATGGTTATTATGACTCACACATGTAGATGTATTGGAGAAAACCATGATGACATATGTTCTTGGTGAGATAGGATATGTTTGGTACATCATGAGTAATAATGAATTAATGAATAATGTGAGAAAAGATTTTCCCCTTCTGTTATATAATAAAAGGTGATATCTCATTCCCTTTGATGGAAATGATATAGCATAAATAAATCCATTACCTTTGTGTTCTAAAGGTAAGTTTAATTTCTGAGAAGTCAATGTATAATAAATAAAGCATATGGGTTGATTACAATTCATTGCAACCCTCTTGATTGGAGACATCTAGATAAAGGGATTATATTACATGGTAAGATTTATAATGAGTCGACATGTAATTACAGTATTAAATTCTTTCTCTATTTGTCCCTTGTCATATTGCTAGATGATATCCTTGGACTTTAGGCTGCTCTGCCTGACTCCACAGAGAAAGAGGCCTAGAGGGTCATACACTAAGTGTATCTAGTATTTCAATTTAATAATTTATTATTTATTATTTAACTATTTGAATAAAGATTATTCCCGGTTGTGGTTTAAAAATTATTCCTGGATTCATGATCACATTTATTTTGACACTAGTTATTTGAGAGAATATAATGTGGGTGGAATAATTAAAAAATATTTATTTTCTATTTAGTGAATATAATATTTATATATTTATTGGTGAATAATGTATTGATTTTTCTTTAATAAATAAATCTTAATTATTCAATGTTTAATAAATATGGTGGAGGACTGGTAGATCGTGTTAAGGGTCCCGTTAGAAATAATGAAATTTAAAATTATTTTATTAAATAATATTTAATTATAACTCACATGTTAAGCACATGTCAGGAAATAATAACTTTTCTGTTATTATTAGACACATGTTTTCTCTAATATTAATAAAATAATTAAGGAACTTGTGAAAATTATTTATTTTTACCCTAGTGAATTAAATACCTGGTTGTGTTATTCTCTTTTTATCCAATCACTAGACAAACAACGATTATTGTGGTTCTGAAAAACAAATTGATGAAAAGATATCAAGCCTAGTGAGTTCATTCCTCTCTAAGAAATCTCTAATGAATGAGAGATATCCTCATCCAATATATAAAGGAGAATGCTTTATAATCCGTTTTCAAGTAGATAAAAGGCAGACATCACAAGTGCAAGGATCTTGTGTGCTAGCACCTGGAGATTACTTTGGCGACATCTGGAGATACATGGAATGTAACACCCCAGGTAAATAAAGAATATGAAATTTTCATATTTATCCATATTTGTGAATAAAATATTAATATGACTTTAAAGGGGGCGCTATGCTCGATGGCATACCCAACACGCAACAACGAGTTTCATGGGAATCTTACGTTGCACTCTAATAATAAAATAATATTATTTTAAATGGTAGTTAACATGTAGCTGTTGTATTGGTGGGAATGTATAGAAATAACTAAAATATGATTATATATGTTTTTAAATGTTTTTACATTTATCCAATAAAAGATAAAGGCTTAAAATACGGAAAGAATTCAATTTTAGGCATATATGCCCTAGTTTTCATTAAAGGTTCACTTATCGCCTTTTGATGGCGAACCGTCATTAAATATAGTTTTTTTCACTCTTATACATTCTATTGGACCAAATAAAACTCTTCTTAAGAATTGGGACATCAAAATTTATTTTGTGTAAATTTTTGGTATCTTTCCGATAAAGTTCATTTTTTTAATGAATAGTGTAAAATGTTGTATTTTAATTCAAAACCACTTTTTAATCTAATTTATTTATATGATTAGATTAACTTTTGAATTGGTTTTAAAGTGAAATTAAAATATATTTTTACCATTAAATCCAATAGTGGTCGTTGGAATTAATTTCACTTTGAAATCAGACTTAAGCTAGTGTCAATCTTTTGATACTTATTGTTTCATAAAAACACGCTATTTGCTCTGACAGCGGGAATTAATTATTAAATTAATTAATGTGACTTATATGTTTTGAATTTTGTAAAATAGACTTCATTTTTGAATTCGGAATATCAAATATAGCTTAGGGTTAATTTTTGGGATTTTTCTAAAAAAACTTCAATTTTTGATGAATAGTGAAACCACTAAGTGGTACTTATAAAAATTGATTTTTCCGTTTAAATGAAATTTTGCCATATTTGTGTTTTGAATTTCAAAAATCCGACATACATGGTTGTCATTAAGAAGTAAAATGTGGTTCAATGGGATAAAAAAAATTTTTTGGTGAATAGTAACTTATTAAGTTTTCAATCGCGATTAGAGGTAATTAGTGTAGTTTATGGTAAGAATAATGTTTTAATAAAATGAAATGACCTAGAAACATGTCATACCCTCATTGGATGTGTCATGGCCGACCAAGACAATCCATGGGTCAACTTGGGGACCCCATGGAGCCACTTTGGTTGGGAAATGACATAAATATCTTTTTATTTAATGTTAAAGTAAAAATGACACAAACATGAGATGTTTTACTAAAACAGTTTTTACATGGGGTTATACAAGTCATATTTTTTACTATAAATAGTCATTGGAAAGATAAAATGATTTAATACATAATAGTATTTTTTTATAATTTTTAGACATTAAATAAATTAAATTATTTACGACATCATGATGATGCAGCGATGACCTCGTTATTTAACGATTTAAATAAAATGGAAAGATAATGAAATATCTAAGACCTACACATGTCCAAAACCTATTGTATGAGTGGATTTCGAACCTTTATCACCTTATCCTCGAAATACATCAATGTGGGACCTTTAAAATCCGAAACTCTTTTGAAAATAAAGTAACATTTTGTAACTTTACAAGAGTGCCCCTCCTCTCCTCTTATAAAAGGCCCCCACCTCTACCTCCTTACCCACACTCCCAAAGCCTTTGGCTCGGCCAACCCCTTCCCATTTTGTCTCTCCACATCCCTCTCTTACTCCTTGAAGCCTCACTTTGGGTAGAAGTCTTCCCAAGGAAGCCTTTGAGCTCAAACCAAAGAGAGTTACCTGATTTTAAGGTAATGTCTTCACTTGTGTCCTTCTGTTTTATTTTGCTTCTCCAACCCCCTAAACTCTTTTTATTCATTTATTTTGTAACAAATCCAGTATCTTAAATATAATAGGATTTTTTTTATAATAAGGATTCGATCTACACTTACACACACCTACATCTAATGGTTAAAGAACATACTGTTTCCGTGGATGGCGAATTTCTGCCTCCCGAAACGATGATTGTTCAACATTCTTCTAACACCTTCAAAGGTGGCCATTAAGATGACACTATATTTATATATGATATCTAATATGTTTATGTTTTACTTAATCTTATTTATTTTTCATTTATGGCGTACCTTTATAGTTTCCATTATGGGTAAACGCGATATCTTCATTTAAGGAAGTGCGGACTACCGCCCCCTCAAAGTGATTTGATTCGTTAATACCATATGTGGTACGTATAAAGGATATATTTAATGATATTATATATGATAACATACTGGAATTAAAATACTATTATGTATCATTATTTTTTAATTCCATTAAATATGAAATAGAAATGGAAGTAGCGTTCATGCATACGTACGGATTACCGTCTCCATGAACGGTACATTTCATTTCTTATCTCAAAATGTTATGTAATATTATAAGTACATATATATAATGGATATATATGTAATATATTACATCTAAATTATGGATATAATTCTGGAATTATAACATATATATATCTCTCTCATTTTGTTTTAATTCCATTAATATGACAAAAAAATGAAAGTAGCGTTCATGCGTACGTACGGCCTACCGTCTCCATGAACGGTGCTTTTTGTTTTTTTATCTCAAAATGATATGGAATAGTATAAAATGAATATTTACTGGATATATATGATATTTTAATCATTAATACTATTCTGGAAATTATTTACTTATAACTACATGGGCAATCTTTTTTCAAACAAGTTCATTTTTGACTCATGTACCAAACATTGGCAAAAACGTCTGATATGAACTAACATTACTAAACAATTATTATAACATTATAATATGTGATATGAAATGAATAATAATCTCTAAAGGATGTACTTAGGAAATTATTAATTGACCAAAGTTTATTATTCAGGAATATAAAGAAACGAACAAGACAAGTTGGACTTGAGGTAAGGGATCCTACTCCACTCTTTCTTTTTAAGTACACTCTTTTATGTCATTCCTTCTAAGATCATCTTTATTCTGATTGGGATGTTCTTTTATATTACTATTACTGTAATTTTTATGTTCATATGATGAGAGACCCTATTCTCTCTCGTCAATCCATTTTGGATGTTTTGAGTGGCGTCGTTAGGCTGTCGAATTTTCGTAAGAGATCTAACCTCTCTCTTTCTCTTTAAGTACTCTCCTTTATGTCACTTATTTTAAGATCCTATTTTTTATTATGGGGGATGTAATTTTATATTACTCTTGCTGTACATTTTATTGTAATGTGATGAGATACCCTATTTGATCTCATCAATCCATTTTTGGAAGTTTTAAGTGGCGCCATAAGGCTGCCGAGTTTTCATAAGGGATATTTCATCTCACTTTTATTCTTGTGAGATTTATGCTACATTTGCCACAATTTCCTTTGAGTGGTGTATGTACTGACCATTATTTTACTCATTGTGTAATATTCTTTCATTTATGAGTATTTAAATCAATGTTGTATTGTCCTTCTTTCACGGGGCGTATGTTTCGAAAGATACCCATGTCGGTAAGGGAACCTTTCACCCTCCTCTTTTTAAAAGACTTCTTTTGTTGGGTATTTTAATTTACATATTTTTATGTTGGGATATGTTCTCATATATCCTTATTGATGTAAGTTTTATGTCCAATTGATGAGATACCCTTTTTTTATCTCTCATCAACTCATTTTGATGTGACGCCGTTAGGCTGTCAAGGGAACTTCTTAACCCAATTTCGATTTCTTTGGGTTCAACATGTAGTTATTGAATATGTCATACTTTGAATATGTGTGAATGAACTTTGATTATTTTACACTTAATATCCACTTATATTTGGTGTAATCGTTTGTCACACATAATTATGTAATTGATTTATCCTTAAACCAATGATACCGTCTTTGTAAGGGACTTCGTCTCAATCTCCTTTCATTGCGGAATATTCTGTTTTATACAAAACCTTCTTTTATACGGTGTATAAACCCCTTTGACTTTTACGTTTATTCAAAAGTAATATTTTTTATACGAAGTGTTTATTAAACGACAAAAGGGAATTTTTTTGTCGTACGTATGCGGCGACAACGACTTCTCCGCCGTCGTGACCATTATTTGAGTTTCAGCTTCCTCTACAAGCCATACCTTCTTTTTAAAAGAAAAATAAATACCATGTTTTACTTTTCTTTTATTTTGGTATTGAAAATGGTTTTCATAATGTTTTTATATCAATGTGTTTTATTGATATCTTGTGATTGAAAGGTGGAAATGTTATGTTTCCTTTATGCATGTTTTATGTGATACGATTATGTTGAGGTTCTTGAGAATTATTATGAAGACGGGTGGTTCCGTGATAAACTAAGGGCGGGTGATCCCGATATAGCTCTCCAATGCATTGGGTAATGCGAAGGAGTGAAACGTTAAGGTTTCTCCGAAGAGATTTAGGGAATATACTATGGTGGGTATTCCAAACATAACCAAGAGGGTTACTCCCTACATAAGAATGTTATGAATGCCTCAAGTTACCTTTTATGTCTTATGATTTCTATGATTTATTCATGATTTTATGAGGTATGTTAAAGTGCTTATGTTTTATGGGTAAAGTATGATTTCATTCTTATGTGTACATGTACTCATGTTTCCTTTCCATATTTTTATATCCCTTACTGAGCTTTTTATGCTCATCCCAAGTTTTTGAAATGTTTTTCACAGGTCAAGGGAAGGGTACATGATGTGATGATAGTGTCAAGGATGTGTCAAGAAAGAATCCATGTTTTATTTTAAATATGTTTCCGTTGATGGGAAGAATGAATACTGTATTTTATGTAACCACTTTGTTTAAATGTGGAATGTAATGCAAGTTTCATGATCTAATTCTCTAAAACTCTAAACCTGAAAAGATCCTCAATGTGTAATCTTGTAATAACTCAATATTAAGTAAGGTTTAAGGCTGGGGCCTTATAGTTGGTATCAAAGGTCGGTTTAGATAACTTTAGAGGTTAGGGTATTCTTTAAGCATAAGTGACATTACCATAATGGTTAAGATTTCAGAAAGAGTCCTAGTTTTAGATAAAGTGAATGAGTGAGTATATCTTAGTGTTTATATTCCTCATTAGTACATGATGGTTTTGTTTATATACTCACACTGACCTTTTTGGTTTTAGTAAATGGCTGGATCTAGCAGGCACCAAAGTAACAGTGGATGTGAAGGAAACTGTGACAGTTTTTTGAGCAAGCAACTGAATGATATGGGAGCTGCAATGAGAACTCTTGTGATTATCTTCAACCAACTATCTGGAGTCATGATTGACCCCCTAAACCTTGGTGATTTCTCTAAGGCATCATATATGAGAGAAACAAATCCCTATGGAAGTACAGTTAATAATCATAAAGGTAAGTGTGTTTAAAAACCTATGTGTCAAAGATGTGGAAAGAAACACCTAGGAAAATGTTTCAAAGGGACAGAAATATGCTATAGATGTGGAAATGAAGGTCATAAAGCAAGAACCTGCCATGGAAAAAGGAAGCATCCAGTTGACCTGAGGAAAGGGAAAGAAGTTCTTTCTGAGGGATCAATTGAATGTTTTAAATGTGGTGTGCATGGTCATTATGCAAACACATGTCCTATGAAGAAGTTTCGTGAATGGGATCACCAAGAGCATACAAATGTTCGTTTACCAATACCTAATGCCATTCCGATTGAGGATGAAGAAACTGACAATGACCAATCAAAGGTATGTATTATTTCATGACTATTGTTTTCCTATTTTGGAATCTTAGGATATGATTCATGATTTTTTTTGTAGGAAAGAGGTATTTCGGAATAAGTTGGAAAGGAATGGTTAATGGATCATGAAGAATGTTGAATGAGTAAGATGTCAACATATAAGGGATTCAAGAGTTATGGTGAAATTCTTAAGAGTATTAAGTCTCTTTTGATGATAGGGTTATATTAGAAGACTTTTTATATTATGTGTAACCCTGATGTTTAATATATGAAAATTTTATTCAAGGAATAGTTATCTTTTCTTTTGTGGACATAGTTATAAAGAACCATTTGGGTTTATATGATCCTTACTTTTGAGGTAAAATTATGTTATGGTTATTTTTTATGATTTTATCCCTTTTTGGGGAATGATTTGAGAATTATATAGTTTTGGAAAAAGGACAACACGCAGACCGTTTGACTACCCGTCGCGTCGGACAAAGCTGCGGGAATCGAACCCACAACCAAAGTGTGACTGGTATTTATCACCTACCACTGGACTACGTGAAGTCTCTGGTTAGTTTGACTGATTCTTTTTAGTTATATGATTTTATGAATTAAGAGTAAGTTGATTTTCGGTTATTTATGAAAATGATTAACCTGTCATGGATGATATGTGATTAGGTTAATTACTTTTCAATACGAGACTTTGGGAGCAACTGATGTTGTTTGGAGATAAATGTTACGATTTAACTTGGAAGACTATGTGACTAAATCCTTCAAATATTTGGGTTTCAATCTTATTTTGGTTTACTTTGAATAATTTTATGGACAAATTGATTATATAATGGTCCTCATTGAACTTTGGTTTTTTTGGACAAATTTTGGAGATTAAGAATAGATTTTCTTTTTATAAAGGGTTATCCTTTTCTGGATTATCTGATCTTGTACTAACCTTTTTGGTTTTGGTTTTGGTTAAAGTATAAAGACATGGAAATTATATAGTTCTCTTTTGTGGATTAGGTGACTCTCTAGAATTTGATTATAGTACTCTTAATGTGAACAAGTCTCCCTAAATACTCGTCTTTTGGAAAAAAAATATGAGTTTGATTAAGGAATCTAGTAAAAGTTGAAAGTCAACATGATAAGTGATTATGTTTCCTTATGAATAAATTCCTCAATAAAAAGTAACTTAAAACAAAAATGTTGTCTATTAACTTTTCCTACTGGGGAATCGAATACCGTTTAACCCATCACAAGTTTGTGATTTTCTTATGGTTAACTTTCTCCTAGACATGTTTACTATCACTCTCCCTCAAGAACATGACCCTTTGCTTTTTCTTCCATGTCCATGTTTTTCTACATGGAATCCTAGTATGGGTTAACTCGGGTGACCTCTGTACTTATCTTCCTTTATTTTAAAGTGATTGTTTTACCGACTCTTGTTCCGATGTGGGACTTTCAAGGATGTTTCCAAGCTCAATTTTAAAAATTGCGAGGACACAATTTCCAAAAGGGGGGAAGGATGTAACACCCTAGGTAAATAAAGAATATGAAATTTTCATATTTATCCATATTTGTGAATAAAATATTAATATGAATTTAAAGGGGATGTTATGCTCGATGGCGTACCCAACACGCAACAACGAGTTTCTTGGGAATCTTACGTTGCACTCTAATAATAAAATAATATTATTTTAAATGGTAGTTAACATGTAGCCGTTGTATTGGAGGGAATGGATATAAATAAATAAAATATTATTATATATGTTTTTAAATGTTTTTACATTTATCCAATAAAATATAAAGTCTTAGAATACGGAAAGAATTCAATTTTAGGCGTATATGCCCTAGTTTTCACTAAAGGTTCACTTATCACCTTTTGATGGAGAACCGTCATTAAATATAGTTTTGTTCACTCTTATACATTCTATTAGACCAAATAAAACTCTTCTTAAGAATTGGTACATCAAAATTTACTTTGTGTAAATTTTTGGTATCTTTCCGATAAAGTTCATTTTTTTAATGAATATTGTAAAATGTTGTATTTTAATTCAAAACCTATTTTTAATCTAATTTATTTATATGATTATATTATCTTTTGAATTGGTTTTAAAGTGAAATTAGAGTATATTTTTACCATTAAATCCAATAGTGGTCGTTGGAATTAATTTCACTTTGAAATCAGACTTAAGCTAGTGTCAATCTTTTGATACATATTGTTTCATAAAAACACGCTATTTGCTCTGACAGCGGGAATTAATTATTAAATTAATTAATGTGACTTATATGTTTTGAATTTTGTAAAATATACTTCATTTTTGAATTCTGAATATCAAATATAGCTTAGGGTGAATTTTTGGTATTTTTCTGAAAAACTTCAATTTTTGATGAATAGTGAAACCACTAAGTGGTACTTATAAAAACTGATTTTTCCGTTTAAATGAAATTTTTCCATATTTGTGTTTTGAATTTTAAAAATATGACATACATGGTTTTCATTAAGAAGTAAAATGTGGTTCAATGGGATAAAAATAATTTTTTGGTGAATAGTAACTTATTAAGTTTTTAATCGCGGCTAGAGGTAATTAGTGTAGTTTATGTTAAGAATAATGTTTTAATAAAATGAAATGACCTAGAAACATGTCATAACCTCATTTAATGTGTCATGTCCGACCAATACAATCCATGGGTAAACTTGGGGACCCCATGGAGCCACTTTGGTTGGGAAATGACATAAATATCTTTTTATTTAATGTTAAAGTAAAAATGACACAAACATGAGATGTTTTACTAAAACAGTTTTTACATGGGGTTATAAAAGTCATATTTTTGACTATAAATAGTAATTGGAAAGATACAAATATTTCCTACATAATGGTATTTTTTTTATAATTTTTAGACATTAAATAAATTAAATTATTTATGACATCATGATGATGCAGCGATGACCTCATTATTTAACGATTTAAATAAAATGGAAAGATAATGTAATATCTAAGACCTACACATGTCCAAAACCTATTGGATGAGTTTCTTTAGAACCCTTATCACCGTATCCTTGAAATACATCAATTTGGGACCTTTAAAATCCGAAACTCTTTTGAAAATAAAGTAACATTTTGTAACTTTACAAGAGTGCCCCTCCTCTCCTCTTATAAAAGGCCCCCACCTCTACCTCCTTACCCACACTCCCAAAGCCTTTGGCTCGGCCAACCCCTGCCCATTTTGTCTCTCAACTTCCCTCTATTACTCCTTGAAGCCTCACTTTGGGCAGAATTCTTCCCAAGGAAGCCTTTGAGCTCAAACCAAAGGGAGTTACCCGATTTTAAGGTAATGTCTTCACTTGTGTCCTTCTGTTTTATTTTGCTTCTCCAACCCCCTAAACTCTTTTTATTCATTTATTTTGTAAAAAATACAGTATCTTAAATATACTATGATGTTTTTATAATAATTATTCAAGCTACACTTACACACACCTACATCTAATGGTTAAATAACATACTGTTTCCGTGGATGGCGAATTTCTGCCTCCCGAAACGATGATTGTTCAACATTCTTCTAACACCTTCAAAGGTGTCCATTAAGATGACACTGTATTTATATATGATATCTAATATGTTTATGTTTTACTTAAGATTCTTTATTTTTAATTTATGGCGTACCTTTATGGTTTCCATTATGGGTAAACGTGATATCTTCATTTAAGGAAGTGCGGACTACCGCCCCCTCAAAGTGATTTGATTCGTTAATACCATATGTGGTACGTATAAAGGATATATTTAATGATATTATATATGATACCATAATGGAATTAAAATACTATTATGTATCATTATGTTTTAATTCCATTAAATATGAAATATAAATGGAAGTAGCGTTCATGCGTACGTACGGCTTACCGTCTCCATGAACGGTACATTTCATTTCTTATCTCAAAATGTTATGTAATATTATAAGTACATATATATAATGGATATATATGTAATATATTACATCTAAATTATGGATATAATTCTTGAATTATAACATATATATATCTCTCTCATTTTGTTTTAATTCCATTAATATGACAAAAAAATGAAAGTTGCGTTCATGCGTACGTACGGCCTACCGTCTCCATGAACGGTGCTTTTCGTTTTTTTATCTAAAAATGATATGGAATAGTATAAAATGAATATTTACTGGATATATATGATATTTTAATCATTAATACTATTCTGGAAATTATTTACTTATAACTACATGGGCAATCTTTTTTCAAACAAGTTCATTTTTGACTCATGTACCAAACATCGGCAAAAACGTCTGATATGAACTAACATTACTAAACAATTATTATAACATTATAATATGTGATATGAACTGAATAATAATCTCTAAAGGAGGTACTTAGGAAATTATGAATTGAACAAAGTTTATTATTCATGAATATAAATAAACGAACAAGACAAGTTGGACTTGAGGTAAGGGATCCTACTCCTCTCTTTCTTTTTAAGTACACTCTTTTATGTCATTCCTTCTAAGCTCATCTTTCTTGTGATTGGGATGTTCTTTTATATTACTCTTACTGTAATTTTTATGTTCATATGATGAGAGACCCTATTCTCTCTCATCAATCCATTTTGGATGTTTTGAGTGGCGCTGTTAGGTTGCCTAATTTTCGTAAGAGAACTAACCTCTCTCTTTCTCTTTAAGTACTCTCCTTTATGTCACTTCTTTTAAGCTCCTCTTTTTTATGATGGGGGATGTTATTTTATATTACTCTTGCTGTACATTTTATTGTAATGTGATGAGATACCCTATTTGATCTCATCAATCCATTTTTGGAAGTTTTAAGTGGCACCGTTAGGCTGCTGAGTTTTCGTAAGGGATATTTCATCTCACTTTTATTCTTGTGAGATTTATGCTACATTTTCCACAATTTCCTTTGAGTGGTGTATTTACTGACCATTATTTTACTCATTGTTTAATATTATTTCATTTATGAGTATTTAAATCAATGTTGTATTGTCCTTCTTTCACGGGGCGTATGTTTCGAAAGATACCCATGTCGGTAAGGGAACCTTTCACCCTCCTCTTTTTAAAAGACTTCTTTTGTTGGGTCTTTTAATTTACATATTGTTATGTTGGGATATGTTCTCATATATCCTTATTGATGTAAATTTTATGTCCAAGTGATGAGATACCCTTTTTTTATCTCTCATCAACTCATTTTGATGTGACGTCGTTAGGCTGTCAAGGGAACTTCTTAACCCAATTTCGATTTCTTTGGGTTCAACATGTAGTTATTGAATATGTCATACTTTGAATATGTGTGAATGACCTTTGATTATTTTACACTTAATATCCACTTATATTTGGTGTATTCATTTTTCACACATAATTATGTAATTGATTTATCCTTAAACCAAGGATACCGTCTTTGTAAGGGACTTCGTCTCAATCTCCTTTCATTGAGGCATATTCTGTTTTATACACAACCTTCTTTTATACGGTGTATAAACCCCTTTGACTTTTACGTTTATTCAAAATGAATCTTTTTTATACGAAGTGTTTATTAAATGACAAAAGGGAATTTTTTTGTCGTACGTATGCGGCGACAACGACTTCTCCGCCGTCGTGACCATTATTTGAGTTTCAACTTCCTCTACAAGACATACCTTCTTTTTAAAAGAAAAATAAATACCATGTTTTACTTTTCTTTTATTTTGGTATTGAAAATGGTTTTCATAATGTTTTTATATCAATGTGTTGTATTGATATCTTGTGATTGAAAGGTGGAAATGTTATGTTTCCTTTATGCATGTTTTATGTGATATGATTATGTTGAGGTTCTTGGACATTATTATGAAGACGGGTGGTTCCGTGATAAACTAAGGGCGGGTGATCCCGATATATCTCTCCAATGCATTGGGTAACGCGAAGGAGTGAAATGTTAAGGTTTCTTCGAAGAGATTTAGGGAATATACTGTGGTGGGTATTCCAAACGTAACCAAGAGGGTTACTCTCTACGTAAGAATGTTATGAATGCCTCAAGTTACCTTTTATGTCTTATGATTTCTATGATTTATTCATGATTTTATGAGGCATGTTAAAGTGCTTATGTTTTATGGGTAAAGTATGATTTCATTCTTATGTATACATGTACTCATGTTTCCTTTCCATATTTTTATATCCCTTAATGAGCTTTTTATGCTCATCCCAAGTTTTTGAAAAATTTTTCATAGGTCAAGAGAAGGGTACATGATGTGATGATAGTGTCAAGGATGTGTCAAGAAAGAATCCATGTTTTATTTTAAATATGTTTCCGTTGATGGGAAGAATGAATATTGTCCTGTATGTAACCACTCTGTTTAAATGTGGAATGTAATGCAAGTTTCATGATCTAATTCTCTAAAACTCTAAACTTGAAAAGATCCTCAATGTGTAATCTTGTAATAACTCAAGATTAAGTAAGGTTTAAGGCTGGGGCCTTATATGGAACATATGTGGATCACCACTAGAGGGTATCTGACTTTGATCTGTAAAATGCAGTGAAGGAGCACTGTAGATCTGTGGTCAAACATATCAATGAATATTGAATCACCCTGGAGGAAATTTATTTATTAAATTAAATTAATAAAAAAAATATTTTGATCCTCACTCTTGGTTTTGTATTTCCATTCCTTTATCTAAATCCTTGATTAAATTTTATGGATACTCACATTCATTGTCGTATTGATCCTTGTTTGTTCATTTAATATAGAAAAAATTAATGTTGGGAATCACCCATCTCGTGCTTATGCTACGACTAGAACCTAAAAGTGGTGTCAGAGAGGGCTATTATTATTTTTAATTATTTAGTTTTTTTTTATGATTTTCGCATTCATATTTTAGTTTTTCATTTATAATTTAATCATTCTCTAAAATGAATTATGATATATATTTATTTCTTCATAGTTTCATGAAGATATAACATAAACAATCAATTTTATGAATAAAATAAAATCAAGGAACTCATCCGGAGGTGCCAAGGATCCTGGACATACAACACAAATGACACGTCGTGTAATCAGAATCAGACTATGTGTAGTATTGTTCAATACATTATGAATTTTTTTGTAATCAATTTGAGATATTGCATTAATTAGGCATTAATGATACCAATAAAGACCTTTAATCCATACAGTGTTAACCATGATTAACTTGTGTATGGAAACCGGACTACATGCTATGTGGCTCACTAGACATGGTTTGTAGTCCCTTCGGGTGAGGGTCGTTTCATGTATCCCATACATGCCTTTCCTAGCTGGTGACAATGAAACGTGGAGTCTACATGGCATGTGTCCCACTAGATATGTTGTGTACTCTGAATATTTTCATAGTACACCTCACATGTTGTTTATTTGGGCGTGTAATTCAGATGGATGGTGACAAGGGTACACATCATGCAGTCAAATATACACACCATTTACTTTTTACAAATAAAAAAGATTTAAAATTTATTATTATATTATTAACCCTTGATACATGTAACTTTGTGTGGGCATAATGCTAGGAAAAAACATGTGATAGGTGTTTGAAATATATATCTGTGTGTTTAATTAACATCTCTGTAATGTTTAAAGATATGAACATCATGTATGATTTGTATTACAATTATAATTCTACTTTCATGTTACATGTCACAATGAATAAATTGTATACATGTATAATAAATGTTGGGTAATTTTGGATGGGTATTCAGCAGGTTTCCTCTAATGTACAAGTTATGTACAAGGATAATTTTAAATGAATTCTAAATTGTTTAAAATTACAATGGATGAAAATCTCAAGGAAATTCAGAAAATGATTTAGATAAAAGGATTGATTAATTAAATTTAATAATTAATCGATTGGAGCATGATTTATCTTAAATAAGAATGATTAAAAAAGATTAAATGCCAGTTTTATTTCATGTGTAAATTTGTTTCAGGCATGTTGATGATAATTTTCTATACCATACCTTTTGTATGTTATTGCTTTCATTTTAATTTATTAAATTAATTAGTTGGTCAGCGTGCCTTCTCTCCTCACTAATATGTTTGGCCTACGTGCCCATGGGTTCTTTTTTGTAAACCACATTTTACCCCTCAATTTCATGTGAGTAAAATCGTATGTAATGGATGGATCTCCCATGTTAGTGGAGGTGGTTCAAGTTAGGATCATAGAAGAAAGCAATCCATGGAGATACAAAGTTGGAAAGGTGTAAAGCTATAAACACGAACCTAATTGGTTCAAGGTGTTTGTCCTCTAGGTTAGTGGTTAGTTTATAAATCTTTAGATAAACTAACCATTAGAAAAAGATCATGATCATAACCATTATTTATATTTCAGGTTCATTATTTATTCATTACGGATGCATTGTCAAGATCACATAACTATTTAATTAAACAAGAATGCAATATGGAACTAAAATAAGATGTCTTATTCCTAATTATTATCTAAGACATGGTTAATCACATAAGTATATCCCACCTAATATTAAAAACAATGTAATATAGATAATAATTGTAAATTTATGCATATATCATAAAAACCTTCAATAAAATATTGATTCGGTATAGCCTTCTATTACTTCGTTTAGAATTGCACCATAGTTGAAAGTGCTTCACCAGCCAATGTGGGGGTTCATTAAATTATTGAGGAATTCTAATTTGAGGTTTTTGGTTGAAATGAATTAATTTACATCAAAGTTAGAATGAAAAATTAGGACTTCATGTAACTGAGAGGCAAAGGTTGAGGAAATCCAAAATTAAGTATTTTAGGATTGGAGAGTCCACTCAACAGATCAATGATCTATTAGTTAATGTATTTAGAATTTTGAAATCATACCTAAAACCTTTCAAATTGATTGACCAACCAATTTCGGGGTAATTTGAAGGGAAATATGGATCCTTTACAATAAAATATCCAGTGGAATATTCATTCAGAATCCAATGGTGGGTTATAATGGGTTTTGGTAAAATAATGGGAGACTAATGAATATTCGTTTATTTATTTATCTTAATTTTATCAGATAAAGTACTAAAAATATGTTTATCTTATTTGTAGAAATGAAATAAAACATGAAATCAAATGTATCATTTTGATCCATACTCAAGAAGGAAAACCTTCCCACCATCACTAATTTCAAGGAGTGGAAAAGGAACCTTCGAGTCATCCTTCTACTTGAAAAGAAACTATATGTTCTGAAAGAACCATTAACAGTTGTTCCGAGAATTTAGGTGAGTGATGAGGATATCTCTCTGTATAAGAAACATCTAAATGATGTTACAAATGTTTAGTGCCTCATTATATCATCTATGTCTAATGAGATCTTGAAGCAACATGAGAAAATTGATACTTATAGCATGATGTCTCACCTTCAGGATCACTGTCATGAGAATGCGAGACAATACATGTATGAGATCTTCAATTATTAGTTCACCACTAATATTGTAGGGTTTTCTCTAGCTAGGAGACATGTATTCAAGAATATTGGATACATTGAGTATCTAGAAATCTTAGGGATTAAATTCCCAGATGAGTTCTATACCAATCTCATAATATCATCACTTCCCAAGTCCTTCTCTAGTTTTATTTTGAATTATAATAGGACCAATAATGAGAACATTCTATCAGAACTTCTTAATTTAATTCTCCAAGTGGATTATGAATTGGGGAATGATAAACCCATAGTCCTTATGGTGAATATAAAGTTGATGGAAAAGGCCAATGAGACTAAGACTAATAAAAAGTCTAAATCCCTGAGCACTATCTGACCAAGAAAAAGAAGTTACAAAGTTAGAAAACAGAAAATGAGGTAGTATTCTTTTCATGTGGAAAGTCAGGCCACCGTAAGAGGAACTACCCCAAATGAAAAAAGGAATCCAAAGGTTCATTCATTATTGAGTGAAATATTTCCATTTGTACCCATTGGGTTTTAAATATAGTTTGTGGTGCTCACATCTCTATTCAAATGTAGGAACCAAGTTGTTTTTAAAAAATTTCCAAAGAATAGGTGGATCTGTGAGCTTCTAGTGGTTTGAGGTTTTTTTCTCTATCCATTAGTGACTACATCCTTTCATTGCCGACCATGATGATTTTTGTTTTACATGACTGTTATTATGTAAAATTTGTTACCAAAAACATAATTTCTATATCATGTTTAGATACATATGGATTTATTTTCAAATTCAGAATGAAATGTTTTTTCTTTTATAAGGAAAACATATGTTACCATATGAAACATTTAAATAACGTTTTACATGTATTAAATTATTAATTTTTTTTTCAAAATCAGTAATGAAACATGTTTACATTAATGATATAACACATAGTTGATACATCACCCATTGGGTCATGGAAATGAGAAGATATTAAAAAAGGTATTTCAAGATGGTTATTTAGACTCTTTTGAGCTAAATTCCACTTGACAGATGTCAATCTTTTTTTCAAGGGAAAATGACCAAACCAAAATTTGGTGGATATGGTGATAGGGCCATAGAGCTTGTAGGATTGGTATGCACTGATGTGTGTGGAACATTTTTAGTAGAAGCTACAGGTTGGAATTATTACTTCATAACTTTTATGGATGAATTCAGAAGATATGGATATATTTACTTAATATGGTATAAGTCTGATTCATTTGAGAAATTTAAGGATTTCAATAATGAATTAGAGAATCATCTCAGTAAGAAGATAAAGAAGATTTTATCATATAGAAGTGGATAATATCTTAACTAAGAGTTCATCAAATTTATGTGGCAGTTTTGGATTATGTCTCAACTCATTCTACATTATACACCATGGCCGAATGGTGTTAGTGAAAGGAGGAAACATAACTTATTGGACATGGTAAGGTCGATGATGTGTCATGTAGATATTTCATTATCCTTTTTGGGATATGCATTACAAAATATGTCATACACATAAAAACAAGTACCAAATAAGGCATAAAATGGAATTCCCTTCAAGTTATAGAGTGGGAACAAACAAATTTTGTCACATACATGTGTATAAGGATGTGAGACATTTGTTAATTCTATCTCAAGAAAAACTAGAAACCCGGGGCACGAGGTGTATCTTTATAGGGTATCCCAAGGAAACAAAGGGATACTACCTATACAACCCTCAGACAAGAATGTAATTGTCACTAGAAAAGTTGTCTTTCTTGAGAGGGATCACATTCTCAAAATGGATAGTTGGAGTACGATTGAATTCAATGGTGTTGATTCTCAAGATACACAAGAGTTGGTATAGGAACTAGTTCCACTGGCCCCCATGGAAGAAATAGTTCCTGAAACACATGTACAATGTTTTAGTGTAATAGATGTAAGGGAACCAGATAGATATGGTTTTCTTATCACCGACGATGGTGACTCATTATTATTGGACAATGATGAACCATTATCCTTCATTGAGGAAGTAGAGAGCTCAGAAGATACAAGATGGATAGAATCTATGAATTCTAAGATGTATTCTCTGTATCAGAACTATGATTTTCTTCTAGTCGATTCACCAGTTGATGTAAATATTGTTGTATTTAAATGGGTATTCAAGAGGAAACATGACATTGAATGCAGAGTATGTACCTATAAATAAAGGTTAGTGGATAGAGGTTTTAAAAATAATCAAGTAATTGAATACAAAAAAACATTTTCACTACATTCCATGTTTAAATCCATCAGAGTCGTATTTTCCCTAGCATTACACCATAAATATGGGATTTGGAATATGGATTTTAAAATAGGATTCCTTAATAGAAACCATTAGGAATATGTATATATAACACAACTAGAAGGTTTTGTGACAGTAGGTGATTCCAAATATTTTTTTCAAGTTACATAGATCCATTTATGGATTGAAGCAATCATATAGGTCTTTGAACATTAAATTTGATTAATCCATAAAAGTATTTTGTTTTATTAAAAATGAATTTGAGCTGTGTGTTTACAAAATGTTTACTAGGAATTTAGTTGTCATCCTAGTAGTATATGTTGATGACATATTAATTATTGGAAATGACATACCAGTCATACAGTCAGTTAAAGACTGGTTGAACAAGTGCTTCTCCATAAAGGACATAGGAAAAGAGGCATATATTCTAACGGTCAAGATCATTGATGATTGATCCAAGAGGCTACTCAAACTAAGTCAATGTACATATATTGACCAAATACTAAATATATTTAGTATGGAACAATCTAATATGTGATTAGTTCTAGTTTAAAATAGTTTACATCTTTCTATGAAAATGTGTCCCCAAACACAACAAGTGAAAGATAGAATGAGTAAGATACCATATGATTCAGCGATAGGATCTATCATGTATTCCATGTTATGTACTAGAATTCATGATTCCTATGAACATGGAATCGTATGTAGATATCAAGACGATCTAGGAGATCAATATTGTACTGCTATTAAAACTATCTTTATATGTATGAGATGAATGAAGGATATGTTATTGGTGTATGGAGGATACGAGGAGCTTGTAATCACAGGGTATAATAATGCTAGTTTTCATACGGATCATAATGATCTTAAGTAATAATTGAGATATTTTTTTTGTTCTCAATAGAGGATTTTTGAGATGGAAGAGTTCAAAGTAGCTAGTTGTATCTAATTCTACAGTGGAGTCCTAGTACATATCAACTTTTGATGCATCTGAGGAAGTCATCTATATTTAGAACATTTTATAGGAGATGGATGTGTTACCTAGTAGTAAAGACCCTATCACATTGTATTGTGATAATACTACAATGGTGACCCTTCGAAAAGATCCAAAGTCACGTCAATAGATATGTCACATACTCTAGAAGTATCACCAATTGAGGGATTTCTATCGAAGGGGTGAAGTTGAAGTGATAAGAGTATCGATGGAAGAGAATGAGGTAGACCCTTTGATAAAAGACTTATCTATTTATAAGAATGAATATCATGTGAGGGATAGAATACTGAAGATTGATAGCAGTTGGCTCTAGTGAAAGTGGGATTCGGTTGGATTTTGTGTTATAGAACTAACTTATTTGTACTTTATGATGAACCTGAATTAATTGGATGGATATTAATAAACTCCTCATCACATCATGATTGTTCTTCTATGTAAAAATGCATGTGATAATATCCCAAGAGTAGTTGTCACACTAAATGGTCATAGTAGTTCCCTGCTATGATGAGAACCTGGAAGTGCTATGACACTATTCTTATATATATGTTCTTTATATAGGATGGAAATATGAATGTATATGCTCAATTACAAGAGGGGGTGAATTGTAAGTTAAAAAAATTTGTTTTATACTTATGGAAAACTATTTTTAACAAAGTTAAACATGGTAAATTCAAAAACCCTAAAATAGTTCTATAATACAAACTTTCTAGGTTCCAAAAATATGGTTTCGGAAAGGAAACTTAAGGAAGTTTACAAGGAAAAGATTCTACCTTAAAGAGTATAGAATATTTTTTATCGGAGTAAAAAATGTATAAGAAAGTATAAGAAGTTTATACTTTCATACTTTATCAAAATACAACAAAAATAAACTTGAATCAAAACAAGTAACAACTATGAAATATTTTAACACAAAGAGTTGGGTATCTAATAACCTTGGATAAAGATCCCGTGATTTTTACTTTCAATAACGTATGTCTTAGCCACATCGGGGTAAACCCTTTATAGTAATATCAGAATCTGTCATGCTATCCCTGCAAGCCCTCGATCTTTAAGGTAGTTGGAACGTATGTCTTTCTATCCCCAGAAGTCCTCAATTGTAATCAGCAATAATCATAGTCTCATGAAGCAAGCTGAACGATATGTTTAGTACACACAAGGCATGCGAGTCTCTCTCTAGAAATCACTTCAATAGCATGTAATCTCTAGATTAATGGAATGGTTAATGAACTCATTCAAATGATCTCCTATTTATAGGAACTTCTCCAACGGTCGGTTCCCTTATCCAACGGTCATATTTTTACTTGAATTTTGGAGGGACATGTACACGTGTCACTGAAACAACATTTAGTTAGAAACGGATTATACGACATCGTTTCATAACAAGTGTAAGGAAAAAGAAGCTACTTAACCAAATATATGTTTCGCAGCCTAAGTAAAAATATAGTTCGGTATCTAACCAAATAAATATTAAAATAATATAAGATATAAATATTTGGAATCTGTATTAAAAAGAATTTGGAATCTGAATTCTATAGATTTCGGAGTCTGAATTCCAATGAATTCAGAATCTGAATTCAGAGGAATTCGGAGTCTGAATTATGAGAAATTCAGAGTCTTAATTCTAAGGAATTCAGAGTATGAATTCTGAGGAAGCCGGAGTATAAATTATGAGTAATTTAGAGTTTTAATTTCAGAGAATTCAGAGTCTGATTTTTGGAGATTTGGGTGTCTGAATTTCATAGAATTCTGATCCTGAAAACAGAATACTCTACATCTAAGGATTTATAGGATTCTTATGTTTTAGATGTGAAACGAATTTTATACTTAGGGATAAAATTATTTATATTTAGAGAGATTATGAAATGAACAATGAAAACAATGGTAGGGATAATAATTTATATAGAGAAGGAAAATTTTCATTATGAAAATAATCCTTAGGGGAAAACAATTTGCCTTAAGATAAAGTGTTTGTGATTTTCAAAACATAGAGGAATGAAAAAATCATAAGGAAACATTATTGACTCAACACATTAGTTAGATGATATCATTTTAGGGACAACAATGATACATTATATTAGGGGTGTATACTCATAGGTCTTTAAGAAACTTATCATGGTGTACTCCCTTGGTGATAACTAGTATGATATTATGATAATGAGCCCCGAGAGTAGGAAATACGCAATTATAATTGTCATTGTATGTTCCTATATGTAGATGTGTGTATTATACTTATACATTTTGATTATTAATAATGGATGAATGACACACTTATATGTATTGGTGAAAACCGTGACAACATATGTTTACAGTGAGAAAGGATATGTTGGGTGTGTCAGGAGTAATACTAAATTAATGAAAAATAAGAGAAAGGATTTTTCCCTTCTGTTCCATAATGGAATTTGATATGTCAGTCACTTTTATTGAAATAATATAGACTTAATAAATCCATGTCCATTATGTTCTATAGGAAAGTTCAATTTTTAAGAATACAAAGAATAAGAAATCATGCACATGGGTCGATGGCACTTGAATGCAACCCGATTGATTGTAGATATAAAGACAAAGGGATTATATTACCTAGTAAGCATTCATTTGAGGTGACATATCATTGCAGCATTAACTTTTCAATCTATGGGTGCCTTGGTGTGTTGTTTGATGTTATCCTTGGACATTAGGCAACTCCACCTAATGTCATTAAGAAAAATGCCTATAGGGGCACACACTAAGTGTATCTAGTATCTCAGTAAAATAATATATTTTTTATTGATTAACAAGTTGAATAAAGATTATTTTTGGATGTGGTTTAATAATTATTCATGGATTTCTTATGGCATTTATTTCTAAACTAGTTACTTGAGAGAATATAATGTTGACAGAATAACTAATAGATATTTATTTTCTATATTGTGAATATAATATTTATATATTTATTGGAGAATAATTTAGTGATATTTATTTACTAAATAAATAGTCATTATTCAATGTTCAATAAATATGGAGTGGAATTGGATGACCGAGATAAGGGTACAGTGAGAAACAATAATATTGAATATAATTTAATCAAATAATATTTATTTACAACTAACAAGTTAAGCTCATGTTAAGAAATATTAATGTTGTTGTTATTATTTTACATGGGTTTTTTTCTAGGATTAATAAAATAATTAAGGAACTTGTGGAAGTTTTTTTTATTACCCTAGTGAATTAAATTTCTAGTTATATTATTCTCTTATTTTCCAACCTCTAATTGAGTGATGATTATTGTTCTTTTTACAAAGAATTGGAGAAATTTCTCAACCCTAGAGTGTTCATCCCTCTCCAATAATTATTTTAGAATGAGATAGATTCTCCTACACTGGATAATGGAGAACGATATATAAGTTGTTCACAAGGAGATCAAAGGAAAACATCTCAAGTGAAAGGATCTTCCGTTCTTGCTCCCAGAGACTCCTTTTGCGATGTTTAGAGATACATGGAACACATCTGGATCACCACTATAGAATATCTACAATTGATCACTACAATGGATGGAAGGCGCCCTGCAAATCCATGGTCGAACGCATCAATGAAGAAAGAATCACCTTGGAGGTAATTCTTTAAATTAATTAAATTGATTTTTTAAAATAATATGATGATTCTCTATCTTGGTTTTTTGTCTCCATTCTATTTCCTAAATCCTTGATTCAATTCTATGTATATTATCATTCATAATCGTATTGATCTTGGATTGTTCATTAAACATAGAAAAATTTAATTTTGGGCACTACCAATCCCATGATTCTGCTGCACCTGGAACCTACATGAATTTCTTTTCATTATTTTAACATTATGTTTATTTTAAACATGTGGTATAAGTATGAAATTTGGCATAGTATTGTGGTATTTTTGTAAATTTAAATGAGTGTTGAAAATAAATCTAATAGTGGTGATTTTAATTCCTAATGGATTAAAATATTTGTATTAATATTGATTAAGATAGGATATTCTTTATATGATGGTAATGTAAATATTTTAATAATGATATATTTCATGGATGTTTATATATATTACATTTATTGAGTTTTTCTACCATTATACATATATCTGATGATTAAGAAATATATTGGAAAATAATATCAATAAAATACATTGTGTTGTGGCATATATTTAAAATGAATACAAAAACCATAGTTTTTGGGTGTTTTAAAATCATAAAAATTAAGGAATAATCCATTATATATGACATTATTGAGATATATGTAATGAGAATCAATGAAATTTCCTGATGGAAGATGATATAAATATAAACAATATGATCTCAATTGGTCTAAGATGTTGTAGGTGATATAATATGATTGAATAAGGACATATATAATTGTAAGAGTGAGTAACCAACCATATATTATCAATGATGAATGATGTGGAAATAAATAGATAACATGTCATAGATGATGAAATTTATTGAGAAATAAAAATTTGTGAAAATTTGACATAGTTTATGGTATTATTTCAAATTAATTTAAGAATAAGAATTGAATAAAAATGATTCATGTGATGTTGATTATTAATAAGTTGATGAAAATCTATTAAAATACTAAATGATAAATAATTGTATTTTTTATATGGTTTTTAAATTTTTCTGAAGAGATTCATGCAGGTTTTATGTATCATTAATTTTATTTCAGTTATTTTGAGTTGAATTTGAGTTATTATAGAATCCCTAATAATGTTTAAACATGATTTAAACTGATAAAATCATGTATTTTAATTCTATGTTGTTGGTGGTGTTTGAAAAAGTAATAGATAATATCCCTTAGAATATAATTTGTGATACTTCATTGAAATAATTGTGATTTGAAAAATTATTTGGTTGAAAAATAAGAAAATTAGTGGGTCACATTATGATATATAACATCTTATAGATGATATGTAATGTTTTCATACCAGTACATAATATATTTCGATGAATACATAAGATAGTTTTGTCCAATATAAGAAATATTCTAATGTGCATATTGACAATTATTAAAAGAAAAAAAACTAAATTGGGATACGTAAGATAATTGAATCATATGGATGATTTTGAAGTCAATAAATATTAATTCAATGTGGTAATCAATATCATCAAGATAAAAGATACCATTTTTGAAGTTGATATAGAAGATAATATATAGTTAATTTTGGTATTGTTTCTAAGATACAAAAGATATTCTACTTGATATGAATGATATTAAAAATCATAAATAACAATTTTTTATGCAACATTAAATTCCCATTAACAAGAAGAAGTTATTCTTCAGAATGAGAAAGATGTTATAGTTCATACATATTATAATGTTGATTTGGATGAAGTGATTTGTAAGATAACTTATTTCATATGTAGTTTTTATTAGGTAGAAAATTAAGTAATTTTGGATAATAATATCAATTGAATATATTTTTCTTCATGGATTTTAAATACTGAAACTAGTAGTTATTCCATGATTTGACCTTGGTTATAATGAGAAATAGATTATAAGAGAGGATTTCATTGTGATAATTGTGATATTTGAGATAAGAATATTTTAAATTATTTTTTATCATCAGAAAATTGGTTTTATATTGGTAATTATTTACAAATTGTATAGGTTAATTAAATGGGAATTTTTCATATATAATCCAATATATGTGGAATATAAAAGTTGGTATGATTATTTATAGAATATAAATTTATAAAAATTTAAAAAAAATCATTAAGATATAGATATTATTTTTATAGTCCCTTGAGAGTAGTTATTGATTTATGTTTTGGGGAATAAACCCACATGATCTATGAATAAATTTAATATATGATGAGAAAACGAAAAAAAGACTTTCACAATGAATGGAGATGAATAAGTAAATATATAATATCAATTAATGTTATATTTATTTAATAAATATTATGATAGAGATTTTTTTGATATTCTATGATAATATATCCTATACTCTAAGTGGGAAGAATAAGGAAACGTGGATACCTGCCATAAGAAACCATTAAATCATAGAATTAAAAGACTAATAAAAAATATAGTTAATGAATGTCAAAAATACTACATCACATTTAATTTTATGTCTCAAATCACTAGGAATAAGCATGATGGCCATGTAAAATTAGAATACATCTCCATATGCAATAGGATTCTAACTGGTAGTGAAGTCATAAACCATATAATAGATATTATTCTTCATAGATATCATGAAACCATCCAAAATATAAGAAATTTAAAGTAATAATAAATATATTTAAAAAGGAAATAAACATAGTAGATTCCCTAACAATAATAAAAATATAATAAATCAAAATGGAATAAAATAAACATTAAAAAAAAGTAAAAAAATGTTCCCTAAATGCATAATATTAACATATATATAAATTATAAAAAGATTAAATGAATAAATAAGGTACTCTATTAAAAGATATAATAGGTTTTGAAGACATCACCTCACCCCAAACTAGCTCTACATACTCAGTAATAGGATATAGGTCCCTTAACCTTGGATGGATCCCAAGAAAAAATGTTTTCACATTCACTAGGATTACCATGTAGGGCGTGAGTAATAAAAACATTTTGGAAACTAGTGATATTCTCATAGAATATGTGAAGCATACATATAAATTTTTTATGATGATATAATTGAATAAGTAAAAATAAAACACCAATCATGTTATCATACACTAACATGGATTCCACAAAACCAATCCATACCTTCATTAGATCCTTGTTTGATGGAAGTGAAATGTGTATACAAAAAAATATCCCAACTGATCTTCTCTTATTGAGGAGAGGGCACACATTATTTCTTAAAACCTGACATCTTACTTTGGAGAGGGAACACATTTTTTTTAATCTATTCATTGTTATGAATGAGAGTGAAAAATGGGAGTATGCACTTTAGTTCTAATTTACTCTAATATTATGATAGAAAGAGGGTTTTTTCAGGATTCAAACATTCTTATCATAAAAAATAGTGGGAACACATTTGGCCTAAAACTCTCCTCTATTACGTAGTAGTTGGAAACAATTTTGTGCCAAACCCTTTTACACTTATATAGATATGGGAAAACATTTAGTTCTTATCCCTTTTACTATTGTGTATGAGATGTATCACATTATACCAGCCCAAACTCTATCATGTAACTAGTAATTAAAAAATAAAATATAACCATCCTTATGTATTTAGCCTAGAAACCCACTTATAGTTAATGAAATATCAATATTCACACAATAAAACCCGTAAAAAGTGAGGTAACAATTTAGTAGTACCAAATTAAAATCCTAACCAGTATCTCTTTCCATAAACCATCCCATTCAACATATTATTTTCATTATATAACATATAGGAAAACCCCACCACTTTCAAGGGGATGAGGAGGGATTATACCTTTTCAAAACCCATATCCTTATAACTCCACCTCTATAGTTTAACTATACCAATATAGTACTATTTGGTTACTATAATACCCCGTATTAGAGTCTCATAGGGCTATGCACACACCTACATACATTTCAAGTCACCTGACCTCATATGAAAGTCGTAACAGGGTATGGAATTCCTACCTAACTATGCTCATTAGTTCAATCCATAACCGATGAAATCTATAAATCATACTTAAATATATACATTAATTGTTGAGACTACGAAAACTATGAATTAGGGGAATAAAAATATATCTTATATTCAGATGGACTTATACATAATAATATTGATTTTCTATAATGAACGATGAGTTAAATGATCAAGGAAGGTGGATGGAGAATCTCAAAAAAAGCCAAATAAATTTATCATGTTCATGTAGATCACATGGGGTTAAAGGATAAGTGTGGGTAGTTAAATGAGTATATGATAAACATACCAATTTTTTACATTAAAAATATTACCTTGAGAATAGGTTACAATATTCCCATGGTGGCCACATTCTGCATAAGTTTTCCCTTGAATGATGCATCCACCTCATAAACAACATCATCAATATCAATAATATGATGAATTTATATATTATAACTCCATCTAAAAAATAGATTAATAGTATCAAGAGTATGTTCATGTCCTGGAAGAAGATTAAAATCATAAGAAACCACCCCCATTATATCCAAAATCTCAAATGGTCTGATGAAACATAGTAGAATATTTATATGAATCCTTTGATAGTAAAGACCCATTGAATATTTTACCCTTCATAATAAAATATCTCTCATGGAACACTATATTGGTCACTATCTCTTATCATAGTATGTGCAAAATTTATACTAAAATGTAACTAACTACTTCTAAATCAATTATAACCACATGATGTTAACCTAAAATATTATCATCTTAATCACCACTGACTCATATATCTATGAATATCACAACATCTTATGTAATTTTACTTTATAAGGTTCCATAAAGAGTTACATAATAATTTATTCTTGAAACTTTTTTGTTTTGGGAAATTTTCCCATTTCTAGGTTGTTATCCTAAACACTGCCAATATCATGAATTTTTTCCTTTAGAATATCTGTTAGTATATGGAACATCCTCTCAGATTTCATATATTTCTATTGGTAATGATTTATTTTCATATTTAACTAGGACCCCATGGCCTTCCAATAGGAACTATAAAAACATAAACATGAAGTACATGTATTAATTTGATACTCTTCTAATATTAACCCTTTCCAACTGCATTATATTAAAAAAAATAGGCTGCCTAACTCATATTCTAAATATTTATCCAAAATATGAAATAAGTGTGTTTATATTTCTAGATAGATCAACCATAACCAAGACTATAACATGACTAATTTGGGTGATGGGTAGTCCATTGATGAATTCCATGGTCAATTCATCCCACCACCACATTTCCACTTGCAGGGATTTCCTTAAAACACATGGTCACTAAAGCTCTTCCATGACACCTTGAAAAGTAACAAAGAGAACGATGAAATATGTAATATCATTTATCATATCATGACACTAGATAATTTAAATGATAACTTCATGCATCTTGGATCGTTTTCGGCGAACCATCCATTATGATATTGAGAGTCCCCCATCAACTTCCCCCTCTTATATGTGAGTACTACAACACTTCTTTGGATATACAATACCCTTCCCTCACCCAAAGACCATACCAACACTAGACCATCTACCATGATCCAATATTTAATCATTATAATTTTTTATTATTCTAATCGTCTTCCTTTATAATATCCAATAATAAGTATATAATATCTAAAAACGAACTAGACACATCCTATTAGAAAATTTGTATGTGCATCTAATAGTCTAAAAGTAATCTATTTTTCTTTTAATCCCTGTTAAAATTCATGAAATATATGATCATTGGAATTACTATTGAGGGAAATTTTGATGAAATTTCTAATTCATAGAAAATATTCCATCTCAATGATGAATTTAAAAATGTACTCAACACAATTCCCCTATAAAAGGTTTAATTCCCACTGATATAATATATATAACATCCTATTTTGATCAATGAAGTTGAAAAATATCCCTAGAAATATATGAACACCAATTCTTTGTTTCATGAACCATAGTCCCAAGAATTTTTTTCATCAGTAGGGTAGTACTACACAACAGCTCAAAGATGACGAGAATAACATGTGGCCACATAATATCCCACCATTAGAACATCCCCAAGTGGGAACCCTACAGAATTATAAGATATTGTATAAATGATCAATGGATATAAAATAATCATAAATAAATAAAAATTAAACCACTTATTTATCTTATAGAATACATCCTCGCACTATCTTGTGCACTCAAACCTCTTCCTATTATTGGATATCCATTTTATACGTGTTTCCAAGATAGGTATGTATTGAATTAAACATATATCATTCCCATAAAATAATTGGAATCTCATAATCTCTGACATAGTTATATAAAAATCAAAAGAAGTCACTCCTTTTAATTTTTATGAATAAACATAGAAAACTAAATTTGATATCAGATGCAAACAAAAACCCACCTCTTGAATTCAAAAGTGATACTTCGTGTTCTTCCATGAAGTTGATATTCATGAAGAATATCAAATATATTCTTGAAGAACTATACATAAATAACACAAAAAATTGAATATTGTTTTTATATTTTCCTTGATCACAAACATGAAGTAGTCTAGGTAATTATTGATAATCCAGTTCCTGATATCTATGAATAGAACATTTGGATTTATTAAAAAAAATAAAATCAAAATATAATCCAATAAAAAATTATAAATACTAATATCCAACCTCATTATTTTGTAAGGACTATATCAAAATTAATGGTATGGTAATAATAGTTTAATCTTAGATAGGAATGAAGATAGAATTATCCAATTGTACATGTTATCTATCCTTCAAATTAAATATTTTTTCTCAAGAGTATCATGGATTAACAACTTATAGTAAACCTAAAAACTGATCCTACAACTATCTTTCATATAGAATAAAACTTGATAACCCCATGTATAGGTACTTCTGCGAATGAAACACGTGTCCCCTCATTCATTAATCAAAACTTTCATATCTATCAACGAATCATGTAATTTAAGGTATGGAGAGATTTATAGGGGTGCTTCACCTAGAATACGATCAATCACAAACCGAAATACACTTTCATGTGGGTTCCCTAGTAAATAATATGGGAATACAAATTATAATTTATCAAAAACTATAAAATAATCCTCTATAACCATACTCTTTTCCACTATAAAAACTATACACACCAATTAGGTTGTGATGGTGTATACCCAATTGAATCCAAGTCACACTATAATTTCTTATACGTCCCCCTATACCATGATAATATATTCCTCTCCCCTAAGATATTTAAAATATTTTCATCTGAGATAACATTCATTTTTTTTCCTAGATTGGTTTCAGGTAATACATCAAAAAAATGATTTCAAATCATGTTTTATAGAAGAAATTGAATTCCCAATGTTTCAAAAAAAACAAGAACGACTATTGAATATAACAGGAGCCTATAAACACACTAAAACCATTTCTCAATAGGTCTATCTAGTCCCAATATGATAGGGGATTACTCCATAGTTAGCCCTAGAAAATATACAACCCAACCAGAAATAAAGTAACGGGATTCCCTTATATTAAATAAATTTGTAGATAATGTTGATGTAATCATAACTCTATCTTTGTCTAAAAAATGAACCTATTATTTAATATTCAAAACCTGATATAAAGTAATTATTCTACCCATGTTTGATCCCTAAAAATCACATTAATGTCCCAAACATAACAAATGACTGACACTTGAGGCCAATACAATTGATATAACCCTTGATACACTAGAATAGCTCTATGGACTGACCATTGAGGTACAATGAATCCTTCAAAATGGGTTTCCCAATAAGGAAACCATTAAATTAATCATTAAAACACCTATCTCCATCCCAGAATAATATATCATCATTGAAAATTGATTGATGTGATCCAACCTACCAAAGACAAGAAACTCATTTATGTATATATTTTAGAAACAATGGATATTCCCATGTAGTCTGCATTGAAAACATCCCTGATAACACCCTCTTGAAAATGGGATGGAAGAGACATTTCTCTCATTAGAATTACCCTCATAAACCTATAAAATATCCTCTGACATTATTTTCCTTCTACTATAGGATTCATCAACAACCTCACAAGGAAGAACACCACTTGGGAAATAAAAAATATATAGTATACCTAAAATTTCATCCTTATTTATGATTATATTTGTAATAAAACACCTTGAAAAACAAATATGAGTAGGTTTTTAGGTTATAAATTAGGACCTCGAACATCAACTACAGTTGAGAACCTTCAAAGACTGCTTAGACATTAAGACTTCATTATCATTCAATAAAAAAAATTCAACTTTACAAAATGAGTTACATAGTCCACCACAAATAATATCCTCTTTTGAAGCTCTGCAAACACTTGAGACAAGTATATCCTTATAATATCAATAAAAAAATACGTACGTAAGAAGTCCTTGAAGGCCAATTGTGATAGTAATGCATTCCAATAATACTAGATCATCACGTCCTATCCTCTCATAGTTGGTATTTATAACATGTATGTTGGCATCATTAAGAACTAGTACTTGGGTGGGTCTATAAGATTAAAAACAAAATTCATGTTCTATATCCAATAATCATCCCAATAATAACCACGTATAGACATAATGTACAATGCATTGTTCATATGAATGTTCAATGAAACATTTACCATGATTGGTCAACTCTAATGGGGAACCCATATCCCAGAGATACTAACTAGAAAACACATGGTTGGAGTGGCCCCACTACATGTACCATTGGTGAAGCCTATAGATTATACTAAGACTCCCCTTTTATATATTTTTATGAGAAAAAAATATTCCATACTTCAATAGAATCTTCTTTCGGTTCCCAGTATAGAATGAAAAGTTATTTTTGTGGTGTAATTTCATAAAAATTACAAATTAAAATATCATTAATTCTTTTATCAATTAATATCTTGAAAAATATTATGAAATTCCTAAACAAACATACACATCAGTTAGTTAGTAATTATTCCCAAGGGTTATATAAAAATAAAACCCTCACCTAATCACATGAAAATGTGACTTGAATATTAAACACATTTAAAATAGAATTTTAACATTCTAATGTAACATTGATTAGGCGTTAGTAATATTGTATTTAAAATATATATGAATTATTATTGGAATTTAATTAATATAATCCCATATCAACCTTGAGAAACTTGATATTGAAATTTGAAACTACACGTATCTCAGTGATGCATTAACTCCCCCACACTCCCCACAAGGGATGTGAGGAAAATCCTATGAATCATAACATAACATATATATTTTAAGAAAAACATTAAACTGTAACAACATAATTACTAAAAGTAATCCCATTATCATGGAAACTAATTTATCCACTATGATCATTCATTACAAGAACATTAGTATCTTACCTTTGATATCCTAGATGTAAATATTCATTAATTAAAATATTTATATAAAATGTTTCATTACATACATTTCCATATCTTTTTGGTTTAATGTTTTCAAAAATTATGACACATAATTATCTAATATGCACCATATCTTTATCATTAAATAATCCTTTTTACTACTATATTAGGAACTAATAAGTCCCCAATAATTCATATAAATATCCCATAAATTATCCACAAATGTTATTAATCTAAAAATAACATATGTAATTATTCTTCTCATTACCTAGGGAAACAGAAACATAAAAATGGTAATCCCAAACACATAGTAAAATAAATTTTCTACCTAAAGATATCACAAAATAAACAAGAAATGAATAATATGGTTAAAAGTAAATTATTATAACACAATGGCATGTATCTAATCACATGAGCATAAAATAAATACAATGATTAGATAAAATATTAAATAATAACATGGATATGAATAAATAGTTTCATAATGATACAATGAATACTTTTAGACATCATACTATTTATATTAAGGCCTCATACTAAGACATATTATATAAATAGGAATCGAATACACCACTACCCATGATATATTTTGTCATGATATTAATATATTCATTATGGGGTTCTTACAGTCCCCACATGTCACTAATTAAGATGAATTATTTCATCATATGAATGAATGAATAAATAATAAAATAAATAAACAAAAATATGTATTAGGCAATAAATATACATATCAAAATTAAATTTATACTAATTTTAAAATTTTCACAAAAAAATAAATGGAATAACACTATTTGTAAGAATCCTTTATACTAATATCATATATAGTAGTGGGTATACAGTTATGTTAATTATTTACCTATTCAATACATGTAATTGTTTAATCATAATTCATCTAGAGTAAAATGGATGATTTTTTCAAAACGGAATGTCATAATCGAATCATAAAATCTTGGAATCATATTGACATTAAAGAAAATAACATTCACAAAATGAAAAAAAAATGAATGGTATATCCCAATATAGATCATGAATAGAATAAGATGATAAGTAAAATTCAATAACCCAATGGATAATACAAAACGGAATTTAGAGTAATATTAACGAAAAATTTCTCCAAATATGATAGATATTTTATAAATAAAGAGGAATATATAATCAAAACCATAAAATAGTTTTTAGAAATTGTTTTTTCCACAGATATAAAATATAGAATTGTGGGTCACAATAAAAATAAATTTTCAAAATGGTTATTTGAAAAATTGTGAAAAATTTCACTTTTCTAAATAATTTTCAATAATTAATCCTTGAAAATGGAAAAAAATTTATCTTGATGAATTTTTTTGGAATATTAAAATAATTGGATTAAATATAATGCTCATTTCAATATTTGGAAAATACCTTTTTGGAAACCACATCAAAAAAAGATAAATTTACTTCGTTTTTTATAGATGAAGGGGAAAAAGAAATGTTACATCATATAAAATATAATTATGTTTCTAAATATAATGTAGAATAGTTTTTAGATTCAAAAATATTGACATGGGAGTGAAAATACTTTTGAAATAATGGTAATTATTCTTAACAATGATATAGTTTGACGTGAAAGAAATTCATCAACATAGGGGTATTTAAATAAAAATATCAAATTATCTAAATAGAATAGATGGTATATCATAATAAATAAAAAATGTAATAATATATGTGACATATAAGAATAATATTAAATATGTAACATTATATCTCAAATAAATTATGTTTGAGTTAATAAAATCCCTAACAAATATCATAATTGTTTTTGTAAAAATAAATTGAAAAGGATTTTATGACAATTAAGTGTACATAATTTTTTTTTGTAAATAAAATTTTATAGAATTATTTTATAAAATAATTCCACTTATAAAACTGGATGTTTAAAAATAATCAGTATAACTTAAAGAAAAGAATTTGACTTATTAGAAACCCTGATTAAGTTGGAATTTATGTAAATAGAATTATCCTGAAAGGGTGCTAAGGAATTAGATCATAAAATAATATAAATATAATGGTAATAATTATATAATATATCAAATTAGTAGTATATTCAAAATTTAAAATAAAATATGTGCATGTCACATATCCTTTCACAATGAGTTAAAATTGATACTAAGGCCCTTACATTAAATCATAATTAGTTAAATTTTCTCTAACCTCAAATATAAAAAGTAACATTTTTAATATCCTATTTTAGAAAATTAATATTACCTATATAATTTTTACTAAAATCAGGTATAATCTTTTATTCTAAATATGTTACTTATTTATAATTTATTTTCATCATCTACTGTTATTATATTCAATTGTTTATTTAATAATGGTTTCGTAATACATATAATGATCCTTTTATAAAGATTCAAATTTAATTATTATAATATCACTATAAGAATGTCTATAACAATTTTTTATTTTTTAATACTTTTATACTTTCATTTTATAATTATTTTAGCTTTGATTTGTGATGATGGATTCAGTGATTATCCAATTTCATAAATTATAACAAAAAATAGTTTTAAAAATTAATAGTATGTGAAATATTATTACTATCTTACTAAAATCATTTACGAAAAATTATTTTTTTAATTATTTCTCTAAAAAAAGTGAATAATATTCCAAAATAATGGATTATAGATATTTTTATCATTATTCATGTAGGTGGTTTAACCAACCCAAACAAGAGAATGCTAAATTCTATGGGTGAGAATATACGAGGAAGTGATATTGTGAGTACAATATCATTGTGATACAATCATAATGAAATTATTAAGATGTATTTATGATTTTGATTCCAAAAAAATATATATTAATAAATATAAATTGATTTGATGGAAAAATAAAAATGTCACTTCTGTGGAGGCAGTAGTCTACACATACAGATAAGATACACATTCATTTTCCATAAAATTGAAGGATGGTATGTAATGGATTATAATTTAGGAGTCCTAATAATTTTATAAATACCTTATTAAAACATTGAATACATCTTCTTGATTTTAAGTAGAATTGTTTTTCATTAATAAAAATTTTAGTTTATTGAGGAGGTAGTTCACATATACTCTCGACAATGTTTCTTTTCTAAGTACAAGGGAAAGGGTAGTTAATTTTTATTAAATCAAAATTATAATATTTTAAAATGTTAATAATATTTACTAAATTATAAGATAACTAATACAATTGATCATATAGAGTTCGAAGAATAAGTTATATAATTTATATATAAACTGAGAAATTAAGAAGTCTTACCTTACTCTATTGAAAACCCCTTTATAAAAAATATTTATCCTTAAAATTGTTAAATTTTGAAAATAAAATAACTACTATGATATTACAAGGAATGTATGTAATTTATTTGGGTGAATGTTTGGACAAACATAGTGGCATTGTATGTGAGAAAACATGGGGTGGTGAAGGAACATTTTATAAGGGGAGGCATTGTCCTTTTTATCTTTATATATAATGAAATGTCACTATGTCTTTGTTAAATGGAAATAATAATGGATAATAATGATGTGGGGGTGGTTTATGATTCATAAATACTCATCCAAACACCTTAATACTTGTTTTAATTCTATTAATAATCTTTTACACTTTTTTTGTCTTTTACAATTTCTGGTATTTACTATGTTAATTTATTTCTACCATAGTATAATTATTCTATTGATAAAAAACAAATTGGTCCCTATTAAATTATATTTTAGATAATTAATAAAAATATGAAACCCATTTTATCAACTAAAATATAAATATATAATAAAAATTTATTTTATTGTTATCATATATAACATATAAAAACCCATTTCTGTGAAAATGGGTATTTTCAATCATTTCTGTTATTATTAGGAAATTATTATAAATGTTTCTTATTTTAATGAAATTAATTGAGTCTTATGTGATGTTAGAATAAATAAAAAATATATTTTATTAAAATGAATATTTAATTAAAATAAATATATTAAAATTTTGGTTTATTATAATAATATTTTATAATCATAAAATTTCTAAATATAGTTTTTCTAAATGAATCATTGTACTCTAAAATAAATTATTTTAATCCAAAAATTAATATTGGGTCATTTGAAAAGTATTATAAGATATATAGTTATAATTATTTTATGACAATGTTATAAATCTATGGTATAAGAATAAACATCATTTTCTGCAATTCAAATAAAAATTAACTATTTATAAAAAATCCCAAAACATTCACCAAAATATTTTTCTAACATAATGAATCCAAATATTATTTTTCATTTATCAATTAAATTTAAAAAAAATTATTTAAATATAAGTTTTCATAACAAAACATGAATTTTTACACAAAATATGATTCATGTATTAATAAATACATCCATTCTTTTCATTTGACATATATTTCAAATTGTAGTTTCTTCAATTAATACACACCAATTCAATGGATTCATAATAATATTGTCACTTAATTATTTTAATATTATTTTATTGACAAATATAGATTTTTCATTTAGTTTTCTATTGCGTGCGAGACATGAAATTCAATATAGTGTTTATATATAGGAAAAATACATATTCAAATCTCAAGGTGTTATATTATCCTCCATTCAATAAATCTTTTCCTCGTAATTTCAATTATAACTTAATTATTTAAATGTATATGTGTATCATTAAGATATATATGTCATAATATAAAAGTTCCAATGAGATATCAGTCTCACTAAATTTTTATTCTAGGAAAGTATTCTACTCCTTAATTATAAGCGTAACCAAAATATTGAGTTCCCCTCTAACATTTTAATCCAAGAAACCACTCTCATTCAGTATCTAGACCATATTATTGGAAATTATTTAAAATAGAATTTATAATCAGGAATTCATTTACATACTATCATAAGTTGATTTTGAATGGGTCATTTTCATTCTGAAAACTTATTTTCCCTCTATCCGGGGAGAAACAATCAAATTCCAAAATCATATAAAATTCATCTAAAGGAAACAATTACTATATATATGTGTGTAACATTAAAGAATCACTAAATTGTGAATAAATACACTATAAATAGAAATATTATTCGAAAAAGAAATTGAAAATCATTGATGAGGTGGTTTAACTGACTTAAGAAACATTCATTAAATACAAGTATGCATATAATAAAACTATAACTAGACATCAAAAAATACAGAGTGGATGATATTTCGACTTTAATTATAACTATCCACTCTAGTGTTTTTCATAGAATAGTATTTTCCATGTTTACTTTGTTTTATAGGATCATTATTCTCATTATCTATGTTTGTCCATGGATTGAGACACTAAATAATATAATGCCGAAATATACCGCATTTATGTCATTGATAAATTAGTAGTACCTTATGATGAAAATTAAATTCCATCATCACATTAAATGAAGTATTTATTGTTATTCTATAATTAGTTATCAATTTCCACCTTTCCGATATATAAATAATATTCCATTTCCATGAATATATTTCCCTTGGTTATTCATCCCACATTTTTTACATATAAGATACTTATTATTATTTATTTTACCAATATTATCACATGATCTTACAAGTGAATCAATAATTATCGTATTTTATTCTTATTAGGTTTCAACTGCCTCTATGTTTTAAACTATAATTTGTTATATAATGATTAGTATAAACACATTATTCCAAAATAACTATTTTATCACTTTTTTCTCATTAATGTAATCATCACATTTTCCATCGCATATATTGAAAGCATGGTTTCAAATTCCTCTATAAAGTACATAAATAATGTTATATTGAGGTATTCTAATATTAATAATTTTATAAATTGAAAATATAATCCTAGAATAAACTATTTATAAATGTCATGAACAACATAACTTATTAATATCCACATTTCAGTCTTGATTATCTATGGTCATTCTCAATTTTTTTCTAAAATATATATTTTCAAATCCCACATAGTGATTCATAAATATCATGTGAATTTATAAATAACATCCATTGGGTGTTTTTAACTAGGATTTATGTCTTAGTAAAAATAATCATTAACCATGTAATTATTGAGTTAATAATCAACCAACCATTAACATTTTGAATAACCTGAGGTGCATCTATTCCGGATCGACATACAATTGAAAATATCAATACATGGATGTAATCTTAATGAGTACCAAATGATCTATACTTAACAATAATTTTCTTATATTTTCCCATTAATTGAGTTATTAATTTGTTAATAAACGATGATATATCTTACAAAATCCCATAGAATTTAAAATATCAAGTATTACGTCAAATAACCTAATGTGTTATCTATACAGTTAAAATTATATCCAAACTCAAATTATCAACCCCTGATAAGACATATAACTCTAAAATTATCATCAATTACAAGTATCCGAATATATAATTTTATCTAAACCCCATTTTAATACCAATTGTGTAAGCCTAGAAGTAATTATCCATTAATTACATTATTTATAAAAAATATTTCATTACATATATTATCTAACATTTTTTTATACTTTAATATAATTAGGACACATTATTAACTAATATACCACATCTCATTCTCATCAAATGCAACTTTTTTTTGTAAAATTATTAACTACATAAATAATAATTAGTCATCAACATCTCCCATAAATTATCCACACTTTTTATTCATATAGACAGATCATATCTAGTAATTTATTTATAACATTATATAATAGAAACATGTAAATTTTGAGGTCAAATTATTATTAATGGACACCATATACCATAAGCTATAGATACAAAAAACAAGAATAATTTTTGACAAAGGTGAATGACAATCAAATAATACCACATATAACTGATCACATAAACAATAAATCAATACATGGATGACATTTCCATATAAATAATTACACAAATAGAAATAATTGGTTTAATAATGAATGAATTCATAATGATTTGAACTATTACATTATCATCAATGATTTTCCCTGGACATTTAACTTATATAGGTAATACATACACCAAATACCCAAGCTACATTATCTCTTAATACATACTGATGTATTAAGGGGATATTATAGACCCATCCTACCACTAATAAAAACTGATACCTTCATTATATAAAGGGATGACTAAATTATGGAATACATATACAACAGTATTTATTATTCAATAAACAACCATATATAAATAGAATGAATAATAAAATTCAATATTCATTTAATTAATAAATATAATATCTCTTTGTGTAACCATCCCTGACACTGACATAATAAACATTAATGGGTATATTGTTAAGACAATAATTTCTCCAATTAATAAAATTATTTATATAATAATAATTTCTCTATATAATTAAATTTCATGGAATCATTTTGGAATATGAAAAGTGAAATATAATCTCAATGATGTATATTGAAAAATATGATAAACACTTTCAATTGATGAACACTTCGAATGTTTTCACATAAGGAATGAATAAGAATTGAATCAGTTGAAACTAAAAAATTAGTCACACAATAGAATATTTCACAATTTAATTTAGAATATTATTCATGATACATTACTATTATGGAAAAATATTTTATATATATAATGATGAAAATTTAATCCAAATAAAAACAATATAAATAGATATTGTTCTGGCCATAATTAAAAAGAATCATTTTGGGGCAGCACTAGAAGACAATTTTAAGAAATTTCTATTGAAAATTATTAGGTGTACTGATTTTTAAAAATAATATAAATTATTGTATCCATGAAAAAACATAAATTTAATATTCAAAAAATTTGGGGTGGAAGATAAAAATACATACATTAAATGGAAATATATTTTTAATAATTTATAAATACATTTTTAAAACCCATGTCATAAAAAGAATAATGAAGATTCCTTTTGAATGGAGGAAATGTGAGATATGATGTTAAAATAAGATAAAATATAATGAGGTTTCCAAATATAATGAAAATTTTTTGTTGGAATATAAAATATAGAAATAGATGATAAGGAAACACTAAAAAAGAATGAGAATTACTATTTACAAAATTATAATTTAATGAGAAAACAAAAATATGAGAGGGTTTAATTGAATTTCAAATGTAAAATTTCCATGATATATAATGGGTAGTATCAAATGAAATATTATATGGATTAATTTATATGACATAGAATATTGATGTTCATTAAGTAACATTATAACCCACAGAAATGAAGATTGAGTTTTCAAAATTCCTTACAAATATTATAATCATTGAAGTAACAGAACATTGAATAGTACTTCCTCATAAAGAATAGTAAATTAATATAAATAAATGTGGGAATAAATTTTCATATAGCCATATAATTAAATAATTCAACTTATAATAATAGGGGTTTAATAATAATCATCATAACTCAAAGAATAGAAATTGAGGTCTGAACCCCCATTATGAATTTCATAAAATTTTATATCAAATTCTCTTGAAAGAGGGATTATAAAATAGAACATAATATAACCTTAATGTAAAATTAATCACATAATAATATACCAAATATTATGTATAGAATCCATGTAAAATAAATTTGGTATATATTAAAATACATATCTTTCGGAGTTGAAATTGAGACTAGAACCCTTACATTTAATCATACATAGTTGAACATGGTCTAAACTCATGTAAAAAACAAAAATCATAATCACCTATTTATGAACTTTAGTTTTACTTAAGAACTATTTTAATATTTAGTAATTATGATTTATTAAGAATATATTAGTTATTTATATTTTATTTTCATCATCAGAAGTTTTTTCTTCTGATTTTAATTTTTGCACAAGTATCATATTGATTTTGTCAATTAATTTTTATAGATATTAATTTCATTATATAGAGGTAATTATATGTAATGTTATCAATCATTTATAATTCTTTTTAATTTTAAATCTTCATTTCATATTCATGATACTTAGTTTTTTGTTACAATGATGTCGGTGATGAACTTGTCTATGTAATTTTTAATCATAAAAAGAGTGGTGCATTAATAAAATTTTTAATAGTAATGTAACACATCCAAAACCATAATTAAAAAAATATATTTTCTCAGTAATTTATAGTAAAACCATTTTTTATATTTCAATTTTCATCCATGTTATAAATTTATACCATTTTTCATTATGGTGGTTGAACCTACCCAAATAAGAAGAAACTATAATCTATGGATATGTATAGTTAAGTTACTGGTTAGTTTTGGAATAATATAGTTATAAAAGAAGAATTATGATATTATTTATATTTTGTTAAGATATTAAATTATATTTTAATATATCTATGTAAATAAAAACGTCTATATAAAAAATTAAATATGTCTCTTCTATAGGGGACGTAGTTCTTAGGTACGCATAAGAGAATCATTAATTTTCCATAGAATAAATATAATATATAAAATGGTTTATAATTTAATAATAATAATATGTTTAAAAATATAATATCAATCGATTAAATACCCTTTAGTATCTGACCACACAATTCTATGATAAAAAATATAACATTTCATTCATGGAAGATATTGTATGAACCTATAAATGATGGAATTTTTTTTACGAAAAAAAGGAAAGGGTAGTTAATGATTATTCCCCCATCTTAATAACATTAAAATATATTAATAAGACATATTTAATTATTTTATATTTTATATAAATTATCATATGGATGTGGAATAATAATGTAATTAATTAAAATCAAAATAAGGTAATTTTGATTTTTTAAGATACACATTGAAGAATTCCTTTGGAAAATGATTTGGAATATGAAGGGTTGTATTTTTTGAAGCCAAATACCACTAGTTTTTATAGAGAAAAATTTTCAAGGGTCATAGGTATTGTTTTTATTGAAATATTTGGGATTGGTTATCAGAATAAGTGGGATGGTGAATGATCTTTAATAAGTGGAGGGAATATGTATTTTTTATAAATATAAAAGGGAAATTCAATATTATATGGGTAAAATTAATCCAATATATACAATAATTGAATGGGGGGAGGGTTATGGTTATAAAATCCTCAATTATACATTTTTATGCAAGTTTTAAATATTTTTATTTATCATTTTATCTTATATTTTAACTTTAAAATATTGTTGGTTTTTACCATGGTAATTAAAATTTACATATATTATTTAATTTTAATGACTAAAATAATTATAATTAATAATAATAATTTACCTAATGATTGAAATTTTAAATCAATTTCTCCAAATAATATGTTATTATCTAATAAGAATAATTTTTTACATTAGTACATGTTACACATTACAACATGTTTTTAGAAAAACTATATTTTAATGAATATATGATATGATTTAAAAAAATATGATCAATATTTATTTTATATACATTAATTCTGTTATGATTAACTAATTAATAATACTACTAATTTAAAAGAAATTTCAAAACTATATCACAATCAGCGATGACCTAAATATTAGAATAATAATATAAATATTTTTGTTGTACAAATAATTCATAATTTTCAAAAAGTTAAACTTGGATTTTCAAAATAATAAATTTTGATTTTGAAATAAGCCACTTTTTTAATTAAATTTATATTTATCCATGATTAATGTTTTATAATATACATTTATATTTTATTGATGATATTGTCTAAAAACTATGGTATTGTTATAAATTTTTTTTTCAGTATTCACCTAAATATAAAAATTTGAGAAAAAATACCAAAATTTCACCCTATAATTACATGAAAATGTTCAATCGAAAAATAATGTACCTTTTATCAAATTTAAATTTTAATGGTGACTGAAAGTAATTATAATAAAATAGTACATGAGGCAAAAAATATTTTTAAGTATTAAATAGTTCATCTATTATTATATATATCCTTTATTTTTATTCTACATAGAATAAAAATTGTAATGTGTTTTATATTTGAAGAATAATATAATGGCTATACACTATAACTATCTCACCTATTATGTATAAAATTATCTTAATAAAAAAATTCATGGTTTTGTTTTATTTTTTATTTTTTGTGTAGAAGGATAATCAATAGACTAAATCGTTCTTAAAATAAAAAAAACATATTGAAATCTAATGGTGTTAGATTCCCTTTAAAGTTCTTGTAATCCTAGATTTGTTTACCCAATCCCCAAATAAAAAAAATGGGGCACTAAAACAATATAGTAATTCCCATTAGAAGATCACAATTATTTCTCTTGTCTTCCACATAATGGCTTAAATTCCACCTCGTACACAATAAGTTTCAATATTGTGTTGATTGAATAAACTACAAAATTGGGAGACTATGAACATTACTTATAATAGTGATTCAAAAATAAAACTAATATAAATAATATTAAATGAGAAACCAAAATAAATAAATATTGTTGAATCTATAATCATAATACCATGATATGAAATATTAAAATAGAATATGATCACCAATACAATAGATTAAAAAAGTATCATCACATATAGGGTGTCAATATAAATACATGGAAAAAAATAATGATTCAGGGGAAAAAGATAAATATACCATATTATGTCCAACAATCACTTACTCTCTAATCTCTACACCTGCTCAGCAACCACACATAATGATATTTCAATTTGTTCTATTACATCCAAAAAATTATGAATGTACACTAGTCTATCCATAAAGGGTGCCAGTAATAAATAAATTATGACACCACTGAAACATCTATAGCATAATTTTGAAAAACATATGAATCTAAATACACTGATATACATAAATAATTAATAATATAACTCGTGTAACATAATCAAGCACTAACAAAACCACCATTAATCCTAAAAATAACTTCTTCATATCGATACCAAAAGGATGTGTCACTTTCAAAATTAATAGTTCCCAATCATTCTATGCTTATGTAATTGATGGAACACATTAGCTCTCAACCATTCTATGCTTATATGCGAGTAGAGAACATTTAGTTCCTAATCCTTCTCATGTTATAATGTATATGGTGAACATTTGTTGATAACTCTTCTCCTGATACACATGAGAGAGAGAACATAACATTCAAAAAACATATCCTCTTATGTATATTGGTCCAAATTTAGACCCAAACCCTTATCCTATTTCATATAAGAGGATATAATTTTAATTTCCAACACTTTTTCATTATATAGGAGGGGTCACACTTTAAATTCACATTAATTTTTCTTTTATATAAGAGATGTTTAATTTTATCTCAATTCAATAAATATAATGAATTAGATCAATAATAAATCAACCAACACCTTCCTAGGGTACATTCCCCAACTAACCCCAAAAGTATTACAACCTATCAAAATTTAAAGAACCAGTACTATCACATATGAGTAAATGCAGAGCCAAAAACTAATTATCATTCAAATATGGATATTGGGCCTTACCGAATCCAAAAAAAACATATTCAAGGTTTGATAAACCCTGATATAGATCCACACTAAATCCCTTGGAATTATGTGAGAATCCACCTTTCCAAGTCATTTATCCATTACTCCCCTCATAAAGGATCAATAGGTTTGAAAAAAACATATCTGATCACATTAATACATAATATTAGAGTCTCTGTGGGATACATATTCCCTTGTATGCACTTCAAGTCACATAACATCATTCAATAGCTCAGAAATTATATGGTATTCCAACCTAAATATTGACTGAGTTAACATGAAATATCATGATCATTCATTCACAACTAGACAACTGGAAGCATAAAATTGGCCACATATCATCACATTTAGTGTTTAAACATTGAATCCATGAAATAGTAGAAAATAGATACATCTAGGTTTTATGTGGGAATAAACATAATAAGAGAGACTATATAATGAAATTTATTTTATCATTTATTATTTTGTTATACTATATAGATGTTTTTTGGATCATGTAATGAAGATGGAATGAGATTCTGAGGCTCGATGTGTCGAGATTTAATTTTTGAATTATTTTAAATATATTAAATGAATGTATGTGTTGTTTTCCTTAAATGGTGGAATAATATATAAATGGATACTCTGATAAAAAAATATTAGGATGTTGTTGAGTTCAATGTTTGGGTTTCCACCTAGGTATGACATAAGCATGGAACACATCAGACATCCAAGTTGAGGCCCAATCATGGGCATATATTTAAACAATATTATTTTGAATAAATTGTCTTATTTATTAAATTACCTGACCTTATAAAATTTATATATAAACATTATTATAGATTATTTATAGGGTAATCCAAGTTATCATAGAAATAAAGATAAGAAATTGGATGGTACTGGAGAAGTATCTAATGGAAATAAATAATCAGATCATAGATCAATGACCAGTGTGCGATGAAGATCGACGATGTTTCCCTGGTTAATGAAATAGAACCATTATTCACCATCAATTGATTCATATCATTGTAAGATGATGTTTTATTTAGTTTCATTACCTATTTTTTAATTACACAATGAAAACAAATTAATCAACCAATAGATTCATTCAGTGATATGAAGTATTGTTTATATAGATTTTTCTATAGGGATTTATGAGGATAATTATTTAATTTATTTTCGATATTCATTTGTTTCTCTTATGTAATGTCTCTAGTCTGACTGAACATCATCTTGGTTCATTCCTCTTTGCATGTTTTTTATATTTTACAAATTTTTCTTGTGCATTTAGTGATAGTTTTCATTTAGACCAATGGTATGATGAATATCGTTAAATCCATCATTCAGAACATGTTTCATAGAAAAAAATGTTGATATCTTATATATATATTTGGATCAATGTTGGGATTGAGCTACAATGATTAATGATCAATCATGGAAGGATTTGGGGATTATCATTTCACATATATTTGTAATGAGACTATGAAAGATCCATTCAAATAATTACTGAAAATATTTGATGACTGAAACTCAGTGATAGGTGATGAAAATGGTGGATGACATGGGATTCCCATATTCTAGAGAGGTGTGTGTCTAGATTGAAGACTGTAGAGTAAGAAATTATGTTTTAAGATGAAATAATATTATAAAAAATATTTTAGTACATGGTGTGTATTATAGATTTACACAACATGTAGGTCCCCTAGAGTACCAATAGGCTTTTATTGAGAAGTTAAATTTCACACTGGTTGTGACCCCTATAACAAAACATCTGACCCCTATCACATAGTGTGTGACTTGATATGGAACCTCATCATGTACCTCGGAGTTTTAACAGACACGATCTTGAGTTCACAAGCTCATACACACCATGTACTGTGACACATACATGGCCATGATGTGTTTACAAGTGAATAGTCATAAACATAGACATGGAAAAGAGTACATAGGTTCTGAAACGTTGTGTAATTTTACATGGAAACCAACACTGAAAATGATATGCATGCAAGAACTAGTTCTACGAGGACACGCTATGTACCACAGGTACATATCAGGTACTACCTTCATGATGGATTATATCCCTTCACCTATGCACCTTGGAAAAGTTTTTATATGGACTATTCACTTGATCCATTCCCCGAGGTTTTGTATGGAATCATATCCTACCCATAGGATGGTGATCCATTTTGTGGATCTTCTTTTATAGAGCTGTTGGAATATTTTGGTGAGGCACAGAGTGATATCATATATCGTTATCTATCCCTAGGTGGAGTCCATGGTATCATCCTGACCAACACTATGAGTCATTTATCCTATACATAGCATCATATTCCAGTTTGAGTTGTTTCCATACCCCATGGCCTTGGGAGTGATCCTCATCTATGTATCATTCTATTTAGAATTCCAATGTGTATTTATTATGGGTATATCCAATGATTATGAAACCTTGGATTGAATTTATCAATGTTGTGTGAATCATGGCGTGTTTTCTCCCAGAAAACTATTATGCGGAACCATCAAACATTATGCCTAGATTGGAATTATAGTTGTTATTTTTACTTGAATTGATTTGTCACTATTGACTATATATTTATATTCTTGTTATATGTGATGTATATGTATACCAGTTTTTGAGCTGACTATTATACATATTGCTTATATTCATAGTGATTTTTGGATGTCATACTGTGTATTGTTAAACTCACTCATGTATTTTATTTTCTGGAATGTGTCGTTTCTTATGAGGATGATAAACCATATGATGGAGGCATATAGGGACCAAGACTTGGGAGAGCTTAGTGATCATGGCCGAACAAGGTCTGTTTCGGTGGTTACCTTGAGAGAATACCCCTTTTATACATTTAATTTGTAATTGTTTGTAGTTTCATTATGGTGGGATTATATTTGTCCTATTCTAATTTTTAGTATAGTTTTTCACACTCTGGTAGTGGTATTATGATTTATTTATGCATGTTTTATTAGATTTTTAATATTTCAAAAAAATTTGTTGGAAGATGTGTGCATTTTTAGAGGTACATTAGGATAAGCCCACCCCCCCCCATGTTAGAGATATGCCTAGTCGTAACTAGAAACCATCCCATGGAAAATTGGAGGAAAGCATGCAGTAGTTGGAGCATAGGCCCCATTGGGATGAGTCATGATAGAGTGGAATTAGATATTCATCACATGTACCTAAGGATTAATGTCTGTGAGATAGGATTGGGGAGATAGTTATAAATGTTTTGTGTTTGGAATTCAGGTCTAAGACATCAGAATTTGTGCAGTGACTAACATATCCACACACCATGACATTGATCACCTGCCTTTCAACTCGATACATATAGACACTATTTGTGGGAAAACATTTGTGAAATGAATCGTATAATAATGTATGGTATTTTCCATGTCCTTAATGAGTTTTACTATAGATATAATCATTGATTGTGGTACATCGTGTCTATTTTAGGATGCCTCCGTGACATATTCCAGCTTGGATTCAATATAATGATAACAAGGATTGTCCCCTCAACAATGAGGAATTAATACAAGGGATAGTTTAGGAGGTTTTACCTATAGGTAATTCTTTGGTTCTTCCAACACCTATTGAGTAGAAAATAGTAATCATAGTACCTTCATATGAATCGCATTATTTGAGTGCACTTCATGTGTTTTAGTAAAATTGTCCCCAAAGTTTCTAAGGTGAGCAAGACCCATAAGTGTCTAAGAAGTGGTTTTATTCAATTTCAGAAGTGTTTGTTATTTTTTGGAAACCATAAAATCAAATATTTTTTTCTTGTAGTGAGCCTTATCCTTTGATCGGTAGGAAGATGGTTGTGTTTAGTGACCTAGTGATATTATGAGGAAACTTTTCCATGTTCATAGTTTAAGAGACTTTTCCTAGAGGTGTTCTATCAAACTATTTTGAGAAATTTATGAATCTAGGAGCTTCTACAAGTTCATTTAGGAAGTATGAACGTATATTATTAATCATTGAGGTTCAGAAACTACTCAAGGTACTTTAGAAATATGGTTCATGATCAGATCTTTCGTGCTCAGAAATTCCATTGAGGATAGTGTAGAGAAATTCATTTCTATAGTTAAACCATCAAATATTTATACCTATTCTATGGTACTGGAGTGACATTTGTTGGTCTAGAGTTTCCTAGATGATAGACATAGATATTTGTTCCATACAGTCAGTGCCCATAAATAGAGTTATTTGAAGTAAAGGGATGATGTCATACATAGGGATTTGGATGAGAGGGAAGTTTTAGGATACGATCATAAGATAGAGTTTAAACTATTCAAGGCTCGCAGGATGGTTTAATCCATCCCAATGAGTGGCATTGAATCTCATGTTGCGGCATGGGACATCTCAGAAGGGATTGTCTGACCCATTGTACCGTTGATTGGGATATAGTGGATGGGCTGCATAAGAAAATACAACAACAGGAGTAGAGAGGTCTTCTTGGTTTTGGACTTGGTAGAGGAGTTGGGAGTGTCACCAAAGGTGGTATATTGTTCAACCTATTACCACCTCCAACCCCATGTGGTCCACGCTAGACATGTGGAATTGGGGGAGGGGGTGGGGATATCTTTATGCGGGCAAGGATTTTGACCCAAAGGCACCACGGATGATATGAGGAATGATCTATGTCTTTTATACCATAAATATAGTACTAATAAACATAAGTGTGAGTATTTACTTTATTTAACCTTATTTGGTTAGAGACATTGAGATTCCAATTAACCCCCTGATAAGATCCATGCTCCTAGGGACTCCTACAGGAGTTGACTCAGTGATCTAAAACCTATGTCGATGGTGTTACCTAACTCTTGGAGTTTATTGATTCTATTGGGATCATTTTGTATTTGTGAGGTGTCTTTAAAACATAATCATAAATATTTACTAGTTGTATGTCATGACCCATCCTCGGGGTTCGTGCTGTGACTACCCCATGTCCACCTTCCATAGGCCAGGGGCTGGCGACTAGCACCAAAGGTGTAAATATCGTTAAAAGGGATGGTATTGCCTTTATATAAGAAAACAAACACACAGAGTACGCAAACTGAAGTAAACACTAAGTAAACTGAGTGCAAAAGTAAGTGCTGGAAAGTAAATGGGCCAGAATACAAACCCAACTGAAAATAAAGTACAACTGAGAAAAGAAAGTACAACAGCTGAAAAGTAGAGCAGTAACCACCAAGACGTCCTCCGAAACTCCCACCTGAAGGGTGAGTACAGATAGTCTCATCAGCTCCTTGAGTCCGGCCATCCACTCCGTGTACGTCCCGCTGATAGTCCACCTCTGTGTATCGTCCAGCTCCTCAGGCCTCAACCACAATCAGCATTGTCCATCATCTGCAACCAACACAACGTAGTGCGGGCATAGCCCATGCAGGGGTGAGTATACGATACTCAGTAGGGACCCCAAGACCCCCGAAGGTCTCCCAGAATCCACGAAGGATAAACTACAAAATAATGATACAATGACGAAGTACCACCTGACTATACTTAGGTATATGTCCATACATATACCTAAGTCATCAATTACTGTTCGTCTCAAAATCACAAGCCCAAGTTCAACCCAGTCCACACAGGAATGTACAACCCAGTCCACACAGGAATGTACAACCCAGTACACACAGGAATCCACAACCCAATCCACACATAAAAGAAAGTAAATCATATCGAAGATAATGATTGAAAGTCAAGACTCAACTCACACAGGTATACTATTCACAAAGAGGGGTGGAGATGATTGATGTAGCCTCTGAATCATCTCCTCTGTCGAACCCACGTAGGATCCAAGTACAGATGTCGTCGCTGCCAAACCCACGTAGGATCCTCGTACAGTAACTGTCGCTGTCGAACCCAATTAGGATCCAAGTACAGTCGCCATCGCTACCAATCCCACGGAGGATCCAAGTATAGTCGTCCTCACTGCCAAACCCACGTAGGATCCATGTACAGTCGCCATCGTCGTCACGGTTGCAGCCAGCTCTAGGGTTCCTGCACACAGCACGCTCGTATCCAGGAGGGTTTGCTCCATGATCCAAGGGGTTCGATACATCAACTGACACAAAGTCCAGAGTTGATGTATCACAAAGTTCTGTCTCGTCAAAAGGAACTCAACGCGACAGACGGTGAGTCAATCGGATGCCTGGTCTGAGAGTTATTGGCTTTTTCGTCCCAGGGGCCCGGTTGGTTTTTAAGCTAAAACCAACCCGATTTTACTCCAGCTGCGTCCAAACCTCGAGCGGAGTAAGCCAAAAGAACCGTCTCACTAAGACGAATCCAACAAAGTCAATGTCACGTCAATCGGACGTCTGGAGCTCAAGTTATAAGCATTTCCGCTCTGAGGGCCCGGTTGGTTTTGTGTTCGAACCAACCCGGCCATACCCAAAGTTCTCCTAAACCTTGAGTGTAACATACCTAAATGACTGTCTCGATCCAAGGATCTCAACTCATCTTATGTTGTGTCGATCAGAAGTCTGTAGCCCATGTTATGGGAATTTGAACGGATCTGTCCGAAAGTAGGGGGTTTGGGCTCGGTCCGACCCGGCCCAATACCCCCTCGGTCGGCCCGAACCAGGTCCGGCCCAGTTGGGCGCGGCCCGAACCGGCCCGCGTGGTCATCGGCTCGGCTCTCGGACGAGCGGGACGCGAGGGGGGGTGCTTCCCCCCTTGATTTAGAAAATGGCGGACCCTGTGGGGTCCGCCCTAGCTGAGCTGGCCGGGGGTTTCAAACCCCCGGTCTTCCTGGAAAAAGGTCGGCCATAATGACCAGCCGGTTGATCCACACGGAACCCGCGGGGGGGTCCCGCCTCTAGGAACGCGAGCGACCGGCTTGGCCGGCCGCCTCCTTCTGAACTGACACGGCCAAAGGCCGCGACTCTTCCCTGACCGGCACGGCGCGACGGCGCGGCGCCCCTCCGCCACGGCCCACTCCGGCCGCGGTTCCTTCGGCTTCAGCAGCGCGGTGCGACGGCACCACGCACCACCACCGCAGCCCGCTCTGTTGGCGGTTCTCTCATTCCCGTGCGGTGCAACGGCACCGCTCTGTCTTCGCCATAACGATCCAGGTAGACCAAGAAGAAAAGGGGAGTAGGATCGTCTGTGTTTGTGCGGTCCGACCTCCTCTCGTTATAACGATAACAAGCGGTCTTAATTTAAAATCACAAAGATGATGAAAAAAACTTGATTGAAGAAAAAACCCTACCTCAACAACGATGACAAAATTCGGCATCACAGTTGATGGCGTCACGTGGTGAGGTTTTGATGACGGTGTTGGCGTGCATCCAAGGAGGGGACGACGTCTCACACCGGTTGCGGAGAGGGGAAAGAATGGCACATCGTCTCTCCTTGGTGTCGGCGTTCTTCGTCGAAGTCTTGGCGTTCTTCAACGAAGAAGATGAAGCTCCTCAATGGACTTAGAGTTCTCCCAAAGACTTAACACATCAAGATAACCCTCCAAATAAAATAAAAATCATCTTATATTATTTTACTTTGCCAAGAATTTCAAAATTTAAATTCAAAACGCATAGTTAATTAAAAGAAGAGGTTTAACCAATTAAATGATGTGTGTTGGCATATTAATGTGAGAGAGAAGTAGTCACAAAATTAAACACAAGGGGGGGGTTAGTGGAGTTAATTTAATGTGAAGGGGCGGGGATCATGTGGGTCCCACCTCACAAATATCCTAACAAGAGTGGTTAGGAGCTAGTGGGTCCCACCCCAACTCCATACTTAGGATATAACCACTTAGATATAGAAAATAAAATTGTACCACCATTTTATTTTCTTCACATTTAATCCTTAAAATTTAACAACTCATCCCGAGCAAAAGCACCTCCATAAAAGGTCCTATTAAGCAAATATCGTCGTTGCGGTTTCATCGGTGCCCTCATATTTCGATTCCAAGCACCGATTCAAAAGATAGAAAAACTCGCTCGTTTGTTCACTAAACGTACCTGAGCTAAACTTCGGAAATTGATTCCAGGCACCCCGGGTCTCAGAATCAGGTGCTGTCAGAAATTGAGTCCTCGTAAAATCCCAAATAATTTATGAAATTTTTTTTTTGAAATTTACTGGTTTTAAATTTTATAAATTTAATTCACATATATAATTTATTAGGAGGATAATTTGGTGTGTCTATAGTGATGGTACCACATTTTCCTTTATGGGTCAAAATGAAACCTAGGCAGCACAGGATGGGATCATGCATAGTATCTTGTAACCTATTACTCATTAGATGAAAAACATGTCCCTTGGTGTATAATATTATTATAATTTTAATTTTTGTATAGTGGTGGTGGATTATGAGGATGTTTTCCTTGAGAATATTATAAGAATACCTCCCCATCAAGAGACAGACATATTCATTGATCTACACACCAGGATGGACCCGATATATTATCTGTAATATAGAATGTCCCCTAAAGAGATACTCTGGAATAGGACATAATTTTAGGACATTACGAGGAATGTTTTAAAAAACAGTGTTTTACCTTGGGTAGACCTAGTGTTGTTCACTAAGAAGTCATATGGGCGCCTAAGGTTATGTGTGCACAACCGTCACCTAAACTAGGTGACTGTAGAGAACAAGTATCCACAAAAGAGGATCTATAAACTTTTTGATCAATTTAGAGCGTCATGATGATTATTGTAGATTTAACTCAGATCAGGTTGTCACCAGTTATGAGTATGATAGAATTAGAGGAATCGACCATCCACGAAGGACCTGCTCCTATCAATCCTAGATCTCCACTGGGAACTCCTAAAAATTCACCCCGTTATCAATGGCCAGCTCCCCATGGTCGATGATATGTGTCGGGTCGTGCACATATCTCCTTAGCTGAGATACGTGGAAGACGTCGTGCACCCGGTGCAACTGAGGTGGAAGGGCTAGGCGATCAGCCACCTCGCCTATCGTGGTGAGAACCTGGAATGGTCCGATGATGCGTGGAGATAACTTGCCACCCCGGCCAAATCTTCGTAATCCACGTCGAGGTGAGAATCATAAGAAAATGTGGTCTCCATCCTCAAACTCTAGTGGTCTCTGCCTCCTATCTGCATAGGACTTCTGTCGGCTCTAAGATGTCCTCATCCGCTCCTGGATGACCGGCACCTTCTCTGTCGTGGCCTGGACCATCTATGGTCCCACAAGTGCTGACTCCCCATGGTCTGTCCAGCACAGAGGTGATCTGCAAGGTCAGCCGTACAGTGCCTTTTATGGTTTCATCCTGATGGTGGAGTGGTAGCTGCTATTGTACGCAAACTCCACCAAGGGTAGGTGATCCTCCCAGCTGTGACCAAAGTCGAGGACACATGCACGGAGCATGTCCTCGAGAGTCTGAATGGTCCTATTCGTCTGTCCATCCGTCTGAGGGTGAAATGCGGTGCTCAGGCGTAGCTTCGTCTCAAACACCTCATATAACCCCTTCCAGAGCCGGGAAGTAAAGTGAGCATATTGATCGGAGGTGATAGACGATGGCACACCATGAAGTCGTACGATCTCCTGAACGTAGAGGCGTCCCAAGCTCTCCACTGAGCCCTTCTCTCTGATGGGTAAGAAGTGGGCCGACTTGGTGAGTCGGTTGAAGATCACCCAAATGGAGTCGTGTCCTCTAAAAGTACATGGAAGTCCAGTCACGAAATCCATAGATATCCCGTCCCACATCTACTCCGGGACCTACAAGGGTTGTACCAAGCCTTCTGGTACCTGGTGCTCTGCCTTCGCCTACTGACAGGTGAGACATCGAGAAACGAACTCTTCCATAGCCTTCTTCATACCTATCCACCAGTGTTGTCGTCTGAGATCCCAGTACATTTTCACTACACCTGGATGTACCGCCAATGGGGAAGTGTAAAACTCTCTCAGCACCTCCTTCTACAAAGCAGCTGGTACCATAGTACATCCTCTGAAAAGGATGATGTGATCTCCTCTTACATAAAATCCATCAGGTGCCTGTCCTTTGGATATCTGAGCACGTCGTGTCTCACGGTCAATGTCCCCACGTTGTGCCTCTCTGACCCACTGAAGTAGTGGAGGAGTGATTGTGAGACACTGTAAGAAGCCTTCCCCATCTCTATCCACGAAGGATATCTGCAAAGCAGCTAACTGCTCTGTCGCCTCCCCAAGTAGTTGAATGTCTGTCCTCCTGCTGAGAGCATCGGCTACTATGTTCCCTTTTCCATGATTATAGACTATCTCAAAGTCATAGTCCTGGAGGAACTTGAGCCATCGCCGTTGTCTCAGGTTCAGGTCCTTCTGTGAGGAGATGTACCTGAGACTCTGGTGGTCAGAGTAGATTGTAAAGCGCACGCCCAACAAATAGTGCCACCACATCTTCAGAGCGAAGACCACTGCTGCTAACTCCAGGTCATGGGTAGCGTAGTTCTGCTCATGATGCCTCAACTATCATGATCCATAGGCAATCACTGCCTTCTCTTGCATCAGGACACACCTAAGTCCGGTCTCTGATTCATCACAGTAAACTACGTACCCCACTCCCTCCTCTGGTAGCCTCACGATGGGTGCACTGGTCAATATCTGTCTCAGCTCCTGGAAGCTCTTATGACATCTATCTGACCACACGATGGGTTTACCCTTCTTTGTCAGAGCTGGAAGTGGTGCTCCAACTCTGGATAAGTCTGGCACAAATCTCCGATAATACCCAGCTAGACCTAGAAAACTCCGAACCTCCATCACGCTCCTGGGTGGCTCCCAAGCTAGCACTGCCTCGATCTTCGCAGGATCCACCAAAAATCCCACCTCAGAAATGACGTGCCCTAAGAATTGGACCTCACGTATCCAGAACTGACTCTTCGAGAGATTACCATAAAGCTGGTGCTCTCGAAGTGTTTCCAGTACAACTCTCAAGTGGTATGCATGCTCCTCCTCAGTAGTCGAGTAAATCAATATGTCGTCGATGAAGACTATGACAAATTGATCAAGGTAAGGCTAGAAGATCCTATTCATGAGACTCATGAACATTGCTGGAGTGTTGGTTATGATGAAAGGCATAACTAAGAACTCATAGTGGCCATACCGACATCTGAAGGTCGTCTTCTTCACATCCTCATCTCAAACTCTGAGCTGATGATAGCCTGACCTGAGGTCTATCTTTGAGAACCATCGTGCTCCCTTGAACTGATCGAAGAGGTCATCAATACTCAGAAGTGGATACTTGTTCTTCACGGTCACCTGGTTCAGGCGACGGTAATCGACACACAGTCACAAGCTCACGTCCGCCTTCTTGGCGAACAAAATTGGGGAATCCTAGGGTGAAACACTCGGTCGGATGAATCCCTTTCCCTACAAGTCCTCCAACTGTACCTATAACTCTCTAAGCTCAGCGGGTTCTATCTGATATGCTGGTGTAGATACCGGGGCTTCCCCGAGGTACAGGTCAATGTAGAATTCTACCTCTCTGCGAGGAGGTAGTCCTGGAACGTCGTCAGGAAAAATTTCTGCATACTGATCCACCACAACAAAAAAAAACTCGGACTCCGCATGTCAACTGCTCCTAGGATGAGGCGATCCAAATGATGAGTGATCGGCTATCCTCTCCTCTGCATGAGCCCATCCTGCGCTTCAAAGGATCCCTTCTCGCCGGTGAAGGTGAACCTGCTCCCATCGATGCGGCACACTGCAACTTGCGCCTAATACAGTCAATCTGAGCATGGACCATAGATAACCGATCCATTCCCTAGATGAAGTCGTAAGGCCTCGACGCCGCTACAAGAAGATCCCAGTCGAATCTATCGCCTCCTAGAGTAAGCTCACACAACCGGAACCAGTGCATAATCATCGAGTATGCTCCCTTATGAGTCTCTAGCTGTAAGGATCGAGCCAACGGCTCCGTCGGAATCTCTGAGCTCCGAACAAGGGCAGCGGAAATGAAAGAATGACTCACTCCTGTGTCTATAAGAACTGTAGAAAGGGAGGAGTAGACACAGATAGTACCTCAAATCATCTCAGGTGCGCTGTGGTCGTAGGCCTCCACTGCCTGAAGTTGAGCCTTCCTCTGTCTGCTAGCTCCCTATGGTCGAGGTGGACCTCCTGGTGGTGGTGGTTGTAGAGCCTCAAAACATCGTCCACCACCTACCGCTCTGCCAGCACCTCTGCCTCGTCTACCTGCTCCCTACGGACCGCCACAGTTGAACCTATGCCTCTACCTGGGTGGTCCCTCAACGGTCTACTGCTCCTCTGCACGGCGGGTCAGGCAGTCATGATCCATGTGGCCCTAGACGCCGCATGCATAGCACTGTCTACCTCTCGTATGACTGGCTCTGCTGCGTGTTCCCCGCACCTTCGAGCCAGTATCCTGAGGTCTCCCACCTGATGGTATGGTCCGCTTGGACCCCTGTGACATCCGTCGACTACCATCTGCAGAAGAATCCGCTACTTGTCGCCCTGCGGTAAGCCTCGCTGTTGGTGTAGGCTCAACAAGGAATCTCTCCACAAGTAAGGCTCACTCCAGTACTCCTTCCTGCATCAGAATGCTGAGGGAGATCATCGAAGACCTGATCTCATACCTCATTCCCCACTAAAAAGTCCGGGACCGGAAGAATGGGTCTTGTACCATGTCCGTGGAATAGCATGAGAGATCAGTAAATCTCACCGAGTACTGGGAAACTTTCATGATGCCCTGCCGCAGCTGTAGCAGCTCCTCAATGCGCACCGCACGGAGGGTGGCTGGATAAAACTCCGAGCGGAAGAGGATCTCAAAGTCCATCCAATGAAGAGATGTCTCTCCATGAACCTAGAGCATCAGGCTCCACCATCTACTTTCTACTGCATGCAGGAGACTCGCCGCAAGGATCACCATGAGGTCAGCTGGTGTCCCTACTAATCTGAAGACTCGAACGATAGCCTCAAGCCAATCCTTGGCGGCCTGAGGGTCCGTCTCTCCATGGAACCTGGGTGGCCTCTGACGCTGAAACTCGTGCAATGCACTCAGGCGATGTGCACTCTCCATTGGTGGCGCTGGCTGTATCGGTGGACCAGCGGGTAGAGGTACCGTCGTTGCCTCCGCAGTAATGGGGCCCTGCATCGAGGCCTCCTCGCTCGGTGGGCTATCATCTCGCACAAATCTCGGAACCCTATCTGGCTTCCATCATGGGTCCATCCTGAAAAGAAACAGGTGCACCACGGTCAATACAGTATACCTAGTGAGCTAACACAAAGTAATCACAGAGCAAACTTTGAAACACACATACAATCAATGTTTTCGTGCATTGAGTCGGAAACCAGAAGTCAGGGTCCTAGTGTATGGATACATCGGCTGCCACACCAACACTGGACTCCCTGGACTGATAACCAGGCTCAATACACTTAACATTATTTGCTTCACATAGAAGAGATTATCAGAGTCCTATGTTATGCGGTAGAACCGACTCCTTTGATACCAATTTGTCACGACCCATCCTCGGGGCCCGTGTCGTGACTACCATAAGCCCACCTTCCATAGGTCAGGGGCTGGCGACTAGCACCAAAGGCGTAAATCCTGTTAAAAGGGGAGGAATTTCTTTTATATAAGAAAACAAACACACAGAGTACGCAAGATGAAGTAAACACTAAGTAAACTGAGTGCAAAAGTAAGTGCTGGATCGTAAATGGGCCAGAATACAAACCCAACTGAAAATACAGTATAACTGAGAAAAGAAAGTACAATAGCTGAAAAGTAGAGCAGCAACCACCAAGACATCCTCCGGAACTCCCACCTGATGGGTGAGTACAGATAGTCTCGTCGGCTCCTCGAGTCCAACCGTCCACTCCGTTTACGTCCCGTTGATAGTCCTACTCCGTGTACTGTCCTGATCCTCAGGCCTCAACCACGATCAACGTTGTCCATCGTCTACAACCAACACAACGTAGTGCGGGCATAGCCCATGCAGGGGTGATTATACGATACTCAGTAGGGACCTCGAGACCCCCGAAGGTCTCCTAGAATCCACGAAGGATAAACTACAAAAGAAGTATACAATCACGAAGTACCACCCGACTCTACTTAGGTATATTCCCATACATATACCTAAGTCATCAATTACGGTTCGTCTCAAACTCACATGCCCAAGTTCAACCCAGTCCACACAGGAACGTAAAACCCAGTCCACACATGAATGTACATCCCAGTCCACACAAGAAAGCACAACCCAATCCCCACATAAAATCAAGTCAATAATATCGAAGATAATGATTGAAAGTCAAGACTCAACTCACACAGGTATACTATTCACGAATAGGGGTGGATATGATTGATGTAGCCTCTGAATCATTTCCTCTATCGAACCCACGTAGGATCCAAGTACAGATGTCATCGCTGCCGAACCCACGTAGGATCCTAGTACAGTAACTTTTTTTGTCGAACCCATGTAGGATCCAAGTACAGTCTTCATCACTGCCGAAACCCCGGAGGATCCAATTACAGTCGTCCTCGCTGCCGAACTCACGTAGGATTCAAGTACAGTCGCCATCGTCGTCACGGTCGCAGCCAGCTCTAGGGTTCCCACACACAGCACGTTCGTTTCTGGGAGGGTCCGCTCCATGATCCAAGGGGGTCGATACATCAACTGACACAAAGTCCAGAGTTGATGTATCACAAAGTTCCGTCTCATCAAAAGGAACTCAACGCAACAGACGGCGCGTCAATTGGACGCCCGGTCTGAGAGTTATTGACTTTTTCGTCCCAGGGGCCCGGTTGGTATTTAAACTAAAACCAACCCGACTGTACTCCAGTAGCGTCCAAATCTCGAGCGGAGTAAGATAAAAGAACCGTCTCACTAGGAGGAATCCAACAAAGTCAACGGCACGTCAATCGGACGTCCGGAGCTCATGTTATAACTGTTTCCGCTCCGAGGGCCTGGTTGGATTCGTGTTCGAACCAACTCGGTCATACCCATAGTTCTCCAAAACCTTAAGTGTAATATAACGAAACGACCGACTCGATCCAAGGATCTCAACGCATCTAACGGTGTGTCGATCGGAGGTCTGTAGGCCATGTTATGGGCGTTTGAACGGATCTGTCCGAAAGTATGGGGTTTGGGCCCGGCCCAATACTCCCTAGGTCGGCCCGAATAGGCTTGACCCGGCCCGGGTCCGGGTCCGGCCCACCTGGCGTGGCCCGGATGGTGCAGCCCGGCCAGACACTGGTGGCCCGGCCCGGCGCGGCTGGCCGGCCCACGTGGTCGGCAACTCGGCTCTCGGCCAAGCGGGATGCAGGGGGGGGGGGGGGCGCTGCCCCCCTTGATTGATGAAACGGCAGACCCTTGGCCGGGGGTTTCAAACCCCCGGTCTTCCTGGAAAATGGCCGGCCATTATGGTCGGTCGGTTGAGCCACGTGGGACCCGCGGGGGGTCCCGCCTCCTGGAACGCCGGCGGCCAGCATGGTCCACCGCCTCCTGCTAAACCGCCGCGGTGCGACGGCGCCACACCCCTCCGCCACGGCCCGCTCTGGCCGTGGTTCCTTCGGATATACCAGCGCCGCGCGATGGCGTCGCGCGCCTCCACCATGGCCCGCTCCGGCCGCGGTTCTCTCGTTCCCACGCTGTGCAACAGCACCGCACCGTCTTTGCCACAACGATCCAGGTAGACCAAGAATAAAAGGGGAGGAGGGTCGGCCATGATTGTGCAGTCTAACCTCCTCCCGTTATAACGATAACAAGCTATCTTAATTTAAAATCACGAAGATGATAAACAAAACATGATCGAAGAAAAACCCCTACCTCAACAACGATGAGAAAATTCAGCATCGCGGTTGATAGCGTCACGTGGTGAGGTTTTGATGACAGAGTTGGAATACGTCCAAGGAGGGGACGACATCTCACACTGGCTACAGAGAGGGGAAAGAATGGCACGTCGTCTCTCCTTGGTGTCGGCGTTCTTCGTAGAAGTCTTGGCGTTCTTCAATGAAGAAGATGAAGCTCTTCAATGGACTTAGAGTTCTCCCAAAGACTTAACACCTCAAGATAACCCTCCAAATAAAATAAGACTCATATTATTTTATTTTACTTTGCCAAGCATTTCAAAATTTAAATTCAAAACACTTCGTTAATTAAAAGAAGAGGTTTAACCAATTAAATGATGTGTGTTGGCATATTAAAGTGAGAGAGAAGTAGTCACAAAATTAAACACAAGGGGGGGGGGTTTAGTGGAGTTAATGTAATGTGAAGGGGTGGGGATCGTGTGGACCCCACCTCACAATTATCCTAAAAATAGTGGTTAGGAGATAGTGGGTCCCACCCCAACTCTATACTTAGGATATAACCACTAAGATATAGAAAATAAAATTGTACCAACATTTTATATTCTTCACATTTAATCCTTAAAATTTAACAACTCCTCCTGAGAAAAAGCACCTCCGTAAAAGGTCCTCTTAAGTAAATACCTCCGTTTTGGTTTCATCGGTGCCCTTGGATTTCGATTCCAATCACCGGTTCAAAAGATAGAAAAGCTCACTCGTTCGTTCACTGAACGTACCCAAGCTAAACTTCGGAAATTGATTCCGGGCACACCGGGCCTCGGAATCAGGTGCCGTCAGAAACTGCATCCTCGTAAAATCCCAAAGAATTTAAGAAAAAAAATTCCTTGAAATTTACAGGTCTTTACATTTTATAAATTTAATTCACATATATAATTTATTGGGAGGATAATATGGTGTGTCTATAGTGATGGTACCACATTTTCCTTTATGGGTCAAAATGAAACCTAGGAAGCACAGGATGGGCTCATGCATAGGATCATGTAACCTATTACTCATTATATAGACAACATGTCCCTTGGTGTAGAAGAATCTTATAATTTTAATTTTTGTACAGTGGTGGTGGATTATGAGGATTTTTTCCTTGAGAATGTTCTAAGCATACCTCCCCATCAAGAGACAAACATCATCATTGATCTACACACCAGGATCGCCCCGATATATTATCTGTAATATAGAATGTCACCTAAAGAGATACTCTAGAATAGGACATAGTTTTAGGACATTACGTGGAATGTTTTAAAAAAAAGTGTTTTACATTGGGTAGACCTAGTGTTGTCCACCAAGAAGTCAGATGGGAGCCTAAGGTTATGTGTGCACAACCGTCACCTAAAATAGGTGACTGTAGAGAAAAAGTATCCACTAAATAGGATCTATAAACTTTTTGATCAATTTAGAAGGTCATGATGATTATTGTAGATTTACCTCAGATCAGGCTTTCACCAGTTATGAGTATGATATAATTATATATTTTAGATTGAATTCATATGTCTCTATAGTCACTATGAGTACTCAATGATAACCATTTCTGTAACATATTCCAAAAAAGTGTTCATATAAATCATGAACCAGATCTTTCACCCTTTTGTAGACTAGTTAATGGAAATCTACATCAATAATAACATAGGTAACATGGAATTTGAGTATAATCATGATAGACATTGGATGATAGTCTTGGACACACTATGATATCAAAATATTTATGGGAAGCTCTCTAAGTACCATTTATGGATTTAGGTGGTCTAAATTATGGGACATGTTATCTCTGAAGATTTTGTTGAAATGGACTCGATGATGGTCAAGGAAGTGTTAGATTGGGACCCACCAAAGATAGTAAAGGAGGAGAGCACTTCCTTGGGTTAATAGGATATAATTGTATAATTATACCTAATTTCTATACAATATCCTCTTCATTTTTAAATTTGACCCGAAAGGGGAATAATTTTTTGTAGCAGGAGAGGAGAAAGAAACCTTTATAAGATGTGAGGTTGATATTGACGACCACTCCCATTCTAACATTTCTAGAGGAGGGTGGAAAGTATGTAGTGTTAAATAATGAAACTTTCTATTGTCTTGGTTGTGATATGAGGTAGAGGTAGGATGTGATTGACTATGGTTCACATCAGTTAATACCAAAATTTCAAAACTATGTGATCCCCAATCTTCAGTTTGTATCAGTAGTCTTCGTACTGATGTTGTGGAGACACTACCTAATGGGTGATTAGTATATCATCTATTCTAATAATAGGAGTCTCAAGTATGTGTTCTATCATAAGGATCATATCATGATATATATGATATATATTGAGTTCTTATAGGATTATGAAATAAGTATTTAATACTCTCATGGGAAGTAAAACATGTTGTTGATTATTTAAGTGTGATAGATTTTTAAAAGTTGTAGAGTGGGGAATTAGAGAAGTTTTCCTCATTGTAGATATCACTTTTGGATGGGGATATAGAATCTTAAATCCCTTTTATGGTTGTTACTCATACTCATTAAGGTGAATTAGGGAGGTAAATCTTGGGGACACTATCTAGGAGTCCATACATACTGTGATGTCCACAAGACATTCTCTTGATGTGTTTTCTAAAGGTGGGGAGATAGGCATTCTTTTCAGGGGATGAATGATGGTTCCCATGACATTGTGGGAGGAGGTTTAGGGGGAGTTTCATAAATGTTCTATGGCAGTTCATATAGGTGTGGAAAATATGTAATAGGACCTCCAACATTAATTTTTTGGAATAGTATGAAGAAGGGAGTTGTAGATTTAATCTCTCATTACCTTACATGTTAACAAGTGATGGTTGATCATCGGGTTATAGTGGGATTAGATCAACCCCTTGAGGTTCTAGAGTGGAAATGGTCTGGTATATCCAAGGAATTCATGTAAATTTTATAAAATATATCTAGGGGACCTGATGAAATCTAAGTGATCATATTACGACTCATCAATATGGCCTATGTCCTAGCCATATGAGAGAGGAGTTAAGTAAAGATCTCTGGATGCCTCTACATGTAATATATTTTTTGACTAAATTCATTTCCCTTGATGAGTCTTTTTGATAGTGACGCTCTCCTCATTTCTCACTTATAGAAGGTATTTTATGAGGCTTCTTGGACTCATATTTGTTTGAGAATAACTTTTCACACCAATACTTATGGATATACTGAGCATACCATTCTGGTTATGGTGGATGAGTTGTGGGATTTCATTTTATGATTTTCTCATAGTTAGGAGGATCACTTACCATTTGTGGAGTTTTCATACAAAAATGGTATTCACTCTACCATTGGATTTGCATCATTTTAGGAATTGTATGGGTGACCCTACAAGTCAGCACTATGCTGGATCGACCCTATAGAGTCAGTTGCAATGAACACAGAGATGGTTTCAGAAACTATATAGATTTTTCAAATTATCCTTGAGCATATGAGTACAATAAAGGGAACTCAGAAGTTCTATACAAACTAATTATGGAGGCCTTTTGAGTTCGAAGAGTGAGCCCATGCATTCTTATGTGTTTCACCTAGATGTTCATTAAGGATATTTGTACGGTGTGCAAAGATATGTCTAAGGTTCATTGGACATTTCTAGATATTGTGAAGTGTTGGAGATGTGGTATACCCCTTATCTCTACAACCATTATTTCTTTGACTTATGATGTGGTACAAATTGATGTGGTTTTGAGATAAAATAAGTGGTTGAGTTTTCTTTAATTTTCTCATGCATCATATAGTGAGTTGTTTGGTTATGGCTTGTTAGGATAATTGTTTAATTATTAAAGGGTAAATATTCCCCCGCTTTTATTTAAAACCCTTCAGCATTTATTTACAACCTTTGGCATATTGGGGATGTCTCTTAAAGCCTAGTAATGATTCGTTGTATTCCCAATCCAATTGAAAAAACCAGGTCATTACATATAACATCTATTGTGATTATGTGACACAAAAATGAAACATTTTTCATCCAAAATTCAAAATTTTTAAATTTTACATATAGTTTCTCCTTCAATAGGGTATGTAGTACTATTCTCAAGTGATTTATATACTCCTCCATTAACTTTTAATTGATAAGAATTTCATATATAAAGACTACTACATAATGATCAACTTGATATATAAAGACATTTTTCATAAAATACACGAAGATATCAGGGGAATTAGTAAGACCAGAAGGTATAACTATGTATTCATAGTGTCTATACCATGTATAGAATTCAATATTGGGTTTATCCTACATCTTAAACCTAAATTTATGATATCTACAATGAAGGTAAATCTTGGAAAATTATAGATATCCATGTATTTGATTAAACATGTAATCAATATAGGGGAGAAGATACCTGTTCTTGATTTTGATCTCTGTCAAGTCCTGATAATCAATAAAGATTCACATTGATAGATCTTTTTTTTCTCAAAAATAATAGGCGCACCCCAAGGTGACACACTTGGATGAATTAATCCCTTATCAAGGTTTTCATGGAGTTTATTTTTTCAATTCATGTATCTCAATCGGGTCCATTCTATATAGTATATATTAAATTGGAGTGGAACCAGGTAAGTGTTATACTGAGAACTGAACTTCATGTTTTGGAGGAAGGAAAGGAAAATATTCCGGAATGACCTGTAAAAATTCACAGACAATAGGTATATCATCGATTTTTCTTTTCTCCCCAACAATTTGAGATACAAATTCCTTTTGAATGGAAATTAAAACCCATAATGTGGATTTAATATCCATAATAAGGTCATAATTATCATCACATCGATGCATGGTTATATGAGGGTTTCAAATATCAAACATAACTTCCCTTCCATGAAAATTAATGTGGTATTTATGCATAGAAATCAAATCCATGACTAAGATGTAATGAAATTTAACCAATAGAAGAACGAAAAGTTTTTTAGGATGCACATTCCCACAAAAATCAACCAGAGAGGAGTCATGGAATTGATATGAAATCATCATAACATAAGGGGTTTACACTACCAATTCCCCATAAAATTGTTTTGGAGGAATCTTAACACCCTTAAAAAATTCAGTAGATATGAAAGAGTGGGTAGATGCAGAATAAAATATGACATTATCTATTCTAGAGTGCACTTTAAGTGTACCATTCATCACATCATTATCACACCCTCGTTAGAAATATCGATTTCATGAGATTTCCACTTGTCCCTAGGCTTAATAGGCAGCTAATGTCGATCATTATCACTAGACCTTGGGTTTGGGAACTGGTTAGAATTATGACCATTCTACTAAAACTTGTAGAATTGAAATATTTAGGTTAATTCTATATATATTTTTCTCCATTAACATAGTTAGCTTACTTCCTCCCAACACATCAATAATCAATTTCTCGATGACCATCCTTTCCACACATAATACCTTTTTATACCCCTTAAAAAAAATCATCCAAGCTTCTTCCCACACTTAGAGCATAAAGGAAAGATCATATTATTCTAAACTTGGTTTTTTTATTTTCCTTTAAACTCCATAGTCTTTTTCTTGTCAAAACCTTAAGATTGGTATGTTACTCCAACTTCCATTTTAACCTTAATTGCACAATTCACAATCACTTCATAAATACTAAAGTCTCTTATGGATAACACCCTTATGAGACTTGGCATTATGCCATCGAAGAACCTATCAACTATACATTTGGGATGGATGATAATTCCAAATCATACCTCACAGGTCTCATGAAATTAGCCTCGTAGGTACACACAAACTCATCACCCGTTTACTTTAACTCGAGGAACTATTTCTCCATATTGGTATGAAGAATATAAAGAAAGTAATTATTAAAAAATATGTTATATAACTCATAATAATCCATGGATTCATTCTCATCTTTATGCCTCATATTATTGATTAGATTACTCCATTGGTATACATCACCTTCTAAACAATAGATAGTCGGAATGGCTTTCTCATGATATGAATAGTGGATAACAGAGAATATCTTTTTAGTAGTAGTGATCCATTTTTTAGCAACAATTTGATCAAAAAACCATATGAAAGAAGTTAGACATTTCCTCATAAAAGACTCATCTGAATTTTGTTACCTCATTTTATCATTTGGAATTCCATAGTGTTTCATAGCTTGGTAATGTTGTGTGAGCATAACATAAAGATTTTTCATTCCATCTCCCATAGAATTTCGTTTCTCAGGAGAAAAATCAATGGATTTCCCATCTAAATCACCATAAAAATGGTTAATTTGGGATCCAACAATTGACTAAAACCAAAAGCATAGTGTAAGAAATATTTATCATAATGAGGAACCACATAATCATGAAAATTCACTCATAGGATGTCTATGTTATGACTCCTTCATTAATTTATGAAACCTTAGGTTTGTCTTACGTTATTAATAAGAAACTAAATTTTAAATCTTTTTTGATGGTTCAACACGAATTTGTGATTTCACAAAGCATATCCTCGTGGATTTTCAATCCAAGTGTGAAACAAGCCTCGTTTTCATGTAAGAGATTACCCTATTTCGGGTCTGAAACATCTTATCAGAGTTGTAACCCCTAGGTACATCTATGTCAGAGCCACATCAACTTTTAGTACCTAGATAGATTTTTATTTCTAGGAAACCACTCACTCTATACTTTACCAAAATTCTAGTACATTTTCTTATACTTTTACTTCTACATATACTTATACCTAGAGATATATTAGGGGATACACTATGTTTTTGTCATCATAGTTTCCAATGGTTAACTAATAATTTTCTTTAATACCTACTATAATGTCCAAATCTTGATAGAAATTAACATTACATAAATTTTTCAGAACACATAAAACATTTTACAAACAGACCCTCAAAGACTATAATAGTACAGCGCATTCAGAAACATGGAAACCTAACACTGATACATAAGTTAGCTACATTATCTCCCACTAGGTTTTTCTTGACTATCACCCTTCTTAGACACATACAACATAATACATATCATCATAACCTAGGAAAGGGAACATAAAAATTGGTGATCTTAGATTCCAATTAATGGTAAAAAGGGTTATATGTAAGAATAATAATGAGAATAAGGATATGATAACATGAACATAAAAATAGAATATCATACACTACATATCAATGATCATATACCCAAAACATTTCATAAATCATGGGAGTTCATAAGACATGAATCATAAAAAAATAGAGAACAAAATCCATGAATGAATATCATAGGAATAAAACATGGAATTTTGGTACACACATAATCATATAATATTATTTCTATAGTATCCAAAGGTATCAATTCAAAGACAATTTTGTAGTATTGGTTCTCTCCCCATACCATCTTCATAGTCATGGTTCACTCCCATGGCTATCATAGTAGTATGAGTTCACTCCTCATACCATATTTGTAGTCAAGGTTTATTACCTTGGACATATTTGTAGTCACAGATCATTACTAACAACATCAATTTCTATATGATGAGATATGAATATTTACTCAATGTATTAGAGGGAGATATAGGTCCCATCAATTTCATAATTAAATCATTCACCCATGAAATGAAACGACTTTCATAATATTATAATCATATATGAACAAGTGGAAAAGAAATAGGTTTCATAATCATTTAATAAAAGCATAAACCATGAAAATCAGAAGGTTTCCTAAGCATATAACCCATGAAATATAAATAGATTTCATAAACATCATGCCATGAAAGGTAGACCATTTAGAGAAAGAATATGAATGGAAATATTATATCATTTCCCCAAAAAGGAATGAGTAATACCAATAGATATTACTTGATATGGGAAATAATTTTGACAAATCATTTAAAATAATTTCTTGAGGATAATATCTTTTCTTCATTGAAAATTTATTTTTAAAACATAAAGCCTTTTCAAATAATTTTTCTTTGAAAATAGATTTCGAAACATTTAAAGGATTCTTTCAAAAAAATAAAACACTTTTAAAATCCATTTTCCTTGATAATTATCTTCAAGGATCATTTTAAAACATTTTTTAAAACATTTTTTAAAACATGGTTTTTGAAATAAAACAAATTTTTGAACAAAGATAAAAATATGGTTATATTTTCATAAAAACATTATTGTAATTATATTAACTAAAATAGAGTTAAAAATGGTAGAAATACATGGATATAACTTGAATAAACTTATGGGAATGAAATTAATGAGTGTTCTTGAGAAAATGATCATAAGACTTCCTGAATGAATCATAATCATTAATAATCTCGAAAATTGATGGGATTGTTTAAAGAAACTGTTACCACATAGTTACATGGGATCATACTCTCCATGAAAGAAAAGAAAATTAAATTGAACAAAAAATGTCAAAAAATAATTAGATTCATGATTTTACATGTAAAATGGATGTATATTAAACTTTAAAAAAATACAGGTGAATAAGAAAACATTAGTCTCAAAGAAGGAAAATTGAGACAAAACATTTTTACTGATTTTGTAACTATTGAAAGTTAAAAACCCTGAAAAAATATCATAAAATGGATATTAAAATACCCATAAATATAAGTATAATAATCATTTAATATATCCATGGTTTTTATAAATTCAAAAAAAATGTAATGGGTGGTGAATAAAGCTTGTATCTCCTGGAAATAAAAAATGAGATGAAATCTCCTTACCTTGTGTCTTAAATCTCTTCATACTATGACAAACCTCTTAAAAAATAAATATAAATTTATTAAAATATATCAAAGAACCATATTATCATTTCTAACATGAAATATTTTTTTATTATGACCTTATATTATCCTCTTGTTGACAATCCTATATTAAGGTTTCACTATAGGTTATATCTACTTTGTTCTTCACATATGTCATAATTTGTTATATCTTCAGTCCTTATACATATATAATAATTTAAGAATGTAAACTATGATATAAATATAATTTATATTCAGTATATTTGTATTATAATTATCTATCTAATATATTAGTGTGAAATGGAATACACTGTTAATTAAGATAGTAAGTTGTACATACACATGAACGTTGTTTCAATTTTTGTTGTCATACTGAAAGAAAGACTGAAAATAAAAAATATCTATATATTTATATAATATAACTATTAAATTTTAATAATTATAACATATATTTAATATATTTTCCTTAAAAATATCCTTAATAAATTTCATTTAATATGTGAATGAACCACATTTCATTGAGTGGGAGGTAGTCTAAACTTCCTCAAACGAAATTATCGTATTTACACCAAATGGAATGTTAAAAAATTTATGTGTCATAAAATGAATAAAAAAGATTAATGAAAATTTAAATATATTTTATTAAATATATAAACATATATTCTATCATAATATCCACCATGAGAGGTGATAAAGGGAAAATAAACAATCATAGTTTAGTAAGACAGTAGTTTGTCGTATACGTAAATAGTATCTCTATTACCAATTAGTTGGATTTGTGGCTAAGTTTAGGTAAAACCAATTTTAAAAAAACATACTAGTATATTTATTATACTATTTTTATAATACAATCATGTAATAAAGATAGTGGAGGTGGGGTGAAGAAATAAAATAATAGAATGGAGTTTGAGAGAAGGCATTGCCTCGTAATTGGGTAACTCTTTTTGGTTTGTTCCAAATGGATTCCTTGGGATGATTTATATAAAATGGGATGATTATAAGAGGAAGGGAGGTATGTTTATAAATTTATTTGGTAGATAATGTCTAATTCTATGTGGTTTGGTAGGTTTTATGAATAGGGATAGGTGGTTCCCTTTTATAATGAAAAAGGAGTGGTACTCTTGTAAATTATTGAAGAGGGAATTCCACCCCCATTTTTCATAATAAATGTGGATCCAATAATGATATAAATTAAATAAAGTGGATTATAGGGTCAAAACATGGCCATAAGATGGATTTAAAAAAATTTATAGGATTGTTTGGGACTTATGGTTATGGTTTACCCCCTTATAATGCTTGATTTTACCTTAAACGATGTAATTAATTTTAATTACATTCACTAATCATTTAGGTAAAAAACTAAGTGAAACTTATTATGACATATAAATCATTCTTATCCAAAAAACATAATCCATTTTCCAAAGTCCAATCACATAACTATAATATATTAATTTAAAATCAATCCTGTAGGTGGGTTGACATTGTAGGTTTTTAAAGTAAAAACATTAAAAAGATTGCTATGTTTTTATAACCATGTTCAAAGATAAATTCACCTAAATAACATAAATTTTATTAATTTATAAAAATATTATATAATTAATCTTTAAAAAAATATAAAATATAATTTATCCATATAAAAAAGTGAGGTGAAAATCAGTTTTTAATTCAAATCTTGTATTTTGACTATTCATCAAAAAATGATGTCTCTTAGAAAAATCCCAAACAATTCTCCATAATTTAATTTAGAAATTATAAAATAAAAATAGTGTTTATGTTATCATATTAAATTTACAAATGCGTCTAAAATTAATTTTATTATTTTTTATAGAAGGACATTATAAGCCATTCATTTGAGAAAATGGTATTTTTATACATATAAAGACATTACCAAAAATTATATCTTTCATGATCAGTATGATTTATTTATATAACAAAATTATGAAAAATATTATAATTTTAGTTTTTTCTATTAATAAAACTATGTGTAACATATAGGTTATAAATATATCATTAAAATAATTATAATAGTAAACTAATGTTTCATAAAAACATTAGTATTGAATGTAACATACGTCATGTCAGTGTTTCCTGTAATAATAACCTTATCTATTTTCTATTTTATTAATGTAGAGTGTATTATACATGTAAAATACTCTAATTTGGTTGCATGTTAAGGGAATTTTTTACTAGTGCATTGCAAGACATAAATGAAAATTTAATTTATTTTAGAAAAAAAGGTTAATAAAAACTTGGGGTGTTACACACATGGATATTTTTTAGCCTTTCTATTTGTTATTCTTATGCTATTTGGTTATGATATAAATTTTGTTTCTTTCATTTTTCTTTTATTTATATCAGTCATTATGTATTGGTTTATTTGGTAATGGAATATTTGGTTGGTTGTTTTTTTTCAAAGGGAAAATCATCCCCCAAATAATAATAATGCAAGTGGAATTTATTGCAGGGATTTGGAATCATGTAGATTTATCTTAAGGAAATGTAATGTCCTCTCACCTTCTCATGATAATGATAATGAATATGGATGTTGCAATAACATATCTTAAATAAGAGCGGTTTAGAAATAAATGTTGTATTATTAAATTTTTAATATGTTTCATGCATGTGGGTGATCATGAAAATAGAATATACCATTGTATGTTATTGGTTTCATTTAATTTATTATTAAATAAAACTATTGGAATGAATCCCATTTATTTTCTTATTATATAACAACCTTCACCACCATGGTTTCTTTTATGTAAACCCCTCACCATCACTTTCTTGTGAGTAAAATAATATTTTATGAATGGATATACCAAGCGAGTGGAGGTGGTTCATGATTAGAGCCAAGGTGAAACCAATCCAAGAGAGATACATAGTTGGAAAATTGGAAATATATAACATAAACCATAATTATTTCATGGGTTTTCACCACGATCAATGATTATTTTATCAACTGCTTAATAGACTATGCATTAGAAAAATATCATTATCATATAGAATTATTATTTTTATATCATCCATGTTTCATGGTAATTTAATTATTGATGTTTTTTCATGCTGAAATTAATTAATGAATTATGAATCAAGAAATATAGAACTAATATTAATTGTTTAGTCCATAAATATTATCTATGTCATGGTTAATCTCTTTATTAAATCCACTTAATATTATCAAGATTGTGTTAAAGATAATAATCTATAATTTGACTATAAAAACTGAAATCCCTATCTATTGAATATTAAGTCCATATAGACTTCCACTACTTCATTAAAAATCTAACCATAGTAAAATTTCTTTTCTTAGAAAAAGATTGGGTTCTTTCAATTATCTGGAAATTATAACAATAATGTTTTTATTGACTTATAATTGATGACATCAAGAGTTGACTGTCAAAGTAAAGATTAGGGTAACTAAGATTCAAGAGTTGTGGAAATCCATTTTTAGGATTTCATGATTGGGGTTTCCTCTCAATAGATAATGGGGCTATGAGTTATTTTAGTTGGAATTTGAAATTCCTACTTAAAACCATTCATATAGCATGACTATCAAAAAATAGGGTAATGAAAATGGTAATATGAATCTTTTACACTAGAATATCCTGGAAACATGATATTCTGAAGCCAGTGGTGAAGGATATTTGGTTTTTTTAAAATACTGGGAGACTTTAAAATTAAATATTAATTGATTTGTCTAATTTTTATCAGATAAAGTTCTAAGTCCATATTCAACTTAATTTTAGAAATAGAAAAAAATACATCAAAAAATAACTATTTTTTGTACTTGAGAAAGATAAACTTCTCACTCAAACATATTTACAAGAACGGAAAAGGTTATTATGGGTTATCCTTAGAAATGAAAGGAAAATTTATGTGCTAGAAGAACATACTCCTAAGTCACATAGAAATGATTCTAGTGAAGAAGAGTTGTCTCTATATGAAGAGGATTTGGATTATTCCACAGATAATCATTGTTTTATGAAATCATCCATGTCCAATGATATTTTGGTGAAAAATGAGTACATGGATCCATATAAATAGATTTATCACCTTCAGGATCAAGGTAAGGATATGGAGAGAGTAGAGATATACAATATCTACTGATCATTTTTTACAACTATTAATGGAGAGTCTTCTCCAGTTAGACCTCATGTATTCAATATTTTAGAAATGTTGAATTCCTATAAATCTTTAAAATAAAATTCCCATATGATTTTCCTATATATCTCATACTTTTCTCACTCCCTGAGACTATATGTAGTCTTATTTTGAATTATAATATGATAAATTATGAGGAGATTCTTTCAGATATTCTAACATTGAATCGATATATACATAAATGGAATAAGGAATGATAAAACTATGGTACTTATGGTGAATATGAAATGGAATAACAAGGAAATGGACCCAATGAATTATAACAAGTACAAATATCTAGAGAACCATCCTACCAATAAGGGGAATATCCAAAGGCATGGAGACAAATAGGAGGAAATATGTTTTTCTTGTGTAAATAAATTCCTTTGGAAGAATAACTGTACCCAAAATAAATGGGAATCTAATGGTTCATTCGTTATCTAATGAGATCATTCAATATGTACACATTAGTTATTATATATAACGTATTAGTCTCAAATCTATATCCAAATGATGAAACCAAGTATATTCTGAATTTTTTTTGAGTATAGGTGGATCTGTGAGCTACCAATGGTGTTAGGACGGATGCTCTTTCCTTTGGTGACTATATCCTTTAACTTCCAAAAGTAATAATTTTTGTATTAAAATATTGTTATTATGTACCAACTATTACCAAGATTACAATTTATGTATCATTCCTACATGTAGATGTATTTTTTTATGTTTGAAAAAAATTATTTCTTCAATAAATATAACACATGATATTTTATGGTCCATTTTAATAAGGTTATTTATGTTTTAAATTATGAAACCAAGTATTGGAAATATGTAACGAATCATGTTCACATGACTCATATAACACCAAGTTATGACATCACTATAATGGTTATATAATCAATAAGCGTTTTATAAATATATACCAAGATGGTTATTTAGACTATTCTAATCAAAAACCACATGAATGATGTAATGTTTGTTAAAAATAAAAATGACCAAACATTAATTTGGTTGAATGGGTGAAAGGGCCACAAATAATATATGATTGGTACAAACTGATGTGTTTGGACCATTTGAAGTTGAATATATGGGTGGGTATTCTTACATTATAAATTTTACCTATGACTTGAGTAGATATGGATATATATACTTACTATGGTATAAGTATGATTCCTTTGATAAATTCAAGGAATTAAATAATGAATTATAGATCCACATGGAAATAAGATAATGAAACCTCAATCATATTGAGGTGGTTAATATCATAATCAAGGGTTTATTGATCCTTTAGGTGAGTTTGGGATTCTAAGTCAACTCACTACACCTTACTCACCATAGTGGAATAGTGTCAGTGAAAGTTGGAACATTTCCTTGTTAGACATGGTAAGTTTGATGATGAGTATAAACATCTTCCATTATCATTTTTGTGATATTAATTACAAAATGTGGAATAGACAATAAAATTAATATAAAATAAGGTGGAAAATGGAATTCCCATCGAGTTATGGAGTAGAAAGATTCTTTTTTTTTCACATACACTTGTATGGGGTTACGTGGAATCTGTTAAGGAATTCTCAGGAAACAAAAATTCACCATGGGGAATAAAGTGTATATTTATAAGTTATCCTAAGGAATCAAAGGGACACCTCCCATACAACCCCTCAAATAATAAAGTTATTGTCAATGGAGAATACATATTTATTGAGAAGGATCAAATCCTCAAAAAGGATAGTGGGTGAAATATTGACTTCAATGAATTTGATTCTCAAGATAAATAAGAGTTGGTATATGATGATATTCCATAGGTCCCAATGGATGGTGTTGTTCCTAAAACACAAGTATTTCAATGTGTCACAAGAGAAGTAAAAGAAACATAAATACATGGTTTTCTTATCACTAAAGGTGGTGACTCGTTATTAGTTAACAATGATGAACCTCTCTCCTAAAAATATTTTCTAAAGTGATCAAACTATGCAAGATGAATAGAAGCCGCAAACATTGAATTCGATTCCATGTATCAGAACCATGTTTCGATTCTAGTGGATTCACCAGTTTATGTAAATCCCATAGGGTGAAAATGGGTATTCAAGAGAGAAACAAAGAAGGAATGTAATGTATATACCTATAAATAAATAATAATGGAAGATGTATTTAAATAGTGTAAATAAATTTTATACAATGAAACTTTTTTTAGTGGATTCCATATTTAAATCCATAAGAATTATAATTTCTATAAAAACTTACTATGACTCTAAATTTTGGAATATAGATGTAAAACTACTTTCCATAATGGGAGCCTTTAGAAATATATATATATATATATATATATATATATATATATATATATATAACCTGGAAAAAAAATTAGGACTCCAGTTTATCCAAAAAAAGATTTTAAATTTGTAGAGATCCATTTATGTATTGATGAAATCATCCATGTAATGAAAAATTCAATTAAATAATATTATAAAATAATTTGGTTTCATTAGGAATGAAGGTGATCCATGTTTTTACAGAGGTTTAATGTTAATCCAGTCATTATCTTCGTAGTATATGTTGATGAAATATTACTTATTAGAAATGAAATAACAGTAATAGAGACTATTTTGGATTGGTTAAACATAGTTTTCTTCCTGAAGAACATTGGTTAAGGATACTAGATTCTTAGAATCAAGATCATTCATGATAGATCTAAGATGGAACATGGACTAAGTAAAATTACATATATTTACCAGATATTAAAGTGATTAATTTAAAAAACACAATATGGTATTGGTTCCAATTTTACTTGGTTTACAAATATTTAATAAAATGTTTCCTTACACACAATAGGAGAAAAAATTAATTAGTAATATACCATATTTTTTAGCAATATAATCATTCATGAATGCTATGTTATATAAAAGACTTTATTTTTACTATACATTAATCATGAGAGGAAGATATAAAGTAGATCTAGGAGAACAATACTGGTCTACTATTAAGGCTATCCTCGGGTATCTGAGAATAACAATTGATATGTTCCTAGTGTATGGAGGATGCGTGCAGATGGTCATCAGCAGTAATACTAATGCATGTTTTCAAATAGATCAGAATGATCTGAAGTCATAGTCTTAATATGTTTTCTTTCTCAACGGTGTAGGTAGGGGATAAAATAGTTCAAAGCATCTAATAATAATTGATTCTACAGTAGATTTAGATTATATATCATTATATGATTCATCCATGGAATCCATTTTGACGGAAAACATTTTCTGACAGCATGATGTGGTACCTAGTAGTAATTATCTTATCACATTTTATTCTGATAATACTATAGTGGGGTCTATTGGAATAGATAAATTGTCACACCAACAAAAAAATTCTATACACTAAAATTATTTACTAATGGGGTAATTTTATTAGAGTGGTGAGGTTATAGTAAGCAGAGTCCCCATGGAATAAAATGTAGAGGAAATCTTTACTAAAGGACTATCTTAGCAGAAGCATGAGTGTATTGTGAGAGTTAGATGACTAATGGTTTTTAGAAGAAGGATCTAGTAAAATTGGTAGTCTATTGTATTTGGAACCCTATAACCAATTAATGTGTACTTTATGATAAAATTTATCCATAGTTATGAATATTAATAAACATCTTATCACATCATGATTATTCTTCTCTCTATCATTATATGTGATACTATCCCAAGAGTAGTTGTTACACTGAACTGTTGTAGTAATTACCCATTATGATGAGAACTTAGAAGTGCTACAACACTTTTCATGAATTTAAATTAAATAGATGGATGATATCATTTGAGGTACAGAAATGAAACATGATATTAGGGGTAGCTAGTTATAGGAATTTGAGTCACCTTCTAATGGTGTTTTCCCTTTGTAATATCCAATGTATGATATTATGAGAATGAGAACCACTAGAAGGAAATCCAAATTTATATATTTAATTTTATTTTACTATCTAAATTTTTTTTTATTAATACATAAGATTTAATATTATTATTAACGAGTATTATTATTCATGTACTTTAATGTATTTATAAATAACTATTGTGAAAGATGTTCGCAGTGACATAAGATAAGTTGGGTACATCGCGATTAATATTGAATTACCAAATAATGTGCTAAGTATTTTACCTATATGTTATTTACTTAATGTTTATATCTCAATACCTTTGATGGAAATCAAATATCATAAATAAATCCATGGACATTGTGCTATATGATAATGTTAGATTTCCAAATTGCAAAGAAAGAGAAATTGACAATATATGTTGATGGGTCCAGAATAAAACCTATTTGATCATAAATATCATGATAAAAGGATTATATTACACAATAACTACCCATACTAGGTATCATGTCTTTGTTTCACTAAATTATTTCCTAATGGGTGCCTTTGTGTATTGATAGATGATAATAATATACTTTAGGCTGCCTTCCCTAATGACACCGAGAAAGAGGTCTAGAGGGTAACACATTAAGTGTATCCAAAATCATAGTTAAATAATATATTCTAATTAATTATTTAACTTGTCGAATAAATATTATAACCACAAAAAGTTAAATAATTATTCATGTTTTCTTGATCACATATATTACACAACCACTTATTCGAGATAATTTTATGTGATCAGAATAATTAATAAATATTTATTTGTTATTTATTGATTAAAATGAATATTTATTTTTAAAATAAATTTTCATTATTGAAGACCTGATAAATATTTTTAGGAACAATAGAAAAAAAATTATCATATAGTGATAAATAATATATATTGAATATCATTTCAACTAATAATATTTAATTTTAATTGCAAGTTTAGAACTTGCTGAGAATTATTATTATTATTATTATTATTATTATTATTATTATTATTGACATGGGATTCTCTATGGATTAAAAAAATAATAAGGGGAACTTTTTCAATTATTTATTTCTATCCCTAACTATATTTAAACCTGATTATATTATAATTCAAGAGAGCCAATTCATTTTTTTGCCCAATGAAAGTTGGGGTGAATCATAGCAAGACATAGGGAGATACCTCTTCATGAATTCTCCAATGAATATAGGTTGATCTCACTCCTCCATCCACACTTGAGTCTAAATATATTAAGGAAAATTCCTAGGAAGGTATTCTCTTAGTGATTAGAGGGAAAAACAGAATTGATAGGATTTTCCATGCTAGCACCTAGAGATTCTTCTGATGATGTACAAAATTTATTGAACAAGTGTAGATCATCCCTCAAGGTAATATTATATTGATTAATAAAATGAAAAAACACTACAATATATATATGTTTTAAGATCCATAAATAAAAAATAATCCACAAAAGGTAATTATTTAATTAATTAATTTAATTATAAATAATGTGTGATGATCCTGGCCTTGGTTTGGAAATTCTATCCCTTGTTTGTTTTCATTGATTATATTTTGTTGATTATGAAATTAATAGAAATGCATATATAAGAATTATCACTGATCATTACACAAATAAAAGTTGGGAATCACCAACCACATTATCCCTCTAAACCCAAAACCTTCATATCACATACTCAGAGATGATAAAATTAGTTAGGATTATTTTTGGACAAATTAAAATTTGATTAATTTAATACATTTATAAATGAATAATAATAAATTTTTAGGTTTGGTGAGTATTTTATGACTCAAGTAGTATACTTTTGTTTTAAAAATCAACAGTTTAGTTCAAAATAAGTGAAACATTCTCAAACAAAGAAAATAAGCTCATATTGTCATGAATTCTTGGAAAAAAATCACTGATTTATTTTTAATATATATAATTAAAACACACAAAATTCCTATATGTGATGTGGGAGGTATGACAAAGTTTTCTAGATATAATTTTAAATAGGATTATTTAGTTCAAAATGGGATTAATAAGGACCATAATTGAGAAAATGAGATCATATATTCCTGATAGAATTTTAAATTTATTTTTTACGAGTTTTGACCAAAATTCTTGAATCACATTTTATTATAAAATATTTTTTTGTTGAAATGATCTATAACTTATTTTTCTCATTTTATGTTTTAAGGATGTTCAAAATGTTCATGACATTCTTAAACCTATGAAGATTAATTTAATTTTTTGTTAAAAATAGAAAAAGAATAATTTTTCATTTATGACTTGAATAATTGAAATATACATCATTAAAATTCACAATGTTGTCATTATTACTGAAATGTATTGATTTCAATTTAAAATTTATATTATTATTGAAAATAATTTTCACAATCATTGGACTGAGAAAACAATTATGGTCTTTTATCATCACAACACTCCTAGAAAATTATTTTTCATTCATTTGTGACTTGTAGTAATGTTGAATAGATAAGTTTAATGAATGGTATATCAATATTGAACAAGAATATATTTTCCATTTCAAGTGTTAAGAATCACAAAAATCAAATCACATATTCAAAACTAGGAAAACATGATTAGATTACTATGAAACAATAAGGAAATGATATTTTATTAATCCATGAAATATAATAATAATGAAATCATAAGTATGATTTTTTTGAGTAAAAATATCTAAATATATTTTTTCTATCTGTAATTAGATTTAAATTTTTATGTTTTATTAACAAAATATATATTATTTTATATTATGTACACATTACATGTTCTTATTAAAACTATAATCCTTTGGAAGTTTAAAAGTAAAATGAATTTTGATTCTCTATGGAATTTATCTTGCTGTTGTCAATTATGTATTTTTTACTCATTATTGTTATTATAATAAGTAATAGTTTAGATATATGATTATTTTATCAGATTATAATTATTTTTTATTATTTCTCTTATTTTTGTTATTTCTATTCTACTATACATCATGTTGATCTATGTAAATATTTTACTATATATCTATAATTTTCTGGCATTCATGATATTGAAACATAATATAATAGTTATAGAAGATAGTGTGGGATTTTCTTCTCATTTTTTTTTGTGATTTTTAATTTATGATAAATACATTTGTATGAAAAAAGGCATCGAAATATGGCATTATTTTTATTATGATGAATAGTTTTTTATGACAAAAAGTCATTATCAATGTAATTTTTTATTAGATACAAGGTTTTGATATTAAATATAATATATTATTTTTATGAATAATGATACATTTATAAATATTGATAAATAAACTAACTCATCAAAATTTTCATATTATCCCTACATTCTTTCTAACAATGAGGAATAAAATTAATTAAATTGTCAAATATTTAAATATAACTATAAATCCATATAAAATTTCAATTCTATTTTGATATTTATTTAATAAAATGGTTTTCTTCAATAAATATTTTATTTAAATAAAAATTAAGTGTTTAAAGGGGTAAATTTATCATCATTTTTTTATGATTGATATGCTGCCTTCATAATGAATGAGTCACTAATATGTAAAGTGACATTATTTTTGAAGACCCTAGACCCATATAATGGTAACCCTCTAAGGTTGGAAGTGAATATGTGGATGGACATTGAATCCACCTGTAACACCCTGGCCCTAGTTAACTAGAGTCGGTGAATTATTACATAACATTGGCATGATATAAGTAATAATGTCTCAAAAGACTGACCAGGTAAGTAGCATTAGAAGTACTAGATACATACATAAGTTTTACATTACATCATGAAATAAATAAAAAATTTGTACCCTTTGAAAACACTCATATCCTTGTCCTATCCCTGCAGTTTAATCATAATATACTTCTTCACATCATGGGAAAAACAAAACATAAGAAAGGGGTGAGCTCAGATGCTCAGTAAGGATAAAAATATAACGTAAACTATCAGAAATAAGAATGAACATTTAATGCAATGTATAAGACTACAAAAAAAGACTTTTAAACTTAAATGTCAGCATAACATGGAAAAGATAAATCAAATAATTCCATTTACTTATTTACATTGATATTCTATTAGTCGAATAATCACATGCAATATCAATAGCCAGTTTCATTATGATGGAATGCATAATGCCGGACATCATAACCACATAGTCAAGGATTTGTGCCAAGACTACAAATAAGATCTTTTCAAGGCCTTGTGACAAGACACTAGTTTGTCTCATGAAACCTGCTAATGCATCAAGGAGCTATAACAGGCTTCACCTGTCACTTACTAAGTCCAATGCATTCCTTATATGAAAAGTTTGAAACATAACATAAAAATTCGTATTAAAACTAGCATACTAAATGTTAATGCTTTAACTATAAACCATTAATGGTATAAAAACAACACATCCACTGTAAAACATATCACAAAACATTCAATACATTATGGAAGATTGTATCATAATAAATCAACTTCAAACAAGTGTAAAATCCATCAAAGTATGTTGACATAGATGACATCAAAACTATCTGAGAGAAATATCTCTTTCTATTTTGAAATCATTTTAATGTTAAGTAATTATAAAAGAAAACATTTATTTTGAAAATAATATTATAAGCTTTTAATGGAATCTCCTAAGGTTTTATAAAAGTGAAAAATATCTCCACCCTTCGTATAAGTTAAAAAAACATTCTTACATTAAGTTTATCAAAATAGTCATAAAGTACATTGTTTAGAAAATGACAGAATGATTCCTTTCAAAAAAAATTATAAAAAATAAAAATAGGGTATAACTGAATTTAACCCATAGTCTAGGAGAAATTAAAAATGTTTTGAAATAAATTTTTAAGAAACACATATGTGGATGATAATGAGGTCCCAGTAGATACTCACGTATAAACAACCTCGGATAATGAAGAGATTGTAGAATTAACCCTTACCTTGTACATTTCCTTGGTCGAGGGTATGTTAAACTACTGTATAATAGTTAAATAATTGCTATTAAATTATACAAGGACCATATACATAAATATTATATAATGTGTGATCTTCTAATATTGCTTTGTTAATAATATTTTAGAAGTCTCATTGTTTTAGGTGTTAACTGATTCGTTTTTCCTTTATATGTTTTTTTATGTAATTCATGTTTGTTATGGATAGGTTGTATTTGATTCATATCCAAAATGATATTAAGTTCTTAAACATTATTTTTAATCATAAAACAAAAATATTTCTTGAATGGTTACGATGTGAAATAAATATTATCGCGTTGGTGGAGACGGTAATCCGTACCAACGCACGAGCGACAATATCATTCTTTTGATGGTAAAATGGTGTTTAATTGGTTGGTATATCATATATAAAGAATTATTAACATGTTAAAAATATTATTAACATGTAATATACTCATTATTATACCCATCAAAAAAATTAAGTGTTGAATAATAAACTATACCACGACGTGGAGACGGTAAGTCGTACGTATGCATGTATGGCGACTTTATCATTCAAAGGGTGGATAGAATAATGAATATATTTTTACCATATTTATAATAACATCAAATAATGTAAAAGTTAATGGATTTATTATTTTGGTTTGTAAACAACAAACAATGAGGAAGTGGAAGAATAAAATAACATTGAAAGAGGTGATGAAATAATTACCTCTTCTTCGGGTGTTGCCTTTTGATTTTGAAAAAGGGGAACCTTAGGTTGGATTTATGGTCAAAGTATGGCCGCTATATCTATGTGATGGTAGTTGGGAAGATATTTGAGCTGGGTTTGGCAGAGCCAAATGGATTTGGAGGTGTTATTTTGAGAGAAGGGGAAGTACCCTTTTATAAGAGAGGTGAGGGTCACTTTAGGAAATACTTGAAATATTAATTTATTATAGAATCATATTCTATTTATAATGTCTTAAAAAAGGATATATTTAGAATCTAAGGTGGGTATAAGTAGAAAACCTCTCAATGAATCAGTTTTAGATAGGTTTAGGTCACCATATTAACCTTATCTTTTAGATTTAACTCTTAGTTAAATAGTTTAACTTTTACAATGTCTTCTTGTATTATTATAATAAATGGTTAATAAACATATTATAAAATGACAATAGAACCCAAAGGGGTTCATTAATGACATATTTATCATTATATAAGTCTTTTTACCAATTCATATATTTTTAGGAATATTATATCATTTAATAATATAGTATTTGTTTTAAAAACTCATTTATGTCAATTTTGACACTATTTGGTATTTTGTTTTTGTTAATGTCATAAAAACTATATTATATAGAGAAATGTTTTTTTAATGAACCCTAAAAATTCATATTAACCTATAAAATTATTTCAATGCATCAAAATTATCAATTTAGATTTATTTTAATATTTATAATATCAATTATTTTAACCTTTCATTAATAAGGTAATTACTGCATCATCATTATGTCGTAAATAAATTTAATTATTTAATGTCTAAAAATTATAAATAAAATACCATTATGTAGGAAATATTTTTATATTTCTAATTAATTTTTATAGTCTAATTTATCTTATTTATAACCCTATATTAAAAATATTTTAGTTATGAAAATTTGAATTTAACACTTTTAACTCTTCTTTAAATGAAATAATAATAATTGTCCTAATCTTATCCAAGTGGATCAGAGAGGATCATATTTTTTTCCTAAGGTTGATTTTGGACTAAATACACTTTTCTAATAGAATTAAAACATATGTTAGGGTAATTATGATATCATTTGTACATTTAATTACCCTATTTACTTTTAACCGTGATAAATAAAATTCCAAAGTTACTATTTATCAAAAATTATCTTCATTATATTGAAAAAAATTTAATTATAATGTCAACCATGTCTCTCGGATTTTTTAAATTCAATTCACGGAAGCGGTAAAATTACTTTTTATGCAAAATTTTAAATGTGCCTAGAAGGTGGGAAAAAGACGTTAAAAAGTTCAATAAAATTTTATACATATAATATTATTATAAAATGAATCCAATGAATTAAATTGAACTTATATAGGTATTATGTATCAATTTTTACATAAAATAAATATAAATAAAATAAATAATTATTTAAATAAAAAGTCGGTTTTAAATAATAACTTAGTGTTTTTCACTATTCATAAAAAATTGAATGTTTTTAGAAAAATACCAAAAATTCACCCTAAGATAATTTTGATATTATGAATTCAAAAATGTTCTCCATTTTACCAAATTAAAAACATATAAGTTTCATTCATTATTTTAAAATTAGTTCTTGTTGTCAAGACCAGAAAGTTGATTTCTGAGAAGTAAAAACTATAAAATGATTGATATGTGTTTATGTCCAATTTATATGTAAATTTAATTATAATGAACATCATTGGATTAAATGATAAAAATATAAAATATTTATACTTAAAAAGAATCCAAATGTATAATTTAACACTATAAATTATTTTGATTAAAAAATTTGTTTTCAATTAAAATATAGTATTTTTTACTATTCATCAAAATACGAAAGTTATCAGAAAAACATCAAAAAAAATTCCAAACAAAATTTTCTTGTCCTGCTTCTAAATAAGAAGTTTATTTTGTCAAATTAAATATATAAAAGTGTCATATATTGGATATAAAAAGGGTTCTCCATTAAAAAGCATTAAAATTAATTTTTTTTTGAAAAACACATCTTTTTATCTGAAAATTTGAATTTGTTCTTATATTAAGTCTAAAAACACATAATATGATTGATAAAATTATATGGATTATATAAAATTCAAAATACAGTTAATACTATTCATAACCTTTTTTTAAACGGCTAGTTTGGTAAGTCGTGGTGCGCTCGAACTCGGTGTTGCATGTGGCGCATGCTATTGAATTACTTTAAAGAGATAACATATTATGAAATCCTAGGGTGTTACATTCTCCACTCCTTTAATAAATTGTGTCCTCGCAATTTGAAATTGTTCTTCGAAAATAAAAGGTTGAAAATAGAAAATACCTTTGTGGAAAACCCACATCAGAAATAGGGAGACTAAAATTTAGACTTAATAAGTGATAAAGGGAAATGAAAAAGTCACCACCAAATTAGGATTTAGAATGGAAGAACATTGGTGGAAAGTATAATTGTGGAAAAACATAAATATTTATATGGAGTTATTGAGGTCATCAATCACAAACAAGTGAATGGAAAATTTAGGGCCTCAAATCCATCAATCTATGATGATTAAAATATCATCAGTTCAACAAAACTTAATGTATTGGGATAACACATTTTGGGTTTAATATCCTTTACTTAAAGTTTAAGAATTAATTTCTTCATAGAATAAGAAAAAAATACTTGATAAGTATAGTTCCATCCTTTAACTAATTTGTACCACAAACTCATCTTTCACTCCAAAAGATATTATAACTCAAAAATATTCTATTTATCCTAATCATATAGGGTTCCAAAAAAATGAATTTATAATTCATCTATCAGGACATTTAAAAAAAACTTCATTATTCAAACCAGGACATCACGTAGGCCAGTGGTAGGTGATGCACCCTTGTCACCCTTCGGTTCCAAGTTCAATTATCGTAGCCTTGCCGGACGCAACAGGTTGTCACCTGACCTTCAGGTTGTCCTTTTTATAAAAATCCAAAAATTATCTAAATAAATGTTTTAACATTAAACCATAGTATCCAATGTCCAACTTAATCCATTCCATCCTTTAGACTTATCCAAAATACTTGTGTCCAAACTCATAGTCCAAAAAATTTGTAAGGATGGTTCACATAACATAATGAAGATCTCTTTTTGCCACATAATAAAATGTGAGTACCTTCATCATGTATTCTATTAAAACATTGTAACACCCTGAATTACCATAAAACCCTATTGAATATATTCGTTCTACTTTATTCCTTATATAATACTACATATATTCCTTATATAGAAAATTTTTGAATACTCCGACAATGATGGAATTAACAAACCATTAATTAGTTCCAAGGTAGTCAAGAATGTCCAATATAATTTATCCAAATCAATCAATCTTAATCAAAAATCAGTACCTCAGTACCATGATAATATTAAGGTTTATCTTTCCTTCCACCATGTATTTTACAAAAGATTTAACTTGTTGTTTATTCACTTTTCTTAGTACCGTATAATCACAAATCCTCAATGAAATAGTACTACATTACAATCCTCAATTATTTCCAAAATTAATATAACCAGTACATCATTGATACAACACTCAAGTGAATTAATTCATTAATAAAAGTATAATAACACTAATTATTCCACTTCATCTATGTTAGTATCATAACATGATTATTATCCAATAGTATCATTTGGGGTATAATCTGATAATTAGGACATTGATTCACGTAGTGTCCCAAATCCTTATAGATGAAGCATTGTACATTTGAAACCTTTTTCTTACCCTTGAAATCACGTACTTCATGTCCTTTTTCTCCACACTTATAATAAACTCTCATTCCTTTCAATCATTTACCAAGGTGATTCTTTCCACAATAATCACATATGGGAAAATCATTCTTCCCCTTCTTCCCTTTCTTCATCTTTCTCTCTACCAACATTTTCTTATCTGGCTTCCCTCCAAAACCATAGGACTCAAGGAATTATCTACTTATCTATTAACACATTATACAATTTCTTCATATGATGAGAATACGTGGGAGACTATTTCCATTCTAAATGTTGGATCAAGACCATGAAAGATATGATCATTCTTAATCTTTGGATCATGCGTATTATTGGAGTTTTCATTCCTTCTACTGGGCACCATTTTTAAACAATGTCATACACTAGCTTAGTTTATGAATCACAATGCATAATTCCAAAATTGTAAAATACCTAACATAAATTGAACATTTTATGAATATAATCCATAATCATAAAAACTGATTTCATTGAGGAAGTATTTACTCATAAATCCTTCATAATTATTTGTAAAGAAAATGTGAATTATCCTATGAATATCCCCCAGAAGTGTCATAACCAAGAGTGTAGAAATGCTCATTGTTGTGTACTAGCATAACTAGGGTCAAGATTGAAACTTCTTGTCAGAGTTTTCACTCCTAGGTACATATTTTCTAGAGCTTCCTCTACCTGTTCATATCCAGATATGGATGTATTGCTTGGAAAATTCAAAAAATATATACATTACCAAAATTATTGGAAGTTCTTCTATACTAATACTCAAAGTTTTTCATTGGGTAATGTTCTCTAATTAGAGTTTTTATAAATCTAGTTTCCAAGATTTTTACTAAACTTCCTCTGATACCAACTGTAACGCCCCCACCCCAGTTACATAGAGTCAGTGCATTATTAAATAACATTTGCATGATTCAAGGAATCATGTCTCGAAAGACTGATCAGTTTAGTAGCCATGGAAGCCCTAGATACATACATAAGTTTTACATTACATCATGAAATAAATAAAAACAACATTTTTACCCTTTTAACACACTCATATCCTTGGCCTATCCCTATAGGTTAATCATAATATACTTCTTCACATCCTGGGAAAAAGAAAACATAAGAAAGGGGTGAGCTCAGATGCTTAGTAAAGATAACAATATAATAGAAACTATCATAAATACGAATGAAAATTTAAGAAAATGTATAAGTCTAAAACAGAAGGCTTTTAAACATAAACATTAGTATAACATGGAAAAGATAATTAAATAATTACATTTACATATTTACATGGATATTATACTAGTCAAATAATCACATGCAATATCAATATCTAATTTCATAATGATGGAATGCATAATGTCGGGCATCATAACCACATAGTCATGGCCTCGTGACAATACTACAAATAAATTTTTTTCAAGGCCATGTTCCAAGACAATATTTTGTCTCATGAGATCCTCCGATGCATCAAGGAGATATAGTTGGCTCCACCCATCACTTACAAAGACCAATGCATTCTTCATATGAAAAGGTTGAAACATAACAAAAACATTCGTATTAAAATTAGCATACGAAATGTTAATACTTTAACAATAAACCATGAATGGTATAAAAATAACACATCCATAGTCAAACATATCACAAAACCTTCAATACAATATGGAAGATTCTATCATAATAAATCAACTTCAAATAAGTGTAAAATCTATCAATGTATGTTGACGTAGATGAAATCAAAACTATCTGAGATAAATATCTCTTCCTATATTGACTTCATTTGAAAGTCACGTAATTATAAAAGAAAACATTTATTTTTAAAATATTATTATAACCTTTTAAGGGAAGATTAAATGGTATTATAATGGCGTAAAATATCTGCACCCACCGTATAAGTTAAAAAAACATTCTTACCTTAATTTTGTCAAAAAGGTCATAAAGTACATTGTTTGCAAAATGACGGAAATATTCCTTTCAATTTTTTTTATAAAAAGTAAAACTAGGGTATAAATGCCTTTAACCCATATTCTAGGAAATTTTAAAAAAAAAATTGAAATACATTTTTAAGAAACACATATGTGGATGATAAAGAAGTCCAAGTAGATACTCACGTATAAACAACCACGGATAATGAAGAGATTGTAGAATTAAACCTTACCTTGTGTTTTTCCTTGGTTGTGGGTATGTTAACCTCATATATAATAGTTAAATAATTTTTATTAAATTAAATAATAAACACATACATAAATATGATATCATATATGATTTTAAAATATTTCTTTTTTAATAATATTTTTTATAGTATCATTGTTTCGGGTGTTAACTGATTCATTTTTCCTTTATATGTTTTGTTACCTAAGTCATGTTTGTTATGGGTAGGATGTATTTGATTAATATATACATTGATATTAAGTTCTTAAACCTTATTTTTAGTCATAAAATTAAAAATATTCTTGAATGGTTATGATGGGGAATGAATCTCATCGTGTTCGTGAAGACGGTAATACATGTGTACGCTCAAGCGACAATGTCATTTTTTTAAGGTGAAATGGTGTTTAATTAGATGTTATATCATATATACAGAATTATTAACATCTTATATTTATTATTAACATCAAATATACTAATTATTATACCCATCCAAATGAGGAAGTGTTTAATAACAGACTACACCACGATGTGGAGATGGTAAGTCGTACGTAAGTACGTATGGTGACTTTGTCATTCATAGGATGGATAAAATAATGAATATGGTTGGAAAAAATTTAAAATAAAATCACAGTATGTATAAGGTATTGGATTTATAATTTTGGTATAGAGACAAAAAATAAAAAGGAATTTGAAGAAGAAAATAACTTTGAAAGAGGTGATGAAATAATTACCTCTTTTTCGGGTGTTACCTTTTGATTTGAACAAAAGGGCTCCTTAGGTTGGCTTTCTGATTAAAGTAAGGCCTCTAGGTATAATTGAGGGTAGTTGGGAGGATATTTGAGTGGGGTTTTTCTGAGCCAAATAGCATTGGAGGTTTTATTTTGAGAGATGGTTAAGTACCCTTTTATAAGAGTGGGGAGGGTCACTTTAGGAAAAGCTTGAAATATTAATTTATTATACAATCATATTAAGTTTATAATGGCTCCAAAAGGATTTATTTCTAGGTTAAGGTGGGGATAGTTATAAAAACTCTCAAACAATAGGTTTTATACAGGATTTGGTCACCATATTATCCTTATCATCTAGATTTAACTCTTAGTTAAATAGTTTAACTTTTACAATGTCTTCTTGTATTATTATAATAAATGGTTAATAAACATACTATAAAATTCCAAGAAAATCCCAAGTGGTTCATTAATTGCATATTATTAATTATATAAGTCCTTTTTTTATCCTTATATTTTTAGAAATTTTATATCCTTTAATAATATAGTATGTTTTTAAAAACTCATTTATGTCAATTTTGACATTATTTGGTATTTTTTCTATGTTAAAGTCATAAAAACTTCATTAGATAGAAAAAAATATTTAATCAACCCTAAAATGTCATATTAACCAAGAAAATTCATGGAATGTGTCAAAAGTATCAATTTACCTTTATTTTAATTTTTTTAATATTAATTATTTTATCGTTTATTTAATAAAGTAATTAATGCATCATCATTGTGTCATAAATAAATTTAATTATTTAATGTCAAAAAATTATAAAAAAAATACCATTATGTAGGAAATATTTTTTTATTTATAATTAATAATTATAGTTTAATTTATTTTATTTATATCCCCATATTAAAAATGTTTTAGTTATGAAAATTTGAATTTAAAACTTTTAACTCTTCTTTAAATTAAATATTAATAAATGTCCTAATCTAATCCAAGTAGATAAAAGAGGATCATATTTTATTCCTAAGGTCTATTTTGGTCGAAATACACTTATCCAATAGAATTAGGAAATGGGTTTGGGCAATTATAATATCATTTTTAACTTTAATTACCCTATTTATTCTTATCCGTGGTAAATAAAATTCAAAAGTTACTATTCAACAAATATTATCTTCATCCTATTAAACCACATTTTACTTACTGATGTAAACTGTGTCTCTCGACTTTTTTAAATTCAATTCACAGAAGTGGTAAAATTATGTTTTATGCAAATTTGCAAATGTTTCTAGAAATTAGGTAAAAGACATTAAAAAGTTCAATAAACTTTTTTACATCTAATCTTATTATAAAATGACTCCAATGAATTACATTGAACTAATATAGGTATTAGGTATCTATTTCTATATAAAATAAATTTAAATAAAATTAATAATTATTTAAATAAAAAGTTGTTTTTAAACAATAACAATGTGTTTGTCACTATTCATTAAAAGTTGAATGATTTTAGGAAAATAACAAAAATTCACCCTATGATAAATTTGATATTCCGAATTCAAAAATGATGTCCATTTTTTCAAATTAAAAACAACGAAGTTTCATTAATTAATTTAAAATTAATTACCATTGTCAAAATCGGATTTTTGAGAAGTAAAAACTATCAAAAGATTTATATGTGTTCATGTCCTATTTAAATGTAAAATTACTTCTAATGACCAACACTGGATTAAATGATAATAATATAATATAATTATACTTCAAAACAATTAAAATTTATAATTTAACAATATAAATTATTTTTATTAAAGAATTTGTTTTCAATTAAAATTTATTATTTTTCTCTATTCATCAAAATACGAAAGTTATCAGAAAAACCTCAAAAATTTATCCAAACTAAATTTTTATGCCCCACTTCTAAAGAAGAATATTTTTTTTCAATTTGAATATATAAAAGTGTCAAATATTGTATTAAAAAAATTCTCCATTAAAAGGTTGTAAAATGGGTTTTTTGAAAAACACTTTTTTTATCTGAAAAATTGAATTTGCTCTTATATTAAGTATAAAAACCCATAATATGGATGTTAAAATTATATGGAGTATATAAAATTTAAAATGAAGTTAATAATATTCATAACCTCTTTTTAAACGGCTTGTTTGGTAAGTCATGGTGCGCTTTAACTCAGTGTTGCGTGTGGCGCAAGCTATTGAATTGATTTAAAGAGATAACATATAATGAAATCCTGGGGTGTTACACCTCCCACAAATAGGCCATTGGATGGAAACTATCACTGAGTTTTTAGACTGTGTAAAAATGGGAGGCATTGACATATTTATACACATTTTATTGAATAGATATATGATGTGATCAACCAAGGATCATCACTACATAGAGAAAAAATTCATCCAACTACATGATTGTAACTTTAAATAAAATAAAAAACAATTGGAAATACAAAGGACCAATCCTAGGTTATGAACTCGAACTAAAAAGGCTCTTGAACCACCACTATGATCTATTAATGTCTCACTCAATCAAGAATCTAGTTCTATGAACCTAGAAAATAGTAAATATGTTTATATATGGGTTTAGAATACATGTATGCATAATCAAATCCACCGTATAACTATTCATGTAAATGTGAAAGAGAAATACAAAAACCTAGTGAATAAATGAATAAAAAAACTCATTACCTAAACATGTAATAATATATAATTTTATCACCAAGTTTCAGTCACCAAGTGACACATAAAATCATGTCATTATTTATAAAAAAACATATACATATGAACGATATCTTATGTTAAATTTACCATTAGAGTTTTAGTCTCACATCCTAATGAAAAATAATCAATAATAAAATCCCATTTAGAATTCATCCATCACCCCATGTAGACATATACCATATCATCCTACTAGTTTTTCACACATATGTTATCTTCATCTCATAACTAATTGTAATTTACATATGCCATTACAAATTTTTCATCATAGATTATGCCGCAATCCGTCACATCCCATGAAAGTCACTTATGGTATCCATAATCACTAATTTCAAAATACATACATGTTTAATAAAATTACTATGTTACATCCTGTACATACTTGAATCATTAATCTATGAGAAGTAATATAATATGGAGGTACTTATGCTTAACCATAATATAGAATATCCTAAATACACCCACAAATTAGGTAATGTTTGAAGTAAGAGTAGGGAAGTGGGGGAATTTATCCATGTATTTCCTCTCCAACCTAGATGTTGGGAAAAAACCCATAACAATAAATGTTTGGGAATTGAATTCCCACCTAAAATATTTCGTGAGGAATAAAAAATCAAAAAATATAAAGGGTAGTTTATCTTCGACAAAAAATAATGGAAACTACACATCCTTATACTAAATTATAGGTATCATCCCAAAAGAAACCCAACTACCAATATTAAGGTCTAGGAAATGTGTTCTCTTATAAATATACATCCCTAGAGATTAAATACCCTTAAGAAACTTTATTTTGTAATCATCAAATAAAAATTGACCATAAACCTTAATAAAAAACAATAGTTTACTAACAATATTTAATTAGAGTCCAATTTACATTTATAATTCATTTTTCAATTCCGTATTTTTATCTCATGTTCGTAGAGAAAACATTCTAACAACCCATAGTTTTAATATCATATATCATTTATACCATTACCATTATGAAAATCATACCCATTATTTTATCCATAATTAATTTACTATACCATAATTTATGTATTCTATGACATGGCCAGATATATGAAAATAACAATGGACGTGTAAATAATTGTAGAACTTATGTAAGATGTTAAAAAATAATAATCAACCAAATTGTATTCCATCCAATAAAAAATATGATTTATGATGGGAAATACACTATTTCAACCTATATTGATCAACCATCAATGAATAGACAAAAAAAATATAGAAAACTAGATTTCCCAACAATCAACTTATATTGTTAGTCCTAATATTAACCTATTATCAAACAATATATAATAATAAAGTGTCACTGTAAATATTTATAATTCATATCTTCCATAAAAAAAACCAAAGATCCAATCATTATAAGGTTTTTCAAAACTTGTGTAGACATACATGGAATTAAAAATTATTTTCCAAAAAACATGCATAGGGGGAATCAATGTTCATAACATCAGGTATATAAATGATGAAAAAAATAATTACACCATTGATGGACTTAAAACATCCCCAAACAAATTTATTTTTAAAAAACCATTTTCATTACAATATTTAATTAATAAATTAATTTTAAAAATGATTAAACAATAAGAAACGGAACATCATAATATTGAACATTAAAAGAATCAACCATAAACATGTTTTTTGTAATGATATATTATTCAAATTATTTCAATACAGAATGGAAATAAAATTCAATTTAATTGTTCATTAAACATGCATTATATCAATATTTATATTGGTTATCCTTGTATAATTAATATCACACATGATATATTACAATATTAATCATAGGACACGTATATCACACTATGTAGATAATATATTTTGGAATCTAAAGGACCATGGAACACCCTGATAGGGGAGGAGTGAATCAGGGTGTCAAATGTTTCTTTAAAAGAGAAGGATCTTATTCCCACATTGGTAAGAACTTGTTAAACCTGTCAAAAACTCACACGAAAGGATACAACATGACTATTTTACTTGGTTTACCAGTAATAAAAATTCCAAGGAGAATATGCTGACAGTGTGTGGGTGTACAAAGATATACTAATATTCAGTAGTTGTGGAGTATAAAAGTTTACACAAAGTCATGTTGTTCCAGGAACACTGCCATTACAATATTTTAGTGATAGCACACTGCTTCCTTCAGAAAACTTTTGTTAACTCACCCTTTCTCACTGATTAGACATAATTCTAACATATTTTATCGACATGAAGGTTACTTCAAGGGATTGGCTTAAATTCTTTGTACCTATATTAGCATGATATTCTGGTTGAACCGTAGACATGAGTTGATGCAATATGAAATCACTATTCAATAAAAAAATGTTGTCCAATATTGCCTTTCATATTTCTCCTTCACGTAACTCAATACCTTCACGAAGCTCACTGCCTTCATGGAACAAATTGCCTTCATGAAGATCACTTCTTTGATGGAATAAACTAACTTCACGATGATCACTGAGTCAACTTGGAATAACCCATCATCAAGGAAAATAAATTATTCAATAGAATTGGAATCACTCGTGACTTATAGTCTTTTCATGATGCTCATGCTCTTATAGAATTATAGTTTTGTGAAGCTTACCTATCGTGATGAAATCATAGTGTTTATGGATATTCCTTGAAAAAATCATGAGACTTAAGTGAAGGTAGCCTTATATTTATAGGGTTTTACATTATAAATGCTCCACCACCCCCAATTCATTTTCTAGATATGTCAAAAACATGTTTTTGGTTATCCTCTCTCCATGATACTCTATTGAAATTTGATATAGTTGCGAAGCTTTCCGAGAAACCATCACGCACTGCGATGATACAATTATTAATCATTCATAAAGAACATCCTTGGTTCCAAAAAATAATCAATATATAAACATGAGTATCTTATGCATTTTATTTCAATATTCTCATTATAATTCACTAAAAAATTCCAACCCAAAAATCTAGAGGTCTTGTGTCTTTAGGAGAGTAGAATATAACTACACATTTGGATCATAAGCTTCATAAAATATGTTTAAATATCTATTTTTTAACTATTAAATTAATTTAACTTCATTTACTATATATAATATCCATTAAAAATAAAAAATATAATGGTGATCTTTAATGCCTAATACTTTCATAATTAGAAAAAATCATATTCATGATGTAAAATATTTGAGTCAAATTAAGTATCATGATATAATAATAAAAATGATAATAACCATGTGACCATGGGAAAATGGAAATAAAATAATAATATCATGGAATCATAAATATATAGAAACAATCAAAAAACATTATTTCATAATAATATGTGAAGTCTCACTAATATAAAAACATAACATAGTGTGTCGGGCTAACTACCTACGCACCATAAATAGTGTCTTATTAGTTAAATGAATTACCTAATAAATTTTCCAACTATATAATTATACGCCCATATATGAAATTCATAATATTGAAATGAATATATGTTACACATAATGTAATTAAACATATGACATAAACATAATAAAAACCCCATGAATTAGAAATGGGTAACATAATATTACATTAGAGCATAAAAATGGAATATCATAAATAATCCCCTGAAATGTGTAATTAAATAAATATTTAATGTCAAAAAATTATTAAATAATCATAATTTAGTAAAATTATTTTCATGTAAAGTGAAAACCTAAAAACGAATATGTAAGGAAATGAACCACCTATGATGGGTTTGAATAAAAATTATAATAACTATTTAATAAAGGTGTAAGAAACAAAATTCCATTAAATAATAAATAAAAACATATATTTCATAAGAAACTGTGACCTTTTAAGTAATAAAAGTTTAAAATCATTATATTTGGTTTTACATGAAATCATATATGGAATAAACAACTTCCCTTTGAACAATTTTTCTTCAATGAATGAATTTTAAAAAGGGAACTCAAAAAACATGTATTATCCCATAAAAAGAAAGATATAATAAAAAATATATATTTTTAAAGAATATTTATATATAATATAGAAGAAATAAATATAATATGATAGATTGAAATCAATAAAAATAAACAGAATATGTACCCTAAACATATTGCGGGTGGTTTGAAATAACCCTTACCTTAGGTCCTTGTCTCGTTTGGTACATTCATCTAACATTATATGTAATAAAATATGTTTATTAGATACTTATTTTAGAAACATTATCATATATATATTTCATTTATTATTATTCATTAATGTTCATTTATTATCATTGTATTATAATATTAGTATTATGTTTAAATTCACATTGATGTTTATTAGATAGTAATAAGGTTTCATTGTTTTAGAAATAAATATAAAATTTACTTTCTAATGTGGATATAAAAGGAGAAGTGTATAGAATGAAATTAATCTCATTATCAAGGATTAATATTTCCTAGATATCAATATGTGTTCTCACATAGGTATTATTAATTAATAATTTATGTTATCACTATAATGTTAGTTCATTTATGTAGTTTGTCTTAACAAAATGAACTTATTGTGTTTAATTTCAACTTATGACTATTTATCCATTCTAGAATATTATAGAATATAATATAAACATAATTAGAACATTTTTATATATTATTTGTGAATTTAGTTCATCCATATAGGTAGTAATTAAATATGAACAAAATTTTTAAATGAGGTTATCAAGCAATAATAATATGAACAATGTTTTCATTTTAAATTAGAATGCTGAGGTATTAGATAATTGGTATTCCATAATTTTAATAACAATTAATAATTTAAATTTAAATTTTTTATCATAATATATTTTATATAATATATTTTATTATATGGAAAAAGAAATTAATTTACAATGGTTAGGTTGATAGAATTATCACATCCCTTTGATGTTCACACTTCAACTACAGCTTATAAAATGTTGGATTGGATTTGAGGATTACAAAGACTCTAGGATGAGTGGAGATCGATGGACAGATTTTTCTGATAGATTGTGTATAATAAAAGGCATATGATTTTTTTAAAAAAATATGTGGCGGGGTGGCATTTATAATGGGAGGATAGGGGTGATTTAGAATAAAATATTATATCTTGGAATATTAGTTCATCTTGTAACTCATTAGTAATAGGGACATAGGTATACAATAATGTGGGGATTTCAATATTATTATTACTTCAATAACCCCCAATAAAATTTCATATGTACTTTTACTAAGTATAGTACTTATAATAAAATTGAATACTCACCAAAATATTTAATAAATCAAAAATATTGTGAAAAAACACTATAGAATAGTTTTAATTTGTTTATTCAAAAAATATCATAATTTTTTTAAAAACAATTTTCTAAATTTGAAACATTCAACTTTCTAAAAAAATATTTGTATATATTTAAAATTACCCATTTTTATGAATCAGATAAATTTTTAGCCCTCTAAAAATTAAAAAAAGATCTCATAAAAATATATTATTATTTATATAAATACCAATATGAATTTATAAAACCATTTTACAGACATAATGTTTAATTCATTTTTTTACTTATTCTAAAAAATATTAACGAATAAAATATATATGTTTTATTAAAAATAAATTGATGTTTTATTTGTGATGATAATATATTTTATTATATTCAAGTTATTTATTTCATAAATTCCATATATGCTTAGTTAATATTAATTTTCAATTTTACCCAAAAATACAAAATTTCACCCTTAGATAGTTTTTAAATCTATGATCCAAATATGAAGTCAAATTAATTTGTATTAAATGTGGTACCAGTGTAAAAAAAATTATTTATAAAATAATTAGAATTATATTAATAATTATCCCATAAATACATATAATATTGTCATGCAAGAATAATTCCTATGGGTAAGGTATATTATGCGGGTTCTATTATTTGGTGGTTGAACCAAAATTTATTTGGTGGTAGTTTTCACTAACTTGAACATATACCAAAGGGAATTCTTCTTGAGCCTCACATATTTTAGTTGTACTTGGTATCAAGCATGGTTAAACACCAATTATGCCACCTTATTCTCAAAATCAGTTAAATGAGCTTCAAAAGGTTTGGTCCTACATGTTGTGGCAATTAGTCTTCCATTCTATATCAATAACCTATCATATTTACCCACAATATAAACTAATTCTAACAATATTTTTATAAATACTATATTAGTAATGTTCATAGTGAAAACCAGTCATATAATGGCTACATTTATTATTCAATGATCCAAAAAGTTGTTTATGATCATTTTTATGTGTTCTGTGAAATTAAATATAATGTAAACATATATTAATAAGGGAAATATGATTTATAAAAATATTGATCATTATAATAAACATATAAAATAAATGTGAGATTACTACACCATTACTATATTTCATTCATCCTTGATTTATATATTATTATCCTCATTAGGATAAATCCATTATTTCCCAAAGAATAAAAATCTATCTACTGTTATTATTGAACACAAAATAAAGATATGTTATAAATCACATAACTTGATATGAAACATTAAATATTATTTTGTAAATAATAGAATAACATATGGACATATATGAACCACCTATCTCAAGAGGATCTCACAATCCCTATAGAAATACCAACACGGATCATCAATCAAACATCAACAGAAAACCCCCATGATAATATAAGTAATTAAAGAATCCATTGAATGTGAAGATAGAACATGAGGGAATTTAACCATCATTAGAAATTAAAACAATCCTCAAATAGAGTTCAAACAAAAAATGGGATTGAATTATTTTATTGGTGTCCATAGGTTGCCTTTGGTTTTATGTAAAATGTTTAAAATAAGATAATTTTTAGTGGAAATTAAAATTTCAGTTTGGTAGTTCAATTATAATACAAAAAAAACCATTTATCCATGAAACAACCCTTAGGATTTTCATTAAAGCATCAACATAACATGGTAGATTATTTTTTAGGGGATCTTGGTCAAACATATATATAGAATCCCTGAAATTAACCCCTTCATTTCCAAAAAAGTTCTTATAATACTTGGGTAAAACCATAAACATGATCCAAGGACATTATTCATGAACCCTTCGCGATATATAAATAAGAAACCCCAATCTATGGGGCTCCTCATCCCATCCTATGATCATCCAATAGTGACCCCTCCTAGGGAAGAGAAAATATTATGACACCACAATTTCAATTGTGCTATCCTAAACACCATGAGACTATTATATATAGAGAAATATAGACACAAAAACACTTATCCCAACCCTAAACACCATCAAAATAATGAATACACTGAATTAACACCAACAAAACAACTCAACATTGAAAGGTCAATTGAATTTTTGAATCCGACTGCTTGCAAAAAATCCCTCAAAACACACTCATACTTAATCATCCTGTCTTAGGAACATCCAACCACCAAAAAATACAAATACATGTATCAGTAAGAATATATATTTTACCTATTATTCCTCTAATATAATTATCATACTCAAGAATTTAAATTATAATTTTAGAAGGAGAAGAATGGTGAACATAATTTTCATCCCAAGGGTTACCTCTTAAGGATATTTATATAATAATAAAAAACCAAACACATTATAGGAACAATCTATATAACCATTAAGTATCATCCATTAACACATACAATAATAAATATTTATATATTATATCTCAAATAAGATCAAACATACAACATCTCTAGATATATAGCATTCATCTGTAACTCCTACTGTCTCATATACACATCCAATCCACCATGATAACAAAGGACATGAAGTAAATGATTTCAATTATCAAGTAATACACTCTCCTAATTGACCTAAATTAATACAAAAATTCTTATAGGATTAATTTTCCTCAACATCTATGTCACCTTATCCACTAACTTGGGAATCATCATGACGATACCAATTAGTCTATGACACATGAATTATTTCATGAATCTATATCATCTATAAGGGACATGATAACCAATACACAGTGGCTCCAGCAAGCACCAACACCTCCAAAGGTAAAAAAATTATTGGGAAAAACATAATACAATTTCATAATCACCATTTCCTACATCGATTAAATTTTTGAAAGAACGCATGATCTCTATTTTATGACAAAAGAGGCATCCTAAGATGATATTTATAGGAAATATAAAAATTATAAATTGAATTCAAAAACTCATGAATAAAATTTACCTTCACAATCATGATTTAAACTAACTAAAATATGAGAATAGAGAACTCTATATCATAGGTCTAGAGAAATATATATCTACATTGTCAGATGAATGGTTCATTAAACAATTCCATACTAATCATAGAGACATAATTTTAATTGTATGTAAAATACATTGAGGGTAAGTGAATGACCAACAAACATAAAAAACAATGAAATCATGAATAATAAATATCCTCTATTTTGGGGATATATTACTATATATGAATATATATATATACTTAACAAAAAAATATGTGTTAAGGGATTTCTTAGTGGAAAATGAATAGCATAGGCTTCTACAAATGATGTTCGTAAAAATAGGATCATGATAATAGATGTTTTACTTGAAAACCCCATGAATCCTCACCACCTATTATAAATAAATCCTCAAAAAAACTTCTAATAAACAAAAAACCAAAATAATAATGTTGTTAGATGACAAAATTAAGCAGTGAATGATCACACTTATGTTATCACACCATCCATGGAAATGAGGAAATCCATTAGTAAAGTCCATCAAGAATTCCTCCTACATACACTAAGGAAAATTTAGTGGATAATGTATCCTAGAGGAACAACATACTCGGGCTCCACTATTTGGTAAATAATCCCTCAAGAGTCAAACTATACAATAAATATCTCCAATCTAGACAACTAAAACTGACTCCTCAAAGTTTGATACCTATTAAAAATATATGGATACACTACCAAAGGTGAAATTTGTAATTCAAGAAGAACCATATCATTATTCACAATATGAAAATAGTCCCCCCCTAAAAAATACATTATATTAGTCTTCATTAGACCTTCCCTTATGGTTATCAACAAAAATATATCAATGCCACCAATTATCTCTCATAGAATCCAGCATCAAGGTCTCATCCACCTACTACAAAAAATATAACTTTTCCATCATCAATGAAGGAAATCATATATCATCAACTAATCCAATTTTAAGGTGAATTATAGGGAGTTGCTCAATAAATATCCAATAATTTATGGAATCACATATAGAATAACTTTGTGAACTCCTAAAATATTTATTAGTTCCATCATTCCCTTACCCAATTGTTTCAAAAATTACCATTTTAGAAATATATAAGAATACCAACCGAAATTAGAGTCTAATATTTACATTGTGATGACAGAATATGTAGAAAATAACTCTTTTGACCTGAAAAGACCCCAAAGTTATCAAAAAGGATATAATTCTAAAAAACATTATCAAAAGAGTAGATATAATAATTATAATATTGTGGGAGTAACAACCCATAATGATAACTGGTTAAATGACCAAATTAAATTGCTTATGTTAGTATGGTGTACCTTTCATTTTGAGGGCCTATTAGATTTGAAATCCATATTTAATCATTCTATTCCAGGAGTACTGATAAAAATGTGTAACCTACTTGGATGTTTCTCTAGGTGTGTGTGAGTGGTGAAAAAACCCATTTTAAGGTGCATATTTTGTCCTATGAGAACATTCACTTGTATGGATACCTGTTTGGGCATGTTTTAGGGTCCTATGGATGGGACCATGTGTATGTGAGGCAACTGGTGGCACATGGTAGGATACAATTAGATGGCTATGTTAAGATATGTTGTCTATGTTGTCATGGACTCTCCATTGTTATATGGGTATCAGAGGAGGAACCTTACATTAAGTGTGGTAGCATTGTCAAGGTTGAGAATTAGGGTCCACAACGATGATAGTGTGCTATAGGGGGGTGGATGTAACAAAAATTAATGATAAAGGGATAAATGAATAAATTACATGAATTGTGTCAACAAATTGAACATTTATTAAATAGAACTCCATAGTTAATAATGATTTTCATAGAGTAGTGATCATGAAATTTAACCTTCTATTATGTTTCCCAGGGTGTGTCTGTGAGATAAAAAAGAAAACTAGAAAGAACATTTATTAGTCTGTGTGGACATTTATTAGTCTGATGACTTGTTCAGGAGTGTGGATGGGCCCTAGTGGGGGACAATGTGATTGAAAGGAAACTGGTGGAACCTGTAATTCCAAGACCTGAAGGATATGGTAAGATGATATTTTTGAGTTGTCTACATAGAAATTTTTTTATAATGGGTGGTATATTTTATTCATAATTATAAAAATACTGAGACCTATAATAGTTTAATTCTCTATGGTGTATCAAAAAACAACCCAACAAAATTTTTGATGCTTCAAATTAAAACATAGATGAAACTCCATCCTTCATAATATAAAAAACATGATAACCTAATACCATATCATTTAAATAATAAAATGCAAAATGGAAATAATAAGTCAAACATAATCATAATCATTCTTGTTCAAATAAGTTATAAGAACTTAAATCTAAGAGTATTATTATTCAGATATTATGTAATAACTAGAAACACTGAGGAAAATCTACTCATTTATACAATTATTTATGGATATCTGAGAAACCACTACATAAATATTTAATGTATCCATGGCTACACCACATTGATATACGACATGTCCAAAGATGTATAATTTTTGAGAAATAAAAGTACACCTCAAAATCTTTTGAAATAATGATGAAGATGAATAACTCTGAAAACATTATGAAAATGCCCCCGTTAAATTTCTATATACCATGAATAGAAAATAATTACAATAATAAAAACCATCATTAATCAATTCAAGAATTCAAGGAACAAAAAATTCATTATTGCAATTAACATGATCAGAGAGACTGTAATCGTGAGAAATATTAAAATAAAATGATAACACCCATGACAATATCTCAAACCATCTTATTGTATAGTATGTTACATAAATCACTTCCAATGATACTCTAATAAAAATTAAATACTTTATAAATACATAGCATAATTAAAATATGTGTATAAATCTTCTAACCATGTAACTGGATATAGTTTCCTTACATTCACCTAGTTAAAACGATAATAATCGACGATCAAATAAAAACATAAATATTCCATGATCATAAAAAATGATACATTACATAAGGACACATGAGGATGAATGAAACATATTTGAATAATATCATTTGTATGAGTTTGTAACACTCATTACTCATAATGATCCATCCTGTTTGGGGACATCGATATCGAAGTTGAACCAGTTTGTAACTATATATCAAACATGATATCTCTTATAGGGGGTAGATCAACAACAACTTCCCAAATAATTTATGGTACTCTATTATAACCCAAGGGAAAACCACTAGATGATTATCTAATTAACTTAACATCAACCTAACAAATAAGTAAAATTGTTACTCTGCTAGACTTTGGCCCTTCTGTGGGAATCAATAACCACAATACACAACATGATCTATATTGATGTCACTAAATATAACCTGCCTCTTAAATAAATCCCAAATAACCTAAAAATATAATTTAAAATCTATCATGAGGATATATTATTACAATTTTATCCTACATATAGTGAAATCTCCTTAAAAGCGATATTATCCTTGAATCTACCCACAATATGAATAGGGACTATGAAAAAGTCGAGGGACACTAAAACCTTTAATATATAATATTTAAGAAACGTTAATTTGGAATCTTATAAGATAAAATTTTCTAACAAATTAACATAAAACCTCATATCCCAACACATAAAAATTAATTATGGGGATATGTGGAATCAAAAACCTCAATACAGATCATTCAATGTTTTCTATCCAATAATGGAAGAATAATATCTCTCTATAGGACAAATATGATGTTGAACTCAGAATAATTATAGAAATCCCTTGATATTTTCTATATAAAATATCAAAAAAGGATAACAAAGCTGATATATAATGATAAGTGTGAATGGGAGGGAATGGAACCATCAGAGTAGGAGTAAACTATCCTCAGTTCAACTTGAATAAATATCAAAAATCCAAGAAATTATATTGATTTAAAAGGGAATTAATGTATCGAAAATGAATCCTTGGTTCTCTTAAATAACAAAAGAGAATGGAGTAAATGATATAATTTTATGTGAACATGAAAATTTATATTGGTTAGTTAAAAGAAAATTCCATGATGCAACCCCTTGAAAAATCATCAGCCTACAGGTGATAACTAAAACTATATCACCACAATGGTGAAAAAAATACATGGGGTCCTAGTCTACCCCCATTAATATAAAACTACATCCATATTGGGTATCACCATATATAATAGACAAGGGGTAACACCATGTAATAACTCCATGCCCATGTAACATTGGTCCTTTAGAATACCTAGAGAAGAAAACCTAATCTTGGGGGCTCCATAGTGAATATTATTCCCATACTACAATGACCCTTCCATATCTGATGAGAAGAACTAAAAAACTTATGATAAATGGTATATACATATTCACCACACCACAACTCATTCTATATCAAAAGAGACAACAAAACACTCATTTAAGGCCTCTATGCTACAATGACTATGGCTATTTTCCAAGTCACTACAAAACTACATTGACCCACAAAGCCTATTACCATAGCAAAACCACCCTATTCTTGTAGAATTTTTATCTCAAACCATACTCCATTTAAACCATCAGTTTATAGATAGATTTTACAACAAAAAAAGGATGGAATTAGGAAATTATTCCATTAAATGTATTTCTTAATATGAATTTGATACAGTTTTATCAAATAATAGACTTCAAAATTAAAAAAAATGAATTAATAATTTATGTAAAATATAAAAGTAAAATAGATTTTAAAATTTTCCTATAAGTTAGAAAAGAAGTTTTATTAATGGGAAATGAAAAACAATGACCTGAATTCAATTTTATGAGGGAAACACAGAAAAATATTTGATGATATTTTTCAATATATAAGAAACTTTTTTTCAAAATGTTTTTTATAAAATTAAAAAATATATGTTATGTGATAGAGTATATTTAATAGTCATAAGTATATTTCTTTAAAACATGTAACAAGATTCCTAAAATTGTTTATGATAGGTTTTTTTGTAAAAATCATCCATTAAAAAATCAACTAAATAAAAATTAAATCACCAAAATCTCCCTTTTATTTATATTTTTCCGCCATATTATCTATTCTCTCTCATTTTATATTTTTTCCATGTTTTTATGCCTTATCCCTTCTCCTTCAATTAATTTTTTCTTTATTTGAATTTTTTAAGTTAAATTATTTTAAATATTTAGAAATTTATATTGTCTCTGATATTTGTCTTAATAAGTTGTGTTGCTTTTGTATTGAGGTTATTTTATAAAAAATGGTATTGCATATAATAGAATGTGAGTAGGTAACTATTTTTAATTGAGTAAAAAATACCAATGTTATTAATTTTTGAAATAAATATTATTTTAATTAAAAAATATGATTATATATGTAATGTAATTATAAGAAATGAAAATTCATAAATTTAATTATTATTTTTATGGTGTAATATATAAATAATTTGTCAAGATATTATTATTTAAATAAAGAAACAATTAAAATTTATATAAAAATTTATATATATAGTCTTGATATAATATGATATAATAAAAACAATTTTAAAAAAACAAAATATAGTTTTAAAATTTTAATAAAATTAAATTAATTTTATATGTGATATTTTTTTTGGTTAGTTTAATTATTTTCATATTTATATTTTTTCAAATAAATTATTTAAAAAAAATATAATTTAAAAAATTAATAACGTTTATTATAAAATTTTTATGCTCTTGAAGAATATTGGAAATTAAATAATAAACACGTATATGGTCCAATAAGGAGATATCACAACCCCTAAAAATGTTTACCCTCTCCGAGGAAAGATCTTGTCAATTTTATTTCCTAATTACCCAATATTTGATGGTAGTATAGTTTATTATAAGGAAAATTATAAAAAATTTATAATTTAAAAATTAATCATTTTTATTAATTAGAAAAATATTAAATTAAATAAAATATAAGTTTAAAAAATTAAATAAGTTTACATTTTAAAATATATTCATATACTATATATGAATAGACTAATATTAATGGTTAATAAATTTTTAAAAAAAATGTGTGGCATAATTAAATGTATAATATTTATTTAATAATATTTATTAAAATATTATAGTGTAAATAAATATAATAAAAAATTAATGAAATTTTAGAAAATAAAATTTTGTCAACAAAATACATTTATTTATAATATATATTTTGATGAATAAATAATTAGATAATGTTTATAAATTAACTTTTATTTAGAAAATATAAAAAAATATTTAATATATAAAATTTATATGTAATATTATACAACAAACACTATTATATTAAATAATATAAAATTGAAAATTAAAATTATATTTAACATGTATTTAAGTAATTAATAGAAAAATTGTAATATATATTTTTTGTGCACATTTATTTTACTGGTTGAGTCAAAACATAATTGTTTTTTGTTTGAAATTTTTAAAAATAAACATATAATATAAATAAATATCGAATTTATAATAATATTGGTGTAATAATATAATAAAAAAATTAATTTTATAAATATTTTTGGAAATTGTAAATAAAATAAATAATATGGAATGATACAATTTAATAACTTTTAAATTTTATACGTATTTGTATAAATTACAATTTTGTTAAATATAACTATAAAATATCAAATATTGTTTTATCAAGAATATTATTCGAAGGAAATAAATCATAAATAACGAAATTATAAATTATCATTGATGTATCTCCCTTTTACAATGATATGGATGTGATAATGGAAACCTATAAACACATTGGAAAATCTGATGACCAAGGCCTAGTGCATTGACTATGAAACTTCATTTATGGAACTTTGAACCAATGAATATTGGGTTGTATGCTCAAGCCACTATTCCAAACCCAGTTCTCCATATTCATGTGCTTAGACTATGTCCCCCAAGTCCACCTACACACACCTCCACCAATGCTCAGCTCCCATGTGCCCTAGTCTATTATTAAGATTATAAAGAGTCCAATATGGATCCTTAATTGATAAATTTGGGAAGACTTAGTGATTCCTAAATCCCACCTAACCCATTTCCCCCTCTACACTCTTGGTAGAATATAAAGCATTAAATCTAATGATGAGGTGATGTAATTAAGTCATCTGATTCTAAAACTATTGAGAAAGTTAAATTCTCTCATAGTGTTCCTATACTAGTTTGACGGACTCTGGAGGATAATTTTACATATTTTCCATGAACCTAGACCATTTAAAGAGTACCAAACTAGGGAAACCCCCTTTTTTATAGCCTTCACCTAGGGCACCACTCAGCCCTATTTTTCAATATTAAATTCAATTCTCTTTATCCATCAACTAGGGTTTCATAGTGTCCCATAATTCAAATATGGATCAACTTTTCTCCAACCACTATATTAGGAGACTTGTTTCCCAAACTCAACTAGGCTTTCAATTCACCATATACTATCAACTAGTAATATTCCCATTCCCCTAGCATAGAATTAGAGAATGACTTCTCCATATCTACCTAAAAAGTTTGATCATAATCTACCCATATCATCTAGGATACCATTTCTCCCCATTATTTAATCTAGTATGAACCTCCTCGTCCCACCTCAAATAGGGTGTCACTACTCCATCGACTCTAAAATAGGGCAATCCTCCTCACCCCACCTAAAATAGGTTACGTTATCACCCTGGACTCTCAACATGAGAGATCCCTCATACCCTCTTGAATTAGGGTATCAAATTATCCAAGTCTCTCAACTATGACAAGCCTCCTCACCCATATCAATAATTTAGTGACGTCATGGTATGATCTATTTCATCTCAAGCTCCCTATATGGGAAAATACTATTCCAAGTCTCCGTCCAATCCACTATATCCACATGATCATGGAATGTTCACCATCATCCACCACATCAGTCATATATTTTATTTATAATAGGTTTCTTAGGAATTGACATCCATGATAGGAAAAAAATTAAGGGTAATCTCCATAAAATATTCTATTGATAACAATTTTAGATATCAATAGGCAAAAAAATGTAATCTCTAACCTCAACATTCCCATTAGGGATCTAAATTATAATAAATGAGCATTGTGTACACAAGCTTACTTTCTGGGTATAAGATTTAGCCATGTTCATATAGCATATTTCATTACCTTCAGTATGTAATAAGTAGGGGATACCAACATTAAATAAATATATACTCATACATAATTCCTACTCATTCACTAATTCTAAATATATATTATGGGCCTCCTTATAGATATAATCCTTGAACATGTAATCATTAATAATTTATTCCATTGGAATTTTTTTTAGATATTCTTATATGAAATGGACAATGGTGATTAATCCCCAACCACATCCTCATATTCCTACACCCACCGTGTGTCTATTTGTCTATCATTGTACAAAAATCAAAAAGTAGGGATTATAGAAAAATATTCAACCCTCAAATGTATGTGTAATCCCAAATAAATCTTTTACTTATTAATGATATCATCCTAATAATTAATTATTTAATATAATCAAATAGGAATCAATGATTATACCCCCATTCATTGATTCGTTATCAAAAGTTCCAAGACACAGAAGTCCCTATCATAGTGTAAAAAAATATATGATAACATCCTTAAAACATGAATTAAAACTACATGGTTGATTACCTTCACTCAATATTAAAATTTTCACCATAAACTATGTTGTATTTGTTTCTTAAACAAATAAAGATATAAGATTCCCCTTTGATGTATAAAAACTATATCATATGACATATATCCTTAATAATCACAACATATTCCCCATTTATCGACACATCCATTCACTGGGGTTGTTTTCCTTATTAACCCTTACTCATTAGTCTATATTCATAATATTTAAATATACATCATATTGAGAAATATCCAATGTACATGGACCGTCCATGTTTCTCAAAGGTCCATATTAAACATGTAATAAACCCAACCTAAAATGGACATATTACTTTTTAGATCGACTATAAAGGGCCACACATGCATAATTCCCACACCATTCATTTTCTTCGATCCATTCACTATATGGAAAAATAATCATTAAATAAATATTATTTTATGGAATATAGGTTTTCTAATAATAAAATTATCCATCATGATCCACGTTATGCACCCTTGAATGGCTTATCATATCCCATTATATTGAACCAAACTAAGTGATTTCAGTTTCCCTTCATTGGAAAATGAAGGAATCCATTATTATGGGCATGATCCCAACATCACAGGACCCATCATATCCATAGTAAATGATATGATTTGGAGTGAAAAAAACATGTACCTTCAACCCATATCATAATATATATATTAAAGAATTATGGATAACCTCTAATATATAAATATAATATCATCCATTTAAATACTTTAAAAACTACATATGATTCATTTATTTTCAAACTTGAATCATATCACTAAAAAAATGGTAACTATTACCACATTGGGATTTTTCACGGAATCACATATATGGATTAAATCGATAAGTGAGTCCCAGAGTATGAAATAATCCCTCTAAAAAGTTTTTTAGGATTGAGAAAAACCATTTTTTTAAATAGATTGAATTCCCATATATCCATATTGAAACCATAATGACCATATAGCTTTTGAAATTACGTACACAAAAATTGGAAAAATTATGATTGAAGCATGCATCAGGGTTTCCAATATAAAAAATTATAAACCCATTGTGAATCATTTATCTATGAAAGATACTGATCATGAAAACACTATTTTGTAATATGAAAATGTGTGGATTTCATATTTTCATTTGGTTAAAATCCAGAGGGAGTTATAAACCATTCATAACTCTGATAAATATAAATGAATGGAATCATTGATGTTTAATACATACAACTTATCCAACAGTAATATTGATTCCCTTGGTGAAAAAAAATGTTTTCATCCGTCCCTCTAGTGAAAGGGGTCAAACACATTAATTTAGAAATATTATTTAAATATTAATATGATGATTTTTTATGTTTTGTGTGATATCCTATATAAACTAAATCCTCATATCCCACACTATCAATAGAAATAAAAAATAAATCCAATGTTTCCTATCACCACTACAAAACTCTTCTAATAACTCTCCCTTGATTGTAGCAATGTGAACCTCCCTTGCCTTATGTAGTAGAATCCAGAGGATGATTTTTAAATCAAAATTGTATAAGGGCCACCTAAGATAGATCCTATTACTATCAATTAATGAATTTAATAGCAAATAGACATAGTTCATAATTAGTGTACTAAGGAAGATAACATGGAGGTATAATCATCAATCATTCAGGGATGGGAACCTAGAAGGAGTTCTCATGAATGAACATAGACCTATTAGTACTATGAACATGATTATATTCCTTTTCCTGAAAAATAATTATATATTCATATCCTAGAAGAAGTTAAAGAGAATATACATACTCAATCTAGAAAGAACTATTGGTGAAATCTTGCAGTATTAGGAAGAGAATGAAAACATATTTTTGAATCTACATTTTGTAATGTAGAGATTTATTTCCTAATATATGAATTTCACTGACATACCTTGAAAAATACTAAATGTTATTAATTTTACCTTGTTCATATTTTAACAATTAATGGGCATATATTATCTTTCTTATCTGAAAATCAAACCATCGCATGCCAATAGAAATAGATGACCGAGAATAACTCCATAAACACACCAGCAAGGGTTTTTTAAATATCATGATTGTATAAATAGATGAGGATTTTTTGGAATTTCAGGTCAATTAATAGGAGTTAAAACATATTATTTAACCCTCTATTGTTGAATATGTTTATCTATGTATCTTCGTGGAAATTCGAGAGTGATCTCATATCCCTAATTCCATTCAAGAGTACCATCAATATATTACAATGGAAGCACATGAGTTCGATGATATACCCATATACACTTACTATATGAGACAATAAATGTTAGTATATGTTTAAAATTAGGAACATATTTCTTCCCCCACTTAGTCTGTTAGAATAATGACAACATATCATGAGGACAACTAATGGGTGTGCACATACTCCCACCTAGTTTATTGTGACCCATTAGTATATTCAGATGGCCATTAATTGGGAGGATACTATTCCTTTTCTACCTCAATATTCTTGTAGTATATCTCAAATGATGATGTATGAAACCCTTAGAAATGTGTCTTCCCTATAATATCATCATTATGCCCTATATAGAGAAATTAAAATAATATTTCACTATATATAGTCAAAAACCAAAGCGCTATCTTATATCACTACATTGATCATTGATGATGTTATTAAATTGATAAAAAACAAATCATTTTTGGATCATGATTAGAATGACACATAACTTGAATTTTAGAAAAGTATACTATATGATATTCCACGACATGATATTTTGAACATCAGTTATAAAGTCCATCACAAGAGCACATTCCTTAACGATCCTCCCCATAAAAAACTAGATTTCGATCATGGGAAACATTACCATGATGTAATTTTTGAAGTTACTCATCTTAATCAGAATATAATTAAATAATAATCCCCTTACATTATCAATTTTATCATTAGAATACCCTTATACAAATAGGAACTCAAAGGACCAATCATTGTTACACCTGTGACATGAACGACCACCAGCAATATTACATCATCATCAATGGATATTATAGGGTGAAAATCACATAAATGAACTTCCTTACCCCACACAAACTCTATAAGAGTCAAATAAAATAGTGTAATTATTTTTTTTCCTGGTAAAGTGACTGGAAAATAGTTATTGTGGCCAGATCTATTGGAATAGTTTTCTCTCATAGATTTTGATAAGAAAAGGGATATACTGAAATAATTTTATAAGCATGATCACTTTGTCATATTCTATCTCATGTCCAAACTATCATATAATATTTCTAAGATGATAATAGAGGGGTTCATTCCTTTCAAGTTCCATAATAAATGGGAAACTCTCTATGACAAAAAAAACTGACCTGTATCCCAATATGGGGTATGCTAACCATATCCAAGTGACAAAAAATCTATACCAAAATATTATTATAGGTTTATTATCAGTATCTCAAAACAAAAAATTTTGGAATGAATACATAAATATATAGTATGGTTGTCTCCATTGATTTAGTATACTTCAATTACCACCAAATTTCCATCTGGTGTGCATAAAATTGGATAAGGTGAGTATAGATAACATTATATTACTCTATTTCAAGGAGAAAATATTCAAATTGATGTATTAAAGTGGTGTATTTACTAAAATCAATGACTCATTCCCAATTTATGTATATTCAAGTTGGTCTATAAATTTAAATCTTACTGCCTCTAAGGCATAAATGTCGATGAATATGATGGAATGGGCCATTGATGGACTCATGCGCTAAGATTCTATGACAACCACAAAAAAATTAAAAATTATGAAGGGTGAATCCCTAAAACATAATAAAACCCTTAGTGAAGAGAATCTCATAATAAAAAATTACACCTCACCTAGTAAAAACATTAGTAAAGAAACATGAATCCAAAAAGGCCACACAACAATCATCTATGGTTTCTATCAATGAACATCACCAACCCACATGTTCGTGGAAATTTTCCATTCCAAAACTACTAAAAACTGAATCATTAAATACATAGTTGATATAATATTTATTTTTTGAGAATGAAGTAAAACCCAACCCCTATGGATGGGTTCTTTTTACCCCCTCTTCGGCCTACATTATGGAAATCTATCTATTACAGGCTTGGAAGTGACCTCTGATAAAATAAACGCCACAATTACTACCACAATGTGGAAAACCTTATCGTTTAGGGAATTCCAAGAAATGATAGTCTTGGATTATATTAGAGTCACCAACCATATATCACTCCAAGGGGAACACCAAGGGAAAGGTATTACTCCCAAAATGGTTGTAAGCTATTGTGGTCGTTTAAGAGAGGGGATATAAATGAGTATCTTGAATTCACACTTGGAAGTGAAAGAGGTATAGATGAGCCACCCTATCCCACTTGTGGTGAGTAATATTTAATAATATCTATTAAATATAGATCTTAAATAGTTTTTAGTTCTAATGAAACCCAAAATAAATTATAATACATGGATGTATATGGACTTGAAAAATAATCATTATCCTCAGACTTAGATTGCACCAAAATTCATAAGGAAGGATTGTTCCCCCAACATGAGAGGAAGAATCATAATTTAAAATATCTTATTATTTAGATTCCAACATATTGAAATTATTAAACTAAAGATAAAGTTAATGTAGTGTATATATCACACTCTCTACCAAACTAGGTATATAACCACTTCACTAAAGAGGAACTATGGAAATAGTTGGTTTAGATATAAAATATAAAATGGTTCCATGAAAATTTACTAGTTGGTAGTATTACAACATTGTAAAACATTCAACAGGATGCGAATGAATCTCCTCCCAATTATCCCCTAACTCAAGAGGGTGTTACACATTCAATAATAGTAGATATTAACAATCGTGTTGGATGTAGGAACAAACACACTTATTTGAACCCAGTGATTATGGATAACCAATAGTTTCATAAATTAATTTAAAAAATACAAACCTTTAAGGAAATACACCACTTCATAGAACAATATATGTTTTAATTGAAAATATACACAGATCAACTACGTTATGCTTTATGAAAAAGACACATTCATTCCTCAGCTAAGGTATCAGTACCTCATGTGCACCTCAAATGCAATAAGTCTCATACTACAGGAATGGATTCCATAAATGGATTTAGTTAACAAGAGAAAAATATACAAGGAACCATTTACCTGAATTATTGTTTTCTACTCTAATCCTTCCATATTTAAAAGTCCCACCATCTCGACATTCAACTACTTGAAAGAATCAGTAAAATACATGAAGGATATCATATCTTAGTGGGTCCTAATGATGATAAAAAATAATTCTCATGAGGATTTGAATCTAATAATTTTTTAGAAAACATAGAGGGGCCATATTTTTTGGGGAAATAATAATTCAAATATTTTTATTATAGGGTAAATATACCTTCACCATCAATTCCTATAATACTTTATCTATATTCTAATGAATTCTAGATTACATGATATTAAAAATTATAGTGTCCTTAATTTCATCAGAAGATATAAGGGTATTAAATGAACTCTTAATATATATCTCCCTCAAGAGAAACATATACCCATTTTATAGATAATCTACATGATGACATGAAAACATCATTGATCCCTTAAGACAACCCATGAGGATTCTTGGAGTTTAAATATTTGGCATAGTTCCTACATGATTCCTTTTAGAAAAATATGTCCAAATCTCAACCTATTCCATCTTATCATGAAATTGGTCTGTTAATGTAGAAATGGAAACAATTACACCTAAAATATTGCCAATAGTTATTGTCATACACAAATAAGCTCAAAACCACACAATATCTCATATAGGGTGAAACTTATTGGAAAAAGATCATATTAAAGAGGAATGAATGGAATATGTAACCTCTTATATGAAGAAATAATAAAAAATAAAATAATTTTGAAACCAATTCCCACTAAAGCCTCTAAAATCATGCATCCAACTTCACCCCCATAGGCAATAATAATCAAAAAAAAGAAATAAATGGAATGAGAAGAGAAGTTTTTAACAATTCCTAAACCAATCCAAACCATAAAGTATTTTCTTCCCCATTATTGGTAGAATTGGAATATCCATATTAAATATAACCCTCTCTAGATAAATAATCATATATCATATATATTAAAATAATTCATTGTTCTATCCCCTTCATCAATGAACAAGATGAATATGAATTTCTATCTCACATTAAAAGTCAAGGAGGGGCCATTGTGGTTGAGGAAAGAGATGAAAATGAGGTTAGAGGGGATCATAACACTTGGTTTATGTCTCTTCTAAAGAAACATATGAATCTAAAATATGAATTCATGAATTTCAAAAATATCATATGTCCTAATAAGTCATCCTTAAAAATTATAGGATTCATTTTGAATGATGTTTTTTTACTAGTGTAAAATTATCTAATATATACAGGTTTTAGGTAATCCTAACTCAACCCAAGCTTATAATGATAGACATACCCTCAGTATTAGATAACAAATATGAATAATAAATACAAAATAGATAAACATTGATTCCTTATGCCAATGAGTAAACTCGCATTTGGAATCTTTTTCATATAGTGAATATGTATGGTATCTTATAATAAATTTTTAAACTCTTCAAAAAAATATTTGATTCTACAAGAAATCCACCTGTCAAAATAACTATAAAAATGACATATCATGTCCCATCACATTCCCCATTATTTATAGGCCTATATTATTTCTCCTGATAGATATCACACTGATATTTTTCAATGGAATTCCACAAGATTATATCTATCATCTATTTTGAACAAGAAATATCAATATATGTATGGAAAAAATCATTATATATTTGAAGAAAACTTGACAATGTTTTTATTCATCTATAATTGATTAAAAATGTTTCTAGGATAAAGATAATCTTAGTTTAGATATACCGACACTTTTGTTATATTGAGGGTGACTATTCACCCAAAAATTTGGTCTTTCATTGGTATTAACAAAGAAATCAGAAAAACTTTACAAAGATCAATCATAGATTCCATCTCAGAGATATTGTATCAAACTCTAAAGTAATTCCGGTTTGGTACAATGTAATATGTAATGTTCGGTTTTGAATAATATTGCTCTATAGGCATACTGAGGTACCATCTTTAAACTTTTATGAATGTAGTATGACATTAATGGAATGGTTAGAGTACTATGTCACCATTTTTTACCTTTTTAGTCTTGTGAATCAATGTACATTATTTTATTTCATTGATATATTGAAGTAAATAAAGTGAGGAAAGGTGTAATCATCTATTTCGCCACCCCAAATGGTTTTCAGAACATCTTTGGGGAGCCCCTAGAATAAAATAAATATGGATTATATTTTTCCGATCAAATAGATTGAGTTGGAGATCTTCTCTTCAAATAAATTCAATGATTCAAAAAATCTAGTTTCCTATATTTTAAATATGGAACCAATTTAATTTAAGGAAATCGTATAAGATGATGATTATTTTTATACAAAGTTAAATGAAACTATAGTTGATAATATCTCAAATGGAAATGAAATTACATCATTTTCGATGATAGTATCTTCTAAAAAATATCATATTATCAGTACCTCTTATTATAATATCATGATAATTATTTTTATTTTAATAGATTAATATCATTATATTTTACAATATATAAATGCTTAATTGTACTTTTAAAAATAATATTTAGTATAAAAGTAACATTTTAGAAGAGGATTATTATTTAAAATGTGGAATATTTTATCCTAAAAACTAAAAATGACAATTTTTGAAATATTATAATATTTGAATGAATACATTAATATTTATAAATTATAAATTTATGTGATAAAATATTAACTTTATAAAACTATTAAAAACATCATTTTTTCATATTATAATATTATTTAAATATAATTTGTAGAACTCTAATAAGGAGAGGTGATGGAGGAAAAGGAAAAACCCACTCCGGTGAAGTTTGAAGACTGCATCCCCTACGAGCATCCAAGAAGTTTGAATCTATTCACGTATGTCCCGAATCATGTAGTCTAGAGGAAAGAATCAGACTCTTTGAAATCGATTAAGGAGCGTGATGATGTGAAGATACTTTCATTAGTGGGTCTTGCTGGAGGATCTCTTGATTTCCTGAAAAATAGGGTTCCTCAATGAATAATATCTAAAGGTTCTAATGTGCATGTAGTGGCTTCAGATGGTGTTGTCTTGGAAAGAATCACACTCTGTAATAATTCCGTTATCTCTCGAGTCCCTTTTTCAAAAGGAAGTAAACCCTGGAATGTGGCTGAATTTGTTGAACATCTATCCAATATTTGGGGATTCTCTGATTTCAAATGTGTCTCGTTTGGCTGTGGGTTATTTCACTTTATATTTCCCTCTGTGGATCTAAAGAGTCGATCCTGGAGTTATGGTTCAATCAAACTTCGGTCGGGGTTATGATATCTCATGAATGGAATTTAAAAATTAATATTAATGATTTTAAAGACACATGCGCTCATGTATGGATTAAAATCTATGGTCTTAACTAGGTGCTAAGGCACCCAGGTATCTTTTTTGACATAGCCTCCGCAATAGGTATGCCAATTATAATGGACACAACCATTGAATTGGTTAGTTATGGACAATTTTCTAGGATTTTAGTCGAAGTGGACATATGTTCAACTTTTATTGATAGATTTTTTCTCTCTACACCTCATGATGAAATCAGTCTTAGAATTTATTATGATAATAAGACTCTGTTTTGTGTTTCATGTAAAATTGTTGGACAATCAAAGGAAAACTTAAGGATAGAGCTTCACTATACTAATTTCCAATTAAATGGTTATGAAACAAATTATTGTCGAAAGACTTTTGGTATACTTTGTGAATTGGCACCTGAGAATTAGTCTGTTGACCACCCCTTGGTGGTTGCATCTACTTCCGCTGAATTAAAACAGACCAAGGACCAATTGAGTGAAACTGCAATGGATAATATTGATCATGCCTCTGATTTGAAGTAATATAATTCCATCAGTGGACAATTAAAGAGACCTAATGATGCAGGTTATTCTCACAGCACAAGAAGAACATGAGCTTCTGAATCAAAGAAAGTAAGTATCTTCACTGAACTTTCAGTCAAAGAGGCATTGTATAGAAATTTTAGAAAAGAGGATGATGATAAGAATTCAGTGGACTCCAACTTAGATTGTAAAGCCTCTACTCAGGAGTTTGTTGACTATAATATGTGGTAGGAGAAAAAAATAGTCTACTCCAAGCGAAAAGTTAAATCAGAATTGGAGGCTTCCACACAAAAATCAAGAAAGACTACTACTCTTTCTCAGGAACACTACATTTATGTCCCTGATTTTAATACGTCAAAGGATTCCATTCATCTAGGAAATCCCTCCTTGGTCGATAAAAACACAGCTTCAAATGAGTCTTCAGTTTCCTTACATTCTGGACATGCGGTGAATCCGTTGGAAATTACTACAGTGAGTAATGGACATCACACTCACTGTGATGATTTAAATCAGAAAATGCAGGTCATGGTTCCTCAAACATTCACTAATATAAAGAAACTCAATTCTGTGAATTTTTCACCTCCTACATTGGATGGGGGGAGTAATATTTTGTAGTAAAAGTGACCAAATGTTCTCTCTAGTGTTTCATAATATCAGTTAGAACTCAAACAAACAAAGGGTGGTTCAAAAATTGGGGGCTCAGACCATAATGACTCTAGGACATCAAATCTGGAACCTGCTACAAATACTGCACAATCTGATACTTTGCAGACTAATGATTTTTTTTGTTGAACATGTAAAGGATTCACCCATTGTACAGTGAAACAAGGCTGCCACTCCCTTGTCTATTAATGCTATAGAGCATAGTTCCCCTATTTTTGTAATCCTAGTTCCTACATTGGAGAAGTCATTGATTCCTTGCTCTGTGGAAAACCGAAAATCTCTAAAGACTATGAAGATAAAAACTTCAATGGAAGTATTCATAACTACATTCAGTTGTTGGGTTCAAGTAGTAGCGAGGAGGAAGTTCAATGTAATTTCCATGAAATTAATGTTTATGAGATGATGGATACCGTTACTGCCGGTCTACTTAATGATGGCAGTGAACCCTGGATTCAGGCCAAATTAGGGAGAAGTGGGAGAAATCCTCGGGGTAGAGGTGGGCACTCTTCACATCACATCATGAGCAAATAATCTAAGGGAAGCTAATTTCTTGAATTTTTCTTCTATTCAGCGTTAAAACTCATCCCCAGTTCATTTTGTTTTTGTTTTAATATAAGGCAGAACCTATAACGAATATCACCCCCATGTTATTTGTGTTATGATCATAATGATTCATAGATATTCTTGGTTGATATTGGTCACTTCTTATTGTCTATTTATTGATCTTGGCATTTTTTATATTGTGAAGCCCAATATTTTACTTCTGACTCACTGGCATGAGTTTTTTTTTTGAAAGGTTGGATCACCATAATGAAAAATATTGGGATTTGATAAAACCATGTTCATATTAAATAAAGATTTCACTTTTTGTTTTCAAACATGGGCAATCATTTTTCATGCCTAAATCATTATGTATATTCATAATGGTATCCTACTCGGATTTGGGCCTCACACTACATATTCCATTGGAAATCTATATAATTGTTTTGAATTATGATGGTAAAGCTAGTAGTTTTATATGTATGGTTACTCCTCTTGATGATCATGATAGCATCCCGCCTTTTTATCACATAAACTTTCATTACATTTTACAAAACCGAGGATCTTTAAGGTTTAGTGTCTTGGAAACTAGGAACTTAAAACATGAAAACATAAAACATTCTTCTTAAACACTTGAAAGGCTTCTCCTCATGTTCATCCTAGGTTCATTACTGCATCTCATAACCTGGGGACATACATCAAAAGAAAGGGTGAGCAGAAGGCCCAGTAAGGGAAACAAGAGAAACATTTTACATGTGAACTTGAGATACTTCAATAAGGTCATGAAAAGAACTTTAAGGCATGAGAAAGAAATCATGAGGAATATCATAATAAAAATAACATTTTTCATAACTTTAAGATGTCGCTATAACATTTAATATTGACAATCATGAACATATCACCAAGGTCCATCCCCAAGGTGTCATTTTAAAATTACCAAGGTTATTCACCAAGATATCGTGAAAATTGTAATCTCTAGTGGTTACATCATTACCCAATGCATTGGAGCGCTATCAGGGCGCACACTTAAATTTGTCTTTATTATCATGTGAGCCACATATATCATCATCAAACATTTCATAAATAACCCATATAGCATAAAATAAATGGGTTTAATTTCATAATCATAACGTTTTAAAAACTGCTTTAAAGACATTATCTTTACGTCACTTTAAACCCACGGAAGGGGAGAGAGGGTCTCATGTATGCAAATCACAGAATTTAAAATAAAACATTTTGGTATATATGTGAATACCCTTTTTGAAGAAATATCTTTGAGTATTCAATTAATAAAATAAAAGTACTTTAGAAAAAAAGAGAGACATTTTGAGATGGAAATTTTGCAGCATAACGGCTATGTTTTGGGGTATTAGAAAACATTGAAAAGAGAGGGTACATGGGTCAAACACTCATAAATGACCAATAAAATAGTATAGGGACAGAATATAAAGTATTTTAGAACATGGTAATGAAATTTGAAAGATATGCCATATGAAATGAAGAACATGAAAGGAAGACAAAAATAATATTTCTCTTATGAAAATTCGGCAGCCCAACGGCGTCACTTAAACTTCAACAAAAATGAATTGACGAGATAAAATAGGGTCTCTCATCATATGAACATAAAAGATCAGTATTATAGATATAGATATCATACCCCAACATAATAAAAAGGAACTTGAAAGACTTGACATGAATGTATAAATTCAAAACGTGAAGGGTGAAAGAACCACTTAAAAATTCGGCAGCCTAACGGCGTCACTTTAAACTTCAAAATACTGAATTGAAGAGATCAAATGGGGTATCTCATCATATGATTATAAAAGATCAGTATGATAGATATAGAGATAATACCCCCAACATAATAAAAAGGTACTTGAAAGACTTGACATGAAAGTAGAACTTTGAAAAATGAGAAGGGTGAAAGAATCCCTTAAAAATTCGGCAGCCTAACGGCGTCACTTAAACTTCAAAAAAATGAATTGACAATATCAAATAGGGTCTCTAATAATATGAACATCAAAGTTCAGTATGATAGATATAGATATCATACCCCAACATAATAAAAAGGAACTTGAAATACTTGACATGAAAGTAGAACTTTGAAAAATGAGAAGGGTGAAAGAATCCCTTAAAAATTTGGCACCCTAACGGCGTCACTTAAACTTAAACAAAAATGAATTGACGATATCAAATAGGTTATCTCATCATATGAACATAAAATTTCAGTATGATAGATATATAGATCATACCCCAACATAATAAAAATGAACTTTAAAGACTGACATGAAAGTAGAACTTTGAAAAAAATGAGAAAGGTGAAGGAATCCCTTAAAAATTCGGTAGCCTAACGGCGCCACTTAAAACTTCAAAATATTGAATTGAAGAGATCAAATGGGGTCTCTCATCATATGATCATAAAATATCAGTATGATAAATATAGAGATCATACCCCAACATAATAAAAAGGAACTTGAGATACTTGACATGAAAGTAGAACTTTGAAAAATGAGAAGGGTGAAAGAATCCGTTACAAAAATTTCGGCAGCCTAACGGCGCCACTTAAACTTTCATAAAATAAAATGATGAGAGTAAGAAAGGGTCTCTCATCATATGAACATAAAAATGACATTATAATGAATATAAAATAACATCCTCCAACATAAGAACATGGAGCATAAAATAATTGACATAAAAGAGATCACTTGAAAAGAAAGAGAGGGGTCAGATCCCTTACCTTAAAAGGTAACTCTTAAAACTCAAAGGTTTGGACCTTGAGGGCTTGGGGGAACCTTGGGAGGACTCCTTGGGAGGTAAGGAGACCAGAACTTCGTTGGGGGAGAGTTGGGAGTGAAAACTAAAGGAGGAAAGGGTGGGTATTTATAGGGAAAGTGAGGGGACAAGGCATTAATGGCCAAGGGACACCTCACAAGTGCTTTTCTCAAAACCATGTGCTCTCCCATGGCATTTACCATGGAGTTAGGCCACATGGGGCCCCCCATACAATAATTCACCACCTTTGGTCGGACAACCCATAAAATATCTCATGACATCATCATGACACAGTTATGATGTCATTAAACACACCGAAACCCTAAAACTGTATTTTTACTATTCATTGAAAATTCAACTTTCTCAGAAAAATCCCAAAATTTCACCTTAATCAAATATAGATGCTCTAATTATATTTATGAACTCCATTTTATAAAAATAATTTTCTAAATATTTTTAATTTAATTTTTAAATAAAAACACTATTCATCGAGAATTCATTTTTTTCAGAAAAATCCCCAAAATTTACCATAACATAATATCGATGCTCTGAGTTCAAAAATAAATTCCATTTTATAAAAATAATTTTCTAATTATTTTTAATTAAATTTTTAATTAAAAAACACTATTCACCCGAAAAAACTAATACTTGACTAATAATTTATGAAACCGTTATTTACCCATTTTATTGAATCTCATTACATAATCAAGGTGTCTAAATTATATTAAAACTTTATTTAAGTGAGATTACTAATTCATTTGGACACATTACTAATCCTAATCATAAAATCACTATTCATAATTTACTATTCATCAAAAATTAAGTTGACCTTATTAGACTTAAATTTCGTACTGAACATAATTGTAGAAGACCATTTTTTGAAAATCATTACACATTTTTATTTATTTAAGGTTTACATAAACATTTTTAAAATATCCTTTCTCTAAAATTCATCAAAAATATGCATACTATATTTATCCGGACATTTGAAAATTCATAAACTTCATCATAAGAAGAAATGCCAATTTTTATTTAAAACAAAGGATTACACAAGGCAGTTATGGTCTCCTTACATAGCCCCTTATCATACCAGCATAGGACCGAAGTGTAAGGTGTGCTAAGGTGAGATAATCTGAGGGAGGCTCGGCCAACATCGCACGAGTAGTAATTTCTATCAGTTTGAACTTCTCGCGAAGGCGCTCCCGTTCTAGCTTCACATGATGAAGTTCAGCTTGGGTTTGGTCCAGAGCAAAGCTCAGTGGTGCTACCTCCTTCCTAAGTTCTGTTAGATGGGCTTCGATCGGTCCAAGACTACTGGGTGAGGCCATCGAATCTTCTTTCTATATTAATTAACCAATATTACTTGTATTTAGAGTCAAAAATCGAAACGTTTAGTTTCCAGCAGTCATATTGACCAATGACCATATAACTATCAAAACCCAACGGTCTCATTTTAATTATACTCATGTTATCAAATGAAACAGTTTTTTTGAGTATATAAAAAAAGAATAACACACAAAATTAGGAAACAAGATTTATTCAAAATTTCGGGTCGTTACAATCTTCCCCCCTTAAGAAATTGTGTCCTCGCAATTTTTAAAACTGGGTTTTGAAATTTCATTGAAAGTCCCACATCGGAAAAGAAGTTAGTAAAACTATTACTTTAAAAGAAATAAAGGGAAGTACAAAGGTCACCCGAGTTAACCCACGCTAGGATTCCATGTAGGAAAACATAGACATGGAAGAAAAGCAGAGGATCAAGTTCTGAGGGAGAGTGATAGAGAACATGATTAGGAGAAAGTTAACCATAATAAAATCCCAAACTTATGATGTGTGTAAACAGTATTTGATTACCTAGTAGGAAACGTAAACCAATAAAGTTTTTGTTTTACGTTCTTTTTCATAATTTTGAGGAATTCATTTACTACATAGAACAAAAACATAAGAAAATATACCTACATTCAAGTAGAGTTTCATCCTTTAATAAGTCTCTACCAAAACTAATCTTTTCTCCAAATGATGAGAATTCTAAAACACTTGGTCTCATCAAAACACAAGAATGATCTTCTAGAGAATCACGTATTCTATAACAGAAAAACTATCTATCTTTAAACATTACTCCCAAAAACAGAAAGGGTAAGATAAAACAACTCTTCAAAAAGAAAGAATCCCATAGGAATGGAAACTACTTTTAAATCTTCAAAGTTCCATGGTACTACCCAAAGTTCATCATAGACCATTCCATAAATAACGGTCCTTAAAATTTTTCAAAATAAACCAAACTAAGATTGAAACCCAAATACAATAAGGACTTGATAACATAGTCTTCCAAAATAAACTCCATTGTTCATATCCAAACAACATCAACCACTCCTAACATCTTATAACAAAAGTATCTAACCTAAACATATTTTACCCAAGATAGGTTAATCATTCCCATAACTAACCTAAATTACTATAAGTCCACCTTAAATTCATCGATTCTTCAAAATATAAGTCAACCTTACTCCTCAATGAAAATACCGTAGTAATCTATTTACCACGATCATATAGGGTCCCCAAAATAGTGAATGTATTCCAAAATAATAATCATCTTTTAATACCCTAATCATCTCTATCATATTAATACGACAATCGTCTCATTTCCTATCACATTGGTTGTCGGGACATATTCTTCCATTTCTCACCATTATCTAAGAAGAGAAAGTATAATTAGGGGCTTAAATACTTGGCCAATAATCATGAAAAGGAACTTAAATCATATAAGGATAACTTGTAGAAGAAAATTATACCCTAAATTTTGATCCCCTAGGTCCCCATCTAGGTTATCCATGATCATATATTCTTATGTGAATCTTTATTTTATTTTATCTTTGTTCCTTTAACAATGGTTCATACTAAGCTTATGAATTTACCAAAGCATATCCCCTGGGAGTATCGTAACCAAGAGTGCAGCAAGGCCCGTTGTCATGTACCAGTTCTCGTTCGAGTCTAGCTCAAAGCGGTGTTTTTGGGTTTTACCCCTATGTACATCTATGCCAGAGCCACCTCTACTTGCTCGTATCCAGACAGGGATGTATTTGCTTGGCAAGCCCTTACTCAATACTCACCAAAATACTAGGAAGATTTCCTATATTTAAACTTTTCTATAGGTTTCTTCCAAAAGTTTTCATATCCTAATTTCCACAAATAACTAAACCATCCTTTAATACCAACTATAGCATCCCGCCTTTTTATCACATAAACTTTCATTACATTTTACAAAACCGAGGATCTTTAAGGTTTAGTGTCTTGGAAACCAGGAACTTAAAACATGAAAACATAAAACATTCTTCTTAAACACTTGAAAGGCTTATCCTCATGTTCATCCTAGGTTCATTACTGCATCTCATAACCTGGGGACATACATCAAAATAAAGGGTGAGCAGAAGGCCCAGTAAGGGAAACAAGAGAAACATTTTACATGTGAACTGGAGATACTTCAATAAGGTCATGAAAAGAACTTTAAGGCATGAGAAAGAAATCATGAGGCATATCACAATAAAAATAACATTTTTCATGACTTTAAGATGTGGCTACAACATTTAATATTGACAATCATGAACATATCACCAAGGTCCATCCCTAAGGTGTCATTTGAAAATTACCAAGGTTATTCACCAAGATATCGTGAAAATTGTAATCTCTAGTGGTTACATCATTACCCAATGCATTGGAGTGCTATCAGGGCGCACCCTTAAATTTGTCTTTATTATCATGTGATCCACATATATCATCATCAAACATTTCATAAATAACCCATATAGCATAAAATAAATGGGTTTCATTTCATAATCATAACATTTTAAAAACTGCTTTAAAGACATGATCTTTACGTCACTTTAAACCCACGGAAGGGGAGAGCGGGTCTCATGTATGTAAATCACAGAATTTAAAATAAAACATTTTGGTATATATGTGAATACCCTTTTTGAAGAAAGATCTTTGAGTATTCACTTAATAAAATAAAAGTACTTTAGAAAAAGAGAGAGACATTTTGAGACGGAAATTTTGCAGCATAACGGCTATGTTTCGGGGTATTAGAAAACATTGAAAAGAGAGGGTACATGGGTCAAACACTCATAAATGACCCATAAAACAGTAGAGGGAAAGAATATAAAGGATTTGAGAACATGGTAATAAAATTTGAAAGATATACCATATGAAATGAAGAACATGAAAGGAAGACAAAAATAAGATTTCTCTTATGAAAATTCGGCAGCCCAACGGCGTCACTTAAACTTCAACAAAAATGAAATGACGAGATCAAATAGGGTCTCTCATCATATGAACATAAAAGATCAGTATGATAGATATAGATATCATACCCCAACATAATAAAAAGGAACTTGAAATACTTGACATGAAAGTATAAATTCAAAACGAGAAGGGTGAAAGAACTACTTAAAAATTCAGCAGCCTAACGGCGTCACTTAAAACTTCAAAATACTGAATTGAAGAGATCAAATGGGGTATCTCATCTTATGATCATAAAAGATCAGTATGGTAGATATAGAGATAATACCCCCAACATAATAAAAATGAACTTGAAAGAATTGACATGAAAGTAGAACTTTGAAAAATGAGAAGGGTGAAAGAATCCATTAAAAATTCGGCAGCCTAACGGCGTCACTTAAATTTCAACAAAAATGAATTGACGATATCAAATAGGGTCTCTCATCATATTAACATAAAATTTCAGTATGATATATATAGAGATCATACCCCAACATATAAAAAGTAACTTGAAAGACTTGACATGAAAGTAGAACTTTGAAAAATGAGAAGGGTGAAAGAATCCCTTAAAAATTCGGCAGCCTAACGGCGTCACTTAAACTTCAACAAAAATGAATTGAAGATATCAAATAGGGTCTCTCATCATATGAACATAAAAGTTCAGTATGATAGATATAGATATCATACCCCAACATAATAAAAAGGAACTTGAAAGACTTGACATGAAAGTAGAACTTTGAAAAAAATGAGAAAGGTGAAAGAATCCCTTAAATATTCGGTAGCCTAACGGCGCCACTTAAAACTTCAAAATACTGAATTGAAGAGATCAAATGGGTTCTCTCGTCATATGATCATAAAATATAAGTATGATAAATATAGACATAATACCCCAACATAATAAAAAGGAACTTGAGAGACTTGACATGAAAGTAGAACTTTGAAAAATGAGAAGGGTGAAAGAATCTGTTACAAAAATTTCGACAGCCTAACGGCGCCACTTAAACTTTCATAAAATGAAATGATGAGAGTAAGAGGGGGTCTCTAATCATATGAACATAAAACGGAAATTATAATGAATATAAAAGAGCATCCTCCAACATAAGAACATGGAGCATAAAATAATTGACATAAAAGAGATCACTTGAAAAGAAAGAGAGGGGTCGGATCCCTTACCTTAAAACGTAACTCTTAAAACTCAAAGGTTTGGACCTTGAGGGCTTGGGGGAACCTTGGGAGGACTACTTGGGAGGTAAGGATACTACAACTTCGTTGGGGGGAGAGTTGGGAGTGAAAACTAAAGGAGGAAAGGGTGGGTATTTATAGGGAAAGTGAAGGGACAAGGCATTAATGGCCAAGGGACACCTCACAAGTGCTTTTCTCAAAACCATGTGCTCTCCCATGGAATTTACCATAGAGTTAGGCCACATGGGCCCCCCCATACAATAATTCATCACCTTTGGTCGGCCAACCCATAAAATATCTCATGACATCATCATGACACAGTTATGATGTCATTAAACATACTGAAACCCTAAAACTGTATTTTTACTATTCACTAAAAATTCAACTTTCTCAGAAAAATCCTAAAATTTCACCTTAATAAAATATCGATGCTCCAATTACATTTATGAACTCCATTTTATAAAAATAATTTTCTAAATATTTTTAATTTAATTTTTAAATAAAAACACTATTCATCGAGAATTCATTTTTTTCAGAAAAATCCCCAAAATTTACCATAACATAATATCGATGCTCTGAGTTCAAAAATAAAGTCCATTTTATAAAAATAATTTTCTAATTATTTTTAATTAAATTTTTAATTAAAAAACACTATTCTCCCGAAAAAACTAATACTTGACTAATAATTTATGAAACCATTATTTACCTATTTTATTGAATCTCATTACATAATCAAGGTGTCTAAATTATATTAAAACTTTATTTAAGTGATATTACTAATTCATTTGGACACATTACTAATCCTAATCATAAAATCACTATTCATAATTTACTATTCATCAAAAATTAAGTTGATCTTATTAGACTCTAAATTTCGTACTGAACATAATTGTAGAAGACCATTTTTTGAAAATCATTACACATTTTTATTTATTTAAGGTTTACATAAACATTTTTAAAATATCCTTTCTCTAAAATTCATCAAAAATATGCATACTATATTTATCCGGACATTTGAAAATTCATAAACTTCATCATAAGAAGAAATGCCAATTTTTATTTAAAACAAAGGATTACACAAGGCAGCTACGGTCTCCTTACATAGCCCCTTATCACACCAGCATAGGACCGAAGTGTAAGGTGTGCTAAGGTGAGAGAATCTAAGGGAGGCTTGACCAACATCGCACAAGTAGTAATTTCTATCAGTTCGAACTTCTCGCGAAGGCGCTCCCGTTCTAGCTTCACACGACGAAGTTCAGATTGGGTTTGGTACAGAGCAAATCCCAGTGGTGCTACCTCCTTCCCAAGTTCTGTTAGATGGGATTTGATCGGTCCAAGAATACTGGGTGAGGCCATCGAATCTTCTTTCTATATTAATTAACCAAGATTACTTGTATTTAGAGTCAAAAATCGAAACGTTTAGTTTCCAGCGGTCATATTGACCAATGGTCATATAACAGTCAAAACACAACGGTCTCATTTTAATTATACTCATGTTATCAAATGAAACAGTTTTTTGAGTATATAAAAAAAATAATAACACACAAAATTAGGAAACAAGATTTATTCAAAATTTCAGGTCGTTACAATCTTCCCCCCTTAAGAAATTGCGTCCTCACAATTTTTAAAATTGGGTTTTGAAATTTCATTGAAAGTCCCACATGGGAAAAAGAGTTAGTAAAACTATTACTTTAAAAGAAAGAAAGGGAAGTACAAAGGTCACCCAAGTTAACCCACACTAGGATTCCAAGTAGGAAAACATGGACATGGAAGAAAAGCAGAGGGTCAAGTTCTGAGGGAGAGTGATAGAGAACATGATTAGGAGAAAGTTAACCATAAGAAAATCCCAAACTTATGATGTGTGTAAACGTTCTTTGATTACCTATTAGGAAACGTAAACCAACAACGTTTTTGTTTTACGTTCCTTTTCATAATTTTGAGGAATTCATTTACTACATAGAACAAAAACATAAGAAAATATACGTACATTTATGTAGAGTTTCATCCTTTAATAAGTCTCTACCAAAACTAATCTTTTCTCTAAATGATGAGAATTCTAAAACACTTGGTCTCATCAAAACACAAGAATGATCTTCTATAGAATCACGTATTCCACAAAAGAAAAACTATCTATCTTTAAACATTACTCCCAAAAACAGAAAGGGTAAGATAAAACAACTCTTCAAAAAGAAAGAATCCCATAGGAATGAAAACTACTTTTAAATCTTCAAAGTTACATGGTACTACCCAAAGTTCATCATAGACCATTCCATAAATAACGGTCCTTAAAATTCCTCAAAATAAACCAAACTAAGATTGAAACCCAAATACAAGAAGGACTTGATAACATAGTCTTCCAAAATAAACTTCATTGTTCATCTCCAAACAACATCAACCACTCCTAACATATTATAACAAAAGTAGCTAACCTAAACATATTTTACCCAAGATAGGTTAATAATTCCCATAACTAACCTAAATTACTATAAGTCCACCTTAAATTCATCGATTCTTCAAAATATAAGTCAACCTTACTCCTCAATGAAAATACCGTAGTAATCTATTTACCTCGATCATATAGGGTCCCCAAAATAGTGAACGTCTTCCAAAATAATAATAAACTTTTAATACCCTAATCATCTCTGTCATATTAATACGACAATCGTCACATTTCCTATCACATTGGTTGTTGGTACATGTTCTTCCATTTCTCACCATTATCTAAGAAAAGAAAGTATAATTAGGGGCTTAAATACTTATCCAATAATCATGAAAAGGAACTTAAAGCATATAAGGATAACTTGTAGAAGAAAATTATACCCTAAATTTTGATCCCCTAGGTCCCCATCTAGGTTATCCATGATCATATATTCTTATGTGAATCTTTATTTTATTTTATCTTTGTTCCTTTAACAATGGTTCATACTAAGCTTATGAATTTACCAAAGCATATCCCCCGGGAGTGTCGTAACCAAGAGTGCAGCAAGGCCCGTTGTCGTGTACCAGTTCCCGTTCGAGTCTAGCTCAAAGCGGTATTTTTGGGTTTTACCCCTATGTACATATGTGCCAGATCCACCTCTACCTGCTCGTATCCAGACAGGGATGTATTTGCTTGGCAACCCCTTACTCAATACTCACCAAAATACCAGGAAGATTTCCTATATTTAAACTTTTCTATAGGTTTCTTCCTAAAGTTTTAATATCCTAATTTCCACAAATAACTAAACCATACTTTGATACCAACTATAGCATCCCGCCTTTTTATCACATAAACTTTCATTACATTTTACAAAACCGAGGATCTTTAAGGTTTAGTGTCTTGGAAACCAGGAACTTAAAACATGAAAACATAAAACATTCTTCTTAAACACTTGAAAGGCTTCTCCTCATGTTCATCCTGGGTTAATTACTGCATCTCATAACCTGGGGACATACATCAAAAGAAAGGGTGAGCAGAAGGCCCAGTAAGGGAAACAAGAGAAACATTTTACATGTGAACTTGAGATACTTCAATAAGGTTATGAAAAGAACTTTAAGGCATGAGAAAGAAATAATGAGGCATATCATAATAAAAATAACATTTTTCATAACTTTAAGATGTGGATACAACATTTAATATTTAAAATCATGAACATATCACCAAGGTCCATCCCCAAGGTGTCATTTGAAAATTACCAAGGTTATTCACCAAGATATCTTGAAAATTGTAATCTCTAATGGTTACATCATTACCCAATGCATTGGAGCGCTATCAGGGCGCACCCTTAAATTTTTCATTATTATCATGTGATCCACATATATCATCATCAAACATTTCATAAATAACCCATATAGCATAAAATAAATGGGTTTCATTTCATAATCATAACGTTTTAAAAACTGCTTTAAAGACATGATATTTACGTCACTTTAAACCCACGGAAGGGGAGAGTGGGTCTCATGTATGTAAATCCCAGAATTTAAAATAAAACATTTTGGTATATATGTGAATACCCTTTTTGAAGAAAGATCTTTGAGTATTCACTTAATAAAATAAAAGTACTTTAGAAAAAGAGAGAGACATTTTGAGACGGAAATTTTGCAGCATAACGGCTATGTTTCGGGGTATTAGAAAACATTGAAAAGAGAGGTTACATGGGTCAAACACTCATAAATGACCCATAAAACAGTATAGGGACAGAATATAAAGTATTTGAGAACATGGTAATGAAATTTGAAAGATATACCATATGAAATGAAGAACATGAAAGGAAGACAACAAAAATGAATTGACGAGATCAAATAGGGTCTCTCATCATATGAACATAAAAGATCAGTATGATATATATAGAGATAATACCCCAACATAATAAAAAGGAACTTTAAAGACTTGACATGAAAGTATAAATTCAAAATGAGAAGGGTTAAAGAACCACTTAAAAATTCGGCAGCCTAACGGCGTCACTTAAAACTTCAAAATACTGAATTGAAGAGATCAAATGGGGTATCTCATCATATGATCATAAAAGATCAGTATGATAGATATAGATATAATACCCCCAACATAATAAAAAGGAACTTGAAAGACCTGACATGAAAGTAGAACTTTGAAAAATGAGAAGGGTGAAACAATCCCTTAAAAATTCAGCAGCCTAACGGTGTCACTTAAACTTCAACAAAAATGAATTGACGATATCAAATAGGGTCTCTCATAATATGAACATAAAATTTCAGTATGATATATATATAGATAATACCCCAACATATAAAAAGGAACTTTAAAGACTTTACATGAAAGTAGAACTTTGAAAAATGAGAAGGGTTAAAGAATCCCTTAAAAATTCAGCAGCCTAACGGCGTCACTTAAACTTCAACAAAAATGAATTGACGATATCAAATAGGGTATCTCATCATATGAACATAAAATTTCAGTATTATAGATATATAGATCATACCCCAACATAATAAAAATGAACTTGAAAGACTTGACATGAAAGTAGAACTTTGAAAAAAATGAGAAAGGTGAAAGAATCCCTTAAAAATTCGGTAGCCTAACGGCGCCACTTAAAACTTCAAAATACTGAATTGAAGAGATCAAATGGGGTATCTCATCATGTGATCATAAAAGATCAGTATGATAAATATAGATATAATACCCCAACATAATAAAAAGGAACTTGACAGACTTGACATGAAAGTAGAACTTTGAAAAATGAGAAGGGTGAAAGAATCTGTTACAAAAATTTCGACAGCCTAACAGCGCCACTTAAACTTTCATAAAATGAAATGATGCGAGTAAGAGGGGGTCTCTCATCATATTAACATAAAAAGGACAGTATAATGAATATAAAATAATATCCTCCAACATAAGAACATGGAGCATAAAATAATTGACATAAAAGAGATCACTTGAAAAGAAAGAGAGGGGTCGGATCCCTTACCTTAAAACATAACTCTTAAAACTCAAAGGTTTGGACCTTGAGGGATTGGGGAAACCTTGGGAGGACTCATTGGTAGGTAAGGAAACTATAACTTTGTTGGGGGAGAGTTGGGAGTGAAAACTAAAGGAGGAAGGGTGGGTATTTATAGGGAAAGTGAGGGGACAAGGCATTAATGGCCAAGGGACACCTCACAATTGCTTTTCTCAAAACCATGTGCTCTCCCATGGCATTTACCATGGAGTTAGGCCACATGGGTCCCCTCATACAATAATTCATCACATTTGGTTGGACAACCCATAAAATATCTCATGACATCATCATGACACAGTTATGATGTCATTAAACATACCGAAACCCTAAAACTGTATTTTTACTATTCACTGAAAATTCAACTTTCTCAGAAAAATCCCAAAATTTCACCTTAATCAAATATTGATGCTCTAATTAAATTTATGGAATCCATTTTATAAAAATAATTTTCTAAATATTTTTAATTTAATTTTTAATTAAAAACGCTATTCATCGAGAATTCATTTTTTTCAGAAAAATCCCCAAAATTTACCATAACATAATATCGATGCTCTGAGTTCAAAAATAAAGTCCATTTTATAAAAATAATTTTCTAATTATTTTTAATTAAATTTTTAATTAAAAAACACTATTCACCCGAAAAAACTAATACTTGACTAATAATTTATGAAACCGTTATTTACCCATTTTATTGAATCTCATTACATAATCAAGGTGTCTAAATTATATTAAAACTTTCTTTAAGTGAGATTACTAATTCATTTGGACACATTACTAATCCTAATCATAAAATCACTATTCATAATTTACTATTCATCAAAAATTAAGTTGATCTTATTAGACTCTAAATTTTGTACTGAACATAATTATAGAAGACCATTTTTTGAAAATCATTACACATTTTTATTTATTTTAGGTTTACATAAACATTTTTAAAATATACTTTCTCTAAAATTCATTAAAAATATGCATACTATATTTATCCGGACATTTGAAAATTCATAAACTTCATCATAAGAATAAATGCCAATTTTTATTTAAAACAAAGGATTACACAAGGCAGCTACGGTCTCCTTACATAGCCCCTTATCACACCGGCATAGGACCGAAGTGTAAGGTGTGCTAAGGTGAGAGAATCTGAGGGAGGCTCAGCCAACATCGCACGAGTAGTAATTTCTATCAGTTTGAACTTCTCACGAAGGCGCTCCCGTTCTAGCTTCACACGATGAAGTTCAGCTTGGGTTTGGTCCAGAGCAAAGCCCAGTGGTGCTACCTCCTTCCCAAGTTCTGTTAGATGGGCTTCGATCGGTCCAAGACTACTGGGTGAGGCCATCAAATCTTCTTTCTATATTAATTAACCAATATTACTTGTATTTAGAGTCAAGAATCTAAACGTTTAGTTTCCAGCGGTCATATTGACTAATGGTCATATAACAGTCAAAACCCAACGGTCTCATTTTAATTATACTCATGTTATCAAATGAAACAGTTTTGTTGAGTATATAAAAAAAAGAATAACACACAAAATTAGGAAACAAGATTTATTCAAAATTTCGGGTCATTACAATCATCATCCTTCATGAGTATGTTTTGGTTGACGTCGACTGCCACATGAAGGTTGGGCTCAAGTGGATAATTTTAGGTTCTCCAGTGGTTTTGGGTTGGTGTACCAGCTATACCATCCCTATATTTATTTTTGTTAGCTTATGATTAAAATATAGGTTATCTCAGTTTCTATTATAATGCGGGGTTTGTAATTTTTTGGAAATGATTATGAAGTGTTTTTTCCCGTTATATGGATTATTAATTCTATTATAATTTTCTATTTTTATTATACTCTTCTAAATAAATTTCATTTAATAGAATGGGAATCCAATCTCTTGATGGGTCATTTCATAATTACGAGAGGATTTTTTTTTCATTTTGAGGTAAATGTAAGAACCTAGATGTTATTTCCAGATATGGGTTTTCTTTTCTGGTGTTTTTGAGGAAAATATGAGTTTTTGGAAATTTCAGGAGTACACGCCATGTACTTATAAGTACACGCCATGTAGCCGGTTTCTGCAGGTAGTCGTGTACTAGCTGTGTAACAGCTGAGTACATGACCATTTGGGGTGACATGGAGGCCGCCTAAAGTGGGGCCTGGTAATGGAAAGTACATGTCGTGTACATTTAAAGAAAAATTCGTGTACTTTTGTTTTTATTTCATTAAATGGACCAAGGTCGTATCTAATTGACAGAAACCCCTTCGTTTGGCTCTGTCTCATCCAGGAATAACCAGGAGCGATGATTTTTATATTAACCCCTAACCCATCGTCCTTTCTTCAATTCAACTGTCGTCGATTGCGTTGGAATCTCCATGGTAAGCTCTTCCTTTTTATAGAGCCTTGTTTCCTGATTTCATCTCTCTTGTGAGATATCGTTGGTTGAAGGTTTTGGACGTTTTTTTAGATCTACCGTGTTCTAGGTCGATTCAAGGGCCGACACTAGAGTATATTGATCTCACAACATCAAGGTAGGTGGTTTGTGCCTTTCCGTAGTTAGTCTTTGAGTTATATGTGTAAAAGTTCCAATACCTTTGTTCGGGGTATTGCGTGTTTAGGGATTTTAGCCATGTTAATTGCTACTATGTCTTGGTTTCTTGAGTATAGGTATTTGATTGTGAATAGTGTTATTCTTTCCATGTTATGGGTGTGTTTTCTCATGCTTGTCATGGACCATTCGGTCTAGCTTTGCCTGTTAGGCTGCCTTGTTTTCCATGTCTAGTGTTGTTAAGATGGAGTGATTTTTATCTGACATGTTGTGATATGTTGTATACTACTTATCCAAGTAGTTATAGAGGTTTAATTTGACTTCCATATATCATTTGTGCATGATTTACTTACACAGGGATTTGAGAACCTGGTGTAGTAGACCATAGGGGGAATGGATGCTGAGGGATTCCCCATAATGTCTATTTACTTTTACGTTGCGAGACCATAGGGGGGGATGGACTTTGTGCTCCCTTAGAGTTTCTGTAGTTCCACATTGTGAGACCATAAGGGGAATTGGACATTGAGTGCTTCCTCAGAGTGTCTATAGTTACTGATACGAGACCACATGGGGAATTGACGGTTAGTGCTTCCTCAGAGAGTCTTTGCTAAAGCTGAATCAGAGGGGTTAGACTGTGAGTACTTCCTATAGGGTTACTTGTGTTTGATTGGTTAAACTAGAGGGGTTATACTGTGAGTAATCCCCATAGGGTTACTTGTGTTTGATTGGTTAAACTAGAGGGGTTAGGTTGTGAGTACTTCCCAGAGGGTTACTTGTGTTTGATTAGCTTCTTACTTGATATATGAAAATAAATGCAATTGAAACTGTAGGATTGTTTGATTTTGAGTACTTCCTTGTTTACTACTTCATTTTTCTTGTTGCCTGTCATATATATTCATTGGCTATTAGGAATAAATATTTGGGTGGTTGCCTACTAGGATTCATCTCACACCCTGTTTGGGTCATGCTTTTGGGCCCAGACAGATTATATTATTGCAGGTATAGATAAGGGAAATCTCCCTTCTATTTCAGGTACTTGATTGTTGTGGAGATGGAGAGCATGGGACCAAGCTGAGACTTGCGATGTTGCTGGTGTTTATTTGTTTTATTTTTTACTTTGTTTTAGTACTGTTTTCCAACATTGTGACTTGTTTGGATGCTTTCCTAGACATATGTGATATACATCACTTATATATGTGCTCTAGTTGTTTATTTCTTTCAGTCTTCCACTGTTTACTACTTGCATGTTATTATTACTACATACGCTACTATTATCTATTTATTTCTACTGTGTTACTCTACCAATGAGGTAATAGTTTCCCCACTATCACACCCAAGTCCCTTGCTACTAGTTGGCAGCCTCTAGCATCTGGGGAAATGCGCTTGAGGCCATGTGACCAACTGGATACGGGGCACCTCTGGGCGGCACCTGAAACTGGGACGTTACAAAGTGGTATCAGAGGAATTATTTTTTTCTTGACTTACTATTTGGATCCTATAACCAGGGATAAGAAGGAGTCGGTAATTAGTAATGAGTAGGAGTAGCTAACCTGTGTATAAGGAAAAGCTAATTTACCTAGATTATTGTAATTTTTATGGTTTTGCAATTTTACAGTTGATTTTATTTCACCATTAGGTGATTTACATGTTTTTTGTTGTTATTGTTGATATTATTGAGGTTCTATTTCTGTTGCAACTCGGTGAGATGAGGGTATTCCATCTCATGCATCATATATGAACTTTCTAGAGATCACATGTCATGCATTATTTCCATTCCATTTAGGGTGCATTACTGATTTCATGTTGTTGTGATAGATGTTGTGCTAGATATGCATGTTGTTGTGATATATTTCTTGATAGAATACCTTCTATTTTATAGGGTATTGAACTGTGTAAGGTTTTGTTTGAATGAAAGACAAACTTTGGTCCTTGAGGTGTTATGGGCCCTCATGGATCGTAATTTGGTGGATCATTACCTTGTTATTCCTTGTATATGACATGTATAAGATTCCAATATTTGATTTACGGGGAGTATGGCCCCCCAAAGATTGGAATTTGGGACTTTAATGTTCATCTTGATGATTTTTGGGCTTCCGAAGTAGTTTTTGAGGCTTACTGTCTGGAAAAACCCAGAATACACGGTGTTTATTGCCGAATACATACCATGTGTCCTTATGTTCAGGAAGGAACTGTTTTTCTTGAGTACACGCCGTATACTGCATGTACACGCCGTGTAGTCTCAAACCATTTCACTGACTATGTGGGTAGAGACATGGGGTTGGGAAATTCTTGGAGGAACACACTGTGTACCGGATGTACACGCTGTGTTGTTTAGACCATGTGTCCAGTTGTGTGACTAATGACATAGATGGATGAAAACTCAGATAGTACACGTCGTGTCCAGTTAGAACACGCAGTGTATAGTCGACCGTGTGATCAGTCGTGTGAATAACAACACGGGTCAGTGAAGTTCTTCTTGTACATGTTGTGTCTGGCAAAAACACACCATGTAGTCTTGCTCTAGGAGAACCTTGTGGATTAAGTCATGTAGAAGAACTCAGGAAGGGGAAGAGGATTCAAGTACACGTCGTGTGTTAGGAAAACACGCCGTGTGTATGGGGTGTTACACGACCAGGTTTGGAAGTAGTACACACCCATGTGAAGGCTTAAAGGAACACACCGTGTAGGGGTCATACACGTCGTGTATCCCTATTTTAAAATCTTTAATGCTTTCTTTCTCATATTCCCTTATTGAACTTTTAAGTTTCAGTCCTTGATAATCTTGATCTAAGGTGTGCATTTGACCTTGCAGAGTCATGCCACCAAGACGTCCTCTGGTTGTACGCCAGTTATAGGGAACTGATTAGACACCGGACATGGCTGATCAGGGACTACCAGCAGATCCTATTGTAGTTCTAGTCTTGGCATCAACCGTCATTCCAGACACAGGTGTTGACGCACAGTTCCGAGAGGGCTTTATGAGGTTCATGTAGACCTTTCGAGGAGTACCGCATCCTGCCCCTTCTATGGAAGAGCTAACACGAGTTTTCCAGCAGCAACATCCTCCCACCTTCATAGGGGACAGAGGAACTTAGGCTACAGAGTCATGGTTAAAAGCCATGTTATCTATCTTAGAGCATCTGGAGATGACTCCAGAGAGGAGGTTGAACCTCTCTACGTATATTCTTCGGGACTCCGCCAAGAGATGGTGAGATGTGATCTCATGGGCGGGACTCTAGGAGGTTATGTCTTGAGATTAGTTCTAGCGTACCTTCTAGGACTACTTTTACCCAGATACTTTGAGGGCCAACCGAGCCCGAGAGTTCATGAGTCTGGAGCAGGGTACTCTCTCAGTTATAGAGTATTCTTCTCGCTTCATAGAGCTGCAGCACTTCACACCTATTCCAAGAGGTGATGAGTTATTTCTGACAAGGAAGTTTGAGGATGGTCTTAGGCACGACATCTGATCTCATGTGAATATCTTTAGGTTGACTTCCATCACCTCTATAGTCAACCAGACGTTGATCACGGAGCACAATCTGAGGAATTCTGAAGCTGTGAGCCCAGGAGGCTTACCATCCGGAGTTAGTACCCCTTCTACTGATAATAGAAAGCACTGTAGGGAGTCTACATGTAGAGATTCGAGTAGGTGGAATACTTATTCAGGTAGTCAGGTGGTGTGCTACCAATGCAGGAAGAGCGGGCATACGAGGCCACATTGCCCGAGAGACCCAGTTGAGTGCCGATCTTATGGAAAGATGGGTCATCTTCAGTGCTTCTGTTATATTTTCTCACTTCCAGCTGGTTACAGGGGTTCCTCTATGACTCCTCGTTCAGGAGCAGCACCGCTAGTTTCTCATCAGTCTGGGAACTGGAGTTCTTTCGGTCGTTCAGGTCGAGGTGGAGGTCATGGCCATGCTAGTCAGTCGTTAGGATTTTAGCAACCACAGGGCGAATCTGCTCAGGGTGGTCAGACAAGGTTATAGGGCCACAGTACATGCCAAACTTTTGCAGTGGAGCAGACCCAACAAGAGAAGGATCCCAGACCCTCTACAGTTAGAGGTACAATTCTAGTAGCCTCAGTTCTAGATTCTTCACTTTTTGATACAGGGGATTCCCATAGTTTCATATCTATTGCTATTGTGGAGAGTTTTGGGATCTATATCTTTACTTCTGATGATGTCTTGATGCTGGACACTCTGTTGGGGACAAGAACGGTTAGCATGCATCAGTGCAAGGAGTGCCCTCTTGAGGTTGGTGGGGGTATCTTCTAATGGGACCTTTATGTCTTAGAGATTAAAGTTTATAATGTCATCCTTGTAATGGACTAGTTAGTTCCCTTCTAGGTTTTTGTCGACTGCTATCGTCGCAGGGTGAGTTTCACGTCGCTAGAGGGGGGATCGTTTCTACATAAGAGAGAATGGGATGTCTAGGCGAGTAGAGCGGGACCCGAGCATCATGGGTTAGGAGGAGTTACAGTCCAGATTTCTAGTCTATATCTGGATGACCAGGGGACTTCACATATGGACTTTCCTCCAGTGTTGAATCGTTTCAGGGATCTATTTCCAGAAGACTTTTTAGGTTTTCCTCCGAATAAAGAGGTACACTTTTCTATTGATCTTATGCCAGGAGCGGCACCAGTGTTCATTCCTCTTAATATGATGGCTACACAAGAGTTATAGTAGCTCAAGAGGCAGTTGGAGGAGTTGCAGGAAAAAGGTTTCATCTGACCCAGTACTTCTCCTTGGGGTTCGTCTGTCCTGTTTGCGAAGAAAGCAGACGGTACCCTTAGACTTTGTATGGATTATCGGAAGTTGAACCAGTTGATGTTCAAGAACTGATATCCCTTGATAAGGATTGCGAATCTCTTTTATCAGATTCGATGAGCCCAGGTATTCTCGAAGATTGACTTGAGGTCCGTTTATCATCAGTTGTGAATTAGACCATCTGATATATCCCTTACAGCCTTTCAGAGCAGTTATGGTCTATATGAGCATGTGGTTATGTCGTTCGGTCTCATGAAGGCACCTACAGTCTTCATGGCACCAATGAACCGAGTGTTCCATCCATACTTGGATTCTTTTGTGGTAGTCTTCATGGAAGATATCTTGGTGTACTCTCACACTCGACACGACCATGCTAACCATATTGAGATCATTTTGAGTACACTAAGATAGCATCAGTTATATACTAAGATCTCAAAATGCCACTTTTGTATGGACTAGATTCACTTCTTGGGTTATGTTATCATAGAGATAGAAGTATCAATAGACCCAGAGAAAGTGAGAGTAGTAGTTTCCTAGGAGAAGCCGAAGAATGTATTTGAGTTACGGAGTTTCCTAGGGATGGTTGGTTACTACAGACATTTCATACAGAACTTTTCACGCTTAGAAGCGCCACTGACGGGGCTCACTAAGAAGGGTGTGAAGTACTTATGGTAATATTCTTGTGAGTAAACCTTTTTGAAGCTGAAAGGAAGGTTGACTTCAGCACCGATACTAGTATTTACAGAGTCAGGAAAGAGTTATACTATGTACTGTGATGCATCAAGTATTGTCCTGGGAGTAGTGATTATGTAGGGGGAAGGAGTCATTGTGTACGGGTCTCAGTATTTGAGGCCACATGAGAGGAATTACCTGACGCATGATCTAGAGATGGTTGTAGTTGTTCATGCTTTACATTATTGGAGACATTATCTTCTGGGAGAGAATTTTGTGGTTTTCACCGACCACAAAAGTCTCAAGTATATCTTTACTCAGTGCGATCTGAATCTGAGACAGTGAAGGTGGGTTGAGTACCTTCAGTATTTTCATTTTGAGCTTTCCTACATGCCTAGAAAAGGCAAAACAGTAGATAATGCATTGAGCAGAAGGACGTAGATGCAGGAATTTTAGGAGGCCAGTAGTGATTGGTAGCTTATGCCTTTGTTCTTTGAGATGCATTTGGAGGTGTACAACAGACAGGGTCAGATTTTTCTTTCTTCTGTAGTTGTTACCTCTACTCTACTTGATCGAATGCGGATAAGGAAGTTATCAGATTCTGAAGGACTAGTTCTATAGGAGAGTGTGTTAGGAGAAGACCCTATTCTTGGATGAACCATAGGTGAGGATTAGATCTTACGCTTTGATGGATGCATATGGGTGTCAGTAGACATACGTGAGGAGCTGATGCGGGATTTCCACTCCTAGATTTGGGCAGTTCATCCTGGTGTTACCAAGATTTATCGTGATCTACACTGTCAATACTGGTGACCAGGTATGAGGAGAGATGTTGATGGTTTCATGATGAGGTGTTCCACCTGTCAGCAGGTGAAGGTGGAGCATCAGCGACCAGAAGGGCTTTTGCAGCAGTTACCTATTCCTGAATGGAAGTCGAATGATGTCACGATGGATTTCGTGACAGGGTTGTCGAGGTCACCCCGAAGAAATGATGTAGTTTGGGTTGTTATTGACAGACTTACGAAGGTTTCTCACTTCTTACCGATCAAGGAGGCCTTCAGTGTTGACGATCTGGGAAGTTTGTACATCCAATAGATTGTATGTTTTCATGTGGTTCCGCACTCCATCATTTCAGACGGGGACGCACGTTTTACTTCTCGGGTCTGACAGGGACTATAGAAGGTGTTGGGTATATAGGTACTTCTATGTACAGCTTACCATCCCCAGACAGATGGCCAGTCTGAACATATGATTCAGGTGCTGGAGGACATGCTTTGATCCTGAATCCTATATTTTAGAGGTTCTTGGGATAAGCATATACCTCTTATGGAGTTTGCCTACAATAATAGTTTTCAAGCAACTATCCATATGGCACCTTATGAGGCTTTGTATGGTAGGTCATACCGATCATCCTTATATTGGATGGAGGCAGGAGAGATAGCTATGCTAGGACCTCATCTTGTCCAGGAGACCAAAAAATAGATAGAGTTGATTCGGAAGAGGATGACTATTGCACAGTCACGATAGAAGTCTTATGTTGATCGACGGAGATGACCTCTGGAGTTCAAGGTCGAAGATCAAGTTTTTCTACGTGTCACACCGAGGTTGGGACACAAGAGGATTAGGATTCATGGAAATCTTTCATCGAGATATGTCAGGCCATTGGAGGTTTTGGAGAGAGTCGGGTCGGTTGCCTATCAGTTGCAGTTACCTTAGAGGTATTATGCTATGCATGACGTCTTCCATGTTTCTCAGCTTTGACATTACTTTTTAGACTCGTCTCATGTTTTCCAACCTGAGGAGGTTGAGATGGAGGTGGATGAATCATTCGAGGAGAATCCTATCCAGATTGTTGATCAAAGCGCAAAGGTTCTTCATGGTTGATCTGTTCCTCTGGTACAAGTGTTATGATAGCACAAGCGAGTACAAGATGAGACTTGGGAGAGAGAGGCTGATGTATGATTGCAATGTCCAGAGTTGTTCGGGGACTATTCTTCTATGCTTCCTTGCTAGGGAAATTCGGGGAAAATTTTCTTTAAGGGGGAAGTTTTTAAGAACCCAGATCTTCTTTCTAGGTATGGGTTTTATTTTCTCGTTTTTTTAGGAAAAGAGGAGTTTTTAGAAATTTTAGGAGTACATGCCATGTACCCAGTTTCCGCGGGTAGCCGTGTATTGGCTGTGTAATAGCCGAGTACATGACCGTGTGGGGTGACCTAGAGGCCACCTAAAGCAGGGCCTGGTAATGGAAAGTACACGCCGTGTACATTTAAAGAACACGTCGTGTACTTTTGTTTTTATTTTATTAAACGAACTGGGGTCATGTCTAATTGACAGAAACCCCTTCTTCTAGCTCCGTCTCATCCAGGAATGATCGAGAACGACGATTCTTCTCCGAGCCCCTGACTCATCATCCTTTCTCTGATTCAACCGTCGTCGATTGCGTTGAAATCTCCACGGTAAGATCTTCCTTATTCTAGAGCCTTGTTTCCTGATTTCTTCTCTCTTGTGAGATATCATTGGTTGAGAATTTTGGACATTTTTGTAGATCTACCAAATTCTAGGTCGATTCAAGGGCCGGCACCAGAGTATATCAATCTCACAACGTCGAGGTAGGTGGTTTGTTCCTTTCCATAGTTAGTATTTGAGTTATATGTGAGAAAGGGCCAATACCCTTGTTTAGGGTATTGCGTGCTTAGGGATTTTAGCCTTGTTAATTCATGTTATGTCTTGGTTGCTTGAGTAGAGGTATTTGATTGTGAATAGGTTTATTCTAGCCATGTTATGGATGTGTTTTCCCATGCTTGTTTATTATGTATTGTTCGGTTTAGCTTTTCATGTTAGGCTACCTTGTTTTCCATGCCTAGTGTTGTTAGGATGGAGTGATTTTTATCTGAAATAATGTGATATGTTGTAGACTTCTTAGCCAAGTATTTCTAGAGGTTTACTTTGGATTCCATATATCATTTTTGTATGATTGACTTACATAGGCCTATGGGAACCTAGTGTAGTAGACCATAGGGGGAATAGACGTCGAGGGCTTCCCCAGAATGTCTATTTACTTTTACGTTGCGAGACCATAGGGGGGATGGAATTTTTTCTCCCTCAGAGTGTCTGTAGTTCCACGTTGAGAGACCACATGGGTAATTGGATATTTAGTGATTCCTCAAAGTGTCTATAGTTACCGATACGAGACCACAGGGGGAATTGATTGTGAGTGCTTCCTTAGAGAGTCTTTGTTAAAGCTAAAACAGAGGGGTTAGACTGTGAGTACTTACCAGAGGGTTGCTTGTATTTGATTGGTTGAACCATAGGGGTTAGGATATGATTACTTCCTAGAGGGTTACTTTTGTTTGATTAGCTGCATACTTGATATATGAAAATAAATGTAATTGAAACTATAGGATTGTTTGCTTTTAAGTAATTCCTTGTTTACTACTTCGTTTTTCTTGTTGTCTTCCATATATATTCACTGAATATTAGGCATATATATTTGCGTGGTTGTCTACTGGGATTCGTCTCTCACCCTATTTGGGTCATGATTTTGGGCCCAAACAGATTATATTGCTGCAGGTATAGATAAGGGCAAACGCCCTTCTACTTCAGGTACTTGATTGTTGTGGAGCTGGAGAGCATGGGACCAAGCTGAGGCTTGCGATGCTTCTAGTGTTTATTTGTTTTCTTTTGTACTTTGGTTTAGTACTGTTTTCCAGCATTGTGACTTGTTTGGCTACTTTCCTAGACATATATAACATGTATCATTTATATATGTGCTCTAGTTGTTTATTTCTTTCAATCTTTTGTTGTTTACTACTTGCATGTTATTATTACTGCTTCCTCTACTGTTATCTATTTATTTATGATGAGTTACTCTGCCAATGAGGGAATAGTTTCCCCACTATCACACCCAAGCCCCTCACTGCTATTTGGCAGCCTCTGGCATTCGGGGAAATGTTCTTGAGGCCATGTGACCAACTGGGTACGGGGCATCTTTGGGAGGCACCCGGAACTGGAACGTTACAATAAAAATCATTCCCAGGTATCATATTTTTATGCCCTAGTGCTTTACTTTATCCCATGGAAATATAGAACGTGCATAAATACTTATAATATGATAGATAAAGTGACATGTTGGGTCAACCCCATCCAATTAATTACACTTCACGCACTTAATGTTGGTGTACTCTAACAAACACTATTCAATCCTATGGTGTATTATCTATATAACATTCAAATTTCAAATATTATTTCATTTATTTATTTATAAAATTCATTCATCATTTCTATATGAGTTTTAATTTTTTCTTTGTTGATAACATTTTCATAGTTTAGTTGGAATCCAATTGGAGATAATACATAATGAAAATGAATGAAAGTTTATTATAGATGTTCAAACCATGGTGTGAAGTGTTTTTTTGAAGCATAATGAGGATGATTTGGAATAAGAGTTTTAATCATACATAGAAGATCAAATTGTAGTAATTTATGTTGAATTTGTGATATTGAAGGCAATGAAACATGTTACTCTTAAAAAGATGAGTCACATTGTAGCATGAAGACTTTCATCATGAAAGTCATCCTAAGGGGTTATAGAAATTTTATTATTTCATAAAATAGATACAATAATAAATAACTATAGCAATGGTTTTGAAGTTGTATAGAGTCATGTCATAATTTAGTGAATCTCACCACAAACGAAAGGGCCTCTTTACAATGTTCAACATCATGAAAATATGTTGATTCGCTAGATTTTTGGAGACAAATGGGACTGAGTTGTAATTATTATGGCCAAGAAAAAATATGAGGGCTATTTTTTGAAATCAACTCCAAAATTTAGAAACAGTTGTTTTCCATATCTTTCACATTTTATGATCATAAAATATCCAAATCCATTATGAAAAATTGCTTCCGAAATATATAAATATAAGAAGTTTCACTTGAACTAATGAGTGATCAAAAGGAGATGGAACTTTGAGAAATCCATCCATCCATTATAGGGAAAATTTATGTAGGACTAAGGATAATAAATGAGTGTACATGTGATCCTAATTTTAGTGTAACTTGATCATAAGGGAAGAAAAAAATCAATTTACTTTTTTATTCTTGTCTATTTTTTTATAATCATATTTCAGGGCCATAACCGTGTTCTTCTCTATAATATTTTTGGCAATAACATAATAACACGCTCAACTGGATTGGAATAATTTTTCACCAAGGATTAGACAAAATATAATAAGGGGGAGTGATCCTTTTAAAATATCTGTTGTCAGGTGTGTTCTTCCTATCTCCATCGCTCGTCATTTATCATCACCTTTGAGATCCAATCACACTATCCATTAATGGTAAAGTTGTTAATTTAGAGTTGGTATTTTTGTGGCCATTAATTTACCTCTTACCCAATGATGGTATCCTCTCTCATGGTTCTATAAATTAATAATCATACAAATAGGTTTATACTATAAACAGCATGCATAAATTGCCTTCGAATGTAGGTCAATAAAATTTTCTCTAGTATTGGGACTTAGAATACCATTACAATATCCCCATACCTAAATCTTAAGTAGACCATAGTATTTCCTAGGGGTTATGTATTAATATTATAAATTACTTGTTTTTTATATCATAAAACCATATTAATTGTTTAATTGAATAATTATTATTTAATATAATATTTTAAATACACCAACCAAATAACCTATATATGTTTATAGAAATCATATAATTTTTAATACATAGATCAATCACATTGGAAAAAATAAACCCAATTGGTAATATCATATGTGTGACCCCAATGTCCCTATGAAATTTTGGAAATGATTATGAATATAATTCATAATCAAAATATAAGTTTCTTTTATAGAAACATGTTGGGTTGAAAAAAAATTATAAGGGGGTTTGGTGTGATCCAGTCCACCACATGCTCATTAGCAATGTTCATTTATACCTAGAATCGATATTATGAATGGGACATGGACAATGATATCCCAGTATAACTTATATCTTTTTATAATTTTTTTAATATGACTAAAAAATATATAATTACATCACATGTAATTTTTTTCTTGTTCATGCACTATCTTATTCAAATCTCAATTGTGTGTTAAGATGTCATAAACCCATCATAATTATAGAAACATACAATATTGGTTAACTTATATTTGATTAGTATAATACCTAATCCCTGTTTCTCAATAAATATTCTAATTTTTTTTATACGAGTATCAAAGTATGGATCCTCATATGAAGGGATACAAGTAATCTAACTCGTATTGATCTTATAGTGTCATGAAATTATAACATTATGTTTATCAATCAAGGATAACCTAGTAATATAAATATTTCAAGGAATAATATCATATAATATCCCATAATCTAATATATATATATATATATATATATTAATAATAAATTCTTTCCATTAATATATATTAAGTGATGAAGAATATATCTTGGACAACAACATTTGACTAGAATTAGGGTAAAAACACTAATTAATCCAATCCTTGAGAAAAACATGGGGACGTAACTACAGATTTCATATAGAGGTCTCTCAATTTCTTTTTATCACTAAAATAATTCACTAATCCTACATGTTATGGAAGGAGTGTAGTTTTATAAGGAGTCTTTATCATGTTAGTCGTCATCATCACTATGTTTTTTACACATCTACAATATAAATAAGTCCAATCGGATATTACTAAACTGAATACTTGGTCAAATCATCATCCATAACCTATGAGATTTTATGATATTTGTTATTCAACTAATCTTATGAAAATGGAAATGATTATAAAATAATAGCCATATTCTATGATAAGAAGATTTTCTCACTACAACACTAAAAATTCACATTATTTACTAAACATACACACATAGAGAAAAACTTTTCATGAACATCTTTTAAAAACCCACCCAAATAATATCACTAAGAAACATAGCTTACATTGTAGAATCCCATTATCTCTTTTTTGTTTTGTATAGCGTATATGTCCCAAATCACACCTCAAAATTATCAAGTGTATTTAAAAAATAGAAGAAAAATTTATTCCCCGTCACCAATCTTACAACTCTTGAAGTCTAACATCCCCCCAAAAATATGATAGTTTTTTCAATTGGATCTCCATGTTCTTAAACTAGTCACTTGGTTTATCATGATTAGTTTTCATCCTAATCACTTGAATAACTTATAGAATGGTGTTTATAAGTTGAGGGTCTACCATAGTATCTCTACAATGTCCCAACCAGGACCGATATAATTCTTCTAGATTTTTATATTCTTTTAGACACAAAGTAGTTACCTTTCTCATTAATATCCCTTATATAAAATCTAATATTGTGATTTTCATAATTAAAATTGACAATTTAACATCAATACCATTAGCCTCATTCAATATATAATCTCATAGGGTCTCTAAATTTTGATCCATACCCTTCCTCAATCGTATTTCTTGAATAATTCAAAAAAAAATCAAAATAATTTTATGAAAAAATTCTATAACATTTTTGAAATAATCATTGAAAATCATTAATAAGAAGATTATTTTGAAATAAGTCATCATGTGATAATATTATATGAAACTGGTTCTCATGTTATGAAATATTAACCTTGAAAAAAATGATTTATGCACACCTTATCATATTAATCCATCATGGATGATGAAACCTACATGGAAAAAAATATAAAAAAACACATGATATATTCTTCAAAAATTTGTTCTGATCAAATTTCAGTGTAAATTAAATTCCTCTATATATAGGTATATATCAATAATAAATTATATTATATAATTTTTTACCTCATACTGAAAAATCTAAACTTAAATTTGTATTTGATATTATTTTGTAATGCCTTCTTTTATATACTCATTTTTTTTTATTTGATTCAAATTGCCACAAAACCTCATGTGAATTCCTCGATCATCAAAGGTTAAAAAGATTGTGATGTTTTAAAAACTAATGAGGAATTATTTTACCTCAATAAATTAACCCAATACAAAATCTATTAAATTAAATTTAAAAAATTATTGTTAAATACATGGTAATAATAAAACATATCCAAGTTTAAAATGGAAAATTGCATATCAAAACAAAACTAATCATATAATGATGCTCCGAAGAAGACAAAAAATAACATAGCCAAATCAAAACCTCAATCTATGTCACTCTATTTTCTTACATGGATGTATAGTTCATCTATAATAATTAAATAAATCATCCTTTTATATACATTATAATTATCATCATCCACATATAAACCAATTTTTACATATTAATGGTGAGGAAAAAATCACAAGATTTCCCTAATAACTATTATTTAATAATTAAATGAATTGGGTATTAAATAAAAACCATGGTGTGATTAATTTCAATATGTTATGATTTGAGTCAACTAAAACCATGTTCTGGAAGTTTCACTACATTGTGGTTGTGTGCATAGAAGTGTTTTGACTCTAAGGATCGAATAAAATTTATCAAAAATAGAAGAAGAAATAAAAGAAATATATAACCCAAGGTCACCATTATATGAATTCAAAACCACATATATTATATGTTATGATATTATTTACACCATATACCAAAGATTCTCATAGCACATGTCTGCAATCAGATTATTTGATGAAAATACCTACGAGGAAACCAATGGAATCTTTCATCTATGATGTACCAATGGGCCTATCTAAATTGTCTATTTCTTTAATGGAATAATCTTTCACAGTATTATGTGCCCATATCTCTTAAGGTAAGGGAATAAATAGAATTATATCTTTTAGGAAGAGTCTATAGAAGAATATAGAATAGAATTTTCATGGATTTTGACCCATTTATATAGGCTTTAGGGGTACACCTTGAGCCACCATGAATTTACTCAAATTTTACATAATGTTCATGTATTGTATAAGGTTATGAATTTTTTTGACCTTTATCCATAAATTTAATACTTAAATAAATATTTTATTCTCCCATGTGTTTCATCATATCAAATCTTACAATCGAACCAATGTAGAATATTCAAATATATTAACACTTAACATTCGAATTCCATAATCAATCATGAAAAATGACATGAATAATATAATATAATTAATCATATAATAACACTTATGATATGGTATTATGATATAGAATATCATACAATATGATATGATAGGCAATGGTGCTACAATATCTGTAAATCATAAGAAATGACACACCCCAAATGCATAAGATATGAATTTTTTAACATGGATTTCATAAAATATGACATACCCATATCATTTCATATGATATCACCTAAATACATCTTAAGGATTTGGGATATATCTTTATAAAACCCCACTTGAAAAAAAGCTCATAGAATTTGTGTTATTTCACATGATATTATATTATATATAATTACTTATTAAATCATATTCATAATTACTTTTAGATATATACTATAAAACATTCAAAAATTTATCATCAATGTCATCATGTATAACATCATATGTAATAAATTCTGAATATCCATCCAAAATTTGTTTTAGATTAACTCAAAAACACTTTTAGGTAAGCTCTATATATTTTAAAAAATGTAATCATCATTCAATTGACCATAAAGCTTAACCCCATGTGCATTTTTAGCATTGAAAATAAATATGAATTTTTTAACCCATAATTATAAACAAAGTGTTTCTTATATATTAGAATTAGAGCTACTCAGTATATAAAGGGATCTAGCATGATATACATTAATCAAATGTATCATTATACTTGTTTCCACCAATAATATCATATAAATCATTGCATTTTTATATGATCTGTTTATCTAAGATATTAAGAAACTAAAGGAAACAGACTATGACAATCATATACAAGTACTCATATATTGTAAATTCATTGTGTATATACTGACCATAAAGATAAATACATCACATTTCTTTCACCGTAATAGATGAAAAAATCACATTACCTTAATCCAGTATATAAGCACATCATATGGAACTTCTTGGTATTTTCATACACTCCTTCATTTTATCTCAATCGAGGGCCATGATGTTACTCTTATTATACGATATGAAAAAGACCATCTTGATTAAACTCATCCAATCACATTTTTAGCAATATACCAAACCACCCCTTGGTCATCTCAACCATATGGATGACATAAGAAAGGTATACAAGTATAATGGTTCTCATGTTAGGTATCTAACCTAACCTAATGTATTAAAAATCCAAATATAAAATATGGACTATTAGTTTACCATAAATATAGTGAACGACACCCCATGTTGTATACTATGTAGATCATCAAGTATGAAATACTTTTTTTATGTATCATAAGCAAATTCAATATCCTAATATGAAATACTACTCACACTAAAAATAACATTTGATCATAACTAATAATAATCTATGAATAACATCGATTTGGGATAACTTGAAAACATATTTTGAGTGGTTAATTATCATTTAACATAAATTAATAGATGCAACCAACATAACATATTGATAAAGTAGTGGTAAATTTTTATAACATGATGCATTTTATTATGCACTTAAACATACTTAAAAATATGATAAGAGAACCATGCATAATCTGTTATCTCAGGTATTATATAAACGACTTCTAGAAAGACAAATATTAGATGTATTTCTGGTTTTTTAACACATTAAATTTAGATGTAATTCCAAAAACATCTATATTTTTCCATCAGATAAAATCTCCCCACTAAACTCTTTTTATAAGTTAAGTTTTTGAATAAATAAAATTTGAATAATTGTGAAATTAGTAATAAAATTCCTAGTCTTCAACACATTTAAAAAGTGTTCAACCCATTTAATAAAGAACCCATAAAATTTTTAAACGTGTTCTTTATATGTTGTTAACCATGACTATATATTATTTAAAGTCATTGAAAATATTTTTTGAGTTCATTTGAGATATATGAATGTGGTTAAAGAAACATTGAGGTGTCTAGAGAAGAGTTCTAGAGAAACTCAAAGTTAATGGTCATTAATTTTTTTTCAAATGACTATGCATATAGGATCCATTTTGAGGACCACCAAAATAAATAAGTGTAACTCTGGAATTACATTCGATATGTCGGAGTGTCTTGAATTATATAGTACATGCATAATGGTACACAAATAAACTGTAAGAGAAAAATATTACATATAAGAGTTACTCTAAAATTCTTAAGGATGCGTGAGAGTCATTTACTCACTTATAATAGTCTTTTTGAGTTGGAAATTATGAATTTATAAAAAAAATTAAGCTACACAGAGATATGTGAGGTTATGTGGGAAATTCAACTTGATACATAAGGTTTGATATGGTTTTATAAATTGTATATAACAGACCCTCAAAATTGTCATGGAATATGTATGATTTTATGGATTATATGTAATGGTAAACATTCAGTATGTATGATTCATCTTCACATACATAAGGGTGGGATTGAATATTTGATGAATACATAAGGGTGACATGAAGATTCTTAATAATATCTAAGAATTTTAAGCTGATAATTAAGGGTAAACCGATCATCCTACGAGACAAATAAGGGTTATATGGAATGGTTTAGAGGATACATAAGATTTAAAAGACCAAACATAATGTTTCTGGTTTTGAAGTAATGTTATTGGAATTCACTGAATACTTCGACATAATTTTGGGATTGATATTCTAGAAATTTATATGGAATAATTAATAAGAATGTACCGGTTGAATAAACGAGATGATTTTGAGTTATTCTTCATGGATTAAAAAATATTCTTGAATTGGTTGAGCCATGATTCTAGAAAAATCAGATTAAGTAATGATTAAGATGATAAGATCATAGTACTTATATGATTCAAAAATCACTAATGGAGAAAAAAATAGAGTTATTACTAGATAATTCAATTGATCATCTCAAATTGAGAGAGTTGGGAGATTCAAAAATTTATAGCCAATATTACTAATTTTTTTGAAACCTTCACTGTGTAACACTTCCTATAAAAATAAAATCACTTAGACGAAGAGTTATATTGTTAAATCATTGAGAAAATATAATGAAAAACTGAACTACTAATTTTTAATGTTTAGATTTGGTAGAAAGAATTATACAGTCTGGAAGTTCAAGAAGTCAAGGTTGAGAATCTAGTCATTAATATTTTGGAAGAAGTTTTCAAGGAAGGGTAATCTTGAAATACCATAAATTATAGAATTTGAAGTTCTTGAATAAGTTAACACATTCTAATATTTATTATTTTTATGGCTTATATAATGATCGACTATATTTTTTGAAAGCGTCCAGGTGAAAAAGTGATCTTATGAATTCATTTTTGTGTTTTTTTATAATACGGTGGGAGTTATTATAAAGAAATAATTGGAAGTTGTAACTATTTGGAAATATTTTTTTTAAGATTGATACCTTCCCATACAACCTATAATCATTGTTGATATTAGTGAAAGAATAGGTCTCATTGTCTTGTCTCGAACATAGAAAGGATGTAGTCACCCACATTTGGTGTGAACATAGTAAAAAATTTGTTTATAATGTGTTACTTTTATTTCCTAATTATACAGGTGAAGGTGATATATAATGGTTAAGATGTTTATAGTTCAAAAAAACATAGGTTATTTTCAATTCATAAATCACAAAAATAATGTAAAATTGATTTAATCCCATTCTCAATGATAAAACAGTTTTTGGGCACTTCAATTGGTATCAAAGGAAATTAAGGTTCCCTTGAAGTGATCCAATAGTGGATGAATTTGAATATATAGATTATGAATTATATCAATATAAGAGGTACATCATCATTAGATGGAAAGAATTATCATGGTTGAATGAATAGAATGATTCATTTTTTTGATTTCTCTTACTCAAGAAGATGTTGTTGCCTCTTTTTAACCACTAGATAGAGATTTTCCCATGAAATTTACTAATAAAATAATTTTTTACATTAATGGAAATGAAATAAATGAAATTTTGATGTTATTATCTAAAAAATGTAATAAAAAGGAGATTAGACTCAAAACTGCCAATGAAATAAATAGTAATCATGAAATATATATTTGAATATATTTTAAAAGTGAACAAGTTATGTTGTATATTTAGAGAGAATAATTAGGTGATATTTTAATTCTTGATGGTGATACTATTGATGAGTATTTCATACGCATAAAGGGAATTTTCAGGAATATAAAATGTTTTTAAGAAACATTGAAAGGCTTCACCATCATCAAGAAGCCAATGAGAAATTTCCCAAACAGATTTGATGCAAATGTCCATGGTTTAGAAGATAAAAATGATTTATATCTAGATGAACTATATAATTTTCTAGATTCATACAATTGAGGAAATGGTTCTATTTTAAAAAATAATTTCATGGTGGGAAAAGAATTTTATTTTAAAGCTATGAAAAATCTCAACCATAAAGAATGGTAAAATTGTTCATCATCAAAATTTGAATCAGATGAAGAATATGAGAAAATAATGTCTCTTATCTTAATGAATTTCAAAAGATAGAAATGGAAATTACAAAGGAAATATTCAATGGAAAATTTTTAAATTTGGTGGTATTGGGATCTTTACAATTGATTATCCAAATAAGAGAAGTGGTGTGTTGGAATATGATTAGCTGGTTGACAAAACTTAGAAGAATAAATTGGGCAAGTGCTCTGGAGAAATCAAAATGCATGATAAGACAAAGAAGAGGTTCACAATAGAAATGGAATATTCTTTTGTAGTAAGGAATAAGACGATTAATCAACAAAAAATAGTAAATATGAATAAGTCACTACTAAAATGTTTAGAAAAATCATGGCCCATATTGAAAAACATGATGAAATCTAAAGAAGTGATGAAGAAGGTAAAGGGACTTACATAGAACGACTGTTTAAAGCTAAGATTGAAGAATTGTTTTAACAAAACACCTAAATAAGGAGAGAGAAAATATTGCTAAGGAATGGGAATAGAAATATAAAGGACGAATAAGTTGAATTTTTGAAAAAGGAGATGGAATATAGTGATGAAACCAAAAATCTCAAAGTGGAAATTATTCAATAATACAAGATATTGAAACACATTGAAGAGAAATCTACTAAAAATGAAGTTTAATTAAAAAATGAACAATTAATTTGTGATGAAGCTAAAAAAATACAAAACTAATAATATATGACTTTGACAATATAGTGTGTGTAAATGGTAATTCGTCCCAAACATCTGAAATATATTTCTCAAATTTTTAAGTAAACTATTCTCCTCTAAACCACAATAATATTAAATCTATCCTGGATAATAGTTTACGTTTTAAAGGAAAATTTAGGATGATTCAGATTGAGAAAATTCATAAAGATTCCACTTCTTTGTCAAGGGAATTTGTAAACAGACTAAGATGGATAATTTACATAGGTAAAATTAAAAAGGGAAGCTTGGAATATACTTGTAAAACAAGAATAATTTCATAGAAAAAATCATCAGGGAAAATCAAGATTTAGAGGCTATTATCGATGTTGTAAATCCTATGGGAATAAATACAACATTGTTTGGTATAATATTTCATTTCCTTGTAGTCAAACAAGTCATGATGCGAGGGGGAGATTATTTGGGGAAATGAGTGACAATTCTAAGAAAAAGGATAATTCGAATAAAAATATATCATCATTTCCTAATCAGAATAGATTTGATTATCTTGATTAAATCTATGGAAGGTGTTACTAACGCGTTCATTATGCTAATGAATTTATGATATCACTTACAGGACAAACTCTTCAACCTACTACAGATGAGACAATTTATAAAAGAGAAAAATATAAGAAGTCACTTCTTGATGAGGTAGATCTTAAAGAAAGATAGAGAAGTCATCCACATATACTCGATATTAGGTGTTCATCTCGTGTGATAGGAGACAAGAATTTGAAGAACATGATATAGGTGTAATTACTTTTGGGAATGACACATTTTTAATGAACAAAAGATTTTGGGACTACATATTAATGATGGATGGGGGATGCTATGAGCTAGTAGAACGTTCCAAATACACCTCCCCATTTTCAAATTCGCCCGTGCCCAGCTCGTTTCCCCTATCGGATATGTCACCAGCACTCCCATCCGCGGCGGTCGACGCTCTTCCGTCGGTCCTTGTTCTCGCTTCTTCACTCAGCCCGCTAGATCCGGTGATTGTGGCTATCCCTCCGTCCTTTAACGGGGCCCTGGACCGCCCTTCGCTGAAGGAAGTTCTTCTACGCCTCGTTTCTTCCTGCTCAGTCCATCATCCCTCTATCCCTGAGATCCCTCTATAAAATTTCAAGGTAACTTCTGTCGACAGTTCCCCAGTGGTTGATTTTCCTTCAGATGCCTTCAATTCAGCTGTGGAGTTCCATTAGTGGACCATGGTTGCCCGTTTTGGGGTTGATAATCCTCCTTTAGCCTTCTTCTAGAACTTCATTTCTTCTTGGGGTATTGAGGCACCAGTGAGGGTCTCTATATTGAACCGCAAATCGTTTTATGTTTTCCTAGCCTTAGTGGGTGATTTTTTGAAAGCCTGGTCCCAAAGCCCCCGGTCGGTCGGAAAATGGAATTTCAACCATTTTAGGTGGTCTATGGAAGCTCATTTTGGCAGAGATTCACAGCATGTAGTGGTCTGGGTGAATTTACTCGGCATCCCCCTTCCGTTTCATAACCTTTCCTTCCTTAATGGTATTGGTGATTCCCTCATATCCTTCCATTGTGCTGACGTTCGGACTCTTCATCTCCGAGATACAGGAATCCCTTATATTTACGTTGTGCTTAACCTATCCCAATCTCCCCTCCCCACATTCTTCTCATGGGAGGTGAGTCAGTGGCCTGGTGGCAAGACCTTGTGTATCTTTTTAGGTCTTGTTTCTGCCCAACTTGAATGTTACAAGGCCATTCCTTTTAGGTATGCCGCAAGGATCAGTCCAAGAACACTAATCCCTTCCCGAAGCAGCCCATAATCCTAGATAATCCTCCGCCCGGGGAGTTTCCTTCATCCACCCCTTTGTTTTGGTTTGTGTCCCTCAACCCCTTGCATCAGTCTCACCCCCTACTGAGTAGCACCGTCCTTATCAGATCCCTCTTCCTCGGTTTGCGATCCTTAACCCTTTGCATTAGTTTCACCCCTACTCATCATGCTCCTTCCTAGCTGGAGCACCCCCTCCTTGGTCATCTTGGATATCAGCGCCCCCTATAACCCCTGCACTGACTTGGTTCTCTACTGTCCTTCTCCGGGTCTTCACTCAGGCATTGAAGAACTGCAGGTTTTGTTGGATCCTCCTATATCCATTGGTTGAGAGCCTCTCTTCCTCCGGAATCCAGGTCACAGTAAATGTAAAGAGAAGGTACAGGACCCCATTCCTTCATCTCCTAGTTCTTTTCCTTTATCAAACAGCATCAGCCTATTAGAATAGGTGGATATAGATTTAGAATCTAGAAGCTTTTCTCCCTCTTCCAAAGGAGTTTCTACCTGATCCCCAGTAAAGAAGGAGCTGTCTTCCTCTTCTACTAGTCCAAAGTGCTCTTCTACATCGGGGGCTAAAGCCCGACTCCTCCATATTCAATGATTTCATTCCTTTATGGAATGCTTGAGGACTGGGTCCATGGGTTAAGAATGTCTTCTTGGTGTCAGGACATAAATGTAGACATGTGGCCTTGATTACAATTCTTGAACATAAGAAGAAGCTGTCAAGAATCAGGGATTTTTCTAATAAAATTGGGTTTCATCATTTCATGCACGGTGACTAGGACAATCAGCACATTTAGATTTTTTGAATAACTCTGTTTTAGTCCCAATGGTTTCTTTATCTAATCATCATATTTCGGTAAAGGCTATTATTTTTATGTTCTCCTGTTTATTGTCCTTTGTTTATGCTAAATGTGACCCGAAGGACAGGGAACTCCTTTACAAAGATCTGAGTGACCTCAATCTAGTCCACGAGTCTTGGAACATTGGTGGTTATTTTAACTACATTCATGATCTACATGAAAGGAATGGTGGAGGTGCATACCCCTTTCGGGATAGGTAGGCTTTCACAGGCTTTGTGGCTCGAACAGGTCTTCTTGACCTTGGGTTCTCAGGGGACAAGTTTACATGGTGCAACAACCAAAAGGGAATTCATCGTATGTGGTTCCGTCTTGACCGATGCTTAGCTAATCTGAAGCTCATTTATACCTTTCCTTTTACTAGGGTGGAGCATTTAGTTCATGCGGTCTTTGATCATTCCCCTTTCTTACTTTTCCTTGCATATACTAATATTATCCAAGACCATTTTATATATTCCAGTTGCTGGGAGGATGATCCCTATTTCATCAAAGTAGCCTGCTCATCATGGGGAAAACCCATACATGTGGTTTATTGGGTGGGATTCCATAATTGGATTCGATGGATGAAGGAGTATCTTCGTTTAAGGGTGAACTCCAAACCATCTCGCTTCCTGTACAAGGACACCTTAAAAGCCAATATCGAGCAGCTGGAGCAGGGGCTTGAATCTCATTGGGAAGATGATGTCTTTAGCAGCCTTGTGAACATGAAAAATTATCTTGTGGAATTTCATCTGAGCAGGAAAGGAGTGCTAGAGAGATATCACAGGTGACTTGGCTTAAAGAGGGAGACAAAAATACAGCATTCTTTCATGGTTTCATCAAAGAGAGGAAGAGATCCAATACTCTAAATATCCTTCTGGAGGACGGGTCTTTCACCAATGATATATAGGTTGGTGGAGGTATGGCTGAGTCTCATTTTTAATCTTTACCTGCGGATGTTAACCCTCGCATGCAGGACAGTTACCCCACAAGGCACTCTGAGATCTTTGACTCTTTCCTGCATGCGGTTTCCCATGTCTTCAATGGGGACATTGAACAGGTCTCGGACGAGCAGGAGGTGTGGGATAGTCTCTGCACTTAACTTGGAAAGTTCCCCTGGTCCGGATGGATTTCTGGGGTCCTTTACCACATATTGGGATTTCATCAAGTATGGGATAATGGACTTCATTAAGGATTATTTCTGTGGGGGAAATCTTCCTCGGGTGGAATGTGCCACCTCTCTTATTCTCATTCCAAAAGTCAAGGAACCTTCCTCTTTGAAGAAATACAGGCTGATTAGCATGTGTAATTTTACATACAGGGTTATTTCTAATGTTATTAACTGATGACTTGCATTGCACCCAGACAAGTGGATATCGGATGAGGAGCAGGGTTTCCTTGCTGGCATGTGCACCCAATCCTCTATTTCCTTGGATCATGAACTGTTGGGTGATATCAACAAGAAAGTCCCGGTCTCTAGAATTGACATTAATATTGACATGGACAATGCCTAAGATAGGGTTGAGTGGAGCTTCTTCATCAGAGTCACGAGGTGTATGGGCTTCTCTGACAAGGTGGTGGATCTTTTTTTTAAATGCATTGGGTCTCCGTGGTTCTTTTTCACATTCATGGGGAGAACCAATGGATTATTTAAATCAGTTCAGGGGCTAAAGCATGGAGACCCCCTCTCACCCAGTGTGTCTATTATCATCCAAGATACTTTTAGTAGATACCTAAATAATTATAGCTCTGATGGGCGTGACTGCCATTATGGTGCAAAAAAAATCTCCCCGGTATTTCTCACCTCTTTTTCTTGGATGACCTTATTATTTTTCTCAATGGGAGTATCAGGAATATTCAAGGGCAATCATATTCTTGATTACTATTGCAACTGGAGCGGGCTGGTCATCAATCCTAGTAAGGGTGGTGTTTATATCTCATAACTATATTCAAGCGCAAGGGGGTAAAAGGATCGAAGATAAATTGGGGGTGGCTCAGAGATAGTTTCCCAAGGAATACCTTGGGGCACCAATTTCACTACGTATATACACCATTGTGATGGTATTTTGGAAAGAATCACCTCTCAGATTCTCAATTGGAATAACTGTTTTCTCTCATTTGGGGGGAGAATTACCCTGGTCAACAATGTGTTAACCTCCATCCCCATGCATGTCTTATCCACCACTATTTCCTCGAAGAATGTCCTTAGCAATATTGAAAAAATAATTTTGGATATTATTTGGGATGCTCAAATGGATGGAAAATATCATTGGGCCTCATGGCGCCTCTGAAATAATTCCATCCTGGAGAAATGGAACTTCCTTATCTGGAGCCTCTGAAATAATTCTCTCTCCACGGATGATGAGGTTTGTAAGAAAGGGGTTTCTATTGTTTCCAAATTCCACTGTTTTCATGGACCTATGGAAGATTCATCCACCCATATTTGGGCCAACCGCATCTAGAACAAATTCAGTGATGTAGTTGGGTGGAAGGTTCAGGGTCTGTCCAGGGATGGATTTCTCCAGTCCTGGTTCCAAGGGTCGACGGACAGTGTGCATGAGCATACAGTGCAAGATATGCTTTTTATGGCGTGCTGCTGGGTCCTTTGGAATACTCATAGTAAGACCAGTAACGAGGATCTCTATTGCTCTAGCACGACTTTACGGGTACATGTGATGGATTTAATGATGGACATCGCTCTGCTCCTCATGTGGGTGACCATTCCCCCTCCCTGCGGAGACTTTTTGCTACCAATGGTATCTCCCTTTTGTCTCGAAGTGTGTTCTCCCATGGCTATTGGGTTCGCTGAACCCTCTATGGAAATATTTAAATTTAACACTGATGGGTCATGTTTGAATTGTTTCATGAATGGTGGAGGCACATTCTATGACCAGTGGGGCACAGTGATTTTTTGCTTTCATCTTGTGGCTAGGGCATGTAGACTCCCTCTTGGCCAAGGCTTCTACATTTCTCGAAGGTTTAAAATTGTCTCTCTCTCATGGCTTCACTCTTCATCAGGTGGAGAACGATCCATGATTCTTCTCCAACCTATCGAAGGTGTGATCAATATTCCCTGGGTAGTAACAAACTTAATTCACAACTGCAGAAGGCTCCTTCCTAATTATAGTATTCTTAATCCCAAGAGAGGGAAACAAAGTCATGGACTTCTAATCATCATGGGCTTCACCTAAAAATCCTTTTATTATTTTTAGTTTCACTGGATCCCTCCCCCTTGAGTGCGTTAGTTTGGTTTGTGCTAACGCTTTATGTCTGCAATACTTTAGGACACCTTGAACTATTCTGGGCCTCAACCCCCATTTCCCTTTTAATAAAATTTTCTAAATGTTTGATGGATGGAATGAATTGGGGCTACTTCAATTAAATCTAAAAAGATAATTTCGAAATATTTTTTTTTTGTTGAGATTAAACATATTTTTTTTTGTGGTCGATAACATTATGATAATGGGACTGAATTCATTCTTAGAAGAAACTGTTATATGATCAAGTTCGTTAAGGATGGAGGATATTTCATAAAGAGAGAGATTACAAAATGTATCTTTTTCTAAATTATAAATTCCTGTGGTGCATTTTATTTGATCTCAAAGGATGAGATTAGGTTTGGTAATAGAGGATTTCTCTATCTTGGTCAAATAAAATAGAGAAACTTTTCAAAGGATTATGTGGTAAGAAACGAAACCCAATTGAAATGTGAAAAAAAAATCATTTATAAAAAATAAAAATTGGTAAAATAACATAAGGATGTTATTAGATATTAGATATTTATTCCACAAAGAAACATAAATTGATTCATGGTTCACTGAGACATCAATCTTTAAAAGGTGATCTTTATTTCACCACATTCATTGATGATTTTACAAGAATGATAAATGTTATGTTTATGGAGCACATATCTAAATTAGTGAGGAAGTTAAAGACTTTAAGAGAGATGTTGAGAAAGATATGGAGGTTTATATTAAGAATTTTAGAACAAATAATGTAATGGATTTTACAAACTCATTTAAATCATATATTATCAAGAAATGAATTAAGAATTTGAATAGATATTTATCTACACCCAAGAAAAATTGTTGTTTAGAGGGGATAAATAGAATTTTGTCTGATGTTGCAAAATTCATGCTAGTATAATTAAAACACTAAATGTTCTTCTAGAGAGAATCAGTGAATACAACTATACACAATCAAAATATTTACTTGAGAATGAAATCCAACATGAATCTTTATGAACATTGTTACAAAAGAAGCCTATAGTGATATACTTAAATGTATTTGATTCTCCATTTTTTATGATGATCATAAAATTCATTCTGGGAAAATTTGATAAAATGAATGAGGAAGGAGACATTATGGGATATTTTACTAATATGAGAGGCTAGAAATTCTAAAAAAAGGCTACATATGTTGGGTCACTATTTTTTTTGAATAATATTGAAAATAAACCCAATATTAGTATGAAAAATGAAGTAGATTTTGAAAATACATAAGTGAAAGAATGATTATTTTTAGATAAGTTAGTAATGAAAAAATATAAATGAATCAGATAATATCGATGTTGATTTAAATCAATCTACTGATGATTAAGGTGATTTTAAAAATGTTAAAATGAAATATTGGAGTCTTAATAAGATTTCAAAACCAAAAAATATAGTTTGAAATTTGAATAAAATAGTTCAAACAAGATGAAGTTTGATACATAACAAAAAAAAATCTCTCTCTCAAATTGAACCACAATCAATAGTGATGTAGTTGAGGAAAATGAATGGATAGATAAAATTAATGAGGAGCTGGATCAGATTGAAATGAATGTGACATTGGATTTTCTTCGAAGTCCAAAATAGAATATTTTCATTAGAACCAAGTGGGAGTTCTAAAAGAAGCTTAATGGAAAAGGTAATTTTTTATGAAACAAATGTAGATTAGTTTTAAAAGGGCACCCTCATGTTTAAGGAGGCAATTTTTTGGAGGCATTTTCTCTTGATGTAAGATTAGAATTCATAATAATGTTTGTTTAAAAGGGTACCTTAGTGGGCTGGGCCTACGGGTCATGTATTGGGCATAGTATGCCTCTGGGCCTTCGGGTCATGTATTGCGGGTCATGTCGGGCCTTGTGCCTTGGGTCTACGGGTCATGTACGGGTTCCCCTTCATCCCTTAAAAATGGGAATTATCTATAATAAAATAAAAATGAAGGCCTTTGGGCCATTCGGGCAAAGAAGAAGTATCTATTTAATAACGTGATTGTTTTTTAATTATAGTGATGTAACTATGATTTACTAGATAACGAAAGATCTATATAGACTAAGAAAATCCAATGGAACAAGGTATTCAATGTTGGATAGCTATTTTAGAGACATGGTGTTTACTAATGAGAATGTTGGTAGAAATATCTATGTGAATGAGATAAACAAAAAACTCTTATTTTCATTGTTAATGATGATTAAAACATTTTTTTTAGAAATGGGTATACTTATGAACAGTCTGAAAGGAAAATTAAGACATTTTGAAATTTTATTACTTAGGTTATTTTCGTCCTCATAATTCATGTTGTGAAAAATGAAAATTTAATTCTTCTATAACAAAAAAATATTCCAAGGAATATTTGAAAAAGTTTTTTAAGAATGATTTCAGATAGATGTCCACTCCCATGGTATCATGGTGTCATGTTGAGAAAACATGGTTCATGGAAAAGTATGAATCCAAAGTAATTTAGGAAATTTATTGTAATTTTACTTTATCTCATTGCATCCATGCTTGAAATTGTTTATGCAAAGATATTATTTTTTGGGTATCAAATTGATATAAATGATTCAAGCATATTGGATTCCAAAAGAGTTCTCTAATATAACAAAGGGACACCAAACATTGGGATGGTTTATATAAGGGGTGAGGTTCTAAATTTTGTTGGATACACTTATGATGATTGTCCTATAAGTTTTAATAAAATTAAAATCAACATATGGTGGTATATTCTTTTTCCGAGCCAATTTTGTTATTTGGAACGGAAACAAGTAAAATTCAATAAATATGATCACAATAGGGGATGAGCATGTAGATGATATACATGATTATACAAAAATGACCTGAATGAGAAAAAAATTTGAACACATGAAGGTGATAATTGAGAAGCTATTGAGTATTTCATGTGATAATCAAAGTGAAATTAATATTTTCAAGAATCTAGTATAGAAATCTTAATCTAAACAAATTGACACCAAATTTTGTTTTATCATGTATAAGGATTGAAATAGAGATATGAGGCTATAACTGTAAAGACCCGTAAAATTCAAGAGAAATTTTTTCTTAATTTTCTTTGAAATTTTACAAAAACGCAGTTTCTGACGGCACTTGATTCCGAGGCCCGGAGTGCCCGGAATCAATTTTCGAATTTTGGCTCGGGTACGTTCATTGAACGAACGAGCGGGTTTTCCTATCTTTTGAACCGGTGCTCGGAATTGGAATCCGATGACACCGATGAACTCGCAACGCCGGTAATCGCTTAAGGAAACCTTTACCGTAGTTGCGTTTGTGCGGAAGAAGAAGTTAATTAATGAGGTTTAATTAAGAATTAAATAAAATTGTTGGATCAATTTTATTTTATATCAAGGTGGTTAATTTCTCCCATGGGAAGTTGGTGGTGGGGCCCACATCCACCCAACTTCCCATGTGTGGATAATTGAAAGGGTGGGGCCCACACGAGCCCCAACCTTTCACCTTCTCCCTTTAAACTCCTTAACCCCCCCCCCCCCCCCCATTTAAGTCTTGCCAACTTAACTCCTCATTTATTTTTACAACTCATGTTAATAACTTGAGTGAGTTAAGTGTGAGTTTTTATTTTCAAACTCTTAAATTTTCAAAAGCCTTTTTGTGATAATAAAATAAGTTGGGAACTTATTTTATTTGGGTTAGTTTTGGGTTGTTTGAGAGCTTTTGGAGAGAAAGCTAAAGGAAGTCTTCTTCTTCTTCAACTTCGACGAAGAACGTGAAGAACACCGTTCTTCAACGAAGAACATCTCCGCCGAAGAACGCGACGTCTACTTCCAACGACGTTTCCTCTTCGAACGCACCTCGACGACAATGGAATTGACGTTCGTTTCCCGCGACGCCCGACCTCCGCGACGCTCGTCTTCCGCGGCTCGATTGACGTGCACCGTTCCTGAACCGAGGTAGGGGTTTGAATCTTTTTAAGTTGGTAATTTCTTTCCTTCGAATATGAAAGATAAATCTGACGGCCATGTTCCAATTTTTTTATTTAAATTAAAAATTGTGAAGGTTAAACGTTTTACGTTTCGGCCAACTGCTATCGATATAACGGGAGGGGATCGGTCCGCACAAACACGGCCGATACCCCTCCCCCCTTTGCTATTCTTCGGTTTTGATTAGCGAAGACGGTAATGCATCGTTGCACCGCGCTTGAGCGAAAGGAGACGTGAACGATGCGGGCCACGACGAAGGAACGCGACGCCGTCGCGCCACGTCGAGGGTACGAACGAGGCAGCGGCCGGAGTCGGGCCGCGCCGGAAGGACGCGACGTCGTCACGCCGCGCCGGACGAGTTTGCAGCCATCTTGGAAGTGGCGGCCGGAAAAAACCGGTCGCCGGAGAACTCGAAGGAGGCAGCCGGAACCCCGGCCGCCGGCGCCGGAAGGCGCGGGACCGCGGGGTCCCGCGGCGAGAAACCGGTCGGCCCTGCGCTGGCCGACCGTTATAGGGGAAAAGCCGAGGGGGGGTTACACCCCCCGGGTTGCACACTTGGCGCGGCCCCTTAAAGGGGGCCGCCGTTTTTCAAAAAGGAGGGGCAACGCCCCTCCCTTGGGCGCGCTCGCGCGGCACGCTGGCCGCGCTGGCCGCCGGCCGGGCCGGGCTTCCGGGCCGGGCCGGACCCAGACCCCCTATTTTCGGACTGAGTTGGTTCAAATGCTCATATCTTGGGCTACGGACCTCCGATTGACGCGCCGTCAGTGGCAACGCGAACCTTGGATCGAGACGGTCGTTTTGGTATATCGCACTCAAGGTTTCAGAATACTTTAAGTTCGGCCGGGTTGGTTCGTACACGAAACCAACCGGGCCCTCGGAGCGGAAACACTCATATCTTGAACTCCATACGTCCGATTGACGTGCTGTCGACTTGGTTGAGTTCCTCTTAGTGAGACAGATCTTTTGGCATACTCCGCCCGAGGTTTGGACGCAGGTGGAGTACGATCGGGTTGGTTTTGCCTTAAAAACCAACCGGACTCCTGGAACGAAAAAGCCAATAACTCTCAGACCGGGCGTCCGATTGACGCGCCGTCTGTTGCGTTGAGTTCCTGTTGACGATATAGAACTTTTGGATACACCAACTTTGGACTATGTGACAGTTGATGTATCAGCCTCTCGGCTCGTGGAGCGGACCCTCCCGAACGAGCTTGCTGTGTTGGGGAACCCTAGTGCTGGCTGCGACTTCGACTTCGACGACGACTGTGCATAGATCCTCAGTGGATTCGACGACGACGACTACAACACTCAGCGATCCTACGGGGATCAGTGCTACAGATCCTGTGTGGGTCCGATCCTGTGTGGGCCTTTGCGGGGATTAGTACCTATCGATCCTTTGTGAATCTGACAACTTAGATGATTCAGTACTGGTCTTGTATCCTATGTGGGTCCCAGTATAGATGAATCAATGAAGACAGCTGGTCTTGTATCCTATGTGGGTCCTAGCTGTGCTGGTCTTGTATCCTATGTGGGTCCCAGCTTAGATGATTCAAGTACTGGTCTTGTATCCTATGTGGGTCCCAGTATAGATGAATCAATGAATACAGCTGGTCTTGTATTCTATGTGGGTCCTAGCTGTGCTGGTCTTGTATCCTATGTGGGTCCCAGCTTAGATGATTCAATACTGGTCTTGTATCCTATGTGGGTCCCAGTATAGATGAATCAATGAAGACAGCTGGTCTTGTATCCTATGTGGGTCCTAGCTGTGCTGGTCTTGTATCCTATGTGGGTCCCAGATTTGATGATTCAATGCTGGTCTTGTATCCTATGTGGGTCCCAGCATAGATGAAACAATGAAGACAACTGGTCTTGTATCCTATGTGGGTCCCAGCTTAGATGATTCAGTATCTATGTCTGATCATCTCTTTCACCTTTTCGATGATGTATACCTGTGTGAGCTGAATCCTGTTTGCTTTCCTGTGTGGATTGTGTTGTGCTATCCTGTGTGGATTATGTTTTGCTTTCCTGTGTGGAATACGTATACTTTCCTGTGTGGACTGAGTTGTACTTGGGCTCGGAGGTTAGAGCGTATTGGAATTGTTGACTTAGGTATATGTATGAGCATATACCTAAGCAGTGTCGGTTGTTACTTCGTGATTGTATCTTTCCTTGTGGTTTATCCTTTGTGGATTTTGGGAGACCTTCGGGGGTCTCGGGGTCCCTATTGAGTAGCTTATACTCACCCCTGCACGGGCTATGCCCGCACTACGTTGTGTTGGTTGCAGACGACAGACAACATTGATCGTGGTTGAGGCTTGCAGAGCAGGACGGTACCTGGAAGAGGACCACTGGGCGGGACGTACTCGGAGCGGACGACGGGACCCGAGGAGCAGTGGAGCTATCTGTACCCACCCTTCAGGTGGGATTTCCAGTGGACAGCTCGGCGTAGCGGCTTTTACTTTTCAGTTGTTGTTTTCCCTTTCGAGTTGTACTTTACTTTCAGTTTGGGTTTGTATTCTGGACCACTTACTTTCCGCACTTGCAGTTGTACTCTGTTTTTACTTAGTGTTTACCTTTTCCGCTTGCTTACTCTGTGGTACTTGTTTACTTTACAAAGGCAATGCCTTCCCTTTTTACCGGGATTTACGCCTTGGTGCTAGTCGCCAGCCCCTGGCCTATGGAAGGCGGGCTAGGGGTAGTCACGGCACGGGCCCCGAGGACGGGTCGTGACAAATTGGTATCAGAGGAGTTCGGTTCTACCGTAGACTCTGATCTTTCTTCTGTGTGAAGCAATAGTGTTCAGCGTATTGGGTGTGGTTATCAGTCCAGGGAGTCCAGTGTTGGTGCGACGGCCGACGTATCCGTACACCAGGACCCTGACTTCTGATTTCCGACTTAATGCACGAAAACATTGATTGCGTGTGTGATTCAAGTTTTCTTTGTGATTACTTTGTATCAGCTCACCAGATATACTGTTTTGACCGTGACACACCTGTTTCCTTTTCAGGATGGCCCCACAACGGCAGCCAGATAGGGTTCCGAGAGTCGAGCATGACGACAACCCACCGAGCGACGAGGCCTCGGTGCAGGGCCCTTTGTCAGCAGTGGCACCGACGGTAGCTCTACCCGCCGAGCCACCGATGCTTCCAGCACCAGCTGCTGACGATACACGTCGCCTCAGTGCACTGCATGAGTTCCAGCGCCAGCGACCGCCCAGGTTCCGTGGGGAGACGGACCCCCAGGCAGCCGAGGACTGGCTGGAGGCAGTAGTGAGTGTTTTTCGATTAGTGAGGACACCAGCAGACCTCATGGTGATCCTCGCAGCGAGCCTACTGCACGCGGCAGCGGGCCGATGGCGGAGCTTGATGCTCCAGGTGCACGATGAGACATCTCTACTCTGGACAGACTTTGAGAGCCTCTTCTGCTCAAAGTTTGTCCCAGCCACCCTCCGTGCGGTGCGCATCCAAGAGCTGCTACAGCTACGGCAGGGCAGCATGACAGTGGCCCAGTACTCGGCGAGATTTACTGATCTCTCGCGTTACTCCACAGATACGGTACGAGACCCGTTCTTCCGGGCCCGGACCTTCGAGCAGGGACTGAGGCACGAGATCAGGGCTTCGATGATCTCCCTCAACATTCCGACACAGGCAGAGGTGTTGGAGAGAACCCTTCTAGTGGAGAGTTTTCTCGCCGAGCAGGCTCCAGTGACAGGGCCCTCCGCAGGACGGCCCGTAGCAGGGTCTTCTGCAGCTGGCAGTAGACATGGGACGCAGAGGTCCAAAAGGGCCAGACCATCAGATGGGCAGTCTCAGGATGAAGATTTGGTTGTTCGGGGCACCCGAAGGAGAGCCAGCTACACGAGGGGAAAGCATTGCTACGCATGCAGCGGGCGAGGTCACATGGCTCGAGACTGCCCGACTCGTCTTACAGATGAGAAACAGGTGGTAGAGGGACCTCCCATACAGAGGTTCGGCCACGGTGGTCCGCAGGATGCAGGCGGATGAGGCAGAGGAGCTGGCCGAGTAGCAGATGGTGGGCGACACTTCGAGGTGTTGCCACCACCACCACCAGGAGGTCCACCCCCGACCGTAGGGAGTTGGTGGACATGCGAGAGCTCAGCTTCAGGCAGCTGAGGCCTTCGATCATAGAGCTCTGGGAGCAGATGGACAGGAGCGGAACTAGTGGATACGTCTTTTGTACTTCTAGTTCCTTGTTGTTGTTGTGTAGTGTCTTTGTATTATGAGCTTCAATAGTAAAAGACGCTTACCTTTGTGATGTTTTCATTCCTGTCCTCTTTTGTGTTGTTACTAAGAGGTTCCAGTTTAGACTGTTGACTTGACCCTCACTTGTGAGACATCTACTGGAGGAGACCCAGTTACCACACACTGATGCCGACAGTGTGACTCAACCCTTGGAGGCGAGAGTAACGGTTGGATCTCTTGGTAGTAGTGTCGATGCCTTACGACGTCATCATTGGTATGGATTAGTAACATCCATTTCGGGATTGACTGTATTAGGTAAAGGAAGTGGTTCATCCAGGGGATGAGACCAGATTTCTCTTATCGGCAAAGAAGAAATCTTAGCAGTTCTTGTGGGATCAGAGAAGGTCCAGGTCATCCAGGAGCGGATGAGGACAGCTCAGAGCCGGCAGAAATCATACGCTGATAGGAGGCGGAGGCCACTAGAGTTCGAGGATGGCGACCACGTCTTCTTGCGTGTCTCACCTCGACGTGGATTACAGAGATTTGGCCGAGGCAGCAAGTTATCTCCGCGCTTCATCAGACCCTTCCAGGTCCTCAGCTGGATTGGCGAGGTGGCTTATCGTCTGGCTCTACCACCTCAGTTGCACCGGGTGCACGACGTCTTCCACGTATCTCAGCTGAGGAGATACGTGCACGACCCGACGCATATCATTGACCATGGGGAGCTTGACGTCGATGATGGGGCGACTTTTGCGGAAGTCCCAGTGGAGATCGAGGATCGACAAGAGAAGGTCCTACGTGGACGGTCGATTCCTCTAGTGCGCATCAGATGACAGCACGGAAACCTCCAGGAGAGCACTTGGGAGCGGGAGGCTCAGATGCGTGCTCAGTACCCTCATTTGTTTCCCTAGTTTTGATGTATCTTTACGGGGACGTAAAGCCCTGAGGTGGGAGTAATGTAAAGACCCGTAAAATTCAAGGGACATTTTTTCTTAATTTTCTTTGGAATTTTACAAGAACGCGGTTTCTGACGGCACTTGATTCCGAGGCCTGGAGTGCCCGAAATCAATTTCTGAAGTTTGGCTCGGGTATGTTCATTGAACGGACGAGCGAGTTTTCCTATCTTTTGAACCGGTGCTCGGAATTGAAATCCGATGGCACCGATGAACTCGCAACGCCGGTAATCGCTTAAGGGAACCTTTACCGTAGTTGCGTTTGTGCGGAAGAAGAAGTTAATTAATGAGTTTTAATTAAGAAGTAAATAAAATTGTTGGATCAATTTTATTTTATATCAAGGTGGTTAATTTCTCCCATGGGAAGTTGGTGGTGGGGCCCACATCCACCCAACTTCCCATGTGTGGATAATTGAAAGGGTGGGGCCCACACGAGCCCCAACCTTTCACCTTCCCCCTTTAAACTCATTAACCCCCCCCCCATTTAAGTCTTGCCAACTTAACTCCTCATTTATTTTTACAACTCATGTTAAAAACTTGAGTGAGTTAAGTGTGGGTTTTTATTTTCAAACTCTTAAATTTTCAAAAGCCTTTTTGTGATAATAAAATAAGTTGGGAACTTATTTTATTTGGGTTAGTTTTGGGTTGTTTGAGAGCTTTTGGAGAGAAAGCTAAAGGAAGTCTTCTTCTTCTTCAACTTCAACGAAGAACGCGAAGAACACCGTTCTTCAACAAAGAACATCTCCACCGAAGAACGCGACGTCTACTTCCAACGACGTTTCCTCTTCGAACGCACCTCGACGACAATGAAATCGACGTTCGTTTCCCGCGACGCCCGACCTCCGCGACGCTCGTCTTCCGCGGCTCGATTGACGTGCACCGTTCCTGAACCGAGGTAGGGGTTTGAATCTTTTTAAGTTGGTAATTTCTTTCCTTCGAATATGAAAGATAAATCTGACGGCCATGTTCCAATTTTTTTATTTAAATTAAAAATTGTGAAGGTTAAACATTTTACATTTCGGCCAACTGCTATTGATATAACGGGAGGAGATCGGTCCGCACAAACACGGCCGATACCCCTCCCCCCTTTTCTATTCTTCGGTTTTGATTAGAGAAGACGGTAATGCATCGTTGCACCGCGCTTGAGCGAAAGGAGACATGAACGATGCGGGCCACGACAAAGAAACGCGACGCCGTCGCGCCACATCGAGGGTACGAACGAGGCCGCGACCGGTGTCGGGCCGCGCCGGAAGGACGCGGCGTTGTCACGCCGCGCTGGACGAGTTTGCATCCATCTTGGAAGTGGCGACAGGAAAAAACCGGCCACCGGAGAACTCGAAGGAGGCAGCCGGAACCCCGGCCGCCGGCGCCGGAAGGCGCGGGACCGCGGGGTCCTGCGGCGAGAAACCGGACGGCCCTGCACTGGCCGACCGTTACAGGGGAAAATCCGGGGTGGTTACACCCCCCGGGTTGCACACCTGGCGCGGCCCCTTAAAGGGGGCCGCCGTTTTTCAAAAAGGAGGGGCAACGCCCCTCCCTTGGGCGCGCTCGCGCGGCACGCTGGCCGCGCTGGCCGCGCCGCCGGCCGGTCCGGGTCGTCGGGCCGGGCCGGGCCCAGACCCCCTATTTTCGGATTAAGTTGGTTCAAACGCCCATATCTTGGGCTACGGACCTCCGATTGACGCGCCGTCAGCGGCAACACGAAGCTTGGATCGAGACGGTCGTTTCGGTATATCGCACTCAAGGTTTCAGAATACTTTGAGTTCGGCCGGGTTGGTTCGTACACGAAACCAACCGGGCCCTCGGAGCGGAAACACTCATATCTTGAACTCCGGACGTCCGATTGACGTACCGTCGACTTGGTTGAGTTCCTCTTAGTGAGACAGATCTTTTGGCATACTCCGCCCGAGGTTTGGACGCAGGTGGAGTACGGTCGGGTTGGTTTTGCCTTAAAAACCAACCGGGCCCCTGGAACGAAAAAACCAATAACTCTCAGACCGGGCGTCCGATTGACGCGCCATCTGTTGCGTTGAGTTCCTGTTGACGATACGAAACTTTTGGAAACATCAACTTCGGACTATGTGACAGTTGATGTATCAGCCTCTCGGCTCGTGGAGCGGACCCTCCCGAACGAGCTTGCTGTGTGCGGGAACCCTAGTGTTGGCTGCGACTGCGACTTCGACGACGACTGTGCAGAGATCCTCAGTGGATTCGATGACGACGACTACAACACTCAGCGATCCTACGGAGATCAGTGCTACTGATCCTGTGTGGGTCCGATCCTGTGTGGGCCTTTGCGGGGATTAGTACCTATCGATCCTTTGTGGATCTGACAACTTAGATGATTCAGTACTGGTCTTGTATCCTATGTGGGTACCAGTATAGATGAATCAATGAAGACAGCTGGTCTTGTATCCGATGTGGATCCTAGCTGTGCTGGTCTTGTATCTTATGTGGGTCCCCAGCTTAGATGATTCAAGTACTGGTCTTGTATCCTATGTGGGTCCCAGTATAGATGAATCAATGAAGACAGCTGGTCTTGTATCCTATGTGGGTCCTAGCTGTGCTGGTCTTGTATCCTATGTGGGTCCCAGCTTAGATGATTCAATACTGGTCTTGTATCCTATGTGGGTCCCAGTATATATGAATCAATGAAGACAACTGGTCTTGTATCCTATGTGGGTCCTAGCTGTGCTGGTCTTGTATCCTATGTGGGTCTCAGCTTTGATGATTCAATGCTGGTCTTGTATCCTATGTGGGTCCCAGCTTAGATGATTCAGTATCTATGTCTGATCATCTCTTTCACCTTTTCGATGATGTATACCTGTGTAAGCTGAATCCTGTTTGCTTTCCTGTGTGGATTGTGTTGTGCTATCCTGTGTGGATTACGTTTTGCTTTCCTATGTGGAATACGTATACTTTTCTGTGTGGACTGAGTTGTACTTGGGCTCGGAGGTTGTAGCGTATTGGAATTGTTGACTTAGGTATATGTATGGGCATATATCTAAGCAGTTCCGGTTGTTACTTCGTGATTGTATCTTTCCTTGTAGTTTATCCTTTGTGGATTTTGGGAGACCTTCGGGGGTCTCGGGGTCCCTACTGAGTAGCTTATACTCACCCCTGCACGGGCTATGCCCGCACTACGTTGTGTTGGTTACAGATGACGAATAACGTTGATCGTGGTTGAGGCTTGCAGAGCAGGACGGTACCTGGAAGAGGACCACTGGGCGGGACGTACTCGGAGCGGACGGTGGGACCTGAGGAGCAGTGAAGCTATCTGTACCCACCCTTCAGGTGGGATTTCCAGTGGACAGCTCGACGTAACGACTTTTACTTTTCAGTTGCTGTTTTCCCTTTCGAGTTGTACTTTACTTTCAGTTTGGGTTTGTATTCTGACCCACTTACTTTCCGCACTTGCAGTTGTACTCTGTTTTTACTTAGTGTTTACCTTTTCCGCTTGCTTACTCTGTGGTACTTGTTTACTTTACAAAGGCAATGCCTTCCCTTTTTACCGAGATTTACGCCTTGGTGCTAGTCGCCAGCCCCTGGCCTATGGAAGGCGGGCTTGGGGTAGTCACGACACGGGCCCCGAGGACGGGTCGTGACAATAACATATTCCCAAAAGGTTTAAAATTTTCAATGTTTTCAAAAATTCCATAGCTATGGATATCATTGATGTACTGATTCTAAATATGCATGTTCAACCTTTTCCTCTAACCTACTAGATTATTTATCTTCCAACAATCCTTTGTATTCTATTACTACAGGGGAGAAGTTGAAAACACTTTCATATTTTCTTTTTCAATAAAAAGTTATTTTTCTTACAAAGATGGGGTGAAATGAGTGAGTTGATATATCAGGATAGAATCAACATAACTTGGACACAATTATCATGTAACTAAGGGATGTTGGACTCTCAAAAACATTATTTTATTTTGTAGCATTATGTCAAAACATTTTTCTTTGCTAAAGGCTCTAGTTTTATTAAATATGGTGTCATTTGTTGGAGTTTAAAACAAATACAAATGGGGAGATTGAAGAACCCTTAGAATTTTTGATACTTTATTTTATTTATATTCAACCACAAGTAAAGATCATTGGAAGTTGTAGATAATTTTGTTGAGTTTATTTGAGTAACAAAAGTTGTTTGAGGCAGATGGAGAAGAGTTGAATGCAAATTTATAGTTTATTATTATTGAATAAATTGATGGAATATGTATATAAGAGACATTTTGAACCTCACTAGAATATGTAAGGGTAACATATACATTACTCTAGATATGTATGAGTCACATGGATTCTCAAGTACACGTGTAAGGGTACAAAACTCAAATATAAGTGTAAAAAATATGTATATAAGAGTTACTTTGATTTTTTTGATGATCTTTAAGAGTTATTTACACATGCATAAGTTTCGTTTTGAGTTGTAGATTGAGATTTTGTAAAATTATTTAGATCCACATACATATATATGAGTATATGAGAGATATAACATGATACATAAGGGTTCATCTAGTTCTCTGAAGAGTATGTATGGGTCCCTAAAAATTTTGATGGAATACGTAAAAGTTGTCAAAGCATGCATAAAATTAAACATCAACTATGTAACAGAAATATGTAAATATGTATAGGTAGATTTGAATTTATAAAGAATAAGTATGGATTACCTAATGATTTGGAAGGATTTTTAAGGCTTTCAAGAAGATACATAAGGGTAAACTAGCCTTCCTAAGAAAAATTTAAGGGTTATATGGAATGGTTTAGAGGAATTTTAAGTGTAATAACCCCTCGTATAATGGTTCCATTTTAAGAAGTAGTCTTGTTATAATTAACTGAATACATTGAGAGAATTTTGAGATAGGTATTTTGGGTATTTAAATATAACAATTAAACAATAATATCAGGGAAATAAATTAGATGATTTTAATAGTTTTTTAGTGGATTAAAAAATCACAAATGAAGTGGTTGATATATGGTTCGAGATAAGTCAGTATGGATGATTGAGAGGATCACAACACATATTTTCTATTATTTTAAAATAATTGAAAGATATTATATATACATCTATTACTAGAAGATTAAATTGATCATCTTGAATTGAGAAAGGTGGAAGATCAAAATATTAAGAATGAACATTGACGATTTTTTGAACATTCAATATGCATCAAGACCTATATATAAAAGATTACCCAGTTTAAGAGTACTTATTCTAAAAAATTTAGAACATGCCATAAGAATCTATATTACTAAATTTATAATTTTATATTTTTTGAGAAGAATTATAGAATATATATGTTTGGATATTTGTGGTTTAAAATATAGACATTGAGGCTCTATATGAATTTAACAAGTCTAACTGTTCTGTATCCACTTAAATTCCAAAACTTGAAGTTCTTTAATAATTGAAAAGATTCTAGTTATGATTATTTTTAAGGCTTATAGGAATATCAACTATATTTTGTAGATGCATCCTAAATACAAAGTGATCATAATCATTCTATTTTGAGATATTTTTGTAAATTAGTAGGAGCCTCTATAAAGAAATAGAAGGAAGTTATAATTGTTGGGAAACAATTTTTGATTAAGGATAATAACTTCCCACATCACTTTTAATTATTATATTAGTGGAAAAATATATTTCTTTTACTTTACCAAAAAATGGAAAGGATGTAGTCACTCGCATTGGGGGTAAACCATGTAAAAATATTACGAATTGTGTTGATTTTATTTTTTTTGCATATGAGTGATACTGAGATATAAATCTCAAGGGGATCCTTATTTTATTAAAACATAGTGGTTAATTTTTGGGAGGAAATTAAAAAAATAAATTAACATCAATTCGACTCCCCTTATCAGTGTTTTTTCAAATTCTGGGTACTTTATTTACAATACAATGTCAAATGTTACAATGTTAATAAATTATTTCCCCACATAAAACTCTTTATAAATTCATCTAAACGATCATTGAACCATTACATAACATTTCTTTGAGATCTTCATTGTAAAAAAATGAAAATATTTAATTAATTCTTTACAAACATAACATAAAAACATTTAGGATATAAATTAACATTCAATTTTAATCTTGACTGGTATAACCATTAATTTTATATCTTTTAAACATATGTATATATAAAACATACTCCCTCTCTCCATGATAGATCCTTAGATCTTGGGATAGTGAGCAGTTTGACCCAATTAAGCTCTAATCATAGTTATTTACTTTAGTGAGATTTTAATTCCATAAAAAATCAAAGAGATAATATTTATAAACTATAATTAACTTTTAAATTCAAGATCATAACCTAGTATAGCCCAATTTCAAGGTAAAATAATGGTAAATCATATCATGCCAAGCATGAAACTTCTTAAAAGAATGTACGATAACTTATAATTAGTTTAACACTTTATACTAAACATATATTCATTCCTAAAATAAATAATTTATATAAATGAATAAATCAACAAATAACACTAAATAAATGAACATTAAATAAATTTAAACACGTGATAAAATTTTCATATTATTCACAAATAAATTAATTAATACATTTCATATTATATCTTTGAAAAATATAAATTCCATAATTAAATAAATATAAACACATTATTTACATTTTAAATTTTATTTTCTCCATATTACCCTCAAGATGGAGTAACTCAAATATATGATATTTGAAATATAAACATTTTATATTTCATATCTATTTAAAAGACATTATTAAATAATTTAAATATAATATATGTAATATTACTTGAAACATGATTGAATCATTTATCAAAATACCATTTTCTATGAAATAAATAATTATCTCAAATAAGGCCTTTTAATTTCAACATTTCATATTGAAAATTACGAATAATTCTTAATTCAATATAAACTACTTTATATTTATCTTTTTGCTAAATTATAAAAACATTATAAATTACCTTATAATTTATAAATAATACATTATAAAAAAATTACAAGTCATGCTAATAAAAAAAAATGCATTTGATATTAATTATTAATATCATGGATATTTATTTTAAAAATGTTTGGTAAACATTAAACAATTAATTAGGAATTTTTTATAGTTAATTAATTCATAACAATTTTATAAATTAAATAATTATCCCAAAATATGATTTTCAATAATTTATAAACGTTGTATAATTTATATAATTTAATTCATAATTGAAAAAATTGAAAAGAAACAATTTATAATATACTATATTCTATGACTTACCTATGTTGTAAATCATGACATACTATGTAATATCACAGGTTATGAAAGGTGATTGTGACTTATGATAAATAACATAACATTAATCTATCATATTTTATGATATATCTATATTGTGTGTTGTGACTACCAATCATAGCTTATGATTTTCACAATATCACTAAAGTGATATGATTATCTATTTTCACCTACATTAATAGAAGAAATTATCAACCTTATAAACTACAAATCTTCATATTATACATTACAACATGAAAAAATAGAGGGATTTCATCACGAATCTTTTTACAATATCCCATATCATACATGATGATCCCATTATAGTTTATAATATATTATATCAAAAATATATTCCCGGTTCAAAAACTATATTATTTTCAATAACAAGAAATATTCTATGTAAAATGATGCCCATTTTATTCATTTTAATACATCATTTAATGAATCAAAATGAATTGAATTTCTATAATACCATTGTTGGGTTTCAATGGAATGAATATCATTCATTCAATGTAGTTTAAGAAATCAATGAAGCCATTAATCTAATATCACCATTCGATAAAACCAAAACAATATATAATATAAATAAAGAAAATATATGAACCTTCCACTGAATATGGAAAAAAAATCCAACCTTATATCACATTATTTTATGAAAATCCTAGAGAATTTGTCAACAGATCCATTCCTCCTTTTTGTCTCAATAGAATGACCTGAATCACCCAATGTTTGTATGGGACCCTCCTTCACACTATGATATGCTAGCATATCTTAGGGTAAAAATGATGAGAAATGGTACCATCTAGGATATTCAATAGAAAAAGTTGGGATCCCATTTCCATTACCTTCAAAATATTGATATTAGCTTCAAGAACCCTCCCCAATCCACCGCGAATTTAAAATATTGTTCCAAAATATTTTAGTAATGCATGTGTTTTAAAACATCGAAACCCTTGGCCCTGCATTTAGTACTTTAATTCATTTATGATTATCCCATATGTTACATCATATGAAATATTATAATTGGTAATAACCAACATGAAATATTTTTCAATGCTAACACATAACATTTAAATTCCATAATTAATTAAAAACAATCCTGACAATCATAAAATATGATTGACTATATCATAAAACATTTGATATGGTCTCACAATATAACCTTATCATACAACATGATAGGTGTAACGACCTACATATTTATGAGTTGATGAATTTAGAGGAAATTTAAATTTATGGTCTATAAGTAAATAATTTTTAGTCAATTATGATTGATATTTGAGTTTTGAGTGTTAATCTATGTGATTTGTTTTTGGATGATTTTGGTGGATCAATAGGTGTCTTGGGTGTTTTGTTGAGTGTTAAATTGGGACCATAGTGGATCTATTATAGATTTAAATCATAAGTGATAGATAATTCCATGAATAGGGGGTGTTGTGGCATGGATTTCATCCCATAATATTAATATTTAATAGACATTAGTGGGTTCTCCCATTAATTAAAGAGACCACTCTATAAACCCTATATGTAACATTAATTTTCTTCAGTCTGGGAAAGATCAAATAATATCCCGTGGGGCTACACCAAAAGGGTTTTTTGAGGGGGTGGAGTCTTGAACCATAGTAGGTGCATTTTGACATGGAGGGTTCTAAAGTGGAATGATATTGAGTTGGGGTTTCACTTCATTTTATGTCAGGGGTTAGTGTTGTAGGACAACCGGGTAGGTCATTCTACAATACAACCCCATATATTGGGCGTTACACTGAAACCCCCTTTGGTCAAGGTATAATGGGCCTCTAAGAATGATTTTAAAATATGTGAAAACCTATATTTTCTAGGTTGTATCCCTTCACGATTTTACAAAAAATGAGTTCTTGGGAGAGGGACATTCCTCCATATCCTTCGCTTCTTATTCCTTATTTGGATTTTCATTTTTGGGGGATGTTTTTTTGTGATATTTACTTGAAATTTTTGATGAGTGGTTTCCCCTTTTCCCTCTATTATTATTATTATTATTATTATTTATTGGATGATAATTTTAGTGTCTCTAGAATTGGGATTTAATGATGATTATACATGATCATGGTGTAATTATACTAAACTTTTGGGATTTTTCTCAGGTTAGAAAAGGGAGGTTCTAAGAGGATAAGAACTTTAGGTTTTGTGAAGTTTCACTTAAAGTGATATATTTCCCAAATTTATGTTGTATTTTTCATAAAATTTAAATGAAATTGATTTTTAAATCATGTTTATTTGTTATTGATATTGATAGTGCTGAGTTCAAGGTTTTTTGGAGCGATCAATATCCTATTTCATAAACTTTTGGAATTGTTTCACTATCTGATGAGTTATTATTAAATTATGAAAAATTTAATTTAATGTAGATTAAATATGTAAATTAATTATAATTTTTTGATATTTAATTATAGATATTTTTTACTTGAGTTAGGACTCATTTTGATGGATGATTTTAAATTAACGTTAGTTGACAATGATGACTAGTATTTTTCAAGTTGATAGATTTGGTTTAAGGAACCTGGTCCTTGAATATTCTCCCTATGGTTTATAATTTTTCCTATGTGATATGTGATATGTTCCATCATGTCCTATAGGATATCAAACTTAACTTAAGAATTATTTGTTAATTATTAACCCAATGGATTGGTATATTTATCTAAGGGGCCCCAATTGACCCTTGTTTATTCAATTATGATGCCTCGGTTGTTGATGGTCATGGTAATGACCTAATGTGTGAGATATATAAAATGAATCCCCAATAGTTGAATGAATTTGGAGTTATAAAAAAATTCTGACCTTGGGATAGGTTCCTTGGGCCCCATCCACATAGGGGATTGTAATGGATAAGGAATTGTTAACCTATGGGCATCCCTTATGAAATTATGAGTTATATTATAGAATTTTGGCTAGCTGATTAGTGTGTGGTTTATGATTTCTCCCCTCATTATCACATGGTATATGTGTGGGTAAACCTTTGGAATGGATTCAAGAATAGTTTGGGCATGATAGGACTTACCCAGTGGGACCTTAGAAGAATTATGCACTATATTTCATCCCTTATGTAATTATATAGGACCATTTTATTTATTAATCTTATTAATTATTGATGTGATTGTGGTTTTGTAGAGGGAGACATACCCATTGAATGATGGGGCTTAAACTATGTGTCTAGAAATGAACTAAGGGAACCCATGAGGGGTTCCTAAATATGATGCAACCTTTTGTACCATGGTAGGTGCCCTAGTTTTTGTTAGTTTATCTTTCTAGATAATTATAATATAATTATGACTTGATGGTAACCTTTATTGGATGTAATATTGTAATTGGATGTTTTATTGAGAGGAAACCTAGGAAATGTGTATCAAGTTGGGTGAGTAACCAACCCACATGACCCTTGTGATATATATATGCATATGTCTGTATGGTTGTTGATATTTTACACTACATTTGTATTTAATTTATGAAATGATTTTTATTATATGAATGATTATTCTTGTTATTATAAAAATCTATGGATTTTTTTGGGTTGAGAACTCATGCCAAACATTCACACAATGTGAAATGAAAAGATATGTTGGGAAATATTGTTAACTCCATGTTAGCAATATTTTATGGGTTGAGCTATGGGTAATAATTTGGGAAAAATGTTAACCATGATGATGTCAGATGATATGAGATAGATCATGTTATGGATTAGGTTTCATGATAACCATGGATATCTTGTGATTTCATTTGACCATTCATGCTAACCATGTAAAGTATGTGATATGGGACATGATTTTTTATTTGGTTTGGGCGTTCATGTTGAATAGGGGTGAATTTTGTGAAGAGGTGGGATTCATGCCAACTATTTCCAATTGTATTTTTTCTTGTTCATTCATGTAAATTAGGGATAATGGATGATTATAGATTTATGTGTGATTTGGATTGGGAATTCATTACAACTAGGAAAGGGGATAAGGGTTGGGTTGTGTGTTCTTTCCAACTATCACACGATGTGTATTTCAATTGGGTGTTCATATCAATTGTGGGTGGGTGGTGAGTTTTAGAATCATTGTGATAAAGGTTTGGGGTTCTTTCCAACAAATTATGGATGGTGATATGGTTGATGATTATGAAAAGGGCGTGGTGTCCATTCTAAGAAGGTACGAACTATAGGATGGTTTGATGATTGAGATGTTATGAGTTGGAAGTGATGATTCTTGGGGGATAATGGATTCCATGTGTTGAGAAAATGTACCATGTTATATGAATATGAATTTTATGCCTAGTTAGTAATAAGTGATATGTTCATAGACACACTATCACCAACTTAAGTAGGTATGGTAACTCATGGGATGTTTGGGCGGTACTCATGGTCATAATGGTTATAATCTTTATAAAATTACTATTTTTTATTTTGAGATTATAAAATTGATCATAGAATATATATTTGACAAGTTAGGGATTTCATTAGTGGTGTACCAATGGGTTTTACATACTCCTGGCTCTAATGGCCCAAATATTTCAATACATGATAAAACCTCATGATTATAAACGTATGTAGAGTAGAATAATAATGTAAGATGTTACATTGGATATCTTGGTTGATGTCAGTAGATGGGAAAAAGTCAAGACTCGATACAATTTTGTAGTTAGTTTGAGTTTTTTTATTCTAGTTTGGGTTGTATATTATCTTTCCATGGGATATCTTGTTGGTATCTTCGTGACTGATATGTCCTTTAGACTGTTTCTTATACCATAGTATATGGTTTGTTATTTTCTTTTGGTTAAATTTGACTATGATGATAATTTTTTTCTATTCTATATTGTGATGGCTAATTATATATTAATTTCACATTAATTTCTTGATATCTATACTATAAGGTATAGCATCTCTATGGAATCACCTTAGAAACTCACTTCCAGTAAATAGCCTATGGTATATGGGGAGGTGTACCTGAGGACATATAGATCATCAGTCTCATTACCGACTTAATGAGTCGGGAAAAGATGTTATAAAGTGGAATCAAAGCCTTGTTTAATTTTTATTACATTTTGCGATATGGTATATAAGATATATGAATCATTGGAACATAGGGTTGATGCTATGATTTTTTCTTAGATAACACCTACATGAGATGAATTCCATTTTCCTCAGGAGTTGAGAATGATGTTATTCCTATTCAATATCACAATTGGGTTGATTGTTTTCAAATGAATGTTTTATATTTAATGATTCATTGATTTACCTTATTATAAACTAGAAATAAGTTTGAGTTTAAGGAATTTATTTGGCATGTTTGATTCACATGACATCTATGTTCTTGTATGTGATTGATCACGTCAATTAAGATAAAGAGTCTTTTAATTTAATATTCCCTAAGTAAATCATATAACATTTTCTTATATAATTTGATGGTGGAATTCAACATCACTAGAATTTTATTTCTATTATTTTATAAAATTACAATGATTAATGATTTGTATCCAATATGATATTGATACATTTCCTTGAGAGAGTTGAGGATGAGCTTTAGTTATACATTAGTGGTGTATGGACCATATGTTGAAGGATGAGTGTGGAGTTGCATGAATTATTTTTTTACCACCATTTTTGTTTTCAATAAGGTTCTGATGAGACACATTTCATTGGGAGAATTATCGAGTTTCCTATAGATTTAATTTAGATCCATGATAAGGAGATCTAGCATAAAAACACATAGTGATTATTAGTACCCTATAGTGGGTTGGTCAGTTTGGTTTTGAAATGCCTGATGTATATGTATAGAAACCTAGTGTGGCTATGTTGGAATGTGAGATTCCATATGCTATATGATATTTGAGCAAGGAGGTTGCTTCATAAATTGTTATCTATGGACTATGTGAGAGGAAAAGGCACATTTAGATGTAAATCATTGTCATTTGATCCGATTTATACAGAAAAATAGCACTGGTATATATGTTTTCATAATTACAAAAATATGATAATCAACGGGGGTTGTTGAGAACCATTGTTAGAGTGGTTAATTAGATACTATCTTATCATGGGAATAAGGTAGTGATTGTTCCATTATATACAAGGATGGTCTGTTTATGTGATTGATCTTATACTGGGTAAGGTGGTCTTAGTGACTAGACAAGTGAATTTATCCTTGGTTCCAAGTGAGAAAGGATGATACATGGATACTGGGAAAATATCCTAGGTATATAGGTTATGTATTGAGGTTATGTAACTATTGGAGTGACATTACAATGATAGGTTTGGATGCACTATGGTTTTAGGTGACACATTCATGGTGTCTGGGTTAGTCCATTTTGAAATGTAAATGTTCAATCAATCGATACTCATTGGGTGTAGAACCATAAGAGGCGATTATGTGTTGTGGGGGACCATAAACCTCCTTTGTCTCCTTAATTATATATACGTAGGCTGTGAGTTGCTGATGGATTTTAGGGAATAGTCAAACATGGGTTTGGAAAAGTACGATGTGATGGTAGAAATGAGTGAAAACCCTTATTTTGGATGAAAAATAAGTAAGGGTGTTTTACCTTGATAATGTACATTGAATTTACTAGATAAAGGGTTAATATGAGGATAGACTTGCATCTTTTACCAATCATAACCAGCACATAGTGATATAACTAGTTAGTGATACAGGGACTCGATGATGTGATAGTGAAATGAATGAGGGGTCCTATGATTGTGGAAATATTGAGATGATAAACTCATATGTGACATGAGCTACAATATTTTTGTGAAAAGTGAAATGTGGTATAATGACTATTAATACCAATGGCATACTGATGATATGAGTAGATAAGTGTGACTATTAATAAATTGAGATATCTCCACAGCAATAGTGAGTGGATCCCCATAAAGATTATGAGCTTCTAGTGGGACTAGATAGGATCTGTAGTCTATTGGAATGATAGGGTCACATGATAATTAGAAAGGTTATGGAAAATGTGTGAAATCCATTTATACCATATTTTATAATGATAGAATATTTATAGATTTTTAAATAAATTATATAGGAAATAAGGGTACCATTTTACCCTAGAGCAAGGCTCATGATGGGGACATATTTGAGAAATAAAAATGGGGATCATGAGTGTCATAGATCGGATTATGGTGGGAATTGGTAAGAATAATTCTTGTTGATAAATGATAATGGAAATTGCATTATAGTGAGAAAACCATGTATGGAATAAGAAAATGACGAAGGATAAGTATGTTTTAAATTTAAATATCGAAAATGATGCACATTGGCTTTGAGATTAAATTATTTTAATGTATGTTCAGCATAAGTCCTGAATAAGAATCATGGACACATAACCCAATCATCCCCAAGTAGGTTATCATTAGTTATGAATTTTATATGATAAAACATATAAGAGATAAAATTCATATGATGTAGTAATAAACCACGACATTAAAGACGTATTCCTGAATTATATGCATGAATTGATTAGTGCATTAATTCCTTTGTTATAAACACATGAATTAATTCATAAAGCACCATTGGACCTATATATAAACTATATCAGTTGAGTGGTTCATGGTGAGTTACTTATACATATTCAATGACCATAATACCTGCATCTCTCTTAATTATTCCTCTTTGCATCTAGAGTTCTAGCATTCCATGAATAAGAGAGACTATCACTGAAATGTTGAGTGATTAAATTTAGCTTGTGGACACATATGGAGGTGGAATGTCATTTGGAATCTACATCAGTGATATCCATCAACCCCATGTGATAATGATTGATATGTTTATGTGGATTATTCATTGAATGATACATGTTTTTATAGTATTTTCTTTCAATAATAGCAAGGTTTCATAATTCTTTCATAGGTGATATTGGGCATGGAATTATATCACATCCGATTGTTCTTATTATTTTTTAGGGAATATAGTGATTCCTAGATGTAGTATCAAAGTGGACAATGAAATTAGATTTGTGAAATCATGAATGATATGAAGATATTATCAAAAATATTTCACCATCTTCTTGACTGTCACAACACAAAAGGCATGTGACACTATGCCATAGAGGCCTCTCAAAGAACCAAGATGACATGTTTCCATTCGGTGTCCATATATGGTGAACATTTTAGATCAACCACAAGGATTCCCACATCATGGAGGCAATAGTTCCAAACATAGTATGCATTAAATGTTAATGTATATATTAAAAAAGGAAAATCCTCTCCACTATTCCATGGAGAGGATGTTATTTTTCACATAATTGAGTCTCATGGTCTTATTATATACCTCAACCTAATCTACACCACAATGCCTTACATGGTTCTCTTTAAAAAAACTAAGGCCCTTGGAAAAATGTTTTGATGTTTGGTTTGATAATATTGAACCATAAATGGTACCATAGTGAAGGAGTTATGATAATAATATAAAAACACCAACAAAAAGAGTATCATGACATTGAGTAAAGTTGTGGTGCAACTAAAAATGTTAAAAATAAATTTTCAACATATTATAAATTATTTGTTATAATAATTACTATAAATTTTATGTTTTAAGAATCATAAAATGAGTTTTTATGTCTAAATGGTAAGTGGTAGACTTTTTAAAATGGGATATTTGTTATTTATAATTTTTTAATTAATTGAATAAATGTTTTTGAAACATTTTATATATTCTTTAATGTGAAATGTTAATATTTTAAAAACCACTTAAAAAATTATATGTGATACCTTGTGATATAGAAATAAAATTTTAATTTAAAAATCACAAGGGTAATTTATAAAGGATTTATAAATTAAAAAATAAATCTGAAATATAAAAATTGGTTATATTTTGATTTTTTTCATAATATTTTATTTGATATTTAATAAATAAGGGTGGATTATTTGGAAATTATTTAGAAAAAATCAAAAAGGGTTTTGAGGATTGACAATAATAAGATTTATGTAATGCCAATTATATTATAAGAGTAATTTATAAAGAGTTATAAATTACAATGGTATGTCCAAAATAAAAAAGTGTTTATATTTTTAATTATGAAATATTTATAATTAATTATATTGAATTGTAGAAATTACCATCCTTCATTTGAATATTAGTTAAAAATCCTAATAATAGTTTTTTTATGAATGATATAATTTTTGTTTAAATAAGTTTTTAATTATATAATAATTAAATAATGTAAAATTGTCGCATAATAGAAATTGAATTATCAAATGTTCATAATTCATAAAATTAGTGTATATTTAAAGTAAAAATTACATATAATAATGAAATAAGAAATAATTCATATTGGATTGAGTATAAAAGAGTTTAGTTTCAAAATTATGTAATCTCCATAATGTTAGATAATTTATATAATGGTTTATAATTAACTTTTATTTAATGATTATTCATGACTGGTTATCGCATGTTAATATATTTTAATTGTTCATTTATTTAAAATTTCATTCATTACATTTTTCATATTAATAAACTATTTATATTATAAATGATGTTTTATTGAGTTTGAAGTGTTAAACTACTACTTATGAAATTTTTTAATCCTTTCATTACTTGCAAGGAGTATCAATATAAGATTTAGTTTTCATTTACCTTATCCTTAGTTTTTTATTTGAGTTATTAGGTTGTATTTAGTTAATGATCATAGATTATGAATATTAAATTTTAGAATTATTATGAATTTAATTATACATTGATTAATATATCCTCCAGTACTGGGACTTTGTATTGGACTACCCACCATCTTGGAGGCTTATTCCATTCTCTAAAAGGGTGAGATGTTTACTATTCATTGATCTGGGATTACTCATGTATAGATTTTCAGTCTCATGTAACTCTTAAAATTAATAGGAAGAGTTCATAAACCTTATCTGTATGTTGAATTTTCATATGTATAAATATGTTTGGATATTATATATGGGTAACTAACAAATTGTTTTTGGTTGTTTAAAGATTTGTATATCAATTTGGTTTGAACATATTGATCTGTTGTAGGGAATAGGATTCCAAACTATATTATTTGAATCATGCATATATAAGGGAATAAAATGACATAAAAGGGTGAGAATAAATACCCTTATATTAATAAGTTTTATATTCCATTCAAAATGCACTTATTAATAAATCTATTATCCAACCGAGTAGTTTCATTCCCAAATGAGGTTACCCAAGATTATCTTGTATTATTCAAGAATATAATGGGTGACACCAGATCAACCTTTGGTATTTTAGATCTAAATAATGGTTCTCATAGCTTATCTTGTGTTAGCCTATTCATGGTGATATCTTTAGGTAACACAAATCTAGGAAACCCTAAGGGTTAGGATTCTAGAGGTATAATGTTGAGTTTATCAAGATGATGTATTTATTAAATAGTTACCCCCAAAACTATTTAATAGTTATTGATACTATGCCTAAATGACTATGTGTCGAGTTTCACACCAATGTTGTGTGATTTTATTATTGAATTATGAATCTTAGATGACAAATATATGTGGTAAATTTAACTAGGCTTATAATTTTAGTGGGATTCTATTTAATAAATTCCTTATTAAATAGTAATAAAACATGACACTCATATAATAAAATATTATATTGTACATATTAATATCATCATCATCAAGAACTTTGAAATGTTCCTTGAAAATTGAAACATAATAAAAGAAACAATAATGATTAGTAAATTAAGAAAGAATCTTATGTGTAAAAAAAATTCAATGTGTTATAGAATCATATTCCTAAGTAAATAAATGTTGTAGTCATTGAACAGGTGAATCTAGATTCTTATAGAAGCATAGAAAAATTAAAATAATGGTTTCAATGGAATTAAATGTTAAATAAGCTATTGGATTTTAGTTTTTTATACTCAATAAGATTGGTTATGTCAAGGATACTTCATATGATTAAGTATACTATTGACTAAGTGAGAGTATTGGTTTCCTTATGGATTTTTATTATTAGGGAATTCATTTTGTTTTTATCTATGGAAATTTTCCTACAAGTTAATGTGTAAATGAAATGATTACCCAATATTCTCAAAATGTTTAGAATATATAAACTGGGTATATGATGTATATGTTTTGATATAGGGTATATGGTATAGGTGGGTAAAATTTTAAAATGAAATAATAAAATTTTATTACAGAATCCAAAAATAATTTTTCAAAACTAATATCCATGTTCTTGGAAACCTAGAATTATCAAGAATGTGGACTAGTAAATACATATAATGAGATTATCTAGAATACCTAAATGGGTTTTTGGGAACTCCACAAAATATCTATGTTAATCATTAATGTTATAGAGATTGGTTCTTCTATTTTGAAGGGTATTTGATACCAACATTTTTTTTACATGTTTTTTTAAAATATATAGTTTTTCAAAATCAAAATAATAATCGATTAAGATAATATTTTTCATTATAATAATGGAGTATGTACTTGCCACATCAAAGATTTTAATTTAAAATAAGCTAGTGTAGATCTTATAAGGATGTGTATCTTCATCCCATTTCTCTAATACGATAAAAGAAAATTTTCATTAAAAAAGAGTTTCTATAAAAAAATAATATGATTAATTGTATACACATATCTTATGAATTATCAAAATCTAAAATATATTTTTAAAAATAAACATGGATAATTTTTATTTATTTAAGATAATATGTTTATCTTGATGTTTGTTAATATATTATTTAATGTATTCCCACCACCCAGTAGTGGTATATCTTAATAAAGTCTTCTTTTAAAAATAAAAATACTATAAACCCATAAAATACTATATAAAATATGAAAATAATAGTTTATTTGTAAAATATTCCAACTAAGAGGGAATATGAGTTATTTTCCAATATAAAAATTATATTTTATTTAATTATAGTATGATATTTTTAGAAGAACATGACATATAAGAATCTAGTGGGTGTATGTTTTAACTTATAGATGTTTAAATATTAACAAATATAATATTAAACCAATTTAAATTTACAGTGGTTTCACTTAATATCCTGAAGTTTTTCTGATTTTTGATGGTAAAGGAAAATGTAAAATTTGTATTTTGTTATCATGGGAAAGTCAGTATAACTCTTTAGAAAAGGATTACTATAGCCATCATTAAATATTGATTAAAATTTATATCCTAAAATATCATCAAGGTATATAGGTAAAGGTAAATGTTAATAGTCAAAAAATTATTTTCTAAATATGGATATCAATTTATCCTAAGAGTATAGGATGTGATGGTAAAGAAGAAATGTAAATAGTCACATTATCTAAAAAAATATCCTAAGAATTGTTTTGATGCAGTTGGTTCCAAGGATGATGATAATTAACATTTAAAGGGTTATAATTAGAAAATATAAGTTCACATCATATCATTTTATGTTGAAAAGTTAATGAGTTCAAGTATGATCAATATGTTAAATGTTTCAAATATAATTCAAAAATATCTCAATTATTCATTATTTTTTCTTTATATATGTAACCCTATAATTGTGTTTAGTTGAAGAGTTTTATCAAATTTCCATATAATGATGTGAAAATAATTATATATAGATATAATGAGTCAATAAAACCTAAAAAGTGAAGTAAACATAAAACTATCCTGGAAGTATATCATATATGATATTTTAGTAAAGAAATTATATTCACATATTGGATACATTTATTTACGGTTTATTAATTATTTATTCAATAATGAATTGGGTTTGGGGTTGTTTTTACATGAATTAATAAATTTGGATCCAAAGTAAAAAATGCGGGAAATATTCAAAAACCGGATTTTCATGCCATGAATCACATATATGACATGTATAACTCTTTCAAAACATACCTACAAGATTGTAGACCAGCCCATGAAGAACTTTCATGAAGTGAAGATACTACACATAGAGCAACATCATTACACGATGTTCATATTTCAAATATTATAATCCCTATAAGATTTAATCATATACATGATGTTAAAATATTGCATGATGTGCAAATATCGAAGGATCATCTGGTCAAAGATATGAAATGATTCTTCGGTGGGAAATGTGGATCTCACCTTAAAAAACATGCATCCAACATGCATGACATGTAGATATCGAGACCAAATAAACTTAAAATAGTACATGGAATGCATGACTTACATGTCATGTACTTCATAGGCCTATTAATATATTGAGTTCCCTCAACACACTAACGATTGGTAGTTTTCATTTTCTCCCGTTTTCTTCCACCGTTTTCATCCATTTAAATTTTTTCATTCCAAAACTATTTGAATTCATTCCTATAATTATTTTTTAGATTTATTTTGAGTTATTAGTAAATTCACATATGTTCTACATCCATTTCATCTCCACTCACCATTATTCATCTACTCTTGCAATTTTCTTCATCGTTTCTTCTTTTAGAGTCATTTTTTGATTGGATTTACAACTCACTCATTATTTTTATGTTGATTCTTTCTTATTTTAATACTTTATTTCTTCTTCATCAACTGTTTCATGATAATTCCTAGCATGTTTAATATTTCCATTATTTATATCAACTCCACCATGTATGGATAATCCACCTAGGGTTAGTAGTTGATAGTAGGGGTGTTTTTGAGACTAATGAATATATATATTTAACCTTTGTAACCCTATGGATAGTAATTAGGTTAATAATAATTGTTCATTAAATTATTTTTCACAACCAGGATCATGGTATGTGAAACTAAATGAACCTAACCTAATTGGAGTTGAGAAGGAATATAACCATTATCTTCTCATGATTTCTATATAGAAGCTATGTGTAATGACCTAGGTTGTTAGTTATACCGTAACCATGGGATAGTTGTCGTATGGGTATGTCCAACTAACATGACCAAAACCAAATGGTGAATTTTTCATCAATTCTCATCCTAAGACACATTACTATCTTAGGCTAAATATTGGATTATCATTCATCAGGAGTCCTAGAATTGACACAACTCCATTCATTTAATATATTAATTAAATCAAAACTACCATGATTTAATAAAAACCAAACATCAATAGTGAACATGAGTAATCCTTTCAAAGGGTTTTGTTTGATTGGTTGCTTACCTGCAAGCAGCCCTTGGGGTTCGACCCCACACTGCCACTTTACTATGAACTTGTATTAATTGTGGTTTGGGACTATAAATTTCTAATCTAACCATTTCTTGCATTAATTCAACAACATGTCTAGGAATGTCAGATTTTGGTTCCATTGCTAGGGAATACTATTGATCTGGCATATTCACCTTCAGACCGAACATTAGATTATCTCACCACCTCCCCATTTTCATCATTTTCATTCACCTTATTCAATTTTATAAATTTATCCTTCAAATGAACCTTCATCCTCTCTCTATATATCTCTCTCTCTTCTTGGGTTGTGTATGATCAAGGGACCATTAAATCACTCAATAATCATGGACACATAATAAAAACTTATCTTAAATAACTAGATTGATCGATCAATCATTTCACTCCATCACATTACAATGGATGAGGATAATAAAATTGTTCCACCAAACCTTTAAGATCTCCAATATCCACCACCTACTAATCTGGAAGAGAGGATGGTGCTACAAGAGCACACCATTATGGATGTCATTTTCAATACAAAATTGGTGTTTCTACCAACATTTTAAAGACACCAATTCATGTGAACTCTATTGAAATCAATCCTGTACTCATTTGTATGATCTTAATCATTGGGAAATTCAGTGAGCATCAATGTGAAGACCCCCTGAGTACATTTAAAATTTCTTAGAGGATTGTGATACATTTATCAATCAATTCATATAAATAGATATAATGATACTCAATGTCTTCCCTTTTAACTTTCATGTTAGAGAAAATAATTAGCTAAAAATCTAGGCTCCAAATTCAATCATGACTTGGGATGAATTAGCAAAGAAATTTCAAGACTAATACTTCCATCAAATATGGACATGGAATATCTAGAATTAAATTTAAAATGTGATCCAGGATAAGAATGAATTAAAATGGGAAGCTTGGGTTGGATTTAAGGAGATTTCTAGGATTCTCTCACATTACGGAGTATATATATGGCTTCAATTACAAACATTCTATCAGGGAATTCAACAAGATTCCCATACTATTGTAGATGTCATTGCTGATGGAAGACTCATGATTAGGACATCAAAAGTCGTCAAATCCATTTGTAATGAAGTTTCTCATAATTCTAGTCTATGGAAAACTGATAGAGGACCGCCTCAACATGGAATCCATCTGGTAGAAGAGTCCACCTTCCTTGAAGCTAGTGTTGAGGATCTTACCTAAAAGCTTGAATCATTTCCACTTCTAATTGTGCCATCACTACCTCTTTCTCATATAATAGAGATTCAATCCCGTGAGATATAAGGATGCCTTTATTTAACCAATATTGCAGGGAAGGATTAGTTGAACCTCAATTTCATGATTTTGACTTCTTTAATGAAAATTAGTAAGACCATCAATTCAAAAAACCCCAATAATTTCAAAACTATAAAAAAAGAACAGCTCAACAGCCACGGGGAAAAAATTATTTTCATTAGAGGAGTGGATATGTGTTACCAAATAACCAGGGACCACCTAGTTACCAACCACAAGGTCTAGATCCTCAACCTCAACAAAAAATAAAACAACCTATCCCAAGAGCTCACAAGATTCCACCTATATAGTAGTATAAATTCAAACAAGCTCCAAAAAGACCACCACAAAAATTCCAACCTCTCCAGATCAATCTTGAGAACCTTGTCACTTTAATTATATAGAAAGAATATCAATAAATGAAAACCAAATAGATAGAGATGAAAAACCAAAAGGCTACACTATTAAACCTAGAGAATCAAATGAGGAATATCTCTAAAATTATATTTGATCATTTTCATGGAACATTTCCTAGTAATACTGAAGATCATATAAAAAAGATACTAAATCTATAATTGTTAAAAGTTTAAAGATGCTTGATTTTCAGCAACCATGATGAGATGGGAAAATCCATTAAAATATTATAATATACCCAGTCAGTGGATAACTAAATAAGTAGAACCATCTAAGAAAGTTCCAAAAAAAGATAATTATGAGAAGGAAAAAAGGACCACTAGCATAAAAGAAACCTCTCCCATTACCAGAATCAATGCAATAAGGAAAATGGATGGTAAATATAAAAAATTCAAAGATATGTTTAAAAAAATTCCATATAAATATTATCTTTGGAGATGTTATTTCTCATTTTCTTTCTTTGAAAAATTATTTAAGGACCTGTTGTCCTGTAAAAATAAAATGGAGGGCTTAGGAGTGATCTCTATAAATGATGAATTCTCTATAGTTTTCCAATAGAATCTACCTCAGAAAATATGAGACCTTGGATGTTTCTTAATCAATTAAACTATCATGACATCCAATTTTGAGAGGTAATTATGTGGTCAAACCACAAGTATAAATCTCAAGACCATGAGCGTCTATAAAAATTTGGGATTCAGAAAACTAAGTCTAATAAGGGTGGAACTCTAACTCATTGAACATTTAGTCAAGAATTATCATGGATTGCCTAAGGAAATATTAATAAAATTTGTAAAATTCATTTTCCCTATTGATTTTATTATTCTAGATATGGAAGATGATGGTGATGTTCCCTTAATTTTAGGAATACCATTTGACACCACTGTAAAGTAACTAATTTATGTACACCAAATAAGATTGATTTTTGGAGATAGTAAAGAACAAGTTCTGTTCGATTTGGTGAGAGCCACTAAGAATAGAAATGACTTACTAAATTATCAAGATATATATCTCAATAATAAGATTGATCATAATGTGACCACTGAAGATGATAATAATAAAGTGCATCCTATTGAAAAGGGGTCCATTTCTCATAATAATTGAAATTTCACTGCACTCTACCAAGGGAGGTCGTCCCACCTTTCGTCCCCTATGTTTTAAAGAATCATTTTATGACGGTTTTCAAGTTAAAGTTGATGTATTTTTCATTATAAAATTCCTATATATAGATAGTAAATTAATCCCTAATTGGAGGAATCCCATGGATATTCAAATATTTAGGATATGTTAATATATATTTTAGGATGATTAAGGGTTTCTAGAAGTTTTTGGAGAGGACCTGGCCAAAAAGGTTCACAAATATCAAAATACATGCCATATAACAAGAAAACAATGAGTAAATGTCGATCAAGTAAAAAAATAAAAAAATGAAATGTACATGTCATTTATCAATTACATGATGTATAATTTTTAAGGGATTTTTTAAATCCTGTAAAATTACTATTCACACCGACCCCCCAATGATTCTCCTTCCAAGCAGCTTCCCAAACCCCATATTATTAGATCCCTAACCCTAAGCCACTCCTACTTCTCCCTTTGATCAAACATCCCACCTATCCACCGCCTTTCATCTCCTCATTAGCCAGAAGTATCTCCCCGTTTCTTACCTCCTTACTACCACTGCCATTCCGACATGGCCATAATGAAAACTCTCCACAACCCACCCACCGAACGCATGCCTGAGTGTGCGGACACACCTCTTCCACCCAAGCATAAAAATTCCGCACCTACCCCATTATCTTCAAATCAATCATCCTAGACCTCTACTTCCACCAATGCGTCCACTTATACTACTAGAGACTCATAGTATTCTTTCAGAGGATTGAAAGGACCTTCCCATCCCCGCCTTCATCCATACCTCTTCTTTTTTAACCCTTAACATCAATTTTGGCTAGTTCATCTCCATTCCAAGCTGATGATGACCAAAAAGCCATTGGAACTCTCTGTATAGGAGTGAATCAACATCCACCATTAGGTCCTTCACCTCATAGACCGATTTCACCTAACCCCAATCACCCATGTTTGAGAGGATAATTTTCAAGAGATCTTCCTCATGTATATGTCCACCCTTAAGTTGGGAATAGATAGTTTACAATTTAGAATAGAAGAAAGAAATTAAGAGACCAAGATGGGAAAATTTATAATCAATCTTGGCATCTATCCCACCGACTTCATTGCTTCCCTAGTATTCTAGACATTACAACTTGAGCTGAATGAGGTTGACGCTACATGCCTTTTTCCAAATATCCCTAGAGACCATCAGATTGTATATGATTCTACCAACATGAAGAGCATAATGCTCTGAGTTTATTCCCTCTGGATCCTCTATAGGGCCCTAGATCATTCTTGGCTAGACCATGGTGATGGTCTTAGTGGGATGAGCCATATAGATGTCCTTATTCTCACTTCAACCAAGGGAATCATAATATAAATAATTCCTAGTGATTTAAGTGATTTCTACTGATCCATGATGAATAAGACTTGATTTATGTTGATTAGTGGATCTTTCATCACTCATTTGGTTGGGAATATCAATGCCTTTGAGGGAGCCCAGCCCCACACCTCCCTCACCCCTGTGGAGGGAACCACCCTTATACTACTCTATAAGATGGGGTTGCACAATAATCATGGAAGCATCTACAGATGGAACCTGTCATATATGGAGGATGATGAAGAGGCCCCTACTGAGCATGTATCTAACCTTGCCACACTAACCTCCCCTTCTCATGAAACTATAGCTACCACTACCCCATCCTCTACAACCATAGTTTACACCCATTCCACTACTAAAATCCCAACTGCCACCATTCCCCCAACCCCTACCACCACCCATATTCCTTCTACATACACCACCACCTATCCCACACCATTACTCACCTCATCATTCCTTATATATATTTGGGTGGCCCACCAATGTATTCGGGAGAACCTGCACTAAATTTCACACCACCTTCAAATTCCATTTTCAAACATTTCTTCTTTCACCAACCATCATACTCTATCATCACTACCACCTCCCTCCCATCAACTTCTCCCAGGCATTCTTCTACATTCATCTCTCCCACCTACAACACCTTAGAAAACCTAATTTTAGAGATGAAAGACCCTGAAATCTATAAAGAGTTTTTAATAGAGTGTTCTGAGTAGATAAAGGGACAATCCATCCCACCATCTACTAAGGTTCTTTTCATCGACCCTACTAGAAGACACATGGACACCATTGGGATCAAAACCTCACTTCTCCATCTATTGAGATCACTGTCTACACCTCATAACCCAATGAAGTAGTTGATCCTCCAACCCCTTCATCCATAGCTGATATTGATAGGTTGGTCCAACTACATGCATCAACTATTCAATAGGAGATAACTAATGTGGACCTTGATTACTTAGATTTTACTTCCTAGTTTTGTCCCGGTCCCCTCCCACATTTTTTACTCCATTTGGGGGGAATTATTTTATGATGATTTTATTCCATTTATCATTGATATATCATTTATCTCTCTCTATATTGGATATTTTTTTCTTCACTATTTTTTGGATTATTTTCATTTTATAATTGAATTACTTTAGCCCTGGGTAGCTCTTCTACCATATTTGTGGTCATTAACATTCCTGTCCTTCCACTATCTACCGTCATACTTTAGATAAATCATCTTCTGGAAGACATCGAGCACTAGATTAAGGATATATCCTAGGGTATCCATTCTTAGTAGTGACCCCAACCATTATGACCATGGATAGTTTTCTTGAATCATGATATTTATGCTCATTATGCTCCTAAGTTGGCAAATCTCACCAAGAGTCCCCATGGGATCAATGACACTTCCACCAGTTCCTACACCAGGAAGTGGAATTCTAAGAAAATTGACAACACTACCTGATCCTTTTGTCCATTTGTTTGTCTGACAATGTCATTATAGGAGCTTTATTGGAGGCATCTCATATTTTTTTGTTTTCTTTATTTTTAGTCAATATCATTGGATCTTTGTTTTTATTCTAGTTTCATTTTTGTTCATAGGTCATTCCATAACATCACTGTACTCACTTATCTACATTTATATGACCTTTTTCATTACTATTCACTATGTTCACCTACCTATTTTTTGTCTTTCATCTAGTTTAAACCCTACGGACTAAGATTTTATCTATTATAGGTTTTTATATTTCTAAAAAATTATGTGGGTATCTTATTTTGAAATAACCATCCACTAAGTTTCCCTATGGAATGAGACTCATCATAGTGTTCTCTTCATTCCATAATTTTAATTTCAAATTTATATTTCTTTTTTTTATTCTATTAATGATATACCACCCATTATAATTTCCAGGAAAGTGAGGAGACTATCTCATTTTATGTGTGGGGGAGTCATTATTGATCTTTATTGTTGATACACATGGATTATTTCGTGTTTTAAAATATTTAGAATAACTTTATCATTCAATTAATACTTTAAATTTGAGAACTCCTTACACCCATTTAAATAAAATAAAATGTTAAGTTAGAAATTTTTCAAATCCATGTTTTACTCAATTTTATATTTTTAGCACGATTGTTGAGTTTATTGATATAATTCAAAAAAAAATTATTTTTATTTGATTTATTTATTAATAGATTTTATACCGTAAGTGATTTCTAGTTATTTTGGTACACAACCAATCTCGAAAATATTTTGGAACCATGAATTTATATTCATTTCTGCTCATATTTATTTAGAGACACATATGTTGAGTAAACCTATCAGAACATGCATTGAGATATTAGTGGGGCCATGATTGAAAAAAATACATTTTTAATACGATCGAGGAAATTTATATGGACCAATTTTTCTTGAGACTGACCATATATTTTTAATTTTTTATCCATTAGTTTCTATGAATGACCTATTTAGGATAGAGTTGTTTTAAGCTTATTATCCCTTACTACCTTTCTCCCGGATTATTCATGATTATCCACTGAAAAATTTTGGGGTAATTTTCACTATTGAAGAAAATATAATGTTATTATTGATGATATGCACTATGAAACTTTCACTATACTGCTATGATGTGGCCTATGATTACTTTTGTCATTTTATACACCTATAGTGTTACATTGAGTAAAATACATAGAATGAAAAAAGATATTGGTTTGTGTTTTAGGAAGGTCAAAAATCACAATTTCTACATCAATGAATCCTGTGATTGATCATATGTAGATTGGGGATGGATGTGAGATCTAGAATGAACATGAATTTAGAAAAATAATTAAAAATAGAAAGAAATGAAAATGGTGTATATTTGATACTTGTTATATTCATAGATATACCATGAATTGTTGGAGAACTGGCATGATATGATCTTGGATGAGTTAATTAATTACACTTTTTACGTTAATAATGAATTATACCTTAGATATTACCCTCATTTTGAGATTTATTTTTTACTTTCCACCCACCTTCCCTTAGCCTCTGATTTATTTGAACCCTTTTTACATAATCCATGATGATTAATTTTTTATTTTTATTTATTAAGTGAATATGATAGAACCAAAGTCGACCTATGGTTAGGAATATGTATTCAGTTTATAAATATAACTCCAGTTATATTTTTTACCTTGAGTGATGAAAGAATTTTTTTTGAGGAAAATTAATAAATGGGTATAGAATTTAAGGAAAAATTATCAAATTATAATTAAATGAATAAATAGTCTAGATAATGAACAGAACTGTTAGGCATGATTGATTTTATCTATAAGATTTATTCTGGAGTATTTAATTTTTCTTCTTACACATTGTTTTATTTTCTTAGTTATAATGAATGTTTCCTATTTAATAATTTTTTCCTTTTGTAATACCTTTTTAGATGATTTTTTATTGATGATAAGAAATTATTAAATTGGGGGGAATTTAATAAAATTAAAAAATATATATATATACACAGATTGGATAAATTTTTTTAAGGTTTAATTATGATTCATTCAATAATGCACTAGGTTTTGGTTTGTTTTCACTTGAATTCAGAAAATTAGATTCATATGAATACATTTTTAAAATTGGAAAAAATAAGATTTACACACTATGTAACACATATATGAGGTGAAGAAAACATTTTCATAATACCTTTAGGGTCTCGGGCCAACCAGTGAAGCACCTTCATTATGTGAAGTTAGTACACGTCATGTAACATAATTACATGACATGCATACTTCAAAGATCAAAATCCCACCAAGAGTCAAACATATACACAATGTGAAAAGATTGTATGACATGAAAAGATCAAAGGATCACCCAATCAATGATATGAACCTATTCTTCATCAATAAATGTGGATCTAATAATTCATGATGTGAAACTAAATTACATGATGTGTAGATTTCGGGACCTAAGTCACTTAAAATGGTACATGACTTGAATGAATTACACATCATGTACTTCTTGAGTCTATTAATATTTTGAGAACCTTATGTTTAGAGAAGTCCAATAGTTTTTGTTTCCTTATATTTTCTTCCACAATTTTCCTCTATTTCCATTTTATTATTTTCCAAACCTATTTCAATTCATTATTTTAATTGTTTTGTTGATTCGTTTTAATTTATTGGTTAATCCACACCTATTCAACATATGTTTCATCACCACTAATTACTCTACATCAATTATTGAAATGTTATTCATCGTTTCATTATGAAAAATCAGTTTTTGATTGGATTTAAATTTATTTCAATTGTTTAATGTCAGTAATTTATTTTTTAATCTTGTATTTTTTATTAATCAACTATTTATTGATTATTCATAAAATTTGTTACATTTCCTTTCTTTTGATCAACACTGACATGCATAAATAATCCACCTAGGATTAAGGGTCAAGAGTAGGGCTGCTTCTGAGCCTAATGAATCTGTAGATTTAACCTTGGTAACCATATGGGTATTAATTAGTTTAATAATATTTTTTCATCACATTATTTTAAACAACCTTGACCATGGGAAATGTAATTGAATTAACCTAACCTAATTGTAGTTGTGCAAACTATGACCATTATCTTGTGATGATTTCTATATATAAGCTATCTATAATTCACCTAAATTTCCATTTATACCCTTACCATGGGATAATTATAGCATCATTAGATCCTGATGGTTTTACCATAAGAAAGTAGATACTTTCATACCACTTCAAAGCCTAAGACATAATACTGTCCTAGGCTATATTTGGATTATCTTTGGTTGGGAGCCCTAAAATTGACTCGATCCCTTCCTTTAACATCTGAATTAAATCTACCATACCAAGATTTAGTAAAAAGAGTATTGGGTGACCTTACTCATTTATTTATTGAGGATCCAAGGCCTAATCTACCAAAGATTGAATCCTAGGGGTCATGGAGTAAGGGGGTGGGATGCCTAATGCCCAAGAGGCCAAATGAGGTGAGATAAGGGTGATATTTTTTTAAAAATAAAGGATTTCAAAAAATAGGAATTAAATATTTTTAAAGATCTAGCAGGCCACATGTCTTAGTGGCATAGTTTACCAAACCGTGAACCAAAAATGCATCACCTCTATCTGAGAGAATAGTTAGCAATAGTTTTTCCTAGTGGAGGATCACACCCATGCACCTAGCTATGCACCTAAAATAGGGATAATTTCTTAGGATCTTGGTTATTCAACACACCCATGTTCTAGGCCATGTGACCAGGACAATACATCTTTCTAGGGCACACGGTTTCCACTATGATGGCACACAGCTCCCACAAACTGTACACCAATTGTGCACCACCAACTGTCCAGTTTGAAAACATCCATTTTAACCAAAACCCCTTAGGAAAGCTAATATACAAAGATGAAACCAAAAACAAAAGATAAAATATCTCAAAATAAAACCACAAATCTGAAAATTCTCCCAACAGTGGAAATATTCTTCCCTCAGAAATTCTAACAAAAGACTATTCAGATAAAATATATGGATACTTATCTTACACTCAAGACATTCTATCCCATGTATCATGCTTATCATTCCCATTCTCCCAAAGGAACCAAAACAACAGTACGTACCTTCATCAAATCACTTTCACCTAGGAATACACAATCCACAATGGTCACTCAAACACAGAGAAATAAGATTTCAGCTCCAATTTGTCCTAGTATATAATGTGGGATGATTTTAGGTTATACTTAATTAATTGAGAGATGTGAAACATGTCATGGATCAACATTAACTAAAATGTAAAATATAACTTGTACGACACCTTATCAAGATGACTATGAACCAACTGAGGTTCCACCTTTAAGAACACCCAGTCACACATTGAAATCTCGAAGTCATGGTGTCATTGATTTGAATAAAACTTATTGTAGATCTACACTATCAAAAAACATTTCTTCATCAATTAGACTTTATCTTATATCTCTGCACAAGGATTAGTCCTAAAGGAGAAGTCTCACCAACTTCTATCAAGCTAAAAGGAGACTAATGCAGTGGACCCTATAGATCCTAAAAGTAATACATTATTATTGAGGATTGGTAACATTTATTATAAATAAACTCCACCAATTCCAAATTTTTATCCCATGAACCTCTAAAATCCATCACGCAATCTTGAATCATGTATTCCGTGATCTGGTTTTCCCACTCCATCAAACTATCTATTTGAGGATGATTTTTCATGTGAGTTTAACTAGTGTCTCAATTTACATATGAGGACCTTCTAAAAAATGAATGGTAAATTGGGGGTCCCTATTTGAAGCAATAGCTGATGGAACACTATTCACCCTTATTATCTTCTGAACATACAATCGTCCCAACTCATCCACCTTGGTTGATTCCTTGATTGAAATGAAATGGGTTGATTTGGTCAAATGATTGATAACCACCCAAATCACATTCATTCATTAGGGTGTATAAAGAAACCCGATTATGAATTCCATAGAGGCCTCATCCCAATTCCAAGTAGGAAAGGGGAGTGTATAAAGAAAACTAGAGGGCCTCTCATGCTCAGCATTAACCTGTTGGAATTTATATCATTTAGATAAAAAATCAGCTATATCACACATCATTACTGGCCACTAGAACCAGCGACGTACATCGTAAAACATTTTGTTAGTACTGGGATGAATATACCATTAAGACTAAAGGCTATCTTGCATCACCACCTTTCATAATGATGAAGGAACTGTAAAGAAACCATTGAAACAAAATAAACCCTTACAAGACAATGACCAATATTTGGGAACCTCTATACCATTTAAAAGTCACATAGAATGATTGAATATCTCATCGCTAGGTTTCTTATCTTGAATCAGCTCCAAGATGGAGGTTATCATCTGAAATCTATCAACGAATGTGACTTAACCATGCTCCTTTGCTACTAGGTGAATTTAGAAAAAAATAACCATTAAATTGCACTCATCATTGGACTCCATTACAAAATTCACCTGCAATTTCTATCTTAGATCATATGGTACAATATTTTAATTTCCAAATGTATAGATGATGTCAAAATAAATCCCTTAAAGGTACTCAAACCATCAGCGCTGCCTAAAATTCAGATCATTATGAGAGACTTTTTTACAAACTCCTATGGTCTGTGAAGACTAAAATCTTATCCCTAAAAAGATATTGATTACATGAATTCAAGGTATATATCACCTCTACCAATTCTAGGTCTTCTTTTGGGTAATTAATTTCATGTGGTCATAGTTAGAGAGATCCATATTCCACCACATGGTCCTCATGCATCAACATACACCCAAAACCCATAACTGAGGGATCAAAATATACTAGGCACCCCTTTCAATATTCTGGTAAGATTTAAAAAAGGTTTGTGGTTAAACATTTCTTAATATCATCAAAATATATCTCACACTCTGATATTTATTCTTCCCTCACCCCCTGTTTGGTAAGCGTGGTGAATCAAACCAATAGAAATCCCAAGAAAACTACCTGTAGTAAAATTCTAGGACTAAAAAGCTCATGATCTCGTAGACATTCCTTGGATTCCCCTAGGACATCACTAATCAGATCTTCTCAGGGTCTACCAAAACCCCAAATTCTAAAATCATGTGTCCTAGAAACTTTACCTCGATGATCCAAAATGTGTATTTGTAGAGAATTTAATAAAGATGAAGATATCAAAGAGTACCTATCATGATACTCAAATGATGCTCATGAACTTCCTCAGTCCTAAAGTAAACTAGGATTTTTTATAAAAAAACTACATAAAAGGAGTCAAGGTGCTGGTGAAACACACTATTTATAAGATCCATGATGACCACTGGAGAATTCATCAACATGAATGGCATGAACAAATACTCAAAGTGGTTTTAACTACATTGGAAGGCTGTCTTGGAATCATCCACCTCCCTAACCCTACCCCATGATACCTGTAACATAGGTAAATATTGGAGGACCACCTATCCCCCTTAAGTTGATCATAGAGGTCATCAATGTGGGTAATGGGTTACATAACCATGATTGCTACCTTGTCCATCTTATGGTAATCAATACACAATAGAATAATTTTGTTGGACTTATTTTAAAATAATACTGAGGTGGTACAAGGTGAGACACTCGGGTGAATGAATCATTTAGATTATAAATAGTCAAACTATATCATTAATTACCTCATTTAAATGGGTTAAATATGATATGAGGAAAGATATATCAATTATGTTCTCAACTCCAAATTAATGCTAAACTCTACATCCCGCTCTGGAGGAAACCTTGAGAGATCATCTAGAAACACCTTTGGGAACTAATCCACCATAAGAGGGAATCAATCCTTAGAAGCACTATCAACATCCTCAAACATGAGAAATAATATCTAAAAAATATATTTTCCAACTCCGGAAGTGCAGGTCCCTCTCGCCCTGATTGAGGATCCCATTCACCTTGAAAAAATAGGGTACCCCCATTGGGTGATAGAATTATCACTCGTCCATGATAAAAATATATGGGTGACTTGAAATGAACCACCCAATCCATATCGAGTATCACATAAAATAGATCTATTTCTAGAACCAAGAAAACCCATTCTAACTCAACCCCTAATAGAGTGAGAGAACATGATGGACACTTGAAACCCGGTTCCCTATTCTTTCTAAGTAGTGTCACCTAATCCATCACATAAGGCATAACATTGGATGGAAAATTCAAAAGTTCTACCATATGGGAGAATATAAAAGTGGTAGAAGCACCTGTTTCAAACAAAGCGATAAATATAAATGACAAAACAAAAAAAATACCTCTAATAGTTACTCGACCTGCATCTAATTTCACTACTGCCTAATCCATAGCATGAAGGTGAATCATATCTTCTAAATCTTGTGATTATTCACTGACTAGATGCTCTTCCTGGAGCTGAATCCACACATAAGAGGATACAAATTTTACACCACACCAAAAAAACTAAGAACCCATAGCCCACGATGCACCAAACTGAGATAGTAAACCCCTGTTAGGTAAGTAACATATACCACTCAGAGTCAGTGAACCACTCTTATAGAATCTCTACAAGTGACCCAAACTTCCACATTGATGGAAGGATCTAGGTGGAGAAATACATTCTGTATGCACATGACCTGAACTTCCACACTGGTATCATAGAATTGACCCACCACCAGTGGTACGAGAATAAGGAATTCGGGATGGATGGCCTAAGCTACCAACTTCCTTTCTTTCCTACTCATTGTGTTTTCTATTCTTTTTCGATGAAACATCGCTGCCCTGGCCCACCATTGAGTCTAACCTAATGAAACCTAATTTACTAGATTTATCAACATCCACCATCTGGGATGGATCCACTATCTCGACATATGTCATCAGTTTGAAAAAGAATACCTAGGACAAAATGTATGGTCGCAACCTTATTTCAAAATAATGATCCTTTAGCTACTAATTGAAAACCACCTTATGTTCAAAATATACTAATTCCATCAAATAGTTGGCATATTCCATAACATTTTGATCCTCCTTATATAAGTATAAAAGATTATAGTTTTTGTGAAGGGTTAAAGTCTCATGTAAATACCTCTTATTATATAAGACCTTTAATTTATTATAACATATTTTCTCAGGTTTCCCAACTTGAAAAACCGTGTCACACTATGTAAAACTAGGACCATCCAACATGAACAAGCCACACTTCCTTTTAACCTCCTCAAATGTGTAAAGAAACCCAAAAGTCATTTTCATCTTTCCAATCTATTCCTTAGCTTCATATGGGTCCATGATACCTCATATGGAAGGAGGTTTGTTATTGAGAAACTCTTGATCCTTTTTCTTTTCCATACCTAGATTGGCTTCCCTAGAATGAGCATGACCAAAGCCCACTCGCTGATCAATTTATCATACATCTTGAAAAATCACCTCCACTAATCTATGATCAACTGGTGAGGGAGTACTCTCTGTATCCTCTACCCACAGTTGCATAGGAAATATCTAGGGATGTGTGATGCTATATAAATCAACAAACACATGAAAAACCATCAATACACCATCTTTAAAATTTTTAGCAACAAAAAAAACTTTAAAAAAACTTTATAAATCAAAAAAATCACAAAAAATCACAAAAAATCACAAAAATAAAACAAATATCTCTACCCCCACTCAGTTCCCAGGCATAGTCTATAGCATGTACATCCCACTGGGAGGAGAAGTAAATAAATTCCCAAACATCTCATGGTGAACTAAGGCCTGTCACATGGTGCGTTGTCCAAAAACCCCACTCACAACCAGAAACTCAGGCCCCCAAATCCGTATCACTTTTCTATCTAGAATCTCCCAAGTAACATGGCCCAAATAAAAGTAAAAACCATGATTTGATACCATTTTTTCATAAACCAAGTCAATCTTTCATAAAACCTGATACCCAACCCATCCCATGGAATAGACTGAAGGGAATTCTTGATATCTAAATTATAGAAACTAGGTGTTGGGAATCAATTATCACATGTGGGAATGATTTTTCCCATAATAATCAACCAAAAAAACCCACAATAATAGAACATAACATCATAATCAATAACCATAACCAAAAGAAAAAATAACATGAGTTAAAAATTTAACATTCTAAACCAAAATAAATACCAAAATAGGCAAGGGAAATAGATATATAACCAAAAATCAATGCAAAAAGAGAGTCATCACCCTAATATAACCTCCATCAACACCTAACCAAAAGATGAACCACAATAAAATTAATCCACCATCACTACCACAAAATGTCTTGACTTTACCTAGGTCAAAAATAACAAGGTCTATATACACTCGAGGGTGTATGTAGTGTGTGAGACAATGTTCCCAACAGGATACCACAAAAATAAACTATATTCAATGAAATTATAAGAGAAATTAACATTCTATTTTTAAAGAAAAATAAATATGTAATTTTAATTAAAACATGCTTTATAATTAAAATGAAAGTAGAGGAAACAATAAGATGAATGGCGTGTAGAGCATGATCACTATAAGAAATTCCTAAGGAACTATGCTTAGTTGGGTCCACCTATCATCGTAATCTTGGAGATCAATCCATATCCCAAGCGCAAAGACCATACTCAAGACAGTAATACCCATAACATGCATGTTGAGTTAGTTTTGTTATCTTAATCCTATTTGGGAGACTGGAACTTAGCCCAATGAACTTTTATAACATACTAGACCTAATCATCCAAACTAGAGACCTTGGATTCCCTTATTCTAAATTCCATTTCATATTTCACAAACCCTTTTAAAATATGATTCTCAACCCTGAAAAAATTTATAAAACCAATTTAGAAACCATAGAACCCATTTAGAAACCATATAAGTAATAATAAAATAATTCAATAATGTCAAATCATGGAACTACCTACATAGTAGTTGGAATATTCTAGAAATAGGTTGGATTCCACAACCAAACCAAGGAGGAACCCTATAAAGGAAATAACAAACAGTAACCATCAATATATATCCCAAATAAACAAATTTTAACCCACATTAGGGAAACCAATAAACCAATGAAAAGTGAACAGAAGATACAAGGAGAGGGATACTACGAAGAAGGAACAAAAGAGGAAAGAAACAAATTACTCATTGATTTCATGAAGTCCCAAGTACAAATCATCGAAATATTGTATCACAAGGAAGAGAGGATGAAGGGGTATGTTTTCCTAGGGATGGGGAGGCCGGATGGGGTGAGTTATGAGGTATTTGGCATTAAAACCGGTGAGGGGAAAGGGAAACGTTTAATACTTTTAATGATTTGGCATGAAAAATCATTTGGAAGCACAATTTTCTAAATTGTGTGGTAGATTTGTCCAAGAGGAAAGCTAGATTTAAGGTTTTCATAGATGGGGTGCATTCCATTCCTAATCGTGAAACTCATACAGGGTCACTATCCTAAGTGAATGTTCATCCTTCACACTCATGCGCTAGGACATGAAACCTCGATGGTGCCTCTATCTAGGGCACATGGTTCCTACTAACCTTGTACCTACCCTAATCCACCACATTTTCTTCCATAAAACTACCATTTTGTCCAAACCCCATAGGGAAATTCTAGATACAATAGTAAAACAAAAAAAAAAGATAAAATACCTCAAAATAAAACCATGGATGTGAAATATCATATATATATATATACATGGAGATAACTATTTTACCATTCATTCACATTACAAGCATAAATGTATATGTCGATATATATTTCATCATGTGTAATGATAATTAACCACTTGAAGTAATACATTGACTTATCCCTATCCAATTTTTTCATTTTGTATTATAGGTCATGAGGTAATGTTAAGGTTTTTGTAAGAAGGATTCTAGAATAGATATACAAATTATTCTCATAAGACACAAAAAAATATTTCAGATACTATATAACCCATGAAGTATACCACATAGAGTTTCATTCATGAAGTATTTGGTATAATTGGTGCAAGTAGATCATATTTGGGTTCCCAATACCAGAGGTTGGAGAGATACCAATAACAATCCTCCCTACATTGATACAATACTTAAATTAGTGAAAAATTGACTTAGCTAATTAGGGGATAGTTGGGTATGTTTTTGATCATGTCCCTAGTTCTAGATTAACCATGATTAGATTTTTCCACCTATATGATGGGTATTACATATGGGCCCTCAATTGAGATAGATTTCGGAATGTGTGGTCGCACATAAAATACATCCAATACTTTTCAATCAAGAACATATTGGTTCACTTTATGGGATTGACATACTCTCTGAATCATGTTCACATAATGTATTGTGCAAAGAGAAAATATGAGAATTCAAACACATGTGATTAAATGTTTGTTCATAGGTATAGAGATACATTTATTTTAGGGATACCATGATCGATCCCATTGTAGCTTGAGTATAATCTATGATTTTCTAGATGCTACTCTTTTATTATTGTTATTTATCTGGAGATTCATATTTATTATCAAATATATAAAGTCTCATGGGGTTAAACATTATCATTGATTGTATGAGGATTGAGTATGAATCATATATCTACTCTGATATTTTTGAGTTAATTAAAAATATTATTTTTATTGGTGTTCAAAAATATTTACATGCAATTTAAAATAAGATGGTGTTAATGATAGATTTCCAAAAGTTATTTGGAAGATATTCAAAACTGGATTTGGAAATAATTTCACAAGTTATTTAATGTGATACAATATTATTTTAAATAGAAAAAAATAATTTTATGCCTTATCATATGTAGGAGATTTAAGGAGAATTAATCCCTAAAAACAAATATTCTATATGATACATAATGGATTTTTGATTACATTATTTCCATGTATATTGATCATACATCCTATATGAGATGCATGTCCATATATACAAATCATCTCCATATAGAATATCATTTAATTTTTTGTTTTATATGATAAATCTCATAGGTTCTAGAACTCATACGATGCATGAATAAACCATGGAATTATATATGTATGGATGCATTAAATGATTCAATAGAGAAATGCATGAATTCATTTAATATAAACACATAAATCAATCCATGTAGTTTCTTTTGTCCTTGATATATACCATATCCATGAAATAGAAAATTGTGTGTTGTTTTTTTGTACCTATTATATACTCCCTAAACCCTGAATCTCTCTTATTAATTCTTCATTTTAGAAAAAGGAATTAGCATGTCATAAATATTAGAGAATCCCACTCAAACATTATGTAATCTATTATAGAATTTGGATACCTATGGAGGTGGTATGTCTTTTTGATTCCACATGAATGTTCTCTTTCAAACCCATGAGATGTTGATCATGACATTTCAAGGGCCTTTTTGGTGAATAGTAAATTTTTTTATAGTATTTCTTAATTTCCAGTTCTAGCATGGTTTTATATTTCATTATTGGATGATTATGGGAATGGGATTATATTTCTTCCTATTATTCTAATTTTTGTTATAAGACCCCATTGATTCCTAGTAAATGGTTCTTATTTCAATAATTTTTAAGTAAATTCCAAGTCTGATTTGTTCATAGACCCAAACTAGATATTGTTTTTGTTTTTTGTCAGTACATGAATGAAATTAGTTGGGATATATATTATAAATGGAAAATTATGCCAATTTAAATACATTTTAAATAAATTCCGGTGGTGATGTGTTAGTGGAACCTACCAAGATGTGGGTTTTGATTGAAGATAATTGTGTTAGGAAAAATTATTTAGCCGTTAATGGTCATGAGTTGTGGGTCACTATTTGGTGGAAGGACTAGGTATGATTTCTAAAAATGGACTGGATGCATGACCAGATTAGTGGGATGTCAGTTCTCATGAAATTAAAAGTTAATTGTATAGTGGAGTAAGAATCCATATTATGTGTATAATATAGGGTATGAAACAATGGTTTTTGATGAGAATAATAAGGAGATGACCTGGTGTGGTGTCATGTGAGTGAGGATCTAGTTTTGTAGCAATGAAATAAGTTATTAGTTTGATACATTGATTAGTTGAGATTCATGAAAAATATTATGACTGGAATGTCATCATGTATTTGGAGAAGTTAGTTGGTACTAAAATGTATCATCCATTGGGGGTTTTCAGAGGAATTTGGTGCTGTGATTTATCATATAGTGTGATTCATATATGATTGACCATGTTGGAATATACGTGGGTCAATGCACATCATTTTATGAATGAACAATTTTATGATGGTTTGGTCTAAGAGATGTTAAGGATTTGGGTTATTCCACTGGTTTTGGGTCATTGGGGAATGAACATGGTTAGTTAAAAATCAAAATATCAATTATGAATTCAGACTCCATGACTAGTGTGGGTCATGGGTAATTCATGATCAGACTTATCAAGGATGAGAAGTATAATGGTGGGGAGTTTTTAATGACTCATCATATTTTGGATTAATAAATTAAAGAAAATTTTAATTTTTGGTATCTAAATAGGTAAAATTTTGATAATTAAAATTCAGATCAGAATTCTAAGAGTTAGAATATATCTAGAATACTTTTTTTATGTTTTTTGAATGATCGAGATATATTTTGGGTCCTTACTTGAGCCTCAAAATAAGTATGGGGTGGATCGATAACAAATCTCTATGGTAGGAGATAGATCATGCCACAAACAGGGGGTGTTGTATTGAGGTATTCATAATATAATATGGATTATTAAATGATATGAGAGGTTCCTTCCATGAATTAAATGAACTATACCCCAAACCCTTTATATAAGAAAAAATTTCAGTCGTCTAGGAAGGATTATGTTATATCCTTAGGGGTTACACCATCCAGGTTTCTTGTGGGGAAATGATTACACAATAGTGGGAGGGATAGGACATAAAGGGTTCCCAAAAGGAAGAATCACTGAGATACTCTTAGTGGTTGTTCTTTGAGTGGAACCTTGGGATACATAATAAAAATGTATAGGTTTATGAGTTTAACCACGACCTATTGGGTTATACTATATGGAAACACCAGATTATGGTGAGTGTTCCATAACCCACATGGTTTACACCATAATGGTATTATAGGAAAATCATAAAAATAATGGTAAGAACAATATTTCCATATTTTCCCCTCTCAAAATTTTATGGAAAATGATGCATTGAGATAGGGATATTTGACTAGCTCCTCCCCTTGTTCATCCTCCTTTTGACCCCTCTTGATATGTGTAGGTATGTGAGGTGATTCCATTTTTACATCTAGGTATTGTTTCTTCATTTATCCTTTTTTATTCTTATCCTTTATTGGTCATTGATTTATGTGTCTCTTGGATAGGGTTTGAGAATCTTTTCTACTTGGTCATGGTTGATTCATCCTAAATGGTTACTTGGATAAAGGTGTCATAGGAGGATAAGTTCTCGATGTTTCATAAGTTTTATCTTAAGGTTATATTATAGCATAATTTTTTTTGGATTATCATTAAATTTTAATAAAATTTATTAATTATTCAAGGTGTTTTTTTGTATTTCAATGGATGTGAGTTTTGGGGTGTGTAGGGAGTGACCTACAACCCATTGATCAAGGTTGTTTCAATGTTTCAACATCCAATGTATTATTAATCAATTATTATTAATTTAAATTAATGTTTATCAAAGGTGTAAAATAATAATTATTTATTTTTAATTAATTAAATTTATTTTTCATCATAGTTAGGGACTTTTGTTGATGGTGATGGAAAATTAACCTTAGTCAACGATAGAGGTTAGAATTTTTCATGGTGATTACTTCAGTTTGAGGTATATTTTCTATGAATATTATATTTATTTTTTTCGATGAATAATTTTATATATAGTATCACTATCTATGGGTGATAAACATTAAATTAAAAATTAGTTTTTATTTCATGGAAGAAACGGTTTGTATAGTTGTGTAGGGTACACAAATTGACCATTATTTATTTTACATTGATTCATTGCTCACTAATTTTAATGGGAATAAACTAAAGTGAAATATGTATGACATGTGACCCCAATATGTGTATTTATTTGGTGTAATAAATCATAGTGCTCCATGGGATAGGTTCCCTCAACCCCCATTTAGTAAGGTGTCGTTATGATTCTAGAATGGTTAGCCAAGGTTTAGTCCCTGTGTAACATTGTGTTATCATATATCCTTTTGACTATTTGATTAGTGTGTGGGTTGTTTGTTCTTAGATCATTATCATGTGTACCACTACATGTAACCATGTATTATATTTGTTTTTTAATAAAATTATAATATAATTTTGTCATGGTGGTAGCCTTCCCTGGTTAGAATATGAAAATGGTTTGTGTGCATGAGAGGAAAAACTATGAAATGATTATTGGGTAAGGATAGTTCCAAAATCATGTGAACATTCTGATATATATGTGTTTTTTTATCTTTACACTACTTATGTGTTTAATTTAATAAATTATTTATATTATGTGAATCCTCTTTCTTGGTATTCTAAAACATTATGGATTGTATGATTTGGGTTCTCATTCCAACCATGTACTTAAGATGAAATGGGAATATAATTTGGGGAAGTATTCCAACCACATTTAATTAGGATGTTTTGGGTCTAGATATGGGTGATGGGTTGGGAAATCATGAAAACCCTAGTGATGTTTACTGATATGGGATAGATTATGAAATTACTTTAAAAACATGTGAAAGGTGGGAGAAATTTGATTTGTGTTGGTAAATTATGGAATCTGTAGGATGTATGTGATATGGGACTTGGTGTGTTCTTTGGTTTGAAAATTAATGAGAGACAAGGATGGGATAAGGGGTAGTTTTGGTGTCATTCCAAATATTTCCTCTTGTGTTTTGGGTTATTATTCAAGCCAACCAAGGAAGATTAATTAATATGGATTATAGTGTGATTTGATATGGGAGTTTATTTCAGCCTAGGAAGTTATTGATGGATGGGTTGAAAATTATCTTTAATTATCACTAGATGTGTGTATGGGTTTTTTGTTTGTGAAAACCATGGTTGTCCAGTGACTTGTTCACTGATTGTTATATAGGTTTTGAATTTATACCAATAAATGAAGGATTGGTATATGTCTACTGATTTTGATACGTGTTGGGAGTTCATGCTAAATGGGGATAGACTTTGAGATGGGTTAATGATTATGATGTTATAGGTTGGATGAGATTATTCACAAGGGATAATAGATATCATGTGTTGGGATGATAGTTCATGTGATTTTACTAGGTATGTTACAACCAGTTGGTATTTTATGACATTTTTAGAGACACCCCAGAACTAGATGAAGCATGTATAGTCATTACTGGGTGGATTCAAAAACACATGTGGTTCTGATAGGTTTTACCCTTAGTCTTTATATTTATTTATTCTATGTAAATAAAATTTTTCATCCACTATCTATACATGATAAATTATAAATACCATTAGTGGTGGCCTACTAAATTGTACCCACACACTATTGCGACACCCCGTTAATTTTGGTACCCATGTAGTCCTCAAGATTTCAAGAACATGTTGGTAAGAAGGTGGATTCTAGATGTTGAGCTATACAGCTTGGTCAAAATTAAGAAGTGTGATTGGGTCAAGGATCGATACCATGTCATGATTATTTTTAGTTTTTTATTATAGTTTGGGTTTTATATGAACTACTCATGAGATGTCTTATTTCTATCTCCCAAAATAATTTCACATTTAGATAGTTAATTTTATTATATCATATGGAAATTTCTTTTCTTTTGGTTATCTTTGGATACAATGTTTGGGTTTTTTACTAGTTATTTTTATTTATAACTATATATTACCCCCACTGTTATTTATAAGTGTCTATACTGGAGGGTGTATTATCCACCACAAAATCTCCCCAAACCCATTTTACTAGTTCCAACCTCTAGTATATATGAAAATGCGTCTATGTTCATGTGGCACTCAAAGATGATTATTAACAACCTGAGTCAGGTTGGTATATTAAAATTGTATAGGAAGTGGTTTTATGGTATTATCATATCATAATAAATGAATCACCCATAGGTATAAAATATTCCTTTTATAACATGAATTTCATAAAATAAAACATTTCAATATTACCTTATATGATATATGATAAGTGTATTTCTGCATGAATTTTAGAGAGTTATTATATAATGAATTCAATAATTTAATTGATATTATTCCAAATTATTGGACTATTTTATTTTTTATGATTTATGGAAATATATTACCAATATTTGGAAAAGAAACAAAAAGAGACAAATATTGGAGCTAAAATAAACTTTTCACTGTGGCATGGAGTGGCTCAACATGACACCCGAATGTTGAAGTCAGAAACCAAATTCACATGGATATATAGTAGAATGAAAAAACTGGAGGAAGATTTTTTTACATCGCGAACCTAGTACACATCATGATTTTTATTCATAGGGTTTAGATTGACATGAAGAAATTTTTTTGTTATCCTTTAACACTATTAAATTTGAATTCATTCATGTCGTGTACACCATTCACATCATGAGATAATTCAGAGAGGATTATCTGGAGAAGCTACAACCACATCTTATATGATGTGAAGACATTTCATATTGTGAACCCTCCAGAATGTATGAATATTTAATGCACTAGTGGGATGGTATTTTGATGCAAATATATTTATTCATACCTATGACCAAGCTTGTAGGATATACAGAACCATAAGGGGATACACGGATGGCTTCCAAACAACGGGTGTGCCACTATGAAGCCCTACTACTACTAGTCTTCACAACCTTTCTTCTTTTGGTATCCATGATTCTTTTCTTCATCACGTTTTTCATTAGCGAGTAGTTATTCCTATGATTAGTGATGTTATTGTAGGGGATGTGTTATTAGGGATTATTTCTATTTTCTTTTTAACTTTTGGATTCTTTCAACTCTATTTCTCAATTCTAGTTGTTCTTATTTTCATATTACATGAGTATTTTTTGTGATTTGAGGATATTTTATTTTATTAAATAAATTAATTTCTATAGTTTGTTAATTACAATTATTCATCCTAGTGTGGTTATGTCTAAATAAGGTTCTAGGTCACCTAGTTCTATGATTAAACCTAGTAGATGACCATTCCATGGGTATAATCACATGATTAGTGTAGGTTACGTAAACCAAGGATCCCTAAACACCCAATTCAAATACCAACTCATAGAAGAACACATAATCAATTTAATACCTAGCACACACACCTGAAAATCACTAAACCTAGCATGCCTCATCTTTTAAATTCAATAGATTTTGTTTTATTTACCTTTTCTCTCTCTCTCTTTAAATAACCAATAAATTTTAATTTAAATTCCTTTAATTAATTTGGGGCATACAAATCGTTCTTGTGGGTTTGACAATTGGAATTTACATGTAACACACTTTTATAGTTAGGTTGTATGTGTTTTAAAAATTATTAATTTTTTTATCCCCATAGGAAATTAGGGACTCCATTCAGAAATTGATGTTTTTGGAGTCGTTGTTGGGGAGGGTTTCCATTATTCTTAAGTTAACTAGGAATTTTGATAATTATTTTTGTTTTTATTCATAATTTCACTCTTGGTCTTGTCATGAAGTTGTTTTTGGCTCAAATCCACTGAATGGTTACTCCACTTATGGGAATGAAAAAGTACACAATCTCTCATATTACCCAGAGATAGAGAAGACCTTACACTTGGAGTTAAAGGGAAAAGAAGTGGAAGAATGAATATGAAAACTTATGGATGTATAAGTTTTTCAACCCTCATTTAAGGTATGAATGATTATGGATTATGAATAACCAACAAGGATAGGTATTAATCTATGTATTATGGTGTAACCAATCATCCCAATATATTATGACATTAATCCAGTAATCATCTAGATGGTATTAAACTCAATATAATTTTTTGGACTACTGCGTGATGATCTAAACACACACATAGGGAGTTTTCATGAACACTATGATACATTGAAATTATAATATATCTATACTAATTTGGTATAACTTAGTTATTTTTACATTCTCACTAAATTAAAATTCTAGAGAATTGATTCAAATCCCCCATTCTCATTCATTCGCTACATGGGATACATTGGTGAGAAACATTCATACCCAATTTTTACCACCATCTAAATAAATGAAAAACAGGGTCAATATATTAAATATTAATTAATTTGGCGATGAATCATTTAATGGTTCTTGGTAATTATTTAAATATTTATCTATAAAGTTCACCCATCAAGGGAACAAAAAAATTCATATACATTTTTTTTCATAAATGTAAATCACATGAAAATAGATCCATTATAGATATTAAATTTGGAGGATCACTAATGAGGAATTCACCTAAAAAGATCTATAATATTCTTGATGATATGGCTAGAAATAGATTTTAGTGGTAATTAGAAAACCCCCGTATATGAGGGGGAAACATTGTGGACTATAACTAGATAAATTCTCAAATGGATTATATGACTAGGAAAATGTATTCGATGATGGATTTTTATAATCCCAAATGTATTTATATTGATTTATTTAATTATGTTGATTATAATCAGGAAAATAATTCCAAGGGTATAAGAAGAAAAAATCGAAATTCCAAGGTTATCAACAAAGACCATATGGATTCCAGCATTAAGGACCACATGGACCCCCACTTTTGAGCCAAATACACTCCTTTTAAGAAACATTGACCATATTCATCACTCTAATAGGGGTTTTACTCAAGGAAATAAAATAAGATTCAATGAGAAAAAAGATAGATTTTGGAATTTCTGGAATCAAGCAAGGGAAATTGCTGAATAGCTTAAGGAGAGTCCAATAATAGTTTTATCTATAATTCCATAACCACGCCAATGTTAAGATGGTAAAAAGACAACATTATGAAGTGGAAAAGTCACTAGTAATAACCTTTATCTAGGAAAAATAAAATAATAATAATATTATGAGAAATAAGTTGAAGAGCTAGAAAATAAGAATGAGGATAAAGCTGAAGAAGAATAAGTAGTGGAATAGCCACCACTATGAAAACCATGTATACCATTTACTGAGAGGATGCATCTAGAAAACTATATTCTTATAGAGGTAAATTTATTTAATAGATTAAAAAATATCAAGTTAATATTTCTTTTAAAGAACCCCTTAATAATATTCTAATATAATCAATGTTCTTGAAAGAGATAATAACAAAAAAAAATTGGAAGATATCAGAACAATATTACACTTGAGAAAATGCTCGGTAGTGGTGTCAAAGGACCCACATTATAATTAAACATATCCTGGTATTTTTTCAATCCCTACAATTATTGGTACTAAAAATTTGGGAAAATATTTATGAAAATTAGGTTTGTTTTTTAACTTAATGTCATAAACTAATAGAAAGTTCATGGGAATAGAGATAAATAATCCAAAAAGATTTTAACTTCTACTAGATTACTCAACAATGATGTACTCTTGAGGGTTCATAAAATATACTTTCATCCAGGTAGAATGATTATACTTCCCTATGGACTTCTTATTTCCTGATATGGAAGATAATCAAACACATATCATTTTGGGAATATAATTTTTAGCCACTGAAAGTGCATTGATTGACCCGCAAGGTGGAAATATCTTTTTGAGAGTATGTGATGAAAAATTAAGTTTCAATATCCATTAGTAAATAAAGAACTGTTATGTGAGAGTGGATAATGAGTTTGGAGAAGGAAAAATACCCAATGATAAGGTTATTTTTTAATTTGAATAAGTACAAGAGGTATATGTTGTTGGGAAATAGAAGACTCAAATTAAAATTTATGATAAAGATAAATAAAATATAAGAGGTTAGACCAAGAAAAATAGAAGAGTGACTAACTCCACCCAGATTGAAAACGTCCAATAGGTATGTATGTCACACAACCTTCCATTTTTTCCAAAAAAATCAGGAGAGAAATTGTGGATCATAACAATGAAATTTAAGCATGTGATTCCATGAGGAAGAGAAACGCTTTTCTAAGAGTAGCCATTGGAAGTGAGTTGATTGACCTGAAAGGTGGCAATATCTTTTTGAGAGTAGGCAATAAACAATTAAGTTTCAATATCCATTGGTAAATAAAGAACTGTTATGTAAGAGTCTATAATGAGTTTGGAGAAGAAAAAATACCCAATGTTAAGGTTATCGTTGAATTTGAATAAGTAAAAAAGGTATATATTGTTGGGAAATATAAGACTCAAATTAAAATTGATGATAAAGATAAAAAAAATATAAGAGATTAGACTAAGAAAACTAGAAGAGTGACTGACTCCACCTAGATTGAGAACGTCCAATAGTGATGTATGTCACACAACCTTCCATTTTTTCCAACAAAACTGGGAGAGAAATTGTGGATCATAATAATGAAATTTAAGCATGTGATTCCATTAGGAAGAGAAACACTTTTCGAAGAGTAGCCACTGGAAGTGAATTAATTGACCTGCAAGGTGGCAATATCTTTTTGATAGTAGGTGATGAACAATTAAGTTTCAATATCCATTGGTAAATAAATAACTATTATGTGAGAGTGTATAATGAGTTTGGAGAAGAAAAAATACCCAACGTTAAGGTTATAGTTGAATTTGAATAAGTACAAAAGGTAGATATTGTTGGGAAATAGAAGTCTTAAATTAAAATTAATGATAAAGATAAAGAAAATATAAGAGGTTATACCAAGAAAACTAGAAGAGTGACTGACTCCACATAGATTGAAAATTCCCAATAGGTATGTATGTCACACAAACTTTCATTTTTTCCAAGAAAATCGAGAGAGAAATTGTGAATCATAACAATGAAAGTCAAGCATGTGATTCCATGAGTAGGATATACACTTTTAGAAGAGAAAGGATATGAACCAACCTATTTGGAATAGAGATTAATGAGACCATTTATGGAACCTGACCATGTATCATAGTTTAAATCATCTCTAACCAGATATGAAACTGAAAGAGTTAAGGTGGAGTGAATGATGTTAAACAAATTTTCTTTTGGGAGGTAACCCATTTTTTTTAGAATTTTTCTTTATTTATGATCTATTTTTATAATAAGTAATATCCCTAGAATATTTTTAATTACATTTATTATTTCCTATAAATTCATTGGTATATTTTTTTCTGAAAAATCATGACCTTTTATGGAAGTAAGAAACATGAGGTATTCAAAGAAGATGGTGGAAAACTATATGTTATGAAAACCATTCATTTCATGAAAAAAAGAGAATAAACATCATGAATTTGGTGTAGGTAGAACCTATGAAAAAAAGTTCAATTCTTCTCTAAAAGGGCTGTAGACATTTCAATTTTAAATTTCTCTACACTATTCCCAAAATTTAATTTATTTATACCGTTAACTACTAACTTCATGACCAAACCTAATTCTTGTTCTACTCAACTGAACTTGGAGAAATACACTACCTAGGATAGTTATCATGTAATGAATTTAAAGTTATTTTTCATTAATTTTTAAAGAGAAATATGTGGAAAATTATTACTAGGAATAAGAATTTGGATTATGTTATGAAAAATCATGAATTTATAAACTATGTTCATTTTGGTAAAACAAATATTTATGAGATTTGGACTACCTTTAATTTCTGATATTTTCATTAATTGATTTTATTATTCATATGAATTTCTATGATTGATTTTCCCAACCATATTTCTCATTCTAGATACATCCTCTAAGCCTTAAATCTCTCATTCTTTATTAATGTATAGTTCTAGAAAAAAAATGCTTGTTCTCTTATAAAACTTACTTGGCATCTTATTGAATCTATGACTGAACATAATTTCTTTTAATATAATTGCAGATTTTTTTAATCCTGTATCCTAGGACCTTCCTTGAATTAATTAATTTTATGTTCATGGAATCCATTAATAGCCTTTTTAGGAAATGAGCTAAGTTACAATCATATTTCATCTCTTCCTACCTTCCACTAAATAAATTTCATTATATTTAAGAGAATAAGTTTTGGGGACATATTTTACATGGTGGATAGGGTTATATTTACATTGAGAAAATTATGTTGGGGTTTTAATTTTCATTTGGGGTGTGGCCATTCATTTTTCATTATATTTTATTATTCACCTCTCTTTCTAAAAAAATTATAAAAAAAATTTAAAAAAAAAGAAAAAAAAGAAAAAAATATGTTCTATCATGGGAGGATAAAAAATTAACATTTCCAAACTGATGATCTATTTATAGTATGTGATTAGGTGGTGGATGTTATATTTCTCTTAAGCATGGATTTTGAAAAAGTGTGCAACAAACAAAGTGTTTGATTCTTTCATTATTCATACTTGTATCATGAGCCCACTTTTATCTTTTTGGGGGGAATAGATAAATAAAAATTGTAAAGTGGGATTTTTATTGATCTTATATTTTGATATAATGAATTATGATATATAGTTCAACCTCATATTTAGATCATTAACTTTTACTTCATTTACCTACTTCCCCCAAACCCTAAAGTCCTATGATTCTAAATAGTGGAGAAGTTGTGATTAATTGTGATATTTGTATTTGCGTATTTGAGATATTAGATTTCTTGTAGGCCTAGGGTAAGTTTCATGTTATTAGGGTATGCGATGAACTCTATTAATAATTTTACCTTGATAATTATTGGAATAATTCCAATATATTTAAATTTAAAATGGAATTATTATTATTAATGAATTGAAAAATAAAAATGGATCAATGAAAAGGATAGGATATTTCAAAAGAGAAATTATGAAATACATGTTTGACTTGATTCTTTATGAAATGTGGCATAGATGAATTTACTATGAGATTCTATAAGATTTAATATCCCATTTGATCAATTGTTTTTATTGAAATTGAATTTAATATATGGTAAGGTCAACATACTTTGTAGTATGTTGAGATTCGATCCTTGAGGATAAGTCTGAATTCAAATTTGGGGGGTATTTGTTATGTGTATTTCATGCATGTATTTTAGGTTGTCTTAATATAGTTATATCTATAATTTAATTCATACTCACTCATAAAATTTGGACTCATTAATTTTTTTTGTGATTTATTAAAGGATTATACAAATATTTGAAAATTAAAAAAAAGATAATGACACTAGAATAATGATGTTGGAAGCCAAATTCACCTGAAGCTAGAAAATACTGTATAACCTTAAGGATTAAGTATTCACATTGCGGACCAAGTACATGTCTTGAGTTTCATTCATGGGGTCAATAATAAGATATTATGAAATTCATGGTTTCTTATCACATTGTTAAAGTTTGATTCATTCATGATGTGTATACCATTCACATTATGATAGTATCAAGAGAAGAAAATTTAGAGAATATGGAATTTCACTTTACAAGATGTGAAAATATTTAATGTCATGAAGCCACTGAATAGTATGAAAATTTAGTGCACTATAAGGGTGATATTTTGATGAAGGCCTATTTATTTATACCAATGATCATTCCTATATGATAACTAGAACTTAGAGGGGATACACGAATGAATGTCATATGACGGGTACATGACTACGAAGCCCTACTACTATTTTTCTCAATACCTTTCTTCTCTAGGTATCCATGCTACTTTTCCTCATCATATTTATCATTACTATGTAGTTCTTTCCATTTAAAGTGATGTGATTATAGGTGTAACGAGTCAAACTAATATAAATAAAATTACCTTTGTGATTGAATTAAATACTATATTATGGATATATAAAATAGAGGAACTTCATTGGTTTTATTATATGTTACTGGATTTAAAATACTATTAAACATAATAAACATTTATCAATTATTTTCTAATAGTGATCATAATATTCATATAGATATAGGGATATGATAAATTGAATTGACACATAAAAAAGAATAAATATACTCAACTAGTAGAATCATTCCCTATGAATCCCATTTATCAGAGTATCTGAGGGAAATAATATCACATGGATTTTCCCTTGATCAATCTAAAACCAAAATCTAGCAACTAAATAATGATAAAAAACGTTTATGGGAGAAGTTCAATCCCACAACCCAAACCATATACACTGAACCACCTTATGAAAATATCACCATCACACACCATAACCTTAATGAGTTTATTGGTATAATATAGGGATATGTATTAATACCTCAATAATATGAATACAGATATTTTATTTTCAATAGAATTATCATTATATGTACTTCTTAATGTTGTTACAGTATAAAATATTTTGACTTTCATATGATAAAACACAAATTGTTTTTTTGTATTTTTAATTTCAATTAAGACATCACTTTTGGATGAATTCATCAATTTAAAAAATAAAAATAAATTTATTTAAATATAATAATTAAATAATTTTTATCCAATATAAATGATAATATAATCTCTATGAAGTAAAATGAAATTTTTATTAGGGTTTGAAAATTGTTATTGTCAAAAAACTATCATTCCTCAATAAATATCTATTCTTATTTTAAAATTGAAAATAAAAATGTTTAATAAATTATTTTGATAAAATAAATATTATTTTTGGAATCAACAAATTGAAATTATCCACTCATGATTTTCTTCATAATTATCTAAGATAGTAAAATTTTAGGGTAAAAATTAAATGGGGTATAAATATATTTTGTCTTTTATGACATCATGATGACCCAAAATTGATGTAATAAATGATATAAATGGTATCCAAGACCAAATTTATGTTCCCATTTAAAATGATTTGTTTTTTATGTTATTTGATTAATTTTATAAATCCATTATGAATCCTTCAAAACCTATATTATATTTTAAGGTTTTAAAATAAATTATTTATAACATGACTCAGTTATACATCACCAAGGGTAATATTATATTAATTTGTGCTATTTTACTTATAAAATAGTTTAAATCACTCCTTATTTGAAGAAACTATGGGAAAAACCATGTGATGTTTTTTGGTTTTGATTACATTATCATGTAGAGTGAAAAACCTATATTTGGGAAATAGTAAATAACTCAACTATTTATTTCTATATAAATCCATCAAATCCACCATTCCACTTCATTAAAAAACCTTTTATAAATTACTCTTCCCTCCCCTATAGAGTCCTCCCATGGTTCCCTAAGAACTCAAGAATCTCCACCATGCTTTTTTGACCACCCTCTTGAGGTAAGGGACCTCTTTCTCTTATTTTCCATTCAAGAATCTTCCTTATATTTAGGCTTTTTAATATCAAGTGGTTATGTTTTAATAACCTTATAAAGAACCATATACTATCAAATTGATAACATAATAATGATATATGATGTATTCCATCTCATTATAAAATTTACCTAATCTGTTAATATTCCAAAATTTAGTAAGGGATCCTCTCCCTTCCTTATTTATTCATAAATTTCTTTATATAATGCCTTTTTCTTCCAATTCCTATTGGTGGGATATGATTTTACATATCCCTATAACATTCCTTTTGATTTCAAAATTACGAGAGGCCTCTTTCACTCTCATCTACCAATTTTATGAATCTTTACATTTTTTAATTAGGCTGCCGAAATGTCACTGTTCTTTTCCATACCAAATGATTATGTTGTGAATATCCTCCCTCATTTCCACTCATGGGAACTCACCTATATGTTTCTATCCAAGATTTATTGGGAAATCCATGTATGTAACCCAAAAATTTGTAATCATGGGATTAAATTTGATTGAATATGTTCTTATGTTGTATTATCTATGTGGAACACTTACGCATGTACATGATTTGATTATGATGGGTGCACCTAGATTCTGCTCAAATTCATTGGGTAATGTTTTTATCTCATGATATTTCATATATGGGGCATGAGGGGTTATCCTAATCATATTATGTTATTATTTCCTAGTGTTTTTCCTTGACTTATACTTATGATTTTATGTTTAAATTTGTCTCCACATTTCTATGTTGCTATTATGTAATCATGTTATATCATGCCTCATTATTCCTAATTATGATTCTGAACACCTTTATGTCCCATTTAAGTTCCAATTTTGTAACATGTTATCATTTATTCATGTAATTATTTGTTTGTTCTGTTATTGGGATTTATATCTCACCCCTTTATTATGTATGTCCATAGGTTATCCCATACAGTTTTAGGAGCGATGGAATATTATGAGCACATTAAAGAAGTTTTCAATATTGTCGATGTACCTCATGTATTATGTTGTAATGTAAAGTAACCAATTACCCAAATAAACTAAACTTATTGATCTTATGGGTTGTAAAATGTGTACTATTAGGTAACAAATAATTAATTAATGTGTAATAAAGACAAGGTATTTCATAGTTGTTATCATAGGAGGTCTAGTTATTTTCTGGATTTGTATTAGAAAACACTAGTAAAAGCCTTAGTGACAATACTAAACCTAGGAATGCATCCATATGTTTTTCTAAAGTATAGAGTAAGTGATTTCTAGGAAACTATATCCATTCCTAGATATTACATGTGGATGTGACTAGTAAAAATTTACCCAGTGGTAACAACCCCCAAAACACCGTATTGAGATAGAATCGATCAGGAACGGGTGCACGAAAATTGACCTTGATGCACACTTGGTTTCATACTCCAGGTAAATATGACTTGGTAAATTAAAAATCTTGTTAATACCTATTATTAAGTGAATAAGACTACCAATAAGAGTCTATGTTAGGAGATTGATCATGAATAACTTAGATTAAATCCTAGAAATTCATAAGCTAAGGAACCAGTGACATTTATAAATTATCCATTTAATGTTATTGGAATCACATTTATTTGTTTAATAGTTTAAAATTTCCAATCCATAATTTTACCTTTATTATAGATAATGAATAGAAATAAGAGAAACTGAGTAAACAACCGATGTGAATCTCAATGTGATGTCTTCCCAAATAAGATTCCTAACATGGTGGGAGATCAAGTAAGAAATCTTGTAATTATTAAAAAAACTATCAAACATAAAAATTAACAACTAGAATATAGTTGAATTTATAAGTATGTAAAATTATTGTAGGATAGCGTCTCAAGGTAGTTCATCTAATAATGGTATTAAGGAAAGAAGAATCAATTTATTTTATGCAAACAATGTGTAAGGAGTCACCAATAGAAATGTCCCAAAGGAATTGAGATATGTTTTAAGTGTAGAAGGATAGGGTATAAAGATGAAAATTTTCCTGAAAAAATTAATAACATGATAGATGGGAATAATGTTTAGTATAAGGTACCATATATAGTTCTATATTGTAAATTTTGAGAAGTTGGGAATTATCCAAGACAATTCTATATTCTAAGGTCTAACAATAAATATGGGGACCAAAATTCTCCATGAGAATGGGAAAAAGTAATGTTATATGCTGAGATGGGTCTTGATCATTGAGGAACATGTAACATATAACTCATACTAGTACATGTAACAATGTATTTCAATTCATTGAATAATAGAATATATCTTATTTTTTCTAGGAGCATCGAGTCACTACCTGAAATGATTTGATATCATTGGGGTAGAATTAAATTATTATTGTATCATTTTTTTTGAATGTTCATATTGAAATCCTTTGCAGTCTATCATTAGTGGAATTTGATGTTATCCTAGATATGAAATGGTTTTCCTTTTATAAATACAAAACAAATTATTGGGATAAAGAATTCACCCTCCATACCATGAATCACCCTTCAATTTTACACAACTACTAGTAGGAAAATGGATCTTCTTTGGTATCATCATCTCAATCATTGATATTATTTCCCTACAATAAAGAAAATCTATCTCAAATGATTGAGACTAAGGAAAATATAAACCTTAAATACATGCTCACTGTGAGGGAATATGTTGATGTTTTTTTCTAAATGATTTCATAGTCTGCCTCATAAATGAGTTTTTGTGTTCATAATCAAATGTATATCTAAACCAAGTAACATCCATAGGGAATATCTTAACCAGCAAAGTGATACATGTGGACCCTTAAAAAAGTATGGAAATTGATGGATGGCCAAGGAAAAAACCTATGACATATATCTATAGATTCCTTAGACTGGTTTGGTATTATTGATTATTTTTAATAAATTACTCAAGAATGTGAAACCCACTATCCATATAAACTAGGTTGAAAGTCATTTTTTGGATTAATGAATGTGAATATAGATTCATGGAGTTAAATAAGATGATTATCATTGCACCTTAACTTATTCTACTCACAAGTGGGGAACTTTTAGTGGTATACAGTTATACTTAAAATAATTTCTTGGGACGTATACTAATGAATAATTACAGAGTGATATATTATGCATAAAATAAATTGAATGTTCAGGAACAAAAGTACCCAACACTTGATTTTGAGTTGGCTGTAGTAATCATCAGATTGAAAATATAGCATCATTGTCTCTTTGGGGAAAAGTATGATATATATATATACACACACACAAATCATAAGAGCATCAAGTATATATATTATCATACTAAGAGATGAATATGTTCTAGTGAAGATGGTTAGATATGATTAAAGAAACTGACTACTCAATACACTAAAATCCTAGAAAATAAAATAAATTGGTAGAAAATTTATGTATAAAGTGTCCTTAACACACCAAAATGTTAAAGGGTTAATAGGATAAATTATATGACTCATTTCAATAAGGTTAAACTTTTTTTTATGTAGCCTATTTAGTTATAACTTCATAGTTAAGCGTGTTTTTTCTACTATATTGATCAGGATGGGTGACCTCGTAGGATGTTTCTTAGGATATATGTGTGTAAAGAAAAAGAATAATGAAAGATCTTGTGTTGGTCTATGGGGATAATAATTATTCTGATGATCTGTTTAGGCATGTGGGAGTTCCCAAGGTAGGGTACCACATGTATTCAAGGAAACTGGTGGTTCTTGGAGAGAAAGGACTTGATGACCATGTTAAGGTGGGGATCTTGTTCTTTCAGTGGGGCCTAGTTGTTACATTGGTATCAGAAGAGGAACCCAACCAGAAGTGAGGTGGCATTTCTTGGGTTGATATATAGAGTTCACAATGAGGATTTTGTTCTCAAAATGTGGGGTTAATGTAACACCCGAAGAATATTAAAGGGTTAAAAGGCTAAATGATATGATTCATGTCCACAAGGTCCATCTCTATTTTCAGAATACTACATGATTAATACATCATATTTAATATATTTTGGATTGGAGTAGTGATCATGATGGGTGACCTCCAAGGAAGTTTATTAGGATTTATTTTTGTGAGAAAAAATAACACTAAAAGAACATGTGTTGTCTTGTGGGTATCATAATTAGTCTAATGACCAGCTCATGCATGTGGGTGTTCCACATGTCTATTGAGAAAATAGTGGTTCTTGATAGGCTAGGACTCAATGATAATGTTATGGTTGGTTTCATGTGATTTCATTAGGGACCATTTATTACAAATATGAAAATTTTATCATTTATGACAATTGAGAAGTATCTCATCTTCTTAGGATTAAAAATTATGGACATGGGAATCATACAGGTAGGAACATCATAAATCCTTTTACAAATTATTTTCCACCCATCCCTTATATATAAGACAAATGATGATCAATGATATGTTATAGAAATTCCGAAGAAGGCGAAAGCTATAATAAAAGAGAAACCTTAGAGTTCAAAATTAATGAAGAACGAGTTGAAAGATTTGGGTCACTGCTATATGTACCATCAACTCTTGATTTAAAAAATGAGTTATTTAATAATGCAAAAAGATTTAACTTCTCTATACATCCATGGATAACAATGATATATCAATATCTATATGATAACTATTGGTGGGACAATATGAAGAACTAAATCACAGAACATACATCAATGTGTATTCTATGTTAGAAATTTAAGGATGAAGTAAATAATCCAATGGAATGATTCAATCATTACCCATACCAACATGGAAGTGGGAAAACATAACCACAGACATTTTCACTGATCTTCCTAATATATAAAGAGTAACTAATTATATATGGGGTTTGGTGGATATTCTTTCAAGGAATAATCACTTCATTACAATCTGAGAGGAATTATCACTCGATCAACTTTCAATGATATATGTTAGAGAAGTGGTGATACTACATGGAACATCGCAATCGATTGTATCTGATGGACATCCAATTTTTCATAAAAAAATTATAAGAGTCTCCAACATTATATAAATACTATCTTGAACTTTAGAATAGATTATTACCCTCAAACTAATGGCCAATCTAAGTGAACTATCCAGACACCTAAGGACATGTTGAGAGCATACTCAATGGACTTCAAACAAGGATGGGATAAACATATTCCTATTGCCAATTTATCATATAATAATTGTCTCCACTCAAGTATCCAAATGGTTCCTTATGATTCCCTTTTTGGTAAGAGATGACTAACACATGCATGAAAAGATGAAGTTGGTGAACGCAAACTGCTAGATCTTGAAATGGTAGGGGAAATGGTGAAACCAATCAAAACCACTCAGAAGAACATCTGAGATACTCAGAGTCAAAAAAGATAAATTCAAATAATCATTAATGGGACTTGGAGTTTTAATTTGGATAAAATTTATTCCTCCAGATATCTCCATGGAAGAAATTCATGATATCTAGGAAAAATGAAATTCTTCATCCAAGGTACATTAGTCCCTTTAAGATCCTTGATAACATCAGAGTTATGGCCTATCAACTACCACTCCCACATAACCTATCTCAAGTACATGATCTGTTCCACATATATCTCTTGATGAATTAAATATCAGAACCATTACATGTACATAATCCATAAGTGGTACCATTGGAAATGAACTTTCATATTAGGAGCATCTGGTGAAGATCTTAGACCATAGAGACAATTTTCTAAGAAATATGACAATGAACCTAGTTATATTGATATGAAGAAATGAAAAGTTTGAATAAGAGACTTTGGAACTAGAGGATGTGATAAATAAAATTACTGTAATCTATTTTAGTTCCTAAAATGAAAATTTCAAGGGTGAAATTTTTTAAAGGGTTAAGATTGTAATGACCCAAAATTTTATAAATAAAATTTGCTTTAGTATAAAATTATATTCCCTATTATGGTTATTTAAAACACATTCACTTATTTGGTTTTATTATATCATTTTAGATTTAATAGACTGTTAATAATAATAACCACTGATAATATAGCCATTGAATAGTGCCCATATGATTAGTATAAATATAGTGTTATGATAAATCCAATTGAAATAGATAAAAGAAAAAATGGCCTCAACCACTATGATCATAGCCTATGAATCCCATTTAATGGAGATTATGAGGTAGATAACATCACTATTCATTTACCTTGACCAATAAAAATCCAATATCCAATAATTAAAGCATGATCGAAACCATTTATGGGAGAATTTCAAGCTCACAGACCATACCATGTATACTGAACGACCCCATTAAAATCTCACCATCACACACCATAACCTTAGGGAATTTACTAATGTGATAAATGGTTATATAATAAGACCCAAATAATATGAATATGTATATTGTATTTTCAATATAATTATTTTTATATTTACTTCTTATTTTGGTACTTTTTTAATCATTTTGATTTTGGTATGATAATACAATTTTTTTTTGTATTATGTAATTTCAATTAAGACATAAATTTTTGATGAATTAAAGAATTTTAAAAATAAATTTTAATTTATTAAAATTATAAATTTAAATAATTTTTATTAAATATACTTGGTAATATAATTTTTATGACGTCAAATGTAATTTTTTTAAGGGTTCAAAAACTGTTATTGTTGAAAAACCCTATATATATTAATAAATATCGATTATTGTTTTAAAAGTGAAAATAACTTATTTTGAAAATTATTATGATAAAATAAATATATTTTTTTGAATTATCACATTAAAATTATCCAATGGGGAATTTTTCATAATTTTTTGAGATAGTCGAATTTTCAGGTAAAAATTAAATAATGTCTAAATATACAGTTTGTATTATAACATCATAATGACCAAGAAATGTTATAATAAATTCAATAAATGGTATCTATGAAAAAATATATTTTTACACATTAAAAAAATATTTTTTTATGTTATTTTATTAATTTTATAAATCCTTTATGAATACTCTAAAACCAACATTATATTTTTATGGTTTTAAAATCAATTCTTTATAAACATGGCTCACTTCCACATCAAAAAGGGTAATATTTTATTGATTTTGGAACATTTCATTATAAAAAAATTCTATATGGAAGAAACCATGGGAAACCCCATTGTATTTTTTTGGTTTTGATTATTTTATTATATAGTTTCCAAAAACTATGTTTGGGAAATAATAGATAAGTCCCCTCTCTCTTCCAATATAAAACCACCCAATCCCCCATTCCTCTTCACTCAAAAACCTTTGATCACATCATTAATTATCACTCCCTTATCTAGAGTCCTCCTAAGGTGCCCCAAACTCTCAAGAATCTTCTCCCAAGCTCTTGGACCCACCCTCTCAAGGTATGGGACCCCTTTCTTATCTTTTCCATTCAAACAACTTCCTTGTATTTATCATATTAAATTTCATTTGATTTTGTTTTCATGACCTTATAAATATACCACTGCTGTCAAATTTATTTTATTATAGTGAGAGATAATTTAATCTCTCCCATTATAACATTTACCTAATTCACTACTATACTAAAATTTAATAAGGGATATTGTCTTTCTCCTCCTTATTCAAGCAATTTATTTAAGTAATTACTTTTTCTATCCAATTATTATTGATGGGATATTATTTTACATATCCATATTACTTCAATTTTGAAATCCAAAGGATAATATACCCATTTAACTCTCATTTGAAATTTTTTTGATTCTTTAATTACTGTCGTTATGCTGTTGAAATGTAACTACTGTTTTCCATGCCAAACGATTATGTTGTGAATATCCACCCACATGTATGCTAAAGGGTATTCACCTTGATATACCTATCCATAATTGACTAAGGACATCATGTATGTACCCCAAAATCCTTAATCACAATACTTAATGTGATGAAATATGTTTTTATGGTATATGATCTATATAGAACACTTATTCATGCACATGATTTGATTATTATGGGTGAACAATGACAACACTCCAATGCATTGGGAATTGTTTTAGACTCATGATATGCCAATTATTTTGTATTGAGGTTATACTATGCATGTTATGGTTTGATTTATTGGTTTTTAACTTTGACATATTCTTATTATTTCATGTTTAATGTTTTCCCCACATTTTCATGTTGCCTTTATGTTATCATGCTATATCATGCCTCAATTTTCATAATTATGATTCTCAACCCTTTAATGTCCCTTTAAAAATCTTATTTTCTAAAATGTAATAATTTATTCATTTAATGTTGTATTTATTCCCTTACCGGGCATTAAACATCACCACTTTCTTATGTGTATCCCCCAATTAACCCATGTAATCTTATGAATGATGGAATATTATGAGATTGTTAAGGAAGTTTTCATTAACTCTGATATACCACCTATTTTAATTTGTTATGTAATGTACCAAATTACCTAAAGAAACTATATTTATCAATATTGTTCATTTTATCATGTGTATTATTATGTAATAAAAAATTAATTAATGTGTAATAATGATAAGGGTTGTTATAATAGTTTGATGTTTTTCTGGTGACTATTTCTATTTTCATATCATGTTTTGGATTACTGAAACTCTATTTCTAAATTCCAATTATTATTCTTCTCATATTATAGGAATGCTTTCTATGTTATGAAGGAGTTTTATTTTATTAAATCCATTAATTTCCCTATTTTGTGTATGATCATTATATAGACCAGTGTGTTTATGCTTAAATAAGGTTTTTCATTTCCAAGATATGTGATATAACCTACTAGATAACCATTCCAGTGGTGTGATTACAAGATTAGTGTATGGTGCTGAGAACAAGGATCCATATAATAGCAATTATGATTCTAACTCATGAATGAAACATAATCAATTGAATCCCTATCACATGAACCTAAAAAACTCTAAACCTGTGATACCTCATATTTTTATCTCAAAACCTTGTCTTTGTTTTACTTTTTCTCTCTCTAAAAACAACCAATTAATTGAAATTTTAATTAATTTAACTAATTTATGGAATAAGGATATCCCTTATTAGTTCGACACATGGAATTTAAAAGTACCAAAATTTAATAGTTATGTTTCTAAGTTTAATAAATTATTAAATTTGTGTATCCAAATAATAAATTAATGATTTCTGATAGGCTATCAATGAATCCAAAATACATCACATGTAATTTATTCTCTGGTGAATATTTTTATTAGTAATTTCATGAAATATGAGTCAATGAATTACTTAATTATTTCTTACAATAAAATCTATTTGGATTCATTTATAATAGTTAGATAATGGCATTAAGAAGTTTGAGAATTTAGTTTAATTATATAAATGATAAATAATTGTGTATGAGTATGAATAAAACATTATTAAAAGATGTAACATTATGTAACATTAATGATACACTAATCATTCATGGACAAATTTTTATGAAATGATTAAGGTCTTAAGAAGAATATTTGGATGTCTAAATAAAGACATCATATCCTTGGGAAATTAAATATGAATAGTGTAACCAAATTACTATAAAACTCTTTAATTTATAGTTCTCCATTGTATAATCATTTTAACTCAAAGGTTTTATTAGGTTATTGGTATAAGTTAAGACCTATATAAGTATATAAATATTAATAAATCTCAATAATTAATTTAGAAAAAGGATTTTAATGGTTATACATGGGGATCTTCTTAAAACATGCGCGAAGAACAAGTTTGGATTATTTTTTCACTAAAAGGTATGTATATTATTAATTTAAACATTCAATTTAAATTAACCATTACTAGATATTTTTGAAAATATTTGAGTGGTTATTTATTTTTCATTTGGATAAATGTTTCCCAATTAAAAATCAACATTGGTAACATTGGTATTTTTATTTCATTTAGATTGATTTTTTTGTATTGATAATTTTGAAAAAGGATATTATCCATAACCATAGTGTATTGATTAATAAATGTTTATGGTTATAGTCATATTCAAAACTATGATATTTTTATATTTGAAAAGTATTTGATTATTAATATTTATAAAAATATATATATTTTTTGATTACAACTATCAATGAAAAACATTGTTTTAAAAAATAGATCACCAAAAATCAATGTTTTCCGCATCATTGTTTTAATAGAAAATGGTCATGGTTAGAATGGGAATTTTGTTTCCCTATAGAAAAATATTTAATGGTTAAAAACCTTAACATGGATAAAAATATTTACATTATATTATTTATCCAAAATGATTTCTATAAAGGATTTTTTTTTTGGTAGTATTCAATTGGAAATTTATTGGCATATATGAAGAATTATCTCATGGTAAACAACTAAACACCATATTATTTTACAATTAATAAATGAAAAATAGTTTTTTAAATCTTCAAAAACCTTTTTCATTAAATCCCTTTGGTCCCACACATAATATAAATTGGGATTTATAATGAACTTATTTTTTAGTGAATTTAATCATGGTTTAATGTAATATACTTGGAATGTGTTCATGATTTAAAAAAACTATTTAAGTTAGAATTAAAAATTAATTTCCAAATTGTTTATAACATTAAAAATAATTCCATATATAAAATATTTTCTATTTTTTATAATGTTTTCAAAAATTATTAATATCAATTATTAGTATTAAATTCCATATTTTTGAAATTTATTTAAACCAATCCAAAATAATTTTAGTGAATTTGAACAAGGGGTTTATTGAAACCAATAATTTGTGTGTTGTATTTCTTAACAATAGCTGTTGGAATTTTTTACAAGTACATATTGAATGAACATGTTATATATGGTAATATATAATATAATAGACATCATTTAATAATGAAAACACCTTGATATCACTATATATTAAGGATATATCATGTGATACATTCATTCTGTATTTGGAATAAGGGAGAGCATATTTGAATAAATTTATATTCCTATTGAGATTGATGAAGATATATTTAGATGTTTTGATGTTTTTGGAACTAATTGTGGTTAAATAAAAAGGATCACATCATGAGAGAACTTAAAAATTTCTGAGAATTTTAAATTTTTTTGTACTTGTACTTGAAATATATATAAGTATCCAGGACATGGTTATGAATAATACTAAAAAATTAAAATCTATTCATAAGGGTTACTAGGGTGCCAAGAAAACTAGGTCAAAAGGTTATAATTTTTACACATAATGGTTAGCATGTCATTGGGAATATAGAAGAAAAATAGAAAAGTATTGAACTATAATGGAATGTGTAATGTTCAATCCTCAATTATATAAAATTATAAAGTTCCATAAATTAGGGTAATTACACCAATGTGTACACAAGACTTGATCTAGCTTCTATAAAAATTATAAATCAATAAACATAAACCGAAATACATAAGGTACGATTCCTTTATATTTTAGGTAATGAGACACTCACACCATAATAATTAGAGTTAAGATGTGATTGGTTGGAGAAAATGGTAGTCCTAAAACTGTAAGGTAACATTGATAATTTCATAAAGAGTAACTGTTGAAGGAAATAATTGGTCAGCTATAGATTATGATTTGTTAAATATGATTTCTATTCCATCTATTCATAGATGATTCCATGCCATGGAGAATTAAAATGATGAAACTTGTCAGTATGAAATGAGGATCAAACCATGGCATATAAACCATGTATTTATGAGGCTTATGTGAATTTTATTGGTAATTTATATTTTAAGGTTCACACTATCATGAACCACTCTGGGTCAACCCCAAATCGGTCACTTGATCCAGTCTATGAAAAGTCCTGAGAGGCATTCTCGATCCTCCTAGGCTGGTGACAAGCGCCCAGGGAAGTAATAAGAACCAATTGGAATGATTTTTTCCAATGTAAATAAAAAATATTGTAGATAAAAATAGAAACCCAATCATTAATAAGGAAGTATAATAAATGAAAACATCTATAAAAGAACTAGAAATACCAAAACATAGAGTATTAAAACCAAACTAAACCTAATGACCACTAAAGCTACTTTGGGCCCTGAGGGTCACTCTCTGATCATAAAACCCAAAATTTCCCATTATGACCCAAAACAACCTGTAACCTACACCAGAAGATAAAAAAATAATGAAGTATAAGTGTGAGTATTAAAACTTAACAGGTGTTACCAAACAATCTATTCCCAATGAATTTCCTTCAAACAAAAGATCCATCAATTCCTTGTTTGAAAAAAATATCTAAAACTAGGGTTCTCACATGTTTTCTATTTAAATAAAAATGTTATCTATTTATATTTCTCATTTAAATACCATATTCTTTGAAAATACAAGTTCTTTATCATTAAAAAAAAATTGGAAATCAAGAATGGATGAAGTTATTAATTAAAAAGTAAAAGTCGGTGAAAATCATTATTAAAAATTGTCAATAAAACATTTCATAAATCATTATCACTTTTTAACAAAGAGGTACATCATAAAATGGTGGAGAAGCAATGATCACATAAAAAGGGAAATGGAATATAGCACACATGAGTAACTAACCAAACAAGTCATTTCAATCATCAGTTGTAGGAAACTAAGTGCTAGAGAAGATAGGAGAATCTAAGAGCTTAGTGGATAATCTAGAACATACTAACACCTGAATTATCTCATAGAGATGCCTTACCCAATGGCATCAATTCACCCACATCCTCGGTCTTACCCTACTTGGCCTAATCGACTGGCATAATCCCAGAGTATTGCAAGTTTTATACTAATAGAAACTATCTATTGTGTAATCTAAAGTAGTTTAGTAACCTTTCCTAGTAAATATGCTTGCTATTCCTAGTTTCCATGTCATTTCTAAAGAGTGGTGTTAAAAATAAAATCAAACATGAAACCAACCATGAAAATGTATATATAATAATCACACAGATAATAACCAACCCCCAAATCACTCCACAGAACAATCCCTTTCCATTAAAACTTTATATCACAATGGAGTCCCATAACAGGGATCTTCCATATCATTTAACATGACCAATGCAAGTGGATATTCCTGAGATAGTATTCAAGAGAACCAATTTAAAAAAATTTCTAAATTGGCCTCATGAACTCTTAAGAAACCAATAATTTCCAAAAGAAATCAATATATCATTTAAAATCAAAAACCACTTTGAAATACATTTATGAAAATTGAACCACTATTTTGGAGACCAAAATACATTTACAATGCCAAAACACACTTTTTATACCATGGATCATGTGTGATGGTCAAGAGTTTATTTTAACAAACACTTAGCATGCATAACTTAATAAAACAATTCCACATATTTGAAAACAATATAGAAACCACCTTATTTAAAATCATAAAATTATTTTAATATTTCCATATCACCAATTAACATAAAAGGTAGGTGAAGAAAACAATAAATCGATGAATCTTAAATTTAATGGCCAAATACAGTGGGAGTTCTTCTCAAAATCTCAAGTGCTTCCATGATGGTAACTCAAAACAACACCACACGGATTCCAAGAAGAAAGAACATGCACAAGGAAACCTAAGAAGTTAAAATAACAAATTTAAACAATGGAAAACAAGAAACATATTCCCATAAGACCAAGAGAGAATAGGAACCATAAGGAATATGGAAGAAAAAAGATGAGGAAGAATAAATGAGGATATTACTCTCAAAATCCACCCCCAAAACCTAAGGAAGTCACCATAAAATCACTATGGAAGGATGAGAGAGGTGTGAGGAATAGAAGAGAAGCCTATTACAATCATATGTACTAAATTGGGGAGGAATAGGGTGTTTTGGGGTTAAAATACAAAGAGGGTAGAAAGGTAAATTCACATTTTTAAGACACATGGGAACTGTACATAGTTAGGCCATTTGGTTCCCCAAATATGTGACGATTTTCCACCCCATACTGAACATAATGGGAAATCTCATGGTTTAGCCACACAATTTGGTAAACTGTGCACCAATCATGGGACATGGTTCTGTTAAAAATTATAGATCCATGTGCACACCTTCCACACTATTTTCTTAATTGTGATCAGGTCGTGCACCCATGACCAGAGATAGCCAAGGACTTGTACATTTTCTCCTAAGGTTTGTACGGTTTTGATAAAACCATGTATAACTCATGCAACTCAAACCGTGATATTTAAAAATGAACTAAAAAGTGATAGAGTCTCATGTGTTCACACAATTACCCCTTAAACATGAACCTAAAAAATGCAGTAGAAGAAAATATCCTAAAACTAATAATTTAAATCTAGAACACTTGAAACTCATGAGAGAAGCCAAAGAAAAAATAAATATCAAGATAAAATAGAAAAACAAAAATCATTGTGTCATAATTCTCCCCACCATTATGCTTTATGTCACTATAAAGCCTCAAAATTTCTAGTTGATCAAAGAAGAGAAAAGTTTCAGACACTCACACGACCCAAAGACTCAATCCAAGAACACCCAAATTGCCATCAAAATAGAACTTGTACCTCTTACCCTAGATGAGACATAAAATCAACCCATTCATTAAGAAATACTGAATAATCCAAAACCAGAATACAAGAACTTCACGACCATCAAGATAGAATCATGTAATTACACCCAAAATAAATAAACTAATGAAAACTACCTCTAAAAAAAATGATGGAAAACTCAAACTACATCTTATTCAATATTTACACATACAAAACCATTGGGATTACTCCCAAAATCACAATGTAAAGCCAAAATAAATGATCTAGAATCAAATTAATCCAAAATAAATAACCTCTTATCGATATGACAGTAGAAACCAAATAGGATTATCATCACAGAAGGCCATAATGGACTCCCCACCATTTTAGAGTTCTAACCGGGTGCCCAAACCAACATCACCCCAAAACACTGACACATTAAACTAGAATGACAACACACCACCCCAGGATGAACCAAAAAACATTAAAAACCATTAAACTTGCTTCACTACAACCCATCGCTTCAACCGGAATAGGGATTTAAGAACACACACACACACATTCTCTTTCACCCCAAACATGAATCAGCTGGAAGAAAACACACAATGAGACACACATCCACTTAAAACATAAAAATTTATAATTTCCCAAAAATACATGATTAAATTAAAACATAGTTTATCAAGAGATTATAATGATCCTCATTTCTACAAGAAAATTGAAACACTAAAAAACACCACCACTACAATAAAAGGAACAATAAAATGTAAAGGGCCTTCAAACTGAACCCTGACCCGTACCTTACTCATTTAAATGGGATGGGGTGTCTTCTAAAGGGTTGAATCACAATCCATGATGATTCTTGTAAACACCTTGACATAACCATTGAATGTGTATTAGGAATCCACATATACAGAAGGTCATTGGAACATTTTGACATGATGGCTTCTTGTGACCCAAATTTATGCATTGATGACACACTAGGGTCCCAAAACCAAGAGAAGATAACGAAAGATCTAAGGGCCTCTTGTTTTCATGACAATCACCCCCATCTATTGGCCAATTTTACTTCCTCTTTTCAAGGTTTAATTCACCAATTATAGGGACTAAAGAAGGATTGGTTGTCTCAAGCAACCCTTCCAACATAGCTTCATCCTGATGAGATTGCCCCACAAGATCAAAAAAAGTGGTTAGACTGAACTCTGATACCTTTGAATACAAATAAGGAAAAATAACATTTTATAAATGTAAATATTTTATAGAATCACCCTCATCCCACTCCAAGAGATAAGTAAATAAATCCTAAAAACAACGAACAAACTCTAACATCGTTCCATCACTATACTACAAACATCAAATTTCCATCACATTCCTCAACATTACAGCCTTAAATAAATACCATCATAAGAACAAAGTCTTGAAGAATTTATAGGAAAGGCCTTCCTAAGGCATGGTTCTAATGAAATATTTCCTCCTCTTATATATTTTACCTTCAAGAATTAAGGTATCAAACTTAACCTTTAGAGGCTTAGGAATCACGAGGAATCTAAATATCCATTTGAATTTCTACATCCACTCTTAAGATTCAAAAATATCTAATATACCATAATAGAGAGGAGGATTCAACATCATAAACTCAATAAAGAAGTCCTTAGTTTGATCAACCAGAGGATCTTCTAATTTTGAACCAACCATATCTACACCTTGAATATCCATCGAACCCTTGATGGGGGAATACACTAAACAACATGAAAAACAAGAAATAAATCAATACCTTTTCCCCAAAAAGAAACCAAACTCAACACAGAAAATAGAAAAAACTACCAAATCAGGATAAAACATAGTAAACAACTATAATTTACCAAAACACAACAATATTCCCCTTAAAAAAATTGAAAATAGAAGAAACATAGTAAATTTAAAACTCAGAAATGGTATTACATGGAGACTCACACATGTACATTCTCGTGCTAGTTCATGCACCCATTAACTCATTACATTACTCATCCATTTCCTCACAATCATCCATGTAAGTGAGAACTCATAATAATACCAAAGTTTAAAACAATACTTTTTTTCTTCTTGAAACAAAACACTGAACCCATGTTTCAAATTCCCAATCTACTTCCGATTTCAAAGTTCACAAAACCTTTCAGAAACTCCCAAGACAATTCCCCAAAACCATTCTATCCCAAAATTAATTTCTATTTCCAAAACAACTTGTCTCAACTAACCCCATGTTTTGACTATATAAATATAACTTTATAAATCAATCCCCATTTTACCCCAAATACATCTTATTAAATTCCATTTTCTAAGTATTTTATTAAAACAATTTTGAAAACTCATTTTATATATTCTAATAACCAAAAAATTAATTCTTGAAATAATGTTTTCACAAATTCAAAACATGGGTTTATTAATGAACATCACAATTAAAAATACTTGAAGTAATTTCACAAAGGGAAAAACTAATGTTGATTGGTGACTTGGCTATATGGTTGGAGTACATATACTAGTTACACCATCATAGAGTTTCATTTAAGATAATTTCCTCAACACTATATTCCTTTCCAGGTCCAATGATCTCATTGATTCAATTGGACAAACTTTTATTGCATGACCCCCAAACCAAACAACCCAAAAGAACCAAAAAACCAAATAGAACCTGACTTCCTATGGTATCATGAGGATCGACATAAAATGTGCTGTCCAAACACTTCATCATATATATAACCTAATTTCTGATAGTCCTACTCCATCTACCTTGAAATCCCAAAAAAAATTCACTCAAAAAGTTAGTTCCTCTAAATAAACTTTCTCTGATACAATTTTTTCACGAACCACCCTAGGTCGACCCCGAACCATTCACCCGATCCGACCTGTGAAAATGCCTAAGAAGCATCCCAAAAACTCCCAGGATAGCGAAAAGAACCAAGGGAATCCGTGAGAACTAATGGGAATTATTTTTTCCATTTTAAATAAACAAATATAAGAAATAAATATAGGAATCCAAACAATAATAGGTAAACATAAAAACTGAAAAACATATACACATGAACTAAAAATACCACAAAGCCGAGCATCAAACCCATAACAAATATGATGACCACAAAACCTCAACGTGACTCTGAGGGCTACCGTCTGATCCCAAACCCCAACACCAACCATGGATATCCAAACCAAGATAGAAAATATAATAAAATATAAAAAAATAAAGCAGTATAGGAGTGAGTATTAAACAAAAGTAGGCATCCCCGAACAATATATTCCCAATTCATTTCCTTTAAACAAAAGATCCTTCAATTCCAGGTTTAAAATAAAATATATAAAACTATGATTTTCACACATTTTATCTTTAAATCAAAACACAAACCATTATCCATCCCCATTTAAAAAATATATTCTTTTCAAGGATTGTTTCATTTTCATTTAAAAAAAATGGAAAATGGGAAGGGATGACGTTCTTATTTATAAAAGAAAATATGGTGTAAATAATTATTAAAATATTTACTTAAAACAATTCAAAACACACCATCAATTTTTAACAAAAATTTTTGTCATAAAATGGAGAAGAATCATTGATCAAATAATAAGGGAAATGGAATATATCACACATGAGTAACTAACCAAACAAGGCATCTCAATCATCAGTTATAGGAAACTAAGTACTAGAGAAGATGGGAGAACCTAAGTGATTAGTGGATAATTATGATCATACTAACACGTGAGACTACTAGAATTTTTGGCTTTCAAGGTGGGAGACTTATAGCGGCCTCCATTTGGCGTCTGCTAATACTATCAACAGCGGCTACCAAATGGAGGCTGCTACACTTTAATACCGAAAAAAACCTAATTTTTCCCTCCCCCCATTATCCCCTCCCCAACCCCGTGACCCACCCCTCCCCGACCCCGTGACACTGACCCCTGGCGACCCCGACCCCTTAACCCGGTGACCCCGATCCCCGGTGATCCCGACCCCCGGTGACCCCTCCTCGACCCCCGGCGACCCCTCCCCAACCCCCGACGACCCCAAACCCTGACCTCTGGTGACCCCAGCGACCCTGACACCCGGTGACCCCGACCCCTGACCCCCGACCTCTTGGTGACCCCCCAACGACCTCGAACCCCGGCGACCCCAACCCCCGGCAGCCCCCACCCCCTTGCCTCCATGCTGCGCCACCTATAACCCCAGCGACCCCCACCGCCTTGCCTCCGCGCTGCGCCCCCCGTGACCTCAACACCCCCGTGACCCGGCAACCCCCTCCCCCTGCCTCTGCGCTACACCTTTAGACAGTCCCGCTGCCGTCATCCCCTCCCGACCCCATTGCATCCCTCCGGAAATTCCTCCTTCCTCCATTGGACCATCCCAGTATGTTGTGCCCCACCGTGTAGAACCCTCCCACGCTTCGTCCAACGGTTCTGCTCCTTTTTAGTCTAGCCTTCGAACCCCTGTCGTCAAGTCACTATGCCGTCATGGACCCGCAATCGAGTCACACCCCGTTACCCGTGGTCGAGTACTCTGCAAGTAATGTTTTTTATCCTTCAAATTTGGTTTTTAAATTTTAATGATATGTGTTTTTTTAGAATTTAAATAAGATATTTCACTTTTTATTTCTATTAAATATAGATATGGATAGGAGATGGATTGATATGAAATATAGATTTTCAGCTGAATATTGTGAGGGGATTAAGCGATTTATGGATTTCACCAACAGATTTTCAAGCGATATGATTAGTTGTCCATGTAGAAAATGTGAAAATAGATATCTCTTCAAATGAGATAGTGTTAGAGAATAGGTTTTTTTGAATGGGTTTTTGAAAAACTATAAGACATGGACACATCATGGAGAAGATTCTATTTCCTGTCATCACTCAGAAAGTATTAATATGAATGTTGATTCGAGAACAGTTGATCTGATAAACATAATGCTCAATTATATGATGTGTTAGTTTCAACCTGAAGACAGTAATGTCGTAAATGATAACGTTGGATTGAGTAATCCCCGTTCTTCATCAGATGGAGAAGCATTGAAATTATTTTAAATTCTTGACGATGTGTGTACTGAATTATATCCTGGATGCACTAGATTTAGTAAACTGTTGTTCATCATTGAATTGTTACACCTGAAGGACTTGAAATAGTGGTCAGACACCTCATTCAACATGTTGTTGGTATTATTGAAGAAGGTACTCCCTACTGGAGTGAAGATTTTGGAGTCATTATATCAAGCTCGCAAGTTGACTGATGATATTGGTTTTACATATGATACAATTGATGCGTGTCGCAATAATTGTATGTTGTTCAGAAAAGAGAATGCGCAATTAAATATGTGTATTGTTTTCTATACATCCATATGGAAATAAAGTTGATAACTTCCAATTTACATTAGTAAACGTTAACAATATGCTATATAAAGATGACTGAGTTAGCAATGAGACCTTCATACTGACATCTCAGGCAGAACAAGTTTACTTTGTCGGCATTGATTCTGATTGGAAAGTTGTGGTGAAAATGTCTAGAAGAGGGGTTTTTCTGATTGAACAAGAGGAACCTGAAGTTGCCGCATTTCCCGATCAAACACTTGACCAAACAACAGTAGCTGTACAAGATGAAGATATACAATGGGCTAGAGAGACAGTTGAAGGAGATATGATAGACTTGCGTGATTAGTGAAAATTGTAATTATATCCCCAATTATTATTTGTAAAAATATTTATGAGTTATATATGTATAAAAATTTCTTGATTTAACTATAATTTCTTTTAATGTAGGTATGTCACAGGGTGGTCACAGTGGTTCACCTGATGTTGTCGGTATTTATGTTTTCATTTTTCTAAATTAATTGATTGTAATTTTCTATGTATATATATTTCCCTAAATTTTTCTAATCTTTAATTTATATTGTAATTGAATTATGAATTTATGTTTATCAAGATCTAGTGTGTCTTCCAGCAGACGCAGGGGTCCTGGTAGAGGGTTTCGATCCTGGAACTCTAGAGCCCGATTGGATGTGTTATTTGATGACACATTTCATTCAGTTGGAGATGGTGCTCCTGCATTGAGTCGTCAGTTTGGGTATATGATACAAGACTCACATAGATTCCCTATAACGACTCGTGAATGGAGTTATTTACCCCAGGATACGATGGACAGATTATGGAGGGAGGTTCAGGTAAATTCAATGTTTAATTTTTCATGATATTGTTATTATTATTGTCCCATATACTGACAATTTTTTTAACAGGATAATTTGACATCCTGTCCAGATGAGTTTTAGGCCATATGTATGTCCAAATGCTGAAAATTATGGAAGTATTACAAGTCAAGGGTGAAGTGGGATCACTGAATACCATTTTCGGGTGTGCCAGACATTCTACAGTGAGCCCCTCTGGGCATTCTTCCTGCGCAGTGGCAGGATTTGGTTGCGTTTTGGTCGAGTGAGGCAGCGATGGTAAGATTTATTACTTTTAATCTATAAATGACTAATTTTTCAAATGTCTATTAAGTAAATATGTTGAATGTAGACTGAGTCTGATCGTCATTCACATAATTGGGCGATGCAGGGTACGCCTTCCAGACTTGTCACTCGACATGTGTCAGAGCTCAGACATGATGTAAGTTTAGAATTCACTATTTAATTCATATTTTAAAAATATTTTAGTATAACATGGTGAAACCCTTTATTATAGTTACACCAACGTGGCGATCCAATCGATCGGATGTCCATATGGGTGAAGACTCGTAGGGCGGGTGATCCTGATGTTGCTGGTGTTATAGTAAGCAAATTATTTATAAATAAATGTATTTTTATTTTATATAAATTATTCATATTTGTTCATTGATTCATTATATGCTACATGATCAGTTTGATGCTCAGTTAGTAGAGTTTCCAAAGGAGCAACGTCGTAGTACTGTGCGTAGAGATGAAATATTTCACCATGTCGTGGGGTGTGACAGTCATGGTTATTCTTTGACTTATGACGGTGGTGTCCCACGACGTGCAGTTGTTAGAGAAAATGTGATGGGTGCATGCAGAGATTCAGGGATGCACACATAGGCTGAGATAAATGCTTCCATGCAGGATATGCATCGCAATTTTGATGCCCAATTTCAGCAGTTATGTGCAGAGTATAAGGAGAGGTTTTCACAGATGTCATCACGTATCGATGAAATGACGACGCAACAAGTGGTGCCACAGGTAAAAAATAAAACAAACCATACTCAGATTGACTTTTATTGATATATTTAAAAGATGCATAATATTGATATATATTGTAGGCTCCGAATATAGCTGGTGGACATCGTAGTGATATTGGTGATCCAGATGAGAATGAACCTCATGCATGAGGTAATTTCATTTGTGTTGATGAATTCTCTAGAAGTTTTTATATCCTTGATGAATATAATCTTCCTTTTTTACCTATATTAGTTTGTTTTAGTATTTGTGGATGACATCTTTGTGGACTCCAAGACTGATGATGATCATACACAATATCTTGAAATCATACAGATTACACTTATAAAGCATCGACTATACGCCAAGCTATATATATGTCATTTTTGTATTGATTAGGTATAGTTATTGGGTCAAATAATCTAAGAGGAAGGTGTGTCAATGGATGGAGAGAAACTTCGGGAAGATGTTTCTTGGGAGAATCCCAAGAACTCTTTAGATATTTGTATCTTTCTAGAGTGAGTGAAATGTGATGTGTACGCGCAGATGACACGTCAATCGGATGTGCGGTTTGTGTGGTACGACTCAATATGCATTTTTTAAGTGTTGGGTGCACTTCATAAACGCCCGTGGGGGGGTCCAAACAGGACGAATGAAATCGGAATGGTCTAAAATCAGATTACAACAATGGGTGAGTAAATTTTGATGTGGTCGAGTAGACGACACGTCAATCAGACGTGCTGTGTGCCCAGGGTGACCGAGAACGTAGTTCTAGTGTCATAAACGGCCAAAACGGTCATTTAACGGTCAAATTCATAGTGTATGACATCGGATTAACCTTAAATAACAGAGAAACAATATAATTATTATTTGTGACGTGTCCACAAATGGCACGTCAATCGGATGTGCGGTTTGCGCGGTACGACTCAATATGCATTTTTTAAGTGTTGGGCGCGCTTCATAAACGCACGTGGGGGGGTCCAAATGGGCCAAACAAAGTCAGAATGGCCTTAAATCAAATGAAATCAACGGGTGAGTGAATTTTGATGTGGTCAAGCAGACGACACGTCAATCGGATGTTCCTTGTGCCCACGGTGACCGAGAACGCAGTTCTGGTGTCATAAACGGCCAAAACGGGCGTTTAACGGTCAAATTCATAGAGGAAGACATCATATTGACCTGAAATCATAGGGAAACAATCTAATTATTATTTTTGACGTGTAATCATAGATGGCACGTCAATCAAACGTGTGGTTTGTGCGGTACGGCTCAATATGCGTGTTTTAAGTGTTGGACGCGCTTTATAAACGCGCGTGGGGGGGGGGGGGGTCCAAATGGGCTGAACGAAGTCGGAATGACCTGAAATCATACGACATCAACGGTTAAGTTAATTGTGATGTGTTCGAGTAGATGAAACGTCAATCAGATGTGTCGTGTGCCCGCGGTGACTGAGAACGCAGTTATGGTGTCATAAACGGCCAAAACGGGCGTTTAACAGTCAAATTCATAGTATATGACATCAGATTGACCTGAAATCGTAGGGAAATAATCTAATTATTATTCGTGATGTTTACGTGTAGACAGAACATCAATCAGATGTGCAGTTTTCGCGGTACGACTCAATATGTGTTTTTTAAGTGTTGGACGCGCTTCATAAACGCGCGTGGGGGGGGGGGGGGGGGGGGGGTCCAAACGGGCCGAACAAAGTCAGAATGGCCTGAAATAATTCGAAATCAACGGGTGAGTGATTTTTGATGTGTTCGATCAGACGACATGTCAATCGGATGTTCCATGTGCCCGTGGTGACCGAGAACGCAGTTCTGGTGTCATAAACGGCCAAAACGGGTGTTTAACGGTCAAATTCATAGAGGACGACATTGTATTGACCTGAAATCACCGGAAAACAATCTAATTATTATTCGTGATGTGTATGCATAGAAGAAATGTCAATAGGACATGTGGTTTGCACGGTACAACTCAATATGTGTTTTTTAAGTGTTGGACGCGCTTCATAAACGCGCGTGGGGGGGTCCAAACGGGCCGAATGAAGTTGGAATGGCCTGAAATCAGATGACAGAAATGGGTGAGTTAATTGTGAAGTGGTCGAGGAGAAGGAACGTCAATCGGACATGCCATTTTCCCGTGGTAACTGAGAACGCAGTTCTGGTGTCATAAACGGCCAAAACAGGCATTTAACGGTCAAATTCATAGCGGACGACATCAGATTGACCTAAAATCTTAGGGAAAAAAATCTAATTATTATTAATGACGTGTATTCATAGACGAAACATCAATCGAACGTGCGGTTTGCGCAGTACGACTCAATATGCATTTTTTAAATGTTGGGCGTGCTTCATAAACACGCGTGAGGGGGGGGGGGAGGGGTCCAAATGGGACGAACGAAGTCAGAATAGACTGAAATCAGACAACAACAATGGGTGATTGAATTTTGATGTGGTCAAGTAGATGGAATGTCAAACGGACGTTCCGTGTCCCCGCGATGATCGAGAACGCAGTTCTGGTGTCATAAACGGCCAAAACGGGCATTTAACAGTTAAATTCATAGCGGACGACATCATATTGACCTCAAATTACAGGGAAACAATTTAATTATTATTCGTGATGTGTACGCGTAGACAGAACGTCAATCGGACATACGATTTGCACGGTACGATTCAATATGCATTTTTTAAGTGTTGGACGCGCTTCACAAACGCGCGTGGGGGGGGGGGTCCAAATAGGATGAGCAAAGTCAGAATAGCCTGAAATAAGACGACAGAAATGGGTGAGTGAATTGTGAAGTGGTTGAGCAGACGACACGTCAATCGGACGTGCCGTGAGCTCGCGGTGACCGAGAACGCAGTTCTGGTGTCAGAAACGGCCAAAACGGGCATTTAACGGTCCAATTCATAGCGTACGACATCGAATTGACCTGAAATCATAGGACAAAAATCTAATTATTATTCATGACATGTACGCGTAGAAGACACATCAATCGGACGTGCGGTTTGCGCAGTATGGATCAATATGCATTTTTAAGTGTTGGGCGCGCTTCATAAACGCGCGTGGGGGGTCCAAATGGGCCGGACAAAGTCAGAATGGCCTGAAATCAGAATAAAACAATGGGTGATTGAATTGTGATGTGTTCGAGCAGACGACACGTGAATCGGACGTGCCGTGTGCCCGCGGTGACCTAGAATGCAGTTCTGGTGTCATAAATGGCCAAAACGGGCGTTTAACGATCAAATTCATAGCAGACGACATCGGATCGACTTGAAATCATAGTAAAAAAAATCTAATTATTATTCTTGACGTGTACTCATAGGCAACACATCAATAGAACGTGCGGTTTGCGCGATACGACTCAATATACGTTTTTTAAGTGTTGGGGGCACTTCATAAACGCGTGGGGGGGGGGGGGGGTCCAAACGGGCCAAAAAAATTCAGAATGGCCTGAAATCATATGAAAGAAAATAGTGAGTTAATTGTGATGTGGTAGAGAAGACGGAACATCAATCGGACGCGTCGTCTGCCCGCGGTGACCGAGAACGCAATTTTGGTGTCATAAACGGCCAAAACGGGTGTTTAACGGTCAAATTCATAGCGGACGACATCATATTGACCTGAAATCACAGGTAAACAATCTAATTATTATTCATGACATGTACACGCATACAACACGTCAATCGGACGTGCGGTTTGCGCGGTACGGCTCAATATGCATTTTTTAAGTGTTGGGCGTGCTTTATAAACGCGCGTGGGGGGGTCCAAACAGGCTGAACAAAGTTGGAATGGACTGAAATCAGATGACAGAAATGGGTGAGTGAATTGTGATGTGGTTGAGCAGACGAAACGTCAATCGGACGTGCCGTGTGCCCGCGGTGACCGAGAACGCAGTTCTGGTGTCATAAACGGCCAAAACAGACGTTTAACGGTCAAATTCCTAGCGGACGACATCAGATTAACCTGAAATCACAGGTAAACAATCTAATTATTATTCGTGACGTGTACACGTAGACGGCATGTCAATCATACGTGCAATTTGCGCGGTATGACTCAATATGCATTTTTAAGTGTTGGACGCGCATCATAAACGCGCGTGGGGGGGGGGGGTCCAAATGGGCCGAATGAAATCGGAATGGCCTGAAATCAGAAGAAAACAACGGGTGAGTTAATTTTGATGTGTTAGAGTATACGGCATGTCAATTGGATGTGTCGTGTGCCCCCGGTGACCGAGAATGCAGTTCTGGTGTCATAAACGGCCAAAACGAGCATTTAACGGTCAAATTCATAGGTAACAACATTGTATTGACCTGAAATCACAGGGAAACAATATAATTATTATTACTGATGTGTACGCGCAGATGGAACGTCAATTGGACATGCAGTTTGCGCGGTACAACTCAATATGTGTTTTTTAAGTGTTGGTTGCGCTTCATAAACGCGCGTGGGGGGGGGGGGTCCAAATGGGCCGAACAAAGTCGGAATGGACTGAAATCAGACTACATCAATGGGTGAGTGAATTGTAATGTGTTCGAGTAGACGGCATGTCAATCGGACATGCCGTGTTCCCTCGGTGACTGAGAACACATTTCTGGTGTTATAAACGTCCAAAACGGGTGTTTAATGGTCAAATTCATAGCGAACAACATTGGATTGACCTTAAATCACAGGAAAAAAATACAATTATTATTCGTGACCTGTACGCATAGATGACACATCAATCGGAAGTGCGGTTTGCGCGGTACGACTTAATATGCGTTTTTTAAGTGTTGGACGCGCTTCATAAACACGCGTGGGGGGTCCAAATGGGCCGAACGAAGTCAGAATGACCTGAAATCAGACGACATCAATGGGTGAGTGAATTGTGATGTGTTCGAGTAGACGAAACATCAATTGGACGTGTTGTGTGTGCAGTACGAGTCAATTTCCATTTTTTTAAGTGTTGGGCGCGCTTCATAAACGCGCGTGGGGGGGTCCAAACGGCCTAACGAAGTCCGAATGGCCTAAAATAATATGAAAACAATGGGTGAGTGAATTTTTAAGTGGTCGCATAGATGACATGTCAATCAGAGGTGCCATGTGCTCGCGGTGACCGAGAACGCAGTTCTGGTGTCATAAACGGCCAAAACAGGCGTTTAACAGTCAAATTCAGAGTGGACGACATCGGATTGACCTGAAATCATAGGGAAACAATCTAATTAGAACCATATAATTAATGATTTTAAAATTTTAAAACGGTAAAAAAAATTATGAATATAAAATCAAATACTTTAGATCTTTTACAGTAAGTTTGAATTAAAATATGTTAATTTGTTTCAATTATTTGTTTTTTAGGTTTTATTCGGTACTAATTTTGTTATTAAATTTTGTTATGCAGTTATATTTGATGATGGATGTGGAGCTTGTAAGATGAATGATGAGATTTATTTGGGTATATTTTATTGTGTGATTGAAATTTTTTAAAAAGAAATTAAAAACCTATAGCGACCGCTATAGGTGTTTCCATCGCTGCTATAGACCTTTAACGATGGATTTTTGCGGCCGCTAAAGGTCATGCTTGTAGTAGTGTGACTCCTCATTTAGTAATGACATACTCGATAACATCAATTCAAACACACACTCGACCTTAACTAACCTAGCCTAACCAAGGGGTACAATTTCAAAGTAGAGCAAGGTACATACAAAGGGCTACTAACCAGTGCATAATCTAAACTATTTAATCAACCATTCCTAGAAAATATTCTAGCTATGCTAGGTACTTATTTCATGTCTAAATAGGTGTTGTTCCAAAAAAAATTAAAAAATGAAACCAACCATGCATATATATATATATATCACAAGTAAACACACAAAAAGCAACCCTTAAATCACTCCACATAATAATACATTTCCACTCAACCATTATATCACAAGGGAGTCCCATAATAAGGACCCCCTTACCGATCAACAAAACCAATGACAGTGTTCCATCCAAGGAGAGTATTCAAGAAAACCACTTTTTTAAAATTTCTAAATGGACCTCAATCATTATTAAGAAGCATACCATTTGTAAAAGAAATTAATATATCATTTACAAATTTAAAAAAAACATAGAAATAAATTTAATAAAGTCAAACCACCATTTTAGAAACCAAAATAAATTTTAAATTCAAAAACAAACTTTTGGAACCACGAATCATGTATAAAATCCAAGCGGGCATTTTAACAAACACAAAGCGTGCATATCATAACAAAAAAATTCCATATATTTCAAAACAAGAGATAAAATACATTATTTCAATTAAAAAAAATATTTTAAGAGTTCTATATCACCAATTAACATCCAAGGGAGGTGAAAAAAATAATAAATTAGTGATTTTTAAATTTAAAGACCATATAAAATGGGGGAACGACCTCAAACCACAAGCGCTTCCATGATGGAACCTCGAAATAACACCAAGAGGATTCCAAGAAGCATGAACATCCAAAAGGAACCCTAGGAAGAACAAACCCCTAATTTATATAGTGGTAAATAGAAACCTAGACCCAACATACCATTAGAGAATATGAACCACTAGGAAAATAAAAGAAAATGGTAGATAAGGAATAATAGAGGAGATTACATTGATGAAATACCCCCCAAAAGATGAATAAATGACCCTAAAATAATCATGTAAGGATATGAGAGGTGTAAGGAAGAGTGGAGGATCCTCCTAGGGTTGTACAAACCGAATGGGGTGGAAAAGGGTGTGTTGGGGTTAAATTAAAAAGTGGGTAGAAATGTAAATTCACATTTTTAAGACACCTGGGAACTATGCATGGTTAGGAAGCACAGTTTACCCAACCATGCACCAACCATGAACCCATTTATTGACACATTAGGAACCCACATGGTTTAGTCACATTGTTTGGTAAATCAAGCACTAACCACGTGAGATGGTTCTGTCAAAAATTTCATAACCATGCACACTCTTTCCACACAGTTTTTGTAACTGTGCTCAAGATATACATCCATGACCGAAGAAACCCAAGGACTCACATAATTTCTTATAAATTATCCATGGTTTGGAACATTATATGTGAAACCCATGTAACCCAAACTATGAAAGTTCAAAATTAACATAAATGAGACACAACCTCAGGAGGTCACATAGTTTCCCCTTAACAATGAACCTAAACCATAAAACATAATAAAAAGAGCATCTAACTCAAAATTTAAACCTAGAACCCCAAAAACTCCTAAGAGAATAAAATTAAAAAAACATAAACAAATATAAAAGAGAAATACAATAATCGGGGTGTGACACCCACACCATGGAATAATTTTACACTAGATCTTTTTTTAAGAATCAAGAAAAATTTTAAGAATCACACTGTGACATTCTAAGGGGTTAAATGATTTTTATATTTCTTTATTTACTGGAAATCACACTATAAAAAATGATATTACACCATGATCATACCAAGGAAGTAGAAGAGTACTCCATGAAGAAGGAATTTAGTCCATCAACACTTTATTTCCACCATATCTTGAAGATTCATTAGGAATTTAAAATAAGGATATGGAACTAGATTTTAGGGTTTAGAAAAGTTTTATTATAAAATTATAACTAAATTGAAATATTTTATACAATTGTAATGATCATAGAGGGTTATAGGAATAATAATTGATCTTATCCACTAGATTAAAGGTTTGGATGAATAAATGAATATAGAAACTGCTCGTAGCAGTTTTGGAAAGACATCAAATACAATTGATGATATGTATTAAGGGGGAATATAATAGAATATCTTGTTTTTATGATAGAATAAGAAGAAGATACATGGAGGATATCCATTTTTATATATGGTTCAGTTTTTGATATAATGTTCGAAGGGTAAAATAATTACACTACTACATACAGATGTTTAAGAGGGAGAAAAATATGATAATTCCAGTGTGTAATTATATTGAAATATAGAATGCTTTTTTGTTTTGATGTGTTTTTGGGAAAAAATACTCAAGGATTAAATTGAGGAGTTGATCTAATTAGGACATAGTGATTAGAAAGAGTAGAAATTATGGACTTCAATAAAGCATAAAATATAAATTTATGATAATAGAAAACTACCATCATAATCATAGACATACTATCACGTCTATAAATAAATCATTTTATTCAATAAAGTAGTGTGCAAAGAGGTTAGATAGGGAGTAACCTATGTATAAATAGTGGATATTTCTATAAACTTATAAGGGCAGTGTTCCTTATCATGGACTGATATTGACCTAAAAATAAGAATCCATTGAAACTAAATATAGTAGATTCTAGTACACCAGAACATCACAATGTGTATTATTATTATTGGATTTTTCTTTCAGTGTTAAACTGATTAAAATCCTTTTGTGTGATTTTACTTTATTTTAATATTTTTTATTTAATATTTTATTGAGATAGGTATCAAGAGAAATAGAGATATTGAACATGTTTTTTACAATGATGAAACAATATCAAAATGTCTTAGGGAACTAAAATAAGAGAAAAATATTAATTTTATGTGCACCCAAATTCACCCACCCCCACCATCTCTAATCTTGAATTATTCAGTTTGGTTCAAAAATGTTGTATTAAACTTAGGTTATGACATGGTGTTCAGTCTTAAAATCAAATTTGGATTTGTTGGTCAAATGGAGTCAATGATAAAGACTCCTTTTTTAGTGGTATTATATTTAATGGTTTGTGAAAGGATATGCATTTATTTTTATAGTATTTATGAATTTTGATCATATAATACATAAAATAAGATATTGATTTGAAAACACACAGTAGATGAATTTATGCTAAAAGGATAAATAACATCTTGAAAAAATCCTTATCTAATTTGGTAGTCAAGAACACCAGTCATTGTGTTAAATCATTCATGATGTGGATTTCTATCAAAATTATATATGTAAAAAAATAAATGTAAAAGAGATGGTGGCATCATACTCAAAGGAAGATAAAGGTTTCTTAATTCCAAAATGTAAAAAGGTAATTAACTAGAAGAATATTCCTAAAAAGATAGACTCTCCAATCAAGGTGTTCGGTTCTGAATATATTTATAAATATTATTCTAACATTTTTTAGATGATTCGTAAAAATATATAATTTAAAATTATCCTACAGAATTTGGAGTGGATGGTGATTCTAGGAATTATGTGGAAATGATATAAATTTCTCAATCTTGGTTGTGTACATGTTCCAACCAAGGATATATCTAATCATTACATTATATGATCTATAAAATAGTGATCATGTATGGATTTAGTTATATATTAATAGAAAATTTTTCTTTCTTGAATCATCCATTGAAGAAATTAGTGGTTTCTTTGAATGGATACTTCATTAGAAAGGGTGAAAAGATGAAAAAACAAAGAGATCGACTTGAATAACTTTTACATTAAGTGTGATAAAAATGAACTTTGATAAGGAACTAAAAAATAGAACTACCCCTATAAGAACACAACATAAAAAGGGGATTAAATCATAAAAATAATATGGATCAATGTTGGATGAAATGAATAAAAAATTAAAGAATATATAAGACAAGATCAAGAATCTCAAGTAGAAGTTGGGAAAAAATACCAACCATGGTGGCATAAATAATAAGAAATTGAAAAATAAATAAATTTAGAACTCTGAAATAAGAATAAAATTATAAGGAAATAAATAATTCATAACTCCCAAAAAATGGTATCTTCAAGGTTCTATTATTATGGAATCATGGGACACAAGATGAGTGTGTTTCAAGAATCCCAAGGGATCAAATAATTAAAAAAAGCATCTATATCAAGATATCAAATGATGAATGAATACATGAGGAATTTTCTTAATGAGAAATTATATTTATGTGCTAAAGTTATGGAAATAAATTAAATCAAGAAAAGATTTAGAATATTTATAAGGAAATCCTCCATTCCTATAGAAAATGAGAATATAACATGGAATGAAAGAATATTTTTAGGATAGGAAATATATTTTATATTTTAGATGAGAGAATTGATGCATCATAGAGAAGGGTGTACAAAGAACCAGTGATGTTATACTCACAACAACCCTCATAGAAACAATGAAAACAAATATAGAAGAAAATAAAGAAAGCTACTCCAGTTGTGAGAATATTGGATGTTAAAATGAATAAATAATCACTTCAGATGAAACATTATATGGTGAATCTAATTTCAATTGAATAAAATAAAAAAATAACTCTTTAGTGTCTGTATAAATTGTACAATGAGGAAGGAAATTAATACTGGTGGAAGATCACTTCTATAGTGAAAGAAACATAAAGAAACATTAAGTAGTGGCATGTCATAGGAAGAAACATGTATAAGTGGGACTTGTATAAAAAAATTTATTCCCAATCCAATGAAGATAGAGAACTATAAAGTTAATTTTTGGACCGAGGTTTGTGTGGGTAATGTGGAAAGAATAACCACTAGAATTTATTTTATGGGGGTTAAAATAAGATGTTTATTTTAGAAAATCTAACCATATTCATTAACATGTGTATGTATGAGAAAAAAATCTCTCCCCATGAGTTTAAATTTTCTTATCTATTGTTTGAAGTGATTCAGATTTAAGGGGGAGATTTAATACATTGGATTATTTTTTTTCTGAATGGAGATAAATAAAATAAGCGGGGTCATAATTATTGTAGTTATTTGTTAATATTAATCCTTATAAAATAGTTTAACGATATTAATTCCATAAACTGACTAAAAAAGTGGTGCTTAACAACATCATGGATTTTAATGTTGAGGATGGAATAATAAGTTTTGATGATAATGATTAAATTATTTACAACCTTATCAATATCTAGTGTGGTGTTAAATTCATATATGAAATATCCATTTGTATTAAGTAGAATATGTTGATAAAAAATTGTAAAATGAGACCAATCCATATCTATATTGATATCACACTGAAAAATAAGTATAAGTTATCAAAAAATAAGAAGCTACATCATTCATGGAATTCATGTTTATTTATTCATATACTAATAATTTTTTATCAACTTATTTTTTTAAGATACCAAAATCTATAAGGAAGAAAGTTTCATATCCAAAAAGTAGTTTCTTCTTTCCAAAAACATTTTCAATACCTATTATTAAGAAGATAATGTGTTCATGGGGATTTGGTGATGATAATTCAAAGGGTTTTTAAGATCATCTAGAAAAAATAAATTGTTATGAATAAAGGAAGGACAATTTATATCATGGAATGTCACAAGTTTATCACAAACATGTGGTATGAGTTGGTTCAACAAGAATTACTACTCACACACTTGTTAGTTTATTTTTTATTCATTGATGGTTTTGTATAAGTTTCATTGATATTATAAACTATTTATAAGAAAGTAAAAAATCTCCTACTGCATATGGTTTGGAAGTAAGTTAGTGAAAAGGATAGTTGTGGAATAATTAAATTCAATTCATATTCTTGCACCAGGTTCAATCATATTAGGATTATATAATTTTTTAATGAATCATTTCTATGTGGAAAATTCATCCACTAAAAATATTATAGTATAATATAACTAGAGCAACAAAATGTTTTTGAGAATAAATGTTGAAAAAATATAGAAATTTTTTATTTAACAAGAGATTTTAAGACTTATGTGTGAAATTTGGAGTTCCTCTAGTGATAAATAGTGTAAAATGTTTAATCAAAAAGTGGTTGGTAGAGCCAAATGTCTTGATGGAGGTAAATGGAAACTAAAATTTAATAAATAAGGATGATTTTTATATAGTTAAAATAGAACAATGGTTTTTAAGGTATGATTCAAGTGGTTGATAGAGACAAGAGTTTTAGATTTCAACTATGGGTATAAGGTGGGATGAGAAGAGGTCTTAGTTAAAATAGAGAATTACATATTTATAAATCTTTTTTATAGTAGGGGAGTAGAATTTGTGTGTCACAATAATACTTTGGTAATGATCATTGAAATTGTGGAGCAAATCATGTAGTATAAAGGGGGTATAATTGAGAAGATACCCCTATTTAACTCCATGATAAAGTGAAAGAAAATGAAAATATTTATTTTAGAGAGTAAAAAACCTTTTAATTTTATTAATGAAGGAGGAGTAAGCATATTTTACCATAAAAACACAAATTTCATTGAAGTATTTAGAGTTTAAATTGGAGTAGGATTTATGGAAGTATTTTTAATAAAATATAAATTGGGAATATGTTTCAACTAGGAGGGAATGTATTGAATTTTATGATAATATAAATTTCATTTATTATCATATACATGAAGGATGATGATATCATATCTGGTGAGGAAGAATTGAATATATAACTATGAATAATGACTATAATTTATATAAATTTATATCAAGAACATGGCTTGTGAATAATTCAATCTTTATTTGGAATAAGTTATAGAATTTTTGAAGAATTTTGGTGTTATGTTGAGAGGAATGGAGATATATGTTTATCTTTTTAAGACATAGGGATTAATCACTCTGAAATCAAAAGGATCATGTACTGAATAATATTTCATATTACTAGGAATTTGAGAATGTATTAAAATTATAGGTATAATATGTATAGATCTGGAGGAAAAGTCTTGAAAAAGTTGTAAATTGTAATGCAATTCTATACATAAGGTTTTCCGTCATGTTTTGTAGACTACATTGAAAATTAGCAAAGTCCACACATAAGGGTAACCATGTTGTTGAGGATATGGAGATAAATTGGAAAGGTGTTCAACTACATTGAAATAAATAAGGGTTGATCCTACGTTATAGAAAATGGAAAAGTTATATATGTTTGGGTAACTAAACCATTGTATACATAAGGGTTGACTTAACTTGTAGAAAAATGGTAATGTTATAAACACAAAGTGGTATATGTAAGGCCTATTTCATTTTCCTATTAGGTTAGAAGTCACTTTATCTATATGAATAGGAGGAATTTTATTACTATTTGGTGAAAATAGTAGTCCTAAAATATAATGATAACCATTACAATACATAATAGTATGTTTTAGATGAATTCATTGGCTAGCTATGGATTATGATATGTTTTATCAATCATAAAACATGACTAATATTTTAGCTATTTGTGGATGTTTATATGATGTAAATAATAAGAATGTGAAAACCAATCAAGAGTAGAGGAATATCACACTATGACATATAAACCATGCCGGGAAGAGTCTTGATTGAATTTTAGTGGTATTTTGTATTTTTAGGTGGTGATATAATTGAATAATTTCACTCCACAATAATTTATAATAATCAAGAATATTTTTGACTATTATATTTAGGTATTCTAAGTGGTTAGTTACAATATTTGAGAAGATATTGTGAATCTAGTTTTTTGAATAATAATATTTTCCCAAATAATGATATAAAACTATGATATTTCTAGGGAAGTATAATACCAAACTGTGATGAAGGAATTCTTGTTGTAAAAATTTTATATCTAGACTGTATGGAATTTTAATTTAGTGTCCAAAATAAGGAGATGTACCAATATTTTAGGAGATTATATGGTTTGACTATGAATTTTTAACCACATTAAAATATATGGTACACTCAGAAAAATCTCATAAGGTTAGAGGAATGAGAGTTTGTGACAACCTTTGGATCAAAGGGTTGGATGCATAGAAGATTATATAAAATGTTTTTATGTGTTCTAAAAAGAATATGAACATAATTTAATATATTTATTAATGGGGGGATGTAATTAAATATATATTTTTTATGATAGAATAATAAGATTAATATATAATTATTCTTGAAATATATTGTTTAGTTCAAGAGATAAGGATCAAAGGATACAAGAGTTACACTACAACATATGTCTATTGAAGAAGGAGGGAAATAAGATAATTATTGGGCATAATCATCTTCATATGAAATAATAGTTTCTATTTATATGATTTTGTGGAAGAAAATTACTCAACTCTAACATTGAGGAGTTTATCTCAATAAGACTTGATTGATAGAAAGAGTATAAAATGTGTAATTCAATGAAATTTTACGTTTAGATTTCTGATTAGATAAGACTACCATGATAAATATGAATAGACTCTAAAATATATAAATTGTCCATTTCCTTCACTGAATTATTTCATAGAGGAAAATAAGATGGATTTTCCCATGGATTGATAGTGATTCTTTCCAAAAATATGTAAGGGAAGTGGTCCTTAGTATGGAGTGGTTGTTCCCTAAAAACATGCATCCATTGAAAGTGAGTAGAGGGGATTCTGGTACACCATAACTCTCTTTATGTATGATCTTAAATTATCCCTTAGTGGTGAACTAATTAAAATAATCTTGTGTTCTTATGATTTATATTACGTGTTTGAATATAATATTCTTTGAGGTCACTATCAAGAGGAAGTAGAAGATTGAAAATATTCATTCAAATGAGGAAATAATATCTAAATAACATTGGGGACTAAAATAAGAGAAAATTTTTAATTCTGAAAACAACCAAATTCACACCTAATGTTAATTCATTTAGTTTGGTCCCAATAGGATAGATAAAAATAATATATATGATATTAAAAAATTAAAAATTATTTTCCTTATCAATATGAAGTGTTTTTAAATTATAAAATATGAAAGGTTTATATTTGTAATAGAATTATATATTTTAATATGAATGTGTTTACATATATATTTATATATTCCATATAACTATAAAACAGGTAGAATTTATTTTTTTGGTAAAATATAAAAATGTTAAATTCACATGTTATATAAAATTTATAGAATCATGTTAAAATTATAAATGGGTAATAATTTATCTATTTAGGAAATATTTATAATTATATATCTCATGCATGAATATTTAAGCTATTATTTTATATATTAATTAAATACTTGTTCATATTCATAGAGATAAGAAAAATTTATAGATTAAAGTATATTTTAGTTTTATTTTTTAAAACTATTTATTATAAATTCCATACCATGCATATAAAGAGTTATATGCTAAGTACTATATAATATTATGTTTTTTTACACAAAGAATATGATTTATTCTAGGATTATAAATTCAATAATAAATTATTATTATTATTTATGCATATTTACTATTTTTATTGTACGTGAAGTATGGTTTTTATATAGTATTGATATATAGATATTGGTTGTTAGGGTCAAACTTCCCATTGTCTTATGAGATTAATCTCTATTCAAAAGAAGTGAAGTTTGGATAACTATCACACCATTCAATATATTGATTTGATTTTGATTTCATATTATTTTTAGCCTTTATATGAAAGGGTTCTGTGTTCCTTATTGATAAGGCACATCATGATATGTTTAAATATAATTATCTTTATTTTTTGAGTATTTAACACAAATCGTCAGTCCTATAAAGTGTTATATATTAATATTTTTGAACATATTAGTTTTTTTGATGGAATAGTATATAAAAAATTATTGTAAGCATTCATACATGTTTTAAATATGTGATATAATATGTTCATATTCTAATTAACTCCTAAAAAATAATATGTTTTAGATTTCATCCAAAGAAAAGTCTTTACAATACCTAAATCATTTAGTATATCTAGCCGTAATAGTTATGAACATGTGAATTATCTTGTGTAAGTATAGAAGATATATGTGAACCTAATAATTAAGTTCCTATTCTAGGGGTAATATATAAGTTACACTTGTTTTGGATTCCCTAACAATTTAGATATTTATGGAATAGAGTTGGAATAATCCATATGATTTATTTCAAAAAGAAATTTCCCACCCAATTATCCAGGAATAATATATAATATGATTGATATGATGATTTACCTAAATTTAAAAGTGGTGAGGAAAATATCAATGTCAAATCAATTCTTAAGTAAAATATTGATCCTTATCCATTAATAGATATTACTGATATTAATAGATTTTAAAATTTTGTGGGATAATATTTAAGAGAAATCCTTATTAAATATAAGTAAATAATAATACTCATAATATATGAGATTTTTTTGTATGAAAAGATATATAATAATTAAATTTTTATGTTGAGGTAAATATTAGAAAATGATAAGTTTAATACAATAAAAATATTGGTTAGGTATATAAACATGGGATTTTTTTACATGAAAGATGATAAGTTTTATGGGTTTGATAAATCTATTAATAATAATCTAACTAGAGAAGTTGTTCATTAAGAGGATAGTAAGTATTATCAAAAGAATATGAAATATTAGTGATATGTGTCCAATGTAATGTCTGTATCCATAAATCCAAAGTTAAAATAGAAATATTTTAATTATAATGTTTTAAAGATGATAAAAAACCATAAAATTATTAATAAAAATGGAGTTATACATGAGATTTATGACGTTTTGAAGGAATTATTTGGATAAAAATGAAATAAGTAACTTTTAAATCCATTCATGTACATAATATAGAGTTTTATATTAATTACATTCATATTATGTCACATGAGGTGAAATTGAAAAAAATCAGTTGGAATTTTCCATAATATGGTTATTAAAATAATTATAAACTAAATAAAAATTGAAAAATGATGAATGTAACTTCATCATCATTTTTTCTGAAGGATTCAATGTTGTGGTGAAGGTTTCTACATCATATTTATGTTCATGGAGGTGTATGTATTATGAGATAGAGTGCATGTAATGACCTCAACCTGAGAACCCAAACCCAAAGACCCAAGTAAGGATCAACACAAGGGCTCAGGCACATTCTATGGTCATCATTGGCCATAGAATAGTAATAAGGGATAAAGAAAATCATTAGGGAATGATATGCCCATTTACAAGAAACCACAATACACAATCATGAATTTTCATTTAAAATCCTCCAAAAAACTAAATATTATCTAAATTAAATTAGAAAAAATAAAGTATATAAAAAAGAAATAAATTAATAATGATGTCATGATATGGGAACCTAACATATGATACCTTTTTAATTTGAATTGTCTAAAAATTTCTTTAAATAATTGTCAAACCGTTTCACTTACATCATCAAATTAACTCATAATATTCATCACCAAAAGATAATAGGGCTTTAACTTTACCTGAATAACATTATAAGATGTCTACTTTCACACTGAGATATATAGATAAGTGTGAGTATGTGTAATTACCCGCCAATTCTTGTTGGATTGAGAGCTCAACGAGTCATTACTTGGCCTTAAGCGACATCCCCAAGGCGCCAAAGGCTGGAAATAAATGCCGAAGGGTTTCAAAACAAGTGGGGGACGATTTAACCTTTTTGAACAAACCACAGAACCAACAACCATAACCAAACCAAGAAACTAAATGATGCATGATAAAATCTAAGACAACTCATCCATTTATTTCATAACATCCAACCAAAGTGAAACAACGGAAACCAAAACCAAATTAGAGTAAACAACAAAAAAACAAATTAAAAGGCAAAAACACGACAACCCAGCTCTATGATCCAATAGCTCCAAACTCCAACATCCCGAACCAGCCCAAGTGTCATGAAGTAGTGCTGCAAACATGCAACACCTTACCTTTTCCAACATCCCGGTATATGATATCTACAAAAGCACCAACGTACCAAAGTAGGGGGTGAGTAATGAAACTCATTAGGTTTTCCCCAATGAATTCCCAACCCATGCCTCCAGGATAAAACATGTTAGCACATTTATATAAAACAATTTATATAAAACAATTACAAAACAGTTCACAATATAGAAAGTTCCATGTCAAAACCATTTTACAACAAACAACCTTTCTCAAGAAAAGAAACCAAGTACATTTCCCAAATCACAACCACATTTTCACTTTGGCATAACCATTCCATTCCACAAAATCACATCATTACCCATGCATGCATCGTTATGACAGTTCCATACTCATGAGCGGTCTCTCGTCAATCTACCAAGTCGTCACAAGGTAATTATTCCCCATGTGCCATTACATTTTTGGCACCAAGCACAAGGACATATTTCAACCAAGCCTTGTAATGCAATATGAACACACACACCAAGTATGCCCACAAACCACCCCATTTCAACCATGCCAAAACCATTTCAATAAAACAACCCTTTTTTTTTGAAAAACTTTTCCCCGCAAACCATTTTCCAAATACGGAAAAGCCATATTTTAAAATCATCATTTTAAAATCAAGGAACCAAATCACTTTTCACAAACCATTCTTTCAATTTCCACAATTCCATCAAAACCCATAAATGATCACCAAAGAAGATTTATAACATGCTTTGCACCACAATTTAACAATCAAAACCAAGCAATTAAATCAGTTTTAACTAAGCCTTCAAGTTTTAAGAAAGCGGAATCGAGAGTGAAGCCACCTACCTCAACAACTTAGGCAAAAACCACAAAAGTCGAGGAACGCTCAAGAACACCAGGTCGATTCTCCCCAAAACCCTTCTTAGATATCTTCTCCTAACACAACCAAGACCAAAACTCATCATATTTGGGATCCACACACTTAGATCTACCCATAACGGGCGTAGATCTAAGAAACCGAGAGAAGAGGAGAAGTAGATCTAAGTAGATCTAAGTAAACAATCAAGAACGAAGGAGAAATATCACATACCTCAAGAATCTGACTTTGATTCACCAAGAGAAGCCTTCAGATTTCCTCCAGAATGCTTGGGAGAAGTTTTCCAACCTTCAAGGGACAGTAATCCCGAGTTAGGGCCACTCAGAAGCTTAAATAAGTGGGTTTAATGTTAAAACGTGTTAGGTCCTAAAAAATAGGATCTAATTCAACTTTGCACACGGTTAGTCCGCACAGTTAGAAAAACCGTGTGCTAACCATGCGATCATCACTACTTAGAAGGGGGTGCTCCGCACAGACTCCTCGCACAGTTTTCTCAAACCGTGCACACACCGTGCGGTCTCCTCTGTCCAAGTGACCATCACCCGCACGACTTCCGCACAGTTTGGTGAACCGTGCGTAGCCTGTGCGTCACCACTATTTACCCTTTTTTACTCTTTAAAAGTTTCCAAACTTTCCCAACCATCTCACATATGTTTCATGTACTTAAAAAGCATAAAACAAGGGTTACTTACCATAAACTGGGGGTACTACAGTATGAATACCTATAAGATTCCCTAGGACTCTCACATAATCTTATTAAAATACTATTACCAACCATGAAACTAATGGAATTGTAAATAGGTTATCACAATGACAAAATTGGTTTATCAAAGTTCCAGCTAAAACCAGTCAAGAAAATAAAAACCAAAATTTATTATTTTCACCTACAAGTTTACCCTTCTTGGTTCAAATTCAATATAAAGAAAATAATAAACATTATAATATAAGGATACATTATTAAATAAACAATAAAATTTCATAAATTACTTATAATGATCATAATATACACCCATTATGAATTTTCACCCATTTGAGTGGTTTATTATTTACATGAAACGTACCATAAGTATAATAGAAAAATAAGAAACTTATTATTCATCTCAAACATCAATCCCTCCCATCCATAATAATGTCTTATAAATAATTAAATATAAACAATAAATTCAATATCCAAAACTATTTTACTTCATGAAAACACTTTTCACAAAATAATCCATCAATACCCAATTTTAAATCAATACAATTATAGATACCTAAAAACTAATTTTTGAAAACACCAAACCAAAACCAAATCACAATTTTATTCCAAGAACCCCAATTTTCTAATGATTTTCATTCTAGGAAAACACCCACTTATAAAATAAATTCAAAAAATTATTTGATAATTACTTAAAATGGGAAACAATATAAAGGAATAAAAATAACATAACAAGGAATAATAATCCCATAATGATTGAATAAGTGAAACCCACCATATAAAATGATCATTATACTATCATGGTTCCCAATATTTGAGGATAAAAAACAAGATCAAAACATCTAATCCATATCATAAAGAACATATGATGATGATTGTTTCATACTTGATTCAATCCATCATTACAAATATCTAGATCAAATTGAATGATAAAGATCTACCTAAGAAAGAAAAATAAACAATTTGATAAATAAAAATACTGATGAATAGATGAGATCATCTAGATCAAACCATATATCTGATGTCTATTTGATCAATAGTAGAGAGAAATACATGTTTTGATGATAAATAATACCAAATTTAACTATATAGAAATCCTAGAGTCGTCTATAATTTTAATAAGGGTATATAATGGGACATATGAGAGTATGATTAGTTTTAAAAAATCATACAATAAAAACATGGCTAAACTTTCAATAAAGACCGTAAACCTATCATACAACCCCCTCTTCTCGCCAACCAAAATATGATAAATTTTTTTGGTCACCTAGTACTATAAACTAACCAATAAATTTCCATAATCTCACCCATATGAATCAGATGGTTTGGTTATATGGTCCCTATGGTCATTTGGAAAGACCATGTAACGTTCACTTCTCATCTAAAAACATGATAACAAATAAAGAAATCATCAAAACTCAAATAGGAACTTGCCTATAAAGCTTTCAATATTAAAATTATCCCTACTGTAGGAATTTTCATCCTAGAAGGGTCACTAGTCTTCACACTCATTGAAAAATACCAACAATTTTTTCTAATTATGATCCTATCTATCCCACTTCTCTTATTGAATGAGGCCATGTTTCCACAACTCTCTCACAAGTGAAATACTCTGTCCTTTCAAGATCGTATTCTATCTATTAGAAATATTTACCATCCATTCTTTAATGGTCATATCCAACATAAAATCCACCACATCAGAAGAGGAAAATTTTAATATAATAGCATGAATACGTAGTCACCATACCCAGAACAACTTTCCACATACCTAAGGCACATTACCAATCACCATAGGATGGAAGAAGTTCCAAAATGGTACTACATGTAAACCATGGGAATGATTTAACATTTATAATTTATATAAAAAATCACATCAAAAATTTATCAACAAAATCACACTAATTAATGTTAAATAAAACATTAAACAATAAAAAAAAGAAATATCAAAAATTATATTATAAAAAATAGATTCCCAAATAATAATCCAATACTATCTTCTATGTGGCACCCAAAAAAATCCAATTCCACCACACCTATAGTCACATTTCTAAGTCCATCATCCATATCAAAGGAACAAGGACATTGATTAAATAATAAAAATAGAGAAAAAAAGAAAACATGACTATATAGATACCAAGGTATGTTTGTTTGGTGTGGGTCATTGCTCAGTAGGATACCACCATGATTCCATATAATCCCTTTTATTAGTAATACTCAAAATAATATTTTTAAATATATTTAAAAACTATTTTTTTGTTTATTATAAAGAGGAAAACAAATAACATTTCATTTCCATTTTTAAAAAACTTTCTTTAATTTTAGAAAGAACGTGTGAGCATAATAAGATATATATAAATTTAAATAGACTAAATAATATATAAAATAAAGTGAAACATACCATAAAGTGAAATATAATGTAAAATAAGACATAAAAAATTAAATCATATTAGAAATAAAGAAATGACATTCTATATCAAAATTGATCTAATTGAAACACCTAGGACTTCGCTAAGAAAATAAACTTTTAGAATATGATGCAATGTGACTAACACTAACCTCAAATTTAGTTTATGACCTTACCAGATAGAAAAACTCTAGTGATAGACAAATCAAAAATAAGGGAATGATCCATGTTGGAATCATAACTGATGAGAAATCATTTAATACTTTCCACATAGCTACCTAAGGTTCCCATGTAACCGAATCTCAATAATGGCCAGTTTATCAAATCAATATCCCATTAAGAAGAAACCCAACTGAAAAAATCATAACTATAACATAATGGTGCTTGATCAATGAAGTATAAAATAATTAATAACCATACTAATCATAAAAAACATTCCTTTATAAACCATATAATAATTTAAATCCATGAGACTCATTTTAAGGAAAATAAAACATAAATCAAACATCACATATAAATTAAATTGAAATAGAACAGCTCTATCAAAAATTTCATTAAACACCATTCATACATATTTTTTTTGTTTAAGTTTAAACCCTTTAAAATAATTAAATTCCTTTATTAATAAAATCAAACATTTTAAAAAAACCCATTTTAAATTAATTTTTGTAAAAATTATTTCTTATGTTATTTTCACAAAAAATATATTTGAATTAAAAATGGTTTATCAAATATAACCCCAAATTCCATTGAAATACTAATTATGTAAATCATATAATAAACAGGAACCGTGAATAATAATCTAAAATTCATCAAAGACATTTAATATAGGTGTGAATATCGATGAAATATTCCTGAGAAAACTACAATTCTATGAGTATGAATAATAAAATGAAGTTATATAGAGACACATACCTAGATAATGATGAAACCTCAATTATTTTAAGAATAAATGATTAATCAATTTGAAAAATATGTTTGGAATCTCTTGACACTAAAATATCTATGAGAAATCCCAATGTTTTCTATGGAATGAACCCTAAAACATTAAGAAAAATGGGATAAAAAAGAAAAGTGTGATAAAATTAATGGAAAATGGGGAGAAGAAAAGCCTATAAAATCTTATGTAATCCATCATAATAGTAGAATAATAGAGTATGTGAGGAAAATACTCTCTCCCACCCCTATACAACTCAAATAAGAGTGAGATAATGACGGGTGATTTTTATCTTTTATGTAAATATGGTTTATAATAATAATATGAAGAATATAAAAAAGGAAGGGTAATAAGTAATCTTACCCCTCTAGATATATCTATACACAAAAAAATCAAACCATAATAATTAAATATAATGATGATTATGATGATCATCATCATTTGCATCATAATATCAATAACAACTCTAATAATACAAAATACCCATGAAACACCACATACACATATTTTTTCATTATAAATGAATAAATATTTTTTTGTAAAACATATTTGATAAATAACATACTCAAAATAATTGTTCAATAAAATAATAAAAATATATATAAGGGTAAAAAGGTTTCTGGTAATTAAAAACATAAAAATAAGGTTTTAGATAAAAAAATGCATAGACTAATTAGAATGCATTTTTAGGAAAACCATGAACCTAACCATGAAAATCAATATCCTATTAATGAAACTAAGCATGGAAAGTCCACAGGGTATCCAAGATTTCACATCAAAATATGAATCATAATAAAAATTAAAATATTTTCAATATTTTCACCATATTTATAAAATAATATATTAAATACAAAATAATAAAAACTGGTGGTGTTATAATTATCTCCACCATAACACTTTCCACCCCAAAAAATCTCCCATAGCTTGATGTTATTTAAAAAAACATTTAATTTGGAAGGAGAATAAATCAATAATTCTAAAATCTCAATCAAAGTTAACTTTTCTTTTCAAAAAAATTCCAATTCAAAATATTTTCTTCACTACATTAATTCCTGGTGGGTTTTTTTTCACCATATAAATTATCTTATCATTACTAGAATTGATATAGTAGATCTTTATGGTGAAAATAAATTTCTTATGTGTGAATTATAAACTCTAATTAATTATCATATAATAAAAAAATAAACCCAATGTATCAATATCTTCATTATAATCTCATCACAACAACTAACAAGTGATGATATTGAATCCTATTTACTTTGAAAATACAGATGGAATTTAATTAGAACAAAATTTTTTACTAAACAAAATAATTTGATACACCTTTTTAAATTCATGATGTTTATTTAGTAAATAAAAATCATAGTTTTAAAGAAAAAAATAATAAATCCAAGGTGAATTCACTTATTCTATTTCTTCACACTTTCTAACAAGCATGGAAAATTGAGAATCATATAATCCATAATGTGCAATTTTACAAAAAAATGGAGATAAAATGGAAACATAGATCAATATTTATAATAATTAAATGTTCAACTAATATTTGTTATCTTTTATTAATACATATTCCAGTCTAATTACCATAAAATTAATTTCTGGAGGGATTAGAAGTTAAAATGGGATAATTTACATTATAAATGGTTAGAATTCATGTATATGAAAATGGTTTTCCTAGAAATTCATAGATACAACCTCCACAAAAAATTATAGATATTTTGTACAGAAGACAAGCTGAACCATGCTTAATAACTGTACAACATGTAATTATATTCCACAATATGTTTATTTTTCCAAGTTCAAACAAAATTTATTACTTATCAGTTAAATTACCAAGATGTACTAACCACAAAATTCCATCAATGATAAATATAATTTAACATTTTGAAACATGATTCAATGGATTTGGCTAATTATATCATTTTTTCCATCAAAATTTTAAAAACCCCTAAATATAAAAAGTTATCCAACAATCCAACATTAAATATTCTCAATTGATAATAAAAAATCCTCAAAATAATTCTCAATATGCTCATTTAGGAATATTAATCATGGTTAAAACATGAATTATATGTTTTGAATCCATATCAAATACAAAATAACCAATAAAACTCTATTTAATAGAAACAAATCAGAATAAAAAATTTATTGATAAATTTAATTATCCAAACACAATATTACTCAAGATATCAATATATACATCCTAAATAATTTCCAAAATCCAAAATTAAATGCAATAAATAGAAAAAAATCTATAAAAATACATTTGTGTAATCATATCATAAACCACATAAGAATATTAAACTGCCAAAACCAATAACACTCACTAAAATAAAAGGATTTCCATACTATAATAAAATAATTTCTTAGAAGAACATAATCACTCAAACAAGGATCCACACCCCAAATGGATTTTGTGTGACTAACACTCTATCAAAAAACACTTCTAAAACTAAAGTAAAACATCCAAAAAACATTAAAAATTGATTTTACATGATCATATCAAAGTAATTGAAAATTCAAATTGTTACCTATTGTAAAAATGATTTTCTTCAATGAAAAACCATCCGAACAATACCTGGCACCAAAAAACCATAATTTTTTATTGGAAAATTCTCGAAAACATCGTATTAGATATGTATAATCATCTAGTGGATGATTTTACAAAGAAGAAACTTATAACAATTTCAATTATCATATTTTTAAGAAATTAAATATATGAAAATTTAAACATAAATATAAAAATGAAAATATAATCATTCCTTTTGTTACTAACTTATAAACATAAATATGGGAATAATTTTTTTTATAATTTCATAATATTTTTTATATATAATGAATTAAAAAATATAATGAGACACTAAATCCAAACATTTGTTTTCAAATGTATAGTTTTATACATATATGTAAAATAAAAAATTCACTTATATATATTTCATATTATTCCCTAATTGAAATAAAAAACAACTCCAAGTTAAATAAAAACATATAGAAAAAGAAAACTGACTCTCCATTAATGTACTCAATATATTTGTCAATTATAAATTTTAAAAAATTTTACCAAACGATTTTAAATTTATCACACCGGGTTATTTAAAAATATCACTAGATATAAATATTAATTATTTTAGTAAACCAAAATTCCACTAATACATATTATATAAAACAAAAAAATCATAACTTTTAAATGTGTTTTTTCCAAAAAGGATTATTTTAAAACAAAAACATACATACTTATATTTGATTAAAATATTTTTATGTGTAAGTTTAAAGTAAAGTGAAATAAATAAATCATAAGAACATGTGTGGGTTTTTATTATCATTAATAATTTTTTGAATCCATATTTTATAAAAAAAGTTATTACAAAAAATACACACAAATCCATAAAATGAATTGGTAATGATTTTTAAATTGGTTCCCCACCACAAAAAGTCATTTTGTGTAATCTGTACAACTTATTTTGTGGAATTAAAATTGATGTAATAATCAATTTAATTTATGGATTTCTTGAACAAAAAATAAAGTTAAATTAAACAATTAGATTCCATAACAACACATATCCAAACTATATACACAAAATAACTTGTTTTTAAATACTACATATCATAAATGAAAAACCATTCAAACATGTTATAATGTTTTTGAATTATAAGAAGTGAATAAAACTAATTTAAAACCTTTTTAGTTCTAAAATACATTCACACTACTAATTAAAATCCTTTATATTAACATTAATTAAAATACCATAATATAAACTTTCATTATTTTCCAATTTTAAAATTTTGGTCCCATTTTAAAAGTTTTATAAAAAACAAATCTAATGGTTTTTCCAGTTATGAAAATTCGGAAAATCCATTTATAAACACCCTTTCCCCATTAAAATATTGTTATTATCATTTTAAATTATAAAAAAAGACCATTTATTTTTATTTTTTAAAACATTTCCATAACATTGTTCAATATAAAATTTTTCTAAGATAAAAAAACTGTTATACATATTTTTATATACTTGTTACAATCAATTCATAAAAACAGTCAATCACACACATCATAAAACAACAATAGAAAACTATTATAGGTAATCAAGAAATATATCAACTAATTATATTACCATTAATTAAAATTTATAAAAATATATAATATTTATAACATGAGTATAGTAAATTTAAAATAATTCATTAATAAATCAATTCAATTTAACTACAACAAAACTTGAACATTGAATCACAAGACACCATAACATGCTAAAATTAAACAAAGAACAACCCATAGAAGGGTTGATCGAGATCACATAATTTCAAAATCATCATAGTAACTTGGTTTTCTACCGTAATTAGGATTATCAATTTTTTTCAGGTATTAGTTTCCAGATATTGATGGTCCGACCAACATCAACCACCAAACTGTTCACTTAAACTATAATTCCAAAGAATAAACCAAAATAATCTTCAATATTTCACCCGATAGATTCAAATTCCACCTCATACATAATCTAATTTTTATTTCCATGATCCATATCAAAGGAATTAAGACATTTATCAGAACTATAAAATTTACCATGAGTACATAGGACTACAAACACACCAAGATTTGTATGTATGGTGTAAGATAAAAACTAGTAGAACACCACTGTAAATATTTTTAATTCCTTTGATTATTAATTCTATAAATTATAGTTTAAAATGATTTTAGAAATTACATTTTTTTTATTTTCATTAAGAGTTAAACCAATAACATTTCTATTTCCATTTAAAAAAACATTCTTTTACATTGAAAACTGAAACCATGAGTATGAATAATATATATATCTAAATATATAGAAATACTAAAAGAAAATTTAACCTAATGTAAAACATAACACAAGAATGTACAATTTAAAATGTAAGTCATAACATGGGATATCAATCTCAATAATATAGAGACAATATGAGACCCCACTAATGAAATGATTCATCAGCAAATGGCTTGATCCAACTGACACTCACCTTGAATTATTATCATGAAAATATTAGGTGATAAAACCTAGTGATATAAAAATCATGACTAGGGGAATGAGAGATAGTAAAAGAATAACCCATGATAACTCATACATGTATTACCATATAGCTACCCAAGGATCCCATATAATGCAACAATCTGAACAATAAACCCTTTAGAAAATCTATAAAATAATAACCAACAAATCAATTCTAGTAACTATAACCTTATAAATGGTAATTATCAATAAATAATCAAATAATCCATAAAAATACAATTATTTCCAAATATGATTTATAACCCATAGATGTAACACTATGAAATTTTAAAATATGAATATCATATTTGATAGTGTGTGTGACACCCAAACTAATAATAGAAGGCAATATAATATCCCAATACATTATAATATAATTAATATTTTAAATCAATACAATCCATGATATAGCTTGAAAAGAACACAACACAATGTTATCTTCTGTTACTCACAAAAACAAATTTTTTGACAGCTTGAGGTACATACAAGACCGAGTTTTACCGAACAACAATATAATATTAATATTATTAACTCAATTATGAAAATATATGGTTGATTCCATTTTTTACCAATTAATTATATATGAAAATAATAATTTATTTATTATAAATTAAGTATTTTATAAAAAACAATTTTTATGCGCCAATGGAGTTGTATCATAATAAATTAAATTAATTAATATTAGTGGATGATATTAATGAAATTTATATTTTATATATTCATTGAAGTTTTTTTACATTCATCCAATATATTCTATATCCATAAGATATAAAAAAAATCCAATTTTATGCCTAAAAGCTATATTTTTCTAAATGTTGTTTTTTCACCTTTTAATGGCGCACTTGTTTTAAAAATAAATTTTGACACTATAAAAAGTTTTATTTTAAAAAAATAACTTCAGTTTAGAAAAATTATTGTTGACATTATCTTACTATGAATTTTTGGAATTTTTTGAGAAGTTACATTTTTTTGATGAATAATTAAAACATTGAATTTTAATTGAAAACTGCCTTTTCATCTAAATAATTTATAATGTAAAATTATATTTTAAATTGGTATTAAAGAAATATTAGATAAATAATAGATATATTAATCCAATTTAGGTCATTATAATAATTTTTATATTTAATTTAAAAATAAAAACTTATTAGACATTTGAGCATTTTCACATTAAAAACTAGCTTTCTTATTTCATCTACAAGATTAATTTTATATCATTTTTTTTCCAATTATGTGAATTGAATTTGAAAAAATGGATTCCATATATGGTATAATATTATAATTTCTTATAAGGTAAACACATTTCTTTTTCAAAAAGCATATTTGAAAATAGTTAAAGTCAATCATAGTGATTAAGGAAAATATGAGTTAACTGGGTTGTTAAACATAGAATATAAGGTGTACAATGATCTACCCATCTGTAAAAAACCAATTATATAGATATATTTAATCAATTATGATTTTTCCTCCAATTATATGAATTTTTGGGACACATTTCTAGGAAATTTACCAATAAATAATTTATGTAAATAAAAAGAAAAAAATGAACCCTCCTTGCCTTTAATATTTATAGAGATTTGGAATAGGAAAAAAACCACATCAGTATGGTATTATATAATATTTTTAAATATAAAATAATTTTTATCATAATAATTTATATATAAATTCTATAGATTAATTAGTTACTTAGAATTCTTAGAAGATGCCAACGTAGTAAATATTTAGTTAATAATTAACTTAAATAAATGACTCAATAAATATTAAAAGTGAAGTAAATTGAATTAATTATTGTATTAAATAATTTTTTTAGATGGTTATATAATGTTACATAGATTTTTAAAAAAAATATTCTAATTAAATAATTTTATTAATATTTTGACATTCGAATTAAATTAATATTGTCAAAACTGACATTAATGTTATTTTATAATAAATGATATTTTATTAAATGATTTAAAATTACTAAAAATACTATATTATGTAAGGTAATTTTTAAATGTCAATAAATATCAAATATGACCCATTAAATGACCAATTTGTCTATCATGATTATTATACTGACCGTAGAATATAAAAAAAACTCTATTTGCACAGTTACAGTTTAAGCAGTGTTTTGCCACATTATTTGATATTGTCTTAATATTAATTTCCAACGTACATAGAATTTTTACATTATGAATTTAAATAATATTTTGAATCAGTTTTTATAGATTATATCAAGAATAATTTTATTTATGTCTTAATGAATAAATAACCTAGCTAGATAATTAGTTACTGTAATAAAATCAAAATAGCAAAAGTAGGAAAAACATTGAGGTTATAGAAAAAAATGATAAAAATGTGTCTCTTTTTATGTGGTTGAGGTTTTTATCAATCATTTTACCCATAAAATCCATTATTTTTGAATTTTTGAAACTCATGAGGTAATGGAGACCTCTTAATAGTGACACCTTTAAGTATTTACAAGAATGCCACACATCCTCTACTATAAAAAGGTACTCACCCCAACCCTCACTTATTCACAACTCTAAATCAATTTGGATCAACCAAGATCTACCTAAATGACTACCCAAAATCCCTCCCCTCATTCTGTAATCCTTATTTTGGTAAGAAATAAAACCCTTCAATGTTTTAGTGCAAACCTAAAGAGGAAACCCAAAGAAGAGGTAATGTTCTTCTAAATGTGTTTTGATTTTATTTCCTTGTCTACCTCCTCCAGTTAATTTTATTTCATGATCATGTAATACAATCACTATTATAAATATATTTATATGTTTTTTTTGTGAAGGGTATTACCTAAAAATTCACACACTTAAAATGGGTTATGAAATCATCGTCCGTGTGTGTGGAAGACAACCACCTCGCGAATCGATGTCATTCATTTTTCCATTACCACCTTTAACGGTATGGAATAATAATGGAAATACTATATATATATATGGTATTTATGAGTAATTTATTATTCTTCAATAATTATATAAATCACACCTTCATTCTTTCCATTTTTTTGATATACGATAATTTGGTTCTTATGTGTGGCAGACTACCGCATAACGAAGTGATATGATCCTTTCATGGTTTACATAAAATGTATTAAGGGAGGGTTTAATTAAGATAAGACATATATATGAAATAAAAATGATATCGTAATGATAATATATATATATATATATATTTATATATATTACTTTTAATTCTTTTAATATGAAAACCAATTTGAAACATCGTTCATTTGTATGTACGACCTACCATCTTGATGAACGACATATTTCATTTCATATTACCAAATTTTATGGATTACTATAAATAAATATAATATATATATATATATATATATATATATATATATGATATTTAAAACATGTATCAAATTCTTGAGATGATAAATCATGATCTATTTAAAAGGAAAAAATAATAAAAGGTGAAAACATACTAAAAAAACAAGGCAATTACCACCCCAAACAATGAAAATAAGGAAATATTATTAACAAACGGGTGATAAGATGTTACAGAAAGATAATATATAATATTATAAATATTAATATGGTTCTTATAAGTTAATAAAATTATTAAAAGAATTATAAATGGTGTTTAAAGGAAATTCAACCAAAAGAGAGATTAATATAAGGGATTTCATTACAATTTCATTTCATTGAGGCATACTATAATGTTATGAACCCAATTACTTATATATGGTTTAAATAATACCCTATGAAATGTAATATTATGAATAAATCATTATTAATTGTATTTTAAGTTTCAATTTTAATTATTTCATCAAAGGAAATTTTAATTAAAAGATAACAAGTGGTAAATAATTTCATAACTCAATTCCTTTTCATTTGGTTATATTATTTCCTCACTATCATTAATATTATATGATTATTTTTATTGTGAATTTATAATATATATTTTTTTATTTCATTTTTTTTATTTTATTTAAATTTTATGCACATAATAGATTCATTTATTAATTATCACTTCAACATTATGATCATTTTAAGTGTTTATTTTACAATCTCATTCTAATCGAGATTTATTATTCCTGAATATCTATTGAAGAAACGACATAAAAATTTCCTAATAAACCCTTCCATTTCTTCTCTTGTGATTTTTCATGATCTTTTTAAAGTGATAATATCATTTTTATATTAATTAGTACTTAATATTGTTGAGAAAATGTTTTAATAAAATCCAACTTCATTTCTCTCTTCGGACAAAAATCTGTTTTTATACAAAACGATGTTTAAAAAAAATTAAAAAATTATTTAATTAAAATTTTAAAAATTATTTGTTAAAATAAATTATTAGGAATTTTTTATTTTTTTAAATTTTTTTCAAAGGAATATTCTAATTATATTCTGAAAAATGAAATTTTATAACCTTTTTACAATGAAAAATGAATGTTATTTTTAAGATATAATTCATATACAAAACTACCATACATAATTTATTTGAAGATTCCATTTCATGTTTAGGAATATATTTTTAAAGAAAATTATTTTAAAATTGAATTTCAAAGAAGTGTATTTTTGAAATACTTTTCAAAATGAAAATGATATTTTCATGAAGAATATTTTAAAAGATATTTTTTACTACATCAATGACAAAAAAAATTATTCTTACTCAAATTGGTATAAGTCATATTGATACCATCCTTATTCTTTATCTGGATGGATTATTATTATTTTGGCTAAGGAATGAATTGAAATGAACTTCATTGAATCATTTTTGTATCACTAACTTCCTCTTGAGTTATTATCTTTCTAGGGACTACTGACCATTAAATTTCCCCAAATATCCGTATTATTTTTCATGGATATGATTACTACCAAAAATGTGAACCATTTTTACAAATATTTAGTACTTTGGCAGTTATTTTATTATCTGGGGAAATATTGATAAATCATTATTCATTACTCAATTGAGTTAATGATAAGGAAAAATTTTATGAATTAAATCTATTATTCAATATCTGAGGAATTATTTGGAACTATAGACATAGGTGGGTCCCAATTAATCTTATCCCATATATGCATCGATAGTATCATGAGTTGAATCATTTTTCTAAATCCGACAGGCTTGTACCCAATAGTTTTAAGCTATCTTGAGAGTAGATCATGATAGTAAATGTATCATGTTCCTAGGAAATATGATACCCAATAGTTAATCATTTTATACATTTATAATTCATTTATTATCATCCATGATATTTTAACTTTGAGAACATAAATGGATGTATTTTATTATTTGTTACTTGAATAAATTCTATGTGTGTTAAGCTAGTTACCATTCTATATTGATTATGCATTATCCAGTTATTTAAATGGAATTTGTTTACAGTTATTCACCTTACCATATTGAGTATGCATTATCTAGTTATTTAAATGAAATTTGTGATTAGTGATTTACCATACTATGTTGATTATTCTTATTTATTAATTATATATTCCATTTTACTTAACCCTTAATACGATTTTTATTGCACCCTTTTTGTTCCCTTTCCCCTTGAATCCAAAAAACATTATTATGAATGATATGCAAGGATATGCTATATTGAATAAAATTATTCTAAAAAAATGTTGTAATTTTTGAATTAATTTTTAATAAAATACTCATTTAGTTATATATATTACTAAGACTACTAAACTGATCGGTCCTTTGGGATTTGATTCCCTATATCTTCGCTAGTGTAATGCTGTTAAGAACTAGCATCAGACAGCTGCGGTCAGGGTTGTTATAGTTGGTATCAGTGAAAGTTTAGTTCAAATCTTGAGAATAATATTTAGTAAAACAAAGATTCTTGAACATAAACGTAAGATACAATTTTAGGATAAGTATATAAGAACATCCAATAGTTATGGTAATGTAGAGAACATGTGGTTTTCCAAGAAATACATCCCTATATAGATATTAAATGTGAATGTGGTTCTAGAACAAATGTACCTAGGTGTAATAACTCTAAAAAAACATGTTAGGATTGACTTGACTATTACCCGATACATGAAAATGGGCCTTACTATGCTCCCGGTTTGACACTCCTAGAGGAAATGCTTTGGCCAATTCAAATTTTATTTACAAAATATTAAAAATGAATTGAATGGATAATGATAATGAATGACCTAGGTTAAACCCTTGAAAAATGGAGGTCATATGTTTAAATAAATTAGATAATGTATTGGAATTTAATAATTAAATTTTATAAGTATTTTTACTAATGGTATTTTGGTTATAAGAATCAAGATACATATAATAATTATGTTGAATTTTAGAATCACATGTGTCTTTATTAACTTAAGAGTTATGAATACCATTACAGGTTTATGGGATTAAGTTTGATCATATGTTTGAAGTCATAAAAACCTATTTTTAGGTTATATGTGATGGGATTCTACCATGATTAAGAATATTTTAAAGAAATTTATTGAATGTTTATGCTTTAGTGGAATTATTATTTAAGGAATAATGCCTTACCATTTTATAGTTATAAGTTTAAAGGTATTAATAACCTTTAGGGTTAATATTATTATTAATTACATTGTAATTATATTCAAACAATATTATTATACTATATTAAAAAAATCATTTTGAATACCATAAAAAGGTTATTTCATGATTACTCTTATTTCAAGGATCTCCATCATCTTTTGGGAACTTTATATGAATTATATATTTTATAAAAAGGATAACCCATGTACAGGGTGACAACCAGTCACATCTAGAAAGGTGGTGGGGATTGAACCCATGATCAAAAGGATTACAATGGATTCAATCCAATAACTATTCGACATGATGTCATAGAAAATGTGTCACTGTTTTTAGTTAGATGATTTTAGGAAAAAATAATAAATATTAATGATGATCTAGTAGGTGTTAATTTTTTGGTTTATATATTAATTAATTATATTAGATACCTTATGCTAACTATATTATATTTTTAAATTAATGTAAATATTTTTTTATGTATCTTTTAATCTAATAAAAGTGATTTTTATGCCTCAGGCATATTTTTTTTGTTTTAGATATTTATTTATTTGAATAATCGATGCAATAGATTTTCATAAAATTAGAACCAAATGATGAAATTTTTATTTTGAACTAAATATATATAAATTAAGTAAATTTACTTATGTTATTGGATAGTAAAATAAATACTAAACTATAGGATAATCCTCTTGAAACAAAAATGTTGTCCTATTACATTCATTTCTGATGAATCAAATATTCCTTTGGATCATTCAGGATATATGGATTTGAGGCCCTCAAATTTCCATTGGTCATTCAAATTCTTGTGATCAATGACCTCAACTAATATCTATAAATATTTATTATTTTCCTCGATGTACATATCTTCACTTTTCACCGATGTTCTCCTACTTAGAAACCAAGTTATTTTTCATTCCATGTGACATTTGTAGTCATGATTCTCTCTTATGAATAATATTTTTTATTAACCATTTTATGATGTGGGTTTTTTAGAAATGAAATTTAGAAGTTTCAAACCGTTGATTATCATGATCAAGTATAAATTTCATGGAAGTAATTTATATTAGCTGTGGAGAATAGAACACTAAGAAATTTTAAAATATTAATATCATATTTTATTGTGTGTATGACACAAAACACCAAGAATATTAGGAAATAAAATATCCTAAGACTCTAAAATATGTTTACTATTTTAAATAAATTAAATCTATGACATATATTACAATGCATGAAACACTGAGTTAGATTGTGTTACACGCAACAACAACTTTCTTCGATAGCTTGCATTACACGCATGACCGAGTTTTACAAAATAATAATAATAATAATAATAATAATAATAATAATAATAATAATAATATTTAATGTGATAGTTTTATCCTATACATTTGAGTAGTGGGTATGAATTGGATTAATAAGATTATAAAAAAATATGGTTCAATTAATTATTTACCCATTAATTAGAAATGAAAATAAAAACCAATTGAATATAAATGAAATGTTTTTATAAAAAAATTATTTTTATACACCAAATGAGTTTAATATTAATAAATTAAACTAATTATTATTAGTTATTGATCATAATTAAATTTATATTTTATATATTAAATAATTTTTTTTGACATTGATCCAATATATATGATAGACTTAAGATAGGAACAAATCCAATTTTAATCAAAAAAATATTTATTTTTCTAAAGGAAATATTGTCAAATTTTAATGGAGAACTTGTTTTAAAATAAAATCATGACACTTTAATAAATATTATTTAAAAAATAAACATCATAATTGAAATTTAATGTCATAATTTTCTTAGGGTATTTTTTTTTATTTTTCTGAGAAGTTTCTTTTTGGATGAATAGTTAAAAATACTAAATTTTAATTGAAACCTCACTTATAATATAAACAAATAACATTCCAAAATCTATATCCTAATCCTATAATCCTTATTTTGGGCATAAATCATACATTTAAATGTTTTAGTGAAATCCTATGGAGGATACTCCAAGAAGAGGTAATGATATTCTAAAAGTATTTTTTATTTCCTTCTCCACCGTATCTAATTATATCATTACATGATCATATTATATCCTAAGTATATAAAATATAACAAGATGATTTTATTTTATTTTAATGAAATAAAACTTCACACACTTTAATCAAATGGGTTACAAAATCGCCATTCATGTGTTAGGAAGAAAATCGCCTCTCGAATCGATGTCGTTTCTTTTTCTATTACCACCTTACATGGTTTGGAATAATGATTAAAATATTATTTATATATGATATATATGAAATTTATGATTTATTTATTTTTATGGAATTATTATATAACACATACATTCATGATATCTATTTTATGGGAATATAATAAATTTATTCATGTATATAACAAACTACTGCCTTAAGATGTGATATGATTCATTCACGCTTTACATGGAATGTTTTATGGATGGGGTTGAAAAAAATATGAGATATATATGAAATAAAATGATACTGGGTTTATAATATATATATATATATAGAAATTAATTTTATTTCTTTCAATAGGATAAGGAAATGGAAACATCGTTCATGTGTACGTACTACCTACCGTCTCCATGAACAATTTATTTTATTTCATATCCCCAAATTTTATGGACTAATACAAATAGATATGTAATATATATATAATATTTAAATCAGGTTTTAAATTATGGATATGATTAAATCATGATATAAGTAATAGGGACAAAAAATAATAGGTCAAAACATACTCGAACAATAAGAAAATTATCACCTGAAACAATAAAAATAATGAAATTTTATTAATAAAAAAGATAAAAATATGTTATAAAAAGATCATGTATGAAATTATAAATATAAATACAGTTCTTTTATTTGTTAATAACATTCATAAAACCATTATACATGATTTTAATGGGTGTTCAACCAATAGGGAGTGTAAGGTAAGGGATTTCGTCTCAATTTCATTTCATTGAGGCCTATTGCAATGTTATGCACCTAATTACTTTTATATGGTGTATATACTACCCCTTAACATGTAATATCATGAATAAATCATTATTAATTTTATTTTATGTTTAAATTTTAAATATTTTCTCAAAGTTTATTTTAATTAATAATTACCATGTATTATAGAATTTCATAACTCAATTCATTTTCATTGGGTTATATTACTTCCTCATTATTATTAATCTAATATGATTATGTGTATAATTAATTTTGAAAATATATTATTGTATACACTCATGTTTTATGTATATTTATAGTTTATACACTTAATAAATTCATTTATTAATTCTTATTTAATCCTTATGTTCATTTTGAGGGTTTACTTCACAAGATCATTCTAATATAGATTGTTTATTCATAAATATCGGTTGAATGAAATTACATGAAAATTTCATTATAAACCATTCCATTTTATCATCTTCTTTTTATTCATGGTCTTTTTCAAGTGATTTAACCATTTTATAATATTTTTTTCTTGAAATTATTGATGGAATATTTTAATAAAATATGAATTCATTTCTTACTTCATTCAAAAATACATTTTATTAAGGAAAATGTTTTTTCAAAAATGATTAATTTTTTATAATTTTAAAAATTATTTATAAAAATAAATCTTTACAATTTTTTACCTTTTACAAAATTTTTTCAAAGGAATATTCTTATCACTTTCTGAATAAAGAACTTTTCTAAACTTTTTACAATGAAAAAGGAATGTTCTTTTTACCTTGAATGGAATGTATAGAATTACACACCATAATTTATTTAAATCTTTAATAGAATGTATAAAATGAGTTTTTTAATGAAATGTTACTTAATCTTGAATTTTACAAAAGTCCATACATTATTACACTTTTAGGATCTTTTCAGTTTTAGAGTTTTAAATAATTAGTATATCTTACATACATGACATACCACATTCATACAAGAGGATACTACTAAAATAGTATCCATTTTTTTCAAAATATAAAACATTAAAACTTAAAACATGATTTATTTAACAACAATCCATATCAAAAATCATGAATCCCTTATTTCTCTTACCCATCATTATATCCTATGAAAAACATTTTAAAAACGTGGGATGAGTATAAAACTCAGTAAGGGATATAAGGAAAGAAAGCTTTAGTCAAGTGATAACATAAAAACCAATAAAACCCATAATCATAAAAAACTTATATGCATAGAAACATAATGTAGTTTCCTTGGGAAATATTTACCATATCACTCTTACATTCACCCTTACACATGGAATAACCTTTTGGTCAACTTCCATCTCTGGAGTACCCAATGGATTGGAGAGATATAATGGGGATCACCTGTCATATCTTGAGCTATAATGGGCTCAAACCAACATATCTTGAGCTATAATGGGCTCAACCCAAACAATATTGAGCTATAATGGGATAAAACCAACATAAATATTGTCCAAGGAACACATCATGGTAATAAAGTATCTTGAAATTAGTAGAAACCACTAATTCCATATACATATAAAAAACAATCCTTTGAAATTTATTAAAGAGATTATTAAAAGGATTTTAAAAGGAAAGTACCTTATAATATAATTCGGGTGAGAATTAATAGAATGGAATGGATATGTGTATACACTATAAATACACATAGTGAAAAATAATATAAAAAAATCATCACACCAATAATCTTAATACCACATAATGAATATAGAATAAGGCTAACCCAAAGAATAGAAATTGGGTTATGAATTCATTTACCTTGGGGTTCTTATTACATAAAAAGTGTTTAAAACTCATTTATAATGGTTAAAATATTTTTATTAATATCTTAATTAAACATATTAATGTTTATAACACCTTATATGATCATTTTACAACATAATTCGACACATTTATTAGTAATATTTTGTTATTTATATTGTGTCGGGTGCGTTCTTTACATGGTTTCCATGATCGGTTCATGATGGATATTCTTGTTGATTGGAAGTGAAAATACAGAATTAGAATGGGATGGTATTTAAATATTTCCATATCCATAAATTATACCATTTATCATTTTGAGTTCTTAAATGAGGATGATTCATAAGTTAAAACATTATTGATATTTGTTTAAGTCATTTTGGAGATTCTTCGATCGTAATGAACTCATTTTTTATTATAAGTTAATCACATGTGAACAAAAATATTAAAGAACCTTATATAAGATACATAAATTATAATCTGGTTCAACCATAAAAATTGTTTCATGACCAGCCTTTTAAGAAGTAAAAGAGATTGAAATCACATCGTCCACGATGTCGGTAAATCGACACATCACAGACGATGTTTTAATTTCATGAATAAGTGGGAGAGGAGAAGAATTATAATGGTGAATATTACATAAAAATGAATAAATACAGAATATTTAAGATACTAGATCATTCATGCCTCTTGAATAAGGGTATATGAGGAAAGAATAAGAAGAGAACGGAACTCTAAATAAAAAAGAATAGTTGAGAAATCCCTTACGAAAATTCAGTAGCCTAACGACTATAGAAATGGTTTTCGAATACATTAAAAAGAGAGGGGAAATGGGTCACCCTTACAAAAATGAATCATAATAAAATATATAGATATAATAAAATGGAAATAAGAACTTGGTATAAAAACTTGAAAGTTATACCACATAAAAGAGAACTTGAATGGAAAAAGAAAGAAGTTGAGAATTCTCTTACCTTGTAGAGTAACTCCTAAGACTTGAAGGTTGGGACCTTGGGGGATTGAGTAAACCCTATGAGGATTACTAGAGAGGTAATAAGGACATAGATTAATTGATGATGATTTTGGAATGAATTTAATGAAGGAATGGGTTGGTATTTATAGCAAAAGCGAGGGAATATTTTATTAATTTCCAAGGGACACCTCATTAGTGGTATTTGCAAAGCCATGGGTTTTCCCATGGTATTAGACACTTGGTAAAACTCATATATTATTTTACTATAAAATAGTTTACCAGAATTATTACATCATTAATGATTTCATTAAACACACCGAAACTCAAAACAATATTTTTACTATTCACCGAAAAATAAACTGTTTCAGAAAAATCCCAAAAATTCACCCAAACCATTTTTTGACATGTAGAATTAAAAAATGAACTCCATTTTTGGAAAATAATTTTCTAAATATTATTAATTTAATTTTTAAATAAAATCACAATTTATTCAAAAATAAAATTTTTAATTATATAACTCTTTTTTAATACCTTGAAAAATTAATCGACATATCATTATCTTATAAAATTAAGAAAATAAAATAATAATACAATTTAGTATTCATTAGGGTCATATTATTATTCAAATTACTATTCATAAGGGTAGGTTACTATTTACCAAAGAAAATGTTGGTTCTATTAGACTCTAGATAACGTACCGATCACAATTGTAGATGACCATTTTTTGAAATTCAAAACATAGAAGCTGAAAAATTAATTTTAAATGCTAGTTATAAATATCCACTTAAAACAAAGTTTCATTAATTTCTATTTAGTTTTAAAAACTTTGGGGTGTTACACTAAGTAAGGATAAACAATATAGCAGAAGCTATCATAAATAAGAATAAACTTTTTAAGGCAAGGTATAAAACTGAAACACAAGCCTTTGAAACATAATATTCAGCATAATATAGAAATATTAAATAAATAATTCCATTTAAACATCCACATGGACAATATACTAGTCAAATAATCACATGAAATAATAATAATTGATCTCATAATGAGGGAGTTCATAATGTCGGATATCATAACCATATCGTCAAGGGCTTGTGCCAAGACCACAAATAACCATACCATCAGGGCCTCATGCCAAGATAATAGTTTGTCTCATCATACCTACCAATGAATCATGGTGTTATTGTGGGCCCCACCTATCACTTACTCAGTCCAATGAATTCCTTTTATGAAAGGGGTAAAACATAACATAAACATTCCTATTAAAACTAGAATATGAAATGTTAATATTTTAACCATAAATCATGAATGGTATCAAAATAGAACATCCATAGTCAAATATATTGTAAAAACTTCAATAAAATATAGAATATTGTATTATAATAAATCAACCTTAATTAAGTAAAAAATCCAAAAAAGGATGTTGACATAAATGAAAATAATATAACAAAATCATTCAAACTCTTTGAGAGAAATATCCATTTTTTACTTTGAAATAATTTAAAAGCCTCACAATAATAAAAGAAAATAATTATTTCGAAAATAATCTTGTAATATTGTGAGGGGTACTTCAAAATTATAAGGCATCATAATGGGAGAAAATAGCCTCTCACACTGTATGAGTTAAAAAAAATCATTCTTTCCTTAATTTGTCAAAAAAGGTCATAAAGTACCTCTTTTGGAAAATGACGGAAAGATTCCTTTCAAAACATTTCATAAAAAGTTAAGCGTGGGTAAAAATGACATAATTTTTTTGATGATAGATTTAAATACATTTTAATAAATATGGACATGGATGATAAATATGTCCGAGTAGATACGTGTAAACAACCTCAGATAATAATGAGATTGTAACATTAACCCTTAACTTGTACTTTCCTTTAGTTGAGGGGGAATTAAACTCCGGTATAATGGATAAAGTATATTATTCAATTATAATAGAACCATATCCATATTTATGATATCATATATGATCCTATTATATCGTTTTGTTAATAATATTTCATTATTACCATTGTTTTGATAATTACCTAACACCTAAAAATGACCTAAAATTATAACAATCACAGAATAAAGAATCACAATCCCATAAAGAGTGAAAAATATTTTCTTACCTTGGATGATGATCACACGATAATACAAGATACTTAGTCTAATTTCATCAATAATGATATGATCCTCGAAACCATAATATAAATAACACAAGATCATGATTCTACCATTCACGATTAAATCTATAAAACAAAGGCCTAGATCAAATCCAAATATATATATCTATAATAGGAAGAAAAAGTATGAAGTTTAAGAAGTAGAAAGATCTAAGAATGTATGATATTTTCAAGATGAAACCTCACATCCAATGTTTATTTCATCAATCTTAGAGATAAATGTTCCATTTGATGATATAAAATGACTAATTTCACTCTAAAAGAATCCTAGACTTATCAGAGATTAAATAAGAGTGTATAGAGTAGATTATGGGATTCTAATGGAATTTTTAAAATACAAATCTTTTAATGTATAACCAAATGTAGGTATTGGTTTCATGGTCAACTAATAACATGAAAAAGTCATGTACACACCTCTTCCCACCAAGAAAGAGCAACACCATCAAATTCAATAGTTACTATATATCATGAACTTCCATGATCTCTCCACTGGTTCAGCTAAATGACCTATACAGTCCTGTTTCACAATCTTGGGAATGATTCACCCAATCATGTAGTGTTCAATTCTATGAAAAAAACTCAGAAACAATTATAAAATCACCTAAACACAACCACCAAACTTTTTTACTTAAACTATAATTACCAAGAATAAACCAATATAATCTTCAATATTTCACCTGATAGATTCAAATTCCACCTCCTACATAATCTCATTTCTATTTCCATGATCTATATCAAATGAATTAAGACATTTATCAGAACTATAAAATTTACCATGAGTACATAGGACTAAAAACACACCAAGCCATTTATGTATGGTGTAAGATAAAAACCAGTAGAACAACACCATGAATTTTTTTAATTCCTTTGATTATTAATTCTATAAATTATAGTTTAAAATGATTTTAGAAAATAATTTTTTTTTGATTTTCATTAAGATTTAAACCAATAACATTTCTATTTACATTTAAAAAACATTATTTTACATTGAAAAATGAAACCATGAGTATGAATAATATATATATCTATATATATAGAAATACTATAAGAAAATTTAACCTAATTTAAAACATAACACAAGAATGTAAAATTTAAAATGTAATTCATAACATGGGATATCAATCTCAATCATACAGAGACAATATGAGACCCCACTAATGAAATGATTCATCAGCAAATGGATTGATCCAACTAACACTAACATTAAAAGATTATCATGATAGTATTATGTGATAAAACCTAGTGATATAAAAATAATGACTAGGTGAATGAGAGATAGTGAAATAATAACTCACGATAACTAATAAATGTATTCTCATATAGCTACCCAAGATCTCTTATAACGCAAAAATATGAATAATAAACCCTTTAAAAAATCCATAACATAATAAACAACAACTCAATTCTAGTAACTATGTTCTTATAAAGGGTAATTATCAATAAATAATCAAATAATCAATAAAAATACAATCATTTCTAAATATTATTTATAACCCATAGATGTAACACTATGAAATTTTAAAATATGAATATCATATTTTATAGTGTGTGTGATACCCAAACTAAGAATAGAATGCAATATAATATCCCAATACATTATAATATAATTAATATTTTAAATCAAAACAATCCATGATATAGATTGAAAAGAACAAAACACAATGTGATCTTCTGTTACACACAAAAAAAATTTCTTTGACAGAATAAGGTACATACAAGACCAAGTTTTACTGAACAACAATATACTATTAATATTATTAACTCAATTATGAAAGTATATGGTTGATTCCATTTTTTACCAATTAATTATAAATAAAAATAATAATGTATTTATTATAAAGTAAGTATTTTATAAAAAAAAATTTATGCGCCAATTGCGTTGTATCATAATAAATTAAATTAATTAATATTAGTGGATGATATTAATGAAATTTATATTTTATATATTCAATGATTTTTTTTACATTCATCTAATATATTCTATATCCATAAGATATAAAAAAAATCCAATTTTATGCCTAAAAAGTTATATTTTTCTAAAGGTTGTTGTAACACCCCGAACCCACTATGCTAGAGTCGGTGCATTACTTGTGATATTGGCATGGTTAGACGGAATGAAAATCCCGAAGGAACGATCATTTTAATAGTCTTTAAGAAACTAGATACATAGATGTAACTCAAATTACATTGGAAACAGTTACAAAATACAATACAAAACAAAAACTAAAAACTGTATCCACAGGAACTCAATAAAAGGCCTTCTCTTCATCAACTGTTGAAGATAGACAATGAAAAGAGTGAGCTCAAACGCTTAGTAAGGGTTAAAAAATAGCGGAATCATGAGTATAATAATAAGTGAATCATAATAAATTTGACATAAACAATACAACATAGTGAATAAATGAAAATCTAATGCCATTAATATACTGAGAATGAAACTACATCCATAGATTTAGTCATAGTGAAAACCTCATGGATAATAATAATAACTGATAGTGAATAAATATAATTCGTATTAATTGGACATCATGTATCTAGAACATGAAACCATAATACCGTAAAAACGGTTTATTACTGTGGGTAGAAACCCGTCTAATTTTTTTTGGAAACAAACTCGAAGGGTCTGTCGCCAAACTGTTTTGTCTCATGAGACCTACCAATGCATTGAGGGGCTGTAGTGGGTCCCACCCACCTCTACATCCAAATCATTCTTTATACATAGATTCAATACGAGAGAATTATCCATATAGAATATGGGATACGGATTTATCAATATTTCCACAGTCAAAACAACATTCAAAACAAATCCCGTTTGTAAGTGGAACATGACATAGACAATAATCATATCCATGATATTAGAATATGGATATTTAAATGGAATATAATTTCAATAGAAAAGTTATCTCAAATGGAAAGTATGTACACCACATAAGAATTATTAGGTGCACAAAACATAGTTAGTCACAACAAAGGGGATATTCTTGAACAAAAGTGAGAGAGAGGATCCCTTACATTATGTTTGAAGGTGATCTTGAATTGTTATTAAAGACCTGAATAAAAAAATTAGGATTATTAATTCATAAGTATATAACCTATTTTTTATTTAATTGATATGGTATAACCTTATTAGGTTCATTAATGGCCTTTTTTGGATTTAACAGATTCAATTTTATTGTTTTGGAAGCATTTTCTTACTTGGTTTCATGCTTTGTTTACTTGAATTCATGAATGGAAGTTGGTTGGAAATATGGTTAAACATCCATAATTGTTAATATAGATTATTAGTGAAATTAAAGAGACATAAATGATCTTATGGTGATTCTGGTTATATACCATGAGGATGACTCATTTGATGAGTTAAATAAAAACACTTGAATTTGGCTTGGCAGTTTTGTGCTCAATAAACTTGTTTTGTATTATTATTCAATATTATGAACGTGTAAAGATTAATTAACATTAATCAAGATAAAACAAATATATTATGACCTGATTCAACCATATATTTGGTTTCATGACCATACTTGAAAGAATTAATGTAAATTGAAATTACATCGTCCATGATGTCGGTAATTCGACACATCACAGACAATGTTTTTATTTCTTAAATAAGCGGGAGAGGAGAAGAATAATGATGATGAGGAATATTCCATAAAAATGAGAAAATATAGAATATACAAGATTCTGGATCTTCCATTCCTCTTGGTTAAGAGGAGGTGAGTAAATAAGAAGAAAATAAAGGAATCTTAAAATGAAAGAAAACTTGAAAAATTTCTCACGAAAATTCAGCAGCCTAACGACGTCTCTTAAAATTTTATAAAAATAGTTTGATGAGAGGAATGGAATATCTCATAATTAATACATAATATGGACATTAAATGGTTATATTTAATTAAAAATCCCAACACAAGCCAAAGGGAATGGAAGAGAATAACATAAAATGAAAGAAAAGAAAGAAAATAAAAGAGGTTGTTTACCTCTTGATCTCTTCTCCCTGAGATCTTTCTTAAGGGCTTTGGTTTTGGTCTTTCGGTGAGACCAGCAGCTCTAGGACATGGGGAAGAATATTGGGGACGGAATTTGGCATAAATTAGGCAATGCTCAAGGCTTGAGAGGTGTGGGGGGAAGAGGGGAGTGAGGGTGGTATTTATAGTGGAGGAGGGGAGGTATTTTAGATTATTTTAATCATTATTATAATATTTTTATCAAGACTATGAATAATCTCAATGAAAGTGACCCTAAATAGTAATAATATAATGTGAGTTCTAACCAATTAGCCTTGCATCACTTATGATTTCATAAATAGTGAATTTTACTGATAATTTTATTATACGGTATTTTATCGTATTTCACTATTCACCGAAAATTCTTGAATTTCAGAAAATTCCCAAAAATTCACCCTTACCATTTTTAGACGTGTAGAATTAAAAAATGAAGTCCATTTTTTGAAAATAATTTTGAAAATATTTTTAATTTAATTTTTAAATAAAATCATACTTAATTAAAAATTAATTATTTAAAATCTATAACTGCTTTTATATCACATTGAAAAATTAATTAAGATGTTATTAACTTAAATACATAATAAAATAAAATAATAATAAAATTTACTATTCATTAGGGTCATATTACTATTCATATTAATATTCATAAGGGTATGTTATTATTCACTAAAAATCAAGTTTGTTCTATCAGACTCCAAATGACTTACTGAACACAACTCAAGATGACCATTTCTCGAAATTCAAAACATAGAAGTGGAAAATTTATATTTAATGACTAGGTTTTGAATATCTACTAAATAAACTAGTGTTGTTTCAAAGAAACACAATGATGAATATAATGTATTTAAGAGAGACATACCAAAAAAATGTTTGGGGTGCTATAGTTGTTTTTTCACCTTTTAATGGCGCACTTGTTTTAAAAATAAATTTTGACACTATAAAAAGTTTTATTTTAAAAAACTAACTTCAGTTTAAAAAAATTATTATTGACATTATCTTACTATGAATTTTGGGAATTTTTTGGGAAGTTTCATTTTTTTGATGAATAGTTAAAACATTGAATTTTAATTGAAAATTGCCTTTTCATCTAAATAATTTGTAATGTAAAACAATATTTTAAATTGGTATTAAAGAAATATTAGATAAATAATAGATATATTAATCTAATTTAGGTCATTATAATAATTTTTATATTTAATTAAAAAATAAAAACTTATTAGACATTTGAGCATTTTAACATTAAAAACCAGCTTTCTTATTTCATCTACAAGATTAATTTTAAATCATTTTTTTTCCAATTATGTGATTTGAATTTGAAAAAATGGATTGCATATATTGTATAATAATAATTTGTAATGTCTTATAAGGTAAACATATTTCTTTTTTCAAAAATCATATTTGAAAATAGTTAAAGTCAATCATAGTGATTAAGGAAAAAATGAGTTAACTTAGTTGTCAAACATAGAATATATGGCGTACAATGATCTACAAATCTATAAAAAACTAATTATATAGATATATTTAATCAATTATGATTTTTTCCTCCAATTATATGATTTTTTGGGACACATTTCTGGGAAATTTACCAATATAATAATTTATGTAAATAAAAATCCAAAAAATGAACCCTCCTTGCCTTTAATATTTATAGAGATTTGGAATAGGGAAAAAACCACATCAGTATGGTATTATATAATATTTTTAAATATAAACTATTTTTTATCATAATAATTTATATATAAATTCTATAGATGAATTAGTTACTTAAAATTCTTAGCAGACACCAAAGTAGTAATTATTTAGTTAATAATTAACTTAAATAAATGACTCAATAAATATTAAAAGTGAAGTAAATTGAATTAATTATTGTCTTAAATATTTTTTTAGATGGTTATATAATGTTACATATATTTTTAATAAAAATATTCTAATTCAATAATTTTATTAATATTTTGACATTCGAATTAAATTAATATTGTCAAAATTGACATTCATGTTATTTTATAACAAATGATATTTTATTAAATGATTTAAAATTACTAAAAATACTATATTATGTAAGGTAATTTTTAAATGTCAATAAATATAAAATATGACCCATTAAATGACCAATTTGTCTATCATGATTATTATACTGACCGTAGAATATAAAGAAAACTCTATTTGCGCAGTTACAGTTTAAGCAGTGTTTTGGAACATTATTTGATATTGTGTTAATATTAATTTCCAACATACATAGAATTTTTACATTATGAATTTAGATAATATTTTGAATTAGTTTTTATAGATTATATCAAGAATCATTTTATTTATGTCTTAATGAATAAACAAACTAGTTAGATAATTAGTTACTGTAATAAAATCAAAATAGAAAAAGTAGGAAAAACATTGAGGTTATAGAAAAAATGATAAAAATGTGTCTCTTTTTATGTGGTTGAGGTTTTTATCAACCATTTTACCCATGAAATCCATTATTTTTAAATTTTAGAAACTCGTTAGGTAATGGAGACCTCCTAATAGTGGCTACCTTTAAGTATTTACAAGAATGCCACACATCCTCTACTATAAAAAGATACTCACACCAACCCTCACTTATTCAAAAATCTAAATCAATTTGGATCAACCAAGATCTACCTAAATGACTACCCAAAATACCTCCCCTTATCTTGTAATCCTTATTTTGGTAGGAAATAAAATCTTTCAATGTTTTAGTGCAAATCTAAAGAGGAAACCCGAAGAAGAGGTAATGTTCTTCTAAATGTGTTTTGATTTTATTTCCTTCTCTACCTCCTCCAGTTATTTTTATTTCATGATCATATAATACAATCACTATTATAAGTATATTTATATGTTTTTTTTGAAGGGTATTACCAAAAAATTCACACACTTAAAATGGGTTATGAAATCATCGTCCCTGTGTAATGAAGACCACCGCCTCGCGAACCGTTGTCATTCGTTTTTCCATTACCACCTTTAAAGGTATGGAATAATAATGGAAATAATATATATATATATATATATATATGATATTTATGAGTAATTTATTATTCTTCAATAATTATATAAATCACACCTTCATTCATTCCATTTTTTTGATATACGATAACTTGGTTCTTGTGTGTGGCAGACTACCGCATGACGAAGTGATATGATTCGTTCATGGTTTACATAGAATGTATTAAGGGAGGGTTTAATTAAGATAAGAGAAATATATGACATAAAAATGATATTGTAATGATAATATATATATATATATATATATTAATTTTCATTCTTTTAATATGTAAACCAAATTGAAACATCGTTCATTTGTATGTACGACCTACCATCTTGATGAACGACGTATTTAATTTCATATTACCAAATTTTATGGAATAATATAAATACATATAATATATATATATATATATATATATATGATATTTAAAACATGTATCAAATTTTTGAGATGATAAATCATGATCTATTTAAGAGGAAAAAATAATAAAAGGTGAAAACATACTAAAAAAGAAGACAATTACAACCCCAAACAATGAAAATAAGGAAATATTATTAACAAACGGGTGATAAGATGTTACAGAAAGATAATAAATAATATTATAAATATTAATATGGTTTTTATAACTTAATAAACTTATTAAAAGCATTATAAATGGTGTTTAAAGGAAATTCAACCAAAAGAGAGATTAATGTAAGGGATTTCATTTCAATTTCATTTCATCGAGGCATACTGTAATGTTATGAACCCAATTACTTATATATGGTGTAAATACTACCCTATGAAATGTAATTTTATGAATAAATCATTATTAATTGTATTTTAAGTTTCAATTTTATTTATTTAATCAAAGGGAATTTTAATTAAAAGATAGCAAGTGGTAAATAATTTTATAGCTCAATTCCTTTTCATTTGGTTATATTATTTCCTCACTATCATTAATATTATATGATTATTTTTATTGTGGATTTCTAATATATATTTTTTTATTTCATTTTTTTATTTTATTTAAATTTTATGCACATAATAGATTCATTTATTAATTATCACTTCAACATTATGATCATTTTAAGTGTTTATTTTACAATCTCATTCTAATCAAGATTTATTATTCCTGAATATCTATTGAAGAAAACGACATAAAAATTTCCTAATAAACCCTTCCAATTCTTCTCTTGTGGTTTTTCATGATCTTTTTAAAGTGATAGTATCATTTTTATATTAATTAGTACTTAATATTGTTGAGAAAATGTTATAATAAAATCCAACTTCATTTCTCTCTTCGGGTCGAAAATCTGCTTTCATACAAAACGATGTTTAAAAAAAATTAAAAAATTATTTCATTAAAATTTTAAAAATTATTTGATAAAATAAATTATGACGAGTTTTTTATTTTTAAAAAAAAATTTCAATGGAATATTGTAATTATTTTCTAAAAATGAACTTTTATAACCTTTTTACAATGAAAAAGGAATGTTCTTTTTAACCTATACTTCATATACAAAACTACCATCCATAATTTATTTTAAGATTCCATTTCATGTTTATGAAGATATTTTTAAAGAAAATTATTTTAAAATTGAATTTCAAAGAAGTGGATTTTTGAAATTCTTTTCAAAATGAAAATGATATTTTCATGAAGAATATTTTTAAAGATATTTTTTACTACATCAATGACAAAAAAAATTATTCTTACTCAAATTGGTCTAAGTCATATTGATACCATCCTTATTCTTTATCTGGATGGCTTATGATTATTTTGTCCAAGGAATGAATTGAAATGAACTTCATTGAATCATTTTTGTATCACTAACTTCCCCTTGAGTTATTATCTTTCTAGGGACCAATGACCATTAAATTTTCCCAAAATATGTGTATTATTTTTCATGGATATGATTTCTTCCGAAAATGTGAACCATTTTTACAAATATTTATTACTTTGGCAGTTATTTTATTATCTGGGGAAATATTGATAAATCATTATTCATTACTCAATTGAGTTATTGATAAAGATCAATTTTATGAATTAAATCTATTATTAAATATATGAGGAATTATTTGGATCTACAGACATAGGTGGGTCCCAATTAATCATATCCCCTAGATGCATCAATAGTATCATGAGATGAATCCTTTTTCTAAATCATATGGGCTTGTACCCAATAGTTTTAAGCTATCTTGAGAGTAGATCTTGGCAGTAAATGTATCATGTGCCTAGTAAATATGATACCCAATAGTTAAGAATTTTATACATTTATAATTTATTTATTATCATCCATGATATTTTAACTTTGAGAACATATATGGATGTATTTTATTATTTGTTACATGAATAAATTCTATGTGTGTTAAGCTAGTTACCATTCTATATTGATTATGCATTATCCAGTTATTTAAATGGAAATTGTTTTTAGTTATTTACCTTACCATATTGAGTATGCATTATCTAGTTATTTAAATGGAATTTGTGATTAGTTATTTACCTTACTATGTTGATTATTCTTATTTATTAATGATATATTCCATTTTACTTAACCCTTAATATGATTTTTATTGCCCCCTTTTTGTTCCCTTTACCCATGAGTCCAAAAAAATTATTATGACTGATATGAAAGGATATGATATATTGAATAAAATTATTCTAAAAAAATGTTGTAATTTTTGAATTAATTTTTAATAAAATACTCATTTAGTTATATATATTACTAAGACTACTAAACTGATCGGTACATTGGGATTTGATTCCCTGTATCTTTGCGAGTGTAAAGGTGTTAAGAACCAGCATCGGGCAGCTGCGGTCAGGGTTGTGACAATTGGTATCAGTGAAAGTTTAGTATAAATATTGAGAATAATATTTAGTAAAACAAATATTCTTGAACATAAACATAAGATATAATTTTAGGATAAGTATATAAGAACATCCACTAGTTTTGGTAAAATAGAGAACATGTAGTTTTCCAAGAAATACATCCCTGTCTAGATATTAAATGTGAACGTGGTTCTAGAACAAATGTACCTAGGGATAATAACTCTAAACAAACATGTCAGGATTGACTTGAATATTACCCAATACATGAAAATGGGCCTTAATATGCTCCTGGTTTGACACTACTAGAGGATATGCTTTGGATAATTCACATTTTATTTATAAAATATTAAAAATGAATTGAATGGATAATGATAATGAATGACCTAGGTTAAAACCTTGAAAAATGGAGGTCATATGTTTAAATAAATTAGATAATGTATTGGGATTGAATAATTAAATTTAATAAGTATTTTTTCTAACGGTATTTTGGTTATAATAATCAAGATACATCTAATAATTATGTTAAATTTGAGAATCACATGTGTCTTTATTAACTTAAGAGTTATGGATACCATTACAGGTTTATGGGATTAAGTTTGATCGTATGTTTAAAGTCATAAAAACCTATTTTTAGGTTATATGTGATGGTATTCTACCATGATTAAGAATATTTTAAAGAAATTTATGGAATGTTTATGCTTTAGAGGAATTATTATTTAAGGAATGATGCCTTACCATTTTATAGTTATAAGTTTAAAGGTATTAATAACCTTTAGGGTTAATATTATTATTAATTACATTGTAATTATATTCAAACAATATTATTATACTATATTAAAAAAATCATTTTGAATACCATAAAAAGGTTATTTCATGATTACTTTTATTTCAAGGATCTTCATCATCTTTTGGGAACTTTATATTAATTATATAGTTTATAAAAAGGATAACCCATGTACATGGTGACAACCAGTCACATCTAGAAAGGTGGTGGGGATTGAACCCATGATCTAAAGGATTACAATGGATTCAATCCAATAACTATTTGACATGATGTCATAGAAAATATGTCACTATTTTTAGTTAGATGATTTTAGGAAAAAATAATAAATATTAATCATGATCTAGTATGTGTTACTTTTTTGGTTTATATATTAATTAATTATATTAGATACCTTATTCTAACTATATTATTTATTAAAATTAATGTAAATAATTTTTTATGTATCTTTCAATCTAATAAAAGTTATTTTTAGTGCCTCAGGCATAATTTGTTTTTATTTTGGATATTTATTTCTTTGAAAAATCGATGCAATAGAAATTCATAAAAGTAGCACCAAATGATGAAATTTGTATTTTGAACTAAATATATATAAATTAAGTAAATTTAATTATGTTATTGGATAGTGAAATAAATACTAAACTATAGGAGAAGCCTCTTGAAACAAAAATGTTATCCTATTACATTCATTTTTGATGAATCAAATAGTCCTTTGGATCATTAAGGATATATGGATTTGAGGCCCTCAAATTTCCATTGGTCATTCAACTTATTGTGATCAATGACCTTAACTACTATATATAAATATTTATTATTTTCCTCCATGTACATATCTTCACTTTTCACTGATGTTCTCCTACTTAGAAACCTAGTTATTTGTCATTCCATGTGACATTTGTACTCATGATTCTCTCTTATGAATAAGATTTTTTATTAACCATTTTATGATGTGGGTTTTTCAGAAATGAAATTTACAAGTTTCAAACCCTTGATTATCATGATCAAGTATAAATTTCATGGAAGTAATTTATATTAGCTATGGAGAATGAAACACCAAGAAATTTTAAAATATTAATGTCATATTTTATTGTCTGTATGACACAAAACACCAAGCATATAAGGAAATAAAATATCCCAAGACTCTAAAATATGTTTACTATTTTAAATAAATAAAATCTATAACATATCTTACAATGCACGAAACACTAAGTTAGATTGTGTTACACGCAACAACAACTTTCTTCGATAGCATGCATTACACGCATGACCGAGTTTTACAAAATAATAACAATAATATTTATTGTGATAGTTGTTTCCTATCCATTTTAGTAGTGGTATGAATTGGATTAATAAGATTATAAAAATATATGGTTCAATTAATTATTTACCCATTAATTATAAATGAAAATAAAAACCAATTGAATATAAATAAAATTTTTTTACAAAAAAAAATATTTTTATACACCAAAGGAGTTTAATATTAATAAATTAAACTAATTATTATTAGTTATTAGTCATAATTAAATTTATATTTTATATAGTAAATAATTTTTTTTGACATTTATCCAATATATATGATAGACTTAAGATAGGAACAAATCCAATTTTACTCAAAAAATAAATTTATTTTTATAAAGGAAATATTGTAAAATTTTAATTAGAGAACTTGTTTTAAAATAAAATCATGATACTTTAATAAATTTTATTTAAAAAATAAACATCATTTTTTAAATTTAATGTCATAATTTTCTTAGGGTGATTTTTTTTTCTGAGAAGTTTCTTTTTTGACGAATAGTTAAAAAGAATAAATTTTAATTAAAACCTCACTTATAATATAAAAAAATAACACCCAAAAATCCATATCCTAATCCTAGAATCCTTATTTTGGGCATAAATCATACATTTAAATGTTTTAGTGAAATCCTATGGAGGATACTCCAAGAATAGGTAATGATCTTCTAAAAGTATTTTTTATTTCCTTCTCCACCTTATCCAATTATATCATTACATGATCATATTATATCTTAAGTATATAAAATATAATGAGATGATTTTATTTTATTTTAATGAAATAAAACTTCACACACTTCAATCAAATGGGTTACAAAATCATCATTCATGTGTATGGAAGAAAATCGCCTCTCGAATCGATGTCGTTTCTTTTTCTATTACCACCTTACATGGTTTGGAATAATGATTAAAATATTATTTATATATGATATATATGAAATTTATGATGTATTTATTCTTATGGAATTATTATATAACACATAAATTCATGATATCTATTTTATGGGAATACAATAACTTTATTCATGTATATAACAAACTACTGCCTTAAGATGTGATATGATTCATTCACGCTTTACATGGAATGTTTTATGGACGGGGTTAACAAAAATATGAGATATATATGAAATAAAATGATACTGGGTTTATAATATATATATATATATAGAAATTAATTTTCTTTCTTTCAATAGGATAATAAAATAGAAACATCGTTCATGTGTACGTACTATCTACCGTCTCCATGAACAATTTATTTTATTTCATATCCCCAAATTTTATAGACTACTACAAATAGATATGTAATATATATATAATATGTAAATCAGGTTTTAAATTATGGATATGATTAAACCATGATCTAAGTAATGGGGACAAAAAATAATAGGTCAAAACATACTCGAACAATAAGAAAATTAACACCTAAAACAATAAAAATAATGAAATTTTATTAATAAAAAAGATAAAATATATTATAAAAAGATCATGTATGACATTATAAATATAAATACGGTTCTTTTATTTGTTAATAACATTCATAAAACCATTATACATGATTTTAATGGGTGTTCAACCAATAGAGAGTGTAAGGTAAGGGATCTCATCTCAATTTCATTTCATTGAGGCCTATTGCAATGTTATGCACCTAATTACTTTTATATGGTGTATATACTACCCCTTTACATGTAATATCATGAATAAATCATTATTAATTTTATTTTATGTTTCAATTTTAAATATTTTATTTAAGGTTATTTTAATTAATAATTACCATGTATTATAGAATTTCATAACTCAATTCGTTTTCATTGGGTTATATTACTTACTCATTATTATTAATATAATATGATTATGTGTATAATTAATTTTTACAATATATTATTGTATACACACATGTTTTGTGTATATTTATAGTTTATACACTTAATAAATTCATTTATTAATTCTCATTTAATCCTTATGTTCATTTTGAGGGTTTATTTCACAAGATCATTCTAATATAGATTGTTTATTCATAAATATTATTTGAATGAAATTAAATAAAAATTTCACAATAAACCATTCCATTTTATCATCTTATTTTTATTCATGGTCTTTTTCATGTGATTTCACCATTTTCCAATATTTTTTTCTTGAAATTATTGATGAAATATTTTAATAAAATCCAACTTCATTTATCACTTCATTCAGAAATCCATTTTATTAAGGAAAATGTTTTTTCAAAAATGATTAATTTTTTATACTTTTAAAAATTATTTATAAAAATAAATCTTTACAATTTTTTCCTTTTTGCAGAATTTTTTCAAAGGAATATTCTTATCACTTTCTTAATAAAGAAATTTTCTAAACTTTTTACAATAAAAAAGGAATGTTATTTTTACCTTGAATGGAATGTATAGAATTACACACCATAATTTATTTGAATCTTTAATAGAATGTATAAAATGATATTTTTAATGAAACGTTACTTAATCTTGAATTTTACACAAGACCATACATTATTACACATTTAGGATCTTTTTGGGTTTAGAGTTTTAAATAATTAGGACATCTTACATACATGACATACCACATTCATACAAGAGGATACTACTAAAATAGTATCCATTTTTTTTTCAAAATATAAAATATTAAAACATAAAACATGATTTATTTAATAAAAATCCATATTCAAAATCATGAATCCCTTCTTTCTATTAACCATCCTTATATCCTATGAAAAACATGTTAAAAACTTGGGATGAGTATAAAACTCAGTAAGGGATATAAGGAAAGAAAGAGTTAGTCAAGTGATAACAGAAAAACCAATAAAACCCATAATCATAAAAGCTCATATGCATAGAAACATAATTTATTTTCCTTGGGAAATATTTACCATATCACTCTTACATTCACCTTTACACATGGAATAACCTTTTGGTCAACTTCCATCTCTGGAGTACCCAATGGATTGGAGAGCTATAATGGGGATCACCCGTCATATCTTGAGCTATAATGGGCTCAAACCAACATATCCTGAGCTATAATGGGATCAAACCAACAAATATTGAGCTATAATGGGATAAAACCAACATAAATAATGTCCAAGGAACATATAATGGTAATAAAGTATCTTGAAATATGTAGAAACCACTAATTCCATATATATATATAAAACAATCCTTTGAAATTTATTAAAGAGATTATTAAATGGATTTTAAAAGGAAAGTACCTTATAATATTATTGGAGTGAAAATTAATAGAATAGAATGGATATGTGTATACACTATAAATAAACACAGTGAAACATAATATAAACAAAAAATCATCACACCAATAATCTTAATACCACATAATGAATATAGAAGAAGGTTAACCCAAAGAATGGAAATTGGGTTATAAATTCCCTTATCTTGGGTTATTATTACATAAAAAGTGTTTAAACCTCCTGTATAATGGTTAAAATATTTTTATTAATATCTTAATTAAAAATATTAATGTTTAAAACACCTTATATGATCATTTTACAACATAATTCGACACATTTATTAGTAATATTTTGTTATTTACATTGTGTCGGGTGCGTTCTTTACATGGTTTCCATGATCGTTTCATGATGGATATTCTTGTTGATTGGAAGTGAAAATATAGAATTAGAATGGAATGGTATTTAAATATTTCCATAACCATAAATTATACCATTTATCATTTTGAATTCTAAAATGAGAATGGTTCATAATTTTAAACATTATGGATATTTGTTTAGGTCATTTTGGCGATTCTTCGATCGTAATGAACTCATTTTTTATTATAAGTTAATCACATGTGTACAAAAAATATTATAGAACCTTATATAAGATACATAAATTATAATCTGGTTCAACCATAAAAATGGTTTCATGACAAACCTTTGAATAAGTAAAAGAAATTGAAATCACATCATCCACGATGTCGGTAAATCGACACATCACGGATGATGTTTTAATTTCATGAATATGTGGGAGAGGAGAAGAATTATAATGGTGAATATTACCTAAAAATTATGAAATAAAAAATATTTAAGATACTGGATCATTCATTCTTCTTGGATAAGGGGATATGAGGAAATAATAAGAAGAGAAAGGAACTCGAAATAAAAGAATAGTTGAGAAATCCCTTACGAAAATTTGGTAGCCTAACGATTATGGAAATGGTTTTAGAAAACATTAAAAAGAGAGGGGACATGGGTGAACCATCCAAAAATGAATCATAATAAAATATATAGATATAATAAAATGGAAATAAGAACATGGTATAAAAACGTGAATGTTATACCACATAAAAGAGAACTTGAATGGAAAAAGAAAGAAGTTGATAATTCTCTTACCTTGTAGAGTAACTCCTAAGACTTGAAGGTTGGGACCTTGGGGGATTGATTAAACCTTGTGAGGATTAATAGGGAGGTAATAAGTATGTAGATTAATTGAGGATGATTTTGTAATGAATTTAATGAAGGAATGGGTTGGTATTTATAACGAAAGCGAGGGAATATTTTATTAATTTCCAAGGGACACCTCATTAGTGGTATTTGCAAAGCCATGGGTTTTCCCATGGTATTAAACACTTGGGACACCTCATATATTATTTTAATATAAAATAGTTTACAAGAATTGTTACATCATTATTACATCATTAATGATGTCATTAAACACACTGAAACTCAAAACAGTATTTTTACTATTTACCGAAAAATCAACTGTTTTAGAAAAATCCCAAAAATTCACCCAAACCATTTTTTGACATATATAATTAAAAAATGAGATCCATTTTTGGAAAATAATTTTCTAAATATTATTAATTTAATTTTTAAATAAAATCACAATTTATTTAAAAATAACAATTTTAATTATATAACTCTTTTTTAATACCTTGAAAAATTAATCGACATATCATTATCTTATAAAATTAAGAAAATAAAATAATAATAAAATTTAGTATTCATTAGGGTCATATTACTATTCATATTACTATTCATAAGGGTAGGTTACTATTTACCAAAAAAAATGTTGGTTCCATTAGAATCAAGATAACATACCGATCACAATTGAAGATGACCATTTTTTGAAATTCGAAACATAGAAGCTGAAAAGTTAATTTTAAAGGCTAGTTATAAATATCTACTTAAAAAAAAGTTTCATGCATTTCAATTTAGTTTTAAAAACCTTGGGGTGTTACACTGAGTAAGGATAAACAATATAGCGGAAGCTATCACAAATAAGAATAAACTTTTTAATGCAAGGTATAAAACTAAAACACAAGCCTTTGAAAAATAATATTCAGAATAATATAGAAATAGTAAATAAAATAATTCCATTTTAACATCCACATGGATAATATACTAGTAAAATAATCACATGCAATAATAATAATTGATATCAAAATGAGGGAGTGCATAATGTCGGATATCATAACCATACCGTCAAGGCCTTGTGTCAAGACAAAAAATAGCCATACCATCAGTGCCTCATGCCAAGATAGTAGTTTTTCTCATCATACCTACCAATGAATCATGGTGTTATTGTGGGCCCCACCCATCACTTAATCAGTCCAATGCATTTCTTTTATGAAAGGGGTAAAACATAACATAAACATTCATATTAAAACTAGAATATGAAATGTTAATATTTTAACCATAAATCATGAATGGTATCAAAATAGAACATCCACAGTCAAATATATTGTAAAAACTTCAATAAAATATAAAATATTGTATTATAATAAATCAACCTTAATTAAGTAAAAAATCCAAAAAATGATATTGACATAAATGAAAATAATCTAACAAAATCATTCAAACTCTTTAAGAGAAATATCCCTTTTTTACTTTGAAATCATTTAAAAGCCACACAATAATAAAAGAAAATAATTATTTTGAAAATAACCTTGTAATATTGTGAGGGGTAATTCAAAATTCTAGGGCATCATAATGGGGGAAAATGGCCTCTCACATTGTATAAGTTAAAAAATCATTCTTTCCTTAATTTGTCGAAAAAGGTCATAAAGTACCTCTTTTGGAAAATGATAGAAAGATTCCTTTCAAAACATTTTATAAAAAGTTAAGCATGGGTAAAAATAACATTAAAAAATTGTTGAAGATATATTGAAATAAATTTTAATAAATATGGACATGGATGATAAATATGTCCGAGTAGATACATGTAAACAACCTCAGATAATAATGAGATTGTACCATTAACCCTTAACTTGTACTTTCCTTTAGTTGAGGGGGAATTAAACTCCTGTATAATGGATAAAGTATATTATTAAATTATAATAGAACCATATCCATATTTATGATATCATATATGATCCTCTTATATCGTTTTGTTAATAATATTTCATTATTACCATTGTTTTGAGTGTTAACTACTTCTTTTTTCCTTTGCACGTTTTGTTTTGTAAGACATTTTTGTTATGACTAGGATGTATTTTATTCAAATAAATAATTATAGTAAGGTCATAAATATTATATTTACTCATATTATAAATTTCATTATCATTCTTGAGTGGTTAATTTGGAGAATGAAACTCTCTGTGTCGGGGAGATGGCAGTCCATTTGTATGCATGAGTGACAATATCATTTTATTAATGGTTAAACTGTATAGAGTTGGATGGTATATTAATTTTACAGAATAATTATAATTTTATATTCATTATTTATAACCATTATACTCATCATTATACCCACCCAAATAAAGTAGTGTTTAATAACAAATTATACCACGACGTGGAGATGGTAAGTCGTACGTATGTATGCATGGTGATATTGTTATTTATAGGATGGATAAATGGAGGAATATTGTTTTTCCATAATCATAATAAAAATATAATAATGTAGATTATATTGGAATTATTACTTTTTTATGGAAACAAAATAGGAAGAGAAAGTAGGAGAAGAAAAGAAATTGAATGGAATTGGTGAAACAATTACCTCCTCTTTGAGAATCTCCTTTTGATTTGTACAAAAGGACTCATTAGGGTGGATTTATGACCAATTTATAGAATATAGGATGAAGTGAGGGAATTTTTAAGTAGAATTGGGTAGGTTTTGGCTAAGACAAATGGTTTTAGAAGTGTGAATAAAAGAGATGTTTAGGTGCCCTTTTATAATAGAGGGGAGGGGCACTTTTGAAAACTTTAAAACTATTAATTTATTATAAATTAATTTCCGGTTTAAAATAGATCTAAAGTGAGTTATTTAGAATATAATATGATGATGGGTCTAAATCATCTCAGAAAATGTTTTTTAGTCATGTTTAGTTCACAAAATTAACCTTATCATTTGGATTTAAACTTTAGTTAAACTGTTTAACTCTTACCGTGTTTACTTGTATTTTTATAAGATATGGTTAATATAGTTACTATAAAATGAAAAAAAACATAAATTGGATATTTTGTGACACAATTAACATTATACTATTTAGTAGGTTGAACATGATATTTTTATAAATTTTATTACATTTAATAAAATATTATTTATTTTAATGTATCATTTATGTCAATTTTGATGCTATTCAATATTTTCATTTTAAAAAATATCAAACCAACATGATAACTTCGAAAAAATACTTCCAATATGTAAATATAATGATATTTTATCTATAAAATTCTTATATGTCATTAATTAAGTCAAACTGTATTTATTTTAATATTTTAAATATCATTTAACTGATTCTTTCTTTAATAATTCAATTACTACATCATTATTGTGTCACCATTTAATTTAATTATTTATATCCAAAAATTATAAATAAATTACCATTATGTAGATAATTATTTTATATTTATAAATAATATTTACAATCAACCATATCACTTATATATCCTCATATTAAAATTTATATAGTTATTAAAATTTGAATATGACATTTTTAACTCTTCTTTAAATAAAATATAAAAAAATTCACAATCTAACATAATTGTCTTAAAAAGGATCATATTTTTTACCTATGAATGATTTTTGTCGAATAAAACTTATCTAATGAAATTATGAAATGTTTTATGGTTATATTATATTATTATAATATTACGTTTACCTTTAATTACCATATTTACCTTTAACCGTGCTAAATAAAATTTAAAAGTTACTATTTACCAAAAATTATTTTGATCCTATTAGACCACATTTTTCATACTTATTACCACCATGTATATATATATTTTTTAAATTAAATTCACATAAGTGGTAAAATTGTGTTTAATACTAATCTGTAGATGTGGTTAGAGGGCAGGTAAAAGAGACGTTCAAAAGTTTAATAAATTTTTTATATCTAATTTTATTATAAAAATGATTCCTATGAAAAAAATTGGACTAATATATTTATTATGTATATATTGTTAATTTTAAATAAATTTAATGTAAAATAATTCTTAATAATTAAAATTTAGTTTTTAACAATAATGTAGTATTTTTCACTATCCATCAAAAATTGAAACTTTTAAGAAAAATACCTAAAATTAAAAATAAGACAATTTTGATATTATGAATTTAGAAATGAAGTATATTTTGAAAAATAAAATTTATAAATTTCATAATTTGGTTAATATTATTCATAACCGCTTTTTAAATGGCTAGTTTGATATGTCATGGTGCGCTCAAACTCAATGTTGCATGCAGCACAAGCTATTGAATTATTTAAAGGGAAGCGTACTGTGGATGCTTGGGGTGCTACATCATTACCTCCTTTAAATAATTTATTCCTAAAAATTTCTAGAATATCAATTCATAAAATGATTTGGGTGGTTATTCATTATAGGTTCCTCAGGTTTCCATATCAGCTCTTCCATTTTATTGTTTCTTCAAATAATTTTAACCAGACGAGTCGTCCAATTTCTGAATACCTGTTCTCTTGTATCCAAAATCTTGATAGGCTCTTCACAATAAAAAATATCAGGTTCTAGTTCTATTTCTTCATAGGCGAGTACATGCGTTGGTTCTGTCAAGTATTTCCTTAATAGTGATACATGGAACACATCTAGAACATTGTAGAGACTTGGAGGAATTGGAAAAAAGTAAGCTACAAATCCAATTTGTTCCATAATTTCAAAAGGTACGAGGTACCTGGGATTAATTTACCCTTCTTACTGAATTGTATAACACCCTTCCATAGAGATACTTTAAAGAAAAAATGATCTCCCACTTGAAATTTCAAATCCTTCCTTCAGTTATCGGTACAAATATTTTGCCTTCTTTGATCTGTTTTGATATGGGTATGAATAGTCTTTACCTTTTTCATCGTTTCCTCAACAAGTTCTATGCCTATGAGTTTTATTTCACCAAAATCATCCCAACATGTTGTTTTAGGACATATATTTCCATATAATGCTTCATATGGTGACATATGAAGACTTTAATGGAAGTTATTATTATAAGAAAATTATACTATAGGTAAATACTGATCCCACATACCTTGAAAGTCAAGTGAGAAAGATCTAAAAATGTCTTTTAAGGTTTTAATAGTCCTTTCTGATTTTCCATCATTCTAAGTGTGGTAAGCAGTTCTTAAATGAAGCTCAATATCTTGGGCCTTCTAAAGAATTTTCTAGAATCATGATATAAAATGAGGATGACAGTCAGAAAAAATTGATAGGGGTACACCATAAAGTCTTACAACTTCCTTAATATATAGTATTGCTAAATGTTCAAGTGGTAAATATTATATTTTAACAAGAAAATGTGCTTATTTGGTAAGATGATAAACAATAACCTATATCACATCATTTCGTCTAGAAGTATTTGGTAACCCCGTGACAATGTCCATCATAATATCATCCCATTTCCATACAGGTATAAGAAAAGCTTTCATGAATCCTCTAGGATGTTGTCTTCCATCCTTCACCTGTGGACAAACCAAACATCTCGACTCATAATCAAAAATCTCCCTCTTCGTATTGTCTGAAAAAAAAACTTTCCTTCAAATCATTATACATCTTAGTTCCACCAGGGTATATATATAAATTATAGCTACGAGCATCATCTATTAATTACATTTTTAGATTAGGTATAGCAGGAACACAAATACACTTCCCAAATTTCAAAATACCATCTTCATAAATGAAGTCGATCAATCTCCCATAAATCACAACTTTAATTTTCTTTTCAAAATCCTCATCATCAGACAGATAAATTTTTATCCTTTCTAATAAATATGGCTAGGAAACCATTTGAAAAAGTAGTGATGTTTTAACTTCCATGATAATTCCCAAATCCATCTTTATTAGATACATGAACATAGGATCCTTTTTATCTCTCATTTTGTTTAGAACTCTATGGTCATTTCTTCTAAAACATCTTCCACCTTATTTTCCTTCCCTTGGTGGTAGTGTATTGTGAAATCATAATACTTGAGTCACTCAATCCATCTCCTTTGCCTCATGTTGAGTTATTTCTATAGGGAAATATATTTCAAACTCTTGTGATCAATATATATATCACAACTTTCACTATAGAGATAGTTTCCCTATATATTCATAGAAAATATTACCTCTTCTACTCAAGATCATGTTTTGGATAGTTTCGTCCATGAATTTTTAACTACCTTGATTCATATGTAATAACCCTATAAATTTTCATTAGAACACAACCAATTAAATTCCTTGATGAATCACTATAAATCAAAAACCCCTCATTCCCAAATAGCAAAGTCAGGATTTGATTATTGACTAATCTTTCCTTAAATTATTCTAAACATTATTCACACTCATTTTTTCAAATGAATTTAACCCCTTTACATGTGAGCTTGGTTAATGGGTTTTCCAATTGGGTAAAATTCTAGAAAAAACACTGATAGTAACCTGTTAAACCAATAAAGTTGCGTACCTCAGTTATAATTGTCAGTATTGGAAATTATTGGATTTCATTTTTCTTTGCAGGATCAACAGTGATTCTATACTTGGAGACAATATGGCCATGAATTTTTTTTCTTAAAGCTACAATTCATACTCGCTAAACATCCCACATATATCATTTCTTCTCAGAGTCTTTAGGACAATGCGCAAGTGGTTATCACGGTCTTCATAGATTTTGGAGTATACCAATATATTATTAATAAATACTATGAAAAAATCATCAAGATATTACTTGAAAAATATTTTCATTAGATCCATGAAAACATAGGGTGCATTAGTTAGTTCGAACAACATTGCTGTAAACTCATAATGCCCATACCTAGTTCGAAATGATGTATTTCAAATATATTCCTTATTTTCACATAATTTATGATATAAAAAATTTATTTAAATCTTCAATAAATATTAAGATCCATGAATTTGATTAAATAAATCATCAATGCGAGGTAGGGGATATTTTTTCTTTATAGTAATACCATTGATTTCTCTATAGTCAATGTATAGTCTCATTGATCCATCTTTCTTATTAACAAAAAGAACTGGGGATCCCCATGGGGAAAAATTAGGGAGAATAAATCCCATATTACTCAACTCATGTAGTTGTTTATTCAACTCTTCTAATCCCACAGTGTCCATTCTATAGGGAGTTTTTGATATTGGCCTTGCATCAGGGATTAAATCAATAGTAAACTCACCTTCCTACTCTAGAGGATGTACGAGTAAATCCTCTAGAAGTACATCATTATATTCTTATAAAATAGGTACATACTCAATTTGAATATATATTTCTTCATCCTTAGATATTATTTCCCATTCCTTCTTAAGAATATCATTCTGTAAAGCTACTAGGGTGGATTTTTATAAGAATTAGGTGATGAAATTTATGCTCTAAATATAATATGTATTCTACATTTTCCTCACAAATCACAACTTCTTTCTTATTGAAATAAATTTTGGCATCATATTTTGATAGCTAATCCATACCGATGATTATATCAATGCCGACCATAGGTATGATGATAAAGTTAGTAGATAAAGCATGTTTATATTCCATAATGGGGACTGCCTGACACATCTTTGTTGAAGTTCCCTGTGGGGTTTTGAATGACAACTCCCTTGTTAATGTGAATTGGAAATATCTATTTTTTAAATAAAATTGGGAATATATAAAGAAATTTGAGGATCCATAATCAAATAAATATTGGGATAAATTTGAGGAAATGATTAAAGTACCTACCACCACATCATTAGGAACATAAACTTTAGAAGTTGTGATCATAAAAGCATGGGCTTTTCTAGGGAATTTTTCCTTGACGCTTAGGAAAATCATTTTCAAAATGTATAATCTCTTAAAAAATTTATCACTAAACATTGATAGCTTCTTTCTTCCCTTTACAATGGCGATCTTGGTGGCCTTTTTCTCCACACTTGTAATAAACTTCCTTTACCTTTAAGCAAGTACCAAGGTGTTTCTTTGTACAATTATTATAGGGTGTAATGTCACATTTTCCTTTCTTCCCCTTAGTTACTTTTCAATAGCATTCATATGCTCTCTTCTTCTCTTGGTTTCCTTCAAAGTCATAAAAATTAGGTAATTCATTTTCTATCTTCATAGCACATGAGACTATATCTTCTTATGATGAGAAAGAGTGTGAGACCAGTGTCCGTCAGAGGACTGGTTTTAACCCATCAAAGAATCAATAAATCTTACTTGTTGGGTTATGCATGTAATATACAACATGCCTTTATAACTTTGTGAAGTTAGTTTCATACTTTGCAACATTCTTATCCATCTTCTGCCTCATACATAGAAATTTCCTCCCTATATTTGCTAGTAGATCACGATGAATGTATTTTTCTAGGAAGAGTTATTTAAATTCCCTCCTTCCATGTTTTTTAAATCTTTATCCTCCTTCATGTTTTGAATTAATGACCACCATTGATCTGCATCTCCTGATAGATGATAGACTACCATAACAACTTTTTCCCTTTCATTACTCCCCAAAGGCATAAATATTTTCTCTAAGGAATTTATCAATTTCTCATCTAAAAATGGATTTGTTGTCCCATAGAATGATTGAGGTTTTTTTCTCATGAAGAAATATAAAATTGATCCTCCATGCTATGGATCGGGCTACTTCTTATGGGTAAGGTTGTTATTCATAACCTGAGTCAGTTGTCCCACTATAGTTATATGATTTTTAGAGATAGTTGTATCACCAGCTCCACTATCATTATCTTGCATAGGAGGGAAAATAAAAACATGGATTATGTGTGTTGGTACAGTTTCTATTCCCCCACTAGATGCCATTTCTAAATAATATAATACACTAGATTAGATTATGAATCATAATGCATAATTCTAAAATATTAAAATAAATAAAATAAATTGAAAAATTTATACATATCTAATCCATAATCATAAAAAAATGGTTCATTTGGGACATATTTAATCATAAATATTTCATAAGGGTTTTAAAGAAAATGTGAATTATCCCAAGAATATCCCCTGGTAGTGTCAAACTAGGTGCATAGTAAGGCCCATTGTCATGACGTGGTTACCCCAAGTCAAGACCTGAACAATTTGTCAGAGTTATTACTCCTAGATACATATATTATATAATTATGTCTAATTGTAGTATCCATACATGGATGTATTTTCTAGGAATACCCGCACAATATTTATTTTACCAATATTATAGGATATTATTCTATACTTATCCTCAAAGTCTGTCTTAGGGTAGTGTTCCCTAATCATATTTTTTATAAATCTAGTTTCCAAGTTTGTACTAAAATTCCTCTGATACCATCTGTAATGTCCTAACCCTAGTTACCCAGATTCTGTGAATTATTTTATCACACTGGCATGATCACAAGAAATCAAATACTGAAGGATTGATCAGTTTAATAGATTTGGAAAAACTTCATACAAAATATAACAAATCCACCACATTACCTTTTTAGGGTAGTGTTCCCTCATAGGACTCATTATAACAACCCATACTTTAAATATATATATATATATATATTACTTTACAATTGAATATTCATTAAAAAATATAACAAATCCACCACATGACCATTTTGGTATAGTGTCTTTAGAAATTGGGAAACATAAAAAACTCATTCATAAAACATCAACATTGTCTCCATATTATTCCTTAATAACTAGATACATTTTTATCATATCTTACTTAATACCCTAATTCATGACTTGGGGAATAGAAACATAATAAAGGGTGATCTCAGTTGAAAATTAAGGGTAAACAAGGAAGATATCAATAATAGAATAATCATAGGACATAAGAACATAAAATTTGAAAATATTATCCTGCATATAAAATATTGTTATATCATGTGATGGGATAAATCATAAATATTCAAAATAATCCCAAAATTCATAAAATAAAACTTTAATTTTTTCGCATACACATAAGAATAGAATATCATTTCATATTAATCAAGGGCTCATTGACAAGACAATCATAGAGGAGAAAGTCCATTACTAAACCGAGTTCACTCCTCATTCCAGCTCTGTATTACTATTTCAAGATCATTTCCCATTCAATCCATGTCTATCTCATGAGATATAAATCTTTAACCAATGAATTGGATGGAGATATACGTCCCAACCATCTCATAATTAAATCTTTATTACGTGTTCCATAAAAACATAAATCATTCATCATAACATAACCCAAGGAATAAAATGGGTTTATTAAACATCATTCCATCATAATCCATATGAAATAAATGGATTTCATAAATAAAATTCCATCATAAACACAATAAAATAATAATGATAATATTCATAGAAAAATAACCCTATTTAAATAATGTCATCCTAGATGGAATCTAATTTTTATAAAACACTTGAAATTAATTCTTGAGGAAAATATCCTTTATTCCTCAAAAACATTTCCTTTTCCAAAATTTCAAATAAATATTAAAATAAAATAATTTCATTGAAAATATACTTTAAATATTTTAAAGGGAGATTCATGGAAATAAGGCATTATGAAAGTGTAAAAATTCATTCATGCCATATAAGTTAAAAGGAAAAAATCCTTCTCGTACTTTTCTCGAAAAATAAAAAAGAACCTCATATTGAAAGAGAAAAAAGATTCCTTTCATACCATTTTGAAAAAATTCATCAGTTAGTAAAATTGATGTTAAAAAATAATATAAGGATATGAAAAATATTTTTATAATATATATGTAAAAAACATAGACACAGATGATAAATATACCCCAGTAAATACTTTGGTATAAAAAATATCAGATAATAATTAGATTGAAATTTTTTCCCTTACCTTAGGAATGATATCCTTTGTATGTTTATAAAACTCATATATAATTATATAAATAATTTCATTGACTTATTCTAGAATTATAGTCATTTTTATGATATCTTATATGGTCATTAATACTTGTCCATTGGGTATTAACTTCATTATTTTCTTATGCATGTTTTTCCAGATAAGTTCGTACTCCTCTTCATAGGTTATAGTTATATCATTTACACAATTATATTATTATAATATATATAATATTTATTAATTCAATTCATTTATATAATCATTATTTAATGAGGATCATGTAGAATGAATTGCATCACATCGTGGAGATGGTATGCCGTAAGCACGCACGAGCGACTATATCTTTCCCATAATGGTTGAATGGTATTGAAGTGGACGATGTATAATATTTAAGAATAAATATCATGTCATAATGATAATATATAGTTTTTATTTCCATCATTATAACCATCTAAGTAAGGTGGTGGTGAAAAACATATTACACCACAACAGGGAGACGGTAAGTCGTTCGTACACACGCGTGGTGATTTCATTTTTTGTAGGATGGATAGAAGGTGGAATATGGTTTTTTTATAATCATAATAATATTTTAGTATATAAGTGATATTGGAGTTATTAATATATAATTAAACAACTCATCAATAGTAAGTATAAGAATAAATAAATTTGAAATAATTGTTGGAGGAGATTACATCTTCTTGGACATGCTCCCTCTAAATCTCCTTTTAAAGCACTAGAGTTGGTATTTGAAGAAAACAAGAACCTATAGAATATAACTAGGGAAGTTTAGGAGGAAAATGGTCAGGGTATGGATGATATTTAAGGCTCAATGTGATGCGAATATGTGATGGATGGGGTACCCTTTTATAATTGAGGAGAGGGTCACTTTTGGGATCTCCCAAAATATTAATTTATAATAAACTTAAAACACATCCAAAACCCCCAAAAATGTCCCAAGTTAATATATGATATTATATAGGGTTGTAATATCATAATACAATAAACTTTTATAAGTTTTTATGTCAATTGAAACCTTATCGTTTTAATTAATACTTAGTTATTATATTTAATTTTTGACAAAGGTAACAAATATTTAAATATTTAAAGGGTGAAATATTTACTTATTGGATGTCAATTATACCATAAATAAATAAATTATAACATTTTAGACTTTATAATAATTATTAAATAATTTTTTTTATGATTTTTAAATAATTTAATAAAACATTCTTTTGATAAACAATCAATAGTGTCAATTTTGATACTATTTAATTCATTGATTTTTAAAGATAGTAAATAACAAGTTAACTTCTAAAAAAACTATTTTATTATATTATTAAGAGTTCAAGGTCTTCTATAAAATTAATTGGTCATATTAATTAGCTAAAATTATATTCATTTGTGATATTTTTAATAACATTTATTTTATATTTTCCTTAATAAAATATCTACTACAACAGTTTTGTGTAATTATTTAATATGCTTATTTGTTGAATAAAAATAAAAAATAAAATAATATGAAAAATATATATCCCGTATATTTATTAATAATACTTATAATCAAATATATCTTCGGTATAATCCATCATTAAAAATTTTATACTTATTAAAACATGGATGTGACAAGTTTATCATCACTTTAAGTAAAATAATATAAGTGTCATAATCTCTTCTATAAGTCTCCAAATAGTCAATAACTCGACCGTTGGATTATTATGGTCAAGATATACTAGACCAATAAGATTTGGTCAAGTGTTTGGGTCTTTTAATAGTTATTATCGATTTAATAATAATTGTTTTATTGATTTCTTATCAATTAAATAATTTCTTCATCATTAATGTATAATTCTTTAAGGTAATTATTTATTTCCTAAAAATATAAAATAAATTATCATGATAAATTAAAAAAAATTATTTAAAATGAGTAACTATAATCAAAGTTATCTTATGTGTAACCCATTATTAAAAAATATTTAATTATAAAAATTTGAGTGAAACATATTTAACTTTTCATTAAATAAATAATTTAAATGTCATAATCTCATCCATGTTGATTCAAATGGATACCATTTCGACCCATATATGATTTGGGTAGAAATATACTCATCAAAAGATATTAATACAAGTGATAGGGTAGTTTTTAAATATTATTCTTACCCTTAATTACATGATTTACCCTTTTACCAAATTTTAAATAATTTACTAAAATTACTATTCATAATGTCCAAAAATAAAATAAAGATATTTACATAATTTTTTACTAATGAAATCCAAATTTTGAATCCATTTATAAAAATTCAATTAATATAATTTTTAGTAATTAATTTCAAATTAATATCATTTTCGGAATGACAGAACGAGTTTTAAAAGTTAAAACATTGCAACAGATTGAAATTTTTTTACATCTGAATTCAATGTAAAATTATTTCTAAATACCTAAATTATATTAAATGATAAAAATATATTTTATTTATAATTTAAAAACATATAATAATATAATTTAACCATATAAATTATTTTGATGAAAAAAGTTGTTTTCAATTAAAATTTAGTGTATTTTTACTATTCATCAAAACATGAAAGTTATCATAAAAATATAAAAAATTCCTCCAATGTAAATTTTTATATCAATCATCTAAAGAAAATTTTTATGTTTTCATATAAAAATTATTAATTTTTCAAAATCTTAATTTAAAAGGGGTTCTCTGTTAAAAGGCAGAAAATTACCCTTTTGAAAAATAAAGGTTTTTATACATCAAATAGGGTTTATTCATACCCTATTAAAAAAATATAATGGATGAATATAAAAAATAATTTATTAAGTTTATAACATATATATTTAATTAATTTAATTTACTAATTGTAATTCACTCAATTTATTAATACAAAAATACAAATAAAAAATTGATTTATATTTTTCATAAATAATTGGTAGCCAATAAATTCATGATAAATTTTATTAAGTTAGTTATATTTATTCCCAATAAAATAATAGATAAGATAAAATAGTCATTGTATACTAAGGGAGTCTTATGGTTTGTTTAAACTCATGATTGCGTGCAATGAAATCTATTACAGAATTAACATAATTTTAAGAAAATATTTCATAAAAACATCTGGGTGTTACATTCTACCCCCAACCTAAATTGAATTTCTCCCTAAAAATTCATCAATTGGATAAAAACAGATAAGGATACCTCTACCTCATCACATCCTCAAGTTCTCATGTAGCTTCCTCATATTGGTGGTTCTTCTATAAAAATTTAACAAAGAAGGTGGTCTTGTTTTATAGAAAATTTTCTACAATATAAAATATCTATCAGTTGTTCCTCATAAGAAATATCTTTTCTAGTGTTATTACTTCCATGAATAGTATATGTGAAGGATTAGGTATGTACTTTATCAGGAGAGATACATGGAACGCGTCATTAACTTGAGATAGATTCGGTGGAAGTTATAATCGGTAAGCTACCTTCCCAACATGTTCCTGAATTTCAAAAGGAACGATATTCCTAGGGCTCATCTCTACCTTCTTTCCAAATATCATTACTCTCTTTCAGGGAGATATTCTTATAAACACTTTGTCAACAACTTCAAACTCTATGTATTTTCATAATTTATTAGGATAACTTTTTTTTCCGAATCTGAGATTCTGTAATGTGTTGTTGAATATATCTGAATTTATCTGCCATTTCATCAACAAGATATAGTCCTAATAGCTTTCATTCCCTAATTTCATCCTAGAAAGTTGGAGTTTTCACTTATTTCTATAGAGGGATTCATAAGGATCAATCTGAATGATTGAGTTAATGTTATTGTTTTATGAAAATCCCACCAAATTTGGTTTGTGAAAAAATAGTATTAGAGAAGGTTAAGCTATTTGGGTTATGTTTTTATTTGGGATGAGTCAGATTAAAAGGATATTAGGACTGCTGGGACTCGGGAGGTTGGTGCGAGAAGAGTGTCATGAACTGTTTCTCGCACTGATCCTCGAGTCACCAGGGGTTGTCCGAGATTTGAGTATTTTTTCTAGGGTTTTTTTGGATTGAGGGATGTCAATGGATGTGAATTAGGTTATGTTGTGGCCTTAAATTTGGTGGTGACCTATGTGGAGTTAAAGTGCCCGATTCAAGGTCCTATTTAGTGTCATGTCTTACTTAGGGCATGGATCATCACCATGTCACTGAGTTAAGCATATACACTAGTTCCTCATTATGATAGTTAGTTGTTGGTTGTGTTTTGTTTTTATTTCAGTTGATGTGAGCATGTGTTGAAATTGAAAGTGGACCTTTAAAGTGAAAATGGTTTTGGAATGGAAGTGCTTTCCTCAAATATTTTTGAAATTGGTGAAGTGGGTTTTTAAAGAGGAAGTGTTTTGATTTGGAAATTTCTATATGTGTTTATATTTGATATGGAAAAGAAATGTTTGAACCTTGACAATCCTTATGGAGGGTCACATGTGCATGGGTATGTACATAGAGTGTGTGGGGTAACTTGTTTTCGGATGATGCAAGTGGGATTGGATGAACACACATGTGATAGTTCATAAGGTTCCATAGGCGAGTTTTAAAAATTTAAAAGAAATAGCAGTTTTTGGAAAAGTAATTTTTCCTTTTGTTTATATATATTTGAATTATGATCATGTTGCCTTTGGCTTGAGAGTTTTCTTTGATTGAGTTTTGGCTTGATGCTGATTTTTATTTTGTTTTTCATGTTGTTCAAAGTATACCACCCAGAAAGGTCGCTAATGTTTCCAGTGAGTCAATCCCAGTTTCTGGTTCCTCTCAGAAGTTGCTTGTCCTTTAAGGTGTTTGAGGTATGTTAGAAGTAGTGGAGTAGTTTTATATGAGCGGAGCACGTCTTCGTGTGGTTGGGAACTCAGGAGTTTGTTAGTCTATTTTGCATCGGATTTAATGGAGGGTCTGGTCTTGGACTAGTGGATGTTGGGTGTCTCATCATTGATAGGATTTAGGGTGTGGTTAAAGGGTAGTCAGTTTTCATAAGGGTTCCCCATTTAGAGAGAGGGGTGTGCCAGAGGAACCCATTGTTAAAGAATATTGTTCATCGGTGCTGGCATGCGGCTCATCAGACCATTCTATTGCCTGATACTAGAGTGGATGGTTCGGTCACTCTAATCCATATTGCCTCATCCCTCCAAAGTCCCGCCATTGTTTGACTGTTCGAGTCACTGGAAAAAGTTTCGAAAGAAGTGTTGTTCAAGGAAGGAGTTTTGGTCAGAGGATGCTACTACCTAACTATGTGGCATAATATGCTTCAACCATCAAATCCCCAGCCTTAGGTCTTATGGTGAAGCTCGTGCACAGTTAAGAGTTTCTGGGGGTGTGAAGCCTCATTCTGGGTTGTGAGTTCTGTGTTGGGACTGAAACATCTAAAGAGTTTTCGTTCCTATTTTATGCTATTGAGGTTTTCCTTCCATTTTATGTCTATCATTTCTTTGGGATATTATGATGAACTTGTTATGTTGTAATCCAAATATATTTTTTATGGATATGGTTTTTTGAATCATGCATCTTTCTTAAAGTGCATTTGGTCCTTATGTGGATTGATCTCAGTTTAGATGTGTTGGTTTGGAGATGTACCTATCTATGGAGGAGTCGATGCTCATTGCTGTGCTTGGGTTAGCTGATTGGGTTAGCTTCTTCTTGTGAGTTTCCCAACCTCGTCGGGAGTGTTTTAGATTAATGAGGGGAAAAGGGTTGTGATGGTTCACTTGTCCTGGTGACCCAGTTTGCCGGGTTTCCCTGTAGTGGGTTTCCTATTTAAGTCCTGATGGTAAGGTTAGGTTGTGCGGGGAAATTGAAGAAGTTCAGCTTTTTATTTCCCTAATCCTCAATTGAGGTGGTGGTGTTGTTGGGTTTTGAAACTCCAATGCTAGTTGAGTCCTCGTGGTGGAGAGACCCCCTTGTGTTCTCCCCTCAACCTCGTTCTTCTACTATGATATCTTCTTAAAATGGTAGGGTGTGATGTGTGCGGGGAATGATCACCCCAAGGTTCTTGGTTTCCTTTAGGGTTTTCTAGGTAGGACTCGAGTTTTGGTTTACCATTGTCTTGGTTACTTTCTTGGGAAAAAGTGTCTTTGGTGGGGAGAATTGTCACAACCCGACAATTAAATTAATTTTATTTTATTATTTGTTGGATTTGGTTACTCACGTAAAGGTTTGGGCTGGATCCCGATTTAATTTTTTTTTGATGTTTGATGTTTTTGATGGGTTTCAAACCGGTAAGCGGGCACCACATAGTTGGCGGTAACCGTGCGGTCGGCTCGAGTTCCCTTGTGGTTGACCACTTCTTAAAATAATAATTTTTTTTATGAAAATAAAATTGGGGGTAAATATTTAAAACATGATAATATTATTATTATTATTGTGTATATAATAATAATAATATTATTAAAAGTTGTTAAAATAATATTATCAACACTAAATTTTTTATTAATATAATTATTATTAATTTTTTAATTAATTTCATCTTTGTTTAAATTGAAGTGAAAAAAAACAGTTAGTATTAAAATTATTTTTAGAATTAATTTATTATTATTATTATTGTTAATAGTATTATTATTATTTTATTAAACAAAAAAATAAAATAAAATAAGGATAACCCTAAGGTGTGTTGCGACCCCCTCTCCCCTTCTCCTATGCGCTGCGCACCAGCACCCCCTCCCCCTATTCCCTGTGTGCATGTAGTCCAGTCGACCGCCTCCTCCCCCTTTGATTTTACCATCCGCTTCGGCCAGCCTCCCCTCGCACACACCTATTCAGCCACCATCCTCCTCACTATGCCTCCCACCAATGGCACACCTGACTCCCCCCTGTGTGGGTGCACTACCTCATCCCGAACTTCCCCTCATTTTCTCCGGCTAGCGTGACCCCGACACCACTCTCGTCTAGTGGTAACCCCTATTGCGCACTGCTCCACCCCATCTGAAAACTCTCCCGATGGGTTGTTGTTCTCCATTTTGTTTCTGAGGTTTTATTTGGTTTGGACAAACCCTAATTATGGGGTTCTCATATATTCTCCCCCCTCAATTTTAGGGTGTGTGGTTCATCCATTGGGCCCTATTATTTCTCTCCTTGGAGTCTCATTCCATTCACACTTAATTTCAGGTATATTGAATCCTTGTTTTCTCCTTTCGGAAGCTACATATAATTCTTTTATAGTTTCAATAATTTTTTTCACATGTTTTGCACACCCCTTATACCCTTGGTAAGCTTATGTTGGTGTTTTGAGATGGTGGAATTTTCTAAAATAGCTTCTTAATCAATTTCTTGTTTATGCCCATATGTTTCATGCTTAATGTGTTGATTAGGTGTTAAAATGTATTTTGATAATTTTTTAAAATAATATTCACACCTCTTTAAAGGATGAAGTTAGTTCAGTATGGTGTTTTCAAATTTGAATAATGTGTTAAGGGTGTGTTTCGAAGTGTCTCTGTGCTTAAATATTGTTTTAATCAAATATTATGTGTAGTTGTACATTCTGGTATGTTTAAAAATTGTGTGTAATTCTAAAGTCTTTCTTTTTGAAAATTTTGACATGCACTTGGTTTTAAGATACATTTTTCATGAGGTATTTGGTTGTGATATATGTGAAAACCATGGTTGAGTCATTTGAATGAATTTATAAATTTCTAAAGTGGTTTATTAAAATATTTTTTAGACGGGACTCTTATTTTTAAAGTTCTTAGGTGTGTTTTTGTCCTTAGAATAAATTATTTGGTGGATTTTTTGGTGTTTAATTTCATGAGACATGTTTTAAAACTATTTAATAAATTCTTTTAGTGGTGCGTCTAATTATGGAAGTTATTTCATTGATTGTACAGTTGTTTTAATTGATTTTGTGGTGATGTAGATTTGTTTTTGAAAGGTTTTTGTTGTGCGTAATATTTAAAAATGGAATTTGGGTTACATTTTTTATGAAAACCCACATCATTTCTTTGGATAATGATTAATTATTTTATTAAATTATATGTGTAGTGCATGGTCCTTTCATTGTGGTTTGGTGTCGGTGGGTCGAAGGTGACTCACCTACATGTGCATAAGTATGTATATATATATGTGTGTGTGTGTTCCCCCGTTACATGTATAGTCACTCATGCCAGTGAATATACATGTATGGAGCTAGGTATGCCCATGTATATATATGAAAATACATACGTAGGTGAGTGTTGACTAGTATATACATATAAGAATATATGTAAGGATCCCCTTGCACATATTCATGGCCATGAGGGTGTGTGCATAGGGTATAAGTGTCCTTATATGTATGTGAAAGTGAATACGCTTGGTTGGGGAGCATCAGCTTTAGTTATAAATCACTAAGAGACGAAGTGGACGACTTGGTTCCACCTTAAGGTATGTCCCATATGCCTATACCTTTAATTTGAATTCCATAATTTATTTCTTATTTTAAAAAATATGTTTTATATTAATTCTATATACACATGCTATAAAATATGGCTGTGATTGCTAGAAACACTTATGCCTTTTTTTTGGAAATTGAAATGTATTTCTAACGCCATTGGTCTTAAGTTACTTTTCTTGAAAAGTGATTTCCTAAATGGTTTTGAATTGGTAATGAATGTTTCCAAATTTGTTTGGCCTTTCGGCTGGTTAGTTATAAAAAAGTGTTCCTTGTATGTAATTATGATCATTTGGAACCTTAATAATGGTTTATGAAAATGAAAAACCTCCCTCGAGGTACCCACCTTGTTTTAGAAAATTACGTGTGAGTTGAATGTGTGATTTGTAATATGTTCCTAGTAAAGAGGATTGTGCATTTTTTGTGACAGAAAAAGGGGGGATGTGCTCAAGGAGGGAGATCGGTAGTGAGAGGTTGGATGTGTTTTTATGTAAATAAAATGATAAGTATATATATGTTTGCCTAATAAAAACTCACCACCACTTGAAATGGAGAACAATGGGGAACCTGGGTATCTGGGTGGGTGGACAAGTACTAGTATTCTAGATGATACGCAAGTGATTCATCCCAGTTTTTTCTAGTAGGATTGATGCTATAACATTGAATAAATAGTTGTGATGATTGGGGACCACTAGGTTATGGGTGTGTTACCTAATAGTGGCTCGTGTATGAGAACGTAGATCATTGTGGTTACTATTCCAAATTTCACTGAGGTATGAGGATCCTAGTTCCCCAACTAATACTAGATGCTTAAGGATTTTCCCTAGTGTTTGTGATGTGATTTCCATTTCAGTCATTTCATACCTGATTTCTTATTTGTAAAAACCATATTTTAATCTAAATTGGTCTCATTTCATTTTAAAATGTTAATGCATGCTTGGAACTTATTTTGAAAATGTATTGGGATAGAAATGCTTTACTTGAGAATACAAACTTGTTACTTGAATTTGAAAAGAATGAAAAACATTATTTTATTATGTACTCTTTTCAAACTAGAATGTTTTGGATTTCTTATAAAAGGTAGGGTCATAGGGCATTGTTGTATCTTAGAATCTCTACTAATCATCTCGGTGTTCATGCCTACTTTAATTTTCAGTTTCAGTTTCCTCTAGTTTTGGATCCCTCTTGGAGTGAGTGTAGTTTATATTCCGTGGTGACCCACGATGTCACTTGAGGTATGTCTCATTGCTTCGTTTGTTCCTTTTTTCGGCTGTCAATTTGTTCAGTTTATTTTATTTATCTTTTTGTTTAGTTTATAATTATTTATCTATCTCTTTTATGGGAAAAATCTTTCCAACTTGTTTATTTTGATGCCCGAAACTAGTTTCCAGCCTGTGGGGATCGGGAACACCCCTCGACCCTTGCCGCGGACCGGGTCGGGCATCGTTTGGATGAAGAACCAATTTGGTATGTGACATGTTTAATATTTTAGAATCAAATATCATGTTATAATAATCATATATAGGTATTATTTCCATCATTATACCCATCCAGGTAAAGTGTTGGTGAAAAACAGATTACAACACGGTGTGGAGATGGTAAGTCGTGCGTACGCTCACGTGGTGATTTAATTTTTCATAGGAGGGATAAAATGTTGAATATGATTATTTCATATTCATAATAACATCTCAATATATAATTTATACTTTATTTATTACTTATAGTGAAACAAATCATGAAGAGGAAGTGGTAGATGAAATAAGTTTGAAAGAATCGGTCGATGAGATTACCTCTTCTTCGACGTGCTCCCTCTAAATCTCTTCATAAAACACTAGAGTTGGTTTTGAAGAATTACAAAACCTCTAGAATGTAACTAGAGGAGTTGATAAAGGAAATGGGTATAGTATTTCTGATATTGAAGTCTCAATGTGAAGTGAAGTGGTGAGGGAGGAGCTGACATTTAATAATTTAGGTGAGGGGCACTTTTGGGATCTCCAAAACTAGTAACTTATAATAAACTCAAACACCATCAAAAAACCACCAAAATGTCCCCATTTGAAATATGATATTATATAGGGTTGTAATCTCATCAACCAATATATTTTATACAATATTTTTTATCAATTAAACCTTATCAGTTTAATTAACACTTTGTAATTTTATTTAATTTTTAACTAGGGTAACAAATATTTCAATATTAAAAAGGTGAAATATTAAATTATTTTATTTAATAAGAAAATAAATAAATAACTTATAAAAATTTATACCATATAATAATTATTCTATATTTTTTAAAGAAAATTATGTTTTTAAATAATTTAATAAAACATTATTTTCATAAACAATCAACAATGTCATTTTTGATACTATTTAATTAATTTTTTTTAAAATATTAATATAACATGTTAACTTCGAACCAACTATTGTATTGTATTCCTAAGAGCTCAAGGTCATATATAAAATTAATTGGACATATTAATAGGTAAAATTATTTTTATTTTAATATTATTAATAACATTTATTTGATATTTTTGTTAAAAAAATAACTACTACAACAGTTTTGTTTAATTATTTAATATGATTTTTTTTGAATAAAAATAAAAAATAAAATACTATGTAAAAGACAAATCCTATTTATTTCATAATAATACTTATAATATAATATATCTTATGTATAACCCATCATTAAAAATGATATACTTTTTAAAACACGAATGTGACAAGTTTATCATCACTTTAAATAAAATAAATAAGTGTCATAATCTCTTCTATAAGACTCCAAATGGTCAATAAATAGACCCTTGGATGATTATAATTGATATATACTAAACCAATAAGATCTGGGCATGTGTTTGTGTCTTTTAATTCTTATTATCATTTTAATAATTATTATTTTCATCATTTATCATCAATTAAATAATTTCTACATCATTAATGTATAAGTCTTTAAGGTAATTATTTATATCTTATAAATTAAAAATAAAATATAATGATAAATAAAAAAATTATATTTTAAATTATTATTTATAATCAAATTTATATTTTGTATCTCCTTATATTGAAAATGATTTTATTATTAAAATTTGAGTGAGATATATTTAACTTTTCTTTAAATAAAATTAATTAAATATCCTAATATCATCCAAGTGGATTCCAAGGATACCATTTATACCCATGGATGATTTAGGTCAAAATATATTCATCCAATGATATTAATAAAAGTTCTATAGTAATTTTATAATTTTATTTTTACCCATAAATACCTGATGTACCCTTTAACTGAATTAATAAAAATTACTGAAGTTACTCTTCATAGCGACCAAAAATAAAATAAATATATTTAAATAATTTAGACCTAATTATTAAAAATATGGAATCCATTTTTCAAAATTCAAACCATATAATTTTCAAAAATTAATTTAAATTTAATCTTTTTGTCAGAATGTGAGAATGAGTTTTAAAAGTAAAAACATTGCAAAATATTGAAATGTTTTTACATCTGAATTCAATGTAAAATTAATTCCAATGACCTACATTATATTAACTAATAAAAATATATTAAATTTATAATTTAAAACCATTCAATAATATAATTTAATAATATAAATTATTTTTATGAGAAAAGTTGTTTTCAATTAAAATTTATTGTAATTTTTACTATTCATCAAAACATGAAAGTAATCAGAAAAATGTCAAAAATTCATCCAAAGTATATTTTTATATCTTTAATTCAAATAAAATGTTTATGTTTTCATATAAAAATTATTAATGTGTCAAAATATTAATTTAAATGGGTTTCTTCTTTAAAAGGTGGAAAATTACCCTTTTGAAAATATTGGTTTTTATACATTAAATAGGGTTTATTCACACCCTATGACCAAAATATCTATTTGATGAGTATAAACATTATTTTTTATGTATATAACATGTATATTTCAATAATTTCATTTACTAATAGCAGTTCACTAAATTTATTAATACAAAAATGAAAATATAAAATTGATTTATATGTTTCATAAATAATTGGTAGCCAATGAATTCACCAAAAATTTTCATAAGTTAGTTGTAATTATTCCCGCTAACCTAAAAACTAGGCTAAAATGGTCATTTTATACTAAGGGAGTCTCAAATTTTTTTTAAACTCATGATTGTGTGAAATACAATCTATTTTAAAATTAAAATTATTTAAAGAAAAAATTTTCATAAAAAAATCTAGGTGTAATACTCATCCTATAATTTTTTATGCTTACATAACACCCATACTAGATGAACTAACCTGGCTTGAAGTTTTTCATGATCTGATCCACTATACACACTAGATAATCCTCTAAGGAAGAACCTATTTCTAATTCGACCTCATCATGATGAAAGACATATGTGGGGTCTAGATGATATTGACGAAGCTAAGATACATGAAAGACATCATTCATAGACCAATATCTCTAAGGAAGTTCCAACTGGTATGCCACTAGTTCAATATATTTGACAACCTCAAAGGGTCTAATGAACCTTAGTGAGAGAATACCCTACTTATGAATATATTTATTACCTAACCAAGTAGAGACTCATAAGAAAACCTGGTCTCCAAACTTTAACTCAAGAGTTCATCAGCGTCTGTTGGAATACGACTGATTTTCAGACTAAGATGTCATCATACACTTCTTGGTCAATAGGAACAACTCTGTAGTCTCCTACACATGACCTGGTCTTAGTATAGATTCATCCACTACCTCTAGCCAGCATAGAGGCGAGCATCAAGGCCTACTATATAATTATTCGAAAGGATCAATATCGGTGGTAGCCTAAAATTTATTATTATAAGAGAACTCCACAAGAGGAATACATTTCATCCAGGAACCCCCAATGTCGTGGAAACATATATAGAGCATGAACTATTTTAACTAAATCACATGCTCAGTTTTTTCATCAGTCTATGGGTGATAGGTCGAGCTCATAATTACTTATGTACCCAAGGCCTTCTGCAACCACTTCCAGAACCATGATGTGCAATGAGAATCTCTATCGTAAACAATATAACGAGGAGTTCCATGAAGACATACAACCTATTTGATGTACATCCTTTATAGATAATATACTAATAATTTCTCCCTCACATTTAAGAAATGTGTGACCATCATCAAACAATCAATGATATATCACATTTTATTGTTTCCATGATCCGATCTAGGTATACCACTCACGTGATCCATCGAAATAGCATCCCATTTACGCTCTAAAATGAAAAATGTCTATAGAATCCCTATTGATCATTGGTGCTCTGCCTTCACCTGTTGGAAGGTGGAACACCAAGTGATAAAGATAGAAATATTATGTTTCATACCCGGACACATGTACTGGCATCATTGATATCATTAAATTTTGGTGAGATTGGTGTGAACCTCCCATGCTATGTTATGGAATTACCACATTAGATCCTCATTGATGTCTGTTGGGACCCAAAAACACCCATTTAACAATAGTGTATCATCCATATATACCTTCCAACCAGAATATGTATCATCATCAAAAACATATTCCTATAGGACAAGTTCATCAGGATCATCTAGTTGTCCCATTCATACTAGTTTCATAAGAGTAGTTTTCACTATGAAGGCTATGAATATAGTCTGACCACGATCCTCTCGAACCTCAAAAATGAATCTCTAATAATAATTCCATAAGCTACCATTCTCCTCTAGATTCTTGAACAGCCTGTGTCTGAGTCTTTTGGATCAGACAATTTTCCACTGAATTTCTCTTTCCAGGGATGTTTAAAAACTCAAAATCAAATGACTGTAGGTACTCCAACCACCCGAGTTTCCTGATATTGAGATCTCACTATGTAACAATGTATTTTTGGCTTTTATGGTATGGGAACACCACAAAACAATCTCCAAGTAGATGGTTTCTCCTATATCATAAGGCATGAACTACAACAGAGAGCTCAAGATCATGCATGAGGTAATTCTAATTGTGACACCTCAATTGATGAGACCCATATGTGACTACTCAATCATTTAACTTCAGAATAGCTCCAAGACCGATACTTGTTGCATCCATGTATACAATATATCTTTTTTATGGATCCTACAGAATCAATATTGATGCTGAAGTCAAATGGAACTTTAAATATTGAAAGGATACTTCATAATCTTCTGACCATATGAATTTAATACCCTTATTTTCCAAGATCGTAAGCGGTTCTTCTAATGCACGAGAAATCAGGGATGAATCATCTGTTATATCTAAAAATCCACAAGAAACACATGATGTCAAATATATTCTTGGGATTCTCCCAGAAAACTATAGCTCTCACTTTCTCTAGGTATACTGAAACACCTAACTCTGAGATAATGTGACCCCATAAGTGGACTTTGTTGATCCATAAGTGGGATTTACTGATCTTAGAATAGATATGATTCTCTCTCAATGTATTTAACATGATATCATGATAGTTTCTATGGTCATGTAGGGAGCATGAATATGCCATGATATCTTCAACAATGACTACCACAAATGAATCTTGATATGGGTGAAAAACTATATTCATAAGTTCCATGAAGACAAAGAGTGCATTCATGAGTCCAAATGGTGTAACCATGTACTTGTATAGACCATACCTTCTCTTGAAAGATATTCGAGGTAAGTATGAAGTCCTAAGACATACATGATGATAGAACAACCTCATATATATCTCTAAAAACACATTTTATCCTTAGATAAGATCAAAGAGTTCATCTATTATAGGAAATGGATACTGATTCTTTACTGTGATCTGGTTCAAATGAAGGTAATATACATATATCTATAGGGTAACATCCTCCTTCTTGGTGATACTGATAGTTGAACCTTAAAAATAATTGTTGGGGAATATGAAACATTTATCCACTAGATCCTCTAACTATTTATTGAGTTCTAGAATCTCCTTAGGTTCCATCCTATAATGAGGATTGGTCAGTGGTTCTAATCCTAGAACTAAATCAATGGTGAATTATACCTCTCACATTGGAGATAGAACCAGAAGTCATCATGAAATATGACTCTAAAATGCTTCAATATAGGTGAAAAAAGTGGATCGTAACCCAAGGGTATGGAGTAAAATATTGGAAATATGGGTTGTCACACTACCCAACCTCTACTGCTCAGGTCCAAATCAAGTTACATTGAGATCCCATTAATCCTTGTGAATGATATTAACACTCTCTGGTGATGTAAACATCACCCTACGATGATGGAAGTCAATATAGGCTTGATTGGTGACTAAACAGTCCATCCTAATGATTACGTAAAACCCTTTCATGTTGATGATGTAAAGATTACACATGAAAAAGTAAACCACCAATCTCAATAGGACAATGCTCAAAATGATAAACTCCCTCAGAATGGATATGGAACAGGGTTTCTATCATCATAACTCCATAGTAGTGCTCGTTCTCGAGGCCTATAATCTCATTGATTTCCTTGAATATAAATGAGTGATGGGAACTTATGTAAAATAAATCATACAATAATATTGATGCTACTAGAATAGTACATCATATAGTAGTATGTTTAGAACTATGAACATCACATGTAGACTGGACTACATGTAAATATCTTATACTGTGGCCTTGATTCACTTCCTGACTTCCTTGAGAAATCCATCTCTAGTGGAACTGAGAATCATATGTCTGACTATCACTGCCTCAACGACCACCTCAGCCTAATCGGCCGATGGTATTCTAGCTTCATACCTATCGTGACCTTGTTGGCCCTACTTGGGACCAAGGAGTCAGTGAGTTCCCTTCTCTCAATGATCTATCAGAAATTCACTGCCTAAATTCTAGATATGGACCATCCTACGATAGCTTCTGCACTCCACTGACTCCCACAATCATTGAGGCTTCATGTGTACCTTCTTCCCACACTTGTGTCAAAACATGAAGCTTTGAACACAAGGATAATAGATTCTTCTACCACATGAGATACCTTGAATATATTATTATTCCATGAATATGAACCACTACTAGTTTTAGGTGCCAAACCACCTTGATTTTCACCATTATCTTCCCTCATATTCCTCTCTGTAATACGGTCCTTGTTAAAAATTTAAGAAATAGTAGTCAACATGAACACATTGGCCTATAATTGGATGGAATAAACCTTCCCATACTCTAATCTTCTAGATAACATAAGAACATCACTTTCTAGAAAGGGAATGAAATATTGTTGCTCCATAAAATAAGAAGAATACTCCATGATTAAAATTATTCCCTATTGAGTGATAATGAATTCTCATGTATAGAGAAATAATTAATCATAGAATATTTTCTAGAAGTTAGATAAGACTATATCTATGTACCGATCCGCCTGGGTGATTACGTACCACTACCGCTTGGCTGAATCACGTAGTATATAAGCTATGAGTTTGACCATCCACTCTAGAGGCATCACTAGATACTCAAAAATAGATACAATTACTTAAATCCAAGAATCCACAGTATGAGGTCCACTAGATCCCAAAAAGGTGGTAGGATACTACTTATTAAAATCAGGATTCAACGCTTCCATACCCAGGGTAGATCAAACATCACCTTTCATAGACTAAAGCATACACATAAAACCCTCTCACAATAGGTTGTCAGTGCACATATCAAGGATAGGGTGAGGTTCCATTTGTGTCACTACATGAGGTATTAATAGAAGATTAGGGACCACCACCTTAGTAGCATGGTCATACCTGTCTTTAGGGTGTGCGACTAGTGTACTTCATGGAGGAATGAAACTAAACTTCCAAACACAATCCTTATAAGAGATTTATGAAATTGAGAATATTGCATTTAAGGAACTAGGAAACGACAAAATACTTCCTATATAAACAATCATTATTCTCTTCATACTTCACAATCCTAGTCTATATGATATAATAGACCCTAAAAGGCCATGAGAACATTAAACAGACACCCACTACCCACAAATAAGGTTGGGTTTGGGTCTAAGTATTTGTTTCACATGTATTGGATAGCTAGTTTCAATTTAAATGTAATATTAGTTTTGAATTTTTGGCTGTTTAAAAATATTTAAGCATTTTAAAATGGTTTAATTTAGTGGATTTCAATTTCTAATCCATAAGGACCCATAATAATTATGAACCAAAATGTAGAATCTACTCAACGGACACCATAACACATTCTAGCTCATGTGATTGATAGTCCCTAGATCAATGTGCCATAATTGAATTGTTAAGGTGTCTATATTAACATATTTATGAAAAAACTTTTAGGATAATGTAGACACTTTGCGTATCAATCATGTTTTCTAATCCCTATAAGCATTTTAATCACAATTTAATACAATAAAGGCACTAATAATATTCCATAGAAAATGCATGTTAAAAAAAGAAGTGACTTGAACAAATGAACGACATATTAGTCATAATGTGCCTAAAAATGATGCATTTAACAATGATCCTTTCCCTCATATCATCAGGCAAGGAGGAAATAAATCCTCAATTAGAATAATAATTATTACCACAATACAGTATGTGTGTCACCCATCTATTAAATGATATCAAAAGTAATAGGAAAAAGTAAAATGACTATTATAATTCCTGAAACTCAACCTTTTCCCCAAACTAGGGTTTGCGATGCCCATGAACAACCTATGAACAAGTTATAAGAGTTTCCAATCTCTAATATATTGTCTCTAAATAGTAAATTAAAATAGAAACCCCCTCTGATACCACTTTGTAACATCCCATCCCAGGATCCACTTAACCCGTGCCCCATGTTGGTGGGTCACATGGACTCAAGAGCGCCTCCCCACATGATAGTGGATGTTGACCAGTGGTTAGGGTGTAAAGGTGGATTAGTGGGGAGACTATAACCTCATGTCATAGTGGAATAAAAGATACAACCAATAACATTGGACAACATAAGCTTGATATAAACAGATATAATAACAATTAAATGTAAGAATAAATAAAACTCATGTAATAGACTAGTGCAGAAGCATAAATAAATAGAACATCTGTTAATCATGTCAAAAGCCTCTAAGGAAGTGTCTGATTTGAAGATTCATGGAATTTTGATAAAAAAAGTAAATATTCAGATACAGGCATGCTACATAATATGAGAAAAAGTCAAAAAGAAAAAACATATATAAGAATCTTGAGCCTATTATTGATCCTTATCCCATAAAATCCAACTAAAGAAAATAATTTCAAAGACCCGTATCAAGGAACTTTCCCTTATCAGTACCTGAAAATTAATAATCTTCTCGGGTACCAATGGAAGCTTGAGTAGGGTGTGAGATAAAATGTTAGTAGGCCACCACCAATGGTGTCTATGTTTAATCAAATAATTTTATGTAACTGAACAATTTGAATGTATAATAGAATAAGTAAATCAATGCTGGAATAAAAAACTAGGCCACTCAGGTTACTAAGGGACACCTCACAAATCTACCTACTTTAGCTCATGGCTGGAATGTGTGTATGATCATGTAAATATTTATATATATATATATAGTATTAAAAATATATATAGATTAATTTTATATTTCATCCATCTATATGAACCAATTATGTGTGGATGTAAGTGGTTATACATCTTGATTACTAGCACTAGCTGTACCGAGGCATAACTCGGACATCCATAACCAGTCTAAAAAACTGAAAATCTCATGCAATAGGGTACATTACCTACATCCCAATAGATTGATATATGACATATTACAACACTCGATATTGGGACTAATCTATCATGGAAACAATCTAATCATGGAAGATGGAACCTCACCCTAATGTCCATATAGTATCACTGGTGTGAGAAGCCATACACAATACCTGATGTAAGGGAGTTTGATTTAACCCCACACCCAACACCCCTTACCATCGTACACTGCCTATATAAAGGCGTATTCATTTATAGTATAAGGGATGAGGAAAATCCTCTCATGAAACTTATCAATAAATCCCACAAATATAAACATGGTATAATTAATATTCATGTTTATAATATAATACATAAAGAATTACCTCCTATATGTCTCAATAACCAAGTTCAAATCCATTTAAAACATTATAATTCATATTATGAATTCTATAAATCATAAATAAAGGGAATGAACTTACCATACCTTGGGGTAATTCAATTTAAATCTGTTTGATTAATTTAATCAAGGAATATTTTACCATCTTGAATATTCTAAACCTTGTTATCAATTCCATTGATCTCATTCAATTTACCAAAACATTTCAAAACCATTTATAATATCGAAGGGGGAAACATAGAGGTGACATGGAAAAAAATCAATTTCCTACTTGATGAATTCCAATTATAAGAAAGATAAATGACTAAAAGGTTCCCTTGTTTCAATTAGATACTCATTAATAAATGGAAATTACATGAGCTTGAAGTAACCAAGGAGTTTTAGGCACTTTGAAAAATTGACCACAAATGGGCAATTTCACTTGGTACACCCATATGGTGAACATATAAGGTGTATAAAACCTATGATTTAATAGAAAAGGGTCAATAGGTTCATAATAAGATGCAACTATCAATTTTATATCAATGAATCAATTAAATGGAGATTCTCAGACAAATCCAATGTGTAGCACAACAACATAATTAGGAAATGAAAAAAAACAAAGGGAAAATGAGAATACCACATATCTAAAGTCCATAGATAACACCTAATTGAATATTGACCTCATATTTGATGTACGTTGGAAGAGAAATGAGAAATGGTCCAATAACCTGAAAATAGGGAAAATGAACCCGATCCTAAATAGCACAATGGATGAGAAGATAAACGTAGATAGGAATTGATAGACTGGGGGGGGGGTTATCAAGAGAGATCCAATACCTTAGACAGATCAAAGATTAGGTACTGAATGAAATAGTTTTATCAATTCCAAGATTTATGTGATCTTGAGTTATAAGGAGAATAAAAAGAGGTGTTAGTCCATTGTAGGAATAAAGGGAAAGGAAAAATAATATTTTAACTTAAGTGAGGGTTATTTTTGTCATTTCATTCCAAAATATCAAGTTGCATGATTTGGATGCTCGATTTGGCCAAACCATGTGAAAACCATGCTCAATTCACTACTACATGGGCACACCACTTGATTATGTGGATAGTTTGACTAACCATCCAAAAACCATGTAGAATGGATCTTCCCCATATATGAAATCGGTCGCATGACCATGTACCAGAGATCGCATAATTGAATACAAACTATGTGAACCATTATTTTTCCCTTTTTGGATATTTGGCATGTGAACAAGCCCCATATGGACCCATTACCTTCATGACTTTATTATACATCGTCATTAGGACCGTTTAAGGTATTCAAATTGACAAACTAACAACATGCACCTTTGTTGAAAAGACATGACATTATATAATATTAATAAATTAAATTTATCACTATTAGAAATATATATTATTTATATTTATATTTTATATATTGAATAATTTTTTTTAAATTTCTCCAATAATTTTGATAGTCTTAAGATAAATATAAATCATATTTTAATTATAAAAAACTATATTTTTCTAAATGGAAATTTTACCGCCTTTTGATGGCGCACCTAATTTAAATCTAAATTTTTGTAACTTTTATAAATTTATTTTGAAAAAATAATCTTCATTTTTTATGGAGGTATATAAAAATTATATTAGGGTTATATTTTTTTTATTATTCATAAAAGTTTCATTTTTTTATGAATAATGAAAAATACTACATATTATTTGCAAACTATTTTTTTCTATAATTTATTTATATAGTTATATTATATTTTAAATTAGTTTTAAAGTATAATTATTTAAATTATAAATTATCCAATATAATTTAATTTGTTGGAATAAATTTCAAGTGGAAATTCAATATAAAAACCTTTCCAACTTTTGAACTTTTCACATTAAAAACTAGTTTTTCCTTGTATCTATGGTATTAATTTTAAATATAATTTCTAAAATTATGTGAATTTTATTTTGTTAAAATGGATTCCATATATGGAATTAGATGTTCCAAATTATTTTTTTACTTTAATTATCGTTTTTAGGAATAAAAAATGTTGACATGATAAAAAATATTATTTACCGCATAATAAATAAAAAATTAAACAGGTTAAAGTTAATATGGTAAGGGATTAAAATACCTAAAAAATAAAATATTTAATGGTTTTTTAATGTGTGGTTATACCCTATAAAACCTATAAAATATTAATTTCCACCAAAAGTCATTGAAATCAATGAAACCTCAATGTGGTTGGCTTTAAATATAAAATATTCATTATTTTAGTCACTCAAACCCACCTCTCCTCATGTAAAAATACCACACTTCACAACCCCATTTAGACCCAAAAATCATTTAATCTCATCAAATATCTTCCCAAACCTATCCCAATTGATCTCCCCATGAATATGTTCTAATCATCTCATAAAAATACCATTTCAAAGGTCCTTAATGGTCTCTTAAATAGGATATATTCAAGATGTAATTTTCTCAAAGTACCTTTCTTATTTTCTTTTCTTTTTATAATTCGTCCTGACCTACTTCATCTATAAATACATGTTGACTCCAAAATCATGTAAATAATGGATTTTTATGTTTATAATGTAATATCTATTATCCATATCATTCTTCATATCCTCTTTTTAAAAGAAAAAAACTATTTTCCAAATTATGTCGGTTTACCTTCTCTCTGAATAATGATTTTTTGATTCCCATTATCTCCTTCATGTCTCATCATAAAAGTGTAATTATGGTTAAATATTATCAAAATAAGTATATTATAACATATTTCATGCCACGTAACTAATATATAAACATAATATTAAATAATATGAAACTAGTTCGTAATGTTCAATGAAACTACCAAAATAAACTAAATATTTATCATTAATGTTTTATCTAATTAATAATCCGAATGTAAGAAATTAAAATGATATGGGGGAGCATTAATAACTATTTAAGATAATAAATATTATTTCATTCCACTTATGAAGTTGTAATTCAATTTTACAAGAACATCCATAATGATGCACAAATGAACAGATCATTAAACTATGGAACAAACAAACACGAAACCATAAAAATAATAAAATATTAGTAATTAATGTGTCATAATAGGTTATTAAATCATAACATATGGTGTTATAAATATGAATATATTTATATAATTATTTAATAACATTCTTTAAACCATTATTCACGAGGTTGAATCTTGCACAATTAAAGGGAATCATGAGTTGTGGGATTTTCTTAACCGAATTTTCGTTCTCTTGTTTAAAATTACACTTCTTGATTATGTAAGGCTAAGATAATTTGTGAAATAAAATTTACTTATATTTTTTTCCACTTTACTTATGTAAAGTTATAGTCGATATATATATTTTATTATTTTTATTAATTATCACTTTAATGATATGATATTTATAAGTGATTTCTTTTAAAAATTATTTTTTAAAGTTACCCCTAAAACTCTATTTTTCTTCCGTGTCCATGTTTTCTAAAATTATTTACATTTTTTACTATTATCCAATGATTTCTTAAAATCATTTATAGTCATGATTTAATTTTTAAAAAATGTTTCTAATGTATTATTTTTTCATTTTCTAAAATAGGTTCTTTGTGACTTTTTTGATAAAAATAAAAAAGAAAGGTTTTTGTAACATATATAGTATGAGTGGAGTTTCCTATATTCATGAATAATTAATGAATTGAGGTTTATTTTTTAAATTTTCATGTTTATTTGAAAATTAAATGGTTTTATTATGATGTGAGTTGTGTTTCAATTTTAAGTAATTTTTTGAAAAGGAAAGGGTATGTTGATATACAAAAGAGGTTTTTATATGAGTTTTAAAGAGTTTTTGAAAATACATATGATTAGAAGCATAAAATAATTTTATCCATTATATGGTACTTGTTAATAAAACATGGTGTGACTGAGATAGCCCCAGGATAGATCGTTATAGCTTAACAAGAGGTTCCCCAGATAGAGTTGGGAAACCTCATTATAGATTAACATGATGTGGCCCAAATAGCATCGGGAAAGACCATTATATCTAAATATAGGGGGCCCAGATAGCGAATGGTATGTTTGTTACAACTTAATATGGAGAGGCCTGGATTTCGTTAGGTTAGCTTATAATAGATTTTTTAGCTGTAATATGTTCAATGATGTTCCATGTTACCTTATTATATTTTATATGCTTGACAATGAGTTTTTTGGAAAACTGGTTGATTTTCAAAAGGTAAGATATTGATCTTTTTGAAAAGATTTTTACTTTTTTAGAATAATAAGGTATTTTTTGATTTTTTATGGATTTTCTCTAGACTAAAATTTTCCCTTACTTTATGTCCCTTATAGATATTTTGTTTTAATCCCATGTTTTAAATTTTTTTCTTAAGATTCAAGGGAGAATAGAGACAAGGATAATAACAAGGGGGAAACTGTGATGAATTTACACAAAGAAAAAATATGTTTTATTTTAAAAGGGTGTACCTTGGAGAAAAAATTGATAATGACTATAAGATTCTAGTTTTAATTTGTGGGTTTACTTTGTTAGAGTGGTCCTAATTCTCTAAAACTATAAAACTAAAAGATCTTAAGGGAATGAAAGAGATATAATTATAGTTTAAAATTAGTAGAATATGTATAGTTTAAGGTTGGGTCATTATATTTATTATCAGATCATGGTTTTGATAACTATATAGGTTAGGAAATTGTTAATGAATATGTTAGAAGTATTATATAACCATAATGGTAATCATTTTAGTATGATTCAAAGTTATTCTGGATAAATTGAAAGAGTCCCAGATAACATGAATAAGGAAATATTAGTGTTTATCCTCCCCATAATATGGTATATTATGATCATATTGATATTATTCCCCAAAAATGTTTTTTAGTCTTAGTAAATGGATGGATCCAATAGGCACTAAAGTAACAATTCATGTGAAGGAAGATATGTTGGTTTCATGAATGATCAATTAAATTAAATGGGGGCTATAATGGGAAATCTTTAGGTTATTATAAATAATATAATTGTAATAATTATTAAACCCTTGAACTTTAGTGATTTTCTTAATGAATCAAATATGAGAGAAGTGTATGTTAATGGATGTCTAGGTGACAACTTACAAAAAGGTAAATATATTCAATGAACTATGTGTCAAGAATATGGAAAGAAACACATATGAAAATGTATTCAAAGGATAGGAAGATGTTTTATATGTTGTAAAGTAGGTAATAAATAAATAAACTTCAAGGGGAAAAGGAGGCATTAAATTAACTCAATGAAGGGGGAATATGTTCTTCTCAAGTTACCAATTGAATGTTTTAAATGTGGGGAGTATAGATATTATGCTTATTAATGTCCTAGTAAGAAGGTTCATGAATGGGATCAGTAGGAAGGTACAAATAACAATTTATTATTACGTAACTCCATTACAATTGATGATGAGGAAACTGTAAATGATATATGAAAGGTATGAAAAATTTACTTTCTCATGTTTTGACTTTATTGAATATTAGGGAATGATTAATTTTTTTAAACAAAGTATTGAAGAATAAGATGAAAATGAATGGTTAGGGGATTATGAAGAATTATGAATAATAAATATGTTAATATATAATAGATTCACGAGTTATATAAGATTTAAGGATGATGAAATTTTTAAATGTATTAATACGATTTTGAGTATGGGAGTACTTTAGAGACTTTTTCTTGAATTTTAATAGATGTTTGAGGCATAGGTAACCCTTAAGATTAGGATTTTTTTGAATTAAAGGTTATATAAGGAATAATTCTCTATTATTTTGGGGAAGTAAGTTTAATGGTATGTTTAACCTTTAGGTTTTAAAAGATCTCAATTTTTTAGGTAATTACGGGTTCTTACTTTTTGGGATGAAAAATGAAAGGTATGAGATAATCATTGTGGTTAAAATATATTAACATTAATTTGAGGATTATTTTGAAAGTTATATAATTTTATAATCATTATATTAAAATATTTTTAGAAAAATTACAGCTCGCAGGATGGGTAACAACGAGTTTCATCTATAAAGGCCATGGGTATCGAACCTACAACTGAATGTAGACAAGGGTACATCCCTTACCGCTGGCCTACATGAAGTCCTAATGAGTATGAATTTTTTTATTTAAATGATTTAATTGATGATTAATAAGTTTATTTTTGGAATATATCTTTTATAAAATGGATAATCTTGGGATAGAAAAATGATTTGGGGACTAAGTGATTAAGGATATTTCAGAAGACACTCACTATTTTGGGAACCCCATATGATCAAGGTAAATATAATACTATGAGATTTTATTTGAGAAGTAAAGGTTGAATTATATTTTTGAAGAATATATGATTTTTTGTGAACATATTGTGATTCACGTTATTTATGGAAATAATTACCATATTTAGGAGATTCTTTGATTTAGGAAATTACATTCTAGTGTGATACATGAAGAGTGATTTTTGTTATTTGGAGATAAATGATAATTTTTTTCTTGGGATAACATGTTATAATATCCTTTTGAATTTTAGATTTTAAACATATTTTGGATGATTTTTGAGGAATTTTTTAAATAGTTATTTATTGAATAACCTATGTTTAACATTGGGTATTACTATATAATTTTGGTGATTATAGTAGTTTTCCATCATATAAAGGTATAATATTTTTAGGAAATTACTTTATGTTGTACAAATTTTTTTTGGTCAATTACTAAAGACATAAGGAATATATAGTTATACATTTATGGAATTTTTGGTTTGTATGAGTTAATTCTGATGCTCCAATTATAAATATTTTTCTTCAATACTCATTGTTTAGTGAATGGATGAGATTGATGTAGACATTTATTAAAAGACGAAACATTATTTTCAAGTAAGTGTATTTCCTCAATTTCTTAGTTTAGGTAGTAAATGAATTCCTAAACTCAATGAAAATGTGATTTTTAAACAAAAATGTTATCAGATTTATTTTCATAATGGGAAATCAAAGGCCTTTTAACCTATCATAGTTTTGTAATTTTGTGACTAATAACTTTATCATGAATATATTCTATATCACTCTCCATCAGAACATGATAGTTAGTTTTTTCTTCCATTTATATGCTTTCCTACATGTAACCATAGTATGTGTTATCTTATGTGACCTTATTACTTCCCTTTATTTATTTTAAAGTGGATGTTTCATTAATTATTTTTTTGATGTGGGATTTCAAAAAAGGTATTTTGAAAAGTGAAACACCTTGTTTTCCAATACCAAGAAAAAATTTCAAGGATAAAATTTATAAAATGTTGTATAATGTGAATCCCAGATAATTTAAAATGAAATACTATACACAATATCATACAATATACACTGTATCGAGTTTAAACAAATTACTAAATATTATTATTTAAATGTGATAGTTATCACCTAGTCGTTAGATTGGTGGGAATGAATGTGATTAACCAAATTATAAAAATATATTTTTACACATGTTTATAAAGTGAATTTATTTTTACCAAATAATTATTAATGAAAATAAAATTCAATTGAATATAAATTATTTCTTTTTATAAAAAACCTATTTTCATGCACATACTGACATTCTATCTTCATAAATTAAAATAATAACTATTAATAAAATATATTAATGATATTTATATTTTATCTATTCAATAAATTATTTTAAATTAATACAATAAGTTTCATAGTCTTATGGTAATAATAAATCCAATTTTAAGTATAAAAAGATACATTTTTCTAAATGGAAATTTTTTCTCCTTTTGATAGCATGCTTATTTCAAATATAGATTTTTTCACTTTTATGAATTTATTTTGTAAAAAGAAATTAATTTATGAAAATATGATATTAATATTATATTGGATGTATTATTTTATATTTTTATGAAAAGTTTTATTTTTTCATGAATAGTGAACATATTGCATTTTATTTGAAAACTGTATTTTCAGGTAATTTATTTATATATTTTAATTATATTTTAATTTTTTAAGTAAAATTAGTTTCAATATAAATAATTAAATCTAATTTAGGTTATTCGAATCAATTTTACATTGAAATTTCCTATAAAAATGTTTCAAACTTTTGATCTTTTCACTTTTAAAACATGCCTTTTCATTTTGTCTGCTGGATTGATTTTAAATTTATTTTTTCCAATTTTTTGAATTGAATTTAGTAAAATGGATTCCATATTTTTAATCCAAATGTAAAAAATAGTTTTTTAGTTTATTTTTAATTTTATCCACAAAAAATTTTATAGTGGTAAGAAAGAATTATTATTTACCACGATATAGGAAAACAATTAAACCTATTAAAGTTAAAATGGTAATGGTTTAAAATACATAAAAAATAAAATATTTAACGGTTCCTTAATATGTGTATAGACCCTATTAATCCTACAATATATTTATTTCCATCCAAATACTTTGAAAATAATTCCACCTCAATGTGGTTGGCTTTAAATATAAAATATTCACTATTTTAAGCACTCAAACCCACCTCTCCTAAAGTATAAATACCTCCCCTAACCACTCTATCTCCACCCAAAAGCCTTGAAAATCCTAAAATATCTACATAAACCTTTCCTACTCACTATAAACACGTCCAAGTGCTTCTGGTATCACCAAAATACCATTTTCAAGCTCCTAGAATGTCTCTTAAAGAGGTGACATTCAAGAGGTAATTTTCTCAAAGTACAAATTTTATTTTATTTTAATTTTATACATTATCATCGTATCTTTCTTCCATAAATTATTGATAAATATATTATCATGTATATACACTAATTTTATGTTTCTAATGTAATATCTCACATCCTTTACATTTCTCATATCTGTTATTAAAACAAACGAGTCTATTGTCCAAATTATGTCGGTTTATCATGTCCGTGAATAATGTTTCTTTGTTTTACATTAATGCCTTCATGGTTAGTAATGAATGTTTAATTATTGTTAAATAATACTTATATAAGTATATTATAACCTATTTCATTAACTAGAACCAATATAGCCACATAATATTAAATAATATGAAACCAGTTCATAATGTTCGGAAAATCACTAAAATAAACTAAATATATATCATTAATGCCTTTTAATGAATCATCATCATGTTAAAAATAAGAATGATACAAGGGAACATTAATTTTTTTTTGAGATTATAAATACAATTTTAATCCAATTATAGAGTTATAATTCAATTTTTCAAGAACATCCATAATTATACAAAAATTAACCGATTATTAAACCATGAAAAAACACACCAGAAACCGTGTAAATAATGAAATATTATTAATAAATGGGCCATAAGATGTTATAAAATCATCACATAAGGTATTATAAATATGAATTTTGTTTTTCAATGTTTTAATAACATTATTTAATCTATTATACATGAGGTTAAAGTATGCACGACTAAAGGGAAGTGTGAGCTAAGGGATTTCTTAACCCAATTTCCATTATTTGGGTTAAACATATATTTCTTAATTATGTCATGCTAAGATTTTGTGTGAAATGGAATTTTAATAAATTTCATCATATTTCCACTTTTTTATATTTATTTATAGTAGATACACATATTTAATTCATTTGATTAATTCATAATTCGATGATATGATATTTATAAGGTACTTCCATTACAAATTTACCTTTTAAAAGTTACCCTTAAAAATCTATTTTTATTCCATGTACATGTTTTAAAAAATTATTAAAATAATTTATATGCTATTATCCAATAATAGTTTAAAATCATTTCTACTCATGTTTTAATTTTTATAAAAAAAATTCAAGTATTGTTTTTATCATTTTCTAAAAAGGTTCTTTGTGACTTTTTAGAAAAAAATATGAACTAATGTTTTTTCACATATACATTATGATTACTTTTTCCCAAAATCATGATGATTTAATGAATTGTTTCTAAATTCAAAAATAATCACGGTTATTTTCAAGGTAAATTGTTTCTTTATGATGTGCACAATGTTTTGATTTTAAAAGTTTTTTTAAGGAAAGGGTATTTTGATATCAAAAAGATATTTTCCTATACATTTAAAAGTATTTTTGAAATTATTTAAGATTAATAATATAAAAATATTTCATTCATTATATGTTACTTCAGAATTAAACATGGGGTGGACCATATAGAGCTAAGAAAGCCCGTTATAGCTTAACATAAGGTGGCCAAGATGTCATCAGGAAATCCCATTATAGCTTAACTTAGGGTGACCCAGATAGAACTAAGAAATACCATTATAACTTAACATGTGGTTTCCAAGATAGAACTGGTAAACACCATTATAGATTATCATGGCGTGGAAGAAATAGTGTTGGATAATCCCATTACGGCTTACCCTGGGGTGGACCGATAGCATTGGATAAGACCATAATAGATTTTTTTATTGTGATATAGTAAATGATGTTCCAAGTTACCTAATTATATTTTATATACTTTATAATGAGTTTACATGAAATTCAATTGATTTTTAGAAGGTAAGATATTGACATTTTCAAACAAATTAATACTTTTTTTGAATAAAAAGGTACGTTTTTAAATGTTTTTTTTGATTTTAAGGGGACTAACATTTTCCATTAATTTATGTTCCTTACAAAGATTTTGTGATAATCCCCGATTTTGAAATGTTTTTCATAAGATTTAATGGAGAATAGAGACAGAAATGAGGAAAATGGTAAACTAGGAAGAATATATTTGAACATAAAACATGCTTTATTTTAAAAAGGCATTCCTTTGGTGGGAAAAATAGATATTGACTATAATAGTCCACTTATAATTTATGGGTTAACATTGTATTAATTTTCCAAATTATTTAAAATTATAAACATAAAATATATTTAGGAATGAAATAGATAGAATTCTAGTTTAAAATCACTAGAATATACATAGTTTGTGGTTGTGTCGTCACATTCATGATAATAGAAAAGTAACTATAATAGGGAGAAATTTTATTTAAATTCAATGCTTTAAATATGTTCATTAAGTTGAATAAAGGAGATATCTTGAAAATATATTAAATAACCCTTGAGGGTATAATTCTGATTAGGTGCCTATTTCAGAATAGTTTATTAATTATTTTTTTTATTAGATAGTGTCTCATGTTTTATACACCTAGAATTCCTCATGTAGACATAGAGTCGATTAATTTATTGATCATTTCATATAGAAATATGATCCCATACTTGCCTTAAGTGAATTAAGATTTAAATTCCATAGAAAGGATGATAAAGGGGAGAATATGAAAACTTATGCCTTGATTAGAGGTTGATATGAGTGTGAATTTCTCTTAGTTAAATAATCTCAATATATAAAGATAAAATAGACTTTTTATTTTTTTAATTATTTGGGAGTGAAATTTAGACCATATTAAAGAGGAAAATAGAATTATATTGACTTTAGAACTAAAATGCATATAGAAAATAGATCAAATGGGGGAATAAAGAAGTGTGGTGGATTGTAATGAATAACGCTATATTTATTATCATTGTGAAGAAACTTCAATGAGGAGTAAAGTGAAAATGTTCTTATGTTGAAGATGAATTTCGAAAGAAGTTAATCAGGGTTATTATTGGAAATAATAAATTTTCATGGAATGAAATTATCAATTGGGTGATGATAATAATTTGAGATGAGTGTATGATCAAAATATAGGTGTTCAGAATGATATTATTTGAGTAGCTAACTCTAAGTTTTATAAGTTAACCCCCAATATAAGAGTTATTTTGGATTCTAATTATATAATGAAGCAACGAAGTACATTGTGATTCTATATGATTAATCTAGAAGATTAATGGGAATGTTTTTATAGAATTAATAAAATTGATTTAAAGCGAAAAGTGGATTTTAGAAGTTACATGTTTGGAAGATGATCAACAGAAAAAATAAAATTTAGAAATATATATAGTTTAAGCTAAATAAATTTCATATAAAAAATTATTGTTCAGTTAAACATGGTTGAATAATTAAAAGTGATAAAAGTTAGGAATGATTGTATTGGAAGCACTGGATACCACAATTTAGAAATATGTATTTAAGAAGGAGATTTAAATTATGCTAAAAATTACATGAGATATCTAGAACTGGATTATGAATTAATTCAAAGTTTTATAATACCCATCTATAAATAAAACATAAAGATGTTACAATATCTAAAAGAATCACTCACATAATAAAACCTATTAATGAATATAATGAGTATCTTGAATATATTTATTTGAAAGATATATGTGATCATGTGTATAAGAAAATGATTAATACAGGTATAAAATCATAAAAATTATAATAATTTCTATTAAGATGAGTTATTTATAAGATTCACTCAATAATGTTCAACTACATGAAGAAGAGACACACATTCAAGTTATTTCATGTCTGGAATTCGAATTTAGAAGATTCGAAGAATGAGATGGAGCATAAGATCTATATGATCTACTATTGAGATACTAATAGAGATCAGATGTCAAGAAGTAAAAAATATATAAGAGTTGAAGAATTTGGAAAATTTAATATACTTATGGGCATATGTAAGTGTATTGAAATCTTATGTAAAGGTCATCAGTTGAAAACATGAGTGTATAAATAAGTTTTTGGAGAGGTAGATTCCAAAAGTAAAATAAAATGATGTTATAACGATATTTAAAAACTATTAACTTTATGGTTGTTGAATACTATGATTCATACTAATTTTGAATGTAAATTATTTTTATAAGGTGATGTATATAGAAGTTAAAATACTTGAAGAAATTATAATAATCTAAGCTAAAAATGTTGAATGGAATAAAATGTGAATTGTAATTGATTAGGGTTATGAAGTGCATGTATGGGTAAGCATAATATTAGAAGTTGAGTAACATTGAAGCTAAAGAAGTTTAGAGATGAAATTGTTTAAAAGAAAGAAATTCTTGAAGATTATTTTTCTAAAAGAAGTTGATTTTATGGAAAAATAATTCATAAGAATAAGAAAAGATTTAAGGATTCTATGATATATCCAGGAAAGTGTTTGAAGATGATAAATTTTTTAATTATAGATCCTCTAGTGTTGAAAAGAGAAACCAATAAGTTTTAAAATTAGTATGGGATATATTTTATGTAAAACATAACATAAAGAGAATATGGTGTGAATCTTAGGAATAATCTTGTTCAAGTAAAAATAAAATACAAGAAAGGTGAACATGAAAGTTGAGTTGCACGAAATGAGTTAAGTTAATGAATGAAGTTTTTAATTTCTATAATTATGATGGGTTATATGGATGCATTTTTTTAAAAAATATAGACTAACTACATCATTAATGGTTTGATGAAAATTTTATGAGATATAATCACCATGTTTCTACATAATCTATACATGGAAAATTTATTGAATGAAGACACAAATGAAAAGAATAATTTCATGAAAAAACCTATGTTACAATAAATTTTAAAAGTATATCTTATGCAAAATAATAATTGTGATAAAAAGGAAACTGTAGAATTCTTATTGAAAATATTTATTGGTCTGAAGAAGTTGAAGAACCGATATTTATGATCCTAAATTTTATGGAACTAAAACATAAAACTTTGATGTATAACATTGCAAAGAATTTTTTAGTTATAAGAATAAAATATTTTAGTACCAAGTCACCTATGTTCTAAAATTTGAATAACATTAAAAATTTCTACCTATAAAAGTTAAATAATTGTTTTCTATTAAGAAAGAACAAATATCTGCAACATGCATGCCGTCCAAATTTTAAGGAACTTATAACATTTTGAGATAATTCAAAAGTCATGTATTTTGAATATTAATATGAATACAAGTACATAATAATTTGATATGAAATAGTTTATTAATTGGAGCATGAATAATTAATATTTAGGAATAATATATTACATTAGGATGAAAATGAATATATGAGCTTACTACTTATCCTTTTCGTAAGGGTAAACTATGTAAACTTGAAGAATCTAGTATAAAGAACCTATGGGAAGAAATAATTGTTGGTATATAATTTTTAGTTTATAGATGATACCTTCCTATAACACTATTGTGTTTAGGATTATTCCTTCCCTATAGTAACCACTTCCAATATTATTAAAAAATATGTGCCTCAAATTAAACATGAACACTCTAAAGATATAGTCACCCACACTAGTGGAAACCATATAAAAATAATATTTGTTTCTATATATTTTGTTTTTTCTTTCATGGGATGTGAATGTGTATTGGTAATGTATAATGAGATATATACATGTTAACCAAGATATTTCTTTTGAAAACTAAAGTGGAGGAAAAATTTTATTCTGAAAAAATTTGGTAAAATTGGTCTATACCGATTCACTCCCACCCTATCAATCTAACTATATGATACACTTAGCACTTCAAAGAGTCTGAAAAAACTTTACCTATTTTTATATTCTTTCCCATACACATTCTTAAATACCACATTCCTATAGTAAAAATCATTAAAAATCAATATATATAGAGGAATCACTATAACACCATAAACTAGAAAATAAATCATGAGAGTAATTTCACATAAATTCCATCTATAAAAACTATAAAACCAAAACACCAGATATAGATTATACAAATATTTCACTCTATTCACCATATAGTTATTTTTTCATATTAATATTTCACAAATTAATCAAAAAGGAAAATCTAAAAAAATTAATTTTAAATTATAAAAAATTCAAAAACCTTCCAAAATATTCTCTAATAGACAAATATCTTAAAATGGATACTTCCAACCATGTTTCATATCTAAACTTTTTGGTAACTCATGTATTTTCCTAAAAAAGTCTACTATGCCTTTTTTGTGTACCGATTGAGTTATGGACACCCTAGTATCCATTCCCACCAAATTATTAAGGCTCAACCTTTAAAACCAATATTTGATAACATTTTATGACAATTGGGGATCAAGTTTTTGAACCCTGTAACTGAATCTAGTATTTTCAAAATTACTCAGGAATATTCCTCTATTACCAGAGGTAGGAAACTTATGTCAGGAGATAAACACAATCATTGGTTAATTATTTACCATCAATTTAGAAAGAAACTACATGAGGTATTGATAAATTTTTTTTCATATAATATTTTTTTGATAATGAATTATATATTTCTCACACTTTAAGATAAATACATTTAATATTAGAAATATAGGATTAGATCATGGATATAAAAATTTGATGAAAATTATGATTTAAACCCTTGAATGTTCACTTATGTATTCATGAAATAAATATCACCATAGGCATTATTTGTAATTTAAATTTTTGAAATAATTCATCACTCTTTGGGATGCAATGTTGATTTGGACCATCCTTGATGGATCTTGTAATTGTTGAAAGAAAATAGTCTATGATTTCAAATATGGAATGGTCTCATCAATATAGACAACACTTTACTATTTGAACCACATCTTCATCATTAGGTATTAGATTTGTTTTATTTTTTTAGAAATAGGATCAAATTTTGAATAAATCAACCTTATAAAAGGATTGTTGTTTCATATTCTTTGGGGGTCAAAAATTCATTTAATATTTCACCAAAATATTTTGAATAATTTTTTTTCTCACATAAAAACTCGTGTAACTCTATACTTACCTCAACTCTATAAATGTGTTTTTCACATTTAGAGTGGCTTCTTTGGGAATTATTGGATTTATAGAAGAGTATAAATGGTGTCTTGATACATAATTATACCATTAAAGGATGGAATCTCTCATGTTAGGATATTCTCTATAATGATATTATTTTACTCTTCTTTATTATATATTTTTTGATATTGTAATAAATTAAACATTAACATTCCATTGAATATATTTAATTTAATTTTTAAAATTTTATAATTTTTTTCTTTTGGATTGAAACAAATGGTATAAATGTGATTATATTATATATTTTTTCCTTTGTGTATGTAAGTTGTTTCTATAATGACTCCTCCTCCCATGGAAGAGTATATTTTACGAGTAATTAATCTAATCATAAACATCTTCATCTATTTTTGTTTGAATAAATTAGCCTACTATAATTTATTTAATTTGATCAATGAATTGATTTTTTTAATTTTTAACAAAACACTTTAGTGATATTCATTTTACACGAGGCATCAATAATGTGAGAATCATAAGAGAATTAACTTAATCATCCAAACAAAGACAAGTGTGATTATTTTATATAGTTAAAAAATAATGCCTAAATAAAATCACCCTAATATTTAATATGAATATGAGCTATCATTTACTAATGTTTATAATATTGCATTGAAATGAAAATCTATGAATGTTGTTGTGATTGCATGTTCCAAAGAAATAATAGGTTTCAATTCATCGCATCATTATGGTTGAGGTAAATTATCACATGGTTTGGGAACTTAAAAAATTAGGGGAAAATAATTAAGTATATTTTAATGTGAATGATAATGACTAATAATTGAATAAGTAGATTTTGATTGATTGGACCATCTAAATATATCTTTTAAATAAACTTATTCTTGATGAATTTTATCAATTAAATACCAAAAACAAAAATTTATTTTAACAAACTTCTTCTTGTTTCATAAACATTAAAAAACTAACCTATATTTTTTAGTATTTTATTTGTTTTTTTAAATTACCTTTAATATGTTTTTTTATGTACAACCTGCTTATAGAATAACCAAGGTCAATCACTCTATTGTACGTAAGTGCTAAAAAATAAAAATCATCAGGGTACTCCCGTTATAATGATCTTTAAATTATAATTATTGTTGGGGTGTAAATTGTTTTCATTTACTGATTATTGGTATTTTTTTGATATTATTTCACACTTTTACTTTATGTTTATTCTTCCTTAATTACCCTTCCTTAATTTTTTATTTTTTAGACCACCATTTCAAATATCATATATTTATATTATGTTCCACTTTTATACTAGTATTTTTTACTTTCATTTTTGACATGAATTATTAGGGAGGATATAAATTTTCTTGAACATGAGATTTAAAATTGATTTAGGGATCCAATCATACTTTCTTAGTCCAAGTAAAATTTCTAAATTAAACCAATTGGGTATTTCCCCGATTCTAGGAACATTAAAATGGGTTTCACATCTCAATATATCATAAAATGTAATAAAATGAATTTAAATAACAACAATGAACTTTATAAAACTAATAGAGATCTTTCCCACCATATCTTTACAATCAACAATCATGTGTTTTATATCTAACTTTCAAATCAGATATTGAATTAAAATCAAGATTAATTCTCCTTCTCTATAAATTTATTTGCCTCTATAGCATAGATCCAAATAGTCACCCTACATAATTCAATTTCATTTTATCAACTATTAAACCAAGGACTAACTTTGAATACCAAATCTAACTAAGAGAATTCCAATTCTCTCTCAATATAATTGTAAATTATTGTATATATTATTTACAACCCCAATATATTAAATGTTAGAATGATTTTATATTTATATTATTTTATATATATTTTATAGAATTAAGGAACACTACAATTAAAAATGATATATTAGGGATCAAGTTAGTATAAGGTGATTCAATGTATGAGTTCTATGACTGATTCAAGAAGTTATGTAAAAACTGTTTGCAACCCCAAGTCGGGGAGAAAATATTCATCCAATACTTTTATAAAGGTGACACACCTATGTATAGGAGAATGGTAGATTACAAATTAGTATGATAATTGGTAAACAAAACACCAGTAGATTCATGTGCATTTATTAACAAGATGAAACAGAACTCTCAACAATTTGGTGATACTAGTCTACCATCTATGAGTTGAGTACACCAAAAATGTCCCATAACTATTAATAATAATCTAATTGATAATAATTTTCCTAATTTTAACACTAAAGTGATATGTGTTTATTTGGATAAAAAATATCCCAACTCTCTATTGTGAGAAATTATGATATTTTAAATTAACCAGACCACACTATTGATTGTTTTCCCCAGTTACAAGAGGAAAAGGATTATGCATCCATATTCCGAGAGAGTCTATGTCAAAAAAAATAACCACATCCCATTTATATGTATGATCCTATTAGTCCAATTTATAATCTAGGATGGAGTCACCACCCAGACTTGATTCATGGATCCAAACAGTAAAAATAACCCCTTTTCAATAAAACATCTAGTTTCCTCCGATGTACCAAAATGGTTTTGAACATGCCTGAAATAGATTAAATTATGAATCATCATCATGTAAACAACACCAATGATCATCCCAAACAAAGGTATATTATAAAACTGATAATATTCCAAAAATAAATTTTCCTTAATTAATATAATGTGATGATTATTTATTCCATAAAATTTTGGAATTTGATAATTGAAAATAACTGGATATCCACTGCCCTCTAGGATATCATAAGCAAGAACCCTGCAAATATTTCTTTCTAATGTACTATAAATCCATAGTGTTATATAATATTGATATTTTATAAGTAAATTGATGATACATATTCTCTAATATATCAAATTGGGTTCACCGTTACTCTAGAGAAGCCCTATTCATGACCAACGATAAGAAACCAAAGGAGAGAGAAGGTTAGCAAAATGATTGATTATGTTCCTCATAAACCCATTATATTTACCAATAGAGTTGTATAAACTAAGAATATGGATAAATATGTGATGTAAAAAAATGTTCTTGGATACATTCATGTGTATTAAGAATATTTCCCCTCAACTTCAAGCAATGATGAAAATTTCAAGGTATGAAAATTTCATGAAAGAACTATGTATGAATAGAATATGGGATAAATATAAATTAGAAGTATCCCATTTGGAACAATGTCTCTTCACTCATCACAATCACCGAGGTAATACATAAAATGGGAAAGTACCTTGTTATATTAATCATACCATGAACTATAATGGATCTCTAATTATCTCATGATTTATGTGATTTACGTTCCTCTATTTATGTCATGAATCATATTGTTTTCTCTTTATAGTATATTGGTGAACTAAATATAATAGGGGTGGTGGTCAAATTGTAAAATAGGACCTCAAAACACCTTTAAGGAGTTTTTAGGGGTGTACTTATTCTAGTGATAAATATGATATTTCATACTATTTATTATGTGTTGAATATGGTGGATAATCAATTAAGTTCTCATGCATTAATCATTATTAGAAGAACCTTCCTAAATAAATCCAATAATATTAAAAATATTTATAAGGGTATACTTTATATTAATGATGGGGATGAGATAATTTTATTTTACTATTTTGGACACCATGAAGTATCCCTAATAACACAATTTTTATCTCTTCATCTCTTATTTTAAACCATCTTGTAAATATTATCCAAATATTGATTTTAAATATTTTTTAAATGGGGATCATTCTATGCAGAGATATATTTTTCATATTAGGTATGGTTTTTTATATTATAAAAATTAGATACCAATTTATTCAAATCAAACCACTCTCAAATATTAATCTTCTATGGATTTTTATTTTGATTATAAATTGATAAAAACATTTGTTACATGAATGTTTATTTTGCATATGGATTTGAAAATTTTTTCATGGATGTTTATTGTCTAAATTGTTAACATATCTTGGCTCCCTTAACATTTTCATCAATAAAATATCCACCCAAATTTGAAGTCAAACCATTTCCCTATGATTTGAAATATTCATACTTGTTTAATGATGAAAAATTTCTACAACTATAAGTAATAATATTATTCTTGGATATTATAAAAAAATTTAAATCTTTTGAGGGATAATATTATGGAAATTTGGTGGAACATTGAATACATTTCATATATTAGACCCCCATTTTTCATGTATAGGAATATTTTTTAAGATGATCATAAACTATTCAAGAAATCATAAATGAGACTTAGCTACACATTATTAGATGTTATAAATAATTATATTAAAAACTAATTGAGGAAGGTATCATTTTACCTATTTATTAATAATAGTACATTAACTCTATCCAGGTTGTAAAAAATAAAATGGGCTTCACTATTTTAAAAAACTAAAATTATGAGTTAGTTCTCGTGAGAGTGAAAAAAATTTATTAAGTGTACATAGATTATAGGAAACTAATTTAATCCCCTTATAAAGATCGTTTCCCCCTTACCTTAATTAACTATATGATTGAGATAAATGAAAGTATGATACATTATAATTTCTTGGATGTTTTATCATGATATTGTTAGGTTACCATTATATTAATGGTCCTGAATAAGGAAACATTCACCTGCAAGTTTGGTACATTTTCTTATCGTAAGATGTCATTTGGAAATTATAACTCTCCAGGTACCTTACATAGATATATAGTTGGTATATTATCTTAATTACATGATAAATCCATAGAGGTTTTTATGGATTTATTTATTGTGTATGTATCTTTATTTTATCAGTGTCTCTCTTTCTTGGGAAACTTTTAGTAGTGATGTATGAAAAAAATATGGTTTTAAATTTGGAAAATTACCATGTTAAAGTAGATAAGGGAATTTTTATAGGTTATGTAGTCTCAAAGAATATAATTTATGTTGATATATCCAATTTATAAATTATTTCATCCTTTAGATATATTATATATTTGTGATATTTTTTATCATTCCGTGGACATTCTAGTTTTTATTGATGATTTATCAAAGATTTAATTAAGATAACTCTTCAATTTTATAGACTACTTCAAGAAGATTTTGTTTTAATTTTAAATAATTCATATAGTTTATCATTTTAGTGGATTAAGAAGTGTCTCACCACACTAAGGATCATAAGTCTCTCATGGTTGGATCTTCCATTTGATTTTATGTGTGGTGATTTAAACATCACAGTTGGTTCAGTCTTATCACAGAATGTGGAGAGACATACCCATGTTATTTCCTTTTCTATGAAGAAATTTTATTAATCTCAAACAAACAAAACCATAATATAAAATCAATTTATTTATATAATATATTATTTAGATAAATTCAGTTCTTATTTTATGTTATCTAATGTAGTTTTTTTTCAAACCATATTGATTTTGGGAACCTCTTAAAGAATGCATATGAAAATTCAAGAATTATATATTTGATTCTCCATCATAAACAGTTCTACATAAATTTAAATGAAAATAAGTATTTAGAGAACATAGTGGTTGAAAACATGAGTTGGATTACTCACAGATCAGAGGAATATACCTTGGATCTAGTACCTCATCAAGACACATTTCGTAACGAGTACATTAATGAACTCCCATGTATGAATCATTGGTATACTGATTTAGTTAACTTTCATTTAACCTTGTCAATTCAAGAAAATATAGACAAACACCAAGTATAAAAATTAAATATTTAGTCTTTTTATGTGTTGTATGATCCCTACCTCTAGAACAAGTGTATCAACTATGTTATTAAGGGGTATGTTATATACTAGGTGTTGGAGTATGTTTTGAATTTTTTTTCATACACTTTCTTTTGTTGGAAACTTTGTACCCCAAAAGATGACTAGAAAATACTTAAACTCTATATTATACTAGATTATATTATTACATTATGTCAATATGTTTTACCTTACACTCCTATTTCCAACACACTGGAAACCTTTCTTGGATAATGAATATTCCTCAACAAAAAAAAACTATTATCTGATATTTTTTATGTTTGGGGTATTGACTTTATGGGTTTGTTTCTATGATTATTTGGTTTCTTAGATATTCTTGTTCTTTGTTGATTATGTTAAAAAATGGGTGGAGTACAAGGCCCTTAGGAATGATTATTCTCAAGTTTTAGTTTATTTTTTCTGATATCATATTTTTTATTGGTTTGAAACATTGAAATTGATCATCAATGACCAATAGTCACACTTTTACAACAAAACGATTCCTTGCCTTATTCGAAATTGTAGGGTAACAAAAAAAATTATCTCATCACCACCCTCAAACAAATGGCCAATCAAAATTTTCAAATAAGGAGTTGAATTAGATATTAAAGATAACTATAAATCTAAATTGAAAGGATTGGAGGAATCACATAAAAATTCCATTTGGTCTTATAGAATATTGTAAAATACTACATTGGGTATTTCCCCGTATCATATAGTATTTGGGAAATCATGTAATCTACTCATATAAGACAATCACAAAGTATTTTGGGCTATAAAAAATGAAACATAGATTTTTCCGAATACCAAGATCAATGTAAGGTGAAACATAATGAATAGAAATTGATCTGATTATTGGCATACAAAAAAATATCTACAAAGAGATTGATAAATCATCCCATGATAGGATGATATGGAAGAGTGAGTTTCATTATAGAGAGAAAATCCTTATCTAAAGTTCATAAATGAAGTCAATTACCAATAATTTTTGTTCTGGATGCTTAGGACCATATGTTGCATCTAATTGTTTTATTTATGGTGTAGTGGAGATAAAATAAGATTCCATTGGAAATAGATTTAAATTCAATGGTAAATGTATGAAGTAATACTTTGAGGTACTTCCAACTCATTAAATTGATTTCATTACACTACATAACCCCATAATCACTTTATAACATCAATTTATCCCTATACTTGTCACTTTTATGTTATTAATCCTATTTAAAATACTATATTTTATAAACATATATCATTTAAAAGGGTCACATTTTTTAAAATGTATCATTTTATTTTTGGGGGAGGGGAAAACATTTTGTGTTTCTTTTATAGGATTTTTATTTATGTGTCTTGTGTTATTTTACAAAAAAAAACTAAATATATAATCATGTAAAATTATCAATTTTATGTGGAATATAAAAAAAATTCATATTTTTGTCTAATATCATTAGTACCATGTTAACCATGAGAAATATTTCTTCACAAATGGTAGATTTTTATAAAAAAATAGATGTTGTAAATTTAATGATCATTTGTATCATTATAAAACAATTTAGATTTTGAAACCTCTCTCTTTGATATTGGTTTGTGGTAAATGATTTCATTTGATCTCTCAACACAATATCACACATGACCATGAATTAGGAAATATTTTATATTCATTTTAAGGTATAATTTATATAAATTTTTTTCAGTTATAAAAATAGTGTTTCTATACATTCATTTTTATTCCGACCAGTTTCATCAAAATACCAAATGAGAGTATGTGTGTTTACAATAGATATGTTTGTTTAAAACCCTCAATAAATAAAATCAAACAAAAAATATGTAATAGAAAATAGAAGAGTGATTAAATGTACAACATTTGGAGATATCTAGGTCTAGATTTTAAGTTTTGACTTTTGGGACTACATATACATGTGAATTTAGAAATTTGACTATAAAGGATATAAGAAATGTTCAGTGGAGAATAACTAAGTATTAATTTTTTTTCCTAACATTAATATCTTTAATAAATTATGGAAACATAGTCTTGAAATGGTTGATACACACACACAAGGATAATTAGTGGCATATATGTACCATAAATTGTTTCACTATGATTAGTTCCATTAATCTCATTGGATTATGTTTTGATAAAATTTATGAGTTATTGAATTCCATTTTTATTGAAATTTACTTCTTGATATGAATCATTAATTTCTCATATTTTAATAATAGATTAATATATCTCAACATTCATATGTTATCATAATTCTTTTGGAACACATAAAATATGATTTTTTCTAGGAGTACAAATGGGTATTTATGGAGGAGTTAATAATCCAATTTTTATAGATTATTTTTTTGATAATAAAATATATAGTTTTCTAATATTATTTTAAATAATATTATTTATAGAAAATATAGGATTAGATCTTTCATTTAGAAATTTTATAAAAATTATAGTTTTAACCAATAAAAGTATACTTTGGTATTTTCAACATAAATATTATTCTATGAGTTATTTGTACTTTAAATTCTGTGAAAATATTAATCACTCTTTGGGATACAAAATTTATAATGAATATTCTCCCATGATCATACATTTGATCAGATAAAAATTTCCATGAAGTCAAATATGGACAGAACTCATTAATACGGACACCACATTACCATTTAAGCCATATATTCTTCATTAGTGTTTGTCTATGGATATAATTTGTATAGACTGAAAATTATTTTTTATTTTATTATCAAATCACTTTAAAAGGGGAAGTGAGAAACCCCAAGTCCAACAAAACAACAACAAAAATAGCATAAAAGACCCCAAGTAAAATACTGGTCCTGCCTCTCCCCAACAACTCATCATTGATAGGCCTCCACCCAAGCACGGGAACTCGACAAACAGTCCCGTGAAAAGATGCACGGGCATAGAACCAATGGCCAAGCCATACCCTCTCTATCTTCTGCTCTAAGTACCATGCAGAAGTGATGGCCCTGTGCTCAACCCTCATCTAAGGTAGAACCATGTAACATGCTTAAAAAAACACCCAAATGCACCTCAAGACACACAAACTGAAGAAAAAACACTTCATCATTTCCAAAAACATCAAGGAGAAGTGAGAGACCAAGCATTAGTTAGAAAAGGGGTAAAGCAGAATCATTGAAAATCAATTTAACTCTGCCAGAGTTCGTATCCCTAAACAATTTCCAGAATATAGAATTTTCTTGAGTATATGGGTCTCCCCTTATTCGGTCTTCAAATGAAGATGTCAGTTTATCCCAGACCTAAATATACTCCTCGAGCCTGATCATCCCCTTATTGAAGCCCCCAACCAGGATCGTGTCCTGTTTGTCAACCCAAATATATTTTTTCTCATTAATATTCAATTTAATATCCCGACCCATCATCTTGGCCGCTTCCTCTTCCGAGGAATTGAGAAATAACACATGCTCTATCACCTCATCCTCTGAACATAAAACCAACTCCAAGTGGAGTTCAGGCTGACCAGGTGGTTTTAGTTGACACCTGATCTCGCTGTCCAACTTCACATTTATTTTTATTTTTTGCTGATCGAGTCTTCATAGGAGGAGGTAAGGATGAAAAGTCTTTCCTACCCGTACTCCTCCTATTTCTCCTGGTGCTCCTCGGACTGAACTCCCCTACAAATAAACCCTCACTGTATTCAATGGATTCCTCCACCCCGCCTCTGGTATAATAATCTGGATATGCATGGTCAATGTTCCAAACTTCTATATTGGTGCCATCGGGGTTCTTCCTGTTGGTTTCATCTCCCTCAACCGGAATAGGTGATTCATCTCTTGACCCTAACTCAACAAGACCTTCAAACCTATTTCTCAAGATGATTGGGGTCCGAGATGAGGAGTCCATACCCCCGGAAGGATGGAGGGACTCACAACGTCCTGCCTCAGCTGATTGAACACATTAGTAACCTTCAGATTTGGTTGTGCCACAACTTCCTTGCCCATGCCAGAACCCATGCCAGCCTCCAGACTACATTACAATGCCTCGCTGCTGGTATGTTTCTCCACACCTGGTCATAATAACCTGCTTTCTCTTCCTCTCTCATCTCCTCCTTTTTCCCCCTGCCCCGTTCCAACCTCCACACAAGTTTCCATATTTTTCCCTTGAATGATGGCCGCCATCCTTGGTGGATCCGGGACCTTCTGATATCCAACCTTCAACTGTTTTTTTAATCCCCTGCCCACCTTCGATGTAGGATCCCAAGAATAGAATTCAATGGAATGTCCCAACCGTCTACATGAAGAGAAATAGTCCGTCCAACTCTTACAAACCACACACTGCTTACATCTGTACTCCTCTCCAGTTTTTATCCAAACAAATTCAAAGGGAGATATTATTTTTTAAAAGTTTAACTTTAATAAAGGTAGACAGTTGATGTGTTTTGGAGATAAAAAAGTTGTTAAAAGTTTCATTAAAATATTTGTCCAAATTTTCCTTTTATACTTGATAATTTCTCTAACCCTAGCCTCCCATTCACTCTATAAATGTTTTTTTATCATTTTCAGGGGGTTACCATGAATTATAATATTTTATTCATAGATGAAGTGGTTCATTTACACTTATATACACCATTGGTGGAGGGAAGATTTTATTCTAGGATCTCCCCCATAATTTTCTTTATTTCCTCTTCTTCATTATTGTTTTTTTATCTAGAAATAAATTATATATTTATCTTCTGTTGATTTTTTTAATTAATTTTTTAATCTCAATTAATATCTTATCAGGGCTCGAAGTAAATAGTATAAATGTGAATGGGTTATACCCTTTCCACACCTTTTTTATGTAATTCATTTTTAAAAAGACTACTCTACCCATGGAAGATTAGATTTTCATAGTAATGGAGATAATGATATTATCATTCACTTATATATTTCTAATCAGTGGGATTACTATAATTTATATAATATTATCAATGAATTTATTTATTTTTAATTTAAAATAAAACATTCCATTGAGAATCACATTACACATGAGGTAAAGAATGTTCTAATCATAATAGCATGAACTTATTCATCAAAACCAAACTAGGTTTGACTATTTTCTAGAGGTCATATAAAAATACCAAAAATAAATTCATCTTATTTTTCAATATGGATGTGATTCCTAATTCAATAGTGATCATAAATAGTCCATGGAATGATAATAAAATTTGGGGGATTTTATTTGACATTTTTATGCCGGCCTATTTCAACTTCATGGTAGAGGTATATTCAAATAAGTTTAACGAGTTAAAAATTAAGATTTCATAATTATGTGGATTTTAATTTGAAAAATAATTTTTAACAATTCATTGAATAGGTGGAGTTTTATCTATTACACCTTAGAAAATATATTTTCTAAAGAATCACCTTATCATGGAATTTTATATATTAAATTTTAAAAAAATTATCTTCCTCAAACATAATATTCCTGGATTCATTAACATCAAACAAAATCCCCCATTATTTTTATTATTTTTTTCTTTAATGTTTTTAAATTACAATTAATATGTTGTTTTATATACTTACACCTTAAATAATGGCCTTTTTCATCCATTTTACTTCACCTTAGTACTAAAAACTAAAAACCGTTTTATATCACCCATGACAATTCCCTTCTGTTATAAAAAAGTAATCTTATTTTAAAATATAAAACCAATTGTAAAAAAAATCAAAAAATAACTAAAAAATAGTGTAGAAGAATGTAATATATATATATATATATATATAGTATATCAAGAAATGATAGAAAAAATGGCTCATAATCAATTTGAAATCTCTAAATCCTCTTACAACACACTACCAAACACCTTCACATCCACTACAAACTCAACTCCTTAGATCCATCACCCAATAACATCATTTAATTTATCTTACCTACATCATGGTATAAAATATCTATATTCTCACTGATATTTATAGGTATGGGTGGGTACGAATACTCATATGGGATCTCTAAGACTCTCATGAAATCCCATGAAAAGTCTCTTCCTAGATATGTAAAAAATACTATTAAGAATATGTTAGAACATTTAAAACAACAATATATTAGCGTAGTTGTAGATAAATCTAATATAGTATTTGAAAAGAATCATTCCAATTATTTTCTCCAACAAGTTACCCCTTCTTAGTTCCACTAAAATAAACATATAATAATAAACCATTATAATATATTGGAACATTATAAAATAAATAATCATATAACATAAAATATTACCTATAATAATAGAATTATTTCATTTTTCATTCTAACCCACCTAATTGGTTCCAGGATTTTAGGGCCCATCTCTTCCATATCATTCAAAATTTTGTAACTTCTTATCCATCACAATAATATGACATACCCATATATACAAAAAACTTCTCAAACATTACTCATACCCAAAAATTTCAATTCCCCAAACCATTTTACCATTTAAAATTATTTTTATGAAATAATCTATCAAAACCCATTCTTAAATCTAATTAATTCAAGATACCCAAAAAACACGTTTTCATATAATAACATTCCAAAAAAATCCAATTGTTATGTGAGAAACCCCTATTTTCTAGTAAATATCAATATATAAATAAACCAATTTATCAAATTAATTCATTGAAGTTATTTGATAACTACCTAACACCTAAAAATGACCCAAAATTATAACAATCATAGAATAAAGAATCACAATCCCATAAAGAGTGAAAAAGATCTACTTACCTTGGATGATGATCACACGATAATACAAGATACTTAGTCTAATTTCATCAATAATGATATGATCCTCGAAACCATAATATAAATAACACAAGATCATGATTCTACTATTCATGATTAAATATATAAAACAAAGGCCTAGATCAAATCCAAATATATATATATAATAGGAAGAATAAATATGAAGTTTGAGAAGTAGAAATATCTAAGAATGCATGATATTATCAAGATGAAACTTCATATCCAATGTTTATTTCATTAATCCTAGAGATAAATGTACCATTTGATGATATAAAATAACTAATTTCACTCTAAAAGAATCCTAGAGTTATCATAGATTAAATAAGAGTGTATAAAGTATATTATGGGATTCTAATGGAATTTTTAAAATACAAGTCTTTTAATGTATAACCAAATGTAGGGATTGGTTTCATGGTCAACTGATAACACGAAAAAGTCATGTACACACCTCTTCCCACCAAGAAAGAGAAACACTATCACTTTTAATAGTCACCATATATCATGAACTTCCATGATCTCTCCACTGGTTCAGTTAGATGACCTATACAGTCTTGTTTCACAATCTTGGTAATGATTCACCCAATCATGTAGTGTTCAATTCTATACAAAAAAATCAGAAACAATTATAAAATCACCTAAACACAAAGCGGGTCTATCCTATCAAACATGGGATGTCATAGTAGAATTCAATTGTTTCTTCCTATTAAATGTATCATTATTAAGTTATTAATATTATATAATTATATTATTGATATTTTACCTTTATATTTTTTATTTAATGTTAATAAATTGATTATAGGAATGAAATTTATGTTACATGGATCTATAACACTATAGTGAATTTTTATAATGGTAAAACATTACGGTTAAATAATTAAGATTTTTTAATACCAAGAAAATCTATAATGGTATATATAAATAGGTTAAATTCCATTTATACTATGTGTGATTATTATTATTCATTCATTGTGAAACTCTTTGATTTATAGCCTATATTTCACTAATCTCATTAACATAATGTTTTTTGAAATTTATTAGGGTGAAAGAAATTATTCTTAAGTTTTGGGAGATTCATATAACCCATATATACTTTTAGAGAAAGGATTACATTGTATAATGCATTGGGAAATCCTTAAACTACATGTGAAGATGTGGATTGGTTTCTATTATTCATAAAATTGTATATATGTTCTTCATTTTGGATTTCAGTTCATGTGTACTACAATTGGATCTTGTAGAAAATATTTTAGTTGTCATTTACACTTCATTTAGAAAAGTTTTTTCTTATTAAATCATTAAAATTCCATTTATAATAAAAAATATAGTTTCATTATAAAGTAAAACACTTATAGGTAATAAGTTTATCAAAAATCATTTAAAACCAACTTTTATCCAAACACGAGATAAAGGTTTCTGATTCAAAAATAGTATTTGAAAATAAATCCAAAATTCATTACTTATGATTTTAAAACCCATTTTATTAAATGGAATATTTAATTTATAATTTTAATTGTGATAACCAATATTTTATAAAAGTTATTCATGTCAATGATTATAAAAGATCAATATGAAAACCCACGTAAAAATTTAACCTGTCATAAAAATAAAACCTAAATATAATAAAACATCACATTTTGGTTTCAATGAATATATAATACTAAATGGGAACACAAAAACTCAAAATAAAATCCCAATTTAAATGATTCATCACCCATACAACAAATAACATGGGCAATGTGATCACCCATACACACACACACACACTAAAAATTTACAAATAAAAATAGGCTACAAGGGAAGAGTATAAAGCTTGTTCCTATGAACCCAATCATATACCATTGACAAGACATTAAAATAATATAGTCTATAGTGGTTTACAAAAAAACAAATAAAACATGATATATGAATATTGATTCACGTTTTATTATACAATGAAAAACCATTTTTCCTAAATAAATATTAATCCTCTCACATATTTAATAAAATATCAAAAAATATATTTTAAAAAACCCTTATTTTATAAAAACAATTGAATTAAATCTTATGTATTAGTCAAATTAAATCAATATTACCAATAAATGAAAATATAATAAAACCCCATCATTTAAAAATATATGAATATTTTTTAAATAAAAAATTTTTAATTTGATTTAAGAAACATTGGATATGGAAATTGTTTTCTAGAAAATGTAACTTTTATTATAATACTGACTCAAAACACATGATTAATGATTGATAAAAAATAATTCGTAGACAAATAATAATCATTTTAAAAAATCATAAAAAATTCATATCCATAGTACACATTGGATAAGAATATCGTTTAACTAGAAACATGGACGAATTGTTTCAAAATTTATATAAACCAATGAATCCTTATTTTATTTAATAAAATCCAAGAGTAGAATATATTGATAATTTTTTAACTATGATCTGGTGTCGATGCATCCTACTATTGAAATAAGATCATTTAATGATTATGAAAAGAACTAAAAACACCATAAAAGTCCTTGAATATGTTTAAATTTAGTTTTGGGTAATTAATTGAGGTTTAAGGAGGATAAAAGGGGTTAAAAATTTAAATCTTTTAATTAAAATTCTTAAATAAGTTATGAATACTTGATTAACATGTCATGTGATAAATCAGGTAATATTATTTCTTCTAAGAGGAATCACACAGTTTATAAACATGTTAAACTGAAAAATATTAAAATATGTTAAATTCAATACCTATGCATTCATTATTTATAGCTTTGTTTTGAAACTATTATTATAAATTAATCTTAATCTAAAAATTCATCCAAATATTTTTCTCCCAAAACACTTGAAACTCAAATAATAAAACAAAAACCAGATTGAAGATGTTTTAAAACATTTTAAAAAGTTGAGAAATATCCTTACCAAATACTAGACATTATATTTCGGTTGGAAATACTAATTTATAAAAGGTTGTGATGTTTTCCTAATGCCACATAGAGTAAACTATGTTGTATCGATATAATTTATTTATTGAAACAATTTACATCACATTGTCCATGTGAGATACAATAGAGTCTGATGCATGTCTTGATGTCAGGATATTTATTTTGTTTCATGATGAGTTTTTTAGAAAATTTATGAAAAAAACTTATTTTTATGTAAATATGATTCCATAAATCATATATTTCAGCAAAATGTGTTTTTTGAAAATTTTATTTTCCAGGATAAAATTTTTAAATTATTCCATGATGGATAATTAAATCATACATTAGTAAATGTTTAGGTGTATGCATTGATTAATGATTTGAATTATGTCATGTAAAATAGATTCAATTTATTCAATATAACTTTTTCAATTGTAATTCAATTATTATATATATTATTAATTGAATTTTATTAATTATATTATAATTTAGGGAAAATGGGATCATATTTCAAATTTTAACTCCAAATTTAATATATACATGTTATCTTAACGTTTAATGATCTAAGAATTATCTTAATCAAAACCACTCAGGGAATGAGTAATCTTGTGGCACTTGTTAAGGATACTTAAGGATTAACTATTTGAGTAGTTCGCATTGATATACCATAAAACATGTGGAAATTATAAGAATTTTAATTAACTCAATGTTAAAATGAATTTTAAGTACATTAATGTATCAAAGTGGACTAATAATAGAGTCATTCCCTTAGTATTTATAACACCACTTATGGAATGAAAATATAATTTTTCTTGTTATAGAATGTGTTAAAGTGTCATATCAGAAAATTGAAATTTACGTGATGGTTTAAGTGATTTATTTGATGATTCTCAAATTATAATTTGGTCTTTTCATTAATGTTGTTTTTTTATTACAATAAAATTATAAAATGACTAAAAAAAATATATGATAAACGATCCAATTTATGAATAGATATTAAAAATTCATGTTAATGTTTCTATTCAAATCCATTATGGTTTCTATTATCTAAACTTTGAGTATCAACCTGAAATTTTTTTAATATTTTTTATCTTTTTATTTTATTTGTTATTATTATAATTTTTTTCTTTATATTATGTGATTCCTTAGTGTAAACATTTAATTTTTAAATAATCATTTATTCATGATTAAGAATTTAAATCCTCTCTATAAATATGAATTAAATTATTTTATAATTAGAAAATACATCATTGTATTTTTTTGTTAATTTCAATTTATAATGTCAAATCACATTATTAATTTTATTTCATATATTAGACAAATATATTTAAATTTAACTAATCATACTATTTCATTTTAACTCAATAATATTTTTTTGCTTTAAACTTTGACATGAAATCCATTAACATCATAGGGATGGTATGAGTAACTTATATTTAATATTGTTTTGAAAACCTATTATTTTAAATCATGACATGAGGATATTTCATTTGAGTAATGATTTGAGGGTCTTATATTTTTAAAATATTTCTTGATCTCATTTGATTTTTTGGTTTGACTCATTAAAGCAAGTAATGATGGTTTATATTGTAACCATGTTAATATATACCTTACATTTTTGTGGGTTAATCTGAATGTCTCAATAATTCATTTTTAATCTATGGTTTTCTTATTCCTTATTCAAATACTATTCATATAATAAAACCCTTTTTAGAGTGATTTAAATATCTACTTGATGGATTTAATTTTTAAAGATCAATAGATAAAGTATGTTGTAATAAAACATATATTTTTTGGATGATAACATCAAAATAGTATTCATCAAAATTAAAATTATAATCATCTTAAATTTTAACACCCCATTAATATAAAATGAAAATGGGGATTTATTCCACTTAAGGATAGTTTGTAGATCTTAAATTTGTTAGTGACAACCCAGATGTCCTATTGCCTCATGGTTAAGATAAAATTTTCATGATATTATAAAAAAAAATAATGGTCTAAATGTTCACTTAAGAGTGAATATTAATTATTAAATTAGGGATATTTTTTAATGAAATATATAAAGGGATTTTGTTTTAACAACACCTCTAGAAAATAAAGTTTTATAAATTTATGTTTATATATGTATCAATCCCACACATAAAACATACACACACTCACTCATATAAACACACCACCCCTTCTTAGTTTTTTTATGTAATTGTTATTTTTTATTAATTACTTTAAAAGATCATCTTTATTTTCTCTATAATATAATGTCTCACTCTATTATTAAATTATGAGACCTGATATATTTATTTCCCTATATATTAAGGATAATTAAAAAAATATTCAATTTCCCCCTCCTAACACATGATTCATATATAAGGGTTTACTGAGAATCATTAAATCAATTTAAAAATTTAAAAAATGAAAGTCAATAAAACTTTATTTACATGTGTGTGTGTAAATATAATATATTATAATAATTTTTCTACTTTTATTATTTTAATTTATATATAATTTATTTTTTATTTCACATACTATGATGGTATAATTATATTTATTGTATAATTCTAATCATGTTCAAATATTTAGTAATAAAGAGAGAGAATGAGTTATCAATCAGAATTTTTTTATATGTTTTACTTCCCCACCTTTAATTAATAATTTCATATCCTTTATATTATAATGTCTATGAGAACATTTTTATGGGTTGTTTTTTTTATGAGGGAAAAAATAATGAAGAATGAAAAATTATTTTGATGGTATTAGAATTTATTTTATGCCTTATAAAATTGATTTGATTTTATGATATATAAAATATTAAGGAGGAAGGGTGAACATACATAAGCAGAATGCCAGGCCAATATGGGAATAAATTTATTTAATTATAGTAGGAAAATACAATTAAAAACTAGTGGAAACATAATTCATGAAAGTAAATAAAATTTAACGGACATAAGAATTTATGTGCTTCAGTTTCTTGGGGACCTACATGTATGGAAAAAACACCACCCATAAAAACTTATTATTAAAGCTCAATAGAAAACTAGATTACAATATATAGGGGAAAAGAAAATAGTAAACTAAGATACAAAAAAGTGAGTGAATCAAAACTGAGAACAAAGAAAGGAATAGAAACTCACAATGTCGAATGCATTATGGTGCCGATATCTATATCTCTTCACATCTTCTCAAAAAATTGTTCCAACTTGCCAAAATCACTGCTAAAACTAGTTCTCAATAAGGTTCTCTAGGATATAGATTGATTATTCTTGGGTACTGACCTACAAATTGATGAGGATGATGAAAGATGATGTTGATGCTCCACCAGAAGAAACACACCAGTGGTGCACCACAAAGATCAGACACTTTTGGGAAATTCCATCAAGAATACCCTAAAAAACTATCATTCAGGAGGCAAAGTATAGGGATCACAATGCACATTGATCATAAATAAAAACCAACTAAAATCGATCCAACATCCAAGGGCTAGAGGGTGATAAAATCCCTTTGGAAAGTTATGAAATCAATTACAGCATGCCAAACTAGAGGAAACCAAGAAAAAACCTGAATATACCAACCAACAAAGTATTTAAAACACTTAATCAAGATGGATGGTAGGGATTGAAATGGTTGTTTCCAAGATGAAATGATATCAATAAATACTGAATGAACCATGTATTTCCACAGTGGAATCTGAGCATATAGCGGGGAAAATAATGAGTAGGCCTAATCCACAGTCCATAAAAATAAGCCCAAAGTATAATATGTATAATATAATTAAGAAATAAAATAATAATAAATTTTATGTATGAAAAAAATTAAATGGAAGAATGATTAAATGGATAATTTTAATATGAAGAATAGAAATTGAAAACCAAATTTTCACAAATCTCTTCCATTTTCAATTGAAATTGGAGATGTTCTTGAACGTATGGTTACAGAATAGGAACCATGATCATTCCATATATATAAAATTAAAACATATAAAATACTATACCTTTAGTAAAACTATCATACATGTTTTTATCATTGTGTATCTAATTGACACCCACGGTTCATAATTCTGTAATATCTCATATAAATTGTAGTCTAATATCCATGTGTGTTGATTTACCATGACAATCTAAATTTTTGGATAAATTAAGAGATTATTGATTGTCACAATATAAATTAATAAATTATTTAAAAATATTAATTTTAGAAGACAATCCATTAATCCATAAGTCTTCCTTTACTACATCGATATAGGAAATGTTCTCTTATTATATGTCTGATAAGGAAACCATGGACTACAAGTTGTACTTAGATGATATAGGGCCTCCACATGTAGTGAAAAAATATCCAATCAAAGAATTTATGGTGTCAATATTAACTATATAGTCATCATCAACACATCCGAACATAATCTCAGAAGAATCAATAATTTTACCATAACACAAAGATAAATTTGAATCAGAAGAGAGATACAGATTGAACCACTTAAAGGAATGCCAGTGTATCCCTCAACTATAGCCATGAATCTACTTAAGGTGTATATTAAAAAATCAATGTTAGGTTTGGTGATATTAATTGAGTACATTATACTACCAATAATATTTACATAATTTATTTTAGATATAAACTAAACATCATCTTTAATAGTGTGAGATTATGGAAAAGAAAATTTAAAGTTTTGTCTAAGAGGTACAATGATAGGTTTGATAGATTCAAAAATTTACCTATTTAGGATCTTTAAAATATAATCATGCCAAGAAATGTAAAGAAATTTATTTGTTCAATATCTAATTATTTCAACACAAAATATCTACTTAGACGCACCATAGCCTTTCAATTCAAAATTTCCTTTTAATTGAGATTTTATTATAATGATTAAACTCATATTTTTTAAAATATGATATGCATGTCATTGACATAATCTAACAGGTAAATCATGAAATTTTTATTTGAGTTCAAATATACACATGCACCATATTGGCCCCTAGTAAATTGGTTACCTAACATTAAGGAATCAAAATTCTCATACCATTTCCTAGATACTTGTTTTAAACCATACAAGAACATATATAATAGGAAAAAATTATTTTATTTGAATTCCCTATAATAACCATCAATATGATTCATATAGAGTTGTTCATATAATTATCCACGTATGAAGGTAGTTTTTACATCTAATTTTTTAATATGTAAATCACTATAGTTAGCAAAGACAAGTAAGAGCCAAATAGAAGAGTGTTTAATGACATGGGAAAAAATTAAGCATAGTCAATACCATCTCTTTGAATAAATAACTTAGTGACTAACATTTATTTATATTCAATTTTGTTTCCCTCATTGTTGTCTTATTATCTTTTATAAATAAACTTGGACCCAATTTTCATAACATTAGGTGGTTTGTAGACAATGGTCCATGTGTGGTTTTTTCATATAGACTTCATCTATTAAGTCATGAAAAAGATAAAATGTTTTTAGTATTTATCATTTAAGGCTTGCCTATATGTTTTTAGATCATCATCAATGACATCCTAGGCCACATGAAAGGCATGTAAAGCCATATCATACTGGATAAACCAATAAAGAGGTCAAGGGACACACATTTACCTCTCTTTGGTCAATTGATAATCCTTATTAGTGGGAGAAGGTTCAAACTCAAAATCTGAACTAGTACTAGACTTAGAATGAACTACATTAGTGGGATGAGGAGAATGTGGAGTGGGATGAGCATCAACTTGAATGTGAGTTGGGGATAAACTTCATCAACATTGTCATAGTGTGGATCACTACTTCTAGATATGGAATCCTTTATTTTGGGAGAAGAGGACTCATGGAATACTAAATCCTTACTTATAATACACTTATTGTAACATGGTTTTTCAACCTAGATTTTATATCCCTTGACTCCCTTGGGATAAAAAAAATATTAATTTTGAGTTCTATGGGTTCTAGCTTATGATTTTTATGTGTACATAAGTTGTGAAACAAAAGACTCTTAAGTAGGTATAGGATGGTGGCTTCCCATTCCATAATTACTCATAGTTTTTTAATTGAATTTAAGATGAGTGAAACCTATTAATAAGGTAGAAGAATGTGCTAAAATCCACTTCCCCAAATGATCTAGGGAGACCCAAGCATGTAAGCATGCTTTAGACTCTCTCTAATATACTTTTGTTTGTCCTATCTATAAGTCCATTCTTTTGGGGGTTTCCCTAACAGTATTATACCTCTTAATTCCTTCAAACTCACAAAACTGAATAAATTTAGTTGAAATATATTATAGAATTTTTCAACTCTCTTGGTGTTTATTTTCATTCAAGTTTGATTATCTATTTAATCTTTCTAGGTTTTAAACTTTTGGTAAACATAATAATTATTATTTTTAAATGAAAATCCAAACATTCCTAGAGAATTGGTCTATAAATGTGACAAAATAGGATCCTCCACCATGAGAGGTGGTCATTGATAGGCCCCACGAATCCGAATAGATGTATTCAAGGGTGCTTGCAACTTTAAAAGAGGCCCTAATGAGGCTGACCCTATTTTCTTTACCCATCACATACTTATTATAGAATTGATGATAGTAGGTGTGATATCACACAAAATCCCTTTATTGTTGAGTTATTATAATCCCTTAGAGTTAACATACCCCAATATCGTATTCTGTGGCTTAGTGTTATCAGATTTTGTATTTTAGACAATACATAATTCCCTTGAATGGGTCTTTCCATTCAATACAAACATACCATTGGTAAGAGATCTATTAATGATGGTTCTTGATCCTGTATAGATCATGAGACATCATATTTCATATCTAATGGTGAATACCTTTTGATCTTGGACCCCAAAGAAGAGTAAATTTATATGATGTTTGGGGACCCATCTTATATCATGTAATGTGATGATGGAAGGATAATCTAGTTATATAAGAGTCTAAGCTCTTCCCACAGCAATGAACCTCTTATTATTTCCTAAGAGGAAATCTCTTTCTACCTATTTAACAAGTTCTAGAAATGACACTCTACAGGGACACATACGAAAGGAAAACCTAAGTTAAGGACCCAATAATGATTGAGTGTACAGAAGGATACATTTAAAACTTCTGGAGTATCATATCTTGAGTCAACTATAAGGGACTGATTTTGGGCTATTTGTATTTTAACTCATTATTAAGTTTCCTTCACTTAGTCTTAGTATGCCTTGTCTTTCCATAATAAAATAAAGTTATTTTTCTTTACATAGAGAAATTTTTAGGTTTACAATGATTATTTTTCCTATATTTTCTTAGGAAATTATTTTTTACCTTTTCATTGAGGTTTAACCCTAGATAATAGTCTCTATGACTCGCCTTTAATTCTTGTTTTAGAGTGAAGTTATTTAGATAAGAGGGATGATTTCACCTCTTCAAGGGTTTTAGAGACTCTATCATACATCATGGTATGAACTAAACTATTTTAGTTGTTATCAAGAGAAATTAAAAGGATAATTTATTTATCCACATCATCGATAGTTACATTAATGTTGTCAACATCAAACATTATTTTTTTAAATTCATCATGATGTGATTTGATGGAACTACCTTGTTTCATTTAAAATGTGAATTTGTGATGTTTTTTTATAGAGACTACCAACTAATTAAGTATTCATATGAAATTTCACTAGATCAATCCAAATACTATCCATAGTAGACTCAAAGGAAACCTCTCATAGAACCTTATATCCTAAAGACATTAATAAAGAGCTATTCATTTTGAATAGAACATATGGGGGGGGATCTACGTATTCAATAATAGTGTACCCAGTCTTGTTTACAGTGATAATTTGTTTCTTAGACCAAAAAAAGAATCTATATGTCCTTTCTATACAAGAAAGACTATCATCTTAATTATAAATAGGTTAATGTCATTGTTGTCATTAAATTTATCAATTTTATACCTCATCATGGACATGTTTAACAACAAGATAAATGAAGAGTTTTTATTGAAAATTCAATGTCTAGAACCCCAACAACCAACCAATACCATGGGTAGACAATTATTTGTTTAAGAGATATTAAATGAACATAAAATAAAATGGGATGATGGATTTAGTCAATGTAATTAATAAAACTATGGATATTTAAGAGATATTTAATTATGCGGAAATAAACCAACTTTTCAAAACTATAAAACAAAAACTATAATTGAAGAATATGATCAATAATCATTAATTTTGGGAAAAAAATAAAATAGGCTCTGATACCACATGTGAAGAAGGAAATTTTTATTCATAGTCGTAAAACACTAGGCCAATATAGGAATGAATTTATTGAATTTCTGTAGAACAACACAATTAAAAACCAGTGGAACCAAAATGCAAGAAAACAATGAAAACGACATGGACACAAAACATTATGTGTTTTAGTCCCTTAGAGACCTATGTGCAAGGTAATAAAAACACCCAAACACACATATTAATAAAGGTCAAAATAAAAATTGATTTCAATATTCATCGACGAAGCAAATAAGAAACTAAAATACACAAAAGGACTTGAATCAAAATCCAGAACCAATAATGGAAGAGAAAATCACAATGCTAAATACATTAGAGTCCTGATATCTAGATCTATTCATGTATTTACTTAAAATATGTTCCAACTCGCTAAAATTGTTAATAAATCAGGTTCTCGACAAGGATCTCCTAGATTTGGATTGAAGCTTATCAGGTGCTGACCAATATGTCATTGATGCTGAAGGAATCCGGTGTCGACACTCCACCAAGAGCGGCACACCAATAGTGCACCGTAGAGATCGACCACTACCAAGAAATATAACAAAGAACCAACAAAAAAACTAAGGTTTAAGAGATAAAGTATGGGGAGAACACCACACATGATCCAAAAACCAAACCAACCGGAATCTCTCTAGCATCTAAGGGCCATAGGGTGATCAAATCTATCTAAAAAGTCTAGGAATCAGTTAAAAAAACCCATATATAGGAAACCACAAAAAATCCAAACAAACCATACAGTGAATGATCCAAACCACCATATCAGTATGGATAGAAGGGATTTAAAGGGTGGTGGACAAGATGAACAACCAGTAATAAAGGCTAAAAACCCATAGAATGCCAGAGTGGCATCCCAACATAATGCAGGGAAATGAATGAGTAGGACTAATTCACAATCCATATAAAATAATCCCATTGTCTAATATACATAATAAAATTGAGTAATTAAATAATAATAAATTTCATTTATGAAAACAATTAAATGGAAGAATGATTGAATGACTAATTTCAATATGAAAAACTGGAATAGAGTACCCAAATTTCACATAAAATAATGATCTATAACATAACATATACATTTTTATATTTTTTATTTTTATTTTTAGGTTTTAAAATAAATTGTAGTGTGGTATACACTTGAGATATAAGACTAAGGTGGATACAAAGAAAGTGTATCATGAAACCATGAGGAGAAATAGAAATAGAAAAAAAGCATTCACATATTTATTTTGATATTCTTGGAAAGTGAAGTATTCTAAAAAAAGTTTTAAATTTAAAAAAATTAGTTGGGATTCCATTTAATGAAGTATGGAAGATGATATATTTCATTTAATGGATTTGATTTAACTAAATAATTTCATTCGTCTGACACACCTGATTCATCCGATGAATTTTATTTTTCCAATGGAAGGGATGATGGGTTGAGAAATATTATTAATTTTTCAGATAAGTTGGGTTATAATTAAAATGGATATCAATGAGATACTATTCTTATATTTTAAATAATTCATTAGTTCTATTTTCTTCCAAAGTATATTTTCATCTATAGAATAAAAGGTTTTAGTTAATATAAAAAAAGTTGATTTATTATTTTCTATTTATGTCTTTTTTGTAAGACATAAGTGTGTTTGTTTGATTAACATAAAATCAATTCATAATTGATGATTTGATAAGATATTCCCTATTAATTTTTAGTAATAGTTCTATTTTTATTATTTATATTGTATATATTGAGCTATATATTTTCTTTTTACTATTGGAAAAAGTAAATTCTTTTATCAATATTGGAAACATGAACTCTTTTTTATACTAATAAATTTGGATTTATGTTTAAATAAATATTGTTTTATAGTACTATATTTGTTTATGGAAATTTTATTTCATGTGTTATATATTTTTATTAAATTTTTAATGTCAAAAAATGTATATTCCACAATAAAAAATTGTTATATTTTATTATTGGTTATTAAAATGTTTTATGTTAAATGTTTTGGTTTATGTATTGTTTGATGATTCAAATCATGTCATGTTAAATAAATTCAATTTATAAAATTTATCTTCTATAATCATGATTACAATTCATTATGTGTTTTTTAATGTGAATCTGAATGGTTATCGGTGAATGTGTATTAACAAGACCTCCCATATCAATTGTTAACAGAAATTCATTAATTATAGTATATCATGAAACATTATTATTTGAGAAGTCACATGTGTATGTAAACTCTAAGAAATACTAATAATAAATTAATTGTTAAGGATAATTGGGTAATGAAAAACTAAGTAAAATGCAAGGACCCAAGAAGTAACATTTTTTATAATACCTTAACGCAATAATTATTTAGGTTTTATTATCAATGTGTGATACTCATATAATAATTCCTTAGCCTAAACACCACCCATGGAATGCTAAAACATTATTTACTATTATAAAATGTGTTTAATTATTGTATCTAAAAAATTGAATAGATACTATGATTTAAATAATTTAATGGATGTTAAAAACATTATAATTTGGTCTTATTATTATTATTTTCTTTATATTGAGATAAATTTATTAAAAGGATGAACATAAATATAAAAAAATGATTATATTTATTAATTTATCATAAAAATATATGTTAATTGTTATATTCAATCATTCAAACCTATTATTATGAAAACATTTAGTGTCAACCATTGTGAATCATAGATATATTAATTTGTTTTATTTATTTTTTATTTTTATCATTTTTTATTTTGATTACGTGATTCTTTTGAATTAAATATTTTATGTTTAAATAATAATTTATTGGACTCTTAACTCATTAAAAATCATTTTGTCCCTCTCCATACATATCATCTAATATATTTTGTAATGGAAAAATCATCATTATAATATTTATTTATTTTTATTTTTATATATATTTTTATAATAAATGTTTAATTTAATCAATATATCTATAATTTCATGGAATAAATTTTATGTATTTAAATAATTAATTTATTTTATCCTTAACCCGCCAATAAATATTTAATCATTAAGGGTATGAGTTTGGATTTAATATTAATTCCTATAACAATACAATGATGGTCTTTGCACCCAGAATTTAAGTGTGGTTCCAAGCCTTAATCAATTGAAGAACGACCTAAAGAATATTAAATTCGAGTAATGATACAAATATTTTTCATTTTTAATCAAATCCTTTCATTTTAATGAGTAGATCAGTGATCCAATTTTTTTTATTTTTATGGAGTCTATTTAAAGATAGTTTGAATACTTTACATTTTTAAAGGGTAATTTGAGTGTCAAAATGGTACATTATTAATATTGGGTCAACATAAGAAAAATTTGGAGATCATTCATGGTTAAAATACCTATTTTAGTGTGATAAAAGTATCAAACTTAAGGTTTTTTAAAGTATATTTTGGAAATCATTTTTTTCAATGGTAATTTTATTTTTACTATAATATCCTGAAAATATCAATTTTTCAGATCCAAAAACTAATCCTCTTATAATTCATTTTTCCTTACTAATATGTTTATGTTTTTGGAATTAGTCCACTTGAAGATAAATACGATCCATAAGTTTGTCATATGTGACTTAGATTTCAATAGTGAAAGATTAGGACCGGGTCTACTTCCATTATTAGGAAAAGAAAATTTAGCAGAGGTTTTCAAAATCACATCTAACGGTTTCAACTTAATTTTTTAACGATGATTTTAGAGAACCATCACTAATCCACGATGGTATATTGAAAACAAATCTGAATTTAGTTGAGCTAAAAATCACTATCAAATATGAATGTTTATTATTTTATTTTTCTTGCTTTAGTTATGGGTTTTTAAAAACCTACAATGAAATTAATAATTAATATAAATTAGTAATAGTAATTAATATAATATTTATCAAGTTGTTAATTATTAATTGTTAGTTATTTAATAATTAGTAATAATTTAATAATTATAATTTATTATCCATAATTACTTATTACTTATTATTTTATATTTTAATTTGTTATTAATTATCAATTATTATGTAGCAGTTATTTATAATTATTAGTTAGTCGCTATGTAAAAAAATTATTTATTTATTATTTATTAGCATTTAGTAATGTTTACTTAATATTAATTATTAATTATTTATAATTAATAATTATATGTTATATAAAATTTAATGGGACTTTTAATCATTAATTATTTATTATTTATAAATGGGCTTATTTTTAATTAATACTTACATTTTATTAATAATTAGTAAAAAGTTTTATTACTTGTTAATGTTTAATTATTAATGGAATTAATATTAATTAATAGTGATAATATAAACTTCTCATTGAAACTCTCACCTATGGGTGAATAGGATAAAATTTTTGCAGGATTGACCTCTCAACCATTTTCAGATATTGTTGTGTGGATGAGTAAGGAAAATTATGTTATCTCACCATCAACTTATTGATAAAAATGGTTACATGATGTTTTTTTGAAGGAATGAGACAACATATTATCTTTTGACTAATGTTTTACTCTAATTATCAAATTCCCTTAAAAAAACCCTCGATAACATTTTTTTCATATATCATTTGAAAATATTGGGTTTTTAGGGTTTCAATTAGGGCTTCCTGATAGATAGATTGAGTTAATTATATTTGATTCTAAGGATGGTTATTATCATTAATGGTCAAGGGGATCTTAGTTATTATTAGGTTTTTGTTTTAATGTTATTAAATGGCCCCTTTAATATAGGAATATTAATGATCCCTCTATTATTCTTCTTTGAATTCGGTTTGAAGGGTTCCCTTTGAAATTGTTTAAATAATCAATAGTGTGTTCAATCTCTAATTTAATTGTTCATACAGTTAGAATGGATTCATCTATGATAAATCTTACTAGGACTTATAATTATTATAATTATATTAACATTTATCTTTAAAAAAAAACTTAAATCCTATATTTTAGTTCAAAATGGCGATGTTTGAAATTTGGAAAAAAAAATTTATATGAATTTTCAAAAAAATTTTCTTGTTTCATGATTAGACACAAGGATAGTGATTTTGGAATTATTCAAAATTATAATTATAAAAAAATCCCCCCATAATGGTTTTTTGGAGAAATTTAAGATAAATGGTGGTTTTAAATGTAAGGACCTGACCATAAACATTATATAATCTTCAGTTTTAAGTCAAGAATTTATTCTCTTTCATTTGAAGATTTTTTTAGTTTTAGAGTTTTAGAGAATTTGGTCACAACACATACATAAAAAATTGATATAATAAAAAGTATAATCTTTTGATTAGTATCCATTTTTATCCACATATAAAATATTTATAACAAAACATGATTTATGTTTATGAAATATCATCATGAATTTCAACTTGACCTCTCCATTTAACTTAGCCATCATTAAACCTTGTGAAAAATATTTTAGAGCATGGTATAAGAAAACAAATAATAGTAAGAGGTATAATAGAAAATAATACCATTAGTCTAATGAAAAACATGAAAGCCCATGAAAACCCTTTTCTTAAAAACATACATTTCCTTTCGAAAAAACAATCATTTTTTCCTTTAAAAAGATAATTATAATACTCTTTTGGACTCAAACAATTCCATAAAAAAGCATTACCAATAATAGAAAATTATTGATGTTTCATTGGTACATCACTACCATATCCAATTATATTCACTTTTTCAATCAATCTTACAAATTTGATAACCATACAGTCTACTTCCACCTTTGGAGACCCCAATTCATTGGAGTGTTATCTGGGAGTATCAACTATATAAACTATAATATGATCACCCATGGGATATAATGGGGTTTAATCCTTCATAAATAATTTCCAAGGACTATCTCAATATTAAAACCCTGTAATACTCTTTTAATACCATGTTAAAAAATATTTTTGGATATCGAAATACACTTTTTTCTAAAAAGCACTTTTAAAATATAAAAACCGCATACAAAATAACAAAAATTCATTAAAAACAAATCCAAAAATATTTTAAAGTAAAAATTAAATAATTTAAACCTCAAGATTTAAGGAAATTATAATCATGCCATATAATTAAGAAATACACCTCTTTTTACTTTTTTAAAAATAATTGAAAGAAAAATTTTAAAAGAGGGTTTTTAAATGAAAGTCCCTTGCCTTGATTCGGACCCGTGACATATGTTGTTTATCTTATATAATAGAAAATTAGGATAACATTAAATTGTTTAAGAAAAATTTTCATTTTTATTATTCCTTAATTATATTTAACACCATGTTATATACAATTACTAAAATAATTAAAGTCACCTTTATATTTTTATGATATTTGGATCATAAGTCCAAAATGAATTAGGTATGTTTTATATGGTTAAAGTGGTAATTACACATCTATCTAAATAATAATATTGTTTATGTAATTAAAACATTTTATACATCAATTATACTTCTAAATCCAACCATGAAAAATGGTTATGAAAAAATAATAATGTTACAATTATAGAGATAGTAGGTCATACGTACGTATGAGTAACGTTTTAATTTTTCAATGATCGTTATGTAAATAAGGTAAGTATTATTTTATCTTTAAATAATGATAATTATATCATATATATCATATTAATTCTTGAAATATACTTATATATATATCATCCATATGATATAGTGACAAAAAATATATTGCTCTGCTTCGTGGAGGTAGTAGTCCACACACACACATGAATGACCTTATCATTTTTCAATGCATGTAAATGTATGAATGTAAATAATATATTATTATTTAATAATAATGAATATGTAATTAATATCATAAATAAACATTAATTCCATAATTATCACTAGTATTGAGATATGGTTATGGAAAAATCATTACATTAGTTCATGAGCCGGTAGTCTTTTTTACAACTAGATGATAATTTTTTTTTCTCATTTTATGGAAGAGGATATGTATATGGGTCATTAAAATGACATAATAACATATTATTATATTTATTATATTGTATTAATTATTTTAACATATTTAAATAAGGTTATAGTGATATGAAAGAGGGAAAAAAACTAATACATGATGATAAAATCTATACCTCTTATTTGGAAATCATCTTTTTCTTATCACTTTAAGGCCTATAAGATTGGTTTTATGCCTAAAAAAGACCTTTGTAATGATGGGATGAATTATAAGAATTAAATGTTTTGACTATTAGGAAAGACAAATGGTTTCATAAGTGTGAAGATATGAGAAGAAAATGTTTCCCATTATAAGAGATGGGAGGGTCACTGTTGGAATTTCTCAAAATAATAAATTAATATAAATTTATTTTAAATTCTATATGGTGAAAAAGATATTTATTTATATGAAAAGATTATTATGGGTTAAAACAAACTTATCTAATAAAAGTTATTAATTTTTTTACTATATTTCCACCTGTATTATTTGGTTCTAACCCTTATTTAACCCTTTTAACTCTTATAGTGACAATATAGATTGAATTATTTGGGGGTTAATGTTGTAACTAATAAATAAAAAATGACACAAAATTGGACCATGGTTGATATTTAAAAAAATATCGTAATCACTTGGTTTAATGTATTATTTTTATCAATTTTATATCATTTAATAAATATTATTTACTATAACATATCAATAATATCATTTTCATAACTACTAATTTATTTGACATTAATAATATCAAGATGACACTTATAAATAGTACCAATTATTTTTAAAGATCCATTATATTTAAATTTCATCTATAAAATTTATGTATCAAGTTAATTATTTAAAATTATATATTTTTTATTATTTTTAATATCATTTATTTGATTTTTTCCAATAAATGAATAATCACTAAATCACTATTGTGTTGGCATTTAAGATAACTATTTCTGAAATAAAAATTAAAAATGAATTACCATTATGAATTTAAATATTTTATATTTCAAAATAATAATTATAGTCAAACATATCCTATGGATAATTCCATATTAAAAATAATACACTTGTAGCGACCCAACCATAGAGAGGTCAGAGTTGGTGTCTGCTATAAATTACATTGTTATGATTACAAGGAATCAAATCCCAAAGGATAAAAGAGTTTAGTAATATTGTTAAACTAGATACATAAATGAGTCTTGGTGAGATGGTCCATGATAACCCATATTGCATTATTTCCTTTATAAGTTCTCGGGATACCTGTGAAGAAGTCCATAGTGTTATTGTCCCACTTCTATGCTGGTATGGGTAGTGGTTGTAATACCCCTTTGGGAAGTTGTTGCTCTTCCTTCACTTGATGACATACCAAGCACTTTGAAGTGTAGTCAACAGCCTTCCTTTTCATATTATCCCACCAATAATGATCATTAAGGTTTCTATACATTTTTGTGCTCCTAGGGTGTATAGAGAAAGTAGAGACATGAGATTCATCCATAAGCTCCTTCTTTATTTCCAGAATAGATGGAACACATATTCTTGTACGAAATTTCAGTACACCTTCTTGATCATTATTGAACTCAGGAAACTTCCCATCCTTCACAACCTCAAACTTCTTCTATAACAAAGGATCTTCTTTCTGATCTTTCTTGATCTTCTCTAGTAATGAAGGTTGAGAAATAATTTGGGTTAGGGTTAATGATGTCACTTCACTTATAATTTCCATGTACAACTTTATTAGGTCATTGATCAAAGGATATTTTTTAATCCTCATCATGGAAATAACAACTGGGTCTTTCCTGCTTAATGCATCAACAACTTTTTTTTTCTCTTCTAGGATGATAATGAATTGAACAGTCATATTATTTAAGAAGTTCCAACCATCTCCTTTGTCTCATGTTCAATTCCTTTTGTGTGAAAATATACTTCAAACTTTGATGGTCTGTGTATATATCACATTTCTCCCCATAAAGATAGTGCCTCCATATCTTCAGATAAAAAATGACCACAACTAGCTCCAAATCACGCGTAGGATAGTTCTGCTCATGTTTCTTCAACTATCGAGATGCATGAGCAATGAATTTTTCATTTTACATGAGGACGCACTCAAGTACTTTTAGAGATGAATCACTAAAAATAACGAATCCTTATCCACTTGAGGGCAGAGTTAACATGGGTGCAATAACCAATCTCCTCTTCAGCTCTTGGAAACTTTCCTCACACTCCTTTGTCCAGATAAACTTGATCCCTTTTCGAGTTAATTTGGTTAATGGATTAGAAATCCATGATTTTTTTTTCACAAACCTCCTATAATATCCCACTAATCTAAGGAAACTAAGAATCTCAGCAGTTGTCTTAGGCTGAGGCCAATCCTCTATAACTTTTGTCTTTCTAGGGTCAACTATGATTCCTTCATTGGTTTCAATGTGCCCCAAGAAAGCAACTTGTTGCAACCAGAATTCACATTTGCTAAACATTCCAAAAAGCCTCTCCTTCTGTAGGGGTTTCAAAATAACCCTTAGATGATCCTCATGCTCCTCGCGAATTTTTTAATATATCAAAATATCATCAATAACAATTACTACAATGTTATCAAGGTAGTCTTTAAAGACTCTATTCATCAAATCCATAAAAATAGTAGGTAAATTAGTCAGTCCAAAGTGCATAACAACAAACTAATAATGCCCACATCTTGATGGGAAGGTAGTTTTTGGAATATCTTCTTTCTTCACCCTCAATGGATGATAACCAGAATAAATATTAATCTTAGAGAAGAATTGATCCTCATGAATTTGTCAAATAAGTCATCGATTCGTGGAAGAGGGTATTTTTTTCTTTACTGTGATCCCATTCAGTTCTCTATAATCAATGCATAGACGCATCAATCCATCCTTCTTTTTCACAAAGAGAACTGGTGTTCCCCAAGGAGACACCCTCGGTCAGATAAAACCTTTCTTGAAAAGATCTTGGAGTGGTTTCTTTAATTTCTCTAGCTCCACATTTTCCATTCTATATGGGGTCTTTGATATCGGATGAGATCCAGGTACGAGTTCAATGGATAACTCTACCTCTCTTTCTGGGGGAGGCTCAGGTAAATCCTCAGGAAAGAGATTAACATATTCCTAGATGATGGGGACATTTTTTATCCTAAAACTATCATTTCCTTCTTCTTCTTCTTCACTGATCAATTCCATAAAGAAGGATATAGGAGGTTCTTCTTGATAAAGATCAGGTTGAGATATCTTTCATTGGAAGATAACTTTAGGTTTCACATTTACGAATAATGAAATTTCCTTGCTTCTGCATTTGATCTTAGCATTATACTTTGAGAGCCAATCCATCCATAGTATAATGTCAAATTCCATCACGGTAATGACTACTAGATTTTCGATAATATTGTGCTCACTGAAGTAAATACTAGAGTTTCTAAACACTGATGATGCTTAGATAATCCCACCATAAGTCTTGACTGATAACTCTACTTTTAGAAAATCTGGGATTGATTCTATATTCTTTGAAAACTTGGAGGAAATAAAGTAATGAGTAGAACTAGAATCAAACAAAGTACTTTCATGCTTTGAGAGAACAACAAGGGTACCTTCCACCACATCATTTGGTGCTTCAACTTCAGCCGTAGTGATTTCAAAAGCATGACCTTGTTCCCTTGGCCATTGCTGAGGCCGATGGTGATTCCCCTCCACCGCCCTCAGATTTGGACAGTGATTGGAAAAGTGACCAAGTTGTCCACACTTATAGAATTGGACATCAGGTTGGGACTGAACCATCTTCCCCTTTTCATTAGTGTTTGGAAGTTGTGGCTTCACCTCACTATGAAATTTCCTCACAATGTGTCCATCTCTACCACACTTATAGCACTTCCCACTCCCGAGCAAGAAGTTCCCCAAATGCTTCTTCCCACATTTATTACACATGGGACATTGTACTTGCTTGTCACCTCTTCCTTGATCGAAGATCCTCTCTAGGATTGGATCCATTGATCTCTTCTTGTCATTGGATATGTCAGACCACTGCTTCTCACCAAACTCCAGTTTGACCTCCATCGCACTACGTAGAATCTCCTCATAGCTATCATAGTCTCTGTTGGCTAGATTATTCCGCAGATGAGGTCTCGGTCCACTAACGAATATATCAACCTTACTATTAGGATCCATGAAAAAGATTGAGTTATAATATGAAAGTCTTGTGAAGTTCATCTTCTATCTTCCCACAGATTCATTCTCCTTCTGCTTCAGCTCGAGAAACTCCTTCTCCATTCTTGTTCTCATTGAACGAGGGAAATAAATACTGAAGAATATCCCTATAAATTTTTCTCACTCCATAGCTTTAACTTACACTCTTTGACTCGTGTTTTTAATAAGTTCCCACCACTGATCAACTTCTCCCTCTAAGAGATATACAACCAGGGTAACCTTCTCTTTTTCAGAACATCGGAGCACAGAAAAGATCTTCTCGATAGAGCCGATGCACTGTTCAGCAATCAATAGGTCAGTAGATCCACTGAAGTTTGGTGGTCATTTACTCATAAAGGATTCAATATAAAGTTTTTCCCTTCGCGGTGAGATTGTTCTCTCAGCTTGATTCAAGTTATTTCCCATTACTTGAGTCAGTTGGTTCATCATTCGCATGAAAGTTTCCATTCTGGCTTTTATCGAAGGGTCATCAGCGCATGGTCATTACAGTAACCATTTGCACGATTCCTCCTATTTCCCTCCATTTCATAAAATAATAAAACCTTTGTGAGAATATTATTCCATTTATTAATTTTTTAACTATAAAGTATTTTATGTCTTAAAACTTCACGCTTAAACAATTACATTTCCCTATAAATCCTTCATAATGATTCATAAAAAGCTTATGATTAACCAAACATATCCCACGGGAGTGTCATAACCAAGAGTGAAGCAAGACCCATTTTCGTGTACTAGGATACCCCAGGTCAAGCCTGAAACTCCTTGTCAGAGTTTTCACTCCTAGGTACATCTTTGCTAGAGCTGCCTCTACCTGCTCGTATCCAGACATGGATGTATTTTCTTGATAAACCACTTACTCAATACTCACCAAAATACTAGGATGTTTTCCTATATTTAAACTTTCCTATAGGGTTCTTACTAAAGTTTTCATAGCCTAATTTCCATAAATAACTAAACTATCCTTTGATACAAACTATGGAATCCCACCTTTTTATTATATAACTTTTCATTACATTTTACATATAGAGGGTCTTTAAAGTCTAGTGTCTTGTAAGTCAGGAACAAAAATACATGAAAACATAAAACATTATTCTAATACACTTGTAAGGATTCATCATAATTTCATCCTAGGTATAATTACTGTATCTCATAACCTGGAGACATACATCCAAGGAAAGGGTGAGTTGAAGACCCAGTAAGTAAAATAAGCGAAACAACTAACATGTGATCTTGAGAAATATTAATAAGAATGTGACAAACAAAAATCATAAAGACATGAGCAATGGAAGAATAGGAATATCATGATAAAAATAACATGAATCATAACTTGAATATGTGGCTAAAACATTTCATTTAGACATTCATGAACATATCACCAAGGTTCATCTCCAAGGTGTTATAAAAATTACCAAGGTTATTCACCTAGGTATCGTGAAACTTTTCATCTCTAGAGATTAATTATTTACCCAATGAATTGGATCAATATCATGGAACACCCTTAATATGTATTTATTTTCATGTGATACACATATATCATAATAAATTTTTTTATAAATAACCCGTAGAGAATAAAATAAATGGGTTTCATTTCAAAATCGTGATGTTTAAAAAGTTCTTAAAAACAAGATCATTCTGTCATTTATAACCCATGGAAAGGGAGTGAGGGTTATATGTATATCAATTCCAAAATAAAATATATCTTTTTTTATATATTTATGAACACCCATAGAAACTAAATAGTGCTGGGTATTCACATAAATAAAACAAGAGAATTTATTGAGAGAAAGAGAGAGAAATTTTGAGATGAAATTTCTACAGCATAACAGCAATATAACATGGTTTTAGAAAAAATTGAAAAGAGAGGGGACAAGATTAACCCACTCACAAATAACTCATTATATAGTAGGGGTATATAATAAAAATAAATAAGATCATTGTATGCGTATTTGAAGGAAATACCATATGAAAATGAAACTCAAAGGAAAAGAGAAGATGTGATTTCTTTTGCGAAAATTCAGCAGCCTAACGACATCGCTTAAAAATTCAAAAGATCAATTGATGAGAGAAGAAAGGTTATCTCAAAATTTGGACATGAAATTTATAGTAGTAAAGATATAGAATAAAAATCCCCCACATAATAAAATGAAACTATAAGACATAACATAAAGGAAGTCAGGAATTAAAAGAGGAGGGTGAAAGGTTCCCTTACCTTAAAGAGTAACTTCAAAAGCTTAAAGGAAGAGACCATGGGAGGGTTGAGGGAACCTTTTGAGGACTCATTGGGAGGTAAAAAGACTATAAATTCGTTGAGGAGGATTTTGGAATGAAATTAATGAGGGAATGACTTGGTATTTATATGAAAAGTGAGGGAATAAATTATTAATTTCCAAGGGACACCTCATTGGTGGTATTGATAAAACCATGGGCTTACCCATGGTATTTTCCCACGGTATTGGTCAATTGGGACACCTAATAGAATAAATTACTATTCATAAGTATACCAGAATGATTACATCATTAATGATGTCCTTAAACACCTGAAACTCAAAACTATATTTTTAATATTCACCGAAAATTTAACTATTTTAGAAAAATCACAAAAAATTCACCCTAAACTAATATCAATGATATGAATTCAAAAATGAACTCCATTTTATGAAAATAATTTTCTAAATATTTTTAATTTAATTTATAAATAAAATCATTATTTATTCCAAAAAATATGACATTAAAACTATAACTCATTTTGTAACACCTTAAGAAAGTAATCAAGGTCCCATAAAATTATCTTATAACCATAATACAATAAATTAAAAATTTATGATTAAATTTTATGAAAATATATTTCCATTTTAAATTATTAAATTAATTATAAAATTGTAAATAAAATATTTATGATATACAAAAATACCAAAACATATACTATGATCATTTTTTAACTTTTAAGATGTCTGAATTGTATTTATACATTTATGGGTGAAGTTTTTATTTTTTGGCCAATTTAATATTCATTACTATTCATTACTATTCATATGTTATGTTACTATTCATACTTTACTATTTACTAAAAATAAAGTTGAACTTATTAGACTCTAAATTTCTTACTGAACACAACTATAGAAGACTATTTTTTGAAAATCAATTCACATTATTAATTATTTAAATATTACATAAATATTATAAAATACCCTTTTTTACAAAAAAACATTAGTAATATGGAACTATAAATTCATCCTACATTTATCTGGATATTTGAAAATCAAAAATTTTACCATAATAAAAAATAAAAATTTTATTTATACCAAGTGATAACAAAAAGTAACTAGGGCCTCGTTACACATCTTCTTATAACACCTGCATAGGACCTAAGTGTAAGGTGTGCTATGGTGATAGAATCTTGGGGCGGCTCGGAAAACAATTCCTGAGTGGTGATTTCTATCTGCTTGAACTTCTCCCTTAGGAGATTCCGTTCAAGCTTTACATGTTGTAGTTCGGCTTGGTCTTGGTCTAGAGCAAATCCCAAGGATGCAACCTCCTTCCCAAGATCTGAGAGATGGGCTTCGTATGACCCAAGTCTACTGGATGAGGCCATTCAATCTTCTTTCTGTATTAATTAACCAACATCACTTGTATTTAAAACCAATAATCGCAACATTAAGGGTTTAGTTTCCAACGGTCATATTGACCAACGGTCATTTAACAGTCGAAACCCAACGATATCATTTTAATTATACTCACTTAATTACTTTAAGGATATAGTTTTGTTGAGTATAAAATAAAATAAAACACAAATTTAAAAAACAAATATAATTAAAAATTTCGGGTCATTACACTACACTCAATGGAGGACTCAGATTTCTAATCTGAGCCTTCAGTCATGAGTTATTTAACTATTTAAGTAGAAATTCACCCGAGTGATGTTAATTTTTTTCAAATATCAATTTTAGGATCACCAAGCCATGGAATCTCATGTCGTCTCAGTGAATGGATCAAAAAAATATCCATATAAGTTTTTAAAGTATTATATTTAAAAAATAGGATTATTATATTACATTTAATAGTGAATTCCAAAAATTCCATTATCATTGTTTTTTTTGTGGTAACCAAGCCTATTAATTTTGTAGTAGTGTCTGATCTTGGAATGATGATAACCACAGAAGACTTCATGAACTTCTTCAATGATGGTAGGAATCTCTATATTGGTTATAAATTTGAGTATGATTTCGTAAAATCATTATTTTTAGACTTATTATTTCTCATTTTTCCATCCTAAAGGTTAAATATCACTGCTTGGTGTCAAGTATGTTCCCTTTTGGATCGATTTGATGGGAGGGTCCCATTTTAGAGGCAATCACCCACGGGATCCATCCATCTAGTAGTGGATATATGTTCATCATTCTCTAGGGTTGTGTTGACCTGATTAATTTCATTCCTGTTGAAAAAAATACCGATGAGACAATCCTTTGGTGTGTGCTATGTAGAACCAATTGTTCTTAATTAGGGTCTCTCTTTACTATGAATGCATTATCCAGTGATTCAACATGAGAATTTTGTGATCGAGTTATATGATAAAATGTTGGTTCAAAATAGAATTATACCGGTAATCATATGACATAACTAATGTAAAGGGAAAATTATTACTCCTTGATGGAATACACACTATTAATTTGTTTGACCACTATCTTCAAATACCCTTTGATGTTCAAGTAGGCTATGCACAACTATATGGATAACTCCATGCTAGAAATGAGGGCTTAGTATTCTGCCTCATTATTAGTGCATCCTTTATATAGTGAGAATGAGTAGAGAAAATTGTTTTTCCAAGGAAGAAAATAAAATCGGTAGAACAACTAGGTTGAGCTTTGGGTTTTCTATCCTCTTTCCAGAAGGACTTTGAGAATAACTGTCAAAATATATCTCCCATGTTTAGGGGTGTCATTGGAATAAGAAATCTCTTTTTCTTAAAGCTCGTTTTCCACTGTGTACATTCCGGATAAGGATGTTCCATAAAGAATTTACATGGAGATTTCCCTTTAACTACCTTATACAACATGATTTGGATGTCATAATGGGGGTAGAACAACCACCCATCGGGTCAAACTCTCAGTCAAATAGGGAATCCAAGGATTTACATGACTGGGTCAATATGAGTGATGAAGTAGAACTTATGATGTTGTAGGTAATGTCTCAATTTTATAACTGTAAAGATGAGTATGAGGAAGTTATTCTTGGAAATAAGGTCTTTCATTTTATGATCATTTGAGTGGCATCATCCTCTTCTACCTCTCACCTTATCGTTTACCTCATCAGTGATTTGGACAGGGAATAGTTACTATGGTGTATTCTCCCTCCCCTTCCCCCATTACTATTATATTATCCACTCTTTTTTACTTATCTCTTTATTCCTTGAGGTTGGGATTCACTATAGTTTCTAAATATCGATAGGGATATGTTTCCATGGAAGTAATGGGATGATGTATAGTGATGATCATGGACAGCTCAACCTTGTCGATGAGGTCTGTTTCAAGGTTATTTTTTCATGTTGACAGTTCCACTAGTAGGTTTTTGTGGTCTCTTAGAATGACATTTTATTTTTTTCCATTGAATTCTTAACCCCTACACAAACCACTCATTCCTATATTCCTCTCCATGTTTGATCTAGAGTAGTGTTAATAATGAGGTTTTGATTTTTCCATTCTACGATCAATTGTTTTCCTAGTTATAACAGTGTCGATTTGTTCTTGTTATGAAGGCTCGAGTTTGGATCCTTGTTGATGATGGAACTTTCCAGAGCCCTTGGCCTCCCAAACTCTATTCTTACCTCATGTTCCTATAATCCTCTCCATGTTGGATATGGATAATAGGTAAAAATTGATTTGAGAGGTTATTTTTGGTGGCCATCTGTGTTTTTGGTGCATATGGAGTTGTTTTTCCCATGAGAGGTTGTTTACTCTTTTGAATGACTTGTTTAGTGTTTATTTTTCAAGTTCAGCATAAACAATTTGTTAGTTTCGTTTGTGAGAGTTCAATATATTTGATTTCCAATTTGTGTGTATGGAGTTTTTTGATTGGTTGTAGTGTCATCCATCAGCATTGTCTACGATGATGATGTGATTATGATGTTTGGAGAGATTGAAGGTGTTTTGTGATGGTGGTTTGAATTTGAAGTGGGATGAAGTCTGTTGGGTTATCACGGTTATTGTGAATATGAATAAGGTGTAGTCACCTATCTCAGGGTATGGATCAAGGTGGCATGTAACTCGGGATGTGACCGCACAGTGCATGACACAAGGCAATACATGGATCAAGGCAGTGATGATGGAATTTGTTTTAAATTTGAATTTTGAATCAAAACATGAAATTTTTGTATGGTTTGGTTACTGCTCAACTATAATAATTTATTTGAAAATATATATTTTTTCAATTAAAAAGTTTTTCTCAATATTGGTATATAGGGAATCAGTAATTAGAGTTGATTGATTGGTATAATAGATTCTATTTTCAATCCCTATGTCATTTTTTGTCTTAGGAGGGTGCCAATAGACCATTCCATTGTATCCATATATATATTATAGGAGACTTTTCTTCTTCTAGTAGTTTTAATAACATTGGGTGTAGTAAGTAATTCTTTATATTCCCAAAGGACTCATTGCAGTCCTCATCCCATTGTTAAGAAACTCCCTTCTACATTAACTTGGTGAAGTTGATAGATTTTACATATAGGTTATAAATGAAATGAAAAATGTAAGAGAGGTCCACTTGGAGCCCTCTCATTTCATTAATATTCCTAGGGGTTGAAATATCTTATATTATATTAGTTTTTTCTAGATAAACCTAATTTCCATGATGGAGTACCAAAAATCCCTAGAGTTTACCTAAAGTAACTCCAAAATCACACTTCATAGGATTATTCATCAAACTATTATGATGCAACTTGATGAATATTATTTGAAAATTCATGTATTAATAAAATTTCTATCAATATTTGACAACTTTTTCATTGACACACAATTTTTCTATTCATTCTAATAATGTCTTAGTGTTATGATTCATGTAATGTTGGTAAGTGAATCCAACATTCTTTAATCCAGTATACATGAATAGATAAAAACATTTCCCATGAGGTTCTCTTAAGGTGTTGGAATCCTCACCATAATGGGTAATCATTTTATTATTATACCAATAATAAACATCCACAAAAAAAGGATTGTAGGGGTTCAGTTTCATTGATCAAAATTTCAATGATCTGAAATGGGAATCTGCCTTTTGGTAGTTTCTATTAAGGTCTCTAAAATTGATGCAATCCCTGATAATTACATTATTATTATTGAATGGGGTGATTTTGGAGATTCATTTTGGGTACTTACCTTCCCAAAAAATGTTTTATTTGAGTAATGTTTCATCTTTTGATTCTACAATAGTAGAATGATAGGGGTGTAACTTCCTAAAAACCTGTTTAAAACACTGATGGTTATTGGGTAAGCCTTGGTGATGCATTACCACTTCGGAATTCATCCTAGACATTTATATATAATTAAAAGTTAAAATATGTTGATTTTTATTTATAAATGCAATATGAATATCTTTATCCTTTAGATGAATGGATACACTAATGAATATAGGTCCTGAGTCTTCTTCTATTCCTAGATTCACCTGCCTGGTCACATAGATGGTGGTGAAGATACCTTCCTAAATTATAAAAGGTAAATTATAGAGGTCATAATACTATTCTTTTATCTATGAGACCATGGATTCATTATCATACATGATGGGTAATCCAAGGGAATCACTATCACTATCTAGGTATGAGATGACATGGGAAGAGACAGTGTCATCCTGAACTACTAGAGTCATCACAGAGAGAGTCCATATATGCATTATTTATATTATGCTGCCCATAGGGGAAGGTATATCATGTAAATCCATTGTTGTGGAGAATTTATTGGGGTGATCATACATTTTTTTTATGGTGTTATGGAATTATCAGATACCGATAGATCATTATCCTAATAGACTTTTTATGAATCCCCTTCAGTTAATGAAACTGTTATCACATGGACATGAGCCAATGATGTTTGTGGTTCATGATAGATTATTGGGATTCAGTCTAATACCACAATAAGGTTTATGAGTATCACATAATAATTATTTAGAATCATCCAAGAATTTTTAGGGGTGTTCCCCAACCCATTGGGGGATATAATACACATATCATTATCAACCACTAGTTGTTTACCTTCCTTCCTGTATAAACCTACCTCAGTATATATGGATTCACAAGGCTCAAAGGAGGAGCTATCACCAAGAAGTTTGATAGCCTTCCCATTAGTGCTGTATTTGAAACATTGATTAAATGTTAAATGTACATCTACATGGCTATAAAGACAAGGTCTTACAATTAGGAAATTATATGTCGTGTCTTTCAAGATAATCATGAACTCAGTGTGAGATGCAACATCCGTATACTGATCCTTGAGATGGATCTTACCAAGTAGCCATTTCCCACTATTATCATATTACTAAATGTTTAGAGTTTTCTAAAATGTCCCTATTGATATATCACTAAGGCCGAATGGTTTGAATATGGTTCAGGTTGATTTTGAAACCCTTTTCAACTAGAACACTTTAGATGTTGACATAATTGGTTATTCATAAAATAGACAGGGGTTTCATATTTCCATTGATAAATTCTTCTTGATCTTCTTCTGTGAATGGGATGGTGACATAAAATTATGATTGAATAGTACCCACTCAGTAAACATCAACGACAGTGACATATTTATGGAACTATTATGGGATTTTGGGGTTCTTAATGAGTTACTCGCTAATATATTTTTAAATATATAGATCATCCCGGATTGAGAGTCTGGTTGGTAAAACCACCTACATTTTTATAATTTCATACTTTTGTAATAGAAATATGTGTTTTCTTGTAGTGAGGTTTATAACTATTATGTCACTCATGAGTTGATGTTTTTGAGGTAGATAGTCCTGGTCCTTGAGAAGAGTTCTATGGAGAATCTGATTTATGTAGAATAAGTCGCATTGTCTTTTACCTTTGTCTGGGATGATCATAAAATCTCACTCTTTCCAGTCGACCGGGTAAACAAACCAGTATTGAATGACCACTGGATGTCTATGTGGCCTCCCAATGCTTCTGATGGTCTTTTTTAGTGCTTTTCCATAGGCCTCATCTATATATATGACTTCCACAGTGATGTGAAAGAAATATTTGGATCAACCATGCCCGAGTTGTCCCATATATCCTTAACATCTGCATCCTTGGCCTCTAGTTCCCCAAATAGGTATGGGGAACTCATAATAGAAGGTATATTATTCATCAAAGAAGGAATGTGTTAAGTCAAATAAATTAACAAAACAAAAAATGATCATTTCATTTTTTAGCATTCCATTTTGTGGGTTGGTTATCATTCTCTATATATTGAAGTAAATAAGTCTGCAAGATTCAATGTTTATGTGAGATTTGGATCTAAATCTTTCTCTTATGTGTTTTCCTATGTTTGACAATTAAATTTAACACCATGGGGTGTCTTAAATGACGCATCTCAAGGTAATAATTTTATTTTGATTTAGAAGATTTTCTCTAATAATATTATGAGATCATTAAATTATCTTTCGATTCATTGAGTTATCAAACTGATATCCATTCCTAGATGTAAATTCTTGCAAGTCACCCTATTATTCTTGTGGAGTGATGGTTACATAGGTCACTTGTAACAAGGTATTATCTAGTATCACTTCTCAATAAAAAACCATTATCTGGAGGATGTATTTGAAGAAAAATCAGTTCTGGATGGTGTGAATCCTCCTCCTATAGAAAGGGTGGTAGTTAGGCATGTTATTTAGGTTGACCTCATTGGGATTCCTGAGTTCTAGTATATTTAGTATGTTACTTTCCATGGAGATAAGAAAATAATTATGGAAAATATCATTTCATAAGGAGTATTATTTGTTCAACCATTCCTCAAATCAAAGGAGACCCTGATCTATTTTTTACAGCTGGTCAAGGGAGATTCAGTTCTACTTCTACTCAATGGATGGTTTTGGACGATTTAAGGAATTCCTAGGTGATTTAATGAGAACTGATACTGGATCGATGGTAATAGCAGTAGTCTCTAACTTAACAATATTTTTTCTACGTGATGAGGCAATGGGATGAAATTTTCCCAGGTGATATTAATTGTGTCTTATAGGGGTTTTATTATCTCTATTGACCCATGGATTTCACCTAGATAATTCATCATAATAATAGGTCAGTAATTTATATTATGAGATATGGATTCTGAGTTAATTGGATAAACCTTTCCTTCTAGTTATGAAGTTAGAAAACCAATCATTTTCAAATTGTTTGTAATTTGTTAGGTTGAAAAGTTTCAACTTCCTTAATGTAGAGAAAAAATGATAAAGGAATTGTTGATGGTGATCTTCCAATCCCATAAAGGATCATACTAGAGGGATACAATAATAAATGAAGTCTTTCCCTATTAAATTTTTTACAAAACATATTTTCTTGGTCACCTCCTACAAATATTGAGTGCCCTTAATCAGGAAAAATTAGTACATGAATCTTGTGAGATTATTTTTTACTTCTCCCCTACTATAAATGATTAAGAATATAATATTACAAAAATTGGGTGGAGGAAATGTTTCATGCACCCATTTGGGATATGGATTCTTCTCAAGCTGCATGGGTGTGTGTCACCCTCCCATGGCTTCAATTCAGGAAGCTAAGGATTCAGTGGAATTGAGATGTTTTAAAGGTATTGGTGTTTGGAAAGCTTCCCATATATAGGTAGTGGGAGAGGCTCAATGAGGTTTCACAATTTTTAAATATGGATGATTCATGATTTGTGATAGGACTGAATGATCTTTGTGATAGGGATGATTTTTCCACAGTAGTTGAGGAAATTTGCTGTTATCCTCAACTTCCTCATTTATGTTGACCAGTTTTCCAGATCTAAATGAAGTCTAACACTCAGATTCCACACATTAGTGTGGAATAGATCTCTCTTGATATATTGGATGAGTGATATTTTTCTCTTTCTAATTATGTTACCCGACGAGAATGTTTCCCCTGAGTAGTTACTCATTGAGTTGTCTAAGATGTTGTATCTCATTATCATATCATTATTGTTATTATATTATGGAGGTAATTTAAGCCCTTATAGGTGGTGAGTGTTATGAAGCTACACCTTCCCATTTATCCATGGTGTTATTAAACTATAGATGTTTCAATTCATCATTTAGAGGTTCTAGGTTTTGGATCCTTCTCTGATTCAACATACATGCAACCTTAGTTGGTGCATCCAGATCACCCGCCTCCCAATGAATGGTTTTTTTCATTACATCACTATATGTTTATGACTTGTTCTACATTAAATTATGTTTTGATGGTGTGAAAATTCACTAAGGTGTATCAGGAAATGGTAGTAATCCCATCACTCTCCACACTATAAGAAGATTCTACACATCTTACTCATCCTTCACAGGTAATATAAGGGTCATTTCTCTAAGTATTGACCATATTGAACCATTTTGGATTATGAAACATATGAGGTTTGATTTCATTCACCATATGATCCTTCTGTATTATTCTATGGATAATGACCTTATAGAAGTTTCTGTCTATTTTTATCGAACTGGACCCAAATAGAAAAGGTGTGTCCCATGATGGGAGGAACATATTAGAGGCCTTTTCTTGATATTTAACTCCCAACCTAGAAATTACCAATTATTTCCAGGGTGATGATAATCATGAAAATAACTCCATCTCAATATCTTAGGGATTATTTGGGGTACTATTGGCACTTTATAATCTTATTTATAAGGAATTGATTATTCTGGACAAGAATTTGAAGGCACCTGAGAAAGAAATTGAGATATGAATTCCCTCATACCTACAAGATGTGGTTGATCTAGAACCCCTAATGATTTCTACATGATCCTATCAGTGTGTGATTAACCTAGTGATAGTTATTGAGATAAAAATTCCCACATCCCTTCTATGTGTGGTAGGTTTTCATCTTCCAATGACATTTGATAGCTCCTCTCAAGGATTCATGGCCCAAGGGTTGGTGGTGGTGGTAAAAATGACCTCATACATGTTGGATGTGACTGGTAATGGAAATATTATATGGATAATTATATTATAATCCATTTGATATGGTGAAATTGTGTTATTTTATGATCCATGTGAAATGTATGCCTATGATAGAAATAACTTTATATGGGAATCTATAAGGTAATCCATGAATTCTTCTTCCATGGATGAAATGAATTCCCATTTTTAAAATGGGCCCAAATTAGAAGTCTATTAGAAGCTATCTCATTTTGTTAATGACATAATTTCATATTCAAATCATGTGAGTCTCACTATATTGAACAACTGGTCCATGTGCTACCAATTCATTTAATTTCTCCCGCATTTATGACATTATAGGGTTCCATATATGTGGAGTTCTAATGTTTCAGGGGAACGGTGATGTGAAACACTCCAATCATTGTCCATCCCCAGATATGAATATCCAGTGAGGCTTTAGTGGTAAATTTTCAAATAGTTTTGGTGAAATGGAGGCTATTGTGACACCTTGATATTTTGTGTAATATTTGATTCTAATTAATTTAATATTTTGTCATTTTTTTCATTTCACAAAACTTTGATAATAGTTTATTTTATATTGAAGAAATTTGTTAGGATTGAATTATATGAATCACCAAGATAATAGTGTACTACATGCAACATAAAGTTTATCATTCCCTGCATGGTACACCGAGGTTAGATTATTTTACAAGCAATATAGACTTTCCATGATGGCTTGTGTAATATTGAATATAGAGTTTTACCAAACAATAATATATTGTTAAAAATATTATTGTTTAGTATAATAAGATATCACCAAGATGTCAAGTTTTAGGCTACGAATAGGATTAAATTAATTATTAAAATACATGTTTTAATTGATTTGTTTCAAATTAATTAGAAATTAATATAAGAACCAACTGAATATAAAGGGAATGTTTTTATAAAATCCATTTTTTTGCTCATAAAATAATTTTATCTAAATAAATTAAATTAATTACTATTAGTGAATAATATTAATGATATATATTTTCTATATTAAATAATATATTTTTACATTCATCAGATATATTTGATAGGCATGATATTGGAACAATCCCAATTTTACACATTAAAACCCTAGTTTTTTATAAATTAATTTTACCACCTTTTAGTGGAAAACCTATTTTAAATTTAAATTTTGATTTTTTTTTAAAATTTTATATGTTAAAAATAAACTTAATTTTATAAATAGAAACATAAAAAATATGAAAGGGTAAGTTTTTGAGATTTTTCAATGAAGTTTTATTTTCTGATTAATAGTGAAAAATATAGGATTTTAGTTCAAAACTTGTTTTTCATATAACTTATTTATAATGTTAAATTTTGTTTTTTTAATATTTTTATAGATAAATTAGATCAAATATAAAACAATTAATGCAATTTAGTTCATTTTAATCAATTTAACTATGAAATTGGATATAAAAACTTACTAATCTTTAGACCATTTTTTACTTTAAAAATATGGTTTATTGTTCTATTTGTGGGATTAAATTAAAATTACTTTATTCCAATTATATTATTGAAATTTGAAAAAATTTATTTAATATTTGAATAACCATAATTAATAATTTATATTAAGTTAAAACTAGTTTTTATGGAAAATATTAGTGAATGTAATTAAAATTAATTAAAACGATTAAGTTAAAAATCAACTTAATAAAGGACTAAACCTTAGAAGTAGGGCCCAAAATTAGATATAAAAATGTAAAAAATCTATTGTATGGCCAAATTTATACCCTATACTCACTTTTATTGAATTTTTAATTTTATTTGAGCCTCTTTACATAGAAAATATGTGGTTGGGATTCCCTTTCCAAAAATTTACAAGAATGTCACTCCTCCTCCACTATAAAAAGGAACTCACTGCTCCCACTTCCTCACACATCTCAAGAAAATTTTTATCGACCAAAATATCCAAAAATAGATCCTAAAAATCACTCATCTAAACATAGAATCCTCTTAATAGGCATAAATAAATCCAAGGATTCCCTTTGGTGAAAACCAAAAGGAGTTTCCCGAATATAAGGTAACATCTTTCCTTGAGCTCATTAGTATTATTTTCATTCTCCACCACCACAATTATTATTATTTCATGATTATATAATAAAAAAATTATAAAAAATATATTAATATTTTTTTATTATATGGGTTTAACCTACAATTACACACACTTCCATCTAATGTGCAATGAACTTACCATTTATGTACGAAAAACAACCACCTTGCCAAATGACAATTGTCCGTTATTCCTTTACCAACATTAATTATTGGGAATTATTATGAAAAAATATTTATATATAATATAATAGATATGGATATTTTCTTTATGATTCTTTAATTTCTATAAAGAACACACCTTTATGATTTCCATTCTGTGCAATTATGATAACTTAATTTGTGGAAGTGTAGACTACCACCTCCTCAAAGCGATGTGATTCGTTCACCCTTTACATGAGATATATTAAGGGTGTGTTTAGTAAACATATATGATATATATTAAATAATAATTCTACTATAAGTATAATATATATATATATATCAATTACTTTATTTCATGCAATACGATAATAAAACAGAAGCAACATTCATGTGTACGTACAACCTACCGTCTCGATGAATGACATATTCCTTTTAATATTTATGTCTTATATAGATTATTATAAATTAATATATAATTAATATATATGATATATATACCATTTTTTTCATTCTTGAAATAATTTAATCATGATATATGTAATAGTATCAAAATAACAAGTCAAAACGCATATGAAAAATAAAGTGGATATTACCTGAAACGTAACATTGACATCAAATTGTTAATAAAGGGGTAATATACAGTCATAAACAAATAATATGTAGTATTATATATAATAATATTTTTCTTTTTTATATGTATAATAATATTATATTTATTATACAAGAGGATTGAACATGTATGAATAAATTCAATACTTAAGGTAAGGGAATTTCATCTCACTTCATTATTTTTGTGAGATTCATGCCTTATTCACCACTCATTTATTTTTTCCGGTGTGTATACTGACCATAGATGTGTTATATGATTCCTATAGTTAAATTTATATTTATTTACATATCCATTTTATGATATTTCTTTCATGTTGTTTATCTTTAAAAGTTACCAAATTGGTAATGTAATTTTGTCTTAATTTTCATTTTTTGAGTCACATTCCATGTTATGCACCTAATATTTTTATATGAGGTTTATATAATACCTTTTACTTTTTAAATTTTGAATATAATTTTTAATGATATTTTAGGCTTCATTTAATTTAATTTTATTACATGGGGAGTATAATTAAAAGTTACAATGTGGTGATATTTTATTGACAAAATCTCATCGTTTATCAAGATTGTTTATAATTATGCTTTAGTTGATTAAATATTATGATATATATCTCAATATAAATCATTAATTTTATTCTCTTATGTATATTAATTATTTATTCATGTATTGGTACCATTTTTCCACTCTATGGTACATACGGTGATTATGAAACTGTTTTTAAGAAAGTCTAAATTTACCTCTCTCTTCAGTCAGAAATCAGTGTTCCATAAAATCCCTGTTTTCTAAAAGAAATGAAAAAATAATTATACTATTATTTTATGGTCATTAAAATAAATTTTAGCCCATATTTTACCTTCTAAATATAATGGTTTTTAAAAAATTATCTTCTTGTCTTTTTATAGGAAAGTATCTTTTCTAAAATTTTTACGATGAAAAATGAATGCTTCGCATGTATGTATTTAACCTCCATCATGACTACCATTCTCTTGAATATTACATTAAAATACTACAATTTTATTTAGTTTATTTAAAATAAAATTATTTCCTAACATTAATGAAATTATTATTTTCAAGTGGTTTTCAAAGAAAAATGGATTTTGAAAAAAAAAATTATGTTTAAAAAGTGTTTTAAATGATTTTAAAATATTATTTTATATCTATATTAAAATTTTTGTTTTAAAAGAAAATTATTTCAATTATTTACATCCTAATTTTTATTAATTTTCAATGTATTTTCATGGAATTTTTTTAAAATGATTTCAAGCTTCATTAACAAGTTTTCAAGTAAAAAGGTTTTCAAAATTATATCAAACATCCTTTATAATTTTTAGAGGATAATGGTTTTTGAAATGTTTTTGGGATTATTTAATAATTTTTCAATAAAAAATGGTTTTCAAAATGTTTCCATGATTCTTTTATATGTTTTCAAGTAAAATGGTTTTCAAAATGTTTTTAAGTATCTTTTATAAGTTTTCAAGGAAAAGGTTTTTAAGATGATTTATGTTGTGAAAATAAATTATTCTAAGAAAGTATATTTTTCCTCTAGAAATATTTTAATGGTCCTTTCCAAATTATTTCCCATATATGATAACATCTATTGGTTTTACTCATTCCTTTCTAGTAAGTGATCCAAACATTCCTTTCATATTATTTCTCAGGATGGTTTACATTTTATTGCATGATGTTTATGAAATCTGTTTCTCTTTAATGGGTTACATGTTTATGAAATATGTTTCTATTTCAAGAATTTATGTTAATGAAATCTGTTTCTCTTTAACAAGTTATATTCTTATAAAACCTTCTTCCTTTCATGGGATATTATTTGATGAATGGTTATGAAACCATTCTCTTTTCCATAGGTTATGATATAATTTCATGTCTATGATACCCATTTAAATTCATGGGTTATGATAAGATTATTCATGATCTTGTGGAACATGTATGTGTAATTTTATTGTGATATGGATTGTACCTATATCTATCTCTAATTAATTGGGTAATGATGGATGAATAATTAGTAGAAATGTTATGCATGAACATGATTACATGGTCACAATGTTATGAATGGACCTGGTTGCATGTACATAAGTTTATGTGTGAACCTGATTACATGTTCATAATATTATGAGTGAATCTTATTATGTTTTCTTAATATTATGTGTGATCTAGATAACATGTTCACAATATTATTCATAGACATAGTTTCATTTCCATATGTCATGCGTGAACCTAATTACATGTTCCAAATGTTATTCCTAAAATGGATTACATGTTGACAATATTATGAGTGGACATGGTTGAATATCCATTACTCTATGTGAATGTATGGTTTCATTTACTTAACATAATTAGTGAACATGATTCTACTTATACATGTTCACGATGTTATACTTTGATGTGTATGTCTCAATTCCATGCCTTATTTATATGTTATGATTTAAAATATTATGATCTTGATTCCATTATGATTCATGTCTCATTAATTTAAAATATTTATTATATATTCCTATTTATGAAATTTGATATATAGGGTATGGTATTCTCTTTTCATTATTGTGTTCTCATACCCTTATGCTCATGAGTATGTTCATATATCTCACTTGTTTACCCTTACTGATCATCTAAAATCACCCCTTTTTGTGTTTCCTTTCCCCCGTTTATGAAGCTTTTTGTTATGTTTTATGTGTCTAATAAGGCTTCTAGTCAATAAGAACCTAGAGGGAGATAATGTATCTCACTCATGTTCCACTGTTTGTATTTCAATGATTCCAAAGGCACTAAACTAATATGGTCTTTCGGTGTCTATTTGTGAAAGATATTAAGTATTCTTCAAAAGTGATGTAATGTTCATGTAAGAAAAGTTAGGGTTGCATTAGTTGGTATCAGAGAGAATATTTAGTCAAACAACGGAAACTAGGATGATAAAACTCTAGTGAGTTAACAAGGAATATTTCTAAGGATATTTATAGGGATGTCTCCAAGGATAAGTTTAAGGGTGCGGAAAATTATATTAAAATGTCATGGAATTTCAATAAAGGATAGAGTGAGTGGTTTCCTAGAAATGCATCCTTGTCAATATAATACACAAATATGTGTATATTGCATTGATGAACCTATGGGTAACACCTCTAACAAGGTATGTCAGGCCTGACTCAGGATAACCTGGTATGTGATAAAGGGCCTTTCTACACACCTGGTTTGAAACTTTGAGGGGATATTCTTTAGGAAATAAAAAACTATTTAAAAACCATAATAAAATATTTAAATAGAATATGACTATAAATAACCTTGGATAAACCTAAGGTATCATTTATTTAATAAGTATGTGTTATTATTTAGTCATCATATGAGTAATTGTATCATTATCATGTGGTTTTATTCTATGATAATTGTTTCTCACCCTATGATTTATTGTTTTCATTAATAGAGGTTACTAGAAGAAACTTGGTAAACATTAAATATTTAAAATGTATAAAGTATGGTCATGATGAAAATAAATTGGAAATCTCACGAAGAGAATTAGAAAGGTCTATGAGTATTAGTTATACTGCTGAAGATAAGAAGACTACAAATGTTAGGTGAAAGTATGGGATGTTCTTTCGGTATTGTTTACATCGAACAAACTAAGCATGATTATATTGAGGTTGATGAACCTTGAGAAGTTATTCATATTACATTTTATAGGACAAGTGGTATTAAGTAATATGATGATGAAGACTGAGTGATGGTTTAAGAATAAATTAAATTTGGATGATTTAAGTGTATATTTTTTTTGAATTCAAGGATTATGAATGATGAAATATATAAGTATTTTCATTATATGTTTTTAATTAAGATAAATTTAATGGTTATTGAGAGGTAGAAAAGTGATTTCATGAAAATATGATAATTTGATTAAATGAAGGTAGCCCTTAATTTATTCCTGATGTTGAGATAACAATGTTCGGATAAATATCTTTTGGGTATGAATATATAAATTTGATGGTAATGATTACCTCATAACTGATAAAGGATTTATTGAAAAATGAAGTCTATGTTATCGTGGATAAAGTTTAAAGCTTTTTCGATTTAAGGAATGTATCCAATAATATTTGGAATAAGGGAGCCCACTTGTTTTCCGAAAGTATTAAAGGTAATTCAGGTTATTACTATGTTTCTAGAGAATATATGATGAGGGTATTTACATTTTTGGAATGTGACAACCAAGAGATAATTTTTGATATGGGGGATCAATTTTAAGCTGATTTTGTGACCTTATTTCCAAGGATTCAGTTTTCCATATTTTTGAAGGGTTACAAGGTTAACCATTTATAAAAGGTATAAAGTTAAATTTCATGATGAAGATTTCGAGATTAAAGTATTATATCACCATATGAGGATTTATTCTTGTTGGATAAACTGTGATAATTATTTTTCTTTTATATTGAGTAAAGGAAGATGGAATGAATTAAAATTCTATTAATGGATTTATTGATATGTTAGATTTTTAGGAATGAAAAATTAACCATCATTACCTATAGTAAGATATGTTATGGGAATTGATCAAGAAAAAACTAAATAGTTAGATTTTACATACAATAAGGAATCAAATCAAGAAATTATGTTTCTTCATGTTACAATATAGTAAAATAATTCCTCGAGTCTAGGAAAAGGATGTTGAAAAAAAATTATCATAGAACCTTTATTTTTGATTAATCAGACGATCCCTTAGATTATGAAAAATTTATGGTTTTGTGATCACCCACTTCTACTGATCTATGTTCTCTATCAATCTTCATCAGAACATAATAATTATATTTATCTTCCATGTCCATGTTTTCACTTTCCACCTATGTTATCCTATGTGGATACCTAGTTATATGTTACTTACAGTAACCTTTATGTTTCAGAATTTTCTTTTTAAAAAGAAGTTTTATTATTAATTTTTATGATGTGGATTTATATTAATGTTACATTAAATTATTAAACCATATACAAACCAATATAATTTAGAAGTCAAAATTCATTTTAAGTGGTAGAATGTAACACCCTGAGAATTTGTGAAATATTTTTTCAAATTAATTTAATATATTGTATATATTTTTCTTTTAAAACAACATTGATTATAGTTTATTTTATATTAAAGGTTTATTATTTGATTTTTTATACACAAAAAAAACTTAATCATGCACTACACACAATATAAATTTTAGTTTCCCTACACAGAACACTGAGGTTAATTTACATTACATGAAAGAACAAGTTTTACCAAACAATAATATATTCTTAAAAATATTATTATTCAATATAATAAGATATAAAATATAGATTAATTTAGTAGGTATTAATAGTATTTACAATGTTATGAAAATATATGGTTGAATTACTTGGTTACAAATTAATTGGATATTAATATAAAAACCAACTAAATATAAGTGGAACATTTTTATAAAAGATAATTTTAAGATCATAAAGTATTTTTACCCTAAAAAATTAAATTAATAACTAATAATGAATAATATTAATGAAATATATATTTTATATATTCAATAAAATATTTTTATATTCATTGGATATATTTGATAGGTATGATATAGGAATAAACCCAATTTTACACATAAAAAACACATATTTTTATAAAGTAGTTCTTCTAACTTGTAATGGTGAACCTATTTTAAATCTAAATTTTAAACTTTTATAAAATTTATATGTAAAAATAAACATAATTTTTTAATAAGAAACATATGAATAAGGTTATGGTTAATTGTAGTTAATTTTTTGTGAAGTTCCATTTTTTAATTAATAGTGATAAATAATGCATTTTAATTCAAAACTACCTTTTCATCTAATTTATTTATATGCTTAATTTTTTTATTAGTTTTAAAGTTTGTTTAGTTAAAATATATATCAATTAATCCAATTTATGTTATTTTAATAAATTTCAATTTGGAATTCGATATAAAAACATTCCAAACTTTTGAACATTTTTTGCCTTAAAACCCTGTTTTTTCGTTTCGTATGAGGGATTAAATTTAAATTAATTTATGCCACTTATGTTAATGGAATTTTACAAAATGGAGAATTATTTATAGTCAAAATAATTTATATTATATAATAATTTCAAAATACTTTTTTTCCAAAAATATTAGTGATATTAATTAAAATTATTCACAACGATTAAGAGAAAAATAGCTTAATAAATGACTAAAATTTATACTTAAGAAACAAAATGACCAATAAACTTGTCCAAAATAATTGTATGGAAATATTTAGACACTATAATCCCTTTTATATACTTTTTAAAATTATTTGAGACATTTTTCTTGAAAAAAATGTGGGTGTAATTCCCTTTCCAAATATTTAAATGAATGCCACTCCTCCTCCACTATAAAAAGTCACTCAACCGTAAAACTTCTTCATAGCACTCAAGACAATTTTTATCAACAAATATCATACCAAAAATATTTTCATGTTCTATACCCTCATCCTAGAAGATTAACCTTGGGAATAAATTTACCTATTGAATCCATTTGGTGCAAACCAAAAGGAGTTTCCCGAATAAGAGTTAACATCCTTCCTCAAGATCTTTAGTTTTATTTTCATTATACACCACATCAATTAATATTACACCATTATTATATAATAAAACTATTATCATAAATATACATGTATTTTTTTGTCTAATGGTTCAGCCTACAATTACACACACTTCCATCTAATGTGTAATTAACTTACCATTCGCGTACGACCAACAATCGCCTCACAAAACGATGATTGCTCATTTTTTCTTACAACCTTTCATGATTGAGAATCATGATAGAAAAAATATTTTTATATTATATATGTTATATTTATAATATATTAATTATTAATTATTAATTATATAGAACATACATGTATTATTTCCATTTTGTGTAACTACGATAACTTTGTTTGTGGAAGTTTGGACTACCACCTCCTCAAAGCGATACGATTCTTTCACACTTAGCATAGGATGTATTATGGGTGTCTTTAGTAAATTTATATGATATTTATTAAATAATAATTATAATTTATTAATATTATATATATATATATATTTCAATTTATTTCTTTCATTATATTTGATAATAAAACGGAAGTATCGTTCATGCGTACATATGACCCACCACCTCCCTTAGAGGTGTATTTCATTTAATATTCCTATATTATATAGATTATTATAAATAAATATATACTGGATATATATTATATTTATACCATGTTATTTATTCTTCAAATTAGTGAATCATGACCTATGTTTGAGGATGTAGAATTACAAGTCAAAACATAAATGAAAAATAAAACAGATATTACCAGAAACGTAACATTAATATCATGTTGTTAATAAACGGGTAATGTAAAGTCACAAATAAATAATATATGGTATTAGATATAATAATATAATTATTTAATAGATTTATAATAAATTTATATTTATTATAAAGTATATTGGGACATGCACGAATAACATCAAGACTTAAGGTAAATGAATTTCATCTCACCTTTTTATTTTCATGAGATTCATGCCTTATTCACCACTCATTTATTTTGTGTGGTGTGTATACTAGAAATTGATGTATTATATTAATATTATAATTAAATTTAAATATATTTACATATTAAATTAATGATCTCTATTTTATGTAGTTTATGTTTCAATAGTTACCAAATTTGTAATATAATTTTGCCTCAATTTTCCATCATTGAGAAACATGAAATATTAGGCACCTATATTTTTCTAAGAGGTGTATATATTACCTATATAATTTATAATAATGAATCTATTTATTTTAATGATATTTTAAGATTCATCAAATTTCACTTTCTTGTATGGGGTGTATAATCCAATGTTACAAATTGGTAAGAGTTTATTGTGAAAATCTCATAGTTTATTGAGATTGTTCAGAATTATGCTTCTATTGATGAAATAGTATGATCTATATTTCGAGATACCTAATTAATTTTATTATCCTATATATATTCATGATATATGAATGTATTTGTAGCATTTTTCCTCTATTTTATTACATATAGTGATTTAAAAAGTTTTTTTTCATAAAGTCCAAATTTACCTCTCTGTTCGGTCTGAAATACATGTTCTATCAAAACCGTTTATACAAAAAGGTTTACAAAAATATTCCAATATTCTTCAATGATAATTAAAATAAATTTTTACCCATGTTTTACTTTTTAATCATAATTGTTTTTAAAAAGGAATATTCTTATCATTTTCCAGTCGATGCAGTTTTCATAACTTTTTACGGTGAAAAAGGAATGTTCAGCTTGTACCTATTTACCTACGGTTATGAATGTTGTTACCTTGAACCATCCTTTACAAGAATAAAAATTTATTTTTTATTTAAAATAAATTTCTTTCCTAATATTTTATATAAATTTTAAGTGGTTTTAAAAGAAAAATGGTTTTTCAAAAATTGTTTTATGTTTAAAATGTATTTTTAAATGATTCTGAAATACTTATTTGTATATTTTCAAAAGGTTGTTTTCAAAAAAAAATTTCAATGATTTAAAAGATTATTTTTATAATTTTTCAATTTATTTTCAAGGAATTTTTTTTCAAAATTTTTGTATGCATATTTTATAAATTTTGAAGGAAAAATGGTTTCAAAACATTTTTAATATTATTTTATAAGTTTTTAAGGAAAAAAGAATTCAAAATATTTTTCAGATTCCTTTATAAGTTTTCATAGAAATGGGTTTTCAAAATGATTTCATACATCTTTTAAGAGTTTTCATGAAAAAGTTTTTGAAAATTATGTCAGGGTTATTTTATAATTTTTAATGTAAATAGTTTTCAAAATGTTTTATTCATTCAAAAGAATTTTTTTAAATAAAGAAACAATATTTTCCCTCTAGAAATATTTAAAGGACCATTCCAAATTATTTACCATCTAATATGAAATCTGTTGGTGTTACTCATTCCTTTTGGAGAAATGATCCAAAAGTTTTATTCATATTATTTCTATGAATGGTTTACATTTTATTACATCAAATTTAAAAAATATTTTTCTATTTCTTGGGTTATATATTTATGAAACCCATTTCTCTTTCATGGGTTCATATTTATGAATTCTATTTTTATTTCATGGGTTATATTCTTATGAAATCTGATTCCTATCATGGGTTATTCTTTGATGAATGATTATAAAACATGTCTCTTTTCCACAGGTTATGATATGAATAACTGTTTATGATACCCATTTCAATTCATGGGTTATGATATGATTGTTTATGATCTTATGGAACATGTATTTATGATTTAATTATGATATGGGTGGTAACTATATCTCTATCCAATTCATTGGGTAATGATGGATTTCTCAAGATTATAAATGTTATGCATGAACATCATTACATGTTCACAGTGTTATTCATAGACCTAGTTGATTTACCATAACTTTATGAGTGAACCTAATTACATGATCACAATGTTATGAGTGAACCTTATTATATGTTCATAATGTTATGTGTGATGATTTTTATATGTTCACAACATTATTCAGGGACATAGTTCCATGTCCATAAGTTATGTGTGAACCTGATTACATGTTCATAATGTTATTCATGAACCTGATTGCATGTTCACAACATTATGAGTAGAAAAGGTTTCTTGTCCATAAGTCTATGCGATGGATTTATTTCAAGCCCTTCACTTATTTATTGAACTTATTTATTGAACTTATTTATACTTATACATGTTTGTGATGTTATATGTTGATGTGTATGCCTCAATTCTATGTATTATTCCTATGTTATCATTTCATTTCTTATTCTCTTGAATCCCTTATGATTCATGTCTTATGAACTACTAATCATTGTTCCATGATTACTGTTTATGAACTTTGATATGCAGGGTATGATCTTCTATTTTAATTATTATGTTCTCATACCCATATTCTAGAAACTATATTCACATATCTCCCTTGATTACCCTTACTAAGAACACGAGCTCACCCATTTTTATGTTTCTATTCCCCCAAGTTATGAATATATGTATTATTTTTGATGTTTCTAAGAAGGGTGATAATCAAGAAGAACATAGTGGGAGAAAATGTAACTCAATTATGTACCAATATTTATGTATCCAATTTTCCAAATTCACTAAAATAATACGGTATCTGGGAATATGTTTGTGTAATGTATTAATTTTTCCTCAAAAGTGATGTAATGTTAATTTATGAAAAGAAACTGTTGATATAGATTGCGTGCTACATGTATTAATTGTGATTATATGATCTTGTGTCTTGGGACATACAAATAGCACCACAGTCCATTTTACAATAGTGTATGTATATGGTCTAAACGTGACCCTCATATATTATATAGGGAAGGTGTTTATCCTTTAATTTCTAACAAGTCACCCACATGATCTAGCTTAGGTATGGATTGAACTACTTCTCTAACTCATGTATAATCTCATATTCATAAGTTTTAATGTTCCGGAACATGGTTTGTAGAATTTTTCTAGCTATATCATTCCAAATATACATCTTTGACTCTTATTCATTATATTGATATGAATCCACTTGTCCAGACCACAGAGATTTCTTATCTGGGTCACCTTCTAACCATGTTGAAGTGCCGTTGATAGTTGACGGGGAACTATATATTGTTAACATCATTTTTTAGAACATCTTTATATGAAGTTGTATATGTTCGAGATCCTCTATATATGAAGGTGTCTGATAAAGGAGATCATTTTATTGTTCAAGATAGATAACACCATGGTGAGGTTGACCATGGAAGATATCCAGATTATAGTATGTGAGATCAATATCTACACTACTGCATAGAGGAAAATTGAGGTAATGACCAACTTCTGATTTGGTTAAAGAGTCGATATACCCTTGAGGCGTTTCATATATGTGTTGAATATCCACAAGGACCCTAGAATTGATAATGTTAGGGACATGAGACTCACTCTACATTATGGATGGAATATGTTGAACTGTATTTTGGTGTTGAGTAGGGATATGATCCTACTACATACCAATTTTCAGAATATGTTGATAGTCATTTGGTTTTTTGATGATATGATCCCACTACTAAGAAGATACTGAAGTGTACTAGTGATCCTTTATATTATTGGTAAGAATATAGTCCTTTATATGTTTGTTTTCTAAAATATGTTGTTCAATCCTATCTAAAGTGGGGGTATGGTCCCAGTTAAAATATACATTCCCTGTCAGAATATACTAACGGACCTCCAGAATGAGATAAGCGATATGATCCTTCTCCTGTATTGACTTTTAAAGATACTGGTGCATAAATTCATCAAAAATAGTATATATATGATCATGAAATCTGTGAGATATTGGAATATGTTGAGTATCATATTTGGTGTGGATATGATCCCTCTCTAAGGTGATTTCCATATTATATAGACAAACCTTGGTTGGAATGTGGATGTGAGCCTAGTCATGTTCCTTTGGAGTATGCCCCTGGTCTTTTTCAACAGAAATATGATCCTTTCCCAATGAATGTTATAAATTGAGCTAGTGATACCCTATTAGAACTGGGATATATTCCGGATCCTATTACATTATAGTATTCCATTGGTTTCTTTCAACAGAAATATGCACCTGTCCATAGGTATTTTCCAAACTCATTTGGTGAAATATGGTTGAAACATGGATATGATCCAAGTCCTCTACCTTTTGAGTATGAATTTTTTTTTGTTATATGATTGTGAATCATTCATGTAGAATGTTCAAAAATTATCTGGTGAGCGTTGGTTAGAATGGGTATAAGATAACCGTTTCATCCCTCATCCTTTACCAGAATATTCCAATAATCCTCCTTTATAAGAGCAAGAATGTGCACTTTCTCTAGAGTATCCAATTTTTCATACTGATCATGATGACATGATACTTGGGATATCATGATAAGAATATGTTTATTCATTCAATCTATACTAGTTTTGAATTATGTTGGCATCTCTCTTCTATTATTTCTTGAATGTAGTGAAACTTTAGCAAAGCGTGTTCAAGAATATAGGATAACACATTATAACTCTCTAGGATATACAAGTAGATGTATTTTATTGAAGTTTGGATATACTCCTAATCATTTTATCCATATTCCATAACAATATTCCTATGAGATTTATGTTTGGGTAAGGGATATGTGACTTCCCCATGGTTGTTGCAGGGATATGCTTGCAAACTTGATCCGAGTGACCTAGGATATGAGTCTGGTCATTGGATACCACTAGAATATTATGATAATATTTTTCAATGGAAGTGGTTATATGACACCAATTCCATTTATACATATCTTTATGCACCTTTTGATACCTACTTGGTACCCATGTATGTGTGTCCTATGTTGAAATTTTTATGGCGGTGCTCTCTGAAGGCAACTGAGAGGCACTAGTAGGATGATGCTAGTTACCATGGTTGAAAAGTGACCTCCAAGAGAGATCATGAATTGGAATAGTTCCATATTTAACGTATTTATCCACCTTCCTAAGATATGAATGGTTCTAATATCTACACTTTGGTAATATTCTTCTGAAGTAATTGTTAGTGGCGACAGGTTCCACTGGTTTCAATGAAGCTTTCCCTGAAGGATGCTGACTTTCCGACTTCAGAATCTAGATTCCTCTATGTGCATCCATGTGGGTAAATATTTTACCATTCTAGTGGTATTCACAAACCATCATGTTTTCCACTTGAATATGAAGTCATCGTGTTGGAGATGTTTTTTTAACCCATATAGGGTATTGTTGTAACAGAGGTTCCCAAAAATTCTATTAATGAAGACAAGATATTGGTTCAATATTTAAATGAGAGATGTTTCTAAATTAAAAAATATCCTAAGAAACAAGGCCCCTGATAAGTGCATCATCACAGATGTAAAAAATTATCAATCATCTATGAACATGTAGTACAAATATCATATCTTATTCTTAGTTCTACCATTTTCATCGCATCGAATTTTCACTATGAGTATGGACTTATTTCATTGGAACACCAGTCATGTTTTATTATTGAAGGTTATCATGACGAGAATACGATTTTCATTTTCATATGAGTCTCAGAACAAAATGTCTTGATGCATGGTGAAATAATTTTTTTCATTAATTTAGATATTCATATTTGGTTCAACATTTTTATCTCATTCAAAAGATGGGGTTAATTCCCCATTCTAGGATACAAGATTCCATGCCTATAATGATTAATTTATTCTATAATTTCATGATTTTACATTAGGTTCACCATTTTTTTCATTAGAATTATATGGTCCCCAATGATTGACTATGGGGTTTCAAGTATGGTTTTACAACCATTAACTTCAGTTTTATAATTTTTATATATTATAAAAACTCATAAAAGTACACACTTCAAAAAAAAGGTACATAATTTATTTCCAAAGTAAGTCAATCATTTGGAATTTCAAACCCAATGATGGTTAGAAACTTACATTGGATGAGATGATGTGAGGTTGGTTTTATCAAAACATTTAGGGGGAATTATCACTTATTTTGGGGCTCTCTTATAGATTTATGATATGTTTGTGAATCTCTTCCATATCTTGATACAAGATTTTATACCCTAATAAAATGATAGGAAGTTCAATAATTATCTATGTAAATGGGGTTGTATTTCCGAGACCATCTATAAGTATATTAGGTTCTCCATCTATTTCCCTTTATTTCTTAGCAATGAGTAGCTACTCATATTTTGAATCTATATTACTAGGAACCCTATAGTTTTCTACCATCTTGAAAGGCGGTTGGTATTTTATGGATGGGGCTGATCCTTTGTATGGATTCTTACATATCCTTCATATAACTAGAATAAAATCCCACATATTTCATTTATGTCCAAGTTGTGTAGAATAACTTCATACAGTAAGGAAATTTATTGGGGTACTTAGGCACTACGTTTGGAGCTTGATCTTAAGGAAGGCATCTTATGTATCCTTATTATAATAGTAGTAAGATCCATCATATTTTTTATTTTATATAAAACTGCTGATGAGAAGTAACTAATAATTAATGATTGTTAGGGTTATTTTCCTAGTATTTACAAATATGGGACGTCCTTCAAGACAAACCTTGAGGTGTATTCCCCCATATGGTGGAAGATGTATCATGACAAAGAATGGAGCTTGCACACTGAGGTTTCCATGGATGGTAGAAATTTATGATGTTTGTGATATGATCATTACAAATCCATAATCCCACATAATTCATGATCAGTGTGAGAAACAATGGATAATAAGTGATCAGACTCAACAAATATTAATATAGGACTTATGATCTAGGGATACCCTAATGGGGTGTTTGATATAGAACTTGGTCCTTATAATGGTTTCCTACGTATCCAGCTTATAGTAGGGATTTGAGTCCTTATAGTTCAATTATCTTATAAATATTTTGATGTATGAGGAGGAACAATAAAACCATTGAAGAGTTTGGGTCCCATGGGTTAGAGCATCTGATATATAGAGGTACTTGCACTGAGGTGAATTCCGAATCAAATATAAGTCCTTAAGATGTCTTGCTACGTATTTTGTTTGGGCATGAATAAGAGTTCTTGTAGTTTAATATTTTGTATGTCTAGTTGTATTTTCTGGAAAAGGTTATCAGAACCTATGGTTTCTTCCTAACATGATTGATATTTTAGGGATTTCTATTGGACATGTCTTGGTTGTCTTCTTGACCTGTTTAAGGATGCTTGAACATGTCTTGGTGTGTCTTCCGCATGATCTAATTGAGTTTTCTAGGGGCCACCGCATGATAAGGATGAAATTTCCAATTTGTTTTCCATGATTTAACAAAACATGTTAGAGGGATATATAATGATTCAACTAAATTATCCGAGGGGATTTATTAGGATCGAAGAAGACAAATCCAAGTGTGATGCCTGATCAGGGCATATAGGTCAGAGGGCTATATCATGATTGATTAAGACAAATCCAAGGTTATCATGTGATTAGGGAAAACATTTTTTAGGGATACCACATGAAATAGATGACTTTATAAGGTATTTTCGCATGATCTATATAGATCACGTGAAGGACATGATGCCTTCACATTAAAATCATCATGTATTATATCGCATAAGGATTCTATCATTTTCATCCTTTATTGAATTTATGCCTCAATGTGTGTTAGGAATTGGATTGTTGATGTTTTTTTTTCAAACAATTTGACACAATGAATCATCTTTTCATAATATATCTGGAAAACTGAAACTACTTATCATGATCAATAGGGTGATCCCATGAAGTATATATATATATGATTCATAACACTTAATTAATACCTTGGGTTTACCTAGTATAATACCATATAGATTATATGAATTTTCTCTCCAAAAATTATACGCTCGCTTTTATGCTTTTGTGTGTATACTTTTTGTGTCAGGGGGGTCTATAGGCCTCACCACCCTAGTTCTACACCACCTTACATGGACTGTATATCATATATATGTGTTTGAGTTAGTGGATCATGGAAAATTTCTCATGAGATGGATATGAGTTGTCCATGAAATTATCATTGTTATGTAATAAATAGAGATGTGGTGTCACTTCTTCATATGAATATTTATTTAACTTGTAGCTTTCCAATTGTAATTTTCATAATCAAATTGACATGTCAAATTACCTTCTCACATTCAGTCTGACATGTCATGGAGTCGTCACAAGATCATGATGCATGTTGAAGATTCTTTTGTGTGATATATGGAGACATTTATGGGGATCTTCACGATATCAAAATTTCCTATCATAGGCCATTTTTGATATCAATATGTCATGTCAAAGAGCGTTCTTGGGATCAATGATCCGATCAGATAGGGTGTATAACCCCCTTCACATAGATAACTATGTAACATTTCCTCTCATGAGAGTACATCATATTTCAGATTTTATTCCTTATTTTACAAGACATACAACTTTTTCCCATTTATTTTCCATCAGGTCATCATATGATCAATAATGGATCTCATGAAGACATGTGAAAATTAGCATGGATGGGTTATCCAATTGTATCTTCTTCATCATATGATCAGATGGACGTGCTCAGGTGCCATCATATGACAAAAGTGACATAACCAAAGACTCTCTCATGGCATGACTAACATGTTTCTAGAAATCTTATATGATAATTGATCTCATCCCACTAGTCTTGTGATCCCTTGAAGGTAAAATTAATGTATATTCTATCTCATTATAATTCCACCTTATTCCAATTTTATTTCATTAGGGACTTTGGGTGGGCCTCATGCATCTATCGATTTACGTGTCTCATGATTAGAAGAACCTATGAGTCATACTTTGCATTATCATCATGTCTTATAGGAAGGGATTCACATTAAGGAAGAGAAACATCTAATGGATATTCTTATTATCATAAAGACTCACTAAGTGAGATTTATGTGATCATTATCATGTCATAAAGGGTTTAGGATCCATCTGTGTGATGTTTTTAAGGTAATCTGCTCACATATCCTCCTGGGGTCACACAATCTGGATAACCTAGTTGAATGATTCCCATTTAGCTGTCCTGCTCCATAATTTCTTTTTCAGAGAAAAATACATATTCTTTGGGTATTTCATTGATTCTAAAATTTTTACTGCTCATTTTGAGGGAATCATGAGTCACAAAAAGTAATAAGGGTTCCCAAACAAGCACCAAACCATAAAATGGAACCAAAACCCAACCAAAAAATAATTACACATACAACCCAAGTTTACCAAATCATAAAAGATGCCCAAAATTGTTTTAAAATACACAATTTCATTTTATAGGCCACTTGGAAGTTTATCAAACACTTTAAATACATATATATGTTTACATGACCATGAAAATACTTTAAAAACCTCATTTTCATCTAACTAACAATAAGGAAATACATAAAAATTTATGATAAAAAACCAAAAGCTTGAATAACATATTTTAAATCAATTTTGGAAAGCTCAATCATTTTATGGAATGTTACATAAAGGAAAATTATAGAAACACCAACCTCAACCACTAGATAATGAAACGAAACTCCATGTATGATGAGAGGAGAACCCAAGGACCAATCCTCACACCAAAAAAGATATACACCACGATAGACAGATATATATATTTTCCCCTTATTTGATGTATCAGTTTCCATAACCATGTGGGAAGTCATACAAAGCGGATATATATATATATATATATATATACATGCCCATATGTGTATAGGTCATATCCAAGGATCCAAAAGGAATCACCTTAACTTATGACTACCTAATTCCACATCAATGTTGTCAAGGGAACCCTATAAAAATAAAAGAAACTCAGAAGTCACTAAATACTTAAATAAAATTGGGCCAAAGTTGAGGAATAGATGAAAACCTACTAGAAACTGTTCACGAGCTTACTATCACTAATACATGAGGACCGAACTCATATTAATTGGGTTTGAGGAATCCTATAAAATGGATAAATACCCTAACCATGAAGAAAAAAAATTTGAACCATATAGAAACCCTAGGGTATGAACGAACTCACGTCACTGGGAGGGGAAAAAGAAAATGGAAGTAGGGGTGAAAGAGAGGGGAAAATTATTACTCAAGGAGATCACACCATAAATGAGAGGAAAATTAAAACAAAAATAGAGGGGGTAGGAGGAGCAAAGTGTGCAACTGAGATGGAAGGGTTTCTGGTGCGTGACCGAGGAATTAGTACAAGAAATGATTGAGAAAATGTTTTCAAAAAAATATAATTTATTAACCCTTTGGTTGGGACTACTTTTTCATCCATATTTATGTTTTCTAAACTATTTAAAAGAATGGTTTTACTAATATCAAATTATTTTTAAAGTCATTTTCTCTCATGTGTCAATTTTTTACAAAAATGGTTTAAAATAAATCCTTTTTTCACTATCCAAACAGGGTAATTTTTTAATTTTTTCAAAAAATTTGAAATGAATCTTTATTTTACCATACAAAAAATGAAAAAAATATCACATTCTTGACCACGCATTTCTTTGAAGATTCTTTTATAATATACATAGGTTATTTTCAAAGAAAATTCATTACTTAATATTTTATAAAATTTTCAATTTTAAACAATATACTTACAAATGAAAATAGAATTTTATTTAGGAAATATTATCGATAAATTTTAAATAAATTTTTCATCTAAAATAATATCCTTTAATGATAATTATTCTTTACTAGAGAAATGGTATTATTATTCCATATCATTTATTTCACTAGATGGATTATTATTATTATGATAAGAGGTTTATGACGCCCAATTATTTTACATGTATTATGTTATGATGAAATATTTAAATGTTTATGAAGCCCGTTTCCATTCCAAAATTTATGATATGTTATGAATTATTTATGATCTCAGAGAACACATATGAAATGAAAATGATTATGTTATAGGTGGGACAATAATTATATATCCCTCAAATTCATTGGGTAAGGATGTATATCTCATGAGATAAAAAGGGATGGAATGGGAGTGAACCTAGTTTAGTATGGGTGTATAACCACTATGATGCTATTGGGAGTGAACCTTGAGTAAGAATATGATAGAATGTTGAGTGAAACCAATCCCATGAAATATTATTGGTTGTGGACCTTGAATAAGGAAATGATTTTCTATTATTATGTGTATACATCAACCTTATATATTATTCCAATGTTATGCTATCATGACTCATGTTCTTTGACCCTTTATGGTTCATGTCTTATGATCTATCAAACATTAGGACATTATTCAATATTATGATCTATGTTATGTGGGATATGGATTTCAAAATTTTAATCTCATTCTCTTATACCCTTATTCTCATTTTATGTTTAAGCGATCATTTATATATCCCTTGTTCATCCTTACTGATAATTTGAGCTCACCCTTTCTTATGTTTCCTTTAACTAGGTTTTGAAAAAGGGTTTTATGTATTATATCTATAATAAGTGGGAAATGTGGGAAGATATTTGAGGGACATGTATAATATATTTTAAAAAATAATAATATTATGGATCTAGCCTCCAAGGGGACTAAACAATTATGTTCCTTGGGAAAGTAATTGTAAATATATTGAATATTTATCAACTAAGATGTAATATCTATGTATGAAGATTATGGGTCCTTATAGTATGTATCACAAGGTAGGTTTATATAATATTTGTAGATAAAGATTGTATAACTTTGTTAAAAACCCTAGGGAAAGGTCTGTGTATAGGATAACACCAATAAAGTTTTGGTAAAGGAGATATTATGAAGGTTTCCAGACCAAAGATCATTGTCTACATACTATAAGTGGATGTGGTTTTTAAACTGCAACATCTGGGGTTAATGACCAAAAAAAGTGTTGTTCATGTATATGTCATCCGTAATTTGGGTTCATAGGGATTTTTCCCTTACTACACAGTTTTCTTAACACTCTTAGGGGATATTATTGTGTTAATTAATATTTTATTTAGAAACCATTTTGAAGTATTTGAATAAATTTTGACAATGAATATCCTAGGTTAATCCTATGGTGTCATAGACTAAAAAAAGAAGTTATGATTTAAAGATCCTTTAAATGTTTTTTCTTGATTATATGGTTTACCACTATGATTATTGTTTATCGCACTATGGTTTTTGGTTTTAGTTAATGGTTGGAGCCCAAATTAACCATGTTAATGATGAATGTGATGGACAATGAAATGATTACACTCTTGAGAAACCAAATTTTTTCGAAGTTGGAACGAAAAATCATGTTTCTTTACTTAAAAAAGTATTATCAAGCTATGAATCATATTGAGATTCCAAATGAGAAAAAGCGGGAACAACATTCTGTTGGGTTCTTTATAAGTCAATATAAACATTAATTTATTAGGAATATTAATAAACTAATCACTAGGAACTGGATCAGTACTATTGAAAATTTATTATCCATTCTCTATTATTCATAACATAAAAATGTATTTTATCTATTTATTAGTTTGAATGTGAGGTAGATAGATAGTGTACTCTTATAAAGAACACAAGAAAATGGGTGGAAATTAAATCTATGGAGTGTGATGAGTTTAGCATGTTGTTTTTTAATATGTTCATTCCATATATTATTCATATGAAAACGGAGAATAAATTCCATAAGATCAAGTAGAAGGATGATGAATCCATTAATACCCAGGTGAAAAATATTAAATTACTTGTGAGGTATTATTATAGTTTTTTCATCCAGCCCGAATATAATATTGATTGATTCCACAATGGCTTAAAACTAACTCTATAAAGGTATTTTTCCACAAGAGACTTTTTAGCCGTAATGAAATCATTTTATGTGCTATAAAGAAGGAGATAGAGATTTGATTTTCCAATAAATCTCATGGTTTTGATATGAAAATTAATAATGAATTCAAAGGTGATTCTAATAATAAAAACCATAGAGAAAAATGATGATTTTTTCTTTCCAATAAAAGTTTGGAAGAAAAACAGAGAAAATTGTCTTAAGGGTACGGAAAAATGTTCAAGTGTGGAAAGGAAGTTCATTTGGAAATTGAATGTCTAATTGATGTGAATAAGAAGTTATCTAATGGTGGATATAAATCACTCAAAATTTCACCACATATACTCTAGAGTTTAAAATTAAAATAGTATGTAAATTATGAAAATTAATTCTCAAATACATAGGTTAATGTTGACGAATGATGTTAGTAACATCTTTATCCTAGAGACAGTGGGGAATCTAAAGTTATTACTATTTCTATAGTGGGGTATTATAAGGAAGTGGTGAAATGTTCACTTACCGTCCAATCTATAACTAATATTGTCTTATTTTATTCTAGATCCGCCCATTATATTATCTCTATGGAATTTTATAAGGGTATAACAATACCACCTCAACGATTATATTTTGATCTGAGAGTGAAAAATACTAATGGAACGTTGATTGCATCTCAAGTATATGATTCTTATCTGATTGATGTTGTTGTGGATTTACTTTCTACAAATGTTGTTATACTCACTCTATTTGAATTCTATGTTATTTTGGGAATGGATTAAATTTCATTATATATATCCTATATGAATTCACAATTAAGGGAAGTAACATTTGATATTCTAAACCAACCTATTATTATCTACTGGTGTGATAATAAATATGAAATTACAATTGTAATTATATCTATTGTATGGGTCTTGATTCCTATTCAAAATGGATGGTGGTGTTAAATGGTTGGTAAGAAAGTGAACATCATTGATATTCCCATTGTATGAATTTTTTTATATATTCATGGAAGAGTTTCCTAATCTCCATCCAAATATCAAAGTTGATTTTTCAATAGAATCCATGCCTAGTGCTACACCTATTTCAAATAATCCATATAGAATGGTCATAATTGATTTATAGGAATTAAAGAAGAAAATATAAGAGAATACTGATAAGGGTTTTATTAAACTAAGTCTATCACCATGGGGTGATCCTATTCTTTTTGTTATAAAGAAATATATATTAATATGAATATTCCTTAATTTTTGATAATTGGTCAAGATCAAGGTTAATAATAAGTGTCATCTACATCATATTAATGTTTTATTATATCATTTACAAGGAGATAAATACTTTTAAAAGATTTATCTTCAGCATAGATACTATTAGTTGAGGGTAAAAAGTGAAGACATACCCAAGATAGCCTTCAATTCGAGGTACGAACATTATGAATTTATAGTGATTTAATTTTTTCTGACTAATTCCATAGTTATATTGATTTATTAAATGATTATAGTACTTATAGATTTCCTTGATTGGTTTATGATAGTCTTTATAGATGATATTATTATTTATTACAATAGAAACTAAGAGTATAAATATCACATCAGTATTGTACTGAAGACCTTAATGAGGGATATTCTATTTGAAATATTTATCAAGTTTGAATTTTGGATACAAAAAATTTCATTTTTTAGTTATATAATATCAAGAAATGGTGTATCATTGCATCCATAAAAGTAAGATGTTATTAAATATTGACCTAGACCACACACTATGACGAAGATCTGTATTCTTCTTGGTTTTTCTGGATATTATATACTATTTGAGGAGAATTTATCACGATTGTCTAATCTATTAATCATGTTTACTTAGAAGGGAGACATTTTCCTCTAGATATATTAATATTATTTAAATTTCAAGGAACTACTTAGAAGGCTAGTGAGTTAACCTATTCTTAAAATACCTTAAAATAGAGAAGGGTTTGTGATATTTAGTGATGAATAAAAAAGGTACAGTGTTACACCTTCACAAAAAATGATATGGTTGTAAAAAAATTGCTCATGATAAATGATGTTTCCTGAGAAATATTACACAACTCATGATTTGGAGTTATCACTTCAATTTTTCAAATAATTATATAGCGTAATTATAATTTTGGATAAGATGTGACATATATATTGATCATAAAACATTAGATTATATATTCACTTTGAAAGAGTTCAAAATGTTTTAGAGAATATGGTTGTAGATGATTAAATATTTTAACTACTCAAAAAATTACCACCAGGTGAGAGAAAACAAGTTAGATAATGATTTTAGTTGAAAGGATAATGAAAACTTATCTATGATGTGGAGCACAAAAGATTCAATATTTAGTGATTTTCAAAGGGTGGATTTGAAAATATGGATGAAATTTGAGAAATCTTATATTCCTCAAATGAGTCTTCACATATATATCCAAATGGATATTAAAGAGGTTAAAAATAGGATTTTCATCTACAAAATAAGGTGAGAAATGATTCCAAGTTCAACCTCAATGTTTATTGAATTATAGGGATCATAAACCGAGTTTCTATCCTATCAATAATAGATTAGATAAAGGAATTTCAGGATGAATCTCATAGTTCATCATTCACTATTCATCCTGGATGTATGAATATGTGTTTAGATTCCAAATAGTATTTATGGTGGGACAACATGATGAATGATATTTAAGTATATATCTTAGTGATTGGTAAGTTATAAAGTCAAGGTTAATATGATAAGTCCAAGTGGATGTTATAACCATTACCCTTACCAAAATGGAAATGGTAAAATATCATCATGGATTTTTTCATCAGACTCCCCAAAACCTCAAAAGTCTATAATTTTATTTGGGTTATAATTGATCACCATACGAATTCATCACAGTTCATTACTGTTATATAATATTTCTATCTTGATTAGTTTACATGAATATACATTATAGAATTGGTAAGGATTTAAAGAGTTCCACAATCTACTGTATCTAACTATGATCCAAGGTTTACCATGAATATTTAGAGATGAATTTAGTAATCTGTTGATTTAGAGTTTTGTTTCACTGCTTCATATCATCCTTGTATAGATGGCCATTTTGAGAGAATAATTCAAACTTTAGAGGATATGCTTAGGTCTTGTCTATGGATTTCAATGGTTATTAAGATAAAAACCATCCTCTAGTCAATTTTTCTTAGAATAATAGCATTCAGTCGAGCATTCATATGGAACCTTATGAATCCAACTATTGAAATAAGTGTACAACTCAAACATACTACGATGGAGTTAGAGAAAGAAAACTATTGGGGATAATTTAACTGAGTAAAAGAAAAATAATATTAGATCCATTCAAAAGCACATTACGGTAGCTCAATGTTCGAACAAAAGGTATTCAGACAATCATTGGTAAAATATATAATTTCATGTTGGGGAGAAGGTATTCAATTAAATTTCTACATGAAACATGTTTATGACCTTCATAAATAAGTTAAATCTTATCCCAATGTATATTGGTCCCTTTTATATTCTTGAGTAAGTATGGGTGATATTTATTTCTTGGTTCTTCCACCAAACCTATATCAAATTCGAGATTTTCTCTGTATAACACTATTATAGATGTACATAGTGACTCATTGACATGTAATAGAATAAGATGATTCACCACTGAAGTAAATACTCTCTTACAAAGAAGATCTTTTATAAATATTTGATAATATATATAATTTATTGTGGAAGAAGACTACCCACCCAGATAATGTTCTCTTCATAAATAAGAAATTCAAAGAAACTACTAGGGAACCCAAGGATGTGATCAAACAGAAATATATTCATCTGATTATATCAATGTGAAAAAATTTATAGGACTATATCAATTTTAAAGATATATAATGTAACACCACAATATTTTATGTTGTATTTCCCTTCAAATAAATTTATTTAGTTTGATATCTTGTGATGCACGAAAACTCGAGTCTAAACGAAACATAATATTGTATAACATTATAACTAAGAAATTAAATTCATAGTGAATAACAATAACCAAAATTTTAAATTTATGCATAAAGTATTTATATAAGTATAATTTATATATATAATTACTCAATTTTTTGTGAAGTATTTATATGGTCAAATTTTTTCCCCTCAATAATGGGATTTAATAGTTTTATTAATAAAATAATAAAACTAAAATTTTACAATTTTCAAAATTTTATTTTATAAAATTTCATCATTTTTGAAATCATCATTTCACAATTATCTTAGAGTAGAATTTATAGAATTTTAAAAGGATAGATTTTTCAGTGAATAGTAAAAAATAATGAATTTTATTAAAAATTGTCTTCTTTTTTCAGAATTATTAAAGTTTATTTTTTAAAAAAATTATTTAAAATTAATATTATCTAATATATGTTATTATTAATAAAATTAATGTAATTGGAATCAATTTTTTTATTTTTCCATAAAAACGTTTTATACATAAGAAAACATTTGTTTTGTAAAATAAATTTTTTCCGCATTTTTCTTGTATAATTTTAAATTAAAAAATTTCAATTATATGAATTAAATTTTATAAAATGATTTGTAAATTTTTAATAACAATAAATAATATTATATAATATATATAATTTTTTTTATTTACAATGAATAGTAAAAAAAGTAAAAATTCATTACTATGGTTAAAAAAATGGGTGTACCAAGGGGTTAAACCAAGAGATAAGGGTAATATTTCCAATTAAATTTATATAAATCCTATTTAGAGACCAAATTTATACCACATAATATACTTAATTTTAATTTTTATCCATTTTTAATCATTTTTATTGAGTCTGAAATTATTATATTTTAATCTTTTATTAAATTCTAAGTGTGTCTTCTCACCCACTTAAAAAAGGGAACACCTAATTTCTATTCTTTACACCACCATAATCAATACATCTGAAAAATACCATACCCAATCCTATTCTTAAATTACCTATCCATGAACTATAGGTATTAGTCTTCTTAAAATACCATTCTAAGTATCCTTAAGAAGTGATCTATATGAGGCCAACTGGAAGAGAGGTAATCATCTAACCCAACCTCAATCAATTTTTTTTATTGTACCCCCAATGAATATATTTTATTCACAATAATATAATAATTATATTTTAGAAAATATACTTAAATTTTAGTATTATTATGTACCCATATTTATTCACCCTCTTTTCTATAAATAAATAATGAATGTAATGCTCGTTCATTTGTGTGGACTACAACCTCCATGTAGCGTTACAATTCATTTTCCATCACCATATTTATTGAATGAATAATTTTATGTTTTTTATTTTTATGAATTATATTTATGAAATAATATTTCTTCTAGAATTTCAATATCATATCTACCTTGTTACCTTCCTATCCCTTGGAAAATGATAATGTCACTCATGCGTACGTGTGGACTACCACCTCCACGACATCATGTGATTCATTTTTATGTTTCTGATTTTCATGGATGGTAATAAGGATATATTTAATATTTATATATATATATATTCTATTCATGATATAATTATATTTTTGGAGTGATAAAATAATACCTATATTTATTTGTATATTTTTTTGGAAAAATAAAAACTATGTTCATGTATACTTGTGGCCTACCATATCCATGAACGGTGCATATCATTTTCCTACATGAACATCTTATGCATGAATGTAAATAAATAAATATATTTATATATAATAAATATATATTATATTTATTTCATAAGTAAATTATGGAGATTATGTAACCATGATCAAAGTTGAAGTACTGTAATTTTCAAACATAATCGCATGAAAAAAATGAAGAAGGTAACACTAATAAATGATGATTTTAATAATAAATTATTAATAAATCAGTGTTGAAATATTATAAGTGGATCATATATGAAATTATAAATATTTAAATTAATATTTTATAGGATTATAATAGATGTTAGTTTATTAAATAATATGTTAGATAACTTTTGAAACAAGTTGAACTGGAAGTAAGGGATTTTCGAATCACTTTCATTTTTGTGAGACACATGCCAAATTCACCACTTGTTTCATTTATATGGTGTTTAAACTGAACAATATTGTTTTTGATGAAATTTAACAATAAAATTATTGGTATATACATATCCATATAAGGTTCTCTCTGTCATTAGGTTTTTATTTGTGGAATAGTAAAGGAGTAATGGATTTATATTTTAATCTAATTTATTTAGGATTTTTTATGCTTAAATTCCCATTGAAGAAAATTATATGATCTTAATATGATAAAACCATTTAAAATTTATTATCATCCATTTATTCATTAAATTTTCAAGTGATGGTACCATTTCCACTATTTATTTCAAAAAATTATCTAGAAAATAATTTTAATAAAAAATAGTTTTTTCATCTTTAGTGGGGATTAATTTTTCTTCCATATCCATATTTTATTAAATACATTCAAGAATATTTTTACTAATATCCAATGGGTATCTAAATAAATTTTAACTATTTTTTATTTTTTATAAAATCATTTGAAATGATTCTTCTCTTCATTTTCAAAAGGATTTATTTTTAATTTTTTCCCAAAAAATATGAAAGGAATATTTGTTTTAGTGTACATAACATGAAAAAAATATTCACAGTTATGGAATTACAATGATTTATAGCTTTCATAACAAGTTTAAAATCTTATTTCTAAATAAATCATTTCCCTGAAAATTTGGGATATTTTTAGATTTTAAATAACTATTTTCCATGTGAAATGTGTATTTTCCACATGTAATATTTCAAATATCATTTAGAGATTTTTTTCACCAATGATAAAATATTATTATAACCTGGGGATATGATCCAATGATTAAAAACCTATTCTTTCTCAGGATGGAATAGGATTGTAATGTTGAGATATGTATAAAACTGATTTAGACTCTATAGGTTATGTAATGATGAAATGTTAAAATGTTTATGAAAACCATTTTATTTCCATGGGTTATGAAATATGATAAAAGATTTATAATATTTTAGAAAACATGTTAATGAGTTATGATATTATTATGGGTGGGATAAATATTATATATCCCTCCAATGAATTTTTTAAAAATGGATATCTCATGAGATAATAAGGGAAAGAATAGGGGGTGAAACCAGTATGATAAGGTACTCTATCAATTATGATAATCAGGAGAGTGAAAATTGATTAAGGATATATTGGCATAGAGAGTGAACCCAATCATCTATGATTGTCTTGTAATTAGTCCTTCACTAAATATATGATTTTCTATTATTATTTATATTCAAAAAAACTCATGTCTTCTTTGATGTTATGGACTCATGGATCATGTCCATGGATTCATTTATGATTCAGGTCTTATGAACTACCATGATTTATGAAACGATACAATATTATGATATATAATGTGACGTGTATGTTTTTTCAAAAGTTAAGGTCAGGTTCTCAAACCCTTAAACTCGTGTTATGATTATGTGATCATCGATTTCTCCCTTGTTTAACCTAGTGAGAATTTGAGCTCACCCTTTCATATTTTTTACATTCCCCATGTTATGAAGAATGGTTTTAAGTAGGGTATTTATAAGATTAGTTCAATGTGGAATGAAATTTTATAGGATATATTGACGAGATTTTAGGAAATAAGAATATTCTATATCTAGTCATCAAATGCATTAAACTTTTATGGTCCCCAAAAATGTATTTATAAAATATATTAAACGGTTATCTATTAAGAGGCAAAATATTTATATGAAAATATCTAGTCCCTATACTTTTGATCTATTAATCATCCTATGATAATTCATTTTTCTTATTTATTCGACAACTTTTTATTCGTGGGGTAATACCGTTAATATTTAGGTTTAGAGGGATTTCCGAACCATTATATTTCAGTGGAAAAAATTCTAATAGAATTTGGTTTTTTATAATTTGGATTGAGGGAATAGAATTTTTGATTTTATGGGAAGATTATAGAAAGGTTATAAAGATAAAAATATAGGAGAAACAAAATTGGAGTTGGATGTTAATATATTAAATAATGGGGAGTCTGAGGTGGGTTATAAAAGTGCCAACTAGAATCTCATAGGTAACCCAATTGTATTTCAGTGGGATAATATTGGTTATCTATTACTTATATTACCATTGAAATATAAGTGATGGAAAACTAAGAACCAAATAGACATCTAGAATCCAAATGGGGTTCAACATGAGTTTAATGGAATACATGGATCCCACATTAAAATGGAGAAATTTTGTGTGATTTATTTTTTATAAAGTGTGTTAACTTATTTCTCTTTTAACTGAATAAACTAGGGGAAACCCTCCATTTACCTCTTCCTATTACTTTGATCTCCAAGATTAAAATATCCCCTGATGTGGACTTATTTTACATAGTTTTGTCACATTTTTTATTTAGTTTTTAATGATTTAATTAACTATTTTTACAATTTTTATTAAATAATCACATTTTTGTATTTTTATTATTAAATTTATTATTTAATCAATGTGTTGTAATTAAAATTTTATTTTTAGCTTTAAAATAGTTAATTTATTTCTTACTTTAATTTTATAGTTTATAAGTTTTTATTTAGTTTGGTGTTTTTGTTTTCATATTTAATAATTAACATTTAATTAGTTAATTAATTAATTTTTCTCCTGTACATAAATAATTTAGTTTAAATTTAGCATTTCATGTATTAAATATCAATTAATTAAAGTATCATAATCTAAATATTAGCCGTATTATAATAATTCATTAATTATTAATTTAATTTTATAAACTTACTATGCTTGTTAATTTCCTTTCATTTAATTTCAATAATTAACTTATGTATTTAATAAAAAAATAACTAATTGTTTACTTTAACTAATTTAATTTGTTGAAGTAACTATTTTAAATAAATTAACTTTGTTATATAATTTAAATCTAGTTTTCTATTTTATAATTTAGTTGCTTCTTAATTTTAAGTTTTAGTTTAGTACTAATTTAAGTTTCATTCCTGCTGTGTGAACCACCGCATTCAAAGTAGTGCGCTGCCGGTTCTGGATGGAGAGGGCCTCACTACTACTTTTCCTACTGTTGAAGGAGTCCGCTAATTTATATTTTCAACTTAGACTCACTGGCATTGAAGTAGCTGAAGATACACCACCTTCAAAACACGCCGCTGTGGAGGAATTTGTTTTCTGCAAATCAATGGAGATGCCCGCAATACACGCTGGTGGAGGATAGCCGCTGCAAGGGCCGGAGTCGCCGAAGGTTCCTCTGCCGCAGCTGAATCAAGACCAAATAATAGAGGAGGAACCCCGCTGTCGAGCTGATCCGCCGGGAAGGAGGAGTCTGCTATAGGAGCTTGAGGCGTGTCGCGTCGCTGGAGGAGTATCAGGGGGCCGGCAGAGGCTTGCTATGGAAGCAACCCAAAATCCCCTCCCAATGTAGGGATGAAATTGGGGAGGGGAAGGGATAAAACTAAGTAAAAATAAAATAAATTAATAAATAATAACATTAATAAATTAATAATAAATATAATTTAAAATAATCATATTAAATAATTAATTAATCATAAAATAAAATTAAGATATAAAATCAGTTAATAAAATATTTTTTTAAAACTAAAATAATATTAACTTTCAAATAATAATAATTTAATTTAATTTAACTTTATAAATAATTATTATTATAAAAAAATCTGTAAACTAAATAAAATATTTAATACATATTTTCCTAACTCAAAAATATCATTAAGTTATAATAACTAATAACTAATAATACTAACATTAAAAAAATAACTAAATAGTAAATAATTAATTAAAAACTTAATAACTTCATCTAATTAATGATTAAATAATAAATTAATAATTATAATAATAATATTTAATTAATATTTAATAATAATGATCAATTAGGATATTTATTAATTAACTTTAATTAAAAATTTTAATAAGTAATTTAACATTAAACTAAAAAATAACTATAACAATTTCCTTGTGTTCTTAATTTTTTATTTTGTTTTATATTATTCAGGTTCATGTATGATACATCATCCTATCTAGGTTCATTCAACTAACTCATCAAGAGTTAGTTACAAGGGAAAATCTAGTGCGACATGCATTGCACAAAAAATTCATGTGTGCAGTGCACATGTGAAGACCATTTGAAGTTAGTGGAAAAAAATGGGTGACATGCAGCAGATGACAGTGGGGTTTTAAGGCAGAGTAGCAGAAGAATTGGAAGAGGCTCATTCATTCCACGAACACACATTTGGAGAGTAGATCCAGAGGCCCATTCATTCAACAAAAACACATTTGGAGAGCAGATCCAAAGACTCTCATTTACATTCCACGCCACACAATTTGAGAGAGGAACTCCCGAGAGACACCAAGAGAGGTACCAATGACTTGGAGTTGCAGGAGAAGGGAAGAAATTCATGATATTCATTCATAGAGGGAGGATTCTCCTTCTTATGTCCTATTATTTTAACATTTTATTTGCTGCTTTTGAATAAAGATGATCTTATTTTATTTTATTGTTCTAGAAATTTGAATAACCAATGGTTCATACTTTCTTCCCTTAACTATAAATCTTTTAAAAAAGAATAAGATTCTTTTGGCGAGATTGATTCTGGTTCTCAACTCAAATTGAATTTGCACCTGAATGCATCTTATTTCAACATCAATGTTCTTCCGGTGAGATTGATCATTGATGTTTTTCTTTTAAAATTGGAAATTAAAATTACAAAAAACTATAGGCAAGATAGATTTCTATTGACATCTTAAAATCAAATTGTTGTATGTGGTTTTTGAAGTGGAGAACCTCAATAACTATAATACATAGTGTTAATTCTTCTGGTGAGAAAGGTTTAACAACTCATTTTTGTGCTCAGTCCAAACACCTTAGCTAAAATTGACCTAATTTATTCTAAATTGGATGCTAGGGTGGAACTATTGGACACCTGGTTAACTAAAACCCATGAAATTTAACTTAAAAATTCTCAAGAGCAAGATAAAAAAATGAAAAGATTAGAAAACATGCGCTTAGTGTTACAAAAAATGTTCAAGGTACAAGAAGAATTTGAAGAAAAAGAAAAAGAAAATGTTTACAAAAGATTTGAAAATCAAGTTGAAGAGGAAAGTGATAGTGAAATTGGGAAACAACACTTTATTTATGAAAAATATGATTCTGTTGAACTAAATTTGGAAATAACCAACTCACTAAATCAAGAACCTATTATTGAAGATCCCAAAAAGAACTTTAATGATGTTGAGTTGGACAATTTTGAAGTTCAATTAAAATAGATATAAAAAGATTGCACAGTTCTTTTCATCATCCCTTCTTTTGAGAAAAATAACTATTTTAGAAGTTTTGAGAATGAAGTCACTTGGTTTGGAGATAAACTAGAAAATAAAAACTTGAATGCTAAAAATTCATCACCCAAAGTTTCAGAAATTCTGAACAATGAGCCTGAACTTGAAATAGGAAGTAATCTGGAAGAGAATATTAATCTGGATAACATGGAATCTCAAATTTTTAAACCAGAATTGAAAACCACTCTTCAATGTTTTGAAACTGTAAACCCAATTATTTTTGAATTATTTTTGGATAATTAGGAAGAGGTAATGATATTTGAAGAAAGACTAACTGATGAGTTCTCATTTCTCTATTCTCATAGTAATCACTTTTCTAAAACTTTGTGCAATGAAATCACTACTAGAAATTGACAATTTACCAACGGTTCTGAACCATTGGGAAAGCCTGCAGAACCATTGGTATATCTTATACCAATGGTTTTGCAAACCATTGGTAAGTAAGCCGTTGGGAAATATTTTTCCAACGGTTTACACAACCATTGGAATAGGTTAGAAAAATGAACCTATCCCAACGGTTTGGCACAACCATTGGGATAGTGTTTCCCAATGGTTTGTCTTGAACCGTTGGGACAACCAACCATATGAATTCTTTCCCAACGGTTTTTAAACCGTTGGGAAAGGATTTTTACCAACGGTTCATAGAGAACCATTGGAAAAAAATACTAAAAATCCTATGCCAACGGTTTGAAACCGTTGGCATAGCCTATGCTGTGAAAATTGTACAGCAGCCTACAATTTGCACAGCAGGGTGTCCATTACCCCTCCTTTCCAATTCCCTATCATTTTCAATTAATGTACCTTCAATAATAAACTAGCACATACATATACAATTACTGTACCTTCAATACTTATACAGAACAAATTTATACACATTTAACATATAATGCATCCTAGAACTATACACATCCAGAATTAAATCAGAATTCATAACGTAATTATAAACACACATAATTCATTTAGAATTCAATTTAAAATTTAGCTGACAATTATATATGGAATCTGAAATTCAATTCATAATTTGATCGGTTTTTCGTATACCAGATGTTTTTACTAGAAATGATGTCCATTTTAAACAAAATACATACCCCTGAAGTGATACTGGCCATACCATGCCCCAGATTGAGGCGAGGTTAACTCGTACACATCACAAATGACCCATGAATCGTTGTCCTAAAGTATCAAAATATTCCAAAAGTGTTTGGTCAGTCTTCCGTATCTCAGTTGTTGTTTTCACTTAAAATGAAGTGCTTTTTAAATAAAAGAGAGAAACTTTGAGTGGTGCTGGCCACACCGCGCCTCGGATTGAGGCAGTGTTGACTCATACACGTCACAAATGACCCATGGATCTTTATGCTAAAGTATCAACACAATCAGAATCCGTTTGGTCATTTTTCCGTATGTACTTAAAATGTTGTCCATTTTAAACATAAAAGAGACACTTTGGGTGGTTACAGCCACACCGCGACTTGGATTGAGGCGTGGTTGACTCGTACACGTCACATATGACCAATGGATCATTTTCCTAAAGTTTCAAAAGATTCAGAATGTGTTTGGTCAGTTTTTCATATGCTAGTTGTTCTTTTCACTTATAATCCTGTCCATTTTAAACAAAAGAGACATAATTAGAGTGGTACCGGCCACACCACGCCTCAGATTTAGACAAGTTTGACTCGTACACGTCTCAAATAACCCATGGATCATTTTCTTAAATTATCAACATAATATTAATGCATTTGGTCGGTTTTCCGTATGCCAGTTGATGTTTTCACTTAAAATGATGTTCTTTTGAAACAAAAGAGAGACACTTTGAGTGGTTCTGGCCACACCAAGCCTCATATTGAGGAGGGGTTGATTTGTACACATCACATATGACCCATGGATCATTTTGCTAAAGTATGAACACAATCAGAATCCTTTTGGTCAGTTTTTCATATCTACTTAAAATGTTGTCCATTTTAAACAAAAGAGAGACACTTAGAGTGATCTCGGCCACACCGTGCCTCAGATTGAGGTGGGGTTGAATCTTACCCATCACATATGACCCATGGATCGTTTTCCTAAAGCATCAACACATTCCAAATGCGTTTGGTCATTTTTTCGTATTTCAGTTGTTGTTTTCACTTAAAATGATGTCCATTTTTAAAAAAAGAGAGACACTATGAATGGTGTCGGCCACACCATGCCTCATATTGAGGTGAGGTTGACTCGTACACATCACATATGACCCATGGATTTTTTTTCCAAAGTATCAACACAATCAGAATCCGTTTGGTTGGTTTTCCGTATACTAGTTGATGTTTTCACTTAAAATGAAGTCCATTTTAAACAAAAGAGAGATACTTTGAGTGGTACCGGCCACACTGCGCCTCAGATTGAGGCGAGGTTAACTTGTACACATCACATATGACCCATGGATCGTTCTGCTAAAGTTTCAATGAAAACCGAATGCGTTTGGTTGGTTTTCTGTATGTACTTAAAATGTTGTCCATTTTAAACAAAAGAGAGACACTTAGAGTGCTCCCGGCCACATCGTGACTCAAATTGATCCCAGGTTGGCTTGTACACGTCACATATGACCCATAGATTGTTTTGATAAAGTATCAATAGAATCCGAATGCGTTTGATCGGTTTTCCGCATACCGTTTGTTATTTTCACTTTTAATCCTGTCCATTTTAAACAAAAAAGACAGTTAGAGTGGTACCGGCCACACCGCGCGTCGGATTTAGACAGGGTTGAATCGTACTTATCTCAAATGACCCATGGATCATTGTCCTAAAGTATCAACACAATATGAATGCGTTTGGTTGGTTTTTCGTATGCCAGTTGATGTTTTCACTTAAAATGATATCCTTTTGAAACAAAAGAGAGACACTTTGAGTGGTGCCGGCCACACCGTGCCTCAGATTGAGGCGGGGTTAATTCTAACACGTCACATATGACCCATGGATCGTTGTTCTAAAGTATCAACACAATTAGAATCCGTTTGGTTGGTTTTCTATATGTACTTAAAATGTTGTCCATTTTAAACATAAGAGAGACACTTTGGGTGGTTCCGGCCACACTGTGACTCGTATTGAGCCACGATTGACTCGTACATGTCACATATAACCCATGGATCGTTGTCCTAAAGTTTCAATAGATTCTGAATGCGTTTGGTCAGTTTTTCGTATGCCAGTTGTTCTTTTCACTTATAATCCTGTCCATTTTAAACAAAAGAGACACAGTTAGAGTGTTACCAGCCACAACGCGCCTCAGATTTAGACGGGGTTGAATCTTACACGTCCCAAAGGACCCATGGATCATTGTATTAAAGTATCAACACAATCCGAATGCGTTTGGTCGATTTTTCGTATTCCAGTTGATGTTTTCACTAAAAATTATGTCCTTTTGAAACAAAAGAGAGACACTTTTAGTGGTTCCAGCCACACCTCACCTCATATTGAGGCGATTTTGATTCGTACACGTCACATATGTCCCATGGATCTTTGTGATAAAGTATCAACACAATCATAATCTGTTTGGTCGGTTTTCCGTATGTACTTAAAACATTGTCCATTTTAAACAAAAGAGAGACACATAGAGTGATCCCGACCACACCGTGCCTCGGATTGAGGTGAGGTTGACTTGTACACATCACATATGACCCATGGATCATTGTTCTAAAGTATCAACACATTATAAATGCATTTGTTCAGTTTTTCGTATGTCAGTTGTTGTTTTCACTTAAAATGATGTCCATTTTAAACAAAAGAGAGACACTATGAATGGTGCCAGCCACACCGTACCTCGGATTGAGGCGGGGTTGACTTGTACACGTCACATATGACCCATGTATCATTGTGCTAATGTATCAACACAATCATAATCTTTTTGGTCGGTTTTCCATATGCTAGTTGTTGTTTTCACTTAAAATGAAGTCCATTTCAAACAAAAGAGAGACACTTTGAGTGGTGCCGGCCACACCGCTCCTTGGATTGAGGCTAGGTTGACTCGTACACGTCAAATATGACCCATGGATCGTTCTCCTAAAGTTTCAACTGAAACCTAATGTGTTTGGTCGGTTTTCCGCATGTACTTTAAATGTTTTCCATTTTAAACAAAAGAGAGACACTTGGAGTGATCCCAGCCACACCGCGACTCGGATTGAGCTTGGGTTGGCTTGTACACGTCACATATGACCCATTGATCATTGTGATAAAGTATCAATAGAATCCGAATGCGTTTGGTCGGTTTTCCGTATTCCAGTTTTTCTTTTCACTTATAATCCTGTCCATTTTAAACAAAAGAGACAGTTAGAGTTGTACCGGCCACACTGCGCCTCAGATTTAGACATGGTTGACTTGTACATGGCTCAAATGACTCATGGATCATTTTACTAATGTATCAACACAATCTGAATGCGTTTGGTTGGTTTTCCATATGCCAGTTGATGTTTTCACTTAAAATGATGTCCTTTTGAAACAAAAGAGAGACACTTTTTGTGGTGTCAGCCACACCGTGCCTCAGATTGAGGCGGGCTTGACTCGTACACATCACATATGACCCATGAATCATTGTTCTAAATTATCAACACAATCATAATCCGTTTTGTTGGTTTTCCGTATGTACTTAAAATATTGTCCATTTTAAACAAAAGAGAGACACTTTGGGTGGTGCCGGCCACAACGCGACTCGGATTGAGCCGTGATTGACTCGTACACGTCACATATGACCCATGGATTGTGATAAAGTATCAACAGAATCCGAATGCATTTGGTCAGTTTTCCGTATGCTATTTGTTCTTTTCACTTAAAATCCTGACCACACCGCGCCTCAGATTTAGATGGGGTTGACTCGTACACGTCACTTTGAGTGGTGTCGACCACACCACACCTCAGATTTAGGCAGCCTTTCATGCCAAGTATCTCACATATGGGACTAGGTATCACCTGAGGCATGGTATTGCCATCTTTCAAAACAGAAATGTCCTCGGTTTATCTTGAAGGAACCAATATCACTCATGAGTAATAGAAACCATCCTGGTAGCCCTCACCTAGAAACCAAAGCATTCATCCTGGAATTTCAAGTCTAAATTCCCCGAGCATGAAGAGTCCGTCCATGAGTCCTTAACATGTAACCCATGTCTTATCCTAACAATTTACAAGTAAACCAAATCAAACATGGCATAATTCACATAACATGGAGAATGTACAACAAGGCTTTGTATTCAATTTAAAGCATATCATCACATGCATTTGATGAGCATGAGATAATAAGCTTACCAAGACATTCATATTATTCAAGACATACAAAAATGGAATAATCCTAAATAACATTTCATGATCAGAGAAATAAAAAAGGCATGTGAAATCAAGGAGGAGGGTGGGGGGCTGTCTAGGGGTCCAGGGAGGAGGGTGGGGGGGGGGGGGGCTGTCCGGGGGCCTATCTGGGGGTCTAGGGAGGAGGGTGGGGGGCTGTCTAGGGACCAAGGAGGAGGGTGGGGGGGCTGTTCTGGGGGCTGTTCGGGGGGGTGTGTGGGGGGGCTGTCCGGGGTCCAATGAGGAGGGTGGGGGGGGGGGGGGGCTATCCGGGGAGTGTCTGGGGGGCTGTCCGGGGACCAAGGAGGAGGGTAGGGGGGCTGTTCAGGGGGCTGTCCGGGGGGTGTTCAGGGGGATTTCTGGGGTCCAAGGAGGAGGGTGTGGGGGGTGGCTGTTCGGGGGGCTATCTGTGGAGTTCCCTAACACACAAAACTCTACAAACATGCTCAAGATACACCAAAACCACTAAAATACATCAACATCCATGAAAACAGACAAATATAAAAATAACTCAACTTTAATACCATAATACAGTTCTAGATAAAACCAACAACTAGAATAGATTAAACATCAAATCTCAGTAATATTTGTAAAAAACGTAACGAATCAATTTGTCCCACATCACCATCACTATCATCACCATCATCATCACCCTCATCCTCGTGGTCATCATTGTCCTCATCATCATCCCCGCCCTCCTCAAAACCCTCCTCCTCGCCCTCTCCCTCACCCTTGCCCTCCGCCTCGCCCTCCTCCTCCGCTTCGCCCTCCTCCTCTCTCTCCTCTTCCGCATCAAACTCCTCTCCATCATCATCGTCAGGCTGGAAATCATCTTGACCAACACTAGAACTGCCGACTGGTGCACCATATATAGAATGTATCGACGACATATATTCATCCAAAGCTGGGCATGCCTCTGGTGGAAGTGTTGGACGTAGAACTTCAATAAATTTCATAAATACACTGTTTGCCCTAGAAGACTATTTTTCCGTCTCTATGGCCCTTTTTTCAGCCTGTTCGGCCTGTTCCCTAACTTTCTGCAGCTCGGTGGCACTAAAACTCATACCTGTGGAGGGCCAATACTTCGTCGGGACTATCCTAGGTCGGCAGCATACTCTTCCAGAATTCTCCTCTCCCAACACCTGATATAGGTGATCAGTTGGCCCAAAATTGTCTGGTTCTTAGGCATAAAGGGCCTCTAAAGCAACCTGTTACAAATATAAATATATCATTAAGTTACAATATAGATGTTAAAATATATAATCAATAGATTAAAACTTACAATCTTCTGCTGAGTCGGTTCGTTGACGGCACTTCCATCCTTTTTCCGCCTACTCAAGAAAAATAATTTTGCTCGAGGCACACGTCCTTCAATATTAAGTTTTTTCCTCTATAATGACATTTAAAACTAAATTTATATGAAAAATTTAGCAAAATATTAAATAATTAAGGAAACAAAAGAAACTATAAGTCATAAAGAAAACTTATAAACAATTGTCATACCAGTTTCCTCTCATGATCTGACATCGCAGTACGTCCCAGTGTGTGGAGGTATTTTTTTGCATCAATGTTTTTTTCAGTTTTTCCAGATGATACGTAAATAAAATTCGATAATTCAAAGGATAGTATTAATTCAAAACATGGAATTTATTATTTAAATACCTCAAATGTAATTAATACCTTAAACTGAGTAGTCGTCCAATGAGTAATCATATGACGATACTACTCTATAAGACAATCATCCATTACTGGTACCGCCTCTAACTCAGTGCCAACTCTAGCACACCAGCCAATATAAAAATCATTATTTTAGTCTCTCTGAAATCTCAACTAAATCCTTTAGACATTCTGTTCGTGCACCCTAACCATCGGGAAAATTAAATCGAAGATGACACCAAAATATTAATTCATATAAATACAAAAATAGTTCATGGCATTAAATAAAACAATTTTTTTACCCATATCTCTGCCCAAGAACTATCCTTGACCTCATGTGGAAGCTGTCTCCATGATATCATGTTGATGGGAATGATGTCGGTGTATTTGGGAAGCGTCGCCAAAAAACTCCGACATTGTTGCCTTGTTTTATCAACCATTTGGTTGTCTTACTTGTAATCCACCATTACCAGTGTGTGGCGGTTCCACACCGCACACATGCGTGTATGCCTCCGCCCCCACCTCCTATCAGTAGATGTATTTGTCATGAAATAAAAACAAATATTTTATCAAAACATGTTATAATGAAAATAAATATTAGTATAAAAATTTGTTAGGGTTCTATAAATATACCTGTGCCAGTCTGATTGCTGAGCACTGCTGGATCCACAAAAACTGATGGAACACCCTGTGGTGGAAGAGTAGTCAAAGATGATGGAATATAGAATCTCGGAGAGACAGAAGTAGAAGGAAAAGAAGATTAGACAACTGTATGACCAGATTCTGGATGGGGAGTGGGAACCATCATGGGATATGAAAAAGATGGGCCAGAAGATGAAAAAGGTGGCAAAAACATGGGAGGCCTAAATATCCCATGTGTCACTAATGACACAACGAGATCAGAATGTGGGAAGGATGACATGTTAGTGGGAGGGGCATGGTCTTGTCGGGTACGCGGAGCTTCTCGTCTACCTCTGGTACGACCCCCCTCGTACCACCGGCCTGAGTACTAGGACCAGTACTAGGATCCTCGTCGAATAACTGTCAATGTATAGTTAGATCCTACAAAAATGTTTACAACAAAATTAATCTCATGACATTATATATTCTTTAAATATATATATTTGAAATAAAGTACTCACTACAGGCACTAATGGTGGAAAGCCCATCTCCGCCATTCAACGATTGTTCTCTATCATTTTTTTCCTTTGTCACTCTTCAATTGGAAGCATTTCCTGCTTTTAAAAACAAATATGTAATTAATTAGAAAAAGGAAACTATTGTGTAACCCAAAAAACTAAATATATGAAGGAATATGGGGATTCATTGGTAATTTATCTATCAATTGTTTTAGAAGAGCTTGAATGGATTTAATAAATCATACAAGTTGTAATGTTCACCAAGTTAGAAATATTGTTTGACTAGGTTTGAATACAGTTCAATTCCAAATAAGAAAATGCAATTCAAATAAAACTGTATCTAATAAGCATTGAAAATTCACATAACGGTCAAGTCAACTAAAACATTTTTGTGATCAATACTAAATTAATTTGAATAGTACCAACCTTAACAACCCAAATCGAGGTAAACCAAAAGAATTGAGAACATGGATGGATGATTCTATATATTTTCAACCACAACTTCAGGTTCACAATCAACTCTGAAAATTGAGATGTTAGATTCATCAAAAGAAATAAGTGGATTGGTTCCAATGGTAGTAGGGAAAGTGTCAATTCCATCATCACCATCATCAAAAATATGGCTTGAAATTACTTCAACTATGACACAAAATTCAGGTCGAAGTTGGTCTTTGGCATAAAAAACTTGTTTATCCATTGATGCCAACACATATGGTTCTTCGATAGCAAGAGTGGGAGTCATATTAATTAATTGAAATCCACAATCATCAATAAATGTGGTCTGTCTCGTTATCGAATCAAACCAATGGCATTTCATCATTGTGACTCGTTCATGAGAGTAATAATCCAATATTATTATTTTCTAAATGACTCCATAATAAACCACATTTTCAAATCACGGTCTACTATCTGATGCACTGGCATAAAAATCTATTGTGAAAGTAACCATAACACCATCATGTTGTGTTCTCATGTTCTTTGCTCATTCAGTGACAATAAATTTTTACCCATTGATAACAATTGATTTACAGTCACGAACCACGATATTAGGACCAAAATCCAAATCTCTTATTTCCTCAGAGATAGAGTCAACAGAAAAACTCAATACCTGAAATATAAATGATTATTAAACTTAATTAAATATTGATTTAATTATTTTAAACAGTAATATTTTTACCTTCAATTTTAACCAAGAAGAAAACTCTTTGCTATGAAAAGCCACCCTCCTTCTCAAAGATAAAGAATGATGCTTTCTATTTATTATTGTTTTATGTTCCCTAAAGATAAAAAATATGAATAGTTTAATAGATATATATATGTAATATGTACATATTCAATTTAGTTACCTGATATAGTCATCGAACAAATCACAGTTGAACAAAACTATGCGATGTGCCATCTCCCGCTCATCATGGCTTAATGTATTCAATGTATATGATCCAAGAATTCCTCCTATTTGAGGATGTGATGGAAAACTGGGTTCAATTTCCTCATTCTGTTCTTCTTCATTTCTCATTGGTCTGTTCATTCTTGTAGTAAGATCAGAAAAATACATTGAGCAGAAATCCATACATTCTTGAGACAAGTAACCATTCACGATAGAACCTTCGGGATGATTCCTGTTTCGGACATAAGACTTTAATGTGTACATATTTCATTCATTTGGATACATCCAACGAAAAGAAACATGTCCTTCGAGAAGTATTTCAGTGGGAATATGGACAGTTAGATGTAGCATGCATGTGAAAAATGATGGAGGAAATATTTTTTCCAACTCACACAAAATCAATGGGGAATCTGTCAACATTTTTTGCAAGAAAGAATTGGATAACTTTTTAGAAGAAAGATCTCTAAACAAATGAAAAAACCAAATAACAGTCACCCTTACATTATTAGAAAAAAGATGACGGATTTCTATTGGAAGAAACTCATGCAGAAGAACGTGATAATCATGAGTCTTCAAAGATTTTAGCTTCAACTCTCTTCTGTTGACCCGTTTAGATATGTTGCTTGAATAGCCATCCGGAACTCTAATAGTATATAATACTTCTAGAAATTGTTTTTTTTCATAGGTGTCATCACATAATAAGCACATGGAAGTTTCCATTTATTTTCATTGATACACACAGGATGCAATTCTGGTCTGATGCCCTAATCCACGAAGTAACGTCGAGATCGTAAATCATCTTTTATCTTCCCCTTGACATTACGAAGAATCAAAAACAATATTTCTCATATATTTTTTCAATATGAATTATGTCTAAGCAATGATGTAAAAAATTGGATGACCAATAAGGAAAATAAAAAAAGATACCCCTCTTACTCCTATTGTAACAGGTTTCAGTAGAAACATTCTTTCTCTTTACAGATTTCATTTGACCCTTCTCGAATGAAAAACTGAAATCTTTCAATTCATTAATCACATCAGTTCCAAACATACGCTGAGGTGGATCATCAGTCTCTATAGTATTATCAAATCTTCTATGATTATTTCTATATGGATGGTCCATTGGAAAGAATCGTCGATGTCCCATAAAACTGAAACTACAATGATGTTTTAGTCTTCTGGATCTTGTATTCTTCATACAAACAAGACATGATAGTTTTTCCTTCGTGCTCCATCCATACATCATTGAATAAGCTGAAAAATCATTGATCATCCACATAAGCGTATCACGTATACGAAATATGTCTTTTGAACATGCATCGTATGTGCGCACACCCACATCCCAAAGAAGTTTCAACTCTTTTATTAAAGGTTGCATGTATACATCAATATCAATTCTGGGATCAGAAGGACTAGATATGAGTATACTCATAAAAGTGAAAGGGTTTTTCATACACAACCATGGGGGAAGATTATAAATGTGTATAAAAACTAGCCATGTGCTGTGCGAAGTAAGCATCTGCCCAAACAGATTAAAACCGTCACATGAAAGACCCAACCTCACATTACGCACATCAGCTGCAAAATCAAGATGCCGAGCATCAAATCTCTTCCATGCAAATACATCTGCAGGATGAACCAACTCATCATTAGTCTTCTTTCTCTCGGTATCATGCCATCTCATTTTTATTGATATTTCATCAGAAATAAATAAATTATGGATCATGGGGATCAATGGAAAGTGCCACATTACTTTCTGTGGAATGCGGGATGGGGTTCCATTAGATTTTGACTTCCAGCAGGATGTGCCACATTTTATACAATCATTTCGTTCAACAGTTTCCTCCCAGAATAAACTGTAATATTTCGGGCAATCTTTTATTTTGTTTCTTGAAAAATCAAGTTCCTCAACTAACTTCCATTCCATATAGTGGTTTGAGGGAATATCTGCATCATATGGAAGTAAATTCTTCAAGAGGTTAAGAATGTAATCGATTGTTGTATTAGAAATCCCATAAATAGTTTTCCCATGAAACAATCGGATTAAACATTCTAGCCTTTTCATTTTATCACATTGTCGATATACTGGAGTCGTGACAACATCATTCAATTTTTTCACCCTATCAGTATCATCATTTTCACTAGATGCATCATATGTCCTCATATCAAAGTCTTCTTGAGTCTAAATCTTTTCTTTTTCATGATGACAAATAAACAAAAACCGATCATCTAATAAATTCTCCATTCCTGTCCTTCCATTTCAATCATCACCAATTTGAGATTTAATTTTATCCCCATTGTGATACCACACAAAGTAGTTTGCTTGAAAACCATATTTGGTTATGTGGTAGATGACTTCTTCACAGCTCATACAAGGTCTACCAACACAATTGGACCATGGGAAGTGTATGCGACCACTATCTGAATCATTGTGAAATGAAAAATCTATAAAGATCTCCAAATTGTTTTGAAAATCGCTTGATATCTGATCAGTTTCATACATCCAACTTCTGTCCATTCTGTAAAAAGAATTTATATAAGTCATTTTTTCATAAACAATTCAATAGGATTGAACTTTAATAAAAAATACTTTTAAGTAAATGATAAAGGAATAAGTTTCTAGTTGATGTAGTGAACTATTAAAACAATGTAAAGAACAAGTACTCAAAAATTAAATTAAAATTTATTTATATTCATTTTCATTAGTTCTATAAGAGGCGCATGCCTCAGGTCCCATTATGTGTTATAGGAATCCCAAATCAATTACTCATGTTCAATAACTCATTTGTTTCACCTTTATGGCCATACCTTTCATTACCAAATTACTTCCCCAAGTCAAGCGCACCCCATGGGTGAATAAATTTTAAGCTTCTACACTAATTGGTTGTTCATGGCTTGTAAAAAGATTTAATTTCATAAAGTATAGACAAAAACATTTATTTTTAAATTTGAGATTAATAATAAAGTATGTCAATGATAACAACATTACTAAATTAAACTTGGGGCTTATCTAACATTTTTATGGATGTCTACACATGCTGGCTAGTGAAAAGCACCCCACCCACATAAAAGTGAGTATTGGCCAAGAAGGACACCTAATATAAAACGTATAATGAGAACCATATTTAATTGAACCTAAAGTTATATTAGTATAGTCATCTTGGGGGAAATGGAATATATGATCCTGGTTAACTAATGAATTCAAAAGCTCGTAATCCATATGTTGGACACTATCTAAGGTAAGAAATCATGTGAGGATGAGTATACATCATTCAATTTCTTACATGCTAGTGAGAATGAAGGCTTGAATTAATGACTTGAGTTCACTGATTAAATGAGGGTAGAGGTTTCATAGGCTGTGTAAACAGAATGATTAAATAAGGGTAGAGGTTTCATACACTGTGCATGGTGGGGGAGTCTCAGCCAATTTAGAAACTAAAATAAATTCCCATCATAGGTATCAATAAAAAACATCAACATCAAAAGAAACTCCAAATAAAAAGGACTAAAAACATCAAATGTTTCAAGAATTCACTACTATTCATGGTTTATCCACTTGTTTAGCAATAATTATATGTCCTAATCATGAACCACCTCTACAGATCCCAGTTTTCACCAATAAACATAAGGTAAATATCTCAAAATATCTTTAAAACAACTCATTAATAGGCTCAAAATGAAAATATAATCTTGAATCAACCATGGAATCTCTTTCACAACACATTATCAAACACCAATTATCTCACGTGTTACTAAATAACAAACATAGTCACATAAAAAGTGTACTATAACAAATTACATTACACATGACTTATTAAAAAAATTATCATTTTAATAAAACACTTTCCTCAAGATTAAATCATTTCTGAAATATCTTTCGAAATCCATTTTAAATAATACAATCACTTTGATAATTTTTAACAAATATTTGGATTATTCTCAAGGCACCCCCATTTGGAAAAGTCACATTAAATGCCCAATTTCCACGCCAAACCATTGAAAACAACTAACATGGGACAATCATCAACCACAAATAACTCAACTGGAAATTAAAAAAACACAAACCAAATGTGATGTAGAATTTAATGTTAAGTCCGGGAAAATGAGATTAAATAGAGACAACAACATCATAAATGGTTCCAACATCATAAATTTTGATTAAAACCACCCATAATAGGAAGGGGAATGCCTCATACACCTAATCCCTAATAAAACAAACCAAATCCCCAATTAAAAACGATAAGTTTTCACACCAAATTTAGGGTTTCCACCTTTATAAATGGATAAATATGAAAGATAAGTGGAAAATGAGCAAGAATAAATGAAGATTTGGACTTCTAACCTGGTTGCGGAGGAGCCGATTTGATGGAGTAGGGCGTGCACGAGGCTTCTGAAAATTGGGGGAGAGGGGATTCTGAAATCGGGGGAGAACTGCTGAATTCAGGAAGTACTGCCTAATTTAATCTAAATCTGGGTATATTTTCCCAACATGTTTTAAAAACCGTTGGGAAACATTATCTTTACCAATGGTTTGTCTAAACCGTTGGTAAAGGGAAAAATTTCCCAACCTTTTCCAATGGTTTGTGTAAAACCATTGGTAAAGGGAATTATTTCCCAATGGTTTTCATAAAACCGTTGGGAAATCATCACCTATGTCTACCTATACCAACAGTTTTATGAAACCGTTGGTAAAGGCCTCCTATACAAACAGTTTTGATGAACCGTTGGTATAGGAGCATTGGGAAAACCCATGTTTCCAGTAGTGAATGGAAATCAGTGTTGACTAACTTGAGAAGAATTGTCTTAATTTGAACATTCTGGAAACTAAACATATTGAAACTGAATTGTACCATTATTCTCCTGAAATTGAATTGCAACACTCAAATGACATGGTTTTAGAAAGTGAGCCTTTTGAACTTGATCATGAAAGTGAGGTTGAGAACACACTTGATCCAGGAAGAATTGATTTGTTAGAAGAAGTAGATGTTGAATGTAAATTATGTGATGAGGATCTATTGGAATATATTTTCAACATTGTTAGACCCAAACCTATTTGTGATAAACTAAATTATCTTCCATGTCTATCACTTTCATCCTCAACTGAGTCAGGTGAAAAAGATCATCATGATGCTGAAAACCATTTAGAATTGGATTTATGCTTGAGTTCCATTGTACATGATTCTATTTAGCACTTTATTAAATCCCCTTTTGAACCTACTAATCAGAATTTACCCATTTGAACCCTTGAATGCGAATCTGTTAATTTTGAGGTTGAGAGAGATAGATGTGATGACAATGTCACATCCTTTGAAGCATCCAATTCGTTAATGTCTTTACCTAAAAATGTTAAATTTGTAAAATCTGTAATAAATCTAGAAGTTGACAACACCATGTCCATAACTGCTAAAGGGTGCTACATAGGGATTTTTGTAGCTTATGAGAATTTGGTTTTTTTACTTATGCTCAGGTGCCCATAAAATTCATTTATCCATTAAAAAAAGTTGGCCAAGCACGTTTGGTGGTTCCTATTAAGGAAACCACATCCACCTAGTGACTTTGGTTAGTTCTAGGCGAGTTTGGCTGAGGACTATAAACCTAGCACTGCATGGGAGGAAACCCATGGTTTTTGTTGTGTTAATAATTAATAAAAATGTAATTAAATAAAGTCTAACTAAAGACTTTGAACTCAGAGCTTCATGGGAGTCAACCTATAATCTCTATTTTGTGTTTTATTTTGTTTATAGTCTTATTTTACTTTTAGTAAAGTGCTGCTTTGCTGCCTTCTGTATGCTCTGTCTCTGCTGTTTTTTTGTACTTGGATTACATGATCTGATTTTTAGGATGTCGTTGTTGGTTTCATAGAGGAGTTTAATTCCCTTATTTGAATATTAATTAAAAAAATTATTTCAGGTAAGTACCTTACTGTTAAATTTTGTTTCAATTTTTATGATTTTTAATACTTTAGAAAAAAATCTGCTGCATGTATTGAATACTTTTTAAAAAAAATCTGCACATGTCACTTTGCTGTAAAAAAAATCTGCATGTTTTTATTTTCTTAGAATTGAATTATATTGATTTCTAAAACCCATTCACTGCATGAAATTAAGTGTGTGGGGTTACAAGCAGGTTAGTTCATGTGTTGTTGTTGAATATGCTTTTCTAAGGGGTGTTAGAAATCCTTACTTTATGCGTAATTGATCATTCAATTGAATCTTATTTTCTGAATTTTCTTACACCCAATTCAATTTTCACCCCCCAAGTTACATGACATGTTTGAACTTTAATGGAAAATATTTGTCACTGGACTTAAATTTTAATGCATGTACTTGATTTAGAACCTGCTATAAATTAATCTTTGTGGAAAACAATATTTTTGGACTTCAAAGAGACCCTATACATGTCATAAATCGATTGAAATTGAAAATACCTTTTGAAACTTAATTATTTAATTGTTCTTCTCCAATTTAGAAGTAAACTTTGGGAAAAAATTTTGGTTTTATGTGTGGGGAGGGGGTCGATTTTGAACTGTGATAAACTGTTCTTTAATGTTAGATCATCAATTATCACTTCACTTAAAACATTTTGTAAAAAATGGTTAAATTTTTTCAAAATTCATTCATAATTTTAGGCTGTACATTGTTTATCAAATGGGGCTTTCCTTAGGATGATGTTTGATGGGTATTTAAGAACTTATTTGAATTTAAAATTAATGTTGGTGGATGATTGTTGAGTGAGTAAACTTAGTGATTTAATGGAAATTTCATTTAGGAACTATTTATGAATGTGATATGGGTAACCTATTATTGGAATTATGATCATAGTCTTTGGAACTAGAAGTTTGAATTGATCATAGGGTACATGCATATTCATTATTTATTAAAGTAATCACTTTAGTGAGAAAATTTAAATGGTTTTCATAGGAATATTTTGAAACTAGAGTAATTTGGGCATCTGGGATCCCACAATGAATCTCCGAGACTCTAGATGCTAGGTGAATTTATGTTTACTATAATCCCTTTGTATACCTTCAATAAGGTCATTTCACAAAGCTTAGCACATGATACATGTCTTGGGAAAAATTAAATAAAGTGTCTAGGGTAAAAATGAGTTCATTAAGGTAAGGGTAATGATGAAGGCCGGATAAAGGGGTCAATTGGTTTATATTGGAGTCATTTAGGTTGTATCATTAAGGCGATTAAAAAAAAAATATTTTTTAGAACCTAGGAGAAAATTCAAAGTGAAAATTTCCTCTGGTTAAGTTTTTAATTCCACATTAATTTTACCTCTTTTCACTCTTGGAATTAGAACCTAATCCTGGACTGAAATGAGTCACTATAAGTAGTATCACATATGAGGCATGACATCTTCATTGCTTGATGATTTATAATTTTCAAGATTCCCCTTTGAGTATTTGTTCTAATCAAGATCCATATGATCAATTCTTTTCCTAAATCCCATTGACATGTTTCTGTCCTCTGATTCAAATTGCCAGACATGTTACATTTTGAGCAGTATCATGAATATCATCCTTCTGTTTTCAAAGATAATTAAACATGACATTGTTTAAGGACAAACAATGCTTAAGTGTGGGGGAATTTGATGTGGCCTTATTTTACATAGGTTTGCCACATTTTTTTATTTAAATTTTAATGATTTAATTAACTATTTTTTCACTTTTTATTAAATAATAAAACTTTTTTATTTTTATTATTAAATTTATTATTTAATCAATTTTTTGAAAATAAAACTGTATTATTATCTTTAAAATAGTTAATTTATTTCTTACTTTAATTTTATAGTCTAATAAATTTTTATTTAGTTTGGTGTTTTTATTTGCATATTTAATAATTTAACATTTAATTAGTTAATTAATTAATTCTACTTTTGTACAAAAATAATATAGTTTAAATTTAGCATTTGATGTATTAAATTTAAATTAATTAAAGTAGCATAATCAAAATACTAGCTTCCTTTTAATAATTCATTAACTATAAATTTAATTTTATAAACTTACTACTCTTGTTAATTTACTTTAATTTATTTTCATTAATTAAATTAAGTATTTAACAACAAAATAACTGTTTGTTTACTTTAATTAATTTAATTTTTTAAAGTAACTATTTTAAATAAATTAACTTTTTTATATAATTTAAATCTATTTTTTTATTTTATAATTTAGTTGCTTCTTAATTTTAAGTTTTAATTCAGTACTAATTTAAGTTATATAAATTGAATTTAATAATAATTTAACTTAAGTTTAAATTGTTTTATAAGTTTATTAAAGTTTACGATGTACTTAAATTTTCAATTGTTTTAATTAATTTTTAGTTTTAATTAACTTTTTTGTTCATATTTTTATTTAAGTTTTAATTTATTTTACTTTTCCTTTTTTTTTGTAGCGTTGCGATGACACCATTTTTATCTTTTGCAGTGACACCGTGTCTCTCCTCACGATCTCACTAGTTCTCTCCCTTACACCGGTTTCTCCCCTCTGCATTGCCACTGTAACCTGCATCCACCGTTTTCCTCCATCTATCTCACTGTGGCACCACACCTCATTACGGTTTCACCTACAACAACTCCTCACACACCGTATCATCATCCACTGTTTATTCACCTTATCCTTCTCACCAGTTTCATCCCTCTACTTTGTCATCGGTTCCCACCTCACTTTACTGTCTCATCATTCTCTTGTTACACAACTCACACTGCAAGCACCAGTCACCATTTCTTCCCACAGGTTTAACCTTAGTTCTTCTCATCACTCTTACACAAAAAAAAATCTTAAATTGAAAAATCAAATCATCTCCTACCTTCATGGTTCCACAAAATTCATACTATCTCCTGAAAATCCATCCAACAGTACAACCCACTGGCATCGTTCCTCTAATTATTTCACTGCCACCTAAATCAGTGGTGCCACAGATGGAACCAAGACATAGTTCCCTTGTTTCATCACCACCATTCCGTTCACCCACAGACACAAATAAAAATAATAACTTACCAAAATAAAACAAAAACCCTAGATCTGGAATAGTAATTTGAGCCACTGAAGCTTCATTTTCATACCCTGTTAGCCACCGTTGCACTGTTTTCACCATTTATATGAAGAGGGTGACACTGATTGAAACCTGAAGTCCAATCTCGAACCCATTTTGTGCCGCTTTTACAAGAAACAAGACGTCACACGGAAGAGTACTTTCCTACTATGCGAACCACCACATTCGAAGCTGTGAGCTACCGATTCTGGATAGATAAGGCCTCACTATTAGTTTTCTTGTTGTTGAAGGAGTCTGTAGGTTTATATTTTCAACTTAGACTCACTGGCATCAAAGCAGCTAAAGATACACCACCTTCAGAACATGCCGCTGTAGAGGAATTTGTTCGCTGTAAATAAATGGAGATGGCCATAATACATGATGGTGGAGGGTAGCTGCTGCAAGGGATAGAGTCGCTGAAGGTTCCTCTGCCGCGGATGAATCAAGACCGGAGGATGTAGGAGGAACCCCGTTGTCGAGCTGATCCGTTGGGAAGGAGGAGTCCGCCGTGGGAACTTGAGGAGCATCACGTCGTTGGAGGAGTAGCAGGGTGCCGACATAGGCTTCCTCTGGAAGCAAACTGAAATCCCACCCCCCTATAGTGCCGAAATTGGGGAGGGTAAGGGATAAACCTAAATAAAAATAAAATAAAATAATAAATAATAACATTAAAAAATTAATAATAATTATAATATAAAATAATTATATTAAATAAATAATTAACCATAAAATAAAATTAAGTTATAAAATCAATTAATAAAATAGTTTTTTTAAAACTAAAATAATATTAACATATAAATAATAATAATTTAAATTAATTTAACTTTATAAATAAATATTATTATAATAAAATCTGTAAACTAAATAAAATATTTAATAAATATTTTCCAAACTAAAAAATACCATTAAATTATAATAACTAATTACTAATAATACCAATATTAATAAAATAACCAAATAGTTATATTTAATTAAAAACATAATAACTTCATCTAATTAAATATTAAATAATAAATTAATATTTATAATAATAATATTTAATTAATATTTAATAATAATTATCAATTAAGATATTTATTAATTAACTTTAATTAAACTTTTTAATATGTAATTTAATATTAAACTAAAAAATAACTATAACACTTTCTTTGTGTTCTTAATTGTTTATTTTGTTTTATATTATGTAGGTTCATGCAAGAGACTTCATCCTGTCCAGGTTCATTCAACTAACTCATCGAGAGTTAGTTACAAGGGTAAAGCTAGTGTGACGTGCATTGCACAAAAAAATGCATGTGTGCGGTGCACAGGTGAAGACCATTTGAAGTCGGTGGAAAACAATGGGTGACATGCAGTAGATGACAATGGGGTTTTAAGGTAGAGTAACAATAGAATTGGAAGAGTCTCATTCATTCCATGAACACACAATTGGATAGCATATCAAGAGGATCATTCATTCCACGAACACACATTTGGAGAGTAGATCCAGAGACTCTCATTTACATTCTACACTACACAATTTGAGAACAGAACTCCTGGGAGACACCAAGAGTGGTACCAGTGGCTTAGAGTTGTAGGAGCAAGGCAACAATTCATGATTTTCATTCTTATAGGGAGGATTCTACTTCCTTTGTCCTATTATTTTTACATTGTATTTGCTGATTTTGATTGAAGATGATCTTAGTTTAATTTCTTGTTTGGGAAATTTGAATGACTAATGGTTCATACTTTCTTCTCTTCACTATAACTCTTTTTAAAAAGAATCAGATTCTTTTGGAGGGATTTATTCTGGTTCTCAACTCAAATTGAATTTCCACCTGAATGCATCTTATTTTAACATCAATGTTCTTCCGGTGAGATTGATCATTGATATTTTTATTTTAAAATTGAAATTAAAATTACAGAAACTATTAGCGAGATAGCTTTCTGTTGACATCTTAAAATCAAATTGTTTTTTTTGAAGTGGAGAACCTTAAGAACTATAATATAGATTGTTAATTCTTTTGGTGAGGAAGGATTAACAAATCATTTTTGATGTGTAAATTTAATCATATGAAGAGTCATTCATTTAACCATTAGATTTCAAATCTTTCAAGCTCATTCTGTGATCAATTCTTAGCACTCCTATTTATAATTCCTGTTATCTTTACTATAAACTGTTACTTTTAGTTGTTTCATTTTCCAATTAAGTAAACATGAGATTTATATAATTAGTGTCATTTGTTTTCACTTCATCAGAAACTAAATATTAAAAAAAGTAAAAAGTTGAACATTAAGTAAATGTTTCCCCACTGCTGACAACAGTGGGGGTTGTAAAAAAACTTAGATCACTCACCTGACTTCTCTGTGGGTTTGACCCTGCATTCCATGTATACTGTAGTTAGTAATAAAATAAATAATTAATCTTTGATCGACTTCAATGACAGTCGACATCAACTCCACACTTCTTATAAGTAATATGATAATATTACTATCTCTTTCATTGCACTAAAAGAGGTAATACTAACCTCACACACCCTATAGTCAATTATATTCTTTGCTATTTATTGGTGTGACACTGGAAATAATTAATTAATATCAACTTATACTATTTTAAAATATTGATTTATTGAGGATAAATTGTAATATTATTTTGGAAACATTAGCTTCTATTTATACATTATAATTGGTCCTTAACATATTTAATGATGTAATATGAGTTTCTTTTGTAATGTTGTATATTTCCATGGGTATATTGGATAGGAATACCTTAATGGGAACTAAGAGGGTTTAAAAACATGTGAAACTATATGTAGATCCTATTAGAACTAGAAAAAATTCTTAACATTTGAGAGTTTGATTTTAGGGTTTCTCAATGTCTATGTTAACTTGTTATCTATGATACTATTTTGTAATATGAACCATAAATAGTTTTCCAGTAGTGAGAAAAATTAATCAGGTTTGGATATAGTATATTTTGGATATTTTGGATCATATTTTGTGAGTACACTATGTGATTGATGGTCTAGTTATAGGTTCAACTTATGAGTTGAAATAGATAAATGAAAAAATAATTTCCCATGGACCTCATGAACTACTTGAGATGCGAGTGGTGAGTGGAATATAAGATGGATTATGAGAATAAAAATGAGGATTAGTGTAAATTAGATAAGTATAATACTAAGAGTGGACTAGTAGATCTACCACATTTAGAATGGGTTTCCTTAGGTACTGAGTTTAATAATGGAATTAAAATACATGTTACAGGATATGGAATCAATTTTGAGGTGATTGAATGAACATTAATAGATTGGATGTGGTTTATTTTTAAATTATAAAATAACTTATTCAAAATTTAATGATTAGTTGGATTTTTATAATTACTTAAAATTAATATTCATAGAGTGGGTATAATTTTTAATCAAAAAATAATGTTGACTTCATCGTATTTATGATCATCGAGCATAACACATTATTCCTAGAATGGTTGAGCTTTGAGTTGAGTAATTTTGTTTTTGGGATGCATGATTTGTGATGGTTATTAATGAAGGGCTAGGATTTATATTTCATTATATATGGAACATTTTATGTGATAATTTTTAGCCAAGGTCATGAATGTTACTCTATATAATTCCACATTATTATTTATTATATATCTTAACCACAATGTGATGTGTTATGTAATTTTAATAACCTTTCTTTAGGGAAGTGGCTATGTTAATCTCTTCCCATGATTCAAATTCTTTTTATAAAGGTTTGGTTCATGTTAGAAATCTTCGAAAATATAAATACTAAGGGTATAACAAGTGATATGGAGCCCTATAGTGCAGTTAATTCCTAAAATAACTAGCTATGTTGCAGCATATTTATAGTTTGTATGTTTTTCCTAAGAGTTTAGTTATTTTCATTAAACCACCATGTCTCAAATATAAAGGGGTTGATATGTGTGTTGTATCACACTGAGGTGTGAATTATTCCCACTGGAAAAAATTATTTTATTCTCTTCCCTAGATTAGGATTCTCTTCAAAAGGGTTTTATTGATTTTACAAATCTCCCATGATTTAAATTCTATTGGATAAGTTTCATAACACCAAATTGAGTTTATTATTCACAAGGGAGATTGATATGTTATCCCCATGAATTATTTCGATCCACATTATAGACTATGTGTATACCACATGTGTTATGGGAAACTTCAATGTGGATTATGGATGTTGTAAGTTTTCAACACTAGTTGAAGTAGATAAGGACAATAATCTTAGATTTATAATAACTACAAGAAGAATCTACACGGTTGTTATATGTTATGTGTTTCTAATTTTAAATATAATATTGTACATTAACTCAAAAATATATTTTTTCTTCAATATCTTAGGGGACTATTTGTGGTGTACTTGTAGGCTCCAAAAACACATGCTACATTCTCATGATAGAGAATGTGAAATATTCATGTCTGGTTTATAGATTAGGACAGGTTCCCTCATATAGGTAATTCTCTTGAAATAACGTGGTGTGGTTGTTAAGATAGTACAGTGTATGGTCGAGTTCATTTTTAGTACAATCTCAATGTTTTTATTTTTTCCTCTTTATATATGCACCATGCATACGATCATCCTTTTAGGTGATCACTCTTTTTTTTATTATTGGTATTATATACCATGGTTTTAGATTTTATTTCATGGTATATATGATTTATTATGATTGGTTTTTAAAATTATTATTTTCCCTCATATTTTATACTTTATGGATTTATTTTAACTTTTTATTGATACGATATCAAGGGAATGGTATACCTATAATAAAAATAAATCCCTCTAAACTATTCTATATCCTCTATACTATTGGGATGAATGCTATAGGATACATTTAATTTCCAAGCTCAATACACAAAAATCAGATAATGAGATATTAAAAAATAGTAACAAATCATTTAATTTTGTTTTTATTACGATTTAACAATTGGTGGATAGAGATTAATAGGTATGATATTGGTATGTTTGTTTAACTTGTCCCAAGATATTATATATATAGAGATAATTCAAGTAAAATAGAAGTAAGAATATGATTATGGATTTAAATCATTATTGTTTTTTTATTTAATAATATATGTGGTTATGAGTTATAGTTTACTTATTTACTCTTAGATTAATGTGGAAAGAGGGAATGCGTATATGAATCATACTAGGAACATAGTTTCAAATTACATGTATATATCTATGTGTGAACCAAAAAAAATTAAAAAAGTTTTTTCTTAATTAAAATGAAAATAATTAATTATTTAGTGTTATCTTAAATAATTTATTATGGGTATATTTCATCCAAAAATTATTTTTTCCTGATTTATTATTGGATTCCTAAATAATTATTTATTTACTGGACTTAAAGGTTGTTTTCTGATTTTATTTTGATGTATTCATTGATATGTATATATATATATATATAAGTTATAGTGTAGAAAATATCTGTATTGGATTCCTTATTTATATATGAGAACATTAGAGTGGGTAAAGTATGTGTGTAGTTAGCCTTGGGTAATTATAAGAAAATAAGAATAATTATTTTTTTGATGTGTTCTTATTTGTTACAAAAGGTATGATTAGTTTGATTCCTAAATAGGCTAAATATATTTTTAGTCCTAGGGATGATGATATAGGAATCATGTTCACATGGTTTGAGTACGGTAGTTGGGTTTTATAAGGGAGTATTTATTCTATGGTATATATAATTAAATAAAAAATTATGGTCAGTTATGGATTGTTATGAAATATCAATTCATTAGTACTCTCTTACAATGTTGGAAATAGAGTGTGTGTTCATGTGATGTATGAGGTGAATAGGATGGTGTGACTTGATTTGATCATTTGATGTCTTGATTTTTGATAGTTTAATTGGATATGACTAATGTAGAAAATTATAGTTTAAAAAAGTTTTTTCTATAGTATTTTAATATGGATTGATGGTAAATGACCTTGGGGTTGTGTTGAATAGTGAATTTTACTATGTTTTTAATGTTTTAAAAAGAGTTGTATTAGATGAATTTTTATAGTATAATAATCTAATGGGAAGAATTTTCCATATAATTATTACTGCATGATACTCATACATGGAGTGTCGAGTAGAGATGATGGAGATATCTCCAAGGGAAGGTACCTCAAAGGATTTACCCTTTGTGATGTACATTTTGTAAGTATATATTATAACAACCCAATCATTAAATACAATTCATCACATGATTCTTAAAATACACTTTTAAAAAATACACACTAAGGATTGTGAGGTATAGTGTCTTTGGAATATTAGAAACATAAATAAAACATCTTAAACATAAACCCAATGTCTTTATTTAACACCAAATGGCGATCCTACTCCCATAAGTCCTTTAAAACTACATGAAATATCTTGGGGAAAAATAAATAAAGTGATGGTGACATATAGAGACAAATATGGGAATAAAAAAAGGAAATATATCATTATGTGAGATTCAAGAGGCATAACATGACATCACAAGGAGAATGATCACTTTCTTGAAAACATGGCGTAATGAAATGAAATCATACGAGCATGGAGTCATACATATGTGTAAAAATTAAAAAAAATCATTATAAGAACATTACTAGGGTAAATTTCTTTTTCTTCACCAACATATGTAATTTATTACTCCCTAGGCCATCATCATATTCCAAGGATTTCTTACAATGCCATAAAAAATGAATATGCTTACACCCTAATCCCGTAAATTTCTTCTAATGAGACATTAACGTAAAGAAATGAATTGTATGGCTATAATAAAAAATCCTATAAAAATTTATTCTAACCATCAACATAATCTGTAAAATTTTATGTGTTACACAATCATGAAATAGAAACCATAAATAAATTATAAGCACCATAAAACCAGTGAGTAGAAAGTGGGTTTCACAACCTTGTCTTATGGAATAACTGATGACTATGTCATATTTATTTACAAGATAAGAAGGAAATAAATAATTTTGAATATTAATAATTGAAAAAAATATTATAGGTATTGATCATGGCTATTAATTTTATAAAATAATTTGAAGAAGTAAGAGTAAAAACAAACTCATGGGTAATGATTTCTGAAATGAGTGAATGTAATTTTAACGAAGAAGAATGGAGAAATGTTTTCTTTTAAAAACTAGAATTGTACTAAAATGGTTTTAGTTAAAAAAATATGGTTTTAACAATATTTTTCATGGTTAAAACATTTGTTAGGGGTGACAAATTACATTATTGTAGACAAAGGTATGTTCCCTTAAAAAAGGGTTTACTTAAAAGTGAAAACATAAAAGGGAAATTAAAAACACAATTTCCCATATAAATAAAGGCAATGTAAAATAGGTATATATTTAAATAGAGTACAAATAAAAAATAAATATGATATAATTGAGATGAAGATAAATAAAAATGGGAGAAATAAACATAACTTGTAACCAAAACTTAACATGGGTGGTTTGGAGGTTCCCTTAACTCTCTGTTAAAAATCATTCTATAATTTCAATGAATTATTATATAATTAAATTAATTTCATTAAATATGTAACCATTAAATTTATTTATCTAAATTTCATCTGATAAGTTCCATTTACTATTTTTTATACTTATTTTGTATTTATTTTTTTCTTACATCAGTCACTCATGGTTGTTTGGTAAATTTGATCATAATACTTTCAGTTTATTGACCACAGTCAAATGTGATTTAAATTATTTCCATAATATCTAGAATTTTATATATTTAATTTATTTAATATTTAATTGGCACATAATTTATGCAGTTAAATGAGGTCTCTATGAATGGACTCAAATTAGAAAAGTTACATTAATATTTCCTTTTCGCAGAAAAATTTACTATAACTATTTAATGATATTATTACTTTTAGAATTCATAATATTATCATTACAAAAATTTCATGGTTTAGTAATTTTTTTTTAATTTTTCAATTATTTTTTAATTCAATTCATGTTAGTTGATAAGTAAAATGAAAGAGAAACACAATCTCATGGATGTGGTAGTCTACACGTACACACATGTGGCTCTCCTATTTGAATAGAATGGAATGAAAGTAGAAAATAAATTATCATATAATTTCATAATAATTAATTTATATTAATATTATAATATATTTTTAAATAACCTTTTTAACCAATCATGAATGGTGGTGATGAAAAACTGAAAGCGTTGTTTCATGAAGGCAGTAATATGCACACAACACTAATGTTTTTTATTATTTTTCATTATTGAAGGAAGAGAATAAATAATGCTCATATCATTATTATAATAACTTTTTAACACACTAATAATTTTGTGTATATTATTATATTTTCGTTATGGCTGGTTTATAAAAGAAAGAATAAGAAATAAATATTAAGAAATATGTGTTAAAAACCTTGAGATCTTGAACTTACTTTTAATGAATGCCACAGATTTCAAGCACATGGGCTAATTTCCTCTGAACAATGGAATTAAGGCTTGTAAAGGACATAAATTATAGGATATTTGGATAGGGTTTCAATAAAATTTCTAAATCTAAATGGATTATTAATATTTTGGAACTGATCTATCTTTTATAATTGAAGAAGAGGGACTTTTCCATGGAAAAATGTTTAGTAAGGGTTAAGTATGGAATGGAAAGAAATTTAGTTTATTTATGTTAGGTAATGATCGTAAGACATATAGGTAAGAATTTAAAAAATAAAAAATTATTTCCATAATGTATAATGTTATTCTCAATTAAGGAAAATTCGATCCACCACAGATTATTAATCTTTTTACACTTAATTATTTTTTAATAATGTCAATTATTTTATCACTATAAATATTTGTAGAATACCCTTAAAAAAATTGGAATTATGATTATGAATTTGGAAACCATTTAAAAAAATTCATTTCAAAACATATGGGAAAACATGATTTTGAGTTAAATGTGGATAACATATAAAAAATTTTTTTAATTAAAAAGTGTTTATAATCTTTAAACATGTGTATAATATACATTTTGGATTATTACTGATTTAATGATATTAATTGATTTATTATAAAAAGATAAATGTTATGTGTCTTTAAAATCATGTAAAAACTGAATTTAACCATGATGATGTTTAAATAATGAAAACAAATGAATACCATTTTTAAATTCTAATCAAATGTTTCTTATGTCCTAAAATATTAAAAAAATTATAAGATCCCAATAATATTTTATATTTAATTATTATAACCATATAAATTATATTTTATCAATTATAATATTTTATAAACTTTTAGGCCTTTATTATATAATGATAATGTAATAAAAGTCACTATTTTGTTAAAAAATGTTTTTTTCATTATTCACATAAACATCAATTATTTCAAAAAAATCTCAAAAATAATAAAAATATTATTTTCATAGCGTGAATCAAAAAATTAAATTAAATTTATTATATTCAAATTAATTATGTGATAAAAAATATTTTTAGATATAAGTTCAATAAAAACAATTTTTTATAAATGAATTTTAAAACATTTAATATATGTTTATCATTTATAATACAAAAGTTTTCTTTTTTATCCTAAGGTGATGTTATAAATATATAATGTTATGGACTAATGAAAATTTTATGTTAGTTATTATCATTTATATTACCTTATTGGACACATATATCTAATAAGAAGAAAAATTTCTATAGATAACTTTAGGGTCGTTACATATATCCATTTTGATAAAGGACTCACATAAGAAGTTATGGAATATAGATACATATTAGATTTCAAAGAATCAACCAAAACAATTTTTTAGGTTGATTTAGAATATTATGATGCTAGGAACTGAATAATAAAATTCAGTTTATGATTCAATAAATTGGTGCCCCAACGTAGATGCAATTTAGTTATTTATCTCTATGATTGAAGGTGTTCAATATTAATGGTGAAGGATCGTAAATCTAGAAAGTAAAGGTAAAGGATCATCCTAGAGAGATTTTAATTCTATTTTATGAGAGGCTTATCTCCATTATGTTAAACTCGTTCTCTTTTCAAGAGTTCACATAGATCTATAAAATATTAGTGACCTATGGTAGAGTAGGATTTTCAAATTGGGAGACTATTCTGCTTGATGTTGGAATTATAGGGGAACAAGTTTATAAAAGTATACTATTTTTTAAAAGTTATTATTAATCCACTAAAAGTTTTTTTGGAATCTTATTATCTTAACACCTACCATAAGTTAGTCGAGTGGGCCCTGGTAGTGAAAGAATAAGTTCCCTTACCAATGAAGTTACTATAAGGAGAGTGCTGATTGGATATAAGCATCAATAAATTTAGAAACTCCAAGATTATTGTGGTTTTGTCATCCTATGGGATAGTTATTCACCTTTATAAATGAAGAGAATACAACATTTAAGTACTTATAATGTACATGTATGGGGTATATTCTCCCTTAGAGTATAACTAAACCAAATTTATGTCTATTATATATTCATATGGGGTACTTATGGTTGTTTTAGAGGAATTATCATAGTGAAGTGATAAGTATACAATAGGACATAATGTGTGTGTATTTTGAAAATTATAATAGGTAATCAGTTTTCAAGGTACAAATTCAATTCTTCTTTTCACATGGAATTTTAAATGTTATTTTTCAATTGTTTTAGTCTTTTTCTATGTGATATGTATATAGAATGTCAATAGGGTCCCGAAGTCAAATTATAAATGATTTTTTATAGTGTATAATGGTGGAAATGAGTTACATTGTATCTTTAGACCTTAATCTGTGGTCCATGGTTTAGTTTTATGAGTTTATCTTAATATAGAATTATAAGGAGTGATTTTTAGATGATTCCTAAATTTGGGTATGTCAGTGTTAGAATAATGTTGAAATGGGATACTCTAATATGGGAGAACCTTATTAGTTATTCAGTGGTATGCGCCTTGTTTCAGGTGAATTATAGTGAATGATGAATATGGTGTATTTAGAATCCAAAAATAGTATGTAACTCTGTCTTTATTTTGGATAATTAAATATAAGTGGGTATTATATAAAATAAGTGAGAGATACTACATTTATAAAACTATCCATGGTGTTAAATAATAGTTGATACATTTGGAAAGTGGATGTGTGTATAAATTGGTGAATAGTTCATATTTTACTTGGGATTATAGTATATCAATATTTGGGGGGAGGTACAACAAAAAAGATGGTTTAAAAAATACATATAATATTAAGTTAAATGCAATATATTAGTGAAAATGACCAAGAGACAATTTATATTATAGAGAAGTTATGTAAATTGGTCCATAGACCTATTATTTCTATGTGTGTGATCAGTCATGATGAAAAAAATTATACTTTTATACATCATTCAAGGAAAAATTGGTGGATATAAAGGATCATAGAGAGTGATCGATAAATTTATATTTTCATATATTTTATATTAATAATTTAATATTATTAATTCTTCGAACCTTTTTATATTAGGAATTTTCTACTTATTTATTATACATTGGGAAAATTTGAAATTTTTCAAAAAATGAGATTTTAAGAATAAAAATATAGCAAAGATGAAAGGTTACATATATCAAACTCAAATTTGAGGAGGATACATATATGTGACGGAGAATATTAATTTTCTATGTTCAAGAGAATATCTACCTCATATATGATTGAAATGGAATTCATGATGGCCATGTAAGGATATAAAATAGTTGTGTATATAAAATAGAATAAATAATTTTTTGAATAAGATTCATTTTTAAGCTTCAAGAAAAATCATGAGAATAATTTGTTCTTAAATATAAAATTTAGGTAAGTATGGATTGGAAATCTTTAGATGAATTATATGAGATTATTATTAACCATTGAGATGATTTATTATACATGTGGTTTCAAAGAATATCTATAGACTCCTATGTACACATAAAATTATAATAAATGAAATATTGAATAATAAATGAAAATACATAAATTTATATATATGAAGAGTAAATTTAATGTTAGTTAGTGGAGAATGTGTCTAAAATATAAAACTACTAAAATTTTATATTTACTCACCACATGAAAACATTAATGAAAATCTTAGTCGAGATGAAGAAACATTACAACTTTTTTATTATCTCTTATAAAATGATGTTTATTCCAAATAGATATAACATTATAAAAACATTGATTTAAAGGAATTATAAATAGAGGAGATGAGAAAAATTCTTTTATCCAGATCATGCTGATAAGAGGATAAGAAGATTGTACTTTAATCTTGGAGAAACATTTGATTAATTTTTCTAAAGAGCATGTTTAAATATTTATTTTCTTATTTTCTTATATTTTTATAATTCTTTTCTACTAAAATTTAATTGGTGATGTTTTTATGTTATTATTGAATGAATTATTTCTTAATGTACTGTAAAATTATTTTATCATGCTTAATAATTCAAACATATATAATGGAATGTGTTAATTACACAAGGGTGATAATTTTTAGTCATTAAAATGTGAGTATTTTTCTGTTTTATAATTTTGAACAACCACTATAATTATAACTGAATAAGAAAAAAATATTGAGAAAAAATTTAAATATATGACTATTGATGTAGAATTAGTTAATACATTTTGAAAAGAGACTATGAATTGAGATCTTAGTGCGTGCTTCTCAAAAAACAAAATAATACAAGGGGATAAAAAATTAATATTTTTATTCCAATCATTGAATAAATGAATTATTAATAATAAAATTAAAGATAGATAATATAGGATTAATGAAATTGGATGAATGGTATGTAATTAAATAAAATAATATTATTTTACTCTTTTAATTGTCTACATTTTGAAGTTTAATTGATTTTTGATAAACAATTCATTTAAATCTAGTTGTTATCATTTATAAATATTGAAACCACTAAATACATTACCAATTAAAAATGATGAATTTATGTAGGAAATATATTCAAGAGATAACATTGGGATTCCACTATACTATACCCAAGGTAAACAATAATTGTATAGAGACATTGAGTAAGGGATCTATCAACCTTTTCACTATGCATTAGGGGGTTGTCATAAAGATAAAAAAAATTCAAATACTTATTTTAGTTCAATTATTATCACTGTATGCACAATTATTCAAATGGTAATTTGATTAATTACATTATAATGTAGATAAGTATTTTCATTAAAGAGTTAGTAGTGTGTGATAAATAATAATGAATTTGTTAAGGATGTTGAAATTGAAAATATAGATACTTGTTTTGGATTTTTTACTGAGAACAAATGAATTCAAATAGTAAGGGAGATTTAGGAACCTGTAGAAATTATGGATTATAAGAGAACATTAAAATAATTACTTTTAAAAAATGAAAGAAGACAAAAAATTTCTTATTAAAATATCCCTAGATAGTTTCTTTTTATGATTTAAGATCTATCTTTATCAACATTTTCCCTAAATTTCATGAACTTTCAGGAGATGGTCTATATAGATAAATGAATTAATTTCCTTTATCTTGTGTCATTATAAAACCACATGGGGTTAGTTAGGAGAAAATTAAAATGATAGAATTCCCATTATCATTTTATGCAGTCATTAAAGAGTAATTTTACCATTATTAGTCCACTACATTAGGAATTATTAGGATTTTCAAATTTTATTTTATAAAAAAAATCACTATGTCAAAAATAGATATTGTTAAGAATGTATTTTTTGAAAGTATAAAAACTCAAGGAGGAACATTTCATGAATACTGGGATAATTTCAATAATTTGTTTTATTTATCCCCTCCATAAAATAATTGATTATTTTTATTAAAATATTTTTATGTGGGACTATTCTCTATTTATATAATTATGACTGATGAACCTATTGTGGGCCTTTGGTAGAAAAAACCTACTACTATTAGGAATTTAATAGCTAACATAGAATAAAATTTATAGCATATAATAAATGGATTCATTATTCATGTCTAGTGAGTTAAATAACTACCTATTTACAATTCTCATTACAATTTGATTGTTATTTATCTAATTTATTTTACAATAAGGGTTAAGTAGACAATTCTTGCAAATACAACCACCTATGCATTCATATTTTGAGATTGAACAAAGATTATCCCCTTCCATACACCTTGGAACAAACTTTTAATATAATAATTTTAGTAATAATTTTTATCAATTGAAAAAACTATCTAGATCATGTGATGATTTATTTATAGTAAGGGTATTAGAACCCCAATATGCTAAACATAATCAACTAAGACCAAACAAAAAATCAAAATGGGTAGACTAAAATAAAAATATTGATTAAAGGAATATTTAATAACCTAATAAAATTTTCTATTCTTAAATATGTAATCCATAAAATGGTGTTACCTGTAATAGAATAGTTAATCACTGAGAAATATTTAATAACTACAACACAAATTTGATTCATCTTGGTTGGAAGTTTTATGAAATAATATATTATCATGAATAATTGGGAATCACAAGTGATTTAAATATAAAGTGATATAAATGGGATTAAAAATCAATAAAATGTGAATTTACATTCAGAAATTTTACTGAAACCAACATAAAAAAGTTAATATGTATGATACAACCTTGAGGAGATGTATTGAGATTAAAAATTAAATTATTAAAATACATGGTCTAGTGTATTTTGAAGAAGGTATAAACACCATTTAATTAACATTTAATGAAATAGCTGAGTCTAGTGAAAATTAACAACCTTTGAAGAAACCTATGAGTTAGGGTGGGATTTTAATAAATTTATTGTTGATAATAAAAAAATATTTATATGTTAATTATTATATTACTAAACCTTAAATACCTATTTCATTAATAAAACCATGAATAAAGAAAATCATAGAGAAAGTAATGGATAAAGAATTTTCTGATACATTTCATAATTTAGAAGAAATATTCCATTGTTGAATGGAGTGAAATAAATTCAAAAGTATGGTAAAATTTTAATTTATATGTTCACCCATAAGAGAAATATTAAAGGGGATGAAATAGTGAACCAGAAAAGAAATGTGTCTTCCCTCATTCATCTTGATCTACCTATAATGTGAAGAGATTCTAGAATTTTTTTAGTACCTTATATTTTAAGGGATTTCAATTTTTTATGTTTCAATTATTAATGTAGGTGTTAAATTAACATGGTTTCTTTCTATTTTGATTTATATTTTCAGGTTGGAGGGATAAATCCCTATTGAATTACTACTTAGTTAGAAAAAAAGATAACTACCATGCATGTTGGCATGATTGAGGATGTGTCTATAAGAGAATTATTTTTCATATAGAATTTTCTATGATAGATATTAAAAATGATAATTTAAGTACCAAAAAACCCATCATATTATTAATATTTTTTAAAAACATCTTAAATAATAATAAATTTTTATCAAGAAATTGAATCAAATGAGTTTGGGGAGATGGATGTTCACTTTAATATTTTTGAGGAAATGAAACATAAAATATAAAGGAATTCATTTCCCATATTTTTATAATTTATGGGTTTTCCATTAAATCATTACCCATATATATATATATATAGTGAACCCTCACCAAAATAATTTGAAATGAGCATTTATCTATTGATGGAACATGTATCTATGACTATTTTATTAACTCTTAGGATGATATTTTGATTATAAAATATCAAACTTTTTTATGATTGTTATAATAAAATATTTTCCCTTATTGATTAAAAAAATGTACAAAAAATGACCCATTTATTTCTATTATTGAGAATGAATTTTTTGTCGAAGGAAGTGTTTAAGGAATTATATTAAATTTTTTTGTTAGTCTCATCTATACTACTTATTATATATAATAAACATTCTATGTAGTTGATGTTATTGAAAAATAACTTTAAATATATATTTTAGATATAAATGAAAAATTTTATATGATCATTAATTTAGATTTATCCTTGGAGAAGGAAATCCAACATTAAGGGTTTCTTGAAGAGAATAATAGAGCCTTGGAACAAACCTTACCTAATTTTTCAATAATAATCTCATACCTTTTTATGTATAGTATCATGTTAGAGGATGATTCCAATCCTATTAGTTGGTTTCAATGAATATTTATTCCTACTGATTTTTTAAAAAGAATATGACTATATTTATTTCTACGAGAATAATATTTAAAATATTGGATAGCCAATGGATCATCATCTTTAAAATTATTAAATAAAATAGTTTATTCATAGTTGTGGGAAATGAGTTTTGTGGATTGGTTTTAACTAGTATGTGTAATATGTCAAGGGTATTCATATATTTTATGATACTGAATATATAGTGACATGGAATGATCACAATAATTTTCTCCTCATTGAAAAAATCCCTTAGAAAGTAGTAGGAAAGAGTCACTATTATTGTCTAGATTGGTATTAAGAACACTTAGGAATTTTTATTTCCTTTAAGGGTCATAATAATACCACATTCACATATCCTTTTAGAAATTTTTTCATTAATGAGAACTTTATTAGGACATTTTATTACAATAGATAACTTCCAAAGGTGTTTGATGAGTATTTTCATGGATGGTTTGGAAGTGTGTATGGAAGTATCAATTTATGTTTTTATAATGCATGTTTTATCTTTTGAATAAATTTTTAAAAGTTTAGGATCTGTATATAAAATATTTATTGAAAAAATGTTTAAAACATTGAAAATTTTATTTTATTGTAGAGAGAGGGGTTGTCGTGATATATATTTTGTCAAAGAATGTAGTTTATGTTGACAAGTAAAAGTTTGAGTAATAAATACTCTACCTTACACAAGAAATATGTAAGAGGTATGGACATTATTAGTACATTTTTATTTTTATAGTAAGATCATAATAAATTTTTTTATGGTTTCCCTTCCATTACCTTTGGTACTTAAGAAATATATCTAATTTTACATGATGAGTGGTGTAGGAAGTATTTTGTGGTACTGAATGAATGAAATATTTCACCAACCATAATCCAGCCACATAAATTTTATTTTATATTTATGTTGATAAAAAGATACTATAATTTCATTATTTATATTGTTTTTTCCTAGAAAGTATATAGGAAAAAACATATGAAACCTTCTTCCTCTATAACTTTTGATTATAATAAAGAAAATTATAAACCACTGAGAACACATATTAACCATTTCATTTGAAATATATAAGTTTAGATGCTTTATTTTGGGTTCAAAATTTGTGATTTACATAGGTCATGCTACCATAAAGTACCTTTGGAAGAAATCAAAATTTTATCCATGGATGGGCAGGTTGGACATTCTTCTTTTGGAATTTGATATTAAAAAATATTAATAGAGAGTGTGAATTTGTTAGAAGAATATTTGAGTAGCATTCATATAAAGGGATTGAGATATGTTCATATAATCAAATATATCTTTAATGATGAATAATTTAATATTCTTAGAGATATTTTCGAATATTATTTAGATATTATTAATTTCTTGAAGTCTTTTTAGATCATGAATTAATATAATATTTTTTGGATAATCCATTATTATGAAATATATAGAATGTTCATGTAATTGAAATACATATTCCAAATATTTATATTCTTTAACCTTGAAATTTTTCATATACTTTACCATGGTGAACATTATAGACCATAGAGTAAAGTATAAAACATCCTTGATTGAGTATTATTTTAGAAATCCATTTTCAAATATTCAGTTGAGTATTTTAGAATATATAATAAATTCTAATATCTTTCTAATAAATATAAAATAAATAAAATTACTCAACATCCCCTATTTTTTATAATATATTTTATGTATCGAGTATATATTTCACATGATGTTTCCTAATTCCTTCAATTTCTGTTACATTTATCTTATTGTAAACTATGTGTCTATGTGGGTTGAGGCTATTAAAACTCAAATAGATAATGTCAATGTTTTATTAAATTTCATTGGAACCAATCTATTTATTTGATTTACACTATCAATTCTTATAATCAATGGTAAAAGAACCCATTTTTTCAACCCAACCATGTAAGTTCTTTTGATAAATTATAGAGTTAATCATATTGTGTTAATAAATTATCATCCATAAAAAATGGAATATTGGAATTTTCCAATAGATTGAATTTTTTTTGATTAAATGGTGAATATAAGTATGAATTACTAGATCCAAATAATGTATGACCCACCTTGGGTACATAGAACTACATTTAAATCACCAATAGGGATGTTTACCAATAGACTTCTGTATAATAGTGATTTCTATTTGCTTATTCTCTTATAGAATAAATTATATTATTTTTCAATGTAGTGTAATGTGAATTTAAAGTATATAATAATGAAAAGGAAGTTTTATTAATTGTAAATTTAATAGATAAGGTGGTACATTTAATAAAATTATATGTTGTGTATGGATAAATCAAAGGTTTTTCATGATAAATTGATCTAACATAATGTATTCATATATAGTGATAGATCAATTTTATTCAAATCTAGATTGAAACATCATCCCTGAAAATTTCATATCAAATGGAGTGGAACGTGGATATCAACCCATTGATGTAGGTAGAGCATTCCAGCCCTCTATACTAGTATATGGTGTGATGATAATGGGCTAGGTAGTGTAGGCTTGGACATGCAGTCCCACCAGAAGGGACCAGGAATCCCAGATCAGTCTCTTTCTAGGAGGTCCTAGAGGGGTGGGAAATATATAACACTGACTAAACAAGTGACACACCAATCCATTTTGAATATATTTATGACATCATTCCAGTCATCATGTTTTTAATTCCATCCCCACTAATGCACCATGAAATGTTTCCATAAGAAGTTGTGCCCCCCTATTTCTTTCCTTAGTATATTTTTTAATAATTTCCTCACCAAGTATCTTATTTAGATAATTAAATAAAATATCATGTATATTTTTATATAAATATCACAATGGTGATACCTTTTTAGCTATCTCTGGTAGTCTACAATATGAGATTGGATGACTTTGGATTTATATCTGTAGGAAGAACGAAGTGGTTTAGGCATGATGACCAAACCATCTATTGGGATACATAATTCCCCATTATCTACTATGTGTTTTTAAAGTTTGAATGGATCCATATATTACCATTAGAGTTATTTTCTATTAATTCCACCCTTTTTTTGATACCATCATATTTTTCATTGTTATTGTGTTCTAATCGGGATGTGAGAACCCTATCTTTGAACTCAAATCCATTTACCACACCCATTGTGTGCTACTTGGGGTGAGATCCTTCCATTAATTTTAGTAGAAACCCATTGACCAGTACCTTCCCCACATCATTATGTGTGCCCCACACTGTGGTTCTATGTGATTTTACATGGGTTTCTAGAATGATGATGTCATACTAGTTAGTAGTATTGTTCGTCAGTACCTTGACTAATGTGCATAACTCATCAAGAAGTGAGTTTTACTTAGTACATTATAGTTATTGTGTAGAGGAGAGTATGGTCATATTTGGTAGTTCAAGACTTAGGACTCCTTAATCACCCCAAGACCACATTAATGTGAAGACATATTATCTTGAAATTGAACTTTGACTTCATAGACTTATGGTACTTAGAGTATCATTAATTTATCATAAGACTCATACCTTCATGGGTTGGAACTGTGATTATCGGGAATTTTATGTGTAATTGTGACTTCTTTTGGTTAAGAATATATGGATTTATTCCTCATATCCTTCCCTAGTTATTCTCAAGTACCGGGACCATTAATATTTATTGTTTGGTTGTCTTACCCTTTTGGTTTTATGGATTCTTAATGAGTACATTTTTACTACCCCTTTGATAATATTTTTTACCACACATGTTGTGTCTAAGAAAATGAAATTGGGTACATAGTTTTCTATGGTTTATGTGGTGATATTTTAACTTTTTTATATTTGATTCATGGTGGGAAATTTTGTGGATACAATTTTTTAGGATCATAGTGGTATTGGGAGGTAATAATATTGGCTGACATCTATGTTTGTTGTTAGCATATTATATGTTTTTAAACATATAAAACTACTTATGAATGTTCATTTTTATCTATTATCCATGTATCTTTCCCCCTTTACATTTTTGGAATATTAATTTTCATGTTTTTTTGATCCTATAATTTTTTTAATGAATTATATGAATTTTATTTTATTTATATTTTATTCAATATTATGTTATGTACGGAGGTGTGAGTTTTCTATAGGTGTATTATGTTAAGGCTTCCCATATTGTGTGATACAACTACTCAGTGCTAATAACTATCCCCTAGCCTACTAGAGGAAAGATTTTTGGGGAACACTTGTCTTACCACCACCCAAGATCGGTGTCAGTGGATTGGGTCATGTCATAATCTTATTACATAAGGTTTATTCTCGAGATATATTTTGGGGTTAGCATTCACGTGAGGATTGGTTTGGGAATAAAGCATCGAAATTAATTAGATTTTTTCACAATAATACTATGAAGAAGTAAATCCAAATTATGTTATTAAGAATAATTTATTTCTAATAATGAATGGAAAAGTGAGAAAGGATTCTTTTGAGGAACATATATGGAAAAAATCAAACTAGAAGGTCCTTAAATAAAATGATTTATGTGTTATTATTCATGTAAATAAAAGAGAAGTTTTTGTTATTTAAGAAACACTTTATATTATAGTTTAAAGTTTGTTTAAAGAGTCTCTATGAAGATTTTAAGAGGTTATGAATCTAGTTGTGTAAGTTTGAACTATGGGTTGAATAGTGGAAAAGCCTTATCTTTATAAGGTTGAGATATCCCTCATCATATAGTTATGACACACTATTTATAATGTTGAGGTAACCATCACTATAATTTTAATACACACTTGTATTAATTTTGAGCTAAGTTACTCTTAATGTTAACGAAATTCATGGTATGGTTAAGACAATATGTGTAAGTTGAACTTATACTTGAGACTGGGGATTTATAATATTGATAACAGACCTCATAAGGCTAATGAATTCCATTATTAGGTATAAATTAACATTTCAATACATTTTTTATCAATACAAGTAGATCATGATTCAATCCATTGTCAAAGAAGAACCTATAGAAGGAGAAGTTGTTATTTCTAAGTGACATTCCACAAACAGTGGGTTCCATGTCACACTGCATTCCCATATACACTTATGGGTGTTGAATTCAAAGGATTTTAAATATGTAAAATTTGTTCAGTTTGAAAGTGATAAATATTTTTAGGCTTAAGGAAGACATGATTCGGGTTTTTAGATATTTAAATGATCATTCAAAAAAATAAAATATCTTCCAATTTCAAAATTTAGAACATTGTTTCAATCAAAGATCAAAGAGTTTACAAAATTTCAATTTGGAAAATATTATTCATGAAATTATTTTTTCAATATGTCAAGAAATAACTAGAAAAAAGTTTGTGTAAATATTGAGATCTCACAAACATTGAATATGAGAACACTGAAGTACTGAGAGCCTGATGCATCACTATATCAAACAATGAAGAAGGAGTTTGAAGTTGAGATACATTTATGATGGGGGGGAATTTTTTTTCCTGAGTATTTTAAGTACATAGGACAAATATATAATGTGAATATCTAAAATTATGATCAAGGTAGATGAACTTGTTTTTAAGAAGAATAATACATGCCGACTTATAGATCTCCACATAAAATATTGTTTATCATACCTTCTTATGAAGGGAGGTTTAAATAATGAGGTATAGAAGAATAATACAGTATAATGAGATATTTATTTATTTGGATAATAGATTATAAATTAATTTTGTTTATTTTAGTGTGATAACAGATGATGGAACATAATGAGACTCTATGATGATAGCCCTATGAAAGACCTTGGTTTACCTACATTTGTATATAGTTCAAGAACCCATGAATGGGTGGAAGATAAAAATAATAAAAGGAGTATTAATTTCTATATGAACCTTTTAAATCCTATGTTTTTAGTTTTCTCTTATTACTACTACACATGAGGTTAGAATGAGGGAGTATATTGAGTGGACATGGACCATACCAAGTCTAAAATATTGTGGTAAAAATTAGGATTCCTAAATTAAAACCACTGATTCAAACCCCAACCAGTCTTACTGTTCAGTCAATCATGGGGAATCAAAAGTTTTATTAGTTCTAATTCATATTTTTTATGAATATACAAGATATAACTATGTATATAGAATATAAATTCTGCAAACAACAACAGTACCCCAATATTTGAAGGAAGTATTTGTCACAATTGGAAGCGTATGATGCTACCCTAACTTATATATCATATAGTGGAAGTTATAGATGTCAATACCTTTCTATTTCCTCAAATTTTTAATGAAAATATACATATCTCTATAATAAGATAAATTTTAAAGTGGATGTTAAAGCACACAATTCTCTTTTTATGTCTCTATCTTAGAAGTCATAAACAAATGTAATGAGGCTTCAAACTATAAGGGAAATTTTTAATAAATTAATAAGATATTTTTTATTTTATATTAATTTAATGAAATCCAAAATATATGTTTTTAAATGTATATTAAAATATTTTAAAATTAATTATGATGAGAAATTTTGAGATTATTTTACATGGGTTAATGAGATTTTTAGTAATATATGGGGTTTTTCTATGAAGCATGATAATTCAAGAATTATTAAAAAACATTTCTTAATTTTATAGATAATTTTTAATAAAGAATATTTTCCATAGAAGATAGATAATCCTTGAAAATTGATTAGCGGCGTAACAAAATCACTCTATATGAGAGGAGAAAGGCTACAGATTTCAAGAAAAAAGTAAAATATCAAACAGATTTTGAGACCATGGATTTTTTTTTTAAAAATAATAGATTTTAGAATCAAGTGACTTATATGTTGATGAAGATGATAAATACATTAGTAAAATATTATCTTCTTTTTGAAACATCCCTGGACTGGTCCACTAATAAGTAATAATTCTTGATTGGTCATGTGGCCTCAAGTACACCTCCCCGTATGCTAGAGGTTTCCGACTACTACTTAGGGTTTACAATGGTATGGTGGGGAGAATATAAACTCAATTTCAAAGTGGAGAACAAATTTATAATAAATGAATAATCATTTAAAACATAATAAATGAGACAACAAAAGTAAAACATGACAATTATGCTAAACCAAAAATAGAAATACATGGAAAGAAAGTAATAGGCATATAAAAATGGTATAAAAAAATAAAAAATATTAAAATATATCTTCAATAAAATCATGATCATAAGAGATATCCTCTATTACTAAACTCCATCACAGTAAAAAAATAAGGCAACCATAACTCGATGATTCCCTTTCTCCATAACTACATCCATGAGAACTGTTCGAGTACCAATGAGCGACACATATTGGGTGTGAGTAAAAATAAGTAGGACACCCCCAAAGTTGTTTAGTATAATATATCCTATTTATATAAAATAATAATTATAAAAATATGAAAATTATAATTTGGTAATATAAATTGAACCATATCGGCTCAGGTTCCCAATAGACACCTGACTGATTTTACATGCTTCAACCTAACCCAAAATATCTCTGATCACATGTCACCATGTTTTTATATATATATATATATATGTAATTATGTGTGTATGTATAGATGTATTTATATATGTATATTCTTATATTATACATGTACAATAATATATTGACATAAATATAGATATGGATTATAATCTAGGAATCGATACCTGGAATCAAGGCATATTGGAATAATAATAATAATATTATACATTAAAAGGGGGTATTGACACAAAATTCACCCAGGGATATGAAGAATCATGTCTAAAAATCCCATTAAATGATTTGAGACACCATGTTCACCATCCTATAAAACGTAATGTAATGTTTCAATTTCAATGTCCTTATAAACGATGTGAAATACCATGTCCAACATCCAATAAAAAAATGTGAAATTCAATATCCAACATCACACATAGATGAAGTGTGAAGTTCCATATCCATCACTTTCATCAGCCATTTATCATTGACTAACACACATAGTTGAGTAATAGTAATATACTAGGTGCATGTAATAACTTAACACATGACAAGGAATATTTTATAACCATTTTACATTTTATTTAGTAAATATCATAATCCTATAGTTTTGTTAATATCAACATGAAATGGTTGAACCAAAAACTTTTCATTGAAATCAATTATTCTATTTAAATTGGATAATAAGCCAAATCCACACAAATGGTGGTTTGGTCACATACTCATTAATATGTCATGGAACTCAATAAACCCCCCAGAAGGGGTGTCACTCATCGAGGTTAATGTCCTTCAATAATAAAAAGGTTCTATGGAGTTATTTTAACAAGTTATAAGAATTTAAATAGGACATTTTTTTCATTTTTAAGGAATCACACTGAAATCCCAGCATGTGGAACAAGGAAGCGTGATATAAAAAAATATACATTAGGGGGAAGTGTTTTACCACCTAACTTATGGTGGTAGATGACTACTTATACAGAATTGGCCTTTAATTAGGGATTGAAAAGAAGAAATCAAGATATTAGATGAATATATTATAAATAGGGCATAATATATTTCCTATAAATATCATTTCATGTGAAAAGATAAATTAAATTGGATGGAAGAGGAATAAAGGACTTACTGATTATGATTCAGAACAACTGAAAGAGAAGAACTTAGATTCCTATGAGGGAGGAGGATCAAATCCTTGGATGAAGGGAGGAAGGAGCTTCAAACATAGGGCACTTATATACATGGAAAGGAAAAGAAAAGGGATGGAAAGTATTAAGAAGGCATGGTAAAATAGTAATTACACTTAGTTTTAAAGTGTACATTGTTCAGCTATATGTTTGGAAAAACCATCCACCAACCATATTCCAAAACTTTCCAAATAGGTCACCTACCTGAAAGGCCTGGGAATGGATTAAAAAACCATGCGAAGACAGTGTGTCCCCTTAGACTTTTTATAGTAACCTTATATGGACATCTGGATGATCTTTTATTATTCCTCAAAACCACTTACAACTTCCTTTAGGAAACACAGTTGAGCAGTATGGTTACTACTAACCATTCACCAATCACGCGCCTTATCTGTTTCCTCAAAAAACTAGAGCTCCAGGATCTGAACAAGCATCAGAAACTCCTAAACTCTTCCTTAAGTTTTAGTTAGATCCATACTAATAAAAAATATCTAAACTATAAATTAAAGATCTGTACCTCATGATAAAATCTCGGATCTTACAATTTCCCCTCCTTAAAAAAAACTCATCCTTGAGTTTCCCTTCTAAGGGTAGTTGAGTGTCTTATGATAATAAATTTGACCACTAAGAATGTATTTTGGCCTCTCACTCCCATGTATAATCTTGTTTTTGGTATTACTTCCATAACACCTATACTAGAAGAACTAACCTACCTTAGAGAGCCTTCATGAAATGATCAATGTTCAATATATAATACTCCTCAATGGAAGCATCAACTTCCAATTAAATATCTTCAGTATCAATATTATGAGATAATTCTAAATTTTAATGAAAAAGTTGAGATACGTGGAATTAATAATGCACAACCCGATACCTCTTGGGAAGATATAAATGATAGGATATCGACCTAACTCTCTCTAAGGTCTAAAAAGGCCCAACATAATGAGGTGATATCTTGCCAAATATTTGAAATCTTATTTGACCTAACCATGGTGAAAAATGAAGGAAGACCTGATGTCCCACCAAAAAATCTATAGGTTGATGGTGACTGTTGGAATAATACTTATTTATAAACTGATCGGAGGACATATGTTTTCAAATAAGTTATAACTTCCTGGAAGTATCCTAAACAATTTGAGTTCCTAGTAGTTCAACCTATCCTACCTCTAATCAGAACAGTGGAAAATGGTATTGCCTACCATTTAAGTCCCCATAAGGATCCATCTGTATAATTTCAAAAATATATTATTATAATAAAATTACAAATGAAGATTTTTTTTTCTACCAATAACCTTCAAAATCAAGGACTCATTCTTGGATCATTTCCTCTAATATCTTAACCATATACTCCTACTGACTGTCAGTCTTTGGGTGATACGTTGTGCTTAGAAGCACCTACAAACCAATACCCTTATATAATCCCTATAATAATTTCAACATAAAATATGAATCCATATTTGATATGATTGTATGTGGAGCTCCATGAAGTCAAATGATCTCCCATATATATATCCTTCCTATATATTCCACTGAGAAAGTATATCTAATTGGGAAGAAGTGGGTGACCATCGTCAGCCTATCTATGATCATCTGTACTGTGTAACTACCTTGAGGTGAACTAGGAAAACCCCTCATCAAGTATATAGCGACTTCATCCAATTTATACTCCTTAATATGAAATATATATAGAATCCAAATAGGTCACTTGTGTTCCACCTTCACCTACTAACTTGTGGAAACTCCAGAGTTATAATCTTTTATCTGTTTCATCACCCCTGAACTCTAATACTTATGGTGTAAGTCATGATACATCTTGGTAGCACTAATATACACTAGAAAATTAGATAATGATACTTCAAAATCAAATCCTCTTGTACATCTGTAGAAACCTATACAAATCCATGAATGCAAAAGATCTCATCCCTGTTAACAACTCATCCAGGCAGTGATTCCTCACCTGAAATGCTCTCCCTTAGGAAAAATCCCTTGGGATAAGAAAGCTTTATCTTATTAACTAATTCCATAAGAGAAAATTTAACTAATAATGATGTGAATACATGCTTCCCATAATGGTCATGTACTTATAGGTGAATCTTAGATAATAAGGCCATCAACTACAAATCACAACTTACCTCTTTAATAGCCTACACCTGAGTCATTAAACATAGATTATAATGCACTTTATTTTCCTTCCTAGGTGTATAAGAAAATTAAAATTCAAATAATTATAGGTATTTGACCTATAGATACTATCTGAGGTTCAATTAATGACGAGTAAATATTTATATGAGGCGTTTGTGGTCTATTACACCACAAAGTGCTCTTCCAGAAAGTAATGCCCCTAGAAATACATGTCATGTACCATGAAATCCATCCCAATATCATTTTTTAGGTAATTACACATTTGAATTCTTATATAATTATACTCATATTCCAAATTTTTCATCAAAATTTATCCTATACCGATGCCTGATGCATCACAATAAACTACATAGCCTCTACCAGGATCGAGTAAGATTATGATTGACACTAAATTCCATTTCCCTTTCAGATCTCAAAAGTATCCTTCAAATGATTTATACCATATAACCCTAAAAATATTTTTATCCAATCCCCTAATAGGTTCTTCTATGAATGAATAGTCTTGAATAGGGAAATCATAATATCTGGATAGCCCCAAGAAACTCTATATTTACAAGAGGTTATTGGGGTGATCCCAGGATATAATAACTCTCTCCTTCTGTAGGTCAATAGATAATCCTACCTTTGAGATGATGTGCCCCATGTAGTATGCTTTATTGATACAGAAATAAAATTTGTTGAGCTTTACATAAAACATATTCTCAATGTTCTCAATATAATATCAACCTATTTGGCATGATCTTGTTGAGTCTGTGAGTACACAAAGATGTTATCCATTTAGTCTACCATGATATAATCCAAGTATGAATGAAAAACCTGATTCATCAAGTCCATGAAATCTATTTTAAAATTATTCATACTAAAGGAAATTTTTAAATACTCATATAAAATGTACCCTCTCAAAAAATGAATGAGGATTTTTTAAATTTATAACTTAGAATTTATTTTATCCCAACATCAAATCAAGATATTGGAACACTTGATTTTTAAATCTGTTAATAGTGTTATTCTATATGAGGTAATGTATATTAGTTATTAACCATAATTTAGTTCAAATTTTGATAATCCATGTATGGTATGAGGGTATAATATGACTTCTTAGTGAAAAGGATAAGTGAACCCCAAGGAGATGTATTGGTCTAGATAAAATATTTAGGTTCTAGGTCCTCTACCTATCTCTTAAGTTACTGATGCTCAGTATTTGATATCATGTAAGGTTTCATGGAAATTTGTACCACTACTAGCATTGGATAGATATAATATTCAACCTCTCTCTTTGGAGGTATTAAATAAATGGAATTAGGGAATAAATCTCTAAAATGATCCATTGCTGGAGTGAATCCCATCTAACGTGTTCCATGATTATGATGAATGAGGCTAGCAATCTAGGTTTTCACTCTATCTATCCCATAATTATCTAATCCATCTTCAGTCCCTATACATCCAGTTCACCATTATGAATATAGCTACTACCCTCTTGTGATGAAAAAGACGCCATCTACTGATAACTGTCAATATGAGATTAGCAAGGAATCAACCAGTCCATCCTGAAAATTGATATTAAAACCGGTCATTTCAAGGGAGAATATATACTATATGAAGTGATATTAACCTATATTTAGGTATTAATCCCCACTTTGGGTTAAAATTTATGGTCATGAAACCAATGGAGTATCTAGGGCCATGGAACCACCTAATTAGTCCATATTTATCCCATGAATTTCCATGTTTCCCATAGATATAAAATAATTTGAATCCCTTATATCAAATAAAGTAAATAAAAGAGTAGAGACTATGAAAATTGTGTCTCAAATAGACGGATTTACAACTCTCTTATCCTCTAGTATAGTTTGTTATACATATAGAAATAAATATCCATGAACATGAGCTACATATTTACTACATTGAATAGACCTACTCTTCTAGAACTAAAATTCTAGTAATTGGATCCCCCGACTGTGACCACCTCCTCGACCTAAATGGATGGTAGAACCATAGTTATAAACCTTTATAGGATATAATAATCCCGTTTCTATGGGAAGAGTTGATAAAAATCCTATCCCAATAGGTATAAATGGCATGTTCTTGAAAAAACACTGAATATTCACTATCCTATATGTAGATCAACACTCAGTTGGGTCTTTTTTACAGTAGGATTTTCTGTGTCCTAGCTTCTCACACTGATGAAATATCACATAACTATCAGTGTGTTCCATATGACTAGAAATACACCCCACGATTGTTACCCAAGTGTCACATCCTATATCCAGATAAACTACAACCCTATCTGTGTACAGAACTACCCTAGTCCACTCCCTTAACTCTCCTCCACATCTATACAGTGATGAGGACCTAGATTATTCTATTAAAAAAAGGTATTTAACCAATTGATGTTGACCTGAAATAGATGGTTTATAAAATCCCATCCACAAACTATCTTTCTACCATCATCTCATTAGAGAAAGATTTTATATAAAGCATTGGATCATCATAAAGTGATCTAAATAGTCTATCATAGACATAACACTATGTTTGGGGTGTATATACTCTATATCAGGGTGATATCTATGCATATTTTGAAATAATTAATCATAAAAGGCCCTATGGAATTCCTTCCAAACCATATCATAATGATGATATACCTAGGTGATAAAATCCCACCCACCCTAGGTAGAATCCTAATTCATAGGTCATGAGCCATAACCACCTCTATAAAGGTATCTCCAAATACTCGAAGATAGATAACATGGCCTCTAGCCATGAAGCATCAACTTGAGGACCACCATCCCCCATGAAAGTTGGTGTATGCTTCTGCTGAAATTACCATGTGAACACTTCTATATTTGTGGCAGGTCAGGGGGATCCTTTCATAGACTGCATAAATTCTAGAAAAATATCTCAAAACTGAGCACGGATTCCTAGATCAAGAATAAAAATAGGTGAACTGGATGAACTATAGTAGGTAATATTGGTGGATTAAGTCCCACCACATTTGGAGAATGGTCATCTCCACCTTCCTGGCATATGACCCAAGATCGTCATGGTGGAATTTTTCTACAATGACAAACACATTCTTCAGAACAGAATTTGATAATAGAATAGATCTCAAAATAAATGAAAAGGAATAGTAAATATCCTTCTAATAAGTTCCAAAACCCATATAGCTACACCTAAATCTAGGTATTGGTAGTTTTAGAATATCATAAGAGTCATAAGAGACACTCCCTACAACCGAATACCATGGTTTGTTTAGGTTTAAGGTCTCATTTCTGATAGAAAAGGTTCTTGTTTGTGGAGTGTCAATTGTAAGGTATAGAAGAAAACACAATTTTTATTGAGATTAGAATACCAATTTAATTTTTATTGAGATTAGAATACCAATTTAATTTTTATTGTTTATTTGAGTATAAATTTATTCAATTTCATTATCGTTCACATGTATTTATATACATATCCGGGTCCAATTTTATGAGTCACCATTCTTATGTTATAAAAGAACAAGATTTGTAATTTTTAATTGGAACTTAATGTTACTATGATAAAATATTTATATATGGTATCTAGATTTAACAAACTATATAAAATGACTTTATAGGATTAATTTGAATCCCAATTTACGCTGTAAATTCATTAAAAATTACAATTTCCATTCATGTAATCAAAATAAACTAATGTTTCATTCCATGAAACCAATTGTTCATTGATCAACTATGTGAAAATTTGTTAGTTAAGGCTCCACTATCAATATCTATAGGAAAAAATAATTTAGGTTGATGAAGACACTTTACTTAACCAATTATTTATCTCATTTGATCTGAAAAAATGATATTCAGATAGTAAATGTATCAACCAAGTTAAAAAAACATTTTATAGTATATCCACTAAATGGAAATAAATATTCCATGTAATATAATTGGAATGTGAATTTTTTCATGCCTATAATGATTCATGATCAATACGTCCTAGACATATCAGGACATGGTAAGAAGAGAATCTATAATAGTAAACATCACAAATCATGTGTGTCACCTAATGAATAAATCAATAAAATCCTAGGTAGTTTGGATCTTTCCCTAAAATTGGATCAACTAATCCAAGACCCATGTTCATTACCACACTCCAACACATTTATAGTCCCCTATCTACTAACCCAAACAATAATAAAAAATAATAAAATGTAATGATACCACTTTGTAACATATCGGACCTAGTTCACTTGTAAGTAACAAAACCAAGTTAGTTATGTGGCCTCAAGTAAACCTCCCCTTATGCTAATTACTTATGACTAGAAGTGAGGGTCTATAATGGTATGGTGGAGAGACTATACCCTCAAGATCAAAGTGAAGCAGATTAGTATAGTAAATGAATAAGAATTATAAATAAACTAAATGAAATAGAGGAAGTATAAAAACCGACATCTAGAAATAAAAAAAATAGAGATAAACCTCACAATTAGAGTTATATATAAAATTATTTCATATATGTATGCTAAACCAAAAATGAAAATACATAGAAATAAGTCAACAAAAATATACAACATGTTATAAAAAAGGGAAAAAAGGTAAAAATATATGTCTATTATAATCATGATCATAATCTCTTTTCTCTTTTCCCACACTCCATCCTAGTGTAGAAAATCATTTTCCATATCTAGACACTTCCCTTTGTCCTTACCTACATCCACAAGATCTATTTGGGTACCAATCATCAGCTTGAATAATGTGTGTGTAAAAACTAGTAGGCCACCATCAACGACATCTAATATAATATAGTTAGTTTATATAAAATGAGAAATTTTAAGATATGAAAAATATAATGTGATTATGACATGGTTGTCATGGGCTGCAATCAGACATAATTTCAATTCAACTCCTAATATATTCTTTTGGATGACCAGGGTTGACACTCAAGGAGAAAGGGTTAGGAGTATTACTATCCTATTAATTATGTTTTTTATTATATTTTATTAATTTTTAAATCATCCAATGTAGTTTTTTGGATTATATTTTTTTACTAAACTATAGTATGAAAAAAAGAAATAGAAGTCAAACACAACAATGGGTGAAAGGTGTTGGATCCAGGGCCAAAACAAAATTTCTTAATTAATATTTATTTATAATAAAATAATGGTATAAACCTCATTCTTCCATTAATATAATATATCTAAATTATGGTTTTGAACAAAAAATATTAATCTCCCCTAATATATCATGTTCCACCCCTCATCGTTGAAGAGACAACGAATATGTTTGATTGAGGAATTCACTATCTCAACACCCAGATTTATTGTATGTTGTGCATCCCTCAATCCATAGTGCTATACTTGTATGAACTATGAACCAGGATAGGGAGGGAAATATTATTTGATATATTTTATGGTATAGAATGTCATTAGAGAGGGAAGGATAATAAAATTGATGTACTTCTCCTAGTTTCCCACCATATCCAGGATGGAATTCAAATTATTATAAAGAATATAGTTACTATGTGATCTTCCTTGTGGACCTATAACATGAGTTAATCCTACATGATATGGATTTTAAGAGGTCACATTAAAGCATATATAATGAAGAATAATATGGATAAATAATCAGAAGAGAACAACAGATTACAATTTAAAAAACATTGCTAAATTATTATTAACATGTAGAATGAAATTACATAAATAATTATAATGCGACTATAAAACCACATCTGTAAAGACTGAATGAATATTATGGGAGAGGTAGAATCATATTTATTGAGATCAAGTGATAAAATAACTTATTATTCCTTATTGTGAGTCTCAAATTTATCTTTGAATTTATCTTGATGGATACAAAAGGTCAAATCTAATGATTGAGATCAATTATGTCAGGATCATATACACCGATTCACGAATTTTTTAAATTAGAATTGATAATATGATTTTTGGAGTAGTGGAAAAATATTTCTTCTAAGCATGATGGAAATTAGGCTTGAAAAATATACATTAATAGTGGGCTAGGTCCTGGATCATCAAACGTAATTTATGGAGGCAGTTGGCCATGTTGTAGAGGATGAATCAAACAGTAATGTCTTCATCAACAAGTTGGTGTAACAAGTATTCAGTGGTTTGGCTTCATTCAGGTAATCATTTTCATCTCCCTTGATGGTGTAAGATGGTGGAGCTTGACAATACTCTGTAAATCCTCCTGAATTCAATGGGGAAGGAGAAAATTTCTTATTCTAGTGTCTTATTCATAATGGGTTCTTGAAAAAATGTGTGCAGGAATATAGTAAGGGAAGTGAAAAGGAAAAACATGGTGGAGGTAGTCATATGGGTGAAACAAATGGTAAAGTGGAAAAATATTGTGGTAAGTAATTAATGCTTTGTGTGCTGACCATGAGAGGTTCGCTGAAGAGGAGGATCACAGTAGGTATTCCTACTATGAGATTTGTGGCATAGTTAACAAATTTTGTTCATACAGTAAGCTATTTTTTCCATTTTGGTATTTTTTAGTACACACTATAAGATGATAGAACTCATGGTAGGTATACCTACTATGAATATAATTTGTCAAATAGTGTGCAGGTAATCATGAGATAGGATCAAGGTAAGAATAGTGATAGTGACATTGTCAATTCGAATTGTTCTAAATATTAAACCTAACGAATAAAAGGATTCACATTTTTCTTAATGTATTATTTAATTATCTACATAATTCAGTTTTCAATGATACCCTTACCCATCATTGATTCACAATTTAATTCCATGAATGAAAATAATTTAGTAATTTTCCAATTAACAATTATGTTTCAAATTTTAAAGCAACACAAAAAATATTTTTTTACCTGAGAATTGAATTATAAAGAGTGGTATTTTCAATGAATAACAAATAAAAATATTTAAATTTCCATCTCAAATCACTTGCCCACACTAATAACATTTAACTCCTTGGAAATATTAACATTGGATTTCAATTCGACAAAATAGAAATTCATCCATCCTAAATATAAATTTACTAGATTGGGAAGAAGTAAACTGGTGCCTTTGCACTGTGAAAAATTATCAATATCATAAGTGAATCAATACACTACCTCAATTTAATTAAATAAAATCTTTATTTCAGAATTGGATCAAATTATATTTTGGTGGAATCAATGTTTTAACAAAAAAACCTCCATTTATCCCTATTTCATAAATTTTATTAAAAAAAGTTCTAATTTACACATTATTGACATAACATAAATGAATGTGTTATAGTTTTATTTCTCTACTTTCTAGTTGTTAAATATTATCCTCACTTAAATGGATCCATTTGTGACAAGGAAATTTATTTGAATTTAATTTTTACCAACCACAATTTTGTGTGAAACATTATTCATTGCACTTATTGAGAACGTATTTATTTAATTATAGAATCACACCAAGTTTCATTAACTAAGATATCCATTTTGGGTTCCAAATTTCGAATTTTTATACAATTTTCAAATGAATTATATCATTTTCAATTATGATGGCTCACTAAGGTGTTGTGTATCACATATAAAAAGTTTATTTAAATTAATTTCAAAATTAATTTGACATAAATTTATGAAATTGATTCCACAAAAAATATTTTAACTCACACTCCATCACCTAGTTCTAAGACCATAATACTATAATAGGAGGGGAAAAGTCACTCAATAGTCACTTAATGTCTTAAGGTTCTAGAAACTATGAATTAATCAACTATATATTATTGTTTTCAAATTAGTTAGGGTAGAAATGAGGTTCATGAAAAGGGTGAAAATTAAAACATAAAACTATACAAAAGTATGTATAATATTGTCTTTATAGAAAAAAATATTGTTTCCTTGTTTGATATTTTAACTAAGTACAACAAATAAATGGATAGAATTAAAAGGTTATTTACAATATCTAAAAATATTAATTCATTTTTTGGCATTTTTTTAAAAAAATTTATTTGTATACTTAATAAAACAATAAAGATAATAGTAAAAAAATGATTTGTATAAATTATGTGATATTAACAAAAAAATAAATTAAATAATAGTCTAAATATGTTTAATTTCACGCCCCACACTTTTTTTCCACTATCAATTTACATTCTAGTATAATTAAACTAATTATAGAGAATAAATTGTGAAAAGGAGTAGACACAACCCGATACTTATTTATCTAACAAGTTCATGGTAATATCTCTCTAGGTTGTTCTATGGTTAGCATCAGGATACCCTCTTAGGTGTTGTACACTTATGAAAAAAACTATAGAAAATAGTATTAGAAAATAGATTTTTTTAGAATGTGAAGTATATAAAATGGAAAAGAAATAGGAAAGAATACAGACTTGGGTTATCCATTATTATAGTGGTTATGTCTATAATATCCATAGTTAGACTATCTTGAGGATATATTTAATCCATGGTGGGATGATATTTGTGTGAGTAAAACCACCACATTCTATTCCTCCACTTCTATATATCTCCATTTCATGATGGACTTCCATTTAGATAGAGTTATTCAGTTCCACATCCTTATCAGTGTCATGTACTTTGTATGTTGGGGTGAAAGGATCGTGTATGGGGTCTCCTCAATAACTACTATAGATTTTGTGGATTCCTATTCAACTAGTGTAAACTCCAATAATATTTCTTGGATATATTTAATTAAAGAAGAATAAGTAAATATTTCATTTTGAATAAAATTAAAGGAAATTAAGGTTAGATCAAAATATATATCTTAAAATGTAGAATCTTAATCTATATATTCATGAGCAGAAGCCACTATTAATACTTCCAATTTTATAGTGCCTCCCTCATGTTGAAGTTCATATTGGTGTTGAGGGAGTAATATTTTCACTATAGGTATATATACTTCTTCATTCGAATCATATTCATATTGGTCTACTTACTTTTCTGGTCATATGTTTTCTAGGGATGGTTTTATACCCTTTGACGGGTCTTCTTCTAGGAATTATATGAGAATATAGTCAAATTATTCCCCATATATCACTTTATGCTCATTATCCTGGGTAGTCTCATCTTCAATTACTGGTATATATAATTTTTCTTTAAGGGTAACTTGCAAAAAATTAAAATAAAATTAATTTACTTCAAGTGTAGATCCCTCATTAGTTTCATAATGTAGATCATTCTCATGTCACAATGACTTTTTGAAGTGGTCTTGTGTGGATGTTGGTAACATTGGGAATTATAACTCCTCTTCAAAATGGAGTTCTTTTACTTATTCATTTCCAGCATCCTCCAAGGCCTGTAGTAATTATCACGATTCTATGATTTCATTAACACCAAGAAGGAAATTAGAAGATAATTAGATTTTGAAATAATCATATAAAGTATAGTTCAAAGGGAAGTCTCCATCAAGTGTTTAATTTTTTTTCTTCTCACAGTACACTAGATCTAGGTAGGTGTGATAAATGGTGAATAGTTTAAGATAATTTGATTCTAATAAATTTCCATTTTCCTATTTAATATATTCTTTAGAAAATATCAGGTTCTATAACTCTTCAACTAATTCTTCTTCCTTTTCCAGATGAGTTCTTGAAGGTTGGTGGAAATTGGAGGTTGTATACCTTTTAATTACTTGATCATTTATCTATGCTTATATTGTTTTTGGTTTACTCATAAATCCTTTATCATTGATGAGTAGTTATGAATTTCCTTTGGTGTATGTTTTTATTCAGTTTGATGGTGTGGGTGAATGTATTTTTCATGTTACTTTGGTTCACTCATGTAGTATATTCAATCCCACCATACATTAGTGTATACCAAAGGTTGTTGTTGGTAATACATTTGAACATCCATCTTCTGGGATTCCATTGGGAATGTGGTCTTGGAAAATAATTAGTGATCCATTATAGAATGGTCACTCTTCAATCCTTATCCGAGTTTTAGAAAAAATTAAAATAAGAAGACAAAATCAAATAAAAATAATAAAAAACTATACTATTTTTTAGATAGTGGTATCTCAACCTTTTATCCCTGAAATAATTCCAAGTTGATAACATGCTAGTCATACAGTATGATCAAATTGAATTTATATTTTACTCATAATGTAGCCTATAGGCTGATTAGGTTCATCTCTCATGGATAAATGGTTGGGAGTATCACTATCCTAGAAATTATGTATCTTTATTTTATTGTATTAAATTTTAAATAATCCGGGGTAGATGTTTGGTATTTTTGGGTTTTTATTAAACATCAAGAAAATAAAATAAATACAACCCCACCACTATAATGGGTGAAAGGGGTGGGATTAAGGGTCAATCACATATATTCTTCATTATTCACTGGTTCAAATCCAAAAATAGTGTCAATATGATTCTTCCATTACACTCATCTTTCTAAATTAAAATTATGAATATAAAAAATAGATATATCCTCTAATAAATCTATTTCAACCTCCTACATAAAAAATAAGAAATGAACACACTCCATCGAGGAATTCAACATCTCAACACTTAGATCCATCATATGTTGTTCATCCCTCGATCCATAATATAAGGACCCAACCTTATTACAAAACATAATCTTGAATTTTATTCAAGAACTCAATTCCTTTCATATTGAGGATATTTTCAAGTTTATATTTTTCTAGAATTGGGATATAATACATACATAACATTCCACATTCATATAGAGAAGATAACACAAAAACAATATCAATTTCTTCCAAAATATAAGACTTTTTAAATAAAACATGTTTTCTTTGACAAATCTTCATGAAACTTAACTTGGATTAATTATTTTTCCTACAAATCCTTATAAACTGTGAAAATAATTTTAAAACTTGGGATGAGAAAAAAAAGCTCAGTAAGGGATATAAAAATAAGGGAAAAAACATTACTCTATAAATACTTATAAGATATGAAATCATTTAAAAAAAGACACACTTTTTACCCATATAAAAATACTTTTTGAAACTTAAGATTTAAAAGATTTACAAAAAACATATAGAACATAAATATAACCATAAATTTATATTAAGAAATTACTTACATAATCTTGTTACCCTCTCGACTACCTCATAATTTGAAACCCTCACGATTACCTTACAATTTGTGTAACCATCACAGTTACACTTAGAGTAACCATACTTCCGACCTCAAACATACACATAAAAAATAAATTGGAGGGAGATATAGGTTCCACAATTTATCATAAACAATTCCCATGAACCATAAAACAATCATACAACATGAATAATTGCATAAAAACATTTCTTTTAAATTTCATAAAGCAGAATTTTAAAAGAAAAGTCCCTTAAAAATATCATATAATTGAAGTGATACATAATAGAGTTGATGGAATATGTATATACACTATAAATAAACATAATTAATGATAATATAAACAAAATTAATCACACAAACAATTTTAATAACACCAAAATAATGAAGTAGATGGTCAACCCAAAAAATGGAAATTTGGTTAATAATTCCCTTACATTGAGTTCTTCTTACTTAAAACTAGTTTAAAAATCATGTATAATGGTTAAAATAATGTTATTAATATATTAAATAAACATATTCATGTTTATCATACAATATATGATCATTTAATTACAACATTTTACCCTTTTAATTGTTAGTATTTTGTTCCTTTGATTGTTTTGGGTGCATTCTTTACATGATTTCCATGGATGGTTTGTGTTTGAATTTATTGTTGTATGGAAATGAAATTTTAGGAGTGGAATTAAATATTATTCATATGTTTATAGAATATATAATGATACCATATTTTTTTTATTTTATATGATGATGGATAATTAGATAAAACATTAATGATGTTTGTTTAGATCATTTTTGGCAGTTCCTCGATAATCATAAACTTGTTTCATTATATTAATTAATTTCATCCATAGAAGTTCATTTATAAAACTTAAAATAGGTTAAAAAATACACTTTAAATTATGATTAAACCATTAAAATGGTGTTATGATCATCTTTTAAGGAAGTAATGAAAATTGGAATCACATCATACACGATTTTGGTAAATCAACATATCGCAAACAATGTTTTTAATTTTAGAATAAGAGGGAGAGGAGAGGAAGAAAGATGATGAATATTTTAAATGAACATGATAACATGAATAATATATATAATTCTTGGGGTTTCATACCTCTTGGATAAGTTGAGGTAAAGAGAGTATAAGAAATCAAAGGAATTGGAAAAAACACATGAAAAAGGACGATGATTCTTACCTCTTGGTCTCTTCTCCTTGAGATCCTCCTTAAGGCCTTTCTTTTTGTAATATTGGTGATACCAATAGGTCTTGGATGTGGGGTATATCCTTGGGGAAATAATTTGGTAGAACATAGATAATTATCAAGTCTTGATAGGTGTGAGAGGAAGTGGGGAATGAGTTGGTATTTATAGTGGAGGAGAGGAGGGATTTTACACTATTTTAATCATTAGTTTAATATTTTTCTCAAGAATAGTAATAGTCTTGATTCATGTGACCCAAAATAGTAATAAGTTCATGTGAGTTTAAACCAATTGGGTTTACATCAACCATGATGTAAAAAATAGTGTATTGAACTGATAATTTAAATATACATCATTTTACCGTATTTCATTATTAATAAAAAATTCATGAATTCATAAAAATACAAAAAAGTCACCCCAATTTTTTTTTTCAAATTTAGAATTCAAAAATGAAATCCATTTTTTGAAAATAATTTTCTAAATTTTATTAATTTAAATTTTAAATAAAATCATAATTTATTAAAAAATAACATTTTTAAATCTATAACTCATTTTTAACACCTTGAAAAATTAATCAACATCTCATTATCTTATAACCTTAAGAAAATAAAATAATAATACAATTCACTATTCCTTAGGTTCATATTACTATTCACAAGGATAGGTTACTATTCACCAAAAATCATGTTGGTTCTATCAGACTCAAAATAACTTTCTGATCACAACAGTAGATAACCGTTTTTTGAAATTAAAATCATAGAAGCATCAAAATCATGTTTAAAGGATAGTTATAAATATCTTCTTAAAAAACGTTTCATGGATTACCAATTTATTTTTAAAACCTTGGGGTGTTAAATTATCCCCACCTTTTGGAAATCACATCCTCGCAATTTTTTTTACTTATTAAACAAGTGAGGGTATCTTTCCCTCATAAAATTTTTAGATTCCCATGTTACTTCTTCAACCATGCGGTTTCTCCACAAAACCTTTACCTCGTGGATTACCTCATTCCACAATACTTGTTCCCATCGATCAAGAATATGAATAGGTTTATCTTTATAAGAAATGTTCTCTTCCAGCTGAAATACCTATGGGCTCAAAAAATGATATGAATTTGGAACATACTTTCTCAACATCAAAAAATAAAAAACATTGTGTACCTGAGATAAACATGGAGGCAGTGCTACTCGATAGGTGGATGGTCCATCTTTCTCCTAAATTTTATAAGGTCTAATGACCATGGACTTATCTTTACTTTCTTAACAAAATGCATAACACTTTTCCATGGTGAGATTCTAAAAAAACATTATCACATACCTCAAAAGAAATGTTTTTACTCCTATTGTCTGCATAACTTTTCTGCCTACTCTGAGCTGTCCTCAAGTGTTGTTTGATCATATTCTCTTTCTCAACCACTTCCTATACTAATTATGGTCCCATAAACTTTCTTTACCTAACTTTATCCAAAAAATATGAAGTTCTACACTACTTCCCATACAATGCCCTGAAAGGTTTCATGTGTATACTGGAATGGAAACTATTATTATAAGAAAACTCAACTAAAGAAAGATGTTAATCACAAATTCCCTAGTAGTCCATTGAACAAGCTCTAATAATATCATAAAAATATTGAATCGTTCATTCTAATTTCCTATCGGATTGAGGATGAAAAGTTGTACTAAAATTTAATTTTGTGCTCAATGACTTCTAAAGTCCCATCCAAAAGTTAGAAGTGAACCTGGGATCCTAGTCAGATACAATGGAAAGAGGGACTCCATGTAACCTAACAATATCTATGAGGTACAGTTGAGAAATATGATTCAAAGACAATGTATCTCGAGTAGAAAGAAAATGTGTAGATTTTTTCATCCAATCAAAAATAACCCAAATTTCATTGTTACATCGAGAAGTATTTGGTAGTCCCACAACGAAGTCCATAGATATATTCTCCCATTTCCACTCTGGCACATGCAGTGGCTGACGAATTACCTTTAGTAACTGCTTCTCTACTTTAACCTGCTGACATGTCAAACATTTCATGGTAAATTTTACGATATCTCTTTTCATTCCATCCAACCAATAATACTCCCAAAGGTATCTGTATGTCTTAGTATTTCCAGGATGAACTGAAAATGGATAACTACGAGCTTTACACAAAAATATTTCTTCAACTGGGAATCACAAGGCACACACAACCTTTTACCAAATCCTAAAACACAATCTTTATCAAGGTAAAATTCTAGAAACATACCCATTTTAACCAATTATACCTTTCTTTGTAGCTCATGGTCTTCTTTATACACTTTCTTAATTCTATCTGATAACTATGATTGCACTGAAACCTAAAACAAAACAGAGGTATTTCTTGCACCAACAACTTCTAAGACAAAATTCATCAAATATTTAATCAAGTGATCGTGTTCCAAACAGAATATGGTTAATGATGTATGATGTTTTTGACTCAGGGAATCCACCACTTTTTTTATTTTCCTAGATGTTAATTGATCATGTAATCATAATCCTTTATCAGTTCAAGACATCTTCTCTGCCTCAAGTTTAATTCCTTCTAAGTGAATATATACTTTAGGCTTTAATGGTTTGTATATATTTGAAATTTGGATATGTATAAATTATGCATCCAAAAATTCAAATCAAAAACCTCATATGTCAATTCCAAATCATGTGTGGGATAATTCAACACATGAGGTTTTAGTTGTATTGATGCATAAGAAATTACATGATCATTTTTCATCAAAACACAACCAAGTCCCTTCAATGAAGCAGCACTATAGATGATAAACTCACCATTTTGGGACGGCAAGGACAAAACTGGATCGTTCACCAATATCTTATACAGTTTCTAAAAAAAATCATCACATTATTTTTTCCAAATAAATTTAACCCCTTTTCTCGTTAACTTAGTTAGCGGGTTGGATAACTCTGCAATATTTTTAATAAACCATTGGTAATAACCTGTTAATCCAATAAAACTATGAACCTATATAACATTTTTAGGTCTTTTACATTTATAAAAAACTTTTTTTTGTATGATCAACTATTATTCCATCCTTATTTACAATGTACCCACAAAAATAAATATGTTGCAACCAAAAAGCACACTTTTTGAATTTTCAATACAGTTTCTTTTCCTTTAAGGTTTGAAAAATAACCCTTAGATTTTTTTCATGCTCCTATATAATCTTAGAAGATACTAGAATGTCATCGATAAACACAACCACAAACTTAAACATGAACTCATGAAATATTTTATCCATAAGATCCATGAATACAACAGGTGCATTAGGTAACCTAAACGGTATAACAACAAATTCATAATATCCATATCTTGTACGAAAAGCTATTTTTAGGATTTAATCTACCTTCACCTTCAGCTGATGGTATCCAGATCTTAATTCAATCTTCTAAAAGTACTATGATACCTAGAGATGATCAAACAAGTCAGCGATATGAGGTTAAAGGTACTTGTTTTTAATAGTTATGTTATTCAAGGCTCTATAATCAATGAAAAGTCTCATGGAACCATATTTCTTTTTAACGAAAAACACTAGAGCACCCCATGGTGAAGTTCTAGGATGAATGAATACTTTAACAAGAAACTCCTACACCTGATTTTTCAATTCAATAAGTTCTATTTTATCCATTCAATATGGGGGTTTAGAAATTTTCTTAGCATCAGGAACTAATTCAATTGTGAATTCGACATCTGGATCAGGTATGACACCGGGTAACTCATCAGAAAAAATATCAAGGTATTCATTTACAACTGGAACATAATAAATCTGAACAATTCCCCTGTTTTCAAAAATATGAGAAAGATAAATTTCATTTTCATATTTCAATAGTTTCTCAGCTTCCTGATATGTTATCAATTGTATGGGTTCATTCTTGTATACAAACTGAAACTTTTTCTAAAAAACAACTTCATTATCTCTACATTCAATCTTAGAATGATAACATAAAGACAATCTATTCCCAGAATGACATAAAAATCTACTAAGGAAAAAACAACAAGGTTTTCAGGTAAATTATTTTCACATACCAAAATTGAAAGATTCTTATAATTCTTATTTTCTATAATATTTCCCCTAGTGTTTTAACAATAAGTTCTGATCTCATTTTTTGAGGTGATATTTCCAATTTACTAGAAAATTCCTACGAAATAGACGAATGTGTAGACCTCGTATTAAGAAACAATTTAGTAAAATATGAGTAAAAAACAAGGTACTATATAAAACTTCATTTGATGGCCCAACGTTTGCTGACGTAGTCACAAATGATCTCACTACACCTTTCTGATTATAGTTTGGATTCTTTGCATCATTCAGATATATCTTTGGGAATGAATTTTCATAACGAATAATCACTCCATATATAAAACACTTAACGATTTTCTTATCAGTATTAGTATTATGATTTGTTTCATTACAATATCGGGCCATATGTCCAAACTTACCACATTGAAAACACTTCCCAGTTTTTGTAAGGCATTACCCAGGGTACTTTTTTCCACAAATTTCACAAACTAGAAACTATAATTTATTAACATCATATTTCTTTGGTTTATTCTTACCCATAACATTCCATCTCGACCTCTTCTTATTCTTTTTGTGAGAGTGAAATTTATCATCAGCAAACTCTATCTCCACCCTATCTTTAAATCGGACAAGTTTCTCATAACTTTTGAATTCACAGGAGGCCAATTCCCTTTAATACCTTGGATTCAATACTGAGTAAAAGCAATTAATTTTTCTATCAAGATCCAGAATAAGATTTGGAGCATACCTTTCCAGTCGAGTGATGTTCACTTCATACATAGGCACTGAATCTTCCTACTTTTTCTTCAATTCAATGAATCGCTTCTCCATCCTTAATCAAACCACCTTTGTAAAATATTTTTCAAGGAAAATAATTTTAAATTCATCTTACTCTAAGGAATCAATATCCTCTCTATCAATGATATTTTTGACCATTGACCACCACTAATTAGCTTCACCTTCAAAACGATAAATGGAAAGTCTTACCTTTTGATTATATGAACATCCCATATCAGTGAATATCTTTTCAAGGGCTTTAATCCATCCTTCAGCTACTACGGGGTCAGAAGTTCCATTGAATGTAAGAGGGTATTGTCTCATAAAATGTTACACTATTTTCATATTCTTTTGTTTTTCCTCTAGCTGTTATCTTGAATGGATACAAAAACCATTTATTGTTTGTGTTACCTGAGCCATTGCTATCACAAAATTCTTGGTTCCAACCCCTACCATTTCAAGCTACAAATTTGGAAGGATATTGTTCTGTCTGTGTATCTTATCTTCAGCTTCCCCGTTTCATATGTGGAAAATCATTCTGAATAAACATATCATAGTTGAAGAAACATGGTAATATTTAAATTCTATATCATTTGAAATGAATGATAATGTAAAAAATAAATTATTGTATTATATTAACATGATCCTAACCCTTGAAGTTATCTAAACCATCCTATGATACAAACTATAAGTACATGACCTTATTATATTACATAATCTTGAAATTTAGTCAAAAAATAACTTCCATTAATATTGAGGATATTTTCTAGTTTAGAGTTTTATATAGTTGTGAGATAATAAATATATAACTTTCCACATTCATATAGAGCATATGCCATAGAAAAATATCCATTTCTTCCAAAATTATAGACTTTTTAAATAAATCATGTTTTCTTTGAAAAATATTCATAACATTTAACTAGGATTATTTATTTTTCTTACACATCCTTATAACCTGTAAAAATAATTTTAAAACATGGAATGGGAAAAAAAATCTCAGTAAGGTATATTAAAAGAATAAATGAAATCATTAGTCTACAAATACTGGTAATATATGAAATCATTTTCAAAAATTACACACTTATTACCCATTTAAATTTTCTTTATGAAACTTGATATTTCCATAAAACATATAGAAAATAAATAGAACCATAATTTTATCTTGGGGCATTACTTACATAATATTGTATCCCTTTCGGCTACCTTATAATTTGTAACCTTTACGTCTACCTTACAATTTGTGTAACTATCATAGTTATACTTGGAGTAAGCATATAGTTGACCTCAAAATTACACATACTCAATGCATTGGTGGGATATATAGGTCCCACCCTTCAACATAAAAAATTACCAAGAATTAGAACACAATCATACAACATGAATAATTTCATAAAAGCATTTCTATTGAATTTCGTAAAACAAAATTTTAAATAGGATTTTAAATGTAAAGTCACATACAATTATCATATAATTGAAGTGATACTTAATAAAGTGGTTGTAATATGTATATAAACTATAAATAAACATATTTCAATATAATATAACAAAATTTAATCACATAAACAATTTTAATACCACATAAATAATGAAGAAGATGGTTAACCCAAAGAATGGAAATTGGGTTAAGAATTACCTTACTTCAGGTTTGTCTTACATAAAAAATGTTTAATCCTCTTGTGTAATGGTTAAAATAGTGTTATTAATATATTAAATAATAATATTCATGTTTATAATACCTTATATTATCATTTAATTACAAAATTTTACCCTTTAATTGTTAGTATTTTGTTTTTCCATTATTTTGGGGGCGTTCTTTACATTATCTTTATGGCCAGTTTGTATTTTATTTTCTTGTCGTATGGAAATGAAATTATAGAAGTGGAATGAAATGATATTAATTTGATTACATAATATATAATTATATAATAAATAATTTTTTATCATATATGATGATGGATCATTAGATAAAACATTAATGATGTCTGTTTAGATCATTTTTGGCGGTTCCTTGAAAATCATGAACTTGTTTCATTATATAAATTAATGTCATCCATAGAATATCATTTATAGAAAATAAAAAAGGTTAAAAAATACATGTTAAATTATTATTCAACCATTAAAATGGTTTTACGATCATATTTGAAGGAATTAAGGGAAATTGGAAACACATCATACACGATTTTGGTAAATCGGCACATCACAGACGATGTTTTTATTTGTAGAATAAGAGGGAGATGAGAGGAAGAAAGATGATGAATATTTTACATGAACATGATAACATAAATAATATTTTATATTATGAATATTTCATACCTCCTGGATAAGTGGAGTGAAAGAGAGTATAATAAATGAAATGAATTGGAAATAAAACACATGAAAAAGGAAGAGTATTCTTAGCTCTTGATCTATTCTCCTTGAGATCCTCATTAAAGCCTTTGGTTTTGGACTTTTGGTGAGACCATATGGTATTTTAAGTAAGGTAGAGACTTGGGGTGTAAATTTGGTAGAACTTAGAAAATTCTCAAGGCTTGAGAGGTCTAAGAGGAAGAGGGGAATGAGGGAGTTTTTTATAGTGGAGGAGAGGAGGGATTTTACATTATTTTAATCATTTTTTTAATATTTTTTCTCATGTCTATGAATAGTCTTGATTCATGTGACCCTAAATAGTAATATATGCATATTATTTCGAATCATATGGGCTTAAATCAACAATTATGTTAAAAAATAGTGTATTTTGCTGATAATTTGAATATACTGTATGTTACCATATTTCACTATTCATCAAAAATTCAAAAAATAAGAAAAATCCCAAAAAATCACTCTAACCATTTTTCGACATGTATAATTAAAAAATGAAATGAATTTTTCACAAATACTTTTCTCAATATTATTAATTTAATTTTCAAATAAAATCATAATTTATTCAGAAATAACAATTTTAAATTTATAACTAATTTTTTAACACCTTGAAAAATTAATCAACACATCATTATTTTATAACCTTAATAAAATAAAATAATAATACAGTTTACTATTCATTTGGGTCATATTTCTATTCATATTACTATTCCTAAGGGTAGGTTACTGTTCACAAAAAATCAAGTTGGTTATATCAGACTCCAAATAACTTACTAATCACAACCGTAGATGACCCTTTTTTGAAATTCAAATCATAGAAGAAAAAAAATTATGTTTAAAGGATAGTTATAAATATCAACATAAAATAAATTTCCATGTATTACCAATTTATTTTTAAAACATTGGATTGTTACAAACAGTGCTCCACTGTTATGGAATTTCATTTGAGAGAGGGAGGAAAAAATGATTTTATAGATTTCAGGATTCAATATCTCAATTGAAAGTGAAGATGGACAAAATCTATATGCCTCTATCCATTCTCCATTTGAATTGAATAAGGAATTCAAATTATTATAAATAATATAGAACTTGTGTGATCTTCCTCAAGGACCTATCCATCATGTTAGTTTTCCATCATTTATAGTTTAAGAGATTATGTTAAATCACAAAAAATGGGGAAGTACATGAAAAACCATGGGGGAGAGAAAAACCCAATACAATTAACTAAAAACAGTATAATTATTGTTAACTTGTGGAATGAAATTATAGAAAAAATATAAAGTGGTTGTAATACCTCATAGGTAGAGGCTGAATGAATCTTCTAGGAGACAATGAACGATATATATAGAGATACAGTACGGGAGAAAATTCTCCTTCATCATAGTTTTTTTATGGTGATATTTGACTTCATCTTGATGAATTACATATGTCACAATGATGATTGAGAATAATTATGTCCTGAGTATCACTAACCCTTCAATATTTTTTAGATCATAATTAATATGCCACTTTAAGGAGTAGTGGAAAAAGGTTGGTTCCAAGTTTTTTGAAAATTGTGAATAATAACCGGGTCATGGCCATGGGTTGGTTCATTGATCAATAAACATTCTTTTGGGAGGTGGTTGAGCTTGCGACATTGTGTGAATATAGAAGCAGAGTCTTCTCCAGCAAGGTGGTGTGGTGAGGCATCAGTGATTCAAATTCATCCTCGTAAGCCTAGTCTTCTCCCTAGACAGTGGTAGAAAGTGAAATTCAATGGTAGAGTGTGACAACTCCAACACTAACTGGCAATGGAAACCTTGGTGGTTCAAAAGTCTTGACCAGAATGGTTTCATAAAAAAGAGGGCGTGGGAATACCGTAAGGTAATTGGGAAGGAAAGTTCATGTGGAGGTGGGTTTATGTGTGTAGTTAATGGTAATGTGGAAAATGTATATGGTAAGAGGGTAATGGTATGTCTATTGACCATGAGAGAGTGGATAAAGAGGGAAATCACTGTAGGAATGTTGACAGTGAAATTTGTGTAGCGGCCATTAGATTTTTTTCAAGGGGTTAGATATTTTTTCCTTTGAGGGATTTTTGAGTACACACATTCAACTGATAGAACACACTATAGGTATACAAAACATGAAAATTTGGATTGGGAAGGTGGAAAGGTGACTATGAGACTCACTCATGGGAAGCATAGAGACCATGCCACAATCACTTCAAGACTTTGTAAATCTTTACCCTTCTGAACACAAGGATTCACCTTTTTTTCTTAGAAAAATATTTAATTAACTCTATAATTTAGTATGAGACAATTCCCTTCCCCATAATGGATTGACAATTTAATTCCAATAAGGAGTAAAATTCAGTAATTGGCCATATAGAAATAATGCTCGAAATTCCCAAAATTCCCAAAATTTACTACCTTAGCTTTGAATTGAATTAAAATTGAAGTTATTTTAAATGAATTAAAAAAGTATAGAAATTTACAACTCACATCAAGAAATAATCTAAATGTAACCATGTCGGATCAGGTGTGCAAGGAAAACCTGACTAATTTTACCTATATAGGCATAAGCTAGAATATATCTGATCACATGTTACTATGTATATATATATATAATTATGTATCAATATAAACTATATATTTACAATCATATATAAACACATATATTGATACATAGTAATAGCTAGGACATGAGGTGTAAAATCAAGGAATCCATGTATAATAATAAGAGCCTCATACAACAAAAGGGGAAACATACCAGAATTCTCCTTAGTATGGAAAGCATCATGTCTAAAATTCCCATCTATTAATGTTGGATTCCATGATCAACATCCTATATAATGGAACATGAATTGTCATGCCCAAAATCAATATAAACTATGTGAAATTCCATGTCCAACATCCAATGATGTTGTGAAACACCATGTCCAACATCACACACTAAGAAACCAGGAAGCACTAAGTCTAACATATTCATTAAGTATGTCACAAAAACTAACATACCTAATTGAGGACTAATAATTTTTGAGGTGAAGATACTACTTTATCATAGGCTAGTGAATGGTTTATAACCATTTTACATTTTATTTAGTATAGGTCACAATACATTAATTTAATTATGTAACATGTGTCATGGTAAAAAAAATCAATTTTAATTTAAATCCATTAATGTATTTCAGTTTGATAATAATACAAATCCACTTAGACATTTCTTTGGTAACATACCATTAATAAGTCACATAATTCAATAAACACACCCAAAATAGTGAAACTCATTGAGGTGAATGACCTCGGACAATAATAATTGCCTACGAAGTTCCTTTAATAAGGGATATAAATTTAAATAACACAAGTTTAATTTTTAAGGGAATACATATAATTCCCAATGTGAGGCACAAAAAATGCATTATATAAGACAAAATAGACATTAGGTAGAAGTACTAAACCACTATCCTTATGGTGGTGGAAAACTCCTATTCTTGTATTGACCTCTAATCTAGGATTAAATAGGAGAAATATGAAGAATAAAAGAATACCCTATAAATTGAGTGTATTAGTTCTCCTACAAATAGAATTTGATATCGAAAGATAAATGGAAAATATAAGGTAGGGGAGTGAATTACATATCGATGGAAATTCGACACAATTGATGGTGATCAATTCAAACTTTGTATGTGGGAGGAGACAAAAATCCTAGTAGAAAAGGAGGAAGGAGCTTTGGATATCAGGAGAAAATTTTAATTTAGAGGAAAATAAATGGGATGATAAGTAATAAATAATACACAGCCAAAATCATAATTTCACATTTTTTTAAGGGTCCACAGTTTAGTGACACTGTTGGCCAAAACTTTCCCCAACCGTACACCAAACATGTTTCAATGATTTCCAAAATGGTAACCCCTTTCATGGTCTAACATAACATAAAAAAATATTCACATCTCATGTATACCTTATTCACTTTTTTACTATACCCCCACATGACTATGTGTCTTATCTCACATAGTTTCTCAAAACCATTCACCACCTCCTTGTGGAAGCATGCTTACTACTAAGTATGTGCCCACCATTTTTATTATATGTTTTAAAAAAAAACTATTTATCCAGGCTCAAAATTAGATACAGACTCTCCGGAACCCTTCCTTACATTCTAAGTCATGTCCATAATAATAAAAACAAACATATAAATAAAAAATTAAATGATCCATACCACATGAGAAGAACTAGTATCTTACTATGTTAATGAGATTCAAGAAGGGAATCTGGAAAATAAATGGAAAACAACCACCATCATGTTTCAACTATACTGACACTGGTAATTTTTTTAAGTACATCCCAGTGAAGAAGGATTATAATTCTTAATTAGATGGGGAAGATGGGAAATATAAGAAGTAAAAAGAGTAAGATAGAGAAGAAGTATTCCAATAATAAGAAAATAATCCTAACGAGTTAGATGGATAAAGAAAAATCATCATGTATCCAATTAGATTATGAATTTAATTTCATTTTTCATGTTAGTAAATTTTTTGATACCTTTAGTAGTGTTTAAGTAGAAGAAAGGAAGAATCTATAATGGTAGTTAAAAGATGATTTAGAATATTCTTTTGATCAGATCACATAATTCATAGATGAAAAGATAAAATAGTTAAATAAAATAATAAAACATTTCAAGAAAAAGAAAAAATGGATAAAAAATTAAGTATCATGTGTTGATGAAATCAAGATTCACAATATAAGAGAAACTGAAAATGAAAAGATACTAAGATATCCTGGAGAGATGTTGGATGGAATAGAGGAAGATATGGTTGAGACCAAATACATATATCATAATTCCCAAAATTATTAAAATAAAATTAGATAAGGCTTATCAATGGCTACAAAGGTTAATGGGGAATATTCTAAAGTATAATAAAATATGATTTCTGATATGTAGGGTGAATCTGGATCAAATTTATTTCAAATTAAATATATTATTTCTAGAAATGAAGGTAATAAAAGTAATGTATAACTTATTTGAACTAAAATGATAAATGAGAAACAATCTCCCATATATAAGGTAGAGAGAATAATTCTAGGATGGACACATCTCCTTGGAAAGAGAAGAATTTTTTTATATTAAGAAAACAATAATAAAATTATGAGAAAATTTTGTAGGAATATGTTAGATTAAATCATAGAGGGTTTTTTAGTTATGTGGAAGGTATCAAAAAACATTATATTATTTATGGGATAACATGTTAGTGTTAGGAAAAAAACATAAACCAAGGGGGGGTCATAATAAACAAAAAAGAGAAAAATATCCAAGGAAACAAGTTTTGACAAAGAAACCAATAATTTTTTCAACTCAAAATTATTGTTAGATGATAAAAGATTTAAGTGGAAGAAGTAAATAGATAGAACATAATACCCAATAGTTCATGATAATTGTACCTTGACAACGTCACTATGTTGTGAATGGTAAGGAATATCCAAAGGTGATGAAAGAATGTGCTCCTACCACAAAACCATGCGATGATTTCAAGAAGATTGATAATGTCAATTAAGAGTTATTAGAGGTTTAGATAGACCAATTGTATTTAGATAAAAAAATAGAATGAATAAATTAGTTCAAATGAAACACTAATTATTTTGAGTTTAGATGATAAGATAGAGGAAAATGATATGTTTTCCACAAAAAAAAATATGGAAGTGAAAAAAATTGTGAATGGCGTTGAAAAAAAAAAATTCACAAAAAATTTCATGAAATTATTTCTCTACTATAAATAAATCATGAGAAATTGAATCCGTGCATTAGGAAAATAATTTTATGTTTTCAGTGAGGTGGAGAAGATATCTCAAAAAAATAATGTTTCCTAAGGGAAGAAGATAATAATGAAACCTGTTAGGACACATAAGAAACAAATAATTTTTTAGCAGTTCATCTCATGCTATGGTTGGAGATAATGAAAGGCATGGGATTAATGGACACTTTTAGAATCTATGTTTTAACAAAGAAAGAAATATATCCCTCCTTATTCAATTATTTCATCTAGTTTTATTCTAATATTTAATGAATTGAATAAGGTGGAATAATTTTTCACTAATAGATAGAAAATAAGTTATTCGTTCATAGAGTTTGTTAACTAAAATTAAAATAATGGGATGGGTGAATCCCTTTAGGGGGAGAAAACATGATATGAGACTACCAAAATCATGTATCTTTTTAAGTAAATCCAAAAAATTTGTGTAGTAATATAAAAAAAGATATTGATGTTCTCAAATCACATTTACAACCCTTATTTTGGTTTATGTAAAACATATTTATAAAGGGGGAGTGTTTGTTTATGAAAAGGTGAGATAATGGGAGAGTTGAATAATTTTCACTTAAAAATTTTGATGTGTTTGTTTAACTATGTGTAGGATATAAATTTCTCAAATAAATATACTTTCGAACAGCCAAAAAATGAGATTATATATTAAAATCACATGTATGTTTTTTTATGAATAACATTTATAACCATGGTTATGAACTCATGTTTTTGATGAAGTGTTTGGCTACATAGGCATAGAGTTTTTTGGCTATAATATCTTTACATATAAAACCATATGGTATCATCTTTCCCTCAAGATGAACATATTTTTATTATGATCTGAAAGGGGAGAATAAAAAGGTTTCTAAAAATGTAAAGTGATATTAGGGGCCCCAATATTCCATTTGAATTTATTTTAAATAATGTTAAAAGAATATCCATGACATTTGAAACTTATTAAAGGGGTATCGATAAAAATAATACAAATAATGAAACTGAATTTCCCAAACGAATTAACTATATTTTATTTCAAAATGATTTTGAAAAAGGAATGTGAAATTATATAGTTATGAATGAGTAGTTATCAATTATAATTAGAAAAGGACGAATGTTCACTACTTAAAGTTCTTGGATGGAGAACTTCAAAGTACCATTTACTTAAATGTGGTAATTAATGAGTAGTTATTCATAGATATAAAATAAAAGAGTTGGTTATTAAATATCCCCAAACTACAATATTTTATACTAAATTTAAGGAATCCCACTAATTATAGGACGAGTTTACAAAGATGGTTGAAGATGTCTATACTAAATTTTTAAAAGTTTCTAAGTCCTATCATTATAAGGTTGGGGCAACCATCAACCCAAGGTTAAGACCCATAGTTATTAATACTAAGAGAAAAATAGTTTTAAGATTAAGTGATTATACCTATAAGTTGATCCAAGTGGGGCATGAGACTTATATAAGTCACCATATCATTTCTAACATCATAAAAACGACCATAAGGTTGAGATAGTATCACGGTAATGTTGATAAAAGACATCTTAAGGTTAAAAAGGTCATCATAAGGTTAAAATGAACATTAAGATGTATCTAAGAGTACATTATATGGAAATTCAAATTAAATCAGATGATTCTAGAGACATATTCCCTAAAGATACAAACAACATGATTAATCCATGTGGATTGAGATTCCATAGAAATTGATTGATTAACCATCTGAATGAGAAGATGATTTTTTAGAGTGCCACACCATAAGCTATAAGTGACATGTCACACAATACACCAGTATTTATAATTGTATAGATAATTCAATGGAATTTAAATACATAGATATGGTGGAGTTTCTAAGAGATAAATATATTTAATATTAAAAATACCTGAATAAGTTTTAAGATACTTAAAAAAGATTTAAGTAATGATAAATATATTCTATTTTGAAAAAGTGTATTGATTCTTCTACTAAATATCAAATAGTTACAAAAATTCCATTTTGGAAACTAATATTCAAGATATTATTTTTTGAAAACATTTTTATAGAAAAAGAATAAAAAATGTATGAAAATATTGAGAACATGTAAACACTGAGTGTCAGAATATTGATGTACTAAGAGTATAATATGACACTCTATCTATGAGAGAATAATGAGTTATAAATTGGGACCCATTAATGAAGGGGGAGACTCATTGTGCCCGATTAATAAAAATGATGAGGAGAACAAGATCATGTAATGATCTGGAAAGCTACGTATGTAGAAAAAACATGTTTTGATGAATACATATGTGTAAATACATGAATGTGTACATGAAAAATCCAATTAATATATACTTTTGTGGAGGGAGATCTATATCGGGAATCACAAATGAATCTTTGTGTAGAGGGAGAACCTTCTTAATTTGGATAAATCATTATAAATGAAAGTTATTATTTCTAATGTGATTCTGTATATAGGAATATCTTGGGACTCTATGTTAACAGGACTCTGGTGGACCATGGTTCTATAAAAATGCATATATATTAGAAGCATACATGATGGGAGGGGGATAACCAATCTATAAAAGTATTATATATTTCTAGTTGAATATTATAAATCCTATATATTATATTTTATATTATTACTACCATTCAGAAGGAGAGGATAAGTGACTATATTTAGTGAATATAGACCTTCGCATTTCTAACATGTTGAGTTCAAAATTCTGATTCATAAAAAATAACAATAATTCACCCCAGTGGTAAATCTATCCTAGGGAATCAGAAGAAATATTATAGAAATGATGTTAAGGAGGTTTTGTATTAAGTTATTAGACCAGGGATACCGAAATTGTTGTGGTGGTCAACATATCCTTTATCTAAGAATCTGATAACCTGTTAATTGACATAGAACTACCAGACATTGACTGTAGAGTGTAATAAAGTTCGTATAAGGATACTATGGAGGTCAATTATGATCTTTCAATAATTTTAAATTTCATATCATCCAAATATACATTAATACTTGTGGGTCCATCCTAAAAAATAAATGGTGTTACATATTAATAACCAGCTTATATACAGAAGAAGGTCTATGAATAGGCCATTCTTGTAGCCGGGCCTCTCACCACTAGTTAGTGATTGATGAGGGTTTGTCTTCTATAACTCAATTGAGAGTTATTCTTGCTCCATGATTTGGGTAAATTTTTATTCCCTTATTTCCGAGTGTAGATCTTTTTTAGAGATAAGATAGTAGTTCCGACTATGTTGGGAAATACTTCCTATTGAATGAGTATGTTGTATGTATTCATAAGACAGATACCATATGAGTTATTGAGGAGAGATCTATTTTCAGGTGAAAGTGGTCTGTATGTAGTCTCTTACTTGAATATTTATATTTTTTGGAATTTGGATAACCAAATGACAATCCATCTATTTAAATCCCTACCAAACATATTTATTTATTTCCGGATAATGTTTTTTATGAGATATTGATAGTATTTCTCAATTTTTATTATAATTTGGTTTCTTTTCTAAGATAAAGAATTATCCAAGGATGATATAATCTCTACAGTGACACATGATTGTAACTGACAACGTTTGAAGGCCCATAGACCCCACGTGGTGCTACCTAAGAAGGTTTTGTAGTGGAAATGATCATGATTAGGGGATTAGGAAAGGAATATAGAGAGATAGATATCATGTTTTGGTAGTTTTTTCATAAAACACCACCTTTTCTAGAGATTCCATTGAATACATTTCTGTTGATTATTATTGGTAGATAGGTTCCAAGATTAATGGAGAAGGATTTTATTTCACCTTAAGATAGAAAAATATGTTTTCTAGATGTAACAACATATGGGAAAAATGTTGATATAAAATACCTCCATGTTATATGACTAGATTCCCAATGGGGAGGTTTTTTTTGTGGAAGTTAGGGAAGTTATAATTAGAAAATACATAGTTACACTCCCATGAAAACCACCCTTCATTGGTTCCAATTGGATGGAGTAATACTGGTTAAATATTTAAGATGAGGATCATGATGGGTGGTAATGGTCATGTGTCAATGGGTGATGTTTTGATCAATGATTTGTGTCCACTTTCTAGGGGATATTATACTGAATAACACATGTATGAGTTACTCATTATTAAATATGTGTTAATAAGTTAGAAATTATAATGAGATCCCTTTATATACCCTTATTAGTTGGAGTGTTTCTACTAATAGTGACTATCACTAACTTGTACTTATGATGAAGTGAGTTGATTCTTGGGGGAGAAAGAGGTGTTTCATTAGATTATTTTATGTAAAATATTGGATTATGTGTTACCTATTGTGATATAGATCAAATATCAAATTTATAAGTTTATGGTGATTCATGGTTGAGTAAGAAACATGATATCGACCCCCATCAAAGAATAAGATCACATCAGTTGTGGTGAGTGGATCCCACCTTCAAGGAGTAGCATTCATCTTACTATAAAATGGTTGGTATTCATGTATTTATAAACTATTTCAATGGATAAGAATTAACAACCCATGAATGTGGGTGAAGGAATATCTTCTTCTGAAGGGATGCCTATTATTATCCCTCAATGAAATATTGGTGTATGAACAAGATAATATTTGAGAGATAAAATTCAAGTTTTTTAGTGGGATAATGATCAACTTTGTTGAATTTATGTATTATAAAGATTAAATACTCCCTATTATCATTTTTTGGATAAGGCAATTATGAATTCAATGAATTTACCTAGTCTTACTATTAGAGTACAAGTTTTACATAAAACTCTCATAGGGTGTGTTCTAGGTTCATTTAGTATCAGTTAGTCCTTATAAAGGTAAAAAAATTATATTTTATATGAATATAGTGGTGAAAAAGTTGTATCAATGCTAAAACATCTGGTATTGGTCTATGTTACTCAATTATGGAGGTGGTTTATAACTATCTAACTTTAGAGTAGAGGTTCATTCATGGATTTGGATATAGAGAGAATTTTCTCAACCTCATTCAATGGTAGTGACATCATAATCTTACCTTGTGTGAGAATGGGAAAAATGGTGATGATTTATTAACCATATTATGTGATGGTAAATTATTAAGGGAAGTAATGTAATGGGTTTCTTAAAGGTGGGGATAAAGTTGACTAATTCCATAGGAATGTTGTTGTTTTATATTAGTATTGTCATAAGTATTGAGGTGGACATTCTGAGTAGGGACTACCCCAGTGAATCATGGACATTACTGATAAAATTATGGTAGGTCATTTTGAGTGTACCAATCAAATGAAAAAAATTAAAATATGATGTAGGAGGAGGTTTTATAGGGAGGTTATGGATTTTTTCACTTGGCTAAGAGTTTTACTAGGGTTTGGGTTTGATAGAGTAAGGTCATCTAAACAACCAAGATTTTATAATTAAAATTTTAGTGGAATTGGAAAACTAATGAGTGGAGGTGTGATGATGATAAGTATAATGATATTAGTATTTTTTATGTTATAATAGATAGATTTTAAAAAGGTGGGAAGATAATACAATTGGGTAATCATTGATAGAGGGTGTGAGATAATTGAAGTTCTTCATGTGGATGGTGTATTCAAATGAATGTTAATGAAAAATATGGGATCTGAGTATCATATGTATTTTTTTACCATGACCTATATTATACTTTACATTTTCAAGGATGTTGGGTTATGATAGAGTAGAATTCATTGTTTTAAAGAAATAAGCCCCCTTACAACTCTTCTGTTGTCATTGTAAAATCGTTGTGATGCTATCAACGTTGGAGTACAATGTGGATGATTTTTTCTAATATAACTACCATGTGGTATAAAATTTTAATGTATGGAGAAGGGAAATACCACTGGAGGTATCCAAGATAATGAATCATCCTGATATATATTTTGGGGGTTCATAGATTTGTTTCATCTCATGTGGTAGGGTGACCTTTGGGAAAGGAAAATAATTGGGTGTTGGGTATTGATGAGACTCACCTAATTGGGATGCATGTTTCTGCGTAGGTATTGATTTGATATGAGTTGGATCTAATTACTTTTTGGATAAAGTATTTCATTTCCATACAATATAGTTTGGTATTGAGTTTTTTAGAACTCAAAAAATTGAAATATATGATGTTTTTGCAATGATAGGTTTTCTCCACATGCAGTTATTCACGAGCTTCCTATTTACTAAGAACTATATATTTTATTTTTGGGGTATAAAAGGTTTAGATTTGTAATATTATAGTGACCTATGTTTTTTCCAAATGAGACTTGGACTAATTTATAATTTCATAATCCTTGGAACCCCTAGGGTTAAATAGAAAATTTACTATAGTAGATGACCTCAAAAAAATTATATAATGGTTCTATTAACTATATGGACTAGTGTTTTCCCCTATAATGATCTATAATATAATTTAAACTATTTTGGGCATTGAGAATAATATATTGAGGGAAATTATATTAGTTTTAGGTCAATCATTGATGTATGTGGGGAATTGATTTTATCTTATAAACAAGGTATTTGATGGAAAAATGAGACCAATGTTGTGTTGGAGTTTTTGTGGTTTGACCATCATGGATGGATTAGTTTTATAAAAGGTAAAATTCTATTAATTAATATATATATGGATACTAAAATCCTTGATATAAACATCATCTCTATTTATGTCTCATTATCTCCAAGTCCTAGGGTTAGCTACATGAACCACAATATTTTTAAGTTCTAATGAAATGTGGGATTTTGGGTGGTGATCTGATAAAAAATCATAGGATTTATGATTACGTAGAAGTGATATTAATCAATGATGTGTCCAACACTGAGGTTGAGAATTTTTTGTTTATGTTTTCTCATTCATCTTAATTTATCTGTTGTAATTGATAGTTTGGATTCCAGATATTCAATAATATTTTCATATGATTATTATTTAATTTTATATGACTTATATCATGATTATAAAATCCATACACTCAGAGACCTTTATTTCATTCAATAATGTTTTACATAACGAATGCTTAAACCATATTTTATTAGTGAATTTCAGTTATGAATTCATTGAAAATATATGAAGGGTGTGATGACTGAATTTTTTTCTCTCTTATTATTCTCTCTCTCCCTCCCTCCCTCCCTATGTAATCTATCATTTTCATACCTCATTGAAGTATATGATGGGTTATTGGACCTGTGGATTGTAGGAATTTGTGAGTTTGAAATTATTTGGATAATTGAGAGGAGGCAATGGGGGAGCATCATGGTGGCCTGATGGGAGGAGATAGAAGATCACTGTTCAGTAGGAACTATACGGACATAGTGAAACCTGGAAAGAGTTGGTGTAGAGAATTTCAAATGGGTGAGGTCAGTGTGATGAGGTTTATTCTAGAAGGGATGACACAATATGTGATTAGGGGAAACATATATTTCTAGATAGGTATCATTCTCATTTAATACTGAGAAGATCGACCACATAAGGTGGTCAACATTTCACATGGAGACCGATTACATCCTAAGTATGTCACCATGGATTGAAAACATGGAATCCATCCACACAACGCATCTGAGTTTGTCGATGGGGATCAACCAACCATCATGAGTGGGGTAGTCTAACCATCTAGGCCAGTCCAACATGTGAAACCCAATGGGCCAGGCCTTGTAGAACTCGAAAATTGGGCTGATGATATGAAGATCAAACCATGGTTAGGTAGGCCCAATGGGTCTTCCCTGACCTAACCACATCATGTGATGTAGTATGGTCTGCATGGGAAACCTTATCACTTAGTGAGTACACAATATGCATGAACCAGTGGTACAAGCCTACCCTACAAGCATTCCATGTATCATGCTCATAGGCTGTTCTATGGTCTGTTTACTTTCCATAGTATCCACTTTTATAATATCCTTATGTGGTTTCTGATTTGGGAATATTAATACTCTATCTTGATTATTTTTTCATGCATATCAAAATAGTGTAATATGTTCTTCCATCCATGTTTTTTGTGAGGTTACATAGTTAGACTTTATATTTAACTATGTTGATCCTATGAAGTGATTTTATCATGTGATTCCCTAGTTTCACTATTGAATTATTTATTTAATCATTTGAGTACAATTGTTTATGGTGTTTTCAACGGTTTAAATGTGTTTCAGGAAGTACAAGGGAGCTAAAACAAGCCATATTACAATCCAGGGAGGTCACACCACAATAGCTAACTTCTGGGGTCCTTGGGTTTTCATGATCAGTGTGATCTATAGTTTATCCTAGGGGACACACAATAGAGGTTGTCTAGTATAGGACTCCATGCTATAAAAAAATTGTTGCATTGTTGATAATTAGGGGCTTGGGGGATTCAACCATTCCATCTTGGGAACCCTAATGTTATACCCTTGAGGAACACATTGCAAGGGTTCCAAGAGACTCACATTGTTCCATAACATAGAAGGAGATTCCATAAATATAGTCTATCTTGTTTTTTTAATATTTTCATAACTTATTTCATCCCATCTTGATTTATTTTAATTCCCCCTATTTCTCTCGGCCAAATGATAGGTGAACCAACAAAGTTCTTTGCTTCTGTTCCCCATTAGTTTGGGCTTCTTGCTCACGATAGTTTTAGATGATTTTCTAGGTAATATTTCTTTTTCTAATTTTTATTCCCCTCTCTTCTTCATTAAACAAATTATATTTTGATTTCTTATTCTTCCAAAAACCTTAGGATGTATTTTATAGTGATACTAGTGTTGGAATCTATTATAATTTGGATTTTTGGTGTTTCAGGTTTGTAGAGGAGGCCTCATTTCTTGGTTTGGAATTATGTATTAAAGTTGATATGTTGTGATTTGATTCCATTGGGATTGAGGTATGTTTTTTTATTACATTTTCTTTATTAATATGTAATTTAATTCTTGATGTTCTTTAATTTCATGGTTGTTAAATTAAATTTATATGTGATTTTTATGGGAGATTTCCATAGGTCATTTATATAGTTTTCACACTTCGACAAAATATGGGTTTTAATTAAATTCCAATTTCCAAAGTGATGGTTGAACACTATGTTTTTTTGAAAATTACTAAGAATCTATTTTTAATTAATTTTTATGATTAAATTAATTTGACCCCTTTCGAGTATTGAAATGTGAAAAATATGACTTTACAAGAAGCTTTTAAAATATAGTGATGTTATCGATGTTGGAAAAAATCCATTCTGATTGAATTTTATTATTTTTTGGATATTGTGTTTAGTAAAAATTTCATTTAAAAAAGTTTTATTATGCTTTTTAATAATGAAATTTTTGGAATATTTTAAAATATTTTACTTTCAAACAATTTCATTGAAAATGGAGGTTGAATCTTCAATTAATATTATGTGTCATTACATGGTTTTTTTAAAAGGGATGTTTTGAATATGGGTTGAAATATTGGAATTTACTTCCTATTATAAATTGATTTCTAAAAGAATCATTTAAAATTTTAAAAAAATAGTTTTTTTAGGTTTAATACCATTAGTTGTTCCCATTTAATTTGATACTACTTTCCTTTGGATACATATTTTTAGGCAGGGTTTTTTGATATTGTTTCATTCGTATGGCATGAATATACTTGGATGTGGAAGGGTCTGTTTCATGCAAGGTTGTAGAAGGTGATATGAGTTTTATTTATGATTCCTTATTATTGATTATTATATTAATTCATTTGGATTGGTTGTTTCCCTACCACTTATTAAGTTATTTATAAATAAACCATAGTAATATTAGTAAATTTTTGGATGTGTGCTATATTAGAATGGTGTGGATAGACTCAGTAGTTCCCTAGGAGAGTTTAAAAATCATAGGGGATATTATTGTGCTCACTATATCCCAAAAGGGGAAACTTAATGAGTTGATAAAGATGTACTAGGTCCTATAGAGTGATCCTAAAAACAGAGACCCGTACTGTTTCATGTTATATCATAGTTGTTTTATCATGATTCCAAATTATGTTGGGGATAATTTAAGGGATCCCATAAACTCATTTTTTGTATACCCTAGGTTGATTAGTTGGTGTGGCACCATGGTGTGGTTTTATTGGCTTGTTTAATTTTTTTGATTAGATGGTGCCTTTTTATTGTATTTCATCTCTTGTGGGAAGGTGTGTTTTGTTAAACTATTTTTCAAAAGTGGAATTTGAATAGGGAATTTTCAAAATGAATGGTTTCACCTTTCATGTGAATTTTAATGAAATGTTTATTAATGGTATATTTTTGGGTTTTCATTAGAAAAATGTAAATACTACTTTCTAAAATGTTTTAAAATGTATATTTTCCACTCTAGGGTTATAACCTAGATTTAACTAAAGAGTGATGAGGTTTATAGAATAGGGTAACAGAAAGTAACATATTTTAATGTGTTTTATTATAAAAAAAACTATTTACAATTTATTTTACACTTTTAATAACGAAATTGATTTTTAAAGTAATTTCAAAAACTCTTCAGTGAAATTAAACTTCTAAATGTTTTTCTCACACCATTTATATACCATTGGGTGTATAAAGTTTACTTACTTTCATTCAGGTTCCTAGGATTTATTTCATTTAGCTTCTATTTAGGTTTCTCTAGTAGAGGATGTTATGTGATGTGGGAAGTGACTATGGGACACATACAGATGGTTGGTACTGGTTTGGGATGGGTTACAATTCATTTTTTTGAATGTTTATATAGTGTCCTATCTGAACCAGTTCATTATTTTAGTTATCCTGTGCTTGTATAGTTGGTTAATTTTTTTATGATCAGTGTGTTCAATTTCATTATTTATAATTTTGTCGATTTTTTTCATTATAATGTATTTATATAATTCGTTTTTATTGAAACTATTTATTTTTGTGCATGGTAATCCAATATAGAGATTGGTCAAACCAGACATCTTAGTGGAATCTATGTTGTGATTATCATTATTTTGAGGGTGAAATCATTCCATATGTTTTAACTTTGATACATTAGTGTTTTTTTTATCTCATGGTGATTGGGAGTCTGATTCGTACATTGTGGAATGTCAAGTTAGGTGACATTCCAGGTTGACCCAGCCTGGATCATTATAAAATGATATTAGAGTGAATTCATGTCATTTGGGGCTCATATTGATAGTATCAAAAATAATATTGTCATATTAACTTACAAGGTATATTATGAATATATTCTTGATCGCCATCATCCATGATTAAACTTGAGATTCCGCTGGTCATTTAGGTTGTATCTTGAATATCGATTCTGATTTTACTATTTTAGCAGTGATGTGATCCCTATAGAGTTATATCCAATACTATGGGGTTTCATATAGTTTTTGGATAAATGGATAAGGGTTTATAAGATGTATAATTATCTCACATGGTCTATTAAACCATTTATATCTTGTAAACGTGGTCTCGAAAACATCTCAGAAGATTTTGGCTAATTGGAACATTATCAACAAAGTTGTGCGGCCAAGGAAAGAACAAAAATGAATTCCTATTAGATTTATTATATATGCATATCTTTATTTCAAATTTATCTTAAAGTGGATTCCACTTTTGAGAGATAGATAAAATAGGTCTTATATTGATCTTTTTTCATGGTTGGAATGGATGATTTTGAGTAAACCACATTACACATATCTTATTCTTCACGTTTTAAGAGATTTTTTAAAATATATAATCTTATGAAATGGTATAATAGTGAAATATATATATTTTTTTATGTGAAAATAAATTTTCTCTCTTGTAGTATATTTTTATTGGTAATCAGTTTTGAAAATGAGATATTGTAAAATAGTTGAATTAAAAAAAATTAATGAAGTATTTTGAATTTAAAACAAGTTTTTTTATGTTATTTGGAAAAATAATTTCGAGGATTTTTTTTTATTTCAAAACCATGTGTTGTGGTATATTTACAAATGATATCGATTAAATAATATTCTTTTGAGTGTGGTGGATTCTATTATAGAATTTTGGATAGGTTTTGGAATATAAATTTTATTTTTACTCAAATATATCGAAAATGAAATGGATTTCAGGGAATGTTTTATTTTTATCAAGGAATCAAAGGAGTGTTTATAAAATTAAAAAAAATTAAAATTCAAGTGGTATTATTTTATAAAAGTTAGTGGTTTTAAAATATGGTGTTATTTTATTAAGGTTCCCTAGTGGGGAGGTTGGGTTTTAAAAATATGTAATGTGTTTTTCTTTTATTCTAAAAAGAATAACTTTTTAATGCATGGGTGATTTTATGATTTTTTTTTTGGTTTTTTGAAATATGGGGATTTAAATTAAATTATTATTTTAAGTATGCCTTGATTTTGGTTTTTTGGGTTTGAAAAATTGTTTTTAAAAGGGTTTTTTGAAATTTGATTCATAGATGAGGTGGATTCATACATCTTGTGATTTGGATATGATTCTCAAAAAATCATCAATGTAAAGTATAAAGTCTCTCTCTTAGGATGGTATTTGGGTATATATTTTAATAATGTTGACTCTGCCCAATATTTAGATATATTTTTGGAGCTGAGATCCTCCGTATTCCTAAATTATTTGAAGCTTGTTTGTCCTAATGGGATAATGATGTATTTGAGTATTTTTGTTAGTTGAGGGAAAGTTTCTTAGAGTTTTGTTTCTTTTATTTAAGGGATGTTTTGGGTGTATCCAAGTTTATGAGTGACCAATGGTTTTGAGATTTTATTCAGTTTGTATTGGGGACTTCGAGGTTTTCTCCTTTCTGTATGATAATGAAAACTGATTTTGAGTGTACCTAATTTCATAGGATATGTTTTCTTCGTATGTGTTTGTTCAAGGTGTTAGTTATTGGTATTTTATTCTCAAAGTAATGAACATGAGGGATGAATTGTTCTATTGTTAGGTATATTGGATGGGTGTTGAAATAGTTTAGTTTATCACATCATAGTTTTTTACTTTGATTTTGTAGGATACCCATGATGTGGTGTTCCAAGATTAAGGTTCTAGATTACCCACGTTACGTTTTGACCTTGATTAAGAAACCATGTTATTTATTGATTAGTAATTTTTGTGGGTTATTTTCATCATTCCTTATTATTGGAGGTTTTTGATGGGTTTATGGATAAACCTGTTATTATAGATGTTTGTAAATTCATAGTGGTGTTGTAACATTCAACCCCTCACCCAATTTCTTGGGAAGAGGAAGTGTGTTTACTAGCCTTATGTGACATCCTCAAGACACCAAAGGCTAGTAATAAATTCTTATAGACTCAAGAACATTTGTGGGGTAATTTCCATATGAAATATAAACATAAAATCCAGAATAATTCAATCAATAAACCTATATATGATGAATGAATACATGTAAAACTTAAAATAATGAAAGAAAAAACTATATCAGAGTACAAGAGGATACCGAGAGACAACATCCAAGGAAAACCAAAGAAAAAAAACCCCTAATACACTAAATAAATCAAACAAGAAACTCCAAACGTGCTCTAAGATCAAACATGGAAATCCATTCCCATGGTACCAAGAAGAATCACTAATGAACTGAGATACCTTGAATTTACCAATATCTTGATAGATAAAATCTGAAAATGCACAATATTTCCAATGCTGGGGGTAAGTATAAACTCATTAAAATGTCCACAATGACTTCCCAACTCATGCCACTAGGATGGAACTTTTTACCCCATTTATAAAAAATAGTTTAAAACATTATAAAACAGTTTATGTAAACCAAATATAATTTTCCATGTAAATTGATAAAATAAACTCTATAAAACCATTCTTAACTACCATTTGGTATACCCATTCCATGATTCCACACATCCAAAAATCCACACATCCATACATGAATTCATAGGTGATAGTTCTGTACTCATGAATGAATTCTATTCTAAACATCATTTTATTTAATGGTGATAAATCCTAGGTCCTATTACACCTTTGGCACCATGCACCAAGTCATATTTCAATAAGACCCTATAAAATGAAACATGATCACATGCTAACTTTTATTCCAAAACCCATTCTATCCCATTTTAAATAAATCCTTTATTTATTTAAAATAATTCAAAACCCATTTTCCATGTCTCATAACAAAACCATAATTTTAAAATCACCATTTTAAAATAATCATCAATGAGGATTTCTTACAAAATAATCAAATTTCCACAATTTCCACACAAAAAATTCACTAAATATGTTTCCAATAGATTAACACTAGGATTTTATAGTCAATTTGATCAAAAAATTTATTTCAATCTAATACATCATGTTTTAATAAATTCAAATTGAAATAAAATCCACCTACCTCACAAATATTGGTGAAAATGAAGAATGACACAAAGAATCTATAGATCTAATCATGAACTACCTTTTCTTCCCGAGTTTGAACCATAAAAAAACACAATTTCCAACATAAAACATGGATCTATCCACAGTGGAATAGATATACAGTTCTAATAAAGATAAGGATAATAGATCTAATAAGTATGATCAATAATAGTTACTTATCATAAAATCTATATCTCTAATACCTTTGATTTTCTGAAAAAATTCTCCCAGACCAAAGGGAAACATCTCTCAAAGCTTTGGAGAAAAATAATTTTATATAATTGATTATATATGTGGGAACCAAGGCTTAAAGGGTCTAATTAAAATTTGATACAAAGATTTTGTAGGATTGAATGTATTATACAAGGTTAGGCTGTACATTTTGAAAATATGTGAACCAACCATGTGGTTTCTACTATCTCAAACTAACACCTTTCTTGGTTAGATAACATAATTAGACAACCCGTGATACAATCATGAATGATATACTATCTCAATGAAAATTAGATCAAATGGATTCTTCTAATCACAAAAATGGTTTGGATTAATCATGATCCAACTATAAAGAACAAGTTTTAATCCTTCCACAAGACACAAAGTTTTTCAAAGGTGCTACATGGTTTTTACTAACCATTCTCAAACTCTGTTCCACTAAGAAATCCTCTAAAACATGTCAAAACTCCTCTGAATAGCCCAATACATAACTCGATAATTATATAAACTTAAAATACATAAATAAATGGTAAATTAAATTAAATTTAGGCTTCTATATTCTCCTCTAAAATAGTATTTACATACATAGAAGTTAGAAAACTAGAGTTTTCTTATAAGAGCTTCAACCACTTCTCCAACATTTTCATTTTCACGATCCCAAATTTCTTCTTAAATATGGCCATGATTCTATAAAACCTTCACTAGAGAGATGATTTTTACATTAAATACTTTAACTTACCTATCCAAAATCTATACTATCACATGATCCAATGTAGAATTTGTCCCTAGGTTGATGTGATCGTATCAAATCACATGGTTAGGATTCAATTGATACTTCTTAAACTGAGATACCTGAAAATCATTTTTCACTAACTTTAATCTTGGAACAAAATAAAACTAATATTACACCCCTCTAAATTGTTCTTGTATCTAAATAGAGTATATATATCATGTATATTACTTAAACTTCTTACCAAAATGATGATGACCAAGCCTAATAGTGATTATTAAGAAGACATGATCATTCACCTCAAATGAAAAGGTCATAGATGATGATACACATATGATTGATGATGAATCTTAGTCATCTCCATTCTTTTCCAAATCAAATTAATATTCTCCATTGTTTCTTTTATAAGTTTTGGTCAAACAAGAGAAGTGTCACATATTCCCACCTAATAAGGTAGATAATTACAAGGATTCCAATACAATTCTTCAGAAGGAGCCATATGTATTAGGGGCTGATAATTTTTATTTTATGAGAACTCAACTAATGGTAAAATGAACCTATCTCGATCCACCAAAATCCATTAAAAAATCCAAAACATATCCTACAATGTTTGGATATTCCTCTTAAATTTTCTATCCATTTGAGGATGATATGTCATGCTCATAGTCAACTGAGTCCCCAGGGATTTCTGTAAGTATTTCCAAAAACAATACATAAACCCAAGGTCTCATTTATATAAAATCAATACTAGAATGCGATGCCTCATAAAAATTTCTTAGATATAAATTTTGGATAACTTTTCTACCACATTGGACTCATGAATAGGGATAAAATTAGATGAATTTATTATCAAATCCACAACTACCAATATAGAATATTTTTACCTAACCATTCTTGTTAAACATTTCACAACTAATAATATATAAATTTTTCCCTAACTATTCTAGTTTTTAGTATTCATGTTTGGCCTAATAACATGCGAGGCATTTATAATCAGACCCCACCACTACCCTTTTCAGTACCACCCACCAAATCTATTATTTTACCAATCTATACAACATTTGAATGGATGGATGAGGAGACCATTTTGAATGGTGGTAGATAGTAATAATTTGTTCTTGGCTATCAAAAGGTACATTGATCCAATATTTAATTCTCAAAATTGAACTCTGTTATAGCTTGCATCCCCCAATTGTCTCCCAACCACTCATTTTCAATATCACAGAAACACATTTAGAATTGGATATGTGTGCCTCTTTCACATGATGAAAAAAATTAGGAATAAATTAACCTGGGATAATAACTTCAACATCACCCTGGTCGGTACAATTGAGTTTCATGTATTATATAATTTACATCATCTATCAATGATCTGAAGCTTCTTTATACAACTGATTATATGACTTTTTTATTTATTAATCTATCACTGAATTTCTATTACCTAGTGTATACATAATTTTTAAATTCAAACATTTGAAGTTATTCCATCCATATTTCTTTCCTTATATTATATTTCTTTATGGAAAATTTGATTCAAACTCTTATAGTTTTCAAACACCAAGAATTTATATCCAAATAGACAATGATGATAATTATTCCATTCAGGAAATACCAAAACAAATTAAATTTTTTTTTGGGTATTTATCATCATGAAACCATAAATTTTTGGATCCATAAGAAACAACATGATCAATACATAATATAAAACATTTCAAACCATATCTTGATGCCTCAAAATAGACTTCATAGCCCTGTCTAAACTCTAGAAACATGGGAATGGGTGTTGATGTAAGCCTAATATTATTCTATTGAAAGGATTTTTAATACTCATCATTCCACTAAAAAAGAAAACCATTCTACATAAAATATATCTCTGGTGATTCTGAATGTGATAAAACACATAGAAAATGTATGTATTATCCCACCAAGATGAGGAAACTACATATCTCAAAGACATTAACTAGTGGTTTTGAAGAGATAACAAATTATATATTTTTTGGATATGTAGATATTTGTTTTTCAAAAATTACATGGAAAAGGAAATATACCTCTTGTATATATATATAACACATTTATAACTTGGAATAAATACTATGATCCTACAAGAAACCAAGCACTAAAAGCAATTGTTTCTCTTTATACAAATTTTTCATTTAATACACCACTATATCACCCATAAACCCCACTAAAAAAATCTAGATACCATTGAAACATCTAATTCATCTATTCTATAAAAATTTTATGTGAATTTATAAGATCAAAAGGCATAACAACAAACTCAAAAGGGAAATATTTTCTACTGAAAGAAGTCTTAGGAAGATCCCCATTCCTAACTCACAAATGGGGATACCCCAAATACAATAAAATATTATAAAATCATTAGGATACTTTTAAATGATTATATAGATAATAAATACAAGGAATATAATATTGATTATTTATTATATATTGTTTAATTTTATGATAGTCTAAATAAATCCTTAGAGTTTCTTTCACATTCTTCAAAAATAGAACTAGTACTGCCCACGAAGGAATACTTTATTAGATGAACCCTTCAGTTTTAAACTCTACCAACTAATCCTTCAATTCCATAAATTATATTGGTTTTATCCTATAAAAGAAAATAGATATAGGACTATTCCCCTATATAAGACCATTTGTACACTCCACTTCTATTTTTGGTGGAAATCCTGAGAAATTGTCACAGATAAACCTCAATAAATGGGTCCAATATTATTGTAAAATCTCTATTTATGATCTCATATGGTGATACAAAAAAAATATTACCAATTAGTAAGAGACAGTTTCATAAACCCGTACCAAGGGTCCTATTATGCATTCATCCACTAACCAATATCCTTTAAAGAGACGTCTAACCCCATTAAATTATTTCAAACTCACCTTCCATGCATAAACTTGATATGTCCCTCAAATTTTTTCATCCAATCCATTCCAAAAATAATGTCATACACATCCATAAATATCACAGAGAAATCCCATAACAACTTTGTGTCATCAATTTTTATCAAACACACTTCACATTTTAAGGGTAAACACTCTTGTATTATCAAGGAGTTTGGAGTTACAAAATAGAAGGAGTCATCTCAACATGTAAACCAAAAATATCAACAAAATGAGACATAATAAACTAATTTGATGCATCCATGTCACAAAAAAAAAATCATAAGGGTAGAATTAAAAATAATTGTACATCTCATCATCAAAGGTATTGATTGATCATCCATGGTCACTTGATCATCTCTATATAATTTCTTACTGAATACACATTGTTCATTATTATGTTGGATATATTGCATAGTTTGAGGAGTCATGGTATTCCAAGAATTACCATGAATATCTTGGTTTTGAAGACATGATCTATGTTAATGTACTCATCCCATTGAGGCATACTATGCTTGAGAGACAAGAGATGTGTCTCAAACACCTAAAATCAGTGCACTGCTACAATAACATTTAAGATTTCCCATCTTTTTATAGTTGTGACATGATCTAGGTGGTTTCATTAAATCTTGATTCATATGGTTGAAAGAAACACATTGAAAAAAATCTAATATTATTTTTTGGTTGAGGAGGAATATTTTCAGATCCCATAGTCTAATTTTAATATATACCACCACCTTCAAAATTGGTATCCCTCATTATCTTATTTGGAGCATATGACTTAACAAATATTCTTGTAGGAGTAAGAATGCTTCATTAGAAAATATTTACTAAGATATCCCTTTATCCCATCTTATCTCTATTTACCAACCCTGTATAATTCATTATACAAAGCATGAAAATATTTTAGCGAATTTATGGTTTCAATACCGACTAAAAAATGTCTTACCTTAAGGATTCACTCACAGAAACTACTAGTGAAAAGAAATATAAAATACTAAATTTATATATATACTATATTACTGAGAGATTATCCTTCTTTAAGTTGAATGAGTCTAATTTTCTATCAATTCTAAATGTGTGATGAATAAATTGTTCTATTGAAAAATTCTTCAAACACCTCTCATTTCTTGAATTGGTCAAATTTGTCCTAAACTACTAAATTATACCACATGCATGCTATATACTATGTTATATATGTTTCCAACTTCATATTCAACAATGATTTTATGCCTATAAAATTGAGGAATTGATTAACCATATTCATCTACAATTATTCCTTTTCAGGGTCTAAATCACCTTGAAAGATGGGTGGATTATGCTACTACAACTAAACTGAATGGTCCTCCTACCGCGATTCATCCTTTCTATTCCCTCTATACAAGCCCTAAAAATCCTGAACAATAATTTGGAACAATTGTTAATTAACCTTTGGCTTAGGTTCAACCATATTTACATCATCCTTTTCTGGTTGTTTTCTATGTTGCCTAACTAGTGTTATTAACTATAACCAAAACATACACAGCTCAGTCTCACTCCCTATCAACTAAAGAATAAGTTATTTTAATTATCACATTGTATGTATCAGCACATTTATTTCCACAATAGGCCATTTTAACCATTTTCAAAATACAACTATAAATCCTTTTAAAATATCACCATTTTGAAAACATTATCAACATTTTTAAAAAACCGCTATATCTTAATATTTCCATAAATCATTAACTAAATAATTAAAAATGTATTCCTTGTGATAATTTTTAATACCAATGCATCTAATGAAATTTTCTTTGTCTGAACCCATAATAAGGAGGTAAAAAATCTCCTAGAAGTGTTTAAAAACACTCATGTACCTAATCTACCTAGTAACATGAAGTTCCTCATTAATAGGTTAGCTACACATTTTTATTCTCTTTATTTCAAATTATAACAATACTATCTCCTTTGTACCATCCTAATAGAAAAAAAGATAAAAAGACTGATAATGTTTCAAAAAAAATATTGAACACAATAGATACCAACTGTTCGACAACATGATACCATTTGTAACATCCCACCCACGCCCTTTGGCTTGGGAAGAGGTAGTTGGTGTTACAAGACTTTGGTTAAATCCCAAAGATACCAAAGTATGGAAATAAATTCCAAGGGCCTCAAGAAAAGTTTTGGTAAGATTTTCACTTCAAAAGATAAGAATCCAAAACACAAGAATATATTCAATAAACCTATATAAGATTCATGAGTACAAGTACAACTCAAAATAACCAAAGAAAAAATTATATCAGTGTCGAAGAGGAAACCAAGAGAGAACATCAAAGGAAAACCAAAGACTATAGATCCCTAAAAAACAAAAGACATTAAACTAGAAAATCCCAATATGAAGCTTTCTCCATATTGAAATTCCACACCAAATGTATCAATAATCCTTAATAAATAACTGAGATGAATTTTCTTTACTTGTCACTCAATATATGACATATAAAAATTCCCAAAAATGTTGAAGTAGGGGGTGAGTATAAACTCAATAGGATTTCCCCAATCAATTAACCACTCAAAAAACAAGGAAAAATGTTATAAAATTTATATAAAACTATTTAAAACTACTTAAAATATTTTATATCAAGCTAAGAAAATTTTCTGTGGAAATAAATAAAATAAAGTCTATAAAAACTTTCACAAATTCCATTTGGTATACCGATTATAGTATTCCACAGATCCACCAATGCTTCCCAAGTGATTATTCCATACTCACAAGAGGTCTCCCATATATCCACAAAGTCATCGTAAAGTGCTAAATCCCATGTTCCATTACACATTTTTCATAGAGAAAGAAGCCTTATTTAAATAGGACCCTATAAAATGCAACATGAACACACGCCAACAAGTATGTCAAAACCCATGAAAACACATATCACATGAGACATTTTATTTATTTGAAACACCTCAAAAACATTCTCCATGGATTAAAAAAACCAAATTTTAATAACACCTTTTTAAAATCATCAACAAAGAGAATTTTCCAAAAAACAATCTAATTTCAACAATTTCCCAAAACCATCACTAAAATGGTTTCCAGCTATATTTAACAAATTAGTTCACAATAAATTCAATAAATAAAATTATTTGATGTTAATCATTCATTTTATAAACAATTGTAATCAATATTGAAGTCACCAACCTCACAAACAATGGCTAAAATGAAGAATTACCCAATAATTCTATTGATCTGATCACAAAACACCATTTCTTCATTATATCTAACCATAAATCATCATAATTTCCCTCATGGAAAATGTATTTTTTTCATGGTGTAATATATATAAGGTTATAATAAATAAAAGGATAATATTTATAATAATAATGGCCAATAATGAGAACTCACTGGCAGTTCTGGATCTCCAACTGCCTTTGATTCTCCTACAAAATTCTCTCAGACCAAAGGGAATCATATCTCACACATTGGGAGAAAAATTATGTAGTTTTATGGGGGTAATTATAGAAAAAAAGTTTCATAAAGGATATAATTCAAATTAGATCGAAATTTTTTTGAGGGATGACAGTACGCCACATGGTAAGGCTGCATAGTTTGGAAAATCGTGCACCGACCATGTGGGTTCTACAATCCCAAGACAACACCCCACATGGTTTTCTACCACAGTTAGAAAACTATGAACCAACCATGAATGTGATAATATCTCAATTATACTAATATCAAATGGGTTACCTTGAGAACTCGTATAGTATATTCAAATCTCATTCCAACAATGAGGGACTTTTTTCCCTCCTTCTACAAACAACATGGTTTTCAAGAGGTGATACATAATTTCTACTCACTATGATCTAACTTTGTTCCTCTATAAATGAATACAAAAAATTTCTAAAACCCTTTCAATATCCCAAAAAATAATCTAATAATTATATACACTTAAATCACATAAATAAAGGGTTATGTTCCTACAACTGGAAGTGTTATAATCTCCCCACCATTGGTCTTTCCATACCCAGAAATTAGAAAACAAGAGATTTATTGGAATCATTATGGATACTTCTCCAATAGTTCATTTTCATGATTCCACATTTCTACTTGAATCCGACCATGTAACCATAAAACCCACTCTAGAGTGAATATTTTTCCATGAAAGACATTATATTTCCTATCCACAATCTAATCATCACATGAACCAACATAGAATCTGGTCCTAGGCCAATGAGATCCCATTAAATCACATGGTTAGTATTTAGTTGATACTTCTTCAACTGAGATACATGAAGAATATTGTGCACTGAACTGAACCTTGGTTGTAAAGCCAACTAATATGCCACCTCACCAACTCTTTCTATTACCTCAAAAGGTCCTATATATCATGGACATAACATTACTTGTAAACAAAAATGATGATTCCCAAGACTTAGATAGATTATAAAGATGACTTTATCTCTCAACTTAATCGAAAATGATATTCAATGGTGATTCACATATGATTTTTGATGAAACAGAGTCACCTCCATTATTTTCTGGACCAACACAATCTTCTTTGTTGTTTCTTACACAAGGCTTTGTCTAGCCAGTGAAGTCTCACTGATTTCCACCAAACAAGGTGGATAATGATAATGAATCCCGTAAAATTCTTAAAAAAGATCCATATCTATCATGGTTTGATAATTATTATAAAATATGAACTACACAAATTGTAAATTCTTCTACCTTGATCCAAAAATATATATTAAAAAAGCCCTAATCATGTAATCCAATGTTTGGATATTCCTATCAGATTTCCCAAACATTTGGGATGATACATTGTGATCATAGTTAGTTGAGTCCTAATTTCTTGCTATAAGTATTTCAAAAAACAAGACATAATATAGGGATCTCTATTAGATAAAATCAACCCTTGAATCCCATGACTCTTTAAAACTTATTTGATATAGATTTTGGATATTTCCACCACCATATGGAATTCAAGAATAGGGATAAATGAGATGAATTTGTGAGGTGATCTAAAACTACCCTTTGTGGAATCATGTTTTCTAATAATTCTTGGTAAATTTTTCACAAATTCAAGGGCTATCTACTCTCGTTTCTACATAGAGATCAGTAAATATTTCTACATGCCAGCTGGTGATTGGTTTTCCCCCTTGACTTGATTACATGTGAGGTATTTCAAAACATACTCTACCACATCCCTTTTCACACCCACCCACAAAATTTTTAATTTCATCACTCTATACATCTTTTAATATCATAGACTAAAAACCTATTTTGAATGGTGGTAGACACTAAAAAGTTTCTCAGGACAAGCCAAATGTACCATGATCCTATCTCTAAACCTCATGACTATACTATGATTTAGCTTCCATCCATTAATTGTATCCCCAATATTGAGTTTTGAACTCATATAAACATATTCAAAATCATATATCTGAGCCTCTTTCACATGATAAAGCAAATTAGAAACAAATTAAATTGGAATGAAATTCGTAACATCACCCCAGTTAGTAAAATTAAGGTGCATGTCTATTATTACAGAAATAAGATTCTATTGATCTAAAACTTCTTTATCCAACTTAGTATATGAATTCATACATAACATATATACCAATGAATTTCATTTACCTGATATATAAATCAAGTCAAAGAAAAACATTTTATGTTATTCCAACCAAATTATTTCCCTTAGATCCAGATATCATTGTAATAAAATTGATTCAATCTCTTATGGACTGAAAAAACCATGAATTTCTCACCAAAAATATAATGATGCCAAGTTTTTAGAGCATGGATTAATGCAACTAATTCAAAATCCAATGTTAGATAGTTATTATTGTGAAACTATAACTCTCACGAGCTATATGAATCAACATGATATCACTGCATGAGGAAACATGCCAACCTAGATCCCTATGCATCACAAAAGACAACATAGCCATGTTTAGGCTCTACAAATGTGAGAATGGGTGATGATGCAAGTATAACCTTAAGTTATTGAATGGATTTTTTTAAAATTTATCATTATATTGTAAATTAACACCTTTTAACATAAAACTTTTCATCGATGATACGAAACAAGAAAAATCACATACAAAATGCCTGTATTATCCCTCCAAGTTGAGGATACTAAATATATCAAATACATTATTTTGTGGGTGATAAGATATAATAGATTATATCTTTTACGGGTCTATAAGAATGCATTTTTCAGAAATTACATAGACAATGAAACATACCTCTTATATCCATAAATCACACTTTGATAACATGGAATATAAATGATTCTTCTACTAGATACCCAACTCTATATCCAAGTGTTTATCAAGACTCGTATTTTCTCTTCAATAAACCAATATATCATCCATGAACACCCCCCCAAAATATAGATACCTTTGAAATAACTTATCCATCAGTTTTATAAAGATTACTTCTATATTATTAAGACCAAAAGGCATATCAATGAACTCATAATTGTTATATATGCTTCTGAAAGATTTCTTCATAATATATTCTTACCTAACTCCCAACTGTTCATATACCAAACATATGTGAATCTTAAATAACTAATGGGATCCCAACAATTGATCAAATTGATCATAAATGCATGTAATAGGATATTGGATCATTATCATAACATGGTTAAGCTTATGAAATTCTACAAAAATCCTAAGAGTTCTTTTCAACTTCTTAAAAAAAATAAATTGTACTACCCACATAGACATACTCGGTCTGATAAACCCTTTACATTACAACTTTTACAATCAATCCTTCAATTATCCTAATTTTTTTTCATATAATAAGATCGAAGTAAAATGGGATTGGTACCCGATTTGGGATCAATCATATACTCCACTTCCATTTTGGGTTCCAAACCCGAAATTTTTTCATGAAATACAATAACAAATTGTTACACTATGGTTGGAAAATCCATATTTGTGATCTCATATATTGATGAAGAAACAACTACTATCAACTAGTAAGAAATATTTACAACCACCAATATGAATGGTCGTGCTATGTTATCATCAAATACCCAATATTCTTGAAATATATTTCTAACACCATCAAATGATTTGAAACTGACGTATCATTTATAACAATCGATATGGGCGTCCAAGTTTTTCACCAATTCCATTCTGAGAATCAATTCATAGAAATTATTATATATCATAGACAAATACCATACCAACTTAGGCCCAACAATTTTTATGAAATGTGATGCACATTTCATGGACTGACACTATCATTTTCTGAAAGTAGTTTGGAGTTTCAAAATAGAAGGTATCATCTCAACTTGTAAACCCATATGACCAAAATCATGAAATGAAATAAATGAACAGTACACTCCCATATCAAAAAAAATATTTCATAAGAATGGAATTAAAAAGAACCATACCTCTCTCCATCAAAGGTCCCAATTTATCATATGTGATCTATTTCTCAACTCCATAAATTTTCCTAATTACTGCACTTTTCTCTTTATTTCCCTATTGAGATTGAATAGGTGAAGGAGTTGTGGTATTCACAGAATGACTATTACTCACTTGGTTCTTGTGACAAGATCTATGATGCTGCACTCACCCCATTGAATCATATGATTCATGTGAAACATGATATGGTTTCTTATCACCAACATTAGATAACTACGACAAAAGTGATAAATATGACCCATATTGTTGTAGTTGTGAAATGATATAAGTTTTTTAATACAATCAAACTTCATATGGTCTAAATAGCCTCATTGATAACATCAAAACATACTTTTTGGGTCATAAGGTGGATTTAAAAATCCCATAGTTTGATTATGATATATACTACCCCATGATAATATGTGTCCCTCCTTCGCTTTCCCCCAGCATTTGAGTGCCCACCTATTCCCATTGGAATAAACATGTTTCCTCCGACCATATTTTTTGAGATATCTATTTCCACAACTATTTCCTTATTTTCGATATCTGTTTAATTGGATATTCAAATCAAATAAATCTTTGAGAGAATTTATGATTTCAATCTGAACTAAAAAAATTATTCCTTCAAAGATACATTTAAAGAAACATTCTTTGAAAAGATAACTAAAATAATAAACGTATTTATATGATCTTTTATCAAGATATTATCCTTCTTCAAAATACAAAATAAAATTGTTCTAGGAATTTTAAATGCGTGAGGATACAATTAATTGTTGGAAATAATTCAAAATATTTCCATTCTATTCCTTGGCCTAATTTAGCCTGAACTTCTAAATCTCACCAATAGCATGTTAGATCCTATAGTATATATGTTTCAAACTTCACATTCAACTCTAGTGGTGTTCCCATGAAATCAAAGATTCTAATATTCATATTCTTCCAAATATCTTCTTTTTATCTCTCTCTATCACCAAAATGATGGGTGGATTATTATTTTGTAACTAAACTGAATGATCCACCTTCCATGGGTTATCCTTTTTTCCCTCTATCCTTGTCCTAAAAATCATGTACAATACTTTGGACTAACTGTTGGTTCCCATGTGGCTATGGTGAAACCATGTTCTCAGTAGTCTCTTCCGATTGTTTTCTATGGAATCTACCTAGTTTCATTATCTATAACAAAAAACAAACTCAATTTAATCTCACTCCCTAGAAACTAAAGGTTGAGTAATTTAAATTGTCACATTAAAAATATCACTACATTTTTTTCCACAATTAAAAATTTCTACCATTTTCAAAATTCCACTATCAATCCTTTTTAAAATATCACAATTTGGAAAAAATTCCACATATATCAAAATTATATATATATATATATATATTATAATTTTCATAAATTATTAACTCAATAATGAAAAATAAATTTCTAGTGGTAAGTTACAATATCAATGAATTTCATGCAATTTTCATCTGTTAAAGTCATAATGATGAGGTAACAATAAGGATACAAGTTTCTAAAAGAACTCATGTACCCAAACTTTTCTAGTAACTTTAATTTTAATATAAATAGATTAGATGTAGATTTTTATTCTCAAAATTTAAAATAGAAAGAATCATATCTCCTTGATATCATCCCAATAGATATGTGAACTTAAACAAACTAGTAAAAATTATAACTCTAGAACTAAAGAAAACTGATACCCAAGGATCAAACAAACTGATACCATTTATAACATACCACCCCTCACCCATTTTCTTGGGAAGAGGTAGTTGGTGGTACTAGTCTTTTGTGATATCCTGAAGATAACATAAGCAAGAAATAAATGTCAAGAACCACAAGAACATTTGGGTGATAATTTTTATTATGTAATATAAAACTCCAATCCATAAAAATATAATCAATACACCTCTTTATGCTTCCTCAATACAAGTATAACTCAAAATAACTATAGAAAAACTGTATCATATTATAAGTGGAAACCTTGAAACACCATCCAAGGAAAACAAAATATAATAACAGACTAATTGACCAAAGATATAAAACTAGAAACTCCCAAAATAATTTAAGATCCAACTCAAAAGTACACTCCCAAGGTTTTAAGAAGAATCACTAAATAAATGAGATAAATTTCCTTTAAATATGTCCTGATAAATGACATCTAGAAATACAAAATACTTCCCAAGTAATGGGGTGAGTCTAAACTCAGTAAGATTTACCCAATGAATTCCCAACTCATGCCACTAGACCAAAATGTGTTAGTAAATTTATATATAATAGTTTAAACCAACACAAAAAATTTTATATCAAGACAATATATTTTTCCTTGGGAAGAAATAAAACAATGTCTTTAAAACCATTCTAAAATCCCATTTTGTATATCCATTACATGATTCAACATATCCACACATCCACAGATTAATTACAAAGTGAAAAGTTCTTACTCATAAGCGGTCTCTCATCTAGAGAAAAAGTCTACATATGGTGATAAACCCCATGTTCATTATACCTTTGGCACTAAGAACCAAGTCTTATTTTAGGGCCCTATAAAATGAAATATTAACACCCAGTGACATGTATGACAAAACCCATTCTAAAAAATTTCATAGAATAAATTTATTTTTTACAAACATAACAACAATCATTATCCATATATAAAAAAACCACATTTTTAAAATCTCCATTTTAAAATGATCATAAAATATGACTTTTCAAAAACCCATCAAATTTTCAAAATTTCCCAAAACAATATCTAAAGAGTTTTAAAAAAAAGTCACCCAATGATTACACAATCAATTCTGAAAAAACATTTAATTCAAGATAAGAATTCAAGTTTTAATCAGGTTAAACTAATAAAGAAGAAACCTACCACAAAATGGTTGAAAAAAATGGAGAACGGCACAAGGATTCTCTATAAACAATCACAAACTACATATCTATACCTGGATACAACCATAAAACATTAAAATTCACATCAAGTAACATTGATATATCTACATAGAAATAGATCTATGGTTTTGGGAAGGAGAAGGGGAACATATATATGAAGAACATCCATGAATGATCACTTACTAGAAAATTTAGATCTCTAATATTCTTTGATTTTATTACAAACCACTTCCAAAACAATTAGAAATTTTCCTCACACATTGCGAGAAAAAATATTTATTATTATAAGAGTATTAAGGGAAAATTGAGGCCAAAATAATCTAATTAGAATTAGTATTTCTAATTTCATTGGAATGATTGTATGTTGAATAGTTAGGTCACACACTTTTTAATACATAAACCAAGTGTTTAGTTACTACTATATTAGTCCAACACCTTGCATGGTTGGTCATCATGGTTAAAAAAATGTTATGTGAACCATAAAGAGCTACTTTCTCAATGAAAGTATGATCACATGGTTTCACCTGATCACCCACATGGTTTTTACTAACCATGATATAACTATGTGAAGGTATTATCCCTAATTCCATAATAAATATAGTTTTCTTGTGGGGTTTTACGGTTTCTACTAACTATTCTCAAACCGTTATCCAATAGGAAAGCCTACAAAACATACCAAAACACCTCTGAACCTTTCGAAACATAAACTGATCATTATATATATTTAAATTTCATAAATAAATGGTCATTTACATGAAACCAGACATGATAATTGAATATATTTCTTTTTGGGATATAGATCTTTTTTGGATGGTTGTTTATATTAAGTGGATGAATGTAAATTTCATGGTTGTTTTGAAGTGATGTGATCCCTTTTGGTGATATATTTTAGAGATATGTTTCTCAGTTATCTCACCACCTTTGAAACATTCTTAATGGTGGGAAAACCTATGACAGTTCTATGTTATTATTATATTGTATACCTCTCTATTGTGAATGGGTTGTTATTAGGGACATTCAGTGATTTTGTGGAGATATTCCATTATTTTCTGTGAATTTTTTAATGATTTGTGGTTCCATTCCTCCAGGACACTCTAGTTAATATTTCAACCACTAATCTATTTCCATGATATTTCATGGTGTATTTATTTCAATTACATCTAACTTTTACTGAGAAATTGTTAGGGGTAGAAAGTTTCATTAGTGGAGAATTCTATCTATACAATGTAACTATTTCATTATTAATTAAAAGATTTTTGTCTAATTTATTATTTTCTATGTTTTTTAGGAGGTTTAGGGGAGCTTCAAGAATGTGATTTAGTAAGAAACACCATAGTCGGATAAGGTCACACCACCAATGTTCACCTTAGAGGTATTTATTTACACACAACTAGGGTTATCCATATTGTATCTTGGGGGATAAACCATGAAAGGTTTCTAAAAAAGGAATCCACATCCCAACATGGAGGGATGAATTGTAGTATCTTGGTTTCATGGGGGAATCAAACTTACCATCATAGGCACATCTACACTACAACCCGAAGGAGCATTCCATAATGGGTCTAGGAGAGGCATAGTTTTTCATAGACTATAAGGAAATCATATATTGATGGTATTACCAAATTTATAATTGGGTGAATTTCCAATTTTACCCCCTCTTTATTTATTTTCTTTCTCCCCTTTCTCTCTCTTTTCACATGACTAAAGGTGGGACAACCCTATGGATTTATTACACTCACTTTCCCCTTTGGTTTGGGTTTCTTCTTTACATTATTTTAAGTGTAATTTTAAGAAATATGTTTTTTTCATATTTTTATTCCCCTATCCTCACCTTTAAACCCATTGTACAAAGATTTCACCTTCTTTCACAAACAATAAGAGGATGTTTGGGAATATACTACATCTTGCATTAGTTTTAATTTAGATTTTTGGCTGTATGTGGTTCTTAGAGGTGGCCTCTTTTCTTGGTTTTTAATTCTCTATTTAAGGTGATGCATTATAACTTTACTCAATTTCTGTTGAGGTAGGGGTTTAATTGAATTTTATTTATTTAGAAATTCAATGAATTCTTGAAGTTGTCAAATTCCATGTTTGTTAAATTAAATATATATGTGATATTCAAGGGTGGTTTAATAAATGATCTATATAGTTTCTGGAATTTTCCTAAATATTAATTTTAAAAGTTTTTCAATTTCCAAAGTGACTATTGAACACCAAGTGTTTTTGAGAATTATTAAGAGGCTGTTTTATATAAATTATAATGGTAAAAGTCATTTAACCCCATTTGGGTCTATGAATGAGTTAAAGTGTTTATTTTTATGAATAATTTGAAAATAAATTAATGTTGTGGACTTTAAAAAGATTTCAATTAAAAAGGATGTTTATTTTTCAATTATTTTTAAGTGTGTTTGTCATAGTTTTTAATAAGTTTTTTGATTATATTTAAAATGGTGGGATTGACTTAGCATTTAGAGTTTATTTTTTAAAGTGTTTTTTATAACTTGATGATTATGAGACTTTTGGTTGTGCCCCTCTATTTTTATTATGTTTGAAATTTTATTTGTCCCTATGGGGGAGTATAATTTTATATATTTTTTCATCTTTTTGATATGATTATTTTATAATGTCAAAGGGGATATTTCTGTTTGAGGGTATAGTTAGTGAGATAATTTTTATTTCAGATTCATTTTTATTGATTATTGTATCAGTTCTATTTTATTATTTGATCTCTTACATTTTATTGAGGTAATTCATGGGAAACCTTGTGTAGAAAATGAGAATATTTGGATCCATTTTATACTATCATGGCGTGAACACACTCTCCAGTTCCCAGTGAGTGTTTCTCCCTACTAAGGGATTGTATTGTACTCAATATGAACCAAAAGGGAAAACCAAATGAGTTGAAAAGAAAGAACTAAGTCCTAGATAGTTATTTTGGAAACCTGGTCTAGTATTATTTCATGCTATAGAATAAATATTTTCCCATTATTCCTAGTAACATTGGGAACCATTTGTGGGATCCCATTCCACTATATGTTTTTATGCCCATGACTGAAAATTAAATTTTTACTATGCAAACACTCTTAAGAAAAAAATTGATAATCCTAAAATTCAAACAAAAAATGGAATAAAGGAGACATTAAATGATAGTTTGAGCCTACTAGATTTAGACTCGCAAAATGACTTCCAAGAAATATTGTTAACCTGGGTGTTTGGTTCATCCAATATGAGATATCTTAAATAGAACACCATCTTATCCCAAGACTGAATGTACTTATCAAGTTTGATCTTCTCATTGTTGAATCCACCAACAAGAATCAGGTGTTTCTTGTAAAAATAGGTAGACTGATCCTCATTGAGGGCCACACTTAAAGACCTCCCCATCATTTTGGCGGATTTTTCTTCTATAGCATTAAGTGAAAACACCTATTCACCCAATTATTCTTCTAAGCTCATAAGCAGTTAGAAAGAATGATTAGTCACATCACTTGGTTTCCTCTGTTGAGAATCATCCTTGGGGGTCTGCTTTTCTTTCATATTCTTTACGGATCATGTCTCCATTAGAGATGGAAAATATGAGTAGCATTTTTATTATTTTCATATTCCTCTTCAGCTTATACTTCCCCTCAACCTTGAGAGATTACCATCTTCAACCACATCCTATACTTTATCAGCAGAAGATTAATCACTTGATTTATTCGTGGGGGTATTCTTACCATCCACTAATTTGATTATGTGGAACCATGGTGTGGCTGTATTTTCTTGTTTAAAATTTTTAATGACATTGTACATTTATAATTTATGTCCTCATTTGTGGGTTGGTATATTTTTTTAATCCATTTTTCATTAGTGGATTTGAAAGAGGTTCTTTAACAATGGAATTTTTTAATATTTTTTTGGTTTTTATATAAATGTTTATTCATGGTAAAGTTTGATTTTTTCATTGAAAAAATTAAAATTAATAATTTATAAGAAGTTTCAAATTATCTATTTTTAACCAGAGGGTTATACCATTCATTTATCCTAAATGGGATGAGGTTTATTGAAACATGTTCTAGAAAATTACTTGTTTTACAATACTTTCTTATGATAAAACATATTTTTAATTCATATTTCAAATTGTAACTAAGGAAATGTATTTTGAAATGAATTAATCAAACTATTTTGGTTAGATACTATGAGGAATGGTCTTTCTAACACCTTCCATACACCAGTGGGTGTATGTGGTTCTCATGTTTTTATTTTTGGTTCCCAGGATTAATTTCATTTGGATGTTGTTCAGGTTGGTCTGGTAGAGGATCGTATGTGACGTGGTGAGTAACCATGTGAATTATGGAGATTTTTTCTAGTTTTTCAGGTTGGGTTCATTTTTATTTCTTTTGGGAATGTTTATGTATCATACTTTCTGGATTGAATATTTCTTTTGGTTTTCTTATGCATGTATAGTTGTTTTATAATTTATGATTATTTCATTTTATGGAATGATTTATAATTTTTTCTTATTTTGTTTTCTATTTTACAAACTTTTTGTTTTTTTTCTGAAAAGATATTATTTTTGTGCGTGGGTGTCCAATATACATATGGATGATGATTGATTTTTGGGTCAAATTTATGTTGAGATTAAATATCTTTTGAGGATGAAATAATTCCCAATGGTAACACTATGATATTGTGGTGCATGGATCCTTCCCATGGTGATTGTAGAAATGCTTTGGTCCTCATTCTGAGTCAAGTCAGTTAAATTTCTAGTTCAACCTCAGAAAGTTCATTATATAGTGTGATGATAGAAATGGTCACAGGTAGTGGTACTTCCCCCCTCATATATTGTGTATTTTTTACTAAGGCATGAGACCCTTGTATTTCTAATGGAGTTAGGTTCCCTTCATATGGCTTAATATGTAATACCCCATTTACTGTGTATCTATTGAGATACTTAGGGATTGGGTGTTATATCAATGAAGTTAGTTCATATCCCTTCATATGTTGTTTGTTACTTGTGGTGGGGTTCTTCTATTATGGCCTGTTACTCTCCATATGTTGGTAAATTTACCTCAATATGGTGTGGGTACCCAGCTATAGTTCTCTATGAGGATACATGGACTTATATACGAGTTTCTATAATGATGATGTGATTTTTTTGAATAATAATATGGGTAGTTACTCAATTAATGCACAATACTCAAAGAGGATTAGTAATTAATTAATTAATTTTAGTGGTGTTATGGTGAGAAGAATAGAGATATCATATACTTTGAGACATGTGACTCATTAGGAACCCTAGGAATAGATTCAGATTGATATATATAATTGGGGTACTAACTTTAAACTTTATGGATTTACAGTGATATGAATGCCCTTAGTTTATTATTAAATTTGAACCTTTGTTTGTTAGAGATGATATGGGTTTTATTTTTCAAGGATCTTATTACATCATATGGTTGATAATATCTATATGTATTCCTCTTATATTTCCCAAATTACTCTCTAGTATTGAGGCCTTCGATTTGACTTGTTTGATTGTATTTACTTTTTTATTTCCTAGATTCCTACTACATATGTTTTTACTCAAACCTTTATGGGATTTGTTCCTACACATCCTTTTTATTCACATATGAAATTGTGTTCAAAATATGTCTTTCTAGATATAGAGATGGTCTAGTTTGTTATAATCTAACACCAGCTAGTGACCTTAGTAGACATGGTGTTAGAGGATATTATGGGTTCTAAGAGGTGACTGTAGTGGGTGATGTCTCTGTTAGGAGTCTTCCTACTGTGACGACTTCTTCATATCGAGTTACTTATGTTAACTCCATTTTTAGTTTTCAAGAAAGGATATTTCCCCATTTTCATTAAGGGATATATACCAACTTTTATTTTTTGTATTTGAATTCTTCAAATGTATTAAATATATTACAACTAGGTATATTTATCTTTTATACTTTATTATTTGCTCTTTAAAGGTGAGAATTATTTATAGGTGCATTATTCTAAGGCTTTAATTCATGAGTGATTCATCTAATCTGTGTTATTCACCAACCAATGGCCTCTTGGACACTGAATTGGGTTGGCATAATCAGGTTAAAGCCAACTAGGACAAGGTTCAATGGGTTCAGTCAGGTAACTATATTAATACATCTCACGTATACGACATATTATGATTTACTTATATATGGGCATGCTTAAAATTTATTTACTCTATTCATCTCATCTTTATCAACCAAATTAACTTAATTCAATCTCAATAATTAGTAGATATTTAATTTTCAATACTTTTAAATTCCATTTCAAAAAATTTATTCAAACAATATTTTGGTTCAAAGGACAATTGTATCACATCTTATATTTTGGAATATATTGGGATTAACTATAAAATTCCTCAACTCAATATTTCAAGTGTGTTTTCTCATTTGTGTAACTATTTATAAAAGTCATGATTTTATTTTTGTATTTTTCAATATTTTTGGAAAATATTCATTTTATAATTTAATGGGAATATTATAGGTAACTATTTTATCATGTGCATGATGTGAAACAAAATCAAAAACAACTTTTTTTGGGATATATAATATGTTTTTGAAGTTTCTCAGAGAATAGATATGATCATTAGCACTAGAATTTAGAATATGGATAAGTACTACAATTTATGTATCATGTAATATCTTTATAATATTACGTATGATCTAAAATGAAAATCATGGCTAGTAGAGGGTATTATTTATCAACTATTATTCATTATATATTGAGAAATTTTTCTTACGTATTTCATAATATATATTTTTTATTATGTATTAACTTTTTTCCATATGTATCTTTCAAACCATGATTTATGAAATTTTAAAAATGTTATGTATCAACCTTATTGGAAAAAATCGTACATATGAAGTATACCCCATATGTATAATCTCACCTTGAGATTTTTTCAAAGTGAGGAAACATATATATCATGTATGATTTAAATTTTTATTATTTATGAATAATTTTAGTATGTTGAGGGATTTGGGTAAGATATTATACTTTTTATAATATTTAATAAATATAATATTTTGTTTTTTTATACTCTACTAAACTAATGAATAAGAATCTATGTTTTGTGGAGGATAAATTCACCTTGTAATGAGATAAATGAAAAAACAAGAAGAATATTCACATCATAAGGGATTAATTCAATCCATGAAAGAATTAAGATAAATTTTTGTGATGCTTGAAGAATGAATATTTATATGTTATGAAGAATGATTTGTTCCTTAATGGTTGAATAGAATGGAGACAATAGTAACTTAGGACTTAGATAATTAAAATGGGGAAGAACAATAGACAAAGGCTGTGGGTTTATTAAAATAGAAATTAATGATGGAAAATCAGTGTGGTTAATTACTATTATCTAAACAATGCATGTGAGGATATGAGATTATATTTCTACCACCAGGAGAATGATCATGGAAAGCTATTGTATTTTTGATGGTTTATTGTGTTCAATTTCAAGTATATAACAAAGATGTAATTTCATGTGGGAAACATGGGGGATTTAAAAAGGTTGAGTGTATAATAGAAAAATGTACATTAAAGGGAAGAGATCATAATAATACTTAGGTAGAAATTAGAAATGATGGAGTGTGTAATTGGTGTAACCTTTTATAGCTAGACCCCCTTTGGTGGTTGTGAGAATTAGAAACCTACAAATACATATCTTGAGACTTGAACTTCATTATTAGTATCATTTTTTAAATATTTATAAAATTGTGCCATTCTAGAACAAATAATCTTATATTTAATTTTCAATTGTTGGTTTAATATGTTAATTTAAATTTGATGTTATCACTATTTAAATTTATTAACCGATGATTTTTTTAGAAAAATAGTTATTTCAACTAGGATTAATTACTTAGAGGTATTTGAGTAATTGAATAACTTTAACTGGAGGAACATAACACACACTGATTTGTTGGTATGCTTTTCAGTTATAATTAGGTGTGAATTTTTTGGTATTTAAGTGTGGATTGAACAATAAAAATAGAAAATTTTATTTACTGAAAAGAATGGTGTGACCAAAATTTAAGAGTTGTTCATAGATATTGTTCATAAATTTTATTTCACACTTCTCCTCAGTCCATCTTTCTTTTGACTCGAAACAGTCACAGTCACATTTACATTTAGTTAATAATTTTTTTATTCTTCAAATCATGTAAAAACTCACAAATACCAATTTTCTATTTTCTTTTCAAAAATAGATTTTTTTTATTAATTTTTTTTAAGCTTCAATATACTTGGTATAAAACCTTATGCGTTTATATATATTATTAATATCAGGTAAAATATTTATAGTGATCTCATAAAAAGATCCATCTCTATTAATTTTTCACTATTTTTGGTTTTTTTATAGGATACATGAATCTGATATTGTATTTACATAATTTCATACACTGATTTTTTGCCATTTGACCATAAAATTGGATGGAAATTTCTTTATAGAGTAAGGTTTATAATGGTTAAGGGAGAGAAAATGAAATTTCTCACCTATTTAGTGTGTAAAATCTAGATAACCAACCAAAAATATTTATTTCTTATTATGATCCAACCAATTTAACCAATACAGAATAATTGAAACCTAAAATAACTATGGATTATCAAATAACTCTTAAGGAATTGGATTCTAAATATGAATGAAATCAATGAAACAATGTGGAATACCCGACACACCTTCTAGTTTTGAAACCAAATATGGTTTTATTCATCTAAACCCTAGATTTAATGGACTTCCTACAGAGGTTCCACACAAATATATTCAATGATTTAGCTATATTTATGTTAATATAAAATCACTTTGGGTTAATAGAGATTAAATGAATCTAAGATATTTCCATTTCTCTTTGGAAGTAGTGGTGAAGGATAGTTTTTTATATTCACAATTACCTTTAATAATAGTCAAGAATGAACATAATAAACTTGTTTTTATAATTTTTTTTCATTATGATTAGATATTCTTCTATTATGAAAGAAATTTATAGAATCAGATAATCTTAATTTGAAATATTTCATTATCATTTGAATAGATTTTAAAATTTAATATTTTATTAATCCCCACCATAAAATTAGTGAAATAACTCTTGATTCATAATTTCTATAAAGGTCTTTTTATTACTTATTGGAGAATTTTAGATACTTATGCAAGATGATATTTGGTTTATAAAACCTTAGCTACTATTTGGACTCATATTTGGAACATGGATTGTAATTCTCGATAGTATGGATCAAGGGGTCTTCTTCTTAGGAAAATTAACTATATTTTATGAATTTTAAATATAAAAAAATGATTTTGAGACAACATTATGATCATGAAACTATGGTGATGTTAATGATATTGTCTAACACATCACTAAAATAAACTCAACCTGAACCAAGTTTCCAGCTTGATGGTCATTGTGGATTTTTTCCCTAAATGTTTTCTTTATTGAAAAACTACTACAAATTCAAGAACCTCTTAAAGTATGAAATATTGATTTCATATAGAGTCATTTCCAATAAAAACAATTTAGACCTTTTGAACCTATTAATAATTTATACCTTGGATAGAATAACTAGTACAATGAAAGATTTAGTGACCATCAATAGAAAGGAATAATTTTTATAAGTTAATCTATTAACTGAAAAACAACATACTTATAGAAATCCAATGTTCTCCCTTGATGGAATCTCTATCATTCTCAACACACTATAAAATATGAAAATAATCTTGAAGATACTATGATGTAATGAAAAATCATGGTGAATATTATGATGAATCTAGTGTTGAAAATGGAATCTAATATTGGAAGAATAATGAACTAGACAATTGTAAGACTACATTCACAAAAGAAACTGAATACCAAGGGAAATGGAAAGTGAAAGTTTGGTTTTATATATATTATAAGTGTAACTTGGTTAAAAAACCCCTAGTTTGTAAAATATAAACATGAATCTGAACCTAAACCAATTAAGTCGAGTTACACTTCTTATAAGCAAGATTTACAGCCTATTGGAGAGATGTCAACATCTATTAAGCCTGTAGAAAATCTAGAACCTGTAATGAATGAACAATCAATTTCAGAAGTGGAATAATTTTTTTACAGAACCTAGATAGATTGAAAAATAATTAAATGGACTTATTTTTTCATAATAATGATGAAAATGATCATGAGATACCAAAAACACCACATCCTTACCAAAGATGAAATCCACCAGTGAAGTAGATTATTGAGTGTGGATTAGATAATGATATTTTATAGGATTTTAGAATTGTTCAAGTTAATATCCCATTTTTGAATTAAGTGAATCAAATTCCTAAGTATGCTAATTTTTTGAAGGAGGCACTCTCTCATGAGATTAGATTCACGAGGGGGAAATCAAATCTTGGGAGGAAAGATCTTCTATGATTCATCATGATCTCCCTGAATAATGAAAATATCTAAACCCTTAACCATTCCTTTCATAATAGGGGAGTTATAATTTATGAATGTCATGATATATTTATGTGATTAAATAAATTTTATGACTCAGTCAAATTAATATATTTTATAAGTTAGATATCTAAAACATAATGGAATTGTGATTTAATTAACAACCCTAACCATAGGTAAATCTACTCGAGTAAATGAGGACATGTTGATAAAAGATAGTTATATGTATTTCCCTTATTATTTATATGTTATATATATATAGGATGATTGATTTTTCACCCATGAAAAAAGCAATTACAGGAATATATTTCCTTATTACTGCTATAGAAATCACAAGTATTCATAATGGATAATTTTCATTTGAATTTGGAAAAGTTATAGTTTAATATAACATTTTTTAATCCAAAAAATATCAAATGGTGGATCACTCAAACCAATAATTCAAGATTATTGATTGTTTTTTACTAATTTATTTCTTTATTTTACTGGTAATGAATCACCACACACCATTTATTAAAATTGGATTTTTTTTGAGGTTATAAAAAATTTATTTCAGAGTGAAAATATTCTATGTGAAGATGATTCAAGTACCGAAATATCTACATGTTCATTGAAGATACTAAAATTATAAAGAATGATGAACCAACAAATTTTTTTTCTAAATAATTTGATAAATTTCAATGTCAATTAACTATCATGAACTATGAATATCAAAATTTTATACTAGAAATTCATATTTTGAATGTTTTTATGAATCTATAATTTCTTATGAATTCGAAACATGTTAAAAACATAATAAAGTCATGTTTTACACTATTTAAAATTCAAAAGATGCTTGTATTTGTTATATTTTAGTGGAAGATTTATATTCCATTGAGTGTAAAAATGTTTCTCTAATATAGGAAAATACCCAAATTGATATATAATTAAAACATTTTCCCAATGATCCAAAATATATAACTCTAATGGAAAATGAAATATGTAATGACCTGTAAAATTCAAGGGAATTTTTTTCTTAATTTTCTTGGTAATTTTACAAGGATGTAGTTTCTAACGGCACCTGATTCTGAGGCCCGGTGTGCCCGGAATCATTTTCCGAAGTTTTTCTCAGGTACGTTCAGTGAATGAACGAGAAGGTTTTTCTAACTTTTGAACCGGTGCTCAGAATCGAATTCTGAGGGCACCGATGGAACCGCAGCACCGGTATTTGCTTAGAAACGCGTTTTTCAAAGCTGCGTTTGCTCGGGTGTGGTTTTTAGTTTTTGGGGTTAAGTTAAGTAATAAAATAAAGTGGTGCGAAAACTTTATTTTATTTCACTTAAGCCACTTAAAGCCACTTAAGCTGAGTTGAAGGGATAGGGTGGAACCCAAAATATCCTACCCACTTGGTAGGATATTTGTGAGGTGTGTCCCGCACAAGACCCACCGTTTATTTTCCTCTAAATAATGCACCTGCGAAAACCCCTTTTTAAATAAAAGTCAACCGGTGCATTTTCTTAAATTTTTAACGCCCCTATTAATTGGGCAGTTAAGTCGTTACCATTAATTAATCGAATTAATGGTTCGTTTCTTAACTTTGTTTTTCAATTGTTGGCATGAGAATAAAATAAGACCAAGACATGTTTTTCTTGGGGTGGCTTGTTGAGAGGATTTGGAGAAACTCTATCTTCATCCTCCTTCGCGAAGAACGCGAAGAACGCGAAGAACGAGAAGAACGCCGACCTTCGATGAAAGGCGACGAAGAATGCTGAACCCTCGGAGATCGACGACGCGACGCCGTGTACCGCGACGCCGACGATCCTCCTTCCGCGACGTTTCTTCAGCGACGTTCCTTCCCCGCGACAATCTTCGATCATCAACCGACTGAGGTAGGGGATTGCGGATCATTTAATTTCCTTTTGTGGATTTTATCCTCAACATGGGTTTAATTAGTGCAATTAAATCTGTGTGTTTTTAACCCTCGGAGATCGTCGACGCGATGCCGTGTACCGCGACAACAGGGATGCCCCTTCTATAACGCGACAATCCTCTTCTTCCACGACGTTCAATTCCGCGAAGAACTCACGTTCGACGACAACGTTGAGGTAGGGGTTTGATTCATTTAAATCTTTGTGATTTATACCCACTTCGTACGATTAAATATTTGTTGTGAGACTTGTAAAACCGCTAACGCGGTGGGTGCGGACCAACGAACAAGTCCGAACCCACCGCCCTTTTCGTTCTTGGTGTGAAGAACGGCGGACGACGACAAAACAAGCCGCACGGGTGATGTAAGGTCCTCGTAGTGAAGGATGAACCCCGGGAGGGCCTTTGGCGAAGAAAAAATGGAATTCCGACCACCAGAACTCGTCCGGTGGTCAGCGGAACAACCCGCCGACGCGCCACGCCGACACGACGGCGCCGGCGGCGGGAGGCGGCGGCGCCCGGCGCACCGCCGGGAAGAGCCGCCGCGACTGAAGCCGCGCCGGCGGACGCGATCCCGTGACCGTGCGGGACCAGAGGGGGATGGGACGTTGCAGCCCAACCACGTCCGCTGGCAAGGGTGGCCCCATGCGGGGCCGCGGTTCCCTCATGCGGGGGCAACACACCCTCCGCTCCGCTCGGCCGTAACCGGCCGAGCCGACCCGCCTGGCGACCGGGCCACTCCCGCGCTGCCCGACCCGGGTCGCGCCCAGGCTGGGCCGGGCCGCGCGAGCCGGGTAGGACCCGGACCCGGGTCGGGTCGACCCGGTTCGGGCCGACCCAGGGGGGTTGGGCCGGGTCGATCCGGGCCCAGACCCCCCGTTTTCGGACCTTTTCTGTCTTTTGCTCATAACATGAGCTACGAGCCTCTGATAGATGCACCGTCAACGGCGATGTAATCCTTGGATCGAGGCGGTCGTTTTGGTATATCGCATTGAAGGTTTCGAAGTACTTTGGGTTTGGCCAGGTTGGTTCGTACACGAACCCAATCGGGCCCTCGGAGCGGAAACGCTTATAACTTGAGCTGCAGACGTCCGATTGACGTGCCATATGTCTCGTTCAATTCCTCTTGATGAGATGGAACTTTTGGCATACTCCGTCCGAGGTTTGTACGCAGATGGAGTACAGTCGGGTTGGTTTTGCCTTAAAAACCAACTGGGCCCCTGGAACGAAAAAGCCAATAACTCTCAGACCGGGCGTCCGATTGACGCGCCGTCTGCGTCGTTGAGTTCCTGTTGACGATACGAAACTTTTGGATACATCAACTTCGTACTTTGTGTCGGTTGATGTATCATCCTCTTGGCTCGTGGAGCAGACCCTTCTGAACGAGCTTGCTGTGTGCGAGAACCCTAGAGCTGGCTGCGTCTGCAACGACAATGAAGACAGTACGTGAATCCTCTGTGGATTCGGTAGTGACCACTATGGTACTTTTTGGGATATATTTACTCCAGACTACATGTCAGTTGATGCGTCGACCTCTTGGCTCGTGGAGTGGGCCCTCCCGGAATGAGTATGCTGTGTGCGGAAACCCTAGAGCCGGTTAAGACTTTACGACTACTGATCGAACGACTCGGTGTGTTACGGATAGCCCAGTGGGAAGCGCTTGGTTGTAGCAGCAGACCCACGATGGAGGAGCGCTTGGTTGTAGCGGCAGACCCGCGAGACTCAACAGAAGGAGTACCTCTGGAGGCTATGAGGGGGAGCGCTTGGTTGTAGTGGCAGACCCACAATGGAGGAGCGCTTGGTTGTAGCAGCACGGGGGAGCGCTTGGTTGTAGCAGCTGACACACGGCAGGGGAGCGTTTGGTTGTAGCGGCAGACCCGTGGTACTCAACAGAAGGAGTACCTCTAGAGGCTATGAGGGGGAGCGCTTGGTTGTAGCGGCATACCCTCTGTACTTGATGGAGAAGGAGTTTCCCAATACCTATGGTTTCAACTTCATGATCGATCCTATGTGGGTCATTGCGGGGGTTAGTACCTACCGATCCTTTGTGGGTCCGACGAATTAGATGAATTAGTGGCTACATATGATCATCTCTATCGTCTAACGAAGTAGTATACCTGTGTGAGCTGAATCCTATTTTGTTTTCCTTTGTGGATTGTGTTGTGCTTTCCTGTGTGGACTGGGTTGTGATTTCCTGTGTGGACTGGGTTGTACTTGGGCTCGGAGGTTGGAGCCGAACGAGAATTGATGACTTAGGTATATGTACGGGCATATACCTAAGCAGGGTCCAATGTTACTTCGTGACTGTATCTTTCCTTTGTGGATTATCCTTTATGGATTCTGGGGGACCTTCGGGGGTCTCGGGGTCCCTACTAAGTAGCTTATAGTCACTCCTGCATGGGCTATGCCCACACTACATTGTGTTGGTTGCAGACGACGGACAACACTGGTCGTGGTTGAGGCTTGTGGAGAAGGACCATACCTGGAGGTGGACCACTGGGCGAGACGTTCTCGACGGGGACGGCTGGACCCGAGGAGCTGTGGAGGCTATCTGTAATCACCCTTCAGGTGGGATTTCCAGTGGACATCTTGGCGTTGCAGCTTTACTTTTCAGTTGCTATTTTCCCTTCCAGTTGTACTTTACTTTCAGTTTGGGTTTGTATACTAGCCCACTTACTTTTCCGCACTTACTGTTGTACTTAGTTTTTACTTAGTGTTTACTTCTTCTTCTTGCTTGCTCTGTAGTGTTTGTTTACTTTACAAAGGCAATGCCTTCCCTTTTTACCAGGATTTACGCTTTGGTGCTAGTCGCCTGCCCCTGGCCTATGGAAGGTGGGCTTGGGGTAGTCACAGCACGAGCCCCGAGGATGGGTCGTGACAAATTGGTATCAAAGGAGTTTGGTTCTACCGCAGAACATTGGACTCTGATCTTTTTTCTATGTGAAGCAATAGTGTTAAGCGTATTGGGTGTGGTTATCAGTCCAAGGATTCCAGTGTTGGTGCGGAGGCCGACGTATCCGTACACCAGGACCCTGACTTCTGATTCCCGACTTAATACACAAAAACATTGATTGCATGTGTGTTTCAAGTTTTCTTTGTGATTACTTGTGTCAGCTCACCAGGTATATTGTTTGACCGTGGCACACCTGTTTCTTTTCAGGATGGCCCCATGATGGCAGCCAGCTAGGGTTCCTAGAGTTGAGCGTGACGACATCCCACCGAGCTATGAGGCCTCGGTACATGGCCCTTTGACAGTAGAGGCGCCGGCGGTACCTCTACCCGCCGAGCCACCGATGCTACCAGCCCCAACTGCTGATGGTGCACGTCGCCTTAGTGCACTACACGAGTTTCAGCGTCAGCGACCGCCTAGGTTCTGTGTGGAGATGGACCCTCAGGCAGCCGAGGATTGGCTGGAGGCAGTTGTACGAGTTTTCTGTTTGGTAGGGACAAAAGCTGACCTTATGGTGGCCCTTGCAGCGAGCCTCCTGCACGCGGCAGCAGGCAGATGGTGGAGCTTGATGCTTCAGGTGCACGATGAGACATATCTCCTTTGGATGGAATTTGAGAGCCTTTTTTCGCTCAGAGTTCGTCCCAGCCACCCTTCGTGCGGTGCACATCCAGGAGCTTCTACATATGTGGCAGGGCAGTATGACAGTAGCCCAGTACACGTCAAGGTTTACCGATCTCTCGCGCTATTCCACGGACATGGTACGAGACCCTTTCTTCAGGGCCCGAACCTTCGAGCAGGGGCTCAGGTGAGAGATCAGAGCTTCAGTTGTTTCTCACAGCATTCCGACACAGACAGGGGTGTTGGAGCGAGCCCTCTTAGTGGAGAGTTTCCTTGCTGAGCAGTCTCCAGCAGCATGACCCACCACTAGCCGGCATGTGGCAGAGTCTTCTGTAGTGGGCAGTAGACAGATGACGTAGGGGTCCAAGAGGACTAGACCTACAGGTGGTCGACCGCATGAAATAAGATCGTTTGTGCGAGGCACCTGGGGTGGAAAACTACTTACCATGAGCGGATAGTGTTACTCATGCGGCGGGGTTGGTCACAAGGCTCGTGACTGTCTGACCCGCCATACGAATGACCAGCAGATAAATGAAGGACCTCCTAGGAATAGGCAGAGGTTCGATCGAGGCAGGCCGCATGGACCAGGAGACCATGGCAGGGGAGCTGGCCATGCAGCTGGAGGTGGAAGACGCTTCGAGGTGTTACCACCACCACCTGAAAGACCACCCCGACCGCAGGGAACATGTGGAGGTGGGAGAGCTCAGCTGCAGGCAGCTGAGGCCTACGATCATGGAGCTCCGAGAGCAAATGGACAGGAGCGGGACTAGCTCCAGACCTGGAGACTTTTGTTCATGTTACTTCTAGCTCTGTTTATGTTTGTTTTTTTTGCTTTGTGTATTTGTACTTTGAGCTGCAGTAATAAAAAAGACACCTTTCTTGTGGCGTTTACCTTCCTGTCCTCTCTTTTATTTGTTACTAAGAGGTTTCAGTTTAAAAACCGTTTGCTTGACCCTCACTTTGAGATACCTACTGGAGGAGACCCAGTGACGACACACTGATTCCGACAGTGTGACTCAACCCTTGGAGGCGAGAGTAATGGCTGGATCTCTTGGTATTAGCGTCGAGTCCTTACGAAGTCATCCTTGGTATGGATTAGTATCCTCTATGTCGGGATTGACTGTATTAGGCGAATAACGTGGTTCATCCCGGGAATGAGACCGGATTTCTATTATCGACAGAGAATAAATCAAAGCAGTTCTTGTTGGACCAGAAAGGTCCAAGTCATCCATGAGCGGATGAGGACAGATCAGAGCCTGCAAAAGTCTTGTGTGGACAGGGGGAGGAGACCACTAGAGTTCGAGGATGGCGACTACGTTTCCTTACGGGTCGCACCTCGATGTGAGTTAAGGGGATGTGGCTGAGGAGACAAGTTATCACCGAGGTTCAACGGACCTTTCTAGGTCCTCAGAAGGGTAGGCGAGGTGGTTTACCGCTTGACCCACCCACCTCCGTTGCACCAGGTGCACGACGACTTCCAGGTATCTCAACTGAGGAGATACAAGCTCAACCCTTCGCTTTTCTTCGACCATGAGGACCTGGACTTGGGCGATGGGGTGACCCTCACGGAGGTTCCAGTGGGGATCAAGGAACGACAGGAGAGGGTCCTACGAGGGTGGGTTGATTCCTCGGGTGCGCTTTCACTGGAGCACGAGAACCTCCAGGAGAGCACTTGGGAGCGAGGGGCTCAGATGCGTGCTCGGTACCCACTTTTGTTTCCCTAGTTTATGATGTATCTTTAGGGGATGTAAATACCTGAGGTGGCAGTGATGTAAAGGCCCGTAAAATTCAAGGAATTTTTTTTCTTAATTTTCTTGGGAATTTTACAAGGACGCAGTTTCTGACGGCACCTGATTCCGAGGCCCAGTGTGCCCGGAATCATTTTCCGAAGTTTGGCTTGGGTACGTTCAGTAAACGAACAAGCGGGTTTTTCTAACTTTTGAACCGGTGCTCGGAATCGAATTCCGAAGGCACCGATGGAATCGCAGCGCTGATATTTTCTTAGAAATGCCTTTTCCAGAGTTGCGTTTTCTTGGGTGTGGTTTTTAATTTTTCCGGTTAAGTTAAGAAATAAAATAAAGTGGTGTGACAACTTTATTTTATTTCACTTAAGCCACTTAAAGCCACTTAAGCCGAGTTGAAGTGGATAGGGTGGAACCGAAAATCTCATACCCACTTGGTAGGATATTTGTGAGGTGGGGCCCACACGAGCCCCACCATTTCTTTTCCTCTAAGTAACACACCCGTGAAAACCCATTTTTAAATGAAAGTCCACCGGTGCGTTTTCTTAAATTCTTAATGCCCCTATTAATTGGGCAGTTAAGTCGTTACCATTAATTCATCGAATTAATGGTTCGTTTCTTAACTTTGTTTTTCCATTGTTGGCATGAGAATAAATTAATAAAAATGTATGTTTTTCTTGGGGTTGATTGTTGAGAGGATTTGGAGAAACTTTATCTTCATCCTCCTTCATGAAGAACGCGAAGAATGCGAAGAACGCTGGCCTTCGACGAAAGGCGATGAAGAATGTCGAACCCTCAGAGATCGACGACGCGACGCCGTGTACCGCGACGCCGACGATCCTCCTTCCGTGACGTTTCTTCCGCGACATTCCTTCCCCGTGACAATCTTCGATCATCAAACGATTGAGGTAGGGGATTGCAGATCTTTTAATTTGATTGTGGATTTTATCCTCAACATGGGTTTAATTGGTGCAATTAAATATGTGTGTTTTTAACCCTCAGAGATCGTCGACGCGACACCGTGTACCACGACGATAGCGACGCCCCTTCCGCGACGTGACAATCCTCTTCTTCCACGACGGTCAATTCCGCGAAGAACTCACGTTCGACGACAACGTTGAGGTAGGGGTTTGATTGATTTAAATCTTTTTGATTTATACCCGCAGCGTATGATTAAATATTTGTTGTGAGACTTGTAAAACCGCTAATGTGGTGGGTGCGGACCAACGAACAAGTCCGAACCCACCGCCCTTTTCGTTCTTGGTGTGCGGAACGGCGGACGACGACAAAAAAAGCGGCACGGGTGATGTAAGGTACTCGCAGTGAAGGACGGACCCTGGGAGGGCCTTTGGTGAAGACGGCATGGAATTCCGACCATCGGAACTCGTCCGGTGGTCCGCGGAACAACCCGTCGGCGCGCCGCCAGGAAGAATTGCTGCGGCTGAAGCCGCGGTAGCGGACGCGGTCCCGCGACCACGTAGGACCGGAGGGGGACAGGACGACGCAGCCCGGCTGTGTCTGCTGGCAAGGTCGGCCCCATGCGGGGCCGCGGTTCCCTCACGCGGGGGCAGCACTCCCTTCGCTCCGCTCGGCCGTAACTGGCCGAGAGGACCCGCCTAGCGACCAGGCTGGGTCGCGCCCAGGCTGGGCCGGGCTGCGCCATCCGGGTCGGACCCGGACCCGAGTCGGGTCGACCCGGTTCGGGCCGACCCAGGGGGGTTGGGCCGGGTCGGTCCGGGCCCAGACCCCCCGTTTTCGGACCTTTTTGGTCTATTGCTCATAACTTGAGCTACATGCCTCTGATCGACGCACCGTTAGTGGCCATGTGATCCTTTGATCGAGACGGTCATTTTGGTATATCGCACTCAAGGTTTAGGAGTTCTTTGGGTTTGGCCGGGTTGGTTCGTACACGAAACCAACCGGTCCCTCGGAGCGGAAACACTTATAACTTGAGCTCCAGACGTCCGATTGACGTGCCGTCTGTCTCGTTGAATTCCTCTTCATGAGACAGAACTTTTGGAATAATACGCCCGAGGTTTGGATGCAGATGGAGTATGGTCGGGTTGGTTTTTCCTTAAAAACCAACCGGGCTCTTGGAACGAAAAAGCCAATAACTATCAGACCGGGCGTCCGATTGACGCACCATCTGCGACGTTGAGTTTCTGTTGACGATAACGAAATTTTGGATACATCAACTCTAGACTTTGTGTCGGTTGATGTATCAGCCTCTCGGCTCGTGGAGCGGACCCTCCTGAACGAGATTACTGTGTGCGGGAACCCTAGAGCTGGCTGCGTCTGCAATGACAATGAAGACAGTACGAGAATCCTCCGTGGTTTCTGTAGTGACCACTACGGTACTTTTGGGATACGTCAACTCTAGAATACATGTCAGTTGATGCATCGACCTCTTGGCTCATGGAGGGGGGCCTCCCAGAACGAGCATGCTGTGTGCGGAAACCCTAGAGCCGGTTGAGACTTAACAACAGCTGATCGAACGACTCGGTGTGTTACGGATAGCCCAGTGGGAAGCGCTTGGTTGTAGCAGCAGCCCCATGGTGGAGGAGCGCTTGGTTGTAGCGGCAGACCCGCAGTTCTCAATAGAAGGAGTACCTCTGGAGGCTATGAGGGAGAGCGCTTGGTTGTAGCGGAAGACCCACAATGGAGGAGCGCTTGGTTGTTGCAGCACGGGGGAGCGCTTGGTTGTAGCAGCTGACCCATGGCAGAGGAGCGCTTGGTTGTAGCGGCAGACCCGTGGTACTTATCAGAAGGAGTACCTCTAGAGGCTATGAGGGGGAGCGCTTGGTTGTAGCGGTAGACTCATGGTGGTAAGCGCTTGGTTGTAGCAGCAGGCCCACAATACTCGATAGGTGGAGTACTACAGCAGTCCAAGGTTAGAGGGAAGCGCTTGGTTTTAGTGGCATACCCCCTGTACTTGATGGAGAAAGAGTTTCCCAATAGCTATGGTTTCAACTTCATGATCTATCCTATGTGGGTCATTGCGGGGGTTAGTACCTACCGATACTTTGTGGGTTCGATGACTTAGATGAATCAGTGGCTACATCTGATCATCTCTATCGTCTTACGAAGTAGTATACCTGTGTGAGCTGAATCCTGTTTTGTTTTACTTTGTGGATTGTGTTGTGCTTTCCTGTTTGTACTGGGTTGTGATTTCCTGTGTAGACTGGGTTGTACTTGGGCTCGGAGGTTGGAGCTGAACGAGAATTGATGACTTAGGTATATGTTTGGGCATATACCTAAGCAGGGTCGAATGTTACTTCGTGACTGTATCTTTCCTTTGTGGATTATCCTTTGTAGATTCTGGGAGACCTTCAGAGGTCTTGGGGTCCCTACTGAGTAGCTTATAGTCACCCCTGCACGGGCTATGCTCGCACTACGTTGTGTTGGTTGCAGACGACGGACAATGCTGATCGTGGTTGAGGCTTGCGGTGTAGGACAATATCTGGAGGTGGACCACTGGGCGAGACGTTCTCGGAGCGGACGGCTGGACCCGAGGAGCTGTGGAGGCTATCTGTACTCACCCTTCAGGTGGGATTTCCAGTGGACAGCTCGGCGTTGCGTCTTTACTTTTCAGTTGCTGTTTTCCCTTCCAGTTGTACTTTACTTTCAGTTTGGGTTTGTATACTGACCCACTTACTTTTCTGCACTTACTGTTGTACTCAGTTTTTACTTAGTGTTTACTTCTTCTTCTTGCTTGCTCTGTAGTGTTTGTTTACATTACAAAGGTAATGCCTTCCCTTTTTTACTTTACACCTTAGTGCTAGTCTCCAGCCCCTGGCCTATGGAAGGCGGGCTTGGGGTAGTCACGGCACGGGCCCCGAGGACGGGTCGTGACAAAATACATCCTATTCTCATTCAAAATGGGTTATCCATAGACAAATTATACGAAATTTTAAGATTCCATAGAGAAAATAACAAACCCATATGATGCACCCTATCTTATTTTAGTTTAATTATTCCCTTAATATTCATGCATTATATTTTCATAGAGGATTATTCAAAACCTATAAGTAATTTTAAAATAATATTAAACCCTATTTATATATACCTTTTTAATAAATAATTGAATACTTTTATGGGTGATGGAATCATTTGACAATTTATGATAGTTCATCAGTTATCCAATCAATATTATTTCTAAATTAGGGGATTCACCATTAAAAATAATGAGTTTTATGAGATTTTACCATTCAAAATTCAAAAAATAGAGATATTGTATTGATTTTTTGATGGTCAACCATTTCAATAGGATGAATAATTTCCCTCTGCCATTTGATGATGCATTTCTATAGATAATTGAAGAGAAATCTAATAATTTTTATATTAATGGGTTATAGGATACTTTTAAAATTCACAATTAGCTTAAAGATCAAGAAAACCCCATATTCCATTATACATTGGGTACATTTTCTTATAAAATAATTCAAATATGTTTATTTAATACTCTGGTAACCTTTCAATGGTATATGATGAACATTTTGATAATTTTTTTGAAACTTTCATTTGAATTCTAGTTTAAAATATTCCAGTACATTGATCGTCTTTCGAGAATTGTTTTAATACTCTTGATGAAATTATTAAAAATTTCATTGATAAATGCCATATTCTCCACTTTGAGAAATTACATTTTATAGTTGAAAGAGTAATTTTTCTTGTCTATGTGATGAAAAAAGATATAATCCATGTCTATCAATCCAAGGTTGATATTATTTATTCCCTTTCATACCCAAAAACATGTGGGTGATTTTAGATAATTACTTGGGAATTATAATTTTAATATAATATTCCTGAAATATTTTATCAAAATAGATTTAGTTTTAACTCAATTAATACAAAAATAATCTAATTTTATCTTTAATGAAGGCATTATAAAACTTTTAGGGAGCTCTAACAATGTCTTGTATACCCACCCATTATCCAACCACCAAGATGGGATCTAACTTTTTAGATAAGGATTGGTTCTTTATAATTTTCACTTTGTGTTTTTTGATTCAATGATTGAAAAAATAAGTTTCATGTTCTAGGTCATGCATCATGGACTCTAGATCAAGCAGAATCCAACTACAAAACCTTATAGAAGGGATTTCCAGAAATTTTATATTCTATATAAATATTTAAATTCTACATGATATGTTATATGGATATTTTTTTGACTAATCATTATATTATAATATTTTTTATGAAGAGAAATTTTGGAACACTAAGAAATTTACATTTAATTTTGTCACTTCATGAATTTTATATAGACATTAGAGATAATAAAGGTAGTGAAAAATTTCTAGCTGACCATTTGAGTAGATTAACCACTATTTTAAGGGAAAAAACAAAAATATGTATACCAATAAAAGAAAAAATTCATGATTAGAAATAAATTTCAATAATATTTTTATATTTTTTTTTCTCAACCATTTAATAACATAGATACTAATGAGGTTTCCCAACAGTTTTCAATTCCACAATTTTCTTGCTAGTGAGTGATAAAATTAAGTTCATCTAGGATAATCGTTATTTAAAACATCATGTAAGTGACCAAATAATCATAATTTTCATTAAATCAATTAGTGAGGTATTTTTTTCTAACATTTATATTTTTTCACTCTAGACTATAAGAACATATAGAAATGTACTTAACCCAAGATTTTTTTGTCCCACCCATTTCACAGATGATTATGAATTCATTAGAGATTGTAAAACCTCTTATTTTAAGGGGAATATTTAAAAAATAAATGACATTCCAAAACAACACATATTTTTATATGATCTTTTTTTGTTTATAATATGTATTTTATGGGAACATTTTCTAACTCTTATGTGTACCTTTTCATTTTACTTATTTTTTATTATGTGTCCATATGGGTAAAATCCAAACCTATTGGGAATTTTTTTATCCAACAATTTCATTAATTTATTATGGATTTTGATGCTAAAAAACAAAAAAGTTTATTTTTACAATGAATTTATTTTAATTTAATTTCAAGTTAATGATAACTAGAATAATTATTTTACATTGGAATCATTTTCATACTTTAATCTAATGAGAGTTTATTTTTTTCTTAAGAGTTCTTTTCATTTAAAATTATTTTAGAAACACTATTTCTAATATAAATTTTTGAGTGGAATGTGTGGTTTTTAACTCTAATTTCAATAAGGAACCATACTTTCATAACCTACTTTTGGAGGGAATTAATAGATATACATCCTTAATTTTTGAAAAAACCATATGTTTGAGACACAATTTTTTTCCCTCATCCTCATATTTTTAATCAACCATACATTATAAGCCACACATTTGGAGTTGTTATCTATGTAGAGAAACCCTACATTTGACATGGTCAAAATGTGAGTTTTAAAATATATATTATTCCAACATTTTTTGCAAAAACTTCATGGGAATTATATCTATCTTTTAAATTTATTTAAATATTGATTCATAAGATTTAGTTTAATATATTAAATCATTACTATTTATAAGGAAAGTTATGAATTTGTTTGAACATTTAAATTTGAATTATCATTATTTATCAAGCTATTTTTCTATATTTTTTTGACCTAATGTGATTAGAGCACCTCAATAAATACTGAGAGTTTTTTTTCTAAAAAATAGATATATGTGAATTCAAAAATAAATTATGGAATCATCAAGGGTAGTCAGAAGAGCCACAATTCATATATATACATGTTTTTATCATTTTATTTTTGATTGATGTGTTTTTTCCTATTTTATTTCTTTGTTAATATTTTTATGTAGTTTAAAAAATAATCTATTAGGGATACAATTTGAATAAAAAGATGTTTTATCATTTGGATAGTGTTTTCCCTACTGTTTTCAAAGGAATCTTGTTTGACAGTGAAGATTATTTTTCTAATGCTATGTTTTTTTGAATATTTTTTTTTCTGCAAATATTTTCTAAAAGTATTATTCAATAATATTTATCTCATCTATTTTTTGTTGAAGTTTCGACTACTCCTACTCAGTCATGGTGGGGTGTTTGTTTCTCATGCTAAGCTATGGTTATATTGATACCATATAAAATAACATAAAGAACCAATAAAAGACATGTTATATAGGTGTAATATACCTTCACTTTGTTATATAGGTTCTTTGAAAAAGGATCTACTAGTGAAAAAGAACATGCTCACAAATAGAGCATTAGTGGAGTGGACTATGTGATTTTTGTGTCACAAACAACTATATATTGTATTTTGTTATTGTTTCGTTATTTATTTCTACTTCTCAGTCTTTATTAGGGGAGAGAAAAATAATATCTTTAAAAACAATAGGTATGTATTGATTTTATCATGTTTTTAAAAGAACACAATTCACCCCCTCTTTTGTCTTCATATTTTCCATTCTGAACCAAAAATTGTTATCATGGGAAGGGTTATATTGTTATTTTTATCTTTATGAATATCCATGATGAATTTAATATTTTTGAATGATATATAATATTGGTATATAAATTTTATATTCAAATGTTTATATTTATTTTCACTCTAAATTTTATGAGTTAAATATCCATTTGAAGATAAATCTCCAATGGTTTCTCTTAGAGAAAGTACATAAAAAATTCATTCTCTTTATTTTAATGGTGATAATTATGAATTTTTGAAAGTATAAAAGATTATTTATCTATAAAACCATGGAAAAAAGTTTACATGAATGTATTCAAGCCCTATAAAGCCCCTAAATGAGTTCTGGTGATGTTTAATGATTCTAAAGTAAAGGATTATGATCTTAATTGGAGATTTATGAATGTTATTGCATGTGGATTAAAATCTAATGAATATAACCAAGTTTATCATTATATTAACGAATATAATATGTGGTTAACCATTTCCATTTCCTATAAATTGACTAATAATGTCATACAACTAAGTTACAATACTAAAAAATTTAAATTTGATACATTCATGATGCATGAATATGAACATATCACTTAGATGAAAAGAAGAATGAAAGATATAGTCAATGATGTTGCTACATTGTGAGATCCAATTCTTGAACCATATCTGGAATTTAAGATACTTATAGTTTTACCATATAAGAGGAATATAATATCTACTTCTATTCATCAATCCACACGAGTTAAGATGTTGTAGATGAATTAACTAATTGGAACCTTGATGATATTTGAAGCTAAGATAAAAGAAGAGGCTGAAAATCATGTCTCTATGGAATATATTTCACACAAATTTACTATAGAATAATTATTGAATCAAGTTATTTTCATTCAATTAAATACATACCCAATCTTGATAAAAAAAATTTAAGGACGTATAACAATATAAATAAGAAATTAAACAAGAATAAATAAGACACATGATATTGTTGAATGAAAAAAGGTTCGCCTTAGATCGAATTGTCCTATGATTAAATATTAATAAAATATAATTATAAATGAAATATTAATTATGTCATAAAGGAGAAAAATATTTCTTATAATGATTCATTTTATTAATCCACTACAAAATCTAAAGAGTATCATGAAAATAAAATGGTAAATATATGTCTTATGGCTCCTACTGATGATGTAACTATTTTTTACACTCAATGTTCTCATTCTGAAAGGCTCTCTTATAGTTAAATAAATAAATATTTTTATATACTCCAAGTAAAATTTTAATCATTAATTAAAATGAATAGAAAACTAATAAAGTATTATGATTTTATTTCAATAGATACAAAATTTTTTCAAAACAAATTATAGTTTTAAGATTTAATTATTCTTAAATTTCTTACAATTTTCATGAAAATAAAATAATGTAATTAATATAAAAATTTAATATTTAATGTAAGTATCTATCATAATTATAATGGGAGAAAAATATTCAAAAAAAATTCATAGTAAAAATAAAGATAATAGTATTGGTAAATATGGTATTCATATTAACTGAGAAAACCCCAAATTCTATAGAATTTATTTTGTTTCAAGTAAAAAAATTAATAGCAAATATGCTATTAAATGTTTGAATTTTGGTGTAAATGGAAATTATTATAATTACTATTTTTTATAAAGCCTTAGTTCTATATTGTAAATTATATTTAATATTAAAAATCTTATTTTGAAAATATTTATGAAATATCTACACAAAACGAATAGATTTGGTTACCTAAATTGTTAGTTTCTAACACTGACAGACCTAAAACCATATGGGTACTAAAAAGAATATATGTTTAATATTTTATATACATATGACACTGAATTCCGTTTTTATATTTTTAAGTGGACGATAGAGAAATATTTTAACATTTATTCTATATTTTGATAAAATATTAAACATTGGTTTATCTAAAAGGAAGGATACTTAAAGATGAAATTTTAAAATCCAAGAAATGTTTTACTTTATGAATTTATTTATTTATTATTCAAGTGGAGAAAATAATTTAAATGATTTATTTTTATCCTTATTTGTAAATATTTAAAACAATTATAACTCTATTATATTTTTGTGATGAGTCAATTTTTTGATCTATTTTGGTAACATTATGCATACTCCGTACATATTTTATAATAACAACATAATTTAATTGCATGTTCTATAATTAAGTATTAAGAAGTGTGATAAAATGGATAAAATATTTTAATATGTGTAACTACTTTAAAACCATTTTATTCATTGTAAGTAACTTTTAATTTAATTAAATAATATTTAATATATCTTCTTAAGACTAGTTTTTTTGGAAGAAGCTATAATTAAAGAGGAGTTTCTATTATTTATTGGATTAATATAAATCACAAAAAGAAACATGGGTTTATTTAAATTTAATATAAAATTATGATATTAAGTAATATTTTATTTCATTAACAATGTTATTTATTTAAATTAATTTTTCAAAAACAATATTTAAACTTATTCTTAGATAATGTTTTCTTATGAAAAACTATTTTTTTAACTTTAAAACCTGAATTGATTACACTATTTTTTGGATTGAGAATAATAAATGTCACCTGAAAATGTCAGAATAAAACCTCTATTATTCCTCTTTCAAACCCTAAAAATATCTTGAACCAACTCAAAACTTTCATCTAATTTCATTTAAATTACAAAAACTAGACTTTAGATGAATCTATTCCAATTGGAAAGAAGATATCTAGGACCTCATGATTATAAAAGTATCATTCTAAAAATAATAATAATAAAGTTTTTGATTGTTCGATTCTTTTTAGTTGATTCAAATATATTGATAAGGTAAATTCAAAATAATTTTTTCATAAAGATAATTATTTTCCTGATTATATGACAAGTCTTTTTAGAGAAAATTTATTTTCATTTATTGATGATTAATTAGAAAAATATTCAACCAAAGGTATAGAAATACTTGGTTTTGAAGAACAAAAAGTTTAATATCATCCCATAAAAAAGGTGGAATGCCATTTTTGGATTTGGTGTTTGAGTTTAATGTCTTTAATGAATAATTAGTGAAGCTACATGAAGATATTATAAGGGTTATAAAATCTTATGAATATATGGAAAACTCTTCACTTTAAAAAGAATATTTTTTATCTTCAAAAGATGTATCACATTTTACAGGAATTCTCAATTTATGGGGAATAGTTTTTTTTGTATAAAGGGGATATTATAATCCAATTATAGAATATATTATGTGAATCTATTTTTATAACATATCATAATGAGAAAAAGGAATTTTTAGTTAGACAATTTTACTTATATTCTTTTATTGATCAAAGATCTAAAAAAATTCAAAGAATAAAACAATTGTTTTCGAATATCCTAGTTGCATAGAAAAATACATTAATTGCTTGATGTGTGAAGATGTACCATTCATCCATCCCAATAAACTCAATTTATTTCTTTCATTGTAGCCTATCGAACAATTGAAACCAAATTATCACCATCAATCCCGAATTTTATTAAAATAAACAAATGTTCTTGTGTTTTATTTTTCTCTTTTCTATTTTTTACCTTTTAATATTTTTCTTATTATATATTAATATGTAATTTTTTTTAAATTTACCTTTTATTTAAAAAAAGGTGATAAATGTATGGATAAAAAATATGTAATAAATGGACTAAAAATTTGAGAAATAAATATGATAAATATGTAATAAATAGTGTTTTTTTTGAGAAATAAATATTTGAAATATGGATGAAAATATGGGAGAGATTTATCATTTTATTTTTCACCTCATTATTAACACAATTATTTTAATCATTTAGTGGAGATTTTAGAATTCACCATTCCTATGATGACCCTTTCATATGTTTGGACTATTAAAAATACTATAAATTTAAATTTGTATGATGAGTGAAATAATTATAGTGAGATAGGAATTTATGTTCAAGGGAAGATGGAAGAAGTGTTAATGGATTGAATGTACCGAATATATAATTTTCAAAGAGTGGAATTGAGGATGCATGACTTATTTGACTGTATTTTCTATTAAACTCAAAGACTATCATTGGCTTGTTTTTAAACATTCTTTTTGGTAATTATTTTGATGCTTACATTTCCAGTATCCCAAGTCTTAGGTGTTATGGAATTGATGAAGATTATATTTTCAATACATTAACATTTAATTTCAGAAAATTTATCCACACTTTTTAATAATTTTAAGAAAAACTGAATCATTTTAATGTTTTATGATTATATTGGGAATTACTATTAATTTGGATTAATGAACTATTTATATGTTTTTTATAAATTGTGTAATTATTTGGATAATCCGTGATATTATTTATATTTTTGTCATTTTTTTTGTAAAGATTAATTTTCAAATTAATGGTCAAATTTTGACTAAATGATTGCTCATACTTATGATATTCCCATATGTGTAACATGTAGAAGTGTAAATAATGGTTAGGTCTGGGTAATGTAATTGGTTTTTTCAATAGTTTAGGAGAAAATGTAAGATGTTTAAAAATGGAATTGAAAATCTAGATAATTCCCAAATCATACATATCACATTATATATTGATCGTCTCATAAATGATCTGACATGAAAATCTGGCCAAATAGAAAATCATATGTATGGAGTATTTTATTATTACATATTATGAAATTTTTATTGTGTATTTAGTAATATATTTATTTTTATTACGTAATTAAAATATATATTATATATCCATCAAAATATAATGTTATAAATTTTAATATGATTACGTATCAACTAAAGTGAAGAATATTTCTTATGTATGAAGTAAATTTATTATGTTTCATAATAAACTAGTATTTTCTCTATGTAAAGAATCTAAAATATCACATAAGAAATATATTTTTCTTTAATATGAAGTATTTTCTTTTGAAAAGGAACTTTTTTGAGTTATTTGACTTTGTGAAATTTTCACTAGATCTTTACATGTGATGTTTTATACTTCATAAGATTAGAGAATCTGATGTTATGCACTGTGGAGGATAAAGTTGCATAACAATTAGAGAAAGTTAATCCGAATAAGAATAAGATTTTCACCAAAAGGTTTTGAGTCCCCTAAAAATAAATTATGATGAATTCAAGGGATAATACGAGATTAGTGATTCTCATTCAATGAATAATATTTTGTTCCATAGAGGATAAAGATAATACGTACATCTAAAAATTATAACATAGAAAAATATAATGGGGAATATTAATAGTCAATGTCCATGGGTTAATTCCAAGAGAAGTTAAAGCTATAAATTCTATGTTAATAATTTCTAGTGTTTATCACATGCTTTCAAGGAAGGGGTCCACTAGTGGTGCCACCTAGAGAATGTTCATGGAATGTTGATTCTGTTGTGAAGGTTCCTCATGTGTGATTAAAATAATACAATAAGGAGGAAAATTTACATGTGATATTGGGAATATTTGAAAAGGTAGATATAATGACGTAGGGGATGCTAATTAATATTAAAGAGTGGAGAACATGACTTAAATTGGGTAGATATAAATAAGGATAGAGTATTTGGATGGTTTATCCATATCTATCTAAACTCCCATGACATATTTGAGTATCAGATACTTGAAAATAGGATGGCTCCCTTCTCTCCCGGCCCTCCCCATTCTGATTGCGGCTTTACCTAGGGTTTCATTCAAAAACCCTCTGCTTCAGGGTTGGCGATGAGTCTGAGGACCGTTTTCTCCTTACATCCTCCTTTTCTTACCCTCTTCTTGCCTCCTCCATCTTTCTTCCTTCATGGCGGTGTGTTTTTCTTGGCGTTTGTCTCACAAGGTGGATCTGATGGTTCCGTCGAAGGCTGTTGCTATGGAAGACTCTGGATGCTTCTACCCTGCTATGACCTCATCTTCCACCATGCCTCTCCAGGTCGGATCAGGAGCGTTGGATTCATGGTGGTTTTGGGTTAAGCGGTTTGGCAGTCTTGGGTTTCTCAGGTTCTCCTTTTCTGGTTCTTTCTTATCTTTAGATGATGGTTTCAGCCACGCCGTGATGCCTCTGTTCGGAACCGTAGGCCATTTAAATCTTTGCACGGCCCTCAAGTCCCTCCTCTCTTCTCCGAGTCGGATCGGGAGTGGCGATCACATAGAGGTTTTGGGAGGTGGGATGATGCAGCCGACGATGCTCTCAGCACAGTTTGTTTTCCTATGATTCATCTTCTATGGTGATAGTTATGTTTTCTTGGTGTCTATGATGATCTTCGACGATCTATGGCGATTGGTTTGGGTTTTGGACGGTGACAATGGCGATGGAAGCTACGAAGAAGACTGTGGTTTTTATTGTGAAGAAGGTATCTGTTTTCTTATGTTTATGGATTCAGTGATTTTATCTGGTGTGGTGTGATTGTCGACAAGGGTCAGTGATAATGGCGTGGGGTAATCTTTGATGGTAACTGGGTTTGGACGTTCTCCGACGGTGGCTCCGGTGGGGACGGATGATGATGATGATGATTTGGTTTTCCTAACGATGATGGCGGATGGAGACGATGGGATGGCTGATGCAGCGCCTCGTGGTTCAGGCTACCTCGATGTTTTCATTTTTTTAATTTCAAATTATGGCTTTGGTTTTTTTTTGGTGCTGGATTCGATGAAAGCAGGTGGGGTGCTTTTCACTTTTGTTGATGTTTTGAAGTGGGTTTTATTTTAAAACATAAACTAGGATAATGTTTTTTGTGTGCCAATTGTAGTGTTCACACTAAGCCTTTAAAAGGTTTTTTGAAAAATACAAAAAATCGATTTGGATACTTGAAAATACCAATTCTGATCCTTGAAATTTACATCCTACATTTTTTTGAATTAATCTAGAAGTATTTTTTATAAATAAACCATGATGTTTTTATTCAAAAAATCATTTCTCTTCTATTCTATTTTGAATGGTTGATTCAATATTTAAAACCAAAATAGTGGTTCTCACTATTTAAATTTATTAAGTAATGAATTTTTTAGGAGAATAATGAGTATATATACGGTTAATTTTCCTGAGGTCTACAAGTAATAGAGTTGCTTTAATCCGTTAAAAACACTCGTATATAGGTCTTTTTTGGATTTTCAGGTAGTATTAGGTTTAAATTTTGAGGCCATGATGTGTGCACTGAATAGTTCAAATTGAATAATTTATTTACTATGAGGAACACTGTTTCAAAATTTTGGAACTTAATTATAGTTAAAACATTTAAATATGATTTAACACTTTTATCTATCAAATATAATTTTTATTTTGGATACACACTATATCATTTTCCTTGAACTAATTTCTGCTAGTTTTCTTTAAATCATACACATACTTAAAAATCCCCATTTTTCTTATTTTTTTCAAAAACCAATAATTCTGATTGTATTGATATTATTTTAATCTCCTTAAGAGATGACATTGTGGGATGATATATTGAATTATTATGGATTAAAATATTGATAATGACTTTATCACAAGATCCCTTCTTATCAACAATGTATCACTCTTTATATAATCAATGATATGTGTTATTCACCCATAGCAAAATTTTAATTATAATATTCATTAAATATCAATATGAATCTCATATAAATGTAAAATGAAACTCTATTATATAAAACATTAAAATTATAATAATCTCAAATTCTACTCAAGAGTGTTGATACTATTAATATTCATTATTTTTTTGGTAAAGAATCTGATGAATAAGAAGTAGGATTGCTTATGGTGTTGTATTTTGTTGTCAACACATAAATACGTATGTAACTGTAGGAAGAGTTACGATATTTGATTATAGTTATTCTTTTCTTAAGGATAAAAATATGTTCAAGTTGTAGATTGTATACATTATTTAAAACAACGAAGAATAAACCTTCGTCACTGGTGAAACATCATGAAATGTGGAGTCATAGTCGGTGTACTGTCCCCATGAAGAATTAGAACCCATCACATGCAGTCGAAATTCATGGTCAGTGAACTGAAAAAAATAAATAAATAGTAACAAACACATGAATTTTTTTCCATGATTGATGTATCAACCAAATGAAATAGAGGAATTACCACCAACTTTACATCATAAGTAAAGCTACTATGTGTAAGTGACCATATGGAGTACTGTATACCTAAAACATGAATAAATTGGGACCTAAAACATACATGATTTCTTATCTACTATACAATAGGTCAAGTGAACATTGATACATATTGTTGTTCAAGTAACTATGGATAGACATGGTATGTTATGTTACCATAGAAACATATGGAAGGTTGAGATATTATTTACTCACATGGTTGGTTGATAAACTATACGATCAACCACATAGAATATAAAGAAGTGGAAGATTGGATTAGTATTGAATCCCAGTATTTAGACATTGACATGAATTTGTAACTCTATTTTGTAAAAAAATATGTGGATAAGGTGATAATCATTACAGATTATACCAGATAGGGGTGTTCATAAATGTTAAATAAAATACATTGTTTTATCATATTTCATGTTTTTATAAATATTGGTTCATGAGGAAGCTTTATACCATGAATATAGAAGCTTCCATAATGAATGAAAACATATTTATGCTCAATTACATACATAGAAATCATCATGGAATGAATAATGTGGATGCATGAATATGTGTGATTTGATATAAATGCTCAAGAATAAAAAAAGAATAAAGAACCATAGGTCATGGAAAGTGATAATAAATCCATAATTCATGTATATTTATATCATAGTTTAAATATATAAATTATTATGGATGTAAGGATACATATGTTTGATGGTATTTATGTGGATGAATTCCAAGATATTGGTTACCATAATAATATCACTATTCCATTCATGTCTTCATCCCTACCTCATAATTTAATGTGGAATAATTATAAGTTCAAAGTAGGATGAATAGTTTGTGATATTTCTCCACGCTTATACGTAGTTATAATCAATTAATGATGTGGTTTCTTATGGATTTCATTATTTATACTAGATTCATAAATTTTGTGGATTTTAATTCAACAATATTCACGTGGTTTTTTAAATATTTGAATAAAGAGAATAAGTAACCAATACAACATGTTATATATATAATTGTTTGTTGAAGATCATGGGAGTGTAGGTTTAAGAGTGGGTTTTTTAGGAAGAGTAAAGAATAGAGTGGTGGAGATAGAAGAGGTATGTTCTCAATATCTTCTATGAAATTGAATATGAATAATAACTAACTTGTATAAACGTAAGTGTGGAGAATTCAAGAAGAACAATGTATATGTGTTCAAGCCTATTAGTTAAGGTCTATTCCATTGTGGAAAAATTCATATTATCACATAAAAAGTGCATGGAGAACATACATTTTTAAAAAACTATAGTGAAATTAAAGTGATGGATATACCCTATATATTATACCGATAAGGATTATTTTTTATTGGACTACGTTATATTTAATTTTTTTTACAGATCATGCATTTTAATAAGTACTCTTGTTTAGTAGTTCAACTTTTAATTTATTGTTTCTTATGGGTGTTCTTGTGTGTTTTGATTCAAAAGAGCCATTTATTTTTAATTAGAGGTGAATTTTTCTTTGAAATAAGAAAACATAAAACTAGTTGACCACTCATTAACTGTACCCCCTCTCTCAGTGGTCACACAGATCCTATTTGGTCCATACATTTGGTATTAGAGCATAGGTTCCATTTATTGAATCTAATTAATGTGGAGATAGAAGATTTTTTTCATGTATGTTTAGAACTCTGTTAATTTTAAGGGTAATACTATTTTTTATGGAAATAACTATCAAATTTGGAAGGGCAGAGTGATACCCATTCTATTATACATTGGATATAAAGTTCTATAATATTTTAATAGATTTTAACTACTCCTACTATGGGATCACACATAATAAAAGTTCATAAGAAGAATATGGATAATGATGGACAAGCCATAAATTCTCAGGAAGTGATTTCCTGAGGGTTAAATGAATTTTAGTAGTTAATGACATCTAGGGAAAGGTGAAAAATATTTATGAAGTAAAAATTAAGGAAAACAAGTCCATGTAATATATTTGGAGATTGAAGTATGAATATGTAATAATGAGAGACGATGAATCTATTAGTTATTTCTTTATAAGGGTAAATGACATTGTAAGAACCATAATATTCTTTAGTGATAAATTATAGTATTTTACAATGGTGGAGATGATTATAATATTTTTTCCTAATAAATTTGATGAAAAATCATATTCATTAGAATATAGAGTTCTCAAAACCGTATATAAGGATTATTTTAATAGTATAATCATCATATATGAAATGACAATAGATAATATTTTCTAAAAGAAAGAAAAGTCTGACTGATATATTTATTTAACAAACATTATTAATGAAAATAAAAAGATGTTTATTATTGATAATATGTTAGTGATTCTAATTTAGAAGGAAAAATGTGAAAAGATGCACGAGGAAGTATAAAGTAAAATTACCATTAATGTTCTTTAACTATAGATCCATTGGACATATCATAGAAAAATGTATGAGGATAAAGGAAGATAAATATAGTGATAAATAAGATAGAAGATAAATAAGACCACTGAATAAGAAGTTATATAAATAAAATTCCTATTAAAAATTAATTAATAATAAGTACTCTAGCTATAAAAAGGAATATTTTTTAATCAATTGTGAGGAATATGATGAAATTTAAGAAGAAGTGGGAGTTAAGGATTCATGTGATGAAGGTACAAAGAAGTTTATTATTTAAAAGTTTAATTATGGGAGTTATACCTATAATGAAAGTATATAATCTAAAGAATACAAATAGGGTGAAACATAGTTATAGTTTTTACTGACAAGATAATTGAAATAATGTCTCTTGAAAACTATAAATCAAGACAAATATAGCAATAAGATATGAAAATATGGTTAACCTATTAACATTCATGAAACAATGCATGAAGAATAATAATAAAATTGTTTAAAATAGATTTACAACATTAATAAGTTACATGATGAAGAAAAAATATTCAACATCAATCTAAAATAAAATAGAAATGTAAATATGAAATAATTTTACCTTGTATAATATAAATAAGTTTAATCTAAATAAGGAAAACCTATCATTCAAAATTAAATATCATAAGTTGGTGAAATATCAAACAAGTTTAAATATCAGAAATATCTATAAAGATGATCCCAAAAGGATAATAAAAATTCTTAGGATTCAAGGAGAATGTCTTAGAAGAAGAAAAACTTCAATAAGATTATGTAATGTGCTAAAATAAGAAAATTAAAAAAATTTATAATTTCAATAAAATCCAACATTGAAGAAAAAACTACTACAAATGGAAACTCCAATAAGGCTGAGAAGAAGTATAATATGAAGAAGAAGAATATCTTATGAGTCTGCCAAAATTTTGTTCCTAAAAAGGTTCCAAGATTGATAGTCAAAATGATGTTGGAAATGAAAAACATTATATAAGATAACATAAATTTTTTAAAGGAAAATATTCTTTTATGGATATTAATAGTACAAAGGTGGATTTGGGAATAAAATTAAGATTTTATATTTTAATCATCATTATTACAACATATCTAAGTGGAATTAGAGGTAATGTTTAAGGGGGAGTCATCCCACTCAAGAAAGAGAGAATAAAAAATACTTAAAAATCTAATTTGAATACTAATGATGGATTCCAACTTCTTGGGACTCTATATGAGAGGTGTGATCAGTTTAAACACCTTGAAAAATATTTCCTTGTGATGTCTCAAACTTAAAATAGTTTTTATTAAAAAATTCAAAAATAATCATGATATGTAAATAATGTGAAAAGAGGAGGCTCTTGTTGATGAAACTACTCTCTAGAATACAAAAGGAGAACGACCTTAGATTCTGGATAGTGGGTATTATTCACATATCACTATAGAAATGAAGGTATTATGGAGTGAGAGATAATATAAATTACTTATAATAAATGTTTGGAATGATAAGTCTTTTAAAATTAAGTGTATTGGATATAATATTATTGCAAATAAAAAACTAAAATCTAGGAGCACCTTATTTTTTGATGGATCAAAACATAATTTTTATGTTTTTATTAGCTCTATGATGAATAAAATTATATGATTTTAGAAATATGGGTTTATAGTTCAAATACATGAATAGTTATTGCTATGATATAAGGATAGAAAACCACAAAAAAACTATTCGAGGTTAAATATGCACAAAATTAATATTATCAATTTATGACAGATGAAAATAGATTACGACATAAAAGTATTGGAAATATGTACAATATAAATATATATAATACATAGAGGAAGTATTTTTAATGTACTTAACGTGATAAGAAGTAGATATTAGTATTTATCTGTATGAAATAAATGAAAATTCTCAAATTCTTCAATCAAAAAGGCTGTGATACATATTTCTCACCCTTATAGCTGATTTCATCAGAAATATATGGGCCTATGTGAAATAAATAAATCATTAGTGATAATTATTTTATTTAATTTATTGATTATTTCACTTTTATTACATTTATTATATTTTTGAAAGACAAATTAGCGTCTCTCAAGATGTTCAAAAGTCACAAGAGAAGTGCTGAAAAGGAGTCTTGATTTTACTTAAAGGAAATTCGAACTGTTAATGGTGTTGAGTATATGAATACTAATATTTAATGTTACATTAATAAGAATGTTATTTTTCATGAGCTTAGTGATCCATACATACCATAACAAATGGTATGTAAAGAAACTGAATCTTACTTGACATGGATCGAACTATTTTGGCTGAACATGATTGTCTTCTATTCAATTGGATACAAGCTATTAGTAAAATAGTAAAAATACAAAATTTATACTCCCATAGAATAAATTTAGACATGTATCTATATAAGACATGTTATAATAATCCCCAGAATTTTAATTTCTGTTGTGTGTTTGGCATCCCCTATATTATGAAATTTAAAGGTGATCATCTAAAGAAGTTTGATCAAGAAGGTTCTAATGGTGTCTTACTTGGGTAACCTCTAAATGATATAAGATATAGATTCTAAAATAAGGAAACTAGAAGGATTATTGATTATACTAATAATAATGTTATGTAACATTCATAAATATAGGTTTCACAGTCATTTTTAGATGTAACTGGAAGAGATGATGAAGTGATATCTGTTAAAAAATATTATAAAGTCCTAGAAAAAAGTGATGATATAGAATCCATATTGGATGAAAATGTTGATTCATCCTTTAAAAGTGATGATTTTCGAGTCTTTTTTAACTCATACAAGGATATGAAAATATTTGTAGTATCAAAATTTCATTATGGATCATGGGAAACATGTTAAAACTGGAATAACATTTTGGAAAGTTTCATATACCTATTTATTTTAAAAAAATGATCCAATACACATTGAAAAAGAATTAGAGAATCACTGTTTTATTTATACAATGAATGAGTAATTTGATATGATTGGAAAAAATGAGTCATGAGATATGGTGCTAAAAACTAATTATAAAAATGTGATTATAACAAATATTACTTTTCAAGAAACATTTTTAATGAAAAAGGTGAAGTGGTATGAAATAGGGGAATACATTTTTACAAGGGATTATCAAAAGTTGAAGGCATTGTTTTTTCTGAGACCTTTTTCCTAGTTATAATATTTTAAACAATAATAATTCTTCTTATTATTACTGCACATTAGAAATATGATATTTTTCAAATGGATGTGAAGTCTCCCATTCTCAATGGAGAGATGGAAGAAGATGTCTATATGGATAATTCAAGTGGTTTCTTTATTTTAAAATAAGAGGACTATGTTTGTAAGTTGAAGATGTTTTTATATGGAAAAATCAAGACCCAATATCTTTGTATTCAATGTTGTATTTCTATTTAATAAAGAGTCACATCAGGAAAGGAAGAGTGGGTAACAAACTCTGCAAAAAATAAAATCAAGATGTTTCCCTCATTTTTTTGGGGATGTCATATTTGTATGGTAGAATTAAGAATATTATGAATTGTTTTCTAAATATATGATGATGTTTTATAAAATATATATATTAGAAGAATAGTTTTATTTTCTAATCTTTAAAATAGCTAAAGAGAAGGATCAAATTTTCCTATCACAAGAGAAATACACTAAGCAACTACTTAAAAACTTTTGTATGTATGAATAAAAACATATTACCATACATATATCAGTGTAAAAAATAGGTTTGAGGACTAAATTAGAAGGGAAGTTCAACCTAAATATTTTATTATGAGTCACATATTTTTAAAATCCTCTAGGAAAAATCAGGTTTAGGTTGTTACCCATTGTATTGGATTTCAATGTGCGCAAAAATGCCACATTATTTTCTAGAAAAAAGACTTTTTAGATAAATTAAGTGAACTATAGACTATAGGATAAATAATGGAAGTGAGGGGAAGTTGAATTTGTTTAGAAATACATATGTAGACTGAGAAGATTGTGTTAATGACTGGAGATCAACAATTGGTGGTGTCTTCATTCTAGGAGAAAGATGTGTGAGTTACTATACAAAGGAACAAATATTAGTGACTATCAGTACTACATAATCTGAGTATATTTCTTCCACATAGGCTATAGTATATTTAATATGGATGAAGAAAAATTAGGAAGACTTTTTGGTTGATGTGGATCTGCCACTACTCTTAAGTTCCAATAATCAAAGTGTTTTCAATATCACAAATAGTTAGGTACAATATTCATGGTCAAATATCATTAATATTACATATGACATCATCAATGATATTGTGGAAATTAATTAACTAATGCTAGAGTTTGTACCTATGGAGGAGTGGGTGGATAATATTGTGACTAAAACATTATCAAAGTAATTTTTTTAGAAACTGAGGTTGATTATGGGTGTTAAAACTTAACCCCTTGAAGGATAAAGTATATGAGTTCATCCCCTCTTATATATTTTTTAGATATAATTTTAAAAGGGTGTGAAATATGAAAACATAAATATATCCATTGATATTTTCTTTACCTATTTATGGAGAGCATATATTTATGGGGTTTTAAAATTGGAAATCTATGAAGTTATCATGTGTTACACATATTAAAAAATTTAATAGTTTATTACTGTGGGTGAAAGAACTATCAATTATCATTTATTGTCAATTTCAAGAAGTTTTGATAATGGAGTTTTGAGTCAATAATGATATTTGGACAGATTGTTGATCACTGCTTTATAGAAATCGTGGTGTTATTTTTCAATGTTTATTTTTTCCAAAATCGACCTAACTCACATAGTCTTATTGTTGGTATCCTCTAGTTTTAATGATTATAAATCATACATAACTTTTTTAATTATGATTTACTAAGATACATTGTGTTTAATAAAGTTCAATTAGAATTTAAACCGCTAGTGTTAGTGTTTACACCATAAGACAACATTATAGGTTTTGTTTAAGTATGATCTAGTGATACTTGTCCTACCAATAGACAAGTCACATATATGTGAGCTACCGATGACATAAGCTACTAATAAGAGGATTCACCAATAGAGTGACTCAAAATTTTCTCAAGGTATGAGTCACCAGAAGCTTGACTCACCGAAAGATTGACCTTCTGATGCATGACCTACCGAAGCCTGACCTATCAACATCTAACATACCGATGCTTGACCTACTGATATCTAAATTACTGACAGAGTGACTAAACAACACTAATAATTTTGATAAGTATGAGCTACTGATAAATGAGCTACTATTGGATCACCGATCAATAGCTGAGTTATAGATGAAAGTTGGATCCACCAAAAGAATGATATACCGACAACATGAGTCGGCGAAAACATCAGACACCGATAGTCTGAGCTACTGATAGACTGAGTCCCTGATGATGTGTCTCTTAAATTCAAACTTACATCTAATAGTCATATTTATGAAACATAATACTTCTTATTATAATAATTATATTTTATGTATTTTGTAGAAAACATTTATTGATGTCAGATACTAGTATGATGTACAAGATACCAGAGAACATGTTGCTTGTCTGTATAAAGCAACTATCTGGATCAATAAGAAAGATAGAGAGAAAGAGGTGATCTGGAAGACATTTTTCATGATCCGAAGAGAAAAACACAAGATCTAACTACTATGTATACACGAGGACACTACTAAGAACCAAATGACCAAAAATATCTACAACAAAAACTTATAATAAAATAACACATTGATGAATCTTCTACCTCACTTGGAACAAAAGAATAAAAAAAATTAAAAGTGACTCTCTGTTTTGCTGTTTTTTTGGAAGACAACTCCATATTCACTTCTACCATTCTAAAGGAGTCTATAAGCTTCATAGAATATCACACAAGGAATTATAAAATCTTATTATCAATTTTATATATCTTTGTACATTATTTTTATTTTGAGAAGTGTGTATCTCTATTTTATAAATACACACTGACTCAAGTTCCAAACTATAAGATACATAAATATATTCATCTACCTATCTTTTTATAGCTTACACTCCAACCGATAATAGTGGAAGAGGTCCCTTTTTGGCCTGTTTGTTTTTACTATAAGGCCCTAGCCATAAACATTTTATAATCTTGAGTTATGTCAATAATTCTACATTGAGGATCTTTTTAGGCTTAGAGTTTTAAATAATTAGGCCCTAACTATTAAATTACATCTCAAATATTACAAAGTAGACACTTATACTCTAACCATTTTTTCACAACAATAAAACTCATTAAATAAAACAACAATTCTTTTCTTAATAAAAATATTATTGAATTATTCCTTTCTATTACCCTTCTTTATACCCTGTGAAAAACATTTGAAAAACTTGGGATGAACCTAAAAAGCTCAGTAAGGGATATAAAATAAGGGAAGAAAACATTATTCCATGAATACATACAAATAATGTAATCATATATTTCAATCATAAAACACAATCTCTTTAAGATAACTCATGAAATCATAATATTTATGAATAAAACATAGAAATCACAAATCATAAAGGTTACTTGTGGCATCCATAACATACTTACATTATAACTTTCACAGCTAGATATGGAGTTATATTTGGAATAACCATCACAATATATTCCCTAAATATATTATGTGAAATGTTAAAGTTTAACTCCTTCTTATTACCCAATGCAATGGAGTGTTATCTCGGGCTCACCCGCCCTCGGTTTATCATGGAACCACTGGAATATGTAAAAAATTCCCAAGAACCACAACATAATCATAACACATAAAAAAAGCATAAAGGAAAGAAAACTTTTCCAGATTTCAATCACAATATCTCATTTCAAGATATTTACATAATCAATACTTTCTCAAAACCATTTTCAATAAAAAAAATACATAAACAGGGTATATGGTATTTATTTTCATTTCAACAAACATTACAGCTTGTTAAGGAATCCCAATATTAAATAATTCTCACAACGGCGGAATGGTCATTGTGATCGCGTAAGTTAAAAAGATACATTCCTTTTGTTGCTTAGTAAAATTATTCGAAGAAAAAATATTCCATTCGAATGAAATTAAATGTCAAAGGGGTTATACACCATACAAAAAAAGGTCATGTATAAACCAAAATATGCCTCAATGAAAGGATATTGACATGAAGTCCCTTACCTTGAGTCAGGATTGTCTTTGTCACGAACTATCCCCCAAGGCCCATGCCGTTACTACCCCAAGCCCGCCTTCCATGGGCCAGGGGCTGGAGACTAGCACCAAAGGTGTAATTCCCTAAAACTGGGAAGGCACTACCTTTATAACCTGTGAACACACACTCAAGAAAGCACACATTTGGATGAAACACCATGTAAACTGTATAACAAAAGAGTACTAAAAGTATAAGGGGCAAGAATACAAGCCCAACTGGAAGGTACAAGTACAACTGAAATAGGAAAAACAACTAAAAGGTGAATAGAAGCCCCTGAATCGTCCACCATGGATCCTACCTGAAGGGTTGGTACGAATCACCTCCTCAGCACACTACATCTATCCATATCCTCCGTGTACCGTCACGCTGTATAGTCCACCTCCAGGTACCATCCAGTACTGGTACTCTCAGCCTCAGTCAGCGTTGTCCGTCGTCTGCATCCAACACAACAAGGTGCGGGCATAGCCCGTGTATGGGTGAGTATAACGATAATGATTAGGTACCTTGAGACCCTCAAGGTCTCAAAAAATACACCAAGGATAAACCAAAAAGTATGAAATAAATAGATAACCCTACTTAGGTATATGCCCATACATATACCTAAGTTATCAAGTAGTCTATCTCAATCATGAGGAAAACACAGAAAAACTGACTCAGTTCAACCAGGATTTCATTCTAGAGGTAGTATCAAGTAACATCCCCAGTCATATTATCGAAACCTCAGCTGCTGGATAAATACTCCTCTATCGAGTACAGTGGGCCTGCCGCGACACCAAGTGTGATTACCAGTAACCTTGGAGTACTTAGGTACTCCTCCTGTCAAGTACCGTGGATCTTTCGCGCCACCAAGCGCGCTCCCCACCGTGGGTCTACCACATCACCAAGCGCGCTCCCCCACTTAGCCTGTTGAGGTACTTCTCCTATCGAGTACCATGGGTCTGCCGCGACACCAAGGCGCTCCCCACTTTGGTTTTTCCTCAACACCATGGCAGTCCCCACTGGGCTAGTAGACTCACTTCGAGTCAAAACGGTCAGCAGTCGTCAGGTCTCAGCTAGCTACTAGGTCTCCACACTATGTATGCTCGTCTCTGGGAGGATCCACTCCACAAGCTACTGGTCGATACTCCAACTATCACAAATTCTCATGAAAAAGTATCTCAAAGGTCCTCCACATCATAGGTGGCTAACCCAAACAATACATGTCCAAGATACGATGAACAAGATGACCAAGCCATTTTACAAAAAAGTACACGACATGTAGACAAGGGGCACACGCCGTGTCTTCAGACCTCGGGTACTTCCCATGTAAAACAGCCCGTGTCGTAAGGCTGGTCGTGAATAAAATTAAGTACATGACGTGTAATATGGTTACATGTCGTGTCCAAGTAACTGGGGTCGGCTCTGTGTACGCTGGCCATGTGCTCTTACACGGCCTCAACCCATGTTCGCCAACCCGTGTAACTATTACACGGGGTAGCCTCGGTCACCGGCCTTGCCTAGCTGTGTCGTGGAGTACATTCTTGTGTACTCCACCCCGTGTCCGTGTATCCCCGGAATACACATCGAGTCTTGTGAATCCGCCTCTTCTATGATACGTAGAGAGTACACACAATGTCTCTAGGCCGTGTAATTCTTCCCGTGACCGTGTATTTCCAAGAATAAACGCTGAGTCTCGTATAGCTGACTTTGCCATGCTATGTGGAAAGGACACATCGTGTGACGGGGGTCACACACTATGTGATACCCATCTGTCGCCTAAAACTCTAGCTGAAGAATGCCCGTACTACACTAAGTGTTCTTCGGAAGTACACGCCGTGTATTCTGGAATTTTCCTGAAATGATGCTTCTCACCAGCACGCCTCCCGTGACGCCCCATTCTTCGTTCTGACGGTCTGATCACCACGAAACTATAGAATCTAGGTTTCCTCGATGTCCCAAAGTCATCTTCTGTGTTTTTGGGCATTCGATCGGCTCCCAAAACACATTTTTATCCACCCACATGAAGAACGGTCGAAGAACGGTATTTCTTGATCCAGTCTGATCTGTTGTCTTCTATCATCGTCGCACCTCCTCTAGGTCGTCGAGATGTTGGGTCTTTAGTCTAGGATCGTTGCGTCACAAAAAGAGCCTAAAATGATCCATTGTTCATCACCCATGAAGAACTTGAAGAACACACTACAAATGAAGAACGATGGAGGAATCGGGTCATGTTAGTTTGGCCCAGTCCCTCTGCATTAGTTTGGTAGCAAGTGGACCGAGAGGATTAAAATCAACATGGGAGGAAAAATAATAACATTGATCAAATCCAAACACACCCCTACCTTGTTCGCTTGATGACGCTAGTGAAAAAAGGTAGTACCGTTGTTGATCACCGTAGATGAGGTCATCCCATGTCGGAAGAAGGTCGAAGGAGGTCGACGTTCTTCGTTAGTGGAACATTTTTCGTAGGAGAGCTTTCTCCCAAGTTCCTCCTCTCTCTAATTCAACCAAAAATAATTCCTAGTCTAAATAATAGATTAAGATATCTATTATTTAGTTGTTGGCACAAATTCAAAATAGCCAATCAATTGATGTGTTGGCTCAATTAATTAAAGGGGAGGATTGGTATATTAATGTGGAGGAGATGAAGAGGCTCCCCCAAATTTACTAGGGAGTTCAGGGTTTCTCACAATTAAAGGGGGATTTCAAGGGGGTTTAATCCCAGGTGGTCCCGACCACCATAACCTATCATGTGAGGTTATGATTCGGGTGGTCCACACCACCATAACCTCTCATGGGAGGTTAAGGTCTGGTGGTCCCCACATCAACTTCCACAAGGAGGTTGGTTACAACAAAATAAAATAAAACGTGTGTTTATTTTATTTTTATTATTTCCACGAAAAACCCAAAAACTAACCTTCACCCTTGACCAACTACCATCGAGGTGAAAGTCTCTTTAAGAAAATATCAGCACTGCGAGTTCAACGGTACCCTCAAATTTCAATTACAAGCACCGATTAAAAAGTTAAAAAACCTGCTCGTACGTTTACTGAACGTACCAAAACAAAACTTCATAAATTTATTTCGGCCACACTGGGCCTCGGAATCACGCACCATCAATTTTCACAGACATCTAAAATTCCTATATATTTAAAAAAAAATTACATGGAAATTACGGGTCTTTATATTCTCCCCACCTCAGGGCTCTACATCCCCATAAGCCATAACTCAAACTAGGTAAACAAGTGGGGGTACTGATCACGCATCTGAGCCTCCCGCTCCCATGTTATCTCTAGAAGGTTCCCGTGCTACCAACGAATTCCCACCAGAGGTATCGACCGTCCACTAAGGACCCGCTCCTGTCGATCATCAATATCCACTGGAACCTCCGTAAAAGTTTCCCCATTGTCGATGTCCAGCTCTCCATGTTCAATGACATGAGAAGGGTCGTGAACATAACGCCTCAGCTGGGATACGTGGAAGACGTCATGCACCCAGTGCAACTAAGGTGGAAGAGCAAAGCAGTATGCCACCTCGCCAACTCTACTGAGAACCTGAAAAGTTCCGATGAGTCTCGGAGATAACTTGCCGCCTCAGCCAAATCTCTTCAAACCTCGTTGAGGTGAGACCCATAGAAATACATGGTAACCATTGTCGAACTTCATAGGTCTCCGTCTCCTATCAGAATACGAATTCCGCCTGCTCTATGTAGTATTCATCTGCTCCTGGATGATCTGAACCTTCTCTGTAGTAGCCCGTACCATCTCTGGTCCCACGAGTGCTGACTCCCCTAGGTCAGTCCAGCACAGAGGTGATCTGCAAGTTTGCCCATAAAATGCCTAGAAAGGTTCCATCCCAATGGTGGAGTGATATTTTTTGTTGTATGGAAACTCCACCAAGGGCAAGTGATCCTCCCAGCTGCGACCAAAGTCGAGGACTCAAGAACACATCATGTCCTCGAGGGTCTAAATTGTCCACTCGATCTGGCCATCCGTCTAAGTATGGAAGGCAGTGCTCAAACGAAACTGTGTCCCGAAAGCCTCCTACAACCCCTTCCATAGCTGGGAAGTAAAACATACATCAGGATCAGAGACAATCATCAAAGGTACTCCATGTAGCCACACGATCTCCTGCACATAGAGGCATCCCAAGATCTCTACTGAACTCTGCTCTCTAATCGGTAGGAAGTGGGTTGACTTAGTGAGTCGGTCAACGATCACCCAAATTGAGTCATGTCCCCTGGATGTACATGGATGACCTGTCATAAAGTCCATGGATATCCCATCCCACTTCCACTCTGGGACCTCTAAAGGCTGAACCAAGCCAGCTTGTAATTGATACTCTGCCTTCACTTGCTGACAAGTGAGGAACCAGGAGACAAACTCTGCAACTACTTTCTTCATTCCCGGCCACCAGTGCAGTCATTAGAGGTCCTGATACATCTTCATCAATCTTGGATATACCACTAGTGGGGATGTGTGGAAATCCCTCAACACTTCTTCCTGAAGTGACACTGGTACCATGGTATATCCTTAGAAGAAGATGACGTGCTCCCCACCTTCAGAAAATCAATCAGGTGCCTGTCCTATGGATATCTGAGCATGTAAGGCCTCGCAGTCATCGTTCCCCAGATGCACCTCCCTGACTCGCTGAATAAGTGGGGGAGTGACTGTAAGAGACTGAAGGAAAGATTCTTCATCTCTATCCACAAATGATATCTGCAAAGTGGCCGACTGCTCTATCGCCTCTCCTAGAAGCCGTATACCAGATCTATGGCTAAGTGAATATGCTACAACATTCCCCTTTACAAGAGTATAGACTATCTCTATGTCATAGTCCTAGAGGAACTCAATCCAACGTCACTGTCTTAGGTTCAGGTCCTTCTGGGGGAAGATATACATGAGACACTTGTGATCAGAGTACACGGTAAAACGCTGTCCCATCAGATAGTGTCACCACGTCTTCAAGGCGAATCCCACTGCTACTAACTCCAGGTCATGGGTTGTGTAGTTCTTCTCATTCTATCTCAGCTATTGAGAACTATATGAAATCACTGCTTGGTCCTGCATAAAGACACATCGGAGTTTGGTCCCAGATGCGTCACAGTAGACTACGTACCCTACACCCTCCTATAGAAGCATCAAGATGGGGGCAATAGAAAACCTCTGCCTCAGCTCCTGAAAGATCTGTTGGCATCTCTCTGACCACGTGAAGGGTTTCCCCTTCTTCGTGAAGGCTGATAGTGGTGCTGCAACTTTGGAGAAATATGACACAAATTGCCGGTAGTATCCAACCAAACCCATGAAACTCCGTACCTCCGTCACACTCCTGGGTGGCTCCCAAGCAAGTACCGCATCAATCTTTGCTAGATCCACTGCAACTCCATCCTCCAAGATGACATGTCCCATAATGTGAACCTCTCAAATCCAGAACTAGAACTTCGAGAGATTACCATAAATCTGGTGATATCAGAGTGTGTCCAGTACTACCCGCAAATGGTAGGCATGCTCCTCCTCAGTAGTCGAGTAAATCAGAATGTCATCGATGAATACTACAAAAAAGCGATCAAGGTACAACTGAAATATCCTATTCATGAGTCCCATAAACACTGCTGGATCATTGGATACACCAAATGACATAATCAAGAACACGTAATGTCCGTACCGACATTTGAAAGTCATCTTCTACACATCCTCATATCGCACTCTGAGCTGGTGTTAGCCTGATCTGAGGTCTATCTTCAAGAACCACCATGCTCCCTTTAACTGATCAAAGAGGTCGTCAATCCTCGGGAGTGGGTACTTATTCTTTACGGTCAACTTATTCAGGTGCCAATAGTCAAAAAAAGCCTCAATCTCCCATACAACTTCTTGGTGAACAGAATTGGGGCTGCCTAGGGTGAAACACTAGGCTAGACGAATTCCTTCCTCTGTAAGTCCTCCAACTGTAACCGCAGCTCACAAAGCTCAGCGAGAGCCATCCCTTTTGCTGGTGTAGATATCAGTGTCATCCCGAGGTACAAATCAATGTAAAAGTCCACCTATCTACGAGGAGGTAGACCTGGGATATCATCAGGGAAGACATCCGCGTACTGGTCCACCACTATAGGATAGCTTGGACTCTCTACATCAACAGCTCTGAGGGTAAGGCTAGCCAACCGATGAGTGATCAGCTGCACTCTCCACCTGGTAAGTCCATCCTGTGCTGCAAAGGCTCCCTTCTAACTGGTGAAGGTAAACCTGGTCCCATCCATGCAGACACTCTGCACTTTGCACCTAATATATTCTATCTTAGCATGGACTATAGATAACTAGTCCAAACTCAAGATGATTTCATAAGTCCTCGACTCCTCTACTAAGAGATCCCAGCCGAAGCTCTCTCCTCCTAGAGTAAGCTCTCACTACTGGAACCAGTGTGTAATCATCGAATCTGCTCCTGTAAGAGTCTCTAGCTATAAGGATCAAACCAACGACTCTATCAGAATCTCCGAGCTCCGAACGAGGGTGGTGAAAATGAAAGAATGACTGGAACTTGTGTCTATAAGTACTTAATCTATGGTGGAATAGACACAGATCTTACCTCATATCATCTTCGGAGCGCCGTGATTGTAAGCCTTAGCTGCCTAGAGCTGAGCTCTCCCCTATCCACCAGCTCCCTGCTGTCATGGTGAAAATCCTGGTGGGGGTGTCGGTAACATCTTGAATCGTCACTCACCACCAGATGCACGACCAGCTCCTTTTCCACGTCCACCTGCTTCCTACGGACCAACTCGATTGAATCTCTATCTCTGCCTGGGTGGTCCTTTGACCGTCTGCTGATCATTCGAACAGCAGGTCGGACAATCACGAGCCATGTGACCCTGCCTGCTGCATGTTAAACAATTCCCACTCTTGGCTTGTATGTCTCTGCTTAGGGTGCCCCGCACAATCGATACTGAGTCATGCGGTCGTCCACCTGTAGGTATATTCCTCTTGTACCTCTGTGACGTCGGTCTGCTACCAGCTGCAGAAGACTCCACTACATGATGACTGGTGGAGGATCTCGCTGCTGGAGGCTGATCATCAAGGAAACTCTCCACTAGGAGGGCTCTCTCTAACACCTCCGCCTACGTCGGGATGCTGAGTGAGATCAGTTAAGCCCTTATCTCCTACCTGAGTCCCTGCTCAAAGGTACAGGCCCTGAATAATGGGTCCCACACCATATCGGTGGAGTAGCGTGAGAGGTCTATGAACCTCGCTGAGTACTGAGCTATAGTCATGATGCCCTGCGATAGATGAAGTAGGTCTAGAATGCGCACTGCGTGAAGAGTCACTGGGACAAACTCTGCCTGAAATAGTCTCTCGAAGTCTGGCCAGAGAAGTGTCACCTCATCGTGAACTTGGAGCATCATGCTCCAGCATCTTCCTGCTGCTGCCTGTAGAAGGATGGATGCAAGGATCACCATGAGGTCTGCTGGTGTACCTAAAAATGGGAAGGCATTGCCTTTATAACCTGTGAACACACACTCAAGAAAGCACAAAGCTGGACGAAACACAAAGTAAACTGTATAAGAAAAGAGTACTGAAAATAAAAGGGGCTAGAATACAAGCCCAACTGGAATGGGAAAAACAGCTGAAAGGTGAATGGAAGCTCCTGCATCATCCACCACAGATCCTACCTGAAGGGTAGGTACAGATCACCTCCTCAGTACACCACGTCTGTCCATCTCCTCCACGTACCGTCATAATGTATGGTCCACATCCAGGTACCGTCCTGTCCCGGTACTCTTAGACTCAGTCAGCGCTGTCCGTCGTCTGCATCCAACACAACAAGGTGAAGGCATAGCCCGTGTAGGGGTGAGTATAATGATACTCATTAGGGACCCCGAGACCCTCAAGGTCTCAAAAAATCCATCAAGGATAAACCAAAAAGTATGAAATCAACAGATAACCCTAATTAGGTATATTCTCATTCATATACCAAAGTTATCAAGTAATCCATATCAATCATGAGAAAAACATAGAAAAACTGACTCATCTCAACCATGATTTTATTCTAGGGGTAGTATCAAGTAACACCCCCATTCACATTATCGAAACCTTGGCTACTGGAGAACTCCTCCTCTATCGAGTATAGTGGGCCTGTCGCATCACTAAGCGTGCTTCCCAAGAACCTTGGGCTGCTAAGGTACTTCTCATGTCGAGTACCATAGATCTACCGCGTTACCAAGTGCTCTCCCCACCGTGGGTCTGCTGCGTCACCAAGCGCGCTCCCCCTCGTAGCCTGCTGAGGTAATCCTCATGTTGAGTACCGTGGGTCTTCCACGACCCCAAGGTGCTCCCCACTTTGGGTCTTCCGCAACACCATCGTTCTCCCCACTTTCCTAGTAGAGTCATTCCGAGTCAAAATGGTTAGCAGTCATCAGGTCTCAGCCAACTACCAGGTCTTCACAGTATGCTCGCTCATCTCTGGGAGGATCCGCTCCAAGAGCTACTGGTCGATACTCCAACTATCACGAAGTACCGCAAAGAAGTATCTCAAAGGTCTGCCATGTCATAGGAGGCTAACCTAAACAATACATGTACAAGATACAGTGGACAAGATGACCAAGAAATTTTCCAAAAAGTACACGACATGTTGAAAAGGGGAACATGTCGTGTCTTCAGACCTCGGGTATATCCTATGTACAATGACTTGTGTCGTAAGCCTGGTCATGTATAAAAGTAATTACACGACGTGTGATATGGTTAGACACTATGTCCAAGTAACTGGGGTCGGATCCGTGTACGCTGGCCATGTGCCCGTACACGGCCTCAACCCATGTTCGCCAACCCGTGTAACTGGTACACGGGGTAGCCCATGTCACTGGCCTTGCCTGGCCGTGTGGTGGAGTACATGCCTGTGTACTTTACCCCATGTCCGTGTGTCCCCGAGATACACGCCGAGTCTTACAAAGCCACCTCTTCTATTCTATGTAGAGAGTACACACCGTGTCTCTAGGCCGTGTAATTCTTCCCGTGCCCATGTATTTCCTAGAATACACGCCGAGTCTCACGTAGCGGCCTCTGTCATACTGTGTGGAAAGTACACACCATATGATTGGGGTCACACACCATGTGACACCCGTCTGACACCCAAAACCCTAGCCGCATAATTCCCGTACTACATGGTGTGTTCTTCGGATGTACACGCTGTGTATTCTGGAATTTTCAAGAAATGATGCTTCTCACCAGCGCGCTTCCCGTGATGCCCCATTCTTCGTTTTGACGGTCTGATTACCACGAAACTGCAAACTCTAGGTCTCCCCGATGTCCCAAAGTCATATCCAGTGTTTTTGTGCCTCCGATCATCTCTGAAAAAATGTTTTTATCCACCCTCTTAAAGAACAGTCGAAGAACAATATTTGTCTATCTGGTCTGATCCGTCGTTTGCTATCATTGTCACACCCCCTCTAGGTCGTCACGATGTTGGGTCTTCAATATGGGATTGTTGCGTCAAAAAAAGACCCAAAACAATCTATTTTTCGTCGCCCATGAAGAACGTGAAGAACACACCACAAATGAAGAACAACAGAGGAATCAGGCAGTGTTAGTTTGGCCCGGTCCCTCCACATTAGTTCGGTAGCAAGCTGATCTAAAGGATTAAAATTAACATGGGTGTAAAAATAATAATGTTTATCAAATAAAAACACACCCCTACCTTGTTCTCTTGACGACGTTGGCACAAGAATGTAGTACGGTTGTCGATCGCCGTAGATGAGGTTATCCCACGTCGGAAGAAGTCCCGAGGAAGAAGGTCGAAGGAGGTCGGTGTTCTTCGTTGGCAGAGCATTCTTCGTTGGAGATATTTCTCCCAAGTTCCTCCTCTCCCCAATTCCACCAAAAATAATTCATATACAGAATAATAGATTAAGATATATATTATTTAATTATTGGAACAAATTCAAAATATCAAATTAATTGACGTGTTGTCTCAATTAATTAAAGGGGAGGATTGGCATATTAATGTGGAGGAGTTGAAGAGGCTCCCCCCACATTTATAAGGGAGTTTAGGATTTCTCCTAATTAAATGGGGGTTTCCAAGGGGTTTAATCTCATGTGGTCCCCACCACCATAACCTCTCATGAGAGGTTATGGTTCGGGTGGTCCCCACCACCATAACCTTTCATGGCAGGTTAAGGTCTGGTGGTCCCCACTTCCAACTTCCACATGGAGGTTGGTTACAAAAAAATAAAATAAAATGTGTGTTTATTTTATTTTATTATTTCCATGAAAAACCCAAAAACTAACTTTCACCCTCAACTAACTGTCGTTGTGGTGAAAGTATTTTTAAGTGAATACTGGCGCTGTGAGTTCAACAGTGTCCTCAGATTTCAATTCTGAGCACCGGTTTAAAATTTAGAAAAACCCTCTTGTAAGCTTACTGAACATACATGAAAAAACATCAGAAATTGATTCTGAGCACACCGAGCCTTGAAATCACGCATCTTCAATTTTGGCGGATTCATAAAATTCCCATATATTTTTTAAAAAAATATACATGGAAATACTAGGACATTACAGTATTGTTTTTTCTTTATCTCATTGAATAATAAACCTAAGTTAATTTCTACTTTCTTTAGAAACTTTTTAAAATTTATTATTCCAGTTATATCACTTATTACATTTATATAACAACCATATAATTATTCATGTTTATATCATTCATTTTGAGGATGTTTGATACTTGAGTCAAAAATGAACTCGTAATAACTAACAATTGTCCATGTGGTTAAAAGTACATTAACTCCATAATACTATTCATGATTTAAATATCATATATATCCAATATATTTGTATTTATAATAATACATAACATTTGTAGATAAGAAATTAAATGCACCGTTCATGGAGACGACAGACCCTACGTACACATGAACACCACTTTAATTTCTTTGTCATATTTAAAGGAATGAAAAATAAATGATACGTAGGTATATTTTATTTGAATTATAATATATATGTTATATATATTACATAAGTTCATTAACACCATCATTTATACGTTCCATGTATGGAATGGACGAGTCATATCACTTTGAGGGGGTGGTACTCTGCACTTCCTCAAATGAAATTATCGTATTTACACATTATAGAAAACAATAAAGGTATTCTGTAAATGAAAAATACAGAAGTATAAAGGCAATATAAATATAATATATATTATAAATAAATATAGTACCATCATAATTTCCACAATTATAGGTGATAGGAGAAAATTGAACAATCATCATTTTGTGAGGTAGTAGTTCACCGTACACAGAAATAATATGTTCGTATCTATTAGATGAAGGTGTGTGTAAGTGTAGGTAAAATCAATCTCATAAAAACATCCTAGTATATTTTAGATACTATTTTTTTCTATGTAATCAATGAATAAAAAGACCACAAGGAGTGGATAAGGAAAATAAAATAAAATAACTTGAGAGAAGATGTTACCACTAAATTGGGTAACTTCTTTTGATTTGATCCAAATGGCTTTCTTGAATTACCTTCTTCCCAAGTTAATGCTTATTGGAGTAAGTGAAGAATTTTGGGATCTTATTTAAGTAGAATTTGGATGAGACAAGGGGCTTTAGATGTGTGAGTAAGTGGGTAGTGGTGGTGGCCTTTTATAAGACGGGGGAGGTACACTTTAGGAAAGTCTTGAAATATTAATTTATTATTAATTCAATATTGATTAAAAATGGTCCAAAACTCATTTAATTCGAATATAACATGATTTTGGGTCAAATATAAATAATATATTATTTTTTATACAGGTCTTATTTATTTTTATCCTTATCTTTTGGTTTAACCCTTATTTTACCCATTTTAATCTTATAGTAATTTTTTTTATTTACACATTTTGGATTATTGTACATACCATATCATGTCAAATGACCCAAAAAAAGTTATTTATGACATATTTGGACTTATATTAACCATTTTTCTAAATCTTAGTTTTTTATGAATTTTTTATCCTTTAATAAATATTTTATGTTTTAAGTTATGAATTATGTCAATTTTGGACACTATTCATACTTGAATTTTTTACAAATTCATAACAACTTGATTGATTAAAAAAAATTCATTAAATCAAATATAATATGTAAATATAATCCATAAAATAATTTTATGGCATCAAAATATTCAAATTACATTTATTTTAATATTTATAATATCATTTATTTGAATCTTTTATAAATGAAGAAATCACTGCATCATCATTGTGTCATAATTAAATTTATTTATTTAATGTATAAAAATTATAAATAAAGTATCATGATGTATAAAATATTATTATATTTCTAATTAATATTTATAGTGAAATAGATCAGTTATATAACACTATATAAATATTATTGTAGTAAAAGATACATGTTTATGTTATATTTCTCTTTACTTTAAATTAATTCTTATAAAATGTCATTATAAATCCAAAGTGGATCAATGGGCTCCCAAAATAGACCTAAGGATTCCCATGGTCGGACATATCTCATAAAATAGTATTTGTACATGTGTTAGGATAATTTAATATTATTTTTTACCCTTATTTACCAGATTAACCTTTAACCACGGTAAATAAAATAATTACTGAAGTTACTATTCATAATGTCCCAAAATAAAAGATAACTTTTAAAAAAATTTGAAACCTATGATTCCAAATATTTAATCAATTTTTAAAAATTCAAAATATTGAAGTTTTAGTAATTAATTTAATATTAATTCTCGTTGTCAAAATCAAAAGGTGAATTTTTAAGATGTAATAACTATCAAAAGATTTCCATGTGTTTATGCCCATTTCAAAAGTTAAATTACATCAAATGAAAAAAATTGGATTAAATGATAAAAAAATAATACAATTACACTTTAAAACAAATTAAAATTACAATATGGCTAATTAAATAAATTAGATGAAAAGACAGTTTTGAATTAAAATGCAGTATTTTCCAGAATTCATTAAAAAATGTACTTTATCAGAAAATTATAAAAAAATTTACAAAAGTAAATTTTGATGTCCCGCTTATATAGAGGAAGTTTACTTTGTCAAATAGAACATATAAAGGTGTTAAAAACTAGATATAAAAATGGTAGTCCATCAAAAGGTGGTTAAATGACATTTTAAAAATATTAGAGTATTTCATGCTTAAAATCAGATTCATTCTTCTTTTAAGACTCTAAAATTTATTGGATAAATGTAAAGACATTTTACAAACATGTATAATCATATTTTAGTTAGTTCTGTTCATTCCCGCCAATATAATGGCTAGGCGTTAAATACCATTTAAAATAATATTATTATGATATTATTTTCCAGTATAACTCAAAGTTGTGTGCAACGTAAGATTTCAAAGAAACCCATTATTGTGTGTTGATTATGTTATCAGAAAAAGAGTCATTTTTAACATAAAATTAATATCTTATTCACTAATATTAATAGATATAAAAATTTATTATTATATAAAAACATGGGATCCTACATTTACTCTCCCACGAAAACTATAGAAGAGGTCTGTTGACCTGGATAGTTTTTATATTGTTATGTACCTCGATCCAGAGTGTATATCAAGTTTATTTAATATAAACTTCTTGATGGTAGGTGATCACCACATGGAGCGGATTAGGTCTTGTCATGAGACTAAACCTCTCGTTTATTTTTATTGTGTGTTTTTTCATGTTTTGTTTTCTCTATTCTAGAAATTAATTCAGAAAACATAACTTCTCTATGATAGTTACTCTTAGATAGTGTTTGTATTAGAATATGAATGAGTAGATTGATTTAAAAATCTAAAATAATAATCCATACTATTTTAACTGAGAACTAATCAATATTTTAGAAATTATTCAAATGACCAAATATTTAATAGATCTGCTACATTAGTTAACTGGGCTATATTTTTTTTAAAATGTGGAATTTTTAAATATGGGTTTTACATTAAAATTTATATAGGAACTAAATCCACCCCCTCTTGAGATTAATACTTTGACTAACATTTGGTATCACAAGTTGTTTAAAATCTTTTTCAAAAAACCCTTTTCAACTATGATTTTAGTTGTGCTTTTAATGATCTCTAAATTTTTGTTAGTTCTATATTTTTTAATTAATTAATATTATAGATCATTAATTAATATGGATAATAGATATGAATGTGATAATACCAAGATAACTCCCTATTTTAGTGGAAAAAATTATTCCTAGTGGAAAATTAAAATTAAAATGCATTTGGAAAGTATGGGTTTTGAAATATGGTCATCAATTGTAAAAGAATATAAAATTCCTACTACTTCTAGGAACACTTGGGATGATGAAACTAAGGAAGTCTACAATAATAACTATAAATAAATGAATTCCTTATAGTACTCTTTAGGGAGTGAATAATTTAATAGTATTTATGCATGTAAAAAAAACATTTCAAATTTTAGATACACTTGTTGTTTCACATGAAAGAACCACTAAATAAAACAATGAGACATAATAAATGTAATATTAAAAATTATAACATTAAAATGAATCTTTATGAGCCTATTTTTGACATGTATCTTAGGTTCAATGAGATTGTAAATAAGATGGTCTCTCTAGGAAAGACAATCACATCCAAGGAACAAGTAATGGGAATTATCAGATGTTTACCAGAAATATTGAGATGAAACTTGGTGTTCATAAGGGAATCCTGTGATATCAACACTCTACCTATAAAGGATATAATAGGTAAATTGATGATTTATGAAGAATAATTGGAGGTTAACAGATAGGAAAATGATGAACCAAAGAGAATGTCAGCATCTTTTAAAACCACTACCTCCAAAAAAATAGAAAATGATATTACATGATGAAAGTTCCAATAATAATGAATCACCAAGTGATAGTGATGAGGAAATGGCTTAGCTAGCTAGAATATTTAAGAAGTTTTACAGAAAAAAATATTTTCTCTAGAAAATCTTGTTACAATGGGATGTATGGAAACAAAGGAGACTTAAAAAATGATTGGAAGAGAAATTAAAATACTACTGAAATAGTCTTATATGAGTACAAGAGGAGAGGAAATGTGAAAGATGACTATCCTAAGTTATAGTTCAAATGGAAGTACTAGAAAAAATATAGAAAATATAAAAAACGAAAATGATGTCCACCTAGAGTTCTTCTAAGGATAGTTCTTATGAATCTAAATCTTCACATGATGAGAAGGATGACAAAGCCAATATTGGTTTTATGACAAACACATATGAGGTAACTCTAGAATCTTCTACACATAATTATTTTTATTATAGATATGAATCCTATTCTAAAAATATGAAAAATGAATTAATGTTTTAATTTAGTAAAATTATTGAGGATACATACAATGAAATAAAACATAAGTATAAATCTCTCAAGAAACAACATGCTCTAACTATTTATATTAAATCTGAACATACTTTTGAAAAGGAAAATAATTGTCAACTACTTCATGAGAACATTGAACCTGAGCTATCCAATGAGTAATTAAATAAGTATTTAGAGAATTTTTCAAATGGTAAGGATACCTTAGTTCAAATTCTTGGAAAAAGAAATCTCCAAAATATACTACTGGTATTGGTTATCAACCTTGAAAGAGAAATATTTTCAAAAATATTTTTTATCAAAATCTAGAAAATTTTGGTTTGTGGCCAGTTTTGGAAAATTTTCTGTAAGTTCCAGTGATAGAACATATTTTAAAGCCTCTAGTTTTTCTAAAACAAATAGATTTTATTTTTCTAATAATTTAGAAATTGGTTACTTGAAATCCCCAAAGAAAATATCAGTTACTAAAGCTTTAATTAATAATGTTACTGGACCTAAGAAAGTCCGGGTACAAAAATATTTTCTTGTTTGAATTTTTTTTGTAGGAAATCTATCTGGATAGTTCCTTTAAGAGATTATAGTACTTAGAAAGTTGGTGTTCAAGACATATTATTGGGGACTATTCGATCATCAAGAACCTTATCAAGATAGATAGTGGGCACATCACCTTTAGTGAAAATAAAAAATGAAAAAAATTTCCATTGGCCAAATTGGTAACATTTATTAAATTTTAGTTTCTAAAGTTATTTTTGTTTATTATATTAAGTATAATATTTTTAGAATCTCACAATTGTGTGATGATGGTTTTAATTTTAAATTTGAAAATGGGGCTTGTAATGTTTTCAATTCTAATAACGATTTAGTATTCAATACTTTTAGAAATGAAAATATTTATGCTATGAATTTAGATTATTTATTTTCTCAAAATGTGTATTTCTTGAGGGATTTTTAAATAGTGTCTTGGATCTTGCATATGATACTAGGGAACTATACTATTAAATACCTCTTAAAACTTACCTAGAAAGGGCTAGTCAAGGATAAATCTAAACATGAGATTCCAAATAGAAAAGTCTTTAATACTTACCAAAAAGGTAAATAACACAAAATATCTTTCAAACCAAAGAATTAAGTTTCTACTTCTCAACCTCTTGAGTTGGATCAGATGGATTTTTTAGACCATCTCAAGTTTATATTTTAAATGGTAATAATTATGTCTATGTTCTAGTATATGACTTTTCTCGGTATACCTGGATTGTTTTGGCTCACAAGAGTGAAGCATGTTCCTAATTAACTAAGTATTCCAGAACTGTAGAGAACTTAAGAGATCTTAGAATTAAAACCATAAGAAGTGACCATGGTCGTGAGTTTCAAAACCAAGAGATTGAATATTTTTTCTCACAAAGTGTCTATAGTCATAAATTCTCTGCTTCTGGGACACCCCAACAGAATGGAGTTGTAGAAAGAAGGAATGAAACCTTACAAGAAATTTTCCAAAATATGATCATTGAGTATGACTTACCTATTTAATTTTGGGTAGAAGATGTGAATAAAACTTGTTATATTATTAATAGAGTTTTAATTAGGCATATCCTTAAGAAAACCCCTTATCAGTTATGGAACAATAGGAATCCCAGTGTTAATTACTTTATAGTTTTTGGTTACAAAGTCTTTATTCTTAATAAAAAATATAACCTTGACATGTTTACCACCTAATGTGATGAAGTAACTTTCCTAGGTTATTCAAACTTTAGAAAAGACTCTAGGTTCTCAAATAAAGAAATTAAGTGTGTAGAATAATTTATAAATATCAAATTTGGTGAAATAGATCCACAAGAACCTAAAAAATACCTCAAAAATATTGAGGATGATCTGTCCAATATGCAAATTAATGTGAAACCTTATGAATATGTTGTTAAGCAAGCATAAAAATCCTCAATCTCTAGAAAATTTCAAGATTATGATCATAGTGAACCCGAACCTATAGAAGAACCTGAAATAACTATCCATTTTTTTCTAGATCTGTTATAATCCTCAAGAATTGTCCCTTAGATGTTATAGTTTGAGGCTTAGATAAAGGGACAAAGACTAGAGCTTCTTTAGTAACCAGGTTAAACATCAAGACTTTTTACCACATCTTGTACCTAAAAATATCAATGATGATATCAATGATGAATGTTGGGTAATGTATATGAAAGAAGAGTTTAATTAGTTTGAATGAAATAAAGTCTGGAAACTTATTGATAGAACTAAAGACACCTAGACTATAGTCACTAAGTGGGTGTTTAGAAATAAAGTGTATGAATATTGTACCATAGTGTGAAAACAAATCCGGACTGGTTGCATAAGTATATAGTCTAGAAGATGAAATTGACTATGAAGAAACTTTTTTCACTTGTTTCTAGACATGAATCTATTAGAATTATACTAGTATATTTATAACATATCAAGTTCAAACTATCTCAAATGGATGTAAAAAGTGAATTCCTAAATGGTTATATAGTTGAAGACGTTTTTATTGAACAACCCCCATAGTTTTATAAATCCCCATTTTCCATATCATGTATTTAAATAAAAGAATGTCTTTATAGTTAAAAACATGATCCAAGATCATGGAGCAGTAGGATAAACACTTTTCTTATTTCTAAAGGTTTTACAAAAGGCATATATGAGCCTACTCATTTTATAAAAAAAAATCTACAGATGTTTTAGTTGTTCTAATCTATGTGGATGAAATTATTTTTGGATCTTCATAAAATTTGTTATGTATTGGTTTTTCAAAATTGATGAAAAGTGAATTTGAGATGAGCTTAATGGGTGAACTCAAATTATTCCTTGGATTTAAAATTTTTGAAAATAAAGAACATATTATTTTAAATTAATGTCAGTACACTAAATATTCTTTGAAACAATTTGGATTTGATAGTAAAAAAGTAGTGATACTCCAATGAGTACCACCTATAAATTGGATCTTGATGAGAATGGAAAATAAATAGATCAAACGAATTATAGAGGGATGATTACAAGTTACTATATTAAAAATAGTTTCCAAACTGATATTATGTTTAGTGTAAGTATGTGTGATTGTTTGAAAGAAAATCTTAAAAACTCAAATCTTCTTGTTATTTAATGATATTTCAAATACCTCAAGTATACTACCAACTTATGATTGTTCTATCCTAGAGGAATGTTTTTATTTAGTTAGTTACTCTGATGTTGATTTTGGGGGTTGCAATTTAGATAGAAAAAGTACCTCTAGAACATGTCACTATTTGTGAATGTCTCTAGTATCATGGTGTAGTAAAAAGAAAAATGTTTTTGTGTTATATACTATAGAAGATATATATATAGCTGTTGGTAGTTATTGTGTTTAGATTTTTTGGATAAAACAAACATTACTAGATTATGGATATCAATTTAGGCATTTCTGAATATAATATGACAACATAAAGGGGATTAATATTTGTAAGAATCTACTTTATCACTCTAGAAAAAAACAAATTGATGTAAGACATCACATTTGGAGGGATCATTATAAAAAGATGGTATAACTCATGAATTCATTAGTATAGAACATCATCTTGTTGATATTTTACTATGAATTTAAATTTTGAGAGGATGAGTTATATTATACATGAGTTAGGGATGAATAATTTTTGAGAACCTACTATTAATGACTCACTGATAGGACCTATCGACATGTTTCACTGATAATGTCTCATCAACATGTCTCACTAATGATGTCTCACTAAAAGGCCTCACTAATCGATATTTTATTTCTCTATATAGAATTTGAAACATTTTTGTTTTATTTGTTTTATTTTATTTTAATCTATATTTAGTATTTTATGGTTTCAAATCCATAAATGATAAAATAATTTTTGATCCAATATTTCTTTTTACCCTCACACTCCGACTCTTGGAATTATTACCCTCGAACCTTTCTCTCCCGAGAGGCTACCATTATAACTCAAATAGAAACCATAAAACCTCATCAATGGATCATGTCAAGCATGTTCTACAAGCATTTGAGGATGATTCTCATCCATCTAATAGGGAAATAGGTGCAGCTATCCAATTAAAACTACCACCTTTTCATTTAGAACTCATGAATTGTGTTGTGAAACATGAGAAGGATGTATATTCAGAATGGTTGTTGTTGAGTAAGTATCTTCTACTAAATGTATTTCAAAACACCAAGGGGGTTGGACTGGATCTCTAATAATGACAGGTCGTACTATCTAAGGGTGTTACATGAGTTTTACATGTATAATGAGTGCCTGTAGAAAATATCTGAGGTATTTTTGATAAAGTCGATAATGGATGGAAGAAGAGTGTATTTTTAATCTATGAATTGGGAATATTCTCTAATGGTACCCCATGAGGGTGTTTTTGATGACCCTCAGGGAATTTCTCCCCCAATAAGTGATCTCTTCAGTTATGAGGCAACTCTGGCTAAGTTGACTATAAATGGTGAGCATAGGAGGCCTATTTCTAAAAATATTGATGTTGAGAATAATATGTTTTTCAAATTCATCCAACATCAATTATGTCCCAGGAATGGAGATTTTTCATCTATTACGTATTAAGATGTCTACTTGCTCTATATATTGAAAAATGTTTATAAGGTAAATATGTGTAGATATTTGATGGGTTATATCAGTGAGATGATTAAACCCTATTGCAAGACCGATTCCTTGTTTTATCCTAGACATATCTCTACTGCGTTGATGGATAAGGGTTTAGTGAATGAAGGTGAAGAGATAATTTCATCTTGCGATGGTTTCTATATGAATAAAGATATCTTCAAGAGGATAAAGATTAACTAGAACCCCTGGAAGAAGATGTGGGTTGAGTATAATGATAATTTATATGAGAATTTCAATCATGTTGAGCTTTCCTCGATCTAATGAATATGATAGAACTTGGTATGGGATCATATGAAATTGGTGTTTATTCTGATGAGGATTTCCCTAAGGATGTTCAAAGAGATAAATCACCACTAAATGATAGGAGCGATCCTGAAATTACTGACATTCCAAAAAGGATGACTTATGGTCCTGCAAGTCTACCAAGACCTATAACTTCTATGGAACCACTTCTACTTGAGAATGATATTTATGAGACTGAATAATATGAGGATGATGAGTATGTCAATAGACTAGGCTGTGTTGAAGAATCTATTGATGAAGAAGAAATGGTATTAAATAATAAGAAAATGATAGAGATAATGAAGAAAGAGAATAAGTTGATGGTTGTGTTGAGGAAGATGTTGAGGAATATAATGAAATTTATGGAAAAGATAAAAGTAAAAGAAAATATGTTGGAAGTGATGAATCAAATATTGAATCAGATCATCCTATAAATAATCAAGGTCCTGAGGCTGAACCTATTGATCTTACATTAGAGTATGATGAGAATGAATGTCCTGATGAAACTCAAATAGTAGAAATGTAACATGAAATGATTGAGTAACCACATGTAGCTCCTGATGATCATGTTGAACTAGCTGTAGTTGAGGAGAGGGCTCTTGATACTCCTATTCGTGTTGAGGTTCCTGCTGAAAGGGAATTCATAGTGACTATAGTGATACAATTAGTGTATTCTAGGAAGAAGCCACCTAATAATGAGGGATACCATATACTAGAGATTAGGTTTATGTATTGGGTCCTTTGGATGTAATTTTTGTACATGTATGGAGGAGAGATCTAAGATATGTGACTCTATGTTTGGACTACTTGGATTCAGTGGATCGGGATCTTTCTCTTGTGATTGCTCTAGAATATTTTGAGTATGTCACCAAATCTAATTTCAATTCTTTTAAATAGGAACTATTTGTTACAGTCTGATCTTTTCCTCCCATTCAACCTACTACTATTCCATGAATTAATGAAAGACATACTGATTTGACTATAGAGAGAGTTTTATCTCAGGTTGACCCTTGTTTGACCTCAATGTTGGAAGGAATTGTCACAGATAATCAAAAATGAGAAATGATTTGGTTACCATGGTATCATCCATTAACTAGTTTAAAATTGAATATAAAGAGTATTTGTAAATAGTTCTAAAAGTGATTGAAGATACCTCATCAGAGTCTTCTATGGATGATTCTACTACTCCTCCAACTCAAGATCTATCCATTTTGAAGAGTATATTCAATGATTTAGTGAATGATGCTTCCACTTTAGCTGCTTTTCTAATTCCAACCCTTGATCTTGTTTATTTATGACTTGATATCAGAGATATAGTAAAAGGTGCATCTAGCTCATCTGCTCATGTTTCTCATTCTATATATGTTGGGATGCTCAGAAATGTAATTCTAGGGGAACATCAAATTGTGATGGGCGACCCTCATCTGGAGAGCCTTAGTAAAATTAGAAAGAACTATGACCATGTTCATGACATGATGAGATTTTATTCAAAAGTGTAAAATGATTCTCATAAGGAAATTACCAAGTATATAGAATATTATTTTAATAGGATTTACACAAAAAACTAGCTAACCATATACTTCAAATATTTATTGTATAATTTTAGGATACTTACAGTGACTCAAGTATTCAAGGAAGAAGTTAAGAAGTTAAAATATTTTACTCCTACTATTGATAAGTTTATTGATAATAAAGAGGATTCTAAGAAGGTGATGAAATATGGTGGTGAGGTCATCAGGGACTTCATCAATCTACTCAAACTGTCTACACATCATCACAAAAAAACCATTGTTTCTCCTCCTATTAATCCTATCAGACCAGTCCTGCCAAATTCTATAATCTCTTATTCTAATATTTTCTCACCTTTTGTTATGACCCCTTCTCAAGTTCTCAACCATATTAGACTTGTCATCCAATAAGAACTGATAGGTCTTTCTTCCTTTAATAGACCGAGCCTTGCTCCATATGTTTTTCAAGGAGTGCCTCTTCCTTCCCTCATTATTCACTATACCCCTTCCACTACCCCTCCCGATATATCTTCTTCTCATCCCTTCTATTCTTCTGATAATGGAAAGAAAGTGATGGAATCTTATGTAACCAAGAAGTAGTTAGATCATATTTTGATTGGGATTTGATATACTCTTTTTGTTTTATTGTTTTTATTATCCCTTATACTATATGATTAATGGAATAACCTCTGTGATTTCATCTCATTTATTATATCCTTATATTTTATTTCATTTTAATTAAATGCTTCCTTTTTTTATAATCCCTAATGGGGAGAAACAATATGAAATCTCTATTAGGGGGAGTTTAATATTAAGTTTGAATATTAAAAGGGAACATAAAATTGAAACAGCTCATTTAACAAGTAATCTGAACTTGTTTTTTATTTTCAAATTTTACACCAATAATCTATGAAATATGTTAAGAATATTTTTTCTCCGATCATAATACATTAATATTTTTAGTATATAATTCCATGATTTGTGATCATCATAAAGGGGGAGATTTTTGGTCTCCCCTAGTTTTAATGTTCACAAATCATTATTAACTCTCCAAATTATGATTTATTAAGATACATTGTGTTTAATCGTGTTCAGTTATAATTTTAACATATGGTGTTAGTATTTACATCATAAGACATCATTACATATTTTGGTTAAGTTTGGGCTACCAATACTTGTCCTGACGATAGTCATTTCACTGATACGTGAGCTACTAATGACATAATCTACCAATAAGATGAGTCACTGACCGAACGACTCAAACTTTTCACTAAGTACGAGTCACCGACAGCTTGACTCACTGATAGATTGACCTATCGATTCCTGACCTACCAAAATCTGACCTATTGATGCCAGACATACTAATGTCTTACCTACCAATAGAGCGACTGACTGAAACTCATAATTTCACTATGTATGAGTAACTGATAGATGAGTTACTGACGAATCACTTACTGATAGATGAGTTACTGATGCAAGTTTGGTCCACTAATAAAATGATCTACCCACAACATGATTCACCGAAAACATGAGAAACTAATAATCTACGCTACCAAAAGACTGAGTCACCGATGATTTATCACATAATTTCGGACTTACCTCTAACAACCATATTTTTGAAACTTAATACTAATTATAACATTGATGTGCTTTTATATATTTTATAGAAAACATTTAATTATTTCAAAGACTAATATATGGTATGAGGTACCAGAGAACATGCTTATTGCCTGTATAAAGGTAATATTTTGATAAACAAGAAAGATATAGATAAATAGGAGATCCGGAAGACATTTTTCATGAACCAAAAAGAAAAACACAAGAGATTTCTACTATGCAAACATTAGGACACTACTATGAACTAAAAGACGAAAAATATCAAAAAAACATAGAAGAAAAAAAAATTGATGAATATTTAAGCTCACTAGGAATAGAATATAGAAGCAAAATCAACTCTTTATTTTAATATCTATTTCTGGAAGACAAATCCAACTTCACTTATACCATTTCAAGAAGTCCAAAAGCTTCATAGAACATCACATAGAGCATTCTAAATGTTTTTTTATCATTTTGATCTATCTATGTACTTTATTTACATTTCGATCAATGTCTGTCTCCGTTTTATAAACACACACTGACTCCTATCCAAAACTGGAAGATACATAGATATATTCATCAACATATCTTTTTAAACCTTACAATAGCACAAATAAAAGTGGAATATTTCCCTATGTGTCCTATTTTTTTTACACCCCCACGAAAACTGTGGAGGGGGTCTGTTAACCTAGATAGTTTGTATAATATTGTGCACCCCGATCCATAGTGTGGATCAAGTTAATTTAATATAAACTACTTGGTGGTAGGTTATCACCAAGTGGAGAGGATTGAGTATCATATTGAGACTGAACCCCTTGTCTATTTTCATGGTGTTCTTCTTCAAGTTGTTTTCTCTATTCTTTTAATTAATTCAAAAAACATAACTTCATTCAAATAGTTAATCTTAGATAGTTTTTGTATTAGAATTTTATTTAGTAGACTAATTTAAGAAGATAGAATAATAATCTATATTTTTTTAAATGATAAATAATAAATCATTACGAAATATTTCAAATGATAAAATCTTTTATAAATCTATTAGATTAGTTAAATGGACTATTTGTTTTTAAAAAAATTGGTGGATTTTTAAATAATCATTTTAGACATACATTTTGATAGGGACTCAATTCACCCCCTCTTGGGTGTCCTACTCTAAAAAAAATTTATAATTATTTTTTTGTGATCCAAATTTAGACTTTTAATTCTTTAATGATTTATTTTTATTGGATAAAAAAAAATCAAATTGTTGATTTTTGGGACCAAGAATATTCAATTTTTTTGTTGAATTGGTTAAGAAGCTGGTGAACATGATGTGGGATGGTTTACAGTTTCATATTTTTTATATCATAACAGAAATTAGAATGTGATAGATTGAGTAGTTATAATATATGATGTTTTTTGTTATGTTCTTAAGGTTCAAAAAATGTGTTACTAGTAGATAGTGCACATTTTTTACAACAATGAAGATTCAATGATGGACGTAATAGAAATTGTATAATTTGTGGAGTGGATGTCAGTGTACAAGACTTATAAACAACCAATACTAACTATATTATGTGAGAAGCCATGGTCGGTGCACTAACTACATGATGAACCATTACCAACCATTTGATGTGCTAGGTTACAGTCTATGTACAGACTGCATGATGGAGATGAAGTGTTGCGAGCTTCACATGGTATATGAAGATACCATGGGAATGGTACCACATAATGAAATGTGTAACTATTATATAAAAAAATGTGGACTAACTAGAAGAATGATTTCTTATCTACCACCCAGTAGGTCAAGTGACCATGGACACACATGTATGCTCAAGTGACCATGGACACACATGTAAGGTCAAGTGACCATAGAAACACACTCTATTTCATGTGATCATGGAGGCACATGGTATGTCATGTGATCATGGACACACATGGTTAGTTGATTGACTTTGGTCTCACATGATAGATTGATCAACCACATGGAAGATTTTATTAGTGTTAAATATTATTACAAATATAGTTACATAAATTTGTTATAATGTTTTATGAAAACAATATATGGAGAATGAGATAATCATTTCATATTGTTCCATGTAGTGTTGGTCCTAAATGATAAACATGACACTCAATTTTATAAAACATTTGGTTATTATGAAAAGAGATTCACAGTGAAATTTTACACCATAAATATAGAAGCATACATGATGCATGAATGTATATATATTTTCAGTTTATTACATGAGAATAAACATGGAATAAAAAATGTTGATTCATGAATATGTGAGCAGTGATATAATTTTTCATGCATAAAAAAATAAGAAAGAACCATGGGATCCAAGATTTGATAATGAAATCATGAATCATGTATATTTTTTTCATAGTTTAAATACCTGGATTTCTTTAGAATGAAGGAGGAGTAGGTTTTATTGTGTTTATGAAGAAAAATTTCAAGACTAAAGTTACCATGACTGCATCACTATACCACACATGTATTTATGCATAAATAGTGATTTATTTTTTGAATAAATATAGGTTCAATGGATCATAGGGATTCAATGATATTTTAACATGTCTACATGCAGTATTAATCAATTATGGTAGAGGTTTCGTCTAAAAGTTATTGTGAATATCAGAACTAGGAATTCTGGGGATTTGAATTTGAACATATTTATTTGGTTTAGTACATATTTTAATAAAGATAAGAGGTAACTAAAACCACATGTTATGTAAATTTTTAGTTGTTTAATATCATGGTTTTGTGGGTTTAAGTGATTGTTTTTATAAGGTTTAATAAATAATAGATATAGAATGGAAGATAGGTTCATGGTCGTTGTTGTGTGAGAAATCAATAAAGAAGAACTCACATGTAGAATAACAAGTATGAAAAACGAAATAATCCCAATGAATATGTGTTGAATATTTTTAGTAAATGTATACCCTATTATTGTAAATGTTTTATTATTATATCGATTATTTTAGGTTCAAATTCACCTTAAATTACTATACTGCAATGTAGAAGATGAATATTCCACACTTTTTTCAACCAAAAGAATTACATTCTATTTGAATGTGTGATCTTGTATTGTTTCAAAACAATGATAAGGACATGAAACTCATTTTATGTAGTGAACCTTTTAAATTATTTTATTCTTGTGAATGTTCTTGTCTATTGTGATTTAGTGGATTCAATTCTCTCTAAGTTGATGTGAAGGTTATTTTTAAAGTGGAAAACATAAAAAGAGTTGACCACCGATTCACCCCCCATGACCAGTGGTCGCACAGATCTTTTCCAGTCCATAAAAATACCACAACTATAAAAAATATTAGTAAAACCATCTACTCTAGATAGAACTACAATCCCCAGGCCAATTGATGTCAAACACAACCTCACACAATCAATTTATTGTTACTAAATAGATACTCATAGTTATAATTTTTTTAACTTCACCTGTATAAATATATTTATATTAAAATATTTTTCTTGGAGTTATAACCATAAAACTACTAACCTTATTTTAAAACAAATTAAAATTTATTTTATAACGCAGCATGAAACCTCTCAGATTCAAGGCATGACATGAATTTTTTTATAATATAACATAAAATAATGCAAAATATTAAAAATTTATACTCATGAATACGTAAATATATAAATTAAAAAACAATTAATAATTATATATAATTATCATTAACACATAAATATAAACAATTTGTTATTTATGAATAAAATGTTATGGTTGTGATGGACTCAGTTTGGATGATATATTTATTCATTTTTAAGGTTATACGTTTTTTATTTTTGAGTATAAAAATGTTTTTTGAGGTATATAATTTAGAGATCATTAAATTTCCATCATTGAATTGGTTATTTATAAAGGCTTTTTCTAGGAATTTGGTTATTAAAATTCTAAATAACTTAGTTTGTTACACCCCACCAGGATTGAAAGGTTAGAACCATAGTGCAACGTGGCCTCATACATGCCTCCCCATACACAAAAACATTTCAACGAGAATCATGGTTAAAATTATATCTTTGGTGGTCCGGAATATATCATTAGTATCAATCCATTCATAGTTATAATGTAATTAAATATATAATAAATACATAAAATTAGAGTAAACATGTATAAACTATCTTGATGGTATAACAATCGCACATGAAGTAAAAATCATCCCAAAGTAGAAATAAAAACTAGAGTAAAATGCAAGTACATAAATGTATGTCGGAGTGAGTGTCTCAAGATGGGATGAATTGAGTACCATATAAAATTTTCTATTTAAATAGGTTCAAAAAGAAATCCCCCAATTAGTTTTAATATGACCCAATTAACTAAATCATCTGATCGATATAATTATTGATGTTTTAAAATAATTCTCAAAGATTTACCAGGTTTTAGTTAAAACAATATAAAATATTACATCAAAATTCTAAATCTATTAACTTAATCAAAAACTTATATAAATACTCATTATTGTTAAATAACAAATTAATAGTTTTATTAATCGTATAAAAAACATTTATTATTAAAGCTTAAAGCCAAAGTAAAAAAACACACAACAAAATTGAATACAAGAGGTTCAATCTCAAGTAGATACTTAGTCCTATCTACTAGTAATTCACCTACTACCAAGAAGTTTATATAAAATAATATTTGATCCATGACCTAGATCAGGTATTTCAATAGAAGAGCTACCCATGTCACAGAGGGATCTATTCCATATTTCGCACGGGAATACAAATAACAATAGGTCACAAATGGACCTATACCACAACCCAAGGGAAAGCATGAAAATATAGTGTTGGAAAGATATCCATGTATCTTCCATTTTAATGTAGGATACAATGTGCATGTAATAAATAGAGTAAACATACAATTCTTATAATGTAAAAGGAATAATCAGTATACTAAGTAATATAAATAATGAAAAGGGATAGAGTTTTTTTGGTATGATATTCTATAAAACTCACAAATCATTTAAAGTGATTTTAAGTGAGTCTCATGTAATGTTTTAGATGATTCCATAGACCATGTTTCATAAAATATTTTTTCTTGACTATAGGAAGGCACTGTATGTATGTTATTCTTTGAATTCCTCATTTTATTATATATAAGTATGATTCATGTATATTTTATCAAATATGGAACTCCTCAGTATATTCAATTATATCCATAACTTGTGTACATGAATATCTCTATGTGTATTCACTTATGCAACATTACTTTCCAACATGAAGGATTCATCATCAATTTTAATGGAAACATAAGAAGGTGAGAATATATGGATCCCTTCCTCTCCTTGTACTTCATGTTTTGACATGGAATTTAAGGAATATCTGTTGATTAATTAAGAAAAATCATTAATTTTTTTTATCATTAAATTAATTAAACTATATGTTAGAAATTTATAATTAAAAAATGAAATATTAGTGGTGATTATTTTGAATGTTGACATTGCCTTGTAGTGTTTAAGCCTTCTGGTAACTCGTTTGGTGGTGACTCAGAGTCTGGATGTGACTCTTTATAATAGAGAAACATTTATGATGGTGTCTTGATCTAGTGATGATATATTCTAACAGTGACTCAATATGCCAATGAGACATTCATACACATATACAAAATTTTCATTCTAGCACTGAGTCATCATTGGTGGTGAGACATTTCTTGGTAGTGCGGCTTTCTTGGCATTGAGACGTGATCTTTGCTTCCCCCTTTTAGAATAATTATTCACCTTTTCCTCATTCCTGTTAGGTTTTTTTGGTGCCTGGTTTAGCTGGTGACGTTTCATTGTTTTTACACTTCGTTTTCTAGTTCATTCGGATGGTCCGGTGTTGCATTTTTTGTTGGTTAATCCTGTTGAAGACAACATCTGCTACGATTCGATGATGAGTTTTCCACGGGGTTGCTGTTGCTAGCCATGCCATGACTTGCTGTGGAGGTCTGACTGCTCCTACTCTGCTCTGACCTCCAGATCCATTGATCCTTTCCAGGTTGGTAGGGTGACATGGTTCCAATGAGGCTTTTGGAGTTGTTCATGGGAGTGGATCTTCTTATGATACTGATTTATGTGTCATGGTGTTATCGATTTTTTCTTTGGTGATGAATGCGGTGGTGTGACGATGATGTTCTTAGAAGATGTTTTGAAGTTTTGGTTGCGAGGTTCCATATGTGCAGACTGTTCGTGATCTTTTTCCATCCAAGATGGGTGTCAATGGTTTGTGTGATATCTTCAATTCGAAAATTTGAATCATGGAAGGTGGTATGTTGCGAGATATTTTTGTTTTTGTGGTGGAAATCTGTCCATTATAGCTATTTTGGTATCTGTGTTTGAAATTTGAATTTGGTATTTGGAATGGTTTGTTTTGTTTGAATTTTTATTGTGAGGTTCCCACTAACCCAAAAATTGGTTTATTTAGAAAATGAAAAAAAGGGATTTGGTATAAATAAAGGGATCAAAGGAAAAAGAAAGATATCAAAAAGTATTAAAGGAAAGTATAGACATATATTGAAGTAATGAAATATCAATAATAAATGAATTTCATATAGATATCTCATTTTGGGTATTATCAGAATGTTTATAATAAAATTAGGAAATATAGAGAAAAATTAATGAAACAAACATTATAATTATCAATAAGAGATATAATTAAAATTCTGCTAAAAATATAAAAAAATGTATAGAAAAAAACATCATCAAAGACATAATGGATAATCAATGTTCCTTCTCAGGTTGGGTAGAAGGAAAAAGGACTTTTTCATTATCACCGTGTTTGGAAGAATATGTTGCAACTAGGTATGGGGGTTCAAGGGGAACATCTATAGAAACATTAGTGATAACTTAAAGAGGTTGAGGCTTTTAGAAGATTATCGACATGATGTCTCTAGAATAATCTCATTGAGATAAGGTAAAAGGATATAATCTGACTAGGATAGGTGAAATGGATATTTAGTCACACAATAACTAAAAAAATCTAGATCTATAGTTGTAGGAGTCATATGGGTTGTCACTAGTATGTCCTTGTGAGATATTATAGTGGTCCCATGAACTTTCTAGAAAAGTTTCATCAAATTGATAAAGTAAATTATTTTTTTCCCAAATCTATCCATAAAACTGAATAATTATTTCTTGTCTTCCATAAAAATAATTAATAAGAAATTCATAACATTAAAATGATTCACTTGATCCTTACAGTCATGGTAAACTCAAGGCATCCTTATATTTTATTTCAAAAACATAAAATGATTATTCAGATCTAGCTTGGTATAAATCCTAAATAGATAGTACTTGATAGATTTTGTTATAGTATCCTTATCTTCCTTCATATCCTTCAGGAATGATCGAATAATCTTGTGTGAATAATCATAGTCATCATCAAAATTTATCAATATTTCTTGAGGTATTGATGGATCGATACATGAATAACCACTTGGAAGACCACTGAAATCTTCTCTCATAACAGATCTAAGAAACCTAGCATCAAAATCTTGAGTTTGAGGAGAATTATAATTATAATCCATTGAGGTAATATTTTCAATCATTTCAAATAGTACTCCAAAGGAATCAACAAATGAATATTGCATCTTCTTCATAGTGGATTCTAAAGATTCTAAAACATTTCCCAACCTTCAGTTTTCTATTTAAACTTCTGGAATATGGTTCATGTTTTTGGATGAATATATTGAATCACCAATCCAAAAAAATATCAAGAAATATTTTCACTTATCTTTGATACCAAGGGAGTTCGATTCCAAGACATCACATTAATCTCAGATAAAATTGTTTCACCAAAATAATCTAGACCACCCTCGGTGACTACATCTACAGAACCTGGTGTGACATCATGAGTAGGAAAAGATGTAGCAGGCTCTGAATCAAACATATTCCCCTCTATAGAATAATCAATCCAATCAATCAGTTATCCCTCATTATCCCTTTATCCTATATTACAAGGTCCATCATTCTTTGGTGAACTCCCAATTTTACCTGAAAACTTGTCCCACTATTCATAGATAGGGTATATCCATATATAATATGGCTTAGAAAAAACTCAACGTCTGAAGAAGAAATAAATGTAGACACCACTATAGAATTTACATCAAAAAATGTATCAACAGTCCGCTATTCATTAACAACTTTCTCAACATGCTCAAAAAAAATGTCTTACATAATCTATTCATCAACAACAGACACACATTTTCCATAAACAGTAGAATCAAAAACTTGGTGACTCTCCAAACATGTAGATTTCCCCCCATGAAAATGTATTCCTTTTCTTGTCTAAAATATTTATCCACATAATTAACAAAGATTAGTCTTTCATCAGATTTATAATTAGATACATGGTGAGAAGCATCAAGCTCTAAAAGAATTTCCACATCCTTCTTTTTAATTCTTCCACTTGGACCATGAGGGTCTAATCCTCTATCATCATAATCATCATCATCGTATCCATTATAATATCTATTTCCATTCTCATGTCCATCCCGTTCTTCCTCTTCATCTTCTTTATTAACATCATCACTATTATCATCATTCAATTTAGCACTACTATTGAACTATTATTCTCTTGAGGATTCATTACCATCCTCATAAATTCCTTATTTTTAGAATTTATCTCTTTTAGGGAGTGTCATACGAGGTCTATAAGATCCATATGTGATAGTAGGAGAGTGAGGAGGAAGTTCAGGGCCACTGCCTTCATCCATAAAAAACTATTTCTCCTCTTCATACTTAGAGGAAGCTGCTTCAAGTTTCTCATCAGAATCAGAGTACTCAACAATCTCATCATGTTCCAAACTAGGATCAACAATATCTCTCATTCTAGAATGTTGGTAAACTATATTGATCTAATCCTATAAATTTTCATTATCACTTACCCATTTATTTTTCAATGGGTTACATGTGATTTTCATCCTTCAAAAAATTATTATAGTGTTGCAAAAGCACCAAAATCTACAACTAACTATAGAGAACCTAGCCTTTTACACATATAATTACATGATTTTAGGCATAATAAACATAACATTGAAAGCCAAGTATCATAATGTCTAGTTTCTTGGAGGATTAGGTATATAAATAAACATCTTAAAAACAAATTTTATTTAATGCTCATAATGTGATCCTAACATTCACTATGCTCATACATCTGCATAGGATAAATTGGGGATAACATGAACAAAATGATGAGATAAAAATCCCATTAAGGGAAAAAACATAAGAATAAATGTTCAGAACATGGGTTAGAAGTCATGACATAATGATATAAAAATGCATGGAACATAAATATTCATAACATATAAACATGAGAAAATTTAAACATGGAGTCATAGTAATGTGTCAGAAACCGAAAAAAATGGAATTATCTTGAATTAAGGATTGTTTCCCATAGAGTATCACAAGTCAAGGTTAACAACCAAGACCATTGCACATGGTAACATGAGTCAAGGCTAACTGCCAAGACTGTTGCACATAACCTCTCATGAGATTCAACTTTAACCATTGTATTAGAGTGATATATAGGAGAAACCATAATAACATGTTCATGAATGTGCTTTAAACATATATAATCATACATAATCAATCATACAAAAACATAAGGGTTACCCATATTAAGAATTGGGCATCATAATCATATCTTAAAGCATAAAAAATGGGAGCATCATCAAAATGTCGATGGAGGAAAGAAATTAGATCTTGGGTGGAAAATAATAGGTTAGTATAGGTATATATAAATAAAATTAATGTCAACATAAAGTACTAACATCTGAAAAGAGTACCTAAGAATATTTAGAGTTAAAATATTTTAGTGCGGTTAAAGGAAGATATCAAAGGTCATTTAAAACAAAAAAAATCTATTATATAAAACTAGAAGTGAACCAAGATGGATTTAATAATAAAAATATAGGTTTTATAAATAAAAAATTGGCTTAAAAATAGATTATATAGTGTACTTTAAAATGGTTATGAATTCTGGAATTTCCCTTAAACGAGTTTGCTTATTAGAATGTATTGAGGAGAAACCCACTTAAAAACATGTATATACCATAAATAGAATGATGAATGGAAGATTATACATGAGTTTTTATAATTTAAATATAACTTAGAATATGTACATAAAATGAACAGATAACTTCGTTTGGGAAAAAATAATGATAGTGCAACCTGAAGTAATAATGGTAGTTTGAGTAGAATCCCTTACCTTAAGTCTTATGGTGTATTTAACTTGATATTAATGTACTGTATAACCTAATTAAATTCTTCAATTTATATTTAAAAAAACTATTATTCACATAATTTATTTATTATTACATTATAATGTTCATTCATGACCTTTTTGATGGGTTAAGATGTTCAATTTCATTGTTTGGGAGCATTTGTTTCCTTGGTTTTCATGACTGGTTTACTTATATACATGTAAGGATAAACATGTAAGATTAGAATGGTTTTCCATATTTGGAGTTATATTTTATTAGCGAATATATAAAATAATACATGGTTATAAAATTCATTTTTTTATTTGGAGTGAAGATGAATCATTATTTACAACTTTATGGATAACCGTTTTGGTTAATTGGGTGTTTTTATCACAATGAAATTATTTTGATTTATAAACTATTATAATGTTTAAAAAATAGTCAATAATATTAAATAATAAATAATACATATATTATAGTCTATTTAGACCATAAAAATTGTTTCATGGATAGAATTGATGATGGTAATAGAAATTGGAAACCCATCGTCCTTGAATGTTATAAATTAACATATCTTAGACAGTGTTTTCATTTCTAGTATAAAAGTAGGGGAAATGATAGATGAGGATGAATTGTTACAATATCATATCAAAATTATAGTACATATAAGTTACTAGAGTTATCATAACATTTTTCTGAAATGAGGTGAGGAAACAAAAGGAAAGAAAGGAACTTGAAAGAAAATAAAGGAAATGAAAAGTGGAATTTACCTGTTGAATATATCTTCTTTGAGAGCATCTTTAGGGGAGTGGTTTTTTTTCTTTTTATGAGACAAAGAGATCATTGATTTGGGATAGTGCATTTGTGAGATACTTCAGAATAATTTGGACTAGGTACAGGGCTTGAGAGGTGTGAGGAGAGGGGCTAAAGAGGGGAGATATTTATAGTGGAGGAGAGGAGGGGTTTCTGATTATTTTAATCATTAGTTTAATATTTTTTCTAAACTATATGAATATTACTAACTCTTAGGAAAAAAATAAATATATCTTGTTAGTTTGAACCAAGTGTTTTACCTCATCAAAAATTCATATATGACTTAACAATTCATGTATATATCTTATTTTGTAAATTATTGTATTTCACTATTCATAAAAAAGTCAAGTATTTCAGAAAAATCCCAAAAATTATCCCTAACCGTTTTATGATGTGTAGAATAGAAAAGAAGAGTCTTGTTTTTAGAAAAAAATTTATAAACATGAGAAATTTAATTTTTAATAAATCTCATAATTTACATGAAAAATACAATTTTTCAAATTTAAATTGATTTTATAAAAATTTAAAAAATTAATTAATGTCTTATAAAATAATCCTATGATCATAAAACACCAAAATAATAATTTATGAATTCATTTTTTGGAAATATTATTTCTTTTAATTTATTAAATTAATCAAAAAAATTTAGGTAAATATATAAGACTTCCAAAAATTGAAACCCTTTATTATTAGTTTTAAAAAATTATTATTTACTTATAATATGATATATTTATATCATAGTGTCATATATATAATGGATAAATTTTATTTATACATTCATTGGTGAGTTTACCATTACATTGGTTGGTTTAATATTCATAAGGGTCACATTACTATTCCAATGGTCAAGTTTCTATTTCATCGGTATATGTTCCTTAACTTCAAGAGATACCTTTTATTTCACTCATTATTCATTTAAAGGGTTTTTATTGTGTTTTATATGTAATATTATGTTATAATACTATAAGACACAATTATAAGAATTTAATTCCATTGATAAAACATTCGGTCGTTACATTATTCCCCCTTATGTAAATTTTCCCTCAAAATTCCATTTTAAATTCGAACCCGTAAACAAGTGTGGGTACATTTACTTCATTTATTCCTCTAGTTCACATGTCACCTCTTCGTACTTATGGTTCCACTATAGTAATTTGACCAGGTGAGTATTCTTTTTTCATATAAATTTATCTTTATGATCCAAGATCTTCACTGGTTGCTCCTCATAAGAAAGGTCATTATCTAACTGTACCACCTCTGAAGACAGTACATGTGAAGGATATGGTATGTACTAATTTAAGAGAGATATGTAGAATACATCATGTACTTTAGACATGGTAGGTATAAGTATTAGTTTATATGCCGCAACTCCAACATGATCAAGAATATCGAAGGGGTTGATGTACTTGGGACATAGCTTTCCTATCTTTGCAAACCTCGTTACCTTATTCCATGGAGATATGTGGAGGAATACCATGTCTCCAAAATTGGAATCAAGTTCACGTTGATGATTGTTTTCATAACTCTTTTTTCCACTTTGGGCTACCTTGATGTGCTGTAGAATGGTTTTCACCTTCTCCACCATTTCTTCGACCATTTATGTTCTTAAGAGCTTACGCTGACTAACTTTATCCCAACATTTTGGCACTCTGCATCTTTTTCATATAAAGGGATTCATATGGTTCCATTCAGATGCTGGAGTAGAAACTATTGTTGTAATATAATTTAACCAGTATAAGATTTTGTTCCCACCCTACTTTGAATTCAATCTAAAAAGCTCTCAATATATCTTCCAATGTCTGAATAGTTTGATCATTTTGGCCATTAGTTTGAGTATGATAGTTCATGATGAAGTTCAACTCAGTTCTCAGAGAATGTTGGAGACTTTTCCAAAATTTCTAAGTTAATCTTGGATCTTGATTGAATACAATAGAAATTGGTACTCCATGAAGCCTTACCACCTCTTTGATATATATCTATGCAAGTTGATCCCATGAGAAGTCCTCTCTAATTGTGATAATGTGAGTTGTCTTTGTAAGATGATCCACTATGACCCATATTGTATTATTTCCTATGGATTTCATTAGAAGTCCAGTGACAATGTCTCTGGTAATGTTCTCTCACTTCCATGTTGGTATGAGTAGTGGATTCATCATACCCTTATACATTTATCTTTTAGCCTTAACTTATTGACATACTAGGAACATTGATGTATATTCCGCAATCTCTTTCTTCATATTGTCCCACCAAAAGTTCTCTTAGATATCTCTATACATCTTTGTGCTCCGTGGGTGAATAAAGAAGGTTAATCTATGTGTGTCATTCAAAGGATAATTCTTTATCTCTAGATCTTATGGTACACATAATCATAACCCAAATCTTACTACTCATTCCTTATAAATCTTGAACTAATAGGATTTACCATTTCCAATAACTTCCACCAATTTCATAATTTTTACATATTTTGTTTGAGAAACCTTTATTTTCACCATGTGGAATGGTTGAGAAACCATTTGAGAATGGATTGATAATTTTCCTACCTTAATGATTCCCATGTCCATTCTATGAAATCTATGAATATTGGATCCTTCTCAACTCTCATCATTGATAAATATTAATGATACTTTCTACTTATAGCATCCACCACCAAATTTTCCTTACTGGGATTGTAGTGGATTGAGAAGTCATAATAAATGATGTGATTTAACCATCATTGTTGGCACATATTAAGCTCCTTCCATGTGAATATATATTTGAGACTCTTCTGATTAGTATATAACTCACACTTCTCCCCGTAGAGAAAATGCCACCATATTTTCTATGTAAAGAAAACAACAACCAATGAGACTCTTCTGATTAGTATATAACTCATTGTTGGCACATATTAAGCTCCTTCCATGAGGCATAATATGTCAATTTATCATTTTGAATTAGTACATAGCCTAAGACTTTCTTTGAATAATCAATGTACCCCATAAAGAGTTATCCACTTGTTTGGAGTGTGAGTATTGGCACCGTGATATGACTCCTTTTGAGCTATTTAAAGCTTTCCTCACACCCATGATCCTAGAAAAACTTAACCCCCATCCATTTCATCATGGTCATTGGGTTTTATAATCATGAAAAGTTATTCACAAGTCATCGGTAATACCCACCTAGACCAAGGAAGCTATGGATCTCTGTTGGAGACGTTGTCCTATGCCACTCTTCAATTACCTTTTTCTGGGAATGGTCTAAATATATCTTTTTTCTAGAGATAAAATATTCATGAATGATACTTATTTCATCTAGAACTCTCATTTACTATATTTTTCTTATAGTTTCTCCCTTCACAAATTATTCAGCACAATATTTAGATGATCCTCATGTTCCTCATTTCATCTAGAGTATATCAGAATATCATTGATTAAGATTGTAACAAATTTTTTGAGATAATCTCCAATGAATCTATTCATTAGACCTATGAAAATTTCTGGAGCATTAGTGAGTCCGAAGGGAATCAATTTGAAATCAAATTTTCCATACCTTGTTTGTAAGGTAGTCTAGGTAATATCTTTCTTCCTCACATTTAATTGGTAATATCTTGGAAAAAGGTCCACCTTAGAGAAATAAATATCCCCACGAAGCTGATTGGACAAGTCTTCCATCCGTGACAGGGGATACTTGTTATTTATCATGATTTTATTGATCTCATGATAATAAATACATAGGTGTATTGAAAAATCGTTCTTCTTGATAGAGAGGACTAGTTCTCCCCAAGGTGAATCACTCAGGTGTATAAAACCCTTATATAGATTCTCTTGTAACTTCTTCTACAGCTCTTCCAACTCTATGGTGGCCATTATAAAATGTGTATTTGTTATGGGTAGAGATCCAATAATATGTTCTATTGAGATCTCAAACACTTGATCAGGATGAAGACTAGGAAATTCTTCGGGGAATATATCAGTGTAGACCCTTTAAATGGGAATGTGTTCAAACATTATTCTCTCCTTTGTCTCAATCATTTGAGCTATACATGCTTTCTCATAAGGTAGTAATATCCACACATGATAAATTTATTTTAATTGATATTAATCTTCCTCCTTACAGTTTTAATTAATTGGAGGATGCTTTAGGGCGTGAAGAGTGATCTCCCTTTCCTGACAGTTGGTGTTGTCTTTGTATAAAGATAGGAAATGCATGACCAAGATAACAACAAACTCTAATAAAGGAAGTATGATGATATTTTTTGGGAGGATCAGTCCAAAAAGTTAATGGGGGAGGAGTTATATAATTTGGATGCAATAATTTACACATTTTTTATTCTAAAAAATAACTCAATCTCCAAATTTTGAGGCTGTGTTTGAATAGTTCTACTAAACATACACGATATGAAAGAATTAATAGCACTAGAATAAAATTGTACATTCACTATTCTTGAATGAATAACTAGAATACCTGTAACCACATCATTCTCTGGCTCCACCTCAGTCATAGTGATAGAATAATACCTTGATAGTTGCCTTGGAGGTTGGTATTGATTTCCTCTAACAACCCTTATCTTAAGGAAATTGTTCTCATAATGCCTATGTTCCTTTTAGTTGAAACACTGCACTACTGAATGAGTGTTGATCTGAAAATTCCTTTCTTCTTCCACACTATTGAGATTATTTATATTCCTTTTGTAGGTTTTAGCCAAATGTTGTATTCTTCCACATTTGAAGAAATTCTTGGTTCCCTTTAGACAGTACCCATCATGCTTCTTCCCTTAATTCTAATACGTTGTATGTTCGATATTCTTTCTATCATTGGATTTATTTTCCTAAAAAACCATATTATACTTCATTTTATTATTTTTGTCACTGGTCCCATGAGACCACTGAGAGTATCTGATCTCCATTTCAACCATGAGAGAGAAACAAACAATCTCCTCATAACTTTCAAAGTCCCTAATCGCGAACACTTTTTGTAGACTTGGATTTGGTATTATAAATAAACAATCCACCTTAATTTCAGTATTCACAAAAAAGAAAGAGGAATATCTTGCAAGAATTTTGATGTTTTCTTCATACACTCTTGTGGACTCATCTTCCATCTACTAATGTCCAAGGAACTCTCTTTCCATCTTGAGATGGAGGGTTTGGGATAAATATTTATTGGAAAACATTTTCATGAATTCATCCCAATCCATAGAATCCATTTCCTTCTGGGAATTTGTATTCTTGATCAGTGTCCACCACTGATCAGCTTCCCCATCAAAATAATAGTCCACCAGTAATACTTTATCTCTCCTGAACAATCGAGGATAGAGAATATCTTTTAAGTGGAGCTAATAAAACGTTCCATGAGGAGGGGGTCAAAAGATCCACTAAAAGGGAGGAATTTTCTACATGAAAGATTCTATGACACGTTTCTCTTTACTTGGAGGAGGAGGGTGTTCCACATTATTCATTTTATTATTCATAACGTGATCCAGCTGAGCATGTTATTTTATAATGTTTTGAGCACCCATTGCCATCATATCTGGCATATCATTAGGCAAATCCTCACACTTTATATCACATTGATTGTTGGAACATGGTCTTATATTTTATGCCATTAACTAAGAAAAATAACATGAAATTAGAGGCATTGATTAATTATCTATTAAGTATAAAAAGGAAAATTTAAACATAAAGGGATAAACTCTTAAAGGAAAAGTATATCCCAACTTGTCATTCTCTAGTTCTAAATATAGGTTAACCATGCTCTGTTTCCTCACATTTATTCTTATTGGATTATTTTTTTGTTCCCCTTATAATGGTTCATACTAATATTATGAATTTACCCAAGCATATCCCCCGAGAGTGTCAATCTAGTAGTGAATAAAGGCCCGTTGTCGAGCACCAAATCCCATTCAAGTTTAGCTCAAAGCAAGGGTTTTGGGTTTTAACAGTATATAATTTTATGCCCGAGACACATCCACTTGTTCGAATATATATAGGAATTTATTTTCTTGATAAAACACTTACTCTATACTTACCAAAATTTAGGTATGTTTCCTTATAATTAGTATTATCCTTACGGTTTTTACTAAATTTATCTATTCCTAATCTCCAAAAATAACAAGACCCATCCTCTGATACCAAATATTTTGACCATATCCTTTTACACACATCATTAAATGATTTTATGAATAATAAAACATCACATTACATGCCAAGGATCATAAAGTCTAGTGTATTGGAATATTAGTTACATAATTAAACATCATAAAACACCTTTTATTTAATATTCATAATGAGATCATAACTTCCATTATTCTCAAACATGTGTATAGGATACCCTGGGGATAACATGAACAAAGGGATGAACTAAAAATACTAGTAATGGAATAAACATAAGAATAAAGATTTAGAAAATGGGTTATAAGGAATGACATAATGATATAAAAAGGCATGGAAAATATGGATTACTAACATATAAACATGGGAAAATATAAACATCGATTCATAGTAATGTGAAAGTTACATAAAACATTACTTTATAATGTTTCAAGGCTCATTTCACACAGATTAATGCAAGTCAAGGTTAACAACTGAGATCATTTAACATGGTATCACGAGTTAAGGCTAACCACCAGGATTGTTGGACATTACGCCTCGTTATAATCAAATTTACCCAATTCATTGGAGAACTATATGGGAACACCCATAATAACATTTTCATGAATATTATTTCCACATATATAATCAATACATATTCAATCATATATAAACATAAGGGTTACCTATAGTAATAATTTCTTATCATGATCGTGTCTTAAAGCATAAAAAGCTAGAGTATCATAAAAATGTCCATAGAGGAAAACAATTAGATCATTCATGGACCATAATAGGGCAGTATAGGAATATATCATGAAAATTGATTTCAACATTAAGTATTAAGATGTAAAAAAGAGTACTTAAGAAACGTTAGAATTAAAACATTTTAGTGTGGTTAAAAGAAAATATCAATAGTAATTTAAAACATAAAAATATAATAATCATTTATATAAAATAATAATTCAACCAAGAATTTTTCCATAATAAAAATAGTGGTTTTATAAAAATTATAGTGTCTTAAAAACCGAATATATAGTGTACTTGAAAATGGGTAAGAATTCGGGAAGTTCCCTTAAACAGGTTTGTTTATTGGGAAGTATTGAGGAGGGAACCTATTAGAAAATATGTTTATCCCCAAAAGAGAATGATGAATGGATCATGAAAAATTATTTGGTATCATGTAAATAGAATTAATAATATATAAATATAAATAACATATAACTTCATTTGGTTAAAAAGAAATATAGTGCAACCCAAAGGGATAACGGAGGTTCGGGTAGAATCCCTTACCTTAAGTCTGATGGTGTCCTTCAGTTGATATTAATGTCTTGGATAACCCAATTACATACATTAATTAGTATTTCCATAACCTATTATTCATTTAATTGATTTAGTATAACCTTATAAATTTCATTCATGACCTTTTTGATGGGTTAACGGGTTCAATTTCATTGTTTGGGAGCATTTCTTTCATTGGTTTTCAGGATTGGTTTAATTATATACATGTAAGGATAATAATTTAAGATGAGAATGGTAGTATATAATTGGAGTTATATGTAATTAGTGAACATCTATATTATTTAATGTTTATAAAATTCATTTGGTTATTTGGAGTGAAGATCATTCATTATATGAAACATTAATGATAACCGTTTTTGCTAATTGGCAGTTTTTTTATCACAACGAACTCATTTTTCTGTATAATTGAGCATCATGTGTACAAATTATTATAGAAAATTATATAAGATACAATAGATATATTATAGTCTAGATCATCCCAAAAAAATATTTCATGACTAGAATTGAATACGGTAATAGAAGTTGAAAACATGTCGTCCTTGAATGTGATAAATTAACACATCTCGGATAGTGTTTTCATTTTTATTATAAAAGGAGGGGAAATGATAGATGATGATGAATTATTATATTATCATAACAAAATTCTAGTACATTTAAGGTATTAGAGTTATATAACATTTGGATGAATGGAGGTGAGGAAAGAATAAGATAGAAAGTAACTTGAAAGAAAATAAAAGAAATGAAAAGAGAAATTAATATCTTGAATATATCTTTCTTGAGAACCTATTTAGGGGACATGTTTTGGTCTTTTTATGAGAAAAACATCTCCTAAAATTGGGATAGGGTATTTGGTAGATATTTGAGTAGAATTTGGGCTAATCATAAGGCTTTAGAGGTGTGAGGAGAGGTGGGGTTTCCCATTATTTTAATCATTAGTTTAATATTTTTTCTAAATAATATGAATAGTAATGATTATTATGACCAAAAACAGTAAATAGAACATTTGAGTTCTAAAAAATGGTGATTACCTTGGCATAACATCATCCATGACTTAATAATTCATGCATTTAGATTAATTTGTAAACTATCGTACTTCACTATTAATAAAAAATTTATGTATTTCAGAAAATACCAAAAACTTCACCCTAATGATTTTTTTGAATCTAGAATACAAAAATTAACTCCATTATTCAAAAATAATTTTCTATACAATAGAAATTTTATTTTTAATTAAAATCATAATTTAACTTAAAAATATTTCTTTGAAAATTAATACTAATATTTTAACACATTGAAAAATTAATTAAGTTCTCATAAAATTATCTTACGATCTTAAGAAATAAAAATAATAATTTATTAATTCATTTTATGAAAAAAATTATATTTTAATTTTTTAAATTAATCATTAAATTGTAGGTAAATATAAAAGATTTTCAAAAATACCAACACTTTACTATTATTTTTTAAATAAAATTATTTTCTTATACTATGATATAATTATATCATATATCACATATACAATGGATAAATTTTATTTGTACTTTGATTGGTGAGGTTACTATTACATTGGTCAGTTTACTATTCTTAAGGGTCACATTACTATTCAAAAGATCATGTTACTATTTCATCGATATATGTTCCTTAACTTCAATAGATATCTTTTATTTCACTCATTATTGATTTATAAGGTTTTTATTTTGTTCTATAAGTAATATTATGTGATTATAGTATAATAAAAATTTATAATAATGGAATTCGATTGAAAAAACATTGGGTTGTTACAATAAATCTTTATCTTAATCAACTAATCCTTTGGAATTTTTCATTGTAGAAATCATCTTGGGTTAGATTAAATAATTCAAACCTGAAGTTAGATTACACATTTCTATATTGTGAAGAATGAGATATCTATAAAGTTTTATTCTTTGTCCTCTTTTCATAAGAAATAACAAGTTGATATCTTAATACTTTTAACTAGAAAAGTCACCCTATATTTTACATAACATCTGTTGGATGAAATTGAACAACAAACTGCATTATCCATCGAACTCAGATGAAACTAGTCCCCTTAAAATTACATCACCGATTAACTCGGATAGGGCCTCTTCATACATGAAATCATCACTAGACTCTAGAATAGTTCCTTGATAATCATTTAAAACAACTTCATATAGAACATTTAAACATTCATCCCAGTGCTCTGAAGAAAAGGCAATTTTGTGACCATTAATCTTGGTTCTCAACCAGTTTTCTTCTTCTTCTTCAAATCCAAATCAAACATGCTAATAAAAAATGTATACCAACATGGGATAAATAGGTATCTTATTTTAAGAGAATAATTCTATCCACCCTTTCTTCTGTATAAAATTCAACAATAACGACTTACTTGAAATCTTCCATTCTACTTGAACTTCCTTCTATAGTAAACTAATACTTTGGAAATCTAAGGATTAATTAGCTCTACTGCAGTAGGATAAATCATTTCCCATTTCTTCTTCTTTTCAGGAAGCAAATTGTCTTGATAATATTAAAAATTTTGATTCACTTTTTCCATGGAGGTCGGCTCGATTGGCTCGGTCAAAGGTGAAAGGAAGTTCAAAAGTTCAGAAGGGAAAGATCACACAAAGGTCAAGAGAATTTGTTTTGGGGAAATAGATGTATTGGAATTAGAAAAGGTATCTCATTTATTATCATTTTGGAGTCTCTAAATTTGTAAAATCAACATAAAAAATCAGGAAAAAAATTGAGTCATAAAAAACTGTCACTAAAATAAAATGTAACAAAAACAAAAAACAACAATTCAAAACACAGAAATGAAACAACCAAAATGAAAAATTCATGATAACTACAATGGTGAGAAGTATCAATTATGAGAAATTTCAGTGGTGAGACTTTCAAATTATTGATAAATCATAATGGTGAGAAATCACAATGGTGAGAAATCACAATGGTGAGAAATCACAATAGTGAGAAATAAAAAATGGTGAGAAATCACTACAGTGAGAAATTACAATGGTGAGAAATAAAAATGATGAGAAATCAAAAGGGTGAGAAATCAAAATGGTGAAAAATCACAATGGTGGGAAATAATAGTGGTGAGAAATTATAATGATCAACCTCAAAAAATCAAACCTAACCAAAATTAATCATACCTTACTCATGTTTGATGTAAATAATTCTTTAAAAATTCAAAGGCTTAGTAAATATATCATCAAACTGATGTTCTGTTCATATATATTCAATATTTATATAACCTTTTGGAAATGATCTCTCAAAAATTTATATATTAAATAAATATTTTTTATTGAATGTGATACAATATTCTACGAAATATTTACAACACTTCTATTGTCATAGTTTATAGGGAAATGTTTGAATTTATATCCATAGTCTATTAATGTGTGTTTCATCCACAAAATCTATTCACAAAAATCTACCTATAACTATTAATTCATCTTTCACAGTTGAAAATGACACATAAATATGTTTCTTACTACACCATGATACTAATGACTTTTCTAAAGTGCAACATGTTCTAGAAGTGATTTTTCTATCTAAATTACATCCCACAAAATTAGAATCTGAACAACTAATCAGACCATATTATTGTTCTATTGGGTAAAAGAATCCCAAATTATAAGGATATTTGAAGTATTTTAAAATTATTTTTACAGGAACCAAGAGTGAATCTTCTCTTGTATTCTTGAAAAAAAGAACACATACACTCACTGAACATAATATTAGGTCGACTAGTAGATAGGTATACAAGAATTTCAATCATACCTCTATAACTAGTTTGATCCATTTATTTCCCAAATTCACCAAGATCCAATTTATAGGTGGTACTCATAGGAGTATCAACACTCATAGTTCAATCCAAGTAAAGATGTTTGAAAATATCCTTATTATATTTAATTTTATTTAAAATCATTCATTTTTATTTTGGAAAATATTAAAACCAAGAAAGAACAATAGTTCACCCATAAAACTACTTTCAAATTAATTTTTCTTCAATATTAATAACTCAGTAAATAGATAATTTCTTGAAGATCCCAAAATAATATCATCTACGTAAATTTTTACTACTAAAACATCTTTAAAAAATTGTTTTATAAAAATGGTAGGAACTAATATACCTTTTGAAAAAATATTTTGAAATAATAAAGGAGTTGAGTCTATCATACCAAGCTCTTGGATATTTTTTCAAACCATATAATTATTTTGATAATTTGTAAACTTGATTTGGAAAATGAGGATTTTTAAATCCATAGGGTTGTTCAAAGTAAAAATACTCAATTATATAAATATATATTAATTGACTCTTGAAATCCATTTGATAAATTTTGATATCTATATGAGCTTCATAGGCTAGCAGTATTCAAATAGATTCATGTTTGGATACTTGTAAAAAGATCCATTCAAAGTCTATTCCTACTTCTTGACTATATCCTTGTGAAACTAGACTAGTATTGATTCTTACTATTATGATTAATTCATATACCTTTTTTCTAAACACCTAATTAGTTCATGTAGTTATGGTGTACTTGGTTATATCAAAAAGTTACCATAATTTATTTGTTTCAAATTGATTTAACTCTTCATACATAGAAATTACCCTAAATTTATCATTAATTTAACCATTGATGTACTTTGGTTCTGGTGGAGACAAGAAGCCTTGATGTTCAACTTGATGTCATATAGAAACTATAGTTTGTGTACCTCTATCTACGTATGCAAATATAGCATCTGAAGGATGGTACATAAGGGTTGAAACCACTCTAGGAAAATAGGTTCAGGTCTCCCTAGGGCCCTCTATAGGTTTGGGTTCAAGACTTGGATGTTCTTCAGAACTAGGTTATTTTTCTTCTTACTTTGTAGAAGACTCGGTAGGATTTTAATTCAAGTTCAAAGAATATAAATCAACCTCAATGTTTTCCAAAGAGGTATTGGGATCATGTGGATCTATCTCATCTAATTTTATATCACCAGATTCATCCACAATCTTGTTTCATTTTCTAAAAACTATATATGATTTATTGGAGGTTGAATAACCATGGAATATTCCTTCATCACTTTTGGAGGATAATTTTTCCAAATTATCATTAGTGTTATGAATGAAGACATTGCAACTAAAAACTATAATGTAGTTAACCTTAATATTATTATTTTTCCAAACATCATAAGGATTCTTATTCAATATAGATCTAATTAAAACTCTGTTTATTATGTAACATGTTATATTGATAGCCTCTTCCCAAAAAGTATACATGTAGTTCATATTCATTTAGCATAGTCTAGGATATCTCTTTAAGTGTTATATTATTTATTTCTACAACTCCATTATTTTGAGGGGTCCTCGGAGTAGGGATGTTTTTCTATAACCATTTTTGAAAAAAAGGAGTCAAAATCACGGATTTCAAACTCTCGACCATGGTCACTTCATTAAGGCTTAATCCCATGTCCACTTAGGTTTTCTATAAATATTGCATACTTAGTAATGTAAGAATAAGATTCACACTTTTTGGCTAAAAATAAAACCCAATAATACCTAGAAAAATCTTATAAAAGAATATAATCATAGTTCTTCCCATTTAGGCTACAAACTCTAGATGGTCAAAATAAATCCATATGAACCAACTCAAGAGGCTGAGATGTTGGAACTTATTTCTTTGATTTAAAATAAATATTATGTTTTCCCTTTTTGATAGGGGTTACAAAATTTATCATTTAGGAATCTAGTTTTGATAGATTCTTGACTAAAACATTACCAGTAATATTACTAAGTGAGTAAATATTAAAGTGTCATAGTCTTAAATACTGAATCCATGATTCGTTATGAAAATTACTCAACCTAGAATTATTTTGAGAAATTAAATATTTCAAATCAATAGCACAAACATTTTCATTATTTAAGGAGGTAAAAACTAAAGCATATTTAGAATCAAAAACATTACTTGAATTATTATCAAATTTAACATGAAAACCGTCATCATAATATTATAATATGCTGATAATAGTTTACTTTAAACCATCAACAAATAGTACTTTAGAAATTAAAACTGAATTGACATTACCAATTTGGCCATGGATGATGATTTTACCTCTAGCATTATCACAAAAGGAGACATGAACACCATCAACCTTTTTTAGGATCTTGAAACTTGAATAGTATTCTATCATATGTCTTGAACATCCATTGTCCATGTACCATATTATTTTATAGGAGGTATTCAAGTATCTTTCCTACAAAATAATATTTATACAAGAAATGATTTTGCTACTCAGTTTTTATTGGCCCAGATGTTTTAGTCACCAGGTAATTAGGAAACCATACTTGTTTAATCATTTTATTATAATAAGAATATAATATTTTTTAAATAAAAACTTTTTCTGGTTCTTTAGAAAAATAAATGGCACTATATAATTCATATTTAGATCTTGGTACAAATGTGATCTTAATAATTATTCTTTTTCTAAGTTGGTATCTTATAACAATAATATACATTGGGGAAATATGTTTTCATAGTATTCCAGTTAAATTTTCTCTACAATTAGTAAATATATCCAAATATTTCAGTTGTTCATTAGATAATTTATGTATAATATTATCCTTTAACAACTGATCATTATTTTATTTTCAATAATAAGTTCGATTTGAATATTGGAAGATGAATCTTGCTGTCTTTTCAGAGCTTTATATTTTTCTCTTAGTTCATTAAAATTTCCTTCAAGAATATTAAAATATTAAAATATTTATTCTGGAGAGATATCATCTTCATTATTTTCACTTTTACAGTGGTCATAAATATGCAGAGATGATACAATAGGTACCTCATAGGCATTAGTAATGAAACACATGTTAGATATGTTAATATTTTCTTTATATGTAGAGTCAGAGTCACTAGATTTTTCCTTAGAGGCACTCCATGTTTCTTTCATGGATTTCATGAACCTTATGTCATTTTCCTCATATTTCATTTGGTATTTCATCATTAGACATTATTCCTTGACATATAATTTATTATTTCACTCATAAAAAGTTATCTAATTTGTATTGTCATCCCTTATCCATTTTTTTCTTCAAGTTTAATTTACCAGATTAATTTCCTTTATAAGTAGGCTTTATGAATAACTTATTCATCATATATAACTTTTCGAATGATATGCCCAGATGGTTCATTTTTTCATCACATTTAGATGGTTACTCTCTGTCACTGAAACTTTCAGTTTTTTTCCTTTTCCTTTTCCTTTAGATTGGATGTAGTAGACATGGGAGCTACTAAAATTCATTTAATATCATCATCCTCTTCTCTATTGAAATTTACTTCTTCTTTCTGCATCATTATCGTTCCAATTAATTACTTAACTGGATTTTTTTTAATATTATAGGACTCTCTAATTGACATTGTTTTCTCTCCCCATATTTTAGGAAGACATTGAGAAATCTCATGGAATGATCCTTGTTAGAAATTGGATTTACTAGGTAGCTCATGGTGTTCACTATTTCATTGAACCTGAGATACATTTCAAAAATCAGTTCATCATGCTTCATCTTAAAAGTTTCATATATAATATTATATTTGTTCAATCTTATCTATCTTACATTAGTTTTTTATTCATGTTTAATATCTAGAGTATCCCAAATTTAAATGTCTCTATTACAAGGAAAAATTATATTAAACTCTTCATCTCATAAATCTCAATAAAGGGGATTCATGTAATTACAATTATTATTATAGGAAATATTTGTATCATTAGACCAATATTTTCTAGGAATTTTAGGTAACTCATATTTAACCTCAACAACGTACCAGATTTTAAATCCCATAGTTTCTATATGAATTTTCATATTGATCTTCCACTGAAAATAATTTTTTCTATTAAAAAAGGAGTTATGTTTGTAGCAGAACCTTCCAGTCTATTATAAATTCAATTATTTTAAATTTAGAACTGACAAAAATTTAATATCATTAAAGCAAAACCAAAATCATAGTTTAAAATGTTTTGAAAACATTTATAAAAAAATATACACCTTTGATACCAAATGTTGTTCAGAGTGAATGTCTCTAGAGGGGAGTGAATTGAGTACTAAAAAATATTCTATAAAAATATGTTTAAAATACATCCCCAACTAATTTAAATATGACCTAATTAACCAAAATATATGATTGATATAAGTCTTTACCTTTTAAAATAATTCTTAAAGATTTATTATGTCTAGGATAAAATAATATACAATGTTACATTATCCTTTGAAATATATTTAATTAATAAAGATCTTATATAAAAACTAATTAAGGTAATGTTTCAATGTAATAGTTTTTTATAGAATAAATAATATTTAGTTTTAAAGATTATATAAAAAGTAAAACAAACAAAAACACACAGAAAAATTGAATATAAGAGGTTTGGTTCCAAGTAGGAACATAGTCCTCTCAACTTAGAAATCATCTACTATCAAGTGGTTAATATAAAATAAATTTTTATCCAAATATTGGATCTTGAATTACAACAAAAAATCTACTAAAGTTACATAGGGACCTCTTCCATAGTTTTGACGGGAATACAAATAATAAGAGGTCATAAGTGGTCCTCTACAAAAAAGTGTATGTAAATATAGTGTTGATAAGATATCCAAGTTGGTAAAGATAGTGTTGATAAGATAAAAATGTATCTTCCAACTTAAATAAGTATATAGTTTGTAAGTAATAAATAGATTATACACCCACAAATCATAATTTAAAAGAAATAATGAATAGACTGAGTAATATAAAGGATTAAAAGGGAAATAGTATTTTTGACTGATAGCTCCTAACTCTATGAATGTGGTTTGAACTAAGACTTCAGTTTGGTTTCAACAGTATCTATGGAACAGAGCGTCAAAAACTCTTTGTTATGGACTACCAAAAGGCACTTGATGTATTCTATTCTTTGACTTCCTCATTTGAGTGTAGAAAAGTATGATTCATGTATCTCTTTCCAAAGATGGAACTCACCATGATCTTCAATGGTTTATAGAACTTTAATACATGAATATCTCTATGTGTATTCACTTATGCACTAACACTTTCTTACATTATAGAGCCTTCTTCACTTTTAACAACTGTAGAAACTTATGAGAATATGTGGATCCTTTGTGCTCATCATAATGTATGTTCTAAAATATACATTACTGAATCTCTATCGAGTAATTAATAAATATAATTAAAATATATTTAATCATTAAATTCGATAAAGTAGTCAATATATATAATTAATTCAAAATAATGATAAATAGTATAAGTGAGTCTTTTGAATGGTGAGACTGTCTTGAGGTGTCTATGTCTTGTGTTGACTCTTCTAGTAGTGACTCAGAGTCTGGAGGTTACTCATTATAATTGTGAATCATTTCTAATAGTGTTTTGATTTGGTGGTGAGACAATCTAATGGTGACTTAGGATGACAGTGATACATTCTAACACATAGATGGATTTATCATTCTAATGGCGAGTCATCCTTAGCGATGAGACTTCTTGGTGGTGAGAATTTTCTTAGCAGTGAGACTTTGTTGTCGGTGAGACTTTTCTTGGTGGTGATACTTTTTTGGTAGTGAGATATTGTTTTCAATAAGACTTTACATATTTCACCATATTTATACCAATTTACTCCATAATGTAAAATTCTAATAGAAAACATAATGATCATTAATATCATAATTAACATGATTTTGTGATCATTAAAATAAGGATTTAAATAGTAAATAATGTGACAATTGGGCCCCAGTGACAGCACAACCACCCCGCCTTAACATGGCCGTTGGGTCCTGGCCCACCAGGTACCACTAGTTGCCCCGCAGACATGTAGGGGCCACCCCAAGGTCCACACACATTCCTGAACCGGTCATCTGACTAATGATTGTCCCCACTGGCCAACACATGCCCTTTCCAGTGTGCTTTGTCCTCACTCACACACACCCTGGAAAACTTCACAGAAGGTCACCCATCCTAATCACTACTTCAGGCCAAGCACGCTTAACTATGGAGTTCTAATCAGGTAGGCTCCCGAAAAGGAAGGTGCACCTTGTTGACATGAGTCATATCATTTAGTCATTTAACCCTTTATCATTTGGGGATGTTACAATCACCCCCCCTTTCGAGCACAACACCCTCGTTGTGGGCCCTACATCTCAACCCAGGCAGTGCACCGCACTTAAGGCTAGGTACCACCTCTGATACCAAATGTGACAACTGGGTCCTAGTGACAGCACAACCACCCCGCCTTAAAATGGCCTTCAGGTCCTGGCCCACCAGGTACCACCAGTTGCCCCGCAGACATGTGGGGCCCACCCCAGGGTCCACCCACATACCTTAATGGGTCATCTGGCTAATGATTGTTCCCACATGCCAACACATGTCCTTTCCAGTGTTCTTTTTCCTCACTCACACACACCCTGGGAAACATCCCAAAAGTTCACCCATCCTGATCACTACTCCAGGCCAAGCATGCTTAACTATGGATTTCTAATCAGGTAGACTCCCGAAAAGGAAGGTGGACATTGTTGACATGAGTCATATCATTTAGTCATTTAACCCTTTATCATTTGGGGATGCTACAAATAAATAAATAAATAGTTGGTGGTTCCTCTAATATTTCTATTGGTCTACCACCAATTAAATTCTCCTATGCTTACCTATCAGTGATAGGTTCCTTCCCCTAACTCATATTCATATACATGAATTTCTCACATGCATCAGGATTTTTTTCAGGGTGTGAGTAATAAAACTCATTTGGGAACCATCAATTTTTCCTTAAAAAAATTCAAAAGATATACATAAAAGTGTATTATATGACATAAATAAATACTCAAATAAACATATGGTCACACATGTGTCAATTACTCATATGAAAAACAAGATTCCCCAAACCCCAACCCACTTACATTGTCTCATTATCGGTAAGGATGTAATGGTATGTCAATCCAAGTTGATCATTTAAAGAGGCGCCTCATTACCCACCTTGACAGTGGTCTTTATCAGTAACACCACACACCCCACCTAGATGGTGTTCACTATCCAAAAATCTTCACGCTCTTACTTATTAGTGTTTGTTGTCCTCCAATGATTATAGGTACCACCTGACATGATTATTGTAGATAGAAAAATAAAAAGCTCCTTGCACAGAAATCTACCACATAGGAAAAAAAGAAATATTCTCATCACATGAACAATCTACTAAATCACGTGAATCATACCACCATGAATGTCTATGATTTGAATCATACCACCATGAGCCACAATTTTTATCTCTAATCATGTTATCATGTGTCCCCTCTAAGGGGGAATCTAACAAAGTTTGAATATCACAGTAATTCAGATACTTGAAGCATAGTTCCATGGGTTATACAACATAACAATAAATGCATGTCATTAAAAGGAATAACAAGTCATATCAAGAACAAATTTCATGAGGATACACACAACCATATGATCACAATCAAATAAGGTATCAAGGCGAGTCATAAAACATATAAAAATACATAACCTGAATATGTTGTTATGAATAATAAACATGTTATGAAAATTCCATACATAAGGCCCAAAAAGGTAAGGAACATCTTACCTCAAGTTTATTGATGTATAAATTCATGTTTTTTCACTTAAATCATGCCCATGTACTCATTTTCTAAAAATTCACACCAATGATTACTAGAATGAAATCTAACTATTTTACTTCCAAAAAAAATATCATATATGATAATAGATTTACTCTCCTAGATAATACAATGTAAACATAATAATTCTATATTTTACTTAATGATAATTCAATATTATTTCTTAGATAATAATTACAATATCACATGTGGTTTTAAACCCTCTCAATAGAATAATTCAAGATAAAAATGAATACTTATTGATATTATTTTCCATTTTCTGGGTTATTATCATTTAATTATTATTTTTATCAATCTTACAGAAAGATTTATAATTATTAATTCACATATATATTATGAAAAGATTCCATGAAAATATCACTAGGTTTTTATATTTTAGAACACAACACTCAATAAAATAACCAAAAATAAGATAGTTAATATTCCATTATTTTAATTAATTAACCATTCATTTTTATTCCTAATATTTTGAAACCCCAAAAAATCAAATTAACTATTAATTCATTCTCCTCATGGATATGAAAATATGAGTGTTAAAACATTCCGAAATATGATTCCCTATCTTTAAGGATGAAAATAAATTAATTTCCATTATTTTTGGATTTTAAAATAGTAAAGAGTGTGTTACAAGGTTTCTATGGGGAAGGAGAATTGAAAATCGGGTTTAAAAAAAATAATTTTTTTCTAAAAAAGTGTGTTTCATAAGGGTAGCATGGTTTTTACCTTTAAAAGGTTTTAGGGTTTGTGAAATGTTAAGGATTTACCCTTACACACCATTTAAAAATCATCAACTACCCATACACATCAATAGAAAGCATTGGTTGACCTTTATACAATATGAATGTACCCTTAAGTAACTCCTAGATTACCCTTACACCGCCTTTTAAAAAAATTAGGTAACTCACATTAATGCTATAATTACCCAATAACAACCCCAATATACAGGGAATTACACTTTCATATGTAAGTTACTACCCTTACACAGTGTGTGAGAATAGTGAGTTACCCTTACATAGAGACTAGTTACCCTTAAACAACACATATGAGAAGTTATCTACATTTATGAAATAGTTTGTTTACCCTTAAAAAACGCATGAATACATGGGACTACACTGACATAGGTCAATCCTTTCATTATGAAATGAATGTAAAGTTCCTTTAAACATAAACAATATCATAGAAACCCATTTTAACCTTACGTATCCCTTATAAATCTATGGTTACCATTACTCAAAACCTTAAAACCATAAATAAGGGCGTCTTTTTATTAAAAAATGTTTTTCTCATAAAATAACTTGTATATTATTCTCAAATTATGGTTTTAAAACATTTAAAAATGATAATTTTAAAATTTCCCCCCTCTAATTAATTCTCATCCACAATATGAATATCTATAGGTCTTTCTAAAACAACTTTGGCCACTAAACTCAAACATCAATCTTATGATCCCGTGTCACCCATGGATCTATCCATGTTTTCATAGGATCCACATAAGTGAAATCATCTTCACTCACAATACCTTCTCACTATGTTCTGTAATATTCATCAGGATCTCCTCATAAGATAAATTTTTCTCTAAATCAATGTCCTCACATTCTATAACATGTGAAATATTGGGTGTGTACCTCCGAATATGAGAAATATGGAACACATGATGCTTGTATCAATATCATGGAGTAATTTCCATATGATACAACACACCCCCAACCCATTTGATGATCTTCAAGAATACAAAAACCCATGGTTATTATTTCCCCTAATTCTATAGATGACAATTCCCGAACTAGGGTAACTCTCATAATAAAACTGTATCTCAAAAAGTGATCTCCAAAGGTTGTCTCCATTGGTCGTTTATATGATCACCTAAGGCTTTGAGTGGTCTCCAACTACTTATAGATCAACTTCATTATCTCTGAGGTCTCATTAATTGTACCAGGTCCAACAACTACTACCTTACATGCCTTCTTCAAATAAAGTGTTGAGTAGCATGAACATCTTCTGGGACCTCAAATGGTGCTATCAGTATAGTGGTTTGGATGTTATTCTTCTAAAAGAATTCAACTAACACTTTGTTCTCATCCAAAACTAAAAAAAATTATATAACAAAAGATTAGAGAATTTCCTCTAGTATGTGAATCTTCTACTCTAACTATCCATCCTTCTAAAGATCAATTGAGTCTCAAGGGAATTCTGTAAGCCCTGTTAATACTGTAACATGAAATGTACATCATTTTTAGATACAATGCTCTTTGGTAACCCCATACATGTGTATTATATAATTAATATAAAAAATTCTTGGCTTTTATAATAAGTGAGTATCTTGGATAGAAAATAAGCGAGAAACCTTAATTATAAAAACGAATATCACACAAAAAAGTATAAAAACTCTTTAGAGACCCAATTAACCCCATCTTAATGTTCATAATGACATCCTCCCACTTCCACTTGGGAACTGTAATTGGATTGAGAACACTAATAGTACACTAGTTCTTTTTTTGTTACCCTATGGAAGGTAATTCCTAGGGAGACAAACCCAACAATATCCCGACCACGAAAACATTCACCTGAATTTCTGGCACATATTTTTAGCACTTGTATGTACAACCCATATAGAGGTACGTAATTCCCTCATCATATCCTATATAAGGTAATCTGGGAGTACTACTCTCATGTTTACAAGGATCAAATTTCCATCTCTCAATGACCACCTAGGTATCGGGTTTCCTCCAGAGTTTTTATCAAAATACATCACACTCAGAGTCAATGTCTTATCCATCCTTTACCCAATACACTAGAGAATATGTATGTACCAAGGGACCATAATTTTTCAATACTTTATCCTTATAATAATCCATACTAAATTAATCTAATGTGTTCCTCAAGTACCACTACTCCTTGTAAGGCCACAAACCATGCTTCTTATCGACCGACATCTTATGGCTAAGAGAATTCACCATGATGTCACCATTACTAGGTGGATTATACATCTAAAATTACAATATAAATAGATATTCTACCCAGTTCTTGTGACTTAGGATAAAGTATTGTTGTTTGAAGGTATATTCAAGTCTCTTTTGGTCATTTTAAACAAATAACCTCTCACAAAAGAGATAGTTTTTTCCAACACTTCAAATCATGGACTACCAACACTAGATCTATGTTATGTGTACTGTAGTTTTTCTCATTGGTTAAAAAATGATGTGATAGATAATATACTACATAATATTTATATATTTGTACCATTCTCAAAATAATTTATGATACATCATAGTATACTGCATATATGATCTATGTATTGGGTAGTATTAGAAATGTATTTGTAGTCAACCTCCTCTTATACTCAAGATATTCCTCTTATTATTGGTTTGACTATAGTAACATTACCCCATTATTTTTTAGAATTTTCCTAGGTGATTAAAATATAGATAATTACTAACATTATTAATATCCTCCCAATCCTTTAAAGTTCTTGATCTCAAACATGTTCTATATACATGTCCAGGAAATTTCTTCCCCAACATTATTTGGGTCTATGTATATACCTATATCAGACCCCACATTCCCCAAGAACATAACCTCTTAAATCTAGAAGATATACTTTGTAAAAATGGTGTAAATTTTATATTATTGAAGCATACTCTAGACTATGCAAATATTTCTAGAAATATTCTCTAGTTTTGGTTAGTATATGAGGATGTTGTTAATGAAAACCAGGAAAATGAGTCTAGGTAAGGGTGGATGACAATGTTCATGAGATCCGTGAACATTGTTAGCATTTTCATTAGTTTGAATGGAATCAACGAGTACTTATCTAGTTCATAAATTCATGGAAATTCTATTTTTTGGATATCCTCCTCTCAAAAGATAAATTTTTAATAACATTATCTAAGATTAATCTTGGTGAACCACTAGTTTCCTCATAACTTATTGAAAATATTTTCAATATTGGGAAGAGTATGTTTGTTACTCACTATCACCTAGTTCATCTTCAAGTAATCAATATAAATTAAAATACTATCATCCTCCTTGGTAAAAATCATAGGTTTACTCCATATAAAAGTACTCATCCTAATAAATATCCTTTTCTCATAGTCATCAAGATGAACCTTGACCCCCTTTATCTAGGCTGGTTCCATATGAAAAGGGGTGTCAAAATGGGATATACACTTGGTATTAGATCTATTGAAAAGTTAAATCCTATATTGAGAGTAATTACTATGAATTAATCCAAAAAGATGTCTTTATAGAGATCCAAGACTGGAGGAACAGTCGAGGGGAATCCATTCATCCTACTAAAAGATCCAGGCCTTCCATATACAATACATTTTTAATAAGTAGACTCAAGTCTAGACAAAATCTACTTACTCTCAATTCCCATTATCCAACCATCACCTACCTCTCTCTCTATTTTCTTTTAAAATACACACATATTTTATGGAAATTAATTTATTATTGGATCATAGTCATCCAATATATTCCAAGAATCACATCGTAGTTTGTCATCTATAATACCATGATGTCCCACATATCTCTATAGATCAGCAAGAAAATTTGGGTAATGATGAAGATGGTATACATTAATAACCAATATATTATAATGGTAATTTAAATTAGGAGATAACTTGATTGGTATGTCATATAAAACTAATACTTGTGTAGATATGAAGGATTTAAATACTATGGAAGCATGAAAAATACTACCTAGACCCACTGATACATCAGAGTGTATACTTGGTCAAAGATTCTCATAATGACTCAACCCATTCCTCATAATCCTGAGGGAATATAATTCCATGGAATTAAATAGAATGAGTGACTGGAATGTCATGGTATATTTTACCACAGTCCTGAACTACTTCACCTAAGATAAGAACTAAGTGAAATACTTTCGGCTGAAGAATCTGTATTGTCTAAACCATAGAGAAGGCATGTGATAATTATCATTTACATACAAAAATAGACATAGTGGTGTATAAGGAATATCCTCCCTTTTGGGAGAGTTATATTACCACTTCTCAAGTATTCCCATAAGACTTTGTCAAGGAGACATGTTCAGTAATTTTAAAAAATGCTTAAAAACAAAATTCATTTGGATAAACCCTGATACATTTATGGGATCACAAAAGGTTCTCGTAGGATCTCACCCATTACCCAAGTTATACCCCTCCTAAAAATAACTATGGTATCCTACATTAATGTTATTCATGATAATATTAATGAAATACATAACAACATGATCATTTAAACTAACTAATTCTAACAAAAATATATAATTACAACATTAGAAACTGATATATCCTAGATTAGAGATCACAAGTCTATCCTAAGAAGATTACACAATTTAATTCATTAAATTTAATAACTAAAATATATCACATCAATAGGTTGATGTATTTCATGTGGTCCTAGGTTTCTACACATGATGCATAAACAAACACAAAATCTCATAAAAATAGAAATAATAATAACATCAATAGTAACTTTGATATTCATTACACATGTTATGGAAATAATTATGAAAACTACCCTACCATCTACCCACATAAATATATTTTTTCTACCATGTCCTAGCTTATTCCCAATGGAAAATATGAAAATTATCCCTCTGCTACCATTTTGTAACAGTCTGACCAAAACCACTGGTTCTGAGCCAAAGAGAAACATGTTATCATGAACACCTACCTATATGCATGAGGCTAAATTCTAGTAGTTGGGGTTTATGTTCATGAGAAGTGAGACTATGCCATTAGTATCAAACCTTTGAAAATAATGTTATAAAATAATATATAACAAATCCAACAACCAAAGTAAACATGTGGAAACAATCTAAATCACATACTAGTCAAACAAGAAGTAAAAAAGTGATCTCAAAGAAGAAATAAAAATTATAGTACAATTTAAGCTATTAAATAAATAAATAAAATGTTGTGGAGTCCTCTAATGTCCATCCCAGTATTCCACTAACTCCATGATAATATTCTCAATCATTAGTAATAATCCTCGTTCCCGTAATCTGATTTCTAAACATGATGTTTACACATGTATCAAGATGCTTGTGTTAGGTGTGATTAATAAATCCATGTAGGAAACCCCAATGAATATTCAAAAAATGTGAACAAGATATATATAACATTGTATGACATGAAATAATTAAATTCTCAAATAAACATATAGTCACACATGTGTTGAGTAATCGTATGCTAAAAAAGAGACCACAAACCCTTATCCCACCTACTTTGGTTCATTGGTGGTAAGTATGTTAAGGTAAGTTAAATCATGTACTTACTTTAAGAAGGCACAACACACCTCACACTAATGGTGTCCATTATCAGTAACACTGTATTCCCCACCCTGATGTTGGTTGTTATCTAGAACTCTACACACCCCAAATTGTTAGTGTTTTTTATCCATGAATGTTGGTAGGGCCCACTATATATGTTTAATAATAATGGATAACTAAAAAAATTCACTTCATGGAATTATCCAATGTCTTGTAATGTTGATTGATTCTCATCCCATGCATGGTCTACTCCTGTGTCAACAAGAATTTCATTGATCCAATCCATAACCCCATGAGTAATAGTACATATCCTTTTTCACATCATCTTTCTTCACCTTCAATGGGCCATAAAACAAACACTAAACATCCTGGTCACCCTAATACCTGGAGCATGGTCTCATAGGCTATTCCACACAATAACAAATATATGCCATATCAAGTAATAATAAGGAATATTAAGAAAAAATATCATGATTATACACAAAACCATATAATCATAATTAAAAAGGTATCAAGAATGCTCATAAACCCATATAAAAACATATAAAAACATGAGTAATTAATCATAACATACATTTCAAGAAAATTTCATTAATATGACCCAGAAGGTAAATAACTTCCTACCTTAAATACATTGACAAATAACTTCAAGGTTCATCAAGAAATCCTCACGAGAATCACATCCACATTCTCATTGTCAGAAAATGATTATCAAGTATTATTAGAACAAAATTCAACTATATTATTTCCAAAATAAATTAAATATCACATGAGATAATTGATTTTATCTCCCAGATAATCCATAATAAACAACATGATTCTATATTATCTTTCTTGATAATTTGATATTATTTATTGGATAGTAATTACTATATCACATGTTATGATAAAACCTATAACTAGAATAATCTGAGATAAAATAATAATTATTATTATTATTTTTCATTATTTGGGGTTATTATACTTTTAATAGTTTTTTATCATTCTTAAAAAAAAGATTCCGAAATATTGATTCTAAAACTTATTATGAAATTATTTCATGTAAATATTACCAAGTTTTTATCTTTCAAAAAACACTATCATAGAATGAAGGAGATAGGTTAAGGTTCTACCATGCCCGGAAGTCAGATGAAGAAAATGGTTTGGTCGAAGAAGGATTCAAAAACAATTAAGGGAAACTGGGTAGCCCGACTCAATAGAATATCCAAAAAACTATAGGAAGAAAGGATTTAATTTTTTTAATAAAATAAATATTCATTTTGATTCACATTATTTGGATGACCCAATATTTTATTCCCCCTTAATTCATTCTTAATATGGATCTTGAAAGTGGAGTGTTTAAAAACATCCAAAATATGAGTCACAGTCATTAAATGAGTCAAATAATTAATTTCCATTATTTTAGTATTTTAAAATAGTAAGAAGGATGTTACACGGGCGTCATAGGAAAGAATTAGTGAAAACAAGGTTTATAAAAATATATTTTTCCTAAAAGGTGTGTTGTGTGAGGGTAACATTGTTATACCTTTATGAAACTCTTAGTTTTCATGTATGTATAATGATATAAACTTACACACCCTTTTTAACTCAACATATACCCTTACACATCAAGAGAGACCATTGGATGTCCCTTACTCACCATGAATCTACCTTCAAATATCATCAGTATTACCCTTACACAGCCATTGAAAACAATGTTCTACCCTTACACAAAGGCTGGACTTACCCGTATGCAACCCTTATAAATAGGGTGTTAACCTTATGGATAATGTGTAGTCCCCTTATTAAGCATATGGGAATAGGAAGTTACCCTTATGTAGCCACTACATACACTTACACAACTCATATAATAAGTTAGACACACTTATGCAATGGCCTATTTACCCTTATGCATTACATGAATGCACGAGATTACCCTTATAGAGGCCAATCATACACTTACACAATGCATAGAAAGTGCCTTTACTCTTACAAAATTGATTGGAAACCCATTTTACCCTTATGAAACGTTTTTAAATCAACCTTTAACTTTACACAACACATTAAAACCATAAATAAGGGCGGATACTATTAAAAATGATTTTCACATGAATATATATAAAAATTATATTCAAGAGGTTTTTAATAAAATTTAAAAACAAGGAAAGTTACATAGTTAATGATCTCAAAAGTGAAATTTGAGAAAGATTTTGGATCTAAAATAGTTCATTTAACACAGGATTCCAGTTTTGTGGAAATTTAGTTTGTTAACGGATGTTAGAATTAATTTTACCAATATAGCATAGTTAAATACATATTTAGGGAAATTGTACATTTTGATTTTGTATGTATAGAGGAATTAATTATTAGTTAAATTATTAGGGAAAACACAAAATGTATCTTTGGTTTCTAGGATTTGAGGTTTATGAGACAAAATTATTAATTTCTTTGTTTGAATGAGAGATCATATGAATCATGACCAAAACATTAAGTTACATAATTTGAATTTTGATCCCTTGAAGAGCCATGTAAGACACCCATGGTCAAATTCAAACACCTCCAATAACTTTTTTTATTTGATAAACTTATTTTATAGATTTATTAAAAATATATAGGGATTATTAGTATTTTTAATCAGATGTTACCCAAATTAAATGTAAAATATCATGATCTATTCCACTATGATTTATCCCATTTGTCTCTCTAATAAATCTTATATTCATTTTCTTGGATATATGATTATTTGTTATTAGAAATTTATATATGGGATTTTATTATATATTTGAGAATATTATTTCACTGATTTTAATCATGTGGGTGAAGGAATCTATGGTGGATGATATATTTTAGTAAAAAACCCAAAATGATGAATCGAGGTAGGATGCATAAAAATGTTTTCCAATTATATTGGTTAGATGTATTAAACATATTTTACTAATCATGGTTGAATGGATAAAATTGGTTATCTAGTTAATATGATAAAATAAATTTTAAAAGGGGTGTGATATTAAATTATTTAAAATTTATATTATTTATATTTAATCTTGTATTATAAATTTTCTATTTAGAAAAATGTGAAATTTTTTTGTAAGTTGTTTATTATATATTAATTTAAAATAAAATAATTCATTTTAACTTTTCCTAATAGACTAATTAGATAAGGTATTTCTATATTGAGTTAAATATTTCATATTCTACAAAAAATCATTAAATGCATGAAATTAAAAGCATAGGGTTTATATGTAATTATTTTAAATAAATGAATGGATAAAGTATTCTAAGGATAAATATATTAAATATTTTATTCTGTACGTAATGGTTGGATGAAGTATTACTGTATATGAGAATCTATGATACGATGTAGTGATATATTTATGGTACTTTGAATAAGTTAATGTTTATATAGAGTGTAACGCCCCGACCCCAGTTACCCAGAGTCGGTGCATTATTACATAATATTGGCATGACCACAAGGGATCAATTCTTGAAAGATCGATTAGTTTAGTAGCCTTGGAAACACTAGATATATTCATAAAGTTTACATTACATCATGTAATAAAAACAACAACATCATCTTGTCCCCTTTGAAAACACTTATCCCTTAGACTATCCCTGCAGGTCAGTCATAATATACTTCTTCACATCCTGGGAAAAAATAAAACATAGAAAGGGGTGATCTCAAATGCTTAGTAAGGATAACAATATTGCAGAAACATTCATAAATAAGAATAAACTTTTAAGGAAATGTATAATTAAAACAAAAGCCTTTTAAAATTGAACTTTAGCATAACATGGAAAAGATAAAATTAAATAATTCCATTTACTTATTCACATGGATATTCTACAAATTGAATAATCACATGCAATATCAATAACCACTTTCATAATAAGAGAATTCATAATGTCATACTATCATAACCACATAGTTAAGGCCTTGTTCCAAGACTACAAATAATATTTTTTCAAGGCCTTGTTCCCTGACACTAGTTTGTCTCATGATACCTACCGATGCATCGAGGAGCTATAGTAGGCTCCACCCGTCACTTACTAAGTCCAATGTGTTCCTCATATGAAAAGGTTTAAACATAACATAAACATTCGTATTAAAAATAGAATACGAAATGTCAAAATTTTATCCATAAACCATGAATGGTATAAAAATAACACATCCACAGTCAAACATACCGTAAAACCTTCAATACAATATGGAAGTTTTTTATCATAATAAATAAACCTCAAATAAGCTTAAAATCCATTGAAGGATGTTGACATGGATGAAATCAAAACTATTTGAGAGAAATATCTATTTTTTTGAAATCATTTAAAATTCACGTAATAATAAAAGAAAAACTTTAATTTGAAAATATTCTTATAATCTTGTAAGGTAAGCTTTGACGATTTTATAACGGTGGAAAATAGCCACAACCACCGTGTAAGTTGAAAACGACATTCTTACCTTAATTTTGTCAAAAAGGTTAAAAGGACCTTGTTTGGAAAACGACGGAAAGATTCCTTTCAACAACATATAAGGTCAAATACGGGTATAAATTTATTTAACCCATTGTATATTAAATAGTAAAAATGTTTTGAAAGACATTTTTAAGAAACATGGATGTGGATGATAAAGAGGTCCTAGTAGATACTTACGTAAAAACAACCTCGGATTATAAAGAGATTCTAGAATTAACCCTTACATTGTACTTTTACTTAGTCGATGGTATGTTAAACTCCTGTATAATAGTTAAAACATTGTTATTAAATTATACAAGAACTATATACATAATTATTATATCATATATGATCTTCTAATATTTCTTTGTTAATAAAATTTTAGTATTATCATCATTTCAGGTGTTAACTGATTCGTTTTCCTTTATATACTTTGTTACATAAGACATGTTTATTATAGATAGGTTGTATCTTATTCATATCTAGAATGATATCAAGTACTTAAACATTAATTTTAATTATCAAATGAGAATTAGTCTTGAATGGATATGAGGGAGAATGAATCTTATCGTGTTTGTGGAGACGGTATTCCGTACGTACGCACGAGCGACAATATCATTATTTTGATATTAAAATAATATATAATTGGATGTTATATCATATATACAGAATCATAATCATGTTATATTTATTATTTATATCAATTACACATCAATATCATACCCATCCAAATAATAATGTTTTGAATAACAATTACACCACGACGTGGAGATGGTAAGTCGTACGTACGCACTTATGGTGACATGTCATTCAAAGGATGGATAGAATACTGAATATTGTTGTAACATATTTAGAATAACATCACAGTATATATAAGATACTAGAGTTATTATTTTAGAATGTAAATAACAAATAAAGAAGAAAAGGAACAAGAAAAGAACTTGAAAGAGGGTGGTGAAATCATTACCTCTTCTTCGGGTTCTTTCTTTTGATTTGATAAAAAGGGCTCCTTAGGATGGCTTTATGATCTAAATAAGGCCTCTAGGATTAAGTGAGGGAATTTTAGAGTGTATTTGGTAAGGGGTTGGACGATCCAAATGGCTTTGAAGGTGTGAATTAAAGAGAAGGGCGAGTGCCCTTTTATAAGAAGAGTGAGGGCACCTTAGGAAAATCTAGAAATATTATTTTATAATAAATTCATATTCGGTTTTTAATGGATACAAAGTAATTTATATAGAGGATAATGTGGGTATTGGTATAAAACCACCCAACCAATGGGTTTTAGATAGGTTTGGGTCACTATATTAACCTTATCTTTTAGTTTTAACTCTTAGTTAATTAGTTTCACGTTTACCATGTCTCTTTGTATTATTATATTATATGGTTAACAAAATTACTATAAACTTCCAAGAGAACACCAAGTGGTTAATTAATGAAACAAATATCATTATATAAGTCTCTTTTCTAAACCTTATATTTTTAGGAATATAATATCAATTAATAATATAATATTTGTTTTAAAAACTCTTTCATGTCAATTTTGACACTATTTGGAAATTGATGTTTTTGAAACTCATACCAGAATTATTACTTCAAAAAACGTTAATTAAATCAATCATAACATGTCATATTAACCTAGAAAATTATTTTAATTTATAAAAAGTCTCAAATTATATTTATTTGGCTATTTATAATATCAATTATTTTAATATTTCATTAAAAGGGTAATTACTGCATCACCATTCTGTCATAAATAAATTAAATTATTTAATGTCTAAAAATTATAACTAAAATATAATTATGTAGGAAATATTTTTATCTTTCTAATTAATATTTATAATATAATTTATCTTATGTATAACTCTATATTAAAAATGTTTTAGTGATAAGACTTTCATTTTAACTCTGTTAACTCTTCTTTGAATTAAATAATAATAAATGTCCTAATCTAATCCAAGTGGACCAAAGAGGTTCATATTTTATTCCTAAGGTTGTTTCTGGTCGGATTATACTTATCCAATAGAATTATGATGTGTGTTAGGGTAAAAATAATATCATTTTTTACCATTAATTACCCTATTTACTTTTAACCGTGGTAAATAAAAGTAAAAAATTACTATTCACCAAAAATTATTTTCATCTCATTGAACCACATTTTACTTACTGATATCAACCGTGTCTCTCGGATTTTTGAAATTCAAATCACAGAAGCGGTAAATCTTTTTTTATGAAAAATTGTAAAATCTCCTAGGAGGTGGGTAAAAGACGGCAAAAAGTTCAATAAAATTTTATATATCTAAAATTAATATAAAACGACTCCAATGAATTACATTGAACTTATATAGTTATTATGCATCTATTTTGACGTAAAATAAATTTAAATAGAATAAATAATTATTTAAATATAAAGTCGGTTTTAACTAATAACTCAGTGTTTTTCACTATTCATCAAAAATTGAATGTTTTCAGAAAACTACAAAAAATTCACCCTAGGCTAATTTCGATATTCCAAATCCAAAAATGAAGTCCATTTTGAAAAATAAAATTCATAATATTTCAAAAAGTGGGTATTACTATTCATAATGGCTAGTTTGATTGGTTTTGGTGTGTTAGAACTTGAAGTTGCGTACGACACATGCTATTTTATTATTCAAAGAGAAGCGTACCCTAGAAGATTGGGGTGTTACATTCTACCTTCCTTCAAATAATTGCGTCCTCGAAATTTCTAGAATATTACTACATGAAAAGACTCGGGTGGTTATTCATCATAATTTCCTTGTGTTCCCACATTGCCTCTTCCATCTTATGGTTTCTCTGTAGAACTTTTACCAGACGAGTCGTACGATTTCTCAGCACTTGTTCTCTGGTATCAAGAATCCGGACGAGCTCTTCGCAATAAGACAGATTGGGTTCCAGTTCTAATTCTTCATAGGTGAGTACATGCGTTGGGTCAGGCATGTATTTTCTCAATAGTGATACGTGGAACAAATTGTGAACTTTGGAGAGACTTGGCGGCATTTCCAAACGGTAAGCTACAACCCCAATTCATTCTAGAATTTTGAAAGGTCTGATGTACCTGGGACTCAATTTACCTTTCTTAAAAAAACATTTAACTCCCTTCCATGGAGATACCTTCAGGAAAACATGATCACTGACTTGAAATTCCAAATCCTTCCTTTGATTATCGGAATAGCTCTTCTACCTACTTTGAGATGCTTTGATGTGGGTTTGGATTACCTTCACCTTTTCCATTGTTTCCTCCACAAGTTCAGGGCCAATGAGTTTTCTTTCACCAACATCATCCCAACAGGTTGGTGTGCGACATCTTTTTCCATATAACGCTTTATATGGTGCCATCTGAATACTTGAATGGAAGCTGTTGTTATAGGAAAATTCTACCAGAGGTAAATATTGATCCCACATACCCTAAAAGTCAAGTGAGGAGGATCTCAACATGTCTTCTAAGGTTTGAATAGTTCGTTCTAATTGTCCATCTGTTTGAGGGTGGTAGGCAATGCTCAAACGAAGTTCAGTATCCAAGGCCTTCTAAAGACTTTTCCAGAATCCTGATGTAAAACGTGGATCACGAAATGAAACAATTGATAGGGGTACTCCATGAAGTCTCACAACTTCATTAATATATAGTCTTGCAAGATGCTCAAGTTGTATATTTTCTCTTATGGCAAGAAAATGTGCTGACTTGGTAAGATGATCAACAATGACCCATATTGAATCATTCCTTCTAGGAGTCTTTTGTAGTCCCATGACAAAGTCTATCATAATATTATCTCATTTCCACTCAGGTCTGGGAAGAGGTTGCATGAATCCTCTAGGCAGTTGCCTTACAGCTTTCACTTATTGGAAAACCATACATCTTGACACAAAATCAGCAATCTCCCTCTTCATGTTGTCCCACCAAAAATGTTCCTTCAAATATATATACATCTTAGTGCTACCAGAGTGTATAGAGAAATTAGAACTATGAGCATCATCCAAAAATTCCCTTTTTAGATCAGGTATGTCGGGGACCCAAAGTCTCTTCCCAAATTTTAGAATTCCATCTTTATACACAAACTCACTCAATCTCCCATCATTCACATCTTTAATATTCTTTTGAAACTCTTCATCATTGGCCTAAGAACTCTTTATCCTTTAGAGTAAATATGGTTTGGCAACCATTTGAAAAATAATTGATGTTTCACCTTCCATGGTTATTCCCATATCCATCTTTACTAGATCCATGAAAATAGGATCCCTTTAAACTCTCATCTTGTTCAAAACTCCATGATCCTTCCTACTCAAAGCATCTGCCACCTTATTTTCCTTCCCCGAGTGGTAGTGTATCGTGCAATCATAATCCTTGAGTAGTTCAATCCATCTCCTTTGCCTCATGTTGAGTTCCTTCTGAGAGAAAACATACTTCAAACTCTTGTGATCGGTGTATATCTCACACTTTTCACCATAGAGATAATGTCTCCAAATATTCAAAGCAAATATTACAGATGATAACTCAATATCATGAGTAGTATAGTTTTTCTCATGAATTTTTAGTTGTCGTGATGCATAGGCAATAACCCTATCATTCTGGATAAGGACACAACCTAGTCCTTTCTTTGAGGCATCGCTATAAATAACAAACCCATCATTCCCTGATGGTAGAGTCAAGATAAGAGCATTGATTAATCTTCTCTTCAATTCTTTGAAACATTCTTCACACTCTTTTTTCCAAATAAATTTAACCCCTTTACGTGTGAGCTTCGTTAATGGGTTATCCAATCTGGCAAAATTCTGGACGAAACATCGATAATAACCTGCTAAACCAATAAAACTACATACCTCGGTTATACTCGTTGGTTCTGGCCATTCATGGAACGCTCTTGTCTTAGAAGGATCAATAGAGATTCCATCCTTAGAGATAATATGGCCATGAAAAGAAATCTCTTGAATCCAAAATTCACACTTTCTAAACTCCACGTATAATTCATTTCTTCTGAGGGTTTTCAGAATGATGCGCAAGTGATTTTCATGATCTTCATAGTTTTTGGAGTATACCAAAATATCATAAATAAATACAACTACAAATTCATCAAGATATTCCTTGAAAACTCTATTCATTAGATCCATGAAAATAGAGGGTGCATTAGTCAGCACAAAAGCATTACTGTAAACTCGTAATGCCCATACCTGGTTCGAAATGCTGTTTTTTGAATGTCTTCCTTCTTCACACACAACTGATGATATCTATATCGAAGGTCAATCTTTGAAAAGTATTGAGCTCCATGAAGTTGGTTGAATAAATCATCAATGCGAGGTAGGGGATACTTGTTCTTCATTGTTATAGCATTGATCTCCCTGTAGTCAATGCACAATCTCATAGATCCTTCCTTCTTTTTAACAAAGGGAATAGGGGATCGCCATGGAGAAAAACTAATCCAAATAAATAACTTATTAATAAATTCTTCTGGTTGTTTCTTTAGTTCCACTAATTCCACAGTGGCCATTCTATAAGGGGTCTTCGATATGGGCCTTGAACCAGGAATTAGGTCAATGGAAAACACAATTTCTTGTTCTGGAGGATGTCCAGGTAAATCCTCCAGAAAAACATCAACATACTATTGCACAATAGGTACATCCTCTATTAGAAAATTCCTTTCCTCACCCATAGTAATTTCATTTTCTTCCTCCCCAATAATTGAATTTAGTTGAGATACTGGGGGTGGATCAAGATAAGAATTAGGTGGTGACGTTTCTGCTCTAAAAATGAGGTACTCATTATCATCACCAAAAATTGCAACCTCCTTCTTCTTACAAATTTTTTTTCATCATGGTCCAAAAGCCAATCCATACTGAGGATTATATCAAATTCAATCATGGTTATGGCGATGGGATCAACAGATAAATAACGTTTATATGATTTATGGGAACTGATTCACAAAACTTTGTTGCAACGATACTTCCTTTAGGAGTTTTGATTGGAAACTCCCTTGTTAAATGAAATTGGAAATATCTAATTTTCTTAGAAAACTGGGAAGATATGAAACAATGTGATGATCCAGAATCAAATAAAGCATTTGCTAAACTTGAGGAAACCATTAAATTACCTGTCACTACGTCTTTTGGAGTTTCCACCTTAGCAGTAGTGATGGAATAAGCTTGGCCTTGATCCCTTGGACTTTTCTAAGGTAAGTTACCCTGATTCTTAGGACATTTATTTGAATAATGTCCCATCTCTCTACAATTATAACATTCCATGTTGACAACAAATCTCTTTCCCTTGCAATATTGAGCTTGGTGGCCTGTTTCACCACATTTGGAATAGACTCCCATTCCCTTCAAGCAAGTACCAAGGTGTTTCTTCCCACATTTACTGCAAGATGGATAATAAACTTTTCCTTTATTCCCTTTATTTCCATTTCTAGAGTGGTCAGCAGATCTCTTCTTCTATTGCTTTGCCTAAACGTCGTAAGACTTAGAGAATTCGTTCTCTGTCTTGATAGCACATGAGACAATATCTTCATACGTTGAGAAAGATTGTGATACTAATGCTCGACGGAGAAATGGTTTTAACCCATCAAAGAAAAGATCAATATTACTTCTTGGGTTACGTATATAATCTGTTGCATGCCTCGCTAACTTTGTAATGTTAGCCTCATACTTTGCGACATTCTCATCCTCCTTTTTCCACAGACTCAGAAATTTTCTTTCAATATCTGCTCGATGGTCACGAGGAAAGTATTTTTATAGGAAAAGATCTTTGAACTCCCTCCATTCCATATTTGATAATTCATCATCTTCTTTTGTGTTTTGTATCAATGACCACCCTTGATCAGCATCTCCAGTGAGGAGATAAACTGCCATGATAACTTTTTCCCTTTCACTACTCCCCAAAGCCTGAAATATTTTCTCTAGGGAACTTATCCATTTCTCAGCTACTAATGGATTTTTAATCCCATTTAATGTTGGTGGTTGCTGCCTCATGAAGAGATCTAACATTGATCCTCCATGCTGTGGATCATGGTGCTTCATACGGGTAAGGTTATTATTCATAACTTGAGTGAGTTGTCCTAGTATAGTGATTAGCTGATCAGCACTAGTTTCATCACCAGCTCCACTATAATTTTCTTGATCAAGAGGGAAATACCAACATGGAGTTTATGCATTGATAAGGTTTCCATTCCTTCCACTAGGATCCATTTCTAAACAATGGCATAAACTAGATTAATTTATGAATAGAAATACATAATTCCATACTTGTAAAACAGTTAACATAAATTGAACATTTTATGGATATAATCCGTAATCATAAAAACGTTTTCTTTGAGGAAGTATATACTCATACCCTTTCATAATGGTTTGTAATGAAAATGAGAATTATCTTAATCATATCCCTAAGGAGTGTTGTAACCAAGAGTGCAGTAAGGCCCATTGTCATGCACCAGTTACCATTCGAGTCTAGCTCAAAGCGGTGTTTCTGGGTTTTACCCCTAGGTACATCTTTGCCAGAGCCGCCTCTACCTTCTCGTATCTTGGTAGGTATGTATTTCTAGGAAAACTCTGAAAATATCTACAATACCAAAATTCTAGGAAGTTCTTCTTTACTAATCATCAAATTCCATCTTAGGTCTATGTGCTCCAATCAGAGTTTACCTAAACCTAGCTTCCAAGGTTTATTACTAAACGTCCTCTGATACAACCTGTAACGCCCTGACCCCAGTTACCCAGAGTCGGTGCATTATTACATAATATTGGTATGACCACCGGGGATCAAATATTAAAGATTGATTAGTTTAGTAGCCTTGGAAACCCTAGATATATTCATAAAGTTTACATTACATAATGCAATAAAAACAACAACATCATCTTGTCACCTTTGAAAACACTTATCGCTTATACTATCACTGTAGGTCAGTCATAATATACTTATTCACATCCTGGGAAAAAATAAAACATAGAAAGGGGTGAGCTCAGATGCTCAGTAAGGATAAAAATACTACATAAACTTTCATAAATAAGCATAAACTTTTAATGCAATGTATAATTAAAACAAAATCCTTTTAAACTTGAAATTCAGTATAATATGGAAAAGATAAAATGAAATAATTCCATTTACTTATTCAAATGGATATTCTACTAATCAAATAATCACATGCAATATCAATAACCACTTTCATAATAAGGGAATGCATAATGTCAGACTATCATAACCACATAGTCAAGGCCTTATGCCAAGACTACAAATAAGATTTTTTCAAGGCCTTGTGCCATGACACTAGTTTATCTCATGAGACCTACTGATGCATCGAGGAGCTATAGCAGGCTCCACCCATCACTTACTAAGTCCAATGCATTCCTCATATGAAAAGGTTTAAACATAACATAAACATTCGTATTAAAACTAGCATACGAAATGTCAATACATTATCCATAAACCATGAATGGTATAAAAATAACACATCCACAGTAAAACATACTAAAAAACCTTCAATACAATATGGAAGTTTTTTATCATAATAAATCAACTTCAAATAAGCTTAAAATCCATCGAAGGATGTTTACATGGATGAAATCAATTCTATTTGAGAGAAATATCTCTTTTTTTGAAATCATTTAAAAGTCAAGTAATTATAAAATAATAACTTTACTTCGAAAATATTCTTATAAGCTTGTAAGGGATGCTTCTAAGATTTTATAACGGTATAAAATAGCCGCACCCTCCGTGTAAGTTAAAAATGACATTCTTACCTTAATTTTGTCGAAAAGGTTAAAAATGACCTTGTTTGGAAAACAACGGAAAGATTCCTTTAAACAAAGTATAAGGTCAAATAAGGGTATAAATGACTTTAAACCATTGTATATTAAATAGTAAAAATGTTTTGAAAGACATTTTTAAGAAACATGGATGTGGATGATAAAGAGGTCCCCGTAGATAATTACGTAAAAACAACCTCGGATAATAAAGAGATTATAGAATTAACTTTTACCTTGTACTTTTCCTTAGTATATGGTATGTTAAAATCCTTTAAAATAGTTAAAACATTGTTATTAAATTATACAAGAACCATATACATAATTATGATATCATATATTATCTTCTAATATTGCTTTGTTAATAATATTTTAGTATTATCATCATTTCAGGTGTTAACTGGTTTGTTTTCCTTTATATGCATTGTTACGTAAGCCGTGTTTGTTATAGATAAGTTGTATCTTATTCATATCCAGAATGATATCATATCCTTAAAAATTAATTTTAATTATCAAATGAGAATTAGTCTTGAATGGATATGATGGGGAATGAATCTTATCGCATTTATGGAGACGGTATTCAGTACGTACGCACGAGCGAGAATATCATTATTTTGATATTAAAATAATATATAATTGGATGATATATCATATATAAAGAATAATAATCATTTTATATTTATTATTTACATCAGTTACACATCAATATCATACCCATCCAAATAATAATGTTTTGAATAACAATTACACCATGACATGGAGACCGTAAGCCGTACGTACACACGTATAGTGACATGTCATTAAAAGGATTGATAGAATACTGAATATGGTTGTACCATATTTATAATAACATAAAATTATATAGAAGACACTGGAGTTATTATTTTATAATGGAAATAACAAATAAAGAAGAAGTGGCAGAAGAATAGCACTTGAAAGAGGGTGGTGAAATCATTACCTCTTCTTCAGGTTCATACTTTTATTTGATCAAAAGGGATCCTTAAGTTGGATTTATTATAAAAATAATGCCTCTAGGATTAGGGGGGGGGAGTTGAGAGAGTATTTGGGCAGGTTTTGGCTGAGCCAAATGGATTTGAAGGTGTGAATTTAAGATAAGGGGGAGTGCCCTTTTATAAGAGGAGTGAGGGGCACCTTAGGAAAAGCTAGAAATATTATTTTATAATAGATTTATTTTCGGTTTCTAATGGCTCCTAAGTAATTTATTTCGAGTATAAGGTGGGTATGGGTGGAAAAACACCCAACCAATGGGTTTTAGATAGGTTTGGGTCACTATATTAACCTTATCTTTTAGTTTTACCTCTTAGTTAATTAGTTTCACATTTACCATATCTCTTTGTATTATTATATTATATGGTTAATAAACTTACTATAAACTTAAAATAAAACCCCAAGTAGTTCATTAATGATACACCTATCATTATATAAGTCTCTTGGCTGAAACTTAGATTTCTAAAAATATAATATCAATTATTAATATAAAATTTGTTTTAAAAACTCTTTTATGTCAATTTTGACACTATTTGGAAATTGATTTTTTTGAAAATTATACCAGAATGATTAATTAAAAAAAAGTTAATTAAATTAATAATAACATGTCATATTAACCTATAAAATTATTTTAATTTATAAAAAGTCTAAAATTATATTTATTTGGGTATTTATAATATCAATTAGTTTAATATTTCATTAAAAGCTTAATTACTTCCTCAACATTGTGTCATAAATAAATTAGATTATTTAAAGTCTAAAAATTATGAATAAAATATAATTATTTATTAAATCTCTTTATATTTATAATTAATATTTATAATCTAATTTATCCTATGTATAACTCTATATTAAAAAAAATTTAGTGATAAAACTTTGATTTTAACTCTTTTAACTTTCCTTTGAATTAAATAATAATAAATGTCCTAATATAATATAAGTGGACCAAAGAGGTTCATATTTTATTCCTATGGTTGTTTTTGGTCATATTATACTTATCCAATAGAATTAGGACATGTGTTAGGGTAAAAATAATATCATTTTTACCTTTAATTACCCTATTAACTTTTAACCGTGGTAAATAAAAGTAAAAAGTTACTATTCACCAAAAATTATTTTCATCTCATTGAACCACATTTTAGTTACTAATATCAACTGTTTCTCTCAGATTTTTTAAATTCAAATCACAGAAGCGGTAAAATTTTGTTTTATGAAAAATTGCAAAATCTCCTAGGAGGTGGGTAAAAGACGGTAAAAAGTTCAATAAAATTTTATATATCTAAAATTAATATAAAATGACTCCAATGAATTACATTGAACTTATATAGGTATTATGTATCTATTTTGACGTAAAATAAATTTAAATAGAATAAATAATTATTTAAATAAAAAGTCATTTTTAACTAATAAGTCCGTGTTTTTCCCTATTCATCAAAAATTGAAAGTTTTAAGAAAAATACCAAAAATTCACCCTAGGATAATTTCAATATTCCGAATCCGAAAATAAATTCCATTTTGAAAAATAAAATTTATAATATTTCAAAAAGTGGGTATTATTATTCATAATGTCTAGTTTGATTGGTTTTGGTGTTTTAGATCTCAAAGTTGCGTACGACACATGCTATTGTATTATTCAAAGAGAAGCGTACCATGGAAGCTTGGGGTGTTACATAGAGAATGTTTTCTAGATATAAAGTGATAAAAATTATAGATTAATCATATTTTCAAGACATGGAAACCTTGTTATGAAATTAGTGAAACTCATTGAAATTATTAGAAAAATTTAATGAGTATAATGAAACATTGATAATAGAAATAGGTTTTGGTATTTGATAGTAAATTATATATGGGACAACATGTTTTTGTTATTATGAGTGTATTTATTTAAATTTTTCATTTGAGTATTAAAAGATGTGGTATTAAAAATTCACAACATCATGAGCATTTGAGTTGGGTAATGTTTTTTATATCATCCATGTTTTATTATTTTTTATGTGTAATATACCATCCATGTTTTTTTAGACTATCAACAACTTTTCCACTGAGATATTTTATTCCCATTCATGGGATGCTATTTTATAAGAGATGTTGTATTCCCTTATTATGATAAGGATTAGTGGTAATGAAATTTATGAGTAGTGGTTTGTAGATACCCTTATGATATATTATTTTACAAAGGGGTTTTTATATTTACATTATGTGTTTATGAGGAGTATGTGTATTGTAAGATTTGGTTTAATGTTTTTTAGATTTTGATGGGACAAATCAACTAATTTTTGTATTTAATTCACTATTACTTTAGTATGTTTTATCCCCATTGACACATGTTAATTCTTGTGGGTAATCCTACTATGTATAATATATTCTTACCCTAAATATTATATCATTTATTCATATTTATATGATTACATCATGAGTTGATTGTTCTTTGAAATAATTCACTATGCACCCGATCTTTATTTTTTAATTCATTGATCATTGGAATGGTTCCATGTATTTTTCTACCATTGCGACAACAGAACCCATTTCTTGTGTGCTAATGATCATAGGCTTTCCCATATAGCAATAAAAAATTGTAAAAATCCTTCATCCACTAATATTATTCTGGTTATAGCTAATCCTCTAGTATTACATGTTATAGATCTATATCTCTATGTATTGACTCTTGGACTGGAGTCCCCACTAGCCATTATGCATCCTTAGTCCACTCCACCACCTATCAATATTGATACATTTTTTATTACTATTATGCACCTTTCTTCTAGAACTAGTTCTCAAGGGTCATATGGTATAGTTCTAGGAAAGGAACTTTCCTCCTTCAAAGAGGCGCTTTTTAATATTCTGGCCCTTGAATAAGAGTCACACCTTCCGGTAATCCCATGTATTTAGCTTGTGATCAAAATTATATATTTTAAAAATGGTCACTCACCATTATCCATGACTGTGGATGATCTGTTATCATTAGAGGATTAACAAATTTGAAATATTGTCCCCATCTTCATAATATATTATACCACTCTATTTGACATTCAATGCTTTATTGGATTATAAAAGATATTTATATGGTATATTTTTAAATGGTTATCCATAAAACATTTTTCATTAATCTATTACATATAGAGGACATTTTTTAACATAGGTGATGGATATCAAACCCTATTGAAGATGTAATTTTCTACCATATCATTGGATGATGAATATCTATGAGAAATGAGACCTTACAAATGGTATTGTTTGGGTTGGTATTCTAGTGCTTCCACTTTTGGTCCACAATTCATAGTTCCCAAGTGTATAAGAGATTATTTTAGGAATTTACCTTATGTAGATAATGTTACTTTAAGGATGAGGTAAAAAACAACTACTAGATTTTGTGTCAAGACATCTTTTCCAAATTATTTTCCCAATAAAATTAAAATATGGTCTACTTATAATATTTCATTCGGGAAATGAATTTTCTAAATCAATAATATGGTAATAGACTAGGAATTAAACATCTAAGGTCTCTTCTTTTCCTTCTTTATAAGATATAATCCTAGAAGAATAATCCTATTATCCCTTATGAGGCCTTGGTACTGGTGTCTTTCTAGTTAGTCCACACAGTTTTAGAGGCCCTCAATGAGTTATTGCCAATCTCCCTAGTAGATGATTGGTCTTTTCCAGTCCTTAGTCTCAATGCACTATTTTAACAGATCCCCCTCCCCCTAACAATTATTGGGTGTGCCTTTCTATCTTGGATCCCCTTTGTAGGGTCCTACTTTGACAGTTGGTCCTCCTAATTCCATTATATTAAATACACTATCTCCATTAGTTAAAGAAAAGATGGTTGATGTTACTTGAAATCATGGTATCAGTATAGTAAAATAAATTCTTAAGGATAATAATGGTATTCATTCTTCTAAGGCTCTTCTTCAAGATGTTGGTTCACCCCAAGTGGTCTCAAAAAGATATGACATCCCAGTTCCATTATAATATGTTTATTCATTAGAAGGAATTGATATGACTTGTCATGTTTCTTTATAAAGAGTGGTTGATCCTTGAAATGATATAATCACCACCATTGGTGTTTATTATACTCTAAAAACTCTCATGATTTATACTTTATATACTTATGGTATCTTCCATATTCATTATCATAGTCCTTTCTAGTAATTGGCCATGATCAGTTAAGATATCTTGGATATCTCCCCATATTGAGTTCATAATGGGGGTAGATGAAGAAGGGATCATTCATATCACGAGATATAGAGACTAGATCCATATTCAAATCTCACATATTTAGTATATCCTCTTCTCTCAGAGTCATAATTAATAAATCTTACATAGATTACTCTCTCTATTTATGATGTTTTCTTGGATATTTTTCAACACTATGTGATTGGATCCTTATATAAATATCCATTTATCTCCAATGAATTTAGTTTTAATAATGTTTATTTAACTTATTTTAGTGAACAATATTGGATACCCTAGAACCTTGCTCCCAAGCTAGTCTATACATTTCCCAAATAGACTTCCTAATCCCCATGGGTTGGAAATAATCACCTGGAATCAATCAATATTAAAGTGTGAATGAATTTTAGAAAAATGAAACAGAATAAAGAGATACAAGTTAGCATGCACAAAAGAAAACTCCACAGGGAGAACTGTACCAAAATTTAAATAGGTATCAAAACCCCAAAGTAAATCATCAATGTACCAAAAAATAAGATAAACAAAAAAACTTCATAATGTGCAGAACAACTAAAATCCCAATGATCAATAGTAATTACCACCTTTAAGTGGTGATTTCCCCTTACTCAAATCTAGAAGGATGAAATCTAAAAACTCTTGATACCATGGGTAGTGTGTGAGATAATATCCTAGTAGGGTTGCACAAAGGATTCTATAATAAGGTGCAAAATTAATTAACCAAATAAAGATTTCAATTTCAAATAATCATGAAAGGAAGCAGAAAAAAATATTTAAAAAAATAAATATTTTCATTTCAATTGATGAAAATATATCTAAAAATTTATTAATAATCATTTTATATAAAAAGTTTATATAAATTCACAAGGAATGTGTAAAACAACTTAAAAACTATGGAATATATATATATATATATAGACAATTATAATGGATAGACATGGTTATCTACAAAGATGTATGATTGTTCTAGGTTAGGGGATCCTCAAACACAAGAATATATGACCATGGAAATATGTGTACAAAGGTCCCGCAAACAATGGCTAAAGAGGGCTAATCACTATCCAATCGGGGATTTGAATTTGTGCATACGCTTTGGTAGAGTTGTAATATCTTAATAGAGTATTTTCTCAAATAACTCACTAACTACCTAGGATTTCATCTGATAAAAGAAATATTAATAATTGGTAATATATTTCAAAACTATCTAAAATAATATTGACCACCTTTTCCTTTTTAATATGAAAATTTCCATTTAAAATACAAAATGAGTTTTTAATCAAATCACGCCATTTCTAGGATAAAACCTATGCGTTCTTATCAATCAAAATTAATCCATTTTTCTCAAATAAAAAAATTAAACCAATATTATAGATAAATTTTCTAATTTTAATTCCATAATTTAATTTCAAAAATTTTCTAAAAATTCTATAAACACACCTCAATTCACAGGAATTGGGTTTTTCTCAAATTTCATGGAAAATCAAATAAAAAAAATCCTCAAACAATTTTTATTCACATTAAAATTGAAATAAATTTAATTTAAATAAATAAATTTAAGGTTGAATCAATTGATCAAACTTCTATGATTTTCAAAAGCTAATTAAAATAAATTTAATATAAATTAGTCAATTTAAGGTTGAATCAATTGATCAAAATTAAATAGAACCACCTAATGTAGATCACAAGATCTCAAACAACAACACCCATAATGGGAAACTCGAACAAAGAATGTTTGAAATGAAGATATGCAAAATCAAACATACATTAAAGATCTAAAATAGTAGGGATTATATCCTCCAACAATAAAGAGATATAAAAACCTTATTGAAGAGGGATTGAAGACAAAGGGATAAAAATAAGAGGGAAATAATTATTACCCACAAAGGATCCAATAATGATCTTCTATATTATATCTTCCTTTTAGAGGGTTTGGAGGAGAAAAAATTGGTTCTTAGGAGCCCTCCCAATCTAAGAAAACAAAATATGGAAATTTATGTCCGAATAAGAGGTAAATGGGTATTTGAATTTTTTAATGAATTTTAAAAATAATTAAATATCCAATACAAAATTGAATAGGTATGGAAGAATGGATTGTAAATCCATGTGCCCTAACTATGCACCCCTACTGGTGGGGTTGTGCAATTTCTCCTTGATAGGAACATTGTGTGTCAAATTGTTCATCAATTAGGAAAACCCTCACTACCTATTTATCCACGGTTTACACTGCAGGGTACACAGTTTAGAAAAACTATGTGCCAACTGTGCATAACATAAAAAGTACCAAAATTTATCATGCAGTTCCATTAAATGACACCTAAATTAATAATGATCAGAATAAAGGTTGATGAGTACCTAAAAATAGTAACAGGATTTTAAAACCTCCCCCACCATTGAAATGATTTATCCCCATAAATCCTATTATTTAGATACTAAGTCAAAAAGGAGAAGTCATTACTCTCTAATCATTACCTTTACCTACCACATATCATGAGTATCAGAACCTTGATACCATATCACTCAAACAAAAGGTATCATCCTCGCACAAAATATTGGGGTATCGGAATCAGCTATATGTACTAGAGGCTCAGTCATGGATAAATCAGGGTAAAAATCAGGATCACTCTTGATTATAACATGAGATAGATCAGAAATATACTTCCATAGTTGAGATACATGGAACATATTATCTATCGATGTCATATGTGGAATAATTTCTAAATGATAAGATGCATTCCCCACCTACTCATCAAAGTCAAAAGGTCCCATAAAATGATGAGAAAGATTCCCCTACCTCCAAATCCATTGATAACCCAAACATGGTGAAATATTCAAAAACACATGGTTAGAGAGTGAATGTTCTGAAGCTCTATGATGACAATCATAAAAATGCTTATACCATCTCTATGATGTTAACATTATCCACTGAATCTACTAAATCTTTATTGTCATCTCTTAAACCAAGATCAGTCCAGTGAATGAACTTAACAAATCTCCAACCTGCATAATGGATATTTATAAGGTTTGATATATAATTCCTAAAAAGTATCCATTCTAATCATTAAATGGTAACTAATGTTATAGTCAAAATCAACCAGTCCCAAATGCCCATCTCAACCCCCATCGAAGTCAAGTTTACAAGTGTGAAGAATATCCTCAAAAATTTGTATAAATGTTTTTATCTAGCCTTCTCACTGTGAATAGTATGTCGTAATCAAACAAACATGTGATTCAATTACCTCATGAAGGCCTCTCAAAAAGAGAGAAGTAAACTCAGAATCTCTATTAGTGACTATAACAGATGGATATCCATGAAAATGAATAATATCTTTCACGTAGATATTTCATAGCTCCTCAACATTGGTTTTATCATAGATGGGTATAAAGATATATGATTTTATCAACCTATAAATCACAATTCATATCGCATATTCTTCCCCTAGGTACACTAAAACCCCACCACAATGTCCATAGAGAACTAACCTCACTTCCTAATTGGGACTGGAAGTGGCTGATTCAAACCCGAAGGTCATTGGTGTTAGTCCATGACCTTCTTTCTTGTATAAAAATGGGAGACAAAATTAGTGATGCCTCATCTCATACCTAGAAACCATAATTGACATAGCATGTTATAGAACATCTTTCTAATTTCTAGGTACAATACCCACTAGAAAATATGGAAATCCCATATCACATCTTTCCTAAATGGTAATAGCACCACAAAACTATTCTGATAAGATATAATTCTCTCCATTGAGAACAACCAGTCAGCAATGGTATCCCCATCATAGAGAGGTACTCTAATTCTACATAACTCATTATAAATTTTTTGTTCCTAAAGAATCAAATTGAGAAGAGTGTAGGTAAATAAAAGATTTTCAAATAAAACCTCAACCCATAATTCCTAAACTCATATATGCCAATGTGAGTAAAGAGCCATCAAGTTCCACTCTTCTAAGGATTCTTTCACAGCCTAGGTTGGATGTTTCCTGATTAAATCATATGCAATGACATTCCCTTTCTCTAGGGTGTGGGTACTGTAAAAAAAATCAGCTACTCCACCAAACACCTCTACTAGAGATTAAAATCTTTTAGAGAGAGGATATAACTCGAACTCTTGTGGTCAGAATACTGTGTAAACCTTTCCTCAAAAGGGTTCTTCCCCTGTCTCTTAATTTTATACATCAGAGATGTAACTTCAAAGTCATGGATCCAGAAATTCTTCTTGTGTGGCCTAAGATACTCAGAGCCATAGGTAAATACACGATCACCCTACATAAGATCAAATCCCCAACCTAAACCCGATGCATCACAAATGACCATATAGCCTTGACCTACCTCTGTAAGAGTCAACACTGATGAATTAGTCAAAATACATCCCATATAAACAAAATATAAATGAAATTTCTCATCCCTAATAAAATTTACTTCCTTATGATTTATAATAGTATTGAAACCCTTACTTTACATACATTAACATTACATAACTCCTCCATAATTCTTAATACATTATACAAACATACGCATAAATACCAAACTATTCTAGTGCCTTCGGAAACATGGAAACATAATCTCTAATACATATGTGAGCTACATTATCTCCCACAAGGTTCTCATTGAATAACTCCCAACTTAGAAACATAAAAAATAATACATATATGCATATCATAGGGAAGGAAACATAAAAAGGGGCGATATCAAATTCTCATCAAGGGTAAACAAGGGAGATATGTATGAATAATCATGAACATAAGGGTAGGAGAACATGATCGTGAAAATAGAAGATCTTACCCGACATATCAAAGATCATACACATGAATCATAGAATACATATTAGTAGTTAATAAGACATGAATCATAAGGAAATAAAGAATATAATCCAGGAAATCATAACATATAAATAAAATATAGAATTTTGGGAGACACATAAGTATATAAAATGATTTCTATAGTATCAAAGGCATTGTTTCCAATAACATCTTAGTGGAAAAATTCATATATTAAACCGGGGTCACTGCCCATTCTAGAAATGTAATACTAAATTGAGTCCACTCCCCATCCCATCCCTATAATACTAAACTAAGTTTATTTCACATTATATTCCTGTAATAATGAACCAAGTCCATTTCTTGTTCCAGCCATGTCTATCTCTTGAGATATAAATATTTATCAAATACAGTTTAGGGAGATATAATTCCCACACATCTCATATTGAAATCATACATACATGTTCCCCAAGATAATAAATAATCATATCACAATCCATGAAATGAAATAGGTATTATAAAAATGTATTCATATCATAACCTGTGAAAAAATATAGTTTTTATAACCATTTCTTCTTAAATATAACCCATAAAAGATGTGAGTTTCGAAAGCATATTACCCATGAAAGAAAATGGGTTTCATAAACATCATTTCATCAAAAAATAATCCATTTAGAGAAATAATGTGAATGGAAAAGTTCAATAATTTCCCCATAAAGGAACTAGTAACAACAAAATTTGTTATCTTAAATGGAAAATAATTTTTAAATATCCTTAAAAAACATTTCTTGAGGAAAATATAATTTATTCATTGAGAATTATTTTTAAAACATAAAACATTTTTTAAAAACATTACATTTGAAAATAAAATTGAAAACATATAAAGGAATCTTGAAAACTATAAAACGTATTTAAAATCCTTTTTCCTTTAAAATGGGAGTTAGATATCTTTTAAAACCCTTTTTGAAAATATTTTTCCAAACAATTTTTTTGACTACATAAGATTTCTGACTGAAGAGCGAGGTAATTAGATTTTATATAAAAATATTATCTTAAGTAACAAAGAGTTGAAAATAGTACTAATAAATGAGGATATCTTGAATAACCATAGGATAAGAAAATTATTTTGTTTTCTGAGAGATGTATCATGATATTTCATTAATTAAATCATAATCATAAAAAATATTGAAAAGCAATGAGATTATTTCAATAAACTATTATCACTTGGTAACATGGAATCATACTATCCATGTAAGAAAAGGAAATTAAATTAATATTAAAATATTATTCAAAGTATATTCATGATAAAACATGTAAAATGGAAGTATATGCACCTCAAAAAATAATTTAAGTGTATAATAAAACACGAGTCTCAAAGAAGGAAAATTGAGACAAAACATTTTTACATACTCGGTAACATTTGAAACAAAAACCCCATGAAATATATGTAATAAAATGGATATGTAAATACCCATAAATTTAATTATAATAATCATTTAATACCTCCATGGGTGGTATACACACCCCACCAAAGGAATGGGTGGTGCATAAATCATGTATCTCTGGAAAATAAAAAGTGAGATGAAATCCCTTTACCTTGTGTCTGGACTATCATCATACTCATTCAAAACACCTATATATTAAATGTTAATTTATTATACATATTTTAATAAACTATATTCTTATATATAACACCACATATGGTTTTATTATGACCTTATATTACCCACATGTTAACAATCCTATGTTTAGGTTCCACTTCGGGTAATATCCGTTTTATTCTTCGCATGTGTCTTAATTTGTTATATCTTTGGTCCTCATACATATATCATGATTTCCAGAATGTAAACTATGATATAAATATATTTTATATATATAACATTAGTATTATAATAATATATAGAATATATAATTATGAAATGAAATACACCATTCATGGAGACAGTAAGTTGTACGTACGCATGAATGATGTTTCTATGTTTATTGTCATATTGATAGAAGGAAGTAAAGTGACATATATGTATCAATATATGTATATATACTATTAGTAAATTGGAATTAATATATGATATATATAATATATTTTCATTAACCCCATCCTTAATACATTCTATATTGTGTGTGAACGAATCAAATCGCATTGAGGGGGTGGTCGTCCACACATCCTTAAAGAGAATTATCATATTTAGACCAAATGAAAAGTAAAAAAAGATATGTTTTTTTAAAAGTAATAATAAAGCCTTAATATATAATAAATATATTATAGAATATATAAAAACATAGATTCCATCATAATTTCCACCATGAGAGGAAGTAAAATAATTGAACAATCATCATTTCGTGAGGCGGTAGTTCACCATACACGTAAACAATATGTTCATTACCAATTAGACGGAGGTGTGTGTAAGTGTAGGTAGAACCCATATCATAAAAACATCGGATTATATTGAGAATACTGTTGTTTTTATATATTAATGGAATAAGAATAGTTGATGGGGCGGAGAAAGAAAATAAAAGAAAGGATATTGGGAGAAGACATTACCTCTTAATCGGGTAACTCCTTTTGGTTTGTGCCAAAAGGCTTCCTTGGGTTTGTTTATGTGCAAGGGGAGGATTCTCGGAGGGAGGGAGGGATTTTGGGAATTGAATTGGGAATATAATGATGGAATATAATTGGTTTTATAGTTTTGAAGAAGAGGTATATGTGGGGTCTTTTATAGGGAAGGGAAAGGACACACCTGGCATTCTTAAAAACATGTATGGTGTACCTCGGTTTTTACATCAAAAAAGTCATAAAAAATAAAAAAACTCATTAGTTTAACGTTAATGGTCTAATATGGGCCATCCAATGGGTGTTTGAGAAGTTTCAATTTCATTTTGGTTCTTAAATTTAAGGTTTAGTCCATAGTTAACCTTAATTTTACCTTTATCGATGTAATTAATTTTAATTATTTTCACTAATATTTTCGGTCAAAAACTAATTTGACCTTGTTAGAAATTATAAATTATTATTATTCCAAATATATAATCCTTTTTTACTAATTCTAATCACATAAGTGGAAAAAATTAATTTAAAATTATTTTCACAGTCGGGTCGACAATGTGGGTTTTCAAGTAAAAACATTCAGTAGTTTGCTACGTTTTTATATCGAATTTTGATGGGAAATAGATCTTAAGGACCTAAATTATATTAATTGATAATAATATTATATAATTACACTATTAAACCAATTTAAAATATAATTTAACCTTATAAATAAAATAGATAAAAAAGTCAATTTTGAATTAAAATATGATATTTTTCAATATTCATCTAAAAATGAAGTTTCTCAGAAAAATCACAAAATTTCAGCCTAAGATAATTTATAAATTTTCAAATCTAAAATGAAGTTTAGTTTATCAAATTCAATTTCTAAGTGTGTCAAAAAATTATTTTTTTTTCACATAAGGACATGAAAAGTAGTTTGTTTAATAATATAATATTTTTAAATATATAAAGACATTACCATAATTTATATATTTTATTTTAAATATGTTCTATTTATATAAAACTGTTATAAAAACTATTTAAAAAATAGTTATTACTGTTCTTATTACTATGGTTAATTGATATGTTATAATTATCTCTTTTAAAATATTATATCAATAATATGATGTTTTGTAGAAACACCATTGTTGTGTGTAAGATACACCAAGTTTCTATTCCGTTGAACATATGCCAGTCGATGTTCCATGTAATGTATTCCAATTATGTGTGGTGTGAAATGAATTTTTGAATTATTTAATTTCAGGACATAAATGAAAATTTAATTTATTCAAAAAAGGTGCAAAAAAACTCGGGGTGTTACATTATACCCCACATAAAATGAATTTCTCCATAAAAATTCATCACTCAAGTAAAAAAATGAGGATACTTATGCTTCATAGTATCCTCAAGTTCCCACATAGATTCCTCTAACTGGATATTTATACAAAAAACATTAACCGGGTGAGTGATCTTGTTTTGTAGAAATTTCTCTGATCGATCCCTAATTTCAATTGGTTGTTCATCATATGACAAATCATGCTCCAACAGTATGTCCTCGATGTTCAGTATATGGGAATAGTCAGGTATAAACTTCCTCAGGATAGATACATGGAACACATAATGGAATTCAGATACATTTAGAGGATGTTCCAATTGATAGGATACCGGGCTGATATGATCAATAATCTAAAAGGGACCTATATACCTAGGGATTAGTTTCCCTTTATTTCAGAATCTCCTAACTTTCCTCCAAGGTAATATTTGAAGAAAAATAATTTCACTAACTTCAAATTCAAGATCATGTTGATGGTTATCAATGTAACTTATTTCTATCTTTGATCTTCCCTGATATGTCGTTGAATGGTATGAACCTTCTCAACCATCTATTCGGTGGCCGTAGGTTCAAATATCTTTCTTTCTCTAACTTTAAACTGGAACATTAGATCTCAACATTTCTTCAGATATAGGGTTTCATAATGTTCCATATGAATGATTGAGTGAATGTTATTTTTCTATGAAAACTCAACTAGAAGAATGTGTTTATCCCAACCACCTTTGAAATCTAGGGAAAAATATTTCATCATATCCTATAGGGTTTGAATTGTTCTTTTAGATTGAACATCTGTCTGAGGATGATAGGAAGTATTGAAACTCAATTATATGTCCAGTGCTTTGTTGAAAACTTCAACAGAACATTGAGTTGAACAAAATATTTTGATCTAATACAATGGGATGCGGTACTCCATAAAACCTTACTACTTCCTTAATGTAGATCCTGAAAATATTTTCTATAGAAGATTCTTATCTACTAGTGGTGATGTGAGATAACTTAGTAAGGTGATTGACTGCCACCTATATAACATTAATCTATTTAGAAGTTTTGGGTATTCCAATGAAAAAATTACATTTTTATGTTCTCCCATTTTAATTCTAGTGTGGATAATGGATGAAACATACCTTTAGAGTTTTGTCTTTCATCTTTAAAATGTTGGAATACGAAGAAAAAAGATACAAACTCTATGATATCCCTCTTCATTCAATCCCACAAAAAGTATTGTTTCATGTCCTTATATTTATTTGTACTTCCAGAATGAATAGAGAATGAAAAATATGAGCTCCCTATAACATATCCTTCTTCAAATTTGGTATGGTAAGAACACATAAATGGTTAATGAACGTTATCATTCCATCTGGGTCAAGGTTAAACTCATGAACATTTCTAACTTTATTTTATAGCTATTAATATTCATTCTATGACTCCATAATCATCACCATGATAGAGGGTTGGACGTTAATTTGGGAAATATTGGATTTCTCCACTTCCTTTAGGATTTCAATATCCATCCTTTGCAAATCCAAAAATATTGGATCTTTTGTTCTCCTCATCAAGGATAATCTTGCATGATTCTTATGACTCAAATCATCCACCAACTTGTTCTCTTTACTAGGGTGGTAATGTATGAGAAGTCATAATCCTTTATCAACTCTAACAATCTTCTATAGTTCATGTTAAAATCCTTCTATATGATTATATATTTCAAACTTTTATGATTAGTATATATATCACACTTTTTTCCATAACGATATTGCATACATATTTTTAATGAAAAACTATCACTGCTAACTCCAAATCATGTGTTGGGTAATTTTTCTCATGAGTCTTCAAATTTCAGGAGGAATATTCTATAACCATGTTATTCTAAATAAGATGACATCCCAATAACTTATTGTATACATCACTATAGATTACAAACCATTTTCTGCTACAGGGTAATGTGATAATAGGTTCACTAACTAACCTTATCTTCAGTTACATGAAATTGTCCTCACATTCATCTATCTAGAGGAAATTGACACCCTTCCAAAGTAAATTAGTCATAGGATTAGATAGTCATGAGAAATTATCCAAAACCCGTCAATGATATCATCTAAACAAAGTAAGCTATGAATCTTAGTCAATTTGGTTAGTCTAGTCCAACATTCAATAGACTTCATCTTTAATGGGTCTACTACTATACCATATCTTAAGATTTTGTGACCCAAAAAATAATCCTTTTGCCCCCACAATTCATAATTTGTATCTTTTTTCAAATATATTCTCATTCCTTATGTTCTATAGTAAATTTCTCAAGTGACCTTCATGTTATTACTTACTGTTCTCATAGATAAAAATATCATCTATACAGACTACAAAAACATGATCAAGGTAATATATAAAGACTCTATTCATTAAATCCTTGAAGATATTAGGGGAATCAGTAACAAAAGGAATAAATATATATCCATAGTGACCATAAATTGTATTGAATTATGTATTGGGTACACCCTTCTTCTTGACCCTCAATTAATGATATCTAGAATGAAGGTCAACCTTGGAAAATTATTGAACAACATGCAGTTGATAAAATAGTCATCATTATGGGGAATAAGATACATATTCTTTACTGTGATATTTTTCAACTCCCTATAGTCAATTAAGATCTTCATTTATCCATATTTATTTTTCACAAAAATAATGCTTTCACCCCAAGGTGACACAATTTCCAAATGAATCCCTTATCAGGGTTCCCTTGGAGTTTCTTCCTCAATTCCTGCAACTCAATTATATCCATTTTATAATGAGTCTTTGAAATTGGTGTTGAACCAGGTATGAGTTCTATCGAGAAGTCAAATTAATGTTTTGGTGGAAGTCTGGGAAAATATTCCAAAAAGACATCCAAAAAATCCCGAATAATATGAATATCATCGATGTATATTTTCTCCAACAGAATTTGGGATAGATAACACTTTTTAATGTGAATTAAGACCCATAAAATGGATATAATATCCATAGGAAGTTCATACTTATCATCACATGGATGGATGATCATACGAGGGTTTAAAATATCAAAAGAAACTTACCTTCTTTGACAATTTATAGAGGATTTATGTAAAGAAATCCAATCCATGCCTAAAATGAAATCCAATTCAACTAAAGGGGTAATGATGATATTTTTAGGAAGAAAATTCACACAAACATCAATCAGAGAGGAATCATAGACTTGGAATTCATTCATCATTCCATTAGGGGCTTGCAATACTAATTCTACAACTAATTGTTTTTGTGGATTCTTAACAGTTTTAATAAATTCTCTAGTTAGGAAAGAGTGGGTATATACAAAATCAAATCTGACATTAGTAGTTCTACAGTTGATGGTAAGTGTACCTTTAATCACATCTTTATCACACCTCTCATTAGAAATAGAGACTATATGAGATTTCCCCTTGTCCCTTATCTTAAGAGGTTGCTGACGCCGATCATCATAATCAACACTTGGGTTTGGGAAGTGGTTAATGTATTTCCTATTCTCCTTGCACTTATATCTCTGAATAATGGGAGGTTATTTCTATGAACAGTTGTCTCCATTATAATTTTGAGATAACTTCTTCCCATCATTTTTATAATTAATTTTCTGGTGTCCTTTATTTCTTAACTAAATAAATTAATTAGACCCCTTAAAGAAAATTCCTCCTTGATTCTTCCCACATTTAGAGAATAAAATAAAATACCATATAGTTTTCTCAATAGTTTTTAGTGTTTATTTTAAACTCCATATTCCGTTTCTTGTCAATTCCCTGAGGTTTATATGTGACTCCAACCTCCATTTCAACCTTGATTTCACAATGCCAAATCTCTCCATAGCTACTAGACTCTCTCATGGATAGCACCTTTCTGAGACTTGTATTTAAGGCACAAAAGAACCTATCAACTTTACTTTTGGTTGGATGATAATTCCTGAGCCATACCTCACAAGTCTCATGAAACTACCATCGTAGGTACCAAAAAATTCATCATCCATTTTCTTCTACTCAAAGAACTCTTTCTTCATCTTGGTATGAAGAATATTGGAAAATCACTTATCAAAAAATAATTTCTTGAACATGTCCAAATCCATTAATTCAATCTCTTATTTCTGCCACATATTCTTGATTAGAATCCACCACTAATATAATTCACCTTCTAATCGATACAAAGCTAGAATAACATTCTCATGATCCAAAAACTGATGAATGAATAATATGTTTTTAGTAGTACTAATGCATTTTTCAATAACAAGTGGATCAGCAGACCCACTAAAATAAGGTGTTCATTGCCTCATGAAAGAATCGGAAAAATGTTGTTCCCTAATTTTCTCATATGGAATTCCACCGTGTTTCATAGCTTGGGAAATCTGTGTGAGCATTGAAATGAAGTTTTTCAATCCATCTCTCATAGAATTCGGTTTCCCGAGAGAGTAATAATTTATTTAGCCATCATAATCACCATTAATGGGGTTTCTTCAGGTTCAATCCATTAACTAAAACCAAATCCATAGAGTAATAAATAGGTATCATATTGAGGAACCACAAAATCCTAAAAATTCATTTTTAGGCTTTCTAAATTAGGGAACCTTCCATAATATATGACAACATAGATTTATCCTAGGTTATTTATAGACAAAATCTATTTAAATCCTTAACAATGGTTCGTGAAGAGTTTTTAAATTTCTAACGTATATCTCTTAGGATTTTCAATCCATGAGTGCAACAAGGCTTGTTGTCATGTACTAGATTACCCTAATTCAGGCACGGAACATCTAGTTGGAGTTGTTACCCCTAGGTACATCTATACCAAACCTACATCCACTTTTAGTATTCATATAGGGATTTATTTCTAGGAATCCACTAAGTCTATCCTTTAACAACATTCCTAGATATTTTCCTATAGTTTTTCATATACTTATAATTATCTTTATACATGTCCTTAGGGTTCTCACTAAGGTTTTCCCATCTTGTCTTACAAAGGTTAATAAAAATTTTCCACTAATACCAACTATAGAGAACCTTAATTTACATACATTAACATTGCGTAACATTTTTAGAATACTTGAAACATTATACAAAAAGACTCTTGAAGACCGTACCTGTATAGTACCTTTGGAAACATGGAAACAAAAAATCTGATACATATGTGAGCTACATTATCTCCCACTAGGTTCTCCTTGAGCATAACCCTTCTTAGACACATAAAAAATACTCCATATCTTCATAACCTGGGGAAGGAAACATATAAAGGGGTGAGATAAAATGCTCTACATGGGGAAATAAGGGAGATATTTAAGAATAATCATTATCATAAGGGTTAGAGAACATGAACATGAAAATAGAAGATCATACCATGTATATCAAAGATCAAAAATAGGAATAATTTAATAAATCATGGAAGTTATAAGACATACATGATAAGGAAATAAATAACATAATCCATGAAATCATTACAAAGGAATAAAAAAAGGAGTTTTGGAAAACAAATAAGCATATATAATTATTTTTATAGTAGTCACAACATTTTTACAGAGATCTTCTTGGTGGAAAAATTCTTTTACTGAATGGGGTTCACACCCCATTCCAGACCTATATTAAAGAAGTAGGTTCAGTCGTTATTCGAACCCTGTAATAATGAACCAATTTCATTTCCTATTAAAGCCTTGTAACAATGAATCGATTCCATTTCTCATTCAATCCATGTCTATATCAAGAGATATAAATCTTTACCCAATTCAATGGAGGTAGATATAGGTCCTACCCATCTCATAGTGATGTCATACATAAATGTTTCATACGATCATAAATAATCATATCATAACCCATGAAATAAAAAGGGTATTATAAACATGTAATCATTTCACAATTTGTGGAAATTGATAGGTTTCATAATAATTTCTTTATAAACATAAACCATGAAATGAAGCAGGATTCAAAATATTACAACCTATGAATGAGAAATGGGTTTCATAAACATCATGCCATCAAAACATAATACTTTTAGAGAAATAATATGAATGAAAACATTGATTAATTTCCCAATAAAGGAATGGGTAACACCAATATATTCTATCTTAGTTGGGAAATAATTTTGAAATATCATTAAAAAATATTTCTTGATAAAAAAATCATTTCTTCATTAAAAACGCTTTTTAAAACATAATTTTTTTTAAAACCTATTTGTATGAAAATTGATTTTAAGACTTATAAAAGAATAATTTAAAACTATAAAACGGTTAAAAAATTTCTTTTTTTGAAAATGGGCTTCAAATATCATTTGAAAACATTTTTTTAAACATTTTTTAAAACATGGTTTTTGAATAAAATAGATTTCTAACCGAAGAGAGTGATTGTCAGATTTTACTTAAAAACATTATATTAAGTACCAAAGAGTGGTAAAATTGTACTAATACTTGAGGATATATTTAATAACTAAAGGAGAATAAATTTAATGAGTCTTCTAGAATGATGGATCACGATATTTTACTAATTTAGCATAATCATAAACAATATAGAAAAGGGATGAGATTGTTTCAATAAACTCTCATCACTTGGTAACCTAGAATAATACTCTCCATGTAAGAAAATTAAATTACATTAAGCATAAAATATCATTATAAGTATTAGAATAATTAAATAACATGTAAAATGGAAGTATATACACCTCAAAAAAATAATTTAGGTCCATAACTAAACATGAGTATCAAAGAATGTAAATTGAGATTTTTTACCGATATAGTTACATTTGAAACTTAATCCCCCTTAAATAAAGATCATAAAATTGATATATAAATATCCATAAATTTAATTATAGGAATAATTAAAAAATACATGGGTAGTATACACACCACATAAAAGAAATGGGTGGTGCATAATCATGTATATCACGAAAATAAAAAGTTAGATGAAATCCCTTCACCTTGTGTCTTAACTCTCGTCGTACTCATTTAAACCACTTGTATAATAAATATAATTATATTATAAATATTTTACAATAACATATTATTATATCTAATACCAAATATGGTTTTATTGGGGCATTATATTACCATCATGTTAACAATCCTACGTTAAGGTTTTACTTCGGGTAATATTTACTTTATTCATCTCATCTGTCTTAATTTTTTATATATTTTATCCTTATACTTATATCATGATATAATTACTATAACACATGACATAAATATCATGTATATATATATTTTATACTTTTATTATAATAATCTATAGAACATTAATGTATTAAATGGAATACACCATTCATGGAGATGTTCAGTCTTACGAACGCAAGAACGTTGTTTCTGTTTTTATTGTCGTATTGAAAGAAAGAATGGAAATAAAATATAAGTATATATATACATATGTATATATAAATTTATTATAGTAGAATTATAATATCATATATATAATATATTACCACTAAACCCATCCCTAATACATTCCATGTAGTGTGGGAATGAATCACATCGCTTTGAGGGGGCGGTAGTCCACACTTCCTCAAACGAAATTATTGTATTTACACCAAATGGAAAGTTAAAATATATCTGTTTTAAGAGGAATAAATAAGATTAAATATATAATAAATATAATATATAATATATAAAAATATATTTTCGAACATAATGTCCACTATGATAGGAGGTAAAGGAAAAATGAATAATTATTTTTTCATGAGATGGTAGTTCACCGCACATGTAAATAGTATGTTTGTTTCCCATTAGATGGAGGTGTGTATAAGTGCAGGAAGATTTATAAGAATAAAAAATACTAGTATATTTAGGATACTTTTTTTGTTATAAGATCATTGAATAAATATATTGTAGGTGGTCAAGACAGAAAATAAAATAAAGGATCTTGGGAGAAGACGTTACCTCTTACTCGGGTAACTCCTTTTGGTTTGTTCTGATAGGCTTCTTTGGGTTTCTTTATGTACAAGTGGAGTATTGTAGGAGTAAGAGAGATACTTCTGGAAGTTTATTGGTCAAATATTGTCTAATCTTAATGTGTTTGAGAGGTGTGAATAAGGGAGAGAGGTGCTATCCTTTTATAGGGACGAGAAATGACAGACAAGTTTGGTGTACCCATGTTTTTACCTAACAAAATCATAAACAAATGAATAAAAATAAATAATAGAAGGTTAATGGGAGAATAATTTCCATAAAATGGGAATTTCATAAGTTTATAAGTCTTTTTTGGTTTTAAATTTAATATTTAGACCTTAGTTAAGCTTATTTTTAACTTAATCGATGTAATTAATTTTTTTACTACAACTGATATTTTTTGTCAAAAAAAATTTGAACTTATTATAAATTATAAATAATTATGATTCCAAATATGGAGTCTATTTTTACAAATTATAATCTCATATTTTTCATAAAATAAATTAAAATTAATCCCGTAGTCAGGTCGAAAATGCGGGTTTTAAACTGAAAACATTCAAAAGTTTGCAAACTTTTTATATCAAATTTCAATGTGAAATTGATCTAAATGATCAAAATTTTATTAATTGATAAAAACATTATCTAATTAAACTTTGAAACTAATTTATAAAATTTAACTATATAAATAATTTAGATCAAAAAATAATTTTGAATTAAAATTTGATAGTTTTCACTATTCATCAAACAATGATGTTTCTCAGAAAAATACCAAACATTCATCATAATATAATTTAGAAATTATAAATTCAAAAATGAAGTTTATCTTATAAAATTCATTTTATAAATGTTTCTATAAATTAATTTTGTTTTTTTCACAAAAGGACATGAAAAGTAGGTTGTTTCGGAAAATCGTATTTTTAAACATATAAGAACTTTACATAAAACAATATCTTTTGTTATCAATATGTTTTATTTATATAAAACTATTCTAATGAATATTTTAAAAGTTTTTTTACTACTCATATTACTATGTTTAACATCTAGGTTATAATTGTCTCATTTAAATAATTATAACAATAAAATGATGTTTAATAGAAACATTAGTGTTGCGTGTAATGTATGCCAAGTCACAATTCCATGTAACATACACCAAGTCAATGTTCTAGGTAAAGTACACCAATTATATTCCATGTTAAAGGAATATTTTACCTAGTTCATTTTATGAAATAAATAAAAATTTAATTTATTTGAAAAAAGGTTCATAAAAAACTTTTGTGCTATATACATCCAGTGGGGAAGACAATATTGATAATCCCAATATAATCAGCGATAATATCTAGCTAAAACCCAGAAGATATGAATATCAAAAAAATTCCAATGTTATTCCCAATTCATAACAGAACCTTCTCAGTATCAATAAAGATACCCTATTCTGACACCACATGTCCAAGAACATCACTTCTTGAATCTAGAAATCACATTTTGATAAATTGAAATAAATCCAGTAACTTCTCAACAATAATATAAATTCCATCAGATGATGAACATTATCCTCCTTGAAAATATATTAAACAATTATTTCATCCAAAAATACTACTATAAAGGTGTCATGATTCCCATAAAAGTTAATTTCAATTAAATCCAATAAGACTAAAAGAGAATTGGTTAGACCAGTTGTCATGAAAAGGTAATCATAATTGGTATACCTACTGTGAAAGGTAGTTTTATAAATTTCAGACTCTTTTATTATCAACTAATCATAACCAATAAAAATTTAAATCTTTGAAATATCTTCACCCATTTAATTGGGTCAAACAGACCATCAATCTGTTGCAACATATATCTCTTCTTTTCCATAACTTGATTTAGTTTTTGGCAATCATCTCAAAGGAGAAGTGACCCATTATAATTCTTAGTAAAGAGAGAAGGTGTTTCCCAAGGTGGAAAACTCGGTCATATAAATACATTCACTAAAAGATAATCTTGATGAGACATAAACTCTTTTATTTAACATGGTTCCATTATTTAAGAAGGAATATATACATGTTGATAACAAGAAACCAAACAAATAAAAAATGATAGCAATCTTACTAATGGAAAACAAAAGATATAAAAAGGAAAAGTGCCAGGAGACAAGATGAAAAATTGAGGTATATCACCACAAAAGGATTATCACTCCATACCAAAAGAGAACACATATATTAATTTCCCCAACTATGGATAATAAGGTTCATCTCTGCTCAAATTCAGGTCCCATTATCATTGAAAGATATGGGAACCCCATCAGGTGTAATAATGGAAACCCATAAAATATTACAATCAGTCAGGGATTTTTTTGGAAATGATCCAATACATATAAAAAATTAAGTCAATAAGCTACATGTTGAGAACCAAAAAATCCTACAAAAGATCAATCTATGATAAGCAGAAGAGACATGCAGGACAATGAAGAACCTGCCCTCTCTTCTTTTAAGGGGTGTACTAATATCCATCAAATAAAATAAAATATTTATAAGAATATTGTTTAGATTCACAATAATAGTTTAAATTAATGACTCATATAAACCAATATTAAATAAATTAGTCACTAAACATGAAGCAATAGTGATGGTACCTCTCACGGTTGTTGGAACCATATTGGATTCCTCTGAAGACTCTTACACTATGGGAAGAAGCTTCATTCCAGATTCCTATAGTTGAAACCACTTTTCCCGTGTAGCATAATTTTACTAGGTGATGATGATCCCATTCCACTATGTGGAGTAGAATATATATGGAATAACATCTTCAAGTGACATGTGAATCCACATGAACTGCATATTTTGGGTGCTTCAGTACACACCTTTTTCGAGTGCCCAAGTTTTCCACATTGGTAACAAATTGATGATCCCATTTAAGGCACTACAAGAAGTCAAAAAAAACCCTTCTATTGAGAACTATCCAGAGAATAATCACACATCATCTTCCCATTATGTGAACTCAAAGAACAACCACTATGATAAAAAGGAAATCTTGTTAAACTTTACATATTAGCCAAGTACATTTCGACCATCAACGCTCTATCAAGTACATAAAAATAAATAGAGAGGTTCCGCAAGAGGTCCTAAGAAAAAATATCAGATTGAATTTCCATCTCAAACAATTGAGTCTTCATCTACTCATTCTGCACTATCTCAAGTGGAAACTGCACAATCTCAGCAAAACAAAATTCATAAGCATACATGGTTCAATGATCCTGCTCATGTATGAAAAAATAAATAACCTTAGCCAATACCATTGACTCTAGATTGAAATGGTCAGTAAAAATAACATTAAAATTTTTCCACTCTAATCTATAATACTTATTCTCCATCACCATCATTTCAACCATGTCCTTATAGGTTCCTTTATCATGAAGGTGGAGCATTTTACCTTTATTTCATATGGTATCTCAATGAACTGAAATAGAATCTCAATATTCCTCAACCAATGCTCATCTAGTTTAGGATCATTATAGTTTTTAAAAGGTGGAGGCTTATAGAAAATTAACTCCTATTAACAAATCCTTAAGTCATTCTTTTGAGGTTCTATAGGTAGAGCCTGAACGAGAATAGATGTAGGTGCTTGTCCGAGAGCTTACACAACACACACAATAACATCAAACAAATTCCATTCCACAGTGGGATTTTCTCACTGAGGTTCATCATAAGATTTTACCTAGATCTGATTCACACGTATTCTTCGATACATGATGCTATACGACATCAATAGATATAATTGAAGACATAAAAAAGGATACACATAAAAACTCTCAAGTAAGAGAAAAAAAGGAAGATTAATCCCAATATATAGATAAAAATATTTGGATTTCATTCTATCCAAATAAAAATTAGAGAAAACACTATAACTAATCCTCATGATGTCTCTCCATAATAAACCCAGGTGACACAAGGATCATTGTGATGAGAGATGGATAAGAACTCAATCCAAACTACCTATTAAGTCCCAAAAAGAGTACTCAACTGTATAGTGACATCAAAGAATTATGCTTAAAATAAACCTTTTATACCACTTTGTAATTAATTATACCAAATAACATGGTACACTGAAGCTCGATCTGATTTTGACATGGCCAAAAGGGCATTCTTGATCCCCTCTGGTTGGAAACAATCACATGGAAACATAAAATATGAACGTGAAAATGAATTCACTTGAAACGAAATGAAAGAAAGATATAAAAGTTAGTATGCCTGAAAGAAAACTCCATAGAGAGAACTATACCAGAAGTAAATCAGGTATCAAAAAACCAAAGTACATCATCAATGTACCATAAAATAGGAGAAACAACCCAAGTCTCAATGGACACATGAGCTCAAATCCCAAAGATTAATAAAAACTGCCCCCTCTAAGTGGTACTTTCCTCTTTCTCAAAGTTAGAAGGAGGACATCTACAAATTACCAAATTCATAGGTATGGTGTGAGATAAATATTCAGTAGGGCCTCACCAATGATTCCATAATAATATGTTATATTAATTAAGTAAACCACGATTCCAGTTTTAAATAAATAGTAAAGGATATACAAAAGCCTATGTTAAAAAACCATTCCTTATATTTATATTGAATGAAATATTACTAAATAATAGATTTATAAAAATTTTATATAAAAATGTTTATATAAATTCACAAGGCATGTGTAATACTATTTACAAACAATGTAATATATATATATATATCAAAACAATCACAAGGGAGAAACATGTTCATTTTCCAATAGGTGTGACAGTTCCTGGTTATGGGATCCCCACACACTCGAATATGTGATCATGTAAATTTGCATACACACTTCCCTCAGACACTAGTCAAAGAGGACACTTCACTATCCCATAAAAGATGTTAAATATTGTATATGTTTTATTAGAGTTTTAAAGCGTCAGTAGAGTTTTTTCCGAAATAACTCAATAACTAACTAGGCTTGGATTTTCTCAAAAAAAGTTCAATAAAGAACAATATATTTCAAAAATATTTAAAATAAAATTAGCCCATTTTTCTATTTCAATATTCTAATTTACATTTAAAACCAAAAATTTTATTTTAATCCAATCATTTTTTTCTATGATAAAATAAATTAGTTATTATAAAAGAAATCAATTTATTTTTTATAAAATTAAAATTTGAAATCAATATCATATATCAATTTAAAAATTCAAATACCACAATTTAACTTCAATATGTTCTATTAAATTCTACAAATACAGAACAATTCACTAATATTCGCAGTTTTCCCCAATTTCATGTGAAAGAAAATCCAAATCATAATACTCAATGAATTGGTTTTTCATAATTTAATTATAATTATTTTAATTTAAATCAATAAATTTATGGTTAAATCATTTTTCTAAACATAAACATAACCACCTTCTGTAGATCACGAGATCGTGAAACACAACTCCCGCAATGGGAAATTCCAACCAACAATATCAGTAATGAATATATGAGAATAAATACTAGATTAAAGATATAAAACAATGGGTATTAGATCCTAAAAAATATAGATCTAAAAACACTAGGGAGTAAATAAAGAGGAGAGCGAAATAGATGTTACGTTGAAAGAATTCTTATCTAGAAATAATTAGAAGTTTATCTCCTAGCTTAAATCTAACTTAGAGGGGGTTTGGAAGAGCCAATATTGGTTATTGGGAGACCTCATAAACTAAGAAAATAAAATATGGTAAGTTATTCCTGTGAAGGAAGTAAAAAAAATGGTTTTGTAATTTTTAATGATTTTTTTGAATAATTAAATCCGAAACACATGGTTAGATTATAAGGGAAGCATAGTTTTTCAAACCATGCACCTTAACCATGAATCCCTGATAGTGGGGTTGAATGATTTCTCATTAGTAGTAATAAGGCTTTTCAAATAATGCACCAACCACACAAACCATCACAACCTTGGTTTGAAATGTTTTCACTACCAGGGTGAATGATTTGGGAAAACCATGCGCCAACCATGCACAACCCAAAAAATTCCGTTTTTTTAAAATTTCACATGAAGCACAGTGAAATGAGGCCCATCCAAAGAACCATAAAAAGAGGGTTTGAGGAGTAACTGAAGATAGTAATAGGATAATATATTTATATTCTTGATCCTAAGGACATTGTGATTTATATTCACTATATTCATTCAAAGATGCATAGAGGAAACCGAATTCATGGAATTATAATGAATAAATTTATTTGGAAGTTCTATAAAAACTATTTATAGGTATAATTATTAAATTAATCTCCTAAAAACACCACGATAGAGGTTAGATGATCCTTTCTATCACTTTTTCCATCATATATACTAAATGGTACATATGAGAGGGAGAGAAAACAATGTGAAAGTATATTATACTTCTTATATGGGACATTTCATATTGTTCATAGAAAGTAATTTAAACATGGTTCTCAATAATTATGATAAAAAATCTGGGAGGGGTTACTTGAGGTAATATATAAATCAATTTAAAGTTGTTTTATTTGAAAAAACCACATAGACATGGGGTGGTCAATTCAAAAATACATGTGGTGTAATAACAAATTCATTAATACTAAGTCCAATAGTCAGATGGATGGGTGTTTATCAAACCTACAATGGTTATTTTGGATTCCTCTTACTTTTTTCTTATGTGGATTGAGATATATCTAAGCATTCCCTATTACCGATCCAACATAATAGTTTGCAAGATTGTTCTAATTTATTATTTTGTCAAAATAATAGACTCGGGATAACAATTTCAAGAACATTTTACATTAATATTAGTGTGGGAACATGAACAAATACTCATGGGTTATTCTCTAAAATAATATTATGTGGTTGATAGGTGATATCCTGGAATGGGTTTCCATGTGACAAAAATATATTCTAGTCATAACGATTCAAAAATAGAGATCAACTAATTTGAAATTAGATTACATGATAGATAGGGTGATGACTATTTTAGGATTTCTTGAATATGTAGTGGGTATTGGTGGAGTGATTGATATAAGAAGAAAGTCACACAAGAGAATGATCCAAAGAATTATGGGTCAAATATAGAGATTGTAACATCACCTTCTTTCATACATCCATTAATGAACATAGGTTTCTGGGGAATCAAAACATGGAATTAGACAAAAAAACCTTCACCGGTGATTTTGAGGTAATTGGGATTTAAGTGGATTCATGTTTATCAAGCTTACTAATATGATATCAGCTAGAAATGAGTGGTGGTTACCCTTGGGACATTTAGAAGGAATATTTCCTAAAAAATATGTCATGATCAATTCATAAGAACCAAAAAAAACTACAATCCATACCTATAGAGGATGAAATTAGAGTGTATATTAGTAATCTCAACCCAGATAGTTCTATGAGTCCTATGATTTTCCCTAATTCATTATATTTTGAATAATGGAATATCATAAATTATTAATTTATCAATTATGTGTTAGACCACATCAAAGGGGATTTATCCCTATTTATACTTACAATATAACACTTATTCTTACTACCAAGGTGAAGATTCTATCTCCTTAAACCATTATTATCCCATCAGTATGTGAAATGTTTCCTATAAAATCCTTTCAAAAATTATGAATGAAAGGATATAACATAATCTCCACAACCTAGTCTCATAAGAACATAATGTTTTGTAAAATGAGGGAAAATATAAGGTGATATTGAATTAGAATTGGATATGATGTAAAACATCAACCAAAAATATTTTAGCATGATCATAAGGTTAATGATTATTATGGAAATCCTATGTTATAATAGAGGGGATTTTCAATATTCACAAGGCAATATAGATCCTAAGAGTAGGTTTGTGGCTATTTTTATAAAGATACTTCTCATTATAGTTCCCAATCTCTCTAATGGGTTTTATTTTTAGTTTCATTAAATTATCACATGGCATCCATCAATGTGATCCTCTCTCTCATATTCTTTTTAACCTAATATAGGATTATGTTCATAGGAATATCAATATTTTTAACTCAATTGTGTATTTTATCTCATTGAAAAGAAGGTCTGGGTTCCAAAATATTATAGAACTCTTATTTACAAATGATAGGATATTATTTCTAAATAGTGGGTTTCAATAAAATTATAACATCTTAGGAATATATAAAATTATGGTAAGTGAATTGGGAAAAATGTCAGCGTAGTGAAAAGTAATGTGTTTATATCTAATAGGATCACAATCAGATGTACTCATCTGCTTGAATAATGGCTTGGTTTCTCTAAAGGAAACATTTTGATGATCTGTCATGGAACCTCATTATCCATGGTGAAAATGCATATATCCACCACATAAGTGGTCTGGTATATTGGATCATAACTCATATAACTAAATAGAAAATTCCATTTTTATCCTTTGGAAGAATTATTACTCTCATTAAAAATGTTTTATCCTCTATTTATATTCTTGTGTTGTTGAATATTATAGTCCTAAAAGCTTTCATAAGGCATATTTAAAATATCCACAATGGATTTCTATAGGATATCAGCAATAGGGAAACTTCCATAGAGAGAGTTGGTCATGCGTGGAGTAATATTTTGAGGAAATACGTGTCAATGTAGAATGGTTAGAGGTGTGCTGGTAGGAAGAACTGGTTTATTATTCACTAACACAATAAAAAACAAATAAAAATATGCGAGGATATATGTCTATTTACGAAATGGATTTTTTTAAACATCCACTGTATATAAGAGTCTTCAGGTTATATTTTATACACTTCTTGAGCATTTGAGATAGAAGGAATGGTGAAATACCCAATTAGGATGAATTTTTTTAGGACATTCTCTCTTATTTCCAAGGTTCACACAACTTGGTATGAGTTTCCACGAGTATATAGAACACATGAGGTTTATTGATGTTATATTTGATTGTGGATAAAAGGAATTTTATGATATCAAGTTTGTTGATGACCTGAACCACTATGTTTTCTCCCTTTCCAGTTCGATGTTGTTCATCACTTATATATTTCTCAAGCTCATGCACACCCGAAAAGACTTGGTCCCATGATATAAATATATTTGGATTAAATATATACCAGATAAACATTTAATCATGATGTAACATGCTTGGAATAGATCTATAACTATATAAAAAATGATTCAATAAACATTTATGCAACTGGCATCCAAATTCTTCTACTTTACAAACTCTAAAATGGATAATAATGATCATATTTTTCGTTATGGGTTGTTGGTGAGTTTCATATAGAATCTACTTCGTAAAAACATGTGAGTTTCGATTTTAATTAAATCTACCAAGCATCTCATGTTCAATTTATTTAATAATGTATATGTTGTCTTTACTAAAGGTATCACCTATTGTGTGGATTTTATTGATGGATTATAGGTTCATTGGGAGGTAAAAAATAAGAATATAAACTTGATATCAATGGAAAATATTGGGTTATTGAAAACCAAAATTGTCTTCTTGATCTATGCTTTGGTTTTTATAGAAACATTCATAAATCATTGTTTTCAGAACCTATACATCCTTTCTTCCAAGACCTAGACAAGTGATGTTTGAATGAAACAAGGGAACATAGTGTGATAAAATGAACCAAATATTTGTCACAATATCAATAAAAATGAATCCTATGCAAATGGGAAAATCCTTGTATGTGGAATCATTCATTAAACTTAGTGTTTAGTTATTTATGGAATTCAAAAAATACTATGGGAAGGGGAACTTTCTCATCACCGAAGACTAGTATATACAGATTAGTGTCATTATTTATAGAAACAACAATATCATCCTTTATTATGTGGAATTAGAATTTGATATACAAGTTAAATTCTAATTTTTATTCTATATTTTCCATAGGAATTTTTTTTTCTTGTAAGGAATTATAAGATCCTGATTTATCAAATTATAGTGATTTATCACACTTGGTGTGGGGGTAATATAGTATCTCAAATGCATGATTTATAATTAAATCCATATGACTCTATTAAATTGTTTTCTAGAATAGGATCCCTTCCACTATATTATAATCTTATTTTTCATCGGTATACCATAGGGATTAACTATATCATACCCTAATAAAAAACAACTTTGGTGTTTACATCCTCTTAATAATATTTTAAATTGATATTGATAGGATAGTGTTAGAGGTTATTTAACCCAAATCTATGTTTGGTGTCTATTTTTTATCAGCAATAGAATCACACAATTTGACTAGAATATTAGGTTGGTAATTATTTTATAGGAATACGTATGATTTTGAATACATTTAGATAATTCCTAGTCCCTAATAATTAACTGAATACAAATTCTTGGAAGATATCAATTTCATATCTAGATATTATGATCTGGAGTAATACTAGAATAGGAAAAAGGAGATGGTTGAATATCTAATTTTTTATTATAAAAGACTGGGTTGAGAGAAATAGGTTTTTAAGTTCCTCACTCAATACATATCAAGTTATCATTCCATCCCAGTTAATGATATCTAGGTCATTAATTTGATATATAGATGTGTAAGTAGGAATAATGAACCAAAACTAATTCAAGTGAGAAATTATTGTCATTCAGATGATGTTTCAAAGGCTATTTTTATTTATGGAAGACATGGACTTAACCCTAATATAGAGGAGTTAGTATCATCTAGTTTTTAATAATAAATATGATTGAATTGATGAACGATGTATGGATTTATATTTCTAAAAGAATAACATCAAATTTTTCCATTCCCCTTTTCTTCCAAAATTTTTTGGTGAAAATTTTTAAAGGATGATCAAATTTTCATGAATGTAATAGTCAATATGATAAGGAATTAATTTATAGAAAGAAAATATATTTCCCAAAAGTTGGATGAAAACATAATATTTCATGTGGGTTTTGAATATCATGAAAGAAAGTTTCATTAATAAGGATAATGAAATATTGGGAAAGTCAATAGTCATTTGAATTATTTTGTTTCAAAAATAGGTATACATTAATTAAATGAAGGAGAAACATTATGCGAGTTTGGTAGAGTTTCAAGAAAGTTAGATTTTTTTAACAGGTATATATTGGATAATTAAAGGTGTTAAGAAATAGGGATTTTTTGTGAGGTAATGTTTTGTGAATAAAGAATGATGGAGAAAGTTTCATGAACTAAAGTAACATGAAGGTGATGTTTATAAGTCATGTGAAGGGTTAATATTTTCTTATAACTACCCAAAACATGAATATGAAGTTATATCATTTCATATAAGAGATAAATACTTGGATAACAGATAATATTGAGAGTAAAATACTCTAAATTCTCCAATTTCTAATGTTACAAGACTGAGTTCTACAAACCATTAAGTTCTTTTTGATAACTTCCATGAATTACTATTTCACAAGAACATTATATTTTCATGGAAAATAGTTTATAATAAAGTTTAATTGTAACACCCCAAGAATTCATAGTGTGTTATTTCTTCAAAATAATTCAATAACTTGCACTAAACGCAACACCGAGTTCAATTACACCATGACATACCAAACAAGCCGTTCAAAAGAGGTTATGAATAGTATTAAATAAATTTTAAACTTTATATAATCCTTATAATTTTAGAATCCATATTATGAGTTTCTTAGACATAATGTAAGAACAAATTCATTTTCAGTATTGCACTTTTACCAACTTTTAATGGTGAACCCTTTTTAAATAAAATATTTTAAACTTTTTGACTAAATGGGGGCATCAAAATAAAATTTAAAATGAAACATCCCAGGCTTCCACGGTACGCTTTCCTTTTAATAATACAGTATCGTGTGTTGTACACAACTTCGAGTTCTAACACACACCACAACCAATCAAACTAGCCGTTATGAATAGTAATACCTACTTTTTGAAATTATATATATTTTATATTTCAAAATGAAATTCATTTTTGGATTCTGAATATCAAATTTATCCTAAGGTTAAATTTTGGTACTTTTCGGATAACTTTAATATTTTGATGAATAGTGAAAATTACTAAATTTTAATTAAAAACAACTTTTTTAATCAAAATAATTAATAGTGATAAATTATGAATTTGAGTGGTTTTAAAGTATATTTAGAATATATTTTAACCATTTAATATAATTTTGTTCATTGGACATAATTTTACAATTAAACCGAACATAAACAAGTGTCAATCTTTTGATAGTTATTATCTCTTAAAAACACGCTTTTTGTTTTGACAGCGGAAATTAATTTTAAATTAATTTCTGCCACTTCTGTGTTTGGAATTTAGAAAAATGGATTCCATATTTGGAATAAGGATGTTCAAATTGTGTAAATAGGTAACTTTTATTTTTATACATTTTGAATAATTACTGCGGTAAATATTTTATTTACCATGGTTAAGGGTAAATCCGGTAAATAAGGGTTAGAAAATAATATTATAATAATACTAAATTACCCTAAAACGTGTTCTAGCCTTATTGGTTGATACATGTTTGGACATAGGCATATTTGGGTCGATTTTGGGACCCCATGGTGCCACTTGTAGGTGATAGGGACACTTTATTTTAATTAAGTTAAAATGAATACAAAAATGACACATGCATATATCTTTTAGAAAAACAATTTTTACATAGGGTTATATATGTTGGATTTTAGATTATAAAAATTCATTAGAAAGATAAAACGACTTCCTACATAATGATATTTTATTTATAATTTTTAGACATTAAATAATTTAAATTATTTATGAGACAATTATGATGAAGTAATTACTATAATAGTGAAAAATCAAAATAATTGATATTATAAATACCCAAATAAATATAATATGATACTTTTAATGAATTAAACTAATTTTCTAGGATAATATGACATATTAGGATTTATTTAATTAGATTTTTTCTAAGTAATAATTCCTTTATGAGTTTCACAAAAATCAACTATTGAATAGTGTCAAAATTGACATAAAAGAGTTTTTAAAACAAATATTATATTATTAATTGATATTAAATTCTTAAAAATATAAGGTTAGGCCAAGAGACTTATATCTTGATAGATGTATCATTAATGGAACACTTGTGGGTCTCTTGGATGTATATGGTAAGTTTATTAACCATATAATATAAAAATACAAAGAGACATTGTAAAAGTGAAACTAATTAACTTAGAGTTAATACTTAAAGATAAGGTTAATATAAGTACCCAAACCTGTCTAAATTAGATTGGTTGAGTTGCTTTAGACCTATACCCTCCTTAACCTTTGAATAATCAACTTTGGAGCCATTAGAAACCGAATATTAATTTATTATAAACTAATATTTCTAGCTTTTCCAAAGGTGCCCCTCACCCCTCTTATAAAAGGGAACTCCTCCTTCTCATTTCTTCACACCTTAAAAACCTTTTGGTTCGGAAAAACTCTGCCCAAATACTCTCCCAACTTCCCTCACTACAACCTAGAGGCCTTAGTTTGATCAGAAAGCCAACCTACGGAGCCCTTTTGATCAAATCAAAAGGAAGAACCCGAAGAAGAGGTAATGATTTCACCACCCTTTTCCAAGTTCCTTTCTTCTTCCACTTCTTCTTCCTTTGTTATTACCATTCTAAAATAATATCTCCATTATCATATATACACTATGATGTTATTATAAATATTTTACAACCATATTCATTATTCTATCCACCCTTTGAATAACATGTCACCATACGTGCGTACGTACGGCTTACCGTCTCCACGCCGTGGTGTAATTGTTATTCAATATATTATTATTTGGATGGGTATAATAATGATATGTAACTCATGTAAATAATAAATATAACATGTTAATGATTCTGTATATATGATATAACAACCATTTATATATTATTTCAAAAGAATTATATTGTCGCTCGTGCGTACGTACGGACTACCGTCTCCACGAACGCGATGAGATTCATTCTCCATCATATCCATTCAAGTATAATTATCATTTGATGATTTAAAAATGATGTTTAAGGACTTGATATCATTATGAATATTAATAATATACAACCTATCCATTACAAACATGGCTTATGTAACAATACATATAAAAGAAAACAAGTAAGTTAACACCTGAAACAACGATAATACTAAGATATTATTATCAAATCAATATTAAAAGATCATATATGATACCATATTAATGTATATGATTCTTGTATAATTTAATAAAAATTATTTAACCATTATACAGGAGGTTAACCTACCCCAACCGAGGAAAAGTACAAGGTAAGGTGTTTTCATCTCACTCCTTATTCCTGTGAGATTCATGCCATGTTGCCACCATCACATTTTGTGTGGTGTATGTACTGCCCATAATTATATTCTTTGTGTAATAAACTCTAATTTATGTGTATTTACATATTCATTGTATGATACCTCTTTCATGGGTTGTATGTTTCATAAGTTACCAAATTGGTAAGGGTTATTTCGCAATCTCTTCATTATCTGAGGTTGTTTATACGTAATAATCTACTGGGATCTCTTTGTCATCCACATCCATGTTTCTTAAAAATGAATTTCAAAACATTTTTAATATTTACTAGAATATGGGTTAAAGTCATTTATACCCTTGTTTGACTTTTTATAAGAGGTTTATAAAGGAATCTTTCCGTCGTTTTCCAAATAAGGTGCTTTTTAACCTTTTCGACAAAATTAAGGTAAGAATGTTTTTTTAACTTATACGGCGGGTATGGCTATTTTCCGTCGTTATAAAATCGTCTAAGCTTCCCTTACAAGATAATAAAAATATTTTTAAAAAAATGTTTTATTTCATAAATATAAGACTCTTAAATGATTTCAAAATAGAAAGAGATATTTTTCTAAATTAGTCTTTATTTCATCTATGTCAACACCCTTTGATGGATTTTAAGCTTATTTGAAGTTGATTTATTATGATATAAAACTTCCATATTTTATTGAAGGTTTTGTGATATTTTTGACTGTGGATAAGTTATTCTTATGTCACTCATGGTTTTTGTTTAGAGTATTGACATTTCATAAGTTATTTGTAATCCGAATGTTTATGTTATATTTCAACCTTTCATTCAGATGAATGTGTTAGACAAGTATGTTCCAAGTTGGGGACCGGTAAAAGTAAGCCCTCTGGTTTGGTCTCCGGTTATTAAAGGAACTCCGGTTTGGTCTCCGGTTATTAGAGGAACTCCGGGTTGGTGTCCGGTTATTAGAGGCACTCTGGGTTGGTGTCCGGTTATTAGAGGCACTCCGGGTTGGGTTCCGGTTACAGTTAGCCCCAAGGTCTTGGGATTAGGCCTTGACAAAGAAATTAAAGTTCAACATTATGAATTCCATCATTATGAAAGTGGTTATTTATTTTTCATGTGATTATTCTATTAGTAGAATATCCATGTGAATAAGTAAATGGAATTATTTCATTTTATTTATGCCATACTATGTTGAAAGTTCAAGTTTGAAAGGCTTTTGTTTTAGTTATACATTGCCTAAAATGTTTATTCTTATTTATGAAAGTTTCCGCTATATTGTTATCCTTACTGGGCATTTGAGCTCACCCCTTTTCAATGTTTTATTTTTCCCAGGAAGTGAAGAAGTAAATTATGAATGACCTGCAGGGATATTATGTGGGGATATGAGTGTGGATTATGGAGACAATATGTTGTTGTAGTAGTTTTTCATTTTATGATGTAATGTAAGACTTATGAATATATCTAATGTTTCCAAGGCTACTAAACCAATCGTTCTTTCGAGATTTGATCTTTCTTGTGATCATTCCAATGTTATTTAATAATGAACCGACTCTGGGTAACTAGGGTCGGGGCGTTACAGTTGGTATCAGTGGAAGTTTAGTACAAACCTTGGAAGCTAGATTTAGATAAACTCTGATTAGAGCACGTAGACCTAAGAAGAACTTTGAGGATTAGTATTGAAGAACTTCCTAGAATTTTGGTATTGTAGAGATTTTGTGAGTTTTCCAAGCAATACATCCCTGTCTGGATACGAGCAAGTAGAGGCGGATCTGGCACAGATGTACCTAGGGGTAAAACCCGAAAACACCGCTTTGAGCTAGACTCGAATGGGAACTGGTGCACGAAAATGGGCCTTACTGCACTCTTGGTTACGACACTCCCGGGGGATATGCTTAGGATAACTCTCATTTTCTTTACAAATAATTATGAAGGGTTTATGAGTATATACTTCCTCAATAGTGACATTTTTATGATTATGGATTATATCCATAAACTATTTAATTTATTTTATGTGTTTCACAAGTTTGGGATTAGGTATTGTTATTCATAAACTAATCTAGTGTATGCCATTGTTTAGAAATGGTGCCTAGTAGAAGGAATGAGAACTCCAGCAATGCACATGATACAAAGAGAAAGAAGGATCATATATTTTATGGTCTTAAGCCAGAATTTACAAGAGAAATAGTCTCGCATGTATTATCATCATATAAAGAAATAATATCATGTGTTGATAAGATAAGTAAAGAGTTTACTGAGTCCTATGGCTTTGAAGGGAAGCAAGAGAAGAAAAGGATGGAAGAGAGAAAGATGGATAAAGGGAAGAGGGAAAAGAAGAATTTTCCCATATGTGATAACTGTGGAAAAAAACACCTTGGAGATTTCCTGAAAGGAATGGGAGTTTGTTATAAGTGTGGAGGAAAAGGGCACAAAGTACGTGACTGCAAGGGTAAGAAAATGGTTTCAAATGTACAATGCTTCATTTGCAAGGAGTTTGGACACTACGTGAACCTATGTCCCAGTCATCAGACTATGCCGCAAATGATGCTATTGGATAATAATCAAGTTATCATACTACCACAGATGAAGAGGAATGATTAGAGTTCTTATGTTGATTATGTCAATTGAGTGTTGTATCAACAATGTACTTGTTATAATAATTATGGAGTATATAAGGATTGTACTGCAGTACTATTTCATTAAGGACTTGAGATTGTGTGGAACAAAGAAAAGTGACACAATAGAAGGTTCAATTTTTGGGAAATATATGGTTGAGAGAAAGATAAACCATAATATGGTTCTGATACCGAGGTAGTGATTTTAGAATAATACATGATTGATTTGGATAAATTATATTGGATATTCTTGACTACCTTGAAGCTGATTAATGATTTGTATATTCCATCATTGTTGGGATTTAAAACATTTTTGGATTGATGAAGTATATCCAGTATTCTATATGGAATAAGGGAGCATGAATGTAATCAATAAGGATTATGGTAATTCAGGATGTTTCAGTGTTTTAAAAGAATACATGATGAAGGTATTAATATGGTATTACGGGGTAAAAAGGATCTACATTATGTTTACCTTCCTTATAAATGTTGGACTGCGATTTTGGACAGAAGTATTTTGGATAAATTCAAGTTTGAGATTAATTTTGGATTGTCATAAAAGTACAACCCGGAGGTCGGGCGGCAACCCGTCACGACCGACAAGGCCACGAGACTTAAACCCGCAACCGAAGGGCGACAAGGGTGTATCACCTACCACTGGCCCATGAGATGTCCTAGACTAAATAATGTAGTTTTTATTAAAAGGTCTTGTAGATGAATTATAAATTCGTTTATTTTGGAACCCTATACGAATAGTGTAAATAGAATTTTTTACGTTCTATTATCTTTTAGAGTGAAAGATGAGTTTGTGGTAGAAATTTATTAATGGATAAAACTCTAATTATAAAGTAAGTATATCTCCTTATGATTTTAGCCAATCTCATAAATAAATTCCTCAACATTAAGAAAAGGAACTTAGAACAAAAATGTTGTCCTAGATGGTACCTTAAATCATCACTAATTTATGGCTTTGGGATTTTTGGCCTTTTCATAGCCATGTTCTCTACCACTCTCCATCAGATAATTGATGGTTAGATTTTTCTTCCATATCCATATTTTCCAACATGGAACCCTAGTATGTGTTATTTTCAGTAATCTTCATACTTTCCACTCTTTATTTTAAATAGAGGCCTCATTAATTCATTTTTTGATGTGGGATTTCAACTAAGATATTTTGAAACGTCAAAAATCTGTTGTCCTAATACCCTATGTTTTGTTACACCGATGGTATTTCAAATCATCATAGATTGATGAATTTATGGACCTCAATTTTACACTTGTTTGTGATTGATGAGCTCAATCACTACCTATAAATATTTACGTTTTTTCTCCAATTATATGCCTCTAATTGCCACCAATGTTCTCCTAATCGAGATCATAATTTGGTGGTGACCCTTTGATTTCTCTTTTCCTCATATTAAGACTAAATTTTAGTAACCCAATTTCCGATGTGGGTTTTCCCACAAATATATTTTCTATTTTCAACCTTTTATTTTCGAAGAATAGTTTCAAATTGCGAGGACACAATTTATTGAAGGAGGGGAGAATGTAACACCCCAAGAATTCACAGTGTGTTATTTCTTCAAAATAATTCAATAACTTGCACTACACGCAACACTGAGTTTAATTACACCATGACATAACAAAAAAGCCGTTCAAAAGAGGTTATGAATAGTATTAACTAAATTTTAAACTTTATATAATCTTTATAATTTTAGAATCCATATTATGAGTTTCTTAGACATAATGTAAGAACAAATTCATTTTCAGTATTGCACTTTTACCAACTTTTAATGGTGAACCCTTTTTAAATAAAAAATTTTAAACTTTTTTACTAAATGGGGACATCAAAAGAAAATTAAAATGAAACATCCCAGGCTTCCACGGTATGCTTTCCTTTGAATAATACAGTAGCGTGTGTTGTACGCAACTTCGAGTTCTAACACACACCACAACCAATCAAACTAGCCGTTATGAATAGTAATACCTACTTTTTGAAATTATATATATTTTATATTTCAAAATGGACTTCATTTTTGGATTCGGAATATCAAATTTAGCCTAAGGTGAAATTTTGGTACTTTTCGGATAACTTTAATATTTTGATGAATAGTGAAAATTACTAAATTTTAATTAAAAACAACTTTTTTAATCAAAATAATTAATAGTGATAAATTATGAATTTGAGTGGTTTTAAAGTATATTTAGAATATATTTTTACCATTTAATATAATGTTGGTCATTGTACATAATTTTACAATTAAACCGAACATAAACAAGTGTCAATCTTTTGATAGTTATTATCTCTTAAAAACACACTTTTTGTTTTGACAGTGGGAATTAATTTTAAATTAATTTCTGCCACTTCTGTGTTTTGAATTTAGAAAAATGGATTCCATATTTGGAATTAGGATGTTCAAATTGTGTACATAGGTAACTTTTATTTTTAGACATTTTGAATAATTACTGCGGTAAATATTTTATTTACCATAGTTAAGGGTAAATCCGGTAAATGAGGGTTAACAAATAATATTATAATATTACTAAATTACCCTAAAATGTGTCCTAGACTTATTGGTTGATACATGTTAGGACATAGTCATATTTGGGTCGGTTTTGGGACCCCATGGTGCCACTTTTAGGTGATAGGGACACTTTATTTTAATTAAGTTAAAATGAATACAAAAATTACACAAGCATATATCTTTTAGAAAAACAATTTTTACATAGGGTTATATATGTTTTATTTTAGATTATAAATATTCATTAGAAATATAAAAATATTTCCCACATAATTATATTTTATTTATAATTTTTAGACACAAAATAATTTAATTTATTTATGACACAATGATGATGAAGTAATTACTATAATAGTTAAAAATCAAAATAATTGATATTATAAATACCCAAATAAATATAATATGAAACTTTTAATGAATTACACTAATTTTCTAGGATAATATGACATATTAGGATTGATATAATTAGCTTTGTTTGAAGTAATAATTCTTTTATGAGTTTCACAAAAATCAACTATTGAATACTGTCAAAATTGACATAAAAGAGTTTTTAAAACAAATATTATATTATTAATTGATATTAAATTCCTAAAAATCTAAGGTTCGGCCAAGAGACTTATATCTTGATAGGTGTATCATTAATGGACCACTTGGGGGTATCTTGGATGTATATGGTATGTTTATTAACCATATAATATAAAAATACAAAGAGACATTGTAAAAGTGAAACTAATTAACTTCGAGTTAATACTTAAAGATAAGGTTAATATAAGTACCCTAACCTGTCTAAATTCTATTGGTTGATTTGTTTTAGACCTATCCCAACCTTAACCTTTTAATAATTAACTTTGGAGCCATTAGAAACCGAATATGAATTTATTATAAACTAATATTTCTAGCTTTTCCAAAGGTGTCCCTCACCCCTCTTATAAAAGGTCACTCCTCCTCATTTATTCACACCTTTAAAACCTTTTGGCTCAGAAAAACTCTGCCCCAATACTCTCCCAACTTCCCTAACTACAACCTAGAGGCCTTACTTTGATCAGAATGCCAACCTAAGGATCCCTTTTGATCAAATCAAAAGGAAGAACCCGAAGAAGAGGTAATGATTTCACCACCCTTTTCCAAGTTCCTTTATTCTTCCACTTATTCTTCCTTTGTTATTACCATTCTAAAATAATAACTCCAGTATCATATATATAATTTGATGTTATTATAAATATGGTACAACAATATTCAGTATTCTATCCACCCTTTGAATAACATGTCACCATACGTGCGTACGTACGGCTTACCGTCTCCACGTTGTGGTGTAATTGTTATTCAATATATTATTATTTGGATGGGTATAATAATGATATGTAACTCATGTAAATAATAAATATAACATGTTAATTATTCTTTATATATTATATAACAACCATTTATATATTATTTCAGAAGAATGATATTGTCGCTCGTGCGTACATACGGACTACCGTCTCCACGAACGCGATGAGATTCATTCTACATCGTATCCATTCAAGTATAATTATCATTTGATGATTTAAAAATGATGTTTAAGGACTTGATGTAATTCTGGATATGAATAATATAAAACCTATCCATTAAAAACATGGCTTACGTAACAAAACATATAAAAGAAAACAAGTAAGTTAACACCCGAAACAACGATAATACTAAGATATTATTATCAAATCAATATTAAAAGATCATATATGATACCATATTAATGTATATGATTCTTTTATAATTTAATAACAATTATTTCACCATTATACAGGAGTTTAACCTACCCCAACCAAGGAAAAGTACAAGGTAAGGGGTTTTCATCTCACTCCTTATTCCCGTGAGATTCATGCCATATTGCCACCATCACCTTTTGTGTGGTGTATGTACTGCCCATAATTATATTCTTTGTGTAATACACTCTAATTTAAGTGTATTTACATATTCATTGTATGATACCTCTTTCATGGGTTGTATGTTTCATAATTTACCAAATTGTTAAGGGTTATTTCACAATCTCTTCATTATCCGAGGTTGTTTATACGTAATAATCTACTGGGATCTCTTTATCATCCACATCCATGTTTCATAAAAATTAATTTCAAAACATTTTTACTATTTACTAGAATATGGGTTAAATTCATTTATACCCTTGTTTGACTTTTTATAAGAAGTTTATAAAGGAATCATTCCGTCGTTTTCCAAACAAGGTGCTTTTTAACCTTTTCGACAAAATTAAGGTAAGAATGTTTTTTTAACTTATACGGCGGGTGTGGCTATTTTCCGTCGTTATAAAATCATCGAAGCTTCCCTTACAAGATAATAAAAATATTTTCAAAAAAAATGTTTTATTTCATAATTATAAGACTCTTAAATGATTTCAAAATAGAAAGAGATATTTTTCTAAAATAGTCTTTATTTCATCTATGTCAACATCCTTCGATGGATTTTATGCTTATTTGAAGTTGATTTATTATGATACAAAACATCCATATTTTATTGAATGTTTTGTGATATTTTTGACTGTGGATAAGTTATTCTTATGTCACTCATGGTTTTTGTTTAGAGTATTGACATTTCATAAGTTATTTGTAATCCGAATGTTTATGTTATATTTCAACCTTTCATTCAGATGAATGTGTTAGACAAGTATGTTCCGGGTTGGGGACCAGTAAAAGTAAGCACTCCGGTTTGGTCTTCGGTTATTAGAGGAACTCTGGTTTGGTCTCTGGTTATTAGAGGAACTTCGGGTTGGTGTCCGGTTATTAGAGGCACTCCGGGTTGGTGTCCGGTTATTAGAGGCACTCCGGATTGGGTTCCGGTTACAGTTAGCCCCAAGGTCTTGGGATGAGGCCTTGACAAAGAAATTAAAGTTCAACATTATGCATTACATCATTATGAAAGTGGTTATTGATTTTGCATGTGATTATTCTATTAGTAGAATATCCATGTGAATAAGTAAATGGAATTATCTCATTTTATTTATGCCATACTATGTTGAAAGTTCAAGTTTGAAAGGCTTTTGTTTTAGTTATACATTGCCTTAAATTTTTATTCTTATTTATGAAAGTTTCCGCTATATTGTTATCCTTACTGGGCATTTGAGCTCACCCCTTTTCAAAGTTTTATTTTTCCCAGGAAGTGAAGAAGTAAATTATGAATGACCTGCAGGGATATTATGTGGGGATATGAGTGTGGATTATGGAGACAACATTTTGTTGTAGTAGTTTTTCATTTTATGATGTCATGTAAGACTTATGAATATATCTAGTGTTTCCAAGGCTACTAAACCAATCGGTCTTTCGAGATTTGATCTTTCTTGTGATCATGCCAATGTTATGTAATAATGCACCGACTCTGGGTAACTAGGGTTAGGGCGTTACATTAATCTCATATGAAATATTGTTCGTGAGAATGTTTCATGAGGTAGAACATATAAGATCATAGTTTTGGGAAGTAAGGAGTTTCCTGAAATCATGAGGTTTTCAAAATTAGGGTGTTCATGAAAGGAGAATCTCCACAAACAAAACACATTGTATATCCATTTTAAGTAAATATTGAATTAAGAGATAATAAAATGAATAATATAATTAATGGATAATCTCATTATAATTAGGGAAAAATATTTACGATTCCATGCATTTAAACGAGACCAAAAATTCTATAAGTTTTTGAAGTACATTTATCAACTAAGTGTGCAGAGGTGAGGAAGAAGCAATGTGACTTTGGTGATGAGTATCAAAACCATAAATAATGTATGGGAAGTTTTCTTTGATTAAAGGGACCATTTTCAAGACTTTTTTTCCACCAAAGTAGTACGTCTTAGTATATTTTGGAAAAATATGGTCTCTTTATTTTTCTTGGACAGGCCCACTATCGTGAACCAAGAAAAAAACCCCATGCCCCATTGATTTTTTATTTTCTTGTTTATTTTTTTATCACCATGTGATGTTAATTGAAAGTAGTATTCAAGTTCCAAGTTGAACTAAGTTCCTATCAATATAGGAAAAATAACCAGAACAAAATCTAACCATATAGAGGAAAGTTTAAATTTATCTATAACCCTAATTCACCACCTCTTATAGTGTATCTAGTTCCAATATGTGGTGTCAGAGGGTAATGGTTTTGACACAATTTTCAACTTCATAAGTAGTTATTGAATTTATTAACATGGATTTGATGATAAAGTCTACATTCTTTAGACGAAACTATTTTTGATGTATTTTAGAAATAAATTCTCATGTTTATGCATGCTTGTTGTGAAGAGGTTATGTACTATTCCTAAATATATTCTTACATGTGAAATTATAGTTAATAAATTGGAAATGAAGAGAAATTAATGATATTAGATAGATCATTATATGATGAAGAGTTATAGAAAACTATTATTTATTCTACTAGTTTTCATATGTGGAAGCCCTTGTAAAATTTTTTATGAAAAACTAATATAGGAAAATAAGTTTATGAAGTAAAACATAAAATAATTTTTTAAAATAGTCTATAGGGAGTTCCGTATGAAAAAATTTAAGATGAAGAAAAACAACAAGAAGATTACCACTGAGAAATTAGATACATAAATCAAGTTGAATAATTATAATTCATTTATTTCCTCTAATTCTAACCATGTTGTGGAATTTTCTAGTAAATACATGAATAAATGTCTCTTCCAAGAGGATATAGATATAGAGGGTATTATTTAACTATAGGTAGATCTTTAAGGTTATCTTGAAGAATTAGATATTTAAAAAGAAAAAATTTAAAGATTGATGGTATGTTAAAAGAATCAATAAAATATGTGGATTGGAAATAAAATTTTAAAGTCTTATTCTATTATTGTTAATCACAATATATTTTTTAGGATTCAGAGATTCCCCTTCTATTGAATTTAATTTATTCAAATATAATTTTGAATTTGTGTAGGTTTAAAATATAGATATGGTCTATGGGGTGTTTGTGCTCTATTAGGTCATATATTCCAAATCTAAATAGAGGTACTTGTTATAAGAAGAATCAAAATAATTGAACTCCACCTATGGTATAAAATTCCAAAATGTGGTAATAAATAACCAAAATAATTTTCAAAATAGTATATGAAAGTATCATACTATAAAATTGTAAGATCATATGATGAATATCCTGATTTGAAACTCAATAATTATTAAAGCGATTTTTAATGGTCCAGTGGATCCAAGTCACATTGAATTTTAAGTCATTGGTATTATCCCTCATTTCAATGTATATTTAACCACTATGAAATGATATATTGGTGTAGATGCAAAAAATAATCGATATTTCATGTTTATCTATTTTGTTTGGAGAATGTGGTATCAACTGACTATTTTCATGATAATAAGAAGCAAATATATAATATATAGAATTATAATCATGTGGTATCCATATTAAGGAGAGGAATTAAAAATTTTATAAATTATAAATTATTGGTCTTAATGAGTGGTATTAGACAAATGCTGGATATATTTAGGGGTATTTGGTGATAGGTAAACTAGGTTTTTTAGAAATATCCAACAAATGAATCTTACGGTGAATTGAATATCATACATACACAGTTGTACCATGAAGTTTTCATTAACAAGTGGTTTCATTTTATTTATCTTGTGGTATTTCTCACACACATTAGCTTAATTACTTATTCAATGACTATTTTATAATAGTGTGATGGAGATCACTAGAATTTATTCAAAAGAAATAAATTTATGAAACTAGTATATATGAAAGTAAGTTAGTGATACAATTTTTTTGTTGTCTTAATCAATTGTTTCCTAAAATAAGTTCCAACTTAGTAGGCTTAGATGGTTTTTTGATGAATTAATTCCTTATGTAATTTTTACTTACTAATTTTTTTATTACTTTAAAGAAATAAAAATATTTAGAATCAATCTTATAATGGTTGTACTATCAGTATAAAAATAATTATAGGAGAACTATATTCCCCCATTGGTTTCTAAATAACATTGGAAATACATTGAATAAATATTATTGATTAACGGGGAGTAATTTTTTAAGAAGAAAACCCCTATGGGATTCATAGTGACTGGGGAAGGAGACATAGTGTAAATAAAGTTTAAATCCCTCCCTATTAGTTAAGATGTCAAAGGGGAGATGAAATAAAATAATGCTTTAAAACCCTAAGGGGGGAGAACTAGAATAATAAATCTAGTTTTATATACATTTTCATTTTTGCATCAAAGGGGGAGAGAAATTTCATAAAATTGAAAAAAGAGGACCTATAAATCCAAAGACATTTAATATTTGAAGTATCTGATAGAATATGGATTTATGATAGTATTGAAAAAAATCTATAGAGGGAGAATTTTGGGGAAAACCTATGTTCTATGTTGTATTTGGTATCAATAATATATTCATACATTATGAATAGAGTATTCGAATGGTATTGAGAGTTTCTAGAATAGGGAATATATTTATGATATTTACATAATTTTTTGTCTAGGATAGTTGAGTGGATAAAATTTCATGAAAAGTATCAATTGTATATCTATATGTTATAATAAATAGTTATTATTCAATGTGGAGAAGGTTCTGGTAGAATATATGAAATGGTTTTTAACAGAACGAGTAGAGGGGAGTAGGTTGTGAAGCTCATCACCACATCCAAATCGAGTTATTTTTTCTGGATTAGTATAATATATGAATAGTGATAATTTGATATCTACATGTTTATAGAGGATTAGTGCAATAGAATTATTCCAATACAAAATTATTCTGACCTGGATAATGTTTCACATGATTTTTCTATTTATAGAAGAAATGGAATTAACCCTCATCATGAGGAGTAAGTCTCATTTGTTTTTGTGTAATAAGTAAGATAACATCTAAGAAACATAGCATAGTAAAGGAATTCATATGTCTAGAATAATAGTTTTACCATTTTACAATGATTGCAAAAACAATTAGGTGCACAATTATGGAGGGAGATCAAGGTTTCAAGAAAGTATTTGTATGAATAATAAAGAAGTATTTTGGAGAAAAGGATTTTGTTTTGAAAAAATTTGAAAAACTACACAATGTTTCAAGAAAGATAGGATGTTTTGTGAAAGACGGTTTCATAAATAAGTAGGATATAATATTGTTAAAATATAGAGTTTTGTTAAATATTATCTTATGAAAATTGGTATAATATGGTGAATTATAGGTGGTTTATTTTTTAGTCATTGCAGACATTCATGAAATATTGTGTTTTAAGAGCCATTTTACATTGACAAATCAATGTTTTCATGGAACATGTAATTTTGGAAAGGTAAAGTTTCATTAATGAATAATTATGGATAATTCATTGTCAATTGATGTTAAATGAACTAATTGTTTTCCAAGTTACATGAAGTGTCAATATTTTCTTATAAATATATTATCAAGTAATATAAATGAATTGTTTTTTATAGAATTTACAGAATCAATCCAAAGGAATATTATTTAGAGAAAAATGATCTAAATTCACCAAATAATGATGTTACACAATTGACTTCCATGAGTTATCATGTTTTATAAGAAAATTGTATGAATCTCTATATTCGATGAATATTATTTTCACTCAAACCCTTGTTTTAAAAAATGGTTAATATTATATGATATAATTTTGTTGATAAAGTTTCATTCATTAGAACATAAAAAGAGTAGAGTTTTGTGAAAGAAGAAGTATCATGGAAGAAATTTCTTCTAATTTTTTTTGGTTTCGCAAAAGGTGAGGTTCTACGAATATAATTCTTTGAATTTATATTTTTATTTAAAAATGAATTTATAAATCATCTAATCATAAATATTATTCAATTAGAGTCTCATTCTAATCAAGGAATAGCCTTGTAATTACAATTTTTAATTATACCTACATGTCTATAAACTGTGGAAGTATCTTCACCAATGCAGTTTGTAGAGGAAAGAAAGTGGTAGTGTGCCTTGGGTGAGGAGTATATAGACTCTAGATCCTATAGAGTTGTTGCGTCTTCAATGGATTAATTATTAAAAAATATTTTTATATCCACAAAACTTTCAAACCTTATTGAATTATGGTATGAAAAATACAATTTGTTTGTATACTCCTTGGTCTAGTCCTTTGTGATGAATAAATAAAAAATCCATATGTCCCATTGATTTTTAAAATTCCTACATTTGTTTATCACCATGTGCGGTCAATAATAAGAAGCAATCAAGTGATAGGATGAACTTAGTTCCTACAACTATGGAAAAAATAACCTAAAAAAAGTTAATATGACTATGAAAAAAAGTTTAACTTTTTCCATCAACCTGATTCACCCCACCCCTCTCAAGGTGTGTCTATTTCCAATAAATTATATTTCAAACTTTAAATGTTTGATGTAAATGGTGGTGGATAGAAATTGAGGAGTTTTAATTTATGTTTTATTTTGAAATAGAGTATGTTTTCAGTTATTAAGATGGATATTTTTAATCACAAGTCGGATTATATTTTGTTGGTTTTTAAAATAAGATACATGTATTTGGTTAGTAATGTTCTCATATCATTAGATTATGGTGTTGATATGCTTTTTTTATTGGTATTTGTGTTTTTTTTAAATATTTAGTGCCTCCTATAAAGTGATTTTATAACCTTCATGATAGTCACCACTCCGTAGGCTATTTAGCATAGGCCTATGGGATTAATCTATATCACTCAAATGAATCAAGTGGAGTATTATTATTGATAGGATATAACATAATGTTATCAAATATATTATTAGTATGAATCTTTGAATAGGCACTAGTAATGATTACATTGCTTTGGTTATGTTGAAATTCTATTTAAACCTAGTGTGTAAAGTAGGCCAAAGAAATTCAGCCTGAATGTAGAGGGCCCTTATAATTATATGTTTTCACACTAATAACTTGTAGATACTTACCGAGAGAAATTTTTACTAACTCTAGGTTATATTTATATAAAATTAATGTATACATCATATAGTACTAGGTCCTGATACTTATGCATGGTGTATTGATTTTATATTTTATAAGGGGTATATTTTCTTATAATGTAAAAAATATTTATATAACCATGGGCATAGAATCTATTCCAATTAACTCTAGATTTTTCATTTTCACGAAGTGCTAATTTATTTTTGTTCCTCATGGAGTTTAAGGATCCTAATCCAATTCATTACTTTATTGATCAAGAATATTTTGATAGTTGTATGATAATATCATTAGAGTTATAGTGTAAGGATTTATCAAATAAAAATTGATCTATTTCTGATTAAATAATAGAGAATTTGTTTGAATAGATGAATATTTCCTTTCAATTGATTTAGGTGAAGGATTATTATTAGATACCATTGGGTACTTATTTTTTTAAGGTGGAAAGGTTGTGGTTTATTCTTTACTTTTTTCCTCAATATATGTTAAATTTTACATGAAAATAGTTCTTTGATTATTTCATGAATGAATTTATATCATTGAATATCAGGGTTACGTGGAAAAATAAGTTACTAGACATAATACATGGAAATTGTTTCCTCATGGTGGTTTTATGAATACAAAAATTATCTCAAATGTATTTATAGTATATGTTTGACAAATGGTGTGTAAATTTCAGAGAATATTACACCCATAAATACTATTTAAAGTTAACCCCTATTATTTAACGTTTTATTAAATGGTGATGTTAAAAGATAAATTAATTTACTATACCTTAAAATTAATTGGTTCTGTTTATAAGGGATGTTATTAATTTTTTCCATTGAGTGTGGGTATAAATAATAACTCTCACTTTCTGATCAGTCGATTTTGTGATGTATTACTAAATACTAAGAACTATCCTCACGTATTTTCTCTAAAGGTGGTCATTATTAACACTATAGTTAAAATTAATACATCACATAGTATCTCAATGGTGGTCACATACATCAATAATTCTCATATTCTACTATTCAATTTTGTTAATAAGGGTTAGTTATATGATAATGGATGGACAATGATAGTTTTAGAATCCAGCGTAGAAAATGTTACCACCAAAATGGTTCCCATAACAATAATACTAATGATCATTATGACCATAAATATAGGGTGGTGTAAGAGGAGGATATTTGGGGATATACCTAACCCTGAAGTATGTTTAGCGATGTGGAGGTGAGGTGGTAGCATACATTAGCTATGACGAGGTAGATGATATAGACCTGGATAACTTTATGAGATGAACATTATTACTCTAGAACTAAATGTATTCCATAGAACTATTTACCTTTATTATAATTTTACTTTTATACTTATATATGTAGATACTTATAATTCCTTTATCACTCCTTTTTTTGATTAGGGATTTAGGCTCAAGTTAGAGAGACATCATAAAATATTATTGAATATACTTCTTTGAGAGGTTGGTTTAGATTTATGAATGTATTCCGTGGTTGTGAACTGATAGTACTGTAATATTTATTAAATTAGTTATTTATATTTAATTAGATCCAGTCATATGATTTCATAAATTTCATTATTGTTTTATAATTTTAATGAGGTTGGATATATTTTCATTTATATTTAATTATTTTCACTGATATGGAAGGTGGTTGTGGGGAAACATATTTAGTGAGAATGATCATATGATGGATCATCAATGTGTTGTAGCTAATTTTTTTTGTCTTTAGTTTAATTTTTTTAGTGTATACCTAGATCAAGAGAGTTAAATACATATAAAAGGTTTCCTCAATGTTTTTAAAAAAATATTAAAATTTTACCTCCTCATCAGGAGATAAAATATTGAATAGAATTACACATATCTGTTTCTCTTATCTTTTTGTTAGATTATCAAATAGTACCTGGTGACCTTAAAATTAATTATTTACTATATAAGGGTTTCATTTAACTATATTTATCTCAATGAGAAGCTCTATTTCTATTTTATCAAAATAGTGATGGTAGTTCAGGGTTTTGTATTGATAATTGATGTTTGAATAAGGTGAAAGTGAAGAACCAATTTTATTTATTTCTAATTGATGCCTAATTTCATTAGATAAAAATATATATGAGGTTCTTAATGATATATGTTGGTTGGAGTAGAGTACTATAGAGGGGGTGAATTGAGTATCTATAAAAAAAATTTGTTAAAAAGTTTTCTTAAAAAGGTTTCCCAATAAAAATGAATACAACCCATTCAATCATGGTAATATAGTTATAAGGGTTTGAATATTCAAATACCCTCTAATAATATTGATTAATCCTTAGTAATATCAAGATGAATTATTAATACTACTTTTGAAGTTATTCTAACAATGAAAAACAATTATAAATTCTATCCAATACTAACAATCAAAGTAAAATTTAGTGTTTTATGAAATATACAGTAAAACAGAGAAAAAATAAATTAAACAACACATTGGATAAAATAAGTGGTTTAGTCTCAAGACAAAACCTAATCCACTCTACTTGGTGATTACCTGTCACCAAGAATTTTATGTTAATAAACTTGATCCACGCCCTGGATCGGGGTAAACAACAGCACACAAGAGTATCCAGGTCACGCGACCTATTCCACAGTTCATCATGGTTAAAAACTACCAGGTCACATGAGGACCTCATCCATACTTATCTATGGGAGTAAACAGATGTAAAAACATATGAGAGGAAGGATATCTTTTATCCTTCAGGTTAGTGCAGAATAAAGTGTGTGTTTTAATACATACATACACATAATGCTGGAAAGATAAAAAAATACAAAATAGAGAAAAGATGATGAGAAAAGGTTATAAGTGCTATGAGTGTTATTCTATGAAGATTTGGACTTTTAGGATGAAGCATATGTGAGTATAAAGTCCTCTTGTTAAAAATAGATTTTCTAAAGTCTACAAGTTTGAAGGTGTAAGATGTCTAGATCATGTTCTTCTTGAAGGTGGTGCTGTGAAGATGTGTTTGGCTCATATCTATGGAAGTGAAACCTTTTTAATTGAGAGTTTTGTGTGTGTTATTCAATTGTTTCTGTTGTATGTATTGGTTCACTTTTCAAAATGATCACACATCTAATCCTTTTCTTAGTGTATTTTTTCTAGTGCCACGATTTCCTTTTTATTTTGGAGTGCATGTGTTGGAGTTGACATGATGCATTTATTCTTCACCTCATACCTCGTACTATTAGGTGATATGTCTAAAAAGAAATATTAATTCTGTCAGTGCATTTAAATGACTCAGATATGACCATGAGAAATTAAATTAAAAATGACAAAACATAGTAAAGAACAGTGTTATAGTCTATCTAGAAACAGTATCACATGGAAATAGTGTCACAACGAAATGGTGTCTTTTTTATTTCCTTTGAGAGGTTAGACAATCATGATTGACATTATTGTATTGAGATCAAGAACCGTTAGCAAAAATGTAGTGTTAGAATCACAGTGTGTGGTGATTTTCCCAACATCAAATGGTGTATTGGTGATGGTATCATGGAACCAATGTCACAGACTTCATGAGATCTGGAATTGGTTACGGTGTCTGGATCATGGTGTCTGGGTCACTATGTTTGGGTTACGGTGTCTGGGTCACAATGTATGGGTTACGTTGTCTTCGTTACGATGTCAAGGTTATGGTTTCTTGGTTATGGTGTCTGGGTCCTTTTCTGGAAAACCATAACCGTTGGAAGACTCATAGTTTCTCAGACTTAGCCAAATATATGTAAACAATCTTAAATAGTAATATATATATAATTAATTATACTTAATCATTCACATAATAAATCATTATTTAAAGATCTTAAATATATTTTACAATAATCACACATGATTTAGTATTAATAGAATTTATTGGGAGTTTATTGAAAGCATAAAGAAGCCAACCATATATACACATGATTTGAGATAGATTAATCATGATTTACAAGATTTATAATATTTTTAAGATTTATAATATTTATAATATTTGTTATATTTGTGATCATTAAAACATGATTAAAACATGAGTAATCCAACAATCTCCCCCTCTTTGATGATCACAAATCATATGAAGTAGATATATGTTCTTAGTATGCTATCTTCCTTAGGGACTTAGTTTGCATATTTTTCCTCCCCCATTTGGGATTATCAAGAAGATTACATGAAAAATAAATAATGAAAGGAAATAATAGAATATACAATGAACATTTCACAATTCAATAGATAGAAACAGATGTGTCATTACAAATAGTAGCAAACAAAAATACTAAACATCCCTATCAAAATACAATTTCCACTCTTCTTCATAACCAATGGTATTCTCTTTTCCCTTGGAAGAATCGTTAGAAGGAACCACATGAGGATTAGTAGAAGTTGAAGAAGGGATTGAGCCAACTATTAGAGAAAGAAGAGGGAGCCCTTCAAAAACATAAGGTGCCAAAGTAGGTTTGGTGGAAGACTGAGGCATGTTTTGATCAAGGATAACAGGTCTAATCTGGATCAGAGCATGAGAAATAGACATTTAGGTATATTCAAAGGTAGTGGATGAGGAAGGATGTAAACTAGACCGCAAGGGTGAAACTGCAGGAGCCATAATAGCAATGCTCTGCACATGAAGATAGGGCTTCAACAACTAAATGAAGTCAGTAATAATCTCATCACCATACTACATTTCTCTCTCAAAATCATATTTTTTATCCATGAATTTGTCCAATAAAGGATTTAAATCCTTAAAATTTTGAACTTTAGTCTTGAAATCACGTGTGATAGGAGGAATTTTCAAATTCCTGACAAGATACTCGAAATTATCTTTCATATCATGCATAGAGAAAATCCTATTAAAGTAGAAATCCACTTAATTAGTAATTTCTTTTTGGGAGTCATTTTCAATCTTTTAATGAATCCTTACCAAATAAAGTACTCTGTCACTATTCTTGACTACCATGGATAGAATCTCCTTGTCAAGGCCACTTATCACTGATTAAAGTTCCTCTTTCACAATAGTTCTGAGAAGATCACTGTCAAAGGGTTGAGATGACTGTCCAGAGGCACTGGGGGCTGTAACAGCTAAAGGAGGGACTTGAGATGACTGATAAATTTATATAAACAACCCTTTTACTCATCATCCTATTTTTTGAGACCAATAACAAGATCACACATCTCTTGAACTATCTACTTGTTTCTCTCATCCACCTTTTTAGCTAATAAAGTAAAGTTCAGTTGAATCAGAGAGAAAAATTCCTATGGAATATGACCACTAACATCCTCATCAAGATGAGTAATAAGTGATTGTACTGATTTCAACACTTTATTTATATCTTCAAACTCTGAGAGACTTCACTTCATCACTTAGTTGTTTGTTCTAAATTCTAACTTCTTGAATTTCATGAAGCATTTGTGGATGAATCTACCATATGATCTTCTCTAATGACAAGGAATCATCTCTTTCACTTAGATTTGTTATGGGTGTAGGTTGGGTGTTCTTGATATTTTCAAATATAGCCTATAAAGTAACTCCAAAGGCTTTCAAATCATTCTGACTCGTGAATGAAGGAGGTTCTTATGAAGGTTCATGAATAGGAGCTGAGACAGGCTCATGTTCTATTATAGAGATTACTTATAGAGCATAAACTAGTTTCAATTAAAACACAGTAGACATTTCTATTCCTTTAACCGAGGATTCCTGATCATCATCCACATAAAAATATATTGGAAACTTATATTATGTATCACAAGTTCTTTGATCAATAGGATTCGGAAAATCAACACTTTCTAGACTAGGGTGATGGTCCCCCTCAACAAGTGAATCTATCTAAGAATAAGTGATTTAGTTCTTTGATCTGGTTTTAAAAGATCATCTTCAATACTCTCACCCCATATCTTTTATAGGTAGCTAGAAGGCTTGTTCTATTTTTTCCTCAACAGATAGGATAGGATCAGGATTATCATGTTCCCCTAAATTTTCCTCAACTGCAGCTTATTCTTCTAAACGCTCCTCAGGAACAAAATCTTTTCTTACATTAACAACACTTTCATTTCCAGAAGGAGGTTCTTCTTCCAAATCAATACTTCTTTCAGTAATAGGTGCTTCCTTCTTGAGTATGTTTTGTGGAATAGGTGTATTACTGTCTTCTTTATCCAAGACAGTTTCTTCTATATGTGCAATAACTAACTCTTCTTCCTCTTAAATAGGATATTCAAAAATTTAATCTGGTTCCAAACTAGGATCATATATTTTCTTAGGTCACGAAGGATTCTCAAATAGATTAAACTTTTCATATAACCTTTCATTGTCCTCCAACCAAGCCTTTTTCCACAGATTCCAACTAATTTTCATCATTTTGACTATAATCAGTGAGATACATAATTCACAGTCCTTGATGACTTATTCATTTGGTCCAACCATTCCTTTATCAAACAGTATAGTAGAGATTAACCATTATGTAGAACAAGGAGGTATACATTGAGGTTGTCTTAATAAAATCACACATACTATGTATAACATACTTACACAGGTTAATCTTGTGTCCACTATTCATAAAATTTATCAAAAATATATCTTAATATTTTAGTGTTAAAAAATATGTTTTCTTGGACTAATCAGATTCTTGATAATCGTAAACATCAATCTAGTTTAATCATCTAAATTAGTAGAAAGAGATATTCTATTATTTTTTATTTCTAGTCAATCTTCCCAAGGCCTCTTCTAAAACAAAAATATCACTAGGAGGAGGAGGACCTCTTTGGAAGTCCTCAAAAATTCCTTCATTGGGTATTCCTATTCAAAAATCCCACAACCCCAAGGAAAAAGTGCATCTTTGGCCATTAATCTAGCTACTCATAATAAAACCATATTCTGTAACAAATGAGAACTGGACAAACTGAAAAAACTGAGTATCAATCTTTGGAAAAATCAGACTTTTCTCTTTTGTGAACCAATCCATCCATCTATTCTCATTCAGTAATTTCATAACTAAAGACTTACTTGACATTAACCACTTAGGGAAGATTTCCTTTTCTGGTTACACTATTCTATCAACAAGATTCGGGGTCAAAGGTCCTTCGGGCACTACCTTTGGTTCTCTTTTCATTTTCTTCTGAGATCTGTGCTTCTTAGGAGTCGATGAAGATGGTCGCTTCATCCTGGGTATTCTATGAGGGTTTGAGAGAGAGAGAGAGAATAAGGATTGAAGGAGGACTTACTATTTGAGAGAATAGGTCTCGAGTGAATAAAATATTGAAAGATATTTTGTTTTTATCATTTAGGGATTTCAAGCATTGCAAATTCAAAAGCGCGGGATAATAAAAACAATAAAGTAATCAATAATAGTAATACGGGTAATAAAATAAAAATAAAATGTAAAAGTTTTATTATGGTGAGACCGTAATAGATTTTCACAGTGAGACTGGAATATATTTTCATGGTGAGACCAAACTAGATTTTCACGGTGTCATCTCTACTGCGTGACTCCAAAACGGTGTGACCGTATTGTTTGAAAAAATTAGTGAAAAACAGTAACCGAGAGACAATAACTATGGGACCGTAAACATGAAATATCAACTTCAAGATAGTAACTTGCAGAACTGTGAAAGTGAGACATTAATTCTGAGAGAGTGACTCATGAAACTGTAAGCTGTGAAATAGTAAGCTACGAGTCAGTAAGTTTTTAAAAATAGAATACTTTATACTTAAGAATTATCATTCATAATTCATGTATGATGTAATCTATCCATTCAAAATTTAATGGTTTGGTGAATATATCAGCAAGATGATATTCAGTGACAATGAATTCTAAAGTGATATCACCATTTTGATAATGGTCTCTCAAAAAGTGATGTCTCACATCAATATTATTTGTCCTGGAGTGTGAAAGAGGATTTTCTAAGATGTTAATAGCATTTGTATTGTCACAATTTATAGGTATATTCCAAAATTGATATCCATAATATAGTAATCTCTGTTTCATCCAAAAAAATTTTGAACAACAACTACCAAAAACTATGTATTCAACTTTGATAGTAGATAATGAAACAGAGTTTTGTTTCTTACTACAACATGATACTAGATACTTTATTAAAAGGTGACATGTTCCAATGGTTCTTTTTATATCTAACTTAAAACCACTGAAATCAGTATCATAATAACTAACTAACTCAAATTATTATCCTCTAGGATATAATAACCTTAGATTGGGTGTATGTTTGACATATTTGAAAATAATTTTAACAACATTTAAATGGGATTCCTTAGGGTTTTCTTGAAAACAAGCACATATACATGCACTAGACATAATGTTAGGTCGGCTAGAATTTATATATAGTAAGCTTCCAATCATACCTTTGTAAGTGGTTTGATCACCATATATTCCATATTCATCAAGATCCAACATACAAGTATTACTCATTGTAGTATCACTACATTTAGTGCTATCCAAGACAAAATGTTTTAGAATGTCTTTAGTATATTTTATTTTATTTAAAATAACACCAACATTATTTTGAAATATTTTAAATCCAAGAAAGAATTTTAGTTCACCCATTAAACTCATTTCAAATTCATTTTTCATCATTTTAGAAAATTAAACACATAATTAATTTATTGAAGATCCAAAAATAATATCATCAATATAAATTTGAATAAATAACACAACATTGGAAATTAATTTTATAAAAAGGGTAGGATTACCATTACCTTTTGTAAAACCTTTGAAAATAAGAAAAATACTTAATCTATCATACCAAGCTCTTGGATATTGTTTTAAACCATAAAAATCTTTTGATAATTTGAAAACATTATTTGAAAAGTGAGGATTTGTGAAACCAGGGGGTTGTTCAACAAAAACATCCCCATATATATACCCATTTAATAAAGAACTCTTGACATCTATTTGATATAGTTTTAAATTTTGATGTGCAACGTAAGAAATAAAAATTATGGTGGCTTCAGGTATAGCTACTGGTTAAAAGGTCTTCTCATAGTCAATTCCTTCCTCTTGACTATAGAATTGTGCAACCAATATAGACTTGTTTCTAACCATATTACCAGATTCATCTACCATATTTCTAAAAACCCACTTAGTGCATATGGTAAATATGTCTTCGTGTCTATCCAAAAGTTTCCAAACACTGTTCCTTTAAAATTGATAAAGTTCTTCTTGCATATCCATAACCCAAAATTCATCATTGATAGAATCATTAATTTTTGTAGGTTCAAGTTGTGAAAAGAAACCTTGATGTTCAACTTGATTTCTAAGATAATCTCTAGTTTGGGTTCCTTTATCTAAATATCCTACAACAACATCTAAAGGATGGTTCTTAAGGGTTCTAACAACTATATAAATAGAGGTGCTAGTGATTTCAGGTTCTTCAATAGGTTTGGGTTCATTATGACTTGAATCTGGAGAATTTCTAGAACTAGATGTTTTCACAGATTCCTTTAAAAGATAGTTATAGGGTTTAACATTGATGTATAGATTTTAAATATCATCCTCTAGGTTCTCTAGAGAGGTCTTAGGATCATTTGGATCTGTCTCATCAAATTTGACATGGAAATATTCTTCCACACATTTAGTTCTTTTGTTAAACACTATATAGGATTTACTAGAGACTGAATGCCCTAGAAAAATTCCTTCATCACTTTTGGATTGAAACTGGTCAAGATTGTCCTTAGTATTAAGGATATAAACTTTGTAACCAAAAACATTGAAGTAGCTTACTTTGGGTTTTCTATTGTTCCATAACTCATATGGAGTTCTTTTAAGAATAGGTCTAATCGACACTCTATTAATAATATAGAATGATGTATTTAAAACATCAATGAAAAAATAAATAGGTAAGTCATATTCACTGAGCAGTGTTCTAGAAATTTCATTCAATGTCCTATTTATTCTTTCTACAACTACATTTTGTTGAGGTGTTCTAGGGGCAGAGAAATTATGACAATATCCATTTTTGTGAGAAAAAGAATTCAAATTCTTTATTTTCAAACTCAAATCCATGATCACTTCTTAAGGATTTAATTCTAAGTCCACTAAGGTTTTCTATAGTTTTAGAACATTTGGTAAAATGAGAGAATGATTCACTTTTGTGAGACAAAAATATAGTCCAAGTATATCCAGAAAATTCATCTACAAGAACATAAACACAATGCTTCCCATTTAAACTAGAAACTCTAGATGGTCCAAACAAATCATGTGAACCAACTCGAGAGGTTGAGAAGTTGACACTTATTTCTTTGTTTTGAAGGAATTCTTGTGTTTCTTTCCCTTTTTACAAGGATTAAACACTTTATCATTTGTAAACTCAATGTTGGGTAGGTCTTTGACTAAACATTTTTTAGATATCTTTCTAAGGGGCATGAATATTTCAGTTTCTTAGTCTTCTGTTCCAAAACCAATATTCTTTGTGAAATACACTTAAACATGAATCATTTTAAGAAACTAAAGAATCTAAGTTAACAGAGTATACCTTTTCATTTCTCAATGAATAAAATACTAATTCATTTTTAGAATTAAAAACATTACACGCATAATTTTAAAATTTAACATGAAATCCATCATCATAGAGTTGTAAAATACTAAGAATATTATATTTCAGTCTATCAAAAAAGGTAATATGGAAATTAAAACTGAGTTAGAGTTATTGATTTGTCAAAGGACAATGATTTTTTCAATGCTATTATCATAAAAGGTGACATGTACACAATAAATTATTATTATGTTCTTGAATCATGAATAATATCATGTCATGTGTCTTGAACATACATCGTCAAAGTACCATAATCTTTTATAGGATCTCTTTAAACAATTTTATGACAAAATAGTCAAATAAAAATTGAGTCTGGTACCCATATATGTTTGGATCCAACAATATTAGTAACCAATGATTTAAGAACCCACATATGCTTCATAGGTTTCCTATAAGCATTATGTAAAGTATTTTAAAAAGAAACTCTATTTTGTCCAGAAAACATTTAAATAGTAGAGAGTGTATCATAATTTGAACTAATAGAATGTTTTCTTTAACTAAGAGTAAAGTGGTATGTTCTAGATTTAGAAAAAAATTGGTTTTTCCAAAATTACTTTTACCAGGTTGATAGCCAATAACAGTAACATATTTAGGAGCAATATGTTTACCTAGAATTTGTACCAAGGTATCTTTACCATTAGAAAACCTTTCACGGTCCTTTTTCAATTTCTCATTAGATAGATTTAGTTCATTGTTTTCTTTTAGTAATTGAATATTTTTATCTCTTTCTACAGTATGCTCAGATTCAACAGTTGAGGTAAGAGCATTCTATTTCTTTAAAGACTTATATTTATCCTTTAGTTCATTACATGTCTCTTCAATCATATTAAAATACTCAAACATTTCTTCTTTAGACATATTTTCAGAATCACTTTCATCCCTAGAATAATATCAATTTTGTACAGGAGATTACAGGGTTACCTCAGATGTGTTTGTCATGAATCACATATTTTCTCCATTAGCCTATTCATCATGTGAAGACTCTGAGTCACTTGAAATATCCTTAGAATCACTCTAAGTTTCATTCATTTCCTTTTTATACTTTCTATCTTTTCCCTCATATTTCTTTTTATAGTTGATCTTGGGATAATTATCCTTTACAAGTCCCTTTCTCTTATATTCATAACATACAATCTCATCAGACTTGTCATTTATTTTCCAATATTTCTTCCAATATCTCTTTTGATCATATATTCCTTTGAAGTTAGGATTTCTGAAAAATTTATTTATTTTTTAAAATTTCTCAAACCTTCTGGCTAATTGAGCCATCTCTCATCACTATCAGGTGAATATTGTTCACTGCTAGAACATTCTTTTGAAACTTGCAGTTTATCTTTTTTTTGTGTTTAGAGGTGGTGGTCTTGAATGCCATGGATTTTCTTCTGGTTTCATTATCCTCTTCCTTGTTGATTTTTAACTCCTCTTCATACATCATTAGTTTTCCAATGTGTTCTTTGAGAGGCAATTTTCTGATGTCACATAAATCTGTAATAGAGATAGAGGTTCCTCTCTATCTATCAGGTAGGAATTTGAGAATCCTCATAATTTGTTCTTTGGTAGTACAATCCCTTAAAAGAGAAATCATTGTGTTGACAATTTCATTGAACCTGAGATACATGTCAAAAATAGGTTCATCATGATTCATTTTAAAGTTATCATATTTAATAGTATAAGTATTGAGTCTCAATTCTTTCACCCCATAAGTTCCTTCTTGTGAAATAGACAAAGTATCCCAAATTTCATGGGTGGTTTTTTTTGTAGATATTATGTTAAATTACTCATATCCTAAAGAGAAATATAAATCATTAATGGATTTGAAATTGTTACTATAATAAGTCTTGGTTGGGTCATCCTAAGTAATTCTACGAGTAGTAGGAATGTTATACTCATCTATAATTGAATACCAAATTTCAAAGCCCATACTTTCTAAATGCATTTTCATTTTAATTTTCCATTTGGAATAATTATTTCCATTAAATAATGGTGGTATTTTTGTTTCAGAACCTTCTAGTTTATTATCCATAATAAAGAAATACTTTTAAAGAGCTAGAAATTTAGAATTAATAGAAATTTACATATCTTTAAAGTACAAATAAAGCACAGTTTAACAGATTTTAAAAACATATTCTTAGCAAGAATAAACAATCCTTTGATACAATATGTTTTTTAGAGTAGATTACTCAGGTGGGGGGTGAATTGAGTATCTATAAAAAATTCGGTAAAAAAGTTTTCTTAAAAAGGTTCTCCGATAAAAATGAATACAACCCAGTAAATCAAGGTAATGTAGTTATAATGTTTTGACTATTAAAATAACCTCTCAGAATATTGATTAATTCTCAATAATATCAATATGAATTATTGATACTACTTGTGAAGTTATTTTAATAAGGGAAAACAATTATAACTTCTATCCAAGACTAAATATCAAAGTAAAAGTTAATGTTTTCTAAAATATACAGTAAAACAGAGAAAAACTAAAATAAAAAACATAGCGGATAAAACAAGTTGTTTAGTATCAAGTTGAGACCAAATCCACTCTGCTTGGTGATCACTTTCCACCAATATATTTATATTAATAAACTTGATCCACACCCAAAATCGAGGTAAAAAATAGTTCACATGACTATCAAGGTCACATGACCACTTCCACAGTTCTTCATGGGTAAAATCTACCAGTTCATACAAGGTCCTCTTCCACACTTATCTGTTGGAGTAAACAGATGTAAAAAGATATGAGAGGAAGGATATTTTGTATCCTTCAGTTTAGTGTAAGAGACAATGTGTGCTTTAATACAAACATACACACACTACTTGAAAGATAAGAAACAATACAAAATATATAAAAAAATGATGGGAAAAGGTTAGAAGTGCTCAGAGTGTTATTCTATGCAGCTCTGGACTTGTAGGATGAATCATATGCAAGTATCGAGTCCTCTTGTGATAAATAAGGTATCAAAAGTCTATATGTTTGAAGGTGTATGTTATCTATCTCGTGTTCTTCTTGAAGGTGGTACTATGAATATTTTTTTGGATCTGATCTATGGTAATCCATAATTTTGAATTTGGAATGCTTCGTGTGTTCTTTAGTTGTTTATTGTTGCATGTATTGGCTCACTTTTCAAAATGCTCACACTTCTACTGCTTTTCTTCGCATCTTTTGTTCCAGTGCCACACTTTCATTTTTATTTTGGGGTGAATGTGTTATATATGACACGATGCATTTATTCTTGACCTCGTACCTCGTACTGTCAGGTGATATGTCTATAAAGAAATAATAATTCTGCCAGTGCTTTTAAATGACTCAAATATTACTATTAGAAATTAAATTGAAAACGAAAAAACAGTTTAAAGAACGTTGTCACAGTTTGTCTAGAAATGGTATCGGTTGGAAATGGCGTCACCGCACAATGGTGTCTAATTTTTTTCCTTTAAGTGGTGATACAATCATGATGGAATAGTTTTATTAAGATCAGGAATCAATAGCACAAATTTGGTGTTAGAATAACGGTGTCTGGTGCTTTTCCAAACATTGAACGTTGTTTTGGTGATGGTAGCATGGAACCGGTGTCACAAACATCTTGAGATCTAGAATTGGTTACGGTGTCTGGGTCACAGTGTCTAGGTTACAATGTCTGGATCATAGTGTCTGGGTTATGGTGTCTAGGTTATGGTGTCTGGGTTACAATGTCTAGGTTACGGTGTCTGGGTACTTTTCCAGAAAACCAGAACCGGTGGCAGATTCCCGGTTTCTCATACTTATAAAAATATCTGTAAAAAATATTAACCAGTAATATTTATAGTATGAATTAGAATTAATCATTCATATAAGAAATTATTATTGAACAAAGTTAAATATAGTTTACAATAATCACACATAATTTAGGATTAACATGATTTAGTGGAAGCTTATTTAAAGCATCAAGAAACCAACCATCTCTACACATGATTTGACATAGATTAAACCAACTTTATAGAATTTATAATATTTTTAATATTTACTGGATTTATAATATTTTTAACATTTGTGATCTTTAAAACATGATTAAAACATTATTATTCCAACAATATATTTATGACCATGGTATAATTAAATAAAAGTGAGAAATGATGATTTTTCGAATGTTACATTTGATAATATTATAATTTTTTTTTAATTTTTGGTGATGCCTTTTGATGTTACAAGTGAATATAAAGTGTTCAGGGGATTAATGAACTAGGTTTTCTATCTATATTTTGTTAAATTTTTTATATTATTTATCAATATCCTCTAATGTTATTAAATATTGTAAGAGAACTACGAATATTTTCTAAAGATATTTTTAATACTCCTTCACTAGGATAAATTGTATTATATGACGTATAAGTGCATTTTTCTAATACAAGAGTTTAATTTTATTGGAAATATAATTTCTTAATGGATTATATTTGTAAATAAATTAATTTTAGAGGTTATTTTTTATTAAAAAGTTCCTATAAAGTAATCAGAGTTCTGTAATTTTCTGGTTTAGAATTTATTATATGAGTTTTTTCTTTACTTTATTAGATTACAAAATTTTCAACAACTCTAACCAAGAAAAATCATTTTTGAAAAAATAGTGTTATTTTTATCTTTAATGATTTATGAAAAAGTAAATTTTCTCATATTCAAAATTTTCTTCAAAAAGGGGATATATTTTTAATTTTTTGGAATCCCTATCACCCTGATTTCTTTTGTGTGTTGAAGAAAACCAAGACACTCATATCTTATAGATTTTGATGATTATAAACTCATTAAATTAATTATTCTACTAATAACCCTGAAATTATGGTTTTAATATTTACTTCAAAGTTTTAGAGACATTACCTACTGGGGGAAATATTTTTTTTATTCTTAGAAGACATGAGTTTTCACTATATATTATCACATAGATATTTGAACCTATGTTAATGTGGATGTGAACAAATCCCTCTGGATTATGGGTTTTAGATATCATATACTCAAGGTGAAGTTAATGGGGTGGCCAATCAATTTTGAAGGAATTAATGATTCTCATGAAGCAAGTGATAAATGGAATATGATAGAGATGGATACATATTTTCATTTAAACATGGATGGGGTTAGTGGTGAAGGTTTCATTATATCAGATGAGATTGTATACTCATTTGTTTCAAAATATGGATGAGTATAACCTAGGATACTAAAAATTAGTGTTATTATGAAAATGAGTCATCAACATAGATAATTTTAATAATTGTATAGATGATGAGAAAAAAAAGTTGTTATTTCATTAATATATATTTTTTCCTCATTAAATATATTTAAAAAATTTGTATTTTTTCGCTAAATCACCTTTAGTAGAACATCCAATTATTTTTAAGATATGTTATATACTGATCAAGAAATATGGATGTTCAGAGATGAAAAAATAAATCTCCAGGTTTATATCCATGTGTCCTATTTTTCTAAAATATTAAGTAAAATATTAGGTTCTGATAGATATGTTGCATCCCTTTAATTTTTCATACTAGAAATAGGTGGAAATTAATATGAATTTTTTGATAGATTTACCATGTGAATTTAGAGGAAATGATGTTATTTGGGTTATTTTTTATAAATTGACAAAGATAGATCACTTATTAACAATCAAGTTATTGACCTCAAAGGATAGTTTTTCAGGACATTATATGGTAGAGATAATTATGTTTCATGGAGTTATAAGGTTTATAATTTCATTTTTGATTCTTTATTTACATTATGGATATTGAGGGTATTTCAATGTCATTTCTGTTCCAATTTTTCCCTTTATACCGCATTCCACCATAGACTAGTAGAAAATGAAGTAGACCATTCATACTATTGAGGGAATATTGAGAGAATGAATTTATGATTTTAGAGGATCATGAAATAAGTAATTACTTGTTAAATTTTCCTATAATAAAATTGATTAATCATCTATTTGTATGGAACTATTTATGTGTTAAGTAGGACATAGTTTCTTTCATGTCTTTCTAACCTGATTTTAAAAAAATACATTTCCTTAGAATGTTATGTTTCACTAATTTTATACTTATCAATTTCAAACAAGGTTTTTACAGAAAATTTATTTTTCTAGATGGAAGAAATAATTATTTATTAGATAAAGTTTTTTACCATAACCATAAGTAAATTTCCTGTAGATTGGAAGGATGATTATAGGATTCTAGATGAAAATTTATTAAAAAAGTAAAGTTAAAATATAATTATTTCCAAACTGATGAATTAATATCACAACTGTTGGTAATACATTTTTGTATTGAATAAGACTTATTTTCTAGAAATACTTTTATTAAATCTATCATATGAGGTTATTATATTTTTTTGAATAAAAAAATTCTATTCCATTGGAAAGAATTCAGATACACTGTGATAGTGTATTAATTCATGAGCCTCAGTTGAACATGATGATCTATAAAAATGAGTTTTCTCTCAAGCTATTACAACCACCTCCAAGATTCATGAAATATGACCATTGGATATTTTCATATAAATACAATCGTTAATCAAGGAGGAGAAATATTTTTCATCCCTGATTATCAATAGTTTATATGAAAAGTTGAAGAATATTACTACTTTAATAGTGTTTCGCTGTAATATTTTGAGATATGATTTCTTAAAGAATCCATTAGAGGATTATTTGTAAATTCCTTATGAAATTTTGTGATTTTTTATTGGTGGTATGATCTATTTTGATCGATGGATTCCAAATATAGGATTATAGTGGTGTGTTTGGTCATGATGATCGAGGGATTCCAAGTATAAGATGATATAAATTAAAATAAGTTCTACAAATATAAAGGAAATAAAATTATGAAATATTCTAACACTTGGAGTGCAGGTGGAGTGGCCATTTCGTCTAATAATACTTTTGATAGTACTAGTTAAGATCAATAGAATATTGGTTACCTTATTTTAATTTTAAGAATGATAATTACTTCATGAATAAGGTATTTGTTGAGACCTTAACTAATCATACTTTAAATGAAAATTATCCTAATTTATGGGATTATTGTGATTCTACATATGAAGAATATTATAATTCATCTAAATAGGATTAGTAACTTATATGTGATATAGTTTTAAGGATTTATAATTTTTTTAGAAATAAATTATAAAATTTATAAAAACATGATGATTCTATGGATTATCATACCAAAGAAAATACTAATATCTTAAAACATTACCTACAAGTTACTAATATTATGAAGTAATAAAATAATAAATTTAATTCCACTTATATTAATGATAATAAATATTTTTTTTAAACTAAATTCTAAAATCTTAATTCAGAAAAAATTACTATCAAAATTTACATCCACTAGAGAAAAATTTGATAACATAAATAGAAAAATCAAACCTGAAATAATTATTTCATGGATTGGTTTTACAAATTAAAACCCACTTTAAAAACTACTATTTTGTTCCTATCAGTTCCCCACTCTATACGAAGTGTGAAATTAGTGGATATTGGAAAAATAAGTGTTCATTAAATAGAGTGCAATCACATGGTTTTCATAGTTTATATTCTTCAAAGTAAATAGAAACATTACTACACAGAATGGTCAAATATATGTGGATTCTAAAAATAATTTTATCTAAAAATTATGCACACAATCAAGTTTCAATTCCAAATCATAATTTTATTAATTTAAGAAAAATAAGAAGTGTACCAACAATAACAATTATTGGTGCATAGATCTTTGTTATTCCCATCACATGAAAAAGAAAAAAACCTTCCAAAAGGTTATTGAGATTAAATGTCCCAAATTCACATTTGGTGATAACCCTCAAGGATAAATATATGCTATGGTTAATATTTTTCTTTTTATAAAAAAATTAATTTAAAATTTTTTGTGTATTTTTGGACATAAACACAACCTTATTAACATAATAAAATTATGTAGTAAAGTATACCTTGTGAACTTTGGGAATGATAAATGTATCATTCAGAGTTATGAAGGTGAGTTTATTCTTTCTTCCATTATGCATGAGAATGTATACACTATTAACATAGAATACCATATGAGTCCATATCTACCTTTACTTAGTACAATTAATGATTAATTTTTTTAGCGTTGAATGTTTGGAAATTGTAATGTTATAAATTTATCCAAACATTATATGAAAGGACTAGTTAGAGATCTACCAAATCATCAGATTAATTCTTCTAATTTTGTCGACCCTTATCAATTTGGAATAAAGAATAACTCTAGTTTTAAATCTATAAGTGAAGTTTCAACTTATGATATTTTATAGTTTGTACACAATGAATTATTTAGTCTTTCAAAAATTGAACATATGGGTGGAAAATAATATGTATATGTTTTAGATGATGACTACAGTAGATACACATGGGTATATTTTCAAGTAAAACACTTAAAATATTTTATATCTATTTTTAAAATTATGTATCCCATGTTAAAAATACAAAACATATACCTTTGGTAACTTTTTTTTGTTATCATGGTGGAAAATTTAAAATTTCTGAAATTGAAATTTTTTGTAGTAAAAAATAAATAATATATAACTTCTCATCTCCCATAACACCTAAAAAATGGATTATTGGAATGAATAAATATAGTTATTTGGTATATTATTGGAAGTATGTTGAGTGAATACACCATTTGTAAAATATTTTGGGATTAGGTATTTAGTACCTCCTATTAAAATATAATTTTTTACATATACCTTTTCATAATAAAACATATAATTATTTATTGATATAAAGAAATCTAAGATCTTATAACTTCATATTTTTTGGATACAATGTATTCATTCTGAATACTAAATATAATTTACAAAAATTCTCTCCAAACAATGATGATTGAATATTTTTATGTTATTAAATAACTAGTAAGACCTATAGAATCTTGATAAAAATATTTGTATTATTTAGGATACAATGCAAGTAAAATTTGATGAAATGGATCCTTTTGTTTTCAAACAACATCAAAAAAAACTTATTTAGATGTTATTTGAAAAACTAATTATGAGCCCACGATGGTAAATTTGTCTTATTAGAGAAAGAATAAAAATAATAATTTCATAAGTTTTACCTTGATAAGAAATTCAACATATTGTTAAAGATTAAATTTTATAAAACCCAATAATTCATACAATATTAAGAAATATTACCACTGATAATATAATTAGTGATACAGAACAGACATTTTAAACAATATGTTCCTTCAGAAACAAATCTTAACATTGTGCATTTTTAAAAAATTTGAACCAAATGATCCTGATGTCGATTTATATGATAAATAATATATAGAATCAATACAGGATGAACTCAATGAGTGTTAGTGCAATCGATATTGGGATTTAGAAGAATATCGTAAATATTTTTTTAAAATTGGTGTTAATTAGGTATTCAAAATAAATGTGATGAAGATAGAGTAATATTTAGAAATAAATATAGACTTTTTATAAAGGATTTGAATCAGCAATAAGGTATATAATACAAAGAAACTTATGCTTCAATAGTAAAACTTGAATATATTCATATACATCAACCATATAAAAAATTTCTAAATTTCAATTTTTTTCAAATGAATGTGGAGTGCTATATCCTTAATGGATATGTGTGGGTTGATGTTTATTTAAAAAACCACACGCGTTTTGAAATAAAAAAAACATAGAATTATGTATTTAGACATACTGTTTATCTTTATGGTCTTAAACAAAGCCCTAGAGCCTAGTATAATAGATTAATCTAATTTTTGTAACAAAAAATTTGGTAAGGGGGATATTGAACTGAAATGTTTTATTAAAAAGGTCCCTAAAGGATAACAACATTGTTAAAATTTATGTTGATGAAATTATATTTAGATCAACTGAAAAATCTCTTATAGATTCTTTTTTAGATCATCTAAAATTGATGTTTATGATGAGCATGACGGGTGAATGAACCTTTTTCCATGGTTTTCAAATTTCTCAAATACTAGAAGTAAATTTTATATCTACGCATAAGTATATAAAATATTTTCTCAAAAATTATTTTCATGATAATAATAAATGTATAATTACACCTATAAGAACCTTATAATGTATTGATATTGTTGAATCTAGGAAACTAGTTAAGAAAAATAAATTTACAGAAATGATTGGTAGTTTAATATGCATAAAATCTATTCATCTAGAGATAATGCTTTTTTGTATTATTATGTGAAATATATTGAGAAAATACAAAAGATTCACATGTTAATACTTTTAATTTTTTTTGTTATCTTAAAGGAATTATGGATCATGGTTTATTTTATTCTTCTTCCTGAAATGTTTTTTTAAAAAAAATTAAATTCTATGTTTTATAGATGTATAATGGAAGTAAACATGAATATCTAGAACATGTAATTTCATAAGAGAACCCTCATTTTTTTCATGAAAGATAAAAAATTTATACCACATTTCAATACAATAGAAGAATTTATTGAATTTTGTTGTTGTTGTGCTCAAATGTTATTGATGAAACACATACTCATTGATTTTGGTTTTAGTTTTATAAAAAACCCTTATTATGTGTGACAACACAAGTGACATATATTTAATTAAAAATCCATCACATCACTCATGAACTAAGAACATGGATATAATGCACCATTTCCTTTATGATTACTAGAAAAAAAAATTAGATTTATTTTTATAATTAATGGTAACATAATTAAAACTTGCTGATATGTTTAGAAAACACCCAAATTATGATATATATGAATATATTATAAAAATATAGGAATATTTAGTACAAAATTATCATTCATATCTAATTATTATTTGAAAATCTCCTTATAGTAATTAACTCCTTTAATCATTTTATTAAATATTTTTTTAGCTTTAAATCATTCTAAAATATTTTCTTAAGTTGTTATCTTAATTTATTTATATTATTTTCTAAAAACAAAATTATGAATGATATTTTACAGGAAAAGAATTTTTTTGAAATTTTCCGGGAAAATTTTTTATTAAAAATTTCCAGATAAAACTCTAGTTAGAAATATTCTCAAAAATAAGTTTGATAGGTATTTTCTAAACAAAATTTGTATTATAATTCTTCTAGAAAAATTTATTCTTATGAAACATTTTTTAAAAAAAATTTACGAACAATTTTGAACAAAATTTTTATGAAAAAACTAAAATAATAAATTTATTAATTTTTTTTAAAATGTGTTTTTTTTAATTTTAAAAAACAAAAAAATATATATATTTTTTTAAATATATCTCCAAATTTTAAAATTTTCAGAATCTTAAGAATTTTTTATTTATAGATAATATTTAAAAAAAATTATAAATTTTTTATCTCCAAATGGTAGATTATTAATCTTCTATTCATATAAATATGTTGTTTTATAACTTTTATGCTATTTTTACATCACATATTTTTTTTTCAAAAAATTAGGTTTTATCAGAATTAAATATTGATTGATAAAATTTATATCAAGATTAAAAAATCAAGAGTTTTGAGATATTTAAACATATTTTTCAATGATTATTTTGAGTTTTTGATAAAAATAAGAGTTTCTCCCTAAAAATATGTATTTGAGGAAGATTGAGAGTCTCTCTCTTGTGGATATATATACGGGTTGTGGGCTATCCCATTTCACTTTCAATTTCATTATGGTAAGAGATCTTGTTTATCTATTTTTCATCCATCCAATATTTTAATATTTGGTTAATCCTCTAAATGTATTCCTCCAGTAATATTTCTAGTATAGTTACTGTGAAGGAATGGTTTATTAATATATAATTTTTTTAAAGAATAGTCATAGTTTCTAAAGATATTGATAATCATTCAAGTATTTGAATCACTATACATAAAGAAAGAAGTGTTTGAAATATAATAATCAGGATTAGTACATGATTTATATTCATCTGGTGAGTTTTCAATAGATTATGGCTATAAATTTGAAACATTTCATATTTATGGAAATAACAATGATATGAATATCAATAATATTAATTAATATTTCTCAATTCCATTGGAATTTAGGGATAATGTACTAACATAAAAAATACTTGATAAAATGGGAACTTTTGAATAGGAAAAAGATGAATTTTTTTTCAAGAAAAAGTTAGAATAATTTCCCATATTAATCCAAAATTATATATTAATGGAATCTAGATAAAAAATTTCCCATTCCCAAGAAAATGAAACCATGATCCTTTGAATTTTCAAGATTTTTATGTATTATATTTCCATTAAAATATGATAAAATTTTATCTCGTGAACTATGTGTTAAATATAGTTGAGGTAGTGTAGGCTGGTTATAAACAAGTTATGATTCTTCAATATCAATTTTCTATCAATAATATTTCAGTTATTTTCATTATTATAATAAAAATCATGAATGACGCAACCACAATAAGTGAGAATATTTCATTGAATAGAAAATAGAAAATTTATATGGATAAATTGATGTATGTTTATACTTAAATGAAATTTACACAAAAATTAGATAAAGATTCATCAAAATAAAGAAATGAGAAACTCAATTAAAAATTTGAGAAGTGGAAGAACATTTATGAATAAGCATATGTTAGATAAATAATTTGATTCATATATGAAGAAGAATGAATCTAAGAATCCTAAAGATCCTTCACCATTATTAGTTATGGAAGAAAACTTAGAATTGAAAAAGAATATTTATGAATATCTTTATAAGGAGAAGAAAATGAGGGGGGAAATCTGAGAAAGAAATGGAAGAAATGTTTTCAATGGATTTATTTAGAAAATCTGAGTCAATTCCATTGTGTGTTAAAATAGACAAATTGTGCAACGATTCTATGAATGATCAGCTAAAAAATTTATATATAAACATCCATATGTAAAATCAGTTCATATCTCAATATAACCTTTGGTTGTATATTTGACTAATGAATTTTTAGTGGAAGTTACTCAAGAGAATGATGAAAGTTATAAATAATGAATTGGACAATCTTATACTCTTAATGATATTATCCTGGGGATGAAAATTTTAAGAAAGAAATACAAAATCAAACAATAGGTAAAATAATAGATAAATATTTAATAAATTTAAATATCTATATTTAATTTCATTATTAGTGAATTAAATAAAGAGTATTTATTTGGAAAATGGGTTGAGGAAGTATCTTCAGAAGAAGAAAATGTTCGACATTCCAAAGTTCCATGCTCATAAAAATGAAAGTCTTAGGTTGGGGATTATGGTAGTCATTGTTATGATTATGAATAAGGTGATGATATTTAAGATTTTGATGTTGGTAGATATGATGACAAAGGAATAAAAGTTTTGGATGTTTCAAATGGTGTATATGGTTCTAAAAAATCAGGTCTTCTAGGACTCCACAACCTTCTCTGCCTATTTCTTTATCTGATTTGATAAATTATCCTTCAATAATTTCAATTCAAATAATGGAAATAACAATTAATTACCTCATTGGGACAATTCATTGGTTGGATGGTATTATTAAATATTTTTAAAGATATTCAAACTAGATGTATGCTATTAAAAAAGAAGTTTGAGATGTTTGAAAATTAAAATTTTGTGAAACATATAACTGATCTTTTTATAAAAAAATTATTTTAATTTGGTTACTTTAATGGAAGGTGAATGATAGATAGATGAAAGTTGAATGAACTTATTTTTTGTATGAGAGGCACTGAAAATGATTTGAAATATTTTGATCAACATTTTGAGTGAATTTTAAAAGATTCAACAACAACTTCAAAGTTAGCTAAATATTTTACTTTTGAAGTATCATAAATATCAAGTAGGAATGATAAGCTAAAATTCCATGAAATTAATCATGATGAATAATTTTATAAACAAATAATGAGTTGGGAATGTTTTCTATACAATTCTATTATTTAAATAAAGTATGTGTAGTTTAATAAGATGATAAGGGAGAGAGTATAATAGTTTTGATACATTATGAAGAAGTTGAATTTTTGACAAAGACTATAATTCTTTTTCATAGAATCACACCAATAGTTCCAAAGGTAAATATTTAAAAGAATAGATCTTATTTCTAATGGATGAGAATAAAAATATTCTTCTTCTTAAAGAAGAAGTTGCAATGAACAAGTCAGTCATGAAAGAGTCAAATATGTATCAACAAGATGTCAAAAATATGAAGATGATCATCCAGAATCTCATAATGTAAGACTAAATAATTTCTTTAAATTTAATAAAAATATTTTGTAATAACTCAAACATATTTTTCAATTGATTTATATATTTTTAGTTAGTTTTTATTCCCAATATATTTTGATCAATTTCTGAATTTTTTTTGTTATGTCTTCATATTATTTTGTACGAATGTCTTTAAATTTTTTTATTTTGTATATAATTTCATTACCTATCATTTTAGGTACACTTACTATAAATTTTTCTTTTAAAAAATCAAAAATGGGAGAATTTTTTATTTTTTTATGAGAAAATCCATATTATTTTTGGAAGAAAGGTTAAAAGGATCTTAAATCAAAAAAAGAGGGATAAATCAAAGTAGGGGAAAAAAGGGAATAAATAATATTTAAAATAAAAAAGTTAAATAAAAGGAATATGAGATAGGGGAGTAAGTTTTACTTTTCTTAGTTTTATTATTTAAATGTTTTTTATTATTTTCAAACAGGGGGATCTTGTTGAGTCCAAATAATTTATTTTAATACTTTTAACATGTTTTTTTATAATCACAATACATTTTCTTAAAATTTTATATTTCATTGAAATTTTAAGGTTTTATAGAAAATATTTTTTTCTAGATGGAGGAAATATTGATTTATTGAATGCAATAATTTAATATAATAAGAGATACATTTAATATTCATCGGATGGATGATTGTAAAAGTAAGAATGAATATTAATTAAAACTCTGAAGTCAAAATATAACTAACTCCAAACTGATGATGTTATATCAATACTATTGGAAAAAAAATTAGAATGGAAGAAGTCCAATTTTATGGATGGAAATTAATTAAATATATTAGATGATGATATTTAATATTTCCAAAAAAAATTATGTTCTAAATTATGGAATTCAGTTACACTATGATGGTATATAAACTTATGAGTATCAGATAAAGGCACTGATTAGTAAAGAAGGATTTTTCTATGAGGCTATTTAAACCACCTATGAAATTCATTAAATATTACAATTAGACCTTTCCTTTAAATAGGATCTTCACTTGAGGAGGAGTATTATTTTTCATTAAAGACTGTGAAGAGTTACTATGGAAAGTTATGACACCTTTTCCTATTGAGATCACTTAATTGTAATCTTTTGAGATTATTTTTCTTAATTAATTTATGATATAGTTACTTATAAATTCCTTAAGAATTTTTTTGATTTGTAATTTTTATTTTTGATATTGTTTGATCAAGGTATTCCATGGATATGGGGAGATATGTGTGTCTTATCTTGTTGATTGAGGTATTTTAGGGATAATAACATATAGATTTTATGATCTCCTTGATTAAGGTTTTTATTACTAAAGAAAATAATAATTTATGGTTTGGTGAAACCATGGATACCCAATGTTAGGGTTTTTTTGACTTCTTTAACACTAAAGGTTAACTTTTATAACCTTTGGTAATATTTTAAATCTTATCTTATCTATTTTATAAAATATTAGTTTACTTATGTTTACAAGATTTTTATTCCACCATGAAATTTGTAAGGGATGTTTAAATTCATTTTAAAATTTTATTATGCTCTAAGAATTAAAGAATCAGACTATATGATTATATATCACGTAATTGGAAAGTTTTTTAATTTAATAACTCATTACAAAAGGTTTAGTAAATTATTTTTTATATAAACTATACTATAATCCCCATATTGTAGTAATTTTTATATTCATATGATCCTGCATCAAGGAATTGTATGGAACATCATATTGATCACCCTTGTATTGTGTTTATGATGGTGAATCAGTAATCATTGGACCAAATTTGGTATAGGATATGAAAAATTATGTATATATTATTTTAGAGATAATTACAGGAGTTTAGAGTCAAAAAAATCATATATTGGATAGAGTAGGATATTACAATTTTTTATATTTTTTATCATTTTTTTAAATTATTTCACACCATCATAAACAATACGGGTTTGGTAAACAAAGAATCTTTTCTCTAAATTTCATAGAGACTTTTTATCCCTTTCCTCTTATAGATATCATTTGATTCCACCACATCCATTGACTATTTTGGATCCTCAATCTTGTCCCCTTTAGACTCCTCAAACATTCCACATTAGGAAGGTTGGTTAGGCTCCCTAAAATGCATACCATTTCCAAATGATCGGGTAGTCATCGGTATTAGAAGGTATGAGTAATCTCTCCGAGTCTTGGTATTCCTCCTGGTATAAACCAATTAGTCCCCAACATCAATGAGCTTTAGCATCCCTTTTGACATCCTATCATGTGAGAGCCTCTTGATTTTATCATATTCGTCAGACTCCAGGGGATACTGGGGGAGGTCTCCTATAAGGGATCTTCTTTACCTAAAGGATGATTAGTAGTGGATGGACTCCTATTCTTGGCCTTCCCGTGAGTCACCTTGGTCTATACCCCTTTATCCATGTCCCCATCCATAACATGAGTTAGACTATGTTTGGATGATTGTGAGATCAAGATTCCTCCAAGACTCAAAGAAACTGATCCATGAACCCCTGGATTAGACCATGAGTGTCCATTCACATGCACTGGGGACGAGATGGTGTGGAAACCATTAGCACCAGCCACATCAAAACACCTACTCAAGGGGGGATATAATGCAGCCACATAGGATTTCACATAAGTAGTAACCATTTCCCCACCTTTGCTGACTATACCTATGGTATCACCCCATTTCCCATAAATGAAAGCATGTTGGAGATGACCCAGAAGACCACATAAAGAACAGAAATCGATACAATAATCAAAACTAACCCTCAATTTTATCTGGTACTTATTCTCAATCTAAATCCACACCAAATCAATTGGTATTTTATGGTAACATAGTGGTTTTGAAGAGTGTACTTGGGAGTTGGACGAGTTAATTGAAATCTAAAATCCAAATTTATTTAAGCATTTGTTTCATGTATTTTACGGTTAATATTTTGAAATTAGATATGGTAATTATTGATTTATTATTGAGACAGTAATACTGGGATTTTATGTAATGAAATATATTTGATAGGTATCTATTGTGATTATTATATTTTAAGTGATTTCATTATTCATTTATAATGTTGTATATTTTATGTTTTTAAGGATGAAAATTTTATATGGGGTATGTGATAATGTAATATAAAGATCCAAAAATTTCATTCCTTGTATATAGTATGTATGAATTTTTTCATATACCATGGGAAATGAAAGCGTGAAATGGTTGGAACATTGATCTTGAATGTAAAAAATAGAAGTATTCCAATGGATTGAAAATGGGGAGTTTACACTAGTGTTCAAATTTGGGGGAAATTATAGTGTTTAAAGGAATTTGGGAGTAGTTTATCTAATGTTATCATGTTAAATACAAGGTTAGGGGAACCATGTAACTTAACTATGCATTGTGATTTTGTGAGAAGAGGTGAATGAAATTTTAGCTATATATTTATGGAAAACATGTAACCAAATAGTGTATTATATGTTTTGAGACAAAGGGAATTCATGATTAATGAGGTCATAAAAAATTCATAAACAAAATAATTATGTTACATGATTTGACAATTAATTATTTTAAAGACATCATTTATCACCCCTAATAAACCTTTATTGCATCATTTCACATTATATGCTTCATTGGTGATATTTTTGGTTCTCTATTTGAAGGTATAAGGGATCACGGTTAATGGATGATTGGATCATCACCAGATTGAAGGTAAAATTCATAGATATATTTATACATTCTACCTCTACATTCTATCTCTTAAAAATATTGTATACCATGATAGAGATCTATGATTATGTGATATTAGAAATTTATCTATAATATTTAATTATTTATTTTATAAGATTATTTCTATTATTTTTATTTTTTGAATTTATAAATATTGGGCAGCTGATTTTGCCTTTTACAAAAAATATCAGATTTTTAATTTAGCTAGGTGATTTATTTTATTATATGGATTTAACAAATTCTAGTGCTCAAGGGTGGATCAAAAAATTTTGTTATAAATTTAAAAATATGATATAATTTTTTATGGTTTGGGTAATATTGAATTATATAGGTTTTATATTTATTCATTAAAAATGAATATGGTGAATTATTTACTTGGGGAGATATGTAAATTGGTGGAAGAGGTTGATTGGAAGTTTTAATACATCGAAACTCATAAGATATGGTATTTTGATAAAATGTAGTCTAAGTTGTATACTAATTTAGAGGAATGGATATGGTATTCCCTAAGGAATCATTAATGGTGGTATGTTGAAAGGGGATTTTTTGGATGTTTTCATTTCCTAAACCATATAAGAATCCTCACAAGAGAGTAATGAGATCAAGGGTGACCCATAAGACCTGACACTAATAGGAAACATAGTGGATATTAACACCATGGATATGCAATATAAAATATTGTAGGTATTATAATCGAGTATTTGAAATTCCTAACCATATTCATAATAAAAAAATAAACCATACACAACGTCTCAAATGAATACATGCTTGATTATGTCACACACAAAACAAATCATACAATCTAATAAATCTAAGAGACTAGATTAACACTTAACTCCTCCTACTCTAAGATAGATCACCTCATACTGAACTAACATTGCTTTAAAACACCTTTAACCCAATCTTTTATTTCTTGTAAGAAATAAATAATAATTGGATGAGTATAAATGTATAGAAGTATATTCATTCTACAACTTCTCCTATGTTAATTGAATCAACATAATAAATCTTGAATTACTAAATTGGATCAAGTATATCAGTTGATGCTAAAAAATAAAGATAAAAATGAAACATAAGTAAACTTCTATTACATGTTACCCACCACACCACCTACATCACAACATCTGCATCCCTGTTTCAATTTTGTACAAATCTTATTATCTCTTTATCCAAAAGTATAATAATAATACGTTTATAACTATAAAAATTATGTACCACTTAATATAAAACCATAAAAACTAAATATGATGAAAATTTATGGTTTTAAAGGGGATAATTATTTTCCAAAATCAGTAGAATAAAACCAATAAAAACTTTTTCCCAATAACATTATTCCATTAATTTTAATAAAATGATTATAAATGAAGAACATAAATTTTCTATAATGGAATTAGCATATCTGTGTTAATATACATGATGTTGATATAAATACCTAAAAAATATCCAATGGAAATATTCCTCATAAGATACCCATGGAAAATTCTAAATCATCTAATTTTTAGAAGCATTCCCTATTCCACACAGTCTATTAGAATCTTAATTAAAGAAAAAAAACACGTGCACATGAACACACACATACACACACACCTAGAGAATGATAAATTTAGATAGTGGAGAATAATAAAATAATAAATGGTATTCATATGAAAAACGTTGAAAAAATATTGAATCTCTTTATATAGACAAAAAGAAATTCCCCTTAGGCTTCTAAACATTTCAAAAGCATTCGGTTGTCACTAAAACATTTCTCAGAAATTTTAAGATGTTACAAATATTTGGAACATGTGGTTAAAATATTTTATAAACTATTTAAGATTTTAATAATAATATGGAAATTTTAACACCCTTAACATCATCTCATAAATCTTCATCAAAACATGATGGATTATATTTAGTGAGATAACCAATCGATATAAATTAGTTTATATTGTAAAAAAATATCATGAATAGTATCTTGACATAGTGAGCATCACTAGGTTGTCGAGTACACCTACAAAAACCATGATGTGGTCATAGTTTAGATTTAATACATTTTTATCTATATCCCAGTCACACCAAAGCATCATAGACTTAGTTCACTTTCACATAGTCACCTCATATGTAATAACTTATCAGAACATATTCAACACCCCTTTAAGATATCTTCCATAACACATTTTCGAAAATATTTCATTCATTTTAACCATATGTTACGTCACATGAGTTAACTTGTGAAAATATGTCCCAATAAACTTTAAGATATTATCTAAAACACTTTTGGAGTAACTCTCAAAGTATTATACAAATACATTTTAACAAAACATAATAGCCATTCATACAACAAAATCATATTTCCCCACAAATGATTATAGTATTAAAACAATTATGAATTACCTAATCCTTAATTTTTTACAAAGAGTATCCTTTAGTTATGAATCATTTATACCCAAGGTATAGAGAGATCTGGTGTGATCTTCATCAAACACAAAAATCTTAGTGTATTTTGGTTAAACCACAACCAATTTCAAAGTCAAAAAAATACCCAACCACACCATTATTAGCTCAATATCAAGGTTTACGTAAGAAAGTTAAAAATTTATGAAGGCTATCATACTTTGTATCTTTTAAAACATAGTTAATGTCTATTAAACATGAAACATGAACCCATAATATACCAAATTCATCGTGTTGGATTCTTTATGCAATATATATAGTGGGACATCCAATACACAAGACAATTTTTGTGTCTTATGCGCAAATTTTGTATCTCTATATAAAACCAAAATAATGTAAATTTTCATATTTCATCACAAACTATAATACTACATAATGACTAATGATTACAAATAACTGAAAGGTATACTTTTTTATTTCATTTAACATCTCAGGTCATGTAATATATTTTTCTAACATGAAAAAAGATAAATTGAATATATATTTTTATATGGAATGATATATTTTATGTATTTATATACTCCTTTAAGAATTAAAAATTTTATTTTAAACCCATGCTTATCATTTACATTATGTTATTCTAGTAGATAGTTCTTACATTTTTCATACCTCTATTGTTTTGTTCAACTCATTACAATGGTATATAATGCCAAACATTTCTCTTTGTAACCATTCGATAAATCACTACACTAAAATTATTTAATGGTTTAGCAATTATAAAGAATCTTTGTGTGAATAACAAAGAGATTGGGATTCGTAATCCACATTTTTATCTCCCTTAAACATAATATTCAAAAATAAACTACTCCACTACATCCAACGTTACATTGGAAATAACTTTTATTTCCCCAAGTAGTGAAAATTATTTCTAGTTTCATCATTATATTTGGAAAATCTCAATTAAATGTTTTCTTTAAGATTATTTTAGTAAAAAATTTAAATTTTACTCTTTCTTAATGATCATTACTTTCCAAAAAAATGTAAAAAAAATTTCGGTAAAAAGTGACATTAACATTGATTTTGACTGAAATAATCATTTATTTATTAAATTTTGAACTTTTCTAAGTCTATATATACTCCCACTAGATAATTAGAAATTATATTTTTTATATAATATATTTCTATGAAAAAATCTATTTTATGTTGCAAATAATTATTATTTTATTTATATGAATATTCACTACGGCAAAATGTGTATTTAGCAGTGGTTTTTTTCGTAGCACCAGCTGATATTCCACATCGCCGACTTATCTCAACAACTTGAAGGGTCCTTTGAACCTAGGAGAAAGCTTACTCCCCTACCAAACCTTCGCTACCCATGCTGAGCGGAGACCTTTAATAGAATGTGGTCCTCAACCTCGAACTCCAAGGGTCTCCTCCTATAATTGACATATAACTTATGCCAGTCCTGAGATTCCTTCATCCTCTCTTGCACAAGCTTAAACTTCTCCTTTATGTTCTGCACTACCTCTGGGCCAAGAAGACCTTCCTCCCCAACCTCTGTACAACACATGGGTGAATGACACGGTCTCCCATATAAGGCTTTAAACAGTTCCATGCTAATGGTAGAGTGATATATATTTTTGAAGGAAAACTCTATGAGAATAATTTTTCATACCCATGATCCTATGAAGTCTAGATCACAATCATGCAGCATATTCTCTAGCGTCTGGATGGTCCTCTTTGTCTTCACATCGGTCTAAGGGTGGAAGGTAGTGCTAAGGAAAATCTGGGTGCAAAAATCACATTGTAATCCCTTCCAGAATCATGAAGTAAACCATGTATCCAGATCTGAAATGATGGTTCTGAGAACTCTATGTAGCTACACAACATCACCCACATACTTTTGTGCCAAGGCATTCACTATACTCAACTCCTTAATCACTAAGAAGTGAGCTGATTTCATCAACAGATCAAACACTACCCCAATTTCATCATAGCCTCCCTCAGCTCTGGGTAGTCCTATTATGAAATACATCAAGATGTCATCCCACTTCCACTCAGGAATGTCTAAGGGCTGCAATAGACCACACAGAACACGGTGCTCAGCCTTCACCTGCTGACACATGAGTAACTTTTTCACAAACTTCGCCACTTCCTGCTTCACCCTGGGCCACCAAAAGCAACCCATCAATCCCAAGTACATCTTATAAATAGCTGGGTGTACTTACATGGGTGAGTTATGGAACCCACCGATAACTCTCTCACACATAGTCTTTGGGACAAACAACTTCCTGTGTAAAAGCATCTGATTATGAGCATACTCCGACCATCCCTCTATAACATCACCCCTGGATAACATGATCTCACATCACCTCAGTCTCTAGGTGTCCCCCACGGAGACTCCTCTACCTGCCTTACAAAGGAAGACTGCACTGTCATCTAAAATAGACAGCCTTACCATCCTCCACCCTTGTATCTAGGCGTAAGGAATCCAACTCATCCATTTCTTTCCAAGAATTTTTTGAATCACAAACCATGTCCTTTTATGACTTCCTTCTCAAGGTATTGGCCACCTCATTCCCAGTTCCTAAGGTTTAGCAGATCTTGATGTCATATTCCTAAAGAAACTACATCCACCTCTAATTATGTAAGTTTATGGCTCGCTGGGAGAAGACATAATGCATGCTCTTGTGATCTATGTAGACCACGAAGTGTTCCCTAATGAGGAAATTACTCCAAAAATTCATTGCGAAAACAACCTCTATATGATCCAAGTCCTGGGTGGCATAGTTACATTAGTGAGGATGTAACTTCCTAGATCCATAAGTGATAACTCCTTACTGTTGCATCAGCACACACCCCAAGCTTAGACCGGAAGCATCACAGAACAATTAAAATGTTACCCCTTCCTCTAGAAACCTCATCATTGGGGAACTGACCAGATTCCCATTCAAATAACCAAAATATGCATCACACTTCTCACTCTATACAAAATTCTGGTCCTTTTTGGTCAAGGAAATCAAAGGTGTTGCAACTCGAGAGAAGTCGGGTACGAACCTTCGGTAGTAACCTAACAATCCCAGGAAACTACGAATATTTTCCATGTTCATGGGTGATTCCTAAGAAACAACTACCTCAACCTTCAATGAGTCCATTTTTATCCCCTGCTGGGACACCACATGTCTAAGGATGTGCACCTCTTGCATCCAGAACTTTCACATAGGAAACTTTCCTTAGATATGTTGGTGCTAGAGGACTTCCAAAACTGACCTGAAATGATTGGCGCAATCCTTCTCTGATCTTGAGTATATTAGGATGTCTTCAATGAAAATGACTAAAAACAGGTCTAGATACTCACAGAAAACATAGTTCATGAGCCCCATGAAAACAGATAGTGAGTTTGTGACACTGAAAGACATGACCACGAACTCAAAGTGTTCATATTTTCACCTCAAAGTAGTCTTAGGGATGTCACCCTCCTTCACCCTCAATCGGTGATGTCCAGAACGCAGGTTGACCTTAGAGAACTAACATTATCCCTTCAACTTGTATGGGGTAAGGGTTCTTGACCGTCACCTGATTTAGTATTTGGTAGTCTATGCACAACCTAATTACATCATCTTCCTTCTTCGCAAACAAGACTAGAGCACCCCATGGTGATGCACTCAGTCAAATAAAACACTTCTTAATCTGGTCATCAACTTAAATATGCAACTACCACAACTCAGAATGCACTATCTGATAGGGATACATCGAAATCAGATGGTCACCGGGTGTTAAGTCTATCCGGAACTCAACATCACGTCAAGGGGGTAGATTCACCACCTCTTTAGGGAAGACATATACAAAGTCATTTAATATCCCTAGAAATCCCACCATCTGTGAGTCTATCTATTCCACTGACACTTAGGCTAACATGGAAAATATGGGCTTCACATGATGGGTGCCCTCTTGGCCAGCCTGCTCACCGATGAAGCTACACATTAGCTGCCAACATCTAACAACACGACCCTTATCCGGAAGTAGTCGATAACCACGTGAATGGAAAACATCCAGTTTATTCCCAACATGACATCGTATGGCTGCATTTAAAGAAGAAATAGATCCCCACTGGACTGATGTGACCACAACACCAGTCTGCATCCTTGACAATCATCAAACTGGCCGTTCTGACCCCCAGCTGGCATACTCAACACCAGGGGCATGGGGAGTCTCTCTACGTTTAGTCCAAAGTAATGGGCTAGATCGGTTGCTACAAAAGAGTTAGAAGCTCCTAAATAAACCAAGGAACATGAAAGAGGACTGAAAAAGTTTATCATACCGCGAACGACCTTTGGACCTACTGGAACTACTACCTATGCAGTGTGTAACTACCCTCGCCCAGCTCCTCTGCCTCTTGGATGTCAACCACCTCTATAACCAAACCCTGATAGAGGTCCCTGAGGAGCACCCTAAGGCTGGCCTACTCCTATAACGTCTACTCTCAGAGGAGTGGGAGCTCTCTTCCTATACTGCTGCTGCTGAAAAGGTCTGGGTGGAAACAGTTGCTACTGAAGTGGGTGATGAACCTTCCCACCACCACTATACTGCACTCAGTCTGGGCACTGATTCTGAATATTACCATGGATTCCACAGATAAATCACCTTGGTCCTAGGCTCATGGAGAAAGGTTTAGGACAAGGAGATCGAAACTGGAATTGTTAGGGCCTGCTCCCTGCTGGTCGACACATGGAAGGCCCTGATGCTAGTGGCATGCTGCTAATAAGAATCCCATTCGACGAGCTCAACTAGATACCCTCTCATAGTACACCTCTCATCTTTTCATCATCTCCACCACTTCATTCTACCTCTGAACCTCAAAGTACGTCGGTAGAGTGAAAACCGTAACCACATACTGAAGGGAGGGTCAGAGCACCACAACTAAGAGGCATGCCCCCGACTCCTCATTCAAGAATAGGTATGAAGCGAAATGAAGGAGATCCTTGAACTTGATCCCCAAATATCTTACTACCATACTCCCTTGATAAAGGGAGAATAGCTCCTACCTCTTCTCAGCCTTCATCATGGAAAAAATGAATTCCACCATGAACTCCTTCTCATAGTCAGTCCATGAAACCTCAGCCTCCTTCTCCCTGAGATAGAGCATCCACCACTGACCCCCCACTCCCTGTAGCAGGCTCGTGACCATAGGAACCCAGTACTCTGTTGGAGCATGGATCAAGCTGAAAGCTATCACCATCTCCCTGCGCCATCTCTCCATCTCTATGTCTGAGATGCTCCCCTCATACTTCCCGAGGGTCTTCCTTTGAAAGGTGCGAGGTGTATTATTCCATTGTTTATCCTCCTTCTATCGATAAACACTCCTCTAATCATACATATCATCTTTTTGGGCATCGATCACATGCACTAATCGTGGACATCTTCAGGGTTCCATAGATGAAAGTTAAACAAGCAATGCCAACACCTGAGTAGTGTAGAAGATTCCATTTTTAATTTTTCTTAAACTTTTTATTTATTTTAAGTTCCTTAAACACCAAAAACATACCAGAACACAAGTCATTATGGTTCATGTACTTTTCCTAGTGTCTCTACCCTATAATCATTGTCTTCTAACTTGGTTGTTCAGTAGGTCCAGAGTCCTTGCATCAGATCCCTGGGGACCCTAATATCCTGTGTCTTAGCCGGTCTTCCCTGGCCTATTTCATGCACCAGGATTTCCTAACACTGTTTCCCTACCATACCATGCAATCATCACTATTCATAACCCCGAAATCCATCCTATCTCACAAACATCCCTCTGATACCATTCTTTGATGACCCGCCTTCACCAAGATGATGGAAGGGATAACAAACTTCTAGACCCTTCCTTCTTCAAGTTGAAGGAGAGATAATGACCCCTGATCCCCGCCTTCAATAATCCCTAGAGTGGCGAATAGAACCAAGGGTATAGAATCTCACATAATATGAAAGGAATTAAACTTTTTATAGAAAAAGATCAGAATACAATATGATAAATCCCAAACAACTCAAAAACTGAAAGTAAAAGTAAAGACAAAAAATCCAGTCCCATATGCATGTCCTAAATAATGTGATACAGGGTACAAGAAACTCCAAAGGAAAGTACCAAAGGAAAGAAAAAGAAGAAAAAATAAGTATTGATGCCCTAGATAGTAAGTTCCAACATGGTCATCAAAATCCTTCTAAAAACATGAAAGGAGATTTATATACGTAGGGTGAGTATGCAAGTATACTTAGTAGGAAAACCCAAAATCTCTTGTGCACAAGTTGGGAGGCATTCTAATTCCCTATGAGACAGTAGAGGTAACCAAAACACCTAGCATGGAAAACTATCCACCTGGCCTCACCATGTCACACTCCCCAAATAACGCAAGTCAGGTAAAGTAATAGTAATATCACATCGATATTTGGGTACCCCTCACAAATTTTTCACTAGTTAATTAGAACATTCTACGCACCAAACCTCCCCCTAAAGTCTCACTACAGTCCCACTGCCACCCCAACAACAAACTTATGGGCCAACACAACCATGCATCCTACCCACAGACACCTGAGCCACCATAACCCCACATATCCAGTCCCAATTACACCTGGTCCACAACAACCACTTTCACACCCAAAGACACCTAGTCCATAATAACCACCACCAAGCCTGATGATACTTGGGCCTCATCCCGAAGACACTTGGGAAACAAAGCTACCCACACACACCTAGGACAACTAGTACAACACACCATGACTAAAGAGTCTTGGGCCATAATAAACTTTAGTCCATCATAGCCGGCCCAAAGAGTCTTGGGATACCAAGGAGAGGGAGAAAAAAAGAGCTAATAACCAGTCGTTCTTAGGAATGCTAGAAAAAACACCCTCACCCATTAAATGGGGTTGTTCATCACAAAGTGATCGAAATTGGTGGGGTGAATATAAGAAACACAAGAACTAAATATTATATATATTGTTAATAAAACACTAATCTCAACCTAAGTGTTATGAAATATAAAAGCATCCCATACACAACCACTCTTGTTGCTATCCCTCATGCAGAAATACACAACAAACCACAACCAAAGCACAACCCATTTCTGGAAAACAATTTCCCCATCATAGCAATTCTCATTAAAATTTTCAAGTGATTTCCATTTAAAATATTCTTCACTACTGGGTAAATTATATGCATAACCATAAGCCAAATTAGAAACTAAAGGGAAAACGGCCAAACATACATTTAAGCATTCACACCAAGTTCTCTTGTAAAGTCACAACAAAAAAAGGGATATGTGAAATCCCTTGAAGTATTGGAACCAAACCAAGACCCAACATACATCTCCACATAGCCTCATATTCATAACCAAGGAACCTTAAACTAGGGGTTCCATTCCCATCCACATCACCCCACACGACATCAAACAGATCCACCACACATATCACCACAACAGAGTAAGGAAGTCTTCAGATTTAACCACACCATTCATTATGTACCTTATTCTTGTTTGGTTAACCTGGGTGATCACACAAAGATTAATTTCCATTGGTAATCCATTTAATCAACCGATTTTTCATAATTAACCAGTTTCCATGTTACACACAGTCAATCACAAGATTATCTAGAAAATAGAGAATCATTAGTGCTCAGGAAAGGACCACCAACGACCATGATTTTCAATGGGAATAATCCCAAAAAATTGACTACATAAAAACAAATATAAAATAATACATCAACATCATCATCATTCACAACCATTAATTCATTAAATTTCTATTTATTATCTTAATTAAGGTTTGGTTTCATCTATGTCTTGAGGGAAACATTATCACACCCACCCCGCGCGATGCACAATAAAGAGACACAAAGAAAAACCCCCTACCTAGATGACCAACGATCGAAGATTTATGCTTTCTCCAAGAACTAGGGATTCATGAATTTTAGAGGAAGAACTCCAAAGACTCCATGGATGAGTAGAAAGGGCTCCAACACAGATGAAAAATTAGTCTCAGGAGGAAGTCTTGAGGTGAACTATGAAAAAAGGAAAGGAATAAGGAAGAGAGAATATAAGCTTAAGAAGAGTCCAGATCCTAAAACCAGGGATCCAATTTAGAAGTAATTAATAGTAGGATCATGGATCTACCACATGGTTGGGTGGTTTCACATATTGGTATTAATTGATATTTAATAATTATCCACATAGATGGTGGATATAATGGCTGTGAGTTAATATATTTCCCAGAAATTGAGAAAAAACTTAATAAGGGAGAAATTAGAAACACGCCAACGTGTGTGACACAAAGGAAAAAGGACACATGTTATACTAAATAAAAGTTTTCCCGACTCTTGGGGGTTTAAAACATCCTTTACTAGCTTTAAATGGATTTTAAAGGGTTATTAAAAAACTTTTACGTCATAAGATACATTATTGGGGAAAAATAAGAGGGTCCCGAAAAACTAGGAATGCCTCACCGTTAGGTGAATCACAGTCGCCCGGGCACCATTTCCCTAGTACAATCTCCCCGAAACCATTTACCTAGAACCGTCTCTCATGCACCATTTCCCTGGAACCGTCTCCCATGCACTGTTGCTGATCGGTTCCACCGCCACCCATCGATGCCACTGACGCTCATCGGTGCCACCAATACTGATCGGTGCCACCGATGCCTATCAGTGCCACCGTCTGTTCAACCTGAAATTTGGAAAACACCTTAATGAGTCAATGATGGTCTCTAGGATACCCCAAACACTATAATTTGAAAAAGTACAGAACTAGGATGGTCCATACCATTACATCAACAATGCAGGGTTTTAAAGTAAAAATAATCAATTCTTTGATATTTTTTCATACCCAATTCCAATGTGAAATTGACCTGAATGACCTAAATTGTATTAATTGATAAAAATATTATCTAATTAAAATATTAATCCATTTTAATATCTAATTTACCATATAAATAAATTATATGAATATGTAGCTTTGAACAGAAATTTAATATATTTCACTATTCATAAAAAAATAAATCTTCACGTAAATATACCAAAAATTTACCCTAACCTAATTATTATGTTCCAATTTAAAATTTTAATTTTATTTTTACACATTAAATCTATAAATATTCCAAAAATTTGATTTAAAATTCGTTCTCCATTAAAAGGTGAAAAAATTCCTTAATAAAAATATTGGTTTAAAAGCCTAAAATTGGGTATGTTATTATCTTATATCTATCAAATATATTTTATTAATATCAAAAATATTTGATTGAATAATATATATATATAAATTACAATAATATAAATGACTAATTATAATTAAATTAATTTATAATGTTAAAATAGCTTTGTAACCTTAAAAATAATAGTATTTCCATTTATATTAAAATAGTTTTCATATTCATTTCTGATTAATTAGTAACCTATGAATTCATAGTATGTTTTGGTAAACTATATATTTCCATAAATTAATTAATATTATCCATAACCACTAATTTAACATCTAGTTTATATCTTTTTATATTTAGTAATAACATTTGAATTATATATTGTTGTTCTGTGAAACTCTGTCTTGTGTGTTATGCAAGCCATCGAGGAGAGTCGTTATTGCATGTAACTCAAGATAACATTGGTGTTCAATGTAGTTAAATCTAATGTTTATGTTTCATTTAGTACATGATTAACTTTTTTTTTATAACACAATCCAAACATAATGATTTAATTTAAAACAAAATAGATTTATTGTTGCGTGAAATAAAAATTATCAAAAAGGATAAAGATATACAAAAGAAAATAATTCACAACATCTCAAGGTGTTACATTCTACCCCCACCCCCCTAAAATTAATTTTTCCCAAAAAAATTATTTGGCTTATCAAAGGTTTAATACATGAATGTTTCATTCATAGAAACCCACATTCCAAAAATGAACATAAAAATTTTACTCAAAAAGTTAAAGTTGGAATGATAATGGTTACCCAAAGTAACTCATAATGAGATTCCCACATAGGAGAACACAAGTGGAAGTTTAAACATGTACATGGAAGATATGTCTTACTGTTTTACCTTGGAAATGGGGATGACCTCGTTTGTTTAAGGTTCAAACATTCCAATCGGTTTCTAACGAGTTTATTCGTAGAACCGGAAACACCCAATGATTCTATATTCATTTGGACCTACTTTCCAAAGGTAGGTTCTCATTAGTTAAGCACCGATAAGGCTTAATAATTTTCATTGGTCGAGAGGATGGGAGGTCAGACTCATCACACCTTTTTTGGGGGAATTATTGTCTACTCCAGGACTCTCTTTATAGATTTCAGTTATGTTCGTGAATCCTTATTAATTTACCACGTATGAAAATGAGCTTTCCTTTAGATTTGACAATCAATGATTGATGAGATTTAGAGAATCTTTTATATGTATTCTAGGTTCTTCATCGATAGAGAATCATCCGTATTTATTAGAGATTCTTAGTCAATGGTACCCTTTAATACATTATATAGAAATTTCTTGGTCATTATAATAACCATACTAGTTTTAAAGCCACTCAATGGGGAACTTGAAGTTTATTGTCATTCAGAAGTACATGGATTATTTTAGAGTTGGGAACGTACCCACAGATGGTCTACCTACGTATCCTTGTTATAAAAAGGAATCAGAACCAACGTAGTTTGAGTGAATAAGTATGAGGGTTTATGCATGATTGATGGCCCAAAGAGAGATTTCAAAATTACTTTTACACTCTAAGCTGACGTTAGTCATGTTCGGTGTGAGAAACAAGAGGTATTAGTAAAACATGACAATTGTGCCACGAAATATGCAATCATAAGAAATTATGTGGGGCTTACATATGTATGACTTCCAAGATATATGAGGATTGAGATTTACATCAGGGAAGAAACCCTGGAACAAGGTCCATAAAGGTATATGTGCTTTATGGGGATTTGAATACTCTAACTTGGGGCTTATTCTTATGAAGGGTGCCTAGATTAGGGGGGGACTTTGACTTGTGATTGGGGCTTACTCCTAAGGAGGATGCCCAAAATTAAAGGGACATGGGGCTTACTCCTAAGGAGGATTCCCAGATGAAAGGGGATTTGTGGATGGGGCTTATTCCTAAGGAGGATGCCCATGAACAGGGTCCATAAGGATATTTGTGTCTTATAGAGATTTAAATCCTTAACCTGGGGCTTACTCCTAAAGAGGATGCCCAAATTAGAGAGGGACTAATGATTGGGTCTTATTCCTGAGAAGGAATCCCATGTCAAGAGAAATTAAGTCTGGGGCTTACTCTATAAAAGGAGGCCTAGGTTAAGAGAAATTATGATTGGGGATTACTCTTACGGAGGATGACCAGATTAGGGAACTTGGGGCTTACTCATAAAGAGGATTCCCAGATTAAAGATCCTCTCATATTAAAGGATGAGGTTGAATGAAGGAAATATCTGCCTTAGTGACATAAAGTTATGTAGACCACAAGGTTTTGAGTGATGTTCTACATAATTTTTTTCAAATAAGGAATTCAACAAAGGAACCATGCCATAAATGGCTTTGAAGAGGTTTTTGAAGGATGTCCTTGAAAAGTAAAGGTGGATTTGTGTAAGGGAAGTGAATTGGAAGGAGGCGCACAAGTATTGGTCTGGCGCGCAAGTCATGGTCGTGCAAGTGTACTTGCACAGCATGAGTTCACTTGGGCAACAAATAACCTGTGAAGTGATACTTGGGTGACTTTGAATTGGAGCCCATAGTATCATCTCTATAGTCTTTCAGATATGTGGCATGCAAGTTTCCTTGAGAGGAAAAGGCGGCGCGCAAGTATCATTACTTCCCTTAAGGGCTGGACACTTTAGGCACGCAAGTATAGATGAGTTCTAATACTTGGGCCTTATTCTTCATCTTTAGAGATTCCATTCTATGTAAATAATTACCTTAGAAGTGTTCGGAAGAGTTTATATGGAGACTTGGGCGACCAGAGCTTCAATCTGAGTTTTGGATTTTTCGTCCTCGAAATGGGGGGACCACAAGGGTTATTTATAGGCCATTTAGGACCTTGGGAGAAACAATAATAGGGCGCGCAAGTGACTTGCATTCCCATATGTGGCACGTAAGTATACTTGCATGACAGGCTTGGAACTTGTGTGACACATGCTTAAAGAGTTCCTTGTTTATGCCTTTGTCAATTTTTGATGTTCTTAAAAGGATAACCCTCTTTGGGATTATGGTATTTCCCCTTCCCATTTGTTAGACTCTGTGCTGGAAAGGAGTGTCATCAAAAGTCCCCCCTTAGAGTTGGATCCTAAAAAGGAAAGAGGATTTGACTCTGAGGAAAACGAGAAACAAGGTACTACGACACACAAGTAGTAGGCACACAGGTATGCTTCTAGCCTACAGGGTCCGGCGCATAGGGGTATGGCCTCGCCTCTATATATGCATCACCAATTCGCACAAGACACTCCGTTTCAAACGTTTCTGAGCTCTCAACATGAAAGTATCTCTAGTTAATGCAAGTGACTTGGATTTCTGATTGTTTCGCGTGTCTGTTTGTGTCACGATTTTGTAGTGAGTTTCAGACTTGCGTGCCACTACTAGTGTGATAGAACTTGCACGACCATCTTGGACTTGCGCACCAATTTGGGACTTGCGCGCCTTAATGCCTTAGCCATTTTTTCACTTTTCTTTACAAATTTTATGAAAAATAAACATACTTTAAAGTTAATTATCTGATATTTTTGTAGATTCAATGGCTCCCAGAAGAATTGGAACGGCTGATGAGCTAGCTATCAAGCAGATTGATGATATGATGAACATTGTCGGCCATGACTATTACACCGTCTTCGAAAGCACACCTACAAAATTGGCTATGTATCTGAAGAAGTATCATGCTGATTTCCCACAAAGTATTTACCTGCCTCTGTATGGCCATGGAAATTTACAAGGAGTCAACATCCCAGTGCCAAAGATTTACATGCTTGAGATGTAGTTGCACTACTATCCCTCTATGTTGTTTATGTTGTTCATTAAGAGCAGAAACAATGGTGTGAACGTTCAAATTTTTCTTCAATGCCATTTCCTTATAGATATGAAAATTGAAAACCATGGGCTGATATGTTTTCCGCTTCCAGTTGGTGGAGAGAAGATGAAATTAGAACGATATATGAAAAGATTACTCTCTCCAAATAGATCTTTACTTCCAATGCTCCATTCTCAAATACATGTATCCATCATCCAAGTCTCTTGGACAGAAACAGAGTCACTGTTTGATCAGCAGAAAATTTTCTCAAACCGCACTCAAGAATATTCTTTTACAATTTTTCCAAGAAGAGCTGGTATCACTGCATCTCTTATTGTATCCAGTTGAATGAATGAACTCTAGGTGGCTGTTGATGAGGCTCATGATGCTGTGAAGTGAATGAAGAGTTATGTTTGAAAGCCTTTTGTAATTCTTGAAAAAGAGAAGAGACTCCAATCTGTGGATGTGCTTCTAACTCTTGTGAATCAATGAAAAACACTTTCATCTTCAATCATTTTTTTCTTGCATTCTCTTGCTACCTACTTTAAATTTTACCTAAGATGATGGGCCTAGTAAGCATAGTTCGATTTTTTCTAGGATTATAAAAAATAACCCTACAAACATAGAATCGTTTTATTGCTCAATATTACCTAAATCATACAAAATGTATGTTTTGTGAGTTGGGACTTGACTTTTGTTAAGAGTTCCCTTGTCTTTTGTGGATAGTTTAAATTCATGCACGTCAGACATAAAAAGAAAAAAACTAATGTTTAAGGTCGAAATAGCTCTGACCAAATGGATTAAAAATTGACTCAATTCCTTAAATATTTATTTGGAAACATATTACCACATTCAAGTACTAAGGGGAAAATTGTAAATTGCGACCTAAGAAATTTTGAATCTGAGGAATGAAATGGAAAAAGGGCTAAATGTAATTAGATAAAGTATTTCCTAAGAATGAAGTTACCACTATTTGAAAAACCCATTTGGGGGTTGAATTATGCATGGCCACTTAAGGGCATTGGCTGCATAGTCAAACAATAGCATCTTTTAGATGATAGGAACGTTATGTAGACTTGTTTATGAAAGGCCACTTAAGGGAACGTGCTACATAGTCAGGCAAAAGAACTCTCAGAAATTTTACTTTTCTACTGCTAAAAATCCAATGAATGTTTATGGAGATTCAAATTTTCCAAAGCATAGAGTCTGCTATATGGAGAGAGGTACTTGAATATGGAGATGAGATTCCCAATCAAGATTTTCAAAGAATTGGATGAAGTTCACTCTTATGAAGGTCTGACCCAAACGTAGGGAATGGGAATATAAAACATAGAGTTAAATACTTTTAGATCATGAAAAGGAGTATGAGACAAATATGTTAAGGATGGCTGTTTTTTTGTTTGTGGATCCCTACATATCGTCGTTGAGACCAATAAAAAAAGTGGTTTTATCCCTAAGAATGAAGTTACCACTATTTGACAAACCAATTAGGGGGTTGAATTATGCAGGGCCACTTAAGGGCATTGGCTGCATAGTCAAACAATAGCATGTTTTGGATGACAGGTCCGTTATGTAGACTTGTTTATGCAAGGCCGCCTAAAGGCACCTGCTGCATAGTCAGGCAAAATAATTCCTGGGTATTAGAAATTTTGTGACCAGAAGTCAAGAAAAGGTTTATGGAGATCTGTAAGTATTTATGGTTAGGAGTATGAAACATGAAAATGGGTATTTTCCAATGCATGTAAGAGATACACAGGCCAATGATGACCATAATCATGTTGTGGCTGAGTCCTGAATTTAGATGCTGGACTTCACTACATATCTCACTAGGATGAGAATCAAGACATATGCAGTTCTTGAAATACAGTTTAACATCATGTGGGATGAGAGAGTAGGTGATCTTAGTTTAGGGTCGTAGAGCTCAGACCATAATAAGGGAGACACATTTGTGTGTTTGTTATAAACTTGATGTGAATAAAGACCAGGGTTTTTATACCACATTCATGTGCTCGCAAGGGGACTTTTCAGCCAGGGGACTGCAAGTGGAGTTTGGAGTTAGGCCCGAAGACTTAGGGCTGGGTTTGAGGGATGCTTGAACATTCCTACTTATCCCATAAGGATGGGAATCAAGCCATACGTAGTTCTTGAAATATCATCTGTACAGATTTGGTTCGTACAAGTGATGGATGAAAGGGGACTTTAGTGAAATGATGGTTTGACCCAAGATTAATGGTTCAGGCACTACCATGTATACACATAGTCTTTGAAATATGTCAATGAGATTCCCTCTCAGGTGAGGGACAATGGGGGACTGTATAGTTTAACATCATATAGTAAGGACGATGGTGCTGCGCAGTTTAGTGTCATGTAGTAGGGACAAAAGGAACATACACAGTTTAACGTTATGTGGGATAGAGGTGAACTGACGTGAAGAGACTGATTTTGGGATTGAACCTGATGAGGCTGCCTATGTACCTGGCCTAGAAGGAAAGGATCAAAGTCTGTGTAGTTCAATTGAAAAATGAATTGGTGATCGAGTTGCACTTGGGGACAACCCGAAGATGGTGTTGGGAGTTACGCATGGTTAGCGGCCCAGATAGGATGTTATGTTTGAGGCTTACTCTAATCTCATGTGATTTATACTCGGTGTGCGAAACGAGAGGTAGAAACAAACCTAACGATGTATAGTTAAACTTCACGTGGGATGAATTAGGGACTTTTACAGTTTAACGTCATGTAGGATGAGGATGTTGTACAGTTTAACGTCGTATAGCTAGGATGGAAGAACAGTTTAACGTCATATAGGACGAATAAGGGACTTTTTTGATAGTTTAACATCATGTGGGACGTATAAACAGTTTAAAGTCGTGTGGGACAACAATAAACCAATGTGAAGATATTGGTTTGGGGTTCTTCACGGATCAACATCATATGAGATGGAGGTGAACCGATGTGAAGGGATTGGTTTTGGTCTTGAACCTCGTGAGGCTACCTACGTACCTAGCCTAGAAGGAAAGGATCAAAGTCCGCATAGTTCAATTGAAAAATGAATTAAGGGGACACTGTTTAACGTCTTTTTGGATGATAGGGGGACTATGCAGTTTAAAGTCTTGAAGTGAGGACTAATTCCGTCCAGTTTTAACGTCGTTTGGTGAGGATGAAGATAAACCGACATGAAAAGGGGATTTCGTTCAATTTAACATCATTCAGTGATGAAGAAACACTATTAGTTTAGGGTCATAGAGTTTGGACCATTGGGGACTATGCAGTTTAATGTCATGCAGTAAGAACAAAATATAGTTTAACGTCATGTGGGATGAAAGAAGGAATATGTAGTTTAATGTCATGCAGCAAGGACAACATAGTTTAACGTCATGTTGGATGAATCATGTATTTGTGTTACACAAAATACTTCTTCAAGAATCTTGCATTGGTTGGAGTCGTGATGAGTTCTCCATCCATTAAAATTAAAGAATAAGCTCCATTTGAGTAGACCTTATGTATTGAATAAGGTACTTCCCACTTCTGCTCAATTTTTGGAGGTTTCGTTCCAGGTATCATTGGAGTACCTAGGACCAATACCAATTCTCCTTTAATGAATGAACGAAGATGAAATTTTTTTTCGAAACCTTGTGCTATTCGATTATGATAGACTTCCAAGTGGTGCAGGGTGCACAATATTTTTTCATTTAATTGTTCCAATTCATCAAATTTCTTATGAGATTGTTCATCGGTAGATGAATGTTCACAAATGGCTACTCTTAGCGAAGGTAATTGAACTTCAATGGGCAAGACTTATTCTGTTCCATATACCAATGAATATGTATTTGACCACATAGTATTGCAGGTGGTGCTCCGATAAGCCCATAAAGCATGAAAATGTTTATCAGGCCATGATTTATTATCTTTATCCACAATCTTTTTCAGTATATTTGAAAGAGTCTTATTGAAGGCTTCTATTTGTCCATTAGCCACTGCATGATACTAAGATGAATGGATGGATTTGATGTTGTATTCTTGATATAAATTCCTTATCTCAGATGAACAAAAGTTGGTTCCATTGTCCGTCAGTATGGTATGAGGGACATCAAATCTGGTAATGATGTTAGACTTGATGAAGCTAACAATTATTTTATAACTAACTTATTTGAGAGGTATTGCCTCTGCCCATTTGGAAAAGAAGTCAGTAGCAGTAAGAATATACTTAAATTGCTTGGATGCAGCCGAAGGATAAGGTCCTACTACATCCATTCCCCTTGTGGAAAATGGCCATGAGTATTTAGATGTATGAAGCAAATCTGGGGGTTGATGAATGAAGTTGTCACATACTTGGAAATAATGACACTTTTTTTTGAAATCAACACAATCTTGTATCATTGAAGGCCAAAAGTATCTGAGACTTCAAATTTGATCTGACAGTATTTGTCCAGACTGGTGGGCACCAGAGACTCCTGCATGTACTTCTTTCAGGACGACCATTGTCTCTTCACCATCAATACATATGAAGAGAATTCCATAAAAACTATGATTGTAGATAATTTTTTCTAGATGATCTAGGCTATCATAAAGAGTAAAATTGACCACATGTCACCAGACTTGTTCTTTCCCAGCACTATCAGGTGGGGGTGTTTAATTTTGAAGGTATTCCCTAATAGGTGTCATCCATCCTATAGTATGACCATATGGTTCAGAAATGGGACTAATTTCATTGATTTCCTCTATTTTAATTTGAACATATGGTGAAACTGTATGAAGGTGGGCAATATTGATGATTGTTTCATCCCGATTTGGATCTGCCAGAGTTGTGGCTAAATTAGCCAATGCATCGGCTTGGTAATTTTGTGATCATGGGACATAAGAAAATGTCGGTTCCGAAGGAAATTCCACCATTAACTCTCTGACGTAATCATACAAAGGGATTAAATCTTATTTTATGATGGCATAATCCTTATTGACTAGTTTGATTACCAAGTCTGAATCACCTTTCACTTTTAAGTGATTCACATGTGCCTGAAGCGCCAACTCCAATCCTGTGATGAGAGCTTGATATTCTACTTTATTGTTTGTACCACCTCATAACAATAAGATGGAATAGGGTAACACTGCCTTTTCCAGGGAAATAAGTACAATTCCCAACCCAACTTTTTTTAATTTAGAATCTTCCATTTTCTTCCCTGTTGGACTTCTGGAAGCACCATCAAAGTATATTTCCCACGTCTGAGGATTATCTTGAATATAGAAGACTTCCTCATTAATAAGTTCAATATCTAAATATGTATCTTCTACTGAAGGGTGTTCAGCACGAAAATCAGCCATAGCTTGGCCCTTTATTGCCCTTTGAGACACGTATTGCATATCAAACTGTTGCAAAATAACTGCCCATCTTGTCAGACGTCCTGTAAGCATTGGACGACTAAGGATAAATTTGAGCAGGTTATTGAGAGATACCAATTAGACCTCATGATATTGTAAGTAGTGTCTCAATTTCTGAACTGCAAATATTAATGCTAGGAATCACTTTTCAATATTCGAATATTGAGTTTCTGCCTCAAGCATAGTTCGACTGAGGTATTAAAGACTGTTTTCATTCCCAACATAATTCTTTTGGGCAAGGAAGGCACCCAATGATCACTCTAAAGCTGTCACATAGAGGATAAGTGTTCTTCCTTCAACAGGTGGAATTAATACCGATGGACTCAAGAGATATTTTTTGATAATACCAAATGAATATTTGCAATCTTCGGTCCATTGGTAAGTGACACCCTCCTTCATTAATCTGGTGAAGGGTAAACACTTTCCTGCTAGATTGGAGATGAAGCGTAGAATATAGAATAAGTTTCCTTGAATTCCTCTTAATTATTTCAAATTTTGAAGAGGTTACATACCAAGTATTGATTTTTTCATCTTAGGATCAACTTCAATACCACAATGGCATACAACAAAGCTGAGAAATGTTCCTGAGGTTACCCCAAAATCACATTTCAAGGGGTTCATCTTCAAATTGTGTTTCTGAAGTTTGTGGAATATGACTTCCAAATCAGCCAAGTGATTAGAACGTTTTCTGGATTTAACCAACAAATCATCTACATAACATTAAACAAATTTTCCTAAAAGGGGTTTGAAGATACAGTGCATGGCACATTGATATGTTGCACCTACATTCTTCAGGACAGAGGGAATTACCCGATAGAAAAACACACCCTGGGGGGCTCTGAAGGCTGTAGATTCATCATCTTATAGAGCCATTAAGATTTTATTATACCCAAAATATCCATCCATGAAGGAAAGTTCTTCATAGCTTGTTGTTGCATCAATTAAGAGTTCTGTGATCGGAACTTGAAAATCATCCTTGGGAAAATGCAGATTAAGATCTCTGAAATCAATGAAAACTCTAATTTGTCCATTATTCCTTTTCATAGGGACAATGTTAGCCAACCATTTGGGATATTTAATTTCCCTAACTAAGTTAGCTTTGATAAGATTATCCACTTCAGCTTCAATTTTGGAGGCATAAGTTGGGTGTGTTCTTCTTTCGGCTTGCTTGAATCCTCGATGTTCTTCTGGAAAACCCAATGGATGAGTGGAAACATCGGGATCAAGACCTGGAATTTCTGTATAATTCCAAGAAAATAAATCTCAATTTTCTTTAAAAATTAAATATACATTTCTTTCTCTTCAAGATTCATGGTCACACTAATTAAAGTGGGGAATGGATCTTCTTTTGTACCCAGATTTATTTCTCTAAGTTCATCCACAGTGGTAGAGATACCCTTTTCAAATGCTAGAGGAGAACCTCTGAGATCTTCCTCTTCTTCTTCAATATGTGTTACTTATTTTGTTTCTTCATTCATAGCAGAGGATGAAGCATAACTTCCAAAGTTTGGGGAGAGGATATAATTTGAACATCCCAAAGAAAAGGCTACCATTTCTGACCCTATTGATGATGATGGGTCTTCCTTGGGTGATAGAGAGGAGATGATGGATTGATAATCAACATCATTATTTACCTCTGACATTGCTATAACTTCTTATGGCCAGGTTGATGAAGTATAGAATTTCTGGATTTCAGTGGATGAAATGAAGACATCTCTATTTGAGCTTTCGTCATTGCCTGATGAATCAACAATTTCTCCCATGCTGTCTGGCTTGATTTTCGTAATTGACATTATGGAAGTTTCCATAAGAGTATTTGGATTTGGGTATATCCCAACAATTTGACTGATAGGAAACACATAATCTATACTCACATGTATGAATGGGTTTACTGGAATATTTTCCAAACCATATGGAGAATTAATTTTGGTGACCTCCTTCATCATAGATACCTCCTTTTCCTCCATGTGATAGAATTCTACCTCAATGTATTGAGATTCAGATGTTTTGAATGGGGCTTTGTCACCATACAATGTCCCAATTTGACCATTGAAATAGTATTTGAGACATTGATGGTCAAATTGGGACATTGGCTAGATGTATCAACCTACATCCACTCAAATCACATAGATCAAATGACCGTTGAATGATTTCTGACACTTCTGTCACTTGATGATGTGCAATCTCTAAATGAGAAGCCTGTTTGATATTCTCATTTGCCTGATACAAGAGTAATTCGACAACTTGTTCTCTGTATTCCTAACTTTGGGATGAACTAGTTGAGGTCTGTTTTTGATAAAGCCTTTGATTACATACAAAACCTTTTAGTTGTGGCCGGTGATGGGAAATAACATTGCATGAGACCATTTCTGGCGGGCTTTGTTGACTGGAGAGCATAGTGAAATGCAGTGCTCCATGAACACCCCATCCCCTAATATAAATACCAGATGGGGCATTGGAAATTAACTGGCGCAATCTTTTTAGTGCACCAAGGCATGAATGCTGAAGGTCTCTCTGCTGCTTTTCAACCTTTGGATGTTGGGAAACTGAGAGAGATGCCAAGTCAATTTGGCGTTGCAACCCTTCTATTATCTTGACATGATTTTGATATTCATCAAAAGATAATATTTTCTCTTTCAAGTGACAAAGAGTTTTCCACATGTTGAGACTAATATTGTGAATAAAATCTTCTGTAAACACTTCTGGAATACTATAATGAGATTCATCCAAAGGCCAAAACATGGCTGGTACTTCACCTTTCGCCAGTTGTTTTCTCATATTCAGCACTTCCTCCTTATCATTCGATGAGGATTCTTCTACCTGATTAGACCAAAGCAGGTGCTTCTTTGTTGCTTCATCAGATTCAACAAGATTGGTAGAGAATTCATTTGTCAAACTAGAAGATGAATGACCCAGGGGTGGTTCGGAGAATGACCTACACCCCGGTCTATCTTCTGATTGAGAAAGTATTTCACCTGCAAGTGGTAAAACATCAGACATAACTGGTTTCACATTTTCAAGTGCCTCAAAATAAGAAGGCTTTCTCAGCACTACATTTTCCATTGGAGAATTTTCCAGGCAATGCGAATTACTACTGCAGAGAGGACTTTCGTAGCTAAATTCATCATCATGGGGAGGAACACCATGGTGGGTTATAGCAAAAGATGAAACATCTTGCTCCTTGGTCATCTTGCCACACAAAGGGTTATTGTAGCTCTTATCTGAAGATGAAACTTGGAGATCGACCGAATTTTCATGAAGCAAGACTTCATGAGGAAGTGTCTGTTGAAGACCTTCAGAATTATCGTTCCCACTATTGGGAAATGAGAGAGTAGAATCTTGAGTCGTAACAAATAATTGTCTGATGGATTCAAAAACTCCAGCATTGAGCAAGGTCTCATTGAAAATTGGTTCTTGACTTACCAACTACGATGGATCGGTCTATTTATTGGACCCGTTCTTACTCATTTTGGAAACCACTTGTTGCCGAAAGTGGTTATTGTGAGCAGGTGTATGTGCATTCTCTGGAGAAATGGCCAGGTTAGGCTAACGATTCTCATTTGAATCAGGTGTATGTGCCCGACTTTATTGTCTGTATGGCATGGGGAAGTATGCCCCACAACCCTCCTGGACTAGAACATAGGTGTGTGTCTGCTCCGGGGTGACATGCTGATGAGTCACTCCGCTGATAGGAATAGATTTATGTGTCTTTCCCTGATATGCTGCTGAAGCTGTTATAATATCCTAGCAAGCATCCAGAATATGAGCAGGTATTTGCTTCTACTCTTTCACCATTGACAGAATTTTCTTGGTGACTTTATCTGTCGGAATGGGAATATACATCCATTCCATGTTTGGGGTAGGTTTATGTGCCTGATCCTGTCCTCCTTTTCCTATCAGTGGATTCTGACAGTACTCATGTGTGGGGGGAGAATTTTGTGTCTTCCTTCTATTTGTCATTGGGTATTTCCAATTGACTTCTCCGAGTGCTACCAAACAAGACTGTTGGTAGGGTTGATTAATACTAGCAGCTGTATGTGCCTGCTGATCGCACTCCACCGAATGTGGTTGACGAACTTCCTTCGATACTGGTAGACAAGACTGCTGGTAGGATTGATGAGTGTAAACAGGTGTATGTGCATGTTTACCAGTTGTCAACATATTGGGTTGGTGGGATTCCTCAGATGCAGTCAGACGAGCCTGCTGACTGGCAGATGATTTATAAACAGGTGTGTGTTCTTGTCTATAGTACTCCACCGGGATTGCCTAGCGGGAATGGCGGGTTGCTGGCAGACGAGTCTGCTGGACAACGTGATTAAGACAGACGATTGTGTGTGCCCGCTCGTTGCTTTCCACCATGTTAGGTTGGTGGACTTCTCCATATAGGGCAGAGATAAGAACCTTCTCACTGTTGACCGATCGTCGCCTCTGGTGGTTCGTCTTGCCTGCTCGGGTTCGAGGAACCTGAGCCGAACTCCTGGAGATGACACCCTCATCATGTTGAGGGTGCACTACCACACGATTCTGGCGGTGATTGTTGGTGGGAGTCCTCGAGAAGGACTCTTGCATCCTTTAATAGAGGCCCTGAGTGATCTACTGATCAACCTCCCTGTAGAATCGGGGGGACTGGTTGTTGCGTTCTGGGGATAATGACCCAAAATGATTGGAGATGGTGGTTGGCACCGCCTGCTTTTTGACCACTGGTCGTAGTTTTCCGGACGAACGGTGTGAGTTGTTAACTTAGAGGGATTGTAGAGTAGCCTCAATATTCGGGATGGTACTGTGTTGACGGTACTCCTTGATCAGTGCATTCGAAACCCAGCGTTGAAGATGCTGAGTTGGTGATGTCATCCTCAGAACGGACGAGGATCCAGTAGGATTAGTGGCCAAGGCATTCACATGGGTGAATTTTAAAGAAGCCATTTTTGTAATGTATAGAGATCTTGGAAAAAGAGTGCATGTTTGATATAATAGACATAATCAAGATAAGTTCGGCCACTACATCTTTTGGATGACCACATATGTTATTGATTGCTTTGTTGGCCCGCACATTGAGTTAAATAGGGGCCCAAAAATAATTAAACCAACATTTTAACTTGGTTAAGGATTCACGTCGGGTTCACCATTTTTGGTTCACCTTGGAAATGGGGATGACCTCGTTTTTTTAAGGTCCAAACATTCTAGTGGGTTTCTAACAGGTTTATTCCTTGAACCGAAAACATCGAATGATTCTATATCCATTTGGACCTACTTTCCAAAGGTAGGTGCTCATTAGTTATGGATCGATGAGGCTTAGGAATTATCATTGGTCAATAGGATTGGAGGTCGGACTCATCACACCATTTTTGGGGGAATTATTGTCTACTTCGAGACTCTCTTTATAGATTTGAGTTATGTTTGTGAATCCCTATTAATTTACCAAGTACAAAAATGATCTTTCCTTTATATTTGACAATCAATGATTTATGAGATTTAGAGAATCTTTTATATGTATTCGAGGTTCTTCATCGATAGAGAATAGTCCATATTTATTAGAGATTCTTAGTCAATGGTACACTTTAATACATTATATAGAAATCGCTTAGTCATTATGATAACCATACTGGTTTTAAAGCCACTCAGTGGGGCACATGAAGTTTATTGTCGTTCAGAAGGACAAGGATAATTTTAGAGTTGGGATCATACCAATAGATGGGCTACCTACGTATCCTGGTTATAAAAAGGAATCAGAACCCAAGTAGTTCAAGTGAAGAAGTATGAGGTTTTATGCATGATTGATGGACCAAATAGAGATGTCAAAATTACTTTTACACTCTAAACTCATGTGAGTCATGATCGGTGTGAGAAAAAAGAGGTATTATTAAAACATGATGATTGTGCCACAAAATATGAAATCATAAGAAATGATGTGTGGCTTACGTATGTATGACCGCCCAAAATATATGAGTACTGGGATTTACTTCAGGGAAGAAACCCAGGAACAAGGTCCATAGAGGTATATGTTCTTTATGGGGATTTGAATACTCTAACTTGGGGCATATTCCAAAGGAGGATTCCCAGATTAGGGGGGACTTTGACTTGTGAATGGGGCTTAATCCTAATTAGGATGCCCAAAATTAAAGGGACTTGGGGCTTACTCTAAAGTAGGATACCCAGATGAAAGGGAATTTGTGGTTGGGGCTTATTCCTAAGGAGGATGCCCATGAATAGGGTCCATAAGGTTATTTGTGTCTTATGGAGATTTAAATCCTTAACCTGTGGCTTACTCCTAAAGAGGATGCCCAAATTAGATAGGGACTATTGATTGGGTTTTATTCCTGAGAATGAAGCCCAAGTCAAGAGAAATTAAGTCTCAAGCTTACTCCTGAAAAGGAGGCCCAAGTTAAGAGAAATTATGATTGGGGATTACTCCTACGGAGGATGCCCAGATTAGGGAACTTGGGGCTTACTCCTAAGGAAGATTCCCAGATTAAAGATCCTCTCATCTTAAAGGATGAGTTTGAATGAAGGAAATCTCTAGCCTTAGTGACATAATTTTATGTAGATCCCAAGGTTTTGAGAGATGTTCCATAGAATTCCTTTCAGATAAAGAATTCAACAAAGGAACCATGCCATAAATGGCTCTGAAGAGTTTTTTGAAGGCTATCATTGAAAACGAAAGGTGGATTTGTGGAAGGAAGTGAATTGGAAGGAGGCGCGCAAGTAATGGTCTGGCGCACAAGTCATGGTCACGCAAGTATACTTGCGCAACATGAGTTCACTTGGGCGATGAAGAACCTGTGAAGTGATAATTGGGTGACTTTGAATTGGATACCTTTGTATCATCTCTAGAGGCTTTCAGATATGTGGCGCACAAGTTTCCTTGAGAGGAAAAGGCGGCGTGCAAGTATCATTACTTCCCTTAAGGGCTGGACATTTTAGGCCTGCAAGTATAGATGAGTTATAATACTTAGGCATTATTCTTCCTCTTTAGATCTTCCATTCTAGGTTAATAATTACCTTAGATGTTTTTGGAAGACTTTATATGGAGACTTGGGAGACAAGAGATTCAATCTGAGTTATGGATTTTTCGTCCTTGAAATGGGGGGCCCACATGGGGTATTTATAGTCCATTGAGGACTTTGGATGAAAAAATAATAGGGCGCACAAGTTACCTGTGTGCCCATATGTGGCGCACAAGTATACTTACATGACCGGATTGGAACTTGCGCGACCCATGCTTAAAGAGTTCCTTGTTCATGCCTTTTTCAATTTTTGATGTTCTTCAAAGGATAATTCTCTTTGGGCTTATGATATTCCCCTTTTCCATTTGTTAGACTCTGCAACAGAAAGGAGCATCAACACTTACCATCAAGTTCTAATAGAGAGTGATATATAACAAGGTTGGGAGAAAGTTAACAATCACAAATCCATAAATCTACGATGACCTAAGGGGCCTTATGAGTCATTATAAATGAAGGTATTAAGACAAAAATTTTAACTTGAAGATCCTCCTTCATAAATTTGAATAATTTTCATGAAAATATATACTTGCATGATTTCATGACAATGTCACCTTTGTTTATTCCTTGATCCACTTCACCTCTTTCCCAAAAAAAGGTGAATTTTTCATTCCAAGATTGCTAAGATATCATGAAATCCATGATATTCCATCCCATTTTTCATGAGTTATCATAAACATAAATTAGTTTGAATAGGATACCAAATATGCATAAAACCTCATATAGAGAGTTAGCACTTTAACCTTATTGACTTCATATAAATATTAACTTAAACCTTCCATAAATGTTTATTCTTATTACCCTTCCAAAAAATGAAAATTAAATGCTTTAGAAAGAAATTCGTGAAATTGGATTAACATTGATCCCCATATATCAAAAAGTACTACTTGGTTGTCACATTCCAAAAATGTTAATACTCTCATTGTAGATTCCCTTAATAACCATAAATACTTTTAGAAAACATGCATGCTTCATTATTACAATTATTTTTGGTTATATTTTTTATATCCAAGAAGTTTTAAACTTCATCCTTAATGACATAGAACACTTTTTCTATAATCAGTTCTAGGGTAATTTGTACCATCCAATTTAAATACTCATATCCTACATATTTTTATGCAAACATCATTATGTCAATGTCAGACATTAATTAAGAGTCGCCTTATCTTAATAAAAATATCACCTTTCCTTTAAATCACTTTTATATGTCTTCATCACCATTAAACATGTCCTTCTAAATATTTAATGAGAACTTATACTAAAAATAATTATATATTTCATGATTAGTAAAACATAATCTCTTAATTCCAAAACATAAATACTACAATCATCAAACATTATTCTTAAACCATTACTCATGCTTCATCAACTTTTTACTTAATACCACTTTCCTAGAATATAAAATTGGAATCATTTCTTAAGTTTCCTCAACCTCATTCTAGTCATGACTATTATATTTAATGTAAAAATACTATAAGAACATAACATACCTTTCAATTGTCATTAAAGATCTAATTAACTTCAAAAGTGTAACCAATACTCGTATTACCTTCCTAATTATATTTATAAGATTCCCACTTTGGAAATTTATTTGTATAATACTCATACGTTCCACATCTAAAACATTAAATGTTAACAATGTTCTGTCTAGTTCTCTCCATTATATAAACAAGAAAGCATAGTTTTATAAACACTTATGAAATTGGGATATGATATAATCATGAAAGATTACTTATAGGGTGACTAAATCATGGCTCCTACTTAATTAATCATTGGTACCTTAGGTTTATCCTAGGTTATTCATATTTATCTTCTATTTAAATCTTTCAGGATGGTTCGTTAACATTTTGTGAATTCCCAAGGCATATCCCCTAGGAGTTTCAAACTAGGTGTGAATCAAGGCCCATTATCATGTACCATATTACCCCATGCCAGACCTAAAACATCTTGTCGATGTTGGTACCCCTAGGTACATCTGTGATAGATCCAAATCCACTTGTAGTATCCATATAGAGATTTAGTTCTAGGAAACCACTCACTTTATCCTTTACCAAAATTATAGGACATTTTCTTAAACATTAACTCATCCTTATACATATCATTTGAGACATCCTTAGACATATCCTTATAAATAAATGTAAGGATATAACAAAATTTTTATCATCCTAGTTTCCAAAGGTTAAATAACCATTTTCTTTGATATCAACTATAAAAACCATGTATTGATGTACATTAACAATACATGAAATATTTGGAATACTTAAAAAATTATACAAACATATGCACAATGATTGTACCAGTCTAGTTCGTTTGGAAACATGGAAACATAAACCCTAGTAGATAAATGATCTACATCATCTACAACTATGTTCTAATTGATTAGAAACCTTCTTAGATAGATCAGAAATCATTTATATCTTTATAACTTGGGGGATGGAAACATAAAAAGGGGTGATCTCATATGATCAGTAAGGGTAAACAAAGGAGATACGTAAGCATGATCGTGAGCATAAGGGTATGGAAACTTGATCATAAAAATATAATATCATACCCTTAATATCAATAAACAGAAAAATTTATCATGTCATAACAATTGGTAGTTCATAAGACATGATTCATAAGGAAATAAATAACATAATCCATGAAAGAATGACATAGGAATAAAACATGGAATTGTGGAAGAAACATAAGTATATAAAAACCCTATGTCAAGGAGTCCTACGAATCTTTTTTTAAAATGTTAGTCTTGGGATGATCACATGTGTACCTACTTTGGGATAGGTATTCCCTCTCATGTAAACTCTTGTTTCGAGCTTGGGATGTCCTCTTGTGTACCCTCTTGTTTCATTAATGGTATTTCATCCCATTTCCTCTCTTGTTTTAGTCTTTGGATTCCCCCATGTGTACCCTCTGAGCCCATAAAAAATTTATTATTACCCAATGCATTGTATGGAGATATAGGTCTCACCCATATCATAATTAAATCATACATACATGTGACAAAAATTCATAAACAATCTTATCATAACTCATGAAATGAAATGGGTTTCATAAACATGTAATCAAATCTTAACCTATGAAAAAATATTGGTTTCAATATCATTTTATCAAAATCATTGACCGTGAAAATAAGTGGGATTCATAATATTATAACTCGTGGAAGAGAATGGGTTTCATAAGAAATATTCTATAAAAAATAAACCATTGAATAAGGAATTAAAATAGAAACATTGGATCATTGTAATGTCTTAAAAATTCCATGTAATTTTTTTTAAAGTTGTAGGGAATTATTTCAAGACCAGGCACGGAGACCGCACATGATTCTGTTTCATAGTGAGACTGAAATAAATGTTTGAATTTTTTTTAAGTTAATTAAAATTGTGCATGTGTGCGGTTTTGGAAACATCTAAAAGGGTGATAGGATTAAAAATCTGAGGCACCATTATTTTTAGAATGATGACATTACATAATAATGGACCTAACATTTACAGGAATGGGTTAAGAGGAAAAGTAAAATTCCAGCTATTTCAAAATAAAATGAAATGAATTAAAATAAATTGGAAAGTTTATTTGTTTTCAAAAACATTCATTGCAATGAAATGACAGAGAATATATTTAATTTAATAAATAAAACAACGTGACGAATCTGAAATGGAAGCATAATAGTAACACTATTTCATTTCATAAATGAAAAAATGTAATTATGTGGGGACTCAGTGTAATAGAAACCCTGAAACATGTTACTCGCTTAACAACATAACAAGGATACATGATCATTGGATGGTTCTAGATTTCTTCAGAACCTCTGAAGGACTTGTGTTTTCAATTGAGGGATGGTGATGAATGATAGATCACATGTGACGATGAGCAATCTTCCTCCCTTCCTCCTCCTTCAAAGGATCTCCAATGATAGTAGTGAACGACAGGTCACGGATCATCGAATGACGGTGTGTGAATCCATTCTCCATCTCTAATCAGTCATGTTTTCTAGGTAAAGGGTCCTTTTCTAATTGATTAGCCTTTTCATATTCTTTGATTATAAAAGACGAACACAAAAAAATTAACAAAAAAATTGGCCAATGGGTCAATCGTGTTTCAGGATGGGATTTACTCTTGCAGGGTTATTATGGGAGGATGACATTGAGTTTTATTTTGGTTTATGACTCTCGATCTATAGGCAATGAGACATTATCGACACTAAAATCATCTGAGGCCCATCCATATTTTTTTGAATGATTATTTTCCTATATATTTTCTACGTTCGTCACAAACATTTCTTCTTTTGGTATGTGACTCAACTTTTGGCGATCGATCAATATTTTTACAATCAATCAGTGGAAAACGATCTAGTATCATAGATCCGAGACGGACATGACACGAAAGATTTGTGATGAAGATGGTGGTTAAATGATCTAATAAGTGTGGTAGATACCTCCATAAGAGAAGTTTTCATAAAAATGGGTGACAATGTGGATTTGGACACCAGGTGATGAAGGGTGCGACCAGAGGATCCCAAAACCTCTTCTGGTTCAAAGAACGGACCACCAGAGTGCCTATGGAGGCCTGTAGAAGGACCTATCAATGCACCAAAACCGGCAGTGTCACACAATGGTGGAGACCACATACTGTATGATGGAGTTGGTGCACTCCGGTGGTGTGCCGTGGGGGAGGCAACAGTCATCGTGTCAGTGAAGGGTCATGACATCGCATCGTCTTGGGGTGGCTTGGACCCACGAATCAGGCTACAGGTGCATGTGCAGTGACGTCTGGCTGAGCCAGCTGCATGACTTGTGGTGGGACGTGGCACCTGCTATGTCCCAGCCATATCGTACTGACCTACTGGAAGTGGGCCGGGTTGCGTAAGTGGGCCACCCAAGTGGGATGGATCGGGCCCAACCAGTCAGGTTCGAGCTTAGTGGACCAGGTTAGATTTGGGTCTAGTTGGACTCAGGTCGGGTCGGTGGACCACATGATGGGTCGGGTTGGTCCGATCTGGTCTGACGGGACCCCTACCCCACCGTCCCCTTTTCAGTAAAATAGACAAAACTTCTAAACCGTGCATCTGATTGACGATCTGTTTGAGGATTTTGGACCCTCTTAAAGATACGGTCCTTTTGCATACTCTGTGTGATTTTTTGTGGAATTTTAAATACAACCTATGGATCAAGGATAATATTATCTCAAAATCAAGAATGCTGTGAGTGGACCTCAGTTTCCCAGTAGATGAGCAGACCTTAGTGCCCCCCCAGATGAGAGGACCTCAGTGGCCGAGCAGATGAGTATACCTCAGTGGCCCAGAAGATGAGTGGAACTCAATGGTCTAGTAGACAAGAGGACCATAGTGGCCTAATATAGGAGTAGACCTCAATGGTCCAACAAATGAGCTGACCTTAGTGGACCAACACCCAAACGAGTCTAATTAATTAAACTGTTCCAAGTGATAAGCAGGTCTAATTAATCCAACTAGCCCAATAAATGAGGGGGTATAAGTGATCTAGCTATCCCAAGAGATGAGTGGGTGTAATTGATCAAGATTCCCCCTGTGAATATCGGTTTTCAGTAATCCAGCAGCCCTATGAACTCATCAGGGATGACTGGTTCAATATTTTAAGGTGTTAAGTGTTATGACTGTTAGTCTTGATTTCTTAACACTAGGTTATACTTGTGTGAGAATACTCTAGTGACTCTCTCTCTAGACTGTAATTTTTAGAGTCTACACTTCATGTACCGCTTTGGTAGTCTACATAGTGCATTGTTTCCATTGTGGTTTACCTTTTTTTGGGTTCCTTCTCGAGTATTGTTTTACTCATCCCTGTATGGGTTCCGCCCACACGTGTTGTGTCTTGTGACGACGAAAGACACTTCAACAAATACCTTGGTGGTCTAGCACTGGGTGATGCCCAGTGAGATCTGATAGAGGAGGCATTCTTATATGAATTTATAAGGCACCCCCTTCTCCTTCAGTTTTGGTAGGGTTTATCGTAGTCAAACTTTATGAGCATGTACTTTTCTTTTTTATGGGCTTGTATTCTGGCCCCTTTACTTCTATTTTTGTACCCTTACTCTCAGTGGTTTTCGTAGTGGAATATTTGTTTACTTTTTAGCATTGTGGGATTGGATGTGTGTGTGTTTAGGTATTCAGAAAATGGCTCCTAGTTATGGGATAATGCCTTTAACGCAAGTCGCCATCCCCAGACCATATGGTGGAGAGCATGGGGTTTTCACGACATGGGCCTCAGGGGACAGGTTGTGACAATGTGGAATCAAAGGGGGTCTGTTCTACCTTAAATACTAGGATTCTGAGGATTTTTTTTGGGGAAACAGTGTTGAATGTTTCAAGTTCACATTTCAGGCTCTAAGAGTCTAGTGTTGGTGTGGTGGTCGATGTATCCATTCACCCAGACTCTGAATCCTACATTTCGACTCGGTATATAAAAACACTAGTTGAAAGAATCATATAGGAATTGAGAGTGTTATCATGTTCTTCTTGTGTCAGAGTTAGCTCACCAGGTATAATCTATTAATCATGGTTCATCTTGGTTTGTTCCAGGATGCCTCCATGCAGATAGCCAACCAGGATCCCGATGCGTGATTGTAAAGATATTACCCCTAGAGATGAGGTGTTAGTTAAAGGACACGTACAGGAGGTATCCCTACTGAGTGGTTCACCATTTCTACCACTACCCATTGACCATCATTTCCTACTATCCCTACCGGTAGAGGACACATGAAGGATCAATCCCATACCTGAGTTCTATAGGTAGAGGCCACATAGGTTCAGGGGTGAGACCAACCCCTAGGTGGCCAAATATTGTCTTGGGTTATTTACATGAGTCTTCCATTTAGTGAGGATGCCTCTTGAACAGATGGTGATCTTAGCCACAAGCCTTCTTCAAGAATCAGTAGGGATATAGTGGAGCTTGACGGTATAGAAATATGATGAGGAAACCCTCACCAAGATAGTTTTTGAGTGCCTCTTCAGGGAGGATTTGTTTCTAAAGACTTTGCCTTCAGTACACATCCATGAGCTACAACACCTATAGTAGGGTAGCATGACATTAGCAGTGCACACAAAGAGATTCAATATGATTTCTCACTTCTCTACATACATGGTGTGAGACCCGTTCATATGTGCTTGGGATTTTGATAAGTGACTACTTTGAGAGATCAGGGCATCCAGGGTATCTCTTAGCATCCCTACTTAGGTTGGGGTACTAGATAAAGTTCTACTCATAGTGAGCTTCCTTGAAGAGAAGGCGCTAGCTGCAGGAGATACCAGTTGACACCATGCGACATAGTCTTCAGAAGTGGTTAATTGGCAGCGAACATAGAGAACCAAATGGGTAACACCTTTCAGGGGACAACAATAGGACACAGGGTTAGTAGTACAAGTCCCTTGGGGCAGTGGGAGTTTGTAGATGAGTAGGTTGTTCTACTCTTGCAGCGGGTAGGGACACATGGCTCGTGATGACCCCAATATCTATAAAAATGGTTAGCATATGGTTGAGGGACCGTCGATGCAGAGGCAGAGGGTTGAGCAGGGTGGTCTATTGGGAGGTGGATGTGGTATGGGAGGATGCAAAGTGGAAGGCAGTGGACGGAGGTTTGAGGTGCTACCACCACCACCCACAGGTGGTCCACCACGGGCTTCAGGATTCAGTGGATTGGGGTGAGGTTAGCTTTGAGCGATTGGGGCTTATGACCCCAGAACTCCATAGATGATTAGAGGTAAAATATGTTTCTTCTGTACCTTTTTTGTAGTTAATATAGACACATGTGTCAGTCACTATTTCCTTTCCAGAGACCTTGTTTGGAGCTCAGATATTTTTGTGGAGACGTTGGCTCAATCCTTATGATTATAGAATCTTACGGGAGGGGATTTGATGATCACACTCTGGTTTCAGCAGTGTGAGTTTACTCTTTGAGGTGAGAGCTTCAGCTGGGATATCCTAGTAGCAGCTTCAAGAATTTATGATTTCATTATCGGTATAGACTGGTCATCCACATTCCATGCTCAGATTGACCACTTTAGGAACAAAATGTGGTGTGTCCATGGATATGGGAGTAGGTTATCCATTACCAGTGAAAAGGTAATTCTTGTAGTGTAGGATAGAATTTCTCGGAGAAGGGTGCAGCCAATCACTCACAAGTTTCCAAGCCTCACCCTTGGTGCAGTGGACGAGAAGAGTCCTCACTTTCCTATAGTTGTGGATGAGTACGAAGACATATTTCCTAAGGATATTCTGGGATTACACCCTCCTTGGGAGGTTGAATTATTCAAGGACTAGTACCACAGGATGGAACTGATATCAAAACCAGCATATTGAATGGCTCATGTGAAGCTTCATGAGTTGAGGGTGCTGCTGGAGGATCTATATAGGAAGGACTTCATGAGGCCCATTGTTTCACCATTGGAAGCCCCAATATTGTTTTCCAAGAACACATATGAGAGTTTGAGGTAGTGCGTGGACTTACGACACCAGAATTAGGTGACCGTGAAGAACAAGTATACACTACCAAGGACTGATGTCCACTACGATCATCCAAGGGGAGAGAGATAGTTTTCAACGATAGAGCTCAGATCAGGATATCATCAGCTTCGTGTATGGGATGAGGATGTACTGAAGATGGACTTCAGGTGTCGATATGGACATTATGACTTCTTGGTGATTCCTTTCATCATCACCAATGACCTAGTAACATTCATTAGAATCGTGAACATGATATTCCATCCTTACATTGACCGGTTTGGCGTGGTCTTTATTGATGGCATCCTTGTGTACTAGGAATCCGAGAAGGAGCACACGAAACACCTGAGGATAGTCTTGGATACACTCTGAGAGCACCAACATTATAAGAATTTCTCAAAGTGTTAGTTCTGGATTCATGAGGTCCACTTTCTCAGACATGTTATTTTGTAGGATGGCGTTGCAGTGGATCCGAAAAAGATAGAGGTAATGCTTTCTTATGAGCCACCCAAGATCATTAATGAGGTACATAGCTTCCTGGGTTTGTCTATATACTACCGGAGGATTGTGGCTGACATTTATAGGGTATCTTCACCCTTATTAGGTTTGACATAGAAGGGATAGCCCTTCGTGTGGACAGATATGCGCCAGCAATGTTCTCAGGAGCTAAGGCAGAGACTGACGAGTGCCCCCATCTTGAGACTACCAGAGGAGGTCATTTGATATGTAGTATTCCTCGACACATAAGGGACCAGAATGGGTTGTGTCCTAATGTAGGATAAGGTAGTGATCGCCTATGGTTCATAGAATTTGAGTTAACACAAGTAGAATAACATGACCCATGACCTAGATCTAGCTCTGTTAGTCATTTCTTTGATGATGTGGAAACACTACATGATGGGTGAGTGGTTTACCATTTACTCCGACCAAAAAAGTATAGGGTATATCTTCTCCCAAAAGGAAATGAACTTGAGGCAGCAGTTGTGGATAGACTTCCTCCAAGACTATGACTTTGAGATAGTCTATACTCCTGGGATTAGGAATGTGGTGGAAGACACACTCAATTGGAGATACCGTTTTTAGTTATTAAGTGAAGCATTAGAGCAGTTAACCGTAATTCATATATCCTTAATAGATAGTGATGGAGTAGCTTATCTTCAGTCAATGGATGTCACTCCCCCCCTCTTATAGCGTGTTAGGGAGACAAAACATGGGGCTGTCAACTGTGAGACTCTACGTGCTCGGTTATCCATAGGGAAAGACCCTGATAGATATTCGTTATGTAGGGAACACGTCATACTTTTTAGATGGAACACCATTTTACCAATGGCATTGTGAGAGGATATTATGAGGGAGTTCCACACATCCCCCTTGGTGGTACATCTATGTGTATTAAATATGTACCAAGATCTCTAACGTCCGTACTGGTTGATGGGGATAAAGAAGGTGGTAGAGGATTTCATTTCACAGTGGATCACTTTTCTGTAAGTGAAGGTAGATAATTAGGATACAGTAGGCTTGGCTCAACCACATGAGGTTATAGAGTGGAAGTGGGTTGGTATCTTTATGGACTCCATGATAGTTTTACCACACACGTCCAGGGGGCATCATACTATCTGGGTGATTGTGGACTGACTCACCAAGTTGGTCCACTTCCTACCTATCGGGGAGAAGGGATCAGTAGAGGGATTAAGACACCTCTGTGTTTAGAAGATAGTACAGCTACAAAAAGTTCCTTCTAAAATCGTGTCATAACATGATGCTCTCTCCACATCCCATTTGTGGAAGGGATTAAAGGTGTCGTTCGGGAATCAACTATATTTTAGAATGGATTTTCATCCCCAGACGAATGGTCAGACAAAGAGGACTATCCATGTTTTAGAGGACATGCTTCATGCTTTAATCTTGGACTTCGGTCACAATTGGTAGGATCATATACCATTGGTGGAGTTCATGTACAACAACATCTACCACTCCACCATTGGTATAAAACCATTCGATGCACTGTATGGGTGATTTTGAATATCACGGTTATGATAGAAAATCTAGGGGAGTCAGCACTCATGGGTCTAGAGTTTGTATTAGCTACCACAGAGAAGGTGCAGGTCAACCAGGAGTAGATGATAACTACACAGAGTCTGAATAAATCTTATACTGATAATAGAAGGAATACCTAGAGGTAGAGGAGGGAGAACATGTGTTTATTTGGGTCTCACCTCAACGGGGATTACATGGATTTTTCTGGGGAAATCGTTCTATGATATTCATCGTCCATTTTCAGGTCCTGAGCAGAGTTGGAAAGGTAAAGTACCACCAAGCTCTTCCCCCAAAAATACACCGGGTGCATAATGTATTCCATGTGTCACAACTAATGAGGTTGTTTCATGATACATCACATGTCATCGATTGGGGTCATCTAGACATTGACGATGTGGTGACATTTACGGAGTTCCCAGTGGACATTGAGGATCGACAGGAGCAAGTTATTCACTGTAGTTCAATAGCTATGGTGGTCATTTAATGGTAGTATGAGAATATTTAGTAAAGCGCTTGGGATTGGGATGCTTAGATTTGTGTTCATTATCCGCATTTTTTGTCTATCCATTTTTTGGATGTCGAGGACATAAAGACTTAATGTGGAGAAAATTTAATGTCCAAGAAATTCGATGTAATTTTTTTAAAAAAAACATTATATGATTATTTTGAGACTAAGAGCGGATAAAACATGTGATTCCAAGTTTTGATGAGTTTGGAATAAATGTTTGAACTTTTTTTATGTTATTTAAAATAGTACACGTTCTCGGTTTTGGAAACTTCTAAAGGGGTTCTCTGATTAAAAATCTAAGTGCATCATTGTGTCTGGAACGACAAAATTAACTACGAATGGACCTAACCTCGACCGGTGTGGGTTGAGGGAAAAGGTTAATTTTGGGGAATTTTAAAGTAAAATGAAATAAAATAAAATAAAATTGAAAGTTTATTTTTTTTCAAAAAAAATCGTTGCAACATAATGATGAAGAAACAGTTTCATTTAATAAATAAAATAGTGTGAAAAATCTGAAACAGAAGTGTAACTATAACACTGTTTCATTTCAGAAATGAAACAACGTAATGATGTAGAGACTTAACATAACAGAAATACTGAAACACTTTATTCGATTCATAACTTAATAGGGATACCGGATCGTTGGATGGTTATATATTTTGTCGGAACCTCTGAAGATCTTGCGTTGGAAAGTGAAAAATGATGACTAATGACAGATCATCTGTGACGATGAGAAATATTCCTCCCTTTATCCTTATTCGAAGGATCACCAATGATAGCGGAGAACAACAGATCAAATATCAATGAACGACGGTGTGAAACTTTGTTCTCCATATCCGATCAATCCTATTTTCTAGGTAAGGGGTCCTTTTATAAGTGATTATCTTTTCCCCATTCTTCCCCTATAATCTACGAACGTGGAAAAATTTACAAAAAAAATTGGACTGTGGGCTGAGTGTATTGCAGGATTAGATTTACTGGAGAAGGGTTATTATGGGAGGACAACCTTGTGTTTTATTTTGGTTTACAATTGTCGATATAATGGTGTCAAGCCACGATCAACACTAACATCAACTGAGGGCCGTCCCAATTTTATTGAAACATGCCTTTCCTACCTCCATTCTATGTTCTTAATGGGCATTTCCTCCTTTTACCGAAGACTCGATTTTTTTTGAATGAACAATTATAGATTAATAAATAATTGGTGAAATGACCTGGTATCACAAATTCGGTATGGACATGATAGAGGTGTGACGATGACAGTGGAAAACATATTGAGGTGGTGCGGTAGATACCACAAGTTGAGAGTTTTCTAGTGAAAGGGATTACAACATGGATTTGGACACTATATGATGAAGGGTGCAACCCGAGGATCCTGAAACCTCATTCAGTTCAAAAAATGGACCACTGGAGTGCATCTGTTGGCCCATGTAAGGCCCTACCGGTGCATAGGCATCGACGGTGGCAATCGTGTGCTGTATGGCAGAGGCAGTGTGCTATGTCGGTGCGCCGCAGTGGTGAAAATAGCCACCATGTAGGTGAGGGGTTGTGTCATTGCATCGTGGTGGGGTGGCCTAGACCCACGGATCATGCCTTAAGTTTAATGGTTTTATATAAAAGAAAAATATTGATAAAAAATTACTTTATTTTTAGATAAGTCATTATATTTTTGGAAAATACTATTTTTTCAAAAAGAAATGTTTTTATTCAATTTTGTGAAAAACTAATAAAAGTATTTTTCACAAAATTTAAAAAAAAATCAAAAAAGAAACCTTGTTTTTTGATTCCACGTTTAAAAATTATATTGCAGTGGAATTTGGATAATTTTCTAAAAAGATCAGTTTTTAGTGAATAGTGAAAGATATTGGAAAAATTGATCCCCTATTTGGAATCATAAATATTTATATTTTATAATAAGTTAAACTTAATTTATTACCATTGTTATTATTAAAAGTGAAAAAATTAATTACCATAGTTAAGATGAAAGTGGGTTTACCGAGAGTTAAACTAAAAAAATAAGGGGGTGGGATGATCTAAAAAGTTTTCCAAAGCATATTTATGGACCTTTTTCTACCTTTTATCTTATAGTATTGATAATGGTCCATTTGGGATCCTTTTAGTATGATAAATACCTAGGTGAACCATTTTCTTTTCAGAAATTCCATGTGTTTCCTCTCCCCCCCATATAAAAGGTCACCCACTCTCCTCTCCACTTCACACTTCCAAAACCCCTTGGTCCAGACATGACCAACTAAATTTCCTCACCTTAAATACCTCTTATCTCCATCGAAGCATTTTTTTATCATAAATATAACCTAATAAGGCTTCTGGTGCAAACCTAAGTAGGATACCCAAATAATAGGTAACATTATTCAATGATCATTTTTATTTTATTTCTTTCTCCACATCCTTAAAATTATTATTAAACCACTATAATATAATAACATTGGTATATTAAATATATTGAGATTTTATAATTTAATTTCATTTCCAAAATCAATATCATCTTCCCTCAAATGGTAAATGATAATGTTTCTTATGTATACAACGAACTACCTCCTCGTGAACCGATATGACATATTTTCCTACAATACATCTCATAGTTGGGTATAAAGATGGATATAATGTATATGTATGAAAATTTGAAAATAAATATACTTCTAAAAATATATTATAATATTTAACTTTTTTACTTTATATTCTGTTGTGTATATGATAATACCAATCATGTATATTGTGGACTACTGCCTCACAGAGTAATATGATTCATTTTAGACTTTGGCTTTGCATGGATGGTTGTAAGGGATAAATTTAATTAATATATGTGACATGTAATAAATAATAATTATTATTTATAAATAATTATTATGTATAAATTATTATTATTTATAAATTATTATTATTTATAAATAAATATTATTTTCCTTCCTTTAAATTTATCCATTGATAAATTGGAAACAACTTTCTTACGTACGTACGGTTTACTGTCTCCATGAAAGGCGTAATACATTTTCTATATCCAACTTTAATGGATTTCTATAAATACATATATCATGAATATTTAAAATATTTTTGACAAGGTAATAATTATTTAAATTATATCTCCATGATAAATGTAAAAGAACCAAAAATTCCAAATGAAAACATACGTGAAAGGAGACGCAGTTATTACCAAAAATAGAATTTTTACGTGGAATTGTTAATCAATGGGTAATAAAAGGGTATGCGTAAAGAATATATTATTTTATATATATTAGTATGGTACTTAAATTTATTTATAATAAATTATTATTTATTATACAAGATTATATAGTGATTTTGAGGGAAGAGAAACTCAAGGTAATGATATTTTTTTCTCAATTTTCCTTTTTTGAGAAATATGTTGTGTTATGCACTTATATTATTTTATAAGGGGTATATAAGTCCCCATTGAAATTGAATATCATGAATTTATTTATTCCCATGATATTTTAAGTTTCATTTAATTTTATTCTTTCGTGGGACTTATGAATCAATGTTTCCAATACTGTAATGGTTTTATGGTATAATCTCATCATTTATCGAGATTGATTATTTTTAGATTCTGATAATGATATATTATGATAAATATGTCAAGAAATTGACGATTGTATTATCCTCTAGTTTTTTCATGATAATATATATTCAAACATCTTTTTTTACTCTTTATGTAGTCAATATTCAAAAATATTGTTTTTAAATTAAACTATATTTATTTCTCTCTTTGGTAGAAAAAACCCTTTTTATTCCATAACCTTGTTTTCCAAAAATTTATTAAAAAATATTTTAAAATTATCCAAATCTAATATTAAAGATATTTTTACCCATGTTTTACTTTTTAAAAAAATATTTTAAAAAGAATCTTCATGTAATTTTCCAAACAAGTCTTGTTTGGATTTTACTAAACTTTTGAAGGGATTTTTTGTTTTAATCTGTTCGACATGAATTTTATTTTCCTCTATCATGAATAAAAAATATATTCAAAGCATAATTTATATGTTTCAAATTTTATTTTCAAATAAAATAATTTCTAATTTTTTTATAATTTTTAGTGGTTTTCAAAATGAAATGAATATTTCTTCAAGAAATGTTTTAAATAATTTTTAATGATTCCTCTACAAGTTTCCAATTTTATTTTTAAATAAGATGATTTTGAAAAAAAAATTTGTTTTAAAAATAAAATTTAAAATTGTCAAGGTTATTTTCGTAATGAAATTCCAATCAATCTTTCAAAATGATTTTCCATCTAAAGTACAATCATTTGATGTTACTTATGCTTGATTGGGGATAATATTGAATGGTACCATCTTTATTCATTCTCGTGATGGTTAATGTCTATGTTGATGAAATATTTATGAAACCCATTTATTTTTCAAGGGTTATGTTATGGTGAATTGTTCAAATATTTATGAAACCATTTTTGTTTACATGGTTTTTGATATGATGATATGATGAATGCTATATTTTATTAGGGAACACATAATTGTGGTTTTCATTATGAGATGTGTGAGACCTATATATCCTTCTAATACATTGGGTAACGATTTATATCTCATGTGATAAAATGGGGAACAAGTTGATGGGCTTGATCCACTATGGGAAATAAGTGATTCCTGATCCACTATGGAAAATTACTATGTCCTCATCCATAATAGGAAACATGTGATAAGTTTGGATCCACTATAGTGATGGTCTTAGTAGTTAACATTGACATATGAAATGGTTTTACCTATTTATTATACTTCCACAATTTTATGAAATTAACTTATGGTTTATGGTTTATTTACAATGATTTCTCATTCTTATAGCTTGTGTTTTATAAAGTTATAAAGATTTATACGATGAATTAGGTTTATGATCTATGATAGGTTAGGTATGAATTTCTTATGTTACATTCATGATCATATAAACTTATGCTTGTATTATTCTTTCATAAGATCATAGATTGATATCTCCTATGTTTGCCCTTACTCGTCATCTGAGCTCTCCCTTTAATATGTTTCCTTCCAAAGGTTATCAAGAGATGTTTAGGTAGGTGATGCATAATAGTAATACTATGTGAAATGATATTTTTGGGATATGTTAAAGATAATTCAAGAAATAAGAAGATTTAGTTTTCAACCACCAAATACACAAAACAATTATGGTCTTAAGGCATGTGTTTAAGAAATGTATTGAATATTGAGATAACATTTTGTGATATTTATGTATGAAAATTGTGGGTCTATAGAAGAACATCCCCCTAAGGAAGGAATCCGGAAATCACATTGCTGTATGAGATGAATCACACATGAATTTTGTATATTTTATTTTGTCCATCCAATAAAATCCTACCACCTCTAAGGCATAAAAGTGGTGTGATTTCAAGGAATTATCCATTTAGAGATTCATATTCCATGATTAAAAAATGGTCACATAAACATATGAATTGAGAAATAAAATTTCCACAACCACCAGACAACCCTTAGTAGTGAGAAGCACACATTATGAGTGTTCACTACACTTGTACTATACCTGATTAAATGAATTTTTTTTGGAAATTTTGTACTATGAGTATCTTAGAATAGTCCCATCATGTAGAACTAGGGGCATATTTACCCCCACCACCACCCCTAAAACCACAAAATCCCCAAAAATATTTGATATTTTATTGTTTTGGAATCAATAAAACCCTATAATATAGGTATGGGGGAATTTTTACAACCTCATATATGGTATTATGTCTTTTTCAGACTGGTAGGTGACCTCCAGCTAATGGTACCCCCACCATTCTGGAAATTATATAACACACCCCAATAATTTAGGTAATTCTTAATGAGTATTGTTTTGGATTACCTTAGTATCACTATAAAATGTTCACTCATAGGGTAATGCAAGGTGTTTAGGTTTAAACCTCATATAATTCTTAAGTTAAGAGATGGAGTAGGAAGGAGGATCTTGATTTTCCATTCAAAGAGAGAATGGAGGATGGGGGGCCTACCTTATTATTTTGAATGTGGTAATTATTTGATCTCCACTACTATATATGTGTTATTGAATACTATTAGTGATAATTTGGAAAATGACATAGTCCAAGACATAGATATAGAGGGACATGATAAAGAATAATTTTCTTAATTCTTGGTCTTGACTAAAGCTCAAGAACAAAGAATCTGTTCCTAGTATAATAGAAAAAATAAGAATTTTGGTCAATATAAATTATCAGTTTCATCTAACATGATTCACTTCAACAAAATAGAAATTTAAAGGTTTAGATGTACTCCACTCTCCAATTTAGTAGTTTTATGTCCTATATACTAAATGAATGATGATGAAATTTAAATCTAATATAGAGGACCCAAAAGGACTAAATTTTGAGTTACTCTAAGTAAATATTCCAACTTAGTACAACATTCAATAATAGGTGAATGATTCTCCTTCCATATACCCCCTTCAATAATAGGGGATTACCTATCCTATATGGGTAAATATTAGCCATTGTGACAACTCTATGTCCAATAAAATGGTTTATTTGAACCCAATGATTGATAGTGAACAATAGTCACCACCATTATGATAGTATATTCCCTAATTTATAGAAGTATCCATAGTTCAGATAAAACTAGGATTAACAACCAATATACATAGAATGAAAACATTAGGATTTTACTACATATACATTCGGGCCTTGTAACAATAAAATACCTCTAAATATTTTCAATTCCATTGAGTAACTCTCTTCCAGAATGGAATCTATATAGGGATGGTGTTCCCCTGTGTAGCTTAAGATGAATTTGTATCTTAAATGGGTGGATACCACCCCAATTCCTCCTAATATTTTAAATCCTACCTTCCTATTCTTTAACGTCATGAGTGATGTATAGTAACTCTTAACACATTTTGTTTCTTATTGAGACCCTATAATGTGAACACCTAATCAGAAGGAGGTGGAGAGACTCAAATTTTTTGTGTAAAACCTAGTCGGAATAGTGTTTTATGGTGTAGAAATCTCCTACCCATATCCATTAGAGGCCAGAAATACTTTTTTTGTTAGTTCCTATAAATATTAATCTATACATTGAAGAATATAATGATCATTGATCTCTAAAACTAAAATCAATTTGAAAATGAAAGAGTTTGAGACTTAATTACTATAAGGAAGGGTTTGACATACTCAGTGAATATATAAATCCAAAATGAGAAACTCCTAAATATTTCTATAGGGAATATCTAGTAAAAACTTAAAATAATCATAATCTGTCTAATGTTCCCAAGAGGATTTACAAATTTCATCATCGTGGCACAGTTCTGATAGAATACCACATATAGAACAAATGAAAAATATCATCCCACACCTACATATCAAGGAATGTGGTATGGTAAAGTGTAAACTTCCATTTTTATGAATAACCTAACACTAATGAATTCTAAAATATCCATAAAATCTCAACACCACCCCAAATATACCATGGAGTGAAAAAAGCATCAACACAACCATATTCTTGAGGTAAAAAAGGAACAAGGTCACTCACGATATGAGGACCCGAGAAACATAACATACTCTATCAAAAAATATAATGTTCTTTATTACTCCATCACATCTATTGATTATAATTTCCTTAAGATATGTGAGCCTTGTAAACCCAATGAGGCATCATTGATCACCTTTACTATTTCCCTTTCCATATGATGTTGCACCACAAAATTTATGATAGGTTTGTTTTTATGGAAATTCCTTAGAAAATGGTTTATTCTGGATAGGTGGTGTTATAAAAACCTATGAAATATGTGGCCTATGTTTCCATTACACAACCAGAGGAAGAAGGATGCTAACAATAAATCCTATCCCGGAGGTAATGAATGATTGATGATGGGATTCCTCAAAAGATAATTGATCAAGATCATGCAATCCTTAGGGGAAAACCAAATCAACCAATTATGAACCAAATTTACACAACACTTTAAAAATTTATGCCTTCAACTCTATACTCTAAGGGTGAGATTAATTGGAAAAAGAAAAAAATGTACAACAAGAGTTTTTTTTACCAACGCCTAAACTATTCCAAAACAACAATGATTTTATTCCCCCGTCATTGGGAGAATGGGAACATTCCCATAAAATAAAACCCTCAATGAATAATGAATTTTATCTTAGATCTATTAATTCAATTCACTTGAAATATACTATATTTTGAAAATATTATCCATATAAACCTAATTTTCTGACTGATAACCATGGAGTATGAAAAAGAGGCCACAATGGCAAAGGGAACTCAAGAAGTTAAGGTCATATAAGAAATCATCATTCAATCTATGTCTCTATTGAAGAAATATATGTATTCAAAAATCATATTATGGAACTTTATTGGACCAAAAAATTTCTAATACACCCTTCAGTCTTCCAATATATGTTCAAATAAAATTATATTGGATGATCCATTTGTAAGCCTGAAACTGTTTGATTAGTAATGATATATGGATATGATAACTAGCTCCAAATTTCTTGTAATAGACATTCCATTTGGTTTCAAGAAGGAATGAGAATCATTTTTATCATACTACAATAATCCAAAACCACAGGCTAAGAATAAACCCTCGATTTAGAATTATTGGTATCTGATATAGAAGTATGATCTCTTGAAAAAGTAAACCATCATCCTGGAAAAAAATTAATCCTGGATTCACTTTACCTCTTTAATAATCTCAAGGAATCACTTGTTGATTGATTTTAGATCCCCAAAGACATTTAGGCCAATGTAATTATGGCTGAGTGGTATCATTATACATCTATCTCATATATAGAGATGGATCAAGAGACCACTATCTAGGAAAAAATAAAACTCTTATATGTTTCATTCAAGCTTGATAATGCTTTGATTCATCAAAATTTAATTGATAATGGTTTTGGGATCAATCTTATCCTAGAATGGACCTATTGATGCTTAGTTTATTAATAATATTATTTGTATCCTTAAAAATTGACCAATAAATGGTATAGTAAAATAAAATGAAAACATATTATAACGATCACACTCAAAAACCAATTTTGGGGTCTTTTATCTAACTCAACATTCATGGTATCTTGATAGGATATATGATTTAATGTTTTGTTGAGAATATCATGTCTTTATAGGAATGTTGTGTTGTCATCATCATACCATCAATGAATAAATTACCAAATAAATGAATATGTTAGAGTATTATATTGTTTTATTTTCCCCTTTGAGTATTTAAAACACCAACACACTAAGGTAGGATCCTGCATGAGATGAAGAAAATAAATGATGATAGGATATGAAATTCATTTTTTTGCAACCAAATTTTTGTAAACTGATGCATCAAGCTTGTAGATCATCCTAATTGAATAATATGTTTCTTCCATTCTCTATAATGTGGAAAAAATCACATATTATGGGACCCTATAGGATTTAAAGACTTTATTTTCCATTTTCATATAGTGATATCTATTTTTTTGAAGGGCTATATTCAAAAGGTGCTCATGGTTTATCTGGGGAAAATGAAACTATTGATGAAAATTCCCCATTTTAAAATTTTTCCTCCTTGTATTGACGGCCTATGTGAATACTTACATCAATATCAAGATCAAAATATACCTCCACATCACAATAAAAAATTAATGTTCTCTTTCACTATCCCATAAATTTTAATATTTTGGAACCACTCTTATACAAGATGAAAGAAAGGAGAAAAAAATAAATTATCCAAAATTTCCCTACTAGTGATACCCCTGAATTAGAACTTTTAAGATATATGAATTCTTTTACTTCATCCAAAGTAGATGAAAATATACCCATATTATTTTCTGGAATTTAAAATTCCCTACCATATTCAGGTTTCGACAATATTGATATAGAGGAAGAGGGAGAATATGATCTCATACTTTCTTCTATTATGTTTGAGGAGGGACACTTTAGAAATTACAATGAACTCATGTAACTGAATCTTGGTATTGTGTAGAATAAGAAAAACATGATCATCAATGCATTCAGGGTCCATAATGGGCAAGAAGAGTATATTCTCATCATAACATGGCACTGAGATTGTTTACTTAGAATTACACTAAAATTCTATGATTCAATCCTAAGGTTTCCACCTATCACATAGTCCTTCAAAATGAAAACTATAGATATAAAAAAATATAAGGAATAATGAATCTAACTCTTACCAAACAATGCATAAATTTAAATAGAAAAACATAAGAAATTCATATTCATGTGATAAGATTAGTATCCAATGTTATTGGAAGACATCATCCCTATAAATAAGAATATGAAATATTATATTTGAGTCTCCATCAACTCTAGGGACCACAATATGAATTTTTTGAAAGTTTAATTCCCAATACTAATCATAGAATAATATATTGATTCCATTACTATCTTTTAATCCCTTTCTTTTGGGAATGCTTACTGAGGTTATAACTAACTTTTAATGCCCCATGGTGATGTGGTGGCCACTACTTTCATGGAACCCAAAGAGGTATATTTTAATCAAGTAATGTTGTTTTGGAGTATAGAAATATGAAACTACATATCAAAGTGATATGAATCATTTATTCAAGTACTTGTTAGGAAAATACATGGAATTCTATCTGGATATACTTATAGTAAAATATCAATGTGGTTCTGATAATTTTTTAGATTTTGAGGTATTATTTTGGAATATTTTGAAACATGGTTTAAAAATGAATCCACTGATGTTCCCGTTTGGGTAACATAAAAAATGTTCATGACTTGATGGTACTCTATAATAGAATCTATGTAAATACTGAGAGTTCAAAGGTGATTCTTAATATTATTTCACATATAAATCTATGGTTATTGATAGGACTCCAAAAAAACATTTCCGACATTTGGAACTTTATGATCAATCTTGTCAGTAAATGCATAACCTTCACTAGGTTAATAAAACAAGAGTTTCCTGCCATTGTGATTAGGAAATACAGAGATCCTTTGATGAAATCAAGTATTACATCCTCAATATACTATTTTTGATTCCCCTCATCAATATAAATCCACTAATATTATATATGGATAGTATGGAGCATTAAATTGGTGTACTCATGACGTAGAAGAACAATGCGAGAAAAGAAAATAGTTTATATAATCTCATTCAGATGATTTTGGACATAAAAACTCACTATTATGACATCAAACATATATATTTGGAATTTTTTTGTCATAGAATTATTTTTGAGGAACTATCTCTGACATTAAAATTTTGATTTGGTATCTTATATTGATTCACTAAAATATATCACGAATTTTAGAATACTAATAGTACATATAGCATGATGGGAATTCATCTTGAAATAGTTTAACATCTAATTCTTGCCACACAATGTAGTCAAGGGGTAGGAACTTCCATACATTCTTGAATCAAATTTTACCCCTAAGAGAATTTCATTAAGTATAGATATTCTTAATGAGGAGGTACTATTTGTACATAATACATATCCACCACAGGAGATATACTTTGACAGTTTGTATTAATGATTTCCAGTTATGATAATGGAAAACATGAAGCATAACCAGGTTGGCCTAGGGATTATGGTTATCTCCCCAGTCAAGTCAATATTTCACTATTCATTCCCCCTTTCATAGGGATACACCAACAATTATGTTGATCCTCGTGTAATCATCACTAGTTTGGATTTTTCCCTAAAAATATCAGTGTCTCTACTCAACACTAAAGGTCCCATGGACATGGTAATAAAGAAAATAAATAGAAAATATTATGTCAAGGAGAAATTAATGACATTTATTTTTTTAAGAGATATAATGGCTGAGATTACTTCTGAACTAACTCTGATATTTTTTTTGTTCGTTGAATGCCTTTGTTGAAGCCTTGGATAATATAGCTACTACCATGGAAATCACATACAAGAATTAGATGGTTATCCATATTTTTCATCGTGGTATTTTCACCCCATTCATAGAAAACAATATATTTGGTATTAATGATGTTAGTACCACCCCAAAATAGAATAATATCATACACTCACTAACATGTGTCTCCAATGGATAGATGTAACCAATTGTGTATTACCTCCAAGAATGGATTTTACTACTAAATAGAACCAAGAGAGAATAGATGCACCATTGGGTATTGAACTTTAGACTCTATGGAGAACCCAATTCCAAAAGGGATCTCAATAAATAGGGTATTAATTTAATTCTCCATAGATGAATCATGGTATAGGAAAGAATGACTATAATTTAAGTAGTTCATTAATTCTCTCATGTTTCCCACTAATCAAGGTCCAATATCTCTCATCAATCCATTAGTAGCTATTTATTGACTAGAGTTCTCCATAAAGTTCAATGATTTTCATGTACATTACAATTTCATCTATTGGCCCCCAAAGTTGTTTCACATCACCAAATACTCCTATCCATTTTCAATGTGGTGAATTGATGTCATGGGGAATTGTCCCCCAATTATGGCTTGGAAGTTCATGTTCATTATTATTATCGCTATCTTATTTTCAAAATTTAAATAGGAAATATCCCTCATGGAAGTTTATAAAAGTATGTCAATAAATTTTTGACGTCCAATATCATCACCAGGTTTGGTGTCCCTTACACTATATTGATTAAAAAAGACCTTAATTTGTTTTATTTGATATGGAAAAATATACCAAGAGTATTATATTCATTCCAATGATTAATATCAATATCAATATCACATAATACAAAATGGACAAATAGATTTGTTAAATAATACTTTATCCAAAATTATTTAAAATATATTGGTAAAATATTAGAATAATTTTTCAGAAAAAACGGTTATGTTTGTTTAAGGGTTATCATATAACAAATGGAAGAACTATGTAGGCCATCCCATATTCACTTGTGTATGATACATAAGTCATTATAATCATCTATATTTAGATTCTTTCTCTTCATGACACCATATGCAACCATCTCATAGAACATAAACAAACAAAAAAGTGACTCAATGAACTAGTGTGGATTTATTATAAAATTTTATGCAAACTTTAATACATTTAGACTCATAATATTTAAATTTCTTGATCTTTCACAAAAAATATGTCTCTAATTTTTTTATATTGAGCATTTTTTTAGACCTCCAAACTCCCATGATTCCTAGTTATAATACTTCAAAAAATGAACCAAATTTTAAGGGTCCTTATTCTACACATGAGGTATATTCCAATAGATCATATTCCCTAATCACAATTGATGACAAGTGAATCGCACCTCCCACCAATTCAAGGTTTCTCAAAAATTACACTATTTAATTCCACATGGGGTTTCTATATCCTGATCACATGAAATTAAACTATATGAGATTTTATCTATGTTTCTTGATAGAAAACTACATGAATACATCCTTAATGTATAATTCTATAACACATAAACATGTTCATTATCACATGAAGTTAAACAAAAATATTTGGGTTTATATTTAAATACATTAAAATAATAAAATGGTCCTTTTTTATGGAATTTCCCCCATCAAAAATTATTTAATGATGTTAGGATTTTCAGTGCATGGTTTCTCCCTTTTATTAATATTAACAAAAAGAAATTTCTCTTACCTTATATGAAAGACTAATCCACATGGGGACCTCTTAGTAAGAACTACATGTTCCATGATTACTAATTATGTACGAAATATAATAATTTATGGATATTTTATCCCAGTACTAGCCACAAATCCTCATTACTTTGAAAATATTTCATTCCACACGTGATTTGGATATGTGTGGGGGTCCCTGATGCACATTTTTATCTCATCCTCAAATTTACATCCAGGAAAATACTCCCTAATATTACTCACTTCAAGTCATTAAAATTCATGAAAATTTCATCAACTTATGACATTAAACAATTTAATTCATATCCTTATTTGATAGGTTCTCTTCAAGGACATGGGTAATTTTTTAATTACTTCTTTTTCTCACATCAAGCCTGACTCATGTGATCTTAGAGGTTCTGGTTTCTTGGAAAGATTACTGAAATTAAGATGCCTCAATTTTTGAAACCATGGGGAAATTCAGCCTTGTTGCATGATGGCCCACTATGTATAGCCCAATTCCCATTATATAAGACCCATATATTTGTAATAATTCATTAACGCACTAACCTATATTCATGTAAAATTACATTACTTATAATAACTATGTTTTGAATGATTCCTTCTATGATAGGATACATAGAAATATCTAGATATATTATCCTATGAATATCCTTGGATTTTATCAATGGAAATTCCCCTTTTACATTAGGGATCGGTCCTCCCTATCCACATTGAGGTTTCTCAGTAGCCCCATATAAAGTTGAAAACCCAATAAAATTCCCTTGGACAAGATTTTGATCTATGTAGATGAGGATTGATAAGAAATATATGGGGCTTGATTCCTATTATCAAAGGATATATAGTGACACATGGAACTTCTATCCTAATATCAACAATGAAAATACAATCAAAACCCTTACTTTGTCCCAATTTATGGTCCCCTTCATTGACAATGGGTTTCCCTTCATTTTTTCGTCATTAAGACAAATCCATGTCAATGTTATCACATTGTCTACAAATTCACAAATCTCTTATATAATGGTCTTCGTTATATGATTTCAAACTACATAACATTTATGTCCTTGTAGTATGATGTTAAAAAAATGAAATATAGTCTATCCTGCTAGACCTTAAACTTTTTAGAGAGTCCTTCCATCTATATACCAATATCATTACATGATAACTAGATCCATATAAGATCTCTACCAACACATGGATATCTATCCATGATCTTATGGTGAATTGGAAATATACTCTCTCCTATGTGTTAGACAGACCAATATAGGAGACTCCAACATAGATTCATCCATGAACTTGTTATGGTAAAATAATAACATCATCCTAGTGTTAAATGCATCCTCATTCACCTCAGGTATTTCCCAATGCCCTCTTACACTAAGACTTTACAAAACTATGTATGACTTGATTCATTTTTCTATGGGATATGGATTAACACTTGGATATCATATACTAATCCTAAATATCTATTTATATTTGGTATACCTAACTATTGAGGTCACATGTAATTCATAAATAGTTTTATTATTTTCTCTTTCTATCATGGAACCCACATAATGTTCCTACTTGCTGAATGTTTTATCTAAGAATCAAAACCAACTGTTTAGAATCAGTTTCTCTTATATGGTCTCAATACTAAGATGAATCTATTTAATTTGATCTCATTTATAATGAAATTAGAATGAATGACATAATTTCATTGTCTCATGATATTAAACAATGGAACACCCATGTACTTGTCACATCACTTTAAACATCATGAAATAATATCCACCTGTAATGACTATAAATTTCTTAGAGTGATTAATGTTTTACCACCTAGCTATCCTATATAAGATCCATATCCATGTAGGAATTCATGATATATAGGACCCTACACGAAGTTAAAATTTTTATTTATTCCTGAAAATTCAAGTGTTTTCTTCCCATATTCAAACCTTAGGTTTGTGCTAGACCTTTATCCTAAGCATTTACATAGATCTCTTTTGGTTTCAAATCCATTGAAATGAACTAAAATTTATATCCCATTCATGTGTTCTTTCTTTATGTAGAATATATTTATCATATAGGAACAACGTATGTCTTGATTATTATTTGAGTAGGATATGTTTTGATGTATGTACCCAATATTCTTGATCTAACCAAGTCCTTGTCACATCACTTCAAACCTCGGGAAATAAGGTCCACCCTTATTAAGTATAAATTTCTCATAGTGATTAAGGTTGTACCACCAACCTATCCTATATAATATCTAGATCCATGTAGGAATTCGTGATATATGGACCCTACAAAAATTTAAATTTATTATTTATTATTTACAATTATAGTGTTGTATTCCCATATTCTTACTCTAGGTATGCGCCAGATCTTTATCCTAGGAATGAGCTTAGATCTCCTTAGGTTACCAATACTTTAAAATGAAGTGAAATTTCCTTCCCCTTAATGTGTTTTAGATCGATGTAGGGGATATTTATCATATAAGAACAATGTGTGGCTTGATTCCTATTCGAGTAGGATATGTAGTGATGTAAGGACCTAATTTTCATGATCTACACACATGTCATTATTCATCTTCACTAAATTATATAGGTTTATAATAGATTAAACATGGTATTCATGGGCCAAAAATTCCACCACCACATTTACTAACAACTTTTTAAAATTATTATTTAAAAATCCACAATTTATAATCAACTAAGGTCCATTTAACCAAAGTAGGAGATTTATAAAAGATTTGATTGTTTGAAAGATTTTTCAATGATTGATTAGTTCTCAATTAAGATAATATGAATTAAAATTTTAAAATTTAAAAACAATATACTAAATGAAATTTTAATACAAACACTTTCTACTATTAAAAATTAAAGATATGTTATGTTTTCTGAAATAATTATAAGAACAGAGAGAAAAAACTTGAAATCACACAATGAATGTAAACAAGAGGTTCTGTCTCAAGCTGAGAACTATTCCTCTACATGTGGTGACCACATACCACCAGTAAATTCAAATAAATAACTTTGATACACACCCTAGATCGGGGTAAACAATAACATACAAACTATCCAGGTCAATAGACCTCTTCCACAAAATTCATGGGAGTACAAAAAAACAGACAGGCCTCCCAGGGACCTCTTCCACTATTATCTATGGGAGTGTAAGATGTGAAAAGGTTGGTTGGTAAAGATTTCTATGTATCTTATAGTTTAGAAAAGGATTCAGTATATGTTTAAATAACAGAGACACATACACTTCTTGAAATGTAAATATTGTAAACTTGAAGAGAAATATAATGAGAGTAGGGTTTAAAAAGCTCTGTTTGATGTGTTATGTAACTTCTAGACTCCTTAAAGTTGGTAGAAGTGAAGATAGTGTTGACTTTCAGAAACAAAAAATCAAATATAGAGTTGTTTTTTCCTTCTGTCTTTTAATTCTTTGAAGGTAGATGCTTCCTCGAAGTGTTCTCCTCATCTGCGTTTTTTACGGAAATGTTTGTGGCATTTTTGTTCTCATTAATTTCTTCATGTATATCCATTAGGTAGCTATTATGTTTTTCTTGAATGTGAATGACCTCTCTCCTTCACTTCTCATATATATGAGTGTACAGATTAATGATCAGGTATGCACTTTTAACATGTCAGCAGACAAGGTTCATGTTCTTAATCATATGGGGGTACCTCATAACTCGTATTGTTCTCTGACAATTTCATAAATGTTGTCTCCAAAAATTAATTACTAAAATAAATAGAAATAAATAACACAAATATGATGCTTAGTAATAAGTTTGGCTTTAAGAGACAGATCATCAGTGTCTCAGTCTGTCGATATCTTAGAATATCGGTATCTCAGACAGTCAGTGTCTCATGATATCAATGTCTCATGCTATAACAGACTCATGTTGTCAGTGAATCATGATGTCAGTGTCTCAATTTGTTAGTATCTCATGTTTTCCATGACTCATGTTGTCAGTGTCTCATGCTATCGAAAAGTCAGTAGATTATTATATCGGGTGGATAAAACATGCATCGGTAACTCAGGATCGATCAGTCAAGCTGTTAGTGGGTGATGCATTGGTAAATCAGATATCGGTGACTCATGTATTAGTTTCTCATACATAAAAAAACTCTAAGTTTTCTGTTGGTAAGTCTCTCTATTGGTATCTCATGTCGTCGGTATCTTAGACTTATATCAGTAACTTATGTATCAGTGAGTCGGGTATTGGTGACTGAACTATCAGTACGACAAGTATCGGTGAATTATACTTGGACAATATCTTTTAACCTATATTATGATATAAACTCAAACACCATAGGATTAGCACTATAATTAAACATGATTAAACATAATGTAATTTAATAAATCATAATTAATCATGAATTGTGAGCATTAAAACTATAGGATACCAAAAATATCCCCCCTTTTGATGATCATAAATCATGAAATTAAATACCATGATAGTTAATTTATGATTATCAAAGTAAAGTATAATTATCATATTACATATATCATAAGAGAGGAAATTATCATAAGAGATGAAATTTTTATGACAAACACAAATAGATTTACATGTCAATTATTAATCTTTATTTTAAGATAATGTTATCTTTTAATTTCATGTTCTATTTTAGCTCCCCCTGAGATGCATTCCATTCACATTCTCCCCCTTTAAAGATTATCAAAAAGGAAATAGAAAATGAAAATAAATAACATAGAATGATATGAAAAAAAGATCCAAGATATTTCAATAGTCAACCAATAAATGGGATTACAAAATATCTAAACAGATCCATATAAAAGATAGATCCAACTAATCATTGGTCACATTAGAGTACAATTTTTCCATTATCAAAGGAAATAGTGGTAGGAGTAGGAGGTTCATAAGTAGTAGTGGTGGAAGGCATAGTGAGGGTACTAAAATATGGAGGAGGAACTCCTTAAAAACAGAAGGAATAAAGCTTGGGCTAAAAGATAAAGGAGGACATGTATATTCCTGATGGATGACAGGTCGAATTTGGATAAGATCTTGAACAGGTTTCATGGTCAAAGGGGTTGATGAAGAAATATAAGTGTTTGGGATAGGTTTTAGAAGTACAACTACTGGAGAAATAATGGAGGTATTGTGATTATGTAGGTAGGGATTCAATAGATTGATGAAGTCCTTGATAATCTCACCACCATAATCCATATCCTTTTCAAAATCATGATTATTATCCATAAACTTATCGAGGGTAGGAGATAGTTTCTTAAGAATCATAACATGATCTTTGAAGGCTTTGGTAACAGTAGGGATCTTTAAATTTTCCACAATGTATTTGAAATGGCGGTCTAGCTGATGCTTGGTATAGATTCTCTTAATATAGAAGTCTAATTTCTTAGTTATTTCTTCTTGAAAATTAGTTGCTTCTTTTGAGTAGAATCTCACCATCATATGCAAATGGTCACTGTTCTTCCTGATCTTATTCAGGATCTCCTGATCAGTACCACCCATCACAGTATGAAGTTCCTCTCGGACCACAGATCTAATCATCTCACCATTTAAAGAATTAAAAATAGGAGCATCTAAAGTGGAGGAAACTTGAACTATATCTTAGATATCTAATCCCAACTAGTACAAAGTAAGATTAGGAGGCTAAGGATAAGTAGTATCACTCCTAGAAGTCTCACCCTCAATAATTTTTACTACTTTATCCAAGGATGTATGATAATAAATGGTGAGATAATTAATGGATGAAACTATAACAGTCTTTTCATTCCTCATTTTATGATTATCAAGGACAATGGATTCCATAACTGAAACCAACCAAGGATCTACCTAAGACACAAATCTTTCTATGATCAAATCTGTATCTCTTTCACTAATCCTTGAAATTGAAGTAGGTGGATGTGAATAATCATATCTAACTATAGCCAACAATTCTTCTGTTAAAGCATCAATATCATCTTTGGTGACATATTCAATAGATTATAAAGTAGCCAATGGAATGGAAGTAGGAGTAGGAGAAGCTATCATATCCTCTAAATTAGGATACTCTAAACCAAAAGTCAAATATCCTATATCTCTCCTCCATACATGCACAAAAATGTCATCCAAAGGAGAAAGTATATAAAACATTTGTCTCTTAGCCTGTCTCTCACCCACAACTAATGTCCTCTTTCTAGAATAGACTAACTCTCTCACTGGAGTCATTAAGAATTCTCTTATAGTAAGAAATTCAACATGAACATAGAAATCCTGATCCCTTTCCTAAACCATATATGCTTCAAGAGATTCATGGGATTTCTCAACTGGTTCCAGTTTCTATTCCACTACAGGATCATCAATAGGACTTTCATTATCATCAGGCTCTAATATAAGATCAATAAGTTCAGTGTCAGGACCTTGATCATTACTAGGATGACCAGATTCACTATCAGATCCATCACTTCATCCATATTACCTATCACTGTCATCGTCATATTCTTCATTTTCAACCTCATCTCTATCACCATCATATTCTTCTTTTTCTTCATTATCACTTTCCCCTTCTTCGCCATTTGATTCCCCTGTCACTACTAGATATACTTTCATACTCAATATCCTATGGTTATTCATTATCATCGCTATAATCCTTAGATAGAAGTGGTTCTTTAGATGGTACAGGTCTAAGAGGACTTTGAGGAGCATATTTCATCCTCTCTGGACATTCATCAATGAAAGGATAACTTCTGTAATCTATTGGTCATTGAACTCCTTAAACTACCTCATATATATCTTCATCTGAATATACACCCACTTCATCTAGACATATACTAGGGTATATCATACTCTTTGGCCTCAAGGGATATTCAAAAGGATTGAAAACGTTATACAAAGTATCATTATCCTTAACCCACTTCTTTTTCTATGGGTTCTAATTAATTATCATCCTCATATAGATAACCTTGTTTAGACAGAAACTGTCACAAGCTGAAATTGACTCTTGACCTTCATTCACCAACCCCTTAGCTTTCAACATAGTAGAGATAATCCTTGGATAAAAAAGAGTATTACATGCATTAGGGTTTGATCATCTCACTGATATGAACCATCAAATATCTGCACGAATTAATCTTATAAACATTCTTTAATAAATATAACAAATTAACATACTTGTACTTGAGAGGGGAAAATCCCCTTTCCTGGTACATAATTGATGCTCGATGAATTTAAATAAGAACTTTCACTCACCATCATACTCTGTAACAATAGGCCTTCAATGATATTCATTTCCAGTAATCTCATCCAATGATTCCTTAAAACAGAAAATGTCACTGGTTGGAGGAACACTTGCCTATTGATCAACACACACACCCTCATGGGGTATGTTCACGAATTAATCCCAATGTATGGATGAAAAGGATATTATTTTTCAATCAATCGTTGACTTTATCAAAAACATGTCAGATCCTTCATTAAAAAACTCATCACATAGGTAGAACTCATGAACCAACCTTAGATAGTATGGCCTTTCATTATTGGATAACCAATCCAACCATCCTTGATCTTGAAACACGTTCATCATGAGATAATTACTTGATAATACCCATATAGAGTTCCATTCTTTCTTTGTGGTCATGATTTTGTTTGTCAGTTCCATATGAGTAGGCTTAGGTTTATATAGGCTAGGTTCACATATTTTTTCTTGGATGGATGTGACTCATTATCAGATCCTTGTAGGATATTCTTGACACGTTCCATTGAGAGAGGTTCAAAGGTTTCAGTTCGAGAGGGAAATGTAGAATATTGGGAAAGAAGGGTTCTAGGGTAAGAGTCTAAGAGTAAGAGTGTGAGGGTAAAAAATATTTTTTGGATCGACCCTTATTTTATCATTTAGGGTTTTGAAAAAATAAAATACGAAATGTATGTAAAAATAAAATTAAAAAATAAAATAGATCTATTTAAAATTATAGATAGAAAATAATTAAGTATCAGTCGGTGAGAAACATCATTGAGACTAATCAGCGAGTCATCGCCGGTAGGTACTATCGGTTAGTCCTCATAGGTAGGTCATATTGGTGATTCATCAACTATAGGCCCTGTCACTAAGTCATGAATAGTAGTCCCTCAAAAAATTAATCATCACTAACTTATGTTTGATTTAACTCATCCTCTTATAATTAAAAGGATTAGTAAAAATATCAGTAATAGGATGTTATGTTCCAATGAATTCAAGAGTTATATCACCTTTTTTATAATGATCTCTCAAAATTTGAGGTCTCACGTCAATATGTTTTTTTCTATAGTGATAACCTTGATTCGTAGAAATGTTAATAGCACTTTTATTTTGAAATTTTATAGGGATGTTCCTAAACTGATATCCATAATCTAGTAATGTGTGTTTTATCCATAAAATCATAGATCAATAAGTAACAATAGCTATTTATTTTGATTCATTAATAGATAATTTCACAAAAAATTTCTTTTTTAATAAACCATGATACTATAGACTTTCCCAAAAAAGTGACACGTTCTAGATGTTCTTTTTATATCTAACTTACAAACACTAAAATCGGCATCAGAATAACTAAGTAAATAAATTGATTGTCCTCTAGGATAGAATAGTCTTAAGTTGGTAGTATATTTTAGGTACTTGAAAATTATTTTAATAGTAAGTATATGTGACTCTTTAGGATTTTCTTGAAAAATATCACACATAAATATGCTAAAAATAATATTAGCTCGGCTACCAGTCATGTAAATAAGAATTCCAATCATACCTCTATAATTGGTTTGATCCACTAATTTTCCATTTTCATCACATTACAATTTAAAGGTGGTCCTCATTTGATTATCACTACTTTATTCACTATCAAAGCTAAATATTTTCAAAAGATATTTAGTGTATTTACTTTAATTCAAAATAATAGCTTCTTTATTTTAAAAGATTTATAATCCAAGATCAAATTTGATTTCACCTAATAAATTCATTTCAAATTCATTTTGCATCATTTTTGAAAAATCAACACACAAATAATTTTTAGAAGATCCAAAAAATGTCATCAATATATATTTGAACAACTAAAACATCTTTAGAAATTATTTTTATGGAAATAGTAGGGTTAGGAATACATTTTTCAAAACATTTAGAAATATGAAAAGTATTGAGTGTATCATGTCAAGATCCTGTAGCTTATTTTAAACCATAAAAATAATTTGTTAATTTAAGAATATGATTTGGAAATTGAGGGTTTATAATACCGTGGGGTTATTCAATAAAAAAATCCTCAAATATATAACTATTTAGGAATTTACATTGAACACCCATCTGAAAAAGTTTAAAATTAAGATGTGTTTCATAAGCTAGCAGTATTATAATGCCTTCAATTTGGGAAATAGGTGCAAAGGTTTCTTCATAGTCTATTACTTATGCATTACTATAACCTTGTGCTACTAATCTATCCTTATTCATTACTATAGTTCCATATTCCTCAACTTTATTTCTAAACACCCACTTACTGCCTATTCTCAAGGTGTCTTTTTGTCCATCAAAAAGTTTCCAAAAATTGTTTATTACAAAATGTTTCAATTATTCTTGAGTAAAAATTACCCAAAATTCATCATTGATTACACCATTTATTTTCTTAGGTTCAATATTTGACAAATAGTATTGATATTCAACCTAGTTCCTTAGAGAATCTATAGTCGATGTACCATTATCTAAGTCTCTAACTAAAACATCCAAGGGATGGTTCCTAGGGGTTCTCACAGATCTAGAAAAATAAGGGCCAGTTATTTTAGGTTCTTTTATTAGTTCAGGTTCACTACGATAGGAATCTAAAAAATTTATAGAACTGGAATATTTTTCTGCTTGCATAACAGTATATTCAAAAGGTTAATAATTCAAGTCAAGATTTTAAAAATCATCCTCAATATTTTTTATGGAGGTCTTACGTTCATGTAGATATATTTTATAAAATTTTAAATGTACATATTCTTCCACACACTTGGTTTTGTTTTTAAAGACCCTATAGTCTTCTCTAGAGGTTTAATAGCCTAGGAAAATTCCATCAACAATTTTGGAGGCAAACGTGTAAAGACTATCTTTTGTATTGAGGTCAAATACTTTGAAACCAAAAATATTAAAGTAATTAACCTTAGGCCTCCTATTGTTCCATAACTCATAGGGGGTTTCATAAAGATAGGTCTAATTAACACTCTCTTGATAATGTAAAAATGTTATATTCACAACTTCTTCCTAATAATAAACAGTTAAATCATATTCATTAAGCATAGCTCAGGCTATTTATTATAAGGTTATGTATATTGTTTCTAAAACTCTATTTTTTTAGGGTGTCCTAGGAGAAAATAATTTATGACTATATAAATTTTTTGAGAAGAAAGATTCAACTTCATTATTTTCAAACTCATGTCTATGATCACATTTTAATTTTTTGATCCTAAGTCCACTTATGTTTTCTACTGACCTAGAATACTTAGTGAAATAAGAACATGCTTCACTTTTGTGAGATAAAAAAATCCATGTATACATAGAATATTCATCTACTAGAACATTGACATAGTACATACCATTTAGACTAGAAAATATAAAAGGTCCAAAAAAATCCTTGTGAACCAACTCAAGAGGTTGATAAGTTAAAACATAATTCTTTAATTTGAAATATATTTTATATTGTTTTACCTTTTGAAAAGGATTACAAACATTACAATTAAAAAATTCATGTTTTGTAGATCCTTGAAAAGTCCTATCTTAGTTATATTTCTAAAGGATTGAATTTTACAGTGGAATAATCTCTTATGCTAGAGCCAAGGCTCTTTGTGAAAGGCACTAAATAAAGAAACATTTTGAGAAACTAAATAATATAAATTCAATGCATAAATATTTTAATGTCTAAAATACGTGAATACAAAATAATTTTTAGAATTGATGACTTTACAATTATCATTTTCAAATTTACCATTAAAACCATCATCAAATAATTATGACAGGCTAATCATATTATTCTTAATATCATCAACAAAAATAACATTAGAAATTAAATTTGAATCAGTGTTACTGATTTTCCCAAGTCCAGTAATTGTTTCTTTTTCATTGTCACCAAAGGTGACATGCCCACCATATATCTTGATAAGGTTATTGAAGCTCGAATAGTCTCATGTTATATGTATTGAACGCCCAATATACAAGTACCCTAATCTCTTAAATGAACTCCTTGAATAGATTTTCTACAAATACAATTCAAACAAGAAAACATTTTGGTACCCAGACTTTCTTGGGTCTAGTAACATTAGTAACTAAATTATTGGAAACTTGAATTTTCGTGACGGGTTTCCTATAAGAAACTTGTAATGTATTTTAAAAATAAACTTTATTTGGCCCATAAAAACTTGAGGTAGTAAAATCATTTCTATTTTTGGAACTTACCCAAGAATTTTCATATTTAGGCATAAAACCAGATTTTCTAGATTTGGATACAAAATTGGTTTTAACAAAATTTCATTTTCCTAGTTGATATCCAATACTATTAGTATATTTTGGAGCTAAAATTTTTCCATGAAATAAAAGTAGGTTATCTTTACCATTTTTAAACTTCTACAAATCCTTCTTTAATTGCTTATTAGATAGTTTGAGTTCATTATTCTCCTAGAGTAGTTGATAATTCTTCTCCTTTTCAATAGTAAGTTTATATTTAACACGAATATTGTTAAGAGAATATTGTTTCTTGAGAGATTTATACTTATACTTTAGTCCATTTCATGCATCCTCAAGAAGATTACAATATTCAATAATTTATTCAATTTTCACATTTGTATAATTAGATTTATCTCTAGACTAATAAGAATTCTATGCAGGAGATTATAGAGTTACCTCATATGTGTTTGTCATGAATCACATATTGGTTTTTTCATCCTTGTAATCATGTGGAGATTCAAATACATGGGATCTATCCTCAAAGGTACACTAGGTGGCCTTCGTTTATTTTCTGTACTTTTTATCTTTTTCCTCATATTTTATTTTTCAATTTAACTTTTGATAGTTAGATTTCACATGTCTTATTCTCTTAAAATCATAGAAGACAATATCATTAGTATTTTTATTTCTCATTTAGTTATTTTTTTAGTTTACTTTACTATTATACTTTCCTTTGTATCTAGGTTTTCTAAAGAACTTATTTCTTCTGTAAAACTTCTTAAATCTCCTTGCTAACTAATCAATTTCCTCATCACTATCACTTAGTGATTCTTCATTTCCAGAACTATCAACATGAACTTTGACTTTCCGTTTTCGTTTAGAGTTAGTGGTTCTGAAATCCACTGACCTTATCTTTGGTTCATTATCTTCTTCTCTGTTAACCTTAAACTCTTCTGAATACATCATAAGTTTACCTATCATCTCCTTTACTATTAAATTTCTAATATCACAATATTCCCTTATTGATACTAAGGTTCCTCTCTATCTTTCTTGCAATCATATGATAATTTTAATTACTTATTCCTTAGATGTGATTGTATTTCTCTAAGAGACAATTGTATTTAAAATTTAATTAAACCTAATATACATGTCAGAGATAGGTTCATCACGATCTATTTTAAAGTTATAATATTTAATGGTATATGTGATAAGTCTAATTTATTTTACATTAGTGGTTTGTTCATGTGAAACATCCAGTGTATCCCAAATTTCAAATGTTGTTTCACATACAGAAATCTTATTAAATTATTCATCTCCTAAAGATAAGTATAAAGAATTTACAGATTTTTAGTTATTATTGTAAGCTAGATTAGTGGAATCATTACAATTATTCCAATTGTTGGTAGGAATTTTATATTCATTTACAATTGAAGACCAGATTTCAAAACCCATACTTTCCAAATTCAACTTCATTTTAATTTTCCACTGGGCATAATTTTTTCCATTAATGTAGGGAGGTATGTTGGTAGTAGCACCTTCTTATGTATTGTCCATTTATAACATATTTTAAAGATTTTAAAGAGTAATGATTTATAAACTGAACAAAATGTAGATATTATTAAAAGACAAATAAAATCACAGTGGAAAAGGCTTAAAAACATTGAAAACATTGAGAGTAAGAAAACCTTTGATACCAAATGTTTGTTAGAGTAGGACACTCAAGACAGGGGTGAATTTACTTCCTATAAAAAAATTTATCTAAAATTATTATTTAAAAATCCCCAATTTAAAATCAAATATGACATAGTTAACCAAAGTAGAGGATTTATAAAAGATTTTATTGTCTGAATGATTTATCAAAGATTTATTAGTTCTCAGTTAAGATAATATTAATTACTATTTTAACTTTATAAAATAGTATACTAAATAAAATTCTAATAAAAAAATATCGAATATTAACTATAAAAGTTAAGTTATGTTTTATGAAATAATTATAGGAATAGAGAAAAAACTAGAAAGCACACAGTGAAAGTAAACAAGAGGTTTAGTCTCAATACCAGACCTAATCTTATCTAATTGGCGATCACCTTCCACCATGAAATTTTTATAAATAAATTTGATCAATAACCTTGATTAGGGTAAACAACATCATACAAACTATCCAATTCAACAAACCTCGTCCACCATATTTATGGGAATACAAAACAAACAGATAGGATATGAAGGGACCTCTTCCACTATTATCGGTGGGAGTGTAAGGTGTAAAAAATTTGGTTGCTGAAGATATCTATATATATTACTGTTTAGTATAGGAGTCAGTGTGTATTTATATAAAAAAAACACACACTTCTTGAAATGTAAATAATGTACACAAGCAGAGAAATATAATGAGAGTAGGGTTTAGAAACCTCTGTGTGATGTGTTATGTAGCTTATAGAATCTATAAAGATGGAAGAAGTGAAACTAGAGTCGACTTCTAGAAACAGAAAACAAAATGTATTGTTTTTTTCTCTTCTACCTTCTGTTTACAGGATGGTATATGCTTCCTCGAAGTTTTCTTTTCTTTTGAGTTTGTTGCTACAAATGTTTGTGGTGTTTTTGGTTCTCTGTAATGTCTTTTTGTATGCAAAATAGGTATCTCTTATGTTTTTCTCTAAGGTGAATGATCTCTCTCCTTCACTTCTTGTATGTATGTGTTTATAGATTATTGATTAGGTATGCTCTTTATACATGTCTGCTGACATGGTTAATGTTCTCGATCATGTGATGGTACCTAGTACCTCGTATTTTTCTTTAACAATGTTTTCTGAAAAAATAAATCATTAATAAAATATATGGCATTAAATAACTCAAATATGACCATTAGTAATAAGTTTTAACTTAAGAGATAGATAATCGGTGTCTCGGTATGTCAGCATCTCGAACTTTCGGTATCTTTGACAGTCGGTGTCTCATGCTGTCGGTGTCGCATATTGTCGGTGACTTATACTATTAGTTATTTTTGTTTTTGGTGTCTCAATTTATTAGTATCTCATGATGTTGGTGACTCATTCTATCATTAACTCATGATGTTGGGGTCTCAATATTTTGGTAAGTCTCTTTGTTAGTAGATAATTCTATCAGTGGATCATACTTTCATTGGTTACTTAGGATTAGTCAGTCGAGCTGCAGGTAGGTGATGCGTTGGTATCGTAGTTGTCAGTGACTCGCATATCGGTAGATCATAATTACCAAAACTCTAATTATTTCTATTGTTCAGTCACTCTATTAGTAGCACATTTTACTAATATCTTATACTTATGTTGGTAACTTGTATATCAGTGATTTAGGTATCGGTGAATCAACTAACGGTAGGACAAGTATCGGTGACTTATACATATTCAAAATAATTTAACCTGTCATATGATAGAAATGATAACACCAGAGGTTTAGGATTATAAGTAAACATTATTAAACACAATGTAACTTACTAAATAATAATTAAGACTGATTTTTTTTAGCATTAAAACTATAGCAGGATAACAATAACTATTGAGGCCATGTCTAATTCATAAAAAGTTTTCTTATCTTATATTTCTTTTTAGGAACCCACATAATGTTCCAATGTTATATAAAATAATCAAAACCACATATTCAGCATCAGTTTCCCCTATAGGGGTTCAAAACTTAGATGAAGCTATTTCATATGATCTCTTGTCTAATGACGTTAAACTGAATAATAAAATTTCCTTTTCTCGTGATATTAAACTATGCAACACCCAAGTCATTGTAACATCACTTCAAACCTCATGAAATAAGGTCCACCCTGCATGACTATAAATTTCTCAGAATGATTATAATATCTAGATCCATGTAGGAATACATGAAAAATTGAAACCTACACCAATTTAAAATTGTTTTTTATTATTGATAATTATAGTGTTGTATTCCCATATCTGTACTCTATGTATTCGTGAGATCTTTATCCTAGGAATGAAAATAGACCTCGTTAGGTTTCCAATCCTTTAAAATTTAGTGAAATTTCAATCCCCTTCATGTGTGTTAGATTGATGTATGGGATATTTACCATATAATAACAATGTATGTATTGATTCCAATTTGAGTAGGATATGTAGTGATGTAAGGATCCTATATTATTGATCTATATAAAGGTAATTATTCATTTTCACTACTATATACTGGTTTATAATAGCTAAAAAATGGTATTCAGGGCCCAAAAATCCACCACCACCTTTACTAAATTATATTTTCCATAAACCACGCTTCATGAATCAATTATATCAGATTATAATACACCTTTCATGACTGTCATTAATTATTACATCTAGCTCTAAGGGATACATCTATTTGGATCTTAATATGCACACCTAATATGAAATTCCTTCTAGAATCATGTTTTAATACTAATGGAAAGTTCGTTTAATCTTTATACAACCCAATAACATTTTACCATAACCCACTATTCTAATGTGATCAATAGTAATCCCATTCATACTTATCACATATCACTATTACCAATAAAAAAACCTCAAGTATCAATTTATAATTCCACAATACCCTATTAAAATGTTTTTGAGATACAATTGGAACTCTAATACCCATTTGGGTTGTCATTTTCCACCCCTTAGTCCATTTAGTATGATCCTACACTATGTGACCTCACCCATGTGATAATTTATACTAACAATAGACCCTTAATTAAAATTAATCAACATCTCCCTCACTGGTAGATATATTTCCTCATAATTTAGTCCAAGATGTACAATATTAAACTTTAATTGTTTTGGTTAAAATCAATACGATGTTTAAATAAAGTTCTTTAAAGGTACAATATGAATGAATTTACATTGTAGGTTAATGATAAAAAAATATGGTAAGTTGAAACCTCATAAAGGGTTGAATGAGAAAAATTCAATTTTTTCCCAATAATCTTCCTACCTTAATGTATTAGTAAAAAAATAGAGTAAATGTGAGTCAAAAAGCTCATGGGCCCCATCATATAACTCCAGAGAAAATAGAGTTCTTCTCACTGGACCCATTGGTTCAGGAATATGTTATATCAATGACATGTCATTTCCCTTCACCCTAGATATATATTTCCACAATCGGTGGCATAACATTTAGTGTTCCATAACAATTCTAGAATATCCTATACTCCATGAACCTTATTTATTTTTCAAGTGTTTTAATCCATGAAAACCTTCCATGGCTATAAATACTGAGTGAATTCAACTCCAAGGGACACTTTTTATGACTAAACATACACACCCCCAATATGGTCTCATAACCATAATAATGTTTTAGACATAGAACTATGGTCTTATAAGCATCAAATGACTTTATGTTATAATACTATTACCAATCATTAGAATATGGTCAATGTTCATCTCCAATATATGCGTCTCATATAATCATCATCATTGATTTTAACTCCTTTATTTATGCTTTACAGTTCTAATAATCACATAAATCAAGTTTATTTTACACCCTTTATATTAAACATGTTTTCATTGTACTCATTTTCAAATCAAAGATGTGTTATCTAATTCACGCACCTCCTCCCAGTCCTCACTGTGTGACCATACACAATATGGAACAGTGGTCCAAGTATTATGAACATAAACAATGGGCAACCACTAGAGAGAATATTTATATTAGAATTGGGATCCGATTAATATCATTTTTTACCTCACTCTTTTCCAGATAGATTTTCCTAGACCTTGGTTGAAGTTTTCAATCCACAAATATCAGCAATCATTGGGCTGAGTATCAAAACCCAAAACTACATGCACCCATATAAGAGGTTATCTATGTTAGGGGAATTTAGATATCCATTAACTAATTTTATTCATTTACCTAAAAATAATAATTAATTTCCCAACCTATTGGTCTGAGTTATCCAAACTTAAACATTAGACACATTGTCAAGACTTTTATGTCCTTAAACTACAAATTGAAATATATGTAGTACTCTCTAGGCTGAAATCCCAAAAAGTGTAGCTAGGTAAAAAAGATTAGACTTTTCGATTGAGGAATAAATTATTCATGATCTTGAAAAAATTAAGAATTTGGGATGGAATAATTCATAAAACCTATCAGTATTAGTACCCATGAAGGGAGTCCTGATAAAAATATGAGTTCTAACCTAATAATATTTCCCAATCTAAGGATTAGAAAAAAGTTAGTTCTATTAAATGAAATGAAAAAACATATAGCAGTGTCCCCTATAATATCCTAAATAAATTTCATGATGTGATCTCTAGGTCCCTTGACCTAGGAAAAAAATTAGATCATCCATATGTTCCTTCTCATATATCCATTTGTATAACCCGTACCAAATGCATGAAGATGTAACTTCAGGATTCTAGGGCTCTATTGAACATTGTAAACCTCATTTAAAATTTCATCTATCAGGATCCACATCACATTGAGTCATCTCACCCCATATAATAATGAACTAAATATAGTTTTACCATAATGATGCTTGTGTATATACCCATATGTGATCCACGCCCTATAAGAAACCACATTTCACATCTGAATGGACCAAACCTAGTGTTATAGGGTTAATCCATATGCATATACCCATTTGGGATCCACATACATGAATAAATCATCTCATATCTAAACATAACTAATATAGTTATATAGTTATAGTTTTAATGTATATAAATATTTGTAATCCATGCCCATGAATAAATAGTACTATATATGAATATAGAAACTACAGTGTTACATGGATGGTATATATCCATATACTAATTAATAATCCATACCCAAGAAGAACCCTTTCTGAATCAATTATTTTGAAATCCTAATTGACTTTATTTATTCAAAATTTAATATTCTTGTGGATTAAATTTTTCTTGATCCTTCCTCCCATGGTTTAAAATCATATTATGAATTGATATTGTAAAGACCCTAACCCCAATTTCCCAGAGTTTGTTCCTTAATTTATCATATTGGTATAATAAACAAGGAAGTTACATCTTGAGTGACTGAATAGTTTAGTAGTTTTAGAAAACCAGATACAAACATAATTTTTACATTACTACTTGAATAAAAAGACAACATAGAATCACCAATTCAAACATCCATAATCAGCTAGATTATACCATCAAGTAATTCATAATAAACATCTTTACATCATGGGGAAAAATAAATCATAAGAAAGGTGTGAGATTAGATTCACAGAAAGGGTTAGAAATACAACGAAAGATAAACATAAAAAATAAGGCATGGTGAATGACTGAAAAAATAATATTGAGAGTAATATGGAAAGAATAAAAGATGAATAAATAATTCCATATAAATAATCATGTAAAACCAAACCATGGATATTCTACTTGTTGAAAAGTATCACGATTTATCTATTACCAATATCATAATTATGAAATGAATATTATTGGATATCTAAAACATACCATCGATGCCTCCACCAAAAAATATGAAAATAAATGGTTAAGGCCTTGAACAAAACCATATCTAAATATGATAAATTATATGTCCAAGTGCACATCTGTTTTGTCTCATGATACTTATTGATTCTTCGAGGGGCTATAGCGTACCCCACCCGTCACTTACTATGTCCAATGATTTCCTTATATGTCTAATAAAAATAAAAATATAAATAAAAGTGCCCCATACCACTTTGAAATATTTCAATCAAAATCATAGATTAAAATACTCAAATAAAATCATTGATAAATTCTTATAGAAAATAATCTTTAAGCATTTCAAAGTGTCTCATAGCACTTAGAAATATTTTAAAAATAATTCTTATGAAGGGATGACATTAAATGAAGATTAAAATATCATAATAATAATAAGAATCATGATATGATATATCAAAGGTCCTTATATACATCACATATAATTAATGAGAGGTGAATAAGGAATATATCTCACAAAAGTAAAAGTGAGATGAGAAAACCCATTTTACATTGGCAAGAAGAGTTATCTTGGAAAATCATTTTTATTTGTCATAAAATAAAATTGTAAAAAATTATATCCACAAAAAATTAAATTTAAGGAGAATTAAATTATATTATAGGGAAAAAGTAGGTCCAATTGAAGTTAAAACATGTAAAAAGAGTGTTTCATAAACATTATAAATGATCCTCTTTAATGAGGTTTAATAAAAATATTAAAGATTCTATAAAATGAAAAAAGGAATAATTGTTTACATAAAACCAAAAATGAAAAAAGATTGTTTTCATGATAATTTTATTTTATTTTATTAAAATATTGATATCTTAAAAGGGATTATGGGTGGTACATGAAAATTCATAATAAATTTGAAGGATTCCTCAAGCTGGGCTTGCTTATCGAGAGGTATTGAAAATAGAACCCTATGAAACTTGTATTCTCCCAAAAAGAAAGCTGAAATGATCTAGATATATGAGTTTGGAACATATAAAAAGAATTTAGAATAATTATATTAAAAAAATGAATAATTACATTGGTTTAAAGAGATATAAAGATTAACTCGAATGGAAAATGGAGGTTTGGGAAGAAACCCTAACCTTACCTCTAAAACTGTTCTTCACTTCACCCTAACATCATGGATAGTAAAATTAATTAATTAATTAATTAATTAAGAACCATTTATACATGAATTTTATTCATTATAGTTTTATTAATTTTTTTATGGTATTTATCATGAGTTATAGAGTTTAACTTCATTGTTCGAGAGAGTTTGTTTTCATGGATTTCATGATCGGTTTTCTTGTTTATAATTAATGTAGTTCATGTAAAACTGGTATAATTATCCAGAATAGGAATTTTATGTTATTAGTGAAAAAAATTAATATTTAATGTTATAATATGTTATATTATTTCTATATCTGAGGATTATTCATTACATTCATCTTTAATGATAATCATTTAGTTCATTTAGGCAGTTTTTTGATCGTCATGAAATGGTTTCATCCTCTTAATTAATAGAATGTATATATATACTAGTTACAGAATACTAAATAACTTATAATATGTCTAATAAAATATTTTTTTACCATAATTATGGTTTTATGACCAACTATGAATACATTAATTGAAAATTAAAATGGACCATCCATGATATCGGTAAATTGACACATCATGAGCAATGTTTTCAATTATAGAATAAAAGAGAGAGAGAGAGAGAAGAGTTTCACGATGGATATTATATTAAAAATAAATCATTACAGAATTTAAATTTTACTGGATTTATCAGGTCACTTTGGACAGAGGAGGTGATGTATGGATAAGAAAATAAAATAAATTGAAAAGAAAATAAAAGAAAAGAAAGAGGATTGTTACCTCTTGAATTCTCCGCCTTGTGAACCTCCTTAAGTAGATTGGTTTTGGTATTTTTTTGAGACCAAGAGATCCTAGATGTGGGGGAGGGTCATGGGAAGAGTATTAAGTAGAATTTAAACAATTATCAATGCTTTTGATGGTGTGAGGAGAAGTGGTGTTGAGTGGATATATTTATGGTAGAGGAGAGGGGTGTTTTTTAAATATTTTAATCAGTTGTTTATTATTTGGGCTCAAGACTATAAATAGTTTTTATTATTGTGAATAATTATAGTAACTTATGAATTTGAGTTATAACCAATGGTTCTTACACCATACATTAATCATGTAATGGTTTATTGTACTTATAATGTATATATGCTGTAAATTATAGTGTTTCACTATTCACCAAAAAAACAATTGTTTTAGAAAAATACCAAAACATTACCCTAATTTTTTTGATGCGTAGAATTAAAATTATAACTGATTTTATAACACAATGAAAAAATAATTAAGGTCTCACAAAATTATATTACAATCATAAGAAAAAAAATTGAATTTTTGAATAAATTTTAATAATAAATAATTTCTTCTAAATTAATATATTAATTATAAAATTAAAAATGAACATTTATGTTTTATAAAAATATGAACACTTAGTTAATAATTTCTAAAACATTGAGTTACTTATTCTTTGATATAACTGTATCATATTAACATTTACATGATTCCTAAATTATATTTATACTATCATAGGTGAGGTTATTATTATAATTTCTATATTACTATTCCTAAAGGTTATATTGTAATTCCAACAATCATAATACTTTTCATCAAAATATAAAATTATCAGAAAAATAAAAAAATTAACCAAAGTAAATTTTGATATTACTCTAACAACAATATAGTTTGTTTTGTCAAATTTAATTTATAAAAGTATTACAATTTATATTTAAAACAAGTTCTCCACTAAAAGGTGCAAAAAAGTTTTAAGAAAAATATAGCCTTTTACGTGTAAAATTGGATTTGTTATTATCTTTTCCCTCTAAGAATATTTGGATGAATTTAAAAATATTTCATTGAATAGATAATATATAAATTTTAATCTTATCTATAACAATTTGTGATTAATTTTATTTATTAATATAAAATGTCATTGTGGGGATAAATTTTTTTTATTATAAATCACATCCTTTATATTCAATTGATTTTCATTTCAAATTAATTGGTAACTGATGAATTAATTTTATAAACATCTGTAATATATATTTTAATTATTTAATTAATATCATTCATTTATTTAGTTACCAAAATCATAGATAAAACTATAATAATTAAATAATAATATTTCAAACATTTTCAAGCAGGTAAGGTCTCAGAGAAGTTAAATTTATAAAGACACATGCTATAAAATATTGGGGTGTTATATTCTCCCCTCCACAAATAAATTATTTACATATAATTTGAAATTATTTTAAATAATTAAGAGTTCGATTCTTCAAAATTAGTTTGTGGGAATCCGACATTGGAAATTGGGTTAATAAAATATCATCTTAATAAGAGGGAAATGGAAATGCATAAGTCACCACAAGACTAGGAATTCGAATAGGATAAAATATTTACGAAGTCAAAATATGGACATGTAAGAATAATATAACCATCATGTTTTGATAGTGATTTATAAATAACATGGTCATTCAAAATTTAACCATCACAAAACCATAAATCTGGTTATCAGTTAAAATACTATTGATTTCTCATAAATAAAAGTACACAGATAATGTTTTTGTTCCAAAATTTTTTTTACTGGTGTTGAGGTATTATTTTAATATCCATATAAGAACTTGAGAAGGTAAACATACATGATTACTTACCATTTCAAAAGAATATTCTCATCCTTTGGTTTTTCTTTGATCTACTTTCTTGTCATCCCTTACAACTGGAAATGAATGTTCATGATGATTTTTTCATGCTTGAAGCACTTTTTACGAATCATATGGTCTTTAAGTCATTTATTTGACCTTTAAAAGTTTATTGATACATGAAGGTTGTAAAATGTTATCAATGAACAATAATTTAAATTTTTTAACTTGATACATTCCATAAGTAGTTAATCTTATCAGTCTTCTGAAACAAGTCTGTCCACATTCAATGATGAAAATTTAGATGAAAGGTCACTAAATTTTCAAAAACAATTAACAAAATGCACCACAAATAATTTAGAACTTAATTAAACATAAAAAATATATGACTATCTTTATTACCGTTAAAACATCATAAAACATGCATGATTCCAAGAGAATAATTATGAGGTTGAAGAATATATTCCTTAAATAAAATCATTTATAAACCTAGTAAGGATAATATAAACCATAAAATCACTAACCACCTTTATAGTCACCTTTACTATCCCATAAACATATATATATATATATATATATATATTTATATTTATCTCAACATCAGTAACATATATAGGGTATCATTCCCATGTATTTTGTTTCAAAAAGATCAAATTTTTACCAAATCAATTTTCTTTGTACCATTCAACACACATTTTCAAATCCTTGTTGAAAAAGTATTACAGTACAATACTTATATATCTCATGATTCATATAACAAAATAATTATTGATAAACCACTCAAGTAACAGAATTGTTGAATCCAATATGAAGAATATATATCATTCCTCTTCATTTGAGGTAGTAGAATAAGCTTGACCACGATCCCTTTTCTTCTTCTGTCCTATATTCCTATGATGTTTGGGACATTGATTTGTATAGTTCCCCATATCATTGAAGTTAAGGCATTTAAAAATGGAAAGCATTGCCTTACCCTTAAAATAACTATAATTGTGTCTTTTATCTTCACACTTTTAGAAAACTATCATTCCTCTTAATCAAGTACTAGGGTGTTTATTCCCACAATTATCACATGTGGGAAAATAATTCTTTCTCTTCTTTTATTTATCCAACTTTTTACGAGTTTTACTCTTGTTCTCGTGCTTCCCTCTAAATCCATAATACATATAAAACTCTTGCTACTTCCCTTTATAACATGATATTATCTCCTCATATTATAACAATGTTTGAGAGACTAGTTACCTTCATAATACTGGATTAAACCCATAGAATAAATGATCATTATTACTCTTTGGATTATGTTCATTGATTTTGTTCTCATTCCTTTTTCTAGGATCCATTTGTAAAAAATTGAATACAATTTATTAGATTAAAAAATTAAGAAACATAATTTATAATCCCAAAACTTGTGAAATACTTAAAATAAATTAAATAATTTATGTTTAGCTAATCTCCTAATCATAAACATGTTTTCTTTGGGGAAATATTTACATTTAAACCATTCATATTGGTTTATAAATAAAATCTGAATTATCCTACGAATATCTCCCATGAGTGTCAGAACATATGCACAATAAGGTCGGTTTTTGTGTACTAGGTTACCTTGAGTCCGGACCGAGACACCTTGTAAGAGTTTTTTCCCATATCTACACATGTTCCACAATCATGTACACTTGTAGTATCCACATAGGGATGTATTTCTAGGAATAACCACATAATCTCCAACTTAATAAAATTTTAGGGTGGTCTTCTATCTGTATCCACAAATTCTATCACATGGTTATGTTCCCTAATCTCTGTTTTCAAAATCTAGTTTCCAAGGGTTATAATAAACTTTCTCTGATTCCAAATATAAATACCCTAACCCCAGTTTCTCATAGAATGGGCCTTACATTATTACATTGTTATAATAAACAAGTAATTCTCATCCCAAGGGACTGAATATTTTAGTTGTTTTTAGAAAACCGTATACAAATAGAGGTTTTACAGTATAACTTGAAAAGGAAAATAACATATAAACTCCATTGAAAATATCCATAATCCCCTATATTATCCCTAAAATTCATTCATAATATACATCTTTTCATCCTGTTGAAAAATAAAACATAAGAAATGGGTGATCTCGGATTCTTAGTAAGGGAAAGTAATATAGTAGAAGGGAAACATAAACAATAAGGCTTGGTGAATGACTAAAAACACATTCTATTAGAAGATAATCTTGAGAATAATGTTTAAGGAATAAAATCTCAATAAATAATTCCATATAAATAATTTTAGGAAACATAACCATGGATATACTACTAGTAAAATAATCACAGGATTTATCAATTAACAATATCATAATGAGTTATTGCATAATGACGGACATCTAAAAAATATCATAGAGGCCTCATCCAAGACATATTAAAGTAAATGATTAATTCATGTCCAAAACCATATATAAAAATAGAAAATTCCTCATCCAAGTCTATATCCATTTTGTCTCATAATACCTACTGATGTATCGAGGGACTATAGTGGTCCCCACCCATCTCTTAACAAGTCCAATGCATTTCTAAAATGTCTAATAAAAATATACATTTAAATAAAAGTTCTGCATACCACTTTTAAATGTTTAAATCATTATCATAGATGAAAATGATATAATAAAATCATTTATAAAATCTTGAGGAAAATAATCTTTAAACATTCCAAAGTTTCTCATACTACTTTGAAACATTTAAATTAGAATTATTATGAAGAAATAATGTTAAATAAAGATTATAATATCACAAGAATAATAAGACTCATGATATGATATTTCAAATTTCATTAAATAAATCACATAAAAGGAATGAGTGGTGAACAAGGAATATATCTCATAGAAGTAAAAGTGAGATGAGAAAACCCCTTTTTTACTTTGGAAGGAAGAGTTATTCTTAATATCATTTTTATTTTTCATAAAATAAAATTGTAAACATATATATCCCAGAAAATTAAAAGGAAAGATAATGAACATTATTTTATTCATAAATTAATTCCAACTTATTTGAAAACATGTAAAAAGAGTGTTCAAGAAACTTTAGAAATTAACCTCTTTAATGTGGTTTAAAGAAAATATTAAAGATTATTTAAAACGTCAAAAGGAATAATTGTTTTTGTAAAACCAAAAATGAAGAAAGATATTTTCTCATGATAAATTTTTTTGTTTTATAACAATATTTTTCTCTTAAAATAGATTATGGGTGGTACTTTAAAATGGGTAATAAATTGGAAGGTTCCTTTAAATAGTGCTTGCTTATTGGGAGGTATTGAAAAAGAAGCTTATAAAACATATATTGTAACATCAATAAAGATGAAATGATCTAGATATATGAGTTTGGAACATATAAATAAAATTTATAAGAATTATAAAATAATTCATATTTACATTGGGGTAAAGGGAGAGAAAGAGTAACCTGAATGGAAAATGGAAGTTCATGAAGAAACACTTAACTTACGTCTGAAAGTGTTTTTCACTTGACCTTAATGTTCTAGATAATAAAATTAAATATATAAATTAATTAATTCAAGACCTTTTATAAATTATTTTGTTTCATTATATTTTTATTATGTTATTTTATGGGCTTTTTGATGAGTTATAGAGTTTAACTTCATCGTTCAGGGGCTTTTTTTCTTAGTTTACAGGATTGGTTCGCTTGTTTATAAGTAATGAAGTTCATGTAAAATGGGTATAATTACCATAAATTGGAATATATGTTATTAATAAAAATCTATAATATTTAATGGTCTTATATATTATTATTTATCAAATATTATGATGATTGATAATAGATAAATTTAATGTTAATCGTTGAGATCATTTTTGCGGTTTTTCGATAATCATAGAATAGTTTCGCCTTATTAATAAATATCTTATACAAATATACTGTCTCTAGAATACTAAATAACTTATTATATTTAGAATAAAATATGGTTTAACCATAATTATGATTTTATGAAAAACCATTAAGGTGTTAATGGAAAATGAAAATTCATCGTCCATGATGTCAGGAAATTGACACATCTTAGATAATGTTTTAATTTATAGAATAATAGAGAGAGAGAGGGGGTGGATTTTGATGATATATCTTCCATTAACATTATATAATTATAGAATTAAAATGATACTTGAGTTATCATGTTTCTTTGGATTTGGTATTTGATTGAAGAAGTTGTAAAGAAATGAAATTGAAATGAAAATAAAAGAAAATAAATAGGAATTTTACCTCTTGAATTCCCTTCAATGAGGACCTCTTTAATGGGATTAATATTGGTCTTTTTACGAGAAGAATATCTAATAGATGTGCTTAGGTTATTGGGAATAGTATTGGGTAGAATTTAGACAAGTCTCAAGGCTTGGATGATGTGAGGAGAATAGGTGTTGAGGGTTGATATTTATATTGGAGGGGAGAGGTTCTTTTTGAATATTTTATTCATTGGTTTATTATCTTACCTCAAGACTATGAACATTTTTTATTCATATAAATAATTATAGTAACTAGTTCATGTGAGTTCATACTAATGGTTATTACTACATCCATGAATCAAGGAATAGTTTATTTTACATATAATGTATATATACCATAAATTACAGTATTTCACTATTCACCAAAAAATAAACTATTTTATAAAATTCTCAAAACTTCAACCAAGACATTTTTAAATTTTTAAAAGTAAAAAATTGACACCATTTTATTAAAATAATTTTCTAAATATGAGAAATTTAATTTTTATTTAAAATCATTATTTGTTGGAAAAATATAGATTTTAAAATAATAACTGATTTTATAACACCTTGAATGAAGGTCTCAAGGAATTATATTATAATCACAATGAAAAAAATTAATATTTTAATTCATTTTAGGAATATAAATGTTCTTTCAAATAATTATATTTTATTTAGATTTGAAAAAAACATTTATGTTTTATAAAAAAAGAAACACTTAATTAATAATTTCTAAAACATTTATTTACTTATACTATGATATAATTATATCATATTACCATTTATAAGATTCCAAAATTTTATTTATAATTTCATAGGTTAGGTTATTTTTATAATGTTCGTATTACTATTCCTAATGCTTATATTGTTCTTCCAACGGTCGCATTACTATTCATTGTAAATGAAACTTATCAAAGAAATACCAAGAAATCCACAAAAGTAAATATTGAAATTAATTTTTAAAAATTAATGATTATTTTGTCAAATAAAATCTATAAAAGTGTAAAAATTTATAAATAAAACAAGTTCACCACTAAAATGTTGCAAAATTGCATCTAGGAAAATATATATGTTTTATCTGTCAAATTAGATTTGTTAATATATTATTCCTCGAAAAATGTTTTTGAATTATTGTAAAAATATTTTTTTGAATATATAACATATTTTTTTTAATTTCTTTAAATAATAGTGATTAATTTATTTTAATAATACAAAATTTCAATGTGGGCATGAAAATAATTTTTATAAAAATAAATCCTGTATATTCCATTGGTTTTAATTTCTAATTAATAGTTAAAAAATGAATTAATTTTATAAACATGTGTAATATATATTTTCATAATTTACATAATTTCATTCATTCCCTCAATTCTCAAAATCTAGGTGATAACTATAATTTTTAAATAATATTATTTCAAACATTTTTTTAAGATGGTAAGATATCAAAGAATTTATATTTATAAAGAGGCATACTATAAAATATTGGGTTGTTATAGATAATCAAAACAAGAAGAATCACATATAACATAAATTTGACTAATATCAAAATTCATTTTCATTTTTTACCAAAGTGGAGAATATAGAAAACTAGAGTATCTTCTTGAAAAAATCCTTATAGATGACCCTATATATAGTCCTAGAGTCTGCAAATTGATTTTTGGGTCGTATCCACATCATGTTATAGTATGTATAATTATAGATATTTTAGAATCCCTTACCATCGATGGTTCAATTGGTGGGTTTGGGTTCCCCCTCGTATTGATGGACTAATTTTTTTTGTAATGTAAAGACATTCTGATGAAGGAAACCCTACAAAGAACCTTTAGGGCTACCCACATGAATTGGTTACATCTCCACCACCATAAGAGGTATATACCTAGTATCCTAATGATGAATAATTTTAGAAATATAATCTACAAACAAAGATATGGTAGTTTAAAATAAAAATCATTTCATTTCATATAATTTTTTTTAAATCCTTCACTTGTTATAGAGACTCAAATTCTCCCTATTCATTTCAGATTTCATGGAGTTCAGTTTAGGCATTGACCACATCTATATGTTAAAAGAGCTACTCCACCATGAAGTAAAACTCAAAAAGTGTGAGGAAATATGACATAAAAAGTATAATAATAGTGATAAATTTAAACACTATTATCATATTTATCTATAATACATGAATTTCTTACTCTGTCTCTAATGGATTCGATTGATGAAATTATCGATTGTCTTCCCAATACTATAAGTACATTTACAGGGGGTGTACATTCTCCTATGTTTTCTCCTTATACACCCTCAAGACTCTCTTCATCCCTATCAAGGTAGATGTATTATGTAATCAATTTGTCTTAATGTTAGATTGTGGTATAATATTTACGATAAACCAAAATGATCATAGAAACCAACACCTATCATTGGGAAGAATACATTTTTCCAACATATTTTTTCACCATCATCGAGTCTAGAATAGAAATTGAAATTGACTTCCAACATAATGGTTTATTTGAAATAGGGGAAGAATATAATAAAATACATCCTACTTTTCCTTCTGAATAACTTATTGCTTGGGGGATACCTCATCTTACAACATGTCAGACTCTTCCCCTATGGGATACCCTCCAGAGTGCCTCTAGTGGTATATTACAAAGATCAATTTATTTTATGTCTTTACTCTCAATAAATTGATTATAATGATATTTTATATGTGATTTAGGATTTAAAAAGTGATATAGTTAATGAAATTTTTCTGTTACACCTTCTGAATTGATGAGGCCATCATACTCCTCGTCCTAGGATTTCTCGATCACCCCTTCAAGTGTTCCCCAATATATCATTTATTTCAGAAAGTTTGTGATTTGGAACCTTTTTTTTATTATGAGGATGAAAATATATAATTATTATATATACTTAACCCCCTCCATTATTTTCTTATCAGCAATGAAATCCTAGGTATCTTTTTCATTTCCATGTTGAGAAATGTGAACACCACTCTAATGAATCACCCAAAATTCCCTAATTATAGCAGAAGAGGAATTATTTTCCAAAAATAGATAACATTAGTGTATATGTATTATAAGGAATCACTAGATTCAATTTCCATTATTCCTAATAAAGACTCCTGATCTTTTGATTTTATATATTTCTTGACCCCTCTTGCTTAGTTGGGATCGTAATCCATCATCATCGGATGGACCACTATAACCCAATTAACAGTTATGTTGATTCATCGACTCACGTTTTTTTAAAGAATAAAAATATAGATGACTAAATGAAATAGAAATATCACCCATTACTCACTTCTTATGAATCTTTAGAGTCTCCCTTTTCCCTCTCCCCAAGTAAGGGGATGTTATGACTATAGGGAAATTAGTCACCATATCCTATTGCGATATGAAGATGTCTAGGATTCGGAATACTGTATGGATATAATAATAAATAAGTTAAAAGAAATAATACTAAATTTAACTTGGGTTTTCTATTGGTCCATCATTACAAATATTTTCCTCACTGACATTGGATTTTATTTATCTTATTCAATCATCGATGGTGCAAACACATTTCTATAAAGGTACAAGAACTATAGAGTGAATTAGAATGATGTGTATGCCAAAAAAATATTATATTTGTCATGAAATTATAGTATACAATATCATGGAACCATTTTATATAATTATTCCCCCTAATGACCACTACCATCATCGATAATCACATCAGTAGGAGGGTAAACATAAGGATAAAACATGAACTCTGAGTATAGACCTTGGAGCTTCAAAACCTTCTCACCTCTTAGAAAAAATGGTCAGATACCATATACAAACTAGATAAAATATACGAATCCACATCAAGGAAATTTCACCATACTAAGAATATAATATTTTTTTAAAAGTAGCATTGTCCATCCCCACAAATATAAAATATTCGTGATATGAAAAAGAGAATCCTTTTGTTTTAGATATGAAACAAACACTGGAGATTTATCACCATTACAGGAAACACTAATCCCATGGGCTCCATCTCCTTGGGCTTGGATACCAACAAATACATGCTTGGTCATATACCATTATGAGAATCATGAATAGATTTTAGGATACCACATATTTATATGAGAATAACCCTTACAAATAGGGTCTGAGAAGGGTTACGAGGATTGACTTCGTACCCCTAATATTTGTATCATCCACATTCCAACTACATCCAATGAATGATCAGGAATCCCAATTTCATGTATAGTTGGAAACCATATTGGATTCTTGTAAGAGGTATCATCCAATCTATATATATGAAATTCATTTATATGGTTATTGAAGATAATGTTTCTCCATTGGCCAGGATCCCTCCTCACAATGTCAGTGGCCATCTTGAATAGTTCAACACTCAATGTGGAAATCCATCAATAATCCCCCAATATAGTTTTGTGAGGAATAGAATCATCATATATAGATACAAGGATCAACAACCCAAGGGCCTTATTTTTAACCCAAATACTGATTCCAAAATCCCCATAGACCAAGTGGAAAGTGATCATCATAGGGATATATGGACTATAAAAATCAAGAAGAAGATCAACATTTATATAAACATAGGTTTCCATGATCTATTCAGCCTTGTTGATCATCAACTTATAAAACACTTTTTCAAAATTAATACATATCTAGAGGACCCATAATATTTACATTCACTCAGGCTTTATTCCACACTCTAGGTATAGATCATAATCATTTACCCATCCTTTACATTGATCCCTAGATGAATGATGAAAAATGGATGAGTATAAATGGTTCTTAGGATTAGATATATTGGATCAGTTATCTGGGGTAGGCTTAGAGTGTGTTGACATGGATTTAAATTTATTATTTTGGTATATTGTTTGGATTATTTTCAAGACCATGCGGTGAGATGCTGTGCCATTTTGAGGCATGGTTTCCCATGGATAAGATATTCAAATATATTAAATATAACACACATGTAGTTTTCCTAAAGATATAGAATAACTCCTTAATGGGTTCTCAGATCAGAAATATGAGGGAACCATTGAGTTTGGAATGTGATATTTACCCTAGGAACAAAATAATCTTGGTCAGTGCTAGTTGTTTTTATAAAATTCGTCAAGGGGGTGGAAATGAATAAAATATTTTAATAAAATACATTAATTATTTATGTTGATACAATGATTTGATAGTTTTTAAATACACTATTTTTTTGGAATTATAGGGTTATATGAATGACCATGGAACATTTGGATAACCATTGGAGAAAGTTTTGGAGGATTTCTTTTAGATGAATAGTGACTTGATCGTGGATCGATGATCAATGTACAATGAATTCAAAGAATATTTCCAATGATCATGTCTTAGTCCAATTCATCATCAGCGATATAAAAAATCATGATAGGGGTTGTTTATTTGGATATATTTCCCCATTTATGATTTCTATGATAAAGGAAAATCAATCAATGAACGAATTAATTTTCAGATTGATTAGTTACAAGATGTGTTAGTTTAATCCGGATTTAGGAGAACTTTCTTTGTGATTAAATTTTAGATTCTTAAATTATCATTCTAATGGTATGTAAATGAGATCAAAACAAAAATTGAACAAAGTTCATTCCTCTTGATTATTCATGGTATTTTCTCCCTTGATTCTTCATTCATCATGGGTGTTCTTTATTTGGACCATGGTTCGACACATCCCAAGGGATTGATCATTATTAATCTATTACATAGTTAAATGATTTGATATTGTAGATATAGGATCCACATGATGCAATGGAGATGCGATAGTGGAAGTGGAATTAGATAAGATGACATAGATTACCAATTTTGAATTCTTATAATTGTAATGAAGAACAATGTGTGGATCCATTTTTTGAATGTATTTTATGGAAAAATGTGTTGATAAAAAACAGTGTGTCTCAAACAACATAAAACCCTAATTTTCTAGGAAAGGAATGGTTGGATTTATGGAATAATGAAGGTATAATATTTAAAATTCTTGATCTATAATTATGTAAAATCTCATGTTACACGACATGTAAGTTGAATCTACACTCTTTGTGGGATCCTGTGTAGTGTCCATTGTTTTGGTATATTCTTAAGTATTACATGGAATGTGACTAGTTCAATCAGTATGTGTCCTCTACCCAACGACTCAACATGTACCTCATAGGGTACATGGAAACTGGATGGAGAATATGGGCTGGAGCACGCTGTGTACTCCCTTACATGGGCATGTCCTGGACTAGAGTACATGGGCTATGCCATGTACTGGTATACAATCACATATACATTGGCTAAATCCATGTAATATCACACTGGTAGAATACATAGGAATCCAACACGTTGTGTACTTCATCACAAACATGTCTTGAGACATGATCATTTACACAGGAAGGACTTAGGGTCAAGGGACATGGTGTGTACCCCTTCAACAGCTCATGTAATTTCTTAGACATTTCCTGGATCCCTTATCCTCTATATATTAGAAATTTTTTGTTAGTGTTTGTTCCCCTTATCCATTCTCTGGGGGTTAGTATGGAATCATCTCCTACTCCTATGACGATTATCCATTCAACATGAATTCTTTGATTGAGTTGTTGTAATCCTTCTATGAGGAATGGAGTGAGATACTCTACTAATCTTTGTTCCCTAGGTTTAGTTATTAGTATATTCATGAAGAACACTATGTAGGTGTTGATCGTCTACATATCAAGTCAATCTATATTGAGTTGTTCGCATCACCCCAAGACCTTGGGAGTGAACCTCATATGTGTATCATATCTCCTCAGACCTTTGGCTTGTACTTTTAATGGTGAGACCCAATGATGATTAATTCTCAGATGTATTTAGCACTATCAGACTTAGGAATTTTTTTTCTCAAAAGAGTTCATTGTGAAACCTTCGATCATGAATCCTAGTCTGGCATACTATAGTAATGCCATAGCTTTAGATTGTGTTTATTTCTTTGTTATACCTGGATATTCATGTTATATATTTCCTAGAAATATACCTATACAGAACTGATTGTATTTCCTTTATTGTATGCTTTCTATATTTTAGATGTCCTACAATGTATTATTATACTCACCCAAGCACAATAATTTCCCACATGTTTTGTGTCTTTTGCAGATGATTGACCCATTGGAAGAGTTATTGATGGACTAGGACTATAAATTTCATTGTGAGATTGGAGAGACTGAGGTGTGTTCCTATGATATTATGATTGGATTACCAGTTTTAAATTCAGGTTGTACTTTTGTTATAGAATATTTTTGGTGGGATTTTTTTGTCATGTTTACTTTCCATAATTATTTTCTTACTCTTATTATGGGTTTTAGATGTATTCATTGCATGTTTGTTCAATTTCTTTTGTATTTCAGAATTTTATAGGATTAGATATGTGTGTTGGTGTATAGAAACCTTGGATAAGGAATCCAATGTGATTGATATAAATAATAGGTTCTAGTCTCTATCCCCTAGCCTATTGGAGTCAGGTTGGGGAGTTGTGAAATAGGCCCCTTCAAGATAGGTCATGAAAAGGTGGTTTCAGAGTAGTTAGTTTTACATTAGGACCATAGTTTGTGAGACTAGTTTTGGGGAATAGTTTTAAGTGTTTTGACTTTGAATTTCATGCCAAGGACTCCCATTTTGGTGTGGAGGACAACATGTCCACACACTAGGACTCTGATCACATTTTTTTTCGTCTCGGTACATGGGAGTGTGGGTAGAAGGAATAAATAATGATACATTCATGATATAGGAATAAATTTTGGTTTCCTTATCCTTGTTGATTAATCACTCTAGATATACTCATTTTCTATGGTAAATTTATTATTTTAGTATGCCTCTGTGACATATGAAATCTCATATTTATAATCACAATCATGATGATGATACCCTTAGTGATGAGGCATCAATACAAGGACTAGTTATGAAGTTGTTACCTTCGGGTGGTGCACCAATTATCCCCCCACATGTGGAATAGCATGTGGTACCTGTAATACCAGTGAATAAGGTATAAAATATGAGCACACTTCATTCAATTTTGTGACAAATACCCCTCATTTTCTGAGGCAATCCCAGCCCATATGCGGTTGGGGAGTTTCTTGAAGATATGACCTGATTTTTCTTTCTATCCAGGACACCAGCAAATCAGATGGTGGTCTTGTAAGTGAGGCTCCATCAAAGATTAGCAGGGTGATTGTGAGGTTTGGTCACCCAATACTATGATGAGGATACTCTTGTGTGGAAAATGTTTGAGTTACTTTTTATAGATTCCTCGATAGCTATCCCGAGGGATGTATATATCCATGAGCATTTTCATCACCAGCAGGGCAACATGCCATTAATTGGGTATTCGTCATGTTTTATCAGCCTCTCTAGGTACCCAATGGATATGGTTCACGATCGGTTCTTCAGGGCTCATACATTAAAGCGAGTTCTACAGAGAGATATTCGGGACAATGTTGTCCCTCTATGCATTCCTACCTATATTTGGGTATTGGAGAGAGCTTTGGTGGTCAAGTGTTTACTAGATGGGAAAATATAGGTAGTGGTTTTTGGTAGTTTGAAATAAGGAGCAGATTACTCAGAAGTACAGATATGACATTAGTTTTAGAGAACTAGATGTGTGAGACGTTTTAGAAGGAGGTCTCGAGATGGAGGTTCTAAGGTTTAGGTCTCACAGGGAGGGTTTAGTAAGCCCAAGGAGATGCAGTTCTACTCATGTGACTATAGGGTGCATCTTTCATGAGATTTCCCACCTACCATATAGCTGATAGAGAGATTTTGGATGGGCCACTGAAGCATAGGTAGTATCCGGATCAAGTAGGTTGTCAATGTGGAAGATGTGGAAAAATATATGGGAGATCAGTAGGAGGTGGTTGATGCTTCGACTTGTTACCACCACCACCCCTAGGTGGTCCACAATAGGCTCATGGAGATGGAGGATATGGGTGGGGATAGCTGTAGGTGGTTGAACTTATAACCCAGAGGTCCAAGAATGATATATTGTATGTTTTGTGTCTTTTATACCTTAGATTCAGTACAAATATACATAGGCGTTATTCATTCATCCCTTTCCACCTACCTTGTACATGACTTTGAGAATTAAGTTGATCCCTTTGCTCGAGCCTTATGATTGGAGACTCATAATAGAGAAGACGTTGTAATCCACACTTGGGAAAATAGGGTGACCAAACTTTTGGATGTGGGAGTTTTTTGTGGGGATATTTTTGTAGCGGCGATGAGATATTGTGACATCATCTTATGTGTGGACTGTTTGTCCCTAGTTCATGCCAATATGTACTATTTCAGTTGGATTACATTGTGTGTCCATAGTGCTGGAAGTGGGTTCTCTTTTTTGGTGAAATGGAATCCCGGGTGGTATAGGATGAACCCATGCATAGGAGGGTACATCCAAATACTCATCAGTTAGCTAGCCTAAACCATTTTTAGTGTATTTTATGAGTCCCCAATTTCCTGAATTGGTGGTGGAGTATGTAAAAGTTTTCTCTAAGGATATTCTATGTTTACCTTCCCACTATGAGATAGACTTAGGAATTTATCTACACCAAGATATGAAACCAATATCTCCACCACCATATCAGATGGATCTTGTAGAGCTTCATGAGATGAGGGTGTAGTTGGAAGACTTATATAAAAAGGTATTTTTTAGACCCAATGTTTCACCCTAGGAAGACCTAGTTTTTTCTATGAAAGTGACCAGTAGAATGAGTTTATGTGTGCACAACCATCACTTGAACTAGCTTAATGTTAATAATAAATATCCATTAACAAGGATTGATGTCCTCTTCTATATTTTGATAGGTTCTCAATGGTTCTCAAAGTTTGACCTCAGGTTAGGCTATCCCCATATACGATTAAGGGGAAAGAATATAATGAAAATGGAATTTAGATTTCATTATATTCACTATTATTACTTGGTGATGCCCTTCGGTATGACGAACACCCCAAATGTTTTCATGGGACTCATGAACTGGGTCTTTCATCCATTCTTAGATAGTTTTGTAGTAGTCTTCATTGATGATATCACTATGTACTCATTGTTCGAGAAGGATCACATGAGACACTTAAGGATGGTTTTTGATGTTTTTTGAGAGAACCAAATTTACGGGTATCTCTCAAATTTCTAGTTCTAAAATCATACATTACACCTTTTGGTACATGTTATCTCAAAAGATGGTGGGGTAGTGGGCCAGACCAAGGTTGAGGTAGTGTTAGCTTGAGCTCCACCCAAAAGTGTGATGGAGGTGCAAACATTCATGGGGTTGTCAGACTATTACCAGAGATTCACAATTTATTTCTCTATAATATCAACACCCATGATATCTTTGACTCGAAAGTGGAATCCTTTAATGTGGACATAGGGGTGTCATTAGGATTTTCATTAGTTGAGGTAGATTTTGGTGAGTGCTCCAATCATGAGAGTCCTAGAGAATGGTATCGAGTATATAGTGTTCTATGATGTATCAGGAACCGGTCATGGTTTTGTTCTGATGTAAATTCAAGTGGTGATTTTCTATGATTCAAATTAGTCATGACCATATGATAATAACTACGAGACCCATGATCTTGAGTTAGAAACGGTATTATTCGCACTAAATATGTGGTGACACTATCTGATGGGTGAGCGGTTTATCATCTACTCCGATTACAAGAGAATCAAATATATCTTCTCTCATAAGGATCCTAACTTGATATTGAGATTATGTATATATTTCCTCTTGGAATATGACTTATAAATTTCCTATACTCATGGGAAGGGGAATGTGGTAGTATATTCTCTAATAATGAGATCTTGTTCATAGTTACTGTATGAGAAATCAGAGTAGTTAGAATCATTACATTTATCATTTATGGATGGAGATAGAACAACATACCACCAATCAATGTTTGTCACCCCTCCTCTCGTATAGTTATTCAAGGAGGATAGCTATGTGATACCGACTATGAGACCCTATGTATTCATATATCCACTAGGCATACTCATGATCGATTTTATAAAGGTGGGGACAATGTCATTATTTTAAAAGGACACATGATAGTACTAGTGAAATTGTGGGAGGAGGTGCTAAGAGATTTTCAAAAATCTCTTTTGGTGGTACATCTCAGTGTGGAAAATATGTAGCAGGACGTCCGATGTTAGTTTTGGTAGTCGTGGATGAAGAAAGGCATTGTATAGTTTTTCTCTTGATGCTTTACCTATCAGTAAGTGAAGGTTGAGAGTCATGTTCCAGTGGGTTTTGATTAACCCCTTTAGGTTCTAGAGTGTAAGTGGTGTTGGATATCCATTAACCTCATGATGGTCGCACAACATACATCCAGCGGACATGATTCCATCTGGGTGATCATAGACCGACACACCATGCCGGCTAACTTCTTAGCAATTTGGGAGCATAGTTCAATAGAGTGCTTAGGAACCCTCTATATGAGTGAGATTGTCTAAATCCATGTAGTTCAATCGATTATCATTTCTTACTGTGATTCTATATTCACATACTGGTTGTGAAAGGGATTGTAGGAGTAATTTGGGAATCAGTTATGCTTGATTACAGATTCTCATACCCAAACTGATGTCCATATAGAGTAGATCATTCAGATTATATAGGACATGCTATTAGCTTGCATGTTGGAATTTTGTCATAATTGGGAGGATCAACTTTATCTAGAGGATTTTTTCAAACAAAAACAATTATCATTCCAAAATCGGTATGGAACCACTTGAGGCCTTTTATGGGAGACTTGTAGGTCACCACATTACTGGAATGAATCAGGAGATTCAAAAATCATGGTCCCATAGTTGGTGGGAGAAACTAAAGAGAAGGTGAAGATCATCTAGGTGCATATGAATGTTACATAGATCCATTAGATATGTTATGAAAACAAAGTAAAAAGGCCTTGGAATTTCGAGGAAGGATACCATATGTTCCTTTGTGTTTAACCTGAACACAGATTACAGAGATTTGGTCAGGGTGGCAAGTTGTCTTCATGGTTCATTGACCCTTTTAGGATACTGTATATAGTTTGAGAGTTGGAATGCCTCTTAGATCTACTTTCGTAGCTATACAGGGTACATGAAGTCTTCCATGTTTCATTGCTGATGAGGTGTGTGGATGAACCATCACATGTTATCAACTGGGGAGAGCTTGACATTGAGGATGGAGATACTTTTTCTGAGTTCCTGGTATAGACTGAGGATCCATAAGAGTGGGTCTTATATGGGTGGGATATTCATTTAGTACATGTCTTCTTTTATAATCGGAATCTTTAGTAAAGAAAATGTGAATAGGAGGTTCAGATTCATGCTCAGTACCCACATATCATTTTGTAGACCTTGTTTTGGATTTTTGGGATGTAAAGCCTCTATGTGGGGAGAATATAATGACTCATATTTTCCAAGTATTATTTTTTTATAATGTATGTTTTATTTTTTTGGACCAGGAACTGAGATGAAATATAATTATAAGGCCCTATGTTCCCAAATTAAATGTTTGAAATATATTAAATATATTAAATAGAATGTATGATCAATTTTCCTAAAAAAGTGGATTGACTACTAAACGGTTCCTCATGTCAAAAATATGAGGGAACTAGTGGGTTAAGAATGAAATGTTAAACCTAGGAACTACATAACCGTGGTTGGTTTGGGTTGTTTGTAGAATAGTCGTCATTGGTGAAAAAATGAATAGAATAATTAAATAAATTCTTTAAATTCTTTTTGTTGATGCATTGGTTGGAGACTTTTTAAATAGACTGTCATGTTTGAATTTTAGGGTTACCACATAGCCTTGAAACTTATAGAGTGATTGGGTAGAGGAAATTGGAGGATTTATCTCAGATGAACAATGACCAAACCATTGATCAATGATATTTTCATAATGGATTCAAATGATCTCTCCAATTATCACATCACAACCCCATTCTTCATCAGCAGTCAATTCAAATTAAAGTTGGTTATTGACTATTTGGATTTCTTTACCCATTCTTAATTTCCACAATGAACGGAAGTCAATTGATGAACGGATTTATTTTTGGATCAGTTGATTGTGGGATGGGTTAGTTTAATCGGGATTTAGGAGAATTTTATTTGTGATTAAATTGTTGACACTTCAATTGTTATTAGAAAAGAAATGAACCAATATCAAAAAAAAATTGATCAAGGTATGTTCCTCTTGATTATTCTAGTGATTTTCTCTCTAAATTCATCATTCATGTTGGGCCTTCTTCATTTGTCTCATGTTTCATCATATCCTGAAAAATCAATCATTTCACACTAGTTTCTTTGTGAGGGGATATGATATTGTAGATACAATATTGGCATGATGCAACGGAGGTGGTATGGGGGTAACAATAGTGGATCAGATGACATAGATGCCACATTTCATGTTTTTTAAAGCATAATTAAGCACGATGTTTAGATCTATTTTATAAAATGATTTAATGGATGAATACGTTGATCGAGGATGGGGAGGCCCAAAATTATAGGAAACATGATTTTTGGGGAGATTCATGGCTAGATCTATGGTCGAAGCATCAGAGAAGATGTGCTAATTATAGATATGGAATTCTAAAAAATCCAATGACACAGGTCATGTATGTCATATATAGACGCTTTGTGGGAACCCTATGAAGAGGCTAGTGTTTCTGGGATACTTATGTTTCACACAGAATGTTAGTAGGTTACACAGTGTGTGACCTCTCCCCAAAGACTCGGTGTGTACCTCAGAGTGTACACAAACACGAGTTGGAGTACATGGTTTGGAGCACGTTGTGTACTCCCTTACACATACATGTCCAATACCAAAGTACATGAGATATGTCTGGTACTGGTACACAGACACATATACCAAGCCTAATGTCGTGTACTGCCACATGGGTAGAATACACAGCATCCTACACACCATGTACTTTAACACAAACACTGTTTGATACACGAGCCATTTACACAAGCAGGACCCGGGGTCAAGCACCCTTCTACATGTCGTTTACATTCATAGATGTTTCTTATATCCCTTTTCCTGTGTATATTGGACAATCTTAATTAGGATGTGTTCCCATTATCCATTCATCGAGGGTTGGTATGTAATTTTCTCCTACTTCTAGGACTATGACCCCTTCAGCAAGATTTTGTTGATAGAGTTGCAGGAATCCTTTTGTGAGGCCCAGAGTAAGATCCTCTATTCATATTCATTCTGCATTTGAGTTATTGGTCTCATCATGACCAAAACTACATAGTTTTAGATCCTATACTTAAAATATTTCTCTTGATTTAGTTGTTAGTATCATCCTATGACCATGGGAGTGATCCTCATTTTTGTATCATGTCTTATTAGACCATCAGAATGTGTTTCTAATGGCGAGACTCAATGAGATTTACCTCTCATGCATCATTAGTGCTATTTGACTCAATATTGGGTTCTCCTAGATGAGTGCTTTGTGGAACCATTGAACTAGAAACCAAGGTCAGAATACTACAATTGTGAGTTACCTTTAGTCTTTGTGTATTTGTTGAGTATATCTATATATTATTGTTATTTTTGTTGTAGAAATATTCCTATGTAGAGATGATTGTATTTCCTTTTTTGTATTCTTTATGTTTTATGGGTTTCATGTTGGGTATTTTTATATTCACCCATTTATAGTATTTTCCTACATGTGTTGTGTCTTTTGAATATGATCAATCCTTTGAAATAGTCCTTGAAGAACCAAGAAAAGATGGTTCTTAGTGAGACCATACATACTGAGGTGTTTTTCTATTGTATTCTGACTGCAGTCCAAGATTTACCTTCCATTTAGACTTCTGTTCAAACTCTTTTTACTAGGACGGTACTTGGCCTTATATACATTCCTTAACTTGTTTTTGTACTCTCTTTTTGGGTTTTTATATGTATTCATTTCATTTTGGTTCTATTGTATATACATTTTAGCATTATATAGGATTCAATATGTGTCTATTTGTAGAGACACTTAGGAAACGTCCTCCCATATTAGTGAAATTCCTACTCGGCACTAGTTCCCAGCTCCGGTCCAATTGAAGGTGTGATTGGGGAGTGGAATTATGGTCCCATTTGGGGTGGGTAATAACCAAGATTTTGTGTATTATATAAGAAAATATGACCATCACCTAACTGACATAAACCTATCATGAACAAATATCATCACCATCAAGATGGCTGTTTTTTTAAATAGTAATTCAAAATATTGGAATCAAGTCTCAAGATGATAACATAAGAAAATATATAGTGTCCATAGAGTTTAATGAAATTGGTGTCTGGTTACTTCTAGTGGTAATTCAACATAACATCCACCAAACGATATATATACAACATGAAAATAATGTCATACACATCCTTTAAGTTCTCTATCATTTCCTTTATACAAGTAGTATATTCAGCATTGGAAACAATTTTCATAGATCATGCCATCATATTTTTTATCAAATGGATGAAATTAACATCAATTAGAAAGTGGGATCTTAAATAGGTATATAGAAATAAGGAATTACAATAAATTGTCTTATCATGGCTGTGTTTTAGAAAATCATAGAAGAAAATTTTTTTCCCTAGTGCTTTGCTATAGAACTTCACCCAACTATTATCACATAGAAAATTCACCCAAGGTTGGATTCCTAAAGAACCATGTTGTTCTTAGATCAGAATACACCCAACATGATTTTAATCAAGCAAAGTATTCTTACCTTGAATCGTGTGGGGGACTTAAGATAATAGGGAGTGAAACTTTATAGGGTTTACAAATGTCGGGTGAAAAAAATATAGAATGACCCCACATCTATTTATAGATGTGGACATCCCACACATAGGATATCACACCTCTATCTCATGAGTACACTATTGAACCTCTAAACTACATGTAGAATAGTGAAAATGTCAATGTCAGTGTAAATAATGAGTTTCTCATTTCATTTGTGCACACAAACACTGACTTAAAGAAACAAGGTACATACTGATGCCATGTCAACCTCTGAATTTGATCTCTCTTCCTGTACACTAGATTAAATAATATGTGGGAATTTGTTTGGTTCCCCTAATAACAAATATCGTTATGGGACAAATAGAATCTCCAAATACATTTTAAAAACTCATTCCTAAGGATTGGAACCTTGAAAATGGTTGTAATGTTGTGGGTATTAACCCCCATGTGACCTAGTACATGATCTCAAGCCCCTGTACCCAGCATATGTTTCCCCTGGTCATCCACTCAAACTACTTCACTCAAGTCTAGATACACACACTGCCTCTCGTACTCATCTATCATAAACCTTATTCTTATATTTTTGCGATAAATAGGACACCACAGGTCCTCATTTTAAATATTTCTTGATATGAAGATACATTTGGAGCCCGACTTTCTCAGTACCCCCTCTCAACACTAGGTAGCTTATAATGTTGAAAACCTATGATAATTAACCAAGGGGAAGGGAGATTGAGTCATATAAATGGAATACCTTCATTAAAGAATGATTTCCCTTAGTATTCCTATATTAGGGGAAGGAAACCCAATGTTTATATTGTTTAAGTTCGTTACACCCAACCCTTATGAGGAGCACACACTAAGGAAAGAGACACAAAAACCCCTTCATGGAATCCAAAATTAGAGAACCCACATTCCTTTACATCGAAACTATGGATCTAATTATCTTTATTCTTCAATTATGGTGTAACATTCCTATACCCTTATACTAGAGTGATACTTCAACCTATTATCCAAAATAAGGTGCTACTTTTCCCAAGCATCCAAACTTGGGAGACACTTAACCCTTTCATCAAAACTAGTTAACCACTTCACCCTAACATCCAGTCTATTGAACAACTTCACCCTAATATCAAAACTAGAAAAACAAATTATTATCATCAAAAGTAGGTTTTCACTTCATGCTAGCATCAATTAAAGATCCACTTCACCCTACCCACTTAACTAGTGTAAACCTCCTTTCCCAACCTCAACTAAGTAAATCCTTCATGATAGGTAACATTTTCACCAAGGTCTCCTACATATACACTTACCTTCCCATGATTCATTTGAAACCATATGAACTAAATAACTAGGGCATGCACCCCATTGTAAACCTCCTAATGATCATATATTGATTCCAAGATAGGTATAAAATTTAGGGTGATCATAATCATGTATCTCGTTGATAATGAATGTATTTATCATTAGGATGATGGAGATAAATATCCATTCCCAACATGCTCATCATGGATCTAAATTCCAATCAATGAGCCATGTGTGAATGGGATTCTCTTCTTGAAATAATCACCAACCATTTTTCCATTTATGATTTCATCACATTAAATAATTAATAAACTAATAAAAATAAAATTTGGACAATAAATATCCATGAAAAAGCCGTAATCATTCACTCGAAGACCTTTAGTAGTTTTATAGGCCTCCTTCTAGGTATAAGAGTCGACCAAGAAGTCGTTAATAGTTTCATCCCTTTGGTTTATTAAATGAACCACTCTCACCTGTAATGATATCCCATGTGTAAGACTCAACATTTCAATAATGAGGTGATATTCCCTATGGGATCAATTTTCCTTCCTCTCTCAATTATCAATGGGTGGGAAGTGAACATCCAACTTAGAATGAATCATTTATTATATTAATTCTTGATCACATACTGAGGGGATTAAATATAATCGCCAGATAACCTTCTCAATGTTTCAAATAGCTTATGATATATCCCTTTCAAAGTGAAATATTCCCACTCAGCCACCATTCTCAAAGGGCTATATTCCCTAAAAACAAATATGGATATAAAAATCATAATATTAAAACATCCTTCTCAAAGGGTCATATTAAAAATGAGACAACCACACATTCTCCTATTTTATTAATAGAAAATTGGATGAACTGAAAATATAATCCCATTCATAAGCCCCACTAAATCCCTTGTTCTCATATCCTTACATGACATAGACATCCTAGTCGCATGACATAAAACAATATGATAACACCCCTTATATAGGAATTCAAACTACGTGGAACAATTTAGTCAATAGGAAACATATGATGAATCCCTAAGATTCAAATACAACATATCTACTCCTTTATATTTCTTCACTAGGAATATATTCCACAGGGATCCATCTTCAAGGATCCATATTCTTTATATGTACATCAAAATCCTTACTCATCGAGCTATATTCCTTGTGAGCTTGGGAATCCCCATTCAATAGTACATATTTATTCTAAGATCCCTACTTTAACGTCACTAAATCCATTTTCCTTATGAAGCCATATTCATTAGTCCATATTATTGATGATTCTATATCTTGTATCATGGGACATATATCTATTAGAAAAATCACCAACCATGTTTCACACAAGGGTATATCTCTCATAAAGAAAACCAATAAACATTGGTCCGTATTTTTTTAGAGATTACCCATAATGGGAAACTCATGTGTAAGTATCAGACTAACCACTGTTAGGAACCTATCACCTTATATTCTAATTTGTATGAATTTAAACTACTTGGATAAAATCATAGTGGAATTACCTTAATAGGAACCACTATTTTCCTTATCATATTACTATAATAGGTATGATGTATCCCATTATGTGTCAAAAAAATACACGAGTTTTTATTAAATTCATAAAGGTATGTTGGAAACCCTTCTTATGGGAATGGTCCCAACATTACAACACCAACTATATATATGGGTGGCCATAAACTTTATATTTCCCAACAATATGGATATAATACATATCATAATAATCTAGTAAATAATTAAGTATAACATTTGATAGATATATATTGCCTCATCGATGGAAATATTTTAATTCCTACTCATTTGTAAATTAATGTATGACTCTGAACATATAATTAGAATATGTTTAAACAATATTAAAATGGGATTTGGGAAGGATTTAAGAATACAACATAAATATATAATATAATCATAGAGTAGTAAATAACCCCACCTTAAAATATGTAGATGATCCCGACCTCCCATCACCTTGACTATAGTGAAGTCCTAATCATTTATAATAATGTTCCATAAACCACATACCTTTAAAAAGTAGGTCTTCATAGAATCATAACATTATAACAAAGAATCATGTAGGGGTTTCATCAGAAACCGAGATGTTATCATTAGAATAATTTTTATGTTATGTAGTTTTCCATAGAATGGTTGTGTTAGAGGTATCATTGTATAGTTTTATTTCTTATACTCCACTATCTTATTTGTTTTGGGCATCCAAAACCCATATTTGGCCTTGGGTTTGGGTTTATTCCCAATATCTATGTAATCAACATATCAAATTAAAGACTACTCCTTACCCCATTATCTCTTCCTATTATAAAATGTTTGTAATCATATTTGGGAAGTTTTGGCTCTCTGAAATAGGACATATACTTTTACATCTGTAATATCTCTCAATTATGGAAAACCTATATATGTAGGGTTTAGTGAAATAGGGTTATTTCCTATATTATATCACACCTATAATTTATATGGATATTCTAAGTATACTTATGAATAATATGTAACTTATAATTGTGTAATGTATATTTTAATTAGAAGTTTTGGATCTTGGTATTATTTCATGATTACTGATGTGATGAGATTTGGATGAGATTATTTGGATTTGGTTCTTATATATTTTAATACATGTGTAGCATGATTATGGAGGTGATAAGATCATTTGGACATAAGATATTAGAATTGAGGATGAATGGTTAATGTAGGAAAATTTTAATAGGGTAACCTTATTATATACATGTTTAATTATTATGTTAACTGATTTTGTATGATACTTACTGGGAAATCCTTGGTGACTATAGAAATATAGTTCAACTGTTTACGTGATTAGTTGTTTTCTCCATTTTTTATAGGGGATTTATTATGATTCTTTCTCATTTTACAAAGAGGTTTCAAGGATAATCATAATTATTATACTTATAGTTTCATCACTATATATATATATATATATATTATGTATGTGGTAGGTATTTGGCGATTGTGATGAACATTACTAGCTCGTAGAGGTATCTTAGGAGTTGTGGATGTTTGAGGTCACTAACAAAAGAGCATTACATAGTTTATTATAATTTTTATTATTTCAGTATATCACATATCATGTACTAGGTTTGAGTTATTTATTTATTAATTTTAAAAATATTATTAGGGGTTGGTTTATCTTTACTTGGAATGGTAATGCCTCCAATTTCGGTATTCTATACCCTCGGTGCTAGTCTCTTAATGATGGACTATTGGAAGTGGGATTTGGTGGTCACACCAATCTTCACTTATAACCTAGGATTTTGTACCTCTTTTTCTTAGGGTGTTTTCATGACAAAAAAAATTCACCCATATTTCTAACATTCTCAATTTAAGTGAGTTTTATAATTTTTAATTTTTATAATATAACGGGATTCATGGATTCTTAAAGTTATTTTGAAGTATTATTAAAGAATTCAAAAAATAATAATTATTTTATTTCATGGAATCAGATTTAAAGTACCAAAACATTAATTACAAGGGAGTGGATATGGGTTTATTTGAAGTTTAAGATGGGAGGATAGCACTGGATAGCCATTACTAGGTGCAAGCCAGCTGGTGTCCAGGTTGAATAATCTCTTTTTCTTCTAACATCAACTGGCCAACTGGTGGTTCACATAGGTGTAAAAAATATATTTGAAGGACACCATCTAGAAAAATTCTAGTATAATCTATCAAGTGGAGATTTTGTAGGAGACTTAAAGTTCTAATGATCTGACCAGTTACCTGGTCTTGGCTACCAAGTATTTGGTGGCTTCACCATAGTAGAGTTGGAAAGGTTTTTGTATTTGAGAAAAGGACCATAACTCTGGAATTCCATGGCTTCATCACTCATATTTATTTAAATAATCTTACCAATTCTTTATGTATTATAAAAGTACTCCCTTGGACCCTTGGTTATATACACCGGTTTCCAATAATGCTCCCAATATCAAATCGATGATGACGTGATAGAATTATCAACATCTAAAATATCTCCTCCTCTCCTATATTAATTCATATAATTTATTTTTTTGTTCGATATTGAAATGGGTTTTCATAAAGACAACATCTCTATTATCAACATCCTTTATCCAATGTTTCCCACTCCTCAAAAGTTTGGGATAGGTTTTTTGGCTACTAGTGAAGCACAAGAGGGTTCTAATAACCCACAATTTTGAGGGATGGGTTTTTTGATCACCACCATATCAAGAATATTAATAAGACATACCTCTAAAGTTGGGGGTTGGAGATTTATTTTATCACATTTATCATTAGTTGAAATACTTGTCATTTTTTTAACCTCTATTTAGTTTTTGTAATTCCATATTTTAACATAGATTTATATTATTTTATAAATTTGGTTTGATTTTTTCCATGATAAAAATACTGCAGTATTATTTTTATAATATGGTTTGAAATTATCAACTGATTCTTAATCAATTTCTCACATTAATTATTTCTTTAAATTTTTATTTTATTTTAAATTTTCATATCATGTAAATCCACCCACTCCTCATTACCATATTATCTTTGACCAAAAGTTTTTATTAAAGGCTTTATTTTTGTTTTTTCTTAAATATCTAGTATTCTAAATTTTATTTTCATTTTATTTTTAAAATTATAATTTATTTGAAAGATATATTTTATTATCACATAAAATTCCCATTCACATGCTCTTATTTTATACAAAACAAATTACTCATACTGGAAGAATCAAAAGAAAAATTTACTTGGTAGTATTAGTTATCCTATATGGAAAATTATAATTCATGATTTTGTTTCCAAAAATAATTTTAAGAAAAAATGACTCCTAAAGTAGTTAATAATTTCAAACATTACAAAAAAACCTATGACTAAATTTTTTTGTGATATTTACAGATATGGGTTAACCTATCTTTCTTCATTCAAAACTATTTTTGAAATTTGGAAAATAATAGAAGTAACACATGAATTAAAGAATAAAGAAATGGAAACTAAATTGGACATGTATCATCAAGGTTTTGAATGCCTCTCTATGTATTCTAATGAATCCATTACAAGCAAGTTTCAAATATTTTATGAGATATGCAATGGTAAAAAGTACATTAGTATCAACTTATCAATAGAAACACTCATAAAAAATATTATAGGTTTTACATAGCTCATGGGATCCAAAATTAATATACATTCAAGAAGAAAATGATTTGAAAAATTTATATTCAATGAACTCATAGGCTCCCTAGTTACATATAAAATAATAATGAAATAATAAGCAGATAAGAAAGACAATAAATCCAAAAAAATTCATGAAACATATCACCTTAAAGGTACAAGAAATTACCAATACTAAGGTTAGGTTCTAGAACATGATAAAATATCTTGGAATATATGAAACTACATTCAAAATAATAACTTCTATAACTGATACAGAAAGTTAAATCAATATGAGAAAGTAGAAGTGATGTGATAGAAATTTAAAAAATAATGGTTACATCAAGTTGGACTTCATAATCTATAATAATAACATCAAAGAAAATTAATAAGGTAAAAATTATTATAAATTCACAATGTAAAGTTAAATCGATGATCCATGGATTCAACATCACCATCCACTTCAAGTGACTCAAGTTGAAACTTCATTAGACATTGAGGTTAGTACCCCTCTTCTTATTTCCATCACTTTTTTAATTTCTTACTCATTCTACTCTAATTTATTCTTCTTAATTCTCTAGTAACCTAAATTATGAAGACTTAAGTATGTGCAAAGTCAACTTGAAAATGTGTTTCATGAATTATTGTATGTATAATTAAAACAAAAAAAACTAAATTTAATCACGTAATTAAAGAAAATGAATATATATAAAATTAAAAGGAGCTTATGTTTATTGAAATGTAATACCCCATCAATAAAATAAAGAATCAACCAAATGTCAAAAAAATAAAATTCAATATTAAATACCTCAAAATATCGCTTACCAAATTCACCAAAACTGATGAATATTTAAATAAAACATTATTAAATCAATAATATGAAAAATAAAAGGCCGAAAATGGTTTCTTAAATCATCCTAGAACCTAAAAAATCAATTGAGACCTCTTTTTGTAATAGTTTACTTGAAATAAGAATTTTGTATTAATTGAAAAATAATTTGTCATTTAAATTATGAATATGATTTCAAAAAAAGATGTTATGAATGACCAAAGTAAATATAATTCTATTATAATTATTCCAAAATAAAACCTCTTAATAAAATATATATTTTTAAATTTTTAGTAGATAATATAATAGGACACAATTTTTGTGGGTACTAAAATAATTAATCATTTAATTTTTAATGAAAATTTTACTCCAAGAAAAATACAAGAATAATTGTACTACCTTGATAGTGGTTTCTTGAGATACATGTGTAATAACCTCTCTAAATTAAATAAATTAAATAAACTAGTTGTAGGTTATTACACTTTTGGAAATAACTCAAGGGGTAATATAATTAATGAAGGGACAATAAATTTTATAACTCAATCCTTATATGATTTTTTTGTAAATGGCTTGAAACAAAATTTTCTATGAATTGGTCAGTTATATGATAGAAATTTTAAAATCTCTTTTGAAAATGAAATTTTCAAAGTAACTGATTCAAAAAAAAATGTTTTATTTACTTCTTCCTTATTTAAAAATGTTTATGAAATCAATTTAAAATATATTTTTTTCTAAATCATAGCATGTTTTATTTCATAAGAAAATTATTTTTTCCCTTATTATAGACCCCACAATAATTTTAGTAGACAATATCAAATTAAACTAAAATGTTATCAACTAATAAGATAACTTCCAAAACTTTATTTCAAATATAACATGGTTTTTGGAGCATGAAAATATAGTAAGAATCATAATCCTATTTTAAAACTAAGAAATGGAATTTTCTATTAAAAAATCTCTTTAGATAATTCATCTTGAGCTTTTTGGTCATTATAAAAAAATCAAGGAGATAATCTTATACATTTTTAATTTTTGATGACTTTATATAATTCCCATGGGATTATTTATGAGCTTTTAAAAGTTATGTTGGTAAAGACTTGATCATGTTTTCCAAAGTGGTTTAAAATGAATAATTTTTTACAATTGTTTCAATATATAGTGATCATGGTAGAGAATTTGATAACAATGAAATTAATGATTTGTGTTCCACTAATGGCAATAGTCATTAATTTTATACTCCTTAAACCCATTAACAAAATAGGGTAGTAGATAGGTGAAATAAAATATTCTAAGAAATAACTCTAACTATTAGAAATGAATATTCGATTCCAAAATATTTTTTGACCAAGGTAGTTAGTACCTCATTATATATCATTAATCGCATTCTCGTAATCCCATATATCAATTAAACCCCTTATAAACTTTTCCTTAGAAAAATAACAAGGTAAACTTTTCAATGTTTTTTTGGGAATGTTTATATTAAAAACAAAATTGAATATTTCAAAATTTGATACTAAATCTAAAGTAGGTATCTTTACTGGGTACTTAAACTCAATAAAATATTATTGTTTCTTGAAAAAAAAAATTAAATGGTTGAATAATAAATCCATGTTTTATTTAATTAAATCTTTTAAAAACATATTTTTAAAAATGTTTAATTAAATGATGTTTCAAATGAAAATTTTAAAAATAAATAAATTGAATAAAAACAATAATCTCCACCAAATTAATTTCCTAATGTTTTAAAAAAATATAAATATCATTCCCTTAAAAATAACATATGATATTCTGAATATGGAATTTGTACTCGTAGGTTATTTTTAAATTAGATTGAACACTTAGCCTTTGTCACTCACCTTGAACCCCATAACCTTAATGATTACATTGATGATGAATATTTTGAACATTCCATGAAATAGAAACTAAATCAATTCACTCAAAATTATGAATGTATTCTCGTGTAATTTTCTAATGATCATCTATTATGGGATATAAATTGGTTTTTAGAAATAAAACAGATGATTTTTGTAATAATACTGGGAATGATGCTTATTTAATTTACACTATTTTTAAATAATAAAAAGGAATCGGCTATGGTGAAATTTTTTTCCCATTACTCAGCTAGAATTTATAAGAATATTTTTTTCATTCACCTAAAATCTTAATTTAATACACTTTCAAATGATTGTCAAAAAACTTTTTTAAATGATTTTATCAACAAAAATGTTTTTTAAGAACAACCACCTAGTTTCAAAAATCCTCTTTTTTCGAAATTGTATTTTTAAATAATCAAGAGATCTTATGGTTTAAATCAATTCACTCGAGATTTTCATAGACATATTTTAAATTATTTTATTTCAAATGGTTTTAAAATTGGAAAAACTATTTCAAATATATTTTTAAAACATATCACAAATTATCTTTTACAAGTTCAAGTTTACATTAATGATGTGTTTTTTAAATATAAAAATGAATATATCCTATTTGAATTTTTTGATTTAATGAAATATGAATTTTTGATAAGATTTATGGGTGAAATAAAATTATTTTTAGGTATTAAGTTTTCTCAATGAAATAATGGTATCTTTCTTAAAATATTGAAAATACACCAATGAACTTTTATAAATATTAATAATGGATCATGATAATGAAATTAGTACTCCTATGAGTGTAACCTATTTTATTTGGTTTCATTAATCTGATAAAATAGTCAATAACAAGATTTATAGAAGTATGATTGGTTTTATACAATACCTAATGGCATCTCTTTATGATATCATGTTCATTATTTTTCTCAATACTTGTCATTAGTTGAAAACCATGTATTATAATTTAATATATATAAAAAGGATTTTTTTTATTTAAATGAATCTTAAAATATAAATTTATTATTTGATAGGAACTTCTTTTTAATTAACATCCTTTTCCAATTCTTATTTTGAAGGATTCCAATTAGATAGAAGATATAATAGTTGGATATTCCATATACGTGGAAAATCTCTTATATCATGGGGTATTGGAAAGTAAAAAAAATTCTATTTCTATAAGTAAATATGAATACAATGTGTAGGGAGTTTTTTCACCCAAATACAAAGGACGAAACATGCTCTATTAGTTTTCAATGTTAAATTTGACCATATCCCAATAAAGTGTGATAACATTAGTTCCATAAATATATCTAAAAATCTTATCCATCACTCTCACACCAAAAACATTTATATAAGGCACAATTTATTAAAATATTTCTTCAAGGAAGTTTATATATTATTAGATTTTCTTTCAATAAATTTTCAACATGGTAATACTTTCAACAAACCACTATCCCTTGATCATTTCTAACTAATAAAAGGTTAATTGAGATTTGTTCACAAGTTAAAATTTTAATTTTATCTATGGATATAATGAGTTAAAATTTTCTAAAATATATTTCAATATTCCATTTTTAATCATGAATTTATTTATTATTTTATTTAATTTTAATTATTATACCTTTATCTTACCCATTATATCATTAGATGATGATCAATATTGTAAAATCCTAGCTCGTATGCCACTAAACAGATCCCCAAGTTAGTGGGTCACATTGCCTTAAAAACAACTCCATGTATGACACAGTCTATCAAATAGTATTGAGGGCCTAAGGTGTTTCTATGGGGAGATTATCCCCTCATCTCTGATTATAAAACAACGGTATAATATCAATATTCAATAGTATAAGCAAAAAATAAACAAGAAAAAAGAAATATATCCCTTAAAATAAATAAATAAATTATATCATAGGAATTATAATATGAAAAATAATGTGGCATGTCATGTCTCAAAAAATTAAGGGAAAATGTTTACAGATATACAGTATAATAAATGAATCAAAATATGAAAAAGAACAAAAATATCTATCTCCTGATAGTATCATGAGTCTAGCTTGTTCTGGTGCTCCCCTTATCCTAAATAATGAAAACGTAAATCTTCGTACAGTGGGAACTTTCCCCAGTCCCTACCTACGTAAAATAAGTATTTCCAAGTACCCAATAGCTTCCCAAACAAGGTGTGAGATAACACTTAGTAGGCCACTTCCAATGGTGTCTATAAAAAACCCATTCTATATGATATAAACAAAATTAGTGTGTAGTATATCATAGTTATATCAGTAAATAAAGTAAAGTGTGATCCTATCTAGCCAAAAAATCTTCATGTAAACAATATTCAAGCTCCCTTAAACAATGGAAGATATAAAACAGAAGTAAAGAAGGTGTGATAAATGTCCAGTCTAACCACTAAAATATGATACCCATACCAAATCTATCTGTAAAACATTCCAAAATATCCACAATATTATTATCATGTAGTGGAATGTATAACATCCATCATAACCACACTTTGTAATCAAAAGTGTTCTCAATGTTCACATTGTGTAATCAAAAGTTTCATGGTATGAAGGGCCATATACAAGGTATAGAAGACCTAGGTATCCACATTGAGTCCTAGGACCATCACGATGGAAACTTGGTAAAGAATTGGCTGGATTCCAAGGAGTATATCAATAGATCATGCCTACTTTGAGTCTAAGAAAGAATGATTCAAGGGGTATAAAGGCCCTAGGATACCTACCAAATCAAGATCCATGGAGTAAAAAAGTCCAATCCATACACTATAGTAAATAAGATCAATGTGTGAAAAATACTTGGAATCTATGGAATCATGATATAAGGAACTCATCCAAGGGATACACTTCCTTAATCAATTCCTCAATCAGTATCATTCATCACTCACAACCATTAAAATTCCATTATCTCATCCTACTCGTTTAAATATTCCCCTTTAAATAATTTAATCAATTTAAATCTTGTCAACACATGGAAAGGAGGAATCAAATCTATAAAATCATCTCAATTAAACTCTCATTAATTTATAAAGGCTCCCAATAACAAGGTAAGAACTCACACACCCAGCAGGGTGTCATAAAGTAAGGAAGATGAAAAGACGCACCCAATTGGTAGAATTGGATATGGAAAAAACCTCTAATAATCTCCATGGTACTCAAAGTGATACCTAATAGGTTCCAGTTTTCTCAATTAGAGAATTCAATAAATCTTAGGTGAAATTCTAGAAATTCCATCTCTTAGAACAACTATGAAAAGCTATAAAATAACCAAAATGAATGGGAAAATGTATAGGAAGTTGATCATTGGACTATAGTGGAGCACTCATCTAGTATCAAGCTCTGATTCAATCGAAATCATAATGAAACAATGAACGAATGAAAATCTGATAAATATGGAAAATTTTCTCGCACCTAAATAACATTGTCGATACAAAGAGTAATAAAGAACAAAATAAGATGATTTATGAACATGCTATCATAAATCCAATATTAAAATTTTTTCTGGAATTCATTTATGGACGAACAATCTAGAGAAAATCTTATAGAAGATGTCTTAGGGGATCTTAAACATGAGAAACTACCTCCATTTTACCACTAGAAACAATAAATAAGAAAAGTGTTTAGAACATTAAACTCATTACTAAGAAATGGTCATTTCGAAAAAACACTCAGTCATATGGTTTTACCACATAGTTTTCCAAATCATGTGCTAACCATTCACCCTTCACTATCTTAAGGGGGTTCCTCGCATTGTTTATGTGCATGGATTCAATAACCATGCAAAAAACATGTTGCATACCTCCAATAAAAAATGAAGAGCTATCCTCATGGGTGTGCACCCCTAGCTTCATGGTTTCCTCAAACTTTGTGTCCTTCTATATCCTTCTGTTCATACCCACACAGTTACTCCTAATCATTTAGATTAGGTAACATGGTTTCTCTTAACCATGCAGCCAGGCTATTTTTCTGAAAAAGTTGTGTTATAGGATCTAAACATGCCCTAAACACCCTCAAAACACTCATGATATCTATATACACTCACATTAGGTCAAACCCATGGAGTTAAACTAAATTAAAAAACATTCATACATTATAGGAAAATCCTGGGTCTTACAATCTCCCCAACCCAACCATTAAAGTAATTTTTCTTCAAAATTCCCTTCTATGGGTGGTCGAGAATCAATTGAAAATAACATCGGAAACTAAGAATGTACATCAGCCTCCCACTCCCAAGTATCATTCTATATACACTCGTGATTCCATAGAACACATTCTAGAGGAACTGAATATCCATAGAGAACCTTCATATTCTTATCAATGATACAAATAAAAGATCCTAGATGGATGCATATTCTTGTAGCTCAACCACAACTGTCTATAGAGTGTGATATGGGTCTTAATGATAATGGAATAGCTAACATACATGGAATACATCATTCGTGGTTTGGTAGCTCTGAGGTAACTTCAATTGATTGGTTACTCACCTGACTCTCTCTATAATATCGAATGGCTCAACATATGACATTTAAATATTACCCTATCTCTAAATATTTCTGTCTCCTAGCCTTGGTGGGATTCATAGAAAATCCTTATCCCCAACCTTAAACTCTAGAGGTCACCGACAGTGATCAGTGTATGATTTTTACCGAGACTTTTCACTATCCATATTCTTTTTAATCAAATAGATGTACCTAGAATCATGTTACACAAGAAACGGTCCCACTACGGAAGCCTCTCTTAACTCTTAACTATTATAGGGGTGATCGTACTAACCTACCATAAAATTCCTCATATGGTGAAATATATATATTCACTTCATATATATTGTTGTAAGTGAACTTAACTAGGTGTATATTCCACTCCCAAGAACCCTAAAAATAATAGACACATTCTCTAGGCATGTCCTCAGGCAAAGGAATCATGCACTCTGACTAGACATCAATCTAAGAGTAGTATTCCATACTCATAAAAACAAATATACCCATAGGCATATATTAATTCTACCAAAAATTATATAGAAATCTTTCATCCCTATTTGATAAAATGATATTAGGAACCACTTGAAGTAGCACTATCTCATGGATATAAAACCTCCCAATATAATTTGTTGATAATTTCTCCTTAATTGGAATGAAATGGGTGAACTTTGTGAGAAAATCCACAAAAACACATAATACATAACTACCCTAAGGCAACCTTGGAAAATGGTTACTGAAATCCATCACAACATCCTCCTGTTTCCACTTAGAAATGTGTAACTTATATAAAATCGCATCTGGTCACTCGTGTTCGACCTTAACCAACTTGTACATGTAACACCTCATGAAAAAACTAGCTACCTCTTATTTCATCCCCTGCCTCCAGTATTGGTGACATAAATCACAATATATCTTGTTAGGACAAGGATACATTTCCAAAATTAGGTATTAAACACTCACACCATCTCATCATTTCTGTCTTCTAGAACCCAAATGAAACCATGAATACAAAAAATTCCCTCCTCTCTAATAGTCCAACTAAGAGATCAGTATTCACTTTCCAAATTCTTGTAATACGAGTTCATATGAGTCTAATAACTATCTCATCATAACATTATCCATATAAGTAGACATCATATTTGTGGATGAGAGAAAATTCTTCCCAAAACTATCATATTCTCCAATTACATCTCTAAAAACATGGACATAAGATACCTCTCATTACTGGCCCCCTAAAATTATTTTATTTGAGTCTCCTACTTAGTGAATCAGAAACATCATTGACCTTTCTTTGTGTATAAGAAAGATTATAGTTGAAATACTATAGGTATTCAACCCATATTTGATGCCGAGAGTTTAGATCGCACTCTATAAATATATACTTGAGGTTTGTGTGGTCTGTGTGCACCAAAAAATTCTATCCTAGTAAATAATTCCTCCATTGTAGCAAGGCTTATACAAAATTAGCTAACTCAAGATTATGCATCAGGTAATTCCTCTCATGTGGCATCGACTGGTGAGAACCATATGATATGGATCAATCCTACTACAACTAACCTACTAGTATCCCCATTTTTTATGTTCCACAATATATAGTATTTCTTATGCCCATCTATGGAAGAATCTTGACTGGTGGAGAATACAGTCTCCCTTTCATCCCTTAAATGGTTGTGTATCGGTTATTTGACTATAAAAAATTCACACCCTTTTTCAATCACATGAGAGGTGATTCTAATCATGATTTGTTATATATGAAATACCTATAATATCCAAATAACCACAAGAAAATATGTATGTCATATATATTCTTAGGGTACTCCTAGGAAAATAAATCTCTCAATTATCTTGGTAAACTACTACTCTTATCTCTGTGATAATATGACCCATGAAGTGAATCTTATCAATGAAGAAGTAGAATGTGGTGTGCATAGAATATAAAATTTTTCCCTTATGTGTATCCAAGATGATATAAATATTTTTTTTTGGTCATACTGATTATAATAATACAAAAATATCTTTTCAATGAATACCATTATAGATGAATCCTGATAAGTATAAAAAACTCATTTCATCAGCACCATGAAAACTATTTTCATGTTCATGGGACTGAATGACATAATTATATATTCTTATATACCATACATTATAAAAAAAATATGTATGAGGTATGTTTCTAGGTTTAACATGTTCATGGTGATATCTTGATCTCAAATCAATCTTTGAGAATACCTGAGGACCTCAATGTTGTTCAAAGAGATCATTTATCTATGGAAAGGTATATCAGTTTATAACTATCAGTTGGTACAATTTCTAATAATCCACACATATCATGAGGGTACCATCCACTATTTTTTGAAAAAAAGAATCATAGATCCTCAAGGATAAGTACTAGGTTTAATAAACCCATTTTCTACCAAGACCTCTAGCTACATTTTCATCTTCTACAACTCCATGGTAGTCATCCTATAAAGAGGAATGGATATAGGTGTAGCACTTTCCACCATATCAATTGATAACTCCACCTCTCTCTCTATATGAATACTAGAAAAGTAATCTTGGAAATATTCCCTAAAATGATCAACCACTAGAGGGAAATATTCTTTACATGATCCCTGATCGACAAGATTTAAACTAGTAATTTGGGAAGTTAACTTGAACATCCCTATATGATCTTTCCTAGATCATGTCTACTAGACATACCATTCGCCTTTTTGAATAAAGACCCTAATACTTAGTGATATGAAGGTCACCCTATAATGATAGAAATCAACATGGGCTTGATAAAAAACTAGCCAGTCCATCCTGAGTATGATGTCAAACACTATCACTATGAGGAATAAAATTTAATATGAAGTGACACCCACCAATCTCAAGGTGGAACTCCCTGAAATGGCATACAATCTCAGTTATGGGTCCCAATGGAGTATCAATCATCATAACACATTCAGAAAATTGAAAACAATCCCAAGGATTTCCATAATAGGAATTGATTTGAAACTATGTGAAGCGCCTAAATCAAATGTATTAGATACTAGCATAAAGGCCACTAAGATAGTACCTATCACCATATATGGAATTTCAATCTACTCCTTGGGTGTAGGATGTACATAGTACATCTGTCATGAACCATGACTCTATGAAACAGCCTCACTACCTAAGGAGAGCCCACTTTGTTGTCTTGGTAGAACTGGTGCAAGGATGCCTTTTCCGCATTCACTACCTTATCCTAAATGACTATTACGTCTCCATCTCCAAGCCTAACATAAATATATGAAACCATCTCTTAAATCTGGAGTCATAGTAGATCCCCTTACATTAACTACTAGGGAGAAGGTCTTGAAAAAACATTGTATAAGGCCAAACCTGACATAATCTTGGCACACGACTTGGTCTAGATCACATTTATTACTCATATGTTCTTGTCTCCCACACTGGTTAAAAAATACATCACTACTAGAACTCAAATACTAGATGGTACTCCATTAAAAAGAATCCTCAAAATGGATATTCCTACTAGAGTTCATTAAACCACTCGGTTGAGAGGGACAACCACCATACTCTGTTCCCACATCTTTCTCTCAGGATGCACTCGGTAATAATTTTTTGATTGACTATGTCTGTAATAGTGGTCAATGTAAACACATTTACCTGCAATCAAATAGTATTCTTGATACCTTCATCGATGCTTCTATCCCATTTTGGCTTGTCGAAAAGATAAATCAGTGCAAAACACTGAAGATCTATAATGTTTGATGATTATTCCTTAAACTTTATCACTCCCTACGTCAAACACATAAACTCACTGGACCTTTTATCTCTCATGTTATCATGAAAAAATAAATCATAAAACTTGGATTGTAATTCCCTCCAAACCATATCATGGAGCGTATCCACCTGGTTCAAAAAATTCTACCAACACATCACTTCTCCCCGAAGAATATATGTCGCAAGATTCACTCTCATCCCAGGAGGTGTCTCTAGATGATTGAATATCTATAAAATAGTAACTATCCAAAGATCAAAAGCCCAGATACTTCTATCCCCTAACAAGGTGGTATGTTACTTCTACTGGAACACTCATGTTAGCTCTATCATGGACATGGTGGGATGCAGTGCTCCCTGAAAAGTTTGTATAAAGTAATGAAAACCCTCAAGGAACTATTTCTCGACACCCATATCTGGTACAATTAATGGTTTAATTTGGAACCATAATTGTATCTATGGGTATCCCATGGACCACCACCTCTGGAGCATGTTTTTTACCACATTCAAAATTCATAATTAGAGGTGTTCATGGTGGAATATCTCTAAAATGTCAAAAACATGCATTAGAAAAGATTGATAACAAAAAATATAACTAATAAAACATAGGACATGTAAATTTAAGCCTATATATAGATCACACCCCTCTTCCTGGTCATAAATCCACAAACAGGTAAAAAGAAATAGTCATAAAATGCCTCAGCGACACTTTGTACTGACCACTCTAAAGCTGTGTAATGGTTAAATTTTTTATTTCAAAAATTCCATTTCATTTTAATTACATATTTATTACAGAAGTTTCTTTAAACGATTGAATATAATGGGTCACCACTTCCAATCCATAATGTCCCATGCACCTTCTGAACAGAAATTTTGTGTCTACTTAATCCAAACCATAACATGTTCCAGTCCACACGACCAATAGTCTATAACTCAACATGCCATATTTAACTACATAGGGTTTATACTATAGCCTATGTAAGAAATAATTGTTTAGGTTATGATAGGAACTCTGAGTACCATTATGTATCTCAAATCTAAATACACAAAATCGGCCAAGAAACATGTATAGAACTCTAGGAATACAATATTAGTGTCATGAATTCAACAAATACACCCTATATGGTATGGAAAAATGCATGGATTGTAAATACTGATAGGCTAAAAAAATGATGCATGAGTTTTAAATACCTCATCTCATATATCCAAGATAATATAAAATCCTCAATCACAACAATAATAATCTCACAATCCAAGCGCATCACTCAACAATGTAATTAAATCAATCGTAATAAGTAAAATCCGGAGAAAAAACTATTTTCATTCAAGGAAATTTTTATTTTCATGTACATGGGTTATCTACTCCCAGCAACATCTCATTAGAAAAATTTAATCCTTATATGTTGTCTCAAAATTGTAATACAACCAGAAAATAATGGTATGATACCATTTTGTAATGTCTCGAACCTGATTCCACTAAATGGTACCCTATTCGGGTGCGTCACATTTCCTCAATCATGCCTCCCTGTATGCCAGAGGCCACCGGCTGGAAATGAGGGACTAGGTTGTGTCTTTGAGAATATTATTCCCTCATTTTAGTGTGTAACCTGGAGTTATAATATTAGTAGTCAATAGAGAATGAATTATATCAACAATACAAATGTTAGATATTCAATATTAAAATTAATAAAGGATGGAAAAGGAAATATCATATACAAAATTTTGTTCCATGTAATGTATCTACAAATTAGAAAAATAGGTATATATAAATCTAGTACAATACAAGTATCAAAATATGAGAAAGGAAAAAATATTTATCTATTTATATTGCATTGAAAACCTAGCTTGATCCTTTTCTCCCCTACACCTAAACATAATCAATTAATGAATTGTATAGTGGGTTCTTTCCCCAATCCCAACCTATATCCAAGAAGTCTATATGGGTACCCAATGGTGGCTTGAATAGGGTGTGAGATGACACTCAGTAGGCTACCACCAATCATGCCTATAAAAATTACAATCTATGTGATATAAAATGAGAAATGTTAAGTATATCATATGTATAATCATAATGACAATAAAGTGTTATCTTGTCCATCCAAATAAGGTTATCTATAAATAATATTTAACATACCATAAATAAGGGAATCTATAAAATAGAAGTCAATAATGTGTGATAAGTATCCTATGTAACCCTTAAAATATTATACCCATGCTAGGGATATCTATAAAACATTCCAAAATATACATAATGGCCTTTCTCTGTAGTAAAGTTTATAACATCCATCATCGACATTCTATATAATCAAAAGTTTCCACAAAATTCATGTAGTGTAATCACAATTTGTTATACCATGAAGGTTTGGATCCAATGTATGGAAGACCAAGGCATCCAAATCAAGTCTTAGGAGATTTTTAATGGAAACTCTATGAATAATTTGGTGGAGTCTAAGGGGCATGTCAACATATTAAGTCCATGGAAAGGCCAAAAATACAAATCCAAGGGGTAGAAAGGCCCTGGGCATCCTAGTGAATCAGGATCCAAAGACTAAAGAGGTCTAATGCATCCACTACAGTAAACAAGGTCCATGGGGGAAACTTCCATGTCAACTATGGAATCCAGATCCAAGGATCTCGTCTAAGTAATCCACATCCATAATCAATTCATTAATCATTACCATCCATCACTCACAACCATTCACATTCCATGATTTCATCCAAATTATTTAACAATTCTCATTTAAAAAATTAAATCAATTTACATCATGTTAACACATGGAAATGAGGCATCAACTCTCTATAGTCATCTTAATTAAACACTCATTAATTTATAAAGGATCCCTCAAACAAGGTAAGAACTGACACACATAGTGGGGTATTATAAAGTAAGTTATATGAAAAGACACAATTGATGGGTGGAATAGGATAGGGAAAAACATCCAAAAAACTCAAAGGTACTCAATGTGAAACCTAAAATGTTCCATATTATTCAATTCCATAATTCAGTAAATTTTGGGGGCAATGTAGGAAATTTTAGCATGAAAAAAAACTATGAAAATCTATAAATCTACCAAACTGCATGGGAAAATTTATAGGAAACCTACTACATGTCTTCAGTAGAGAACTAATCCAGTATCAAGATTTGATTATATCTAAATCCAAACAAAAATGAAATAAAATCCAGGAAATATAAAAAATTATCTTTCCCCTAAATAACTCTATCGATACGAAGAAAAATAAGAATGACACAAGATGATTGAAGAACATACTGACATAGATCTAATGAGACAAATGGTTCTTGAATTCGATTATGGATAAATGATCTAGAGAAAATCCTTTGAAATACATCTTGGGGAAGCTCAAACATGATAAAGTACCTCCCTTTGTACATTACAAAGAATAAAAAATAATAGTTTCTAGACTATTAAACTCATTAATGAAAAAATGGTCATTTCAACCAAGAACACTTAGTCATATGGTTTGACCACACAGTTGGACAACTCGTGGGATAACCTTGTTCCCTTATCTATCTTAAGGGGTCCCTCACATGGTTTATGTGCATGGATTTAATAACCACGAACAAGCCATGTTTCATGCCTCTAATAAAAAATGAAGAGCTACCTGCATGGGCCTGCACCCCTGGCTATACAGTTTCCTAAAATTGGGTGGCCTCTTGACTTCCTCTATTCATCCTCACACAGTTAATCCTAATCATTTGAATTAGGTAACATGGTATCTCCTAACCATGGATCCCATATATTTTTCTCAAAACATTGTGCTCCAGACTCAAAAAAAGCCCAGAACACCCTCAATACTCTCATGATCTCTATAAACACTCACATTAGGTCAAAACCAAGGAGTTAAACTAAAGTAAAAAACATTCATACCTCAAAGAAAAACTTGGGGTCTTATAATCTCCCCACCCAATGCCTAAATCAATTTTCCTTCAAAATTCCCTTCTATGGGTGTTCGAGAATCGATTTAGAATAACTCTTGGCACTAAGCATGTACGTCAACCTCACATTCCCAAGTCCCATCCTACAAAAAGTCATGCTTCCATAGAACCCTTACTAGAGTAATAGAACATCCTTATAGAACTTTCATGTTCCTATCAATGATATGAATAGAATTATCCTCGAAGGATGCATCTACTTGTAGATCAACCTAATCCCTATGTAGAGAGTGATATGGGTCTGAACAATAATGAAATATATAACATACATGGAAGATTTCATTCATGGCTTGGTACCTCTAAAGTAACTACAAATGCTAGGTTACCAGCCTGACTCTCTCCAAAATAACAAATATCCCAACATTTGATATTTAAAGATTACCCTATGTCAAAAAAAAATTTTGTAACAACCTCGGTTGGATATGTGAAAAAACCTGATCCCAAACCTTGAACTCTTGAGGACAATGATCATGATCCATGTAAGATTTTTTCTAAGATTGTTCACTATCATTCTGCTTTCTGATTAAATGGACCTACATGTAATACTCTTACACAAAAAATGATCTCAGTAAGGCAACCTCTCTTTAATCTAACTAGTACTAGGGTGATCGACATGACCTACCATAAAATTCTTCATATGGTGTCATATATATAGTCACCTAAAATATATTATTGTGGGTGAACTCAAATAGTGGTATATTCCACTCCCAAGAACCCCCAAAATCTAGGATGCATTATCTAGGAATTTCCTCAAGCAACTAAACCATGCACTCTAACTAGACATCAGTCTGATGTCAGTATTCCATACTTAGAAGAATTCTTGTACAAAAATCCCTTTATAAAATCTACCAGAAATGAGATAGAAACCATGCATACCTATCTGATAAAATGATATGAGAAACCTCTTGAAATTTCACTATCTCATAGATATACAGAAACCCAAGATCATCTATTGATAATTTCTCTTTAATTCGAAATAAATGAGTGACCATTGTGAGCTCGTCCATGACAACACAAAATTTTTCACTACCCTTAGGCAACCTTAGAAAACAGGTCGCAAAATCCATCACAATATCCTTTCATTTACACTCAGAAATGGGTAACTACTATAAATTCACATCTGGTCACTAGCATTTGACCTACACCTACTTATAGTTGGAACACATCATGAAAAAACTAACTACCTCACATTTCATCCCTAAAGACCAATACTAGGGACGTAAATCACAATACTTCTTGGTAACATTTGGATGCACAGTCCAAATAGAGTTATGAAATTCTCACATAATCTCACCGCATATATTTTCTATAACCCAAATAAAACCATGAATACACAAAATTCCATCCTCGCCAGTAGTCCAACCAGGAGGTAGGTCCTCACTTTCCATATTCCTATATGACTAGGTCCTATGATTCTAATAACTATCTCATCATCACATTATCCATATTATTGGAGATCATCATTAAGTATGGAATAAAATTCTTCCCCCAACACTCCTATTCCTACAAGTACATCTATAAAAACATGGAGATAAGATACCTCTAATTATTTTCCTTCTGAACTTCATTTATTTGAGTCCTCCTACTAAGTGAATCAGAAACTACATTTCCCTTTTCATTTTATAGGAAATATCTATGTTGAAATACATTAGGTATTGAACCCATATTTGATGCCAAGAATTTAGATCATGATCTATAAATATATACTTGAGGCTTTTCTGGTCTGTTTAGACCAAAAAATTATCTCACAGAAAATAATTCATCCAACATATCAAGGCATGTAAAGAAGCAGCTAACTCAAGATAGTGCATCAGTTAATTACTCTTTTATGGCATCAACTGACGAGAACCATATGGCATGGCTCACTACTACTAAATAAAAAAAAATCATATCCCTATACCTAATGTTCCACAATATATAGTATTTCTTATTCCCAACACTATAAGAATCTTGACTGGTGCAGAATTCAGTCTCCCTTTTAGCTCCTAAAAGGTTGTCTATCAGTTATCTGAACACAAAAAATTCTTAACCTCATTTTTGTTAACTCTTCTTTATTTTCTCTAGTGATTAATTGTTTTAAAAAGGGTGATATTTTTATAATTAATTTTAATTGTTTGTTATAATTATTATTTAATTAACTCATTTAGATCATTGTACGACTTGTCAATATCTTTAATTAAAATACTATTTATTATCTATCTCTTTTATTATATATTTATGATTAATTTATCTTTTTATGTTAAGTTTTCTTTTTCACAAAAAATGGAGAGATTATTTAAACTATCTCTCTTTCTTTGGATGTTTTCACGATCACAAACACTACCCTACAATTGTATGATTCTCTAATTAAGTGAATTTTTGTGTTTAAATTAAATATAATCTAATGGAGTTCAGGGATCTTTAATGATAATTAAAATTCTTTTTAAAGGATTAAAAAAACTATTTTTTTTACTTAAGTTCATATAATCATATTTCAAGAACAAAATAATTCATTATAATGGAGTGGAGGTGGATCTATTTGAAGTGGAAACTATATGGATAACACTGGCTCATCCGTACATGGCTCCTCCTAGATGGTGCCTTGTTGGAAGAATATACATTGTCCAAAAGTGCTTCCAACCAGTTGGGGGAGGAGAATCGTCTAATTTCAAACTCTCCCATGTGTGAATCAATCTCTTTAATGGTCATATTTGAGCTACTGTCCAGTAGTGGCTAGCCAATGGTGATTTTCTAGAAGGGCCTGAATTATATGTAGCCCATCGGCTACCCAAAGGTCACTACTTAGTTTTTGGTGTCTTCTTAAAATGAGTTTTTGGGAATGATTTTATTATGGTAAAAAATACCATTTCATTAATATTCCATGGATTCATGACTCAAAGTGGTTTTTAAAAACATATCTATATTTTGTATCCTATAAAATGACTCCCTTGGTCCCCTTATTTGTATATTTCATTTAACAACAATGCTCTAAATTTCAAATAAAAAACCAAGTGCAATAATTCCGATCCTTTAAAAGGCCCAACTCCAAAGATAAAAATTTCATCAATGGATTTCAATATTTATCTTAAATATTTCATCATTAATTGTATTAATCTATACAATGGATTTGTGAGAAGATTTGTAATAGGTTTCATAAATTAAACTACTTTCTTCTAAATAGAATTTCACTAATAGTTTTTACTCTACAAAAAATGAGGTATAGTCTCCTTCTCTACCATTGAAGATCAAGAGGGAGATCAAAAAACATTATTTTGATAGTCTAGTTTATTGATCTCCATCATGATCAAAGTATTATTAATAACATATACCTATTGAGTTGAGGTGTGGATACATGGTGGATTACATCAAGCTTTAACCAAAACCATTATCATTTTTATTATCTCTTTACCATTAAACATTACATTATATAACATAGATTCACATACTTTTATAAATTTGTATTGATCATTTCCTTTCATAATTTACATTAATATTATTTTTATAAATCAAATTGAATTTATCAAAAATTTATTAATCAATTTCTCAATTTAATCACTTATTCCACTTTATGATTTTAGAAGTGAAATCCCCCCATATATTTATATATTATCTCTAAAAAACAAGTGGGATGTCCATGGAGTAGGTCATGAAACGCTTTCATTTTTGATATATTTATTATAGATATTATCAAACCTAAAAAATTCCAATAGTTTATAATTCTGTATAAAATATTAACGATCACCGTTAGATATTGTTGTATAATTTCATAAACTATTCTGCTTCAAGTCATAATTATAATGGAATGAGTTTATAAAGTAATTTAATCATTTAAATTGTCATAATAATATATATTGAGTATGGGTAGTATCTTCTTACCTTGATATATACTCTAAGGTGATAGATCCAGACTATTAGTATATTCATAGGTTCCCTTACCTATAATGTTACTTTAAGTAGATTATAGATTGGATAAAATTTGGGATTGATTAAGGAACATTAATATGATAGAATTAATGTCATCCAATTGTCTAGTTCTTCATCTCTACAATCCAATAGAATGTGAATTATCAATTACATTCAATATAGAATGATTTTCTATATATCCTTTTAATTTAAGAGTAAACCAAATAAATGTATCACATGCTGTGGGTTCAGAAATATGTCGATGTTTTCAAGTAATTATAATGTATAAGTGAAAAATACATTGAATTATTGAATGGAGGTTTCATTTTATAGTGATTGGATGTCTCCAATATTTTATGAATGACTGTAATTATTGTTTTCTCGTGTGTTTAAATGTAATTTAATTGGTTTTTTTATTTTTTTTCTATGTGAGTTGTATGTATTGTGTTTGTAGGTTCTCAATGGTTTATGATAGATAGTCTGTGATGTTGGATATTGGTGGCATAAAGAACAATTATACATTTAGACATTAGTGTGAGGATCAAGGTTTTGGTTTATCAGGTTATGTCATTCATGAATTTTGAGGAGTGAATTTTGGATGATTTAAAAATTTAGGCATGTTAGTGTTATCAGAATGACAATATGGAAAATTATTTTTTGGAGAAGTCCCTATTGGTTATTTAGTGGTAAGACCCCTTTTTTAGGTGAAATATAATTAATGATTGGGGTTATGTGTGTAGTAACCACCAATAGTTAGTAATAGAGTTTTTAATTTGGTTGTTTAAATATAAACTATTATTATATCTACTAAGTGATAGATATAAGATTTAGGTGTTTGTATATGGTGTTAAATTTTGTTTAGTACATTTAGAAACTATTGGTTTTGGAAATTATAAAATATTTCGTATACGAATCAGGATTGGATTATATTATTATTTAAAAGGATGGAACATTGATGAATGATTTTGTAAGATAAATAAAATATCTTTTGATGGATTTTGTATTAGGTAATAATGATTTGCAGATGATTGTGAACATCCTTAAAATGATGATCATCTTTCATAGATAGAAGAAATCACCTATTTGAGTTCAATATTAGTGATCATGAGTTTCCTTTAGTGACACTTAGGATTGTGATAATTCCATTTATGGAGGCAGATATAGTTAATAAAAAAATATATAGTCCCATTTATATTATATAGAAGTTTCATATATTAGTGTATTGACCACTGCATTTTATGCCTGTGATAAGTTACAATGAATTAGAAATAGAGTCAGTTGAATATTTCAAGGAACAATTACTGTGAATAAAGGATCAGAGAGAGTGACTAATATAGATATATTTTCAAATATTTCATATTAACAATTTAGTAAAATTAATCATTATAACGTATTCACATTATAAATATTCTACATATTTTCGATATATTAAATAAATTATGAATTTTTCATAATAATGGGGTTTTATGAAGAACAAGGTAAAAAATTTAAAGGGTTACATATGTGAAACTAAAATTCATTGAGCTTATATACATATGATTTCAAATATTAATTTTCCATGTATATGAGAATATGACACATAGATATGATTGAAATATAATTTTTAAAAATTCTATTTAAGTCTAAAGTAATAGTCACATAAGTAAAGGATAAATAAATAAATTGATAATATATGTGATGATGTTGGATGTATAAGCTCACATATGGTTAAATAAGAAATGAAAATGTTTCATATTTGATATTTATCGGTCTTGAATGTAAAAATATAAAAAGATAAAGTAGTTATATAAGTCATTTTGAAGTAATGGATTGCATAATATTAATTCGGAATATTCTTACATGATCTGGAATACAACTTAGTCTTAAATAGTTATAATATTAAGTGAATTTGGGGTTAAAAATTTTATAAGGGTTGTAAAGGAGTATTATTATCCATTGATATGATTTATTATCCATTTGGTTTTCATTAACTTTTTTTAGATCCTCTATATAAATTTAATCATGATGAGGATCATTAGGAATGATATATTTCAAACCATCATGTTATATAGATGTGAAGCTGACATGGAGGTAGTTAGTGGATCATCAGTCTAAAAAGTAAAACTATTAAAAGTTTATATTCCCATGGAATCTTGATGTAACACCCTGAGTTTCTATAAAATCTATATTTTTTCAAATAAATTGAATTTATTTGATAACTTGTGCTACATGAAACATCGAGTTTTAACGAACCGCAATATACTATTAATATTATTATTTAAACATGACCATTATAAAATATTGTTAGAATTGGAGGAATGGGAAGGAAAACATATTTTATGTATTAATTATAATTTATATATACAAATAAGACTTATTAATACAAATTATATAATTTTTACTAAATTAATTAAATATTTTGAAAATACTATTTTCTCAAAAAAATGTTTTTATTGAATTTTTTTAAAAAATAATAAAAGAAATTTGTTCCATTATTAGATATTTTATTTGAAAAAAATAAACTTTATATTTTTAAATATACATTTCAAAATCATCTTTGAGTAAATTTTTGAGAATTTTCTAAAAAGATTAATTTTTTGATGAATAGTAAAAAATACTATTTTTTATTAAAAAACTGACTTTTCATTTAACGAATTTACAAAAGATATTTTATTTTAATACGATGTTAAAATGATAATTAGTCAAATAAAAAATATATTAATCTAATTTAGGTCATTGGAATCAATTTTATATTTAATTTTTACATCAACATATTCTATAATTATGAAAGGTTTATCTTTGGAAAACCGCTTTTTCATCATGTATCTAGGTCTAATTTTACATTATATTCTTCTACTTAAATGAATGAAATTTAGAAAAATGGATTAAATATTTTTAATTTCAATAATTAATCGTATATTATAATTTAATCATATTTTTTGGTAAATTTGAGTTGTAGAAATACTAAAAATTAATTACCTTGATTAAGGATAAAATGGGTTTACTAAATGGATAAATTAAAAATATAGGAGGTAAAATGGACTATAAACTTCTACCACACCAATTGTTTTGCCATATATACACCATATATCACCTAATGTTCTATAATGAACAATTGTTTATCCTTTGGAATATTTTAAACGTGGTTAAACCTATTTCTTTTTAAAAATTCAAAGTATATCCTCTCTCTGTCACTTATAATAGGACACCCCCTCTCCTATCCACTTCACTATTACAAAACCCTTAAGTTCAAACAATACCAGTCCAAACCCATTTTTAATTCCCTAAAAACATTTTATAGGAATTATTGTTAGTATTACTCTCTCCTAATAATTATTTAGGTATAAACTTAAAGGGGTTCTCTGAAAAAGAGATATTGTCCAAATCTATTCATTTTCATTTTATTTATTCCACTAAATCCTTAAAACATTATTCAACCATTATTATATAATAATGTAATTATAACCCATATTATGATATGTTATTATTTTAATTTAATAACCAGATTCTATCTCTTCTTCTATCAATTGGGCATCCAAACATTCAATCATGTTTATAGCGGATTACCGCCTCATGAACCGATGCAATTATTTTTCTATAACCACCTCACATAGTTAGATATTATGATAGATTTAACATATTTATATGATATTTATTTCATAAGTATACTTCACGAATTATCATATCACATATATCTACTTACTTTTTGATATGTGAGAATATAATAATGTCACTATTGTGTATGGCGGACTATTGCCTCATGAAGAGAGGTGATTTTTTCTTCAAATATGATTTCTATGGAAGGTAATTAGTATAGGTTTAATGAAAATATGAGAAATATATTAAATTAAAATGAATTGTGAAAGGTAATATATTATATACCATTCTTTTATTCCATTCGTCATGAAAAAAGAAAATAACATTCATATGTATGTATGGCCTACTGTCTCCATGAACGGTGTAATTCATCTTTTACCTATAACTTTAATGGATTACTACAAAAAATATATATAATGGAAATATATTATATTTTTAACATTTATAAAATTATTTATATTATGAAAACATGATATAATTAAAAGTACCAAAAATACCAAACCAAAACATACCTGGAAAATGAATAAGTTATTAACTGAAACGTGATTTCAATAAGGAATTGGTAATAAATGTGTAGTAAAAGGTCTTAAGTAAATAATATACGGTATGATATATTATAATATTTTCCTATAATAGATATATAATACACATATATTAATTATACTTTTGGTCCGAACATGCATGAAAAAATTTAGGACTTATGGTATGTGATTTTCATATCACTTTTATTTATGTGGTACTCATTCCATATACACCACTTGATTATTTTACATGGTGTATATACCATCCAAGAATCTATTTTATTTTACTTATAATTATAATAATGTGACATAAATATCCATATAATTATATTTTCATCATGGTACTTATGACTAAAAATATAACAAAGTGGTAAAGGAATAATGTTACAGTCTCATAGTGTATCAGGATTATTTATGATATGATTCCAATGATTATATCATAAGATATACCATTAAAGAAACCCCAGAATTTTCTTATAAACCATTTATTTTTATTGAAATTAAATTTTTTTATTTCATTTTTTACTCTATTTACCTACTCAAAATTCAAAAACAATGTTTTTCAGGAAAACCAACATTATTTCTCTCTTGAGTTGAATTTCTATTTTTCCTTCCATATCTATTTTTTCTAAAAAAAATTAAATTATTTTTTATCATTTTAAACTTATTTTTTAATGTAATTTTTTTAAACTTGTTTGAAATGTTGGGAAAAACATTAAAATTAATCTTCTTTTTATATTTAAAACAGGGCTCTCTGGACTTTTTATAAAAAAATGTGGAAGGAATAATAATTTTAACATGTAATAAATGAATAATATTTTATACCATCCTGGATATTAATTATTTTTAAAATTCCTTTATAATTTTCAAATATTATTTTTAAATTAAATTATTTTCGTTAGTTTTTTTGAACATTTATTTTTAATAAATTAATTTTCAATGTGAAAAGTTTATTTTCCTCAAGAAAATTTCCAAGTGATTTTTAAAAATCATTTTCCATCAAAGATAACATCCTTTTATGTTACTTAAAATTCACTAGGATATGATCCTATAATACCATCCTTTTTATTTATATGTATTTTTTATGATTTATATCAATATGTTTTTGTGAAACCAATTCTTTTTTCTATTGGTTATGTTGTGATGAATTGATGAGATGACTATGATACACATTTCCTTTCTCTGGGATATTCTATCATGAAATGTTTATAAAACACTTCTTGTTAATTGGATTTAATTTTTATTATATTATGGGTAACATATGTATTATTTTGATTATATAATGGGTAGGTCCTATATCTCCCTCAAATGCATTAGGAAAATGTTCTATATCATGGGATAGTTATAATAAACAAGCTGATGTGATTAATTAACAATATGAAATGATCTACTATGAAATGGGAAATAAGTTTTTATAACAAATTTATTTTTTATGAATTGTTTTTTATTTTATTAAATGAATATTATTTGATGGTTTCCATTGCACAATGCACCAAGTTAAGCATGCATTATATGAAACACTAAGTTAATCATATGCAAAACAGAATAGTGAGATTAGTTTTTTATACACACAATAATGATTTTGGATTATTTTTCATAAAATTCCACGTTTAGATTTTTTCATTCAACACCACTCTAAAGTTTCTTTACACATACCATCGATCTTAGCTTGTGTTACACACAACACTGAGTCTAAACAAAACATGTCATATTATTAAAATATTTTTATAGTTATCATTTATCTATTGAAATTGTGGGTAAGAAAATTATTAATTATATTATAAAAATGTTTTTTATTCATGTTTCCAAAATTAATTAGTTGGTAAATAAATAATTAAAAATTAATTTAAGAACAATTTGAAAATAAAGAAATTACTTTTCTAGAAAAACTATTTTTCCATGAACAAACATGTTTAATCTCAATAAAGTAAATAAAAAAATTAATAATTATTTTAGAAATTTAAATATATATATATATATATATTATTGAATAAAATATTTAACTCACCTATTTTTTTTATTTTAGACAAAATATAATTTTAAATCCAAATTTATGTATACAAAAGATATATTTTTCTAAAGGGTGGTTCTACCTCCATTAAATGGTGCAATTATTTTAAAAATGATTCAATCCACTTTTAGAAAATTAGTTGGATAAAATAAATATCTTATTTGGAATGAAAATATAAAAATTATATTATGGTGATTTTTTGATATTTTTATGTGAAGTTTCATTTTTTAATGAATAGTGAAAATGTTGAATTTTAATTGAAAAATGCCTTTTCGTTCAAATAATTTATAATGATACAGTATATTTTTAATAGGTTTTAAAAATAAAATATATCAATTAGAAATATATTAATGAATTTTAGGTCATTGATATTAATTTCACATTGAAATGTGATATAAAAACATTTCAAACTTTTGAACATTTTCACTTTAAAAACACATTGTCTCGTCCTATCTATGGGATTAAATTTTAAGTTAAATATACCAAATCTATGAAATTAATTTTAAGAAAATTGATTCCATATTTTTAATAATAATAATATATAATTTATAATAAATACAACTTACTTTTTTACCAAAATTATTAGTGAAACCAGTTTAAATTAATCACATAAATTAAGAGAAAACCCAGTTTACTGAGGGAATGAACTTGAACCTTAAGGGGAAAATAACCTAAGAAATTTTCCAACACCAATTTTATCAATGAATTTAGGCCTTATATCTTACATTATCTATATTTTTTTATTATTGGATCCACATTTCATAGGATAACATGGGTGGAATTCTTGCTAAAAAATTTACAAGTTTTCCACATACCTCTCTTATAAAAGGTCAACCCTCTTCCCCTATCATCATACCTTCAAAAATATTGCTTCAGAAAATAACTTCCAAATTAACATATCAAATTTTATCCTCTTATATTATAATCCTTATGTTTGACATAAATTCAACCAAGAAATTCCTTTGGTGAAAACCAAAAGTAGATACTTGAAGAAGAGGTAATGTTCATCAGTAAAAGTTATATTTTATTTCTTTCTCAAAACCCTTAATTTATTTTTATATAATTACTATATATTAAAATAAATAAATTAAATACATTAAGTTTTTGTTATGTTAAGGTTATGACATAAAAAACACAAACATCCATCAAATGGGTTATAAAATCATCATTTGTGTGTATAATAGACTACCGCCTCACGAACTGATGTAATTCGTTTTCCCATTACCACCTTTCAAGGTTGAAAATAATAATGTATATAATATTTATATTTTATATTTATTAAGTTTACAATTTTTTATGATATTTTAATTTTTATATCAAACATACCCTCATGCTTTCTATTTTGTGGGAATATGATAGCGTCGTTTGAGTGTACCATGGACTACCTCCTCCCAAAGAGATGTGATTCATTCATACATTACATTGAATGTATTAAGGATGTGATTAATATAAATATTTGATATATATGACATAAAAATTATTCTATAATTACAATAAATCATATACATTTATTTATTTTAATTATAATAGAAAATGAAAATTCTTTCCATACGAACGTACGTCCAATTATTTCCATGAACAGTATATTTCATTTCCTATTTATATTTTTAATATATTATTATTAATACATATATAATGAATATATATTATATATCTTTCATGGTTATCACTCTGTATATTATGAAAAATTGATTAAAGTAAGTGGTCTATAATTATATAAATAATCAAAACGTATTTGAAAAAAATAATTTATTACCCAAAACGTAATTTTAACATGGAATTGTTAATGAACAGGTAATAAAAATTACTAAGAAAATATATATTGTATGAAATAAATAATTTTTTTATTTAATATATGTATAATAAATTTATACTTATTATACATGAGGATTTAATGAGTATAATAGAAGTCAAGACTTATGTTAAGGGCTTTTTATCTAACTTTTATCTCACTTTTTTATCTCAATTATTTCATTTATAAGGTGTGTATGATACCCATGGATTTATTTTATGCATAATGGTAAATGTTATTATTTAAATATCCATTTTATTATCTCTCTTTAATGGGGTTTTTAGTTAAAACATTATAAAATAGGTAATGTAATTTTGTCTTAATTTTCATTCTTTGAGACACATGTTAGGTTATACCCTATACTCTGTTACAAGGTGTATATACTTCCCCTTTGACATGTTATATAATGAATCTCCCTATATTCAATATATTTTAAGAATATTTTGATGTTATTCTCTCATTGGTATTGTGATTCAATTTTACCAAAGTGGTAAGAATTTCATGCTATAATCTCATCGTTCATCGGGATTGTTTATGATTATGCTTCTATTTATGAAATCTACCAATAATTATCATGATTTTTTATATTATAGTTGTTAATTATATCCTCAAGTAATGGTACAATTTTTCAATCTTTGTAACTTAATATGATTAATAATTTTTTTTAATAAAATATGACTTTATGTATCTCTTCTATCGGAATTCTATTTCCTTTCAAAACAAGGTTTTATAAAAATATTTTCAAATTTTATTTTAATGATTTAAGAATTATTTATTAAAGACATTTATACCCATTTTTTTGATAAAAAAAATGTTCTCAAAGGAATATTATTATCATTTTACAATCAAATAACTTTTCTATACTTGTTATTGTGAAAAATTTAATGTTCGTTAAACATGTAAAAAATGTATGGATTTTACCCCAATCTTGATCCTAATATCATTTAATCATCTATTGAAAGTTTACAATATTATTTTTTATGAAGAAAATATTTACCTAATATTCTATAAATTCATTATTTTTAAATGGTTTTTCAAGGAATTTTTTTTTCAAAAACTCTTAATGTATTAAAAAGTGTCTGTAAGAAAGGATATTTCCTCAAGAAATGTTTTAAATGATATTTCAAAAAAAAATCCATATAAGACGACATCCTTTGATTTATTTTATGATTTATTAGGGATATGTTCCAAGGAAACCATTCTTATTCTTATTTTAATTGTTTATATTTAGGATAACATATTTATATGAAACTCATTTCTCATTCATGGGATATACCATGATGAAATGATTTTGAAACCCCACTTATTTTCACGGGTTATGATGTGATTATAAAACATGTCTCTTTTACACATGTTATGATACGATTACATGTACATGATTCCCATTTCATTTCATATGTTATGATATGATTACTGTTTACTATTTTGTAGAAATTATATGTATGATTTAATTATGTGAAGGGTGGGACCTTTATCTCCCACTAATACATTGGGTAATGATAAATGTTCTATGATCTCTTATGGTAAATCAGTGGTAATACCAAGACCACAAAAATAGGTGACATGGTAATTCATCCCAAGAATGCTACAAGAGGATTCCTAGGAGTTCATATCATTCCCACAACAAGAGGGTGCAGAAGAGCTCTTCCTAATCCCAAAACAAGAGGGAACACGTGAGATCATCCCAAACCTAATGTAGGTACATGGTTTGTAATCCCAAGATTATAATTTTATTTTTTTATTAGTGGGTCTCCTTGAAATAATATTTTATATGTTTATCTGTATTAGAAACATTCATATCTTATTTTATTCCCTCATGGTTCATTAACTAGTATTTAATTTTGATTCATGTCTTGTTAATAGTAAATCGTTATTCTATAATTCAGGTTTATGATCTATGTTATAAAGTGTATTGTTTTCCAATGTGGTCAAAATGTTCTCATACCCTTATACTTATGTCATGATTATGGGTCTTCCTTTTTTACCCTTAATAATAAATTGGGATCCCCATTTCTTATGTTTCCATTCCCAGGGTTATGAAAAAAGGTTTTAAGTATTGTATTCATGTAAACAGTACTAAGGGGGAAGGTCTTTATAGTATATATTAATTATATTTCACCAAGATAGAATCTTATTTTTCAATGTTTCTAAAGAAACTAAACTATTATGGTACTCAGGTATCTGTTTGCGTAATTTATTTAATATTCATCAAAAAAGATGTAATATCCCTATATGTGAATCTTGGGTTGTTATAGTTGGTATCAAAGGAAAGGGTAAGTTAACATTTGTAAACTAGGATGGGAAAACATTAGTGAGATCCGTAGGGATATTTCTAAGTATATCTCAAGAGGATGTGGAAACTATTGAAACTTTTACTGTAATTTTGGTAAATGATAGGGTAAGTGGTTTCCAAGAAATACATCCACTTCTGGGTAAAATAAGAGGATGTGGTTTTGGAATATATATACCTTGGGGTAATAGCCCTAAAAATAATGTATTAGGCTAGACTCGATCAGGAACTGGTTCACAAAAATAGGCCTTTCTCTACACTTGGATTGACACTCCCAGTGTACATGCTTTGGGAATTGAAAAACTCTTAATAAACCATCATGAAGTATTTAAATAAAATTTGACTATGAATAAAAAAGTATAAACCTATGGTGTCATATATTAGAGAATATGGTTTCATGATTTAGACATCCTATAAGAGATTTTTCTTGATTATATGTTTCCCTTTTATGATTTTTGTTTCTGACACTATGTTTTTGGTTTTAAGATAATGTTTTAACCTAAAGGAAACATGTTAAAGAAGAATTAAATGGGAAATAAAATGATTACCCTCATGATAAACTAAATTTTATGGGAGATGGAATGAAAAATCTCATTTCCATGATCAAAAAGGTTTCTCAATATATATGTCATGGTGAACATCCAAATGAGTATAGGAGCGAAAAAATTTGTTGGGTCCTTCATGAGGAAATACCCACATTCTTATCATGGTTATATTGACCTATTAGTTTCTGAGTAATGGATCAGTACCACAATAAAATATGTTTTCTATTCTCCAGTGTTCAAATAATGAAAAATTCACTCTAGATTTATACTATATATTTGGAGAGGTTATTCAGTCATAGAATATTATTAATAATATGAGGAAATAGAAAAAAATTTACTCCATGAAGAGTAATGGGTTTAAAAACTTATTTTATAATAACTAAGTTTCTCATATTCTTCATACAAAAATGGAGACATAAGTCCTAGATCTTAAGAAGATGGATGATGAATTTTTTAGTTCTTATAAATAAAATTTTATAGTATATTAAAGGTTCTCTTGAAGTATTATAATTCAGCCTAAAAGTGAGTTTGATTGATTCTTTAGTGTCTTGATACAAAATATAATATGAGATTTAACCATAAGGTACTTTGGATGATAAGAAAAATAATCTAATTTTCACTAAAAGTTGAAATGTATGTTCAAAACCCTCTTGGATCTAGTGATAAAAAATGGAAAATGGAGTTCCATGGGAAATACAATGATATGTCACATGGATGGAAGAAAAATATTCAAACTCCAACTTTCTAAAACTATGGGAATGATCACTTATGTGAGTTTCTAAAAGGAACAAGAAGTTATATCTATTGTGGTAAGCCTATCCATCGAGAAAAAGAACGTAGAAGTGATGTGAAGAAGTAAATCGATGAAGATACTAGAGAGATAACATAATAGAATCAATAACCCATAATTTAGTGTTTCATGGTCAATGATTTTGTTCATTATGTGAATCAATGCCACAATAAAAGTGCTAATATAGATGACGATCCATAACAACCTTTTAAGAAAAAGGAAAAAGGGAAATCTTATGTGATCACAATAAATGAAGAGAATAATGATAATTAGAAAACACTTATCCTCCCTCTTTAGTTGGGCATTTATGTATGATTTTGTATGAATATTACAGATGAAAAATATTATTGTTAATTATTTAGTAAAATTCCATGTTATTATCTTTCCCTATATGTTTTTTGGAATAATCAAACCACATTTGATACTCTATCTTTACAAGGATAAAAAACATTCCAATGAAAATGATTTTATATAAGGTAAAATCATATTTAAGGAATAAAGGGGGAACTATATTTTGTAAGAATACATGTCTTAGTGTATGATTAAATTAAGTATTATGGATACCATCATGGGTTTATGAGTTTATGTTCAATCATAAGTTTAGAGTTATTGAAACCCCTTTTAAGGTTTTATGTAATGGGGGTTTAAAAAGATTAATTAAATATTAATTGAGATTTTTTTGGTGGTGAAACCCTTTGAAATTATATATAGTGGGAATGTTATTTGGGGATAAATTCATTTAAAACATGTGCAAATATGATTAAGGGTATTGTAAGATCTTTACCTAGGTATTTTAAAGGTTTTTTTAGTACACTTCTTCATTGAGTTAATATTATTACCACAATAGTTTACATTAAATAATTTCTATAGATCCTTATAAATCAATTTTATGGAATTATGTTTATAACTCCAATGTATTGGATTGAAGTTGTAGAAATACAACTATTGGGACCTGATAAAGGTGATGAGATGACAGAGAATATTAGATCTATTCATAAAAACATAAATACATCACAAATATGATAAAAATGCAAGGATGATAATCATCATCATAATTTATAATTTGAATTTGGTGAGAATATATTTCAATTAATCTCTCTCTAGATTAATTAAAGGAAAACTAAAACCTAATTATATTGGTCCCATTAAAATACTTGATTGTATTTTGATAGTATCTAGTCATTTTCAGCTTCTACTGAACCTCTCTTAGGATCACAATGTGTTCCATGTATCACTCATGAGGAAGTACATACTTGATCCATCATGTTTAATAAACTCATAGATTATACCATTGGATCATTATATTAAATAAAATAAATTATTGGTAGATATTATAGATAAAACAGAGAATGTTCAATGAAATATTACAACTCAGTTGGTTGAATATTTGTAGTGAAACCACAATTTTGAGGAAAATCGATGGGAAATTTTAGGACAGGATAAAGAAAAATTATCTTCAATTTTTTGTATCAGAGTGATGAATTTGGAGGTTGAGATTAGTTTTAAATGGGGTAGAGTGTAACACCACATGTTTTTAGAATAAAAATCAAATAAATTAAAATTATTTTATGGATTTAATTTTATATTATATGAAGTTAAGCTTTATTTATACACAACACCAAGTTAAGCATGTGCTACATGAAACAATGAGATTATAACTAAATATATGAAACACTATGTTTTTCTTATGTTTCACACAATACCATGTTTATGTTTTGTTACAATCAATAGAGACCTTATATTTCCTTACACACAACACTGATCTTTGCTTGTGTTACATGCAACAGTATAGTTATCACCTTGGAATTGGAATTGAGTATATGAAATGTATTAACTAAATTATTAAACAAAATATATTCATGTTTCCAAAATTAATTATTTTGTTACAAATTAATTTTAAATAAAACTAATAACTTTTAGAAATTAAAGAAATTTATTTTCTAAGAAAACTATTCATCAATGCAAAAATATATTTTAACTCAATAAATTAAACAAATAAATTTTGTTTAATTAAATTAATGATACAAGTATATATTTATCTGTGTGTGTGTGTGTTTTTTTATATTAAATTAACTATTTAACACTCATCTTATGTTTTTTATACACAAAATATAATAACAAATTCAATTTTTCACATAAAAAAATTTGTTTTTCTAAAAGGTAGATTGACCACCTTTTAATGGCACACTAATATTAAATATAAGTTTTTATAATTTATAAAAATAATTTGATAAGATAAATATCATATTTTAAATCATAATATCAAAATTTTCTTATGGTGATTTTTTTTATTTTTCTGAGAAGTTTCATTTTTTGATGAATAGTGAAACATACCGAATTTTAATTGAAAATACCCTTTTCATTTAATTAATTTATGTTGATAAAAAAAATTTGAATTGATTTTAAAGTCATAATATTTCAATTATACATCTATTAATCCAATTCATGTCATTATAATCTATTTCAAATTGAAATTGGATATAAAAAATTTCAAAGTTTTGAATATTTTCACGTTAAAAACTAGTCGTCTCATCCCGTATATAGGGTTAAATTTTAAATTAATTTATGCCAATTATGAAAATTTAATTTGAAAAAATGGATTCCATATTTTTAATTATTATAATTTATAATTTATAATATTTACAACATATCTTTTGACCAAAATGATAAGTGAAAATAGTTAACATTATTTACAGTGATTAAGAGAAAAACAAGTTTACTAAGGGACTACACTTGAAAATTAAGGGTGGAAGGACATAGAAACATTAAAAATACCCATTTTATGGAAATATTTTGACTTTATACCTTATAATATCTATATTTTTCCATTATATGAGCCACTTGACATGGAAAAATTGTGGTTGAAGTTCTCTCTTTCAAACATTTAAAAGTTTTCAACTCAATTACCTTATAAATGTCCACCCAATATTACCCTCTCTTCACACATAAAAAAATAATTTTTCACAAAATACCTACTCAAATAACATCTCTAATTCCACACTATCATTATATAAGTCTTAATTTTGAAATAAATCCAACCATGGAAGGTCATTCAAGCAAACAAAATAGAGAAACCTGAAGATGAGAAAATGTTCATCGATGACCATTTTTGTTTTATTTTATCCTCAAAAAACTTTATTTTTTATCATATAATGATTATATAATAACATAATTATCCTATATTTAATTATATTATTTTATGTTATGTTTATGACCTAAAAACACACACACTTCCATCAAATGGGTTATGAAATCATTGATCGTGTGTACGGCGGACTACCACCTCAAGAACTGATGTCGTTCATTTTTCCATTAACACCATTAAAGGTTGGGAATAATTATTGAAATACTATTTATATATTATATTTATAAATTTTATTATATTATTATGATTTTCCAATTCTTATAGCACACATACCCTCATGTTTTCCATTTTGTGGGAATATAATAACATCGTTCATGTGTACGACGGACTACCACATCGCGAAGCAATGTGATTCATTCACACTTTACAAGGAATATATTAAAGATGATATTAATAAATATATGTTATATATATTACATAAAATGGATTATATAATTATAATATCAGATATAATTTTCTTTCTATCAATCTGAAAATAAAATGAAACTGCATTCAAGGGTATGTACGACCTACTGTCTCCATGAACGGTTTATTACATTTCATATTTAGATTCTTATAGATCACTATAAATATATATGTGATGAATATATATTATATTTTTATGAATTTTTATAAATATTTATATGATGAAATTATGATTAAATTAAAAGGGATAATAAATATAACAAATAAATAAATTTACGAAAAACAAAGTGGTTGTTACCTTAAACATAATTTTATTGTTGAATTTTTAATTAATGGGTAATAAAAGGTAATAAAAATATATATGGTCTGATATAAGTTAGTATTGTTCTATAATATATGTATAATAAACATATATTATTTATAAAGTGGGATTTAATGAGTACAATTTAAGTCAAGACTTATGGAAATATATTTATGTCCCACTTTTATTTTTCATGCGCCACAAGCCACATTCACCAATTATTTCTTTTATGTGGTGCATATGATTCCCTAGGATCAATTTTGTGATCCTTATACATATAAATATGTTTATTCATATATCTATATTAGGATATATATTGTTTGTGTTTTATAGTTAGAATGTTACTAAAGTTGTGAGTCGATTTGGCACAATTTTCCTTTTCTAAGACACACATAATGTTATGCATAGAAAATCTTTTACGAGGTGTATATACTTCCCTTCTGAAATTATATGTCATGAATAACCTTATTTTAGTGATATTTTAAGCTTCATGTGATTTTATTATTTCATGGGTATAATGATTCAATGTTACCAAATTTGTAAGAGTTTATTTCTATAATATAATCATTTATCATGATTATTTATGATTATACTTACATTAATGAATTCTCTCAATAATTATCATTACTTTTCTTCTAATATTTTTATTCATTATATATTAAATTAATGTTACCATTTTTTCACCCATTGGTATTAAGATAATTAATAATTTTTTTTCATAAAATCCAACATTATTTCGCTCTTTAGTCAAAAATATATTTTCTTTCAAAACCATGCTTTTTATAAATATTTTCAAAACCCTTTTTAACCTTTTCAAAATGATTTACTAAATACACTAATATAAAGTTTTTATTTCCTACAAAAATTTAGAAGTAATATTATTTTCTTTTTCTGATCAAGACACTCTTCTAAACATTTTACTGTGTATAAAAGGAATGTTCCTTTAACATGTAAAACATGTACGAATTTACCCATCATCATGACTGTCATTTAAATGAAGCTTCCAATACCAATTTATAGGGTTATTTTTTAAAATGAAACTTGTTTTCATAATATTCTTGAAATTCATTTTATAAAAGTTTTTTTCAAATAAAAGGGTTTTTAAAATTATTTTATGTTTTAAAATATGTTTTATATAAGAAAATATATTTTCATAAAGAAATATTTTAAATGATGTTTCAAAATTATTTTTTATATAAGATGAAATCATTGTATATAGTTTCTAATTTACTGGGGTATTATACAAGGACACCATTTTTATTATTATTTGAATAGGTTATGTTTAAGATGAAATTTTTTTTATGAAACTCATTTCTCATCCATGGGTTATTCATGATAAAACGCTTTTAAAACCTTCTAATTTTCATTGGTTATGCTAGGATTATGAAATCTATATTTTTTATACATGATAATATATGATGAATTATTTATTATAAACATTTCATTTTATTGGATATGATATGATGAATGTTTTTGATCTTGTGGCACACATATGTATGATTTCATTAAGTGAAATGTGAGACCTTTATCCCCCTCCAATTCATTGGGTAATGATAAATATTGAATGAGCTAAAACGGTACAGGGGTGGTCATCCAATTCACACAAAAAGAGGGTACACAGGAGTTCATCCCAAGAAATTAATAGAAAGGTACATGGGTGGCCATCCCAAGCCTAAAACAAGAGGGTACATGGGAGGTCATCCTAATCTTGAAAAAATAGGGTACCCATGACGTCATCCCAAGTCCAGAGTAGGTACATGGATTGTCTTCCCAAGAATAACATGTTATGAATTTTATGGTGGGTTTATTTGACATATGATTTTATATTTTTATGTGTATGCCAAAAATTCATGTCTTATGTTATTCTCTCATGGCTCATTTTATTTGATTTACATATGATTCATGTCTTGTAAACTCCCAATTTGTATTCCATAATTCATGATTATAATTTTTTATATTCAGAGTATGGTTTTACAATATTTTTCTCATGTTTTTATCCCCTTATGCTTATGGAATACTTACATATCTTACTTGTTTATCCTTACTAAGAATCTAATTTCACCCATTCTTAAGTTTCATTTCCCTAGGATTTGAGGAAATGTTATTGATCAATTATGATTTTATGGTCTTGAACGTTAACCTTGACATATGAAATGGTTTCTAAATATATGATAGTGTGACACTTATTTGACATGAACTTATGGTTCATGATTAATTTATGATGATTTCTCACTATCATGGTTCAATTATTTTTAAATGATAATTTTTTGTCCCATGTATCATGTTTAAGATATATTATATATTGGGTATGAACTTTGATTGTTATATTAATAATATAGTACCCTTTTTTGTGTCTTATATTTTCATATGATCGTCGATTTATAGCTTCCATGTTCTCCCTTATTGATCATCTAAGCCCACATTTTTTGATTTTTCCTTTCCCAAGATAATGAACAAATGTTTATGTAGTGTATGTATATGGAGATTACTAAATGGGAATATATTTATGCGATGTGTTAAAGAACATTCATAAATTAATAATATTGTGTAACTAACCTCCAGAGAAACTAAACTATCATGGTCCTTAGTTGTGTATTTGTTAAATTTATTAAATAGTCGTCTAAAAAGATATAATATTTATATATGAAAATTAAGGGTCTTTATAGTGGATAAATAAAAGATAAGTTTAGTGAATGTGATCATTTTCTATAATTTTTTATTATTTATTATAAAATAAAGAGTGGGTAAAAGGTAGAAAATTTTAGAAAATATATTATTAAAAGAAGAATAAAATATTTAGAAAGAGGAAGAAAATTTTATACAAATCATAGTGACATAAGGCTAAACATATTATAGCGGATTCTAGGAGAAACATTAGGTTCACATTTCTTGGTTACTTGTTTATATTTTTTTTTATTTTAATATATTCTAATAATTATATTATAATGGAATGACATTGGGGTTTGTTTTATGGTAATATTGAATGAATTATTTCTTCCTTTATTGTTAATTTATTTTATCTATATCACTAATTAATATATATATATATATGATGGAACGTATCAATTACATGAGTGATATAATTTTAAATAATCTCATATAAGTATTCTTCAATTTTATAATTTTGAATCCTCTCTAGATTTATAAGTGAATAATAATGGAAAATCTATAGAAACTTCTGAAATACTCAAGGTTTTTTTATGAATCAATCAACTTATATTAGAAAGAGATCATGCACTGATATCCTAGTATTTTATTCTGAAACATTAAAATTGTAAATGGGGACAAAAAAATATGATCATTTTTTATCTCATTTAATATATTAAATTTTATTAATATAATTAATAATGGATAATTATGAATGAATAAAACATGATTAATGAAATGGAATAAACTATTATAATCTCATTCTACTCTAAAAATGTCATAATTTTTAAGTTTAATTCATTATTTTTTTATTTACTAAAAAATCATTTATATAATATTAAATTTTATCATTAAAACAGTTAGATAAAATTAAAAAAATTAATAAGTGAAAATATCAAACTTTCATAAACTACCTCTTCGAGATATAATTTTGGTTTACAGCTATATTATACCCAATGTAAAAATTATTTGTATAGAGACCTCAAGGAAAGGACACATAAATTTTTCCACCAATATCATTTTTATTTTCATATAGTTTTAATTAATTCATCATTATTTCATACATTCCATTATTGTTAATATATTTCAATTAAACTATTAGCACTGAATGTGCATGAATTCAAATAATGACCCGAACTTTTATAAATATAATTCCCCTTGTATTTTAATCGAATGAGTTATTGATATAAAAAAACTTAAACTTATATGGTTTTTTTATATATTATCTGATTTTAAATATCATTAGTAATCATTGTCGTTGATAATATAGTTTTTGAATAGTAATCATATGATATGTATAAATATATAGTTTTGATAAATCCAATTGACATAGAAAAATGAAGTGATGGACTCAACTAGTTGTATTGTACCATATAAGTCACATTTATCAAAGATTACATGGGAGGTAGCATCTATAGGATTTTCCCTTGACGAATCCCATGTTGTGATCCAACAACTTAAGCGGGAGTGAAACCATTTATAGGAGATGTTCAAGCTCCTCGAGATCATGGTCAAACCCATGTTCTCTTAACCACCCATTGAAAATATAACTGTCGTGCACCTAACCCTTAGTGTTTTTTATTAGTTTATGAAATGGATATGCATAAATACCCTATCAATATGAGTATGTACATTATTTTCAATATAATAATTGTCATATTTATTTCTTATTATTGTTACTTTATAACTGGTTTTTATTTTGATTTAATAAAACACAAAGTGTAATTTTGGATAATATTCAATTTCAATTAAGGAATTTATATTAATGAATTAATGTATTTTTTAAATAAATAAGTTCTTAATAAATACCATTATTAAATAATTTTTATTAAATATAAATTCTCATGTTATTTTTTTGAATTCAAATGAAAATCTTATAAAGGTTCGAAAAATTGTATTATAGAAAACCCATTATTAATCAAGAAAATTTATATTATATTTTAAAAGTTTAAATTAAAATATTTTGAAAATTATTTTTCAAAAAAATAATGTTTTTTGGAACCATAATTTTTAAATAATCAAATGGTGAATTTTTCATAATTTTTTGAGACAGTCGAATTTTCGTGTAAACATTATATAATGCATGGATATACGGTGTGTCTTATAACATAATAATGACACAAGAGTGACTTAATAAAAATTATATAGGATATATATGACAAAATATGTGTTTTTAATTTAAAATAATGGGATTTTATGTATATTTTATTAATTTTATAAATACTTTAATAATTCTATAAAACCAGTAATATATTTTAAGGTTCTAAAATAATTTCTTTAATAGTTTGAATCACTTCCACATAATTAAGGGAATTATTTTAGTATATTCATAATGTGTCCTTTTAATATAATGAAAACCAATCCACTTTGAAAAAACCATGTTCAAAAACCATGGGAAGGTTGGTGGATTTTTATTTTATTATATAGTCCAAAGCATTTTTTTGATAAATGATAAAGAATTAGCCAATCATTTCCTATATAAATAAACCCAATATCGCACTTATCTTCACTAAAAATCCTTGGATCACATCCTTAACCTAACCTCCCCTCTCTAAATCACACCCAAGGTTCCACCAATATCTTATAAAGATTCTCCCAACCATTTTAATTCACACTCTCAAGGTAAGGGATCATTTCCTTTTATTTATTCACTTTTTTTTATTATCTTATCTCTTACATTTCAAAAAATTATGTTTGGATATGTTTTTACATGTATATGTTACTTTACACTTATTTTATAAATGATGAGAGACCCATTTCTCTCTCATCTATTGATTTTATGAATTTTTATGTTACCCTATTATGCTACCAAAATTATACCATGATTTTCAACACCAAATAATAGTATACTGGATACTCATACACATTTACTATCAAGGGTATTCACTTTTATGCTATTATTCTTATTTTATTGGGGAATAACATGTATTTATTCCATTATCTCTAATCATTTAATAAAGTATGATGATGAATGAATCCATATTGTATGATCTATGTGGCACACTTAAGATTGAGAATGAAATTAAAGTGACAGGTGTGGACAGAATTATATAGTTATCCAATGAATTGGGTAATGTTTACTATCATGAGGTGTCTCATTGGGATAGAGAGTAAACCTGATTCATTTTTAGGAATTTTTCTATCATTATGCCTTAATAGTTATCCATGACCAACGTTTATGATGCAGTGTTTTAAGTTGTTGCCACATTCCCATGTTGCATGTATGATTGTCATGTTATATCATAGATCATTATTCATGTTTATGAAAAATACTCCTTTTATTCCCCCATTGATATTCCTATTGTATAACATGTATTATTATCTTCATTTTATTCCATTTCTTATTACCTTATTGGACTTTATAGATCACCCCTTTCTTATGTATATCCCCAGATTATCGCATGCAGTTTTAAGTATGAGCTTGTTAAGAACGTTTTCATTAAGGATGAATTATTTCTTATCATAAGTTTTTTATGTTTTGTAATTAATTACCAAGTACACTATAATTATCAGTCTTCAAGGTTGTATTATTTGTACTTTTATGTATTAAATCAAGAATTGATGTATAATTAAAAGGAGGGTTGTCATACTTCATGTGGTAATTTGATTCCATAAAATCTTGAGATGGATTGGACATTCCATCAATGACTTAGGATTATTTTGAGAAATAATAATTATTTTATTAAGAATATTAAAGTTAAAAATATAGAAAATTTTTATTTGTTATTATTAAAAGTAATCAAAATTCACATGAAAAAATATATCTTTAAAAACCTTCATAAGTTATGTATTTCCAATAAAAAATAATTTAATTTGTTTCAGTTGATGTAGAAAATAAAACTACCCATTTATAATATCCTAAATTAGTTTTTAGTTTTTAATTATGGTTTGGCCTTATTCATCATTTTATATGCATCATGAACTACGAGGAAGGGGTCCATATAAGAACATATATGCATTTTATATAACTTCTGTTATTATTAATCCATAGGGGGTGAGTGAGGAACAAATTAAAATAATAAAATTCAAATTATCATTTGATTGAATGGCTAATGAGTATTTTTACTAATATCAATTCACTACCATTTGGAATTGGAATTATTTAATGAAATTTCATTATAAAAAACCCTGACTCTAGGATATATGCTACTAGAAAAGTGATATATGAAATTAGGATAACTCAAATAGATGATTTGAATGAATATTGACAAAATATTAAAAGAATTTATTTTAGTCATCCCCAATTTCAAATCAATGATTATTTATAGATAAAATATTTTTATATGGGACTAGTCTCTATGGATATAAGTATGATTGATGTAATTACTAAGGGGACTTGGTATACAAAACACCCACTAATACTAAGAGTTTAATATATAACATGCAATAAAATGCATTGGAATTTGGAAATATAGGTGTTATTTATTTAAATAGATTTAATGAATTTTCTAATTATTGTTCTGATTCCAATATGACTGTTATTCTATTATATTAATTGAACATAATAGTTTGGTAAATGATGCTTGTAAATTTTCAACTACCAATGTAGTTATATTCCAATCCTAAACCAAGATTTCCATGTTTTATACACTATGTAGTATATTATCTAATGAATCATTTTAATGATTATTTATTAAATTGAGAAAACAATCTGAATTCAATAATGTTATATTTCCATGAATTACATTTTACCCTCAATCTACTAGATAAAATCAACCCTCACCCAACAAAAACTCAGTATGGGAAGATCAAAATTCAAGGTATGATACTAGTAATATTTAACAACCTAATAATTTTTTCTGTTTTCGAAAATGCAATCCATGGCCTAGGAATTATCTCGAATAGAATAAAAAATAATCGATAAATTTTTAATAACTAAGTGAAAATATTAAGAAATATTTAGAGTAAGTGCTAAAAAATAATATATTTTAATGCATATTTTGGTAACTTAAATGTGTAAAATGGGTAATTAGATAAATTGGATTTCCTTTATTCCTCCTTCCCACATTTTGGAAATTCATTTTTGATATCTATTATCTTAGTGGGTTTGTTTCATATATATTTTTTCATAACTTATCATTTTGAGGGTTTGGTTTTGCTTTTTTCTTCTTAGTATTTCTTACTGTTTTATCTTTTTTTTCTTGGTATTCTTTTAAGTTTTCCTCATGGTTTTCCCCTTATGTGATTGTCTTTCCCTTACACCCTTTCATGCCTTAATCTATCCTTTAATTATTTTCTATATTTTAATATCTCATCTTTAAGTCCTTGCTGACATATTTTATCATCTAGATCCCATCATAGTGCGGTTTTTTTATTTATGAGCATCTCAAGCCCCCTGATTGATTTTCCCCTTAGTCTCTATGGTGGTTTTCCAACCAAGATTAGTAATAACTCAACTCAAACGACCCTAAGGTTATGGATTAATAATATGGGATTTTTTTCTTTAACATTGAGGTAACAAAATATAAAATTCCTTTATTTTACATCATTTTCAAAATGAAAACATTAAATTACAAACTAATATAAACTCCCTTAAAATTGATAGGCTTAGTTTATTTGAATACCATCTATATAATCATGTTATTTTACAATGCTCATGAATATTTCACCATTATTACATCATAGTAGATCTTATCTTAGAAATATCATATGTTAAACTAATCCTCTTGAACTAGGAAAAGGAATCACAAGAAAGGGGTGAGTTCAAATATTTCGTATGGACTAATAAATATATAAACATGATTCCTTGGATGATATCATAAGCATATGGGAATATTTATTCATGATGGAAATATCTTATTAAAAGAACGTTGAATTATAAAAATGATTCATATTTCATAGTCTGATAACAAGTAACACCATATGATGAAACATATAGCATGGTTTAAATACAATGAAAACATGAGATAAAAATCAAGAGACATAGGCATATCATAGTCACATATCAAAATAGTTAGGAACTGACATAAGCATTGAAACTAAACATTGTAGATCATGCATTAAAACCTATTTTCCATTATGGAATAGAAATAAAAACTTATTTATTATACAAGATAATTCATTATAACCACTTTCCCATAGTATATCAAACATCCCATATTATTTATTATAAAAAATCTGGAATCAAATTTTCTCCTCATTTTTGATAGACCATCTTTACTTGTTTCACTATTATCTCATGATATCTAAAGCTTTACCCAATGAATTAGAGGTAAACATAGGTCCCACCTATCACTTAATAACTAATAGTACATATATGTTCTTCAAGAAAACATCTAATCGTAAAATAATTAAAACCCAAGAATAAGAATGGGTTTCACATGTAATTTTAAAAGGAATCACATAAATAACCATATAATTGATATCAATTGATGAAAATTTTAATCACCCATAAGTGGAAATTAATAAATTATTTCCTAGGGTGATTAATAAAGCATAAATTCAGATAAAATATCTCCCATGAGATAAAGAAGAAAATTGAATAAAAAAATGTTTCTCTATTTTTTACTGGATTATTCTTTGGAATATTTCTATATATATATATACATATATGTATTCCTTCAGTGGAGTTAGTGATATATCTGGGTGTATCATGGTCCAAATTTAATTCATTAAAAATATTAATTTATTTCAAACCACACACATGAATTTATTTGATATAAATGGATTTTCTGTTGTTTGGGACTTCAGAAGGAAAATCGAAGACCACTGTTTATTCCAGAAAGTGGGGTTTACCCAAGGAATGAGTTGAGATTGCTCAATGTTAGATATTTAATTGGAGGTAACCATTAGTGTGTGTGTTTAATAAAATAAATAAATATTTATTTATTTTAATTAAATGACCTAAGTGATCCTAATCCCAATATAAATATTATTCTATAAAAAATTTCTAGGGTTAGCTATAAATCCTTGGGAGATTAGAGAACAGGAGGGAGCATTCTTCCATGACAGATCATGATTAGAAAATGATGATGAATGGGTCAAGGTGAGTCAAGATGTATGTAATGAACATAGGGGAGCTTCTTCAACACTGTATAACATTCTATTCACTAACAATTGATCACTAGTTGAGGTAGGTTTCATTATTTTTGGTTTTTTCACAATTTTATTGATGAGGTTGGATTTTTATATCTTCTTTTTATTGATCTTTGATTACCCTTATTTCTTATGTTCCCATTTTATAAATTTTATTTTTAAATCCAGTTTATAATTTTTATGTCATGATATCACTATTTGTCCTATACAAAATAATTTTTGGTTGGGATATGATTGACCAAGGATACTTATCAGCTTTTATCATGTTCTTCTCCCCTAATATTCTTCTTGGTCTTCATAGTTAGCCTATGGGGTTATGGTTCAACACTACCAAGGTGGCTTTGAGTGAGATAAAACCGGAAAAGTTATGGTGTTTACATGAAATATGGGAATTTTTTTTATTCGGTGTTAGATTGATGATGGATATGGGATGTGGTAGATTTATTCATGGATCTGGGATCCGTACCAATGATAAGATTCACTAAGGGATTTGTGAAAGTTCATTTTTTGGTGATCGAATTCCAATTTCTAGATACCAAAGGATGAAACTTTATGGTATTAGAATTTAACATTTTATTTTGGGTATTGAAATGGTTGATTTTTCAATATCAAGGGTGCATATTGAAACTACATGAAGTCTAGGAATTACATCCTTTAAAAACATAAATATAAGCCATGTCATTCAAAATAACACAAACCATGTACTATTCTAGATGTAGTGGCTAGAGTTTCAGGAAGAGATAAATATAACAATGTGTGTATGATCATATACACACCATGTTACTTTGTGCAGATGGATCATCATATACTCTAGGAGTACACAAGAATGGACACAGCTAGGAACATGGGCATATCTAGAGTACATGGACATGACTGTGTACTCAGACACAACCACTATACACTGCCATGGACAATTTGTAGGGGCACGGGTTAGGAGTACATGGCCAGGTACTAAGTGGATGAGACACATTGTGTACCACTTGTACATCCCATGTAGTATGACATTGACTTCTAAGCTGTACGTAGGGGATAACATGCCTAGGTGACAAGTCAAGGTCACACACTGTGTCACCCCATGTACACACCATTTACTTCCCCTAGGAACTTCCACATTCTATATCTCCTTCTTTAGAAAAACAATCACCATTTAGTATCCTATATTGAGTGTTTTCTCACATAGAAATAAATGGTAGACTTCATTATGGAATGAGATGTATGATATAAGGTGTTTAAATTATGATGCTTCTGTAAGGAATTTTTGACTGAGGATAGTGATTGTGTTGGGTTATCAAAGATATATCAAGGTTGCCGACTCCACTATCACGCCAAGGAACTGCTCTCCCATATTCATTACTCAACTAGGTTCTGTATACCCTTATACTACAGTAGAGTGTAGGTCCTGTTAATATATATATTCATTCCCTTCTCTTCGAGCTACAGGGGAGTGGGTCCCCCACTAGAGTTTTGGATCACTCAGCTATGGATCACATCAATGAGGTGTGGGCCCCACTACCCATATTTTTTCTAGTTTTTGTATGATTTTCGTCATAATATATAGAACTTTGGAGATTTAGGTAGGATCAACTTCATTTTTTGGTCTATGGATATGGATATCTACTTTCCCTCTCATCTAGGAGTCTTTTTTAGTACATATATATATATATATATTATTTTGTTCTTCTCTATTTCTATGGGTTGTGATGATTTCTTTTATATATTTAAATTTATACCTTAATGGTTTTCAATGTATTTTACTGGGTGTGTATATATTTATCCGTGTGTTAGCTTCTCTCATATGTGTTGTGTCCTATAGAGATAATAGATAGATCGGTGGTGACATCGGTAGAGCATAGTGATACTTGGGTGAATTTTCCACGTTTGATGGTTGATCTTAGATATCTGAATTTGGCCTCTCTTAACATTATTTTTTTCCATTTTTTGTCAGGTAAGGACTTAATTTGTAGTTGGACATTTATTTCTTCTCTTTACACTTTGGTTAGTACTATTTCACTCTGATGTATTTCTAAAAGATTATTGCATGCATGGTTATACTCTATATATTGAAATATGTTCTTTTTAATGTAATATTTTTCATGTATATGGATTCATACATATATATAGGTATATTAGCATAAGGAATAACATTTCATTTACTCTTTCTTGACTCATGTCGCCATCCTTTAGGAAATTGGAAGTGGTCTTGGGGTTTTCACACTCTGGCTTCCAACAGCTAGGAAGGCCTTAGTGGGTCATGTCATGACATAGTGGGATCATAGAAATTACTCCTTAGGTATGCGTTGGAGTAAGTCCAATAGAGAGGATCGGTTGAGAACTTATGGAAATGATGTTTGAGTTTCTCAAGTGTGAACTATAGGTAAGAAAATACACTGTTGTTATAGCATCTGACGTATCCATTCACCTGGAAAATGATAACTGGTTTTCAACACATAATATTGAGACATCAATTGCATGGAATGAATGGTATATTCTCCATATCGTATTGATTAATTTGACTATACTTCTTGAGTCATATCCCCATATATATGATCATCTAACCTTGGTATGTCTTGATCAATTTGAGGAGGCCTCCCCAAAAATAGCCATCCATGTTACCGATAGAGAATTGGGATAATGATCCATTAAATGAAGAGTCCTTGGTTTAATGGGCCTATATTGAGGTGTTTCTTCAAGGTATACTAGGGTAAACACCCCCAAACATTGAGTAGTGAATATTCAAATAATATTAAGAAGAAAATGTGCACAATATTATCATGATATAGGAGTTACAGTGAAAGAAACGATTGAGGTTTCATAAAGAGATATCCCTATAATAAGAATAGGGTAGTATTGAGTCAGTGATCTGAAACTTCAAGCTTGTTTTGAATCTAATTGATCAAATTGTGGTGCTTGCATCCAAACTTATTCATGGATTAACATTGAACTGGGGGAGTCTAATGATGAAGACCCATGATGAGATGATTCCATCATAGACAGGCCTATAGAATTTATTTTTCAATGGGTATTACCCTTAAATCCTATAATCCATATGGGTTCATGAGATTATTGTACTATAATAGAGTGATATTGTAGTTTCAGATAATGTTATATTGTTTACTGAGATCACATGTTACCCCCATTGATATGGTGAAAGATAATTTTTTCAATGTGTCGGTGTTCGAGTAGGGAATTCATAGAGACATTCATGTTAGAATAGTATCATTATGCATTCCATATTATTCTGGGGTGCTAGACTGGGCCCTTGATAATGTGAGTTTCCTAGAATATAAATTTTAGATTGTTGAGGATAGTGGAAAATATAATGTGGTTGATTCATCTGTAGTAGGTAATAAACTCAAGGTGTCATGGTCTCATCATAGGAGGCATACTCATTCCTGAACATAGAAACATTGTTCTACAGAACAAGGTACACATAGAGGATTCATTTATCCTATTGAGGAGATATGTTATTCGTATGAGGGTATATTTCACCTATCACATGATTTCATGACATTTCATGCTTATAAGGATATGTAGATAGTGGATATACCACCATGGAAGAGGTAGAATCATGATCTGGGATCTCCCAAGTGGGGACAGGGTGTCCCATAGAGAGGTGATTCTAATAGAGGAGTAGGTGGATCTCCAAATAGAGGAGATTCTAGTAGAGGGTGATGTTATGATCTATTTCCACCATCATAAATAGGTTTCCCATTCCACGCTCAAACAAACGGTAGTCGAGGTCATAGGTAGCTGTAAACTATGGTGGTATATGACCATGCATCTCATGAAATGATTTCAGGTACAATATGTATATTTTATACCATTTCACTAGTACTTGTTGGAACATTCATGAGTCATCTCGTTATCTATATATCCCTCGTGTGGCATCTAGATCTCCCCATTGAGAACTTATCCCAATATTTTTATTTATAGGTTTTGACTGAGTGTGAATATTTGATATTAAATATCTATCAGTAGTGTGAGTTATCATTTTGAGGATAGATTTTCCTGTGGGACCTTTCACTCATCATGAAGAAATCTTATGTCATCATCTTGGGTATGGACTTTTTGTCCATGGTTTGGGCCTAGATTGATTAACATAGCATATTATTTATATTCCTTTAGATATAAGTGGTGTTATTATCCTTTGTAAGTGAGATAGATCTCGGGGTTAAGTGAGTGGTCCTTATAAGAAGGAAGATGTAACTCATAATCCATCATTTGGTGAGTTTATCCCATATTATAGTGGGTTCTTTAGGCATATATATTCTTTTTTTAGTGAAGGAATACATGGAATTAATCCCCAAAGTTGTTTTGGGACTACCTCTAAGGTGAAAGATTGACTTTTGTATTGACTTTCACCTTGGGGCCGCACTAATATATTCTATGGAATACTATATGGCCAATACCAAGATCCAATAGCAATGGGTGTAGTTGTAGGAACATAGGGGAAAGGGTATCATCAAACCCATTGTGTCCCCTTGGGGAGCTCATGTCTTGTTTGTGAAAAAGGTGGATGGGATCTTGAGTCCTTGTGTTTATTATCGTCACCTTAACCAGATAATGAGAAAGATAAAGTTCCCCTTTTTAACACAACAATCTTCCACTGTACGCTTCTCATTGAATAATACAATATCTTGTGTCGTATGAAACTTTGAGTTCTAACACACCACAACCAATAAAACTAGGCGTTATGAATAGTAATACCCATTTTTTGAAATTTTATAAATTTTATTTTTCAAAATGGACTTCCTTTTTGGATTCTGAATATTGAAATTAGCCTAGGGTGATTTTTAGGTATTTTTCTGAAAACTTTCAATTTTTGATGAATAGTGAAAAACACTGAGTTATTGGTTAAAACCGAATTTTTATTTAAATAATTATTTATTTTATTTAAATATATTTTATGTCAAAATAGATACATAATACTTATATAAGTTCAATGTAATTCATTGGAGTCAATTTATATTAAGTTTAGACATATAAAATTTTATTGAACTTTTTACTGTCTTTTACCCACCTCTTAGGAGCTTTTGAAAATTTTCATAAAACTAAATTTTACCGCTTCTGTGAGTGGAATTTAAAAAATATGAGAGACACATTTTATATAAGTAAGTAAAATGTGGTTCAATGAGATAAAAATAATTTTTGGTGAATAGTAACTTTTGACTTTTATTTACCACGGTTAAAAGTAAATAGGGTAATTAAAGGTAAAAATGATATTATTTTTACCCTAACACATGTACTAATTCTATTGGATAAGTGTATTTAGACCAAAAACAACATTGGGAATAAAATACAACCCTTTAGGTCCACATGGATTAGAATATGACATTTATTATTATTTAATTCAAAAAAGAGTTAAAAGAGTTAAAATCAATGTTTAATAACTAAAACATTTTTAATATAGGGTTATACAGAATATAAATTAAATTATAAATATTCATTAGAAATATAAAAAGATTTACTACATAATGGTATTTTATTTATAATTTTTAGACATTAATTAACTTAATTTATTTATGAAACAATGATGATGCAGTAATTAGCGTATTAATTAAAGATTAAAATAATTGATATTATAAATAACAAAATAAATGTAATTTGAGAATTTATATGAATTAAAATAATTTTCTAGGTTAATATGACATGTTAGGGTTGGTTAGATGATATTTTTTCCAAGTAATAATGCTGTTATAAATTTAAGAAAAACAAAATACCAAATAGTGTCAAAATTGACATAAAAGAGTTTTTAAAACAAATATTATATTATTAATTTATATTTTTTTCCTAAAAATATAAGGCTAGGCCAAATGAATTATATAAGGTTTTATATATTAATAATGATCCACTTGGGGTTCACTTGGCTTGTTATAGTATTTTTATTAACCATATAACATAAAAACACAAAGAGACATGGTAAATGTCAAACTAATTAACTAAGAGTTAAATCTAAAATATAATGTTAATGTAGTGACCCAAACCTATCTAAAACCTATTTTTTGTGTGTTTATTGAACCATACCCACCTTATCCTAGAAATAAATCAGTTTTGAGAAATTATAAACCTAGAATGATTTTATTATAAAATAATATTTCTAGTTTTTCTTAAGGTGCCCCTCACCTCTCTTATAAATGGGCACTCCCCCTTCTCTCAAATTCACACCTTCAAACCCATTTGGCTCGGAAAAACCCTACCAAAATATCCTCCCAAATTCCCTCAATTGGATCTAGAAGCCATCCTTTAGTCAGAAATATAACCTAAGGAGCTTTTTTGATCAAATCAAAAGGAAGAACCCGAAGAAGAGGAAATAATTTCACCACCCTCTTTCAAGTTCTTTTCTTCTTCCACTTCTTCTTTCCTTGTTGTTTCCATTCTAAAATAATAAATCCAGTATATTCTATATACTGTGATGTTATTATAAAAATGGTACAACAATATTAGTTATTTTATCCATCCTATGAATGAAAAAGTCACCACATATGCGTACGTACGGCTTACCGTCTCCTTGTTGTGGTGTAGTTTGTTATTTAAACATTTCATCATTTTGATGGGTATAATAATGATTATAACTGATGTAAATAATAAATATAACATGATAATTATTATTTATATATTATATACCATTCAATTATATACTATTTTAATATCAAATTAATGATATTGTCACTCATGCGTACGTACGGACTACCGTCTCCACGAACACGATGAGATTCATTCCCCATCGTATCCATTCAAGACTAATTTTCATTTGATGATTAAAAAATAATGTTTAAGGACATGATATAATTCTGTATATGAATAAGATACAACCTATCCATAACAAAAATTTCTTATGTAACAAAACATATAAAATAAAACTTGTAAGTTAACACCCGAAACGACGATAATACTAAAATATTATTAAAAAAGCAATATTATAAAATCATATATGATATCATATTTATGTATATGATTATTTTATAATTTAATAATAATTTTATATAGAAGTTTAACATACCATCTACTAAGGATAAGAACAAGGTAAGGGTTTATTTCACAATCTCTTCATTATCCGAGGTTGTTTATATGTAATTATCTATTGGGACCTTTTTATCATCCATATCCATTTTTCTTAAAAATGTATTTAAAAACATCTTCACTATTTAATATACAATGGGTTAAATTCATTTATAACCTTGTTTTAATTTTCATAATATGTTTATAAATTAATCTTTCCGTCGATTTCCAAACAAGATACTTTTTGACCTTTCGACAAATTTAAGGTAAGAATGTTTTTTTAACTTATACGGCGGGTGCGGCTATTTTACACCATTATAAAATCTTTGAATCATACCTTACAAGCTTATAAGAATAAATGTTTTCTTTTATAATTATATTAATTTAAATTATTTAAAAAAAAGAAAGAGGTATTTCTCTCAAGTAGTTTTGATTTCATCCATGATAACATCCTTTGATGAATTTTAAGCTTATTTAAAGTTGATTTATTATGATACAATACTTCCATATTGTATTTAAGGTTTTTAGATAAGTTTGACTATGGATGTGTTATTTTTTTATACCATTCATGGTTTATAGATAAATTATTGACATTTCGTATTCTAGTTTTAATACAAATGTTTATGTTATGTTTAAACCTTTTCATATGAGGAATGAATTGGACTTAGTAAGTGATGGGTGGAGCCCTCTATAGCTCCTCGATGCATCCGTAGGTCTAATGAGATAACTAGTGTCTTGGAACAAGTCCTTGAAAAAAACTTATTTGTATTCTTGGCAAAAGGCCTTGACTATGTGGTTATGATAGTCTGTCATTATGCATTCCATAATTATGAAAGTGGCTATTGATATTGCATGTGATTATTCGACTAGTAGAATATCCATGTGAATAGGTAAATTGAATTATTTGATTTTATCTTTTCCATATATTGTTTAAGTTTAAGTTTAAAAGTATTTTGTTTTAGTTATGCATTACCTTAAATGTTTATGCTTACTTATGAAAGTTTCCGCTATATTGTTATCCTTACTGAGCATCTGAGCTCACCCCTTTCTATGATTTATTTTTCCCAGGATGTGAAGAAGTATTTAATAACTGACCTATAGGGATAGTCAGAGGGTATAGGATTGTGGTCTATGGATACTATATTTTTGTAGTTTTTCACTTTATGATTTAATATAAGACTTATGAATGTATCTAGTGTTTTTAAGGAAACCAAACTAATCAGTATTTCGAGATTTGATCTTTTGTGATCATGCCAATGATATGTAATAATGAATCGACTCTGGGCTTCTGGGGTTGGGGAGTTACACCTTTTATGAGGAATAATTACCTCTCCTAGTAGTTTAGAGGAATTAATTGGTTCTAAAAGATTAATCTCAGGTATGTCTACCATATGTCTAATGTTTGAGAGGTTGATATTCTGAAGACGAAATTATGATGTTTCTACATACACTATGAGTTCCTAGTGATTCTATTCGATGTTAATAATTCCCCCAATTGTGTTTATGGATCTTATGAATTATATCTTCAAGTCATACTTGGACCAATTTTTGGTTTTATTCATTTGTGAAATACTCATTTACATTATGTTAGAGGAGGAGCATGTAGATCACTTGAAGATGGTCCTATATTTACATAGATAGAATAAAATATATGTTAATATCTCAAAGATCTAATTTTGAATATATGAGGTTCTCTTTTTAGGTCATTTCATCTATAATTAGGCTTTCTCTATAGACCTGGTGAATATTGATTTAGTTATTTTTTGTGAGTCACCCAAGTGAATGTCATAGGTTTGGTGTTTCCTTGGCTTATCAGGATACTAAAAAAGGTTCTTGGTGGAATTATCTAGGATTACATACCCTTTTACCTCCTTCACATGGAAATGGTGCCTATTTAATAAGATAAATCATTGTAAAATATCTTTTAAGTATTTTTGGATAAGGGTGATAGTTCTCCTTTATTGACACTGCCATAGGTGAATTTAGAGTATGTAGTTTGTTGTGATGCCTCTAGAGTTTAGATCAGGTGTGTTTGGATGAATCTATAGTAATTGATTTTTTATGGGTAATGGAAGTTGAGACCCCATGATCTAAATTATGAAACTCATGACCTAGATTTTGTAGTGGTAGTCTTCACTCTGAAGATGTGCAGACACTATTTTTTGGGCAAGTGTTTTTTTGTTCACTCAGAACACCAGAGGCTTAGATAAATTTTCACCCTATCATAAACTGAGACAATGAAATTGGTTGGAATTCTTAATTAACTATGACTTATAGATAATTTCTAAACTTTTAAAAGGAAAATTTATGGTAAATTCCTTTAGTATAACATCCTAATATCACTTGGTTGATGATGTGTCTAAATTGATGACTTTGTTGTAGTTGAACCTCATGGAAGAGAGGGGTACAACTTTTATTCAGTTGATGGTGGTGACTCATCCAATTATTTAATATTTGTTAGAGGAATAGTTTGGAGACTTATACTGTGAGGTACTATGTGACTGTATATCCTCAATATATGCACTGTATCAATTTTTTGAAGGAGGGGACATGTCATCCTTTTTTGGGGATGGACGGTGGTTCTAATCGTGTTTTGTGAGTATGTGATGAGGGTGTTTCACACATCCCAATTGGATGTAAATCCTAGTGTGTAAAATATGTACATGGAACATCAAAAATATTTTTGTTGGGATGGCATGTGGCATCGTGTTTCTTAGTTCATCTCCTAGTGTCTCATATGTCAGCAGGTAAAGGCTTTGCAGCGGTTCCAAAAGGTTTGACACAACCTCTTGAGATCTTGATGTGGAAATGGGATTTTTTATCCCTATACATTGTGATGTTTCCTCTATGGAAAGTGAGATGTAATAATGATTTGTGGGTGATTTTTGATGGACATACCAAGTTAGTACACTATTTTGGAAATTTGAGTGTAGAGCTCGGTTGAGATGATAGGGAATTTTTTTGAGCAGGGGATCATAAAACATTTTAGGTTACCCTCTATGACCATGTCTCGCTACGATACTTGGTTCACATCATGGTTTTAAAAAAGATTCAAGGAGTTCTTTGGGACCTAGTTGGAGATTAACATGAAATTTCACCCCCATATGGAAAGGAATATCGAGCGGACTATCTACGTGTTGGAGGATATGTTGAGAACCTGCATGTTGGACTTTATTCAGAGTTAGGAGGACCATTTTATATTGGTATATGTTTCATATAATAACACAGTCACTCTACACATGAAATGGATCCTTTCGAATCCATGTATGGGAGACATTTCAGGTCACTCTTATGTTGGAATGAGATTGATAATACATCTTTTGTTATTCCATAGAGGTTTGGGCGATGAAAGGGACGTTCCAAGGTATCGATGAGTATATGAGGATATCCTAGAGTAGATATTAACCCTACATAGATTGACAACGTAGGCCTTTAATGTACAAGAAGAGAGACCATTTTTTCAAAGATTCTCCCTATAACAAGGTTTATATAGGTCTTGATAGGTATTCAAGCTATCCCCAAGGATTATTAATCTATTCAAGATCCTACATATGGTTGTAGAGGTTTAATATTACTTAACCATTCCCCTGTATTTTGATTGAGTGCATGAATTCTTCCATGTCTTATAGATTATGAGATACACACCTGACTATATGCCTGTTATTGACTAGGTCAATCTAGACAATGAGTATGGAGCCAGCTTTATTGAATATGTAGTTGCTATCGAGGATGAGAAGGAGAGGATATTTTTTGAACATACCATTCCTTTGTATCATGTGTGTTGGTAGTATGAAATGTTCATGAGAGACCCTAGAAGCATGAGAGCCAGATGCAGGAACAGTACCGCCACCTTTTTGGTTAACTCGTTTTTTTAGGGTGAAAATACTTAAAGGAGGGGAGAATATAACAAAATTGGTTTTTTTATATTAGTCCTTTGGATATTTCAATATATATATATATATATATATATATTAGAGTGGGTGATGTGTTTGGGTGTATCTGGACACTAAAAATAGTATATTGAAAATATTAATATGTTTTATTGAATGTGGCCACATCATTTTGATATAAATTGTTTTCACATTTCTTTGGACCTCATATAGGGAAATAAGATATTGCAGTTGATTCTATAATGCATATTTTTACCCTAGTCACAGCATAAGGTTGGTCGGTGTCGAACATTCCATTGGAGGTGACTGTTGGATGGTGTGTTAAATAAAATAAATAAATTATTTTATTTTATTTATTTTCAATAAACGACCAAACCTAGCCTAGTCCCTCAATAAATATACTACTATAGAGAATATCCTGGATTATCAATATATCCATAAGATATTAGATAGGAAAATAGATATTTCTTTATTGATGTATAAAGACTAGAGAATAATGACAAACAGATTAGGGTGAATCAAGAGGTTGGAAACAAACATAGTAGACCTTTTTCATCACTCACGAATGCACTCTTCACCAAATATTAATCTATAATCAAGGTAGGGATCATTATTTATTTTTTCCACCCAATTTTATTTATGAAGATTAATTTCTATACCTACTTTTTATTGATTTATGATTACATGTCCTTTGAATGATCTCATTTTATAAATTGAATTTTTAGATAATGTTTATATTTTTTATTCAATGATATCACCCTTGATCACACAAAAAATATTCATTGGGTAGGTTTTCATCAGCCAATAATTCTTATCACATTTTTTCATGTGTTTTTTCCCTTTTATTCTTCATGTTCTTCATCTTTGGACCATGGGGTTGTAGTTGGAAATTTTCATGGTGGGTTCGATCATGATAAAACCGCCGTATTCAAAAATACTCCACTAAAAGTTTGAAGAAATGATGATTTGGGTTTGGATTAAGGATTGATATGGGATGTTTTTTATTGGTTCATATATCTAGGATTTTAGAGAGCGATGGTAGAGGCCATAGTAAGAATGATAGTTTGATTTTGTGTGATCGTATTCTGTTTTCCGGCCACTAGATGTTGTGAATGGATATCTTCATACTTTTTCCTTTGATTCTTAGTGGTTAAATGGTTGATTTTTTATAGAAATGGTGGATCAAGAAACTACTTAAAGACCAACAATTACTACCTATGAAAAACTAGAATATACAAGATTTAGTATAGAATAACCAAGCCATGTAGTCCAATGGATGTGGTGGATAGGGTTTCAGGAAAAGATAATTATCACATGCCATATATCACATTAAACTTATCGTGTGACTAAGTGATGGAGGATCGATGTGTAATAAGGGAGTATATGGGAACAAAAACGTCCATACACATGGTAAGAGCTAGAGTACATAGTCACGAATGTGTACTTGGAGACAACTAGTGTACACAGGTATGACCAACATACACAAGAACAGGCTAGGTGGACATGAGCAGGCCTTGAGTGGCTGAGACACATAGTAGGCCACCTATATATTCCATGTACTATAAAATGTATTCCCAATCCATGAACAATGGTTAATATTCTAAGGCAATGAGGTTTGGTACTATAGTGACCCTATCCTTTTACATATATCATTACATTATTTTAAGTATAATAAAACATCACATTACTAGAAAAGGATCGTAGAGTCTAGTGTCTTTGAAGATTAGGTACATAATTAAACATCATTAAACCAAATTTTATTTAATCTCCATAATGTGCTCCTAAATTAGATTGTGCTCATACATATTCATAGGATAATCTGAGGATAAGATGAACATGGGATGAGATAAAAATCCCACTAAGGTAATAAGCATAAGAATAAAGCTTTAGCACATGGGTTAGAATGAATGAAAGAATGATTTAAAAGATCATGGAACATATGGAATCATAACATATAAACATGGGATCATATAAACATGGAGTCATAGTAATGTGGTAGCAACAAAAAATAAGAATTTAGCATGATTTAATTCTCTTTTCACATAGAGGATCACAATTAAAGGTTTACCGCTAAGATCTGTGCCCATGGTAGCATGAGTCAAGGATAACCACAAAGACCATTGTATATAACACCTCATGAGACTAAACTTTACCCAATTCACTATAGTGATATCTAGGAACACCCATCATAAAATTTTCATGAATTTTATTTCTACATATATAGTCATACATAATCAATCATACATAAACATAAGGGTTACCCATAGTAAGAATTGGGTATCATAATCATGTCTTAAAGCATAAAAAATAGGAGTATCATAAAAAATACCATAGAGGAAAGGAATTAGATCATGAATAGAAAATAATAGGTTAGTATAAGAATATATCATTAAAATTTATGTCAAATTGATGTATTAACAGGTAAAAATATTACTTAATAAACTTTATAATTAAAACCTTTTAGTGTGGTTAAAGAAAAATTTCAAATGTAATTTATGACACAAAAAGAGAATAATGTAAAATATAAAACCAGAAGTGGACCAAGAAGGTTTTAATAATAAAAATAGTGGTTTTATAAAAATAATGGGTGCTAAAAATAGAATATATAGGGTACTTGAAAATGGGAAGAATTTGGGAAGTTCCCTTAAACGGGGTTTCTTATCAGAAAGTATTAAATAGGAAAACATGTAAAAACATTTATATACCTGAAAGAGAATGATAAATGGATCTTGATACAAGATTTTGGAACATGTACACATTATTTAGAATATTTACATAAAAATAATTGATAATTTCATTTGGGGAAAAATAAATATAGAGCAACCTGAAGTAATAATGGAGGTTCTTGTAGAATCCGTTACCTTAACTCTAATGATGTCCTTCACATGATATTAATGTTATGGATAAATAAATTAAATTCATTAATAAATATTTCCAAAAACTCTTATACATTTAATTTATTTATTATAACCATATTAAGTTCATTCATGACCTTTTGATGGGTTAAGAGGTTCAATTTCATTGTTTGGGAGCATTTGTTTCCTTGGTTTTCATGATTGGTTTACTTATATACATGTAAGGATAAACATGTAAGATGAGAATGGTTTTTCATAATTAGAGTTGTATGTTATTAGTGAACATCCATAAGATTAGATGGTTATAAAATTCATTTGGTTATTTTTAGCAAATATGAATCATTATGTTAAACATCAATGATAACTGTTTTGGTTAATTGGTGGTTTTTTTATCACAATGAACTCATTTTGATTTATAAATTAGCATCATATTTTCAAAACATTTCAGAAAATTAAATAAGATATAATACATATATTATAGTCTGTTTTATCTATATAAATGGTTGCATGACCAGAATTAAAGATGGTAATATAAATTGAAAACTCGTCGTCCTTGACTGTGATAAATTAACACATCTCAGACAGTGTTTTCATTTATAGTATAAAAGGAGGGTAAAAGATAATATGATGATGAATTATTCCATTATAAAAAAAATTACAATAAATGTATGGTACTATAGTAATCATAACATTTAGATGATAGGGTGTGAGGAATGAGAAATAAATTAAGGAACTTGAAAGAAAATAAAATAAATGAAAAGAGAAATTTACCACTTGAATATATCTTCCTTGGGATCCTTTTTAGAGGAGTGTTTTTGGTCTTTTTATGATACCATGACATCCTGGACGTTGGATAGGTTCTTAGCGAGAAATTTTAGTATAATTTGGACTGTGAGCAGTGCTTGAGGGGTGTGAGGAGAGGAGGTAAAGATGGTTGTATTTATAGTGGAGAGGAGGGGTTTCCCATTATTTTAATCATTAGTTTAACATTTTTTCTCAAGACTATGAATATTCTTGATTCTTGTGACCAAAAATAGTAAATAAAACATTTTATTTTGAACCAAGGGTGATTACCTCATCAGAACATCATTCATGACACAATAATTTATGTATTTATCTTATTTTGTAAATTATCGTATTTTACTATTCATAAAAAATTCAAGTATTTCAAAAAAGAGAAAAAATAAACTTAAATTATTTTTGACACGTAGAATCCAAAAATGAACTCAATTTTTTAAAAATAATTTTCTAAATATTAGAAATTTGATTTTTTACTAAAATCTTAATTTACATGAAAATATATTTTTTAAAATTAAAACATCATTTATAACACTTTAAAAAATTAATTAAGGTCTCATAAAATTATCTTATGATCATAAGACATAAAAATAATAATTTATGAATTAATTTTATGAAAATAAATTTTCTTTTAATTAATTAAATTAAACAAAAAATTGTAGTTAAATATACAAGACATACAAAAATACAAATACTTTGTTATTATTTTTTTTAAAAACTATTTACTTACACTATGATATAATTATATCATACTATCCGATATTAGATGGATAAATTTTATTTTTAAATCATTGATGAGGTTACTGTTACATTGGTCAATTTACTATTCATAAGATTCTCATTACTATTCCAAAGGTCAAGATACTATTTCATGGTTATATTTTCCTTAACTTCTAGAGATACATTTTATTTCACTCATTATTCATTTATAATGTTTTTATTGTGTTCTATAAGTAATATTATATTATTATACTATAATACGTGATTATAATAAGGGAATTCCATTGATAAAACGTTGATTCTTTACATTCATCCCCCCTTATGAAATTTCCCCCTTGAAATTTAGTTTTAAATTCTATGTTGTAAACATGTGTGGGTACTTTTCCATCATTTCTTCCTCCAATTACCATGTTGTCTCTTCACACTTATAGTTTCTCAATAGAAATTTGACTAGGTGAGAAGTCTTGTTTCATAGAACTTTATCTCTATGATCCAAGATCTTCACTAGATGCTCCTCATAAGAAAGTTCATTCTTCAATTATACCACCTCTAAAGAGATTACTTTTTAAGGATCTAGTATGTACTTCCTTAAGAGAGATAGTTGAATACATCGTGTACTTTAGACATGGTTGGTGGAAGTGATATTCGATAGGCCACTAATCCAACACAATCAATAATCTTGAAGGGGACGATGTACCTAGGACATAGCTTTCCTTTTTTTTCAAACCTCACACCCTTCTTCCATAAATATATGCAGACGAATAACATTTCTCCATCATTGAACTCAAGGTCCTATCGATGATTGTCTACATAATGCTCTTTTCTACTTTGAGATGCCTTGATATGTTGCTAAATGGTTTTCACCTTCTCTACCATTTTTTCTACCATTTTAGGTCCTAGTACATTATGCTCACTGACTTTGTCCCAACATGCCGATTTTCTACACATTTTCTCATAAAGGGCTTCATATGGTGCCATTCAGATGCTGGAGTGGAAATTATTATTTTAAGAGAATTTGGCCATTGTAAAATTTTTGTCCCACCCTCATTTAATGTCCATAAAAAATGCTATCAACATATCTTAAATTGTTTTAATAGTTCTATAAAATTGTCCATCAGTTTGAGGATGATAGGCAGTTTTGAAGTTCAACTCAATGCTTATATCATGTTGAAGACTTTTCCAGAAATTTCAGGTGAATCTTGGATCTCGATCGGATACAATAGATAGTGGTACTCTATACATCCTTACCACCTCTTAGATATATATCCATGAAAATTTATCCAATGAGAAGTCCTATTGAATTGTGATAAAGTGAGTTGTATTTGTAAGATGATCCACTATGACACATATTGAATTGTTTCCTCCAGATGTCCTTGGAATTCTAGTGACAAAGTCCATGGTAATTTTCTACCACTTCCATGTTGGTATGGGTAGTGGTTTCATCATCCCCTTATACTTTTTCCTTTAATCCTTCACTTGTTAACATACCAGGAACTTTGATGTATATTCAGCAATCTCCGTCTTCATATTTTCCCACGAAAAGTTCTCTTAGAGATCTTAATACATCTTTGTTCTCTCTGGGTGAATAAAGAAGGATAAGCTATGTGTGTCATTAAAATTCTCATTCTCTATCTCTAGATCAGATGGTATGCATAATTGTGACCAAAATCTGAAACTCCTTCCTCATTTATATTGAACTAATTTAATTTACCATTTCCAATAGCTTCCACACTTTTTAGAATTTGCACATCTTTTCATTGAGCATATATTATTTTCTCCACGAGGGATGGTTGAGAAACCATTTGAGAAAGGATTAACAATGATCATCCCTTAATGATTCCCATTTCCATTCTCTACAAATATAATAATATTGAATACTTCTCAACTATCATCATTGATAAAGATGCAGGATCCTTTCTAGATAGAGCATCCACCACCTTATTTTCCTTACTAGGACGGTAGTGGATTGAAAAGTTATAATCCTTGATGATCTATAACAATCTTCTCTAGTTCATATTATGATCCTTCTATGTGAATATATATTTGAGACTCTTGTGATCAGTATATATCTCACACTTCTCCCCATAGTGATAATGCCTCCAGATTTTCAAAGTAAAGATCATAGCTACCAACTTCAAATCATGTGTGGGATAGTTTTTGTCATGTATTTTAAACTAACTTGAGGAATAGGTGTTCAATTTATCATATTTCATTAGCATGCAACTTAATCCCTTCTTTGAAGCATCGTTGTACACCACAAAGAGTTCTCCACTTATCGGGAGTGTGATTACTAGCGCAGTGATAAGCCTCTTTTTGAGATCCTTATATCTTTATTGCATTCTTGAGTCCATAAAAACATCACCCCCTTCCTTATCAACATTTTCATTGGGTTTTACAATTGTGATAAGTTCTTCACAAATCATCGATAATACCCAGATAGACCAAGAAAGCTACGGATCTCCATTTCAGATGTTATCATGGACCACTCTTCACATACCTTTGTCTTGGAAGGGTATATAGATATACCTTTTATGGTACTAACATGACCCAAGATTGATACTTATTCCAAAAGTACCTCTAATTTACTATACCTTTCATAAATGTTTTCAATTCACAAAGGCATCAGCATAGTATTAAAATTCTCTTCATGTTACTCCTTGCTCCTGAAGTATATCAGAATATCATTGATAAATACTACCACAAATTTGTCCATGTAACCTCTAAAGACTATATTCATTAAATCCATGAATATTTCTAGAGCATTATTTAGTCTGAAGGGAATCACTTTGAAATCATATCATCCATACCTTTTTCCAAAGTTAGTTTTTAGAATATCTTTTTCCTCACCTTTAATGGGTGATATCCCAACCAAAGGTCCACCTTAGAGAAATAACTAGCCCCATGAAGCTAATCGAACAGGTCATCTAATAAATGAAGGGAAAACTTGTTCTTTATTGTGATTTTGTTGATATCACGAATAATCAATGAAAAGGCACGTTGAACCATCCTTATTCTTCACAAAGAGGAATGATGCTTCCCAAGGTGAAGCACTTAGACATATAAAACCATTGTCTAAATTCTCTTATAAATGCTTCTTCAACTCTTCCAACTCTATAGGTACCATTCTATAAGGTTTATTTGATATAGGTAGAGTCCCATGAACAATATCACCGAGAAATCAACCTGTCGATCAGGATGAAAACTGGGAAATACTTCGAGAAATACATCAGTTTACTCCCTTACAATGGGAATGTCTTCGAGCATGATTCTCTCATTTGTCTCAATCATTTGATCTTGACATTATTTATCGTAATGTAGTAATATCAAAACTTAAGAAAATGATTCTAAAGGAGTTCATATTACTCCTTACACTTTTAATGAATTGGAGGATGCTTCAGGATGTGAAGAGTGATCTCCCTTTCCCGATAGTCAATCTATGACCAAGATAATTCAAACTCCACTAATGGAAGTATGCCATGATTTTCTAGGAGGTTCAGTCCACAAATGTTAACTGGGGAGGAGTTATATACATCAGATACAATAATTTCCCCATTTTATATTCTCACATATAACTCAATCTCCAAATTTTGATTTTGTGTTTGAATAGTTATACTAAACATGGATTATATGAAAGAATGTGTCGTACCATAATCAAATAGTATGTTCACTATTCTTGAAGGAGTAGCTAGCATACCTATCACCACATTTTTATTCTGGCACCACCTCAGTTGTAGGGATATCGTTATCCCTTCCTTGTTTCCTTGAAGTTTTTGGTAGATTGCCTCCGACAACCATTGGCTTAGGGAAATTGTTTGCATAATTCACATGTTCCTTGTAGTTGAAACATTGTACTATTGGATGATCATTGATCATAACATTCCTTTCATCTTCCACATTAGTGGGATTCTTCATATCCCTTTAGCATTTTTTCTCTATATGTCACGTTCTTCCACATTTTAGGAAATTCTGGGATCCGTTTAGATAGTTCCAAGGATTCTTCTTCCCACAATTCTGACACGTGGTATGTTTGATATATTTTATATCATGGGATTTATTTACCAAAACACCCATATTAGACTCTATTTTATGATTTTTCTTCAATGGGCCCATGAGACCATTGAGAGTCTCTGATCTCCATTTCAACCTTAAGGGAACAACGCACAATCTCCTCATAACTATCAAAGTCCCAAATCACCAACAATTTTCATAGACTTGGATTTATTTTTCTAAAAAAGTGATCCACCTTGTGGTTTTTGTTAATGAAAAATCTATAGGATAATCTTGAAATCCATCTGAATTTTTCTACACACACCACGATTGACTCATATTCTTTCTACTTATGTCTGAGGAACTCTATTTCTATATTAAGATAGAGGTTTTAGAGAGAATATTTATTAAAAACATTTTCTTGAATTCCTCCTAATCCAGGGAATCATGTTCCTCCTTGTACTTCATATTCTTGATCATTTTTCACCACTAGTCATCTTACCCATCAAAACTATAGACTTAATTAATGGATTTCTCTTATTCTGAGCATTGTACGATAAAGAATAACTTTTCAGTGGAGTTAATCTGATGTTCCATGAGGAGGGGATCAGAAGATCCACTAAACATGGGAGGCCTTTTTTGTATGAAGGATTCTGTTGAAAAATTCTATTTTCATGGAGGAGTGGGGAATTCTATATAATTCAAGTTATTATTCATAACTTGATCCAGTTGAGAAAGTACTGTCAAAATGTTTTGACCACCCATTCTTATCATATCAGGCATATCATAAGGTCAATTGTCACATTTCCCATCACACCGATTGTTGGAACATGTTCTTATATTTCCTGCCATTTGCTAAGAAAAAGAACGTACAATTATAGGTACTGAATACACAACTATTAATTGTAAAGATTAAACATTAAACATAAAATAATAAAATATTAAAGGAAAATTATATTGTAACTCATGAATCCCTAGGATTCAATCTAGGTTATCCATGATCTGTTTCCTCACATTTATTATTCTAGGTTTCTTTTTTCTTTGTTCCCATAATAATTATTCATACTAATCTTATGAATTTACCCAATCATTTCCCCCTGAGAGTGTAAAACTAGGAGTACAACAAGTCCTATTGTCATGTACCATTTCCCATTCGAGTCTATCTCAAAGCATTGTTTTTGGGTTTTACCCCCAGATATATCTATGATAGAGACAACTTCCAATTTTCTATATCCTGACAGAGATTTATTTTTTGATAAACCACTTACTCTATACATACCAAAATTTAGATATTTTTTCTTATACTTAGTCTCATACCTAAGTTTATTAATAAAGTTCTCTATTCCTAATCCCCATAAATAACTAAACCATGATCTAATATGAACTATATCAACCCTATCCTTTTACAAATGTCATTACATGATTTTAACCAAAATAAAAAAATCACATTACAATCTAGGGATCGTATAGTCTAGTGTCTTGGATGATTATGTACTTAATTAATCATCAAAAAAAATTATTTAACCTCTATAATTATCACCGAACTTTCATTGTGCTCATACAATAATATAGGATAACCTAGTGATAACATGAAAAAAGGTACGATCTAAATATCATATTAAGGTAATAAACATAAGAATAAAGCTTTACAGCATTGGTTAGAAGGTAAGAAATAATTATATATAAAAAATGGAACATATGGAGTCATAACATATAAACATGGGATCATATAAACATGGAATCATAGTAATATACAACCAACATAAAACATTAATTTAGAATGATTCAAGGCTTGTCACACATAGAAGAGCACAAGTCAAGGTTGACCACCATGATCATTGAAAATGGTAGAATGAGTCAAGGAAAACTGCCAAGACCATTGCACATAACTCCTTCCAAGACATAACTTTACCCAACACATTGGATACATATCTAGGTGAAACCATCATAACATGATCATGAGTATGCTTTCCACATTTATAATCATATATAATCAATCATACAATAACATAAGGGTTGCTCGTAGTAATAATTGTGTATCATAATCATGTCTTAAAGCCTAACAACTGGGAGTACTGTGAAAATGTACTTAGAGGAAAGTAATTAGATCATGAATGGATAATAATAGGGTATTATAGACATATATCATGAAAATTTATTTCAACTTGAAGTATTGACTTCTAAAAAGAGTACTTAATAAACTTTATAATTATAACATTTTAGTGCGGTTAAAGGAAAATATTAAAGGTCATTTAAAACAAAAAAGGGAATAATATTTTATATAAAACAAGAAGTGAACAAATATGGTTTTCATTATAAAAATATTGGTTTTATAAAAAAAAATTCCTAAAAAAAGATTATATAGTGTACTTGAAATGGGTAAGAATTAGGGAAGTTCCCTTAAATGAATTTGGTTATCGAGTAGTATTGAGGAGGGAACCACCTAAAAACATGTATATCACCAAAAGATAATGATGAATGGAACTTGATATAGGATTTTGAATCATTTAAGTTTAATTTATAATATTTACAGAAAAATAATAGATAACTTCATTTGAGTAAAAAGAAAGATAGAGCAACCCGAAAGAATAATGGAGGTTCGGGTAGAGTCCCATACCTTAAGTCTGATAATATCCTTCACTTGATCTTAATGTCCTGGATAACTAAATTAAATTAATTAATTATTGTTTACATAACCTCTTATTAATTTAATTTATTTATTATAACCTTATTAAGTTCATTCATGACCTTCTTGATGGGTTAAGAGGTTCAATTTCATTGTTTGGGAGCATTTGTCTCCTTGGTTTTCATGATTAGTTTACTTATATACATGTAACAATAAACATGTATGATGTGAATTTTTGTCCATAATTGGAGTTACATTTTATTAGTTAAAATCCAAAAGATTACATGTTTATAAAATTCATATGTTTATTTATAGTGAAGATGAATCATTATATAAAACTTTCATGATAACATTTTTGGTTAAGTGGTTGTTTTTTTATCACAACGAGCTCATTTTTCTTTATAAATTATTATCTAGTGTACAAAATATTTCAGAACCATACATAAGATATAATACATATATTATAGTCTATTTCAAACATAAAAATGTTTTCATAACCAGAATTGAATATGGTAATAGAAATTTAAATCTCTTCGTCCTTGAATGTGATAAATTAACACACCTTGGATGGTGTTTTGATTTCTAGTATAAAAGAAGAGGAAAGGAGACATGATGATGAGTTATTAAATTATCATAAATAAATTAAAATGAATTTATGGTACTGGATTTATCATAACATTTGGATGAAATGAGGTGTGGAAGGAAAAATAAAGAACAAAACATGAATAAAAATAAAAGAAATGAAAAGTGGAATTTACCTCTTAAATATGTCTTACTTGAGAGCCTCTTTAGGGGAGAGGTTTTGGTCTTTTTAAGATACCAAGATCTCCTAGACGTGGGATATGGGATTAGGTATATATTTTAGTAGAATTTTAACTAGGAAGAGGTCTTGAGGGGTGTGATGAGAGGAGGTAAAAAGGGGTGGTATTTATATTAGAGGAGATGAGGGGTTTCCCATTATTTTAATCACTAGTTTAATATTTTTTTCAATACTATGAATAATATTGATTCTTCTAACCAAAAAAGTAAAGAGACCTTGTGAGTTAGAACCAAGGGTTATTACCTCCACATAACATCATCCATCACTCAATAATTCATGTATTTAGCTTATTTTTCAAATTATCATATTTCACTATTCAAAAAAAATTCAGGTATTTCAGAAAAATACAAAAAATTCACCCTTACCAGTTTTTGATGTGTAGAGTCCAAAAATGAACTCAATTTTTTTAAAAATATATATATATATATGAGAAATTTATTTTTTAATTAAAATGATAATTTACTTGAAAAATACATATTTTAAAATTAAAACTTCTCTTCTAACACTTTGAAAAATTAATTAAGGTCTCATAAAATTATCTTATTATCATAAGACATCAAAATAATAATTTATGAATTCATTTTATGAAAATAAATTTTATTTCATTTTATTAAATTAATCATAAATATTTAGTTAAATATATAAGACTTACAAAAATACCAACACTTTATTATTATTTAAAAAAAATATTTACTTATACAATGATATGACTATATCATGGTGTCACATATAAGATTCATAAATTTTATTTATACTTTCATTGGCAAGGTTATTATTACATTGGTTAGTTTACTATTCATAAGTGTCACATTACTATTCCAAATTTCAAGTTACTATTTCACCAATATATGTTCTTTAACATCAAGAGATACCTTTTATTCCACTAATTATTCATTTATATGGTTTGTATGATGTTCTATAATCAATTTTATGTGATTATAATATAATACCAATTATAATAAGGTAATTCCATTGATAAAACATTGGGTTGTTACAAGTAACATGCCATGTGACCCCGTGTAGAGGTCATGTACTTCTCTCAAGAACTTCTACCATCCATATCTCCCTCTTCATGACTCAAATTTTTTCCCTTGATTATCATATCTTGGTTGATTTTCCATGTATAACACAATGGTTTCATTTATTATGGAATGTGAGATATGATGTGAGGTTTCTTGAGCATGATTCTTCTTCAAGAAATGCTTGACTGAGGGTAGTTATCATGTCGGGTTGTCATAGAGAGTCCAAGGTAAGAAACTCCCCTATTTCACTAAGGCATGGGTAACCCGTACTCTTTACTTAGGTAGAGTTGGTACTACCCCATTATACATCATTTCATGGGTCCTATATTTATGGATGGTTAATCCAACATTTTCAAGCTATAGCAGAGATCATTTTCTCTACTATAGTTGTGTCTCCCTCAACTTGTATCACATCGGTGAGGTGTGGGACCCTTCGCACGGTTTCTTGTGAAGTTTCATGTGATGATGGGAATCAGGGATGGGACTTTGGAGTTATAGACAAACTCATTATCCTTGGATGGGATATGAATATAGATATCCCATTTTTATCTCATATTTATTTCTTTTTATGAATATCTATATGTGTGTGTGTCTATGTTTTGCGTTTTTCCTTCCCTCTTTCTATGGGTTGAGATTATTTTTTGTATCTTTATAATTCTCCTTTTATCGTTTTAGGGAATCAAACTAGGGATATATATACTCACCCATTCATGGGATTTTTTCACAGATGTTGTGTCTTATGTAGATGATTTGAATAATGGTGGTGAAATCGGTTGAGCTTAGTGATACATGGGTGCATTGACTGTGTTCGGTGGTTGATCCTGGAGATCAAAAGTTAGGATCTTTTATACATTCTTTATTCGAGTTTTAATTAGGTTGGGACATTGTTTTTCCTTGTGTGTATATTTTTTCCATTATGATTATTTTTATACTATTGTACAATTATGTATTTATTGAAGGTTATTGTATGCGTTTTTACACTCTAGATATTGCATTATTTTAGTATTCCTTTGGATTTTTCTATGGATATGGATTTTTACATGCATACATCTACATTAGGATAAGGCCTACAATTTTCTTTATTCCTTCAAGGAATTTTCCCCAAACCCTAGCTTATTGGCATTAGTCATGGGATTACCACACACGGGCTTCTTCCAACATGGTGGGCCTCGGTGGGTCGTGTCATTATATAAAAAAATAATTTTTAAAGGAAGGTCATTTTAAATATTTTGATTAAAAATTATTGAAAACCCACATAAAAAAAATAACAAAATATATCATTTTAAAAAGGAAAAGAAAAGTATTAAGATCATATAAATTGATACATACTTGGATTTAAATACACGAAATGATAACATTGGAAGTAAGTGAAAACATGGAGTTGAAATAAAGAACAAATTATGTGTTGGAGGTTCATTCTTGATACATTTATACTTTTAGGTTAGAGAATAACCAAGTGGGAAGCTTTGAATTAAAAGAGAAATTATCCCTATGAATACAAAATATAAAAACAAATAAAATGGGAAATCAATTAATAAAGATATTATTGATGATCAATGTTCAAAAGAAACAATATAACCCAAAAAAATATATTTGAGTTATGAAAGCCACTTTCCTTAACTCTTGAATTTCACAAAAGTGCTTTAACTTCTTATATCATAAAGATAAAATTCATAATCAACTATTTTCGAACCTTAATAATAATTATTACAAATTATACTTTTAATTTAAAATTATTCCCTATATTTATATTAGTTACATATTTTCACACATCATGTGTTTTTTGTATTCTTATTTGTACTAGTTTACTATGAGCGGTGACGGTATCAGTTATTCATTCAAATTCCATCCTTCAAATATTATTAAATTTAATACAATGGATTATTTATATTTATTTATGATATTTAATTTTTTTATGAGTGATTTAGTCTTCATCCTAGATAATGAAATCAACAATAAAGATATTTCATTGATTTTTAACCCATGATGAATGTTTTTTAGTTAATGAATTAAATATTGATATAATCCTTTAAAAAATGAGAAATATTTATTTAAAAATTTATAACCTATTAAACCATTAATTATGTTCTCATAATTATACCAGAAATAATATCATAACATTGTTCAAGTAGTTGGTCAAACTGATCCAAACATGAATGCTCCATAATTAATTTATGATTATGAAGTAATTTAGTTGAAATATCATTATCCCGATAGCATAATGATATAATCTACTGTTTATGTCTATAATATATATTAATTATAAAAATTATGAGAAGAAATAATGGATATTAAACAATTATATAGTATGAATAAACCATTTTTCCACTTTTTTTCTTAATTATGACATATAATTTTATAATCATTTTTTCTCATTCATATAATTATAATGTTATTAAATTAGTACTTCCATTACCATATTCATATCATAAAAATTTTATTAATCTATTAAATCCTTTCATAGATCAATCAATGAAATGAGGTCATGAAAAGAGGATTGCATTATACCATGGAGGTAGTAGTTTGTATGTATTGTAACACCCCATAATTTTATGATATATTTCTCTTCAAATAAATTTAGTTTCATTGATATCTTCTAATGCAAGAAATACTAAGTCTAAATGAACCCTTTTATAGTATACTATTATATCATAGACATTAAATTGGTGGAGTGAATAGTAAAAATGATATTTTTATAATTATGTATAATGTTTTTAGAAAAAATCAAATAAATTGATAAATAAGTACTTTATTTTAGTAAATATTTATATGCTTCAAAAATAAATTTTTACTAGAAAATAGTTTCTAATACTTCTTGTAAGAAATAAATATAATTAATTGTTGACACTTTAATTAAAATTATTCAATAAAATGAAATTATTTTTTTCAAATCATCATGTTAAAATTATATAAGAGTGAAGTTTTGATAATTTTATAAAAATTTGGTTTCTCAATTAATTGTGAAAAATACGGTTTATTAATGAAAAATGTATTTTTGTTCCAGGAATTTCATAAGAATAATTTTATTTTAAAATTATGTCAAAGAAAAACTACTTAAATTGTATTGTGAATAATCCAATTAATTTCATTTGAATCAATTTTCTGTTTAATTTTTTTATAAAAATATTTTATAATTAAGAAAATGTTTTTTTTGGAAAACCACTTTTCATAACATTTTGGGGGTTTAATTTAAAATTAAATTATTTCACTTATGTGAATTAAATTTGATAAAATTAATTCAATATTTATAATCAAACTAATTAATATTATATAATTAGGAAAATGTAATTTTTGGAAAAAATTAATAGTAAAAAAAATAAAAATACATTACCGTAGTTAAGGTTAAAATGGGTTTACCAGGTGTTACACTAATATATAATGGTATTTTCACACTCGAATTTTCAATTCCATTATTTGTTAGGAATCCTCTTACGGTTCATACTTTTCTCTTGGTTTTCGGGTGTTCCATGTTTAAATTTGGTATCTCATATGTCCTTGATCTAAATCATTAGTCTTGGAAGTCTTGGTTAGTATTTGTCCTTGTATTTTGTTAGAGTAATTTTATGATGATTAAGTGGCTTGTAATTGAATTTGTGACACTCTTAGTGGCACCTTTTGTGGGGTATATTTGTTAGGGTGGTTTATACCTTTGAGTTAAATGAGTTCTGGGGTGAAAAGGGGGTTTCCTTTTGGGAATTATTTACTCATATTCATGGCCTATATCTCCCCCCTTTAATCCCCCATAGGACCCCCATGAAATTGGAGAAAAAAGGAATGTTTTTAGTGGATAGAATAGGCCTCACAGTTTACTAAACCATGCAGCCAAACCGTGCAGGTTGTGCATCATATTTAAAATATTTTTGTAATTTCTATTTTACCCATCCAGAGTAAAACCTATTATCCCCATTTCTTCTCCATATCATGCCTCATATCCATAGAAGGATCCCAATATCTCTCAAGCTCTTTAGGAACCCATTTTAAATGGGGTTTTTTGTAGGGAAACTTCAAAATCATGCAAGTAAGTGATTCTCTCTTCGTTATCTTCCTTCCACTTGGGGTTTCCTCCCTCCTTGAATTTTTAAAATGTCCAGCAGTTAGGGTTCATACCTAAGGTTTTATATTTTGTCTTTTTGGATCAATATTGTGGATTAGGGTTCTTTTTATTTCCCTTGTGGTGTAACGGTGGTGAAGTTGAAGTTTCACACAACGATTTGGGATTTTTGACACAAATGTAGGTGATTATCTATGTAAGCATCTTTTGATGAGTTATATTTTATTTCTTAAAATTTTTTAAATTATTAAAACATATTATGTGTGGTTTTAAAACAATTTTTGGTATAGTTAGTTAATAATTTGGTTTTAAAATTTCATGTTTTCATGAAATTGTGTGTTTTTAGGTGCAACTCTTGTGATATCATTTGGGGTCATTTTTTCAATGAATTAAAGTGGTTTATAAAATGTTTCTAAGGCCTCCAAATCTAGTTTTGTGTGGAATTTTTGAGTTTTTAGCCTTAAAATAGTTTTTTTGAATGTGTTCATGTGCAAAACCTTGTCATACTTCTTGGATGGGTTTTATGAAAATTGTAAAGGGTTTATTGAGTTACACAAAGTGTGAAAAGTAGTTTTATGTGTTGTTTTAGTGGGTGTGTGTTATTAATATGGGTTTTTGAAATGGAAAATGGTGATTTAAGATTTCACACATTTTGAGAACCTTTTATAAATTTTTGAAAAAAATTATAAAATTGTAAGAAAGGTGTGAAACATGTTTGTGGGACGTTTTGTGTGAGTATGATGATAAAATGAATTTGAATGTGAAAGGAGTATTATGTGACATTCTTGTAGGTTTTTTGGTGTGTGTGTCATTTGTAAATATAATTTTAATGTTAAAATGGTATTTTATGAGATGTGGAACTTGATTGCGCACAAAAAGGAAAACTTAGGTATCTAGGTGGGAAGATGTATACTAGTATGCTAGTGATCTGGAGTCGTTCTGTCCATGTTTCATACAGAAAGATTGACACAGAAAAAAATAACTAAATAATGATTATGATTGGGGACCACTAGGTTATGGTTATGTTCCCAACTTGTGGCTCGTGCATGAGAACATATATTTTTATGGTTACTTTTCACTAATATACGAGGTACCTGGGGCCCACAACTAGCTAGTGCATAGGGGTGTTCTCGTGACTAGTTCGCAATGAATACATGATATTCACTGACATCATACAGTGTGTTTTGCTGTAAAATTGAGTTTCATGTGTGTTTTAAATAAAATTGTTCATTCATTAATGTATCCCTCTTGAAAACTATTTTCATTTGAATTTGTATCCCTTTGAAATTGTTACTAGCATTATTGTTTATAAGACATGAAATATTTCTTTATCTTAAAATTTTTATCAAAGGTATCCTCTTTGGTTTTATCCTATTGGGATTAGGATCATGCCATACTTACAACTTTGGGATTAATTAGTCTTTATTATGTTTGACATAGGTAAGGGAAAGGTCTTTGGGGATGGTGGTTTGGGGTGTTAGCTTCCTTCCTTTGTGCAGTGTTGTGGAAAGGATTAGGGGGTGATACCACCATGTCCTGTGGTGATTTTTGAGTTCTGTTTTCTGCTCATATTTATTTTTGGACCTCTTGAGCCTTATTTAAACTATGTACTTCAATTTTTAATTTTTTAAGTCTTGTTTGTGTTACATTTTAATATTCAGATTAATCATCCTTGTTGGTTGTTTTATGTATCTATAATTGATTCAGTCATTCCCAAAAACTTATTTATGATACCCAGGAACTTGTGAAAGACCATGGGGATTGGGAATTTATTTTCGGTCATTCCACAAACTGGGTCGGGTGCCTGTTTTTATGGCGAATATATCTTGTTCGTGAGAAAATGGTATCAGAGCTGGTTCTCTCTTTTTGGGTCATGTTCTTTTGAGTATAGAGTCTGGGTAGATAGGAGCTTGGATTTTTTGGACATGAAATTATAGTTATGATTAAGGTTCCTGAATATCACACCTTATGATGTCATTCATGTCACTATGGATAGTTGTGTTTTATCTGAGTCCATTTGTTATTGTGGTTCATCGATGATTGGGGAAATGAAAATAGAGTTGGGTCAATTGTATCAGTGATATTTCAGGGCCTGGAAAGCCATGTGTATATGGTGATATTTCTCTAGAACACTCTTTGTGATGGTTAAGTGATTGTTTTATGGATTCCAACCATATGTCCAAGGCACCCACCGACACTAATTTCCTCTCACATTGTCTTGTGTATCCTTATTTCAGAATCGTAGAAACTTGGGTTTAAAATTAAAAGTGACTTGATTTTGAGAAATGTGAATTTATGTGAAATGATTTTCTAGTAAAGAGAAAATGTTTTGGTTTCTGAATGGGTGGGAATAAATTTTTATAATTGTTTTTAAATGGTAAATGGTGTGTTTACAAATCTTTTGAAAGTATGAATTATGTTAAAGTGGGTTTTGAAAATCTATTTCGAATATAATTTTCTGAACAGTTGAAAATTGTTTTGAATGGAATAAAGTGTTATGGAATTTATTTTTGGGGTTTTAATATGAATTTTTATTTGTTAATTACTAGGCTTTTGAAAATTTTCACGAATAATGGGGAACTTGTTTTAAATGGGGTTTAATGAGTTTTTGAATGAATGGGTGTTGATGAAATAGAGTTTTTCATAAAACCATAAGTGTTTTGAAATGGGTCAATTTTTTTTGAAATTTATGTGTAATATTTGAAAGTTAGTTTTAATTAGTGGTTGTTGCTTTTCTAAAAAGTTTTGTGATATTTTAATTGGGTTCTGATTTTGAGGTTGGCTAGTTTCAGAATGATAAATTATGAGTAGACTATCTTGATTTTGAATAGAGGAAAGGTTTGGTTTTGATCTTTGGTATCCTCAAGGGAGACCACATGTGTGGGATTATATGGAAATATGGATGGTTAATGTCATGACTTGATTCGTTCAGGAGTGTTTATGTGGAGGTTTCCCAGTGTGGCATGGAAACATGCATGTTTGAGGCCCATGAGATACCATTGGTGAATGCCCTAACCACCGACCCCGTTTATTTTCAATGAAATGATTAATGAAAATTTGATGTCTTTAAAACTAGTGTTTGGTTCGTGTGTTTTATGTTCTTTTGGGATTGTTGTAGTGGGACACTTTGAGTTCGAGAACCCATCTTGTTTGAACGATTTGTTGATTTTTTTCATTGGTAAGTCAGGTTGAAGTGTTAGTTAGTGGTCTCTTTTGAGAGATGTTTTGGGAAGCCTATGGTGTGGTTCCCCTTATGTGTTTGATTATAGTTTTTGGTATGTTTTGACCAAAGTACCAACTTGGTGGGGTCCTTGGTTTTTCTTGTTGGCTATGGTACTCCCCCATAAAGAGTTAATGCAAAATTTAAGTGAGGCCACGGGTGATTCACCATTGGAAGGTTCTCCAGTTGATTAGAGCAGAAAATATTTTCTTTGGTTTCAGGGTTGACATTAACTCTCTTCTTTTTTGGATTGTGTAAATCCTATGATAGCATTTGGGTGGATGTGAATGGAGTTGAAAGGATCCATGGTTTCCTAAGTTTCTTGAATTTTCAGAGGTGAAGTTTGACACTGTTTGTTCTATAGTCTTTATTTGGAAATGGTGATGGGGAAATTATAGTGAGGTAGGTGGAAGGATTATGGTGTTGTTAGTAAAATATGTTTTCTATGTGGTCATATAGGTCTTTCATTAGTCTTTTTAAGGATGTGATGGTTGGTTCTGGTAGTCTCATGCTACAAAGAACTCGATTCAAGGTTCCACTCTTGGTAATTTCTACGTTGGTTGCAGGGGTTGTGTTTGCTGGTTCTTTAATATGTCGTGTTCTGTTTATACTATTGGATCATGGTGTGGTCGCTTGTAGCACCAGAAGAAGATGTTTCATTTGGGGGTCTTAATTCATGACTGCAAGGTAGGATATGCTTCTTTTATCTGATCTCTTTCCATAGGTCCTTTAGTGAAGTTGGGACATAGTCAGAAAACCCCCATGGATGTAAGGGATCTTGGTTTAACTTCTATCTTCGGTGTGGGTGTAGAGATAGATTGAGGTTTTTGTGTGGTGGTTTCATTCCAAGTGGTACATTGTGGAGGAAGCGGATGTGTGAACCCTATCCATCAGGTTTTGGGTTTGTATCAGTGGAAAAGTCCCTCCATTGATGTAGGATGGTGGGGTGGTTTTTTTTTCTCAAACCCAGTGCTTGAACCCTTATGGGTGCATCTCTCAGTATGATTTCTCATGTATGAATAACCCGGTAGGCTATTTTGACCTCTTTCTTGGCCGAGTTCAGTGAATGATTTTGATTCCCGTGGGAGTGGTGAACCATGTAGTGTATTTTTTTTTGGTTTAGAGTCTCATTGATTGACCCCCCACCCCATGGAGTGGGGATTGGGTCTTATGGGTTCATTTTTGTATCATACCATACTAGTAGGTTAAGATGGTTGGATCATATGGTGGGGAGACCCACCATGGGTCTCATGTAGGATATTTTGAGAAACATTCTAATGTTAGTTTCTTCATTATGGTCGGGAGTCTGTTTAGACCTCCCCCAATTGGTGTCTTGGTTCTACATCAGGAAATTAAGTTGGATTTTATTGAGGGGATTCCATTCAAGTATACCTATATCAGTTACTCTGTTTTTTCCATGGTTTTGGCTTGGTAGTAGGTTTTATCATTTGAAGATACATATCCACCAACTTATTTCTTGTGTAAACATTGGGATTCGAGTGTTCCCAACAGTTCTGTTGAGGTAAGTCTATGGGAACGTGATTTGAATTTTTCATTTGATTCAGGTAATTTTCTTAAGCTTCACCTTATAGTGGTTAAGTTGTTTTGTCTTGGGATATGGTTTGATTATTTTTTCTTGTTTTAGTCATGTGGTTTAAATTTTGGTTGGTGGGAGTATATATTCCTTTATATGATGAAATAGTGGTGTTTTGGCCATTTTGTGGGTGGGAGAAACTTGGAAAGGGAGTCCATCTTGGTCTATTAGTTGAGTTTTATTTTTCCATTTAAACTTGTTGTGGATTTTCATGGACATAAAGCTTTATGGTCGGGAGAATTTTTACACCAATATTTTCAATTTCATTATTTATTTCGAATCATCTCTTAGTTCTCACTTTTCTCTTGGTTTCCAACTGTTTCGGGTTTAAATTTAGTGTCTCAAGTATCCTTGATATAATTCATTAGTCATGGAAGTATTGGGTAGTAATTGGGCTTGTATTTTGTTATAGGAAATTTATGAGGATGAAGTGTCTTGGAATTGAATTTTTGAGACTCCTAGTGGCACCTTTTGTTGGGTATGTTTTTTGGGGTGGGTTATACCATTGAGTTAGATGAGTTTTGTGGTGAAAAATAGGTTTCCATTTGTGAATTATTTCCTCATGTACTTGGCCTATCTCACCACCTTTAATCCCCATAGCCCCCCTTGAAATCAGAGAAAAATGGAAAGTTTTTTTGGTGAATAGAATAGGCCTCACGGTTTACAAACCCTTGCACCCAAACTATGTAGGGTGTCCAACACATTAAAAATCTATTTGTAATTCCAATTTTTCCTTCCAAAATAAAACCTATTCATAACATTTATTCCCCATTTCATTCCTCACATCCATGGAAGGATACCATGCTCCCCCATGCTTCTTAGGAACCCATTGTTAGGGGGGTTTTTGGTGGGGAAACTTCAAAATCATGCTAGTAAGTGATTCTCTCTTTGTTTTCTTCCTACCCATTGGGGTTTCCTCCCTGTTTCTTGAAGTTATAAAATTTCGATAATCTAAGGTTCATACCTAGGGTTTGATCTTGTGTAATTTGGGTGTAATATTTTGGATTAGGGTTTTTTGGTTTCCCTTATGGTGCGACGGTGGTGCAATTGAAGTTTTGCACAACGATTTGGGGTTTATTTAATAAATGTAGGTAATTCCTTGTGTAAGAATCCTCTCATGAGTAAAATTTTCTTTATTAACATTTTTAGCATGATTATTACCTATTATTTGTGGTGTGGAAACTATTTTCGGTAGAGTTATTTAAGCGTTCATTTTAAAAATATCATGTTTTCTTGAAATATTTTGTTTTTCTTGTGTAACTCTTGTGATATCTTTTGGGTTCATTTTTTCAATGAATGAAAGTGGTTTATAAAATGTTGTTTGGGATTCCAAATCTATTTTTGTGTGGTATTTTTGAGTTTTTGTCCTTAAAATAGTGTTTTGGAATGGTTTTTATGTTCAAAACCTTATTATACTTCTTGGAAGTGTTTTATGAAAATTTTAAATGGTTTATTGAGTTACAAAAAGTTTACAGTGGATGTTTATGTGCTATTTTGGAGGGTTTGTGTTCTTAAAATGGGTGTTTGAAAGGGAAAGTGGTGATTTATGATGTAAAATGTTTTGAGAAAATTTTATAAATTTTTGAAACAATTTATCAAATTGAAAGAAATATGTGAAACATGTTTGTGGGATTTCTTGTGTGATTATGATGTTAAAATGAATTTGAATGTGAAAGGAGTATTATGTAACATTATTGAGGGATATTTGGTGTGTGTGTGATATGGAAATGGAATTTTCTTGTTAAAATTGTATTTTATGAGATGTGGAACTTTATTGAGTACAAAATAGGGAAACTCGGATATCTAAATGGGCATATGTGTACTAGTATGCTAGTGATCCAGAGTGGTTTCGTCCCTGTTTCCCATAGAAAGTTTGACACTGACAACACAAAAAAAATAATTATAATGATTGGAGACCACTATGTTATGGGTATGTTCCCTACTAGTGTCCCATGCATGAGAATGGATATTTTTTATGGTTAATTTTCATTGAGATATGAGGTACTAGTGGACCACATATAGCTAGTTCTTAGGGGTATTCCCATAACTAGTGTTCATTGAATATTTGATATTCACCATTAAAATAAGGTGTTTTGGGCGGTAAAATTCATTAAAATGTGTGTTTTAAATAAAATTTTTCATTATTTAATGTATCCTTATTGAAAACTATTTTCATTTAATGGTGTATACCTTTGAAATTATTATTATCATTCTTGTTTATAAAACATGCAAGCTTTATTTTTCTTAAAACTTTTATCACATGAAGTATCATTGGGGGGATCTTATTGGGCTTAGGCTCATTCCCTAATTACACATTTGGGTGTAAGAAGGCTTTTTTATGTTTGACAAAGTTAAGGGAAAGGTCTTTGGTTATGAAAATTCAGGGTGTTAGCTTCTTTCCTTAGTGTGGTGTTGTGGAGATGGCTTGGAGGTGATATCCTCATGTTCTGTGGTGATTATTGAGTTTTATTTTCTGCTACACTTTATTTTAGACCTATTGAGTCTTGTTTAAACTACATACTTCAGTAACGAATTTTTTATTAATGTCTTTTTTGGGTTAAATTTTCAGATTTGGGTTATTCGTCCTTGTTGGTTGTTTTAAGTTTCTATATTCGGGTAAATGGTTCCCAGACACTTATTTATGATACCCGATCACTTATTACAGCTTTTGAGGATTGGTAATGCCCTTAAGGCCTTTCCAAGGACAAGTTTGTGTGGTGGTTTTGATGGTGAACCGATCTGGTTTTTGACAGGTATATTTTCAAATTAAACTTGTCTAAATAATATTGGATGGGAATATTTCTACCACATTCTATCCCAACTTTTAATATCTTCCCATCTAAAATTATTTGGATTCATTTTGAAATTGTTATATTTTAATCTTTTATGAAATTCCAAATGTGTCTTATCCCCCTCATATAAAAGGAATCCCCTCCTTTCAATTATTTACACAACTTTGAGATATATAGTTTGACCAAAACCTACCCAATTATACAATAAAATTACCTATAAATAAATTAATAGTCATAGTCTTCTTAAATTTTTTTTACAATGGTGTATATGTTCCAAATCTATATCCATATTACATTATTTATAATTGAATGTATTTTTATGATGAACACCTACTTAATAATTTACTTATATTTCAGGATATCATTATATACTTAGACTCATCTCTAGGGGTTTCACTAAGGTTCCCTAACCTTAATTATCAAAAATATATTCTCTAATGTCCTAAAATAAATAATCCCTTCCACTGATACAAACTGATTCGAACAAAGCTAAACATACATTTATTTTATATCATTTTTATAATTTAACATTACATTACCAAATAATCCCAATATCCCAATAATTTAAATGTTTAATGTCTTTGGATACTAACTATATAAGCATCTTATTTTACAACGAATGTTAAAATTTCTCTATAATTCCATAATACTAGATCTTCCGCTAAACTTATCACAAGCTAAACTCATCCTTATGACCTAGTAATAGGAAAAATAGGAAATTAGATAGCTTAAAAACTTATTAAGGGAATAATAAATATATTAATATGTTACCCTGGGTGAAATTAACATATAGGAAAACATAAGCATGAGAGAATTATTTGATTAAAAAGCACAGAATTATAAAAATATTTCATAATATAAAATAGGAGAACATATAATACCATATGATTAATCATATAGCATGGTCTAAGGACTATAAAAATATGTTACATTAATATTGATCTAGTACACTGTCATAGTCACATATTAAACTTGTGTGGGGACAACATTAGCATGGAACTCAACACTGTGGATCGTGCATCATAAGTTGTTTCCCATAGTGGATCAAAAATGAAAACCTATTTCCCATTGAATATTAGGAATCACATCCTGTTTTCCATATATTATCAATAATAATAACATATTTCCTATTTCATATTAGGCATCACAACTTCTTTCCCATAGTACATCAGGCATCACAACCGATTACCCATTTTGGATTTAACATCACTACTCATTTCCCTATTGTCTCAAGAGATATCAATCTCTTTCCAATGAATTGGAGGTCTATATATTTTATACCTTTAATTAAAATACTAATAATTCACATGTTTTCCAAAAGAAATCATCTAATCATCACATCATTAAAACACATGATATAATAGTGGGTTTCACTTTATATTATAAAAGGTACCACATAAATAACCACATAAAATAGATCAGTTAATACCAATTTCAGTCATGATAAAAGTAAATTCATAAAATAACTTATATGGTAGTTCATACAGAATAATTTTATGAAAAATATATCCCTTGATATAAATAGTATAATGAAATCAAAAGGTAAATCATTTTATTTTGGAAGGAAAATCATTCTCCATATTTTGAAATAACATTGTAAAAAACACACATAAAAAAAGAAATAGTAAAAATTTTATTTTAAAAGTTTAAAAGGAAATTATGAATATTGAATAAATATATATATAATTTTTTTTCAACACATGAAAGGATAATATTGATGGTAAGTGAAAAATGGCCTTAAAACAAAGTGTGAATTAATAATTGGAGGTTCATTCTTGAAAACGTTATACTTTTAGGTGAGAGAAAAGTCATATAAAAATATTTGAATAACAAATTATATCTTCCCTATAAATATAAAACATAATATCATATAAAATTAGAAATCAGTTAACAAATAGAATATTTATGGTCAAAGATCAAAAGAAACTATGTAAATAAAAGAATGATATTTGAGTTACACAAGTCCCTAACCATAACTCTTGACTTTAATAAAATTAATTAACTTCTAGTATCTTAAAGATAAACATGTTAATAACCTATTTAAAAACATAAATCCTACATATTTTCATTTATACTTTTAATTTAAAATTATTTTATATATTTATTTTAGTTACTTATTTTCCCATTACGGGTATCTATACTTTTGACCATTTATACTAGTTTCACAGGAGTGGTGTCATTTTTCATTATTATTTAAAATTTTATCATTTTAAGATTATTAAATCTTTTTAATTTATTATTTTATAATTATTTGTTAGGTTTAAATTTCCTTTCACGATTACATTAGTTTTAATCATTGAATATGGAATCAATAACAAGCATATTTCAGTGATTTTTAACCCACAAACATTGTTTTTATAGTTAAGTAATTATATTATTATATAACCCTTCAATAATCAATAATAAATAATAAATCATGATTTATATATTTATAACATATTAAACTTTTTATGTTTTTTCTAAAATCATCCATGATGTAATTTCATACCATTGGTCTAGTAGATGGTCCAACTAACCCTATCATGAACACACCATGATTAAAGGATTATTATTAAATGATTTAATTAAAACATAATTATAATAGTAGCATAATGGAATTATTTAGTGATATTGGTGTGATATATCAAAATTAGAAAAATTAAGATAATAATCGATAGGTATGAAAAAATTATATAGCATAAATAAATTATTTTCCCTTTTAGTTTGATTATTTAAGACAGTTAATTTTATAACCATTATTTATCAATCATATCATTAAGTGGTTTTTCAATTTGTACTAATAGAACCTTATTCATATCATAAAAATTATATTTATCATTTATAACCATTCCTAGATATATCCATGAAATTAATTAAAGAAAAAATGAGTTCATTGTACAGTGGAGGTGGTAGTTTAAACTTACAAATTGATGGTGGTCTTATTTTTAAAGGAACGAGAGAAGGAACTAATATAGTTTAGTATTATAGAATTATAAAAAAGCTATTAATATGATAATTATTTATTAAATTATTTTTTAGACCATCAATGTTAATTAGTGAAGGGAAATAAACTCCTTTGTTCAAGAAGTTGGTAGTCCGCACATACACACGTTTCACATTGTCATTTTTCTTTATGGTGAAGGAAAAATCTGGTCAATTATTGTACCATCACTATAATGACATATAAATATTATAATTTTACTTATAATACCATTTTAATTTGTTTTAATTTTATTTATGTAATAGGTAGTGAACAAAAAAAATATAAATGAGAAAGAGTGATTACAAACATATTCTCCACTTCTTGGATTATCTCCTTTGTGAAAGGGGTTAAGAGTTTGTAGGATAGCCATTTGAGAAGAATAAAATACTATTTATGGTTGATATAGTTTCTTAAGATATTTTTTTAGATTTTGGGTGAAATTACAGATTTTTTATGTGAGGAGAATTGAAGAGGCTAGATCCCCTTTTATAAGTGAAAAGTGATGGGATTTGTGTAAATACTCATGAATTTTTTATCATATAAAGTCACTATCAAGGTAAGTCACACAAAAACTGGGAAATAATAGAGAATATAATAATAATATCCTCAAAAAATCCCACAAATTTTTTAATCATCTTTCTATCCCTTTACTTCTTTAATTATTAATTTTATCATTTAATTTTTACCACATTAACCAGTTTTTACCTAAGATAAATTAATCATTATAACTTCAAATAAGGTGGTACATGATAGATAATTTTAACTTTTAAATCCATTATTTCTAATTCAATTTATAAAAGTTCTAAAAATTAATTTTAATATAATTAATTTATAATTTATTAAAAAAATTGAGAAAAATATTTCTTGAGTGATAAAATAAAAAATATTGGTTTTTAAACTATAATATGCATTCTAAAATGTATCATTTGAATTATAAAATTTATATTTATCCATGAAAAATGATTCATAAGTTTCTAAGTCATGCTTATATACAAATAATTTCATAAAAGTCATTATATTAATAAAAAAAGAATATTACATTATTCTTATTAGTACAAATTTTAAAAAAAAAATCAAACATTTATCTTTATATAATTTTTCCGCATTAAATCAAAAAATTAACTTAATATTTTTAAATTCACATTCTAAAATTTATCAATTTTACTTTTATATTAATAATTAAATATAGTGAAAACAAATTATAAGAAAATGAATTTTAGTATATTGACTATTCTTCTCCTTATTTCTTATAAATTATTAATCATATTAGTATTAATCTAATATTCATTATAAAATACTTAAAAATAGAAAAAATGTAAATTTTAGGAAATTTATTTTTCTTAGTTACTTAGTTTCACTATTTGAGTCATTATTTAAAGTGATCATTATTTTTTCTTCTATTTTAATATATATTTATATATAAAATATAATTCCATTCCACTCTTTATACCTAAAAATTATATAGAAAGCTTAAAACTATCTATTCTTTTAATTTATAGTGTTAGAGTGGGATATTGAATATAGTATATATTTGAGTAATATTTTACTAAACTCGGGTTATTATAGGTGTTTCACTAGTTTTTGAGGTGTTTTATGGAAATTTCTTCTTTAGTGGCGATACAGGAAAGATATTTGATCTTATAGGCCCTCATTTTATTTATTTAAATTTGGTGATTCTTTTTTAATTCCCCCTATTTTTTGAGTATGGACTTATTATCACTTTAAAAAAAAGTTATCCCTTGGTTTATTATCTCAATTGTGCTGTGGAGGTTTTCATTATCCTAGGATCACTTTTATTATAAAAAAAATTTGTTTCTTCTTTAATAAAATACACTTAAGGTATATGTTAGACAGGTCCTCTATAAAATTTTTCTTCATTGAAGGTACTATGTTTTTTGAATGATAGTGTCCTTATGGGTAGTTAATGTTTTTTGTGGTTATATTGGGATCGGTTGTGATTGGGGAATGAAATTGGATGAATACAATAGTTATGATTCTATCATAGTTGGTTTCGTGGATTTACAATTGTGTTTTGTGGTGGTGGGGGATCTATGACTTGTTAATGGGTAATTATTTATATTCTTTTCTCCTAATTTTTGATTATTTCATATCTTTTTGGTGTTCGGGGATGGAATTAGTGGCACTGGAAGCAGTGGGGCCTCATTGAGTGGTTAATACCAATATTATTTGGTATTCAGTTGGAAAAGTTGAGAAACTTGAGGTGTGATATTTGAGGATAGAAATTCCTTAAGATATACCTCGAGTTATTCATCGTAATTTTATCTTGGTGGCCCAGTGCATGTGGTTCCACACACTCATAAGACCAAATATTTCTTTTTCTTCTTGATGTAATATTTTTTTCAGGTTTTATGTAGTTTTTCAAGTATCATAAATTTTGTTTTTGAATGGATTGAACTAAAAAAATTATTTATTTATTTGAAAATCCCAAAAAAATATATATAGGGGATCTAAAATACAATGAGAATGTGGGAGATACAAAATTATGAAACGGTTCTATGATGAGAAATTCAAAGATTTCAGTCTCTAGGGTACTTTCTTAGGAATAAATTTTAAAACCCATAGAATCAAATTTGAAATAAAAAGTATAGTTCATTAAAAATTAACAATTTATAAAGATTCCAATAAGTATAATTAGTTGAGGTTTTTCCTGGTGTTCAAGTATCCCCATAATCCTTAATAATATCTCTTGATCAAATCCAAATATTTATAAATTTATAGGTTTTAATGTGGATTATGGGGAGATGTGCATCATTTTGCATTGAATGGGGGTCCATGATAGTGATGGGGAGGGATGGTCTTAGGAGGACAACCAAGAAAATGAGAGGACATCATTAGTGGTATCAGGGGATGTCATTATTCCTAGTATTGGAAGTGATGATGTCATACCCTTTTTGGTTTTAGGTCGACAGACCGATAAGTATAAGGTGGTGGTGGTTGAGGTTTAGGCGTTGTGTCATTTAGCTGGAAGGCTCGATGTTGGGAGGTTGGTTAGAAATGGGACCACGATGGAGGTAGGGATGTTTCTTGAGTCTTGGAAATTACAATGGTGGGAATGGGTCACGTTTGGGATTTATGAAGCATGAATCAAAATATACAGTGTATCCCCCATAAGTAGAAATTCAGAGCAAGAACCAACCATCAGTATATCTAAATAGATTGTAATGTATAGAGGGTATGTCTTTCTCCATCAATGTAAGGTACCCTATAATATTCCAAGGGGAAATTCTAGTCACTCATCTCTGCTAGGGGATATTAACATCAAGGTAAAAAATAGGATCTACAGTGTAGTTATTCTATGTGTATGGACCTTAGGCCCTCAATTCATGTATTGTTCCTAGTTCCTATGGGATTAATAACAATGTAGGGTTCCCTTTAAACCCAGTTTAAAATAGGGTATAAAATAAACAAAAAGTGTATGCCTTTGAGTATGAGGCAATAAGTTCAAGGGGGATTTTGATAAGTGGAAAGTTAAGAAACATTTAGGAGATGATTATTTAATTCCTAAAAATAAATTTCCCTTTCAAAAAAGTAAACCAAAATTAAATAAACACAATAGAAATGATATGTATAGGGATATTATTTATAAATTTTTCAATGTACAAGTTAATATTCTTTTATTGGATAAAGATAAAAATATTCCAAAGTATGATAAATATTTAAAGGATATGTGAACCCAAAGGAAAAATATTAAATTGGATGATAGAGTAAACCAAATATAAAATTTTCCATTACATATTTAGAAAACTCTACCTATAATGTTGAAATATCCTTACAAAGTTAAAAGATCCTAGAGTATTTACAATACCTTATACCATAAGGGAGATCCAATTTTACGATTATATGCCTGGATTGAGTACATAAATCAGTGTGATACTCTATATTTATTATGGTAGGGATTAACCCCTTTTGAATTATGATTTATATTATAAAAAAGATCATTTTCATTCATGTTGGTGCGATTGAGGACGTTTTCATATGTGTTAAAATTATTATTTTCCTTAGTGACTTTTATATGTCAGATATGAAAAATTATATATTAAATGGGTATGCATCCATAATATTAGAAAAACCTTTTTTTAAGAATTTATAAAATAATAATAAATATTTTTCAAGGAACTCATTAAATAGTGTTTGGTGAGGAGGTTGTTTACATTAACATTTTTTATTTAATAAGACATCTTATGAAAAGAAAATTCTTTTCCATGTTAATATAATTAGTTGGATTTCCAATGATTTTTTTCTTAAATATACATATAGTGAACACTAATATAAGGATAACCAAAACTATTTAAATTTTATGTTGTTAGACTAATATCTTAATTTAAGAAATATTCATGTACTATGGTATGACTTAGATTGAACTAGGGAGTATCATGTGCCTTTATAAAGGGATATCATAAGGTTTAATATAGTTATACCACATAACTTCTAGAATATATTAATTTATAGTGTGTTTAATTCATAATGAATTATTCATAGAATACAATTAACATTTAATTGTGATTAATATGGTAGAAAAACTTTAAGTGTTAACATTTGAGTAATATCCTATATAAATAAATCTATCATAAATTAATCATTTAACATGATGAAATATTGTGGAGTTAAATCAATAAAGGATATAAAGAGTTTTAAGTGGAATTATATTTACATGTACATTATAAACATTTGACTAAATTTATGGGAATCAAATAGTGTCTTCAATTATTACATAATGGATTTTGAGGCTTCAAGATTTTGTGATATGTCTATTAGATCATCCCAAGATTCTTCTATTATATTATATATCTATTTAAGCCCTCCACCTATTCCTCCCTTTGATAGGAGAGGTACTAGAATATTGTGGTTTTAATAGAGTCCAGCCTAAGAATTGGGTGGTTCCTTTCAATCCATTGAACCACCATGGATGTGGGGTCCGATTGATAAAACTCAAGGATATTTATCAAGCACAAGGGTTAAAGATTGAAGTGGTAGATTCATATAGTGAAAGGTACATAGTGTTCTTGATTTTTTGTTCATACATGGTTTCATATTAATTTTTTGGTTGTTCATGGGATTAGTATTCTGATTAGTTTTATTGTGTCTATTAAGTGTTAATAAATACTTGTAAATCCACAACTCTAGCCCAAATAGTTTATGGATGAGTATTTTTCTTTTAATGAAACTTGTTTCCATGTGATGATATTTTATTTATAAAAGATGAAAAAAGTTATTATTATTATTATAAAAAACTTATTGAACTTGTTGATTATGAAACATGTTTAAAAATTGATCAATTTATGTGTATTTCCTAGATATAATAACTTGTGGATGGCGGAATTGAGGAAATTGTGTAAGGTTTCTTAGATTCATTTTCACTCATGCTACTTAGTATTGAGGATACACCCTCTCTATAGATAAATCCACTACCATAAAACATAAAATATAAATAGTTTATAAAAAATGATATATTTTATGTGACCATTTCTCGATATTTATCATTATAATACGAAACACAACTATTATAGTTTCTTAAAGAGAATGAGAGAGAATTGGGTTAGATTCTAGTTGATTTAAAATAAATAATAACATACCCTTACATTAATATAATCTTGTTAGAGTATTATGATTGACCTATGAGGTAATTTAAAATAAGATTAAATATCATCCTTTTATAAGTTGTTAATAAGGAGGTGAATAAATTTCCTTTTACTATGATAACTATCCTATGTCTGATATTAAATGGTTCATCCCCATTAAAATTTTTCCTAATAAAATTGGATTCATAGTTGTGTGAAATGATTTTGATGAATTAGTAACAACTATGGATAAATTATAGGATGTCTAATCTTTAGACTAATAAGGATCACATTACATTTCACTTTTGTGACCAAATTCTTGTGAATCCATTTGTACTGACCCAATATTATTTTCTATATGGTTATGTAAGGAAATTTTAAATTCACATTACCCCTAAGGATCCATGAATTCCACATTCACCTATCCTTTCAAAAATATCCCTATAACAGAACTTCAATTGGATAATGTAATTCTCTATAAACTCTCAAGAGTTATATGATGACTATTTTCTATTATTTTATGTTGGATTGTGTAGAAGTATCCATGGATGTATTTATAGTGAATGGTTCATATTTTTAGGATGTTTTTTAAGTTTAGGTTTTATCCTTAGAATAAATATCAATAAAACCCATATTCTGAAATTTTAGAAACATTATTTTGAACTTGGGATAGGGATTTCTTTATACATATTTTGTCAAAGTAGAGAATTCAACAAGAAAATTCAAAGGTGAATGTTATATATTCTCAATGTTACCCAAGAAATGTGAAATTTTTAATATCATTTTTTATTCATGATGGTTTTTATATGAGGTTCATTAAATATTTAGTAATATTTAGCTTATATTAGCTAGGTTTCTTAAGAATTATATCCCATTTTTTATGATAAATGTATGAAATAATTTTAGGAACCGAATGAAAGACTTGGTTTCACACCCATAATTTAGTCACTTAAGTTGGGTTGTCCATTTAAGTTGATACCACTTCCATATTATTTCATATTTGGTATTGTTTTTTCATAAAAAATGGACAAGAAATAAAATTTGATAGACTATTCCCCTTAGTTTTTAGATTCAATACAAGATAATTATACATCCACTTAGAAAAAATCTTGTCTATTATCTTTTCATTGGATAAGTTTGAGTGTTATTTGATGTCACGAACCGAATCTGGTCGCTGCCAAAACCAGTACCAAATCCAGCCCTTAACATGACCCGAAGGGCATTCCCTATCCCCACGGTCTGGCACAAGTGCCCAGGTATCATTAATTTAGGTTTGGGAATGATTTACCCGAGTATGAAAGCATAAAACATTAAAAACAGTCCATAATATAAATCTGAAATTTTTGAGCCAAACAAGACTTAATTAAAAACCAGAACTAAGTACATTGGTTTAAAGATAATATAAGTGGTCTAAATAAAAATAATTATAGCATCAAGACAGCCCCAAGGACTCCACATGATTAGGGGTCATCGCCCCCCAAGCTGTCTCCACAACTCCACACCATGGATGGGAACTAACACCTTGAACCGCCATCACCCTTAGCCATTCCTTTACCTAAATCAAACATAACCAAGTCTAATTACACCCAAGGTGTGTAAGTAGGGTGTGATACTAATCCCAATAGGATACCACCCAATGATTCCAAGGAGTAAGAAATACAATGTGAAAAATAAAGTAGTTTTCAAACGCAAGGAAAAGTAGTGTTAAAATTTCAAGAAATGAAACCTCTAATTGAAAATAGTTTTTAATCCAAAATTTTTGGAATATTAACACATTAAAATATAAATGTTATATACTATAATTTACTTCCAAACACACCATAATACATGGGTAAATACTACAAATCCAGTGACCAATAACATTGGGAACACCCCTAGGCACTAGGTTGTCTTGGGCCCTATATACCTCATACCTCGGTGTAAAGTAACCATAGAAAAATCTGTTCTCATGCACGATCCACTAGTAGAGAACATACCCATAACCTAGTGGTCCCAAATAATGATCCACATATTTTAGTTAAAGTTTTCGTTATCTAAATGCTATGTGAAACAGGGACAAAACCCATCCGGTCCACTAGCCGTACTAGTACAAATCCGCCCCACCTAGGTACCCGGGATTCCCCTTTTGTTCTCAATCAATTTCAGCATGAAACATAAATAAATTTTCATATAAAACACCATTAATGGTCAAACACAACCAATACAGTAGCTATCACATTTTATACCACTTAAAACACGCAACAAAACACATAGATTTTTCATAAAACAATTCCTCAAAATCTCATAGTGTTTCGGACACAAAATTCCTTATAAACCTCACTTGAATACTATGTGCACAATTTTAAGTTTCAAAAATAGATAGGGCAGGCTAATACATTTCAGTGAAAACACAAAATCATTTTTAGGGCAGCCCCACATGGTTCAAGAAACGACATCATTGCAAAATCTCCATTTTTACACAACACAACTCTTAGAATTTCATGTGGTTCACAAACACCATTAAAACCAGATTTTGCAGCAACAAACACAAGGGATAATAATTAAAAACAGTATTTTTATCCCTATTATAGTTCAATAAAATCAACTAATTACTTATAGGGTAGCCCCAATTATACTAATAAAACATTTCTATGAAGAAACCCCCAATTTCACATGAAATTGGCATTTAGGATTCATTATAAATACAAACACCAATAAAACTATTTATTTCAGAAATAATAAAATTAAATAAGCATGAAAATACCATAAAAACAGTATCCAATTCACAAAGATTTCATACACAATGGAATCACCTACCAAAACCAAGGAAACCCTTGAATCCTTTGTGCGAAAACTCAAACGCACCACCGCCGCACCTCAAGGAAGGTGAATCAGACCTAAAACCAGAATTTCAGACCATGAAACATAAGATAAATCCCTAATTTTAAAAACCTACTTTTTGGACATTAGGAACCTCAATGATAAGAGAATAAACCCTAAGTACATTGGATGTAACCCTAAACAAATTGAAATAAGAAAGAAGGAGAACAACTTACTTAAAATATCCTGTAGAAATCACCCCAAAAAATACCAGTATCTGATTTTAAAAATACCCAAACCTTCAATTGAGGTTTGAACAAGTATAAGGATATCATTTAGGAATTTTAATGGGGGGAAAAGAGTAAAAATTGAAAGAGTTATGAAGGATATAATTTACCTCTTCAAATATGGGATATTTGAGGAAGCCTATGAAGTTCGGCACCAAATATCAATTAACCATAGCTCCAAAGAGGGGGGAGAGAGAATGGTCGCGTGGTTAGGTTCAATGGTCTTGTCCGCCACTTGGAATCACCTAAGAATCCCAAATATTGAATATGTTATAACATAATAAAAATTTATTTTTAAAACAGGAATTGGGCTTTCGGGCAGGCCCAACCCCTTAGATAAAACCCCAAATAAACCCTGGTTATGGATTTCTAAAAGCTCCAAATTACCTTAGTGGTGTTAATAGGTTAGGGGAGGTAAATTAGAAATTTTAGTGGATGAAAAATATTTAAAAATGAAAAAGTTATAAAAGATACAAAATTTATTTTTTAAACTGAAATTGGGCTCACGGTTTGGCCCAATTCATGAATACTCATCTATTCCTCCCTAAAACCTAGGGAAACCCCCAAAACAAAGAAAGGATGTAAATTAAATGAAAAATACCTTTAAAACATGTCTTTTATGTGAAAATTCCCCCCACCATAAAGTATTATGCCCCTGGAATGCCACAACAAGACCAGATGCAAAAGCAAAGCCCAAACGATAGACCAAGACAGACTTTCTTGCCACGTTTTCACCTGCTTCAAAAAGGACGAACATCTCCAGTTGATCAAACAAACGAAGATAATACTATCACTAACCAAAAATATCCCCACTTACTTAAAATTATGAAACACATTCAAAACACATCCCAAAAAAACACCTCAAACACTACAAGACGATGCTCAAGCAATCCACTTGAAACGAACAACGAACTCGAATAACGCTACCACAACATTACATAAAAAAAACCATTGGGTGTTATCCAACCCCAAATTTACCCAAGTAACAAATTTGAGGATAGATAGAATTGAATGATACTACCTCCTACCTAGAATACACCAAGGAGAAAACTGAGTCACTAGTACGGGGTGACCCAATCTTGACATCCCACCACTAAGGACAACTCAATTTCTAAGATAGAATAAGGATAACAATTGGGGAAGGAACGAATGGTATCCCCATCATAAGGGTTAAACTAAAATTATTACTTTTCAAGAGAACACACATGATACCCATTACGGGTCTCCCCACCATAATAACAAACACAACTTTCCTTAAGACAAAATCAAGACACTAATAGGGGGCCTCGAATAGACTTCCTAGCATTGGGGGTAGATTAATATCAGAATTCTTCCAATGAAACTTACATGAGTCCCATTATGGGTATAACCCAAACAAAAACCAACCATATTAACTAAATAGTATGGGATAACAACAAATAAAACAACAAAATTTTAGGGAGCTGGCATGGCCGCACGGTTAGTTCACACGGTTTGGGAAACCGTGAGTAAACTGTGTGGATCATTCCATCCAAAGAGGAAACTTCACACAGTTTCCTTGGCCAAGGATCATGGAAGTGCAGAGACCATGCGGTAGCTACTGTCTCTTATCACACGATCCCCTGGGTTGGCACACAGTTTCTGCTAACCGCACACAAACTATGCACTTCAACCTGCCTAACCCAAATTTTAAACTTTTCTCCAAAAACACAAGGGAACCCAAAGGGGAAAAAATCAAATCAGGGTATGACATGGGAACAAGGTACTCACACATTTTTCCACCAAATGTGAGAAATTGGAACAAGACGATGACACCAGAGGTTTAAACTATTCTTATCTTTCATATTGAGGATATGACCTTGACCAAAAGTGTGAACGACTCTAGGATTTCCCCTAACTACGCACCAGCTTCACTCTGGGGCCTATGGCTGGAGGTCAATGGATTGAAGCATCTTCGGCCTCGCAGTTAGGATTTGGAAACCCCTAAACTGAACATCTTCTTCCAGTTCCAAAAACAATTATACTGTAATCTCAGATGGTCTCATTGAGACATGACACACTTCAAACCCGCTTTTCCCCAACCCATCATTTTACCAAAACAAGAACTTAGAGGATGCACACACATCACCCCTTTTTTTCTTCGGATGCTAAATAGCAGAATGAAAGGACAAATAGAATCACATTCTTCTAGAACATATGATTTAGAATTTCCTATAGGGAGACACACATCCAACAAAATAGTGACTCTCATAAGATTGCACAATCTTCACCCTTATAGTCAAATGAACACATGACATCGCAAGGCATCACCGAACATGACCATTGTGGATAAAATAAAACACAAGGATAGGGACCTTGTACTGAGTCCCAAATAGCACATGATTCCATCAAGTGTCCATAATAGCCACTCTTGTCCAGATCTTGCACACTGGTGGCCTAACATGAACTCTTGCTTCAATGAGACTGACGAAAGACCCAAAGGCCCTTTAAGACATCATTCTACACTGACAACACTGAACTTCATTGACCTTCGACAACTTAGGAAATATAAGAAACTAAGGTCTATTTCAACCTCCCACAAACACTCTCCCACTATAGGGGATCCACATAATTGAAAAAGAAGAGGGGTAAAGTCAATCTCTAAACCTCAAGAATAAAGTCTTTATGTTGATCAACTGTAGAATCATCCAACAGTGAATCACCATAGGCCAAACATGAATCATACATTAACACTTTATGGGGGCGTACCCTAGACTACAAGAACACCCAAGGACCCAACCGATCTGGTCATTTTCTCACAAAAGACCACAAACTTGAACCGAACATATGAGGGGAGCCACCACATTGGCCTCCCAAAACTGTCCTCAAAAGAGACCACTGACCAACACTTCATTCCAACTTATCAATGAAACAGCAAAACAAAACATCGTTCAAACAAGAGGGGTTATTGGACTCGAAACATCCCACAATAATAATCCCAAAAACACATAATCTATACTTCCCAACCATACATTATCAAAACACAACACTTTCTGTCAAAAACATTATTTAAAAAAAATAGTGTTGGTGGGTAGCGCATTTACCAATGGTATCTCATGAGCCTCACACATGCATGTTTACATGCCACACTGGGAACCCACCTCATATCCATCCATATTCCCAAATAAACCTATGCATGTGGTCACCCTTGAGAGAACCAATTACCAAAAATCAAACATTTCCTCTTTTTAAAATCAAAACTTTTAACCACACTTTCCCTTTCTCAAAAATAATAACCATAATATCAAAACCCAATTTTTCATCTCACAAACCAATTTAGAAAATAATCCATAATTCAATAAAAGCACATATTCATTCCTTTCAAAATAGTTTCAAAACATTTCAACCCATTTCAAAACAAATCTAATTTCATGAAAAACACCATTTCATAAATCTCTATTTAATTAAGAACTCAACTCTTCTCATTTCAAGAAAAGGTTCAAAACGTTAATATTTTTTTTGTTTAGTAGTCACCAAACCCAAAATCCATCTTCAACCCCCACACAAAAATTCTACAACACTTAATTCAATCTAAAACACTTTTCCACGGTTTAAAAAAAATTCCACTAGAAACATATTTTCAAAACCCCAATTAACATAGTTCATACTTTCAAAAGAGGTGTAAACACATAATTTAGCCTTTTGAAATAATTCTGAAATTTTATTTATAATAATTAAAAAAAATAAAACCATTTTCACTTTACTAGAAAATAACTTCACAAAAATTCACACTCCTTAAAGTGAAGTCATTTTTTTTTACTTAAAAAACTGATGTTCCAAGAATCCAAAAAAAAGAGACACAAGACAATGTGAGAGGAAACTAGTTTCGGTGGGTGACTTGGACATATGGTTGGAATCCATATTCCAATAACTTCACCATCATAGAGAGTATTCTAGGGAAATATCCATGGCTCCACATGGCTTGCCAGGCCCTGTGAGCTCACTGATATTATTTGTCCAACTCTCTTTTCATTTCCCATAGTCATTATTAAACCAAGAAAACCAAAGGACTCAGATAAATCCATACTTCCCATGGTTACTTGAATCCCGTCAAGAGGTGTTCTGGCTAGGCACACTGCCCATGACTGAAATTCCAATTCCCAAAAATCCTAGCTCCAGACTATGCTGATTCTTCCCCAAATAACATGACCCAAGGAGCGAACCTCCTTTGATACCATTTTGTCACGAACCGAATCTGGTCGCTGCCAAAACCAGCACCAAACCCAGCCCGTGACATGACCGGAATGGCGTTCCTTATCCACACGGGCTGGCACAAGTGCTCGGGTATCATTAATTTAGGTTTGGGAACGATTTACCCGAGTATGAAAGCATAAGACATTAAAAACAATCCATAATATAAATCTGAAATTTTTGAGCCAAACAAGACTTAAGTAAAAACCAGAACTGAGTGAATTTGTTTAAAGATAATAAAAGTGGTCCAAATAAAAATAATTATAGCATCAAGACAGACCCAAGGACTCCACACGACTAGGGGTCATCGCCCCCAAGCTGTCTCCACAACTCCGCACCAAGGATGGGAACTAACACCCTGAACCGCCATCACCCTTAGCCTTTCCTTTACCTGAATAAAACATAACCAAGTCTACTTACACCCAAGGTGTGTAAGTAGGGTGTGATCCAAATCCTAATAGGATACCACCCAATGATTCCAAGGATTACGAAATACAATGTGAAAAAGCAAGCAGTTTTCAAACGCAAGGAAAAGTAGTGTTAAAATTTAAAGAAATGAAACCTCCAATTGAAAATAGTTTTCAATCCAAAATTTTCAGAATATTAACAAATTAAAATATAAATGTTAGATACTGTAATTTACTTCCAAACACACCCTAATACATGGGTAAATACTACAAATCCAATGAGCAACAACATTGGGAACACCCCTAGGCACTAGGTTGTCTTAGGCCCTATGTACCTCGTACCTCGGTGTAAAGTAACCATATAAAAATCTATTATCGTGCATGATCCACTAGTAGGGAACATACCCATAACCTAGTTGTCCCCAATAATCATCCACATAGTTTAGTTAAAGTTGTCTTTATCCAAATGCTAAGTGAAACAGGGACAAAACCCATCCGTTCCACTAGTCCTACTAGTACAAATCCGTCCCACTTAGGTACCCGGGCTTCCCCTTTTGTGCTCAATAAATTTCAGAATGAAACATAAATAAATTTTCATATAAAACACCATTACTGGTCAAACACAACCAATAAATTAGCTATCACATTTTATACCACTTAAAACACGCAACAAAACACTTAGATTTTTCATAAAAAAATTCCTCAAAATCTCGTAGTTTTTCGGACACAAAACTCCTTATAAACCTCACTTGAATACTATGTGCACATTTTAAGTTTCCAAAACAGAGAGGTAAGGCTACTAAATTTCAGTGAAAACACAAAATCATTTTTATGGAAGCCCCATATGGTTCAAGAAACGACATCATTGCAAAATCTCCATTTTTACACAACACAACTCTTAGAATTTCATGTGGTTCACAAACACCATTAAAACCAGATTTTGTAGCAACAAACACAAGGGATAATCATTAAAAACAGTATTTGTATCCCTATTATAGTTCAATAAAATCAACTAATTACTTATAGGGTATCCCCAATTAAACTAATAAAACATTTCTATGAAGAAACCCCCAATTTCACATGAAATTGGCATTTAGGATTCATTCTAAATACAAACACCAATAAAACTATTTTTTTCAGAAATAATAAAATTATATAAGCATAAAAATACCATAAAAACAGTATCCAATTCACAAATATTTCATACACAATGGAATCACCTACAAAAAACAAGGAAATCCTTGAATCCTTTGTGCGAAAACTCAAACGCACCACCGCCGCACCTCAAGGAAGGTAAACCAGACCTAAAACCATAATTTCAGACCATGAAACACAAGATAAAACCCTAATTCTAAAAAACTACTTTATGTACATTAGTAACCTCAATGATAAGAAAAGAAACCCTATGTACATTGGATGTAACCCTAAACAAATTGAAAGAAGAAATAAGGAGAACAACTTACTTAAAATATCTTGTATAAATCACCCCAAAGAATACCATTATCTGATTTTAAAAATACCCAAACCTTCAATGAAGGTTAGAAAAAGTATAAGGATATCATTTAGGAATTTTAATGGGGGAAAAAGAGTAAAAATTGAAATAGTTATGAAGGAAATAATTTACCTCTTCAAATCAGGGAGATTTGAGGAAGCCTATGAATTTCGACACCAAATATCGCTTAAACAGAGCTCCAAAGAGGGGGGGGAGAGAATGGTCGCGAGGATAGGTTCAGTGGTATTGTTTTCCACTTGGAATCACCGAAATATCCCAAATATGGAATAAGTTATAACATAATCAAAATTTATTTTTAAAACAGGAATTGGACTTTCGGGCAGGCCCAACCCCTTAGATAAAAACCCAAATAAACCCTGGTTATGGATTTATAAAAGCTCCAAATTACCTTGGTGGTGTTAATAGGTTAGGGGAGGTAACGTAGGAATTTTAATGGATAAAAAATATTGAAAAATTAAAAAGTTATAAAAGATACAAAATTTATTTTTTAATCTGAAATTGGGCTCACGGTTTGGACCAATTCATGAATACTCATCTATTCCTCCCTAAAACCTAGGGAAACCCCCAAAACAAAGAAAGGATGTAAATTAAATAAAAATAAATTTAAAATATGTCTTGTATGTGACATTTTATGTGTTGAATTTTTTTCATATATAATGGTAACATAAGGAACCTTTTAAGGAAACATTAATTTAATACAATTTTCATTAGGTGGGTCTTTATTCTCAAGGAATGTGATGTTAAAATAAAATATAGTATATGGTATGATAATTTAATGGAATAATATATGAGTAGGATTATTGGGATGGAATTTAGAAGTTTACATCCAATCAAAGTGACCTTCCCACATGAAAAATAGCATTTTATTGTAGATATTGTTACATAGTTTTTAGAAATTTTTAATTAATTGGAATACTTAAATATTACTCAAATGTTTAATTTGATTTAATTTGTAAAATTAATTATGATTCTAGGAAATACGTATGGGATGATCCATAATTGTGAAACATTGGGAATAACTGAATTAGTATAATATGGAAACCACGTAGTGATCTTTCATCAACCATAAAATTTTTATTTACTCCTTACTATTATAAACATGATGAAACATAAAGGAATGTAAGTAAAATAATCCATTCAGGATTATTTTTTCCATTCATTTTCAAATATTAATATTTTTTGTATTATAGAATATATAAAAACATTTAGTTTCAAGGGAAGAAATATAAAAAGGAATGAAATGAAGAAACATAGCGTATTATTTTATAATACCTTTGATATATATGGTTTTAATTTAATGGAAATTATACCATTTCCTTTGGTTTATGTTAATTTCTTCCTGTTGTAGATTATTTCTCTAAGTTTGATATGGATATACCCACTCAAACTGAATATTTCAATAATTTTTTCATGTTTTTAGAACAAATATATTCAGTATATTTAGAATATAATGATTCAAAATTAGTAATCAAGTAAACCATTATTTTATTTAAACCATGGATATTTTTTTGAGTATTAATAGAGTTAAACATAATGTGTTAACTCCTTATCCCACACATAACTATATAATCATTGAATAAAAAATATTAAGTTGTAAATTAGTTAAAGTGAACTTTTTGAATGCAATAGTGAACATCGATCTTCATTTTTATCAAATTAAATAGATTCGGGGGGATAATTATTAGAATTCTATTTTTTTTCATGATGAATTGACCCAACACAAAAATTTCAAAGCTAGTTATAGAGTATTATTGTTAAATTCATTAATGAGACATATCCAATATAAATTTAATTTCAAATTTTGTGTTCAAATATTGTTACTAATGTATACCCTTTTGTGAGATGTGGGTTTGGTATGAAGAAAAGTAGAATGCTTTTACAGTAAACGAACATATGACGAAACATTTCAGAAAGAATTTTAAAGAGTCTCAAATAGGGTAGAAACAACTTTAAGATCCAATGTAAAATTGAATCCAAAACTTTATTCTTTTAATTATTCTTTTTTTTTAATTTATAAAAATTATATATAAATTTTTTTCATTATGTATAATGTAAGAAGAGTATAGGTGAATGAAATAACAATTGTATTTATTTTTTTATTTTTTTCAATGAGATTTTATTTTGGTTTTAATTGGTCACAATTAAATATCATTTCTGGTTTGACGTAACTAGTAATATTTTAGGAATCGTTATTATTTTAATGTCAAAAAATAATATGATTGCTGATACAAATCTGTATATTGATTATGGTGTGAATATTCATATAGTATTTAATTAATTTTTAAAACCATGTTTATTAGTGTTTTTGGAATGTTAAGTGTAACAACCTAATAATATTATAAACCATTTGATATATTCTTTCTATTATATTCTTTTTAAGAGTCATATTTTACAAAATTAAATTTATAAATAGTAATATTTTTTTCAAAAACTCTTAAATATTAAAATTGTTGTTATAATTACCAATGAATTTGAGTTTTGAATCCCTTTTTGAAATTAATTGATCATTCTAGATTGTTAACCACCTTTTAATACTCTTATACCATGAACTGTATTATGCTTTATATGAGCCACATTAAAATCATAATCTACTCTTATCCTATTCTTGAGTAATTTCATGATTATAATTAAGATGAATTTGGTGGAAGGTTTTATTTATGGGATTCTTGGGATGAAGTTTTCATGTTTTTTAAAATTATTTGGTGTTATTAATTTTTAGTAAAATGTAAAATATATATATTTATTGAGATGTGCTGATACCCCTATATATTTTAGAATATAATTTATAAAATAAAGAAATATGATAAATTGAGGATAGAATATTTTATTTGATTATTTGAAGAGTAAATAATGAAAAAAATAAAGGAATAAATTATGTTTGGAAATTCGATGGAATTATAATGAATGAGTTGTATTTTAGTTGTATAAATTTTATTTCATTCATTGTACATAAATATTTAAATTCCACAATTTATCCTTTTAAAAAAAATAAAGCCACCACCCATTTGACTATTTATCAAATCTTGTTTGAGATATTATTTTTATCACTTTATCTTTTATCATTTGAGTATAGGATTAAATATAAATTAAGTTTGTAGAAATAATTCATGTACTTAGGAAGATAAAACAATTGTGTAAAATATCATGGGTGAAGAGAAAAAATATATTTCTGGGAAGGCAGGTAAAAAATTTAAATAGTTATAAATATAATTGAATGAATTTTTATAGATTAAATGAGTTATGGAATAATTATTTATATATAATTTATGCTAATTTTATATATCTGGAATTAAATTCTTTACCATTTGTGATTTTAAAAATTTTAATTAAAATTGTTAAATAATTGTTCACTAGATATAGAAAAAAAAGATAAGTTCGGGGGAATTGAAATAGTTATATTTTCACATATTTTATACTAATAATTATGTAGAATTAATCCTCATAGATTATTTAAATTAAGAATTTATATATATTTTGAATAGATTTTATATATTATAATTTTTCCTAAAATGTGAATATAATTCTTTGAATAATAATTTATAATTTAGTATGAAAGTGGAACATTAATTTTTAATTTGTTTAATGATTTTTAGGTGAATAATAATATTGAGATATCCATTATTAAAGGTTGTGTATGTATAAATACATGTTTAGAGGTGGAAGGTATTTGATTGAATATATTAACCAGTCACATACATGACTATATAACACTCATGTATGATTGAAATGGAATTTATAAATTCAACATAAGTGTAAAAGAGCATCCTCATAAGTGAATGATGAACAAAACAATTGCCTATATATATAAGAATGGAGTACATTAAAGCTCTCGTAATATTAAAGTTAAAATTGAAATTGATATATATATATTTGATATTTATTAGTAATGTAAGTGAAACTGAGGAGATGAACTGGTTTAATATGTGACACTAAGGAAACAACTACTTTCATAATATTCATTTAGAATATTTGTATATGATTTGAAAAACAATATGGTATTTAATTTTTATAAAATTAAGTGAAGGATTAGGAAACTATAGAATCATTACATGAGAGAATTATGAATAATTGAGATGAAATAATATCCATGTATTTTATATAAAAGTGTATTCAATCCACTATAAAAACTGAAAAAATGAAGGAATTTCATGAAGGACTAATTCTAATCTATCAAATTATAATGATTTGGACTTGACTCAAAGTTAGTTAGTACAATATGTTTCTTAAAGGAATGACTAATCAAATATGATATTAACCTTCCATGTAGAGTCATCAGAGCTAATCTTAGTGAAGATAAAGACTATTTCTAGAACTTTTACTTATTACTTATAAAAGAAAGAGTATTCTAGAGAGAGAGAATATTATAAAAATATTGATTTAGATTATAATTTTATATTGAATAGGACAAAGAATATTTTATCTAAGTCAAGGATTTGTAAGAATAAACATATTGTAATTTATAGTAAGATAAAAATTTGATGATTTTAATTTGGATACTTCTTTATAAATGTTTTTTATATTTATATATTCTGAAAGTGTTATTATAATAGAATGAAAATTTAAGATTGTTTTATGTTATTATGGAATGAATTTTTTATTTTTTGCAGTGTTAATTCCTTTTATTCAAGAGAATAACTGGATAATCAAACACATCATGAAAAAAATTTGGGATGTGGATTCTCATTCCTCTTAGAAATGTTTCTTTTCAATTGGTAGTTTTTTCAAGATTTAAAAAATATAAAATCATCTACAAAAGCAGTTGTAACGACCCAATGTTTTATCAATGGAAATCCCTTCTTATAATTATGACTTACAGTATAATAAAATTAGTAATAAAAATAAAATATCATCATACTAAATACTATGTGATCACTGAACATAATTTGTCCACTTTTATGTTTTGAATTTCAAAAATCTGACATACACGGTTGTGTTTAGGGTAATTTTTGGAGTCTAATAGAACAAACTAAGTTTTTGGTGAACAGTAACATACCCTTATGAATATTAATGTTATCCTTGTGAATATTCATATACCCTTATAAATAGTAACCTCAACTATGATAGTATATATGTAGGATTTAATTGAAATCATGATGTACCTATGTTTTGGAATAAGTAAACAAATGCTTTAAAAACAGTATTTTTCAAGTAAATTATGATTTTAAATAAAAATTAAATTAATCATAATTATAAAATTATTTTTGAAAAATTGAATTCATTTTTGAATTCTACACATCAAAAAAAATTTGGTGTTAATTTTTGTAATTTTTTTGAAATACTTAAATTTTTGTTGAATAGTAAAATATGATAATTCACGATAAATGCTAAATACATAAATTATGATGTCGTAAGATGATGTATGGATGATGTAATCCCATTATCTCAAACTCCCATGCACACATTACTATTCATGGTCATGGAAACATCACTATTACTTGTCTTGTAGAGAAATAATAAATTAATGAATTTAATATTGAGAAATCTCCTCTCCCCTCCACTATAAATACCACCCTTCACACCCTAATTTCCTCACACCTCTCAAGATTTGAGACTTATCTAAACTCTGAAAAATCCCCTTCCCTAGCCTCTACCCCAAGTTCAATAGCTTATGGTCTCATAAAAAGACCAAGCCTAGGTTTTTTAAGGAGGATCTCAAGAGGAGGATTCAAGAGGTAATTTCCCCTCTCTCTCTTTTCCATTAATTTCCTTTTAATTTCAAGTTATTTTCATAATTTACCCCCACTTATCCTCATCTACATAGTATTTTAACTCTGTTGTCTCACATGTACTAGAATTTTATGATACTAATAGGATAATATATCATCCAACCCCCTTATCCTCTTCTTTTTTATTTTAGAAAAGAAAACCTTGTTCGTGAGGTGTTAATTTATCACCTTCAAGAATGACTTATATTCTTTTTCCTTTATCACCTTCATATCTGATCATGAACCCTTTTTTATTTTTGAACCTTGTTATATTATATTTATTATATCGTTTTTAATGTTCTGGAACTAACTTACATAAAAATTACTGAATTATTAAGCAAAACAAGTTTGTTGCGGTCGAAAAATCACCAAAATTTACCCAAATGACCATCATTAAATTTTAACTAATGATTCATCCATGTGGTATATAAAATAATTCCTTATAAGGTAATTTAAACTCCTTTAATATCATTAATAACATGTTATATTATTTATGGATGTTTATCCATGTTCTACATGAACTTCTATTTATGAATAAAAAGTGAATCGTTCAAGAAAACCATAAAAACAAATATTCCCGAACAATGGATTTAAACTCCATAGCTCATCCAAAATCCCATAAAATAACCTAATGAAACCATAATGAACCATATTCATGTAAATAAGGTTCTATAATTTTTAATTAATGAATATAATGTGGTTATACATGACTTTAAAGTGAACAATTCATTCGAAAATAAGGTAAGGGGAAACTCTCGAACCCAACTTTATTTCTTCGTGTTCTCCCTCTTTCAATCCATTTTTGGTATAGTACCTCCTTAAAAATAATTTTTTCATAGTTATCTTACATTTTATAGGATATACATGTTTTCCACTAGATTTTATGTCAAATAAATTTTTTCTAAAAGAAATATTCTTTCAAAAACACACCTTTTATTTCTCACTCAAGGTTGATGGTTATTGTATCAAGTATGTTATTAACAATTTATTTTTGGAACCCAATGTTTATGAATGTGTTATTATTAGATGAACCAAATTACTTTACATGGTTTAGTTATGTTAATTTTGATATATGTTCTATGTGGCATGCATGATAATGATAATGTTATGATGTGATGGGTGCGCCCAGAATTGTACAGTGCTCCAATGAATTGGGTAAAGTGATGAATCTAATGAGTTAAATTGAAATGATGTGTGAAAAAGATTATATATTTTTTTTACAAGTATGTGTGGTAGTTAACCACTAAAACATTATGTTTCATTTTTTATGCATTTCCACAATTCAAGTATTTTATTAATGATTCCTCTCATGTTCATGATTCTTTTCTTATGTTATGATTATTGTCACCCATTTTTATATTGTTCAATCTATCCTATTACTGAGCTTTTAGCTCACCCCCTTTTTTATGTATATCCTCAGGTTTCTACATGTACTAAGGAGAGGTCAAGATCCAATAAGAAGTAATATAAGAAGGAATTAAATAAACTTTTATGTATTATGTTGTAAAAGTTATGAATGGTCCTAGTTTTCCCAAGATACTAAACCTTTGGATCCTCTTCATGTATTGTTTTATGTTTTTTATCCTTAAAATGATGTAAAAGTAATATAAGAAAAGGTTGGGTCGCTGCTTTTGGTATCAAAGGTAAGGTTTAGTTAATTTGGTAATTAGGATTAGTGAACCTTAGAGAAAACCTCTAGTATGAGACTAAGTACAAATATGCACACAAGAAGCTTTACTTAGGGATCCCATAATTTATTATTTTAGTGAAAATGTTACAAATGAATAAGTTATTTTCTCATGAATTATTGACTTATGTTTTATTCTAACCTTTTCTATTTTAGAGAATGGTGGGAACTAGGAGAAACCATGCCAACAACTTGTATGAGGGCCGATGCAATGATTGCCCAAATGACATCCCCAATGATTTGGGAGGTAGAGTTCAAAAATTCATAGTTATTATTACCCCACTATCTTAGGTTATGAAAAATAACCAGAATAATGGGGAACGTCCTCCTTCACCTAAGAGGGAGAACCTAGATGTCGAGTGTTTTATGCGGCAATGACCACCGACGTTTAGTGGATCTTCTAATCCACTAGCTACAGAATAGTGGGTCAACTCCATGGAGAAAATATTTTTTGTTCTTCACTGTTCTAAGACGGAGAAGGTTACACTAGTCGTTAATCATCAAGGCGGAGAGGCTGATCAATGGTGGGATTTGATTAAGAACACCAAACCATGTGATGAAATTGAATAGATTGAATGGTAAGACTTTAAGACAATGTTTATTAACAATTATTTCCCATGAAATCATCGTACAAATATGGAGATAGAACTCATTAATCTCAAGAAAAAAGAAAGAGAATCTATCACAACCTACAGAGTGAGTTTCACAAGGCTTGCAAGGTATGCTTCAGGTTTTGTTATCAACAATGATAGAAAAATTGATAGATTCTTTAGTGGATTAAAATCACTCCTTCAAAAGTATCTTGCAATTCAATACTATGGGAGTTATGAAGAAGTTTTTCTATGTGATATCAAAGTGGATATGGAGTTTAGAGAATAGTCCCACAACTACGGTGATAAGAAATGAAATATGGAGTTTCAAGCTAGAGGATATAATGATAAAGGTGGGAAGAAAACTCAACGATACACATGCTAAAAATTTGGGAAGTTTCATCATGGGAAATGCCTCAAAGGGACAGGTAAATTCTTCAAGTGTGGGAAATAAGGACACCATACTCAAGAGTGTCGAAAAGACATGAGAATGAAGGAGAATGTTGTAGAAGAAATGATAGAACAACCCATGGTTCAATGCTATCATTGTAGGGAGAAGGGAACTATACAAGCTAGTTCACTAAACCTCGAGTCCACGAGGGTAATCAGCATCAACAGGCACCAAAGACAAATGGACAAGATAAGGATTTTTCCATCACTACTGTGGAAGTGTAGAAAGATATTGAAGTCATACAAGGTACACTTCCTATTCACTCAATAATGGAAAATGTATTATTTTATTCTGGATCTATACATACCTTTATATCTTGTAACTTTACTAGAACTGTATAATCGAAGCCCCAAAACCTTGAAGTAGATTAATCTATAAAAACACTAAGTGGTGAAATCATTGAATCCCAAGTATTTGACTCTTCTCTAGTTGGTGTATCTGGGAAGATTCTTCTAGTGAATCTCATAATACTTCCCTTTGTGAAATTCGATGCTATAATGGGAATGGATTGGATCTTGTTATATAGATCATGTATCAACTATTGAGAAAAGAAAATATATTTTCATATTCTGAACCATCCCATTCTCCTCTATAAATGCAAGGAAGATCATGACTCTCCTTTGAAAATTCCTTCAATAGTGTGGGTGTTGATACCCTATAAAGAATAATACCTCTCCCAAATTGTTGACTCAATGGAAAATTCCAACCTTGTGTAAAATCCCATTGTGAGGGAATATGGGGATGTATTTCCCAAAGAGTTACCTGAACTTCCCCCGGATCTAGAGGTATAGTTATCAATATAACTCATACCCGGAGCTACTCCTATCTCAAAGTATCCCTGTAGTATAGATCCTATCAAACTGGAGTAGTTAAAGAAGCAGCTGCAAGAACATCTGGACAAAGGGTTCATATTCCCTAGTGTATCACCTTGGGGTGCACCAGTGCTCTTTGTGAAGAAAAATGATGAAACAATGTGGTTGTGTATTGATTATTGAGAACTCAACAAGATCACCATAAAGAACACGAATCCTAATCCAAGGATTGATGACTTGTTCAATCCGTTAAGAGAAGATCAATACTTCTCAAAGGTGGATCTTCATTCTATATATCATCAGTTAAAGGTGAAGAAGGATGATATTCAAAGTACTGCCTACCATACAAGATATGAGCACTATGGGTTTCTAGTGATTCCCTTCGGACTTTCTAACGACCATGAAATCTTCATGGATTTTATGAATAGAATCATTAAACATTACCAAGACAAGTTTTTGTTAGTATTTATTGATGAAATTCTTATATAATCCAAGAGCAAGGAGGAACATGAAGAAAATATAATACTTGTGTTGGTGACATTGATAAAGGAGAAGTTGTATGCCAAGTTCAACAAGTGTGAATTTTGGATGAAGCAAGTCACGTTCTTGGGACAGGTGATCAGAAGTGAGGGAATTTCTTTAGACCCTTTAATAGAAAAGGCGATTGAGGAATGGCCTACGCCCTCTAGTGTCACATAAATTCATAGTTTTCTTGGATTAGCTAGGTACAACTGATGTTTTGTGATAAATTTTTCATGATTGTCAAGGCCGCTAACTAAGTTAACAGGGAAAGGGGTAAAGTATGTCTGGACAAAGGAATGTGAGGGAAGCTTCAAGGAGATAAAGAGAAGGCTGATCACTACCCCTGTACTCACACTACCAAAAAATGGAGAAAGTTTTGTGATATACAGTGATTCTTAAAAGAAATTATTGTGTTGCGTACTCATGAAAAATGATAATGTGATAGCCTACGCCTCACGACAGTTGAATATTCATGAGTAGAACTACCCGACTCATGGTAGCTGATGCTCTAAGCAAAAAAGAGTATGTTACTCTCTCCATGTTATGGATTGAGAAAGACAATATCTTCTTGGATATGCAAAGAATGGATTTGGAAATCATAAGGGTAAGGGATACATCCTACCTTTACCAGATGATTGAGCAACCATCAATCCAAGATATGATTAAGGAGGCAAAAATGGATGATCTAGAGTTAAAAAATATGGTGAATTCATTAAAGGAAGGGAAAATGCAAGAGTTCCATATTGATGATGAATGTGTGATTCAGTTTGTAATGCAGCATTGTGTTCTTTAATCACACAGAATAAAGAAGGATCTATTGGACAATGCACATAGCTCAGAATTCTATTTCCATCCTGGTAGCACCAAGATGTATCGAGATCTCTGTGAACACTTCTGGTGGGATAACATGAAAATGATGATTGTGGAATATGTCTCAAGGTTCTTGGTATGTCGGAAAGTTAAAGCAGAGAGAAAAATGTCCAGAGGGATAATGCAAACATTTTCTATACCCATGTGAAAATGGGAGGATGTCACTGTGGACTTTGTCACGGGTCTCCCAAAGACGTCAAAGGCAAATAATGCAATATGGGTTGTGGTTGACCGACTCACCAAGACTGCCCATTTTATCGCTAATCAGGATGATATCTCACTTGAAAATTTTGAAATGATATATGTGAAGGAAGTGGTAAGACTACATGGAGTTCCAATCTTTATTTTCTATGACCGGGATCCATGGTTCACATCTAAATTCTGGAGGAGCCTTCAACATGCTTTGAGTACGGAATTAAATTTCAGCATGGCCTATCACCTCCAAACTGATGTCCAGTCTGAAAGGAATATTCAAACTCTTGAATACATGCTAAGAGCAAGATATCTTGAATTCAAAGGTGGATGGGATCAGAATATCTTATTGGTTGAGTTCTCATACAACAATAGCTTCCTTTTGGGTATTCATATAGCTCCATATGAAGCTCTGTATGGAAAGGGATGTAGAACTCTAACCTGTTGGGATGAAGTTGGCGAAAGAAAGCTACTTGGACCCAATCTTGTACAAGAGATGACAGAGAAGGTTCAAGTCATCTAGAAACACATCAAAGCTTCTCAAAGTCAGTAAAAGATCTATGTTGACAACCGTCGAAGGTACAAGAAGTTTGATGTTGGACATAATGTATTCCTTCAAATATCACCATGGAAGAGAGTCATTTGGTTTGGAAGGAAAGGGAAGTTAAGCTCAAGGTATATTTTCCCCTTTGAGATCCTTCACCACATAGGATTCATGACCTATTGGATTGTACTTCCACCAAATATGGATCAAGTTCATGATATGTTTCACATATCACTCCCAAGGAAGTACATACCAGATCCCTCGCATGTACTGAACTCAGAGGTGGTAAAATTGGAATATGATCTCTCTTATGAGGAGTACCAGTAAAGATTCTGGACATGAGAGATAAGGTCTTACGCAATAAGACAACCCATCTTGTCAAAATTTTGTGGAGTAACCATACTTTTGAAGAATCAACTTGGGAGCTGGGGGAAGTTATGAAGGAGAAATACCCTCACCTATTTGTGTAAAATAAAATTTTGAGGGTGAAATTTCATAATGGGGGAAGAATGTAATGACCCAATATTTTATCAATGGAAATACCTTATTATAATTATCCTTATAGTATAATCACAATATGAAACACAATGAAATATCATTATAATAAATACTATGTGATCACTAAACATAATTTTTCCACTTTTATGTTTTGATGTTCGAAAATATGACATACACGGTTGTGTTTAGGGTGATTTTTGGAGTCTAATAGAACAAACATAATTTTTAGTGAATAGTAACATACTCTTATGAATATTAAATTTACCCTTATGAATATTGATATACCCTTATAAATAGTAACATCATCTATGATAGTATATATGTAGGATTTAAGTGAAACCATGATGTACCTGTGTTTTGGAATAAGTAAATTAATGTTTCAAAAACTGTATTTTTTAAGTAAATTGTGATTTTAATTAAAAATTAAATTAATCATATTTAGAAAAATATTTCTGAAAAAATGGAATTCATTTTTTGATTCTACGCAATGAAAAAATGTTGGGGTGAATTTTTGGGATTTTTTTGAAATACGTGATTTTTTGGTGAATATTAAAATACGATAATTCACGATAAATGCTAAATACATAACTTATGATGTCATAAGCCGATGTATTGATTATTTAAGGCCATTATCTCAAACCCACATTCACACATTACTATTATTGGTCATGGAATCATCATTGTTACTTGTCTTGTGGAGAAATAATAAATTAATGAATTTAATATTGAGAAATCTTCTCTCCCCTCCACTATAAATACCACCCTTCACACCCTCATTTCATCACACCTCTCAAACTTCAAGACTTATCTAAAATCTAAGAAATACTATTACCTAGACCCTACCCCACTTCCAAGATCTTCTGGTCTCATCAAAAGACCAAGACAATGTTCCTTAAGGAGGATCTCAAGAGGAGGATTCAAGAGGTAACTCCCCCCCCCCCCTCTCTATTTTCCTTCAATTTCCTTTCAATTTCAAGTTCTTTTCTTAATTTATCCCCACATATCCTCATCTACATGGTATGTTAAAATTGGTATCTCAAATTTAATTTAATTTTATTATACTAATTGAATAATATATAATCCAACCCCCTTATCCTCTTATTTTTTATTTTAGAAAAGAAAATGTTGTCCGTGGGGTGTTAATTTATCACCTTCAAGAACGACATGTCTTATTTTCCCTTTATCGCCTTCAGATCTGGTAATGAAACCATTTTTATGGTTGAACCATATTATATTATATGCATTAGATAATTTTAAATGTTCTATAATTAACTTATGTACATATTACTAAATGATTAAACAAAACAAGTTCATTGTGGTCGAAAAATTGCAGAAATTAACCCAAACAATCATCACAAAATTTTAACTAATGATTCATTGAAATGGTATATAAAATAATTTCTTATAAGATAATTTAAACTCATAAAATATAATTAATAACATGTTATATCAGTTCTGTATTTTTACCCATGTTTTACATGAACTTCCATTTATGAATACAAGTGAACCGTTCAAGAAAACCATAAAAACGAACATTCTCGAACAATGGATTTAAACCCAAAAACTCATCCAAAGGCCCATAAAATAACCAAATAAAAACATAATGAACCATATTAATTTAAAAAAGGTTCTTTAATTGTCAATTAATGAATATAATTTGGTTATATAGAACATTAAAGTTAATAATGAATTTGGATACAAGGTAAGGGGAAACTCTCAAACCCAACTTTATTTCTTCGATTTCTCCCTCTTTCACTCCATTTTTTGGCATGGTCACTCCTTAAAATTAATTTTTTTAATAATTATCTTACCTTTTAGGGGATATACATATTTTCCACTAGAGTTTATGTCAAAGAATTATTTTATAAAAGAACTCTTCTTTCAAAAACACACCTTTTATTTCTCACTCAAGGTTAATGGTAATTGTATAAAGTATATTATTCCCACTTTATTTTGGGAACCCAAAGTTTATGAATGTGTTATTATGAGATGAAACCCATTAATTTACATGGGTTAGTTATGTTAATTTTGATATATGTTCTATGTGGAATGCATGATAATGATAATATTATGATGTGACGGGTGCGCCTAGAATTATATAGCGCAATATGAATGTTTGAATGTGACGGGTGCGCCCAGAATTATACAGCGCTCCAATGAATTGGGTAAAGTGATGAATCTCATGGGTTAAAGTGAAATGATGTGTTAACATGATTCTAGCTTTGTTCACAATTATGTGTGTTACTTAACCACTAATACATGATGTTTCATTTGTTATGCATTTCCGAAATTCAAGTCTTTTATTAATGATTACTATGATGTTCATGATCATTTGCCTATGTTATGATTATGTTAACCCATTTTTATAGTTTTCATATCTATCATCTTACTGGGATTTTATCTCACCCCCTTTTTATGTATATCCTCAGGTGACTACTTTTACAAAGTAGAGGTCAAGAGACAATAAGAAGCAAGGTAAGAAGGGATTAAATAAGTTTTTATGTATTATGTTGTAAAAGTTATGAATTTTCATTGTTTTCCCAAGACACTAAACCTTTGGATCCTCTTCATGTAGTGTTTTATTTTTTTATCTTTAAAATTATTTAAAATTAATGTATGAAAAGGCTGGTTTTCTATAGTGGTGGGCCCAAATAATCCACGTATTTTTATAGAAGTTATTTGTGGTCCAAAATGGCCTCTCTATCTCAACGTATGACAAAAAATTAATACTAGTGGAACATTAGTGTTAGTAATGAATCTCCTCAATATTTGATCACTACCAATGTTCCATAAATAAGTCTAATCCCAAAAATTTCATCATAAATCACTAATAATTTTGGAAATTTATGGTTTTGAAAACCAATGGGTAACTTTAATTACATCCAAGAGATTCAAAAATTTAGAAAACCAAGGTCTATCATTCAAAACAGCACACAATTATTCACTAGGGGATTTTTCTCAAATTTGTGTAATGGTTTAAAATTTATCATTAAAAACATTGGGAAATAAAAATAAATATCCAACCAACAGGTTATAACTTACTTTCTTATCCTTAATCTCAACATTAAACTATTGTAGTAGTAATATCTATCTTTGTAGCCTTGTTTTTTGCATTATTTTTTATCATTAAAAATATGATTGATGAATGATCAGTAAAGACAATCACATTGGAGCCTAGTAAGTACAATCTAAACTAATCCAAGGGAAAAATAATAGTTACAATTTCCCTATAAATGGTTTTTTAATTTGATTGGTACTGATTATATTCCTATATAAATAAGATATGTCGTGATATTTCTTATCAAATTTTTTAATTAAAATTGATCCAAGGAAAAAATTAAAGGCATCAGTCATTAAATCAAATGGAAATTAACATTTTTGTGTATGAATTAAGGGTTGGGATATCAAGTTTTATTTTAAATACCTAAAGGCTTGTTTACAACCCCCATCAATGAAAAATTGGATTTCCTTTTCTAGTGATCTACACATGGTAAAAAAAATTGGAAAAAAATATTATTTAATGTATAGTCTATAAAAACTAATATAGCCATGAAATTATCTCACATATCTCATATATTTTTTGGAATGGTATAGATGAATTTATTTAAGACATATATTAATTAACTTTAATTTTATCTTTAGAAACTTCATGGAAAAGTAAAATTCCTTTATCCAGCATGAAGTGAAAATTTTCATAATTGAGAACAATATTTTTTTTGATAAAAGTTTCAAGGAAAGTAAACAAAAAATTTCTGATAACTTTCAAATGGGGGTCCTTAAAAATTAAAATCATCCTTAGACAATTAAATTACGATTTCTAAAAATTTTCAGAAAATAAAAATCATGGACCTTTTAATGGATTATGGGGAATAACATAGAACCAAAGGAATTATCCTATAAGAAAACTTTCTAAAAGGATATGTGTAATTGAATTTATCTTGATATTTAGACGTGATTTGGATTTGAAAGTATCTAGATAACCCTATAAGAAAACAATATCATCTTTTTTCCTATAATTAATTCTATAACATGGTCAATAAATGGAATAAAGAATGATATTTCCTAGTCACCAAACTGATTTTTCAATAATCAATGCTCATATTATATTTATTTCATCATTATAATAAGAAAACGTTTTATAAATTTATTCTTTGAAGTAGTAAATCCACTCAATTTAAGAAAAAATTTGATGTTACTTTGACATTTACTATTATAGATGGAAGAAAAATAAGAAGATAGAAAAGTGGATACTTATTTCCTTAAACCGTATAACAATTTTGGATTCAACCTCCCTTGAAATTACATTAGTGATTACAAATCTTCACCTAAAGCAATTTTGTTTATGAAAACTGAAGGGATAATTCTAGTATAGTTAGTTAGAATCCATAATAAATCTCTCTTATGGGTTCTAAAGATTCCTTGTAATTTGTTCTCTTCATATCATGATGTATATTTAGAAATGTTCATAGGATAACTGTCATTTATCCTATGAATGAATATTATAGGTTTTTAGTAAGTATTTTCAACTCTAACTTGTATGTGTTGTTTTAATTGGTTAAAGGGGGTTTTTTACTCAAAATGATCATATTCAACTCTTGTTTACTAACCAAAACAAATAGTTTTTTATTCAGGTTGGGTATATAAAGTTGTTTATCATTATATTTATAAATAATTTTTATAATGGAGATTCTATATTTAAGAATACAATCAAGATCTAGGTTTTTAGAATAAATTTCATTAGTGTTAAGGATTTTTGGATTGAGTTGATATGCATAATTATCAGTTACTTCAATAGTATGGGAAATATAGTCTGAAATTCCTATTTTATTGAGTGTTTCAATGAAACTTGGTTCACTAATTTTAAATTCATCAAGACCATAATTAGTATGATATAAGTTTGAGTTGTCTTTGAAAACAACACCTTCATCCTCATGCAAGTAAAATTCAACAGAAAGTGAAAACCTGTTTTCAAAAGAGGCATTCAAAGTTTCATCAAATATAAAATCAGGGAGAATATAAATTGTAAACTAATATAGCATGTTAACTTGAAGAAATTAATATTTCTCAATGGGATGTTTCAGGTATTTGAACATGTTTGAGTGAACAATTTATCCTCTAAATTCAAGTAAAATTTTTATTTTTTGGAAATTGATGATTTGTTTTGTTGTAACATCCCACGTAAATAAAGAATATGATATTTTTTATATTTATTAATATTTGTGAATTAAATATAAATTTTACTTTAAAGGGGTTGCTATGTTTGATAGTATACCCGATACGCAACAACATGTTTCTTTGAAATCTTACGTTGCACACTAATAATATAATATTATTATTTTAAATGGTAGTTAACTCCTAGATATTGTATTGGTGGGAATGAAAAAAACTAACTAAAATATTATTACAAATGTTTTTTAAATTTATTTACATTTATCTAATAAAAGTTAGAGGCTTAAAATGTGAATGAATCTAATTTTAAGCATAATTTACATTAAAAGGTCGATTTACCGCCTTTTAATGGAAAACCATCTTTAAACCTAGTTTTGGTCATTTTTATATGTTCTATTTGACCAAATAAAATCCTTTTATATAATGGGGATAGAAAAATTTACATTGTGTAAATTTTTCGAATTTTTCGGATAAAGTTCATTTTTTAATGAATAGTGACAAATATTGTATTTTAGTTCAAAACTGTGTTTTAATAAAATTTATTTATATGGATAGATTATATTTTTAATTGGTTTTAAAGTTTAATTAGAATATATTTTTACTATTTAATCCAATAGTGGTCATTGGATTGAATTTCACTTCGAAATTGGACATAAACAAGTGTCAATTTTTTGATAGATATTGTTTCATAAAAACACGCTATTTGTTTTGACAATGAGTATTAATTATAAAATTAATTAATGAAACTTCTATGTTTTGAATTTGGTACAATAGACATCATTTTTTAATTCAGAATATCAAATTTATCTTAGGGTGTATTTTTGGTTTTTTCTGAAAAACTTCAATTTTTGATGAATAGTGAAACCACTAAGTAGTAGTTAAATAAACTAACTTTTTTATTTAAATTAAATTTTACCGCTTCTGTGAAATGAATTTAGAAAATTTGACATACATGGTTATTATTAGTATGTAAAATTTGGTTCAAAGAGATTAAAATAATTTTTGGTGAATAGTAACTTTTGACTTTTATTTACCGCGGTTAAAGGTAAATAGGGTAATTCAAGGTAAAATAAATATTATAATAATACTAAATTACCTTAACACTTGTCCTAACCTTATTATATGTGTCATGGCCGACCATGAAAATCCATGGGTTTATTTTGGGACCCCGTGGAGCCACTTGGGAGAGATACCGACACTTTAGATTAATTAACTTAAAGTAAATATGAAAATGACATGAACAAAAATATTTTAGTAAATTAATTTTTACATAAGGTTATATAAGTTATCTTTTCGACTATAAATATTAATTGGAAAGATAAAAATATTTCCTACTTCATGGTATTTTTTTCATAATTTTTAGACATCAAATAAATAAAAAAAATTATGACACAATAATGATGCAGTGTTTACCTCGTTAATAAATGATTTAAATAAATAAGATTATAATGATTAAAATATTATCCAAAACATGTCAAATTATTATTGGATGATTTTATTTCGACCATGAGTCATCTTATCTTAGACTTTAATCAGTTTTTTACCTTTAGAAACTGAATATCATTATATAATAAAATAATATTTTCACACTTTCCTAAAGAGCCCCTCCCCTCCCTTATAAAAGGATAGCACTTCTAACCAATTGCTCACAACTCTCAAGACTTTTGGCTCATCAAAACTCTACCCAATTAAGCTCCCTACATCCCTATCCTCCTCCTAGAAGCCTTACCTTAGGAATAAGGAACTTCAATAAGTCCTTTTGGTTCAAACAAAAAAAAGTTACCCAAATTAAAGGTAATGGTTTCTCTTCACTTCTTTTCTTTTATTTTACTTCCTCAACCCCAAAACTCTTTTTATTCCTTTATTTTATAACAAGCCCAGTATCCTCAATATACTAGGATGTTGTTATGAGAAGTATTATAACTACACTTACACACACCTCCATCTAATGGGTGAAGAACATAATGTTTCTGTGGATGGAAAACTAACGCCTCACGGAACAATGATTGTTCAATTATCTACTACCACCTCTCATGGTGGCCATTATGATGTCACTATCTTTATATATGATATTTTTTATTTTTATTTTTTCTTTATGCTTCTGTATTTTCCATTTATATCATACCTTTATGGTTTCCATTATGGGTAAACGCGATAATTTCATTTGAGGAAGTGAGGACTACCGCCCCTCAAAGTGATATGACTCGTTCATACCATATGTGGTACATATAAAGGATGGAGTTAATGATATTATATATGATACTATATTGGAATTATAATATAACTATGTATCATTATGTTATAATTCCATTAAATATGAAATAAAAATGAAAGTAGCGTTCATGCGTACGTACGACTTACCATCTCCATGAACGGTGCATTTCATTTCTTACCTCTAAATGTTATGTACTATTATAAATACATGTATATACTGGATATATATGACATATATGATATCTAAATCATTAATATCATTCTGATGATAATGGATATTTTACCACATGAACAACTTTTTATTATAAGGTGTTCGTTTTTTTACACAGATTACCAAATATCGACAAAATGGACGTTATTAACTTAAATGGTTACATAATGTTTATAACATGGTAATAAGTGATATAAGTGGAATAATAAACATTAAAAAGGTTTTGAAGCAAGTAGAAATTAACTTTAGTTTATTATTCAGGATATTAAAGAATGAACGGGTCAAGTCGGACACGAGCTAAGGGACTTCGTCTCAATCTCCTTTCATTGAGGCATATTTTGTTTTATACACACCATTCTTTTATATGGTGTATAAACCAATTTTACTTTTACTTTTATTCAAAAGGAATATTTTCTCTATGAAGCATTTTACTAAATGAAAAAATGAATTTTTTTTATGTAAGCGGTGACAATGACCTTTTCCGCCGCTGCGAGTATTATTTGGTCTTTGGATTCCTTAACAAGCCGTAATGTTTTTAAAAGGAAAATAAATACCATATACTCTTTTTAAGTATTTTTGTATTGAAAATTATATTGATAATGGATATGTTATGTCAATATATTTATATAATATATTGTAATTTAAATGTGGAAATGTTATCTTTCTTTTATGCTTGTGTTATATGTTATGACTATGTTAGGGTTCTTGGGAATTATTTTCGTATACGGGTGGTTCTGTGATAAACCTAGAGCGGGTGTGCCTGAGATATCTCTCCAATGCATTGGGTAATGTGACGGAGGTAAACGTGAATGTTTCTCCTAATATATTTATAGAATATACTGTGATGGTTATTCAAAATGTAACTCCCTACGTAGTTGTGAAAGCTACAACGTAAGTATGTTATGGATGACAAAAGTTACCTTTATGATTTATGGTTTCTATGTGTTATTCATAAATCATATGATTTCATGAGGTAAGTGAAAGTGCGGCCGATTGTCGCCTATCGACCGTTCAAGGTTCCGGTGCTCTGCTAATGTGTATAGCAGCACTCGGGTCGAATCATCGGCGATGATACTTTGTAGTAGTCGTTTGTTTTTAGTTGATTGTATTTTGATTAGGGGGGTTTGTTTGCAGAGCTTAATTGAAATGATTTATGGATGATGTTTGATTTACCAAATTGATAAATATTGGGGTGAGTTCATCATTAGGTTAGTTAAGCTTGTGATATCCTCGAGCTTTGCTTTATATTGCATTTAAATTAACACCCATGTCACAAGATGATGTTGATTAGAATTCTTAAGTGTTAAGGCTTTAAACCAAGACTTAACTTAACTTAAGGTTATAATCTCAATCAGATCTTATTTATGGTTGTGTATTTATGGTTCCAATAATCCATGGAAACCACATGTTAAACAAAACAAGTCATTAATCCATGACATGTTAAGTCCAACATACACAATGTTAATTCAAAGAATATTCATCGAGCAGAAGCTCTCAATCACTTAACATACCTAAATTATAACTCACCCCAATGAGAGATTTACTCATCCATTTGGGTGATTAATAATCTGGTTATAATGATTATGATTATAAATTAATAAGAGAAGAAAAAGAAAGGGATAAGAAAAGAGTGGTACGTCGACACACACACACGAACAATGATGATAATTAAAAACGAACTTTCGATTGAATGAGGAAGCTAAAGAAGGGAAGGGGATTGAACTGAATTTAAACTATTTTAAGAACATTAATATTAAAATACATAAGGTGGAAGAGAATAAGAGATATTGAAGAAGTAACTTGCATTAAAACAGAATTACAAAGAAAGAGAATTACAAGATTACAAAAATGAAGAACACAAAAGTAAGTGAAAAGAAAGAGAGGAGGAAAGGTATCTCAAGTGAAAACTTGAGTATGGCAGGTCCTCCCAAGCCTTTGGAAAAACTTTGGTCGTGCCAATGTTATCTCTTCTCTTCTGAAATGCCAACCCCTCTCAAGGAGAGAAGGGAAGAGTATTTATAGCCCAAGGAGTGGACTGTTTGCATTCCCAATCTGTCCCTCCACTTGAATCGCCAATTTGGCAATTCAGACAGCCGAATATTCAAATATCTTCTTCTTCAAAGTTGTAGGCGATAATGTTGGCTGACTACTCTCAACGTTTTGAGTCATTTAGACATAAGGATAAAAAGTTATGGCCGGTTGAATAAACAAACTTAAACTGTCCATTTCTATCCAGTCTTTTTGAAGTCCATAATGTGAAAGGGTTTTTTAATATTAAGATGCCTTCAAATCCGAATGGTTTCTTCAACAAATTCGGCCACCTACATCTCCTCTTTCACACTGCAAAATCTCATCTCGCTTGGATGATTACATAAGGAGATATGTCATGCATACTATACTGATTTTCATTCTCGGTCAGAATGGTGGGCTGGACTTCAAAGATTCATTTGGGCCCCTTTTACTTGGATTTGGGCCATGAAATTTTTATCCAGGATGACATGTAGTGTCCCCAGAATTATGGAGGAGAGTTAAGGTTTTTGAACTTCTGGATTGAGCCCAGTAAATCAATCTTCATGAATAGTCCAGTTTCTTCACAGATTCTTTGGTCTTGTTTGTGAGGACCATATGACCCTTCAAATGGCAGAATTGGATCATGGTTCCTTCTAATGAAATGTTGTATATTGAAAGGAGAATCCTAAAAAACAAGAACCACACAATTTGGATCAGTATAGTGATAGTTATAATTAAAACATTAAACTGACTCAATTTGACTACTTCTAAAAATGCTCAAATATTATACTTAATATTAAAACATTAATATTTCACACAAATTATGCACATTTCATATAAAATAAGTGAAGGGGGAATATAATAAGTCATTAAAATATTAATAACATCAGTAAGTAAAAGAGTTTATGTTTTGTATGTATTTATGATCTAATGTTTTTTTTATTTGCTTTATAACCCTTATTGAGCTTTTTATGCTCATCCCAAGTTTTGAAATATTTTTCATGGGACATAAAGTGGAATAGGGTCAAGGATAGGATCAAAAAAATGTCATGTTTTCTAAAAAATGGAACTAGACATGACTCTTTTTTTCAAGAGTTTTTATTTTGTGAAAAAAATGGAAATTGAGTAGATTTGTCTACATGTAATATTCAAGTTTTCAGGTATATGTTATGGCCTAATTCTCTAAAACTCTAAACTTGAAAATATCCTCAATGTAAATTATTCGTTTAATTCAAGATTATTCAATGTTTTAAGGTCAGTTTCCTATATTGGTAGTTTTCAAAAATAGTCTCCCAATATTTAGGGTTGCATGGGTAATAAATCATTCATCTTCCATGTCCAGTACATAAAAATATATAGGAAAAATCATGGGTTTCAATTGTACAAAAACATAATCAATAAATCTAGATGGTTTGGTTGTTCTTTAGTCTCATAATTGAATGAAAATTCCTTCTTTTTTGAGTTCTCCAACTTGTATGGTTGAGTAGACTAAGTGGGGAATATCATTTATGGAAGATCCCATGTTTAACATGAAATATTTAAATTTAAATTATCATATAGTTCATGGAGTGTTCAAGGTTCCTATATCATTACATTTTTTAGGTAATTCGTGTTGGATCAAAGAATAAACATTCCTTATTATGTTGATTTTTTCTCCTCCCATTAATTTCATTTTGGTATAACACATTTTCTTTAGTAATTTTTCATATCATGGAATGTTTTTACAGTATCAAGTAATGAAATATTTTCAAGGACTTTTCTAAAGGTATCCTAAACTTTCTTGTCCTATTCAACTTTATTAGGCATCTTTATTAGGGGATTACTCATAGGATAAGGAATTTGGGGGCCTATATTTTTTCTAATCATTTCTAGAACAAATTTTATGAACATAATACCATATCATTATCCTCAAATCATTATTCATTTTTTCAAGAAAATACTTTCTTTGTGACATTGGTTTTTCTTTCATAGAATTTTTATAGATTTCAGTAGGTTTTAAAATTTTATTCTCCTATTATTGAGAAACTAAAATAAGTTAAAATTTTTGGAACTTTTATTAGCAAGAACAAGTTCAGGTGTAGAATTATAATTTTCTTCTTGAGGGGGGTTTCAATTTAGTTCCACTCCTATGTCGCATGGAACCAACATTTTCCTTACCAATTTCATTGGGATCCACCTGATCTTATAAATTTAATCCACCATCGATATGATTATTGATACCACCAACATCAGTGGGTGGATATCCAATTTTGGTCATCAACGTAATAAAAATTATTTATTATTTCCTCACATCTTATTTAAGATTTTAGTCTAATTTTTAAGTGTATTTGGTAGGCTAGTAATTTCCTTCAGGTTCAATATTAACCTACTCATTAAAGTATATATTTTGGGATTAACATTCCTGGCCTGGGAAAAATATGTTTGGTTGTTTAGGCTATATAAATCTATATTGAGTGTTATTGTTCAGGTTTTGGTTGGATGGAAAAAGATGATCCTATAAAAATAACCATGTAGTTTTCATATGGTTCTTGTATTTTAAGAAATTTATCATATAAATGTTCATTAGCAGTACAAATATCACAAATGACTTGTAATGGAAAACTATTTTAAGGTATGGGTTGGGGTTGAGAGGTAATAGAAAGTATCATTAATCTTACTACACTTGTGAGATCACTAAGTTGACTCACAATCATGTTATTCTAAGAAATATAAGTGGTTATTTATTAAGAAGATTTAATATATGGGAGGAAGATTATTCCAAACTATTGATAATTTTGGACCATTGTTAAAATTTAGTTCCTAGAAATAACTGGTTTTTTCTCAATTAAGGATCCTCCTATAACAACATCAATCATACTCCTACATGTTAATAACAAACATTCATAAAACTATTTAATTAATAGTTTTTCACTGATCTAGTGGTGGGGTAAACTAAAACACAGTTTTTTAAACTTTCCAAATATTCGTGAAATGTTTCTCCCTATGTTTGACTAATCCCAAAAATCATTTTTCTCATTGAATTATTTTTAGAGGATGGAATGTATTCATTAAGGAATATTTTTTCATTAAATTATTGTTCATATCAATATTGGGTGTAAAGAGAACAAACCGTCCTTAGTAACTCCCTCTAAAAAAGGTAATTCTATATGTTTTTTCATTTTTCATTGACCCTGAAGGGTTTCAAATTGATACAAAGATAACTGAATTTTTTATTGCTGTTTTTGTGGATATTTTCCTAGAAGTCCACTGAATTAAGGTTTTTGATATATAAATCCAAAAATGATTTAAAATCTAAAACAAAAATTAATATTTTTATTAGGATGTTTTTAGTCTTCAAAAGACACATATAACTCTTTAAGTGTTCTATTATTATCCATTATTATCTTAGGTTCATGTAGGTCCTCTCTAGGTGGAGTAATGATAGTGATTGAAGTCTCAATTATATCTATTAATATATTTTCTCTAAAACTGTCAACACATGTGGATTCAGAATCACTAATTTTTTCATCCCAATCAATATATTGATAATTGTGGATAATTTTAAAATATAATGGGGTTAAGATATGGTTATAAATTTTAGTTATGCAGGATTAAATTAATTAATATTTGGAAACCACCCTTGGAATATTCTGAATTAATGATGGTAAATTTTAAATGAGTCCAACTCAAAAAAATTATCATCCTCTTAGTAAAGAAATAAATAATCACACAGGGTTTTCTCTTGAGGAGGTTATAGACTAAGTTTAAAATTGTCACTTGATCTGGTTAATTCACTATTTACTAAATTTTAATTGATTTGAGAATATTAATGGTTTATAAAGTAATTAATAATATGAAAATAAAAATTAAAGAAACCAATGAGAATTTAAATTGAAAGTGTACTTGAGAAGAAAAAATGTGTGCATAATAATTTAGAAGTATCAACATTAAACTAGTTTCAACCATTTAGACACCATATTCTTTGTTAACTTATGAATAATCTAATTTAATTCACCAATGTATTCTTAAAATCCTCAATGTGGGCACCTAATAATCTATATACATTATATAAATCCCTATGTATAATTGAAATTCATCCAAAGATAGTGATCTGAACACCAAAAAACCCTCGAGTATCAAAACCTTGATAAAATCTCTATACTCAAACAAAATACCTCACTAAATAATTTTAAACTAATTGGATATCCACTTTACATTTATATATTAGAATAATTATTTATTTTAATCTCAAAGAAAAAATCTATGTTCATAACTAATTAAAATAAACTCTATAAGATTTCAAAAATATTAAAATTGAAGTAAATGAATTGAATTAAGGTGTTTATGGATCTCTACTATCCACGTCCCCTTCAGAATTTAGCCAGATCACCTCCCATAAATTCTCCCCTACCTCATTTTTCTTGATTTTTTACTATTAAAAATGTATCCATTAATGACCCTATCCTCTTAGATAAAATTTTTTTCTTCTTCTTTCGGAATCAGTAAACCACTTAATACCCTCACAGTCTTCATGTTTGGAGTACTACCTTGATCTTCGTGGTCTTCAATTTTCTAAGAAATCTGTGATTTAAAACTCAGTCTGCAGGTTCTATTATTTTATCTGAGGGTTTCTCAAAGTTACTTGGCTCATTTAATTTGTGTTCTAAACATAGTGGACTCTAATTGGATTAATGTATGCTGATGTGGAATCCCAAGGCCTCGTCTCAAATTTCAGTTGATACAATGTCCACAACTGTAGAGGGTTGTTATGTAGAAAGAATATTTTCTTATGTTTAATTCCATTAAATGAATTTTTGTGTGTGGATCATTATGTATCCTAATTCCCTAAAATAACAGATTCTCATGCATGTATCATTATATATCCAAATTCCCTTACATAACTAATTTTTTCATGTGGATCATTGCATAGATAATTTATCTAAAATTACTGATTCACATATGTGGATCAGTGAATATGTGATTTCCATTAAATAGTTGATCCACTTATATAAAATTAATTTATTTGGATGGTTCACAGACATGTATGTTCATGTAGGTAAATTCTCTTACATATATCTATATTCACCACAACCATCAATGTTGATGGTTTTTTCATAGATAAATTATTATATATGGGTAATTAACATATGTGGATCTGGATAATTTTCTAAACATCTCTATATCATCCTAAACTTCATTGATCTCCAAAAAATGAACTCTAAATACCAGAAATTTTTATCAAACACATAACATTAAATTTATTATTTGTTCCAATAATTAAAAAACAGATAGAAAGCTTTATATTATATCAAGAAAGTTTTAGAAGCCTCGCAGGACGGTTATAAAAAATTAAATATTTATTCATATCATGGGATTCAAAAAACATGGATCTTTTCATCATTTTACCCATAATTTGGAATCTAAAACAAATTTTATTTTAGTATTCATTTAAATTTATTTTCATGGGTTAAACATGTTCAATTTTAGAAATGGGTTTAAAATTTTATAAGGTTATGAATTTTTATCTTTTAAGTTTTCAAAAAAATGCACCTTTAAAAATAAAAACGCACAAAAACTGAAGGAGAAAAGAAAAAAATTAAAACAAAAATTAAAAAACATAGTCTAATAAAGGATGATCCTCCCTCGCCCCCCACAAACACTATTTTTATACAATGAAATAATTTTGAAATAAATTGAAGGAAAATTTAATCTAAAAAATAATGGATGAAACCAATAATATAAGTAAGGAAGGACAAAACTTATTGTCCCTTTGTACTTATCTTCTTGAAAATAAATATTTTCTCAAAAATGTTGTTAAATGTTCTCTATAAATATATTTAATCAATTCCCATTGACATTACATGGTACTCCCTTATTTAGTTCATTAATTTATATAACACTAAAGGGGAAAACTTGAGAAAAAAAAGTAAATGTACACACCATTTGAAGAAAAATTTACCCTGAAATAGATTCATTTTTAATCAAATAGTACTAATTTTTCTCCAAATATTAATTATTTATTCAGGATTATACCATCAGGAAAATACTTGGTTTTCTCCTTAAATTTCAATGAACTTTATTATGCATTATTTCAAATCTCTTCCAAGTTCTTTAAAAAAATTATTTTCCAACAGAACTTAGATTTATGTTACAAGACTTAATATCCCAAGTTTCATTATATTATAACATAATAAAAAAGTGAAAATATTATCCATACACATTTATAAAGGGTAAAATTCCAATTGGAGTTCTAAAAGAAACTATATAATCCTGTAGATAATCATATAGTCTCAAACTCCAATCCTTTCATTTTAGGTGCATTGTTTTTTCGAAAATATATTTTATTTATCTATTGGACACTTTAGAAATTCAATTTGTTTAATGGTGATAGGGTTATGAGTCCTTATTATTAAATCCATATTTATTCAAATGGGATTATAAATTTTTATTACAAAATTGCGTCCTTAAATCGGTGATTAAAATTTTTGGCAATCCAAATCATGAAAAGAGATTCCTTTTTTGAAAATAATGAAACTAATTTTTCATCGTCATATCTTATGGGAATGGTTTATACCCACATGGACACATAATAAAAAATATCAATAAGTAAATATATCCAAATGAATTTGGATATGATCCCATGAAATTTGAATCATAAACATCAATCACATCATAAAAAAGGTGTTTTGAGGCATCTCATTCCAATTAAAAATATTTACTTAGATTTATTAGTTTTTAAAAGCTTTAAAAAATCAAAATAATATATAAAAAATAAACCAATGTATTTTTATAGTATTTATTTAACGTCCAAAATGTCCTATGTAACTCAAAGTGTGACAAAAATCTAGGAATAATGGAACTTTAGAATTAGGATTGAATGTCATTATTATTTGATCACTACCAATGATCCATAAGTAAGGATAATCCTAAATATATCTTTAGAAATAACAAACAATCTTAGATATTTGATGTTTGGAAAACCAAAAGGGAACTTCATTATTATCCAAGAGATTTAAAAAGGTTTCAAAAATCTGGTATATCATTCAAAAATGCACACAATTATTCATCAAGGAAGATTTCTCTAATTGGTCGAAAGATCTAAATTTTATCATAAAAAACATTGGTAAATTAACTTAAATAGTTATCCATCAGGTTATCACTACCATTATTATCCTTTATCTTAGTATCAAACTCTTTTAGTACTAATATCTACCTCATTAGTCTTAGATTTGAATCATTTTTCACTATTAAAAATATAATTAAAGAATGGTTAGTCAAAAAATCACTTTGGAGCCTAGTAAATAACATATAAACTTATATTAGTAAAAAATAATATCTATAATTTCTCCCATTATGGCTTTTTAATTTTATTGGTCCTTATCTAGTGTCCTTGAGTAATAGGCTATGAAATGAGTTTTCTTATCCAATTTTTGAATTAAAATTTATCCAAGTGTAGAATCAGAGGAATCAATAATTAAATAAAAATTTAAGACCCATTCTGGTGTATAAATTAAGGGTGGGGATATTATTATTTATTAGATCCATGTATTCATGTTTACAACACCAATAAATGAAAATTTTGGATCCTTTTGAAGTAATCTACACATGGGAAAAGTTGTTTTGAAAAAAATTCATTAATTAATATTATACAATAAATAATATGTCTAATAAAATATCTCACATCTCTCGTGGTTTTTTATTTGTGGTATAGATGAAATTATTTCAACCTTATATTTATCAACTTGAATTATATATTTATAAACTACACAGTCATGTACAATTCCATTATCCACATGATGGTACATTTTTTATAATTGAGAATAATATTACTTTCGATACAAGTTTCAAGTAGTAGTAAAAAAATATCTAATAACATCCAAATGGGGATCTATGAAATGTAAAATATTCCCAAAAAACATCCATGATGATTTATAAAAATTATGAGGAAATACCCATCATGCACCTTCTAAATGTTTATAAAGACTTCTATTGAAAAAAGGAATTCTCATATAAGAAAATTGTTTTAAAAGTAAATTTTAAATTTATTTTCTCTTGATATTTAGATTTGATATTAATTTCAAAGTATCCAGGTATCCCACTAAGAAAATACTATTTGTTATTTATGATAAATCATCCAAGAACATGGTCAAGAAATGGAATGGAAAATGATCTTTCCCAGTCACCAAATTGAGTTTTCTATAATTAATTAAGATCCTACTTTTATTTTTCATTCTAAGAGGAACAATTTATCCAAATTAATTATTTGAAGTAGTAAATACACTCTATTTATAAAAAACATGTATGGGAGTTTCCCCTTGACTATTAGATATGGGAAAAAGTATTCCAGCAGCTAACAAAGTGGTGAATTATTTCTTTACAACCTATAATAGTGTATCATTCAATATCCTCTGAAATTTCATGACATGATTTACATTTTCTTCTAACAAAATATCTTTCAGGAAAATATAAGTGATAATTATAGTAAAGTTAGTTAGATTCCATAATAAATATCTCTTATGGGTTCAAATGATTCCTAATATTTGTTTCTCTTGATCTCTTTATGGGTTATTTGGAATGATCATTGGTAACCTATCATTCACTTCTAAGAAGAAATATTTGAGGTTTTTAGGATGATGTTTCAACTTTAACTCAAATGGGTCATCCTTATTGGTCAAAGGTGGTTTTTATGACTTATCAACTATAATTTTATCTCTTGGTTCCTTACCAAAATGTATAGTTTTTAGATTCAATTTGGGTATAACAGGTTGTGTCTCAGTCTATTTACAAATCATTTTCTCAATGTAAATTCCGAATTTAAAAAGATAGTCAATATATAGGATTTAATATTCACTTTAGGTAGTGTTAAGGATTCGATGAGTGATTCAATATGTATAATTATCAGTTCCATCAACAATACAAGAAATAGAGTCTAAACGTTTTAGTCTCTCTTATGTTTCAAAGAAACCAAATTTAGTAATTTTAAATTCAGTAAGACCAAAAATAAAATGATCAATATTCGAGTTGTCTTTGGTAAAAACACATTCATCCTCGTGTAATTCAAATTCAATAGTAATAATTTACTTATTTTCAAAAGAGACATTTAATGTTTTATCAAATATAAAATCAAGGATAAAATTGATTGAAAATGAATCTAGAATGTTATCTTGAATAGATGAACTATTCTTATTAAGATGTTTCACATATTTAAAAATATTAAATATAATATATTCTCCTCAAAATTAAATTGAAAAGGTTCCATTTTGGACATTGATAATTTCATTGGTAGTTTTCAAAAAGCACCTCCTAAGAATAAGGGGTGCATGGGTAATAAATATATCATCTTCCAAGCCTAGGAAATAAAAGTCAGTAAGGGAAATCATGTATTTGATTTATACCAAAACATCATCAATGAATCCAAAAAAATTTGGTTGTTCTTCAGTCGGATAACTGAATGAAAATTCCTATAGTTTTTTCTTCTCGAATATATAAGGTTGAGTAGAGTGAGTGGGGAATAACATCTTTGGAATATGCCAGAGTTAACATGACATCCCTAAATTTAAATAATCGTATTTTACAGGGAATGGTAAATATTCCTTGATCATTCTAATAGACATTTTAGTAATGTTTTATCGTGGAAGAGACATTAATTCTTAAGATTCTTTTCTCTCCCCCATTGAATTTCCTTTTGGTAGAACACATTTTTTTGGGATTCTTCATATCTAGGAATTTTTTTATAGTATCAAGTAATGTAATATTGACTTGGAATTTGTTAAAGGTCTATAAAACCTTCATGTACTACTTGAGTTCAGTGGGATTATTTATTGGGGGAGTACTCAAAAGATAGGGAATTTGGGGACTATTTTCTTCCTGGGCATTTTGTGAACTATTTTTGGGAACATAAGTTCCTAATATTATCCTCCAATAATTATTGGGTTTTTCAAGAAAATAATATTTTTTTAATCTGGTATTTCTTTCAAATAATATTTAGATATTTCATTAGTTTTAAATTTTTCTTTTTCCCCTTTCTGAGATCCTAAACTAAGTGGACAATCTTAGAAATCGTATTAGCAAGAATGGGTTCATGTGCATAATTTGAATTCGCAGGTTGATGGGGTTTCAATTCAGTTTTCCACCTATGTTGTATGGAACTCATGTTTTCCTTCTATTTTCCTTTTAGATTCACCTAAAGTTTTAAATTTAATCAACCACTTATATGATTCTTGAGACCACCAATATCATTGTGTGGATATCAAATTTGGTTCATCAAGGTACTCACCATGATTTATTATTTCCTCACAGTTTCTTCAAGATTGTTGTTAGATTTGTAAGTGGGCTGAGTGGTATGGAAATGTATTTTAGGTTGATTATGAACCTTCTTATTAACCTTTCATTGTTTTGAGTTGCTTTCCTAAACATGGGGAAATATTTTTTGTTTTTTAGGTTATCTAAATCTATCATGATGCTTGTTTTTCTAGTTTTGGTTGAAGATTTCATTTGATTGAATGAATATTTATTGGATGGATGGAAAATGGTATTCCTATAAAAATATCAATGTAGTTTTTATATGGTTCTTGTATTTTTTTTTAAATTGATCCTGTAAATGGTCATTAGCAGCACAAATATCATAGTTGGATTATAATGGAAAACTAGTTTTAGGTATGGGTTGGGTTGAGAGGTGTTAAAAATTATCATAATTCATACCATGGTTTTAAGATCACTAACTTAACTCATAATAAAGTTATTATCATAAATATAAGTGGGTGTTTATTGAGAATATTTATTATGTAAAAGGCCTATTTTTGAAAAGTTTTGAGAATTTTGGGCCAGTTTTGAAATTGAGGCCATAAAAACAACTAGTGATTTTTCAATTAAGGATCCTCCTACAACAACATCAATCATACTCTTACCTATTAATAACAATATTTAATAAAAATATTAAATTAAGAATTGATCACTGATATAGTGGTGGGGAAAACACTACTTTTAAACATTTTCTAATATTCATGAAAATTTTCTCCATATGTTTTCATAATACCACAAGTCTCTTTTATAAATGAATTAAATCTAGAGACCAGAAATAATTTTTTAGGGATTTTTTTTTATTTCATTTTATTCCATAATCAGTGTTGAGTGTGAAAAGAATAACCACTCCTTAGTCACTCCCTCTATAGAAAAAGGTAATACACTGAGTTTCATTTGTTCTGAATTGAACCTGGAGGGTTTCATATTGACACATATATAACTAAATTCATGGAGGTGTTTGTATGGATATTATCCAATAAGTCCAATGAATTTATGTATTTGATTTATGAATACATAAATGATTTCAAATCTTGTAAGTGCATTGTGATATTAATAATGATGTTGGCGGTCTTCAAAATATACTTCTAACTTCTTAATTGTTCTATTTTTATCCATGGTTATATCATGTTTGTTTAGGTCATATCTAGGTGTTGTAATGACAATACGTGAAGTCTCTATTATATCTCATAGGGTATTTTCTCTAAATATGTTGACACAGGTAGATTTAAGTTCACTAATTTTGTCACTCCTAGCTCTAGAATGATAAGTGTGGTTAATTGAATAATCTAAATTTTTTATATTATGGTTATATCTTCTATTCATGCAATTTTAAATTAATTAAACTTTTGAAACCTCCCTAGAAATAATTCCAAGTTGATGATGGGAAATTTTTCATGAGTCCCACTCAAAAATATTATCATCCGGTTAGGAATTCCATAAAGTATCACCCAGGGTTTTATCTTGTGGAGATTGTAGGATATGTTTGAAATTTTCTCCTGACTTGGTTAATTTAAAATTTAAACAAATTAAATTTATTCGGGGGTATTAATGGTTCAAAAATTAAGTAAACAATATGAAAATAGAAATTAAATAAATCAATGAGAGTTGAAATTGAAAGAGAAATTGAGAAGAAGAAATGTGTGAATCAAGTTTTAGAAGAAGAAACCATAGACTAATTTCAACCCTTTCGATGTCTTATTATTTATTATAATAATAATAATATAATTTAATTCCTCAATGAATGCCTCAAGACCTCAAGGTGAACACTTAATCCTATCTGGATATTACATCGAAACCTCAGCATAATTTAATTCCATCTTATGATAGTGATCAGAGTACACAAAGTCCATAGAGTAGCTAACTTGGATGAACTCCCAATATAAAAAATAAGGATCTTATTAGAGAAGTTTAAACTTAGAGGATATCCACTTTACTCTAATATATTACAATAATTATCTAGTGTAAGTTAGAAGGGAATAAAATTAACAGAGAAAAAATATATTCTTTAGTAATTAAAATAAATTTTTTAAGAATTAAAAAATGTTACAATAAAATAAAATGACTTAAAATGTGGTTTATGTGGATATCTACTATCCACAACCAATAAGGAATTTAGCCTTATATGGATAGATCATCACCCCTAAATTCACCCCCTCCTCACTAATCTAGAGTTGGTACTGTTAAAAATGTATCCCTCAATGACCCCCTCATCTTAGATAAAAGTTTTTTCTTTTATTGGATTTGGTAAAAACCCCAAGATCCTAACATTATTCAAGTTTGGAATACTTCCTTGATCTTTGCAATCATCAATTTTCTAGGAAATATATGAATTTAAAGTCACACTGTAGGTTTCTTTAATTTCATCTGAGTGGTTATCCACGTAATTCATCTCATTTATTTGTGTTCTCCACAGGGTTGACTCTAATTGGATGAATGGATGTTGATGTGGAAGCCCAATGACTCATCTCAAACTTCAGTTGATTATCTATCCGAAACTATAGGGGATTCTTTTATAGCTATAATATTTTTTTCTGTTGAATTCATTTACATGAATTAATTTTTTTATTGATCACTATGTAGACGAATTACCTAACATAATTGATTTGTATACATATATCACTATGTATCTAAATTCCCTTAAATAACTTATTTGAGCATGTGGATCATTTCATATCTAATTTCCCTTACATTACTAATTCACATATGTGGAACATTGTATAGCCAATTTCCCTTAAATATTTTATCCACTTACATAGAATTATCTTATATTGATATTTCACACATGTGAATGTTCATGTAGTTGAGTTCTCTTACACACACACACACACACACACATATATATATATATATATATATATATATATATATATTCCCCACGTATATTAATATATATGGATTTCTGCATAGAGAGATTCTCATACATGGGTAATTCATATGTGTACATCAGAATAATTTTTTAGACTTCTCTATATCAACCCAAACTTCATTGACCTCAAAAAAATGATCTTTAAATACTTCAAATTTTCATTAAATGCTTAAAATTAAATATAGTATTTTTTCTAATAATACCAAAATGGATAAAAACATATAATGATCTTGAAGAAATCAGTTTTAACAATAATATCCAAATTATTCCAGAGATACCAAAATGATGCAAATTCATTGAAAAGTCTAAAAAATTAAGGGATTGTACATTGAAATTTAGGGAAAAAAATATTGAAACTCTAAGATCTATCATATTTAAAGTGATATTTTATTCATAATAGTAACCAAATGAAACATATTTATTTATCAATATACCCAAACAAAATTTTAGGATATCATGAACATTCACATGGTAATTTATCAAGAATAATATTTGATTTAATAATTTTGAACTTCTAAAAGTTCAAAAATACTCATATTTTCCTCTTAGACTCTATAAAATTTTCAAAATATTTTTCTAAGATACAAAAAATTATTTTATGTTTAGGAAATAACTATTATTTTCTTTATTACGGAATATTTATCAAATAGTCCATGTTATCTATATCATATATGGTTTTCAATTTGTTTAAAAAGTTACACTGAAAATAAAACATTATTATTTAAAATATTCCACTGGTGGTGTTGGGATCAAATCTCTCATATTGTTACAAAAAACTGGATAAAGAATTTTATCCTAGATAAAACATTTGAATCTTTATATTCTTCTCAAAACATGCTATAGAATACGAGGAATCACAAACTATATGTATTGAATCCATCATCACATATTTTTCATAACAACTATCTATTAATAAATAAATTATCTCATTTTATAAAAAAAATGATGATACAAATTTTTTACTTAGATCCATCGAATCTTGATATATTCATTTATATTCAATTCTATGATTAAATAACCATTTGATTCATAATTTGAATTCAAACTTACATATTTTTTTAATTCATTCTTAATGTTTGAGATCTTGTATGTTTATAACATTTTTAATGTATACATTTTGCATCATGTACCCTTTAAAATAAAATAATTGATTTCTATAACACTGATACATGAGATGGAATTTCTATATAGTTTCCTAAACTCCTTTAGGTATTATGAACAATTCCATCCTATGAGATCATTAATCCTTCATGAAACCTACTTTCTGTTTCATTAACCTTTTTCCTACTCAAATAAATGTTGTATGACATTCCAACTAATCTTTCATATTTCAATTTGAACTTTTACCCACATGTACTATCAGTACAGTAATAGAACCTCGAAATATCATGCCCATTATATCTATCCCTAGGATACTCATCCACATTGTTGTAACATTTACAATGATGATAATGGATTGATTTCCATATCTAGAATAAGCATTAATGAAACATCCAAACTTATCAAGACATTAACATACACAGTCATATTGAATATTTATGTGGAGTGAGGTAAAGTAAGTTGTGGGAAAAAATGAAGCACGCTCCTCTCGCGCCTCTCACGCCTCCTCTGCTTTCAAAATTTTCGTCCGTTGCGGCTGGATCGGTCTGGCCTCCACCGCCCCGTCCGGTGGTGTTCGATCCTGGTTCGTCCTCGGCTCCCACAGGTGGTTCTTCTCTGGCCCCTGCTCCGTGTTCGCATGCTGCGTTGTCTCCGCCCTCTCCCGTCTCTCCTCGTCCAGCCGGGACAGGGGCTTCTTTCAAGGACGTCCTCCGTGGCTCGGCTCGGGAGTCGCCTTGCTTTCCAGCAATCTTTGTGCCGTCGTTCCAGTCGTTTTGCGAAGGTAACAGGGTTAAGCTGACCGTTCCGGCTTCCACCTTTGAAGAGGCTAAGTCCTGCCTCAAGTGGACCTTGGTGGCTCGCTTCGGTGCGGCTAAGCCACCGCTGGCCGTCTTCCAGCGTTGGGTCTCGTCCTGGGGCCTTCAGATGCCAGCGCAGGTCTCCTCCCTTCACATAATATCTTTTTGTATCGTCCTGGGTTCAAAGGCGGACTTTCCTCATGTTTGGTGCAAGGTTCTGAGACTTGCGGGTCGTTGGAGCTTTAGCCTGACTCGATGGTCCCTGGATTCTCACAGAGGTAGGGATCGCTCGATGGCGGCTGTTTGGATCTGCCTCTCGGTATCAGAGGCCCACATTTGTGTGGAACTCGACATTGCACGTTCCCTGCCGGAGAGGCTTGTCATTTAGGTTGAGGATTCCTTCTTCTGGGTCTAGGATCTTGTTTACCTGGTGCATCCCAGGTTTTGCTCGCATTGCCACCTGCAAGGTCACTCCCTTCAAATCTGTCATCATAACAGAAGCAAGGGGTGTAAGGTTTCCGTGGTGGTGGCTAGGGAAGGTGGGTTTGATCGGTCTCTCCCGGCGTGTTCGTCTAAGCAGGCCTTGTGTTTGGATCTGGTGCCTCCAGGGCCCCCTCCCCGCTCTGAGGATGCCCTTGTGGTCTCTATAGAGTCCTAGGCGCGGGTCCGACTGGATTATGCCTTAGCTCTGGTCCCCTATATCCCCAGGAGTGTTGCCTGTCGGATCTCCTCCCATCTAGCGGGACCGGCCAGTCAACTGCAGGTATCTGTAGTATGTGGCTTCTCAATTCCGGATCTCTTGGGGCCATTGTTCCCGGCCCCTCTTGTTGCAGAATCTTTGAGTAGAGGTTCTGAGGTGTTATAGAGGGCCTTATTGGTGGTATCTCAAGCCTCAATGGAGGCTTCCGGAGGTTTCCCACCTCCTGCACGGGCGGCCTTACCCAATATCCTGCAGCTTCCTCCCGAGGGCTCTCCCCACAACCCTTCGGGTTTCAGAGAGAGGGGGCCTCGGTCTACAACTCGCCCTTGAAGGATTCGATCCCAGGACTTGTTAGGCAGTCCAATTTCGCCAGCTGGGGAGTCGGATAAGGAGTCCGGGGTGTGTACAAGATCCAAACGCAAGTTACTTCAAGGGGAGTCATCTTCTCTCTTCATGATGGCTAAGGGCTCTAGAGCCAGTCCTAGGGCATCCCCTTTTAAATGATTCCTCCGTTAATCTCGAATGTCCGGGGGATTGGCGCCCGGGTTAAGTCTGACTTCCCCGCTTCTAGCATCTCCAGTCATAAGGTGGCAGTGGTGGCCATTCTTGAGCACAAGCAACAATCCTCCAGAACTGGGGAGTTTTCCAGAAAGCTGAGGGTGCATGGCAGCATGCAGGCTGACTCAGTTAATAGACATATCTGGGTTTTTTGGCATAAGATGTGCTATGTGGATCTCATTCAAGGGGAGGAACAGTTTCTCACTGTCAAGATAACACAGGGGCGGGTTTCCTTCTTTGCCTCTTTTGTGTATGGGAGCTGCGATATGCACATCCGGGAGTCCCTTTGGGAGGAGCTTGGCAAGTTTGACCCTGGATCAGAATCGTGGATCATGGGGGAGGGACTTTAACGTGGTGGCAGATCCGGATGAAAGGAAGGGTAGAGGCCCTTTTCCCTGGAGGGCAAGCCTGGATTCTACTCGCTTCATGGCAGTTAAGGGTCTCTCTGATTTGGGGTTTGTGGGAGATCAATATACGTGGTGTAACAACCAGAGGGGGCCTCATCGATCATGGGGTTGTTTAGATCGTTGTCTGGCGAACATGCAAGTTATTTCTACCTTCTCCAGCGTGAATGTTACCCACCTGGTCAGGGGAATCTCAGACCATTCCCCGATGCTTGTTTCCATGAGTGATTCATAGGGGTCATAGGAGTCGTTCAGGTTTTCTCAGTTATGGGTTGACAGCACGGGATACCAAGACCTGGTTAGATTGGTGTGGGCTGTCTCTTCTCAAGGTAACAAATGGTCCATCCTACATGGTAAACTGAGGAAGCTGAAACTTAATTTCCTATCGTGGTCCCATGATCTTGTTCCCTCGGAGGAAGCTTTGAGTGGTGTTATGAAGGATGCCGACTGGCTTGAGAGAAGTCTGGAGGAGGTGTGGGATGAAAGGGTTTATGAGGAACTTTCGGGAAAGAAGGGGATCATGGCAGACTTGATCCTCAAACAGGAACGCTTGGCCAGGGAGGGAGTTCGGATCAAATGGCTTAAGGATGGCGACAAGAACTCAGCTTTCTTTCATTCTTGCATCAAGGAGAGGAGACGACTGATCAGTCCAAATATTTTGCTGGAGGATGGCTCCTTCACCAACGACAGAGAGGTTGTGGGAGGAATGAATTACTCTTTTTTCCATGACCTCCTGGCTAGCCCCAATGAAAACCTGCCGAATGGGTATCCATCGGAGGATACAGACTTATTTGACGTGATTCCTAGTTTTGTGTCTGATCAGTTTAATAGCAGGTTGGGAGTGGTGCCTGACAAGGGTGAGATCAGGGACACACTCATGCACCTCAACCCGGATAGCGTTGCGGGCCCAGATGGGTTCCCGACTTCTTTTTATAGGTGCTCCTGGGATATGGTGAAGAGGGATGTGATTGACGTTGTTCAGGATTTCTTTAAAGGAGGTAGCCTGCCCCGTGTTGCCAGTGCCACTACCCTGGTTCTCTTACCGAAGATCAAGAGGCCGTCCTCGATCTCTCACTACCGTCCAGTGAGTATGTGCAACGTCCCGTATAAGATCATGGACAACATCATTAACTCCAGATTGGCTGCTCATTTAACCCAATGGGTATCCCCAGAACAACATGGTTTCATCAAAGGGCGTTTTATTCAAGAAGCCATCGCTCTGGCGCAAGAGATGATCATGGACATCAACTTCAAAACCCGGGGGTCCAACATGGTTATCAAACTCGATATGAAAAAATCCTATGACCGGGTGGAATGGAGCTTCATTAATAGAGTTCTTTCAGGTATGGGTTTCAGCTCCTAGAACATCAATATTATTTTCCGTTGCTTCAGTTCTTCGTGGTTATCAGTATCTTTCATGGGAAAATCCTTTGGTTTCTTCAAGTCTACCTGTGGCCTCAGGAAAGGGGACCCCATATCGCCTACTCTGTTTATTCTCATTCAATATGTTTTTAGTCGCCTTATCCAGAGAAGCACTAGCAATGGGGGAATTCTTCCATATCGTTGTCGATTGAAGGCTCCAGCGATCTCTCACCTTATGGTCACCGATTATACCATTCTGTTTTTGAATGCTAAGAGTAGATCCCGGAATAGCCTTAACAGAGTGATGGAAGGGTACTATCGGTGGAGTGGCCATCCTGTTAACAAAGTTAAGACTGGTTTCTTTATTTCCAACAGGTGTACTGCTGATAGGGTGGCATTTGTCAGCTAGATTCTTGGCATCCAGAGTGGAGAGTTCCCTATGGTCTACCTCAGTGCGCCCATATCGCTAGGAAGACTTAGGATTAGGGAATTTTATGCTCTTCTCACCAGGATTACAGACAGAGTGTTGAACTGGAAGAATATTTTCCTTTCATTTGGCGGGAGGGTCGCCCTGGTGAATAGTGTTCTGCTGGCTTCCCCAATCCATGGCCTCTCCTCTATCAAGGTGACTAAGGGTGTTATCATCTCCATTGATCGTATTCTAGACAAATTCATGTGGGATCTTTCCTTGAAAGGGAAGAAACACTGGGTGGCTTGGAACAAAATGGCTAGGCCAGTGGTGGAAGGAGGTATCAATGTGCGCAATCTGAAGGATACGCTCCACTACATGCATGCAAGGCTTGCTTGGGGAGTGCTGGAACGTCGTACTCTCTGGGGAAACACCATGCACGAGTCTGCTCGTTGTCTTCGTGGCTCTATAGAGGGGTGTCGCGCTTCCCTTTGGTCCACTATTGGCCCCATCGTTGATGCTCTTCGGCCTTTCTCCCACTGGTTGGTTGGGAAAGGGGATTGCTCCTTCTTCCACCAGGATTGGGGTGGAGGTGTCCTGGGGTTTCCCAGTTGTCTGGTCACTAACATCTCATTCAAGGACGCAAGTCTCTAGCCGGAGTTCATAAATTCCATTCTGGATAGGAACCAGCTAGAAACTTTCCACCTCATCGAGCTCAATGGAGAGGAGGACAAATGCATCTTCAATGCGGCCTCCTCAGGTCTCTTCTCTCCGAAGGATTTTGGGAGTTGTTCCCATGATCAAGCGCAGTCGGGGGGCGGGGGGGGGGGGGGGGGGGCTGGGATGAGATTGTGTGGGTGAAAAATATCCCCACCAAGAAAAAATTTCTCACTTGGAGGCTTTGAAATAGAGCCTTACCTACTGATGATAATGTTCGTCGATGCGGTATCACCCTTGTGTCCAGATGTGTGTGCTGCAGGTTTCATTAGGAGGAGAGAATTTATCACCTGTTCTTTAGTAGCGAGTGGGAACGAGAGGTGTGGAATGACCTCAGGGAGTTCTCTATGGGGCTCTCTTTGGATGACGATATCCCCTCCTTCCTTGACAAATGGTTTCATGGCACTGAGGGGAGAGGACCGGAGATGGTGGCCCGAGCGGTGGTCATGCATGCAGGATGCTGGAGTCTCTGGCAAGCGCGGAATAAGTCAAAGCACGAGGGCAGGGCGGTGACAGCTCGAGTCATTACCATTTGGGCTAAAAAACTAATTCTCTACCTGAACAAGGTGATGTGTTCATTTAAGGAAGATCCTTCTTTCCACCGGTTTCAGGCAGGACCCAGGGCGGAGTCTTCTTCCAACAATAGTTCAGGCAACTGGGTCAGATGGCATCCTCCTTCGGGTGGGTTGAAACTCAACATAGACGGCTCTTATGTCCAAGGGCTCATGAGTGGAGGACATGTGACGTGGGATACTAATGGTTCGGTGTGCTTGTCCTATTCGGCCAGGCTGGGCCAGGGCTCTCCCCTCCAAGCTAAAGCCATGGCCCTTCTCACAGGGATCAAAGTTTGTAGTCAAAAGGGTCTGGAGATCTCAGAGGTCGAAACTGACTGCTTAATTGTTCAGGATGCCTTGAATGGTAGTGGTGATTCTCCCTGGCTGATCTTCTATACTATAAGGAAATGAAAAATTATGCTGAACAACAATGTTAGAGTGCTTCATACTTGGAGGGAGGGGAATAAGGTTGCGTACCACCTGGCCTCAGTGGATTTCCCTAGCATGACGGAGGTGTTCTTGCACACGGATGGAAGTATCAATCCCAATGGGGTTGCTCTTATTAAAGGGGATGCGCTCAGGCTTCACTATTTCAGACCCCCTTAGTTTCTCTCCTCAGGCTCTGTCCCCTCTCTTTTGTTCTTTCCCACTTTTAATAAAAAATTACTCGATGATGATGATGATGTGGAGACTAAACTTCCTTTTTCCATATTTAATCTAATACCATTAAAATAATTATTTAATCATTTTATGATTCTCATAATCATATATATATATCCACATGTTGAAAAAAATTAATATTCATTTTCTCATTAAGGGGATAATCTAACACATAATAATTCATTCTATCTTAAAAAGATTTTATTTTTCTATATTGGACTGAGGAATTTATTGAATTAATATTGTCTTTTTTAAGGATTGATCCAAAATTCATGCTTGATGATAATGAATCCATTAATCTATTTCAAAAACTCTTATCATATAAGTATCTCGTTTTACTTTTTTTTAATAAATACTTTTATTAAATGTGCTCCCTAAAGATGATGACCCCTTTTAAATTCATAATATACATTAGTGGGTGAAGATCCATATTTTGGTAGATCTGGTCTTCGGGTGCGGCTCTAAAGGCGGTGGTGGGGCCTGTTTCTTGACTCCTGAAGGTTTCTTCGTTGAGGTGATGATTTCACTCGGGTAAGTGGTTCTGATTTGGTGGTTTGGCATCGTACCGGGTCCTTCTTCGGGCGACAACGTGGTTTTCGATGATTTGCATTTTTAATAATTTGGTGTGCGGTGACAAAGGCGATGATTTTATGGTTTTGGTTCAGCTGGGTTGCTTTTTTGGTGCTTCCGGCATGGATGAAGTTTTATTTCTTTTTTCTGTTCTGGATTGATTTTGCGATGGTTTCACCTTGCGGTTTGTTTGGTTTGAATCTGTGATGTTGCTTCTTTGACCTATGGAGCAGGTGGTGATTTTTGTGGATTTTTGTGGATGGGTCTTTGTTCTGTTAGTCTGCTCCGGGAGGTTTATCAGCATGGAAGTGTCTTCTCCTGGGCCATCTCTGGCGGGGCGGTGACGATGACAACAATGATGACGGTGGGGTTTTGTGTGTCGACGACGATGACGATGACTTCCTCAATGGTGACGATGGATTTCGTTTGTCCGACGACAACGAGCCATTGATGTCGATGATGGCGGTGATGTGATGATGGTTCGATGGTGACAGTGATGGAACGATTTGGCCGGCGAAGTGATGATGGTAGCCCGGTGACGTGGCTTACCTCGATGTAGGGTTTCTCGGGCGGCACGCTTTAAGCACTTTTTGAGGTTTTCAATTTGAAAATTTGAAATTTAAAATTTGAATGTGGCTTTTGGTTTGAATCGTGTAAGCAGGTGATGTTCAGGTCTTTGTGAGGTTCCAACTTACCCAAAAGTGGTTTTTTGAAAATGAAAAAAAGAGATTGAGGTGACATAGCCAACCCATGCATTTACAACCAAGGCATAAGCCTCTAGGCTAGTGAGTAATCCAGCCCAGATTCTATGTAGCTTGGGATACTTTACTCAAAATAAATATCAATTTTATAATAATTATAACACCTAATGTGTATAAAAAATAATTAAATTCTTAATTCAATTACATAAACCAGTAAAAAAAGTTAAGGTTAATGAAAACTATGTTAATTATCATACCAAGCATTTAACTCCCCATATGAATGTATGAAAACTTAAGGAATAACTTTAACTCTTCAAAATAACAAATACAATATTTCATAATATTATAACAAAATTAATAAATAAATTAGGGAAAAAATAAATAAGTTCAAAATTAATAAATATAAACATGTGATAAAAAATTAATGAATAATTTATAAATAATCAAATTATAAATATTTTATAATGAATGAATGAATTGTGGAAATCCAATAATTTAATAAATATAAATACATTATATTTACTTCAAATATGAACTTATTCATATTATTCTTTTATATTTACCTTTACTTGAATATATGATATCTGAATGAAATATAAACATTTTATACTCTGATTTTATTATGTAAACAATTTACATAATTTAGGTATTGTCATCACCTAGCCCACTGGGGAACACTTGTCCGGTATTAAGCTGAGTTCCACACCCAAATACTGTATACAATTTTCCAATGGTTTTTATCCAACATCGGTACGCATATCCCATATAAGGGAGGCATTAGCCTAAGTACATGTATGTTCACACACATATACAAAACCATAAAATTTTGAAAGGTAAAACAATACAACTAGTACCAATGAATTTCTATATCTAAATCCCATCATCAAAGTACCACATATTACATAAAGAAAAAGGGTCCAAATAAAATCTCACTAAAAACTAGTAATAAATCCCAACCCACTCAGAAAGAGGGGATTTATGTCAAATAAAACACTGGCATGAACCTCATCATTTCTATCCCAATCTATATTCCACTTACTCCTAGCCCTCCTAGGACTCTGTCAAAAAGGTATTCCATATAAAAAATACATGGCTCATGTGGGTAGATCTCATGTAGTGGTGAGTATAACAATACTCAATAGAACACCCCAAAATCACCAAACATAAATCATATAGAGTATTCAATCATCAATAAATAGGTATTTTAATAATGATAGGTGACATAATGATAATCAAAACCCATATATCCTCAAAATAGACTCTATGTCTTGAATATGACTCAACCATACTATTGAACATAGGATTTTACATTATCATTCAATTTAACGCTCTTTTGGAAGAATCCACTCCATGAGTTGTTCTGTTAGTGATGGTGTTCTTCCAAGAGGTCATGCTCATTGGGTCTCACCAAAAAAGTACACATAGGATCTTTAAAACTCTCCTCATCTAGGTAGGATATCACACCCAAGTCCACTAGGGGACATCAAAAACCCTACTAAATCATCCTTTTAGATAAGGGATTGTTTCCCTATGAATGATTTTCATTCCAATACCATGAACCCTACTGAGGATAAAGAAGGAATGAAAAAGGATCCCACTATGGTCACATAGAGGGATAAAAAGAAATATATCTGGCACAAAAATCATAGAGGTGATCATAATCCTATGCATAGGAAGTAATTCCACATTGTACCTTCATAGGGATATAACAATTAATCACACTCAATTGAACCAGGACTAGACAAAAGAAATGAAGGTCCTCAACCAACCTTGGAAAAAGTAAATGGCATGTACCTAGGGGTACATGACATATATCACCTATCCTGAGCCACCCTATGTCTCTCCATCCCATATGGAATGTAAACCCCTATATAAATTATGTTTACATTGGGGTTATACATCATGTAAAGGTTAGGTTGTCAACTAGAATTCCACCTACCCATGCATGTCTACTTGTTATTGTCCAAGTACCAGTCTATACCCATGTACTCTACCCATGTTTTTGTGTCTTACCATTTCCATTTTTATTTTTTTACTAATATACACCATGAACCACTAGTACTGGTTCACGCATAATATGAAACATTCCATACAATGTGTGATATTTTTCTCTATGCATATACCCTTGATTTGTAGAAGGGGGACTACACGGTTTGTGTTCTTCAGAAAACACGTTGTGTAGTTTGTATTTTATCAGTAATACCATGTTGTCATACACATATCACCCATTCCAAATCCATTGTCGGATAATCCTCCAACCAAGATGATAATCATGGATCTGGTGTTGGTCGAGACATACCATCACTAGTGCCCATAATTTTACCTTCGATCAGCTCAAAAATCATCCACTGTCACATTGTGTCATCATCTCAGGACAAATTGGGAAATGGAAAACCTTGATCTAATATCAATCTATCACTATCTTCACATAACTCAATCACTCCATTAATTGTGAACCCAAACCAATGGTGATGATATGTTACACCAAATATCGAGCATGAAATGATCCTCCATTGGGTATTTGTTAAATCACTGGTTAAAGAAATACCATTGATGATCATGCATCTAATTGAGGGAAGAAACCATGAAACATGAAAGAGGAACAGACATCATATATTTTTTGGGTTGTCCTTGACTCATTTATATTATAATGATGGATAAGGATCCATAATAAACAACAATAAAATTCCTAATAATCCCAGGTAGATAAACCCACACGTGAAACATTATTGACCCAAAAATCAATCTGTTGGTTGATTTGATTATTGTTTATCTTGGGATAATTAAATGGGGAAATAAATTAAATAAAAAATCCATATCTTAGGTTATTATTTATCACCAATGAAAAATGAATTTGTGTATTCATCATGGGTGAGATCCTTGAATTCTATTTGCAAAAATTACCCTTGATCTATTTTCATTCATCAAGCTATTCTCTAACTGCTCCTCTCTCAATCCCAGGTTTATACATCTAACCATGAGAATGTTTTGTGTTCTTATATTTATAAAGAATAATTAGGTTTATTATTTTAATTTAATAACTAAATAAATATATTTAATTTTTTATTTATTTCACCCAATATGGCACTCAAGAAAAAAACCCAGAACTGAAAAGGATTATGTCATAGCCTGGACTAAATGGTAGTCTCAAATTTCCCATCAGAGTCCTCATTTTGGTGTCATTTCACTATTTTACGAAAATGGTGCATGCATGATATTAGTATATTCAATTTTTATATAATATCATCATTAATCCTCACTAGGAATTAGAATCTCATGTCATCTTAGCAACAGGATCCAAAAAATATTACTAGATAAATTCCAATGATTTCATGTAAAAAAATAGTGTTTCATTCTCTCCCACCTTAATTGTTTTCCTCCAAAAAAGTGAAAAATACTACTAAACATTTTGTGGGTATTGATCTCGCATCACCGTCTCCTTCTCCCAAGTGATCTCCTAAAGATTATCATGTTTCCACTAAACACACACCATGAGAATCAATTTCCCATAGAGTATGTTCTTCTACTAATCCTCGATCCCTGTCTGGTACTTGACAATTGTGGATCCATCCTAAATATACATCTCAGTCCAACCAATAACTTGTGAAGGGTCTTGCATATACCTCCTCAGTTAAAACATGTAGAACACGTCATGTACTTGGTCTAACTGTGATGGTAGGGCCAAGAGGTACTCCACCTCGTCGACTATACATAGTATATAGAAAGAGAAAATGAATATTAGAGATAACTTTCTTCTCGAAAAAAACTCTATAAAACTTGTCAGCATGAGCCCTTCAGGAACGCATGATCTCCCTCTAAGAACTCCCAATGCATTCACCATTATTTCTTATAATAATTTGGAAAGCTCTGTGCAATCCACATATACTCTTAGATGATATACACTTTATTTGTCTTAGCTTGCACCAACTCTGGGCCCATGTGTGATGAATAACCTTGATCTGGCCATCATAGTGTTGAAATGAATGGTCACTTGTACAAATCTTCTAATCATGCCATACCGATGGTGTAATGGTATTAGTTGTTGTATGGAAAATCCACAAAGGGTAGTTGATCCTCCCAAAAATTTCCAACATGAAATCCCATAGCATGTCCTATAAAACAAGAGTGTTCTGCATAGTATGGCTATCTATCTAGGGCAAATCTCCATGATCAAATATAACTGATCCCCAAATTCCTCCTGAAATCATCTCTATAATCATGATGTGAAGTGATCATCATAGTTGAAATGATATTCAAGGGATATATATAGGTATAGAATGACTCCTACATATAAATTCATCCCAAACACTCTATCAAAGACTTCTATAGGATAAAAATGAAATGGGTTGGTTTATTGAGTCGGTCTATGATCACCCAGATGTAATCATTCCCTCTATATGTTTGTGCTTTCCTCGTAATGAAGTACATAGATTTATCATCCCACTTCCACTCTGAAACCTCAAATGGTTAAGAAAAACCCACTATAACCCTTTTCTCACCCTTCAACAACTAACATGTGAGGAATCAGGAGATAAATTATTCTACATGTGTCTTCATACCTAGCCACTAGAACTATTTATAAAGGTACTAGTATATCTTTACCACACCTAGATGTACCGACGAGGGGGTTATGAAACTCCCTCATTTAATCCCTATGAAATATCACCAATTCTATCATACATCCTATGAAAATGATAAAATTACCCCCACCATAAAAGAATCCATAATGAGAATATATAGTGGATATCTATGAATTTAATGTCTCACAATCAGTATCGCCATACTTAGCCTCCTTGACACGTTGTATAAGTAGTGGGGTAACAAACATCAACTGAAGATATGGTGTACCATACACATCCACTATGAACAACTAAAATAATTCTAAATACTTGGCTGTCTCAGTCAATCAATATGAGAAATATATCCTACATAGAGTATTTTTCAAATTTTTACCCTTCCTAGGAGTACATACTATCATGAAACCATAATTCAGGAGGAACTCTATCGGTTTGATTTCTATCAAGTTATGATAATTCAAAGAGAATATATGTCATGACCCCCCTCACTACAAAGACACCGCAGTAAAGGGAGAGAGATAATGACCCCCGAGTCCTGCCTTCAGTACGCCATGGGTTGGAGACTAGCACTGAGGGTATAAAAATATCATTTATGGGAGGAATTACCCTCTATAATAAAAATAATATCGGGAGATAATATGGATCATCCAAACACAATTCCAAGACACAATATAAAAAGAAATAAAAAACCATCACACATGAATGTATAAACATAAATGATATATATACAATAATGTCTCCAAATTAAATACCCAAAAGTAAAGTTAAAGAAGAGACACGACAACTGTCAATGACCCAAGCTAGTAATGCCCATCACAATTTACTTAGTCCTCCTAGAAACCTAAAAATATTTTTATATATATAGGGTGAGAATATAAGTATACTCAGTAAGAAAAATAAAGTCTATCATGCACATGTGAAACAAACATACTAATTCCCCTATGAGAAAATAGTATAACCAAACCAAACCTAACAAAGTATACTAACCATCCCAACCTCACCAAGTCATGCTCACCAAATAACCCAAACCAGGTAATATAATATAATAGTAATCACATCGATAAGGGTACCCCGCACTACTTTCCCACTAGTATACTTATCTCACACCCAACTTCGCATGACATGGTGCTCCCATCTCTTCTGCATACCACACTGCCCCACATGCACAATCTGAAAACACCTCGCATGTAGACACACAGGCTTTCCACCACGCATGCACGACCATTACACATCTCACCTGAAAAAACATGGTCCCCAACAAAACCACCTCCATAAAAAAGTAGTATGGTATTGAAAGAGTGCTATCGTGGGTGCCATCAAATGATTAGTGTGATTTTGGGGTACTTAGGTGCAGCATAGTGGCTGGCCTAGGTCGTCTCTCAAATGAGGAAGTGAATTAAAACAACTCTTTATAGGTATTATAAAAATAAAATAAAAGAGAATTAAAACACTACTTTAAAGGATGGGGGTTGGTTATATTTTATAAATCTAGAAGAAGTTTTCTGGAAGAAGATTGTATTTTTTTTTGGTTTTTAGTTTGGAAATGAATTTCAATTAAAATGACACAACAAGAAGATATGTTTTAGAAAATATTTAAAAGACGTAATCGATCTAACCGTACCTCTTCAATCAATTATTTATCATTATCATTTAAATTAACATCCACTTAATTATGATCCCTTAAATTTTTATCCCCTGAACCCTACGAGAATTAACCTTATAACAAAGATGAAGTGAATTAAACCCTAGTTTATCTTCAGAACATGTAATCACAGCACACTACTTTGATTGATGTTCTAAGGATAGATTATGGTCAGTGGTAAATTAAGGAACATATACATTCTGTAAATGAGGACTAATTGAGTTTGGGGATTATTTTTTAACTCTACAAATTAATCCCATGTGGTTTTGAATTACCGGTTAAGGTTTCACTCTCACAGTTCACACAATTCCCGACCTCGCGTGTATTGTGTTAACTATTAAATTTCTTGATTAGTTTAATTTAAATTAAAAAATCAATTAATTGATCATAATATGTGAATTACAGTATCTCATTGATTCAAAATAAATTAATGAAAAAGGATAGAGGTCGATCGATTACTAAAAAGAACTACTCTTCCATGGGCGGTGTAGTCATCGTAGAAATGTTTTGCATGTGCAAAGGTTTAGAAAGTGTATAACCCAATATCGTTTCCACTCTTGATTTCCAACCCAAATAAGAAGAGTAATAGAAGAATAAAATTGAAAATAAAAGAATAAATTGAAGACAAACTAAGAGTTTATTGAAAGAAGAAAAGCATTACAACATGAAGAAGAAAAAGGAGAGGAGGAAGGCTTGATGAGGGGATCCTTGCTTCAAGAGCTACCCCTCTTAAAATGGTTGGAGAATTTGAGTGAAACCTCTTCTCTTCTACCTTCAACTTCCCAATTCACGTTCCAACCCCTCCAAATGAGAAAAACTCCCATTTATAGAGGGGAGGGTAGGAGAGGTTACATGTGGTTTCAAGTGTGAATGTGGAAATTCGACAAAATATTTTAATCCATCTTTCACCACCATGTTGATTGTAGAAACACGTGATTCAGCTCTTCTTCCAGAAGTATAATATTTGCAAATATGGGTCCTCTATCTCCTATCAAAATTTGGGTTCAATCCAAGCACAGATAATGGTGTTATGGACCAAATACAGAAGCTTATCCATACCGACGTGTCTAGACCACCTTTGATTTTATGGCCCAATTACTCCATCCAAATGCATTATGTTGATCTAGTGTCCTGAATAAAAGTTGTATCCCATGATTTAAGGAACACCGTTAAAAAATAATAAGTTCAAAAAATTAAAATAAAATTATTTATGATCGAAATGCTACAGTTATTTTGAAAGGGTAAAACTGGAATTTTCATCAAATATTCAAATGAATGATCTAACCCCAAATACTTTCTAATTGAACATATTCAACACAATGTGAGGAAATTATATCATTTATTATCAATAAAATATTCAATAAAAAGGTGTTTTATCAACTCCCCCACACTTACCCTTTTGCACTCCTGGGAAAAATCTTATATCAAGTAAACATCAATATCAAATCAAAACCAATTTTAAAACACATATCCTTGAGATCAAAAAATTACACACCAAGAAACAAAAGATATCATGACTCATAAAAAACCATTATTTCAACTTCTTTATTTATATAATTTAATATATTTCCTCTTAATTTATCCTCCCATGCACAAAAAACACTTACCGAATATTCATTTTCACTCATCACATAAACATCAATTTTTAGCAATATCTTTCTCATCCAAACTCATACAAGGGTCACCACAGGCTTGATAAATTCCTATATCTCCACCCGATGTGAGTCAAGGACATATATTTATCATGAGGAATTTTTAGGGTTCTTCTGTGGCTTTCGGTTGGTAGTATTTAGATGTGAAAAATTATGAGGTCAAATGAGGAGGGATTGACTCTTTTTGAAGCAAAATTTCATTAATCTATTTTTCACTTAAATATGGTCTCTTGCTAAATCCCCATAGTATCAATTCAGATCCATCATCATAAAAATTCATGGAAATTTTACATCGTTCATCATTTCAGGAAAAAAATGTCAATCTTCTCAAACATGATTTCCTTGAAAGCTCTAGATAGGCACAACTTCTTTTATCATGAAAGCTCCAGAAAGGCACAACTTTCAATATAATGTTTTTCTTTAGCAGCAAACACATCTCTTAAGAATTTAATTTTCCACTTAAAGTATCACAAAATGTGGTAGCACAACACAAGACAGCTTCCTCCACACTTAAGCTCAACTAGATTATGCAATTTCACTTCAAGAGTTGGTTGGATAGGGATAATTGTCTTGTAATGTGGCTAACCTAATAGGTTGTTCATGGATTATAAGGTCTAAAAGGATTAAATGTTCAAGTTAATCCATTATAAAAAATATTCTTTGAAATAGGGGCTTTAATACCAAATAAATGCCTCAATCATTTAAACATAAGTACCTCAAACCCTCAAGTTTTGCAGGAATAAATCAAATTCTGGTTAAATCAAGCATGGTTTGGTTCTCTCAAGAAGTTAGGTGAATGTAAATACTAAGAAAATAATGGTTCAGAAGCCTCACAGGAAATTGGTTTCAAATATAAATATAGTGAGATGTGGCATGGGATTCAAAATTCAGTGTACTTTTCATGAAATTACTAAATATTTGAACTTGAAACAAAGTCATTTTCAGCATTCATTTAATCTCAATTTCCTGGGATAATTTTTTTCACTCATTGATATGGATTTAAAAATAGTGATGAGAATCATTTCAGCTCAAAAGTTTCAAAAACACACATAAAATTGAAAAATAAACACACAAAATTTTAAAAACACACAATTTTTTTTAAGCAGGAAAACAATAGAAATTACTAAAGTAAAATTTTACCTCCCCCACACTTAAAATATTCCATTGTCCTCAATGTGAACCCATGAGATTATATATGCACATGAAATGTATAATTTTCAAATAGGACAAAGAATAAAAAAGTTAAAGGGTTAGGAATAGCCTGATGTGTCAAGTGATGATGGGGTCATGCAGTGTGATAAAATCGACTGCATCAGTAGGATGTCCCTCAATGTATCTCTTCAAATGTTTCCCATTGACTATAAAGCTCCTTCATGTGTCCTCTTGTGTGATCTCCATTGCACCATAAGGAAAAATATTAGTCACAACATAAGGACCTTACCATCTGGAACGCAACTTACCAGGCATCAGCTTTAGTCATGAACTATAGAGAAGGACTTTATCTCCAACATGAAACTCCCTTTTGTTGGATCATTTTTTCATGAGCTACTTTTGATCTTTCCTTGTAGAGCCTTGAGTTCTCATATGAAGGCAATTGAATCTCCTCAAGCTCTTGAATTTGAAACTTCCTTTGGATTCCATCTTTGGCCAAATCCATGTTGCATTTCTTTATAGCCCAATAAGCCTGATGTTCAACTTCCACGGGGATATGACACGCTTTCCCAAAAACAATCTGAAATGATGACATACCAATGGGTGTCTTGTATGCTTTCCTATAATTCCACAATGCATAATCCAAGCGCTTGCTCCAATACTTCCTATTTGGCTGCACAGTTTTCACTAAAATCTGTTTCAACTCACGATTTGAAACCTCAGCCAGGCCATTTGTTTGAGGGTGGTATGGTGTTGATGTTTTGTGTATCACTCCATACTTCCGAAGGAGGGAACCCAAATTTCGATTGTAGAAGTGTGTCCCTCGGTCACTGATGATGGAATTCGGTACTCCAAACCTACAAAATTTTTTGCTCTTTGACAAATTCCATAACAACATGAAAATCATCAGTCCTAGTAGCCTTAGCCTCCACCCATTTGCTCACATAATCAACAACAACCAAAATGTACAAAAAACCAAAGGAATAAGGAAAATGACCCATAAAATGGATGCCCCATACATAAAAAATCTCACAGAATAGTATGGGTTGTTATGGCATCTCATGTAACCTAGAAATGTTCCCAGTGTGTTGGCAACGAGACAATGACTTAAAAAACACATGGGCTTCATGGAATAAGCTAGGACAATATAATCCAGAGTCAAAAACATTCCAAGCTGTCCATTGGGGTCCAAAGTGTCCACCAAAATCAAGTGTATGACAAAAATGTAAACCAGAATCCATCTCATGATCAGGAACACACCTCCTAATAACTTGATCACTACACATGTGCCAGAGGTATGGATCATCCCAAAAATAATACTGAGACTCACTTTTTAATTTTTGGACTTGATGTTTCTTTAAATCTGGTCCATGGTGTCATCCTCTAGTGTTTGAGTAAGCCTACTCATGTGGTCTGCCACCAAGTTTTCTAACACCTTTTTGTCCTTTATCTCAATATCAAATTCTTGAATAAGGAGCATCCATAGGATCAGCCTGGGCTTTTCATCTAGATTCTTCAAGAGGTACCTCAGAGTTGCATGGTCAGAAAAAACAACTACTTTATAGCCTAATAAATATGAACAGAATTTATCTAAAACAAATATAACATCAAGAAACTCTTTTTCCATGGTTGTGTAGTTTTATTGGGCTGAATCCAATGTCCTTGATGCATAGACGATCACATGTTAACGTCCCTCCACCCTCTGAGATAAGATAGCTCCAACCGCGAAGTTGGAGGCGTCACACATAATCTCAAAAGGAATATCCCACCGTGGGGGATGTATGATTGGTGGAGTGGTCAGACACTTCTTTATCTCATCAAAGGAAGTCCTGCAAGAATCATCAAACAAAAAATCAGAATCCTTTTAAATTAATCGTGACATAGGAAGAGCAATCTTACTAAAATATTTTGTGAAGCGTCGATAAAATACTGCATGCCCTAGGAAAGATCTAACATCACGCACACATGAAGGATATGGTAAGGATGAAATAATATCTACCATATATCTATCAACCTCTATCCCATGTTTTGACACTACATGCCCTAAGACAATGCCATGCTCTACCATAAAATGACACTTTTCAAAGTTCAGGACCAGATTCTTCTCAGTACAACAATTCAATACCTTTCCCAAACTACTTATACATTCATCAAATGAATACCCATACACTGTAAAATCATCCATAAATAATTACATGCATGTCTCAATAAAATCAAAAAAAATACTCACCATGCATCTCTGGAAGGTACCTGGGGCGTTGCAAAGTCCAAATGGCATCCTCTAGTAGGGAAATGTGCCAAAGGGACAGGTGAATGTAGTTTTCTCCTGATCCTCCAGAGATATAGGAACCTGATAATATCTAGAAAATCCATCCAAAAAACAATAGTGTGTCTTCCCAGCTAGTCTCTCAAGCATCTGATCAATAAATGGGAGGGGGAAATGGTATTTTCGAGTGGAATGAATTAGTTTCCTATAATCAATACACTCACACCAACTATTTTGTACCCTCATTGAAACTAACTCATCTTTCTCATTTTTAACAACAGTAATGCCACTTTTCTTAGGCACAACCTAAATAGGACTTACCCACTGAGAATCTAAAATGGGATAGATTATACCTGCCTGAAGAAAATTTTCAACCTATTTTTTAACAACTTCAAAAAGTGTAGGATTAAGTATCCTTTGTGGATTCCTAATCGGTTTATCCCCATCCTCCAAGAGAATCCTATGCATGTAAATGGAGGGGCCAATACCTGATATGTCTTCCAAAGTCCAACCAATTTCCCCAATGTTATCTCTCAAAAGATTCAAATGTTTTTCTCCATGTTTAAAAGAGATATTGTTATCAATGATGACAGGTAATCTATCACCACTCAGCAAGTATGTATATTTAAGATTTGGGGGAAATGGATTGTGTTCCAATGTAGTGGGGTGATGTATGGATGGATAAATTGATGTAACAGACAAATCTGCACAATAAACATTAGTATCAGAATAAAAATCATAAAAATTATAAAATAATGCATCAAATCCATCAGCATACTCAACAGCCATGTCATAATCAGAGTTTATATGATCATAATTTGAATCCACATCAACATCAAATCCAAGAGAGGTTTGTCCATCAAAAACAGGTGTGTAATTACTCTTAGAGATCAAACTAGAACCAATACTCATAATCTCCCTAAGCATTGGAAAATCAAAATCCATGGAGTTTTTACATGTTGGTTCAAAATGGGAGATAAAAAAAGCAGAATGGTCTTCATAGTGGTACTTCATGGAGTCAATAACATTAAAAATTAAAACTTCATCTCCAAACTCCATGGAAAGTGTACCCTCATTAGCATTTATGACAGTTTTTGTAGTTTTTAGGAAGGGTTTACCTAAGATAATGGGAGCATGGGAAGTTACCTGATCATCCTCTATGTTAAGAACGTAGAAATCTGTTGGGAAGATCATGTCTCTTACCCAGACAAGTACAACCTCAAGGACTCTTGTTGGGTATGCCGTAGCTATATTCACTAATTGCACCATTACTCTCGTCGTCTTTAGCTATCCAAACTACAAAGAAGAGAATACAGAGTGAGGCATCACATTTATGGAAGCTCCCAAATCACAAAGTGCATCAGAAAAGTGTAACTCTCCTATGGTGCATGGGATAGTGAATGTGTTGGGATCCTTGTACTTTGATGGCATTGCTAGAGTTGGTGTAATGAGTGCTGACACATTCCTTCCAAGATTGATCCTCTCATTTCCCTTGAGCCCTCTTTGATTGGTACAAAGATCTTTTAAGAATTTCGCATACCTTGTGATTTGATTTATGGATTCAAGAAAAGGTATGTTGATCTCCACATGCTTCAATGTGTCTAAAACTTCTTTTTGCATCACCTCTTCAGCCATATTTTTGGTTTGTATAACTCTATTTGGAAATAGAAGGGGTTTTGGAGGAACATCATCAATCTTTTTCTTACCTTTATTTTTCTCCTTGGATTTCCCATCAGTTGGTATGGAATGGGACTTTTCTGGAGTTGAGTTGAATCCTGGTGGAATCTGGCTCATCTGGCTTATCTGAGTCTTCAACTCCCTTAGCTCCGAACCTTGACTCTTCAAATCATTCTGTTGATTAAGAAAATTTGGTTTCAAAAGTTCATTAGCGTTAGAGTCTACCTTGTGTTTTAGATTCCCATGTTTCTGACTTGTTGATGTTTGAGCTTCGAATCTCCTTTGGGGTTGTTAGAAACCCTATTGGTAAGGTGGAGGCTGCTGGAAGTTTGGTTGAAAAGGGGGCCTTTGTTATTTCCCAGAGCTATACCTCATGTATGATTGATACTTCCACCCTTTGTTTAATGTTGGTGCAAAGGAGTCATAATTATTTTGAGGATGTGGTTGTTGTTGTTGTTGATATGGTCTCCCAGGGAATAATGTTGCACAATCTTCTGTTTCTTGTATTTAGGGGGGAAACAGTCAGTTGGGTGGCTTGTCTCAATGAAAATGCCACAAGGCCTTGAAGGAGTGGGTTGGGATGTCTTTTGATCCAAAGAAATCTGCCTCACCATAGTGGTCAATTCTTCTAACTTGGTATCAATTAAATGACTTTCAAGAGAAGATGGACTTACCTGATGTACTCCCCTGACATGTGGTGTACCTCTATCGCCAAATTGTTGAGCGTTTTGGTCCATCTTGTCGATCAATGCATGTGCGGATACCAGTGTCTTGTCCACCAATTCCCCTCCTGCTGTGGCATCTACCATGCTCCTCTCCATAGGTGTGAGTCCTTCATAGAAGTACTGAATGAGGAGTTGCTCACTAATTTGGTGATGTGGACAGCTTGCACACAACTTCTTGAATCACTCCCAGTACTCATACATTCACTCCCCTATTGATTGATTGATCCCAGATATCTCCATATGAATGGAAGTGGTCCTTGATACCAGAAAAAATGTGTGCAAGAAAATACGTTTCAAATTGTTCCAACAAGTTACATCTTTGGGTTGTAAATAATACATCCAATCTTTCGCAGCTCTCTCAAGTGAGAATGAGAATGATCTTAATTTGATTTGATCTTCAGAGACATTTCTAGGTTTTAGGGTTGACAAAACCACATTTAATTCTTTCAAATGTTTATTGGGATCCTCACCAGAGAGGCCAAGAAAATTTGGAAGTAAGTGAATTAACCCATATTTTATTTCAAAGTCCGATTCGAGATTTGGGTATGCAATACAATTTGGTTGATAATTAATATCAGGTGAATCCAATTAATGAATGGTTCAATTATGTTCATTTCCATTATTTTAAGCCATTGTTTCTTGTTTTATGTTTTAATTTTAATTTCTTCCAATTTCAATGTTCTGATATTGGATTAATTCAACAACTGGTTGAATATTGAAAGTTCCCGTAGACTGAGAATGTCTGATTTGAGCCCTAAGGCTACGTTCAATCTCAAGGTCAAGATCTAAGAGATCTTCAAGATTAGTTCATGTCATAAATCAAATAAAAATGAATAGAAATAAATTGGACCATAGTAAAATAAAAATTATAAGTTTAAGTTGATGGTCCAAAAATAAGAAGAAGAAAACCACAGAAGAAGAAAAATTCAGATTGGGTAAAGAAGGAAGAAAGAATAGACGAAGAGAATAAAATGTAAAATAAAATAAATACCTCTAAATGGTTGAAATAATTACTTGCCTCTCTGGAAACGATGCCAATTTGAAAGAGCGCTGTCGTGGGCGCCCTCAAATGATTAGTGTGATTTTGGGGTACTTAGGTGCAGCCGAGTGACTGACCTAGGTCATCTCTCAAAGGAGGAAGTGAATTAAAACAAATTTTTATAGTTATTCTAAAAATAAAATAAAATTGAATGAAAACACTACTTGAAAGGATGGGGGTTTGTTATATTTTATAAATCTAGAAGAAGTTTTCTAGAATAAGATTGAATTTTTTATTGGTTTTTAGTTTTGAAATGAATTTCGATTAAAATGACACAACAAGAAGATGTTTTTTAGACAATATTTAAAAGAAATAATTGATCTAACTCTACATATAAAATAAATTATTTATCATTATCATTTAAATTAACATCCACTTAATTATGGTCCCTTAACTTGTTAACCCCTGAACCCTATGAGAATTAACCTTACCACAAAGATGAAGTGAATTAAACCCTAGGTTATCTTCGGAACATGTAATCACAGCACCCTACTTTGATTGGTGTTCTAAGGATAGCTTATGGTCAGTGATAAATTAAGGAACATATTCATTCTATAAATGAGGAATAATTGAGTTTGGGGATTATGTTTGAACTCTACAAATTAATCCCATGTGGTTTTGAATTGCCGGTTAAGGTTGCGCTCTCACAGTTCTCACAATTCCCGACCTCGCGTGTATTGTGTTAACTATTCAATTGTTTGCATAGTTTAATTTAAATTAAAAACTAAATTAATAGAATATAATATGTTAATTACAGTAGCTCATTTATTCAAAATAAATTAATGAAGAAGGATCGAGGTTGATCGATTATTAAAAAGAACTACTCTTCCATGGGCGGTGTAGTCATCGTAGAAACGTTTTGCATGTGAAAAGGTTTAGAAAGGGTATAACCCAATATCATTTCAATTATTGATCTCCAACCCAAATAAGAATATTAATAGAATAATAAAATTGAAAATAACAGAATAAATGGAAGAAAAACTAAGAGTTTATTGAAAGAAGAAAATCATTACAACATGAAGAAGAAAAAGGAGACGAGGAAGGCTTGATGAGGGGATCCTTTCTTCAAGAGATTACCCTATTACAATGGTTGGATAATTAGAGTGAAACCTCTTATATTCTGCATTAAACTTCCCAATTCACTTCCCAACCCCTCCAAATGAGAAAAACTCTAATTTATATAGGGTAGGGTAGGAGAGGTTACAAGTGTTTTCAAGTGTTAATGTGGAAATTCGGAGAAATATTTTAATCCAAATTTCACTGCCATGTTGACCATATAAACACGTGATTAATCTCTCCTTCCAGAAGGATAATATGTGCAGATATGCTTCATCTATCTCCTCTCAGAATTTAGGCTCAATCAAAGCACAGATAATGGAGGTATGGCCTAAATTCAGAAGCTTATCCATTCTGGCATGTCCAGCACACCTTTGATTTTATGGCCCAATTATTCCACCCAAATGCATTATTTTGATCTAGTGTCATTAATAAAAGTTGTAGCCCATGATGTAAGAAACATAGTTACAGAACATTAAGTTCAAATAATTCAAATAAAAAAATTTATGATCGAAATACTACAGTGATTTTGAAAGGTTAAAACTGGAATTTTCATCAAATATTCAAATGAATGATCTAATCCCAAATAATTTCTAATTGAACATATTTAACACAATGTGAGGAAATTATATCATTTATTATAAATAAAATATTCAATAAAAATGTGTTTTATCTGGTATCGAGATCATGTAGGAAATCAACCTCATGCCCTCCTCCAACCAAGCACGCTCCCTACTAGAAGCCACCACACAAGCATAATCATGACTCACCTGAAAACACTCGGGCTATCACATCTCTCTCGAAAACACCTGTTATATCACATCTCTCCTAACTACACCTATTCTATCACAACCACCATCTAATTTACTAATATACCTTTATCCATCCCATCTTGTGTAATACCTACCTCACCTGGAAGAGAGAGAGAGATATAGAGAGAGAGGGTACCCACCCATCTCTACTCCTCACCAAAAGATGGAAAAAGCACCCCCACATGACTATGTGCGTGTCAGAACATAGTTATTGATGTGGTTTGGGTGCATATATAAGTCAAAAAAATATTAAAGTAATTATATATAGTATCAAACACTCAAGCCCAACCTATGTGTTCAAAAACAAACTGACTAACTCAAAAAATTGCCACTTTTGTTACAACCAATAAATGAAAAACACTACATATCAAGCCACAAACCTAATTTCACATTTCCAACCAATTCCCATTTAAATCACCCCATTCATTTCATTATTTATCATCAATCACATTTAACCACACAACCCACCAATGAATTATCCAATAACAATTTCAATTCCATTAACCAAACCAACCCAATCAATTCAAAACATTATTGAACAATTATTTATTTATTCCATAACTACTCAGGCATCTAGAACACTGAAACCACCACCTCACCTCCCCGAAATCACGACCAATCAAACATACTCCATGCCACCCCAAAAGCACGTCCCAACAAACAACCTCCTCACTGCCTCAAAACCACAGCCAAACAAACTATCATCCATATATTCCCCAACCACACATCTTCATCACACAAGAATGGCCACACATCACAACACATCTAGATCATTTCACAAATTTAAAAAGATATTTTTTCATATTCGACTTTATTTTAGGGATGTAATCACACAAACCAAAATCTCAGGGCAACTATTTCATTTTCCAAGTATAAGTAATTAAACGGTTTACATTTTAGGGTTTTATCACAGCAATCAAAACCAAAGAAGAAATTACAACACATATATACAGTAAAAAAATACCCCAATTACCATATTTTTCAGTGATGAATCAATCCCATATAATTCAAAATATGAAAAATAATATCAAAGCTATTAAAGTATTTGAAATAATCTCCATTTTCACCTTTCAATTCAATTAACAAACCCTATATTATTTATTAGTCCATAACAACCATAACTCATAGATAAAAAGAAGTAAAACCCTCCAACAAGATACGCAATAAGGAGAAATGAGGGAATCCCTATCTCAAAAAATCATTCTGACTTGTTGCGCACCACAGAGTGAAGAAGAATGCTTCTAAACCACAACTACACCATGGGATCCATGGATCAACCTACACTACAATCAAATACCATCAAACACAACCCAACACAGACCCTAAACCATAAAAACATCACCAAAGTGAATCCCTAAGATAGGAATAGGAGAAAACTAAAAGGTGCTGTTGTGGGCTCCCTTAAATGATTAATGTGATTTTTGGGTACTTAGGTGCAGTAGAGTGGCTGACCAAGGTCATCTCTCAAAAGAGGAAGTAAATTAAAGAAAATTATTAAAAGTATTATAAAAATATAATAAAATAGAATAAAAACACTACTTGAAAGGATGGGGGTGGTTGATTATCATTTATAAAACTAGAAAAAGTTTTCTGGAAGAAGATTGCATTTTTTTAATTTTGAAATGAAATTTGGCGCAACAAAAAGATGTTTTTTTAGAAAATATTTTAAAAGTTGTAATAGATATAACTCAACCTCTTCACTCAATTATTAATCATTTTAAATTAACATTCACTTAATTATGATACCTTAATTTGTTAAATCCCAAACCCTACGATAATTTACTTTACCATGAAGATGAAGTGAATTTAACCCTAGGCTAACTTCGAAACATGCAATCGCAGCACATAGCTTTGATTGATGTTCTAAGATTAGCTTATGGTCAGTGGTAAAATAAAGCACATTTCTCTATGGAAACTATAATTAATTGAGTTTAGGGATTAAATTTGAACACTACAAATTTATCCCATATGGTTTTGTATAACTGATTAAGTTCGCACTCTCACAATTTACACAAAATATCATCCTCACGTGTTTTCATGTTAGTTGTTCAATTGCTTTATTATTTTCAATTAAATTAAAAAATCAATTAATTGATAATATTATATAAATTACATTATATCATTTATTCAAAATAAAAGAATGAATAAGGATATAATATAGATTGATCACTAAGAAAACTACTCTTCCATGGGTAGTGGGGTCATCGTGGAGACGTTTTGTATGAGCGAAGGGTTGAAAGGGTAGAACCCAATCTCGTCTCCACTCTTGATTCCAAACCAATTAGGAAGATTATTAGAAGAATAAATTTAAATAAAATATAATAAAATATAATAAATAAAATAAGAGAAAAGAAGTTTATTACACAAATGAGAACATTACAAAATGAAGAGGAGAAGAAGGCTTTGATGAAGGGATCTTTTCTTCAAGAGCTACCCCTCTTACAATGGTTGTATATTTTGGGTGAAACTAATTCTGCTCTGCCTAAAATCTCTTAATTCACGTCCCAACCTCTCAAAATGAGAAAAACTATAATTTATAGAGTGGAGGGGAGGCTATGTTTAAATATGTTTCAAGTGTGAATGGGGAATCTTAGCCAAATATTTTAATACAAATTTCACCGACCATTTGACCTCCAAAACACGTTAATACGATCTCCTTCCAGAAGGATGATTTGTGTGAAAATGAATCCCCAAGATCCTCTCCAATGTTGGGCATAATCCAAGCATGTATGAAGATGGTGTGGCCTAAATGAAGAACCTATGTCCATTCCGGAGAGTCCAACCCAACTTTGATTTCATGGCCCATTTTCACCAACCAAATGAACTCTTTAGCTCTAGTGTCCTAAATAAAAGTTGTATACAATTAAGTGAGTAAAACTATTAAAAAATTTCAACTTCAAATAAAAAATAAAAAATATTAATCTTTGAAATACTACAGTGCACTATAAAAGGTAAAACTAGAATTTTCACAAAATTTTCAAATGAATGATCAAATCCAAAATATTTTATAAATAAAAATATTTAACACAATGTGAGGAAATTATTTCATTTATTATAAATAAAATATTCAACAAAATAGTATTTTATTAACTCCCCTGGACTTACCCATTTTCACTACTACGAAAAACCTCATATCAAGTAAACATCAATATCAAATCAAAACAAATTTTAAAACACATATCCTTGAGATCCAAAAATTACACACCAAGAAATAAAAGATATCATGCCTTATAAAAAACATTTATTTCAAGTTCCCCATTTATATAATTCAATATTTTTCCACTTCATTTATCCCCTCATGCCCAAAACACTTACCTCACTTGAATTTTCTCTATCCATACAAATGTCAATTTTTTTTTGCAATGTCTTTCTCATCCAAACTCATTCAAGGGTCACCATAAGCTTGATAAATTCCTACATCGCCACCCGATGTGACTCAAGGACATATTCTTATCGTGAATACTTTTTGAGGTTTTTCTGTCGCTTTCGGTTGGTAGGATTTAGATGTGAATAATTCTGAGGCTGAATAAAGAGTGCTTGACTATTTTTAAAGAAAAATTTCATTAATATGATTTCCACTTAAATATGATCTCCTCATCAATCCCCATAGCATAAAATCATGTTCATCATCATGAAAAATAAATTAATGTGCACATCATTCAACATTTCAGCAGTAAAAATGTCGATCTTCTCAAAAATGATTTTCTTGAAAGCTCCAGATAGGCACAACATTATTTCTTCATCAGAAGCTTCAGAAAGGCACAAATTCTTTTATCATGAAAGCTCCAGAAAGGAACAACTTCTTTTATAATGAAAGCTCCAAAATGGCACATCTTTAAATATAATAATTTTCTTTATCAGAAAACACGTCTCTTGGTATTTTAATTTTCCACCCAAATTATCACAAAATGTGGTAGCAAAACACAAGACAGCTTCCCCCACACTTAAGTTCAACTAGATTATGCAATTTCACTTCAAGAGTAGGTTGTATAGGGAAAATTGGCTTATAATGTGGCAAACCTAACAGGTTATTCATGTATTTTCAGGGATAAAAGGATTAAATGTTCAAGGTAGGCCATTATAAAAGTGATTCTTTGAAATAGGATCTTTAATATCAAACAAATGCCTCAATCATTTAAAACATAAGTTCCTCATACCCTCAAGTTTTGGTAGAAATAAATAAAATTATGATTAAATCAAGCAAGGTTTGGTTCTCTCAAGAAATGAGGTAAATATAAGGATATGAAAATAGTGGTTCATAAGACTCACAGGAAACTGATTTCAAATATAAATACATTGAGATGTGGCATGGGATTCAAGATTTATAGTAATTTTCATAAAATCACTAAAATTTTGAACTTGAAACAAAGTCGTTTTCAGTATTCATTTAAGATATGTTTCATGGGATAAATTGTTTCAATTATTGATATGCATTTCAAAATCATGATGAGAATCATTTCAGCTCAGAATTTTCAAAAACACCCAAAAAATAAAAAATAAACACACAAAATTTGAAAAACACACAATGTTTTTTTTGAAAATCATTAAATAAAAGGAAAATAATTAAAATTACTAAACTAAAAGGTTCCCTCCACCACACATAAAATATTGCATTTTCCTAAATTTGAACCCATGAGATGATAGATTCACATGAAATGTATAATTTTAAATTAGACAAAGAATAAAAAAGGGAAAGGGTTTGGAACAGCCTGATATGCTCAAGTGATGATGGGGTCATGTAGTGTGATGAAATACACTACATCAGTTGGATGTCCCTCAATGTATTTTATCAAGTGTTGGACATTGATTGTAAATCTATTTCTTATGTCCTCTTCTGGTATCCCGACTGCACTGTAAGGAAAAACATTAGATACAATATAAGGACCCAACTATCTAGAACTCAACTTACCAGGCATCAGCTTCAGTCGTGAACTGTAGAGAAGGACTTTATCTCCAACTTGAAATTCTATTTTCTGGATCATTTTTTCATGAGATACTTTTGATATTTCCTTATAGATCCTTGAGTTTTCATATGATGACAATCAAATCTCCTCAAGCCCTTGATTTTTCAGCTTTCTTTGGATTCCATATTGGGCCAAATCTATGTTGCATTTCTTTATAGCCCAATAAGCCTGATTCTCAACTTCTATGGGGAGATGACAAGCTTTCCCCAAAACAATCAGAAATGGGGACAGACCAATGGGTGTCTTGTATGTTGTCTTATAATCCAAAAGTGTATCATCCAAGAACTTGCTCAAATCTTTCCTATTCGGTTTCACAGTTTTCTCCAAAATTTGTTTCAAATCCCTATTTGAAACCTCAGCATGGCCATTTGTTTGAGGGTGGTATGGTGTTGATGTTTTGTGTGTCACCCCATACTTCCGAAGGAGGGAAGCCAAATTCAGATTCCAGAAGTGTGTCCCTTGGTCACTAATGATGGATTTAGGTACTCCAAACCTACAAAAAATCTATCCTTTGACAAAATCCACAACAACATCATATTAATCAGTCATGGTGGCCTTAGCCTCCACCCATTTACTCACATTATCAACAACAACCAAAATATACTAAAAACCAAATGAACTAGGAAAAGGACCCATAAAATCGATTCCCCATACATAAAAAATCTCACCAAATAGTATGGGTTGTTGGGGCATCTCATGTCTCCTAGAAGTGTTCCATGTGTGTTGGCAATGAGATAATGACTTACAAAACACATGAGCATCATGGAATAAACTAGGCCAATAAAATACAAAGTCTAAAACATTCCTAGCTATTCGTTGTGGTCCAAAATGTCCACCACAAGCAAGTGTATGGAAAAAATGTAAAATAGACTCAAGTGTGTGAGTACTGGGTCCAAGGTGTCATCCTTTAGTGTGTGAGTAATCCTACTCATATGGTCCGTCACTAGGTTTTCTGACCCCTTTTTTTCCTTTATCTTAATGTAAAATTCTTGAAGAAGGAGCATCCATCGGATAAGTCTAGGTTTTGCATCCAGCTTCTTCAAAAGGTACCTCAGAGATGCATGGTCAGAAAAAACAACTACTTTAGAGCCAAATAAATATTAATGGAATTTATCTAAATAAAATATGATAGTAAGAAACTCCTTTTCTCTGGTTGTGTAATTGTATTGGGCCGAATCCAGTGTCGTCGATGCATATGCAATCACATGTGAATGTCCCTCCACCCTCTGAGATAAGACAGCTCCAACCGCGAAGTTGGAGGCATCACACATAAGCTCAAAAGGAAGATCCCACTGTGGAGGCTGTATGATCGGTGGAGTGGTCAGACGCTATTTTTTCTCATCAAAGGAATTCTTGAAAGAAACATAAAAAAAATCAGAATCCTTTTGAAGTAATCATGACATAGGAAGAGAAATATTACTAAAATCTTTGATGAAGCGCCAATAAAATCCTCCATGCCCTAGGAAATTTCTAACATCACACACACATGAAGGATAGGGTAAGGATGAAATGATATCTACCTTAGATCTAGCAACCTCTATCCCATGTTTTGTGACTACATTCCCTAAGACAATGTCATGCTCTACCATGAAATGACACTTTTCAAAGATCAAGACCAAATTTTTATCAATTAAAAGATTCAAAAACTTTCCCAAAATACTTACACATTCATAAAATGAGGACCCACACACTATAAAATCATCCATAAATACCTAAATACAGGTCTCAATAAAATCAGAAAAAATACTCACCATGCATCTCTAGAAGGTACCTGGGGCATTGAAAAGTCCAAATGGAATCCTTCAGTAGGAAAACGTACTGAATGGACAAGTGAATGTTGTATTCTCCTGATCCTCCAAAGCAATAGGAACCTAAAAATATCCAAAAAATCCATACAAGAAACAATAGTGTGTTTTACTAGCTATTCTCTCAGGTATTTGATCAATAAATGGGTGGGGGAAACGATCCTTGTGAGTAGACTGATTTAGTTTCCTATAATCAATACACACATGCCAACAATTTTGTACCCTCATTGGAACTAACTCATATTTCTCATTTTTAACAACTATAACACCAATTTTATTAGGCACAACCTAAATAGGACTCACCCACTAGGAATCTAAAATGGGAAATATTATACCCACCTCAAGAAATTTTTCAACCTCTTTTTTAACAACCTCCAAAATTTTGGATTGAGTCTCCTTTGTGGATGCCTAACTGGTTTAGCCGCATCCTACAAAAGAATCCTATGCATGAAAATGGAGGGGCTAATACCTGATATGTCATCCAAGGTCCACCCAATTTCCCTGACATTCTCCCTCAAAAGATTCAAAAGTTTTTCTTCATGTTCAAAAGGAAGATTATTAACAATGATAACAAGTAATTTCTCACCACTTAACAAGTATGAGTATTTGGGATTAGGTGGTAATGGATTGAGTTCCAATATAGGGGGTGATGTATTTATGGAGAAATTGAAGGAACTGAAATATGTGCACAATGAACATCAGTATCATAATATATATCATCTAAATTATAGAATAAAGCATCAAATCCATCAGCATACTCAACAACCATTTCATAATCAGAGTTCACATGATCAAAATCAGAATATGAATCCATTTCAAAATCAAATCTAAGAGAGTCTTGCACATTTAAAATAGGTGTGGAAGTACTCTTAGACATTATACTAGAACCAATACTCATAATCTCTCTAAGAATAGGACAATAAAATTCCATGGGGTTTTTACTTGGTGGTTCAAAATTGGAGATAACAAATGCAGAATGGTCCTATGAGTGGTACTTCATAGAGTCCATAACATTAAATATCACAACTTCATCCCCAAACTCCATGGAAAGTGTACCCTCATTGACATTTATGATAGTTTTTTAGGTTTTGAGGAAGGTTCTGCCTAAGATAATGGGAGCATGAGAACATACATGATCATCCTCCATGTTAAGCACGTAGAAATATGCTGGAAAGATCATGTCTCTTACCCATACAAGTACATCCTCAAGGACTCCTACTGGATATGCCATAGCTCTATTCTCCAAATTCACCACTACTCTTGTCGGCTTCAACTCACCAACTGGCAATGAAGAGAATACAGAGTGAGACATCACATTTATGGAAGCTCCTAAATCACATAAATCATCAGAAAAGTGAAAATCCACTATGGTGTATGGTATGGTGAATGTCCCAGGATCCTTGCACTTTTTTAGCATTGCTAGAGTTAGTGTAATGAGTGATGACACATTCTTTCCAAGATTGATCCTCTCATTTACCTTGAGCCCTCTTTTATTGGTACAAAGTTCTTTAAAGAAGATGACATACCTTGGGATTTTCTTAATGGATTCAAGTAGATGAATTTTGATCTCCACATGCTTGAATGTGTCCAAAACCTCTTTTTTAATTTCCTCTTCATCCATATTCTTGGTTTTTACAACCCTGTTTGGAAAGGGAAGGGATTTGGAGTAATATCATTATTCTTTTTCTTACCTTTGTCTCTCTCCTTTGGTTGCTCTTCAGCTAGTATGGAATGAGGATTCCATGGAGTTGAGGTAAATCCCAGTGGAATGGTAGGTACATATGTATCACTCATTTTCTTCCCACTTCTCAATGTGATAGCACTGACATTCCCCTTGGGATTTGGAGTAGGTTGGGAAGGAAGATTTATAGAGTTCTTACTTACTAGTTCATGGAGGGCGGTGTCAATCTGGCTCATCTCTGTCTTCAACTCCCTCAACTCCAAACCTTGACTCTTCAACTCATTCTATTGATTAAGAACAATTTTCTTCAAAAGGTCATCAGTGTTAGAATATACCTTGGATGGTGGTTTACCTAGTTGTTGGCTTGTTGATGTTTGGGATTCAAATATACTTAGGGGTTGTTGGAAACCCGGATGGTAAGGCGGAGGCTGCTGGGAGTTTTGATGAAAGGGGGGCCTTTGTTGTTGTCTAGAGCCATACCTCGTGTCTGATTGATATATACACCATTGGTTATATGCTGATGCAAAGGAATCAATCTTATTTTGGGTATATGGTTTTTGTTGCTGCTGAAATGGTCTCCCAAAAAACATAGCTGCACAATCTTCTGTTTCTTGTAGTTGGGGGAAAAAGTCTGTTGGGTGGCTTGTCTCAGTGCAAATTCCACATGGTCTTGAAGGTGGGGGTTGGGATGTCTTCTGTTCTAAAGAAATAATCCTCACCATAGTGTTCAATTCTTCCAACTTACTATCAATTAAATTACTTTTGAGATAAGATAGACTTACCTGATGTACTCCCCTGACATGTGGTGTACCTCGAACACCAAATTGGTGGGAGTTTTGGGCCATTTTGTCGATAAACGCACATGCAGCTACTGGTGTCTTTTCCACCAATGATCCTCCAGCCTTGACATCCACCATTCTCTTCTTCATAGGTGTCAGTCCTTCATAGAAGTATTGGATGAGGAGTTGCTCACTAATTTGGTGATGTGGACATCTTGCACACAACTTCTTGAATCTCTCCCAGTACTCATACATTGACTCCCCTTGTGCTTTCTTGATACTCGATATCTCCTTACAAATGGTAGTGGTTCTTGATGCTTGAAAAAATCTCTGCAAGAAAAGATGTTTTAAATCATTCCAACAAGTTAAATATTCAGGTTGTAAATAATACATCCAGTCTTTTGCAGCTCCATCAAGTGAAAATGGGAATTCTATTAGCTTGATTTGATCTTCAGAGAAATTTCCTGGTTTAAGGGTTGAGCAAACAACATTAAATTATTTAATTTGTCTATTTTTATCCTCAACAGATAATCCATGAAACTTTGGAATAAGATGAATTAACCCAGATTTCAGTTCAATGTTTGATTCGAGATTTGGGTATGCAATGCAGTTTGGTTGATAGTTAATATCAGGTACATCCAATTCTCGAATGGTTCTATTAAGTTAATTTACATTAATTTCAGCACATTGGTTCTTATTTTATGGTTGAATTTGAATTAATTATAATTTAAATGTTCTGAAATTGGAGGAATTCTCCAACAGGTTGAATGTTGAAACTTCCCATAGATTGAGAATGTCTGATTCAAGCCCTAAGGTTGTGTTCAATCTCATGATCAAGATCTAAGAGATCTTCGGGATTAGTTCTTATTATAAATAATATAAAAATAAAAAAAAGTAAAGTGTACCATAATAAAAATGAGAATTTTGAGTTGATGGTCTAAAGAGAAGAAGAATAAAATAAAAGAAGAAGAAAAAAAATTCAGATTGGGTAAAGAAGGAAAAATAAGAGAAGAAGAGAATAAAATGTAAAATAAGATAAATAGCTTTAATTGGTTTAAATAATTACTTGCGTGCCTATAAATAGTACCAATTTTAAAGGCGTTGTCGTGGGTGCCCTCAAATGATTAGTGTGATTTTTGGGTACTTAGGTGCAGCAGAGTGACTGACCAAGGTTATCTCTCAAAGGACGAAGTAAATTAAAGAAACTTCTTAAAGGTATTCTAAAAATAAAATAATAGAAAATATAAACACTACTTTAAAGGATGGGGGGTGGTTTTTTATCATTTATAAAACTAGAAGAATTTTGCTGGAAGAAGATTGCATTTTTTGTTTTTAATTTTGAAATGAAATTCGACGCAACAAGAAGATGTTTTTTAGAAAATATTTTAAAAGTCATAATCGATATAACTATACCTCATCACTCAATTATTAATCATTTTCATTTAAATTAACATGAACTTAATTATTATCCCTTAATTTGTTAAATCCCAAACCCTATGAGAATTAACTTTACCATGAAGATGAAGTGAATTTAACCCCAGGCTAACTTCGGAACATGCAATCACATCACTCTGCTTTGATTGATGTTCTAAGATTAGCTTATGGTCAGTGGTAAATTAAGGGACATTTCCTCTTTGGAAATTAGAATTAATTGAGTTTAGGGATTATATTTTAACACTACAAATTGATCATGTATGGTTTTGTATAACCGATTAATTTCACACTCTCACAATTTACACAAAATCTCGTCCTCGCGTGTTTTTGGGTTAATTGTTTAATTTCTTTCATAAATTCAATTATATTAAAAACTAAATTAATTGATCATATTATGTTAATTACAGTATATCATTTATTCAAAGTAAATGAATGAATAAGGATAGGAGATAAACCTATCACTAAGAAAACTACTCTTCCATGGGCGGTGTGGTTATCATGGAGAAGTTTTGCAAGAGAAATGGATTGAAAGGGTAGAACCCAATCTCTTATCCACTCTTGATTACAACCCAATTAGGAATATTAAGAGAATAATAAATTTAAAAATAATAATATAATAAATAAAAAAATATCACATAAGTTTATTACACAAATGAAAACATTACGAAATGAAGAGCAGAAGGAGGCTTCGATGAGGGGATCCTTGCTTCAAGGGCTAACCCTATTACAGTGGTTTGGATAATTTGGGTGAAACCAATTATCCTCTTACTAAAATCTCCTAATTCACATCCCAACCCCTCCAAATGATAAAAATAATAATTTATAGAGTGGAGGGGAGGCTAGATTTAAAGAGGTTTCAAGTGTGAATGGGGAATCTCAGCCAAATATTTTAAAACAACTTTCATCGCCCATTTGACATCCAAAACTAGTGAATCAGATCTCTTTCCAGAATGCTTATTTTTTAAAAAATGGATCCCCAGGATCCTCTCAAAATTGGGGCCTAATACAAGCACAAATGAAGAATTTATGCCCCAAATACAGAACCTATGTCCATTCTGGCGAGTCCAACCCAACTTTGATTTCATGTCCCATTTTCACTCACTAAATGCACTCTTTAGCTCTAGTGTTCTGAATACAATTTGTATAAAATTAAGTTAGGAACACGTTTACAAAATTACAAGTACAAATAAAAAATATAAAAATATTTATCTTTGAAATACTACAGTGCACTATAAAGGGTAAAACTGGAATTTTCATTAAATTTTCAAATGAATGATCAAATCTAAAATATTTTATGAATAAACTTATTTAACACAATTTGAGAAAATTATGTCATTTATTATCAATAAAATATTCAAAAAAATAGTGTTTTATCAAAAACCCACCAAGAAAGGAGAATAACCAACTATGGATCAACCACGGATTGTCAACAAACAACCGAAAGGACCAATGGATCAAAGAGGCGGGAATAGGGATTGAAGAACTCCTCAGCTACCTTGGGTTCAACCAAAATGAGAGGAATATTAAACCACATATCAATGAATGAATATTCTTTTGTGTAAAATTTGTGAAACAAACTTTCATGTCGCGTAATACACTTACATGACATGTATTTCCTGTAGTAGTTGTATTACAGCTCTAGCTTCCACCGAAGACTCCCAGAACCTCCCCCAAACACCTCTAAAACTCAAAACCATAAAATTAACATACATGGAGGGCACATATTTTTACAATATATACTATATAATCTTATGTTTAGAATATAATATAAAATATTTACCTGTAAGGTAGTGTCTCCATATCTTCAGTGAAAAGACTAATGCTACCTACTGTAGTTTGTGGGTCATGTAGTTTGTCTCATGTGGTTTCAACAACTGATAGCCAAATAAAATCAATTCCTACCTATTTATCAAAACAAAAAACAAGTCTGGTCTCTGAGACATTGTAGAACACTACATATTTGACACCCTCCTCTATAAATATTAATATGAGTGTGATCATCAATCTCTACCAAAACTCTTTAAAATATTGTTGTCAAATTTTATTCCTCATGAAAGGATTATAATGTAACATCACATCCAAGATTCCATTAAACTGATGCCCCAATCCAGCTTTCCACAAGGCCTCTGGCATACCTCTCGATATGCTACTATATTCTGACTAGAATTGAGGTCCTAGGGTGTGTCCATAGATATAATATTACCTTATATTAGAGTAAACAACAATATAAATAACTATATATCATGTATAGTAACAAATAAACATAGTGAATATATAGTAAATAACTAAAATATAAGATTATATAATAATAAATGAAGTGTTATAAAATCTCGTACATCTATGTCATACAAAGAACACAAACCACCTACTATTTCTATCATGTATAGAAGTACATAAAGGAAATAAAAATAAATGTATAAGGATGTACTACAAACTCTATTATAGACCACATACCCAGTCTAAAGAAAATATCAAACTAAACTATCCTGATCATAATAAACCCTCATAAGTGTCTCTAATTGATCATGAAACCCAAGTATTTATCCCTATCCATCATACATCCTATGATCAACCTGAAAATATTTCATAAGGTATGCACACTAAGGTCCTTGTACAAGGGTGAAAAAATATCTCAGTAGGCCACCCCAATGATGCACCTATAAATATTCTATCATAATTTCATGCTCATGAAATATGATCATCCTTTCTGAGAAACAATGGAAAGGATATATAAAACAAATAAAGTGAAACCATAGTTGATCTCTAGGTCTATAATCCCAATCAACTGAGTAGTATTATATCATGTATATTAATATTTTTATGTGTATATATAAATATATATATATATTCCCATAAATAAATATATATATACATATATATTCATAAATATGAATATACATTATTGAGGTGAAAAATAACATAAATAATAGTAGTTGATCCTTGGATCTATAATCCCGATTTAAAATATATGATTCAACTAGCACTGTAAATGTCTCTGAGAAATCCATGTCACCATAGGGGGATACATTTCCTAGACATGGGTTCACCCATTATCACCTAAAATCACTATAATTAAGAATTTCTTATACCGATGGACAATACAGTAAATAGAACTTTACATTATACAAACAAACTCGAACCTGATGAATGTAATTAAGTTGTTCATGTAAAATGATAAACAAGCATTAAAGTAATTTCATTTTTCTTATGATTCCATCCAATGAATTCTATATATGTTAATACAAGAATCACTCAAGGAATATAAAAATGACTCACCCTATGAGTCTTTCCAATTAGTTCCTACATGGGAATCCATGTATAACTTAAGGAGTATATAAACAAATTGACATGTGATCATGTCTAATGAATTCCTACATTGGAATCCAAGTATCACTAACGATGTATATAGGTAACTCTTTCTATGCTTCCATGCAAATAATCCATGCATGGTAATCCAAATTTCACTCAAGGAATACATAAATAACTCTCCCTATGATTTTTTTCAAGGAATTCCTACATGGTAATCCAATTATCACTCATGGTGTATAAACTAGATCATAGTAAGTACATATAGAATTTTAAATAATATAAAAATTTAAATAAAAGGATCGAGATTTCAACCTATGTAAATTCATATAGGAATCCTAATAAACAAATAATATGGATCCTAAGAAGTATGTCTGGGCATCCCAACAAAAACAATTGCATTACATCAGGCTCATCGGTCGAGAACTAGGAATCCCATTTGGTAATCATTGTTCCATCAGCAGTAAATAGGTAAAATCATAAGTAAAAGTGTGATGGTGGGTAGATTTCTAAATGAAAAACTACTTAAATAGCCTCATATGCTTAAAATATTGACATGGGTCCTACGTTGACACCCACTACCATGTTTACCCAAGCCTGAGGAACTAGCTCAGGGCCAGTCAAACATCATGGAACCCGATAGGTCCCTAAAATCATGTCTCGCGAGAGGAATCATACTTGGTATACTTGAGTTCTACACATAAGTGAAGGAATCATACTCAATATATTACATTTTTAAGGTAAAAGAATGAATCCTACATGGGGTCCTCTAACTTTAAGTAGACATAGACATCCTATATGAGACCATTACAATGGTACATAGGAAAATGTTTCCTATATGGGATGCTCAAAACAGTATACAAGTTAAGGGATCCTATAAGGGAATCCTTGGGTCATAATTTAAGTGAAGTAATTACATAGTGGACCATCATAAACAGTAAGACTATAGAGGTATCCTACATAAGATCCTCTTGGTCAAAATGTAAATAGAGGCATCCTTCAGGCCATCCTCAGTAACAACTAATCATGTGACATTCTAGGAAAAAAAAGGGAACATCTTGTATGGGATATGTCCATAGAGGAATATTTATGGAAGTATCAATCAAGAGAGATAGCTCATGGTTCATCGTCGATCAATATCATACTCTTAAGAGACAACTTTATATTATTACCAGAGGAAGAACTTATTCATTTATGAAAAATGCCTGAAACTCCTTCTAGGAGTCCTCAAATCACCTCATGGGTTTTACCATCGTGATCTACATGGAATGATACTCAAAACAGACTAATCATGCGTATAATTAGAACTTTGTGTTGATAATATAGTAAATAAACTTGAAATGATATAAGGGTGTACTACACATTAGGTATTCCTAGTACATGTTGTGTACTCTCAATGCTCCACCTGGGCATGTACCTGAGTCAGACATTGCATGTCACAGCCCATGTACAAAGTGTATAATAAAGGTACACAACTTGTACCTTGTATGGGGTACCTACCAATGTACCTCCCATGGATGGCCACGTATATAGTCTGTCCGTGTACTTACACAAGGCATGAAACACATATAGGGTCTGGCTGTGTACTTTACATGACCATGTTACCACACACAGGTTGTCTGGTCAGGTACTCAACTATAGAGATGTGTCCTCGTACATTGCGTGTATATCTTGTACATGGAGTGTACTTTTTCAAAATTTCATCTTCCCTGAATGGGAAGAATACATGGTGTGTGTTCCTGAACTACACATTATGTGATTGGGATTTCTAAAAGGGAAACAACTAAAATCTGCCAGAAACCCTATTTTCTTTGTAAAATCAATATATCGACCCACTAAAATTCATAAGAAATCTAAAAAGGTGTTTAAAATTTGAAAATATTAAATATTTGGGGTTTTATGATACATAATAAAAGATTCCTACCTTTAAATAGAATCGACCAATGCTTCACCTATTTTTATGATCCACAACTACTGCATGATGATCCAACACCACACAATCTCCACAGTAGTACCTCCCTTCCTCTCTTCCTCTATATCTTTATTTTAATATCTATTTCTCCCTCTATCTCTCCTACATTTTTCATGTGATAAAGGAATCCCATATAGGGAGTATGAAAGTATCTAGGGGAGAAAAGAAGTAAATAATAAGGAAAATAAAATGAAGAAAAAGAAAAAAGAAACTGAGGAAAAAGAAAATAAAATAAAAAGAAAAAGAAGAGGGGGCTACGACCCGACCCATTTACCAATGTGATTTTATGCCTCGCCTATAAAAACTCCATGTTTCTAACTAAATGGGTGAGATAGAATCTCAATACGACACTTAATTCCAAATATATAACCAAAAAAATGCACGTGAACAATTAATATTTAATTAATTAATTATTAATTACTAATTGTCTTATAAAAACTCAAACAGTTAAGAATTCAACCAAACTCATTTACTAGTGTAAAAAACCAATTCTATAACCAAATAAGTGGTTATAAAAATTATCCAAAACAATATTCTTGGGTAAAATGATAATTTTACCCATTATAAGTATCTGAAAGAAAAAATTAAAATTTATACTCACTTTTTCAAGTCTGAAAAAACATTGGTCATTACAACCTCCCCACAATAAACTTTATCTTCCCCAAGTGGTATCCTAGTATATATTCTCTCATCCTTAGAATCTTTTAAACTATTCTATCTTGATTATCCAACAACCAATCTCACTGTGTTAATAAATTTCCTACTTGGGATACACTAAAATGCAACTGATCTACTACTCCCCTCCATAGGAATACCCTTATTGTCATCGTAGTAATGGAAATAAATATAAATAACTCATGATCTTCAATCCCTTAATTTCAATAGAAACAATGGTGATTGCCCTCAAATGGGCGATGGTAATCTTTCCACCACATGGATTACGTTACATCACTCCTCGGGTGCAACCTCAACAAGTTCCTTTATCAAACAAGGAAAGAAATTTAAAGTAAATGAAACTTAGTGTAGAGAAGATTCTCTCTCATAATACTCAAGATGATTTCATGATATATTAGGATCAACACTAACTAGGATTTCATAATAATTCATGTGTATCTCTCTCTGAGAAATGAACACATCAAATATGCTTCACTTTACTTTAACTAACTCATAACACCACATCTACCTTCAATGCATGTCCATGTCCAACTAGGGTCAACCACCATGCGGTACCCGATTCACTTATGATGTCTCATATACCATGAATGTACATTCAGTTTTTTAATAAAAACTATGAAATAACCATTCCCATGGAAATTCATTTAATCCATCGATCCTTGGAACACACATGACCACTCACTGATCTATAATTTTAATAGTAGCATGCACAACCGACATGCACCATCACCAACTAGCTCACACTCCAATGAGTCATCCATCACAAAGCTATGTTGACCATTCCACATGACACATCAGTCTCACTAATCTAGAATCTACCTTGGAACTTCTCTTCAAAATTGAGAACCTCCCTTGTGTCACAATTTATCCCATGAATGCTTATCACCCAACTTCATTCCACTCTAAAACATCTACCCACTCTCTTACATACTTAGTAACAACATAAACACTATTCAACAAGGTCAGACACCAAAAAAATCCTACCTACCAAATATAGTCTCTAAAAAACACCCCAGGTGCTTCCTAAGAATCCAAAGGCATCAACATGCCAATATAACAAAACCCAATCACCAACCGTGCATTGATCTTAAAATGATCATACAAATAAGTTCACTACTTAAAAAAGGAATCCATAAACCTAGTAAAACATTAATAATAGGTTTACCTTGTTCAATTTAACATTGACCTACAAGGGTATGAGTCAAGACAATGGGATTATAGGTCTCCCACCAAGACCTACTGATCAAGTCATATAATAAGGTTTTTGAGATCTAACCACATATCCCAACAAATTGAACCTCTCCAATGTCATGTCTCATGGTATTCCACCCATGAACCTATCAAAAATCAAGGAATCTAATGTGCCTTCCAATACTCTCTATGGGATGAAAAGAAAACAGTGACCTATGAGGGTCAAAACTATCCATAAGGCCTACAAGGGACCAATCCTATTCAAGAATCCTCATAAGAAACTTCCCCCCTGGAGGTCACCATATCAATGTAGAATTGATACTGAACTAACACTCACAAAGCATTTGTATATAATAATACACCCTTGAGGAACAGTTCATGAAAAATATCATGGTACCAATTGGCGTCATACTTATTGATTATACTAGATAACCCTAAGAGAAGTCTTCAACTTCAAAGGTTGACCTACGAGGGCCTATAATAATTTCACAACATCATCTCAGTGATATGTGTCATACTATATATACATTTTGGTTAAAAAGAATTTCATTCCAATATATGTATGAAAATAATATTTTTATTTTTACTGAAACATTAAATAACCGAATCTAATAAACAACACCATACAAATGGGTCTAGAATTTGTGAATTAGGTTCCATATAGACTAACTTGGATCATTGAACCTCCCACACATGAGGACTGAGTCATCAACCTCAACATCAAATGTCTCACCATAGATCCACAAAGCCTTCCATAAGAAGGAGATATACATGCAAGTCATACTAATTGAGTATAATTCCACTAAAAAATAATTGGGAAAATAACATTTAGGTTTTTTACAATTTAAAAAATTGGACTCTATCATCATTAAAATAACACACTATAAGGCCTAAAACACATGAATAGTATATGCCAAATAAGATTCATGAGATGCATCTAGCCTTTTCTAGTCAATAGTCAAAGTTAATATTGGGCCACTTTCCAATGGGCCAAGAGAAAGAAATCCGTAATAAATCATTACATCCTCACAACGTGTGCATCCCTAAAATTGAAAATAATATACAACTATAATATCACAAATTAGAATAGAAAACCTATATCTTTAAAAAATTGGACATCTCACCATAATAGGTGTTCTCAATGCACCATTATGATATCCATTATAGGATCTGAAAATTTATGAGTACTACAATATACTATATCCTAAATAGTAAGATAATAGTAAAGAAACACCTCAGATACAACTTTGTAGAATTATAACCGAGATTCCACAAAACTAGTGCTCCGAGCTGGTTCACCACAAGGCCTCAAGCACACCCCTCTATATTATAGAGGCTTACAACAAGAATCAAGGGCCTAAGGTGTGTCCTTGGAGAGGATATATTCTCATATCATAGTAAACAACATCATAAATAACTATATATCATCTATAGAATTAAATAAAAGTTTTATAGAAACATTAAATAAATGAAATAGAACATTTATTAATAATAAATTAAATTTTATTAAATCCCTAATAGTCATGTCATACATACATCTCTAATTTCCCACAAGGACAATAACATATAGAAGTACATAAATGAAACTAAAATAAAATTACAAGGATATACTACTAACTCTGATCCATACCGAATACTTAGTCTCTAAACACTATCAAACTACACTAACCTAATCATATGAAATCCACATGAGTGGATACACTCAATCATGAAACCATAGGCCTCATGTCTATCCATCATGAAACATGTTCTCAACTTGAAAAGATGACACAAGGAATGCATGTAAAATAAGGTGCTCGTACAGGGGTGAGAAATAATCTCATTAGGACATCTCAATATTGAACTTTTAAATTAACTTTAATAAGTGAATGCTCACGAAAAATGCTTATCCTAGATGAGACAGAATAAAAAAGATAAATAAAACTAATAAAATGAAACCAAATTTGATCCATGGATCTACGATCCTGGTCAAATGGGAAATGTTCCATCATTTATATTTTTATTTTTTTGTATATATATATATATATTCCCATAAATATAAATATACATATAAATAAATAATAATATACATGAGTGAGGTGAAAATAATATAAAAAAGTGTAGTCAACCCTTGGGTAAGTAATCCAGATCAATAAGACCTACTTTGGTCAGTATTAGAAATGTCTCTAAGGAAGCCATGTCACCACAGAGGGAAACATGTCATAGCCCTATGTTCACCCACTCTCGTCTCCAATCACTATAATGAAGTGTGTTTTATACCGATATAAAATCTTGTAAATGGAACTTTACTTTATACAAACAAACCCAAACAAAAGGTATGTAATTGAGGTGTCCACATAAAACGATAAAAATAATTAATATAATTTCAATTTCTATATGATTTTTTCCACGGAATTTCTAAATGGTAATACAGGTATCGCTCAAGTTTTATAAAAACAACATGTCATATGAGTCTATTTAAGGAATTATTACATGGGAATCTAAGTATCACTCGTGGAATATATAAATAACGTACCCTATGATTTCACCTAAGGAATTCATACATGGGAATCCAAGTATCACTCATAGAATATATAAAAAACTCCCCCTATGATTCCATATAAGGAATTACTACATGAGGATCCAAGTATCACTTAGGGAGTATATAAACAACTTAACCTATGAGTCAGTCCAAGTAATTCCCGCATGGGAAACCAAGTATCACTCAAGTCATATAAACTGGATCCTAAGAAGTGTGTGTGGAATTTCAAGTAATATAACAATCAAAATAAAAATACTCATGAGTTGTACTAAATTAAATACAACTAGTAATCCTATTAAAAAACTATGATGGAGACCAAGAAGTATGTCTAGGAATCCCAATAAATAAATTCCCATTGTGTTAGGATCATTGGACAAGAAAAAGGAATAACTTATGGTAATCATTCCTACATCAACAGTAAAAAAGTGAATTAATAAATAAAAGAGTGAGAGTGTTTGAATTCCTAAACCCATCACTACTACCATAGCCTCATAGTCTTACATGTTCATCTTGGGTTATAAGGTGACAGTAGCTACCATCTCTACCCAAACCCAATGCACTAAATCAGGGTTAGTCAATCATCTGGTAACCCACTAGTCCCTACAAATCACGATATATAAGAGGTTTGCTACATGGTATTCTCAAGGTTTATGAATAAGTGAAGTTATCCTACTCAGGATCCTCAAATATTAATGTAAAAGGAGTAATCCTACATGGAATCCTCTAATAGTAAGTAAGAATAGACATTCTACTTGGGATCCTTGAAATGGTACAAAGGAAAAGGATTCCTACTTGGGACACACAGAACTGTATACATATAAAGGAATACTAAAAGGGATTACCTTGGTCAGAATATAGGTAAAGGCATCCCATAGAGGACCCTCAGCAATAGTACGAAGGTATAGGCATCCTGCATGGGATCCTCTAGGTCAAAGCGTAAGTAGATACCTCCCTCAGAGGATCCTAGGGAACAACTAATCATGTAACCTCTTAGTTTATAAGGGTACATATCACAATGGATAGGTCCTAAAAGGAAGATCTATAAAATAATTGGTTATGAAAGATAGATAATTCATCATATCATATCAAAGGCCTACTCATAGGAGACAACTAGATTCAATTTTCAGAGGAAGAGTCGATCCATTCAAGGATTCCTCAAATCAACATAAGGGATTTACCATCATGATCTATGATAAAAGATACTCTAAATGTACTATTCATGTGTCCAATTCAAATTCCAGGGTATGAAGATATGAAAAACTCTCAAAAGGGTAGCAAGGTCTAATAAATAGTGTGTATACCAAGTACATGGAATGTACTCCCAACGCTCCACATAGTCATGTACCTCTACCAAACATGGAGTGTAAAATTCCTTGTACACAGAAAGTAATATAGGTACATGGAGTGTACCCAAAAAATTGGTACCTACCCATGTTCCTCACATGGCTTGACCATGTATATTACCCGGTCTTGTACTTACACATGGCGTGCGACCCACCATGGGTCTAGCAGTGTACTTTACATGGCCATCAGCCCTAAAATGGGCTGTCTAACTGGGTACTCAGCTACCTAGATGAGTCCTTGTACATGGTATGTATAAATAGTACATGGTGTAATTCTAAAAAGTTTGTCTTCCCCAAATGGGAAGAACACACACCATGTGTTCTTGAATTACACGTCATGTGATGGGATTTCTAAATAGGAAACCCCTCAAATCGACCTGAAACTCTATTATTCTCCACAAAAACTATAGATTGACCCAATAGTGGTCTTAATCAATCAACAAGGGGGTTAAATACACTAAAATTTTATATCTAAGGGTTTTCTGGAAAAATCTCAAAACATTTAACCATTAGGCAGAGTCTGCTGAATCTTTTCCCGTTTCTATGATCCACACCTAATCTATGATGATCAAGCTCCTCCTAAGCTCAGTGGTGACACCTACCATCATATATGACTCTCTTTATTCCTCCAAATACCTCTTGAATGTGGTCTCATGATGTAGTAATCCCATAAGGGTCATATATGAGAATCTATGGGAGAAAAGAAGAAAATAAAAAGGAAAACAAGAAGAATAAAAATAAAAGAGGAAGAAAAAAGGGGCCCAACCCGGACCCGGCGCCCAAAATGATTTTATGCCTCACCTAGGGAAAACTCCCCATTTTGGTCTCAATAGAAATGATGGAATCTTAATACAATACTCCATTCAAAACATATAACTGAATGAACTCATGTGAATAAATCAATATTTAGTTAATTAGTTATTAATTATTAATTATTACACAAAAAAATTTGAAAGGTTTGGAATTCCAACAAACTCAGGTCCTAGGGTAAACACCATATTACAAGACTAACAGATAGGTCAGGAAAAATATTTGAGATCATATTATTTGTTAAAATGACCATTTTCCCCTTATAAAAAACTGAAAGACAAAAAATAAAATTTCTACTCAAAATTTCCGGTCTGGAAAAACATGTGTTTTTAGAGCCCCGTCTAGGTATAAGTATTAAAAGGTGCTGATATCCTAGATAAATTTCATATGAATATATAATATTATCCCTCCAACCACAAGAGTATTTGCATCTATTTCACACCCTTAGGTAGATCCCATGCTATAACTACTTAATCCTTTTTTGGGTCCACTTCTATACCCGCTGCTGAGATAAAATTTCCTAGAAAGAGGACCACCTAGACCTAGAACTAACAATTTTAGAGATTCCAATAAAATAGGTTCTCTTGGTGTATGTCTAGAACCATACTCAAGTGTCTCAAGTTTACCTCCTTTAACATTGTGTACACTATAATATCATCAATGAATACCACCAAAAACTAGTCTAGTAAAGGTTGAAAAATCTAGTTCATGGGTCACATGAACACTACTGGGGAATTAGTTACAATGAAAGACATTATCATGTACTCCTAGTGACTATAGTGGTATCGTAATTCCATCTTAGGTATATCTTCATATCATAATTTAAATTGATGATAACCAAATCTGATATCAATATTCAAGAACCATTTTCCCCTCTAAACTCATTGAATAGGTCATTGATCCTTGGAAGTGAATACTTGTTATCCACATTCACTTAGTTCAGGATACGGTAATCCAAACACAAACTCAAGATCTAATATTTCTTCATTTAAAAAAAAATTGGGACCAAACAAGGTGACACATTGGGTTTGACAAAGCCTTTCCTTTGAAATTCCTCAATTTTTACCTTTATCTCATGAAGCTCTTTGGGATCCATCTGATATGTTGGTACAAATATTTGGGTAGTCCCTAAGTGAATGTCGATTTAGAAGTCTATATCTTCATGGGGAGGTAATCCAAACAAATCCCCAAGAAAGATGTCTGCATACTCTACCATCACTCCAGAAAATTGAATGCACATATAATCCACTACTCTAAGGGTAATACTAGCCAACTAGTGAGTAATCAATTGTATCCTCCTATGCATGAGCTAATCATTATCTTATAAGGTTTCCTTATCCCCTAGGAAGAAAACCACATTTTGTTACCATAGACACACCATATTCTCCACCTCAAATAGTATGTACAAGAGGGTACTAGGGATGGACTGTCTATAACTAAGATGAATTAATAAGGCCTTACTACTACTACAAATAGATCTCATAAGAATCTCCCACCTCCATGATTCAAGTTACACTATTGACATAAGTATGTGATCATAGAGTCCCCTATGGTAGGTGTCTCTAAGTGCAAGGGTTAATATAAGAGATCAACCAAAATATCTAAGTCTCAAACTAGTTAAGTGGAAAGAAAAGAGTCACTCATGACTACGTCAATTGATACTATAGATTAAATAGATAATACATTGGTTATGCCTATAATCATCCATGTATTCTCTAGTTCGTAGGAATCAACTACCTACAACTATCCTCATCCCTATCCACCAGCTCTTTGAGCCTGTCGTGGACCACATGGGGGTGGTGATGGCAATAGGTCAAACCACATGCCACCTCATACTACTCTACCCACTCCTCTACCACATCCACTACCCTGTAGACCTCCATACGTTTTCCATTTTCAATTTCTTGGAGCTTTATGGACCATATCTCTATTAGTTGTATGATGGGTTGGACAATCCCAAGTGATATGTTACCTACATTCATAAGAGAAACATCATCTCTCTCCCTATTGACTAAATAGAATCATCCTAAGGTCCTTGAACTACTTATTCATTATCTAGATATTTTCTCATGAAGGATCCCACACACCAAAGTCTCTATGACAACTATTAGCTACCAGGTATCAAGTTCTCAACTCTTGTGTCCCCTATACCATCACCCACTATTGGAGTCTTATATTCTAGGAAGATATCCACTACTAAATCTCACTGAAGAGCTCAATCATAGGTGGTAATGAAAAGAGATGTCACCCTAGCCCTAATATCTTATCGAAATCCCTGGTCAGAGTTTATTCATTTGAAGAATGAATAGAAAACCATATCAAGAGAGCATCATGTGAGGACATTGAAATTTTTTGAATACTATATTATGATCCGGTATCCCAAATGGAACTACAAAAGATTCTAGATGTGCACTAATCATAACATATCTATATAAAACCCTTCCGTAAATAGAAATTATAAATTTATCTAGGAGAGTGCTCTCTTTTCATGTGACTCAGTCACCAGACTCCACCATTTCCCAGTGTAGCCCTTTAAAAAGATCGCTGCTAAGGATAACATATAATATATAGGTGTTATCACAAGGAATAAAACTCATGTTAAAATCTCTATATAGTGCTCACCTTCCATTGGGGGTCTAGTTCATCCTAAAACTTGGGAGGTTTCTTACTTTGAAACTCATGGAGTGCACTCAGAATGCACACATCCTCGGCTAGTACTATAGGCGCAACCATATGTTCATTGGATGGTGGAAAAATAGGTAAACCAAATATGGTTACCACCTTATGTATATGCTCATATAATAAAGCCTCATCATATGGTGTATTATTCTCAAGATCTCGTAGTGTATTCATGATCGTCTGTCTTCATGGAGGCATCCTAAAATATAAAATATGGATAATTATCAATACTTATATCTAGAGATATGACCCAATAAAAACATGGAAACCAAAAAATAATAATATAATGTGAATATACTAATGTTTTCCCATTAACCATTTTCTATATATAACAAGTTAACAATAATGTTATCAAAGTCTAGGTTAATTGATCATGTTTTCAGGACATGTCAAATTGATTATGAATTAAAGATGAATTTATAGAATAGGGTAGACCATAGGTCATATCTAAAATATTAATGGTGGTTTATAGTGTTTTTGTCCAATAAAAATAATTAAAAATGGAAGGTGTTTTTGAAAAAAAATATTGTAAAATAATTGAATTTAACAAGATTAAGTGTTGACAAACAAAGTGGATTTTGGGCACCCAGATTCAGAGAAACCACTTGTGTCTATGTTTTGGGATAGTAAATAGCCTTTTCACATTTTTAAAAAAATATAATAGTTGTGGTTAGGAATATTTAATATCACTATGTAAAATTTTTCGTCCATTGAAAATATATAATGGGATATACAATCAAATTTACAAACCAAACTTTTAACTTAGAGTAGATTTGGTTCCATCAATAGATCAGTTATGTTGGGATTAAATATAGACAAATTGGTCTTTGTTTTATTGAGATTATTTGTATCCAACCCCATTTTGGATCATCTCACAAAATTACATCTCAACTAGATTCACAAATTTCTCTAAATATATAAAACTATTGACATATTTCCTTGGGATTATAGAGAGTTTGGCCCTTTTTCCTTATACATCATATATGGAACTCCAGATCTCCTCCTCATACAATATAATCATAAAAAAGGTAAAATTATCCTTTCTTATAGTGATAAAAAATAAATGGATGAATCAAATTACTTTATTTATTTGTTAGTATATTTTTAATTTTGAATATAAGACCAGTTTAACATAGTGGTGTGAGGGTGAAATAGAAAAGTGAATCGTGGTGAGATCACACCCCCACACCTGAACAATTTCACCCCTGGGTAAATTCACATTCACAAAATTATACATTAAGATATTCCCAACTTAGGAATATTTATCATTAAAAATAAATTAAATTCATGATATCAATGTGATTATAAACAACAATAAGGAGTAATTCTAAGTGATTAGGAAAAACGATATCTCATAAATAGTATTAGAATAAATTTCAAGAATATGTATGGTACTAGTCCAATAAAGGAATAAAAAATTATACCATGTAACTAACTCATCATGTGTGTGTGAAAATGATTTCAGTATATTCTTTCCACTCAATATCGAATTAATATATATTCATTCTCGATTCCTTCCACTAAACCTGCACTAAATCCTTTGCAATAAAATTTCTAGACCCACTAATATAAGAATTCTCAAAAATCAAAACATAATCTTCTAACCTAGATATCCCCATATGTTTTACATTTAAGAACTCCACTCATTATTTATTTTTGTTGTTTTGTTTTGTTTTTTTAGTGGGTGAAATATTCAGATAATAGGTACACATATGTAGGTCAATCCAGTATTGTAATGAAAAATATCAGATAATTAATGAATGTATAAAAAATAATTTTGTTAATATGATAGATATTTATTTTCACGAACCAATATGTGTCGACCTTGAATTAGTCACTTGAGTCGGTCTGTGGTAAGGCCTGAAGGGAATTCAACATCCCTACAGCATGGAAACTAGTGTCGAGAATAGAGACTAACAAGTGGGAACATTTTTTCCATTAAATGAAATAAAAATAAATAAATAAATAGTAACTAAACAATACAAAAAAACACTAACAACAGAAAGAAGTTAAACTACACATACCTCCATGTGACCTTCTAGGTCACCACCCAACTCAGAACCAAGTTCGCTCTGAGAGTGATCAAACACTAATGGAACCTGAACAAGAAACATAACATGCAACTAGAAAGTTAAAATGGTGTGAGCACTGAAATTATCAATAGGGAAGCCAAGTTAAACTATAGGATCCAAGTATTTATTTTCCCAGCACAGTTCATTAACACTATTTGGAAATACACTTATAAAAAAAGATTTCACACTTTAATAAATAACATTGATTTTCTTTTAAAACCACTAATTCCAGATTTCCATTTTAAAAAAAATACCATTTTATAACAAAACCCAAACCAAATAGTACTAAGGTTATGATGAAGACAAATAACTAGGGTCAGTAGAAAAACTAAGTGAAGAGAAACTAATTGGAAAAAAACACCAACAAGAAAATAAATAAAGTAACTAAGCAGCATAGATAATAACCATGTGTAATTTTAAAAATCCCTAGAAGACCCATGGAAATACTCCTTTCAGAACCACATGCTGACATATGGTGATACCCTAAGTCAATAACCAACTATCTTCCCTAACCTGGCCTCATTAGTGACACATCCCTCATTGATTGTCTACAACTCTAGGGGTACTAACACGTCTAATCTGGGCTAGAATGAAACTGTCACTTGATCATCGAAAAGACACCCAAGAACCCATGGTGGTAGTAATACTGTGTAAGTAGGAGACCCCCTCATGTGTAACTCTCCTTACCTTCCATCACCACACTTGCCTACCCCAAGCATGGAAACCCTACATGATAACCCATAAAGGGACATCCTTCCTATAGAGGTCCCCACTATATATATAGTCATAATTCATATCATTCAAGGTGTCAACTGGGTCATCGCGTCACATGAAATTTTAAACCACTTCACAAATCACTTTAAGTTTCCCACTGGGCTCACACATTTTCCAAAACTCAATCCTTTATAAAAATTAACACAAAAATCACCTTTAATTTGGAAGTTCCAAATGGTCCATTATCTCAACACACCCCATATCTGTTTTCCAAAAAAATTATAAACCCCAGTTTTGGAAAAGCATACAACTGGTAAAACATGCTAGACATCCCCTTAAGTTAGGAATTTACCAAAAACACGCACCAAAATCCAAACGGTCATTTCCCAAGATATTCAATTTTAAACCATTTTTAGAAACCATACAAAGGGCCAAACATCATTTAGAAAACGAGAACCATCTTCACAAAGTTACTATTAATTTTCAAACCAAACCTAAATGCACACTGAAAGACTTTTCACCAATGATTCACATTTCAAACATTATTTAATAAATCATTTTATCATTTAGTAAAATATTTCAAAGGAAAAAACCAAGGCTTAAATCACAATTTCACAAACATCACACACGAATTCCATTTTACAAATTCATTGCATATCCAAACCGTTCGAAAAATAATCTCACACCTTCCAAAACATAACTTTCACCACTTTCACAATCAAATGAACTATTTACATAATTAAAGAAACCTTTTTCAAAATTAAACAAACCATTTTGAAAAATTATTCAACAATTTAAAAAATTAACACATGACTTAAAATACTAAAACATACTCAAACCTTCTTTCATGAATAAATACACATCGACACCACACCAAAATATAGTTTACAGTCATTTCACAGTTGAATACACTAATTTCACAGTTCATAATACACTAAAAAGTGAAACACTATGGGTTTTCATCAATGGAAGCACTCCATATCACATGACATGCTACAAAAATAATTCTACACATATTAAACTTTCTAAAAAAATAGTTTTCCCCAAAAAAATTAACTGTGAAACATGCTAATCAAATTAAATAGGAAGAACAGTTCATCAAATAATTTTTATATAATGAATAACCTACATATAATCAAATAATTTTTCCAAAAATCATTTTTAACAATTTTAATTAACACAGAAACACTACAAAAAATTAGCTATAATATTTAAGCAAGTGAAAATGATATTTAAAAAGTTATTTAAAACACACAAGTTTCATGGGTTGTGCGGGAAAAGAAAAATTTGGAAAATGCCTACGTCAAATCAAGTGTGACTACGAAAAAACCTTTAATGGGAGGAATAACAACTACCTAAAGACAAATATCACACCCTAATCAACAAGAAAAATGTGTGAATTAAAAACTGAGGCTTTAGGGTTCAATTAATTTGAGAAAAACACCAAAAAGAAAGAAATATACAAGAGGAGGAGATGGTTGTCTGTAAGGGGAAACACATCCATGCCAGAAGGTCACCAGATAGGTTAGGTCACGAGGGAAAGGTTGCTGTAGAAGGTGTGTCAGAATGTATTCTAGATGAATAGGGTGTGCATAGGGGGTTTGAGTCGTCGAAAGAGGGGGTCTCCTTGAGTAGGGAAGGAAGGGTTCAGTGCTAGTGACAGGGAGAAGGCTGGGGTGGGATAATGCGCCAGGAAGGAACTAGGAGGTAGGGGTCGCTATCTAAAAGGGGGGAAAGGTAGAGATGTGCTACGAACTAGGTAGGGTGGGATATGGGTCTTATTTTTTTCATTTGATAATAATAATAATAATTATTATTACAATAAAAATAATTATAATTATCATAATAATAATAATAATTATTATTATTATTATTGGTACAATAATAATAAAAATAATAAAATTATTATTAAAAATCATAATATTATTATTATTAACCATTTTCTAAAATTTTATTTTATTAAATTTTTCTTAATTTATTTTATTTCACTTACCCTTTGATTAATTTCCCTATTTATTTTGAATACCAAGTAGCCACACGGTTCGCCTGTAGTCAAGTGCGTGATTGGGAAAACATTGCTCAAACTGTGTTACCTAGCACTACCCACTAATAGGGTTGAGATGTGTGACTGTCGCACAGTTTTATAAACAATGCACAGGTCATGTGCCATAACTCAGACCACTTGGGTATTTGCACAGGGACCATACTGTTACCCCTAACTATGTGGGATTACCACACAATAGTTAAAAAGATTCTAAAATTTTAAAAATCAACCCACCAACTACAAAACCTCAAATGAATAATTAATTTAATTTAAAATAATTAACCAATAGGGTTAGGGTGTGAAAAATAACTCCACCACAGAACTTTATTCCCCCATAAAGTCACCAATCCCAATAATAGCCAAAACATGAATGCATGCCCAATCAAAACTGAGAGAAACCAAGGACCTCAGGGTGGCCATTCACTCTAAAATTCACACCTGACCAACCCCCAAGAAACCATGCACATGAGAACAGGAGAACTTGTAAGGGTTCTCCCCAGTACAAGGACTCAACTAGCATGGAAATTTTAACACCTAAGCACGTCACCCTAGTGAGGGGGACAATGAGGGAACTCCCAACCAATCCAAGCATCTTAATAGAATGATATAGTATAGTAAAATAAAGAAACTTAAATCAAACAACAAACTCGTACAAAATTACAAAAAATAATTTTTTTCCACAAGCACACAAGTCTCCAAATGATCACCACTAATCCAAAACCATCTCATATAATGCCAAATATAAATTAAAGGAATGAGTGACTCTAAAAGCCAAACATAGAAAAATGGGACAGTTTGGGTTACAATAGAACAAGTTCATCACAATCTCCCAAGGAAACGACAGACTTACAATAACAGAAAAACCTCAACAGCATACAAAAAAAACTAAAAGACATTATATGTTCTAATACTAACATGGGTCACAAAACTCAGACTAAGGTTTCACACCCCCAGTAACTCTTGACTATGAACGAGATTCACCCCAAGACTTATGGTTGTAACTCTGATGGCTAAATAATATCCTGCCTTAGAGTCAGGCACTAGCTTCATCCGATAAGAATGTCCTCTTTGGTCAATGGTTTCTTCAAAACATCTCTAGATGACCTGGACATCTGCAACAATGGGATGTCTTCAGAGGTATGTGACATGATGGCTTCATGTGTCTGAACATGACACACTAGTGGAACACAACCGAATGGTCTGATGAAATGAAAACCAAAACCAATAAAGATGACTCCTTAGAAACATGTCCCTCTGGAATCCACTCCTAGCCATATGGGGAACCTTTATGATTGACTAGAGGCACCAGATTACTATCCATCTATGTTCTGGGAACCAGATCATCTTGGAGTGCTTCATCTACCAGCTTCTTTAAATGATGGTCCATAGAAGGGAGGATTCGCTCCCTGATCTCTAGATGGAGACCCCCAAGAATAATAGAAGTCTTCATCATATCCTACGATGCTACCTTCAGATAAAAGAGAACAAGTCCCTTGAAATGGTCAACATATGCCTTCACTATCCATTAACCTTATGGAATAAGCATGAGCTCTTCCCTTTTCTTCATCTTTATCTCTTCTGGTATAAACCATTAGATGAATACGGATTTAAATATATCCCATGTCATCCCAACATGCATTGATAGTGGGTCAAACAAAACCCATTTCTCAAGATCTGGACCTTCAAAAAATACCCCAAATTGTATGCTCTCTAACATCTTCTGGTGTTCCCAATATCCTGAAGACATTCTCGACCACTTCAAGCCACTATGCTACCTCTAACAGACCCCAATCACCATGAAGGAAAATCAATGTCTGAGAAGGACCAAAAATTGGGCTTAACTTATGAAAAAACCTTGGGGACCTTTTTGGGTGTCATTGTTTGAACTATATATAAAACACAAATCCAAAACTGATATTAAGACGAAGCAAAATTAATGAAAGTTACTTCATCCAAAAACAATTGTCTCAAATACCAAAAAAATATGCACAAAACCAAAGACATCCCTTTCAAAAACCACCTTGAGAAAAAAAGGGCAAGCCTTTAATTTCAAATAAAATCCCATGGAATCCCATGAATTTTTACATGTGTGTCCATCCATTCCATTTATTTATTAATTTCAAACAATTACAAAATTTTCATTCCAAAACATTTTCCTTCAAAACCAATTTTACCAATATGAAACCCATTTAAAAGAAACAATCATTATTCCCAAAATCCTTTTCATTTTTCAAACACACACACACACCAACCAGAAACTAGAAAAAACATCACTTACACCAAACTACCGGAGATAGCGAATAGTGTATATGCCTAACTCAGTGACATGGTAGTGAGCCATGCCCCAAGAAGGAAATAACACTAAGAGGTACTTGAACCGTGCACTTGAATATCACATGGGTCACTACTCCATGTGGAATAACAACATGACACCATCTTGCCTCTATCATCATATCTCAATCTAAAACAAACCAAGAAAAGACAAGGACTCAATTCCCAGACTACCCCTGGAGACTCGATGTTAGGAACGAGAAAGGGTTCATGATGGCTGTAAGAACCCAGTTCTTATTTTGAGGTATGGGCTTCTTCTTTTTCCTTTTCCTTAAGTGTTTTTGAGATAATATGGAAAATGGGGAAAAATCCTAAATTTTGGAACTACACGCCATGTACTTTTCCACACGCCGTGTACTCTTGGCCGTGTTGGGATGAGTACATGGGGCGTGTATCCATGTCGGCGACGCGGGGTCTAGGAACCTACTACGCGCCATGTGGTGGTACCTTACACACCGTGTAGTTAGTCGGCAGGCTTCAACAGTAAGGCGATGGAGTCACCACCAGCTGGGCGACAGTACACGTCGTGTACTCAGGAGTACATGTCGTGTACTCTGGTCGACGGGTGAATAGTGTGGTGGTGTTGCCAAATGAACAGTTAAATGAAAGAAGTACACGTCATGTACTCAGAAGTACATGCCAGATACTTTGTTTTTCGGCTTAAAACAGGCAGTAGCCTCCTCATTTGGCATAGGAGGCATTTGAGCCATTTTGGAGCCAAAGGAGGAGGTCAAACCTTTGATGATCCACCGGGAGTTCGTCTAGAATCTGATTCGGCTTCGGATGATCTCGTTGGAACCGCACGAGTAAGCCCTCTCCTCTCCTAGTACCATTCTAACCAGTTCTTCTCCTAACTTAAGTTATTTATGTTTTAATGGGTTTTGTTCTTCGTCAGATCTACTCCATTCTTGGGCGTTTCTGGAGTCGACGTTCGGGGTATAACGTTCGTTGGCGTATAAGGTTGGTGGCTTGGTGTAAATTTCCAACTGTCATGCGTTTTTGTGCGATTTTGTGCGTTTTTGTGCGTTTTTGTGCCATGAAACCATGTTGGGGTGTCGTGTGGCTGAGGCCATTGCTATATTTAATGCCTAGAATTGAATAATTGATTAAATTTTGATAATAAAATGCTGGTTTGGATCCTTTCTTGGATCCGAAACCACCCCGGAGGTGTGTTTCACTGTTTAGCCATTTGGCCAGGATACCCGAGGGTATGCCTCAAATGTAGTAATTGTAGAATTTCCTTGAGAGAAATTGCTTGTTTACTACATTTTGATATGTTGGGCATGGCCCAATAACCTGTTTATCCTGAGGGCATTGTTGTGATTATCCTGTGGGCACTGCACTGTTTAGCCTGAGGGCTGTAGTTATTTCGGCCTGAGGGAAACTTCTTCCGTGCCTGAGGGCCATAGACTCTGTGCCTCCGGGAGACACTACCTATGCCTGAGGGAAAAATTATATTACGCCTGAGGGCAATTACCTGTGGGTTGGGTTCTACTTACCTAAGGGTAAGGTTTTGATTTTCTGAGGACGTGGAATGTTTACGTAGAAATGCACTTTGGAAATTTCTAATATTTAATGGATGAAATGAATAATAAGATGGCAATATAACTGGTAATTAGTGACTTTTGAGTACTGATTACTTTATTGCATTTTACTACTGCACACTATTGTTGCATGCCTACACGCAGTTGGGCACGACCCTTTGGTGGGTGCCTATTGAGATATATTTCTCACACCCTGTTTGGGTCATGCTTTTCGGCCCAAACAGATTACGTTTCTGCTGGTGTAGATAGTGGCAAGAGTCCCTATATAGGTACTTTACTGTTGCTGAGGAGTATGAGGGAATGGGACCGAGCCTAGGCTCGCGATGCTGCTGCCAGCTATTTTTCTTATTTTGTTGTACTCTGTATTTTGTTGTACTGTATTGATGTATAACATGTTCTGGATGTTTTCTTAGAACATGAAACATGTAGTATCATCACTTCTATACTGTTGGTTATATCCACTGCTGTACATTATTTCAGTTGTGTATGTTTACTGCTTCCGCTGTCATTGTATGTTTATTCTGTATTCCGCTGCGCTACACTTTGAAAAACGAGGGCATAGTTTCCCCACTATCAGACCTGGGCCCTCACTGCTAGTCGACAGCCTCTGGCATTTGGGGAAATGTGCTTGAGGTCACGTGGCGAACCGGGCTCGGGGCACTCATTGCGTGGCACCCAGGTCCAGGACATTACAAAGTGGTATCAGAGGGGTTCTTTTCTTTGACTTACTATTTGGAGCTGTAGTCAGGGATAGGACGAACGGTAGTTTGTAATAAGTTGTGACCGGGCGTAGCTAACCCGTGTACAGGGAAAAGCCATTCTACCTCGTATCGCAATTTTACTAATTTTGAAAATTTTACAGTTGATATGTTTTCACCGTTGGGTGACGCACTTTGAGATTATGCAATTTATATTTTATCTATGGGTTCTAATTAGTTGCAACCCGATGAGACGAGGGTATGTCGTCTCATGCATCATATAAGAACATGCTAGATATCACATTCCATGCATAGTTTTCATGCCATATAGGTGCATTAGAAATTCGCATGTTGTTGGGATAGTTGTTGTGCTAGAAAAGCATGCTGTTGTGATAGCTGCTTGATAAATACCTGCCTTGTGATATGGTATTTTTTTTGTTTGAGCTTGTTTATAGAATGGATTCCAAACTTTGGTTTTTGGGGAGTATGGGCCCCCATTGACCGGAATTTGGTGGATCATTGACTGTTTGTTGGTTATAACACATATAAGATGTCAAACTCTGATTCGTGGGGAGTATGGGCCCCCACGGGTCGGAATTTGACACTTAGGTGTTTTTTTTCAGTATTTTCTGGGTTCCGAGGAAGTTTCTGAGGCATACTATCCGGAGACCCAGTATACACACCGTGTAGTACTTTATACACGCCGTGTATGTTCTTCTGTTCAGGAGGAAAAAAATGACCTTTTTGAGTACATGCCGTGTACCCGGAGTACATGCCATGTAGTCTCTTCCCGTGTCACAAACAGTGTGGGAGGTGAAACGGGGTAGGGAAGGTCTTGGGTAAAACATGCCTGGTAGTTTTGTGCACACCGTGTAGTGTTGACCCAGAGTCCGGCTGTGTAACTAACAACACGGGTCGGTGAACTCCTTCACAGAACACGCTGTGTCAATCATACACACGCCGTGTAGTGTGACCTGGGGACTCGGCCGTGTAACTAACAACATGGGCCGGTGTCACCTCCCATTAAACTCATCGTGTACCTGTGGGACACGCCGTGTATTCTCGTCCGAGGACAGACCGTGTGGATTTAGCCATGTGGCTGGGAAACGGGGTGTTGTACATGCCGTGTATGGGTGTAACACACCGTGTGGAGTTCATCCAAGTAGTTTCCCATGTCACAGATGACACGGGCAGTTGGAAAATAACACCGTATACGCCGTGTAAATATTATACATGCCGTGTAGTTTTGTTGAATGGAAGCCATGTGGCTTAGTAGTGTAGAAGGACCCGGGCAGGGGAAGGAAAGTCAAGTACACGCCGTGTAGTCATTGTACACGCCGTGTAGTCTTGTTTTGAAAATTTTTACATGCTTTCTTCCTCATGTTCCTTTATGGTTCCTTTTCTTTCAGTCTTCATAATCTTGAATCTGAGGCATGCGTTTGACCTTGTAGTTTCATGCCGCCAAGACGACCGTGAGTTGTTCGCCATGAAAGCGGTGACGATTATACTCTGGAGATGGTGGGCCATGGGCTACCAGTTGATCCTCTAGTAGAGCCATATGCGGTGCCAGCTACTATACCGGACACACGCGTGGAGGCACAGTTCCGTGAAGGCTTTATGCGGTCCATGCAGACCTTTTAGAGAGCACCGCAGGCTGCTACATCTATGGATGAGCTGACTCGTATCTTCCAACAGCAGCATCCACCCGTGTTTTTAGGGGATGGCGGACCACAGGATGCGGAGTCTTGGATAGGATCGATACAGACTATTTTCGAGCATCTTGAAAGGCCTCCAGGGCGGAGGGTCAAGCTCGTGACTTGCATGTTGCGTGATTATGCCAAGTGGTGGTAGGATGTTTCTACCCAGTCAGAGAATCACAGAGACATGGTGTTGGAAGATTTTCAGGCAGTCTTCTATGGCTTCTTCTTTCCTGAGATGCTGAGGGCAGATAGAGCTCAAGAGTTCATGAATCTGCAGTAGGGCGCCATGTCAGTGATGGACTATTCTTCTTGTTTTACGGAGCTTCAGCGTTTTTCACCCGTGCTAGTGGGTGAGGAGACGTTGAGAGCTAGACGTTTTGAGGATGGTCTTCGGTATGACATCCGAGCGCTAGTGAATGTTTTCAGGTTGCCTTCAGTACACGCTATTGTGAACCAGGCACTGATTACAGAGAGGAAACTGTGGGAATCAAGTGGTGTGGGCTAGGGAGGTTCAGCACCAGTTACTGGTATTATTTTTGCTGGAAAGAGGAAGAGACAGATGGACTTCTCTCAGGGTGGCAGTACCAGCTAGGAAGCTTCTTTAGGTGGTCCGGTCAGGTGCTACCAGTGTGGTAGAGAGGGTCACAAGAGACCGCAGTGTCCACGAGACCCAGTGGAGTGCTGAGCTTGCGGCAATATGGGTCATCTGTAGCACTTTTATAGGGAGTTTCCACCAGTGGCTAGTGAGAGGGGTTTTGTGCAGACTCCATGTGTGGGAGTAGGACCAGTGGCTTCCTACCAGTCGGGGAACTGGAATACGTCAGGGCATGCAGGCCAAGATGGTGGTCGGGGCCGTGGTATCCAGACACCAAGATGGCAGAGGCAGTAGGGCGGGATAGCTCAGGGTAGCCAGGTTGTGTCACAGGGCCGCGACACTGGGTAGGCATATGCAGTGCAACAGACCCAGCAAAAGCAGGATCCTGGACCTTCAACAGTCAGAGGTACTATTCTAGTAGCTTCTATTTTATCTTCAGTACTTTTTTATACGGGTGTTACGCATAGTTTCATATCTTTACCCATTATGGAGAGCCTTGAGCTTTGTGTTTCTACTTCTTCCGATATCATGACGCTAGACACTCTGTTGGGGACTAGAACGACTGGTGTGGGTTAGTGCAAGGAGTTCCCCCTTGAGGTTGGAGGGTGTCACTTCCTTTAGGGCCTCTATGTCTTGGAGATGACGAGCTATGACATCATTCTCGGGATGGATTGGTTGGTTCCCTTTCGAGCCTTTGTAGACTGCTATCGTCGCAGGGTGCATTTCACGTCACCAAAGGATGGAGAGTTTCTATACAAGGGAGAGTGGGATTTTCTAGCGAGTTGAGCTGGACCAGAGCGTCATGGGAGAGGTGGAGTCACATCCTAGATTGCGAGCTTATATCTGGATGACCAAGGGACTTGTCAGAAGGATTTCCCTCCAGTTGTCGATCGTTTCAGGAATGACTTCCTGGACTACTTTTCAGGTCTACCTCCGGTGCTTGAGGTGGATTTCTCAATCGAGTTAGTGCCAGGAGCAGCACCGATGTCCATTCCTCCTAATAGGATGGCCACGCCTGAGTTGCAGGAGGTCAAGAGGCAGTTAGAGGAGCTATAGGCAAAGGGTTTTATCCGACCCAGTACATTTCCTTGGGGTTCTCCGGTCCTTTTTGTGAAGAAGGCAGATGGTACCCTTAGGCTTTGCGTGGATTATCGGAAGCTGAACGAGTTGAAGGTTAAGAACCGCTATCCCTTGACGAGGATAGATGATCTGTTTGATCAGCTTCATGGAGCATGAGTGTTCTCAAAGATTGACGTGAAATCCGGATATCATCAGCTGCGCGTTAGACCATCTAATATACCTCTCACAGCTTTCAGGAGTAGGTATGGTCTATATGAGTATACGGTTATGCCATTCGGACTGACGAATGCACCAGTAGTTTCATGGATCTGATGAATCGTGTGTTCTATTCGTATCTTGACTCTTTTTTGGTAGTATTCATGGACGACATCTTTGTGTACTCTCACACTCGACACAACCATGCCACCCATCTTGGAATCGTATTGAGTACACTGAGAGAGCATCGGCTATATGCTAAGCTCTCAAAGTGCCACTTTTGGATTGACTAGATTCACTTCCTGGGTCATATCATCTCCAAGGCAGGAGTTTCAGTAGACTCAGTGAAGGTGAGAGAAGTAGATTCCTAGGATCATCCTAAGAACATGTTTGAAATACGGTGTTTCGTAGGGCTTGCTGGTTACTACAGAAGCTTCATACAGGACTTCTCCTGCTTAGAAGCACCGTTGAAAGGACTGACTACGAAGGGTGTGAAGTTCGTTTTGTCAGAAGCCTGTAAGACAGTTTTTCAGGACCTGAAGGGAAGGTTGAAATCAGCACCGATCCTGATACTCCCAGAGTAGGGGAAGAGCTATACAGTTTACTGTGATGCATCAGGGATTGGGCTGGGAGCCGTTTTGATGCAGGGTGACCGAGTTGTCGCGTACGGGTCTCGGCAGTTGAGGCCACATGAGAGGAATTACCCGACGCATGATCTCAAGTTGTCTGCAGTTGTTCATGCATTGCGCTGTTGGAGACACTATCTATTGGGGGAGAATTTTGTGGTTTTTACCGACCACAAAAGCCTCAAGTATATCTTTACTCAGCGTGACCTGAATCTAATGCAGATAAGGTGGGTCGAGTACCTACAGTCCTTCGATTTTGAGCTTTCCTGTACACCTGGTAAAGGTAATGTAGTAGCTGATGCACTGAGCAAGAAGACTCAGATATAGGCAGTGCATAAGGCTAGTGGTGAGTGGCAGCTTATGGATTTGTTCTCTGAGATGCATCTGGAGGTGCACGACAATCAGGGGAAGACTTATCTTTCATATTTAGCTGTGAATTCTACCCTCCTGGATAGAGTGAAGATGAGGAAACTATCTGATTCTGAAGGCCTAGTTATACGGGAGTCGGTGGAAAGTGAGGACCCTCCTTCCGGTTGGCTGGTAGGCGACAATGAGGTTTTGTGTTTCCATGGATGAGTATGGGTTCTAGGGGATATACGCGAGGAGATAATGCTAGAGTTTCATGCTTCAGCTTGGGCAGTTCATCCAGGGGTTACCAAGATGTACCGAGACTTGAGATGTCAGTACTGGTGGCCAGGTATGAAGAGAGAGATAGCTGGGTTTGTTACGAGATGTTCCACCTGTCAGCAGGTGAAGGCAGAGCATCAGAGACCAGCTGGACTGTTACAGCAGTTATCCATTCCAAAGTGGAAATGGGATGATGTCGCTATGGATTTCGTGACGGGGTTACCGAGGTCACCTAGAGGCAATGACGTCGTGTGGGTTGTTGTGGACAGACTCACGAAGGTAGCTCACTTTTTGCCGATCAATGATACCTTTAGTGTGGAAAAGCTCGGAAGGCTGTATATCCAAGAGATCGTACGTCTTCATGGGGTCCCTTGTTCTATCATTTCAGATAGGGACGCCCACTTGACGTCTCTTTTCTGGCAGAGTTTTCAGAGGGCGCTGGGTACACAGGTGCTCCTGAGCACAGCATACCACCCTTAGACAGATGGCCAGTCAGAGCGGACGATACAGGTGCTAGAGGACATGCTGCGCGCATGTGTCCTAGACTTTGGGGGCTCATGGGAGAAGCATATACCCTTAGTTTATTTTGCCTATAACAATAGATTTTAGGTGACTATTGAGATGGCACCATACGAGGCTTTATATAGTAGGCCATGCCGATCACCTTTGTACTGGTTAGAGGCAAGTGAGACAACTTTACTGGGGCCACAGCTCATGCATGAGACATCTGAGCAGGTCCAGTTGATTTGGAAGAAGATGGCTACCGCACAGTCTCGTCAGAAGTCTTATGCTGATCACCGCAGACCACCTTTGGAGTTCGTGGTCGGGGATCAGGTTTTATTGTGTGTTTCACCGAGGCTGGGACACAAGCAGATTAGGAGACAGGGTAAGCTTTCACTGAGGTATGTGGGGCCATTCATGATTCTGGAGAGAGTCGGGCTGGTTGCCTATCGGTTGCGGCTACCGCAGCGGTACCAAGCCATGCATGACGTCTTCCACGTGTCTCAGTTGCGTCGCTACCATTCAGACTCGTCTCATACCTTTCAGCCAGTGGAGGTTGAGCTTCAACATGATGCGTCCTTTGAGGAGCATCTGATCCGTATCATTGATAGGAGCACAAAGGTTCTCCAGGGCTGGTCAGTTCCTCTCGTACAGGTGCTATGACAGCATGGGTGGGTGCAGGACAAGACCTGGGAGCGGGAGACCGACGTACGTGCTCGGTGGCAAGAGCTGTTCTGAGATTTTTCTTCACCACCCTTGGAAGGGAAATTCGGGGACGAATTGATATAAGGGGTGAAGTTTGTAAGAACCTGGTTCTTATTTTTAGGTACGAGCTACTTTGTTTTCCTTTTCCTTTAGTGTTTTTGAGATAAAATGGAAAATGGGGAAAAATTCTAAATTTTGGAACTACACGCCGTGTACTTTTCCACATGCCATGTACTCTTGGCCGTGTTGGGATGAGTACATGGGACGTGTAGCCATGTCGGCGACGCGGGGTGTAGGAACTGACTACATGCCGTGTGGTGATACCTTACACGCCGTTTAGTCAGTCGGCAGGCTTCAACAGTAAGGCGGTGGAGTCACTGCCAGCTGGGCGACAGTACACACCGTGTACTCAGAAGTAAATTCCGTGTACTCTGGTCGACGGGTGAACAGTGTGGCGGTGCCACCAAATGAATAGTTAAATGAAAGAAGTACACGCCGTGTACTCAGAAGGACATGCCGTGTACTTTGTTTTTTCGGCTTAAAACAGGCAGTAGCCTCCTCATTTGGTAGAGGAGGCATTTGAGACATTTTGGAGCCAAAGGAGAAGGCCGGACCTTTGAAGATCCGCCGAGAGTTCGTCTGGAATCTGATTCGGATTTGGATGATCTCGTTGGAACCGCACGGGTAAGCCCTCTCCTCTCCTAGTACCGTTCTTACCACTTCTTACCCTAACATAAGTTATTTACGTTTTAATAGCTTTTGTTCTTCGTCAGATCTACGCTGTTCTTGGGCGTTTCTGGAGTTGATATTCGGGTATAACGTTCGTTGGCGTATAAGGTAGGTGGCTTGGTGTAAATTTCCAACTACCATGCGTTTTTGTGCGGTTTTGTGCCTTTTTGTGCGTTTTTGTGCCACGAACCCATGTTGGGGTGTCATGTGGCTGAGACCGTTGCTATATTTAATGCCTAGAATTGTATAGGTGATTAAATTTTGATAATAAAATGCTGGTTGGGATCATTGCTTCGATCTGAAACCACCCCAGAGGTGTGTTTCACTATTTAGACGTTTGGCCAGGATACCCGAGGGTATGCCGCAAATGTAGTAATTGTAGAATTTCCTTGAAAGGAATTGCTTGTTTACTGCATTTTGATATGTTGGGCAAGGCCCGGTAACCTGTTTAGCATGAGGTAATTTTTGTGATTAGCCAATGGGCACTGCACTATTTAGCCTGAGGGCTGTAGTTATTTCAGCCTGAGGGCAACTTCTGTCGTGCCTGAGGGCCATAGACTCTGTGCATGAGGGCGACACTACCTACGCATGAGGGAAAAATTCTATTATGTATGAGGGAAATTACCTGCGGGTTGGGTTCTGCTTACCTGAGGGTAAGGTTTTTCTTGTCTGTGGACGTGGACTGTTTACGTAGAAATGCACTGTGGTGATTTCTAATATTTAATGGATGAAATGAATAATAAGATACCAATATAACTGGTAATTAGTGACTTTTGAGTACTGCTTACTTTATTTCATTTTACTACTGCACACTATTGTTGCATGCCTACACGCAGTTGGGCACGGGCCTTTGGTGGGTGCCTATTGAGATATATTTCTCACACCTTGTTTGGGTCATGCTTTTCAGCCCAAACAGATTATGTTTCTGCAAGTGTAGATAGGGGAAAGAGTCCCTATACAGGTACTTAACTGTTGCTAAGGAGTAGGAGGGCATGGGACCGAGCCTAGGCTCGCGATGCCGCTTCCAACAGTTTTTCTTGTTTTGTTGTACTGTATTGATGTATAACATGTTCTAGCTGTTTTCTTAGAACTTGAAACATGTAGTATCATCAATTCTATATTGTTGGTTATATCCACTGCTGTAGTTTATTTCAGTTGTGTATGTTTACTGCTTCCACTATCGTTGTATGTTAATTCTTTATTCCGCTGCACTACACTTTGACAAATGATGGCATAGTTTCCCCACTATCAGACCTGGGCCCTCACTGCTAGTCGGTAGCCTCTTGCGTTTGGGGAAATGCGCTTGAGGTCACGTGGCGAACCGGGCTCGGGGAACCCGTTGCGTGGCACCCGGGTTCGGGACGTTACAATGCCCTTCACGTACCTGCCTCCTAAGTCCCGAAAGTCATAATATCCATCTACTGGACACCCCAAATAACAAGGGCATCCTATGATATCATTTTGTCACGAACCAAAACGGATCAACCCTGTACTAATCACCTGAGCTGATCTACGGAAAGGCCCAAAGGTAATTCCTAATCCACATAGGCTGGAAACTAGTGTCAGGAATCAATACAAAAAATTGGGAATGATTTCACCCATAAATGAAATACAAATAAATAAATAAATAAAACTAAACAATACAGAAAACCACTAATAGTGGAAAGAAGATAAATTACACAAACATCCATGTTACTTTCTAGGTCACCACCCAAATCAGAACCAAGTTCACTCTGAGAGCAATCCAGTACTAATAGAAACTGAACAAGAAATGAAACCTGCAACTGGATAGATAAAAAAAGTGTGATAACCTAAATGCTCACTAGTGAATCAAAAATAAATCATGGGACCCAAGTATTTTCTTTCCCAGCACAGTCCATTAAAACTTGTTTGAAATATACTTATAAATTTTGTTTCACGCCTTAATAAATAACATATCTTTTCATTTAAACCCACTCATGCCACATTTACATTTAAAAAAAACCATTTTATAACAAAACCTAAACGAAATAGTACTAATGATTTAATTAATACAAATAACTAGGGTAAGAAAAAACTAAGTGAAGAAAAAAGTGAGAAAAACACAAATAAGAAAATAAAGAAAGTAACCAAGCAGCATAGATAATAGTCATGAGCGATCCTAAACATCCCTAGAAGACCTCAAGATGTACTCAGTTCAGAATCACCTGTCAGTGCATGGTGAATCCCTTAAGTCATTAACCAACTAGCTACCTTAACCTAGCCTCACTAGTGGAACATCCCTCTTGGCATGTCTACAACTCTAGGGGAGTACTAACCTGTCTAATCAAGTCTATCAATTAACCGTCACTCAATCATCTAAAAGATTCCCAAGAACCCATGGTGGTAGTAATAATGTATACATATGAGGCCCTCACACGTGTGACTCACCTTACATGGAATCACCGCACTTGTATACCCCAAACACAGACACCTACATGATAACACATAAAGGGATATCCCTCCTATAGTGGTGAACACTATATATATATATAAACATGTATATGTCATATCATCCAAGGTGACAACCAGGCTGTCATGTCACATTAACTTTTAAACCATTTCACAAATCCCTTTAAGTTTCTAACTGGGCTCACATTTTCCAAAACGCAATCCTTTCTAAAAATTAACCCAAATATCACCTTTAATATGGAAGTGAAAAATGGGCCTTTAGATCACACACCCCAAATCCATTTACCAAAAACATTTACAAAACCCCATTTTTGGGAAAATAATGCAACTAGTAAAACATGACAAATAGCCCCTTAACTCAGACAGTTACCAAAAACACACTCCCAAATCCAAACAGGAATTTCCCCATAGATTCAATTTTAAACTATTTTTAGAAACCACAAAAAGGAACCAACATCATTTAGAAGACGAGAACCATATTCACAAAGTTACATTTCATTTTCAAACCAAACCCAAATACAAACTGAAGATCTTTTCACCCATGATTCAAATTTAAAACATCACTTAAAAAATCATTTACTCATTTGGTAAAACATTTCAAAGGAAAAAACAAATCTTAAATATTGATTTCACCAACTTCACATGAAAATTACATTTTAAAAATTCATTTCATATCCAAACCCTTCTAAAACTACTCTAACACATTCCAAAGAATAACTAGCACCACTTTCACAACCAAATGAACTATTTTCACAATTAAAGAAACCATTTTCATAATTAGAAAACCACTATTAAAATTATTCAATAATTTAAAGAATTAACGCATGACTTAAAAACCTAAAACATACTCAACCCTTCTTTTATGACTAAATACACATCAATGCCACACTAGAACACAATTTTCAGTCCTTGCAGAGTTTAATACACCAATTCCACAGTTAATAAAACACTAATAAGTGACACAATATGGGTTTTTATCAAAGAACACACTCTATATCACATGAAATTCTAAAAAAATAAGTCAAGACATATTAAAATATATAAAAAATAGTTTTCCCAAACAAATTAACAACAGAACAAGCTAAACTAATTAAATAGGAAGAATAGTTCATCAAATAATATTTATATAATAAATCACTTACACATAATAAAATAGTTATTCCAAAAAAATATTTTTAACAATTTTAACTAACACAAAAACAATACAATAAATTTTCTATGATACTTATGGAGCTGTAAATGATATTTAAAAAGTTATTTAAAACACAAAATTGTCATGGGTTATGTGGGAAAGGGAAAATTCAGAAAAGGTGTACCTCAAATCAAGTCTGGATGTAAAAACCCTTCAACGAAAGGAATAACAACACCCTATAGGCCAACCGCACACCCTAATCAATGATAAAAACATATAAATTACAAATTGAGGCATTAGGATTCGATAAATTTGACAAAAACCCAAAAATAAATAAATATACCGGTGAAGGAGATGCTTGTCTGTAAGGGGAAATTCGGTCACGTCAAAAGGTCACCAGATAGGTCGAGTTGCAAGGTACTGGGCACTGCGGAAGGTTCGTTGGAATGCAGGCTGGCTAGACAGGGTGTTCATAGGGGGTTTGAGCCTCCAAAACAGGGGGTTGTCAGGAGCAAGGGAGGATTAGTTCAGCACCGATGAGTGGGAGAAGTCCAAAGGTGGCCTAGTGCGCTAAGAAGGAATCAGGGGGTTGGGGTATTGATACAGAATGGTGGAAAGGTGGTGTTGCACCGTAAATCAGGTAAGGGGGAGCGAGGGTTTTTCTTTCTTTTTATTTTTTCTTATAATAATAATAATAATTATTATTAAAATAATAATAATAATTACAATAATAATAATAATAATTACAATAATGATAATAATAATTTAAATTATAATTAATATAATAATAATTAAAATAATAATACTATTATTATCATTATTATTAAAAATCATATTATTATTATTATTACCGATTTTCTAAAATTTTATTTTATTAAATTTATCTTACATAATTTTATTTAACTTACCATTCGATTAATTTATTTATTTTATACAAATATCTTACAACTACATGGTTCGCATGCAGTCATATTCACGGTTGGGAAAACTATATTCGAATCGTGCCACCCGAAACTACCCACTGATAGGGTCGAGTTGCACGCTTGTCACACGGTTTTATAAACTATGTTCAAGTCATGCGATATAACTCATACCACTTGGGCATCTGTGTGGGCACTTCATTGTTACCCCTAACCATGTGGGATAACTGCGCAACAGTGAAAAGGCTTATAAAATTTTGAAAATCAACCTCCCTGCTACCGAAACTCAAAATAATAATTAGAGTAATTTAAAATAATTAACCAATAGGTTCAGGGTGTTACCTTAACCTAACTTATATTTATCATAAATTAAGTAAGAAATATTCACACTTAAGGGTTTAGTGCAATGTGGTGTGGATATATTAAGTGACCTTTTTAACCCAAAAACTAATCATGTAGAGAATATCAATCATCTTAAAGGTTTCATAGAGATATAAGCATTTATATAATAAAAAAACAACCAATTAACAAAAAAAATCACACCTCGATGATAAATTCTTGCTAAAAATCACACTCCATTAGCGAATAAATTTTTCTTTAAATGTTAAAATAACATGAATTAAGGAAACTGATCGTGAATTTTCAATAATTTCCTTGATTCGATGGGAATAAAATATGATTATTCTAACACAACAAAGAGGAGGGTAAAAATACTATCCATTAAGTGATAAATAGATAATGTACAAAGTTGATGAAAATCCTAATGAGTAATGGAATGTGAGGAAATGAAACAATATAATACAACAAGAAAAATGAGAAAAATAAAAAAGATTTTATAAATACTAATGACCTTAGGAATGTATCCACCCCCCCCCCTCACACACACATAGTGTCTGCAACTTCCTCACTTTAATAAAATATAATTTGGGAAGAAAGGATGAAACCTGGCGGGTGTCACTGGTAGGTTGCTTCATGAAGATGTATTTTTTCCACAGGGGACTCTGAAATGGTTTCATGAAAGTGATTTAGTAACTACCCGTTACCGGTAAATGTTTTTTTTTATTTTTTCATTTTCAACCTTCATAACAGAAAACGTATAGACATTAGTAATAATGTATAGACTAAACTAGTAAGAAACAAGCCAAAATTGGTGTAAATTTAGCCTTGAAATGTTAAGAAGGACCTACTTCCTAATGTTGAATATATAATAAAGGATGTGGTGGTCACGAGAAGCCTTGGTTCTCTCCTTATTGATCAGGTAGTACTCATATGATTCTCATTAAATTTCCTACAGCTCTAGAATCTAAAACATCCAACGATAACTTTTATCTGAGTGGTTCACATTATATTAGTTAACAACCCAACATTATTGGTTCTCTAACTTTATAGGGAGGTGAAAAGCCTTTCTAAACTCAGTAAAATACAGTGATATTCTAAGTCGGGTTTTAAAAGTTGTATAGTATGCTCAAATATCATAATACAAGAATAAACTCCAATCATTCATATTGGGTTTTTCAGTTTTTTAAAAGATTCACATAATATACAAATTTTAAATTTATGTTTACCCATTACTTTGGGGGTGATTTAAAGTATATAATTTATGTACAACCATACACTTATGGATAATGATTTTTATGTTTCAATTAAAAAATGTGATTTCTGATCACTAATAATGAATCTTGGAAAATCAAACCTACTGGAAATTAAGGATCTAACAAAATCAGAAACCAATAGCTAATCCTAGGTCATATTAGCCTTTTATTCCACCCATTAAGAGGCATAGTCAATATCCAATAAGATAGAAACAAATCCAATTGAATTTGAAAAAATCACTATAAATTCAATGCCCCTTACATCGAATATCTCACAAAATAACATGGGTTGTTGGAGAATTTCATTCCTTTTGGAGATATTCTATGTTATTTGACATCGCGTACATGAATTTGTAGATATCTATAAAAATATACAATAATTTATAGATCCAATGATATTTAAAGATATATTTTGAGAAAAAAAGTGGTCCCTACATTCTAAAGTGTTGTGGAATCTCAAAATAGATGTTAAATAATTGAAGGGGACACACTGATGAAGAACCTTGAAAGAAAAAAATTCTCCATAGGTATGGGTCATCTCAAATGTACAGTCATGAATCATACTTAAGACTTTGGGATTGTGAAGTGATAAAATTTGTGGGGACTCGAGATTCTACCAAAAAAATTCATAACTACCACATACCAATGGGCGAGATCCACTACATCCCAAAGGTTCTCATCGAGGAATAATTATCTAATGGGTAGGGATAAGTCGTCATGGTAGTCTAATGGTGGGTAAATACTACTAATGTGGTATGATACCACATTATCTTATGTTTTTTTCTCTATAATGTATATATTAAATTCCTAAAGTATGAGTTTAAATCAAATGACATGTGGTTTGGATTCATGTTTCTTAAGGAGATACCATAGGTTTGTATTCTTTGAGAACATAATTACATTGGACCCTAAAATGTATGGACTAAATTTATTCAAAGAAACCATAATGGAAATGAATACTTTTTATGTTTTTGTGTAGTTTTTTTGTTAGGGTCTAGTGTGCATGAGGGATAGTATAATACATGTGTAACTTAATTGACTTGTTATCATAAGACAACCCCAACTACATAGTTAGAGGAATCATACATGAGATCAAATGGTAAATACCAATGAGTTGGTTGGATTATTGGGGTTTATGCAGGACTTCACTTTACTTTTTTAAAATAATCATCATAAACTTTAACCAAACTAGATTCTTTTTCATTTTTAAGTAAGCAGGACATTTTGAGTGAAATATTACTATATTTATGAATGAAACGATGATATAATCCATCATAACCTAAGAAATACTAGACATCCAACACATTTTTGGGGACTAGTAATGAAAAAAATTATGTCTAATTTTTATTTATATACTTGGATACCATCCCCAGAAATGAAATTTCTAAGTACTATACCTTTTCTCACCATTAAATGGAATTTATCATAATTTAATTCAATATTATTTTCAATACAATGATATAGGATATAAGCTATACTAATTAAGAACTATCCAAAAGATGAATGATATATAGTGAAATCAATCGTGAATACTTCCATACAATTCTCTAGGTAATCTTCAAAAATGCAAACCATGCATTACTAGAAATTACCCGGAGCATTATACAGACCAAATGGGATCCTACTATATGAAAATGTGTCAAAGGGTCAAGTAAATGTTGTCTTTTCTTGATCCTTGAGGGAAATATGGATCTAAAAGTATATAGAATACCAATAAAAAATTAGTAGGTTTTCTTTATCACTATTAACTCTAGATTATAGTCAACAAACAAAAATTGGAAATGGTCTTTTCTAGTGCAGTGGTTTAGTTAACGGAATTCTATACATACATGATAACTATTTTTCACATGGGTCAGAACCAATTCATTATTTTTCCTTTTTAATTACTATTATAATAGTTTTCATAGTAAAATACAAAACTATAATAACCCATAAGATATTAAATATGTGATAAATAATTCTAGGAGAAAAAAATATGGTTTCCTCCTTTTTAACAACATCTATTAGGTTTTGGTTTAGTAGGAATTTTTCTTACTTCATTTTTACCCTCATAATTTAATAATATATGATCTATGAAAATTTATGGGATAATAATAGGAATTTATAAAAGTTTTAAACCTAATGATTTTTAATAATCCCTCAAATGGTGAAGAAATTTCAATTCATGCTCTAGGGGGAGTGAACTATAAATGATGACGAGTGGATTTTTTCCATTATCATGATATGAATATTCAAAATTTTGACATAGTGGTTTATGTTCAATGTTAGAGGGGTTTTGTATTGATGGGAGTGAATATGAAATTTAGTGGGCAATTATGTCATCTAACTACTCAATGGTAACATCCCTAGGTGAGGAATGAGTTTTTATAAGCTGAGCAGTATCATCGATGGTCATAAGATCCTCAGTGATCAATAAATTGTCAATTAAAACACAAAATTTAAACTTTAACATACCCAGAAAACACTCAAAGGATGAATAAAAACCCAAGTAATCAATGAGTTAAGAGGAGAAAAACACATCAGTGTATGGGTCAAGGAGAGAATTTTGTTTTGTGTTTCAATAGATAACACTTCCATTGAAAAGATAAGAAGAGTGGAGTTCTCTTAAAATGGGTGTTTTATTGAATCATAGATATTGAAAAGTTAATTTTATCCCCCAAATTCCATGTATATCATACTATTGAAAACATTGATTATTTTCTTTTCTATTTTAAGGAAATTATTCCATGTATGAGAGGAGAATTTCCATGGGTTCGATTATCTTCTATCTCAAGAACGTAGAAGTATATAGGAAAGATGATATTTTTTACACGCATAAGGAAGTCATAAATCACTCCTTTTGGGTGTGTTGTGATCTTATGGAAAAGTTTCATGATTATGCTCACTAGTTGAATCTCACCAACCTATAAATAAATATACACAGAGTGAGGCATCAAATTTTTTGAATCACTTAAATCAATAATTTCATTATAAAATAAAGTATCCCATATGGTGAAAGGTATAATAAAAGTTACTATATCCATGAATTTATTTGTAATCACCGGTTGTATCATGGATGAGACATTACTTCCAAGGTTGACTCTCTCATTCCACTTTAATTGACATCTATGGGTGAAAATTCATTTGAGAAATTTTTCATACTGAGTAATTTTTTAAATTTAATCCAATAGATGAATGTTAACATGTACCTTTTTAAATGTATCCATGGTCTCTTTATGAACATAAACTTCAAAAAATTTATTGTATTTATATAGTCTTTGTGAAAAGGAAAGAGGAATTTATTATTCATAGGAATCCTCTTTGACAACTTCTTTACCATTTTTGTTATGTTTTTATTAATTTGAATATTTTGAGGGTATAGAAAGAGATTTTTTAGGAGAAAAATATAATTTATTTTCTAAATTAAAATATGGAGAAATTTCACCACCAATGTGAAGTGTGATATCACATACATTACCTTTTTACTTGGGATTATCAACATGTTGGGATGGTAGTCATCTAATCCCTTGACATCAGATTTCACCCACCGAGTTGGGGAGTTTTCTAATTGAGTTTTTAGGTCATTAATGGATTATTGGTTGGTTTTTTGGGATTTTAGGTTATTTACATCCACTTTTATAATCATTTCATTGAGTATTGTCTTGGGTTTGGGATGATTTTATCAAAAATGCCTTTGTGGTGGTTGAGGATTCTTGGTGGTGGTTGCACTTGACTACCCTACCCTTGTTAGTTCTTAGACTATTTGGTTTTGTTATAATACCCCATTTACTATAGTATTTTTTATCCTTACATCCATATTTATATGTGTAGTATGGTTTTTTTCTAATAGATTAATTATAAGGGAGACCTGGGAAGATTTCCTCACAACTCCTTGAAGTTTCTCCCAGTTTTGGGAATTGGTCAGAATAATGGGTGCTAGTGGAATAGATACAAAAATAATTTGGACGAGGTTTAGATTTCCCTTGGGAATGATCACATTATTGGATTAGGGTACATAACTCTTCAAACTTCATGTCCACCTTCTTCTCGAATTTGGAACTTTTCACCTCATGGAAACCTCGAATGGGTATATTGAATTTAACAACCTGACCCCAAAAATACAGAGCTGGTGAATTACTTATTACATTATCATGATTAAGAAGAATTAAATCCCGAATGAACTATCAGTTTATTAGTATTTAAGAAACTAGATACATACATGAAATTCATATTACAATGAGAATGGTAACAAAATAAAAAAAAAACAAAAACTAAAAAAATAAATTCACAGAAACTCAATAAATGGCCTCCTCTTCATAACCTGTTGGAGGTAAAAAAATAAAAATGGTGAGATCAAATGATCAGTAAGGGTTAAAAATAGTGGAAGAATGAATCAACAATAATTGAATCATAACCAATTTTTCATAGTCAACAAGGCATGGTGAATAAATAAAAAACACACACCATTAATAAACTGGGAATGAAACTACATCCATAGATTTTTTCATAGTGAAAAAATCATGGTAATTAATAACTAAAAATGAATAAAGATAATAATTATTAGTTGGAAATCATGTATCTGGCACATGATACCACTATACTGTCGAAACAATTTAAGTCTGTGGGTTGAAACCTGTCTGATTTTTGGAAACAAACTCGAAGGGTTTGTCGCCAACTGATTTGCCTCACGAGACATGTCGATGCATCGAGGGGATATAGAGATCCCAATACATAACTAAAAGTAAAAATAAATATTTATAAATATATTTAATACAAGTAAAATATTCCTTCTCAAAAACCCATATAGATTAGAAGACATGGATTCGTCAATATCTCCATAGTTAAAACAACATTCCAAATAACCACCTTATGTAAAAGGGTAAACAGATTAAGACAATAATAATATCCATGAAACCAGAAAATGGATATATAATATATCTACAACTTCAAATGAAAAATTAACCCAAATGGGAATTAGGTACAACACATAAGAATGATTAGGTGCACAATACCATGTAAGTCTCGATGAAATGGAAATTGAGACAAACTCCCTTACCACATTGTAATCAATTGAATCGTATGACCAAAAATCAATAATCACCAAATTAATTACATAATAACATGAATATAAATATAATAACAATATTATTTATCAAATGGTAGTACACATATATCACATACAAGAAATAAGTGGAGAACAATGGAAATATCACAGAATTAAAAGTGAGATGAGAAACCCCTTACAAGATCGTATCATTAGCATGAGGATAAATAAATGACATAATTATGTGTGAAGAATAAAAATCCACAAAATATAAGTGGATATATATTAAAAAACAATAATATTAAATTCACACATATTCTTGGAAAAGTACAACCAATGAAATAAATGTTTAACTCAAATAATAGAAATTGATTTAAGAAATCCTTTACAAACATTTCAGCACGGTAATGAGTGTTCTTGTGAGGGATTAATGAGAGTTAAAAGGGAATAACATCGTTTATATATCATAATGGAAGTATGGGTGATGTTTAAAAACACATCCCATCATTAGGAATTAAAAATAGAATGACAGAACATAGGGGGAATTCTTGAATATAAGTGAGAGAGAGGATCTCTTACCTTATGCTCGAAGGTGTTCTCGATTGATCTTTATGACCTGAATAATCAAATTTATCTTCTTTAATTAATAAATAAATAACCTCATAAAAATTTTATTGACTTATTGTAACCTTACTAGGTTCATTCGCGCCCTTTTTATGGGTTTAAGAGGTTCAATTTTATTGTTTTTGAAGTATTTTATTCCTTGGTTTCCATGATCGGTTCACTTGTATTCTTGAATGGAAGTTCATTTGAAATGTTGATAAATATAAAAAAATTTAATATATATTATTAGTAACATTATAGATATATAAATTATCTTACAGTTATTTTGGATTATATACCATGAGGATGACTCATTAGTTAAAAGTTAATGATTCACGCTTGGATTAACATAGATGTTTTGTGCATAATAATTGTTTTCGTATTATTATTTTATATTATGAGTGTGTAAGGATTAAATAACATTGAATAAGTTAAAATAAATATATTATGATCTGGTTAAACCATTTAAAATGTTTAATAACCAGTATTGAAGATAGTAATATAAATTGAAAACTCGTCGTCCTTGAATGTGACAAATTAACACATCTCGAACGATATTTTCATTTTTAGTGTAAGAGAAGGGGGGAAAGGGAGATGACGATGAAATATTACATTATAATAGTAAAATTAAAACCCATTTAAGGCACTATAATTATAATATCAATTGTTTATGAGGATATTAGGAGATAGAATCAAAATAATGGATCTTGTAAACAGATTTGAAAGAAAAGGGAAGAGAGGTTCACCTCTTGAGTACTCCTCCTTGATAATCTCCTTAAGGCCTTTGTTTTTAGCCTATTGGTGAGACAAGAAGGTAATGGAAGTGGGGTAAGATATTAGATAGATATTTTATTATAATTTAGGCAAGTCTTGAAACTTTAGTGGTGTGGGAGGAAGAATAGGTGAGGGGTGGTTTATATTGTGGAGGGGAGGAGGTATTTTACATTATTTTAATCATTATTTTAATATTTTGTTCAAGATTATCAATAGTCTTGATTCATGTGATCCAAAATAGTAATAATTTCATGTGAGTTAGAACCAAGTGATCTTAAAACATCCTTGCATCACCTATGATGCAGTAAAACAAGTATTTAGCATTTATCGTAATTTACCATATTTTACTATTCATCAAAAAATCATGTATTTCAGAAAAATACAAAAAATTAAACCTAACCATTTTTCAACGTGTAGAATCCAAAAATTATCTCCATTTTACAAAAATAATTTTCAAATATGAGAAATTTATTTTTTAATTAAAATAATTATTTAATCAAAAAATACCAACACTTAAAATATTCATCTTCATTTTTAAGGTGCCTAAATTTATTTATACATTTATGGGTAATGTTACCATTCATAAGGTTCATATTAATGTTCACAAGGTTTTGTTACTATTTACAAGGGTAAGTTACTATTCATAAGGGTAGTTAATATTCACTGAAAATTGAGTTGATTCTATCAGACTCCAAATATCCCCCTGATCGCAACCGTGTATGTTTGTTTTTCAAAATTCAAAACACATAAGTGGAAAATTTAAGTTTAATGGCTAGGTTATGACTATCTCTTAAATAACCATGTGATGATTCCATGAAACCTAGTGATTTATGAAATAGAGGCTATCCGATGAATAAAATTTATTTAAAATAATGTATTTAAGAGAAACATACCATAAAATGTTTGGGGTGTTATATTATTCCCTCCTTCGGAAATTTCATCTTTGAAATTTTTCATGTATAATGCTCCCTAAAAAGATGACGGTGGTTCTTCTTCATAACATATTCAGGTTACCACATTGCTTCCTCTATTTTATGGTTTCTGCAAAGAACCATTACTAGTCAAGTTGTCCGATTTCTCAATACCTTCTCCCTTGTGTCAAGATTCTTGATAGTCTCTTCATAGTATGAAAAATCGGGTTTCAGTTCCATTTCTTTATAAGTGAGTACATACATTGGGTATGGAATATATTTCATCAACAACAACATGTGGAACACATTATGAACTTTGGGGAGACTTTGGTTGCATTTCTAAATGGTAATCTACAGCTCCAATTCTTTCTAGATTTTGGAACTGTACGATATACCTCAGGCTCAGTTTCCCTTTCTTACTAAACCTTAAGACACCCTTCCATAGAGATACTTTCCAAAAGATATGATCTCTTACTTGAAATTCAAAATCCTTTCTCTGGTTGTCAGCATAACTATTTTGCCTAATTTGGGCTGCTTAAATATGGGACTAAATTTTCTTTACCTTTGCAGTTGTCTCTTCGATAATTTTTGGGCCTAAAAGTTTGATCTCACTAACTTCATCCAAATAAGTTGGGTTTCGACACCTCTTACCATATAATTCTTCATATGGCTTCATTTGAATGCTATAATGGAAACTATTATTGTAGTAAAATTCCACAAAAGGAAAGTATTCATCCCACATACCTTGAAAGTCAAGAGAGCATGATCTCAACATGTCTTCCAGTGTTTGAATAGTCCATTCAGACATTTGATCGGCTTGAGGGTGACAAGCAGTACTCATATGAAGCTCAGTATCCAAATCCTTCTAGATATTTTTCCATAATTTTGATGTAAACTCGTGATCTTGATCAGAAACAATCGATAGGGGTGGACCATGAAGTCTTACAACTTCATTAATATATACTCTTTCCAGGCGCTCAAGTGGTAAATCCTCTCTTATAGCAAGGAAATGTGCTGATTTTGTGATATGATCAACAATTACCCATATACAATCATTCCTTATAGGTGTCCTCAGTAGTCTAGTGACAAAATTAATCGTAATTTCATCCCACTTCCACATTGGAATAGGTAGAGGTTGTATCACTCCTCTTGGATGTTGTCTTTCTGCCTTCACTTGTTGACTAACTACACACCTTGACATGTAGTCAGCAATTTCTAACTTCATATTATCCAAACAAAAATGTTCCTTCAGATCTTTATGCATCATAGTGCTACCAGGTTGTATAGAAAAATTTAAGCTATAAACATCATCTAATAGTTCCCTTTTTAGCTCAGGTACTGATGGAACGCATAACCTCTTCCCAAATTTCATAACTCCTTCCCCATACATGAAGTCTACCAATCTCCCCTCTTTAACAACATTGATTTTCTTATGTATATTCTCATCATTATATTTATAGATTTGTATCTTCTTTATTAAAGACGGTTTAGAAATCATTTAAAAGAGGAAATATGTTTTCCCTTACTTAACAATTTCCATATCCATATTTAGTAGATCTATGAATATAGGATCTCTGTAAATCCTCATTTGGGTCAGAATTCCATGATCTTTTCTTCTTAATGAATATTCCACCATATCTTCCTTTCCTGGGTGGTAGTGTATTGGACAATCATAATCTTTGAGTAACTCGAGTCGTTTCCTTTGCCTTGTGTCGAGTTATTTCTATGTAAAAATGTATTTCAAACTCTTGTGATCCGTATATATCTCACACATTCAACTTTAGAGATAATGTTCCATATTTTTAGGGAAAAGATTACTGATTCTAACTCAAGATCATGAGTTCGGTAATTTCTATCATGAGTCTTCAACTGCCTAGATTCATAAGCAATAAATTTTTAATTTTTCATAAGGACGCAACCCAGTCCATTCATTGATGCATCACTATATATCACAAATCAATCATTTCTATATGGAAGAGTCAAAATTAGAGCATTGACCAATATTCTTTTCAATTCCTCAAAACATTCTATACATTCTTTCATCCATACAAATTTAACCCCTTTACTTGTGAGCTTGGTTAGCGGGTTAGTCAGTCGGGTGAAATTCTGAACGAAAATTGATAGTAACCAGCTAAGACAAAAAAACTATGTACCTTGATTATGTTCATTGGTGTGGGTCATTATTGGATTGCCTTTGTCTTCATAGGATCAACTAAGATTCCATCCTTAGAGAAAATATTTCCAAGAAAAAAAACATATTGAAGCCAAAATTCACACTTTATAAACTTCCCATAAAATTCATTTCTTCTAAGAGTTTTCAGAATAATCCTCAAGTGATTCTCATGGTAGTCATAGAATTTGGATTATAATAGGATATAATCAATAAATAACAAAAAAAAGTCATCAATATATTCCTTGAAAACACTATTCATTATATCCATGAAAATACATGGTGCATTAGTCAGTCCAAAAGGCATTACTGTAAACTCACAATGCCCATACCTGGTTAGAAATGTTGACTTTGGAATATCTTCCTTCCTCACACATAGATAATGATATCCAGATCTAATGTCAATATTTGAAAATTATTTTTCTCCATAAAGTTGATAAAATAAATCATCAATTCTTGGTAGAGGATACTTATTATTTATTGTAATATCATTTATTTCTATGTAATCAATGCATAGCCTCATGGATCCATCTTTCTTCTTGAAAAAAAGGAAAGGGGCTCCCCATGTAGAAACACTTGGTTGAATAAATCTATTTTCACTCATTTCTTCTAGTTGTTTCTTTATCTCCACTAATTATTTAGTGTCCATTCTGTAGGTAGTCTTTGATATAGGTCATTCCCCATGAATTAAATCAATAGAGAACTAAACTTCCTTCTCATGTGGATGTCCAGGTAAATCCTCTGAAAATATTTCAATGTATTTTTGAACTTTATGTATATATTTAATTTGAATATTTCCTTCCTCGCCCATAGATATTTGTTTCTCTTCCTCTCCAAGATTTTAATTCAATAGAGCTTCTAGGGGTGGATCTAAAAAATAACCAGATGGCGAGGTTTCTGCTATAAGGAAAAAGGATTCTACGCCATTTTAAAAAATTATAACTTCCTTATTCTTGCAATATATCTTAGTATCATAATTTTACAGCCAATTCATACTGAGAATTATATCAAATTAAATCATTGGTAAGATGATAAGGTTAGAAACTAAAGCTTGTTTATGTGTCATGAGGGGGACTGATCAACATTCCTTTGTTACAATGATACATCCCGTGGGAGTTTTGAATAACAAATCTTTTATTAAATAAAATTTGGCATGTCTAGTTTTATTGGAAAACTGAGATTATATAAATTAATGTAATGATCCATAATCAAATAAATCATTGGCTATGTTTGAGGAAATAATTAAAGTACCTACCACCACATCATTAGGAACTTTAACCTCCACAGTTGTAATTGCATAAGCTTTCCCTTGCTCTCATGGAATTTTCTGAGGAATATTTCCTTGTCCCTTAGGACACTCATTTTCATAGAATCCCATACTTCTAGAATTTTATCATTGAACATCATTTCCTTGTTTCATCCCCCTTTCATTCATTAGATTTATGACCCTTTTCTCCTCACATATAAAATATTCCCATGCCTTTCATGCATTTCCCATTATGATTCTGTCCACAGTTCTCACATATTGGGAATTTATTCATTCCCTTGTTCTTATATGGAACTTCACCTTTTCCATGGTTATGAGAGTATCACTTCTTATCTTGGTTTCCCTTGAAAAAATTTTATCTTGGAAATTACTTCTCTGTGTTGATGGAACTTAATACAATTTCATCATATAATGAAAATGTTTGAGAAGTCAGTTCCCTTCAATTAATTGTCTTAGGACCTTCAAAGAAATGATCAATCTTGTCTTTCGAGTCACGTACATAATCTATGGCATACCTAGATAGTCTTGTTAAGGTAGCCTCATACTCTATAACACTGTCTTCTTCCCTTTTCTTTAAACCAATGAATTCCCTCTTCATTTCAGTTCGTTGCTCAGGAGGGAAATATTTGTCGAAGAATATTTCCATAATAGTCCTTCATTCTATATCTTCTATTTCTTCTTCCTCTGTGGTATTATGGATCAAAGACCACCATTGATCAACATCACCCTTGAGACAATATACTTCCAGCACTACCTTTTCATTTTCATTTAATCTTAATGTCATGAATATCTTTTCAAGGGACATGATCCACTACTCATCTACTATTGAATTAGTTGTCCCACTAAAATATGGGGGCTTCTACTGCATAAAATTATCCAACACAGGTGTAACATGGTTATTCATCACAACCTGAGTAATTTTTCCTAATATGGTATTGGTTTGATCTGCTCAAACATTGACTGTGTTGACTTTCTCAGTTGAGAAATCCCTACATTTTCCATGAGTATTTATTCCCATTATTACATTATGAGCCATTTCTAAATAATTTAATACACTATATTAGGTTATTAATCATAATTTATAATCTCAACTAGAGAATTACTTAGTATAAATTGAACTTTTATTCATAGCTAATCTCATAAACATGGTTTCTCTGAGGAAATATTCACCGTCAAATCATTTATAATTTCTTGTAAATAAAATTTAAATTATCCTAATAATATACATTAGGAGTGTCAAACCAAGAGTGTATCAAGGCCCATTTTTGTGCACCAGGATACCTCAGGTCAAGCCCGAAACTCCTTGTCGGAGTTTTCACTCCAAGGTACATTTGTGCCAGAGCCACCTCTACTTGTTTGTATCTAGAAAAGGATGTATTTTATAGAAAGATCCAAATAATCTATTCCTTACCAAAATTACTGGATTTTATTGTTTTTTTATCCTAAAATACTACCTTTGTTTTTTGTTAACTAATCTACATTTTCTAATCTAGTTTCAATGTTTGCTACTAAACTTCATCGGATACCAATTGTAACACCCCGACCCCAAAATCCCAGAGTTTGTGCATTACTTATTACATTGGAATGATTAATTGTAATGAAATACTAATTTAATGATTAGTTTAGTAGTTTTTAAGATACTAGATACATACATGAAACTCATATTATAATGGGAAAGGTAAAAAAATACAAAACAAAACAAAAACTAAAAAACTGCATCCATATAAACTCAATAAATGGCCTCCTATTCATAACCTTTTGGAGGTAAAAAAATGAAAGGGGTGAGCTAAAATTATAATCAAGGGTTAAAAATATCATAAGCATGAATCTACAATAATTTAAACATAATAAAATTTTCATAGTCAACATGGCATGGTGAATAAATGAAAAACACGAGCCATTAATAAACTGAGAATGAAACTGCATCCATAGATTTTGTCGTAGTGAAAACCTCATGGATAGTAATAACTGAAAATAAATAAAGATAAATATAATTGATTGGAAATCATGTATCCATCACATGATAGAACTATACCACCAAAATGGTTTATGTATGTGGGTAGAAACCCATCTAATTTTTTGAAACAAACTCAAAGGGTTTGTCACCAACTGATTTGTCTCATGAGACATGTCGATTCATTTATGGTATATAGAGGACCCCTCCCATTACTATAAGTCCAAATAATTATTTAAACATATATTTAATACATGTACTATATTCCTTCTCAAAATCTGTATAGAGTAGAGGACATGGATTCATCAATATTTCCATAGTTAAAACAACATTCTAAATAAACACCGTATGTAAAAGGGTATACAGATTAAGAAAATAATCCTATCCATGAAACAAGAATATTTATATATAATATATTTACAATTTAAAATAAAAAATTATCCCAAAGGGGTAGTAGTTCCACTTTATAATAATGATTAGGTTCACTATACCAAGTAAGTCTCAATGAAATGGAAATTCAGACAAAATCCCTTACCACATTATAATCAATTGAATCGTTTGACCAAAAATCAATAATCACCAAAGGAATAACATAATACCATGAATATAAATATAATCATGATATTATATAACAAATGGAAGTACCCATATACCATATACAAGAAACAATTGGAGAACAATGGAAATATCGTAGAATTAAAAGTGAGATGAGAAACCCCTTACAAGATCGTATCATTGGCATGAGGATAAATAAATGACATAATTATGTGTGAAAAATAAAAAAAACACACAATATAAGTGGATATATAGTAAAAAATAATCATATTTAATTAAAAAATATTCATTTAAAAATACAACCAATGAAATATATTTTTTACTCAAATAATGGTAATTGAGTTAAGGAATCCCTTACAAACATTTAGGCATGGTAATGGGTGTTCTTGTGAGGGATTAATGAGAGATAAAGGGGTATCCAATCATTTATATTTCATAAGGGTAGTATGATGGAGGTGAGAAAACATACCCCATCATTAGGAATTAAAAATAGAAGGACAAAACTTAGGGGGAATTCTTGAATAAAAGTGAGAGAGAGGATCCCTTACCTTATGCCCCCAGGTGTTGTCGATTGATCTTAAAAACCTAAATAATAAAATTTAGCTACATTAATTAATAGTTATATAATATCATAAACATTTAATTGATTTATTATAACCTTATTAGGTTCATTTATTCCCTTTTTTATTGGTTTAAGGGGTTCAATTTTATTTTTTTTGGATGCATTTTCTTCCTTGGTCTCCATGATCGGTTTACTTGTATTCTTGAATGGAAGTTCATTCGAAATGTGGATAAACATACATAATTATTAATATATATTATTACTGTAATTCCAGATATATATATGATCTTATAATGATTTTGGATTATATACCATGAGGATGACTCATTTGTTAAAAGTTAATGATACAGACTTGGATTAACTTGGCGGTTTTGTGCCTAATGAACTTGTCTTGTATTATTATTTTATATTATGAGTGTGTGAGGATTCCAGAACATTTCATAAGGTAAAATATATATATTATGATCTAGTTCAACCATTAAAAAGGTTTCATTACTATTATTTAATATAGTAATAGAAATGGAAAACTTGTTGTCCTTGAATGTGATAAATTAACAAATATCGAACAGTATTTTCATTTTTAGTGTAAGAGGAGGGGGAAAAGAGAGATGATGATGAAATATTCCATTAGAATAATAAAATTATATTCCATGTAATGTAATGGAATTATCATAGAATTTGGATGTGGGATATTAGGAGAGATATAAAAATAATGGAATTTGTAAAATAATTTGAAATAAAAGGGAAGTGAGGTTCGCCTCTTGAGTACTCCTCCTTGATAATCTTCTTAAGGCCTTTGTTTTTGGCCTTTTGGTGATATCAGTAGGTCTTGGAAGTGGGGAAGGATATTAGGGAGATATTTTCGGAGAACATAGGAATATCTTTAATCTTGAGTGGTGTGGGAGGAAGAGGGAGTGAGGGGTGGTTTATATAGTGGAGGGGAGGTGGGATTTCACATTATTTTAATCATTATTTTAATATTTTTTTCTCAATAATACAAATAGTCTTGATTCATGTGATCCCAAATAGTAATAGTTTCATTTTAGTTCTAACCAAGTGGTCTTACATCATCCTTGCATTACCTATGATGCAGTAAAATATGTATTTAGCATTTATTGTAATTTATCGTATTTTACTATTCATAAAAAATCAAGTATTTCAGAAAAATCCAAAAAAATAACCCTAACCATTTTTGAATGTTTAAAATCCAAAAATGAACTCCATTTTTAAAAAATTATTTTTTAAATATGTGAAATTTTGTTTTTAATTAAAATTATTATTTAATCAAAAAATACCAACACTTAAAATATTCATCTTCATTTTTAGGGTGCCTAAATATATTTTCACTTTTATGGGTAAGGTTACCATTCATAAGGGTCATGTTACTATTCATAATGATACGTTACTATTTTTAATGGTAATTTACTATTCATAAGGGTAGTTTCTATTCACCAAGAATAAATTTGATTCAATTAGACTCTAAATATCACCTTGATCGCAATCGTGTATGTCCGTTTTTCAAAATTCAAAACACAAAATTGGAAAATATATGTTTAATGGATGGGTTATGACTATATCCTAAATTACAAAGCTTGTTTTCCAAGAAACTCAGTGCTTTATGAAATATAGGCTATCTAAAGTATAAAATGTATTTAAAAGAACGTATTTAAGAGAAACAAACCATAAAATGTTTGGGTCGTTATATTGGACCTTGAACCCAATTGTTTCATGTTTTGTTGCATGATCTCACAGAGGGTCCTTAAGGAAATATGGGTCTTATCCACTAGTGTACCACATGCAGCAACATCAATCATGTTACAATATAATATAATTAAATATTAATAAAAATATTTTATTAAAATTTTCTAAATTATTTGATGGTGTAGAAATATAGAACATAACCTTTTACATTATTCCCTGTATTCATGAAGTGTTTCCCCTTGTGATTGTATCATTCCAAAAATTTATTAACTTATATTTTCAGTTTGATAGTCTTGCAATTATTTTTCAACAAAAATATGTTTCATGTCCAATTAGCCTCTAATTTGGGAGTTAATAAAGTATAACTAGCCTTTTGCAGTGTCTCATAATGAGAATGGGAATTCCCTATGTTTAACCTATTATTCATCCACATTATAATTTTTAACATTGAGCATAAAATATTTAATGCCTTTAAGTGATTATGTGGGTCATCTCCATCAATTCCATTAACTTTGGGAAATAAGTGAATGAGTCTGGATTTAGGCTAAAAATTGGGTGCTTTGCCTTGTATATTATTGTTTGTTGTATGGATCTCTACATTAGGATTGGTTAGTTGTTTTAGTTTTTGATTATTTCAACCATATTATGATGGTTTTATTTAGTCCTTATGATGGTTCCATAAGAAGAAAAAGAAGGATCAATAAGAGTTTTGATGTTTTTTGCATCCTCCGTCAATGGATCATTCGGTGCTTCTTGGTGTCGATGATACAAGATCCTATTTGGTTCGTGTTCGAAAGGAATTAGTTCATTTGATGAATATTTCATCATGAAAAAACCTAAAAAATAAATATTTTATAAAAAAAATAAAAATAAAGGAATAAAATAAGCACATAAATATTTACAAAATACACAATGTAATTATAAAAAATGAACACTAAAAACAAAATTGATCACTAGAAATGGAACTAAAATTTTACTCTGTTCCCATGAAACAACATATTAACTATGATTTATAGATGTTTTTATATCATAGGTTATACCTTAGTTCATCTCTTGGGTATATTTTATGGTTCATAGGATGTATTTTTAATAAAAATAATTAATAATTGGAGTTGTTTTGAAAATAATTATTTGAAAATAATTTAATTTATATTGTTTAATAATTGAAAGAAAGTGTATTTTGAAAAATATGAGAAAATGGGTCAATTTGAGTTCATTAAAAAATTTCAAGATCACTTTTATTAGATATTAATTTATATTTGGAGTAATTATTTGGTTGAAATAAATTAGAATCTAGATTACAATCTAAGGTTCTACATCAATGCATGTTGAACCAAACCTTGATATAATAATAATATAACCAAGGTACAAATATTATTCATGGTATAAGAACTTAAAAATCAAATGTAAATCACAAATAATTGGGGAACAAAAATATTCTTGTGTTTTCCAGTCAGAACAACACAATTTACACATTAAAAACATCACACCGTTTAGTTAAAAGTAAATAGAGTTACATTTGATTGAATTATAAAAATAATTCAAATATGAATCAAAGTAATATAATTATAAATAAAATGTTTTAAAACCAAAAATAAATCAAATAACTATAAAAAACAAGTGTAAAAACTCCCTTTACTGTATTTGTAGCTCCCTCACAACAAGAGCCCACCGTTTAGCCTTCCATCAAGAGGAGGACGAAACTCATGTGGAACTTCGATTTCATATCAGCTCACCCTATAATGATATGGAGATATAGAACATAAAAATAGATTAGAGGACTCCTTAGGACTCCAAAATCACAACACCTTTCCTTATGGTTGAAATTATAAATGTGGTTCCCAAGGAGTCCTTTTATAGCCAAAATGGAAGGTGGTTTTGGGAACCCAAATTTATAGGTACCAATTGTGTATTGTTTTTCAAACTAGAAAATATACTTCTCACTAATTGTAAAAAGTATAATAATTGTCTTACAGTATCTTAAATATATCAATGTAAAATTTTTCAGGCATTGGGATTCTATAGTGGGAGATATTGTTAAATTATTGAACCAAATTTTTGACTTTGAGAAGATTTGGTTACCGAGATAGATCAGTTCGGTAGACACAACAAATGAACAAATTGGGATTGAGTATTTTGATATGAGTTGTGTATAACTGAGTTTTGGATTAGATCATAAAATTTCAAACTTATTGGATTTATTTATATCTTGGAATATGTAAAATAGTTGACATATATTATTGGGATTCCATGTTCTTTGGCCAGTTTCCCTTCTATATCATCTTCGGACCTCTAAAACACCTCCTCCCACAATGTAATCGTGAGAAAAAGGAAAATTTAAATTTTTAAAAGTGATAAAAATGAAATAAATTAATAGAATTTTATGTTAAATTTTTTATTAAAGTTGTAATTTTCAATACAAAATCGATGTAATGGTGAAATAAAATAGTGAATTGTGGTGCGGTAATGAAGGGATACATTGGTCGTCGCAACAATAATTAAGTATCTTCCTGAAAATAAGAACTCAAAAAAATTCAAAAAAATCTTACATAAATCTCAAAACAATCTCATAGATAGATAATATATATTCTTTGATCCTAATATGAATTGCTATGATATCCCTCTATCACATCCAGATCCACTAGGGACCACCTAGCTAGCATTAAGACGGGTGTGACACCACAAGACTACCTCCAATAGATTAGGGGTTGGAAACAAGAACTGAGTACGCATCTCCCACATATGGGAGGAATTATCCTAAGTACCCATACATATATACACTTCTCCAGAAATATACAATATAGAAATATAATATAATACAACTAATACTAATGAATTCATATGTATAAATCCCACCATCAGAGCGCCACTTAGTACAGAAATAAAAAGGTTTCAAATAAAAGTGCACCAAAAACTGGTAATAAAGTTCAACATGTTCACAAAAAGGAAACTGATACCAAATGAAACATTAGTATTAACATCATCCTATCTAGCCCAATCAATGCTCTGCCTACTCTTACGCATCCCATGACTCCTTTAAAATTCATTTCATCTTCACAATTCATAAAATGTGAAGGAAGATCCCATGAATGGGTGAGTATAATAATACTTTGTAAGACACCTTAAAACCACCAAACATAAAGCATCAAGTGTATTCATCTCATCAAACATAGTTATGTAAATCAATATATTAGACATAATGACAATAAAAACCCATATATACTAATAATAGACTCCATGTCTCAAATAAGTCTTAAGTATACTTCCATCCACATGATTTTTCTCAAGGATTCTAAGTAACACTCATCTAATAGAATACACTCCATAAGACATGTTATCACTAATTGAATCATTCTGATAGGTTTTACTTGTCGGGTATCTCCAAAAAAGTACACATAGGATCATTGAAGATATCATCATCCAAGAATGGAATCACACCTAGGGATATTTGGAGACACCAAAAACACTACTGAATCATCTTCTAGATATGGGATATATGCTCGGGGATTTTTGGTCACACTGATGCTATGAACCCTTCCTAGTATAAACAAGGAATGATAGAGGATCCCACCTAGGTAACACATAATGATACATCAAACTAAATTCGATAAAAAACCCATAGAGGGATCGTAATCCTATAATAAATACATAATTCCAAACTTAAACCTCATAATTATGGATCAAATAATCACTCTCAATTGAACATAGTTTAGACTAATGAAATGGATGGCCTCAAACTTCCCTGAAAAAAGTGAATTGCGTGTTCTTAGGGGTATAGGGAATGTCTCACTTGTCTCGGGTCTGCTTGTGTCTCCCCATATCACACGGAATATAATCCTCCATATACACAGCATGTATTTAGGGTTATAAATCATGTATATTTTAGTCTTTCACTCAATGTAATTCATGTTTGTTCCTGTTTTCATCTGGTTGTGCTCGTGTACTTGGTCATGCCTGAGTATCGGGTCATGCCCATGTGCTCTACCCATGCATGTGTGTCTGGTCGTGTTCATTCCCTTGTATACTCCAAGAAACACATCAATATTCCAACTCCTGGTCACATGGCGTATAATAGTTTTCTATGTGTGTAAACCCTAGCACCATAGAAGGTGGACTACATAGTGTGTGTTCTTCGGACTACATGGCATGTCATTTGGATTTTCCCAGAAATCACATGCAATTATATTCATCTCTCCTGAACCACCTCCAACACTAGATCTACCAATAACTAGTGAAATAATCATGGATCTGATGTATTTTAGTCCTCACTTCCACTATTAGATGGAATCCAGCCAACGATCCCCTCTAAAACCATCAACTATCAGATCATGTCTTCACCACACACCAAACTCAAAAATTAAAACCCTCGATCTGATTTTGACCTGTCATAATCTCCACGCACCTTAATATCTCCATCTATAACAATCCAGAACCCATTTTGATGATCCCTTGTACTAATGATCGAGCATGTAATGATCATCCCATGGGTATTAGTCGAATCGCCAGTCAACTAAATATCAGTGATAGACGTGTGTAGAATAGAGGGAGGAAACTGTAAAATACAAAAGAGGAACAAAACAGAATCATTATTTAGGTTTTTCTTGATTATTTTCCATTATAAAGATGAATAAATTTCAATAATAAACAAAAATCACAACTCCCCATAATATTAGGAAGATAAACCATCACTCGCACCACCATAGAAAGAAAAATCAATCTGTTTTTTGATATAATTTTTGTTCATCATGGTATAATCAAATAGGGAAATTAAAAATATAAAAGAGTGTTCTGCCTCAGGTTGCGATCAATCACTAATTAAAATTAATATATGTTATCTTTTTTGGTGATATCCTAAAATTCCATTGGCGAAAATCATTCTCAATCTATTTTCATCCAACAAGCTCTCCTCCAACAGCTTCTCTCTTGATCCCATGGTTATATAGCTAACCATGAAAAATACCTATAACCACATATTAAAATGGTAAATTTTTGTTTTACATTGTAATTAAAAAATTAATTAAATATATTTAATTATTTAATTATTTCTCTCATGGTGGCACTCAATCCAAGAACTCGATGTCGACAAGGATTATGTCCCGCTTAGGGAAAACTCAGATTTTAAACTCAACAGTGGTCTCATATTTCCCATATAAGTCTCATAGAAATATTTATTTTATTATTTTAGGAAAATTATGTGCATGTGATATTAATATATTTAATATTTATATAATATCAATATTAAGCCTCTCTAGGCTGTGGAAGCATGTGTTGCCTGATTTCGTAGCTCTGAAAGAATTATTATATATATTCCTAAGTTTTTCATGGAAAAATAATATGATACAATTATCACATATTTAAAATTATTTAAACCTTAATCATATGAATTATAAAAACTCCTTTTAATATTTTTTAATCAATTTCATAAATAAGCCATTTTAATTTGAACAATTCAAATTAAATGCTATAAACAATTATTAATTTTAAATGAGAAATCATTCATGTTTTTTAATTTTTTTATAATTTAAATAATCATTTTAAATTACATTTATAATTTCCATATAAAAAATTAATATCCAAATAATAATTCATGTTGCATAATTTAAAATGGTATTTAATATTATGGATATTTATTTTTTAATTTTTTTATAAAAAATTAATTTATTAATTATTAAAAATTTATAATTAGTTAATATATAAATATTTTTGAAAATTAAATAGATATCCCAAAATACTATTTCCATTGTTTCTAAACAATTTATAAATTATAAATTTCAATTCATAATTGAAACATTATAAAAATAAAATTTTATTTTATATAGTTTTTAATGATAAAATCATGTCCCAATATGTTGTTGATAAGTAATGGAACATATAAACTTTTTAGGTGTTATCGTTCATAATTTATGATTAGTAATACTATTCACACTTATTATCTCTTATGATACACTATAGTGTTATTTTATCCAGTGTTATATAGACAATCATAACATTTGATAAGCCCTATATAATATGAACAAGACATGTGTCGAGACCCGTATAAGAATATATTAACCTATATCCATCATGATTTATGATATTCGTCATATTACTATTAGGATATGAGACTCTATTTTCATCTTTTTATTGGAACCATATTACGCTATGATTGGCCATATTATATACTATGATATCTTAAAATTTTGAGGAAGTAAACTATGTCACCGCTTATCATATCCCATATCATATGGTGTGAACCAATCACTAATTACAATATCTAATATTATACAAAAATCCTAGAACAAAATATCAATCATATCTTATAATAAAGAGTAAAATAGCCAAATGATATCATTTTTTTTCATTTTTAAATCATGATTTCATAAATATTGAAGCCTTGTGGAGCTATTATACCACTAGATAATTTCTAATCATATAATGATACTCATTTGAGGAATAAAAACTATTAAGAAACTGGAAATTCCAAATATCACCATGTATGAAACTTTAATCCTATATAAACTGTGAATGAAGAAAATGCATACCTTACATCAATGCTCATCATTGAAACTATATTCAAACATGAATTTTATGAAGATACCTCTGAGGAATCATTCAAAATCCCTCCTCTTTGGAGTATCTATATAATAACATGAATCACCCATTGCTCAGGAAGGACTCTCCTACCATCCATGGTATTCTTGTATCTCACATGGTAAAAGAGAGGGGGATAAGTGTGATTTCAGTATGTAAGGATTAGTGGGAACATTGGAACATATGAACTCAAACTACATCATAGTGATGGAATCCTTTTATATCTATTTAGGACACCATTTGAGTGATCATGTGTTAACTCATACATTAAAAGACATATAAGTTATACATGTGGTTCCAAACCCTTTATAACCCTATGAATGAATATACGTTTATCTAATTAATTTCATATATTTCATGTATTAATGATTACAAGTGTCTAAGATAATTAGAATGATAACTTATAGTGTTTGGTTTTTTAAATTTATCATAAGGATTCTATATAAATAATATAATATGATTCACTAACATGATATAAGGCCATATCAGACAATATGATAGGTTTAATTCATTTCCATGAAATCTATACTTCAGGGATTATGAAAACCCCAACTCACACCATATGATATATCATAAACTTGTCATATTTTTTTTAAGGATTTAGTAAATATATCCTTCAATTATATAGATAACATCTTCATGAGAAAACTATGGGTTTCCCTTATATTATATCCAAGGTAAAAAAAATATGTTTATAGAGACCTTCTAACAAAGCTCCACCAATGACCTTTTAATAATAGAAAAATACTCAAGTTTAGGTATCGTGACAATAATTTCATATCCAAATAGAATATAAAAAAAATTATGGGAATCATATCGTAGTTGTTGAATATATTCAGTATATACGTGTAATGGTACTTAATGGCAATGAGAATTTGAATAGTGGAGAGTTGGTAATAATGAACATTCTCATGGGTCAAGTAAATTATGAATATTTGGATTTATATAGTGTTAGATATGATAAAACTTGTGTTTAATGAATTTATATTAAGGCAAATATATTATTGTTGTTTATGGGAATCCTAGATTTAGGTTTTGGATATGGATATATGGGTGTAAAAGACCCAAATATTGAATTTCTAGTATTTACAAATAATAAAGATTTTATGGGTTAAAATTTTGTTACTAAAATAATGATAGTATAAAACCAAGAGTCTAGTGTGATGGTAGTGGATCTAAGTTACTTCCCCTACCATGGGAATCCTGGTTCTAGGCCATTGATAACCTTGTAGACCACTGAAATCGAAGTGGAGTTCTGATTGCATACCCAACCCAAAAATTAAAGTTATGGAATTTTTTTCATATTAAGTGTTTTATTTTTACAAACATATATTTAATTCTTCTCTTTCAAAATAACAAACTAATAGCTAAGACTATATTTAACTCTTAATTTTCCTTTAATCTCCAAGATTTTGTGATATTCATATTTCTCATTTAGCGTCATATCAGATGTTTTGAAATTTTATTAGATGTAAGAATAACCTATCATAACCTTTAATATACACTCTTATACACTAGTTATTGATGTCCCCGCATAAATTCCTAATTTAATTTTTTCATTTGGGGATATCATATGTTGTGGGAAAAATTAAACATGATTTTGGAAAAGTAAACTCTTATTAGTATAAGGTGGGTGGTTCTCATGATATTCTTAATATAATTTTTGATTCATGTGGAGTGTGGTATGTGATCAAGGGTATAAAATCTTGGAAGAACCTGATGAGAACTCATAATGTTATAAAATGTGTGAAATTATTGGAATATCCTATTGGGATTGGAAGAAATGCACTATATAAGGGAGTGAGATTTTAGGAGGGTTTGACAACTTCATTTTCTTATTATTTGTGGGATATTATGGTCATATAAACCCAAAATAGCTATCTAGACATCATAAAAATTATATATTTTCTAGAGTATCCTTTTATGACTATACTTAAGAAATTTTAAGAGTGGAACATGTGATCGATGTTCAGGTGATAGGTTCACCATGTAAGTTGATACTGTAAAGGAAAAAATTATACTCTAAAGACCTCAAGAACTAAAAAAAAGTTTAGGGGTCATATTACCATGTGTTTAATTTTTGGAGACCTCATGAGACCCAAATTGAGAAATAGGAGTAATAAACTGAAAGTGGACTAGTGGTTTAACCTCCTTATGAATAGTTTACCTTAGGGAAATACTGTTATTGTAAGAAATGAGTTGGAACCTAAGGGATATGGAATCAACTTGTAGGTGATTTAATGATTGGTAAGAGGTTATTAATGGTACTTTTTTACAAGATTAAATGATCTCCCATGTTCATAATGATAGTCTAATTGTTCATAATTTGTTTTGTTTGAGTTTCATAATATTGAATGGATGTGTTATGGATAAATATCCATGTGTTCATAAAAGTTATGATGGCTAACCATATTGAGTTGTTTGTGGGATATATGATCTCTAATTAGAGTGTTTTGGGATTTGAGATGTGTGAGTTGAGATGGTTTTTATTAAAGTACTCTCATTGATACTTTAGGATATATGGTAATTAGGATGTCTTATTTTTTAGATAAGGGATAAGATATTAGGTTTCATGATACAACATGATTATTTTCCATTTATCCCAATTATGATGTGATGTGATATGGTATTGTAATCAAATTTCATAAAACTAACTATGTTAAACCCTTCCTATGATTTAGATTCTCTTCTTGAGGTTTTGATTTATGTTATGCCTCACTAATGATTCAAATGCTAAAGGGATTTCAAATGTAACATAAAACCCTAAAAATGGATTATTATCAAGGGAAATAACAATGTTATGCTATTCTTGTGACTCATATTCACTTTAAAATGGGTTTTTAATGTGATTCCAAACCAATTATTCATATTCTAGGAGGCTAGTAAAAATTTCATGTCACCACTCGGTGAGGATTATTCCTATAGAAACAAGTAATTTTATACTCTTATAATAAATCATATACCCTTTTAGAGGTTTTGGATGATATCATTCCTCTCTAATGATAAAATGTTAGGGGACTAGAAAATTTTCCTTATAACCCCATGATGTGGCTTATTCAAAATTAATTTGGATATGTTATGCCCCTATCATCATTTTGATGCACATTACTAACTAACAATATTCTCATGTCTTATAGATTACCATAGTACATATTATGATTGAAGAGGTTTTCCGAAAAAAGTTAAAGTGGATATAGATATGTATCATGGTGGCATTTTCAGCATAAAATGATTTTACCTGGTTATTATATTTTGGGTGTTACTGTGTTGTATATGATATTTTACATGCACTCACATATATACATTGTTTCATATATTAGGGGGTAAATTTGTAGTTAACTATTGAGTTTCATCATCACACCCTACACGTGCACCTCGATGGATGTGTATACATAATGTTTGGAATACAGGTTAGGGAAAGGGCCCTAAAACATGTGAATTAATTATTTTATCTTGAAAGATATGCAAATAATGTGTTTAGCTGAGGGTGGGGACTATTATTGGAGAAAATATATATATATATATTTTTTATTATTATTATATACACTATATTTATGAACAAATCATTATGAGATCACTATATTGATTTATGATCAGTATAAAATGATATGAGTTAATACATTATTTTATGGGGTATGTTATAATTATTGTTAAATTTTCACATAGATTTCATAGTTATACTTTGATGTTATGATTTAGGGATATATATTTTTTTTGTTTTTATTTTATGATTATGATATCAAGGTCATGATATCTCTGTTATATGGATCTGTTTCTTACCACTATTTGGAAATCTCATGTGTATGGGGAGGTTTACCTTAGGTTTTATAGCATTATTTGTGTTGATCGTGGAAACCCAGTTTGAGAGACGTTACACTTGGAAACATGGATCTATTTATAAATTTCAAGAGAATATTTATTATGATAACTATAAACATTATTTTCTACATAATTAAAAACTTGATTAAATGCCTTTGGGAGTTATTTCTCTAAAAAAATAAATTTTATTATTATTTGAGAAAATTTTAAAATTTTGAAATCAATTTATAAATCATTACCTTTTAGATTTTACAGCTCTATAGTTGATCTCAAAGACATGTATAAATATGTATTAATTGTTAATATATATATATATATATATATCAATAGTATTTATCATAATAGTAACACGTTCTAAAATTATTCAATAATTACTTTTATTAACTATACTCTCACTATAATAATATGACAACATTTACATTATATATTTTATCAGTCCAAAACCTATATTTTATTAATATTTTATTATAATTTAGTATTTATCTCATCGTATTTCTATATATATATATATCATAGTTCCCATTATTTCATATATAGTGCTTGGATAGTTTATTAAACAATTATTTTCCAGATTCCATCTTATAGATATTCTTAACACTATTTTATGGGTTAGATAACCATCAGAGTTACTTAGCTAAGCGTATTAAAAACTATAAAATCTGATATTTAAATATAATTTGATTATTCTTTAGTATTCCTATCAAATAATAGGTAATTTACCCTATAATATTTATTCAATATAATCCATGGAAACTTAACTTTGACTATAATCATTTATATTGAATGATCAATATATTGTAAAGTAATCGTTTTGTAAGGAATCTAACACCTATTATTTTGAGTGGATTTAATTTATCTATAATAAAATAACTCATAATATATTTTCTTGATTACTGATATGGTCTGGAAAATGACCTAAGGTAAATTATTGATCACCGAAGGATGTCAACAAGTTTTTTGGAATCAACTATAAATTAGGGATCGATTTCATCCATGAGAACTATATAAAATAAATGAGACCAAATGATAATTCAACTAAACACTAAAAAGTGAAACACAAATGAAAAAATAAACATATAAAATTATAGATATGACTTATAAAATACTAATATAATAAATATAAGAGTGGGTAAAAATTTAAGAGATGACACACGTGGTCCTTGTGAAATATACACACCCTCATATTCCACCACCTCTATTGATCAAAAAATGATATAATGGTATAATCCCCCTAAATAAGGAAACTTTTATTTTCACTGAAAAATAGATCTAGAGAATATGAACTACATACACATTGAGGTGTGTTCATTGGTTTTGAACAAATGATCCCAATATGATTCCACTACATACTCTATATACTACCTTTATTAAATAAATAATATCATGCTATATTGAACTCATAATTTAAAAATATGTTTTCCATTTTAATATAAATAATGTATCATTAAGTTATCACAATTACAAAACAACATTAAAAGAAAAAAATTAAGTATAATTAAAAAATAATAAGTAAATCAATTTACACATAACTCGAAAATATTTCATTATAAAAATAAAACTATGCATCATGAAAAATAACTTGGGGACTAATGAAAAAAATGTGGGAATCCTTTTTCAATAAATAATTCTTCCAGATTTCGTTTCCTGGGGCACCATATTTTCATGGTTTTTTATCTAACAGAAACCCATTTCCACAATATTAGGTTTCCTAAGGGAGAATCATGTCCCTATAGTTAAATTTTTAAATTATATACATATCCCCATGGTTATCACACCACATAGCATAGACACTAGTCCTAGGGTCCCACTTAAAAACTACTGTTCACCCACGAGTCATTACTAAATTTTAGGAAGTAATTACTTCCAAAAATCAAGTAAGAACCCATTTTTTAGTAAAAAAAATCATCAAGAATCATCATAAAGAGTTTACACAGTGATTTTATTAGAAAAATGGGAAATTTAAATAATAGAAGATGTATTGAATATTTTAGATAATCCAAACACCCCCTTATTCACAAAATTTATCATTAAAATAATACCATTAATTCATTATAAATCATAATATATAATTCTAAGAAAAATTTTTATTTCAAAAATGTCAAAAAAAACTATAACATTTAAGAAATAAACTTGTGTGTATCCCATTACATAAAACTATTTCACCAATTTTTATACATCTGTTAATTCATATCATTTTTAAAACAACAATAAACAAAATTATAATTAATCGAATCCCTCATTGGAATCAAAACACATTTCATTAAATAATCATATGATACATTCAAAAATATTCTATTCATAATCCAATGGTAAATTATATTAAGTCATGGGAAATTAAAATATTAAAATTCAGGTCTTAGGTAATTATTCAAAGGTAGATTGGTTAGCATGCATGGTTAGAAAAACTGTGAACTAAACTCTATAGGTCTACTTCCACTATAAACATTACACATGGTTATCTTTCATGGTTTCATAGATTGTGTGTCTATCAATGTTCCTTGTAAAAAAATTAAAAAATCCATTATTTTTTATCAAAAACTACATAATTTATTAATATATATATAAATAAAATTTTAAATGTTACATTTTATCACAATTAGTATTATATAAATCTAACGTATGTTACATATCATGTTTTACCTATATGTTTTCTTGCTTAAAATTGATTTAATTTTTTCATCTCTTTTCTATCAAAAAAATTCACATGTTTGAATCTCAATAATGTTTAACTATTTATGTAATCAATAATTATTTTAGGGATACATATTTAAATTCTAATTGAAATATTCAACACTTATCTATATACATCTCATTAAAATGGTATATGCTACTATTTCATGTAAAGGATTAAAAACATAAAAAAATAAATCCTTCTCAAAATCATGTATAGTGCAATATGTAGTCAAACTAACTTTTCTAGATTGTACTATAATCCCCAATCCTTTGAAAGTATAATCCAAAATCACACTACCAATAGATCATTACTCAAGATATATTCATTATACCAATAAAACTATAACTCCAACTGTATAATAAAAATTATAATAAAATATTTATCATGGGGTTATAGCTGTCAATTCATTTACTTTGTTTGAAATAAAATAAACCTTATATTATACCACAAAATTAAACTCCTTAAATTAATGTCATGACAAGAAAATTTTTATAGGTAAACATAAAAACATTTATAATATCAAAAATTTATAGTAAATAATACGGAAATAAATAATATAATGAACAATTAAAAATTATATATAATGAAAATTAAATCTTAACTGTAAGAAATTTAAAATTCATGGATAAAATGATATGTATGTGATGGATTTAGTTTGAGTGACTTATTTATTCATTTTAAAGATATATTTTATGAATTTTCAAGGATGAAAATGTTTTATGAGGTATATAATGTTGAGATCTTGAAATTTCAATCATTGAATCTCTGATTTTAAATGGTGTTTTATGGACCATGAGAATTTAAAGTATAAAAATATTTACTTAATGATCTCGATATTAAAAAGTTTATTACACCTTTGGATTAGAAATGTGTTATTTACCAGAGGCTTCAATTAGTGTAAATTCATGTTTTTTAAGGAAGTTTTAAGCATTTTTACCAAGATTGTATGGATTTCGACATGGATAGGGAAATTGTTCAATGAAATTTTAGATAGAGTTAAATTAATGAGTAGTTACATTATTAGGTAACCTTTTTTGCATAAATATCCATTATAGGTTATGAGGTAGAGTTTGAAACAAAATTTATTTCATAGTTATAAAGACTATGCATAATCTCTATATACACTACATTAAGTTTCATAATTTGACTTTTGACTGTATGAGATTCAGGAATTGTGTAGCCCAATCCATTAGATGAAGTTGGGACAACTGTTAGTGGCTTAAATTTTGGATCATTATAGAAATGTTGGATTATTATAGTAGGACAATCTAGTGACACCAAAATCAAAACTATACTAGTACTAACTTATACATTGTACAATATAATAACTGACTAGTGACAAAAATATGTTATTGTATCTCTATCTATATCATTCCATAGTTATTAGGGTGTTTTGGACTTAATATATGGATTTAAGACAATAGAAACACGAGTTATTGTAGCACTACATTGCTCTATGATATCGTTTAATGCTAAGGTATCTATGATCTGTGAATTTCCCTACAATTTTCTCCCAAAATAGTGAAATACATTTCATATCCATGAAAATTAAGATTATTCTTGAATTACCTAAATCTATGTGTCTTATGATTTGATTCTTGTTCTGTTTTCTCCCTTTTACTCTTATTCTAGAAAATCATTTTTCATTAGATCTCCCAATGATTTCACGACATGAGAACCCATGTATGACACCCCAAATAAACCTAAAAGATAACCTATTACATTTTGGGATTCCTAATTTTTAGTTATATCATAAAAATATTAATGGATTATTGTAATTGGTTGATTGGATGGTTTCTAAAATAATGTAAAATCCCTTAATCTATTCCACCATTGATCTATCTTCTTTATCTCTCTTAGAAATATTGTTTCTTGTGGTTTGGATATATTATTATATAATTTTATAAATTTATATACAACATTTAATTATGTATTTGAGAATATCATTTCATCTTCTTTTGATCATTCAAACATAGAAACCTAATGTGGAAGATCTTGGATTTGATAAAATAAAACCCAAACGATGAGTCGAGGTAGATGAATCAAAACGATTATCCTATTTTATTGTTTTGATGGATTTAACATATTTTATTAATCATGGGTAGATGGATATATTTTTTTTATCTTGTTAAAATGAAGGATCCTTTTTTAAGGAGATGTGATATTTAATTATAGAATTTTTTTTAATTTTTTTAATTGAAATTCTAAATAATTTATTTTGAAAAATAAGAAAATTGGTGTGAGTAGTTGATTATATATTATATTATAATTAAATTAATATAATGTGGTATTTTAAATAGCCTAATTAGATGAGGTATTTTCAGGTTGAGACACTAATGTGGTATTTTAAAAGAAAACATTAAATGTTTAAAATTAAAAGGCCAATGTTTAGATGTAGTAGTTTGAGGAAAATGAATGGAGGTGGTATTTTAAATATAGAATTAATGAATATTTTATTATAAATATGATGGTTCGATGAATTTTTTTTAGAATATGATAAGTCATTATAAGTTATGATATTTTGGAATGATATATTTATGGTATTTTGGAGATGATTATGATTATGTAGAGAGTGGGTGTCTAGATAAATGTTTTTTTATATTGATAGATTAATTACATTCTTTGGATATGGAAATCATATTATATAATAAGTGAAACTATTTGGAATTTTATTTTAAATGTAATGATATGAATGAAATATTATTTATAGAAGTATATTCTTAATTTTTATGGATATGTATATATGATATATTTAATTATTTCCATTACAATTATATTTAATTATTTATTACTATTTTAGTGATGGAAGGTGAGGTATTCACCATTTTATATATGACCAGCACCTGAGATAGATCAAGTGTGTTCTAATTTTAATGTTGTATTTTACTCTAAGCATAACCCAACATATATTTTAAATTGTATGGTTAACAACTTTCCCTCTCTGGGATATTTTAGTCCCATGTATGGGATGGTTTATTCCAATTGATGTTGTATTACTTTATTATGATATGGACTAGTGGGAATGAAATTGGTGGGTAGTGTGTTAGGGGTCCCTTAGGATAAATTATCTTATTTATTTGGTGTTATATTAATAGTTTTTATTTCTAAGTAATATGATTATGGTAAGATATGGTTTTGTTATGTTTCATTCACATTAACATAGGAAGATTCTTGAGAAGGAACCTGCTCAGTATAATGTATACTTAGACCTAATTATATATATCATTTTTTATATTTTACTAAATGTGTTAAAGTTGGTGTTGGACTTTATTATTTTATAGTACATATTATTTACTATAATTTGAGTGGTTTTCATTTATATTCTTTATTTATGTAGAGTATGTTGGGATTTGTTAGTATAGAGTTATTTTGTTCCATGATTGTTTTATTTTAATAATTGTTTATTATATCCCTCGTGTATTTGGTCATTGGTGTTCACATATCATTGTGTTATTGTGTTAGGATATTATATTGTCATTGATATATGGTTTTCAAATAATAATAATAATACCTCTTATAAATATATTTTTATACCCTTCTTTTTAGTTACTATCTCATGGCCTATTAAAAGTGGTCTTCAAGGGTCACTCTTGATCTCATTGTTGACTCAAGAGGAGTCTTATCGGTGTTGGGTAATAACATTATGATATTATATAAAGGATAATGATGGATCCTAGAGTTTTAAGTATCAAAGAATCCATTGGTTTGGTAAAGTATAAATATTATTTGAACCTAGTGTTTGAATTATGATAGATAAACCCACTATGGATATAGAGGACCTTCATGAATTTATTATATGATTTTGATAACCTAAATATCCTTACTACGGAAAAGTGTATTGACTACAAGTTTTCTATATTGTAAATGCATCATGTAATACTAGGTCTTGATGATTACACATATTGTATAGATTTTATTTTTATAACGGGATATATTTAGTAGTAAAGTTAAAATATTTATATATTCTTGGTATTAGAATTTATTATTTTTAACTATAGATATTTCATTTTCAAAATATACTTGTGTAGTTTTGTTGTTCTATAAGTACTAGGATATTTATCTAATTCACTGATGGATTAATATATAAGCTAGTGAGATTTATAGGATGAAATCATGGGTGTTCCAACAATAGGATCTCCCAAATAATGAGGAATAAATTCCTAATTGATAAATTGGGTATTGGTTGGATAAGATATAGATCTCGATTTTATTGATTCATGTGAAGGATGACAATTAAATATAATTGGTTGCAATTTTATTACAGGTAGTTTCTAGGTAACGGTTTATTCTTTACCTGTATGATGAAGATGTGTTAAAAGTCCCCTAGAATTAATTCTAATATCAATTCATCAAGGAATTTATATAATGTAATCTCAAGAATGAGTTAAAATATGATTTATTAACCATAATCCTTAGAAATTATAGCCAATGGGAATTTGGATTTAGGTTAATGAATCTATGAAGTTACTCACTTAAATTCTTTGTGGACAATGAGATGTGGGTGGGTCATTTTCAGAGATATTTATTCCCATAGATACTATCAAAATTTTATCCCATTTACATTAAATATCTATTTATAGGTGATAATTATAGAGACCTAGGATTAACAAACATGCATATTACATCATTTTTCACGAATATTCATAAAATTTAAAAAGTACATTCTAGGGGACCACAATAGTTTATTGTCTATAAAAAATTGGAAACATAATCATCTATCATGGTAAAATATATTCAACATGTCCCTTAAAGATATTCCCCTTTAGTACTACTACTTAAAAAGGTTCTTTATAATACAGAGAAAGGAAACATAAGAAAGGGTGAGCTCAAATTCTCAATAAGGGTAAATAAATATGATACGTAAGAATAATATGAGAATCAGGGTAAGAGAACATGAGAATAACATTTTAAGATCATAAACTAAATATAAAAGATCATATACATGAGTCATAGATTAATGATTGTAAGTTCATAAGACATGAATCATAAGGGTGATAATTCATCATAAATCAACCATGAACCATAATCCAATTTCATATAAGTGTCAAACCAACATAAATATAGAAAAACATTTCATGTGTCAATGTTAAATACCAATACCATCAATATAGTAGATCATGACCCACATATTTACCATAGTGAATTTGGACACATTTGTTTCCTATTGTGGATCAAGACACACCTATTTCCCATTGTGGGTCAGGACACACCTATTTACCATTGTGTATCAGGACACACCAACTTCCCATTTTGGTTTAAGACACACCTATTTCCAATTATAGATCAATCCCATAAACTTGTTTCCCATCATTATCACTTGAGATGTAAACCTTTACCCAGTGCATTAGAGGGAGATATATCTCCTACCCATCATATAGTGAAATCATAAATAAGTGTTCCACAAGATCATAAACATTCATCATATCATAATCTATGTAAAAGGTATATGTTTCATAATCATTTAATCATGGAATAACTCATGAAAGAAAGTGGGTTTCATAATCATTTTGTCATGGCATAACTCGTGGAAGAGAAAAGGGTTTCATAAAAAACTTGACATCTTAAACATAAACCATTTGGAGAAAAAAATGATAACGGTGTCTTTTTATCATATCCCTTGAAAAATCATAAACTATATCAAAGGATTTCACCTTAATATAAGTAGGATTTTGAAAGATAATTTGGAACATTTTTTATGGGAAATAAATTTTCTTTGAAAAATGCTTTTTAAGGAATAAAAAATCTTCAAAATTCTTTTATTTGAAATATAATATGAAAAGTTATAAAATAATATTTCAAAATAATTTAAAACATTTCATGGGAAAAATATCCTTTTCACTTTGAAAACACTTTTTAAATCATAAAACATTGTGAAAACCTTTTACTTTGAAACTAACCTTGAAAATTAATAAAGGAGATTTTTAAAACCATTTTAAACACTTTTTAAAACATAAAACATTTTTAAATATTTTTCCTTCAAAATTAACTTAAAATTTCACTTAAAAACGTTTTTTGGTCATTTTTATAAAACATGTTTTTTGAATGAAATATATTTCTGATCGGAGAGAGAAAAAAGGTTATATTTTCTTAAAAACATTTTCTTATTTATCTTAAGTACCAAAGAGTTGAATAATGTTAAAAATGAATGAAGATATCAAAAAATTAGGTTAATAAAAATAATGATAATTTTTTAGAGATGGATCATAATATTTCCTCAATGGAATCATAATCATAAACAATCCCGATAAATGATGAGATTCTAGTAATAAACTCTTACTACCTTGGAAACATTGAATCCTAACACCCATGAGAGAATAAAATTACTTAAAGATTAAAATTTCATGAAAGGAATTATATTCCTGATATAACATGTAAAATGGAATTATATACACATTTTCAAAGAATAAAGGCTCATAACAAAACATGTATCTCAAATAAGACAGATTAAAACAAAATTACATTAACGATTTGGTAGCATTTGAACTGTAAAACCTGATGAAATTTAGATAATAAAATGATTATTTAAATACCCATAAATTTATTTATAATAATCATATAATAAATTCATGGGTATTATATACACCACAAAAATTAAATGAGTTGTGAATATGTCATAAGTCTCACAAATATAAAAGTGAGAATAGAAATCCCATTTCTACTTGAGTAATTTTTGAATCATGAGATATGTGAAAGAATAAAATAAATTTTAACTTATAATATAATGAAAAAAATTAAATTAAATATATAAAATTCCATAGGTAATTATATACACCACACAAGAAGAATAAGTGGTGAATATAACATATATCTCCCAGAAATAAAAGTGAGACGAGAAAACTCTTACCTTAAGTCATGAATTTATCAGTACATGTTAAAATAACATGTAAAATAAATATAATATTATTATAAGTGTACTAAATAACCATATTATTATATATAATACCATATATTATTTTATTATGATTTTATATTACCCTTCTATAAACAATTATCAGTTAATGTTATGTTTCGGGTTATAGAAGATATCTTTTTCATATATGTTTTGACTTGTTATTCTGAGTCCACTTACAAAGATCCGGAATTAATTATTTAAATAATTTTAAACATGATATAAAAATAATATATATTCATTAAATAAGTATATATAATTATATATAAAATATATAACTATTAAATGGAATTCATCATTCGTGGAGATGGTGGGGCGTACGTATGCATTAACGTTGTTTCCATTTTATTGTCATGTTGAAAGAAATAAAGTAAATGATATATATATATATATATTATCATTTTAGTATAATTATTATTTCATATAAATAATAAAAAATTTCTAATATAATTTTTAATACATTCTATGTAAACTGTGAATGATCCACATTGGTTTGAGGAGGCGGTAGTCCACGCATCCACAAACGAAGTTATCATATTCCCACAAAATGGAAATCATTAAGTTAGGTGTTATATAATAAATCTAGAAGCATAAATATCACATAAATATAATATAAATCATATAAAAATAGATATTACATCATTATTTTTAACCTTAGTAGGTGGTAATGGAAGAATGAACGAGATCAATTCGCGAGGCGGTACACCACCGTACACGCAAAAGATGATTGTGTATCCCATTTGATGGAAGTGTGTATTGGTGTAGGTAGAACCATTAACATAAAAACATATCAGTATATTTATGATACTGAGGTTATTATATAATCATGTAATGGTATCAATTGAAGTGTCTTAAGAAATAAATAACACAAAAGTGATCATTAAAGAATGTTACCTTGTTTTTAGATAACTCCTTTTGGTTTACACCAAAGGAATTCCATGGAGTTATTTATGAATATTTTTAGGCTTCTAGGATTATATAATAGATTTTGGGAGACTATTTGGGATGTTTTTTTATAAAAAAAAGTTGCTTTAGAGGTGTGATGGAGTGGGGAGGGTGTGTGCCTTTTTATAGTGGAGGAAGAGTGGCATTCTTGTAAATATAAATTGGTAAACACTATTATGAGGTCTATCTTACTCTATGTGATTATAAAATGAATATTAATGGATTAAATTTTAGTTATGTTCTATCCACACTCACACTTCACAAAATTAAAATCATTCTTTTCATTTCTTCCTTAGTCTTTAAGTTTCCTTATTTTTTCATTTTGGTTTTTTTCATTTTCTATAATATGTAATTCATCTATTAAAAATAAATTAAAGTGAAAATTATTATAAAATTTATACCAAATTATTATAAAATATTAAATTAAATTTATAAAATAAAAAACCCATATGTTTTGGAAATTAATTTTAACAAAAATTCATGTAATGCACAAAAACACTACTCTAACCCTAACTATGCTAACAATGATTTTGTTATTTGTTCATCAATATATTCATTATAAAAGATAAATTGGCCCATGAATGGAACATATTTTATATTTATTAAAACTTACAAATCAATTGGAATAAGATAATATTTTTAGTAATTTTAAATTATTTAATAAAATATCATTTGTTTTATTTAATTATTAACTAAATAATCCATCCATTTTCATTTCATGAGAATTTAATGTAATTATAAAATATATAAAAATTAAATATAAATTGTTATGATAAAAAAAACTCATTTATATTAAAAAATAATTATTATAACAAATCCTATGTAGCTTTTTCCCTACTCCCATGCTTTATTTGTATTAAGGTTATGAAGGTTCCATTTTTCTTTTTCATTACTTAACTTATTATATAGGTCACTTTTAGGGAATAATATCCCAATATCTCATATAAATAGATAATATGGTTTTTAGGGTAAATATATGTCCATAAAATTAGTTTTGGACAAGTTTTGGGTCATTTATACACCTTATATTCTAAGATTAATCATTAAGAAAGCTTGTTCTTACCTTAATCACTGTAATTAATTTTAACTATTTTCACTAATCATTTCGGTCAAAAAAATAATTTGACCTTATTATACAAAAAAATTAATACTTATTAATAATATTTATATCATTTTTTCAAAAATTAAATTCCCAAAATTGGATAAAATTAATTTAAAATTAATATAGCAGATGTTGTGAAACAGTGTGTTTTTTAGGAGAAAAGTGCAAACGTTTGAAATGTTTTTATATCCAATATCAATGTGAAATTGGTTACAATCACATAAATTGGATTATATAATGTAAAATTGATCTAATTAAACTTTAAAATCAAATTAAAATTTGATTTATATATATAAATAAATTATTAAAAAATCAGTTTCCAATTAAAATTCAATATTTTTTACTATTTATTAAAAAATGAAATATTTCAAAACAAAATACCTAAATATTAACCCTATACTAATTTTTAATTTCTAAATTTAAAAATTATTTTTATTTTATCTAAATTATTTTATAAAAAATTTTATATATTATTTTATTATTGTTCATAAAAGGATATAAAAAAGCAGTTCTTTTGTGAAAATGATATTTTTTTCAAAGCATATAGACATTAAAAAAAATTATATATTTCATTATCAAGAAGTTTTATCTATATGAAATCATTGGGAATAATATTTAAAATTTATTTATTACTATTAATGTTACTAATTTTAACATTTATGTTATAGTCATCTTATTTAAAATAATAAACTATTTTTTCATAGAAACTCAAGGATGTGTGTGATGCAAGCTAAGATGATGTTTTGTGTAGTGTAATATTAACATGGTGTGGTGTATAAAAAAAGTTTAACATGGTGTATAATGTTATTAAATACATAAAACATATTTAATTTATTCAAAATAATAATAATTCATAAATACTCGGGCTGTTGCTCTACTCCCTTAATGATTTTTTCCCTCAAAATTCTTCTACATCATTAAAGGATTAATACTTGAATATTCCTTTCATTGGAAACAACATCCAAAAAATGAATACCAAAAATTCCTTTAAAAAAATTCTGAGACATTATGGTCACCTAATGTAACTCATAACTTGGTTCCCACATATGATAATATAGGTGGTAAGGGAAGATTGTACATGGAAGAAAATAATAAATAATTATAGTTCGTGATTGAGGTCATTGATCACAATAAATTGAATGATCAATGGAAAGTTAAAGGCCTAAAAACAATAAATTTTTTATGATTTATAATTCCATCTATTAAATATAAATAAAGGCATTACGATAAATATTCTTCAATATCATTTTCCTAGAGTCAAGGATTTTTTTTTCTATATAGGAACATAAGGAAATATAATTACTTGATTTCATTACTTTTCATATGAACAATCTCACCCTTTGGTTGTGTCTTCATCAATTTACACTTCATCTCTCACTCTATAAAATGAAGTTTAATTTTTCATTCCTAAGTTATTAATAGATCATGAGCTAGAATGATAATTCATTCCTTCTATCTTTAGTTAACATCATGGAAAATAGTTAGAATAGGTTTTCCAACATGTATAAAGCCTCATATGGTGAGATAAATAATTAATATCATAAAACTAATATGAAGTTTAACTTAAACTTTCTATTAATGTTTAACCTTATAAGCCTTATCAAAGATGAAAATCCAAAAAATTAGAAATAAAATAAATAAATTTATCAAAATCATCTTAATATTGATCCCCCGTATATCAAAAAGTATATCTTGATTGACACATACCAAACATGTGAGTACCTTCATCATGTATTCTCTTACAACACAGTAATAACCTAAATTATAATACATCGTTATTAAAAACATTCATTCTTTATTATTCTAAATATCATTGGATATATTTCTTATATTCCAGAATCTCCATCCATGATAGTTCAAACCACTTTTTCAACAAACCCTTTACTAGTTATGTGGTCATAAATACTATCAAGTTTACATTATCCATATCGTCATCTAATAAATATCATTTTCTCATCATAAAAAACACATTAAGGGTTATATTACATTAATAAAAATATCACATTTTCATTATGTCACTTTTCTAAGTCTCTATCACCATTAAACATAACATTTTCAATCCTTAATGAAAAACTTATACTAAAAATAATTCCATATTTCATGATTCATATAACATAATATTTAAATTATAAATCATATACACTTTAATCATCTAACTTTATTCTTAAATCATTACTCATGCTTCATAATCTTATTCCTTAATAACCCTATCTAGAATATGAAATATGAATCTTGTATTATGGTTTCTAAACCTCAATCTAATCATGATTCATATGTTTAATATAAACAATACTATTATAACATCCCATGAATTTTACAAGTCATTTTTAGTATCTTTTTCTTCCATGGTATAACTAATACTTGTACCACCTTCCAAATTCTCTTCATGATATTTACACTTTAGAAATTGATTCATATAATTACTATGCTTTCCCCTCCTAAAGCATTCAATTGTAACCTCATTCCTTCTAGTTAAATCTATTGAATAAGACGTGAAATCCTTGTATGAGAAACACTTGTCATATCATAAAACCACATAATAATGAATAGTTACTTATAGAATTCCTAAATCATGACACCTAATTTTAAACCTATGAAACTATGGGATTATCTTTAGAGACGTACCTAGAAATATCCTTAGAAATATCCCCAGGTATATCACTAAATTTTTCTCATCCTAGTTTCCAAAGTTTATCTAACCCTTTCCTTTGTTACCAACTATAGAACCCAAGTCTTAACATACATGGATATTAAATAATTATTTAAAAATATTCATGACATTATAAAAGTACATGCCTAAGGACCATAATATTTTAGTGTATTTGGAAATATAGAAACATAATATCTTATCTTGGTGAAAGGTATTCAACATCTCCCTTAAATATATTCCCCTTTAGTAATCATACTTAAAAACATTCTTTAGAAACTGGGTAAAGGAAACATAATAAAGGGTGATCTCAAATTCTTAGTAAGGGTAAATAATGGCGATATGTAAGGATAAAATGATAGTAAGGTTAAGAGAACATGAGAATAAAATTTTAAGATCATACCCTACATATCAAATATCACATACATGAGTCATGGAATAATGATTGTAATTTCATAATACATGAATCTTAATGGTGATAAATCATTATAAAATAATTATAAACTATAATATCATGTTATATAAGTGTAAAACTATCATAAATATAGAATACCATTTCATGTTTCAAGTTTAACTACCAAGACCTTCAATATAGTGGATCAGGACACACCTGTTTCCCATAGTGGACCAATACACACCTATTTCCAACTATGGATTAGGACACACATGTTTCCCACTGTGGATCAGGGAACACCTGTTTCCCATTATGGATAAGGATACACTAGTTTCCCATTGTGGTTCAGGAAACCCGTGTTTTCCATTGTGTATCAATCCCATTAACTTATTTCCTGTCATTATCTCATAAGATATAAATCATTACCCAATGTATTTGAGGGAGATATAGGTCTCACTCGTCACATAATGTAATCATTCATAAATGTTTCACAGGATCATAAACATTCAACATATCATAACTCATTAAATGAAATGGTTATCATAAAAATTTAATCATATCATAACCTATGTAAAATTTAATTTTTTTATAATCATTTATACATATAATAACCCATGAAAGGAAGCATGTTTCTTAAGCATTTTATCATGGTACAACCCGTGGAACAGAAATGGGTTTCATAAAAAACATGACTTATTAAACATAAACCATTTATAGAAAAATTAGAATTGTTTCCTTATATCATATCCCCAGTAAATCATAAAATATATCAAAGGATTTCATCTTAGTTTGAGAAGGATTTTGAATGATAATTTAGAGCATTTCCTAAGGAAAATAAAATTTTATTATAAATTAAATTTTTAAGCATAAAAAATATTCAAAATGTTTTTATTTGAAACCCACTTTGAATACATATAAAATAATATTTAAAAATAATTTAAAACATTTCATGGGTAAAATATCCTGTCTTCATTGAAAAACATGTTTAATTCATAAAACATTTTGAAAACCTTTTCCTTTGAAAATTACCTAAAAAACTTGTAAAGTATATTTTTTAAAACCATTTTGAATAATTTTTAAAACATAAATTAAATTTAAATAATTTTAATTGAAAATTATATTAAAATATCACATAAAAAATTTTGAATACATTTTTAGAAAATATGGTTTTTGAATAATAAAAATTTCTGATTAAATCGAGAAAGAGGATCAGAATTTATTAAAAACACTTTGTTAATTATTTTATGTAACAAAGATTTGAAAAAATGGTACCAAAACATAAATATATCATGAAAACCTATATGAGAATACAAATAATGATAAATCCTGATACATGTATCATAAAATTTTATCAATGAGAGAATAATCATAAACAATATTGATAAACAGTGAGACTGTAGCAATAGACTCTTACTACCGAAAAAACATTAAATCCCAATCCCCATGAAATAATATTATTACATGAATCTTAAAATATAATGAAATAAATTATATTAATGATATAACTTGTCAAATAGTATATTATATATAAGGCCCCAGACTTAAACCTTACTTAATCTTGAGTTATTACAAGATTACACATTGAGGATCTTTTCAGGTTTGGAGTTTTAGAGAATTAGATCATAAAACTTACATTACATTCCACATTTAAACAAAGTGGTTACATAAAAGATAGTATTCATTTTTTTCCATCAACGGAAAAATATTTAAAAATAAAGCATGGATTCTTTCTTGACACTTCCTTGACACTATCATCATATCATGTACCTTTCCCTTGACCTGTTAAAAACATTTAAAAAAACTTGGGATGAGCATAAAAAGCACAATAAGGGTTATAAAAAAATATGGAAAGGAAACATGAGTTCATATATACATAAGAATGAAATCATACTTCACCCATAAAACAGAGGCACTTTAACATACCTCATCAAATCATGAATAAATCATAGGAATCATAAGACATAAAAGGTAACTTGAGGCATTCATAACATTTTTACATAGGGAGTAACCCTCTTGGTTACGTTTGGAATACCCACCACAGTATATTCCCTAAATATCTTTGGAGAAACCTTAATGTTTCACTCCTTCTCATTACCCAATGCATTGGAGATCTATATCGGGCTCACCCGGTCTTAGTTTATCACGGAACCACCCGTCTTCACAAAAATGCCCAAGAACCATAACATAATCGTATCACATAAAACATGCATAAAGGAAACATAACATTTCCACATTTCAATCACAAGATATCAATCAAACACATTAATATAAAAACCTTATGAAAAACAATTTCAATACCAAAATAAAATAAAAGAAAAACATTGTATTTATTTTTCTTTTAAAAAGATGGTATGGCTTGTAGAGGAAACTGAAACTCAAATAATGGTCACTGCGGCGGAGAATTCGTTGTTGCTACATACGTATGAAAAAAACATTCCCTTTTGTCATTTTGTAAAATGCTTCGTATAAAAAAGATTCCTTTTGGATAAACGTAAAAGTCAAAGGGGTTTATACACCATATAAAAAGAAAGTTGTGTATAAAACAGAATATTCCTCAATGAAAAGAGATTGAGACGAAGTCCCTTACAAAGACGATATCCTTGGTTTAAGGACAAATCAATTACATAATTATGTTTGACAAATGAATACACCAAATATAAGTGGATATTAAGTGTAAAAAAATAAGAGGTTATTCACACATATTCATAGAACAACATATTCAAGGAGTACATGTTTATCCCAAAGAATCAAATTTGGGTTAAGAAGTTCCCTTGCAAAAATTTGACAGCCTAACGGCGTCACTACAAAATTCAGAAAATGAGTTGATGAGAGATAAAAAGGGTATCTCATAACATGGACATAAAATTTAAATCAATAAGGATATAGAATAACATATCCCAACATAATAGTATGTGAATTAAAAGACATAACAAAAGAAGTCTTTTAAAAAGAGGAGGGTGAAAGGTTCGCTTACTGACATGGGTATCTTTTGAAACATATGCCCCGTGAAAGAAGGACAATAAAACATTGATGTAAATACTCACAAATGAAAGTATATTACACAATGAGTAAAATAATGGGCAGTACATACACCACTCAAAGGAAATTGTGGCAAATGTAGTATAAATCTCACGGGAATAAAAGTGAGATGAAAAATCTCTTACGAAAACTCGGCAGCCTAACGACGCCACTTAAAACTTCCAAAATGGATTGATGAGAGGAAATAGGGTCTCTCACCATATCAAAATAAAGTTTACAGAAAGATTAATATAAAATAACATCCCCCAACATAACAAAGAGGAGCTTAAAAGAAGTTACATAAAGGAGAGTACTTAAAAAGAAAGAGAGAGGTTGGATCTCTTACGAAAATTCGGTAGCCTAACGGCACCACTCAAAACTTCCAAAATGGATTGATGAGAGAGAATAGGGTCTCTCATCATATGAACATAAAAATTACAGTAATAGTAATATAAAATAATATCCCAATAACAAGAAAGATGAGCTTTAAAAAGCATGACATAAAAGAGTGTACTTTAAAATAAAGAGAGGAGTCGGATCCCTTACCTCAAGTCCAACTTGTCTTGTTCGTTTCATTATATTCCTGAATAATAAACTTTGGTCAATTTATAATTTCCTAAGGACCTCCTTTAAAGATTATTATTCATTTAATATCACATATTATAATGTTATAATAATTGTTTAATAATGTTAGTTCATATCAGACGTTTTTGCCGATGTTTGGTACATGAGTCAAAAATGAACTTGTTTGAAAAATGATTGTCCATGTAGTTATAAGTAAATAATTTACAGAATAATATTAATGATTAAAATATCATATATATCCAGTACATATTCATTTTATACTCTTCCATATCTTTTGGTGATAAAAAACAAAAAGCACCGTTCATGGAGACAGTAGGCCGTACGTACGCATGAACGCTACTTTCATTTTTTCTTTTTCATATTAACGGAATTAAAAATAAATGATATATATATATATATTATAATTCCAGTATAATATATATTTTATATAGGTCACATAGGTTCATTAATTTCATTCTTTATACATTCCATGTATTGCATGTACGAGTCACATCACTTGAGGGGGCGGTAGTCCACACTTCCTCGTATGAAATTATCGCATTTACACAACATGAAAAGAATAAAGGTATGATTTGAATATAAAATACAGAAGAATATAGTAAACATAAATACCATATATATCATATATAAAATACAGTGACATCATAATGGCCACCTTTAAAGGTGTTAAAATAATATTGAACAATCATCATTTCGTGAGGCAGAAAATCGCCAACCACAGAAACAGTATGTTCTTTAACCATTAGACAAAGGTGTGTGTAAGTGTAGCTAGAATCCTTATTATAAAAACATCCTAGTATATTTAAGATACTGAAGTTGTTATAAAATAAATGAATAAAAAGATTTTAGGGGGGTTGGAGAAGCAAAATAAAACAAAAGGACACAAGTGAAGACATTACCTTAAAATCGGGTAACTCCCTTTGGTTTGAGCTCAATGGCTTCCTTGAGAAGACTTCTGCCCAAAGTGAGGCTTCAAGGAGTTAGAGAGGGATGTGGAGAGACAAAATGGTCAGGGGTTTGCCGATCCAAAGGCTTTGGAAGTGTGGGTAAGGAGGTAGACGTGTGGGCCTTTTATAAGAGGAGAGGAGGGGCACTCTTGGAAAGTAAAGAAATATTACTTTATTTTAGAATGAGTTTCGGATTTTAATGGTCCCACATTGATATAATTAGAGTATAAGGTGATAAGGGTTCTAAATATACCCATCCAATAGGTTTTGGACATGTGTAGGTCATATATTTTACATTATCTTTTCATTTTATTTAAATCCTTTATTAATGATGTAATCGCTGCATCCTCATGATGTCATAAATAATTTAATATATTTAATGTCTAAAAATTATAAAAAATATATAATGATTTAGGAAATATTTTTATATTTCTAATTAATATTTATAGTCAAAAATCTGACTTGTATAACCCCATGTAAAAATTGTTTTAGTAAAACATGTCATGTTTGTCTCATTTTTACTTTAACATTAAATAAAAAAGTTTTTTATGTCATTTTCCAACCAAAGTGGCTCCATGGGATCCCAAAGTTGACCCATGGATTTTATTGGTCGGCCATGACACATCCAATTAGGGTAGGACATGTGTCTAGGTCATTTCATTTTATTAAAACATTATTCTTACCTTAAACTACACTAATTACCTCTAATCGCGATTAAAAACTTAATAAGTTACTATTCACCAAAAAAAATTATTTTAATTCCATTGAACAACATTTTACTTATTAATGAAAACCATGTATGTCGGATTTTTGAAATTCAAAACACATAGGTGGCAAAGTTTCATTTAAACGAAAAATCAGTTTCTTTAACCACCACTTAGTGGTTTCACTATTCATCAAAAATTGAAGTTTTTCAAAAAAATACCAAAAATTCACGCTAAGCTATATTTGATATTACGAATTAAAAAATGAAGTCTATTTTACAAAATTCAAAACATATAAGTTGAATTAATTAATTTAATAATTAATTCCCACTGTCAAAACAAATAGCGTGTTTTTAAGAAACAATAAGTATCAAAAGATTGACTCTAGTTTAAGTCCAATTTCAAGATGAAATTAATTCCAACGACCACTATTGGATTAAATGGTAAAAATATATCATAATTTAACTTTAAAACCAACTCAAAATATAATCTAATAATATAAATAAATTAGATTAAAAAGAGGTTTTGAATTAAAATACAACATTTTTCAATATTCATTAAAAATTGAACTTTTTCGAAAAAATACCAAAAATTTACTCAAAGTAAATTTTGATGTCCTGATTCTAAAGAAGAATTTTATTTTGTCAAATATAACACATACATTTGTCAAAAAGTGGATTTAAAAGAGGTTCGACATCAAAAGGTGGTTAATCGACCTTTTAAAGAATATTAGAATGTTTATGCTTAAAATTAGATTCATTCGCATTAATCCTCTAACATTTATTGTAAAAAGTAAAAATATTTGACAAAAATATATAATAATTTTTTAGTTAGTTCTATTCATTCCCGCCATCACAACATCTAGGCAATAAATACCATTTAAAATAATATTAGTTTATTATTAGAGTGCAATGTAAGATTCCCAAGAAACTCGTTGTTGCGTATTGGGTACGCCATCGAGCATAGCATCCCCTTTAAAGTAATATTAATATTTTATTCAAAAATATGGATCAATATAAAAATGTCATATTCTTTATTTACCTAGGGTGTTACATCATACAACTTGTAAAATAATATAACAACATAACAAAACTTGTTTCTCAAAGAAGGAAAAATGAGAAAAAAAATTTACCTTACCAATTTTGAAACTTTTGAACCATAAAATCCCATGAAATAAATATCTTAAAATGTATATTTAAATACCCATAAATTATAGTATAATAATAATATAATTTATTCATTTTAATTATATACAACAAAAAAAATAAATGATTAGTGAAATAGGATTAATTCTCATAGAAATAAAAGTGACACTAGAAATCCCCTTACAACTTGAGTAGATTTTAAATTGTGATATCTGTGAGAGAATGAAATAAATTGAAATGTTTAATATAAAAAATAAATTAAATTCATGAAATAACACTTTATATTTATGTATATACAATATAAAAAATAATAAGTTGTGTATATAACATATATCTCACAGATATAAAAGTGATACGAGAAACCTCTTACCTTAAGTCTTGACTTTCTTTGTAAACATTCAAACATCTTGTATAATAAATATAATTTTCTTATACATCTAACAAAAAACTGCATTCCTATTTATCATAACATATTTTATTCTATTATTACTCTATATTAACTTTTTATTAACAATTACATGTTAATGTTATGTTTTAGATTATAACCGCTTTGTTTCTCGTATATATTTTGAATTTTTATTCTAGCTACACTTACATAGATCATGATTTAATTATTTAAAGAATATAAAACATGATATAAATATAATATATAGTCAATAAATAAGTAATTATAATAATCTATAAAATATATAAATATGAAATGGAATGCACCGTTCATGGAGATTGTAGGTCATACATACGCATGAACGTTGTTTCCGTTTTCTTGCCATATTGAAATAAAGAAAGTAAATTAAATTAATTAAAAAATATATAATAATTTAATTATAATTATTATTTCATATATATCACATATTGTTTAAAAATCTATCCTTAATACATTCTAAGTAAAGTGTGAACCAATCACATCACTTTGAGGAGGCGATAGTCCACACGTCTACAAAGGAAGTTATAATATTCTGAAAAAATGGAATGAATGGATGAAGGTTTTATATAATAATTACAAAATAATTAATACATAATATATATCATATCATATAAAAATATAAATTTTATTATTATTTTTAACCTTGATAGGTGGTAATGGAAGAACGAACAACATCGGTTCGTGAAGCTATAGTCTGCCGTACACACGAATGATGATTGTGAATCCCATTTGATGGAATGGTGTATAGCATTAGGTTGAAACATTAACATAAAAAACATCTTATTATATTTAGTATAATTATTTTAATATTTAATCATATAAAAATAAGATTTATATAGTTTTAGAAATAAAGAAAACAAAAGTGATCGTTGAAGGGGTAACTCCTTTTGGTTTACACCTAATTACATCCTTGGAATTCTTTATATAAAAAGTGAGGTTTAGAGGATGATATTATGGATTTTGGGATCTTATTTGGGTAGTTTTTGGATGATACAAAGGGATTTAGTTGTTTGAAGAAAGGGGAAGGTTTATTACCTCTTTATAGTAGAGGTGGAGTGGAATTATTGTAAATATAAAAAGGTAAACACTATTGGGTGGTAGTCGTTAACTCATGTGAATCCAAAAATTAAAATTATTGGATTTAAAGGGAATTATGTTCGATCCACACTAACTAAACAAAAATAAAATCATTTTTAGCATTTTTTTCTTAGTCTTCATATTTCCTTATTTGTTTCATTTTTTTTATTTTAGCTGGCTAGTTTTCTAACCTATTTAATTAATCAATTAAAAATAAATTAAATAGAGACTTATTATAAAATTTAGAAAAAATGATTATAAAATATGACATAAAATTTTTAATATAAAAATCCCATATGGGTTGTAAATTAATCATAATAGAAACGCATGTAATGCACAAAAACACTACATTAACCCTAACCTCGCAAACAAAGTTTTACTATTTATGGGTCAATATGTTCACTATAAAAGATATTTTCTCCCATTAATATGACATATTTTATATTTAAAAATTCAAAAAAAAATTACTTTGTATAAGATAATGTTTTTATTAATTTTAAATTATTTAATAAAATATCATTTATTTTGTTTATTTATAAACTAAATAATCCATGCATTGGAATTTATTAAGAATTTAATGTAATTATATCATTTAAAAAAATTAAATTTAAGTTATTAAGATAAAAATAACTCATTTATCTTTAAAAATAGTATTTATAACCAAAACTATGAATATTTTTCTCTACTCTAAATCTTTATAAGTGTTAAAGTAAAATAAGGTTCCTTTTTGTCCTTTTCCTTACTTAACTTATTATATAGCTCAATTTCCAATAATAGTATCCCAATAACCCATTAAAATAGATCATAATGTTTTGATGGTAAAAATATGTCCATAAAATTATTTTTGGATAATTTTTGGGTTCTTTATACACCATATATTCTATGTTTAATCATTAAGTAAACATGTTCTTACCCTAACCTCTATAAATCATTTTAAATATGTTGACTATTCATTTAGATAAAACAAATTAGTTGATATTTTAAGACAAAAAATTTTAAAATTATTCTTATTTATTATATATTTTTTCCAAATTTAATTCATGTAGGTGGCTAAAATTAATTTAAAATTATTCCCGTAGATGATGTGAGACAACGAGTTTTTAAGGAGAAATGTTCAAACGTTTGACATGTTTTTATATCCAATTTCAGTGTAAAAATTGTTAAAATGATCTAAATTTGATTAATTGATATAAAATTGATCTAATTAAACATTAAAATAATATTAAAATATAATTTAACTATATTAATAAATTATACTAAAATGTAGTTTTCATTTAAAATTCAGTATTTTTCACCAATCATCCAAAAACGAAATACTTCATAAAAATCCAAAAATTTCACACTAATCTAATTTTCACAATATTAATTCAATATTAATTTTATTTTATATAATTTAATTTATTAAAGTATCTAAAATTAATTTTATTATGGTTCACAGAAATACATAAAAAGAAGTTATTTTGAGAAAATAGTTTTTTTAATATATATACTTCACTGAAAATTATATATTTCATTATAAATAAGTTATATATATATGAAACATTTTAGAATAATATTTTAAAATTAGTTATTAAAATTCATATTACTAAGTTTAACGGCTATTTTATAACCTTCTTGTTTAAAATAATAGAATCCTCTTTCGTAGAAACTCAATGTTGCGTGTAATGAACTCCAAGTCGATGTTGCGTATAACACATGATTAACTTGTTGTAGCATATAATAAAAGTTTAACTTGTTCTATCATGCAATGAAATATATCAAATAAATTTAATTTATTCAAAAAAATAATAAATTCTAAAAACTTAGGTGTTACAATAATGAAGATTAATGTGATCGAGAATACATAAATATCAAAAAATGAAGTTTATGAGGGATATCATCAAGTTTCCCAAAGTGTGGGGTTACAGATAGAAACTTTCAAATTTATTTATAGTCATGTTAGGATGTATTCATAAATACCATCATCTATTCTCATCTCATGTATCTATAGATTGTAGTTCCTAACCCTCTATTAGAAATTAATACAATATATTTTATCTCTATTGTGGTTGCATATATTGAAATTCCTATACACTACCAATCAGGGTACTCTAAATGGGTTATTAATGTAAAAATGTATAGACCATGATAGGATTATATTCAACCTTATCATAATTTACCTCTTTAACAATTTTCATGACAACAATTCTGATGATTTTTAGGAAAATCTGTGTATAGATGTACTGGAGTGGTAGTTGGGGGATATACGATGCCATTATGGAGTTCAAAGAGAGTGTGGAAAAAGTTGTGGTATATATCATGGGTGATGAGGCATATTATATATACTTGGACTATAACTCCCCAACGCCAATAACCCAAGGATGGATATTATTTTATTACATTTTTATAGAATACAAGAATTAAAATTACATAAGATCTAAAATTTTAGTAGTCTAAAGAGACTATATACATACATGACTCTTTAATTGCATTAATAAACATACAAGAAAATATATGATTTAATAAAACATTATTATTCCATGGATATTAACATTATATTAGTCATATTACTCTTCTTGGTTTCTGGGGGGCGGGGAATTTTAAAAAAATAAATGTGTGAGCTCAAACACTTAGTAAGGGGTAGTATAGAGAAGAATTTAACATTGAATAATCCTGAATTTAATAATAAGGTTACAATAAATAATCATATGGATTCTAGATGAAAATAATATATCCATGTAAAATATATCAATAATTATCTATATTGATAATAATAAATGAATTCATAGTGATAATATGTATAATTACCAAAAAATTTAATCAACCCTTTAAGAAAACAATCAATACATAATAATTATATCATCAAGGCTATTGGGATTATATCTATATTATGATAAAACCATTGGAAAAAACACTACCATAACTTCACTTATGGATGTAACAGATCTAGAATGAACACTATGTATTATTCGTAGAACATGGAAGATGATCACCGAAGTTACCACATCATAATATAAAACCACTAGAAGAATACAGACAGGACTATCATAAACAATGATCAAAATAAAAAATAAAAGGAAAATAACAACACAAAGAGATTAAGTGGTTTGGACTTGCACCCTAATAAACATGGGAATACTTATTTACATATTATTAAAATAATAAAATAGTAAGATTACAATTAATGAGAATATATATATCTCATAGTGATAATTGTATACACTACTAATTATTCACAATTCTATATAGTGCATTGTCCTTGTGGTTCTTATATTTTCCACCACTATTAGATACATGTGGGATGAATTCAACCTCCTTAAAAATCCATAGAGGAACACTTCACCTACTCAAAGATTTACAAAACCTTAACATTCCCATTTGGTCAACAGTTCCCATTCCAAATATATGTTGGATAAGATATTCCTCAAATATTATAGTGAGTGGGATTCTAATGGCTTGAATATTACTTACAATCCTTTATCTTTCAGTTCATTGACACTCTACCACTATTACTCTATCCCTATAAATACATTTATAAATTCTATCACTTAACTTCATCCTTCTAGTGAATTGATATTCCCTTTATCTACTAAAAATAATATCACACCTCTACAATCTCCCACATGATGTTCATTTTAATTTTGTGACTATTTTCTCCACCATCACCCATATATATTTTCTTCCTTGAATTTCATAAAGATACTATATATTTACCCACCATGCCTTTCTTCCGATCAAACCAAAATTACTAAGGTATAGAACCACCTAAAAACATACCATGTTACAACCTTTATCAAAATTTCGGTTAGAATTTCTATTCCTTTTATATTTTATAGATCTAACACTCCTTCCTATTAAACAATCCTTATTAAGTGGTATTTAATATAGAGAATGAAAAATTGAATTTTTAGATAAGTAAATTTCTCTCTACAAGTCATAAAAGACTGTCCCAACTTATGGTGCTCTTCCAAGATTATTTAGTAACCCCTTGAACCATACTAGATCCTTCCTAATTTCTATAAAAGTTAGGTACTCTACTTATGTGGTTGAAATTGAAATCACCAGTTAAAGTTTCAATATCAAACTTACTATCATTATATGAAAATTAATCACTTACCTTATATTACTCTTCCATGAATCTGAATCACTTCCAAACTCAAATTCTATAAAATTATACCAAGATTCATCTATTCTGAATCAAATTTTTTATTTCATTAAAAACCTTTAAGTATTGTGGCATCCATTTCACATTCTCTATGCATTTCCTTCCAATGTTCGACATGAACCTACTGAAAAAATACAATGTTGTGTCTTGTATTTTTGATTAAAAAACATGGAACACGTTGATATTCTTAAATAAGATTCATATGGATCCTTAGAAATGTAATTATCCTGATCTTCCATTCAATATGATGTATCGTTTCATAGCTTAAAATTCCCAACCAAGGGTGTGGTAATAGGTTTCACTTCCAAAAAAACAAATCATTCCACCACCTACTATATATAATCAGATTGGGTTAGGTAAAATATACCAATAAATTTTTCTTTTATAATCCACATCTCCAAACTCTACTTTTTTTTAACTTAGGTCCTTCATTTCAATGCTTTGGAATAAATTATCCTTTAGCTCAACAATCCATTCTTTCACTAAAACTGCTATCATCATATCATCTACAAAAAGAATATGGATGATTAAAATCTCATTATCAAACACCTTATGTTAATAGAAATTGAGATCATTATTCATAAAAACTTGCATTATGTCATGAAATTGTTAATCATTTGATTCCAAAACCTTTTTGTTTACTTTAAACTATAAAGGATTCAATTAAACTAACATGTTATTTATTGGTTCCTTTATTCCAAAAAACAAATAGGTTTCTCCAAATGTACCTCATAATCTATATCCCTATGAAGTAATGATGTATTCACATTCATATTTTACAAATGGATATATTCAAATGAACCTATTCTTAATAATTTTAGGATATTTTTCCTCTTTAAAATCAGAAAAATATTTTTGAGAAATCTACCCCATCCTTTTGTCAGCTAAATTTTTTAAATTTTATTACTAAAAAAATAATTAAATGGGGTAAAAAAATACCCTGAGGGATTAGGGGGTATAAAATAGTGAATCCCAAAGGAATATCTAATAATGATCTCTACCCCTTAATTTCATATGGAACCAATGTTAGAGAAACAACACAAGGAATCCTCCTTCGGATCTCTAGAGGAAAAATAATTGGCCACTATATTCCCCTCGCACCTTATGTGGGTAAGAATAATGGTTATATAAATAATTTTTCAACACTTCATAACTTTTCAAGTGATTTTCCAAGAGGTAGAGATACTGACCATCGTAACATTAAACAGAACCTAGGAATATATATTAAGGATTGAAAGAGTGATGTTGTTGGAAATGCATATCTTCAATATCATGATAACTATGTGAAATTTTACCTGAAAAGAGTCACCCATCCCATAGGATATGAAAAAATAAATAATAATTGGGCCTCTACAATCACAAAATAATACCTCTTCCCTTCATGATTCATGAGTTTTACACCCTGTTAGTGTACATATTTAATCCAGAAATAGGAGGGGTGCATTTAATCTAGCTGTAGATGGTGGAACTCAGTGGGGGAGCAGAAGAGCTACCAATGACCTTGATATATCTGAGGGAAGGAGTCATCTCCTAGTATATGAATGGATATATCAAATCAATATGCAAAAAATTTGGTTATAAACACAATTTAGCGAGATGCACTAGAGGTTCCCTCAAACTAATATTTTTTATGGCATATAAAATACACCAAAACAATCAGAAATGATGGTAGACATTGAATTTACCTCTTTACTATTGGTTACCACACCATAAAACCATTTATCTATGAAATTACTACCATGAGGTGTCTAAGAAACAATTCCTGCAAAACTACCTATGGAGAGCCACACCTAGGAGGCCTATTGGCTCTCAAAAAATAGGTGGCATGTGAATGCCTCTGAAGGTTCACAACTGTAATTTCACCTATAAGTATGTTAAATCCCCTTGTGTCAGATATTATCAAGGTTCACAACTGACATTCCAATTTCATAAGGAAATCTTTCCACCATATATTTCTCCCATATATTTGTTTCAGTCATTTATATAATCACCATTTATGCATCTTTAATAGAAAATTTACCCTCCATAGAGCATAAGAAAACACAAACGTCTTGGATTGAAGACAACTCAATCATATAAAAAAATGGATTTCCACTCGGGGACCAAAATGTCCTAAATAGACTCATGAAAACTCCTCACCTTCTTGAAAGAAATATCTGGTGTTTAGAATCCCAGAAAAATCATTATGGATACAACCCAATTATTTAACCAGAAAGTAATTTTACCCCATCCAATGATCTAACAAACATTATGCTTGAGATATGGGAAGATATTAATAACCTCACACTATAAGGGGGAAGGAATAACTTTATTAATATCAATAACCCCCCATATTTATAGAAAGTAAAATGGTCCCATAAGGACTAACCTTAAATATACCCCCATGATATTTTTTTCATGAAAGGATTTCTTGGTGCAGATAATAATCTTCACATGAATCCCTACTTCCCTCATTGGCATCGACATTTGGGACCACAAGGACCAATGAATTACACCCTCACCATGAGAATCCCAGATGAGAGACACTAATATATTATGTATTCTAGAAATAATATTCTTAGGTACCATAATAAATGACATAGGGTGCATGGGAATCAAGGAGAGAATGTGGTTCACCATGGTTATTCTCCCTCTAAAGGAAAATTATCTACTCTTCTTGTTAGTTATGTGACTGGTGATCCTTGAAATGACCTTGTAAAAGTGGTGAAGATAAGTCATTGATGTGGAAGGGAGGACACCAAGGTATTCCATATGAATGTTTTTTTGTTGATTCTTAGAATATATTTGATAGAGTGAAATCTTCTATCTTCACATCAACCATATTCTTCCCCCGTTAGGAAATAAATCATTTTAAAGTAATATATTCTTACCAAAAGATCTCTAAATTATCTTATATGTTCTCGACACATGAAGGGACTTAATTTCATCTCACATAGCTAACTCCAACTATTTCAATACCTTCAAATTCCCTTCTTCCTATGGGTATGCATGCTCTCCCTCATCAATTACAAGTAGAAAATATAAATTTCTCCTATACCTTTCCATTTATAACCTTTCCAAAGTAGATCTCTGTAGTTTTACCTATAGTTGAAATCATTCTATTACTACATATTTTTTAGTTCCAACTTTTAGTTTTCAAGATTCAGTAGTCATTGAACTCTGTAATATTTCAATAATATACTACACCATCAGAAATTAACCCTGTTCTTTTGGTAACCCCACTAGTTTCTATGGTGATTCCATAAATATCATGATTCTTAATTTTTTTTATAAATTTACATCTTTCATTTGTCCATATAGGTCAACAAAAACTTCTTATGATACTTTTCCTTAGTAAGAATTTCCATAAAAGTTCTGATACATACACAAAATATCTTCATTAAATATCACACATTAACTTTTGTTGATTTTATAATAATCATTATCTCATAGTCAAAATCCAAATTCTTTATCACCAAAACCAACAAAGTAATATTAATTATACATAGCCTCAATAATTTCTTATTACTCAACATCAATTTGGGAGTAGTTGAGTGCATCAAATACATTAAGGTTGTTTAAATAATCATCTCTTCCATACTAATAGTTCACTCGAAGTTGTTTCTTAATGGATGAGGATGGACTCCTTTTGACTCAGTGTCCACACAATTCACAACGTCTGCCTAAAACACCTTGTGGGAACTTGAATGAATACTAATTATCCTATAATTTTCCACCAAAGTTTTATTCATCCTATCTAAAACTATGTTAAACTCAATATTCCCTTGGACGACCTTCTCAAAATTAATATACTTCTACCTGTAGAACCTCTATAACTTCTTACAAACATACTAACCACTGGTGTCTAACCATAATCAAATAAAAATAATTTCAATGCATTTTTACACCATATTAATCATTTTAATAAAGTATAAAACATCTCATATTTGATCTTGATAAATTACACTAACACATTAGGTGTGGAATCATTGAAGAAAGCCACATATTATATTGAAACTCTATGAGAATATGTCATATATTTATCTCATATCTCTAAGTTAACCAACTCTAAATTCTAATACATTTTCCCCTCTTTTCATAAATAAACCTTTAATTTCTCTCCAAATATGTAATCCTCACACTTTTCATACTATAAGGTTTCATTCTTTAAAAATAAATTTACATCTATCATATTAATTCCATTCTCACAGAGGTTAATTAGAATTTCATGACAATATTTAGTGGAAGTAGCTTCTAAATTATGAAGTACTTTTTATAATGATCCTATAAGATATAGGGTATTATCCTTCACTCCATTTTCTATAACAATAGTAACACATAAAATATTTTGAATTACATCCATGAACATTGTAAAAAAACCTAATTTGTTGGGTTTTATAATGGAAATTAAGTTATTTATATATCTAGGGATGTACCAAACACCTTAAAAGTTCATCAAGATCCTGTTCCTTGTCAAGATGGAAACATATCCCATGCTAATAATCTCAAGATCTTTCCCACACACCTGATGAACTCTATTAAATCATCTAGAGATGTAACTCTTCATACACTCCCTCTTGGATGTTTATAGTAATGAAGCTTCAAATTCCATCACTCAAGACCCAAGTGATTTGGGGGTACTTAGGATAAATGCACTAATTTCCTTTGAAATAGGGTTCGTAAACCCACTTCTAGAAGTATATCATTGAGATTCATCCCTGTGATCACTACAGTCCTATTAGGTCCACTAGGTCGACTACCATGAGAGGGGGGTGAATCAGGGTATAAAAAATTATAACTTTTTCTCATTTGGATATTGTTTCTTTGTTAGACAAAACTCAATTCTCTCTTCCTCCCATAGCAATATACAAACAGATATGAAATCATGCACAAGACACAAAAAAAATTACTTGGTTTACCCTCATTGGGCTACATCCAAGGAGCATAAAATGACAATGTGTTGATGTACTGAATTCACTAAGGATCACTGCCAATAATGAGTACAATGTTTAGTCTAGATCCTCTATACCCAGGCTCACTTCCTTTACAAGGTTTAGGGTCTACTCAGAACATTCCAAATGGTTACTCCCTATGCCTCTTTCTCTGGGTCACTGCCTATAGAAAGGGTCACCGTCTTCCTCTTCCTTCACTCACTACTCTTAGAAAGGAATCCACTAACAGTTTTCGGACATATAGGTCATACACAGTTTATGGACATGTAGGTCACTTCATTCGCATTAATTATGGCATCCTAAATTATAGGAAGATACTCTGTTGAAGTCTTGTTTTCACCCATAGATGAAGTCCACATTCTCGGGTACGTCTGGGTGCCAAAAAAAACATTCGAAAACTGATTTGAAGCACTCAAAAGATTCCTTGTGAAAATTGTGAACCACATATTCCTCCGGTATATTGAGTACCAGGTTTGGAATGCGGTCACCTCCTTCGCATACTATCATTTCCGCTGCGAACCACCTTCATCTACGGACTTCCACTGCCTTCGTGATCGCATACCATTACCACGTACCGATTCCGTGAACCTTCTCTATGAAACCCCTCCTATCCACAAATTTTTCTCTATTCATGGACCACCTTCACTTCTGGATATCGGAGCTCCCTTCTCCGCATACCAGACTTCCTTTGTGGATTAAGAATTCTCGCAAACAACTTCGACAGAAAAACATCAGCGTGAACCATTTCTCCCTTCGCGAACCAATTTGGCCTTGGCGAACTACCTTCAACCTTTACCGAAATCCAAGAGAAAAATATGTTTTGAAATGATGTTCAATCTCAATAGTAATCTGTAGGGTAAGAAATTCTTATATAGGAAAACAAATGTTCTTAATCCGCTAAATCAAGATTTACCAAATCTTCAATCCAGCCTCCACTGCTTACCGAATCTTCAACCACCGTGAACCACAAGCCATCCGAGAACCATTTTCCTATGCACTCCATGTACTTCCTTTACTCTTATTTGTTCAACCTCCTCCTCCATCGACACGCCATCTGCGTACTGCACTGCCATCGATCGCAAACCATTTTTGGTTTCGCGAACCGCATCCGTGTATCATTCCCACTGTATGGTACGCAGTCGCACACCTTTCCCAGACATGGTACGTGATCCATGTCCTGGGCTTCTAATTCCTCTTCCTTTTCCGATTTTGTTCACCATTATTCACAAAAATTTCTGATTTTGAGGCCCCATGATTTGGAAAACATTGGGAAACTGCACCGCCTTGAAAACATGTCTTCAGCAAACACCAACCATTATCATTCACGGTCATTTGGCTTTGTCATCAAACAAAATCACGCCCAAAACATACCAAGAGGACACCTTGAGGCATTTTTCCTAACAATATCTCCCTTTGGGTTTGTTGACAACTCTTCTCATGATAATGCTGCACATTTTGATATCTCCTTAAAGATCCTTCAATCTTCAACCATCATTTTCTTCATAAGATTAAGATAGAGATCAATGATTTACTCAGCATATACTCTAAGCCCACATGATCCATGCTCGACATGAGAAACAAGAGTAAATAAAATGTTCATCAAAGAATCACTTCATTTCTGACACCAATTGTTGATACCAAACTGATACCAGTTGCTGATCGCTGGAAATATTCTAACACCATTCCAACACAACTATTCTTCTTTTATCACAATCCTATACTATCATGATATCTATTCTTTGATCGATCACTTCTAGAATCTTTATATTTAATGTTCCCCCTATGATATATCTTCTTTAAACAAATAGCTTCAACTCAGCTTCAACTCCCCCTATCTCATTGCTCCACTTAATAGCTTCTCCCGTTGCCTTTTCTCCCCGTGGAATAGACACACTTTCTCCCCCTTTTTCAATGAACCCAAAGAGCACATCAAGGTTGTCTGCAAATTGGTAAAGAACACATATCATAACATTAAAAAAAGACACATCATACCTTTGGGAGAGGGGGTTCACATCCACACTTTCTTAAGTGTGGGGATTCAACTGGACTCCCAGAGACAGTAGATTCCTTTAAAACACTTCTTTGGATAAGGCCTTCATAAGAATATCTGCAACTTGTTTCTCTATAGACACATAATCCAACTTCACAATCCCTTACTCCACCATATCCTTGATAAAATGATATTTGATTTCAATGTGCTTTTTCATTGAGTGATAGACTAGATTTTTTCTAATGTTTGTAGCACTTGAATTATCACAATGGATTCCGATCAAGGATTTCACTTAAATTCCCATATCCTCAAGTTTCTTCTTCATCCACAATAGTTGCATTCAAGCTTGAGTAGCTACAATGTATTCATCTTCTGCAGTGCTCAATGAAATGAAATCTTGTTTATCGATCAACCAAGAAATACAAAATCTACTAAGATAAAAGGAACCTTTTGATGTTGATTTCCTATCATCTAATGAACTAACCCAATCAACATCTATATATCACAATAACTCTAGCTGATATTTGTCATTACACATTAGGCCAAAATCCACAGTGCCCTTGATATACAAAAGAATTATTTTTACTAAAATAACGTAACTCTCTTTTTTATTGGTTTGACACCTCACTTCTTGGAATATGGAAAATATAATATTAGGACTTGTCACTGTCGGGTACAACAAAATTTCAATGATTTGCCTGTATTATGTAATATTAACGAGCTTGCCTTCATCATCTCGTGACAGTTTCAACTGAGTAGCAATAGAAGTCGTCATATATTTTGAATTATCCATTCCAAACCTTCTCAAAACCTCTTGGATAATTTATATTGAAAAATAAAATTTCCATTCCATCCTTGTGTCAATTTCACGCCAAGGAAAAATTTCAACTCACCAATCATCAAGATTTCAAATACAATTTTCATGAATTAAGAAAACTATCTACATTGTGCTTCATATGATCCACCAAAGATTATGTCATCGGCAAAAACTAGCACCATAATCATTTGAATATTTTTATTGTTTATATATATATTGTAATCAAATCCACCACGCTAGAAACTAAGATTCTTTAAAAACAGATCAAGCCTTGAATACCATGCTCTTAGTGTTTGCTTCAAACCATATGAATCCTTCTTCAGTCGACAGAATCTATTCTCATCTTCATGAATGATAAAATCATCAGGCTACTCAATGTAAACTTCTACTTCCAGAACTCCATTTAAAAATTCTGACTTGGCATCCATCTGGAAAACTTTAAACTTTCGTTGCACAACTATGACAAAAAATAATTTTCTTGTCTCCAGCCTTGCAATAGGTGAAAATGTCTCATCAAAATATATTTCCTCTATATGGGAGTACCCTTTGCACACCAGTCGTGCTTTTTTTTGAAGGACAACACCATCTTCATTATTTTTTTTCGAAAGACCCACTTTGTCCCGATAACATTCTTGTTTGCAGGTCTTGAAACAATTTCCCATGTCATATTTTTATCAATTTGGTCAAGATCTTCATTCATTGCATGAACCCAATTCTAATCTTTAGTTGATTCACCAAAGATTTTAGGCTCTACTTGTGATAAGTATGATGCTTGTCATAGAGACCTCATCCTTCTTTTTTGCACTGGTTCTGTCAAATCACCAATTATGTTTCTTCTATCAATTTCAACACTTCATGATGGTCTCTTAGAAGACACTGATTTATTCTCATCATATGAGTATTCTTTTGAATCAATCTATGGAGATGGAGCATCTCTTGATTTTCTCATCACTTCATCACTATCCTCCTGAGTATGATCATGTATTTATTGAAGATTATGTTCATTTTCTACTATAGTTACATCATGACCTTAAACTATCTTTCTCATCTGCTTATTAAATAATTTATACACATTAATTTTCTTTGAGTAGTCAATAAATATTCATCCATCTCCATGAGATTCTAACATCCTATGTTTCTCCTTATTGAGAATTAAACACTTACTTATGAAAATTCGGAAGTATTTCAATGATGGATTCTTTCCATACCATAGATCATATGAATTCCTCTATTATTTTGGGAATAATAAGTCTCCATTTGATGTGTAGACTTTTTTCATCACTGCCACTTTCCAAAACATCTGTGGAAGGACTTTCTCAATGAGCATTGCTCTAGCCATGTTATTCAAAATTCGATTTCTTCTCTCAACAACTGCATTCTGCTGTGGAGTTCTTACTGCTAAAACATGAGGCCTTATCCCATGATTCTCAAGATAACCCTACACTTAGATGTTTGTGAATTCTGTTCCATTATCTGTTCGAATCATCCGGATTTTGTGACCAAGCATCTTTTCACATTCCTGTTGATATCTTATAATGAAACTGAACTCTTAATATTTGTGGGTGATTATTAAAACCCATGAAATTCTTTTATAGTCATCAATGAAGAAACATAATATCTCCTCCCATAAATATCCCTTGGTGAAATTGTCCCACACACATCAATATTTACTAGCTCAAGCAATCTTGTTGACTTGTTCTCCTTTTTCTTATATGTCTTCTGATTGATCTTCCTTTGCTGGTAGGCATCGCACATATGAGTACTATCATGTGATAATATAGGGATATTTCAAGTTGCATCATATTTCACCAGATCTTCCAAGGAACCTTGTCTTATGTGTCCAAGTTTCTTATTCCATTACTTTTTTTCTTCATCCTTGGATAGAAAGTGCATATCTTCTCCACTCACGAGGTAGAGATTCCTTTTTTGACACTTTCCTTGCAACACAAAAACACCATACTTTTATCTAATGATATATAATTTCTTGGAAAAGCTTATGGTTTGTCCTGAGTCACACAATTGACTAACACTAATAATGTTGTGACTAATCATTCAACAACCAATAAATCTGCTCGTCTCATGTCTTTTCCTCCAAATTTGGATTTTCTTGAACCAATAATTTTCAAGCACTCATCATTACCAAAAATTATGATACCTTATTTTTCATACCTGATTCTGGTCACTAGATCCTTATTTCCTATCATGTGGGAAGGGAATCCACTATCAATGATCCATATACCAGTGTGATCTGATGCCTTGAATGCAATTTCTACAAACACCACTTGCTCGACCCTTTTCTTTTTGACCCAAGTCTTTGAATTCACACCTGAAATGGAATTATCATCCTGATCTTCCTTATAATTTTATGGACAAGCTTCATCCTATAGAGTTGAAAATAGATTTTGAATTTTCATCTCACCTAAAGATACATTCGGCTACTTCTTGTGAAAAAATTCAGTCTTCCTCAGAGAATTCCTATAAATTGTTGATGTGCAATATCTTTCCATATGTCTGAGTCCTTTACACTTGAAACAATGACCATCAAATAATGACCTGAAATTTTGATCTCTGTATGACCACCTCTATTGGTCTTGTTCCCTTTGGTACCTATTTGATATGGAACATAAATTTTGAGAGTGTCATATCTTACCACAACAATAGAATCTTATGTGAGGTACGTTCTTTTGTGGTAATGACACACCACTAGTTCTGCCTTGGGTTCTCTAAATCTTCTAATTCTTCTTCGTACCCAAATCAGTCTTCAGTCTTAGAGTGGGTTCTTGTGGTATTACATGAATCATAACTTATTTTTGGTTTAGATTGTGTCCCTTTCGTTTTTATAGACTATTCCTCTCAAATATAATCTTATTTTTTTTCTTATATGGTCTTCTTTTCCTGATGTCGAATCAGGAGTTAGTAGTTTGTCATGATCTTCAATTATTTGTCGCAGACTGACGACCTCTTATTCTAGATGCTTGATATGTAACATCCCAAGTAAGTAATGAATAATAGATATTTTTATCTATGTCTATTAATGAATTGGATAGTGTTTTAGAGGCTTAAAATGAAAATAAATCCAATCTTAAGCATGGAATACACTAATATTTTTAAAAGATTGTTTTACTGCCTTTTGATGGCAAACCATTTTTGAATCTATCTTTTGACAATTTTATAAGCTATATTTGTCAAAATAAACTTGTTCTTTATGATTGGGACATCAAAATTTACTTTGTGTGAATTTTTGGTATTTTTCTGACAATGTTCATTTTTTAATGAATAGTGAAAAATACTGCATTTTACATCAAAACTACTTCTTAATCTAATTTATTTATATGATTAGATTATCTTTTTAATTGGTCTTAATGTGTAATCTGAATATATTTTTACCATTTAATCCAATTGTGGTCATTGGAATCAATTTCACTTTGAAATTGGACTTAAACTGGTGTCAATCTTTTGATACTTATTGTTTCATAAAAACACACTATTTGTCATAACAGCGGAAATTAATTATTAAATTAATTAATGTGACTTATATGTTTTGAATTTTTTAAAATAGACTTCATTTTTGAATTCGGAATATCAAATATAGCTTAGGGTGAATTTTTGGTAATTTTCTGAAAAACTTCAATTTTTGATGAATAGTGAAACCACTAAGTGGTACTTATAAAAACTGATTTTCCGTTTAAATGAAATTTTGCCATCATTGTGTTTTGAATTTCAAAAATCCGACATACATGGTTGTCATTAAGAAGTAAAATGTGGTTCAATGAGATAAAAATAATTTTTTGGTGAATAGTAACTTATTAAGTTTTTAATCACGATTAGTGGTAATTAGTGTAGTTTAAGGTAAAAATAATGCTTTAATAAAATAAGATGAGCTTGAAAAATGTCCTACCCTCATTGGTTGTGTCATGGCCGACCAAGACAATCCATGGGTCAACTTGGGGACCACATGGATCCACTTTGGTTGGGAAATGACATAAATAACTTTTTATTTAATGTAAAAGTAAAAATGACACAAACATAATATGTTTTACGAAAACAATTTTAACTTGTGGTTATAAAGATCAGATTTTTTATTATAAATAGTCATTGGAAATCTAAAAATATTTCCTACATCATAGTATTTTTTTTTTATAATTTTTAGACTTTAAATAAATTAAATTATTTATGACATCATGATGATGCATCGATGACCTCATTATTTAACGATTTAAATAAAATGGAAAGATAATGAAAAATATAAAACCTACACATGGCCAAAACCAATTGGATGAGTGGATTATTAAGAACTATCACCTTATCCTCGAATTATAGCAATGTGGGACCTTTTGAATCCGAAAATCTTTTTAAAATAAAGTAACTTATCTTTACTTTCCAAAAGTGTCCCTCCTCTCCTCTTATAAAAGGCCCCCACCTCTACCTCATTTCATACACTCCTCAAGCCTTTGGCTCGGCCAACCCCTGACCATTTACTCTCTCCACATCCCTCTCCTCATCCTAGAGGATTCCCTTTGGGCAGAATCCTTTCAAAGGAAGCCTTTAGGCTCAAATCAAAATGAGTTACACTTTTAAAGGTAATTCATTCTCTCACGTTCATTTGTTTTATTTTGCTTCTCCAACCCCTAAACTCTTTTTATTTACTTCTTTTATAACAAAACCAGTATCTTAAATATAATAGGATGTTGTTATAATATTTATTTGAGCTACACTCTCACACAACTACATCAAATGGTTAAAGAACATACGGTTTCCGTGGATGGCGAAATTCTGCCTCCCGAAACGATGATTGTTCAATACTCATTTAAAACCTTCAAAGGTGGCCATTATGATGTCACTATTTTTATATATGATATATAATATGTTTATGTTTTCCTTAATCTTCTGTTTTTTTCATTTTGGGCATACCTTTATGGTTTCCATTATGGGTAAACACGATATCTTCATTTTAGGAAGTGCGGACTACCGCCCCCTGAAAGTGATTTGATTCGTTAATACCATATGTGGGATGTGTAAAGGATAATGTTAATGATATTATATATGTTATTATACTGGAATTATAATATACTCTTATAAAATTATGATTCCATTCCATAAAATACGAAATAGAAATGGAAGTAGCATTCATGCGTACGTACGGCTTACCGTCTCCATGAACGGTGCATTTCATTTCTTACCTCTAAATGTGATGTAATATTATAAATACATGTATATGATGAATATATATGATATATATGTTATCCAAATCATTAATATAATTCTAGATATAACGAACCTTTGACCAAATTAACAACATGTAAGTGTAAGAAGTCTATTTTTGACTTAAGAACCAAATACCGACAAAATGAACATTATTAACTTAAATGATTACATGATGTTCATAACATGGTATAAAAGGAATAATGAACTTGAAAAAGGTTCATAAGAAATTATAGATTAACTCAAGTTTATTATTCAGGAGATTAAAGAACGGCCGGGTCAAGTCGGATACGAGGTAAGGGAACTTCTTAACCCAATTACCATTCTTTGGGTTAATCTCCTACTTTCAAATTATGTCATGATATTATTATGTCCTATCTTGTATTTGTACTTTCTTTATGTGTACTTATAGTGAATACACATAATAGATCTATTTCATTTTAAAAATGATCTTTTTAAGGACTTCGTCTCAATCTCCTTTCATTGAGGCATATCTTGTTTTATACACAACCTTCTTTTATACAGTGTATAAACCCCTTTGACTTTTACATTTATTCAAAAGGAATCTTTTTTATATGAAGCATTTACTAAACGACAAAAGGGAATCTTTTTGTCGTACGTATGCGGCGACAACGACTTCTCCGCCGTCGTGACCGTTATTTGAGTTTCGGCTTCCTCTACAAGCCATACCTTCTTTTTAAAAGAAAAATAATTACCATGTTTTACTTTTCTTTTATTTTGGTATCGAAAATGGTTTTCATAATGTTTTTATATCAATGTGTTGTATTGATATCTTGTGATTGAAAGGTGGAATGTTATGTTTCCTTTATGCATGTTTTATGTGATATGATTATGTTGAGGTTCTTGGGCATTATTATGAAAACGGGTGGTTCCGTGATAAACTAAGGGCGGGTGAGCCCGATATAGCTCTCCAATGAATTGGGTAACGCGAAGGAGTGAAACGTTAAGGTTTCTCCAAAGAGATTTTAGGGAATATACTGTGATGGGTATTCCAAACGTAACCAAGAGGGTTTCTCCCTACGTAAGAATGTTATGAATGCCTCAAGTTACCTTTATGTCTTATGATTTCTATGATTTATTCATGATTTGATGAGGTATGTTAAAGTGATTATGTTTTATGGGTAAAGTATGATCTCATCCTTATGTATATATGTACCCATGTTTCCTTTCCATATTTTTATATCCCATACTGAGCTTTTTATGCTCATCCCAAGTTTTTTGAAATGTTTTTCACAGGTCAAGGGAAAGGTACATGATATGATGATAGTGTCAAGGAAGTGTCAAGAATGAATCCATGTTTTATTTTAAATATGATTCCATTGATGGGAATGAAGAATAATATCTTTATGTAACCACTTTGTTTATATGTGGAATGTAATGCAAGTTTTATGATCTAATTCTCTAAAACTCTAAACCTGAAAAGATCCTCAATGTGTAATCTTGTAATAACTCAAGATTAAGTAAGGTTTAAGGCTGGGGCCTTATAGTTGGTATCAAAGGTCGGTTTAGATAACTTTAGGAGTTAGAATTTTATTAGATGATTATCCAAAAATATTTTTTTTTGAAATCATATAGCATTTGAAGATTACCATGTTGCTTCATCTAAGAAATGTTTGTTCAAAATGGTTTTCCGCAGAGGAAACAGGGAAGCAGTGCTAGGAAGGCATACAGAAGGAAATAACCTTACGAATCAGCATCCCGAGATGGTCGGAATTGGAACTGAACAGTTTGTTGTAGTGATGGCACAGTTGACTCAAGCGATAAATGGTGGTGGTATCCATGCACGAGATCAACCAGATCAACCGCAGAGGAACATGTCAGTGGTGGAACATTTCATGAGGAAACATCCACCATCATTCAGAGGATCATCTGACCTTGTGCTAGCTAAAGGGTGGATTAAAGCACTGGAGAAGATTTTTGATGTCATGGGGTGTTCAGACAATCAAAAGGTTAATCTTGATATTTACCGTTTGGAGGGTGAAGCAGATCAGTGGTGGTCTATGGTTAAAAATATCAGGGACGCCGATGAGATTGATGCTCTCGACTGGGATGAATTCAAAGGTATGTTTCTTGAGAAGTATTTTCCTAAGGCTGTTCGACTTAGGATGGAAAAACAATTCTTGGAATTGAGGCAAGAGGAAGACTCAGTGGATGCCTATGAAGAAAGGTTCACTCGATTGGCAAGGTATGCTCCAAATTTTATCTGAGACCTTGATAGTAAAATCAATCGTTTTTACTCAGGATTAAAGCCAAAATATCGAAGGTCATTAGATTCTCGTGAGTTTAAAAGTTATGAAAAGTTTGTTCGATGTGCTGAGAAGGTGGAAATGGAGTTTTCCGATGATCAAGTGTTCTATAACAACCAACAGAAGAAAAGACCGAGGTGGCAGGAGAAAGGTATGAATTCTTCAAAAAAGTCTGATGGTAAGAGAACTAAGTTTCCAGTTTGTGATAAATATGGAAAAAGGCATGCTGGGGAATGTCTTCTGAATTATGGAAAGTGCTACCGATGTGGTAAGATGGGACATAAGGCTTGTGAATGCACCGAAAAGGATCAAGGTGAAGGTAAGAACAAATTTGATTTACAGTTAGTGAAATGTTATAAGTGCAATGAGATGGGTCACTATGAAAACGAGTGTCCGAAAAAGAGCTTGAGTGATGAGAAGCAGTTAGACTACAGGCAGAAAGGGGTGGTGAAATCCTTTGCAACTACTTCAGCAGATGTCGGGCCATCAAATGAAGTTGTATCAGGTACATTGTTTGTTTTTTCAGATTATGCTAGTGTGTTGTTTGATTCGGGTTCTACGCATTCTATCATCTCTGAAACCTTTTCTAGTAAAATGGGAATACCATCTCAAGAAATTACTCCTGAACTTTTGGTAAAAACACCTGGGGGAAATGTTGAGGCAAAAATAATTTATAAGAATCTTCCTATCCTTATCTATGGAAAGAACCTACTTGCAAACCTTATTGTTCTACCTCTAGTAGAGTTTGATGTTATCCTGGGTATGGATTGGCTCTCTATTTACCATGCTAAGATTGACTGTAGAGCTAAAGAAGTTTCTTTTCAGAAAGGCTTTCAGTTTGTTTACAAGAATGAACCCTTACTTTTGATAACATATCAAGAGACCGAGAAACTTGTAAAAGATGGAAATTAATGTTACCTTGCACACGTCGTTGAAAATAAAGGAACTGTTCATATTAATGATGTGCTAGTGGTAAATGAGTATCCTAATGTTTTTCCTGATGAGTTTCCTGGAATAATACCATATCGGGAAGTTGAGTTTACTGTTGACTTAGTTCCTGATGCTAATCCAATTTCAAAACCCCCTTATCGAATGGCACAAATTGAACTTTTAGAGTTGAAGGAGAAATTGGAAGATTTATTAGAGAAAGGTTTCATTAGACCTAGCACATCACCATGGGGTGCTCCTGTTTTATTTGTTAAAAAGAAAGATGGTTCTATGAGACTTTGCATTGATTATAGAGCCTTGAATAACATACTGTTAAGAACAAATATCCTTTGCCTCATATCGATGATTTGTTTGATCAGCTCCAGGGAGCTCAGTTTTTTCAAAGATTGACTTGATATCGGGGTACCATCAGCTGAAGGTAAAGGAGGCAGATATTCCGAAGACCGCGTTCCGTACGAGATATGGCCATTATGAATTTGTAGTAATGCCTTTTGGGCTAACCAATGCACCTACTGTATTCATGGACTTAATGAATAGAATTTTCCATGAGTTCTTGGATAAGTTTGTGGTGGTTTTCATTGATGATATTTTGGTGTTTTATAAAAGTAAAGAGGAGAATGAAAGATATTTAAGGGTTATCTTGCAAACCTTAAAAGAAAAGAAACTGTATGGGAAATTCAGCAAGTGTGAGTTTTGGTTGCAAAAAATTTCTTTCCTTGGTCACATTATTTCTAAAGATGGAATAACTGTTGATCCTGCAAAAACAAAAGTTGTGGAAGAATGGCCAAAACCCACAAATGTAACTGAGATTCGTAGCTTCCTTGGTTTGGCGGGCTATTACTGAAGGTCTGTTAGAAATTTTTCACGGTTATCTAGTCCAATGACTAAGCTAACTCGGAAGGGTGTTAAGTTTATCTGGACAAAAGAATGTGATGATTGTTTTCAGGAATTGAAAAGAAGATTGGTGAATGCTCCAGTTTTGGAACTACCTTCCAGGAATGGTGAGTTTGTTATATACAGTGATGCTTCATTGAAAGGACTTGGTTGCGTCCTAATGCAGAATGATCAGGTAATTGCTAATGCTTCATGACAGTTGAAAACTAATGATGTAAATTACCCTACACATGATTTGGAATTAGCTGCTGTTGTTTTTGCTTTAAAAATTTGGAGGCATCATTTATATGGAGTAAAGTGTGAAATATATACCGATCACAAAAGTTTAAAGTATATATTCACTCAGAAATAGATAAACATGAGACAAAGGAGATGGCTGGAATTAATCAAGGATTATGATTGTACAATTCATTACCATCTGAGAAAAGAAAATAAAGTGGCTGATTCTTTGAGTCGAAAAAGTATGCTTCATTAACAATGTTGCGTTTGGAATGTGATCCTTTGGTTAAGGATTTGATAAACTTTGGCATAGAAGTTGTTGGTGCAGGAAGTCCTTCTGTTTTGTTTCAGGTATCAGTGAGATCTTCTCTATCAGATAGAATCAAGCAAGCACAGAAGCAAGATAGTGAGTTGCAGAAAAAGGTAGAGCTGGTTCAGAAAGGTAAGTTTCCGGAATTCAACATTGATAATGATTGTGTTTTGAGATTTGGGAAGAGATTGTGTGTGCCTTGTGATTCACAGTTGAAGAGAGAGTTGTTATGTGAAGCTCATAGTTCTCTGTTTTCAGTTCATCTGGGCAGTACTAAGATTTATAGAGATCTGCGGGAGTATTACTAGTGGGATGGAATGAAAAGAGATATTGCTGATTTTACTGTGAAGTGTTTGACTTGTCAGCAGGTTAAAGCAGAGCGGCAGTTACCGAAAGGGATGCTTCATCCTTTACCAGTGCCAGAGTGGAAATGGGAGAATATATCCATGGACTTTGTTGTGGGATTACCGAAGACATCTCGAGGTAATAATGCAATCTGGGTTATTGTTGATCACTTGACCGAATCTGCTCATTTCCTTGCTATACGAGATACTTTCTCTCTTGATCAACTTTCCCGTTTGTATCTTAAAGAGATAGTCAGGTTACATGGAGTTCCTCTCTCCATTGTATCAGATCGTGATCTCAGGTTTACTTCTAACTTTTGGAAAGGCCTTCAGAAGTTGTTGGGTACTGAATTAAATTTTAGTACAACTTTTCATCCTCAATCAGATGGGCAGTCGGAACGAACAATTCAGACCTTGGAGGATATGCTACGTTCTTGCTCTATGGATTATCAGGGAAGTTGGGACCAACATCTTTCTTTGGTTGAATTTTCATATAATAACAGTTTTCATTCCAGTATACAGATGACACCATTTTAGGCATTATATGGGAAGTGGTGTCAAACTCCAGCTTTCTGGGATGAAGTGGGTGAAAGGAAGTTGATGGGACCAGAATTGGTAGAAGAGATGGCAGAAAAAGTTCGGCTGATTCAGAAACACATGAGAACAGCTCAGAGCAGGCAGAAGAATTATGCGGATAACCGGAGGAAGGATCTATCTTTCGAGGTAGGTGATCATGTTTTTCTCAAGGTTTCTCCTTGGAAAAGTGTGATGAGATTTGGTAAGAAAGGAAAGCTGAGTCCAAGGTTTATTGGACCATATGAAATTCTGGAGAAAGTTGGATCAGTTTCATACTGAGTGGCTTTACCTCCGAGTTTATTTCAGGTACACAATGTTTTTCACGTTTCAATGTTGAGAAAGTATATGCCAGATCCATCTCATGTTTTGAGTCCAGAGGTAGTTAAGCTGGAAGAGAACCTATCTTATGAGGAACAACCGGTCCAGATTCTTGACCACATGGAGCAAGTGTTACGGAATAAGGTGATTCACCAGGTAAAGGTTTTGTGGAAAAACTACATGATTGAAGAGGCAACAAGGGAATCTGAAAATTCAATGAGGGATAAGTTCCCCCATTTATTTGATAAGTAAATAAATTGCGGGGATGCAATTTTCTAAAGGGGGGAAGGATGTAACATCCCAAGTAAGTAATGAATAATAGATATTTTTATCTATGTCTATTAATGAATTGGATAGTGTTTTAGAGGCTTAAAATGAAAATAAATTCAATCTTAAGCATGGAATACACTAATATTTTTAAAAGATTGTTTTACTGCCTTTTGATGGAAAACCATTTTTGAATCTATCTTTTGACAATTTTATAAGCTATGTTTGTCAAAATAAACTTGTTCTTTATGATTGGGACATCAAAATTTACTTTGTGTGAATTTTTGGTATTTTTCTGACAATGTTCATTTTTTAATGAATAGTGAAAAATACTGCATTTTACATCAAAACTACTTCTTAATCTAATTTATTTATATGATTAGATTATATTTTGAATTGGTCTTAATGTCTAATCTGAATATATTTTTACCATTTAATCCAATGGTGGTCATTGGAATCAATTTCAATTTGAAATTGGACTTAAACTGGTGTCAATATTTTGATACTTATTGTTTCATAAAAACACGCTATTTGTCATAACAGCGGGAATTAATTATTAAATTAAATAATGTGACTTATATGTTTTGAATTTTGTAAAATATACTTCATTTTTGAATTCGGAATATCAAATATATATTGGGGTTATTTTTTTGGTAATTTTCTGAAAAACTTCAATTTTTGATGAATAGTGAAACCACTAAGTGGTACTTATAAAAACTGATTTTCCGTTTAAATGAAATTTTGCCATCATTGTGTTTTGAATTTCAAAAATCCGACATACATGGTTGTCATTAAGAATTCAAATGTGGTTCAATGAGATTAAAATAATTTTTTGGTGAATAGTAACTTATTAAGTTTTTAATCGCGATTAGTGGTAATTAGTGTAGTTTAAGGTAAAAATAATGCTTTAATAAAATAAGATGAGCTTGAAACATGTCCTACCCTCATTGGTTGTGTCATGGACGACCAAGACAAGCCATGGGTCAACTTGGGGACCCCATGGATCCACTTGTTTGGGAAATGACATAAATAAAATTTTATTTAATGTAAAAGTAAAAATGACACAAACATAATATGTTTTACGAAAACAATTTTTACATGTGGTTATAAAGATCAGATTTTTGATTATAAATAGTAATTGGAAAGCTAAAAAGATTTCCTACATCATAGTATTTTTTTTATAATTTTTAGACTTTAAATAAATTAAATTATTTATGACATCATGATGATGCAGCGATGACCTCATTATTTAATGATTTAAATAAAATGGAAAGATAATGAATAATCTAAAACCTACACATAGACAAAACCAATTGGATGAGTGGATTCCAAAGCCTTATCACCTTATCCTAGAATTATAGCAATGTGGGACATTTTGAATCTGAAACTCTTTTTAAAATAAAGTAACTTATCTTTACTTTCCAAAAGTGCCCCTCATCTCCTCTTATAAAAGGCCCCCACCTCTACCTCATTTCACACACTCCTCAAGCCTTTGGCTCGGCCAACCCCTGCCCATTTACTCTCTCCACAACCCTCTCCTCATCCTAGAGGATTCCCTTTGGCAGAATCCTTTCAAAGGAAGCCTTTAGGCTCAAATCAAAAGGAGTTACACTTTTAAAGGTAATTCATTCTCTCATGTTCATTTGTTTTATTTTGCTTCTCCAACCCCCTAAACTCTTTTTATTTACTTCTTTTGTAACAACGAAAGTATCTTCAATATACTAGGATGTTGTTATAATATTTATTTGAGCTACACTCTCACACAACTACATCAAATGGTTAAAGAACATACGATTTCCGTGGATGGCGAAATTCTGCCTCCCGAAACGATGATTGTTCAATACTCATTTAACACCTTCAAAGGTGGCCATTATGATGTCACTATTTTTATATATGATATATAATATTTTTATGTTTTCCTTAAGCTTCTGTTTTTTTCATTTTGGGCATACCTTTATGGTTTCCATTATGGGTAAACACGATATCTTCATTTTAGGAAGTGCGGACTACCGCCCCCTAAAAGTGATTTGATTCGTTAATACCATATGTTGGATGTGTAAAGGATAAAGTTAATGATATTATATATGTTATTATACTGGAATTATAATATACTCTTATATCATTATGATTCCATTCCAGAAAATACGAAATAGAAATGGAAGTAGCGCTCATGCGTACGTACGGCTTACCGTCTCCATGAACGGTGCATTTCATTTCTTACCTCTAAATGTGATGTAATATTATAAATACATGTATATGATGAATATATATGATATATATGTTATCCAAATCATTAATATCATTCTGGATATAACGAACCTTTGACCAAATTAACAACATGTAAGTGTAAGAAGTCTATTTTTGACTTAAGAACCAAATACCAACAAAATGAACATTATTAACTTAAATGATTACATGATGTCCATAACATGGTATAAAAGGAATAATGAACTTGAAAAAGGTTCATAAGAAATTAGATATTAACTCAAGTTTATTATTTAGGAGATTAAAGAACGGTCGGGTCAAGTCGGATACGAGGTAAGGGAACTTCTTAACCCAATTACCATTCTTTGGGTTAATCTCCTACTTTCAAATTATGTCATGATATTATTATGTCCTATCTTCTATTTGTACTTTCTTTATGTGTACTTATAGTGAATACACATAATAGATCTATTTTATTTTAAAAATGATCTTTTTAAGGACTTCGTCTCAATCTTTTTTCATTGAGGCATATCTTGTTTTATACACAACCTTCTTTTATACGGTGTATAAACCCCTTTGACTTTTACGTTTATTCAAAAGGAATATTTTTTATATGAATCGTTTACTAAACGACAAAAGGGAATGTTTTTGTCGTATGTATGCGGCGACAATGACTTCTCCGCCGTCGTGACCGTTATTTGAGTTTCGGCTTCCTCTACAAGCCATACCTTCTTTTTAAAAGAAAAATAAATACCATGTTTTACTTTTCTTTTATTTTGGTATCAAAAATGGTTTTCATAATGTTTTTATATCAATGTGTTGTACTAATATCTTGTGATTGAAAGGTGGGAATGTTATGTTTCCTTTATGCATGTTTTATGTGATATGATTATGTTGAGGTTCTTGGGCATTATTATGAAAACAGGTGGTTCCGTGATAAACTAAGGGCGGGTGAGCACGATATAGCTCTCCAATGCATTGGGTAATGCGAAGGAGTGAAACGTTAAGGTTTCTCCGAAGAGATTTTAGGGAATATACTGTGATGGGTATTCCAAACGTAACCAAGAGGGTTACTCCCTACGTAAGAATGTTATGAATGCCTCAAGTTACCTTTATGTCTTATGATTTCTATGATTTATTCATGATTTGATGAGGTATGTAAAAGTGCTTATGTTTTATGGGTAAAGTATGATCTCATCCTTATGTATATGTGTACCCATGTTTCCTTTCCATATTTTTATATCCCTTACTGAGCTTTTTATCCTCATCCCAAGTTTTTTGAAATGTTTTTCACAGGTCAAGGGAAAGGTACATGATATGATGATAGTGTCAAGGAAGTTTCAAGAATGAATCCATGTTTTATTTTAAATATGCTTCCATTGATGGGATTGAAGAATACTATCTTTATGTAACCACTTTGTTTATATGTGGAATGTAATGCAAGTTTTATGATCTAATTCTCTAAAACTATAAACCTGAAAAGATCCTCAATGTGTAATCTTGTAATAACTCAAGATTAAGTAAGGTTTAAGGCTGGAGCCTTTTAGGATACGTTTGATTTGATCTTTTCTAGTTTCAGTCAAAATATCAATTTATATTTTCTATTATTCAATTTTCAGTTTGTACTAAACCACCTTTTTTGAGCATTCTAGTATTGAAGACCTCATCTTTTCAATTTCTGCATTCAGATCAGAAATATCTTCTTCTCTGTACTGGATAAAGAGTTTGGAATCACCAATAACTTTGTTATCTTTCTTTGTTTTGGATATTATAATATCTATCTCTTTAAGGGAAACATCTAATTCAGCCTGAAGATCAAATATTCTTTCAATTTGACCTTCTTTATTGTCACTTTCCTCTATTGTAAATGAATTTCAGAAAACTGAAACCAAAGCATCTATTTTATGATCCTTGTAGTCATCTATCTCTTTTGCCTCAGATTGTTCTGAACATTCATCCTCTTTTGAAAGCAGATTCTTCTTTTTAAAGAACTTTCACTTCGTACTTCTCCTTCCTTTCTCATTTGATGAATAAATATTTTGGAGAATTTCATCATTTTATTCATTTTCATAATCAAAATTCTTAGTAAAATTTGATGAAAAATGCCTGATATTTCCACATCGAAATCATGCAAATAGAAGTTTACCTTTGAACTTGTCTTTTCCTATATGCAGATTTGAGGGGAGAAATGACATGACATTGTCCATTTTTTCCTCCTCCAGACTATCTTAAATGGAGAGATTCTTCATGGCCTTGAATTCCACTTCCTTGGACTTCACCTTTTCTACTGTATCGTTTTCATTGTTTCTCATTTAATATGCTACAAGGATACTATGCAGGTTATCTAGTGTTAGCTCTTTTGGGTCTTTGTCTTCCAACACTGAAACCTTCAGGTTGAACCGAGGAGGATGTTTTCTCAAGATATGTTTCACAGTCTTTATATCTTCAATGAATTCTATAAGACTCTACATGTCTTCCACAATAATATTTATCCTATCAAATAATGCATCAATAGTCACATTGGGATTCATTCTCAGATCCTCATACTTGTTCCACATAACCTGCATCTTTGCTTCTCGGACTTTTGTGTTGCCCTCATAAATGTTCAAAAAAACATTCCACATTTCATGTGATGTTTTATAGGACATAACCTTTTCATAAATTTCATTTTATAGGGATGACCCCAAAACATTGATCCCTTTAGCATTAACATCCAATTCCCCTCTTTCAGCTTCTAATAAAGCACCAAAATTAATGTCATTTGATATTCCATGCAAAGCTGATGTGAAGACATCTATCCCAACTGATCGGAAGTAGTGATTCATTCGATTCTTCCATAGTTGAAAATTATCTCGATTGATGATCATAATTTTTTTTATGATTGACCACCTTCATTTATACTTATGAGAGAGGACCACTGACTTTCAAACATTCCCTATGGTACAAATTGTTATGTCCACTAGGTCGACTACCCTGAGAGGTGGGTGAATCCGGGTATGACAGATTAGATCATTTTCTCATTTGAATCTTGTTTTTTTGTTAGAAAAAACTCAATTCTATCTTCCTCCCGTAGAAATATACAAACAGATATGAAATCATGCATAAGGAACAATGATTTTTACTTGGTTCACCCTCACTGGGTTACATCTAAGGAGCATACAATGGCAATGTGCCGATGTAGCAAATTCACTATGGATCATTGCCAATAATTAGTATAATGTTAGAGATAGATCTTCTATACCCAGGATCACTACCTTTAGAATGTTTAGGTTTTTCTCACTACATTACCAAGGGTCACTCCTTATGCCTCTTTCTCTGGATCACTACCGATGGAAAGGGTCACTGTCTTCCTCTTTCTTCGCCCACTTCTCTTGTAAAGGAATCCACTCACAGTTTATGGACGTGTAGGTCATACACAGTTTATGGACATGTAGGTCCCTTAATTTTCATTAATTACTACATCCTAAACTATAGGTAGATGCTCTTTTGAAGTCCCGTTTTCACTTGTAGATGTAGTCCACATTCCTGCTTACTGCTGGGTTCCGGAAAAAACTTTCTCAAACTGATTTGAAGCTCTCACAAGTTTCCATGTGAAAATTTTGAACCACCTATTCCTCCCACGTACTGAGTACCAGGTTTTGTACATGGTCACCTCCTCCACGTACTATCACCACCCCTATAAACCACCTTCATCTGCGGACTGCCTCCGCCTTCGCAATCACGTACCACTACCGCATACCGATTCTGCAAACCTCCTCTATAAAACCCCTCATGTTCGCGAACTGTTCTCTATTTTCGGAATGCCCTCACTTCCGTGTACCGGATCTACCATCTCCTCATACCGGACTTCCTTCGAAGATTTATAATTCCTGAAAACACCTTTGGTAGAATAACTTATGCATGAACCACTTTAGCCTTCACTAACCACTTCAACCTTCACGAACTTCCTTCGGCCTTTGCTGAAATCTGAGAGAAAAATATTTCTTCTAATTATGTTCAATCTTCATATTAATCGGTAGGGTTGGAGATTCTTATATAGGAAAAGATATCCTCTAAATCTGCTAAATCAAGATTTACTAAATCTTAAATCCTACCACCACCGCTTACCGACTCTTCAGCCACAGCGAACCACAAGCCATCCGCGAACCATTTTCCTACGTGCTCCGTGTACTGCCTTTGGTCCTACGCATTTGACCTCCTCCTCCATCGACACACCATCCACGTACTAAATTGCCATCCATCACGAAACATTTCTGATTTTTGGAATCACATCTGTTTAACGTTCCCATTTCCTGGTACACGACCGCACACCCTTCCCAGACATCATACGTGATTCATGTCTTGGGCTCCTAATTCCTCTTCCTTTACCGATTTCATTTTCCATTATTCATAAAAATTTCTGATTTTGAGGCCCTAAAATTTGGAAAACACTGGGAAAATACACTACCTTAAAAAAATTGTCTTCAGCAAACACCAACTATTCTCATTCACGGTCATTTGTCTTTTTCAACAAACACAGTCACACCTAAACCATACCGAGAGGACACCTTGAGGGATTTTTACCCAAAAATCACCCCCTTTGGGTTTGTTGACAACTCTTCTCATGATAATGTTGCACATTTTGATATCTCCTTAAATCTCCTTCCATCTTCAACCATCATTCACTTCATGCGATTAAGATAGTGATCAAGGATTTACTCAGCATATATTCTAGGCCCACATGAGTCATGATCAACGTGAGAAACAATATTAAATGAAAATTTTATCAAATAATTACTTCATTTCTGACACAAATTGTTGATACCAAACTAATACCAATTACTAATCATTGGAAATATTCTAACACCATTCAAACACTACTCTTATTCTTTTATCACGATCCTCACATGTCGTGATATCTGTTCCTTGATTGATCATTACTATCATCTTCATATTTAATGTTACCCCTTTGATATAGCTCATTTAAACAAGTAGGTTCATCTCATATTTAACTCCCCCTATCTCGTTGCTGTACTTAGCAGCTTCTCCCCCGCCTTTTCTCCCCCTAGAATAGACACACATTCACCCCCTTTGTCAACGAACCCGAAGAGCACTTCAAGTTTGTATACAATAGGGTAAAGAACACATATCAACACATTAGGGAAAGACACATCATACTTTGGGGAGATGGGGGGGGGGGAACATCCACACTTTTTCAAGTGTGTGGATTCAAATGGACTCCTAGAGGTAGTATATGCCTTTCAAACACTTCTTTAGATAAGGCCTTTGTAAGAATATCTTTAACTTCTTTCTTTGTAGGCACATACTCCAACTACACAAGCCCTTGCTCCACCTTCTCCTTGATAAAATGATATTTTATTTCAATGTTCTTTGTCCTTGAGTGACAGAATGTATTTTTTCAATGATTTATAGCACTTGAATTGTCAAAATGGATTCCGATTAGAGATTTCACTTCAATTACCATATCCTCAAGTTGTTGTTTCATCAAAAATAGTTGTGTAAAAGCTTTATTAGATGCAATGTATTCGGATTCTACGGTTCTTAATGAAATGAAATCTTATTTCTTGCTCAACCAAGAAATGCCCAATCCACTAAGATAAAAGGAACCTCATGATATTGATTTCCTATCATCTGTTGAACCATCCTAATCAGCTTTTGTATATATCAATAACTCTGGCAGAGATTTTTCATTATACATTAGGCCAAAATACATTATTTACTTGATATACTAAAGAATTATTTTTACTGAAACCATGTGACTCTATTTGGGATTGCTTTGCTACCTCGCTCCTTGGAATGTGGAAAATAAAATATCAAGCCCTTCCATTGTTAGTTACAACAAAATTCCAATGATTTTTCTGTATTCTATGATATTAACTGGCTTCCCTTCATCATCTCGTGACAGTTTTTACTGGGTAGCAACAAGAGTCTTCATCTCTTTAGAATTATCCATTCCAAGCCTTCTCAAAACCTCATTAGAATATTTATATTGAGAAATAAAAGTTCCATTCCTTCCTTGTATCACTTTCAAGATAAGGACAAATCTCAGCTCACCAATCATCGACATTTCAATCTCTCTTTACATGAATTCAGAAAAGGATCTACATTGTGCTTCATCTAATCAACCCAAGATTATGTCATAGACATAAACCAGCACCATAATCCTTTAACTATTTTCATTGTTGAAATATAGATTATAATCAACTCCACCAAATTGGAAACTGAGCTTCTTTAAAAATAGATCAAGCCTTGAATACCATGCTCCTAGTGCTTGCTTCAAACCATATAAATCCTTCTTCAGTTGACAGACTCTATTCTCATCTTCATGAATGAGAAAACCACTAGCCTTCTCAATGTAGACTTTTTCTTCTATAACTTCATTTAAAAATTAGGACTTGACATCCATCTAGAAAACTTTGAACTTTCATTCCACAGCTATACCCAAGAATAATCTGATTTTCTCCAGCCTTGAAATAGGTGGAAATATCTCATCAACATCTATACCCTCTATCTGAGAGTACCCTTTTCACACTAGTTGTTCCTTGTTTCGAATGACAAAACCATATTCATTCATTTTGTTGCGGAAGACCCACTTTGTATTGATAAAATTCTTGTCTGCTAGTCTTGAAACAATTTCCCATGTCTAATTCTTATCAATTTGGTCAATATATTCATTCATTTCCTAAACCCAATTCTCATCTTCAACTACTTCACCAATTATTTTAGGCTCTACTTGTGATAAGTATTATTCTTGTCGTAGAGACTTCATCCTTCTTGTTTGCACTAGTGTTTTCTGATCAACAATTATGTTTTGTCTTTCAATTTCATCTCTTGTGATGGTCTCTGGGAAGACACTGATTTTTTCTCATCATTTGAGTCTTCTTCTAAATCAATCTCTAGAGCTTGATCATCTCATGATCTTCTCATCTCTTCATCACTATCCTCCTGAGTCTGATCATATATTTTCTGAATATTATGTTCATTTTCTACAATAGTCACATCATGACTTTAAACTATATTTCTCATTCGCTTTTTAAATCATTTATACACTTTACTTTTCTTGGAGTAGCCAATAAATATTATTTTGTCTCCATGAGATTCAAACTTCCTATGTTTCTCCTTATTGAGAATGAAAAACTTACTTCCGAAAATTCAGAAGTATTTCAATGATGGATTATATCTATAAAATAGCTCATATGGAGTCTTCTCTTCTTTTGAGCATAATAGGGCGCTATTTGATGTGTAGACTACTGTCATCACTACCTATTTCAAAAACTTCTCTGGAAGGTCTTTCTCAATGAACATTGTTCTAGCCATGTTATTCAAAATTAAATTTCTTCTCTAAACTACTCCATTATGTTGTGGAGTTATTACTTCTGAAACTTGATTCCTTATCCCATGCTTCCTGAGATAATCATCCACTTGGATGTTTTTGAATTCTGTTCCATTATCTGTTCGAATCATCTAGATTTTCTTACCAAGCATCTTTTCACATTTCTATTGATATCTTATAAAGCAACTAAACACTTCATATTTGTGGGTGATTGTTGAAACCCATGCCATTCTGTTATATTCATAAATGAAGAGAACATAATATCTCCTCCCATAAATAGCCCTCACCGAAATTGGCCCAAACACATAAATATCCACCAGTTCAAGAAATCTTGTTGACTTGTGCTCCTTTTACTTAAATGTATTCTCAATGAAATTCACTTGCTAGAAGGCATCGCATGTATGAGTACGATCACATAATAATCTAGGGAGATTTTGAGTTGCATTATATTTCACTATATCTTCTAAAGAACCTTGACTTACGTGGCCAATATGCTTATTCCATAACTTGTTTTCTTCATCCATGGATAGAAAGCACATATCTTCTTCTCCACTCACGAGGTAGAGATTCCCTTTTGTATGCTTTCCTTGCAACACATTAGAACCGCCCTTTGCTCTGATGATACATAATTTCTTCGAAAATATTATGGCATGTCCTTATTCACACAATTTACTAACACTAAGAAAGTTGTGAGTAGGCCCTTCAACAACCAATACATCTTCTCATCTCATGTCTTTTCCTCTAAATTTGGATTTTCCTAAACCAATAATTTTCAAGCCCTTATAATTACCAAATATTACAATACCGTATTTATCGTACCTGATTTCGGTCACTAGATCCTTATTTCCCATCATGTGGGAAGTGCATCCGCTATTAATGATCCATATCCTAGTGCGATCTAATGCCTTGAATGCAATTTCTGTAACCATTGCTTGCTCAGACCTTTTCTTTTTGACCCAAGTATTTGACTTCGTACCTGAAATGGAATGATCATCTTGATCTTCCTTAGAATATGATGGACCAGCTTCATCCTACAGAGCTAAAAATCGATTTTTAATTTTTTTTCTCTCTTGAAGATACATTCGGCTTCTTATTATGACCAAATTCAGTCTACCTCATAGCATTCATCTGCATTGTTGATGTGCAATATCTTTCCTTGTGTCTGAGTCCTTGAAACTTGAAACATAGACCATCAAATAATGACCTAGAATTTTGAGCTTTATATGACCACCTTTGTTGGTCTTGTTGCCTTTGGTACCTCTTTGAAATGGAACATACATTTTGAGAGTGACCTATCTTACCACAACAATATAATCGTATGTGAGGTACATTCTTGTGTTGTAAGGATGCACCACTAGTTGTACCTTGGGTTATCTGAATCTTCTAATTATGCTTCGTACCCAAATCAGTATTAAGTATTAGAGTGGGTGCTTGTGGTCTGACTTGAACCATAACTCTTTCTGTTTTAGATCAATCCACTTTTGTTCTGATGGACCATTCCACTCAAATCTCATATTATAGGTTGCCCATATGATCTTCTTTCCTAATGTCGAATTGAGATTTAGCAGTTTATCTTGATCTTCTATTGTTTTTCATAGACTGCTGACCTCTTCTTCTAGATGCTCGATACATTTTATTTGATCTTTTCTAGTTTTTAGTCAAACTATCAATTTCTGTTTTCTGTTCTTTAATTTTCAGTTTTTACTCAGCCAACTTTTTGGATCATTCTGGTATTGAAGACCTCGGCTTTTCAATCTCTTCATTCAACTTAGAATTATCTTCTTCCTGCTATTTCTAAAAGAGTTTGGCATCACGAACAACTTTGTTAGAAATCTTTGTTTTGGATCACAAAATATCTATATCTTCAAGGGAATATTTTTATTCAACCTAAAGATCAACTATTCCTTGAATTTCTCCTTCTTCATTGTCACTTTCATCTGTTGTTAATGAATTTCCCACAACTTCCACCAAAGAATCAATTTTATGATCCTTGTAGTCGTCCATCTCTTTTTTCTCAGATTCATCTAAACTTTCATCTTCTTTTGAAAGCATATTCTTTTTTTGAAGAACTTTCTCCCGGTACTTCTCCTTCCCTTCTCATTTGATGAATACTTATTTTCAAGAATTTCATCATTTTCTTTATTTTCATCATCAAAATTTTTAGGACACTTTGATGCAAATTGATCGATCTTTCTGCATAAAAAGAATGCAAATAGAATTTTAATTTTGAAGATTCCTTTTCCTATTTGCAGATTAGAGGAGATAAATGACATGACGTCATCCATATTGTCCTCCTCCAAACTATCTTCAATAGAGAGATTCTCCATGGCCATGAATTACACTTCCTTTAACTTCCCCTTTTCTACTACATCTTTTTCATTGATTCTCATTTCATATGCTACAAGGGTATTGTGCAGGTTATTTAGTGTCATCTTTTTCCGACCTTTGTCTTCTGACACTGAGACTTTCGGGTTGAACCACAGTGGAAGTTTCCTCAAGATACGTTTCAAAATATTTATATCTTCAATGAATTCTACAAGATCCAACATATCTTCCACAATAATATTTATCCTATCAAATAATACATCAATAGTATCATTCAGATTCATTCTGAGATCCTCATACTTGTTCCACAGAACCTGCATCTTTCCTTCTCAGACTTTTGTGTCTCCCTCATTAATGTTTAGAAAAATCTCCCACATTTCATGTGATGTTTTACAGGAAATAACCTTCTTATAAATTGTATTTGATAGCCCCCCCCAATCATTCAACCCTTTATCATCAACATATAATTCCTTTCTTTCATTTTCTGATAAAGCACCACTATTAATGTCAGTTGATATTCCATGCGTGGCTTCTATGAATACATCCATCCCAACTGATCAAAAGAAGTGCCGAAATCAATTACCCCATAGTTGAAAATTATTTCCATTGAATATTGGAATTCTTTTATGATTGACCACCTCCATTTCTTCTTCTGAGAGAGAGCCACTAACATTTAACCTTTCCCTATGATACCAATTGTTATGTCCACTAGGTTGACTACCCTAAAAGGGGGGTGAATCAGGGTATGATAGATTAGAAATTTTTCTCTTTTGGATATTGTTTCGTTGTTAGAAAAAACTAAATTCTCTCTTCATCCCATAGCAATATACAAACAGATATGAAATCATGCACAAGAAAAACAATTTTTACTTGGTTCACCCTCCCTAGGCTATCTCCAAGGAGCATAAAATGGAAATATATCGATGTACCGAATTCACTAAGGATCACTACCAATAATGAGTACAATGTTCAAGCTATATTTTCATACCCAGGATAACTTCCTTTATAAGGTTTAGGGTCTGCTCACTGCATTCCCAAGGGTCGCATCCTATGTCTCTTTGTCTGGATCAGTACTGGTGGAAAGGGTCGTCGTCTTCCTCTTCCTTTGCTCACTACTCTTAGAAAGAAATCCACTCACATTTTATGGATTTTTAGGTCATACAAAGTTTATGGACATGTAGATCACTTAATTTGCATGAATTCTTTCATCCTTAACTATAGGTAGATGATCTGTTGAAGTCTCATTTTCACCCATAGATGATGTCAACCTTCCCGAGTACTGCTGGGCACTGGAAAAAAAATTCACAAACTGATTTGAAGCTCTCACAAGCTTCCCTGTGAAAATTACAAACCACATATTCCTTCAGCATACTGATTTCTAGGTTTGGTACATGGTCACCTCCTCCATGTACTGCAACTACCGTTTTGAACCACCTTCATCCATGGATTGCCTCTGCCTTCACGATCGCGTACTGTAACCACGTACCAATTTTGGGAACCTTGTCTATGAAACCCTTGATGTATATGAATTGTTCTCTATTTGTTGACTACCTTCAATTCTTCATACATGATCTCCCTTCTCCGCATATCGAACTTCCTATGCGGATTAAAAATTCTCACAAAAACCTTTTCCAGAATCACTTTTGTGCGAACCACTTCAGCCTTCGTGAACCACTTCAACCTTCGCGAACTTCCTTCAGCCTTTGCTGAAATCTCGGAGAAAAAGATGTTTTCTAATGATGTTCAATCCCCATAATAATTGGTAGGGTTAGAAATTCATATATAGGAAAAGATATACTCTTACTCCTCTAAATCAAGATTTACCAAATCTTCAATCCAACCTCCACCGCTTACCGACTCTTCAGCCACCGCGAACCACAAGCCATCTGCGAACCATTTTCCTATGCGCTCCACATACCACCTTTTCTCTTACACGGTAATCATCATCCGTCGTCGACACCCCATCCATGTATTACACCACCATCCACCGTGAACCATTTCTGGTTTCAAAAACTTCATCCATGTACTGTTCTCGCTTCCTGGTACGCGGTCGCACACCCTTTCCGAACACGGTACATGATTCATGTCATGGGCTCCAAATTTCTATTCCTTTACCAAATTCATTCAACATTATTCACACAAATTCCCGATTTTATGGCCCCAAAATTTGGAAAACACTAGGAAACTACTCCACCTTAAAAACAGGTCTTCGTTAAACACCAACCATTCTCATTCATGGTCATCTGTCTTTTTCAACAAACAGAGTCACACCCAAAACATATTGAGAGGACACCTTGATGATTTTTTTCCCAAAAAATCCTGTTTAATGTAGATTTTTTCTCACAATTACAATAAAGGGAAGAGTCTTTTTTTGAGATGATTTTTATTTGGATCTTCCTAACATTCCCTTTTTGGTGGATTTTTCGCCCAAAAGTATTCCATCTTCCTTATAATCTATAATAACTAACTAAAGATGCATATATCTCTTAAAAATGAATCTATTCATGTAATATTTGGTCAAATGAATTTGTAAACTTCAAATATATCTTTATACTCGAATTACTCATAATATTCCCCATTGCATCCCATGACTATGGAAAGGAGAAATGTAACAACATCACCCAAATTGAGACTTTTAATTCTACCTTTACTAATTCCATACAACTTTAAATTACATTGAAGTCATTCAGATGATTGAAAATAGGTCTTCCTTATAACATTCTCATGTTGAATATTCTATTTAGAAAGAACTCCATGTTCATCATCTTGGGGTTCCCATACATATTAGTTACGGACTTCCTGAGTTCTGATGTGGTATTCAATTCTTGGATAATGAACTCCATTTTTTAGGAAATTTAAATACACATCAACCCAAGTGATTTTTTATCTATCCTTTCACATTCCTCATTTCTCATCACCTATGTCTTAGCTTCAGTCAAATAGGATCATGGTTTTTCTACAGAATACAATCTTATATCTGCATTTTCTAAAACCAAAAATATATTTTTTCAAACTTCACTAATAAAATCTTACTCTCATCTAATGCCATCCCATAAAAAAATTTGAACTCCCAAAACATTTGGTCAATATAATACAATAGATTAGAAATTTTCTACATATATTCTTCTATAAGAAAAAGGTAATAATGTTGCTATTGAATTAAGATCTAAAATACCTTTATTAGGGAATAATCTTCTGGAATAACTCTAACTATGATATCTGATAAAAGTGTTTGGGCTCATGTCTAGTTTTTAATTAAGACACACAAAAAAACATGGATATAACATCACTTATGGAACCAATATATGTGGAATGAACCCCACATATGATGCATAGAAAATTCAAGATGAGAACCCACATCATTGCATCATAATATAAAACTATTGAAATAATGAAAACAATATTATCAAAAACAACAATCATAAGAAAATAATAAATGAAAATAACATCATAAAGAGGTTACGTTGTTCAGTCTTGTGTGCTAATTCACAAGGTAATATAAATTTAATTATTATTCAAAGAATAAAAAGGAATATTATAATCAATGGGTGTATCACTATCTATATCTCTCTTATATTGAAAATCATATCCAATAAAATTAATCAATACTTATATATATAAAAGTCTCCTTCCAATTCATCTAGTCACCACCACCATCAAATATATACATGTTGAATTCTACCACCTCTAAAATCCAAAAAGGAACCCTTCACCTGGAAAAATCTTTCCATAAACTTAAATTTCCCAACCAATAAATTGTTCCACTTATAATGATATTATAGATATGAGATTATTCATATCATCTGGTTTTTGAGATTTTTAGTCTTGACTAATTCTCACTAGCCTTTATATTATGATGCACTGACACTCTGTCATTGTCTCTTCATCCCCATTCAGTCATTGGAAAATAAGGTCGATAGATTTACTCAATCTAGTAAACTAGGATTCAATGATTTTATTGAAATGAATATCATGATACACAAATTCATTATTCCAGGACAAAATACATGATAGGGAAAACATACAACAAATACCCCAAAATAGTTTTTATCATGATACACCCTGATTTTTATGTGTTTTATAAGATCATAATATGACTATATAAAGAAAAATATTACCCAGTCATAGGTAGATCCATCTTCAAGAATCAATACATAAATAAAACAATAAAATAGAGTGCCTGGAAAAGTCCAAAAACCATAGTTTTCTTCTTCTGTGGTTAAGAATAATTCTTGATAAAGATCACGAAGTAATGAAAAAAATAATCGTTCCTTTTAGGGGGAACACCAAACAATGGATATATGATTTTATTGTGAGTATAACTGAATAATTAAGTGGTTATATCACCTTAATATTAGTAAATGAAAAATAATATTAGAAAAATAATGATTTTTCCACACCCAACATAAGAGGACACTATCCTCTTATATAGGTAGAGCATGAGGATCCTTGTATCATATGTGTTTCAAAATATTAATTTAATTCATTTAATATTTTTAATGAATTAATATAAATACATTAAAACATTCATAATGGTTTTTAACTGATAATAAAATATTTCCAGAGAAATAAATGTATATCATATATAATGTTTTTATCACATATATATTTAATACCTAAAAAAATTTAAATTCATCACTTAAATGTATCAAATATTGAATTTTATATATAATATCATATATATATATATATATTAGTATATATGAAAAAATATAACACTTATAAGAAAATATTGTAATTTCCTTATGTATAATATCACAACTCTATGAATCCATCCAAACTCATTTGGAAATAGTTTTTCATAAAAATATATTCATTTAGAACAAATAATTTTTCAAAAATTTATCTTTATTCAAGTTCCTAACTATGTGACCATCTTGTCTTTAGTAGCATTGAAAACTACTATCAAATCTATATTTCCTAGATGAAATCAAAGAAAAAGTTCTAATAAAACCTCAGTGCTATATAATTTATTGAAGGTTCTAGTGTTATATCCATAAAATATGTTTATATATCTATATGAATATGTCAATCACAAGATGTGTCATATAAATCTTACGTATCTTATATTCTTCTTTTTTTCATGACATCGAGTAACTACTAAACATATGACATGACAATCTAGTATATTCCTCTCATTGTTTTCATAATTCTCCAAAAAAATACTGACCAAGTGGATGAATACATCACATGTCATTCATATATCGGATTATTACATCACATGTCACTTATCAATGTAGATGAACACATAATATGTGAAACAACTAATCATTTCCTTGTATTTACGCAGTCTAATTCAATCAATGGAAAGATGCTTTTTTTGTTTCATATAAGTAGAAAAATTGAATCTTGGTATTACTCCAATTTATGACATGATCAACAAATTCCCAACCACCCCCTAAATAGCTATGTTCATATGGTGAATTCTATAAGTTGTGAATCAAAGTATAAAGGTTCACATGCTAGGTATCTCTCTAACCTCAAGTAAAAAAGGACTGCTAATAAGAATGCATGATTAAGTATATCAATGATCATATGACACTCTGTGATATATACTTTAGTGGATTAGTCCATGTAATAATTATCTACTTATTACATCAAGAATATATTCTTAAATATCTCTTATACAACCCTTCATAATGGATATAAGAATCAATTCCAGTTGTCCTTTATATATCATCACAGCCAATTATACTCCATAATGATCATCAGTTAGGGAAAACTCAAAGTTTTTACTTTGAGGGGATATTTATCATTTGATAATTAATTTATAACAAATTAAATTATCCATTAATTAATTATAAATAGAGATTTCTTTTGTTAAAATAACATAATACATTTACAACCATTTAAAAAAATCTATTAAGTGATTCTATATGAATTTCTTGTTTTTATTGTAGAAATAGTTTTATAGACATTACATAGAAATGAAATTACTTTTAAATCCCTATGTGACAACTTGATAAAATAATCCCACTAAATTCTTAGTGATTAAAAATTACAAAGAAATATAGTTTCAATAATAGTGAGACATAGGAATCATATTCTATATGCTCAACTCTTAGAACTTGTATTCAATATCTTTAAATTCATAATGTAAAATGTTATAATTTTATATTTTGTTTTCTATATAGAACACTTTATAAGTACATAATCATCCTTGGAACCTTTTTCATCAAAACTTTTCCTTGAATTAATTTGTAAATAATGTTACTATTTACATTATTTCTTTACCAACACATCATATAATATTTCTAGGATAAATTGATATTCAATTTTTCATGGTAACTAACATACCTCTCTATATTTTTCTCTACCATCATACCCTAAACACTTTTAGGATACCAAGTGATACACTTTATGTGTTGTATGGAATAACCCTTTTAGAGAATAGTGATGTTCACTTGTTATGATGACCAAATGTAACTCTACTTTTTTATCCAGAATATCCTAAACCCTTTTAGGATAAAGTGAAATTCACTTCATTATGGTAAATATATGTAACCATTTACATTTTTATTTACCAATATCTTCTAAAACCTTAAATAAATTTAGATAATTTCACTTTGAAAATAAGTTGGAAGAACATTAATTTTCACTATTTAAAAGTAACTAAATATAACTACTTACCTCTTTATTTACTATATTGTATCCTAACTCTTTAGGATATGAATTAAATTATCACTTAAGCCAAATATGTTACAATATTTTTTTTAACTTTAAACTTATCTACGTTCAATCATACTACCACTATATTTTTATAAACTATATTCTCTTTATAATATCTTTCTAAAGTAAAACAAAAACTATTTTTTGTTTTAAGAAATAACCTTTATTTCCTTTTATTATGAATATTTATAAAATAATCTATTTTTTTCATATTATATATGTTATTCTATGTGGTTTAGATTTTACCTATTTGAAAATAAAACATTATTAAAATATACCACTAATTGGTGTTTGGAACACCTTCCCACATACTTATACAAAAATATTTTGATAAACACTTTTATCCTGGATAAACACTTTTATCAAAATATTCTACACATAAAAAATTCTATAAAATTGATGAATAACTAACCATGTTTATACATTAAATCATATCATAAAATCCATTTTTTATCAAACATCCTCTCTTATCATATAATAAAAGGGAGTTGAACATACACATCTTTTACTTAGATTCATCTGAGCTTGACACATTCCATTACATTAAAAGTCTTGATGTAATATCTATTTAATTCATAACATGAATATAAACTATAATATAAATCAATTATTTCGTTTATTTTGAACTCCAATATATTAAAAATACTTGTAAAACATATGATTGGTATCACATACCCTTCAAAATCAAAGAATTAATTCTTACAACATAAATACCTAACATGAATAGTCCATGGAGTTCCAAAGACCCTTTAGGTATTTTTTGATAATCCCTTGTTCTTACATTGTCACTTATTCTTGCTAATACCCTCTCATTTAAAATAACATTAACTGGATTCTTGATGAAATATTATTGAATTTTTAAACATTTCTTCTTCAACTTTTGATGTTTTATCACCTTGTACTATTTTTATAGTACCATAACTTAAACATAAAATTTCAAATTTATCTTTTTTTCATCACTTTGAGAGTATCAGGTAAACTTATCATTAATCCATTCATCATTACATTACATTTATATAAATTAAAATACAATAAATTCCCTAACCAAACCAAGAATTATATGAAGTCTTCAATATTTCAAAACAAATTAAATCATAGAGAATATTATGGACATAACCAATCATATTGTGTATATGATACTAGAATTAATTAGGTAAATTATGCATTAAATTCCTTTTAAACCTTAAGTGAATCATTTCATACTTTCCTAATTATCGATATTCACTTTTTGAATAGTTTCAACTATGAGTTATATATGGAGGAACTATTCTAATACATAGAATATTTCATTTTCTTATGAATATTTCCTAAGGTACCAGTATCAGTAGTTTCATTACTTTAATCTTATCATTTCAATAAATAATATAAATTTTAGTTTGATTATTATTATCTATTTATCTATAATAAAACTTTTTATTAGTTAAATATCATGTCCTATATCTTTTCATAACAGACTTTTAATGAAAGTTATCCCACTAAAATTGATAACCCCATAAATAATATGCATTTAGTCATCCAATATCCATATTTCACTTAAAAGTGAGTCCTATATGGAATTTATCTCTGTACTTATTTATTTAGGTATGGAATCATCCTAATCGAAATAGTTGTGACTCTTGAATAGTCGATTGGATAAACCTTTATCCAAATCCATCAAATGGATTCACTGAACTCTATTACTCGAGTAACTTGATCATATTAGGGTCTCCCAGTTATTATAACCCAAATCAAACATCAAAAATAAGATAAAGAAGGTCAATCTAAGGGAACCCATATATGGAGTGACCTACCCAAGGATGTTTCAATGTCACTCGTTACTTACTTTCCATAAATAAAATAATCCATGGTCACTCATCTATGCCATGACCTACCTAGTTGGATGATCAAGTCCTTGAAATGTGACTATTTGGTATGAATATTACACTTAGTATTTGAGGTATTTTTTCATTTTTGAAGTCACTCCAATTTAATATACATAGTATTTATATTAAATTAAAAATTATAACCTCCTATTTAATAAATATATTATCATGTTTTATTCACATTCTGTGTATGGATTCTTCTAATGATTTATTTTTGGAATCTCTATACCAATCACAAAATTAATGTTTTCACACCACATTAATTTGTAACCCTTTACACAACCAGGAATTATACATTAATATATCAAAAATAGAAGTCAATTATATTAATATATATACAAATTTATCTTATGTATAAGGTGAATGAATGATTCATGTAAATTCATAGAGTTATATGAGATTGGCAAACTCCACATGAGTAATACCAAAGTGACAAATATCTAACCCCATTCACTTTCCTATCCAAGGAAAGACTCCAGTGATGTAGGTGGCCTAGCCCTAAGTCCTTCAATCTCAGGATACTTTAATAAAGTGATAATTCAATTCTCGATATCTCTAAGACCTAAACTCCACAAACTATTCCCAACAACTATTCTCAATATCATAACAAAAATATTCACTAAGTTAAAGGTAAATGAAATATATATTTTATGATATCAAACCTAGTATAATATTAAAGGCTCTATCCCAGAATAATTTTATCATATAAACTTTGGCATAAAGTTATTCATAATATAAAAAATTAATAACTAAGAATAAAATAGAGAATAAACTTCAAATAAATGATCAATTAAAATATATAAACTTGAGAAAAAATTTATGAACAAATTTATAAGTAAAATATAATTATAAACCATTTTTTAATTTCATAATTAACCTTATGGACATAGAATAATTTTGAACATAAACTCTTTACATTCATTCCAATATGAAATTTTTTTATTTATCATTATATATAATTTCAAATTTAAATATATGATATTATATGAATTATAGACAATTTATAATTCAATTTCTAGTATGAAAAACTTTTAAATAATTTAAATATTATAAACTTAATTATGATTTATCCCTTGATCATATTAATTATAAAAATAGTTTTTAATGTGTCTTAAATATTGTTCAAAATAAGGACCCATTAAATTTATAATTTTAATATTATATAAGTATGAACTAAACATGAATAAGAAAGAAATTTAAGAAATAAATGAAGAATTTATTTATTTTCCATAACATGTGACATTTATAAACTTATTCCTAAATAAATGATAATTATAAACATTTTATAAATTAGTATAACATAATAATTTTATATTCATTTCAATATAAGCACCTTTTTATTTATATTTAATGGAAATTATATGATATTTCATAAATTATAAACATTTTATAATTAAATATCTATTATATAAATTTTTTATATAATATAAATACCATATATTTTATAATTTATAAACACTTTATAAATCACATTTTATGGTTTCTAAATAATCCATTCATTTCTATAATATAAATAATTCGATTTAATTTCTCAAAAGGTGCATTAAATAGTGAAATTCAATGTTTACTATATTTTCTAAACAAATGTTTCACAAATATTTGTATGATTAATTATAATTAATTGATAATTAATTTAGTTATAAGAAATTAATAAATTAAAGTATTTCAAAAACACTGTTTTTATGATATATAAACTTTTTTAAACCAAACATATTTGAAAAATAATTATCAATTAACCGTAAAAAAATTATAGTAAAAATATTTAGTAAAAAAATACTAAATTTTTATCAATATTTAAAAATATCATTTTCATTATTTATAAATAGTTTATAAATAATATAATTCAATTCATAATTGAACTCACTTAATTGTGATGAATATTTTTTTATTTTCATAAATAAGAGTAATAAATATGAATTTTACATATTTGAAAAAGGTTAATAAAACAAATTTTATTAATCATAGATTATTAATGTCACTCCCATTTTATAAACTATTTTATAAATATTGATAACAAAAATAGTGAAATATACTTTTTTATTTAATTAATAAATATAAATCCTTTATTATTTTTTTCCAGGCTTGAAATATCTCATTTTACACTTTGTAAAATTGGTTTTTCCTAAAATAGAAAATTTGTTGTTTTGTCAAAGAAGCATCCACTTTGATATCGCTTATGGGTTTTGTATGATCATCATATGGCCATTTTCATTAGAAGAAGACCCAAAAATGGGAATATTTATCTTCAAGAATCAACATATAAATAAAACTGTAATAGAGTACCCAGAAAAAACCATTACCAGAAGTCTTCTTAATCATTAGAATAGGATAATTCTTGATAAAGATCATGATTTAATGAACAAAAGTACCTTTCCTCAAAGGGAGAACAATGACCAATGGACCCCCGCTCGTAATGAGATGATATATGAATGTTGAAGGGGAGTTAGTAACTTTATCTCATATGATGGACAACAGTATAATAGAAAGATAAATTTTTCCACGTCCAATATAAAAGGACACCATCATCTTATATATGAAGAGCCCGACGCTCCTCACATCATATTCATTTCATAATTTTGGGTTAATTCATTGATAATTTTCATTGAATTAATACAAATACATTAAATCATTCAAAATGGTTTCTAACTGATAATAAAATCATTTTGGAGAAATAAATATATATCACATATATATATTATTTAATGTATATTTAATATATACATAAAAATACATGCATCACATGAATGTATTAAGTATACACTTATATATATAGTATCATATTATATATATATATATTAGTGTATATCAAAGAGATGCATCGATGGGATATATAATTTTAGGTTGTACCTATCACTTAATAACTCCAATGAATCCCTCATATGAAATATTTTTTCTAAAATACATGAGATAATGTTAAAAGGAACTATCTACATACACATATCTTAGTATTCAATATTTTTCCAGATAGATGAGTATACATGGCGTGCCACTTGTAGATATCAAAAATGAAGCAAAATCTATAATGTAAAATGAAAAAAATGGTTTCCCAAAGGTATAAAACACTCTAAGTCATAGAGAAATGTATTTGGAAATTGAGAATCCATGAAACACATGCACACACACCATCCACACACCATCCACCAACCAATAATCACTCACAACATAAAACCAAATTAAAAAAAATGGAGAAAGAAATAACATAACCAATATAGGGATTAATGTGGTTCATAAATTAATCATGATCTATGTAAAATAAGTAAATTTAATATAATAGGAATAAGAGATTATAATGGAAAAGTTACTCCAGAGTAAAATCTAATATAATCTTAAATGTGAATATTTCATGTGTACTTCAACTGACCTCACCTCATCTATTTATATACAAGAACCATATATATCTTCCAGTTCAGTTGGTTCCACTTCTATGAAATATTTATAGATATCCAACCCTTTTTCATGGGAACCACTAATATCCTTACTAGTTTACCGACTTCAATATCATTAACTGATTAATAGTGTATGATTCTAAAAATAATCTCCATATTATTTTTATATCTCATTATTGAAGATTCATATATATGTATCTAATTATAAGTCCAAATGACAGTTACGTATCTTTGGAGTTAGTCTTAAATATTAAGATTATTTCATCCCATGTCCACAATTTTGAATGTTTCTACTATTATTGGTTCTCTTCTAGGAATCCATATATCGCTTCCATCTAAGTTCATCATTATGTTATAAAATTATATCCTTTTGGGACATAACTGATCATCCAAACAATTTATTCTCACCATTCCTAAAAATATCCAACTTCATAATTGTTTTCATTGATTTCAACCAATTACTCTAGTCTATAATTCACATTGTTTTGAACCATCCATTCTTATTAGAAAATTATATTCTATTAAGGTCTCTGAGATCTCACTACGTTAATCTAATCCAAGCCCCACTTAATTTCATCACCTATGTATAATTTATTGAGATACAATTTTATAAATAATACAATTTATATTTTTATTCCCTTAAACCTTCCATAGTTATAGAACTCCATCTTCCATGATCATCTAAATAAAGTTTCAATTCGGCTAAATATTCTTCATCAAGTAGTGGAACTTTGAGTTATTAGCTAATTGAATTAGACTTTTACTATTATAGTACAATATTAAAATTTCTTTCTTCCTTTTTATCTTTTCAATAAGACCCTTTAATCTTTATAAATCCTTCCATGCTTCAATAATTATAACATACACAACTTAGATAGTAGATAGTGCGGATATATTTTGCAACTTGGATCTACAACTTATGAAATTATCTTAAAAAGTAAACAAAAAACCATCATTTCTCTTTCATGAGTCTATATATTCATAAAATTCAACATGAAAAAAATACTTGTAATGGATTGTATGTTCTGAAATGGAGTTCCAACTTTTTTATGCCATTTATGTTTTAGAAGATGCTCTTAATATATTCTTACTGCACATTTCTTACATTTTAAATAAACATGTCAACTACCCCTATTCCATGAGAAATATTAGTCCTCATAAAAACCATTTCATGAATCATACATCCCATAATAAATGAAAACATAACCTTCCCCATTTACTTAGCCTCATCATCTATTTCAATTAAATCTCCTATGAAATTTTAAAGTGTCTGTAAAGGGGTGTACTCAAAGGATTTAACTCACTCATTATGAATCTTTACAATTCAAGTCAAATTTAATATGAATAATAATGAAACAAAGTTCTAGATATAGTATCTATTTTGATCTAAATCCCAAATTTATTTTTTGAGAGTATAATATCCTTCATCTGGAAACTTCTGTAAATTTCACACCTCAACTCTTTCAGCCTCTTCATTATAGGTCTAACTAAGATTAAGTTATTCATATAGAGAAGAACAATGATGAAACACATATATAGAAAAATTTATTTTAGCCTCATTGATACACATTTTTTCTGTATAAAATTTAGTTTTATGATGAAGTTATCAGAATTTTGATTCCACTTCGTAGCACATGCTTAATCCCATATAAACTTCACATCATCTTGCACACCAGGAACTTGTTTTGTTTCTATATGAAACCTTATAGTTTCTACATGTATATTTCTTACATTATATCTCTATGAAGGCACATATTCATTATATTAAGTTACTCAAGAAACAAAAATTTCATCAAAACATGGTAGAGAACCATCCTAATTTTTATGTAATTAAGAATACATGATAAAATTTCTCCAAATTCTACACCTTTTGATTGTTGAAATCCCTTAAAAAAAGTGTGTCTTGTATAAAAATGTACCATCAACTTCATACTTCAGATAATAAATACACTTATTTTTAGGTTCCCTATTACGTTGTTGTAATTATATTATCTATAATGTATTTGAAACATGAAGGGAACCAAAACCTTATGTCATTGCTATATCTCCCCATAATGAGTCAGTTATACTTCATCCCTCACTAAGGTTTTTATATTCCACACCATTAGTATGTAGTGGAAGGTGAATTCTTGAATGAAACCTTTTAACTCGACATGAGACCTTGGTAGACCACCTCAATACCTAAGGTTCACTTCCTTTCATACCTCATTCTTCTAAAACACTTTCCCGAGAAACCAATATACTTGAGTATTCTAATACATAAAGAAATTAACCTTTTATAAATTGATTAAAATATTCCATTTCAAACCTTTTTTACCTTTAAAACTTATTATTTCATGATTCTTGAATAGATTTTCACCACCTAACCTCGTCTCAACTCAACCTTGAATCACTCTATTGGTTATTTTCTCCCAACATGTCTTTCACTTGGTTCTAATATTTTCACAAGATCTCCTCATTGAAATGATGTTCCAGACTAATAAGCTTTCTTTAATTATTATCCCAAAGTCAGAAAAAAAAATGTTTCATCACCATAGCCAACAAAAAAACATGTCTAGGATTTAGCCTCCAATTAATCCATTTCTTTGGCATCAACATGGGAATACATTTTCAATTTAAAAACATTTGAGTGAGAAAACTTCACTAGTAATACATTCTATAGTTATTCCTAAAGTAGTTTCTCCAAGGTTTTGGAGGGACATATATTCACAAAATATTCCACACAGTTAACTACTTCAACCCAAACCACCTTTAAGAATCTAGAACTTAACCTCATTCTCATAGATATCACATTAAATGGATGGTGTATACATTTCATAACACCATTTTCTATAAGTGTCATGGGTACAATATTTTCCATCTGGATTTCGTTCATCCAATTGAATGATTGGAATCCTATTACTCTATACTCACAACCATTATCAGATCAAATGAATTTTAACTACATCACTGTCTCAAATTACACCATGGATCTCTATTTGATAATTTTTTTTGAAAATATTAGACTTATGTTTGAGGAAAAACACCCACACCATTCACATGGAATTATTGTTGAAGCTAACATAGAACTATGCATCCATATGAGATTAAACCAATGCTAGTCCCCACACATCAATATGAACCAAATCAATCTTATGATTATTAAATTATTTATAAAATGAAAAACATTTCACTACTTCTATAAGATAAAAACTTCATATAAATTTTTCTTCATTTGATTATTATTTAGAAATACCTTCACAACCAAGGTATGTAAACCTTTCTCACAAATGTTTCCTAGATGATCGTTCCATAGCTTTAAATTTTTTGAGGTTTATGTTTCAACATACTGTATACATTTCATAATTATTATAAAATATAAATTTCCATATTTCACACCTCATTCCACCACTATAGAACCCAATGTGATATTATATAAACCATTTGAAAAGGATATATATAATCCCACATCATCAAGATAGCCAATATAAATTAAAATCTTTTATATGCCTATGGTGTTTTGGATGCCTTGAGAAGATATAAAGAATATGTTCTTTATCCAAATATTCACATCATATTTACCAAAAATATTTATTTTTTCACCATCCACTAGATGAAACTTACTAAATATTTCACATACATAATTCCTTATACACCCTTTCTCAAATGTTGAGTGAAATAAAGCTCTGGATCTAAGAATTCACGACTCTATCAAACATTTGATAATTATAATCAATGATTCATTATCTCCTTTAGCTATAGAGTTTACATATAAAAAAAAAGTATTATTTTCAGATTTTATTTATCTTTAAACATAAGATTATCATAAATATCCCTTCTTATTATTATTCCAACATATGGAGTCACTGAGACCTATCTATTTCCCACAACCCGTGTCTCTTTCTCCCTTATTCTTCTTACTTCTCGAAGTAGATTTTCCCTATATTTCCTCATTGAAAAAAAAATTAGTGGAATCTAAGAATTTATACTTTTGAATATCTTTATTTAGAATTAGAACTCAAATTTCCTTTAATACCATGTTATTATTACCACTGTAATTACTCACATTAGTAATCATCACATCCAAATATTATAGAATCAATGGTATATATATAAATTCCCATATTACTTTTGAAAATATTACTCCAATAGAATCAAACTAATTCTGAATGACATTGAAATCATTAACATGATCATTAATTTACTCTCATTTTAACATTTTCATATTGATTAGTTTCCACATAAAATACACCTTATTCATTGTGGAAGGATTATCATACATATTCTCAATCATTGACATCAATTTAGAAGTTATCTTCACTTCACGAATATTGAAGGCTATGTTACAAGAAAACATCATCCAAATAACACCCAACACATTTTTTTCATGAATTTTCTATTCTTCCTTTGAAATTTATTCTAGCTTAAAACTTGAAAAATGTGCCTTTATATATCGTTGTAGTAGGTAATATTTAACTTGTATCCTGTAGAATTATAAATCTATTCTCATGAACATGTCTACTCACATTGTTCTAAATTCTAATGAAATGATTTGGAAATATAAAATTATTACTAAAAAAATTATAAATTACAAGAGACTTGTGTTTTATAGAAGTAGTTATCTGAGCTATCCACATGAGAACATCAAATTCGGATAACATTTATTATACTGCCTATAGATATTTGGAATGAAGCATCATATGGAACCTCATATTTGGAACAAGGTTTATGGAATGTATTAAACTCTTAATTCCATTTAAATATGTATCTAAAAACATAAAATCCATGAAACATATACACAAACCCCAACCATACACCATACATCTACTAGTAAGTAATCACGACATAAAATCCAAATGGAACCAAGAAAAATAGAAAACATAACTTAACCAATATAGGGATTAACACTATTTAGAACTTAATCCTAGTCCCCAAGTAATTTGAAACTTCAATTGAAGATTTATATGAGATTATAATGGAATAATGACTATATATAAATACCTAATATAAGATTAAATTAGAAAATTTCGTTTATAGTGAAAGTGAGCCCACTCTATCTATTTTTAGGAAAGAACGAAATCAATATTATGGTTTAGTTATTTCAACCTCCATTTAATCATTGTAGAGAGTCTCCCCTTGATCATTTAATATACTAATGGATTTGATAGCAAGCCAATATCATTATCACCAACTGGTGAATAGTGTATGCTTCCAAAAACAATCTTCAAGATATTCTTATAAATAATTATCAGGGGATCATAAATATCCCATGAGACCTCCATATGAATCTTTTGTATCCTTGGAGTAACTCTTCTATAAGAGTATTTCTTCCTATCATGTATGTGATTCTGTAATTACTTTTTATTACTAGTTCTGGACTAGGACTTCATCTGTCAATTCCATCCAAATCTTTCTCCATGTTTTGTAAATCCCTCCATTCTGGAACATAAATGAATAGCTATAAAAATTCCTGTTAACCAAACCTAACAATACATATAGTGAATGTTTCCCCAATTAATATGCTTTAATGTCTATCTAGGTGAATATCCATCAATCCATTTCAAATTATAAGATATTTTCAATTTGATTGAAAGTATCCTAGAAAATGGTGTAGTAGGGTGGGATACTTTCACCATATATGGGGTGTTAAATACAATGGATGGAGACCAAATAAATTATAAAACAATCCCCTCTTTCAAAAAAAATTATTGGTGGTATGAAAATATTTTGGACTTATAATGGTCTATGGGTGTGGTATAATTATAGCTACTGGTAATTTTTTAATTAAAATACAATCATGGATTTATAATAGTGTAAAATAAAATTATATATGGAAATGTAAATAAATTACAATAGATTTCAAAAGAGATTGGAATATAAGGTTATACAAACACTTACCTCTATATGTCCCTTTCCAAATCATGAGAATGGTCTCTTTAGATATTTAACAGTATGGGTTATAAAAATAGAAATTTATATAAGGGTATAAAAACCCTTAACTCAAAATATATCTTTAGAAAAACTCTTATGAATGAATTTTGAGAGAGAAATGGAAATTGAGATTGAAGCCCGTATCTAACTTACTATCTTCCAAATGATTCTTGAGATGGAAAATGAGATAAAAAATGATAAATGGTTTTATAGTGTAGGTAAGTGGGAGTATGGAACAAATTTTATAGAAAATAAGGAATAACTATTTCTTGATTTCTTAACACAGGATATGAAATTTACTTTGGGGGAAATTGAAAGTCATTGGCTTTCATGTGATATTAAACTTTAGTATTTGATAATTTGTTACTGGTTTTTGAATTTTACATGTTTAAAAATTGAACACCATTAAATTATAATATTTTGGATATGGTAATGAATTTTATATATAAATATTTTTTTTAAAATCTTAAAATACATTTTAGGCTTTAGAAACATCTTTATAGGTTTGGAAAATTATTTTTACTTTTTAAAAACCCATTATATTAATGAATAAATAAATTTTTTTATCAAAAAATAGATTATTTATTACATCATTGTTATATAATAATTTAGTCACAACTCCTACCATATAAACATATTGTATTATTTCTATTCACAAAAAAATAAATAGTAAAAGTAAATTTTCAAAAAATAACTATTGGATAATTTTGACATCATAATTAAAAATTTGATGTCCTTTTTATAAAAATAGTTTTCTATATATTATAAATTTTATTATAAAATAAAACTCCTAATGGATTTTAAAATCATTAGTTTGGAACTAAATTTTAAAAACACTTCTTCAATAAATCATATTTTTATTATAATACATTTGTGTGTACTTATATTTTTATCCATTGATAAATATAAAATATTAATAATTATTAATTATTTTATTAACAAATGATTTTATGTATTTTATTGGACACATGTTTATATAACGGTTATATTACTATTGCAATATTTTGACTCCTGAAAATCATATTCCAATGGTCACCATACCCTTCTAATAGTCATATTAACCCTTATATATACACTTCATTCTGAAATCTAAAATAATCCATATCCTTCTATTATTTTTTATATCATGTATATTTCATTTCTTATTATTTTTTTCATAATATAAATGTATCTTATATATTTATCATTCATTTTAGAGTAATATCCTCCATAGTACAAGATTATAGTGTTGTCCTATATCTTTATTTGTTTTGTATCACTAGTTGTATAAATTATAGTTAATGTAATCTTCTTGTTTTTTTTATATTATGATAAAATTTTATAATATTAATTTTTCAATAGTTATTGTAATTAAGTGAGTATTTACTATAGTATAATCTTGGTTTTTATTTTTCCTACCTTGAATAATTTAATCCTTGAAATGTGTGATATAAATTAATCCATAAACAAATGTGGGTAATTTTTCATCTTTTCATCCCCAATATCCATTGTTTCTTCCACTATCTCAGGATTCCTCCCATTTAAATTCACCATTAATGTTTTCTAATTCCACATCACTTTCTTAATATTATAAAGAATTTGGAAAAATATCTTCATTATAAGACAAATTGTGATCAATATAAATTTATTTAGTGGTTAGTATGCATGTTCAGTTTAGAATATACTTACTCAATAGTAATACATCAAAGAATTCATGTAATTTAGAGAGATTTTGTGGCATAGATAAATGTTAATACACAAATTCAATTATCTCTAAAATAAAAGGACCAATATATCTTGGAATTATCATTCCCTTCTTATTAAACCTTATATTTCCCATCCATGGAGATACCTTTAAGAAGATATAATCCCCTGCTTTAAAGTCTATATATTTCCTCTGATCATCAATATAACTTTTTTTACTACTTTTTACTCTCTTCATATGATTTTGAATGGATCATGATTTCTTAGTTGTCTCCTTAATGTGTTCTAGAACAAATATTTTCCTTTCTCCAACTTCACCCTAAAATTTATACACGGATTCATATGGTTCAATTTTAATTATTTAATGGAATATATTATTATATGAAGATTACACTAAAGGTTGACATTGGTCTTATGTTTCTTATTATTCAAGTGTTCATTACCTCACCATGTCCTCTAGTGTTCGAATTGTCCTTTCAGAATGCCCATCGGTTTGAGGATGAAAATCTATTCTCAAATATAACTTAGTGTTTATAGGTTTATGAAGATTTATCTAAAATTTTAATGTGGACAGAGGGTCATGATTAAATATAATTAATAGAGGTTCACCCTGAAGCCTGAAAAAATCATTAATATAGCGTCTTTCAAGATTTTCAAGAGGTAAATCCTTCCATAATTCTAGGAAATATGGAGGGTTTTAAAGTGATCCAAAATAAACCATATTCCATAATTCTTCCTATATATATTAGGATGACTAGTAAATATGAAATTATAATATTTTCCTAGTTCCAAATTATTATAAGGATATGTTACATGACACACTTAGGATTTCGTCTCTCAATATTTAATTTTTGGTTCACTATGAATCTTAACATGTAGTCATTAATTTCTTAATTTATGTTATCCCAAGATAAATATTCTCTTAAATCCCTATACATATTTTTGCTACTATGGTGTACAGATAAATTTTACATGTAAACTTTATCTAAAACATCCATATTTATCTTAGGAACTGATGGTACACATAACCTCTTTCAAAACATAAAAACCCCATCTTAATAGATGAATTTATTAGTTATATAATTTTCCATCATTTAAATCTTATTTTTTATATCCTTATAATTATTTTAAGACTTCTCTATCTTCCTTAATAATATTTTTTTCTCAATAACATTAAAAATGAGTATTTTTTACCCTTACATAGAAATTTACATATTATGATTTACTAAATCCATAAATGTTAGACCCATTTTAATCCTTAACATGAATTTAACATCATAATACATTCTACTTAATTCATAACACGCCTTTTCTGGTTTTTAGGGTGGTATTTTATTACATATTAATAATCCTAAAATAGTTATAACCATCAGCTTTGTCACGAATTGAGCTCTTTTTGTGTGAATACAAACTCCAAACTCTAATTATTTAAAAATATGACACATATTTCACCAAATATGTAGTGTCTCCATATCTTAATTTAAAACAGTATAACTTTAAAATAAAGGTCATGAGTTGGATATTTTTTTTCATGGGGCATTAATTGTTTTATTGAATAAAAAAATATATAATTTTGTAAAATAACACAACACCTTATTTTATTCAATGTATCACTATATATCATAAATCCTTCCTTACTTGAAAATGAATTTAATTTAAATATATTAAACAATATATTATTAAATTACATAAAATTTTATTTATATTCCTTTTCAATTTGAATTTTACAACTTCATATGTGAACATTGTTAATATGTTGTATAATTAAGATTTTTTTTGAAAAAATAATTAATAGTGGAATGTTAAATCTAGGAAACTTCTTATCTCAGTTATATTAATTGGTGTTAACTATTTTTTAAAATTATTGTACATTGAAGGGATAAGAGATATCTCATCCTTACATATAATATGACCAGGAAAAGAAACTATTTAAATATAAAATTCACACTTACTAAATTTATCATTAACTCCTTTTCTCAAAGGGCCTTAATAAAAATTCATAAATAAATATCATGATGTTCATTTATTTTATATTATATCAATTTATCATCAATAAACTACACAAAAAATATTATCAATAAAATCCTTGAGAACTATATTAATAAAATCCATAAACATTATGGGTAAATTTGTTAATCCAGATGAAATTAATATAGAATTAATGTGTTCATACATCATATGAAATGTCATTTTTGGTATATCATCCTTATTAACTATTAACATATGATTATATGAATAAATATAATGCTTTAACAAGCATTGAGCACCATATATTTGATCAAAAAATTCATCAATGAGGGGTAAATGATACTTTTTCGTTAAAGTAATGGAAATGAATTATCTATAATCAATGCACAACTTCATTGACTTATCCTTCATTTAAAAAAATAATATATGGGATCTCTAAGGGGAAACACAAGGTAGTATCAATACCTTATCAGAAAAATATTGTAGTTGTTTCTTTAACTTTACCAATTCTACGCTATCCATTATATAGGGAGGATTGGATATGGTTTTTCCATCAAGGATGAATTCAATGGAAAATTTATCTTCACATTCACATGTATGTCTACTTAATTCATCAAAAAATACATCATTATATTATTATAGAATGTGTAAATACCCTATTCTGAGTATATCCTACTCACCCATAGATTTTGATAACTCCTCTTCTTTTTCTATAATTTCATTAAAATGATCCACTATATGTGGTTATAGACAAGACTTTTATAATGAACACTCTCCTCTGAAAATGTATTTTATGACACCCTAAAAAATTTCATTCACTTTATCTCAGAAGTAAATTTATTCATTATACTTTTAGAGAAAATATATCTCATAGATTATGTCAAATTCAACGATAGCTATAACATACATGTTTCAAACTATAGTCTCTATGAAATTTAATTTCCATTTCCAAATATATCTCTATTGAAATAAGATTTCAACAATTTGTTTTTATTGAAATTAATCCCTTAATGTATCAGGGTATGATTCAATATTCTTAGAAAAAATTCATTATATAAAAGAGTATATAGATATTGATTAAAATAATACATTAGCTAACTTGAATTTTATGATCAAAGTACCCTTCATAACAATATTTTGGACGTCAAATTTCACTATAGTAATTACATAAGCCTAAACTTTCTCCCATGTACTATTCTATAGTAGATTACCTTAATGATTTAAGCATTGATTGTAATAGTGTCTCGTCACATTGTATTTGTAGCATTGGACATTAACATATTCTCTCTTTCCTTTTCAGTTGTGATCTTCGTTTCCTTTTCTCCATACTTATAACAAACTCACCTTCACTTAATTTCCTAGTGTGTTTCTTCCCATAGTTATTACATGTTATGAATTCCTACCTTCCTCTCTTCTTCTTAGATAATGTTCCCATGTAAAACTCTAATTTCAATAATTTAGATACATTTGATTATACATATGCATATATGATTAGGTGGAATATATATAGTTCATATTATTATTATGTAAATTTTTATGTTGTATTTTAACTAACATGGGATTAAAATGTTGATGTTATTATTTTGATAAAAAAATTTGAGATGTCATATTGATGTGGGATTTTTTAGGATATTATAGAATCTAATTTACTTATTATAATTATTATATTATAATTATTAAATTGAAGTTCCATGTAAAAGGAAGAAAATAACTTTCCTTTTATTCAATTCACATGACACCTCAAAGAGAGAGGGGTTATATTTTTACTTTCTCCCATGATCTCCTAGGGTTTACTCCACCATGTACCATGAGAAATAATGGTGAGTATTTTTATCTTCTCCTATTCCTTATCTTATTCTCCTCCCCTTCCTCCTCTTCTATTCGACCCTAATATGTTTTCCATGTTTATTTTTATTTTATTTTTTATGGTTTAACCATATTAATGTGAAACACCTAGAAAATATGCATATTTTTCTATTAGAAGTAAGAGTAACCCTATATGTGTCTTCTAAAATCGGTTAGAAGTTTTTTTTGTATTAATGCCTCATCGGTAAGTGTCCAAACTTATAGGGATTCAAATAAAATCATGATTCATATGATTTTTCATTCTAATTTTTTATTATGACTCTTTAGTTCTATGAGAGAATTATTACATTAATAAATATTGTTTAAATTTGTTAAAATGACTCTAGAGGGTGGGTAAATCTATGTCTCTCCATTTATTCTAAGAACCATTTATTTCTTGATGTTTTAAATGTTATTTTTATATTAAAATACGGTATTATAATAGTTATGATCACCAACCTAAAATATAATTTTATTATTGTTTGATTATTTGAATTATTTGAAAAAATAGTTATTTAAAATATATATACTTATTATTTATTTTTAATATGCACATAAACTGTTTGTTGAAATGTATTTAATGATTTTTATTGAAATAATTTGGTGGGTTTTAATGAAATGATTAATCTTGATTTATAATGATTTATGGAAGTTATTATGGGGAGAAGTACACTTAGATTAAGGAATATTTGGATTAAATAGATTATTTACTAAATTTCATAACATTTAAACTTATATGAATTGGAATGATTATGAAAAACCTATATTTTATGGACCAAGGTGCTTTGTAATGAATAAATAGTTTCATTATTTACTTGTAAATTATTAAAATCCTTGAGATTAATAAATCCCTCATGGGAAAACTCTGGGTATCTAGGTGGCACCCTAAAATAATTATCTATGCTATATGATAAAATGAACATGGGAAAATTATGTTCCATTTAAAATAAAATCATGGGGATATGATTATCCCTTAAGAACATGTCTTCATAGGCGTAATTCTTCCTTATACACCTATACCCAGGACATAACACTCCCCTGATTATTTTACCTTGTAGAAATGGTTCAATTAGATAAATTTAATTCTTGGACATGAGATTTAAAATATAACCTTCTGAATCACATACCTTAGTTATACAAGGTTATATCTAATGAAACTTATAGGTTATTCAAAATATTTTTTTTTCATTGTACATGCAATGAAACAATTATATTTTTATTTAGTGGGTATAAATTATTTTTATTATAGATAATATTTTAAAAGTGATATATCTTTACAAATTATTTTTAAAAGGTAGAAAAATAATACTTTGATATTTCTAGATCAAAATAATAGGATATGGTTTATATTATAAAGGTTTCATAAAGATAATTTGATAGAATCTGACTAAGCATATTAGCTTTTACCCTACATACACCCCCTGAGTGTATATAGATTTTATTCTATAGATTTATCTATATGTGTGGATAGTATAGAGAATGTTCTTAGTGATTTTACTATTAGATCATTGTGGAATGATAGTGGTGGTGAAACACAAGGGTGTTCATAAATCACACAGAGTTATAAATATCTTTCATTTTATTAACACTTCATATTATTTCTATTATATCATATTTTATTCTTTATTTGAATGATTTGATATGTGTGATATACCATGTGTATTAACTGATTTTATTTTATTGATTTATATTTTTTAATTATTCATTAATTATAGTTTTTATGTTTCAAACCATTTACATTATTTAAAGTTAATTCCTAGAGAAATTATTTCATCCTGGATGGTTGGTAATGCACCTTGGGCCTTTTAATAGGTTGAATTAAGTATTAACAGTGGATATTCTAGATTGGATTATTACATCGACCTATATGGTTCTCAATTATCCTATTCTTCTCTTCCATTACTTTGAATGTAAAAAACATGGAAAGATTCTTCTCATTCAATATGGAACTTACCACTATATCCTCATATGTTAAAAATGTTTGAAATAATAATACCCCTTAAAGGATTGGATTTAAGGGATAAAATGAGCAATAAATATTGGAATATGTATTGCATACATAGTTTGTAGCATGCATTAATAAACCTATAAATTTATCCTTATTCTCAATAATATTTCCCTCCGCTTTTTGTATTAAATTTAACAAAATTACTTGATGAAGAATATCACCTTCTAAGAGTTCTATTCCATACTCTTTATCTCTTCTTACTTCTTAGTGGTTTGAATTAATGACCTCCATTGATAAAAATCTCCACTTAAATGATATACTGCCATGATAAACTTATTTCTATCAATAAATCACATTGAGAGGAATATCTTCTCTAGGGACACGATCTTGTGTTTGACCACATATGGTTAGTGTTTCATTTGAAGGACAGAGGTCAATGCTTCATGAATTGGTCCAACCTAGGTATTTCATTTTGATGGCAAATAGGTCACTTCATATAGAGAAGGTTATTGGCTTTAACCATATTTAACTACCCTAATATAATGATAATTTTTATTGCTCCAACACTAGCCTCATTTTATTAGTCGGTAGGGAAATCCCTATACTGATTACAGATTTTGAAAGGATTTTTTATTCCATTTCTATAAAATAACATATACAAGAGTATTTAATGAGTGACACTACGAATTATAAATCATATTATATAGACCATATGAATATAAAGTATTCTATTTTTAATTTCCTTAAATATTTTTCATAAAATTTTATTTTTAGGGTATATTATTATAAATATAGTTCTTAAGTTTTATATCAAACATAATTTTATTACAACTATAATACCCCAACTCAAGTAACTTAAAGATGGAGGTTATTTTACTACATTATTATAGAATTTAAAATTTCACATTACATATGATCTAATAGTTTAGTAGTCTTAATATACTAGATACATACATGATCCATACATTGCATTTAGAGACATAAAGTATAGTATAAAATTCAATGAAACATTATTATTCCTTTGACATTATCCTTAGATCATTAATATTAATATTCTTTGTTTCTTAGGTATTAGAAGAAAAATAAATGGGTGATATCAAACACTCGGTAATTCATAGCAGATATGGGATGTTAAAATGGAATAATCAAGGAATAGACAATAAGGTGAGAATAAATAACCAAATGGATGCTATAAGAGCATAATATATCCATGGAAAACATAATGAATTTAACTACATGGATAATAATATATAATTTAATAGTGATTGGATACATAATTATTGAGATCTTAATCAAACCATAAATGCCTCGTCTAGTACATCATAACCAAACTATTAAGTCCATGTTACATGTTCTCATACATGATAGGGAAGACATAGAATAAATACCCCAAAATAGTTTATTTTATCAGACCTATCCATGCATTGAAAAGATATATAATTTTAATCCCCTACCATCACTTAATAAGTAAAATTCATCCATCATATGGAACATTTTTGATAACAAGATGTGAGAAAATGTTCAAATGAATTATTTACAAACACATAATAGATTTTAATACTTGTCTGTATATAATTAATGGGTATAAATATTGTTAAAATTTCCCCATTTAATTTAATTATATTTATATCTAGGTGAATATGAAACAATATAGTTGAAATTATAGGATATTAATAATATGATGGAATTTATCTATGATAATAGTATAGTATGATGGGATACTTTCAATATATCAGGATATTAAATAAAATGGTTAGAGACCAAAGAAATGATATAAAAATCCCCTATTTGAAAAAAACTGAAGTTTGTGACATGGAAATATTTTGACATTATAATGGATTTTGAGGTGGTATAATAAGTGGTACTAGTGAATTATTATTCAAAATAATATCATGACTTTTTAATAATGAAACATAACATAAATACATATGTATAAGTAAAGTAATTCAAAGGAATTTTGAAATAGATGTGAAGATAAATGTATAGAAACCAATACCTTGATATATCACTTCCCAAATATTGATAATACTATCCTCAAATCTAACATATTTTGAGATTTTTAAATAGAAATGTATATTACGATTTAGGAAACCTTACCTAACTATGTATCTTGATAAAAACTCTTAAGATTGGTATTTAAGAGACAAATCGAGAATGGTCGATTGGTTACCCATGTAGTCAGTTGAGGAGTTTTCATGAAATCCATCATAGTTGATAAGATATCCATATGGTTAATTCATATTCCATGTGTTCGGTCTATCTATTGTGTGTTCTCTTCAACCATTTATATAAATTTTGAAGAGATGGGAGAAAATTAATGATATAAATTAAATCCTTATTATGATCGATCGATTCCTCTTATGGTCACTTAATCATTTAGAGAATTACCTTTTCTTTACTTATAGTATTTGGTCTGTCTTCCTGGTCAATACAACATGTAGGAAATTTTATATAAGTCCATGAAAAGCATTTCAATTTAATAAAACATAGAATGGTTTAAAAACAATATAAAATTTATTTTTTATTATTAAAATAAATAATTTTTTGGCTAAGCCAATGACTATATTGGAGAATGATTTATAGTCATCACAAACCATACGTGTTTTCATTATATATTCCAACATATATATTTGGACCAACATAAATTTATATGGTTATAATTCCTCTATTATTATGATTTTTAGATTTTATATACACCATGGAACAATAATATAGTTCCATTTTAATTAATAAAAATATTATTATGATTTTCTCAATAATAAAGTGATAACTGGAAGATGATGGAGTAGCTCATGGATTTACATTTAGAATTGGATGAGGTTAGTGGTGATAGTTTTTATCAACTGATTATGTGTGCTCATTTTTTAAATGGGTGGATTAGTCTCCATTTTGAGACCCTGAAGTCAAGATATAGTGATACCATGTAGTCAATGGTGATGATCTTAATGTTTGGATGAAGTATCTCAAACATGGGGTCTTGTTTTATGATAATATTCATGTTACTTGGAGCACATGAGAAATAATTTGGTGTGAGTTCTATAACACAACTATAGAAGTACATAAAAGAGTTATAAAGATGTATCATGTATTATTGAAGAAATTTTTTTCCAAGCATGAATAAGTAAATGGTTGAGTTTATATCATTGTGTCTTGTATATCAACAAGTGAAAGTAGGATATCAGGTTTTAGTAGGTTTGGTATACCTTTTTGAAGTTTCATAGTGGAAGAAGAAGTATATTTTTATGTATTTTTTCATGAGTTTAACTTTTTCATTGAGAGGAAATGAAGTTATCTGGGTCACTTTTGATAGATTTAAAATGTTGGATCACTTTATAATAATCAATTAATATAGCTATGTGGGTTGATTTGAAATACTTTATGGGCTATAGGTAGTTAATATTCATGGATTTATAAGGATGATCATTTCATTTATGACCATATATTAACTTCATTATTGTGGAGGGGTTGCAATGGGATTTTAGTACTTATTTTCACCTTATTACCACATTCTCATAATAGAATAGTGGTCAAACTGAGAAAGAAATTCAGAAATTAGAGGTAATATTGATATAATTCATTCTATATTTTAGATGATCTTAGCCTAAGTATTTATCAATCCTTGAATTTTCCTATTATAATAGTTATTACTCATCCATTGGAAATGAAATGTTTTAGGAAATTTTAAGATGGTCATTCCAATCATACTTGTATTAATTTGATGTTTGATAATCAGGGATCATTATACAAGATATTTTTTTGGATATAATAGAGAAGGTATAAATGATTTGAGAGATAATGATGATGGTTTAGAGATAACAGATATAATATAATGGTTGAAAGAGGATACTATTAGGGTTTTATACCAATGAATTATTAGGTTAACTTGTGATAAATTTATTTATAATAAATTATTGGAACTCTATAAGGAATACTTTTGGTCATTCCATATTGAAATATATGGAGGCATTTACAGTGGAACTAAAGATGTTTAGAACTATAGGAAGATAATGGTTATAGATGGTAACCGGATATATATGATGTAAGTACAAAAGAATTAATAACTTTTGTATGAGTAATTTTATTCGATATGTATGAATAATAATATGTTTTTTAAATACATTCATATGAAAAATAAAATAATTTCATAAAATAAAATTTATTTCTTACATTTTTCACAATGGATTGGAAGTTGTGGTGTTGCGACTATCTGTGGCATTGAAAAAGAAAAGGTATGTCTATGAAGATCGAAAGGTGGTGAAACTAGATCAACCAACTAGAATTGTCTATAAATAGATGGGTGGGGTCACTTGTTAAATAATATTATAATCATTTTATTCTATTTCATTATTAATAAGAGTATAATTGTTTCTCTAATAGAGTAATAGTAATAATGAAATTTATAAATCTCAATATTGTTCCATGTTGGTGTGAGTTATTTAGTTCTTCCTATTATGTGTGTGTTTTGGACTATTTGTTGAGCTCAATTCAATCCATAAGGAGATTTTTTAGCATGGTTCTATCATGTAATCATTGAAATCAGGTGTTTCTATTTTTTGAATATTCAAATCTTGTTCCATGAGAGAGATTTTAAAAGACGTGTTCTGAAACAAAGGTATTTTGGCACAATAAGTGGTATCATAGATTGGCAACATATTTTTTGAGGGTTTCATTCCTTTATAATTTTTCATTTCAATTTAATCTTAATAATTTATAAGAAATGGAATTAGAAGAAGGAAATATCCATACTGATAGTTTTGATGGGATGAAATTTTATTTTCAAAGGATAAAAATTAAAAATTATATATACCATAAGATAATTGAGCTTCTGTTTAAGGAAATCAAACCACAAGCAATGGAAAAAAGATAAATGGGTACGAATCGATTGGAAATATCTTAGGGTAGTTTGGATGATGTTGTGTTACAACATGCCCATCAATATTCAGGAGGTGAATACAACTATAGAACTTATAACCATGATTTCCAAAAAATTTTAAAATAATACTACAATAAAAAATGAAGTTATGATGCTAAGACTATTTTAAATAATGATTTCAATATAAAATTCTATATAGGATCATGTTAATGACTTTAACATGATTTAGAGTAAACTTAAATCAATGGGATTGAAGTTTTAGGGTGTATTATGGGAATTAATAATTCTTTTAACTCTTTTGAAATATTGGAATGTGATGGCTTCTCATGTGTGTAATTATAGTGTAAAATTTGACTTGGTGTTTGAGAAAGTTTTTGATCTATTTTTTAACATAGTGATATAGAATAAATATATTTAGGGTTCTGCCAAAATAAACTTTAGTTTAGAATTTATTGGTCATTCTTCAAGAAGAAAAAACCAAAGTCAAAATAAGAAGAGGAAATAAAAAAGAGAGAAAAGATTAGGGAAATCTGTAGGGGTTGAACTTTTATGTCAGAATTGGGAGAAAAAATTAAATTTTAAGAAACATTATAGATATTAGAGTGAAAATTATCGAAAGTATACTTATGAAATTTCCCCTATAAATATCATAACTGGGGATAAATGAATATGGTTCTTTAGTGTCTCTAGTCTATCAGAGTCATGGATCATTTATTTCAAAGATTCATTTAAATAAATATCATACAGGGGGATTTGGAATTATTTATCTAGTATATTTAACAAGTTACATCTTCTAGAAAATTAAACATTCAAGATAGTTGGAAAGGGTGATGTGAATATCCAAATGGAGAGTAGATACTTTATGGATTTGTAAAAAGTAAATAAAATTACAAGACTAAGTAATAATTTGATTTTTCTTGGTCAAATAAATGATTTGGGATTATATAAAAGTTTTGTAAAAGTATCATGTAAGACAAAACATGGTTCTATAGTGGTTTCCAAAGGTGTGAAAGATGGAACATGTTATTTTACTAAGGTTAAACAATTTATGAAATAATAAATTATGGATCGATAAATTTGTGGAATGATTGTTTATGTCACATGGGTCAGAATGGTATGAAATACCTTATTGTAATGGGAACATTGAAACTATATTATTTAGAATATATAATATTCAAAGAGGGTATATTTCAGAAACAATAGAAGTTTTCATTCAATGAAAAAGGCGATATACCAAAAAAAAGTTGGATTTGGTATATATAGATATAGGGAGACTAGAATAGGTTCCTTCTCATAGAGGGTCATTATATTTTCTTACCTGCTGAAAAGAGAGGTTTGTTTGAAGCTTATTCATTTGAGGAAGTTTATTCATTTGAGGCATGATAATAGTGGGGAATAAAAAATTAGATATTTCCTGTTGGGTTTCTATAATAAAGGAATATTTTTTGATAATATAGTTCTTGTAACGCCAAAAAATAATAGTGTGGAAGAGTGAATTAATTGGATGATATGTAATAGATCCATAAATATAAGTATGTATTTTGAGTTTCCCTATGATTTTTCGGTGGAAATATTGAATTATGTGGTATACCATGTGAATAGAATTCATACCACACCACTAGGGTATTATCTTTTGAAATAGTTATAGACTATAATAAATTTATATGTATACCACCTCAAATTATTTACATGCATCTCATATTCACATATTAATTCTAATTAAAGGGGAAATTTAGAAGAAAAGTATCGACCAAGTTTCTTTATGGGTTGTAATAGTAAAGACAACGTATTTAAACCTTGGGATAATAATATCTACAATGTCATTAGAATATGAAATTTATATATCAATAAAGATAATTATAGAAGTATTGGAATCTATAGGAAGATAAAACCGAGAATAAGGAATCATTGGAGCATGCCAATGTTGATAGAGACAAAAGTCTGGAAAGTTTAGTTTGTTTTATAATCAACCAAGAACTGGAAGAGCCAAAAAGTATGGAAGTTTTTTCTCATATCGATGTCATGTTCTAGAGTTTTATACAAGTTTTTAAGTACCATGAATTTCAATAACTATGTATTCTTATCAAAAATTCCTTGAAGATTTAGTTTTGGAAGGAGCATAACCTCAAGAGTGGATGCGATCTACCAGAATCGAAAGACTAGTGAAAAGGTTTGGTCTTGATTTATGTTACATACTTGTTATGAATTGTACAGAACTCAAAAACTAAAATAAGTGTCTAGTCTCAGTGACTCAAAATATATGTAGTTATCAATTAATGAGGAAATGAGATCCTTTTTTTCTTTAGGAATATGAGATCTTTTAAAACCTCCACTATGAAAGAATGATGTATATAATAAATATGTCTTCAAAATAAAAGAACAAGATAATGGAAATAAGTCATGTAAGGTCAGGATAGTTTTAAAATTATTTCAATAAAAAGAGTGGATTTCTCATAAATATTTTATCCAATTGTTAACCACATGACATTTTGGTAGTGCTTAAAATGGTTATAGAAGAATAATTATATCTTGAAAAGTTATATATAAAAATGGAATTCATTTATAGATATTGGGATGTGTAAATTTACATGGATAAACAAAAAATATTCAAGGAATCTATAAGTATACTTGTGTGAAATATTATATGGAGTTTGTATGGGCTAAAGAAACCCCCCATGTAGTGGAACCAGAAATTTGATGAATTCATGGTAGAAAAAAGGTCATCCAGTTAAATGTGGAACATTGCTACTATGGGAAGTTATTTGATGATGGGAGTTTCATAATACTTCTCTAATATGAGGATGATATGATATGCTCTTAGATGGTTTAATTAAGAAATATATTAAAGAGATAAATTATTATTTATCTTAAAGATTTGAGATAAAGGATCTTAGGGTAGCCAAATAGATTTTGTAGATGAGTATCCAAAGGGAATGGAAGCATGAAATATTTATGTTTTCTTAGTTAAACTACATCTAGAAAATAGTGGAAAGTTTCAGAATGTTATGATCCAAACTTAACTCAACCCCAATGGGAGAACATTTCAAACTATCCAATGAGAAATTATAATGAATTAAAGATAAGGTGAAGTGCATAGAACCGGTTACTTATGAATTAATGGTTGGGTGTTTTATGTATTCCATGATTCATACTTTTCTATCCATTTATCAAGAAATTTGAGTTTTTGGTAGGTTAATATAAAATATAGGAAAGGATAACTTGAAGTGTTGGAGTGGATAATCTAGTATCTAAAAGGTTCAAAATACCTTACCTTATGTTTGGGAATGGATGATCCATTGTTAGGGTATATTGACACAAACTTTAGACGATATATAAAAACATAGATAAATACCATAGGCTTTGTGTTTACCAATGTAGGAACTATTATAAGTTAGAAGATAATTCTATAGCTCATAGTCACACGATCCACCAAAAAAGAAGAGTATGTTGTGTCAATGGAAGCAATGAAAGAGATGAATTTGGTAAAGGGCTTATTGGAAGAAATCAAAAGGAATCAGAGGAATAAAATGTTATTCTATGACAGTTAGAGTGTGATCTATCTTATGAACAATCAGTTGTTTCTATAATTTATGAATCATATTCAAATAAAGTGTCACTTTATCCTAAATCTTATGGATGATTACTTTTTTGGAGCTCTGGAAGATACATATAAGCTAGAATCCAACAAATATACTAACAAAGGACGTAGTTCAGAAAGGATTTCCCAATAAATTTGTGGTAAAGTGGTATTAATCAAGTTGATTAAAGTGGGACTTTAACATATCATCTACCTACAGTTGAGGATGCATTAATTATTTCTAATGAAGGGACCTACATGTCCATAAACATTTTGTGAATCCTTTCTAGGGAAGTGAGACAAGGAAGATGAATAAGGTGATTCATTCCACTGGCAGTGAGCCACATAAGGAAGATTGAGGGAGTGACCCCTAGGAAGTAGTGAGTTGTCCCTAAATCCTATAAGGTGGTGATCATGGGTATATAAGTGATCTATCTAAAACCATTTAAAGTCAGTGATCCTACTAATATAAGTGATCTAGATCAAAACATGAATTGGTAGTGAGCCATAGTAAATTAGGTTCATTGGCACATTTTCATTGTATGATCCTTAAACATGGCCTCGTGAGGGTGAACCAAGTAAAAATCATTATTTCTTATGCATTATTTTTATTTCGGTTCATACATTTCTACTAGGAAGGGAGAAAAGTGTTTTTTTTACGATTAAAAAATATCCAAAGGGGTAGTTTTTACAATTTTTCATAACCTGGTTCACCCCCCCCCCTATGGTATGTAACCTAACTGGTCTAAAAATTGGTATCTGATCCAAATGTAAATTTTAGTGTTTCTCTCTAAGGGGATTCAATGGAGGTTTTCAATCAAAAATGGATTATAATATTTGATGGAAATAATTTTCAATTAAGTAATAATAAGATGTGTCACAACTTCTGATATTTAGGAATGGATTCCTTTTTAGCAATGATGCATGATATTTCATCCAATTTTGAGATTGGTTCTTTATTAGAAGTTGAACAAGGGAAATAGATGTTTATGCCAATGGAATCAATTATTTATGGGAATCCATATCCAATGAAATATATATGAAGGTGATGTCATGTTAGTCATAACATGCTATGTGGGAAAAGGTTTCTAAATATTTATGAGGGTGACTCAAAAGTCAGAGAATCCAAGATGCATGTTATATGGAATAAGTAAACGGGTCTGATTATACACCCAAAAGAGTTTATAGATTCATTCTTTGACTAGGTGAATTTTACCATGGAATACATTAATGTTCTTGAAGAAATTATTAAATATGTAAATATTATCATGTTCATCTTGATAAGACTTCCCAGTTCCTCTGAAAGTTTCTATATTAAAAAAACAGATAATGTTAGATAGATTGCACAGTATTCTAGTTACATATTCAATAATAAATGATAAAAATGAGTCTGGGTAAAAAAGTTGAAATAGGTGGAATTAAAGACCATGTGGAATCTCACCATTGAAGATATAAAAGAATAATAATATATAGATGAGCTGATGTCTTTCTATTCCTCAAATATTCAAAGAGAAAAATGAAGGTTCAAAGGAAAACTACCACTTTAATGATTTTGATGTGGAAATGTTGGACAAATTGTATCAAGGTTCCCTAAATATTTTCAAGAATATGATGAGGATAAGTTCAAAATTATAATTAAAAAGTCTTCAACCTATGTAAAAGGTAATAAAAATTTCATGAGAAATTTATTCAAAAGAATAATCTTCATTAACTAGAAAATGAAATTTTAGAAGAATATGAGGTTGAAGAGATGGAGAACTGAGAATATCATAGAGAAAATGTTATAGTGAATGTTTTTGGATGGTTCTAGAAAATTTAAGAAAGAAATAGTGATGAAGAAGAAGTTTAAGGTATAGTTGATATGCATACTGAATTAGATAAATCTCTTGAGGAGATATATGTCTTGAGAGGAAAAATGAAGAAATCCAAATAATTTGTTTGTGATTCAAAACGTTACATACAGTAGCAGGAAGAATAGAAGTCTGAGATAAAGGAATAAATTGAAAAACTAAAGTCTTCAATGCCAGATAGCTCAGAAAAGGCAATTGAGTACAATCTCAAAATCAAAGAACAAAAAATAGAAATCGATTGTTTCACTAACACTGTAAGAGATAAAACCAAACGTATCAAAGAACATGTAGAAGAATTCGTCAACCTCTGAAAAATTGAAAAGGATTAGGAAAAATCTTAGATATCACTAAGAAATCAAGAAAGAAGATCATTTAGGAAATAAAAATTATAGAAATGGATTGTAGAGTTCTAGAAGAACATGGGAAATATTAAAATCCAAATAATAAGGATGGTATGGGTCTTGATCGAAAATAAAAAGAAAACATGGTTGAAATAAGACCATAGGAATATTATCCAAGATTAAATATTGATTTGGGTACGAATCAAAACAAAAAGTTTCAGTAAACCCCGGGGGAAACAAGTAGTATAGTAATGACCCATAGGAATAAACCCCTCATGAGATGCTATTTGTTTGGAATGATGGAACACTCATAAAATGTCTGTAATATAGCCAAGAGGTACCAAACATAAAAATTACAATAGATCCATCCATTCAGAGCTCAATATTCTACGATATAATTTGATTGTCACTATTTCATGTGTGAAGGATTAAGACACATGGTATGATATTACTCATCAACAATGTATATAAATGTGCCTAAGTAGGTTGAATTTCGTCATAAGTAGAAACTCAGTGTATCATTAAATGAGATGAAAATGAAAAATCAATTTGAAACTCTCCAAGATTAAGTGAGTCCATAATAGTTCAATAAAGATAAATATTATGAATCCATACTGAGTATGAAGTCTAAAACATAGATCAAAAATAAAAGAGAACAGTCGGTGGTGGTTAAAAATATTTCCCTTAATGAATCAGATTATTCTGGTGTATAGATCCTTCATAATGGATGTAAATCCCATATAATAGGTAATTAGGATATTTTTCTAGTCATAGAATATGAAAATTAAGGTGTTTTAAAATTAAAAAATGATGAAGGCCTGATGATTTTTTTCTCGGGAAAATCCAATCTTTTGGGAAATGAAATGACATGTGATGATGTCTTAGTTGTTTAAGGGCTTAGTCCCAACTTACAAAGTTTTAGTCAACTATGTGACTCGGGGAATTATATAAATTTTTCTAAGAAGATTTTTATCATTAAAATAATAGATATTACAGCTGTTCTATAGGGAAAAATAATGAAGGGGAATCTTTACCTTATAAGTGGAGAAGAAGATGTGTGATTTTTATCCAGAGTGGAAGAAAATAGGTTGTTGCATAAACGGCTTGTTTTTCTATTCCAACCACCCCTAAAGTATCTATTAAATGTTTTTCTACTTGATATCTCCCTAATATATCACATGATAAAACTCATATATGCAATGTTTCTCAAAAAGGGAATATTATAATGAATATATATAAGGAAAAAATAAAAAGTCAACCAGAGTGATTGAATTGGTTCATGAAGATGTATGTGGACCTATCTCACAAAGATATATTGATAGGAATAGGTATTACATTCTTCTTTTTATTATTATTTTAGAATAATTTTATGGGTATTTTTTCATTTCCCACAAGCCTAATGTGTTTAGTTTCATAAAACAATATCAGAGGGATCTGAAATAAAGATTAGATAGAAGATTCTAATGTTTTATGCTGATAGTGGTATGGAATTCTCAAATAGGCAAGTAGAATATTATCTAAAGAAACATTGGATAACTCATCATGTTTTTGCAGTGATAACTCTTCAAAAAAATGGAGTGGTAGATAAGATAAGTTGAATCATAAACAATATGAACAGAACAATACTAATTGAAAAAGATCTACCAGAGAAATTATGAAAGGAAGTAGTATTTACATCAGTTTACATATTTAGTAGGGATCTATTGTGTTTTATGGAATAAAATACATTATACAAGATGTGGAATGGAAATAATACAATATTTAAATACTTTCAAATCTTTGGATGTATATTTTTTATTCTCAATATGTACAAACACAAGAAATTTTAATCATGGGGAGATTAGGGGATATTTATTACATATTCAAGAAAAAGGAAAGAATATAAATGTTTCAATATAAGGCTTGGAAAGGTATTTTAGGGAAGTGATTTCACTATAGTAGAGATTGAACAAAATCTTTTGAAATTCCATGATCAGTTTCATAAGGATAGTGATGATGAGTAAATCACCTTAGCGGGTGTTGAAGTGGAAAATACTGATTCATAAGATGATATTGATGATTATTAAGAGGAATTAAAATATATATCTACACAAATACTAAATATTTTAACAAAAATTAATAGAAATAACATCATTGGTAATCCGATAGTGCCATTTCAAATATAAATAATAAATTCATTATAGTAGGAATCCTTCATATCTTTGTTAGATTATAAATGTTTTGATGAAGGAGTTGGAGATGAGAATTGGGTTTAGGCTATGAATGGTGAGCTTAACCAATTTGAGAAGAATCGGACTAGGGATATTTTTTTAAAACCAACATATAAAAATTTAATTATGATATAATGAGTCTTTTGCAGTAAGATGAAGGAAGATTTCATAGTGATTTAAAACAAAGAATGATTAGTGTTTAAAGGGTACTCCTAGATAGAGGGTATTAATGTCGATGAAACATTTTCACCTATTGTGAGGCTAGATATAATTATATTATTCTTGTCCATAATAGTGAAAATAAGGTTCAAAGTATTCTAGATAGATAAAAAGTCAGCATTTCTAAATGGGGTTCTACAGAAAAAGTTTATTTAGAGAATCCAGATGGGCTTCTCATTTTTTTAAGATGAGAAAAGAGTTTTCTGATGGAATAAAGAACTATATGGGATGAAACGAGCATTGAGATCATGGTATTCAAGACTTGATCAGTTTTTGAAGAAACTAAGTTTTTAGTGTGGTGGAGTTTATTAAAATATCTATGTAAACAATTAAATTAATCAAATGGTGATGGTGATGGTATATATCAATGACATAATATTTGGTGTCTTAGATGAAGCACAACACAGATAGTTTTTAGAATTCATGAAAATTGAATTTAAAATTTCAATTACTAGTGAACTAATGTTTTACCTTGGTTTATAGGTGAAAAAGTGAAGAATGAAACATTAATTTCTAAATCTAAATATTCCATGTAGATTTTGATAATATCTGTAATGGATAATTCCAAGTGGATGATAACTCTGTAGGCTACCTGGATTAAACTATTGTTGGATAGTAAATGTGATGCAGTTAATGTCATATGATATAAGAAAATAATTGGAAACCTATTGTACTTGATAGTGACATGACTTGATATATTTTTTTCTACATGCCAAGCAGCAAGATTTCAAAACAATCCCAAATATTCCAACTTACTTTTAGTAGAAATAATAATTCGGTATATAAAGGGGATGGTGGATTTCAGATTGATGTACAATTCCAAATATCAAAAAGTGTTATTGGGTTATATAGATACAAATTGGGATGGTTAAGTTGATAATAGAAAATCAACATCTGTTGGTGCATTCTATCTTAGTACCTTCTGTATTTCATGGCTAATAAAGAAGAAAAATTTCATTTCATTATGGCCACTAAAGATTGAACACAGATATTGTATATGATGCATCATCTTGATGATATAGGAGTTTAAGTGAAGTTCGTTATCATATTTCATTGTGATAATTCAAGTGCAATAAATCTTATAAAAAAATACATTCCATCACTCGAGGACAAAGAACATGGAAATCAGATATCATTTTATCTAGGAGAAGCTGGGGAAAGTTATTTTGAAGTTGTATTATTTTTCTAAAAAAATATAGGTTGTAGATATTCAGACAAATACCTTACCCAAATTAGAATTTCAACATCATCAACTGGATATAAGAGTTCATTCAACTCCATGTACTTTAAAAAATTTGGTTGGGGGACCCCCTCTCCCTGATGTATGATCTGTTTTTCTATAATGTGTTTTTCTATGTTATTTACCCTATTACAGACCACAATTAAGTGACATTTTCATTCGTTGAAAAAGTTAGAGTAATTGTGGATATAAAAGCGGATAAAATGTCTTGACTAAGATAGGGGAGAAGATTATATAGAGAACGTCAAATTAGGAGGAGTGTTAAATATGATGATTCTAAATATGATCGATCAATGGATATATATCACAATAGATGAGGTTCATGATGAAAATAGTGGAGTGGTTTTGGAATGAAGTGATTCATTGATGAAATTTTCATTCTACTCTTATTTATCATGTTGAGAATGGATCATGTGGGCTTAGAGTGTGTGTTGATTAAATCTTTAATTTCTATTTGAATTTTAAGAATCAAATTTTTGAAGAATATGGAATAATATTCAATGAGGTATCAAAATTTGAATAGTTTTCAGCAAACCCAAAGGGGGATGTTGTTGGGAAAATCCCTCAAGGTAACATTGTCATTTTTTTAGGTTTGATTTTTTGCTTAAAAAGTTATTTTCCAAGGAATGTTGTGGAGTTCCATAGATATTGTAGACAATGTATGTTAATAAAGATCCAGTATAAAGGAGTGAACACTCTGGAGGTCGTGTAGAAAATTGTGTATACATGGTGGTGATTTTTCCCAGTGTTTTCCATATTTATGGGGTCAAAAATATGTTGGGTGGATCAATCATCACAAAATTTGGGTTTTTGTGAATGCCTCGTAAAAATATGGAAAAGTCATGAGTTTCAAAAAGATTGAAGTTTCATGGAGGAAAGGATCTTTTCAGCCGATGAGCCCGTACCCGAGTAGTAAGGGCTCCTGCTTGGCATCCAAGTGACTCAGGTTCAAAACCAGGTGCAGGTGAATTTCCAGGTACTGTAGCAGTATTGTAGCAGGTACTGTTTGGTACTGTAGTAGTCGGAACTATTCACCCGATTTGGGCCTTCGGGCCACCGATTTGGACCTCGGGTCTCACAGGGCCTTCGGGTCATCAAAGGCCTTCGGGCCACAGAGACCATGGAGAAACCCAGTTCACATAGAGCAAGCCCCAAAAAAGGATCAGAGCAACAATAGTAGTCACCAGACGTATAGCTAACCAGATTTTTAGAATGAGAGGGTATGGAAACCGCCATCAGGACCAGGCACCGTGCAGCTTTGTACGGGGCAATGCTAGCCGATCAGCAATGCAAGTTTGGGAGCTATGATGATCAATGATGCAGACGCTGGGGAGGGGCAGGTCTAGTGGGCTAGGCCTATAGGTCATGTATTGGGCATAGTATGCCTTTGGGCCTTCGGGTCATGTATTGTGGGTCATGTCGGGCCTTGGGCCTTGGGCCTACGGGTCATGTTCGGGTTCCCATTAATCCCTTAAAAGGGGGATTATCTATAAAAAAATAAAAAAATAAGGCCTTTGGGCTATTCGGGCAAAGGCATCTGGATTCATAGAGGTTTAGAGCATCACGAATGTGTGATGAAAAATAGTACATATCTTTGACTATAAAAAGTAGAGAATCTCGAATGCGTAAATGGTTGATGGTGACTCTTAATCACTATGTGGATCTTCTAAAATGGTGAAATTTACCTAGAGATTTGTAAAATAGGTAGCTTCATGAATTATATTGGAGATCTTTACAAAACGATGATGATGTTTTTGGAAGCTTCTAGAATGGGAGGCAACACCTATAAATAGACCAATAACCCCATTTGAAAAATAGATAAAGTCATAATGATGATTCTAAGGATCTAGATTAATAAATTTGATATTCAAATATTGTTCCTAGGAAAATATTTTGCAAAGAAATGAAGTTTTAAAAGTATATGAAAGCCAACTGAAAGTGTGGAAATTTATATAGGCTATACAAGCTAACTGAAAGTTGTGAGATTTATGAAAGTGTTTAGATTCACTAAGGATAATTGAGAATTTTGAAATTTGGGAGCTTCACGAAGGATAAGTTGACTTCATGAAAGAAGGTTCTTCATGATGGTTGTTTGAGCTTCATGAAAGAGGTGAGCTTCATGAAGGTAGTGAGCATCGCAAAAGTGTTCAAAAGGGATTTTCGAATAAATCTGTGTTAAATTGGTATTCATCAAGTAGATTAACGTGCGACTTTAACAGAGCATGTACCTATAGTTTAGGATGAATTCATTATTTCTAATAAAGGGAACTATATGTCCATAAATTGTGTGTGAATCCTTTCAGAAGGAATAGGAAGAAGATGATTCATTCCACTAGTAGGGATCTATAGAAGGAAGATTGAGGGAGCGACCCTTGGGAAGTTGTGATCTTTCCTTAAATCTTGTAAGGTAGTGATCCTAGGTAAAAATTTATCTATCCTAAATCTTGTAAAGGCATTGAGCCTGGTTATAAAAGTCATCTAGCCAAAACCTTGAATTAGTAGTGAGCCATAGTAAATTCGGTACATCGAGATATTGTCATTCTATTCTCTTGGTACATAGACCCGTGAGGGTGAACCAAGTAAAAATTCGATTTGACTCGTGAATAATTTCATTTGTGTTCATACATTTCTATGAGAAAGGTATCGTAGAGTGTTTTTTAAGGATGAAACATGATACAAAGGGACAATTGTTTTAATCGGTCGTAACATGATTCACCCCCCCCCCCCATCGGGGTATTCAACCTTGTTGGGATAACATTTTTAGAAAAAAATTTAGCCCAAATAACTTTGAAAAATCCATCCTCTCATCCTATAACCCTAATTTTGGGTATTAATCCAACCTAGAGAGGATTTGGTGTAAACCTAATGAGGTTACCCAAATAGGGTGGTAATATTCTTCAATAAGCGTTTTTATTTTGTTTCATCATCCACCTCCTCCAATTATTATTAAGAAGTTTTAATATAATAACCTCAATATATTCCATATAATAAGATGTTTCTATATTAATTTCATGACCAAAAAGTATCCCCAATTCCATCAAATGAGTTATGAAATCATCATTCATGTGTACGGAGGACTACCACCTCACGAACCGATGTCATTCATTTTTCCATTACCTCCACTCACGGTTGGATATGATGATGGATATAAAGTATATATATAGATATATGATATTTATATACTAATTAAATATATATTGTAATTATATCATATATAACTTGTTTACTTTTTATTCCATAGGGGATATTAAAACGTCGCTAGTGTGTACTGCAGACCACCGCTTCGCGAAGTGATATGATTCATTTTTCACAAATTCCTTACATGGAAGGTAATATAGATAAATTTAATAAATATATGTGATATTAATGATATAAGTTTGATATTAATTACATATTTAACATTCTAAAAAGATAATATATAATTTTATTTCCTACATTTTCACTCACTTAAGAGGATAACATTGTTCATGTAGGTGTGGACTACCACCTTCATAAATTGACATGACTCTCTTTTTATCACCACACCATATGGATTATATATATAAGTATATTAAAAGAAATAATATTTTATTAATTATATAATAATAAATTTTTATTTGTAAAATATTAATTACCATATTTTCATAATGAGCAGTGAAAAATTGAAATGTTACTCATACGTACGTACAACCTGTCATCTTCAAGATCATAACAAACATCATTTCTCAAAACCATATTTAATGATTGGTCTTAAAAGTATGATTGATTTTTAAATATTATAATTATTTCATGATTATTATTCTTCATATGATAAAACTATATAATATGTGCAATAACTAGATCTTTTATGATAAAACACACATGAGAATACAAGGAAATTAACACCTAAAACCATGAAAATAATGAATGATTATTAATAAACGGGTGATAAGATGTTATAAGAGGATCATATATAATATTATAATTATTAATATTGTTTTTTATAAGATAATAACATGATTAAAACCATTATATATGTGGTTAAATAATGTTCAATCAAAAGGAATTGTGAGTTAATTGATTTCTTAACTTAATTTCCGTTCATTGGGATAAACTTCTACTTCATTGATTATATCATGCCAAGATTATGTGTGAAATTAAATTTGAATATTTATTTTTTATTTCCACTTATTTTATTTGGATTTACATTTTATACACATAATAAATTCATTTATTAATCCCCACTTCAATGATATGATCTTTGTAAGCGACTTCGTCTCGATTTCCCTTCATTGAACCATATTGTAATGTTATACATCTAATTTATTTTATATGGTTTATATATTGACTCTTTGATATGTAATATCATGATTCATTAATAATTCATGGTATTTTAACTTTAATTTTGAATTATTTGATCAATGGAAATTTTACTTGAAAGTTTCCAAGTTGTAAAGAATTTTATAATTCGATTTCTTTTCATTGGGTAATATTACTTCTTAATTGTCTTTTATAATCAATGATTATGAATGTATGGAATTTTGAATATATTATTTTTTATATAAAATTATTTTATTTTTATTTACATTTTAAACACATAATATATGAATTAGTTCATTCTCACTTCAACTTTATGATCTTTTTAAGGGTTTATTTCACAATCTCATTCTCATCAAGATTTTTTATTCTTGAATTTAATTTGAAAGAACTTAGTTTATAATTTTATAATAAAAACCTTTAATTTTCTTCTATTATAATTTTTCATGAACTTTTTCACGTAATGGTTCCATTTTTCTACTATTTTATACATAAAATTATTTCAAAAATGTTTTAATAAAATGTGACTTTATTTCTTTCTTCGGTCGAAGATCCTTTTTCCTCATAAACCATGTTTTCTAAAAATGTTTTCAAAAAATTTAGCATGATTTTTCCAAATGATTTATTAAATTAATTTTTAATCATTTTTAATTATTTTTAAAAAATATTAAATGAATCTTTATTTATTTTTTAAAATAAGGCTCATTTGGTTTTATCGAAAATGTAAAATGAATCTCTATTTTAATGTACTTGGAATGTATGTAATTTACCATCATCAGGAACAGTAAATGTTTCAAAACTTATTTTATGATTTATAATATTATTTTCAAAGAATTTATTTTTTGACTTTTAGTTTTAAAATTATTTTAAAAATGAAAATGATATTTTCTGCAATAATTTTTTTAAAGATCCATTTATGGTATTTCTATTTATCAATAACAATAACCCTTTATTTGACGTATAGTCTACTAGGGAAATGTTTTATTCATACTATCCTTATTTATACTCAGGATGTTTTGTGATTATTTCTTCCAAGGATAGTATTTACATTGAAATAATTTATTCATTTTTTATAGTCATTAACTTTCCCTTGAATTATTCACTTTCCTATTATCATTGGACATTAAATTTTCCATAAATATCCATATTATTTAACATGGATAGGCTTATTTATTAAATGGAATCTCATTTCAACAAATGTTTCATTACTCTCAAAATTGATTGATTGAATGGGGAAACATTTTTAATCTATATTATTTCTTCAATATGGATATTTAATGGTAAGGCACATTGTTTATGAATTAAATAGATTATTCGATATATGAGGAATTATAAGGAAATACAGATATGGTTGGTGACCAATTATAGATATCCCCTTGATGCATCAGTAGTCTCATGATACTAATTAGTTGGTTGGACTAAGTTAAATGGGTTTATGGTGTATACCTACCAATCAGTTTGAAATAATGTTGAGGAAAGATCTTGATGGTAGAGGTATCATGATGCCTGAGATCATGACATCCAATAATTAAGAATTACCTTCATTGAAAATTTAGTTATTTTTATCCTTGAGATCTTCTCTATGATATTATCTCTGGATGCATTTCATTCATAGTTAATTTATTAAATGGAATGTGTTTTACATTATTTAACATTCCATATATATTATGCATTATTCTGTTATAGTAGTTAGGTTTTTTATTAAATGGAATTTTTCTTCATTTATTTACATTTCCATATTGATTATTCCCTATCTTATCATGATATTAAGTTTTTTTGAATATAATTTGTTTTAAATTATTACCTTTTCATGTTTATTTTTTTTCATGATAGATTTTGTTGTATTTAACCCTTACTGAGCATATGATCTTACTATAATATTTCATCATATCCTAGGAATACATGAAGTGTACTATGATTGATATGCAAGGATATTCTAGAGGTAACAATGTTATTATTGATAAAATTATTTTTTAATTTGTGTATTCAAATATAATATATAAATAATGCATATATTTAGTTTACCAAGACTACAAATCTATTTGGTCCATCAGGATGTAATTCCTTATAACTTATACCAATGTAATAAATCAGTCAATTTGTAACACCCCAATCTTCCATGGTACGATCCTCTTTTATTAATAAAATAGCGTGTGTTGTACGCAACTTCGAGTTTTAACACACCAAAACCTATCAAACTAGCTGTTATGAATAGTAATACCCAATTTTTGAAATGTTATAAATTTTATTTTTCAAAATGGACTTCATTTTTGGATTCGGAATATCGAAATTATCCTAGGGTGAATTTTTGGTATTTTTCTGAAAACTTTCAATTTTTTGATGAACAGTGAAAACACTGAGTTATTAGTTAAAACTGACTTTTTATTTAAATAATTACTTATTTTATTTAAATTTATTTTAGGTCAAAATAGATACATAATACCTATATAATTTCAATGTAATTAATTGGAGAAATTTTATATTAATTTTAGATATATAAAATTGTATTGAACTTTTTACCATCTTTTACCCACCTCCTAGGAGCTTTTGCAAATTTTCATAGAACTTAATTTTACCACTTCTGTGAATTGAATCTCAAAAATCTGAGAGATACAGTTGATATCAGTAAGTAAAATGTGGTTCAATGAGATGAAAACAATTTTTGGTGAATAGAACGTTTTACTTTTATTTACCACGGTTAAAAGTAAATAGGGTAATTAAAGGTAAAAATGATATTATTTTTACCCTAACACATGTCCTAATTCTATTGGATAAGTATAATTCGACCAAAAACCTTAATAATAAAATATGAACCTCTTTGGTCCACTTGGATTAGATTAGGACATTTATTATTATTTAATTCAAAGAATAATTAAAAGTGTTAAATTCAATGTCTAATAACTAAAACATTTTTAATATAGGGTTACACATAAGATAAATTCGATTATAAATATTCATTAGAAATATAAAAAGATTTACTAAATAATGGTATTTTATTTATAGTTTTTATACATTAAATGATATAATTTATTCATGACACAATGATGATGCAGTAATTACCTTATTAATGAAATATTAAAATAATTGATATTATAAATACCCAAATAAATATAATTTGAGACTTTTTATGAATTAAACTAATTTTATAGGTTAATATGACATTTTAGGATTGATTTAATTAACTTTTTTTGAAGTAATCATTCTGTTATGATTTTTACAAAAAACAATTTCCAAATAGTGCAAAAATTGACATAAAAGTGTTTTCAAAACAAATATTATATTATTTATTGATATTCTATTCCTAAAAAACTAAGGTTCAGCCAAGAGACTTATATAATGTCATTTGTATCATTAATGATCCACTTGGGGTTCTCTTGGAAGTATATATTAAGTTTATTAACCATATAATATAAAAATACAAAGAGACATGGTAAATGCGAAACTAATTAACTAAGAGTTAAAACTAAAAGATAAAGTTAATATAGTGACCCAAACCTGTCTAAAACATATTGGTTGGGTGGTTTTCGACCCATACTCACCTTAGCCTCTAAATAAATCAGTTTTTATCCATTATAAACCGAATATGAATTTATTATAAAATAATATTTCTAGCTTCTCCTATGGTGCCCCTCACCCCTCTTATAAAAGGGAACTCACCCTTCTCTCAATTTCACACCCTCAAAGCCATTTGGCTCATCCAAAACCTGCCCAAATAATCTCTAAACTATCCTCCATTTGACCTAGAGGCCTTATTTTGATCAGAAAGAAAATCTAAGGAGCCCTATTTATCAAATCAAAAAGTAGAACTCGAAGAAGAGGTAATGTTTTCACCACCCTCTTTCAAGTTCCTTTCTTCTTCGACTTATTCGTTCTTTGTCATTTATATTATAAAATAATAACTCCAATATATTATATATACTATGATGTTATTATAAATATGGTACAAATATATTCATTATTCTATCCATCCTTTGAATGACATGTCACCATACGTGCGTATGTATGGATTACCGTCTCCACGTCGTGGTGTAATTGTTATTCAAAACATTATTATTTGGTAGGGTATGATAATGATGTTTAATTGATGTAAATAATAAATATAACATAATTATGATTCTGTATATATGATATACCATCCAATTATATATTATTTTAATATCAAAATAATGATATTGTCGCTCGTGCGTACGTACGGACTACCATCTCCACAAACGCGATGCGATTCATTCCCCATCATATACATTCAAGACGAATTCTCATTTGATGATTAAAAATAGTTTTTAAGGACTTGATATCATTCTGGATATTAATAAGATACAACCTATCCATAACAAACATGGCTTAAGTAACATATAAAAGAATGTGAGTAAGTTAACACCCGAAACGACGATAAAACTAAAATATTATTAACAAAGCAATATTAAAATATCATATATGATATCATATTTATGTACATGATTATTGTATAATTTAATAACAATTATTTAAATATTATACAAGAGATTAACCTACCCTCAACCAAGGAAAAGTACAAGGTAAAGGTTAATTTCACAATCTCTTTATTATCCGATGTTGTTTTTATGTAAGTATCTACTGGGACCTCTTTGTCATCCACATCCATGTTTCTTAAAAATATATTTCAAAACATTTTTACTATTTAATAGATAATGGGTTAAAGTCATTTATACCCTTATTTTACATTATAAATTTTTGAAAGGAATCTTTCCGTAATTTTCCAAACAAGGTACTTCTTGTCCTTTTTGACAAATTTAAGGTAAGAATGTTTTTTTAACTTATACAGCAGGTGCAGTTATTTTCCATCGTTATAAAATCGTCGATACTTCCCTTACAATATTATAAGAATATTTTCAAAATAATGGTTTTATTTAATAACTATGTAAATTTTAAATGATTTAAAAAATGAGATATTTCTCTCAAATAGTTTTGATTTCATCTATGTCAACATCCTTTGATGGATTTTAAGCTTATTTGAAGTTGATTTATCATGATAAAAAACTTCCATATTTTTATTGAAGGTTTTTTGATATATTTGACTGTGGATGTGTTATTTCATACCATTCATGGTTTATGGATAAAGTATTGGCAATTCGTATGCTAGTTTCAAATACGAATTTTTCTGTTATGTTTAAACCTTTTCATATGAAGAATGCATTGGACTTAGTAAGTGACGGGTGGAGCCCGTTATAGCTCCTCGATGCATTGGTTGGTATCATGAGACAAACTAGTGTCTTGGCACAAGGCCTTGACAAAATATTATTTGTAGTCTTGGAATAAGGGCTTGTATTGTGGTTATGACAGTTTGGCATTATGAATTCCCTTATTATGAATGTGGTTATTGATATTGCATGTGATTGTTCGATTAGTAGAATATCCATGTGAATAAGTGAATGGAATTATTTCATTTTATATTTTCTATTTTATGTTGAATTTCAAGTTTAAAAGGATTTTGTTTTAGTTATACATTGCCTAAAATGTTTATGGTTATTTATGAAAATTCCCACTATATTGTTATCCTTAGTGAGCATCTGAGCTCACCCATTTCTATGTTTTATTTTTCCTAGGATGTGAAGATGTATTTTATGACTGACCTGCAGGGATAGTCAGAGAGGATATGAGTGTAGTCTATAGAGACTAGGTTGTTGTATTTTTTCACTTTATTATATAATTTAAGACTTATTAATATATCTAGTGTTTCCAAGGCTACTAAACTAATCGATCTTTTGAGACTTGATCTTTTGTGATCATGCCAATGATACGTAATAATGCACCGACTCTGGGCTTCCGGGGTCGGGGCGTTACACAATTTCTCTACAATACTGGGTTTTGAGTTTTAATAGTTGTTATTAGTATAATTTTACTATAAACCTTGGGAACTAGATTCAGGGAAACATAAATTAGTGAACATAATCCTATAATATAACTTGAGGATATGTATAAAATAACATCATAATGTTTTTTATAGAAGATATTATATAATTTTTCTGAGAAATACATCTCTGTCTGGATAATAAAAGTGAATTTGGTTATTGAATAGTTATATATATATGGGTAAAAACTCTGAAATGGGCACGTTGGGCTTGACCCAATCATCCCCTAATGCATGAAAATGAGATTTACTATGCACATGGACTGAGAATATCAGGGGATAAGATTAGGATAAATCATATTTTCGTTACAATACACTATAAAGGATTTGAATAGATGATGACAATGAATGACCTATGTTAAACCTATGGTGTCTTAGATCAAAAATAATGTGTCTTAATGTAATCATAAAATGTTTTATGTGTGGAAAATAAGGTAATAAAGTAGTGAATTGTCAAGGAGAAATGAATAGTATGATAGAAGTAATCCTAGGGAACCATTTATAGTTCTTTTTATTAAATGTGGGGAACCTTATCATTATAAAAGTCAATTACCTCTTCTAATGGTTAACTCCAAGACCAAGGACGGTACTATTTTGAAATTAAATGGTTGAAGTATGTATTGGGATTCCAGAATTATTTTATAGAATTATTTTTACCAATGGTATTTTGGTTATAAGAATCATGAGACATTTAAGGATTCTATTAAATTTTAGAATCATATGTATCTTCATTAACTTAAGAGTTATGGATACCATCATTGGATTATGAGTTTAAGGTTGATCATAAGTTCAAATTCCTAAACACCCCTTTTAAAAACAATTTGGTAGGAATATTACATGATTAAGGATATTTATAGAAAACATTTATGGGAATAAAACCATTGGTTTAGTATATAAAAGAGTTATTTGAGGAATAATTCATTTACATTTTAAATTTATAATTTTAAGGGTATTTATAACCTATTGGGTTAAAAATATCATTAATTAAATTTTAATAATATCCAAATAAGATTATTAGACTTTTAAAAAAATTAAAAAAAAGTTGTATTGAAAACCTTAGTAACAAATGTTATTTAATGATTAGTTTTAAATAAAATATGTACATAATTTTTTTTAATGTTATAGGAATTATATTAATATAATTTTATAAAAAGTACAACCCACATATCGGGTGACAACCCATAACATCTAGAAAGGTCATGGTGCTTGAACCCATATGCAAAGGATGATAAGAGTTAAACACCTTCCACTAGACTATGTGATATTGTCATTAATATATCATTAGTAAAAGGATTTTAAAAATACATAATAATGATGAACCAATGGTTCTAATTTTGAGGTTTATATATTAATTTATCATATTGGATAACATGGTATAACCATATTAGTTTTGGAAAATAGTTTGAGGAAAAGTGAAAGACTTATCAATCTTTTATGGATCTTATGATCTGTTAAAAGTGAATTTTAGTTCACTTGAAATAAAAAGAATTATTTTTAAAAATTCATTTATTAGAGTAGGTAATGAATTGAAAATTTATTGCATCATAACCAAATGATGAAATTTTACTAATTAAATATAAACGTATCAAGTAAGTATATTTCTGAATATTCTTAGAAAGTAAATGAATTCAAAAACTTTAGGAAAATGATTTAAAAAAAATATCCTATTACCTTCATATCTATTGAATCAAATAGACTTTTTATATAATCATAGATTTATGTTTTCTATGTCCTTAACTTTCCATTGATCATTCACTTTGTTGTGATCACAGATCTATATCACTCTCTATTAACCCTTGGGTATTAGTATTATCTTAATATCCATTATTTTATTTCCCACTAATGTTATCTGACATAGAAACCTAGTTATCTAACCTCTTTACTTACATTTCTCCCTTATTAAGAGGATGTTCTATTAACTCTTTTTATATTGTGGGTTTTCAACAAAAATAATTTTCAAATTCCAAATCATTGATTATCAAGATCAAGATTAAATTATGACGAAAAATTTTATTTAATATGGGGATAATGTAACACTCAGATATTTTAAAATAATAATATTCTTTCTAATATCATATTTGAAACGCAACATGACTTTAAACAATCGATGAAATATATTTCTTTAAATTTAATCTCTTCGATAGCTTGTAGAACACACAACCCTGAGTTGAAATGGACGATAATATAGTATACCATTATAACCTAACCATTAAATTGGTGGTTACGAATTTATCTAACCTAATTGTGGAAATTATTTTTATATATTGATTAAAAATAATATAAAAATCATTTAAGAGAAAAATATTTTTTTTGGAAAATTGTGTTTTTTCAAAAAGATGGTTTGGTCTCTCTTTTTGTAAATAATTTAAAATTAATTTTAAATAATTTTATAAAAAATTTGATCAAATGAAATAAATTTTAAATCATTATATAAAAATTATACTCGGAATAATTTTTGGTATTTTTCTGAAATATTTCATTTTTTCGATTAATATTGAAAAATATTTTATTTTAATTGAAAACATACTTTTTCTTTAAATATTTATAATGTAAAATTATATTTTAAATTGGTTTTAATTTAAAATCAGTTCAATTAGATATCAATTAATTTAATTTAGGTTATTGTAATATTTTTCATACATAATTTTGATATGAATGCTTTGAAAACTTTTGAAGACTTTCTCTTTGAAAACCCTCTTTCTCGTCATATTTTTTCGATTAATTTTAAATTACATTTTTTCACTTCTATGAATGGAATTTTTTAGAGGGGATTTATTATTTAGAATCAAAATAATTTATATTATAAAATAAGTCCAATATAATTTTTTACCAAAATGAATAATGAAAATATCAAAAAAAATTATCTATATTAAGGTAAAAATGTGTTTACCGGGGGTTAAACTAAAAATATAAATGTTAAAATGACTTAAAACGTGTCTAAAATATATTTTATAGATATATTTTGAACCAATAATTTCTAATTCTTGATAATATTCTATTTTGGAATCCTTTTAAATGTGAAAAATATGGGTACACCTTTTTCTTTTCAAAAATCACTAGTGTGTCACTCACCTCACTTATAAAAGGTCACCCCCTATCCTCTCTTATTCAAACCATAAAACCATTTTTCTGAAAATAAATACCTAAATCACTTTCTAAATTCCATAACATCATCCTATAATCCTTGTTTTGTTCATAAATCCAACCTATGAGGTCTTTTGGTGCAAACCTAAGGAGTTTACCCGAAGAAGAGGTTATATTCTTCAACAAGAATTTTTATTTTATTTCTTCTGAAACCTCCCTAAATTATAAATAATATTGATGATATAATAAAATTTGAATATTTAATATAATTTTATTTTTTCATATTAATTTCATGGCCTACTACCATCCCCACTTCTATCAAATGTGTTGGGAAATCATCATTCATATGTACGGCATACTACCGCCTCACGAATCGATGGCATTAGTTTTTCCATTAACACTACTCACGGTTGGGTATGATTATGGATATAAAATATATTTATTATATTTATAAAATAATTATACCTATTGATTCATTATATAATATATTATTTTTTACTTTTCAATCTGTATAGGATTTGATAGTGTCACTCATGTGTACGGCGGACTACTGCTTCACAATGCGATGTGATTCATTTTTCAATAACAATTTACATAGTAGGTAATAATAATGTTATAATGAATATATATGATAAATATTGCATAATTATGATATTAATTATGTATTTATGATTATTAGATGATAATATATCATTTTTTCTACTTTTTCCCTCACATAAAGATGATAACATAGTTTGTGTATGTGTGGACTACTGCCTTCACGAAGTAGTGTATCTCTCTTTTCATCACCACACAAAATTTATGATAGATATAAGTATATTTAAAGAAATAATATTTTATTTATCACATCATTATCACTATTTGAATGCAAAATATTAATTACCACATTTTCATAATGATTTATGAAAAATGGAAATATTACTCATGTATACGTACATCCTATCGTCTCCGTGATCATAACATACTTAATTTATCAAAAACATCTTTAATTATTTTTATTAGAATTATAATTGATCTATAAATACAATAATAATGTCATTATTATTATTCTTGATATGATAAAACTATATAATATGTTAAATAATCAGATCTTTCATAACAAAACAGGCATGAGATAATAAGACAATTAACACCCGAAATAATGAAAATAATGAATGAGTGATAAGATATTATAATAGTATCATATATTATATTATAAATATATGTATAGTTATTTTATAAAATAATAAAATTCTTATAACCATCATATATAAGGTTAAATAACATTCAACCAAAACGATGTGTGAGGTAAGGGATTTCTTAACTCAATTTCCATTCATTGGGATAAAAATATACTACATTGATTATATCATTAAAATTTTAGGTTTGTAAAGGAATTTGAATATTTAATGTTTTATTTTTAATTTTTTATGTGGATTTACATTTTATACATACACTAAATTAGATTCTCAATCCCTACATCAATGATATGGACTTTGTAAGGGACTTCGTCTAAATTTTTCTTCATTCAGGCATATTATGATGGTATTTACCTAATTTATTTTATATGATGTATACGATTTACCTTATACATGAAATATAATTGTTAATTAATAATTCTATTCATTTTAAGTTTCAATTTGAATTATTTAATCCATGGAGATTTTACGTGAAAATTACCAAGTTGTAAGGAATTTCATAACTCAATGTTTCTTCCTTGGGTTGTATTTCTTATTTTTTTCCTTGGAATTATATGATTATGTGATAATTTAATTTTCACTATATTATTTCATATATAAAAATATTTTATTTTTATTTACATTTGATACACATAATGGATGAATTGGTTGTTTCTCACTTCAACGTTATTATCTTTGTAAGGGTTTATTTCACAATCTCATTCTAATTTAGATTTGTTATTCATAAATTTCCTTTGAAGGGAATTATTTGATCATTATATAATTAACCCGTTTAATTTTATTATCCTATATTTATTCATGAAATTTTTCAAGTAATAGTACCATTTTCCCACTCGTTGGTACTTAAAATGATTTATAAAATGTTTTAATAAAATATGACTTCATTTCTATCTTTAGTTGGAAATCCTTTTTCTTCAAAAAAAATTTCTAAAAAAAATCAAAAAAGTTTTAAAACATTTTAAAAATTATTTATAAAGTAAATTTTTACACATTTTTACTATGAACCAAAAAAATTGATATCAATCTTCAAGTCATTCAAAACATGGACCGTTTGAATTTTACTGAAAATATGAAAGGAATGTTTGTTTTAACATACTCAACATGTATGTAATTTCTCATAATCATGAACAATAATTGTTTTAAAATTTATTTTATAATTTTAAAATATTTTTTTCAAATAAAATTATTTCAAAAAAAAATTATGAACTTTTAGTTTTAAAATTAATTTGAAAATAAAAATGATATTTTCCTCAAGATTTTTTTTAAAAATATTTCTATGGTATTTCTATTAATTATTGAAAACATCCCTTGGTTTTATATATAATAAACTAGGGATATGTTTTATTAATACTATCCTTATTCTTCCTCTATATGGTCTATGATTATTTTTACCAAGGATACTATTGAGATCCACTTCCTTCATTCATTTTTTAGTTATTAACTTTCCCATGAAATATTCACTATAATTTGATCATTAGATGTTAAATTTTTGATAAATATCTATATTATTTATCATGGATATTCCTATTTCTTAAACTATGTCTCATTTAAAATTATAGTGTATTACATTGAAAGATATTTGATTTAATAGAGAAATATTGATAATCTATATTCTTTTTTCCAATACAGATATTTAATGGTAAGGCATATTTTTCATGAATTAAATAAATTATTCAATATATGAGAAATTATTTATACATGAAATATGTTTGGGGGATAGTTGTTGATATCCCCTCAATTCATTGTTAATCTCATGAGATGAATCTGTTGGTTAGGCTTATTTAAACAGGTTTTTGGTGTATATCTACCCATTAGTTTTAAAATGTCTTGAGAAAATATCTTGACGATAGTGATATCTTGATGAATAAGATCATGATTTATAATAATTAATAATTTCATTTATTGAGAATTTATATATTTTATCCATGATATTTTCAACCTGATATTGTCTTTGGATGAATTTTATTCTCTATTTACTAGTTAAATGGAATGTGTTTTAAGTTATTTACCTTGCTATATTGATTATGAATTATCCTATTATTATAGTCAAGTTATTGATTAAATGGAATTTATTTTCAGTTATTTATCTTTACATAATGATTATACATTATATTATCACGATAGTAAATTTTTTAAGTTCAATGTGTGTTCAGTTATTCACCTTTCCATGTTGATTATGCTTATTGATTCATGATATCTTGTAATTTACTTAACCCTTAATGAGAATCTGAGCTCACCCTTATTTTGTATCATTTACTACGAATCTATAAACTGTACTATGATTAATATGAAAGGATATTTTATAGGTAATAATGTTTTTCTTGAAAGAAAATTTAATTTTTGTATTCAAATACAATATGGTAATCATGTATGTATCCAGTTTACCAAGACTAATAAACTAATCATTACTTAAAGATTTGATTCCTTGTATCTTATGATAATGTAAGAAATTATACACAATATTTTAGATAATGGGGTTGGGGTCACTACACACTGACTATTTTTACAAATAGGGGGGATGTTTGAACTTCCTAGGTTACCTAAAAGACATCGGTGAAGCTAAGAAAACAATTCTCAACTGAGAATTTATTATGTTGGGATTTGATAAATGTTTCCTATATAATGTGTTATAACTATTAATGTAGTTACTTGGAGTATTATATACCATAATTATATAGATTCATTTTTATAGGAACCAATGAGGTCCAGATCTGGTGGTAAACAACAACAACAGATGATTACTAGATTCAGATGATTGAAGTTTGAAAGAAGTATTGAATTGTGTAGGAGTAATTTTTTGGATATGTAAGAATAACCTAGTGTTTCTATATGGTCTATATAATAATAATTATATTTATATGTAATATTAAATGGATTTATTTAAATTTTAATGGGGGATAAAAAGTTGAGGTGGTGTGACTAATGATGGATTTGAACATGTGAAGGGAAGTCTGTGAATATTGGAAGGAAATTCAACCAGATCAACCACCTAGACTTTACTATAAATATAAAATTGGGGTCACTTGTTCAATAATATTTTCATCATTCTATTCTATTACTTTATTAATCAAATCATAAAACTTTTTTGATTGGGGTGGGAATAAGTTTAAACCGCATAAATCACTTTTTTGTTTCATGTTTTTGTGAGTTTTTTTGTTATTTTTCATGTTTATGTGTTCTGGAAGATATGTTGAGGTCTAGGTGATTCAATATGAGACATTAGAGTATAGTTCCCTTTTCTGGAAATTAACATCATGTTCTATTAGTTTTTTAATGTCTTTATCTATTTCCAAAATTGGGATTTTGAAATATTTGTTATGGAAAACAAGGAGTTTGACACAACATAATCATTTATTTCAAATATTTCACCACGTCATATTATGTATTTATTAGTGTTAGTAATCTTTTCTTGAGTTTCGTAGAGATTTTTTATGTGCCAAATCTTATTGGTGATGTGGTATATCTATTATCACTTCCAACAAGGTCTAAGTGAGTTCATTGTTGTTTTCATATATAATAACTTTGAAACTTCATTTATGATGATTCTCATGTGATACATTGGGTTAATATTCATACAAAAGAGGATGTTTTGTTCCTTGAATGAAGCATGGAGATAAAATATCACCAAGAGAATGTATTATGTGGATAATTCATGCATAAAATGTGTTTTATGGGAATATCATGGTTTGGGTGAGTGTACTTGGGAGTTGGAGTTGTAGATAAATGTTTAATATTTGAAGTTGTTTTAAAATATTGTTTCATATAGTCTTGTGTTTAATTTTTGAAATTGGATGTGGTAATTATTTAATTATTTGTTTAGATTATTGTTATCATTGAAAAATATGTCCCCCGTAATTTTTTATGAAATAAATGATATGGTCCTCTCTCATATAATAGAATTTAAGTGTATGATGAAAATTATCTTTCTTGATGAGAAACATTCAAATGGAATATCCATGTGTTGCAAGATTTTTCACAAATCGAGGGATGGTGAATTCTCAGATATATTGTCCATTATGGTGATTTGGTGGTGAGAACCTACCACTTCGAGTAGTTCATGTATTTTATCTATTTCTAGAATAAAGGGGTGTTAAAACCATAAAAATTTGGAATTCTATAAACATATTTTATCACTAGAAAACACTATCTATGGGGTAATCCAATATTTTGGAGTGTATTTCATTTATTAGAATTTTATTTTAAAACTTGTGGAGAACAAATAAACTCTCAATTAAAAAATAATTTATATTAATATTCATTTTTATCATAAAATGTGTATTTATCCTGAAGTTGTCCAATCCTTCATGAATAAAACATGTTCGTGAATAGTCTTGAGAGTTTATGAAGTAATTATTTGTTTTAGAGAATCTTTATTTTCAAATAGTGTATCTTTAAGAGTAGTTCATAATTTTTGTCCATGAATATTATATGAGGTCGAGTGTTGTTTATAAATACATGATATTTATTCCTTTAAACCATATAAAACCTTTTTAGAAATCCATTACTTTGAGGCCATGTGATAGTTTGATGCTTTTTAGTTTCATAGTCGTGTCATACATCAAAGTTGTTTGTGGAACTCTGATGCGGATTCTTCATAATTATGTACCCCATTTGCGCATTGAAATCACTATGTGATATCTGAGTGAAAATATTTCATAGATATAAAATTATTATGTGAGTGCGAGTCTCTTATGAGACAACATATCCTTATAAGGTGATTATGGGATGTTTCATATAAATGCATGGAATTGACTTTCATAAGGGTACTTTAGTGTCATGAGCAGCGAGAGATAGAAATTTCATAATTTGTGAAACAAGAACTTTGTGAAATACTATAAAGAAACTCCCCTTGAGTAAATATAATAGTTCTAAATAGGGGTAGAGTACTATATAATACATTTATGGTAATACATTTCTATACACATAATTTTAGGATTCCCATGAAGAACATTCATATATGAATTCCGTAAAGATCCAATGTGGATGGATCCCACAAACATTATTCTCAAAGGAGTCCCATAAGGTATTTTATATAGGACCATTCACATACCCCTTTATGAACCATAAATCCATAAATGTTATACCATGTAAATAGCCGTAATAGTTTGCATAATAAATCATTACTATATGAAAATTAAAGTTCTTAACGAATGTACTTGCCTCTTTATAATGGTATATGACTATGAAAGATGTGACCTAGGGATGGTAACTTCATAAAGGAACCCAACTACAGGTAATGATTCCTCCTTCACATCCCTTTTCTTATCCAGTTTATCCACCTGGTCTGGATTATCCCGAATGATATTATTATCTCCCTTTCATTAAGGTTAAAGTTCTGAAAATCCGTTTTCATCATATCCTCTTCCAAATCCATCATACATACATGATATGATCCCCATCCCCATAAGATTTATCCCATTTCATCATGTATTCCATTGACAATATGGACTAATTATTCCATGGGAGAACCATACAAGGAAATACTCCCTAACCAATAGGACCCTTCAGGTGATAACTATCATGTATTCACCTGATAACATGGGTTTTTATCATTATTTTATTAAATAATTATCCCCTTTATCTTGATACTAATCTTGTATTCCATGTACCAACATTCTATCATCTGCATCCTCCAACTAGAAACCTTTTTCCACTCAATAATCTGATGAAACATATGGTCCTCCCACAATGTGTAATCCTAAACCTCACCACATATAGGACTCCAACTAGGTGAAATCCTCAAACTCTCCACATATGGTCCTCCTACAAGGTGTAAGACACAGTCTATACTTACTAGGTTATATTCCCCATGAATCCAGTCTTCCTTCCTTGTCCAGTTTCCAATAGACAGGAAGTGGACATCTCTATATTGTCCTTATACTAAGTGTAAGCCCCAACTTTTATAGTCTCCCTTCCTCATTTTGTTATTGAAATATAGGGGGTGGAAATACATATATAAGTTTCCTACTATGAGTAATCTCTAACAATACATTATCATATTAAGTGACTAATTTTTGGGATAAACCAAATTGGTTATATAGTGACCCTGTCCTTTTACACATATTATTATATGATTTTAAGGATAATTATCAATTAAATACAAACAAATTGTAAAAAAGTCTAGTGTCATTTGAAGAATATGTACATAATTATAAAAAATCAAACCCAAATAATAAATATTTTTTAAAACATTCTATAATGAGGTACTAACTTATATTGAGGTCATACATATTCATAGTATAACTTGGGGAATACATAGATAAAAGGGATGATCTAAAAATCCCAGTAAGGGAATAATCAGGGAAAAGAATCATAACACATGATTAAAAGGCATAACATGATAAAATAATAGGAACGGAAGATGAATAAAAATTTAGATTCATGCCATAAAAAATAGAATCATATGATCACGGAAATATACGAATGTGTAAGAAACATTTAACATGATATAAACATGATTCAAGGCTAGCTTCCAAGACGGTGTCATGTGGTGGATAGAGTCCCATAATGGATTATGTTTACTCCTTAATCCCATATATAATGTATCATAATACAAAAAATTACCCAATGAATTGGAGATATATTTGGAAACACCCATTAGAAAATGTAAAAGAATATGTGTTCCACATAAATAAATCAAGCATAAGGAATAAACATTTGGGTTACCCATAGAATGACATGTGTTTCCTAATCATGACATAAGGCATAACCAAAGTGTTTATCATAATGTTATCCATGAAAGGAGGTATTAAATAATTATTAGACAATCATAAACTAAAAAATAAGAATATAACATGAATAATTAAGTCCAATTGAAGTGAAACGTGAAAAATAGTGTTTAGGTAACTTTTGAAATGTGCCACTTTAGTGTGGTTTAAGGTAAAAGATTAAATAGTCCTTAAATAGGATACAAGTATAGTAATTTCCATAAAACCATTAATGAATTAAAAAATATTTTACTGATAAAATAATTTATTTTGAAAATATGGATGGACTAAAACATTTTATATAGTGTACTTTAAAATGTATAAGAAACTGAGAAGTTCTCTTTAATTGGGTTTGCTTATCAAGAGAAATTGAGAAGGGAACCTTTAAAAATATGTATTTACCCATAAAATAAAGATGAAATGAGATAGATACATATGTTTAGAAAGTATATATATATAATTAAGGGGAATTATATTAAATTAATTTAGAATTAAATTGGGACAAAGAGAGAGAAAGTGCAACCCAGAGAAAAAAATAGAGGCTTGGGGAGATCCCGTACCTTATGTATGAATGTGTTATAAACTTTCACTTAATGTCTTGGATAATCAAAATTATATTCATTAATAATTTAATTAATAACCACTTACATTTATATTATATTTAGTATAATTTTATTAAGTTCATTTATGGCTATTTTGATGAGTTATAAAGTTCAATTCCATCATTCCAGGAGTGTTTGTTTCATGGTTTCATTATCATTTCACTTTATTATCATTTGGGAAGTTCTTGTAAAATTGGAATAATTATCCAAAAGTGAAATTTTATGGTATTAATAAATTAAATAATTTTAAATGGTCCAATATATTGTTTTTTATTCTTAAATGAGGATGATTCATTTGATAAAATGTTAATGATAAATGTTTATTTTATTTGGGTGGTTTTTTCAACCATCATAAACTAATATGATTTTATATAATATTATATTTATATATTGGTTAAAAACATTAAATAAGTTATAATATACATATTAAAGTCTTTGTTTACCATAATAATAGTTTTATGACCATCCTTGAAGGCGGAAATAGAATATGAAAACTCGTCGTCCACGAAGGAGTTAAACCAACATACGGAAGATGTTTTCATTTTTACAATAAAAGGAGGAGAGAATGAATTTGATTATGGATATTATATTAACTCAATAAAATTCTATTATATGTGAGATAATGTATTTATCATGTCCCTTTAGATGGTAAGTGTGTATAAGGTAAAAGAATGAAATAATTTAAAAGGGAAAGATGGAAGATTTTACCTATTGAATGTCATCTCCTTGAGAACCTCCTTAAGTCACATGGAATTGGTCTTTTGGTGATACCATAAATAAAAAGAAATGGGAATAGTATTACTGCTTAATTGGGTAGAGTATTGTCAAGATAAAAATCTTAGAAGGTGTGAGTATAAGTGGTAGTGAGGGGTGGTATTTATAAGAGGAGGAGAGGGGTGTTTTTAATAATTATATTCATTAATTTATTATTTCACATCAAGAGTATCAATAATGTTGATTATTATGACTATATATTAAATTTTTCATGTGAGTTTGAGATATAGGGTTATTATATCATCCATGACTCAAAAAATCATGTATTTGGATTATAATGTTAAATATCATAAATTGTCATATTTCACTATTCAAAAAAATATACTATTTTATAAAGACCTAAAAAATTTACCATAAACATTTTTTGAAAAGTATATTTCAAAAATGGGATCTATTTTTTGAAAATAATTTTCTAATTATAATAAATTTAATTTTTAAATAACATTATCATTTATTTGAAAAACTGATTATAATATTATAATTGATTTTATAGCCCTTTAAAAAAATTATTTATGGTCTTATAAAATTATCTTATAATTATAATAAAATATAATACTAATTTATGAATCCATTTTATGAAAATAAATTTGTAAATAATTATATTCATTATAAATTGAAAATAAAATATTTACACTTTACAAAAATACCAATAATTAATTTATCATTTTTAAAAAATTTATTTACTTATACAATGATATAAATATATCATATTTTCATTTATAAGATACCTAAATATTATTTTAAACATTAATAGGTTATATTACTATTCTAAATGTAAGATTATTATTCTTAATGGTCATACTACTATTCTAATTATCATGTTACTATTCCAATGGTCATATTACTATTCAAACAGTCTTATTTATAACAGTCTTATGGGTTCACTACATCCTATAAATACCTCTTATTCCATTCATTATTTATTCACGTATATATTATATAAATCTTATTTATACTTTTATCTTTAACATGGATATTTTATTATTAACAATATGTTTTATTTCTACATCTTTATTTGTGAGTAAAATCATTCTTGGGGATAAAGCATATCCAATTTGTCATATTAATATTATCTTATTTTGTATTTATTTATCCATTTTAATATTTAGTATTATTATTGGCTTATTTGATGAATAATGTATCATTATACATTTATGAGAACAAAGTTTATTTGTTTTCTCTATTTGATGTTTGTGCTTCATACAACATGAAAAAATTATAAGATGGGAAATTCTATTTATAAAATTCTAGGTCGTTACATTCTTCCCCCTTATGAAATTTCACCCTTAGTATTTATTTTTTCATACTAAGGTGAAAAAAAGTGAGGGTACTTATCTGTCATCTCTTCCTCTAGTCCCCCTGTCATCTCTTCATAATTATGGTTCCTCCATAGTACTTTAACCAGGGGAGTAGTCTTGTTGCCTAGAACTTTATCTCTGTGATCTAAGATCTTCACAGGATGCTCCTCATAAGAGATATCATTTTATAGATATCTCACATCTAAATTTAGTCCATGTGAGTGGATCTAGTATGTACATCCTCAAGATGGATTCTTGGAATTCATCAGGTACTTGAGACATGGTTGGTGGAAGTTCTAGTTGATATTCCACATCTCTAATGTGATCAAGAATCTCAAAGGGTACAATATACCTAGGACTTGCTTTCCCTTATTTCCAAATAACATTACTCTCTTACATGATGATATATAGAGGATTATCATATCTCCAACCTCAAACTCTAACTCTCATCAATGATAATCTTCAGATCTCTTTTGTCGAATTTGGGATGTATTGGTGTGCTGAAGAATGGTTTTCATCTTTTTACCATTACTTAGACCGTTTTAGGTCCCAGGATCTTATCTTCATGGACTTTATCATAGAATATTTGTTATCTACATCTCATCCCATAAAGGGATTCATATGGGTTCATTTGGATGAATGGGTGGAAAATATTGTTGTAAGAGAACTTGACTAGTAGAAGATGTTGGTCTCAACCTCCTTTAAAGTCAATCGAGAATGATCTCAATATATCTTCCAATTTCTAAATAGTCTACTTAGACTGACCATTAGTATGGGGGTGATAATCCGTATTGGAGTTCATATTAGTGTATAGATCATTTTTTATACTTTTTCAGAACATTGAGGTAAATCTCAGTTCTTGATCAAATACAATTGATAATGTAACTCCATGTAGACTTACCACTTCTATGATGTATATCTATGAATTTTGATCAAGTGAGAAGTCTTATTGTATTGAAATGAAGTGAGTGGTATTTGTAATATTATCCAAAACAACTCATATAGCATTATTCCCTTTAGATTTCATCATAAGTCCAATAAAAAAAGTTAATAGTGATTTTTCCCATTTCCATGTAGGTATAGGTAATGGTTGCATAATCCCCTTAGAAGTTTTCCTTTCATCCTTTACTTACTAACATACCATGAACATTGATGTAAAATAATCAATCTTCTCCTTCATATTGTCCCACCAATAGTGCTCTCAAGGATCTTTGTACATATTTTTACTCCCTAGGTTGATCAAGAAGGTTGAGATATGTGCATAATTAAAAATATCCCTCTTTATCTCAGAATTTTATGGTACACATAGTCTTGACCCAAATCTTATGACTCATTCCTCATGAATTTTGAAATTTGAGTATCTCCCATTTCTAATATATTCCACTTTTTTTTTAATTTCCACATCATTTCTTTGAGAATCATTTATTTTCTCTATAAGAGATATTTGAGATATCATTTGAGAAAGGAATAATGATTTTCTCTATCTTATGATTCACTTGTTTGTCCTCTGTAAGTCTAAGAATATTTTATCCTTCTCAATTCTCATTATTGACAATGTTTCTGGGTCAATTCTACTTAGAGAATCTACCACTTTATTCACTTTATCGGGGTAGTAGATGATTGAGAATTCATAATCCTTGATGATATATAACCATATTATCTAGCACATATTAATCTCTTTTTGTGTGAATATATAGTTTAGGCTCTTATGATCAATATATATCTCACACTTTTCCACATAGATATAATCCCACCATAGTTTCAATGAAAATATCATAGCTTCCAACTCCAAGTTGTGTGTGGGGTATTGTTTTCTTGAAATTTAATCTGCATTGAGGTGTAGTCTATCCATTTATCATTTTTCATCAGTACATAGCCTAAGAACTTATTTAATGAATCATTTTATACCAAAAAGAGTTCCCCACTTGGTGGTAGTGTAAGTACTAGTGTAATGAAAATCCTCTTTTTTAACTATTTGAAGTAGTCTATACATTCACTGGTCTGGAAAAACATTAATCCCTTATAATTCCACTTGGTTAGTAGGTTTTACAATCATTTTAAGTTATTAAAAAATCATTAGTAATACCCTATTATACTGAATAATCTACGGATCTCCATTATAGATTCTATCCTAGGAAACTACTCGATTTCCTTTGTCTTAGAGGGGTTCATAGATATCTCTTTGATGGTGATAACATGTACCAATAATGATACTTCCTCCATCCAGAATTAACATTTACTATTCTTTTCATATATTTTATTCTTTCACAAAGTAATTATCATAGTATTCAAATGAAATTCATGCTCCTCTTTTTTCTGGGATCATATCATAATATCATCTATAAAGACTATGAAATTTTTCAAGGTAATCTTTGAAGACTATACACATTAAGTCCATGAATATTTCAAAATCATTAGTGAGTCTAAAAGGCATAACTATGAATTGATAATTTTTTACCTTGTTCAAAATGTATTCTTGAGAATATATTCCTTCTTCACCTTTAAATAGTGATATCCCAACTGAAGTTCCACCTTAGAGAGATACATGGCCCCATGTAGTTGATTTAAAAATTCATTTATCTATCATAGGGGATACTTATTCTTTATTGTGATTTGGTTGAGCTCATGATAATCAATATAGAGGTGCATTGATCCATCCTTCTTCTTGAAGAAGATCACTCATGTACCCCCACGGCGAATCACTCAGGCATATAAAACCCTTTCACATATTCTCTTATAACTTCTTCTTTAGTTTTTTCAAATCAATAGTGTATATCTTGTAAGGAGTCTTTAATATGGGTAGAGATACATGTATAAGTTAAATTGAGAACTCAACCACTTGGTCTGAGGTAAGTATAGAAAATTATTTGGGGAACACAATAGTGTAGTCCCTCACAATGATAATGTCATCAATCATGATACTTTCTTTTATCTAAATAATTTGAGCTAGATAATATTTATCATAAGGCAATAATATCCATTCTTGAGAATTATATTCCAAAGGATATTCATCCTCCTCCATACATTTTTACATAATTTTAGGATTCTTATATAAATAAGGAGTGGTCTCCGATTCTCAAAAGTTGATTTTGGATTTATATAAAGTTATCCAATCCATTACCTATATAGCATCAAACTCCACCAAAGAAAGTAAGATAATAATTTATAAGAGTTTCAGTCTACAAACATTTACTAGGGAAGAGCAATATACTTTGGATGCAATAATTTCCCCATTCTCTATTCTCACAGCTAAGTCAACCTCTATATTTTGATGTGGTGTTTGAATAGTTCTAATAAACATTCATGATATAAAAGAATGTTTAGAACCAGAATAAAGTAATATATTCACAATTTTTAAATGAATACAAATTGTACCTACCATTACATAATTATCAGGATCCACCTTAGTAGTAGTGATAAAATATTACCGACCTTTATACCTTCTATGTTTTTTTTATTGTCTCCAAAATACCATGGCTTTTGGAATTTTCTCTTATAATTATCAAGTTATTTGTAGTTGAAAAACCTTACTACCGACTGAGTATTGATCTATACCTTCTTTTATTCTTCCCCCTTTGTCATATTTTTCATATCTGTTTTTAAATAATTATCTTAATAGCCCTCTTTTAAACATTTAAAGTATCTCATGGTTCCCTTTAGACAGTTCCTAGGATGCTTCTTTTCACACTTTTGACATGTGGGATGTTGGGTTTTCTTTCCACTCTGAGATTTATCTATTGATCCTCCCATATTAAACTATATTTTCCACTCTCTATATATGATCCCACGAGACCACTAAAAGTCTCCAATATTTATATCAACCTTAAGGGAAAAATGGACAATATCCTTATAGCTTTTAATGTATTTAATCACCAATGATTTTAAAATACTCAACTTCAATCCCATAAAGAAGTGATCTAACTTACTTTTATTGTTCATGACAATGCCAAAAGCGTATCGTGCAAGCCTTGGGAAGTTATCCTCATATGCCCTACTAGAATCATCTTCATTTTTATTCAGTCTGAAGAAATATCATTCCATATTAATATAGTGAGTTTAGGGAAATTATTTACTAAAAAACATTTTTATTTAATTCTGCCCATTCCATGGAATTAATTTCATATTTACACTTTGTGTTGTTTATTAGTTTCCACTACTAATAGGCTTCCCATAAAAATGATAAAATGCCAGCACTAATTTCTCTTCTTCTAATCATTAGAAGATTGAGAATATCTTCTCAATAGAGTTAATCCATTTTTCCGTGATGATGGGATCAGAATAGCCACCAAATGTAGGAGGCCTTTGACGTATAAAGTATTCGACTACAACTTCAACTTTCTTAGGGGAAGGAGGGAATTCTACATTATTCAATTTGTTATTCATAACTTGAGCCAGTTTATCCAGTACTATCATGAAGTTTTTATCTCCCATTCAAATCAAGTATGGAATCCCGTTAGGGAAATAATCACCTTACCTGTCACATTTGTTTTTTGAATGGATTATACGATTTCCCTCCATTAACTAAAAAATAAAAATAAAATTAGGTGGATTGAATACTTCGTTAATGAAAATATAAAAACGAAAATGTGAACATATAATTATAAAGATATAAATGAAAAGTATGACCTAAATTATGATTCACTAGTTTTAATATAGGTTATCCATAGTGATATAATTATCCCTTAGGTTCTTACTAATGTTTTATAGTCCTAATAACTAAAAATAAATAGAACTTTATATGATACCAACTATAGAGACCCTAGACTTTACAAGTATTATTATATTATTTTAAGCATAATTATCTATTAAATACTAACAAATGACCAAAACATCTAGTGTCTTTGGAAGACTAGGTACATAATTAGAAAACATTAAACTAGAATAATAAATATTTTTATTAATATTCTATACTAAGATCCTAACATCCTTTGATCCTATATATATTCATAGAATAACCTAGGGAATACATAAATAAAAGGTATGATCTGAAAATATAAATAAGGGAATACACATGGAAAAGAATCATAGAACATGAGTAAAAGGCATAACACATGAATATACATGTTGAGGAATTTCATACAAAACATGGAATCATATGATCAGGGAAATATAGGAATGAGGTAGAAACACATAACATGACATAAAAATGGGTCAAGAATAACTGCAAAGATGGTAGCATATGGCAGATAGAGTCCCATAATGGATTAGGTTTACTCCCTAATTTCATACATAATATCTCACGAGACATAAATTTACTAAATTCATTAGAATACTATCTGGGAACACCCATTATAACGTGCACATTCATATTTTTTCCACATAAATAAATCAAGAATAACGAATAAACATAAGGGTTACCCATGGAATGAAATGTGTTTCATAATCATGACATGAGGCATAACCAAAGTAAGTATCAAAATAGTATCCATGAAAAGAAGGATTAAATTTTTATTTTACAATAAAAAAAGTAAAAAATAATAATATATCATTAATAATTATGTCCAACTGAAGTGAAAACATATAAATAGTGTCTAGGTAACAATAGAAATGTACCACTTTAGTGTAGTTTTAGGAAAATGAGTGAAGAGTCCTTAAGGTGGATAAAGGAATTTTTCTTTCTATAAAACTAAAACTTGAATAAAAAAGTTTTCCATGATAAATTAAGTGATTTTTGAAAACATATATGGATTAAATTTTTTATGGATTGTACTTGAAAATGGATAAGAAAATGAGAAGTCCCCTTTAATTAGGTTTTCTAATCAAGAGGAATTAAGAAGGGAACCATTTAAAACAAATATTTTCCCATCAAATAAAGATGAATGGATATAGATATATATGTGTAAAAAAATTACACAAAATTTAATAGAATTATATAATAATAATTAAGAATTAAATTAAATATAATATAGATAAAGTGAAAACCAAAGGAAAAAATGTAGGTTCAGAGTGATCTCTTGTAGTAGGTCAGAAACTGTTATGCACTTCCATAGAATGTCCAAGATAATCAAATTATATTCATTAATAATTTAATTAATAACCTATTCCAAATATATTTTATTAATTATAATTTTATTAAGTTCATTTAAGGATATTTCAATTATTTATAACCTTCAATTTCATCATTCCACGATCGTTCGTCTCATTGTTTCATGGTTGGTTCACTTGTGTGTAATTATGGAAGATATTTTTTAAATTGGAATAATTATATATAAATGAAATTATTTGGTATTAATTCACATTTATAATCTTAAATGGTGCCATATATCATTTCATTTTCTTAAATTATGCTAATTTGTTTGATAAAATGTTAATGGTAAATGTTTAGTTTATTTTGGCGGTTTTTTTAGCCATCACAAACTAGTTTCATTTTATTTAATATTCTGTTTATATATTGGTTCCATAACATGAATTAAGTTAAAATATACATATTAATATTTTATTTAACCATAATAATGTTTTTATGACCAGTATTCAAGGAGGTAATGGGAAATGAAAACTCATCGTTCACGTTATAGATGATGTTTTTTGTTTTTACAATAAAAGGAGGAGAGAAGGTATTTGATGATGGATATTCTATTTAAAAATTGAAATAAAATTATATGGATAATACCAGAGTTAACATGACACTTTTTATAGTGGGTGAGGATAAGGGATAATAAAGAAAGAATTTAAAAGATAAAGGTGTAGGATTTTTCATTTAGAATGTTGTCTCCTTGAAAACCTTCTAAAGGCTTTAAAAAATGGCCTTTTGGTGAGAAAAATAATACTGGGGCATAAGGAAGGGTATTGGTGTGGGAATTGGGTAAAATATTGGAAATATGTAGATCTTATAAGTTGTGAGGAGAAGGGGTGATGAGGTGTGATATTTATAAGTGGGAGAGGGTTGTCTTTTATTATTATATTCATTGGTATATTATTTTGGATAAGAACTATAAATAGTGTTGATTATTGTGAATATATACATTAAATGTTTCATGTGAGTTCAATATAATGGGTTTTTACATCATTTATGACTCAAAAATTCATGTATTTGGATTATAATGTTTAATATCTTAAATTATCGAAATTTACTATTCACCAAAAATTCAACTATTTTAGAAAAATACTAAAAAATCACCCTAACCATTTTTTTTATATTCCAAAAAATTTAATTCATTTAATGAAAATAATTTTATAAATTTTATAAAATTATTTTTTAAATAAAATCATCATTTATTCAAAAAATACAAATTTTAATATTTTAGTTGATTTTATGACCCTTTAAAAAATTATGATGTCATAAAATTATATTATAATTATAATAAAACATAATAATTATTTATGAATCTATTTTATGAAAATAAAATTTTAAATTATTATATTCATTATAAAATTGAAAATGAAACATTTACGCTTGACAAAAATACGAACACTTAATTTATCATTTTTAAAATATTTATTTACTTGTACCATGATATAAATATATCATATTTTCATTTATAAGATACCTAAATACTATTTTACACTTTCATAGGTGATTTTAATATTAAAATGGACAAATTACTATTCTTAATGGTCAAATTACTGTTCCAACGGTCATGTAACTATTCCAATGGTCAGATTACTATTCCAATGGTAAGATTTATAATAGTAATTTGTGTTTACTATTTCCTATAAATACCTCTTATTCCATTAATTTTTCATTCACGTGTATATTCTATCATAATTATTTATACTTTTATCTTCAAAATTAATATTTTATTATTAACATTATGTTTTATTTCTATAGCTTTGTTTGTGGGTGTAGTCTTTATGTTGGATCAATCGGGTCAAATTTTCCTATTCTTATTTTCTTATTTTATATTTATTAACCCACTATAATATTGGGAATTCTTATTGGTGTATTTGATGACTCATGTGTCATTCTTCTATTACAAGAATAATGTTTTGTTGGTTTCTCTATTTGATGTTTTTCTTTATACTTAGTGACTTAATTATAAGAAGGAAAATTCCATTTATAAATTTTTGGGTCATTACAGGCTGTTCATAAGTATGTATGTAATGACCTGAACTTTTTAATAATTTATGTTTTCTTTTTTTGGGGGTTTATTCTATTTTATACTCAACAAAACTATTTCATTTAATGAAATGAGTATAATTAAAATGAAATTGTTGGGTTTCTACTGTTATATGATCATTGGTCAATATGACCGTTGGAAACTAAATGTTTCAATTATTTTCTATAAAAACAAGTGACCTTGGTTAATTAATACAGAAAGAAGATATGATGGCCTCGTCTAGTAGTCTCGGACCGATCGAATCACATCTAACAGAACTGGGAAAGGAGGTAGCACCACTGGGCTTTGCTCTGGACCAAACCCAAGCCAAACTTCATCGTGTGAAGTTGGAACGGAATCGCCTTCGGGAGACGTTCAAGCTAATAGAAATTACTACTCAAGAAATTTTGGTCGATCCACCCCCAGATTCTATCACATTAGAATACCTCACACTTAGGTACTATGCTGATGTCGTAAGGGGCTATGTAACGAGACCGTAACTACATTATATAATCCTTTGAGATAAATAAAATTGTGATGGTGAAGTTTGTGAATTTTCAAATGTCCGAATGAATGTAGGATGCATATTATTGATGAATTTTGGAAAAAATTATATTTTAAAATATTTATGTAAACCATAAATAATTAATTATGTGTAATTATTTTCAAAAAATGTTCTTCTGAAAATGTGTTCAGTAAGAAATTTGGATTCTAATAAGATCAACTTAATTTTTGGTAAATAGTAAATTATGAATAGTAATTTTACGCTTATGAATGGTAATGTGAATAATTGGATTAGTAACCACGCTTAAGAAAGTACTATTATAATTTAGTCACATTGATTAGGTATTGTGATTCAATAATGTAAGTAAATAATTCTTTCATAAATTATTAGTTAAAGTATATATTTTTTCGGGTGAATAATGTTTTTTATTTAAAAATTAAATTTAATTTTTTTAATTTTTTTTTAAAATGGAGTTCATTTTTGATTTCAAACCATCGATATTAGGTTAAGGTATTTTTGGGATTTTTATAAAAAAGTTGAATTTTCAGTGAATAGTGAAATTTCAGTTTTGAGTTTCGGATTTTTAATGACATCATTAAGGATATAATAATTATGTAATCATTCCAGTAGACTTATGAATAGTAATATAAGGTATTAGGTGTCCCAATTGGCCAATACCATGAGGAAATACCATTGGATAGCCCATAGTTTTTCCAATACTACCGATGAGGTGTCCCTTGGAAATTATTGAATTGTTCCCTCACTTCTCCTATAAATACCAAGCCATTCCCTCATCCTTTTCATTCCAAAATACTCCTAAATGATGTTCCGGTCTCCTTACCTCCCAAGGAGTCCTCCCAAGGTTCCCTCAAGCCTCCCAAGGTCCTGAACTTCAAGCTTTCGAAGTTACTCTTCAAGGTTAGGGATCCTTTCACCCTCCTTTTTAAGTCATGACTTCCTTTATGTTATGTCTTATAATTCCATTTTATTATGTGGGGTATTGTTATTATATATATTTACTACTTTCTATTTAATGTCCAAATTATTAGATACCATTTCCACTCTCATAAATTGATTTTCTGAATTTTAAGTGACGTCGTTAGGCTGCCGAATTTCTCGTAAAAGAAATCACACCTTCTCTTTTCTTCCAATATTCCTTTTCTTGTGGTATGTATTTAAAAAATCCATACCATGATCTTATCTCCATTTTATTCTGTATTTATACTATATTATAAGTTATTTATGAGTGGGTTACTCTTGCACACTCTCTTTTCAATGTTTTCTAAAACCATGTTATATAGTTGTAATGCTGTAGAAATTTCACCTCAAAATTTTTATCTCTTTCTCTACAGAAATTTTTTTGTTTTATTTATGTGAATACCCATACATATTTAGTTTCTTTGGGTGTTCATAAATATATAGATATTATTTATTTTATTCTATAATTGACATACATATAACCCTCACTTTTTTCCATGGGTTATAAATGGCATAATGGCCTTATTTTTTTAGAACTTTTAAAAAATTACGATCTTGAAATGAAACCCATTTCTTTTATTCACCATGGGTTATTTATGAAATGTTTGATTTTGATATATGTGTATCACATGAAAGTAAAGAAATATTAATGGTTATCCCTGATAGCGCTCCAATTCATTGGGTAAAGAATTAATCTCTAGAGATGACATGTTTTACGATACCTTGGTGAATAACCTTGGTAATTTTTATGACACCTTGGGGATGGACCTTGGTGATATGTTCATGAATGTCTAAATGAAATATTTTAGCCACATATTCAAGTATGTTTCGAGTTCTTTTCATTATGATATGCCTATACATCCATTGCTGATGTCATTATGTTCTTATTCAAGTCCTTATTGATATCACAAGAAAACTGATTCCTTATTTACCCTTACTGGGCCTTATGCTCACCCTTTTACTTTGATGTATGTCTCAAAGATATGAGATGTACTAATTTTACATAGGATGAACATATGATGATTCATTAAAAATGGATTATAAGAATTTTTTATGTTGTTTTCATGTTTTATGTCCCTGATTTCCAAGACACTAGACATTAATGATCCTCTCTTTGTAAAATAAAATGAAAAGTTATGTAATAAAAAGGCAGGATGCCACAATTGGTATCAAAGGATAGTTTAGTTATTTATGGGAATTAGGATTTGAAAACTTTAGTAAGAACCCTATATAAAAGTTTAAATATAGGAAAACTTCCTGGTATTTTGTCGAGTATTGAGTTACTGGTTTTTCAAAAAAATACATCCATGTCTGGATACAAGCAGGTAGAGACGGCTCTAGCACAGATATACATAGGGGTAAAACCCAAAAACACCGCTTTGAGCTAGACTCGAATGGGAACTAGTGCACGATAATGGGCCTTGCTACACTCTTGGTTACGACACTCCTGAGAGATATGTTTGGTTAATCAAAATCTTTTTATGAATCATTATGAAGAAATTATAGAGAAATGTAATTGTCTAAGCATGAAGTTTTAGTAAAAAAAATCCTTTATAGTTAAAAGATTCATAAATGAAATAAGTTTCTCACTAAGTTTTTATTCTTTTAGAAAATGGTGGGAAATATGAGGAACTTTGAAAATGGTGACCTCAATGAACCATGTGCTGATGGCCCTCTGATGGAATCCAGAATGGAAACATTCATGAGAATGATGAACCAACTGACTGAAGTTATGGAAAATAACTTGAATCAATATGAGAGACCGATCTCATCAAGAAGGGAACAACATTCTGTTGAGTCCATTATGCTTCAACGACCACCAAACTTTAGTGGATCGACTGACCCATTGATTGCTGAGCAGTGGATCAGCTCCACCGAGAAGATCTTTTCTGTACTCCGTTGTTCAGAGAAAGAGAAGGTCACCCCGGCAGTCTATCGTTTATAAGGGGAAGATGATCAGTGGTGGGAACTGATCAAAAACATGAGTCAAAGAGTGGAAGTTGAAGCTATAGAGTGGGAAGAGTTTAGAGGGACCTTTTTAGTAAGTATTTTCCTAATTCCATGAGAACAATAATGGAGAAGGAGTTTATCAAGCTAAAGCAGAAGGAGAACAAATCTGTCGGAAGCTATGATATGAACTTCACCTGACTTTTATGATATACCTCTATCTTTGTCATGAATCCAAATGGTAAGGTTGATAGATTCTTCGGTGGATTGAGACCTCACCTGCAGAAGAATCTAGCCAATCGAGACTATGATAGGTATAAGGAGATTGTGCGGAGTGTGATGAATGTTGAACTGGAGTTTGGAGATACGCAGTGGTCTCATAAATCCAATGACAAGAAGTGATCGTTGGATCCAAGCTTAGGGTGGAACATTGATCATGGAAGAGGAGGAAAGAAATTAAAACTTCCCAAGTGTAATAAATGTGGGAAGAATCATTCGGGGAACTGCCTGCTCGGGATTGGGAAGTGCTACAAGTGTGATGGATATAGCCACATTGTGAGGAATTATCATGGTGAGGTGAAACCTCAACATCCAAACACAAACGACAAGGGGATGATGGTGCAGGGCCTACCTGATGTCTAGTGCTTCAAGTGTGGACAATGTGGGAACTTTTCCAATCACTGCCCAAATCCAAGGGTAGTGGAGGGGAACCACCATCGGCCTCAGCAAAGGCCAAGGGATCAAGGCCGTGATTTTTCTATCACGACAGCTGAAGTCGATGCTCTGAATGATGGGGTAGCAGGTATTCTTGTTGTACTCTCAAATCTATAAAGTACTTTGTTTGATTATGGTTCTACGCATTCCTTTATTTCCTTCATGTTTGCAAAGAATTTAGATTCAACCCATGGTATACTAAAAGTAGAGTTATCAGTCAAGACTCCTGGTGGGACTATTCAAGAATCATCGGTGTTTAGAAACTCTAGTATTTACTTTAGTGATCACAATCTTATCGCAAATATAGTAGTCATTCCCATGCTGGAATTCGACATTATACTAGGGATGGACTGGCTCTCAAAGTATAATGCTAAGATCAATTGAAGAAGAAAGGAAATATCAGTAGAATTGAATGGAAAACATATAGCTATCTTCCAAGGAGAGATATTTCAACCTGATCTTGGTCTAGAAGAACCTCCCATATCCTTTTTTATGGAGTTGATTGGTGAAGAAGAAGAAGGAGGTGAGAGTTTAAGGATAGAAAGTGTCCCCATCATCCAAGAATACGTGGACGTATTTTCTAAGGTGTTACCCGGACCTCCCCCAGAAGGAGAGGTAGAGTTCTCCATTGAACTCATACCTGGATCTCATCCGATATCAAAAACCCCATATAGGATGGAAAATGTGGAATTGGAGGAATTAAAGAAACAACTCCAAGATCTTTTGGAGAAGGTATTTATTCGACTGAGTGTGTCTCCTTGGGGAGAACTAGTTCTCTTTGTGAAGAAGAAGGATGGATCAATGCTACTATGCATTGATTATTAATAACTGAACGATATCACAGTGAAGAACAAATACTCTCTTCCAAGAATTTATGACTTATTTGACCAAATTCATGGGGCTCAATTCTTCTCTAAGATTGATCTTTGGTCTGGTTATCATCAATTGAGGGTGAAGAAAGAAGATATTCCAAAAACTTCCTTCTGATTAAGATATGGGAATTATGAGTTTGTTTTTATGCCCTTCCGACTAACTAATTCAATTTTATTTTTATGTATTTGATTAATAGAGTCTTTAAGGACTACCTTGATAACTTTGTGGTAGTTTTTATTGATGATATTATGATATATTACAAAAGTCACGAGGAGAATGAGGATCATCTAAGGGATATTTTAAAAACTCTACAAAAGGAGAGGATTTTTGGGAAGTTTAGTAAATGTGAATTCTGGTTGCAACAAGTTGCTTTCTTTGGGAACATTATTACCAATGAAGAAATCACAGTTGACCCTTCCAAGACAAAAATTTGTAGAGGAGTGGCCTCAACCTAAAACAATAACTGAGATTCATAATTTTCTTGGATTAGTAAGATATTATAGGAGGTTTTTCAAATGTAGAGACCTGAAACTTGACGTATATGGACAATACATTACTTTTGCAGAATACTTAATACATAACAAAAAAAAACCAAAACTCAAGGATCGTAATAGTTTAGTGTCTTTGGAAACTTGGAATATAAACTTCTAATCATGTTGAAAGATCTTCAACAACTCCCATAATAATCTTCCCCTTTTTGTTTCCTTACCTAAAACCTTTATTTATTTCCAGGGGAAAATAAAACATAAAAAGGGTGAGATCAAATGCTCAGTAAGGGCAAACATAGAGAATATAAAACAATCCATAAACATTTGAAAGAAAAAACTTGAACATGATATTTAAACATCAAAATCTTGAGCAAAGACATAAATCATGGAAGTACGTAAGGCATATATCATAATGAAACATCAACCATGATAAAATTTAATGGGAATAAAACATGTAATTGTGGCAACCATTCAGAACATGTTATGATTTCCATAGTATCCAAGGCATTGCTGCCAAGACCATCTTAGTGGAAAAAGTCAATTTCTGAATCGATTTCACTCCTCGTTCCAGTCCTGTATCACTAAACCGGATTAACTTAACATTCCATCCATGTCTATATCATGAGATATAAATCTTTAACCAATTAATTGGAGATAGATATAGGTCCTACCCATCTCATAATTATATCATTCTTACTTGTGCCACAAAATAAACATACATTATTCATAATAACCCAACGAATAAAATGGGTTTCATAAACATCATCCCATCATCACATAATCCATATAAAAGAAATGGATATCATTTCATAATAATAAAAGTTAAACCATGTAAATAATAGAGACATGATACTTGAAACATACACATATGAAATAATGTCATCTTAGATGAAAAATGGTTTTGATAAAACACTTGAAATGAATTCTTGAGGAAAATATCCTTTCTTCTTCAAAATCATTTTCTTTTCACAAAATGTCATGCAATTTTAAAAGAAAAGGATTTTGTTGAAAATAGTCATGAAATCGTTTGGTGGAAGCTTCATGAAAATAAGGCTTTATAAAACCGTAAAAAACCTTTCATTCCATATAAGTTAAAAATAACATTCTTCTTGTACTTTTGTCGGAAAAGTCAAAAAGTACCTTGTAAAGTAAACAAAAGAAAGATTCCTTACATACCATGTAGTAAAAGACAAAATTGGTAAAAAGGAAATTAAACATACATAAAAACACATTTAGAAAACATGGACTTGGATGATAACAATAACCCCAGCAAATACTTACGAATAAACAATCTCGGATAAGAACGGGATTGGAAAGTATATCCCTTACCTTAAGTCCGATATGCTTCGTACGTATCTAAACCTCCTGTATAATGATTTAAATAATTTCATTGACTTATTATAGAATCATATTCATTGTTATGATATCATATATGGTTCACTTATGACTTTATATTACCCGTTCTTTTGTAAGTTCCATGTTAAAGCAACGTTTTGGGTAAAATCGTTTTATTTATCGTATATGTTTGGACTTGTTGTTCTTGATATTATTACTTATATCTTGATTTAATTAATTATATAATGTAAAACATGATTTATATTTAATATATATTCAGCATATACATATATATATGATAGATGGATAAATGGAATGAAATACACAATCCATGGAGAGGGTAGGTCGTACGTACGCATGAACGTTGTTTTCGTTTCCTTGTTGAATTGAATGGAATTAAGAAGATGAAATACATATATATATAAATAAATCCAGTATCATTATTATGTAATATATTTCATGATTACTTATTATATATAATTTATAATCATTCATGAAGGGTTAACATGGAGAATGAATCTCATCGCGTCATGGAGACGGTACTCCGTACGTACGCACGAGCGATGATATCATTCCCATGATCGTGGAATTGTATTGAAGTGTATGTATAATATTTCAGAATCAATATCAATTTGAAATAATCATATATATATTTATTTACACCATTATACCCATCCAAGTAAGGTGGTGTTCGAAAACAGATTACACCACGGCGTGGAGATGGTATTCCGTACGTACACAGGCGCGGTGATTTCGTTTTTCGTAGGATGGATATATGTTGAAATAGGGTTGTTTAATACTTATAATAACATATCAGTATATGAGTGATACTTATGTTATTACTTCATAATGAAACAACTAATGAATAATAAGTATAAGAAGAAATAAATTTGAAAGAATCGGTAACAGTCACTACCTCTTCTTTGAAGCGCCTCTTCTTAACATCCTCTTAGGGCACTAAAGATGGTCTTTGAAGAAGACCAGGACCTCTAGGATTTTTCTAGGGAAGTGGAGAAGAGAAACTGGCAGGGTTTGTCAGAGATTGAAGGCTCAAAGTGGTGTGTGGAAGAGAGGGAGGAGGTGCCCTTTTATAAGGGAGGAGAGGGGCACCTTAGGAAAACATAAAATATTATTTTATTATAAAGTCATATTCGGTTTTTAATTGCTCCAAATTGATTTATTTCGAAGATAAGGTGGTTATGGGTAGAAATCCTATCACCCAATAAAATTTATACAAGTTTAGGTTTCTATTTTAACATTATCATTTAGGTTTAACTTTAAGTTAAATAATTTTACTTTTACCGTGTCTTCTTGTTTTATTACACTATAAGGTTAATAAACTTACAATAATAAGAAAAACGAACACCAAGTTGTTTATTATTAATATATATAACCTTATTGAAGTCATTTTTCCAAACCTCATATTTTTAGGAATAAAATAACAATTAATAATATAATATTTGTTTTAAAAACTATTTTATGCCAATTTTGATACTATTTGGTAACTGATTTTTTTTGAAAATCATAACAGAATTATTAGTTAGAAAAAAGTTAATTAAATCAATAATAAAATGTCATATTAACCTAGAAAATTATTGAAATTTATAAAAATCCTCAAATTACATTTATTTGGGTATTTATAACATAAATTATGTCAATATTTCATTAATGAGATAATTACTACATCATCATTGTGTCATAAATAAATTAAATTATTTAATGTCTAAAAATTATAAATAAAATTTCATTATGTAGGAAATATTTTTAGATTTATAATGAATATTTATAGTCGAATTTATATTATGTATAACAGTATATTAAAATTTTTTTAGTTATTAAACTTTAATTTTAACTATTTTAACTATTCTTTAAATAAAATAATATTAAATCTCCTAATCTAATACTAGTGGCCCTAAATGGTCATATTTTATTCCTAAGGATGTTTGTGGTCTAATTACACTTATCCAATAGAATTAGGACATGTGTTAGGGTAATAATAATATCATTTTTACCCTTAAATACCCTATTTACTTTTAACCGTGGTAAAAAAAAGTAAAAAGTTGCTATTCACTAAAAATTATTTTCATCTCATTGAACCATATTTTAGTCCTTGATATTAACCGTGTCTCTCGTATTTTTGAAATTCAATTCACAGAAGTGGTAAAATTTCATTTAAATAAAAAAGTCGGTTTTTTAACTACCACTAAGTGGTTTCACTATTCATCAAAAATTGAAGTTTTTTCAGAAAAATACCAAAAATTCAACCTAAGAATTATTTGATATTCCGAATTAAAAATTTATGTCTATTTTTCCAAATTCAAAACATAGAAGTGGCATTAATTAATTTTAAAATTAATTCCCGTTAGGAAAACAAATAGCGTGTTTTTAAGAAAAAAACTATCAAAAGATTGATACTTGTTTATATCCAATTTCAAAGTGAAATTAATTCAAATGAACAACATTGGATTAAATGGTAAAAATATATTATAATTACACTTTAAACCCAATTAAAAATATAATATAACCATATAAATTATTGCGATGAAAAAAAATTGTTTTTAATTAAAATATAGCGTGTTTTTACTATTCATTAAAATATAAAAGTTATCATAATAATATGAAAATTTTATCCAAAGTAAATTTTTATATCCTGATTCCAAAGAAGAATTTTATTTTGTCAAATTGATCTTATAGACATGTCAAAAACAAGATTTAAGGTGGGTGCGCCATCAAAAGGCAGGAAAGCTGCAATTTTTTAAAAATACATATTTTACATGAAAAATTTATTTTATTCTCATACCATATTCTAGAAAATGTGTAAGATGAATAATAATGTTATAAAACTAAAAATGTAGTTAATACTATTCATAACGAATAGTCCATAATAATATTATAACAATATATCGTTATTTAGTGAAACCCGGTATTGCATACTACACACGCTATCGAGGTAGGTCGCGATTGCGTGTAATGCATGCCAAGAATAGTGTTGCATATACTGCAAGATAATGAGGTGTTGCGTATAGTACAAGCTAATCTTGGTGTATTTTATAATAGAAGATCAATGAAATTAAAAATAATATATCTCATAAAATCTCGGGTTGTTACATTTACCCCACTTAAAATGAATTTCGTCCTCGAAATTCGTCGGGGCTATAAATCATTTACTATTCATAGAAATCCACATCGTAAAAAGGAATACTAAAACTTAATTTTAAAAACTAAAGTATGAAATGTAACGATTACCCAAATAAACTGATCACTGGGTTTCCATATAGGAGAACATAGGTGAAAATATGGATATGGAAGAAAAATCTAACCATCAAGTTCTGATGGAGAGTGGTAGAGAACATGGCTATGAAAAAGCCAAAAATCACAAAGCCATAGATTTGTGATGATCTAAGGTACCATCTGATTAATCAAATATAAGGGCACTAGGACAAAATTTTTGTTTTTCAAGATCATTTCCCTAAAGTTTAAGAAATTGGAATTAGAAGAAATACATTCCTGATTTTGGTAGATTCTCACCATTGGTCGTTCCATGGACAATTTCCACTTCATCTCTTAAAGAAATGAAGTTGAATTTGTCATTCGTGAAGTGTTAGCAGATCTTGTGATAGAATGATGAGTTATTCCATCTGTTTCATACAAAATGTTATCCAAAGTTATCAAATATACATAAGTCCATTTATAGTGAGGATAATCATATAAGATTTAAAAAATGAACTTATACTTCATATATCATACATCTTAATAAAATAAATCTAGTTTCTACTAACCAGGGACTTCCTGTAGGCCAGTGATATGAGATAAAGTCCAGTCGCACTTCAGTTGTGGGTTCGATTCCCACATCCTTGTCCGAAACGATGGGTTATCGCATGTCCTAGAAGGTTGTCCTTTTTCTAAAATTACATCATTATGACATTCCATCGATAATATCAAAAATAGTTCTAGCCTTAAACTAACTTATGTTTAACATAATCCATTTCAAATCTTTAGGCTTATCCAAAATACTTATGTCCAAGATTATAGTATAAAGAAAACAATTACTAGAAATTTCATCTACTGAGCATGTGAATACCATCATTTCTCCCTGATATATCATGTTGATCACATTCCAATCATGTGAATACCTTAATCATGTATTCTCTTGAAAAATGAATACCCATTTAACCTTAGTGAAAACATGAATGTTGTGAAAAGTTAACTATTTCCACATACCAAAATCCCAAAATTTCTATATACTCAAACCATGATATCACATTTTCCTGATTTTAGTCATGAGCCCATGATTACTATCATATTATTTTCTCCTTATCCCTTCATTATGTGCATTTCATCTGCTTTCCAAAAATATTTCAATCGCTTTTTCATGGTTACCAGTACCATATAATTATTGAAATCCAATACATCGATATTCCAAAATTCCACAATACCATAAATGATATTCCTTGATACTATTTGGAAATCCCATTACATAAACACTTAATCATTGCACAACATCTTTTTCATACTCAACATCACAAATAGTGATCTCATGAGACTTCCCTTTATCCTTTTCCATAATAGGTTGCTCACGTTGATCATCATTAACCTATAGATTAGGGAATTTATTATCATAATTCCCCATTTACTTGCACTTGAAGCATTGAAGTGTTGGTGGAGATTTCTCTGTAGTCTTTTCTCTATTCAAATCATTAGCAACCTTTTTCCCATTACTTCGATAATAAAATGCTCGATGACCTTCTTTTCCACACTTAAAACATTTTCTAGTACCTTTTAGGAAATCTCCACCATGCTTCTTTCCACACTTTGAGCGTAAATAAACATTCATATTCTTTTCACCATTGTTCTGATATTTCTCCTTGAACTCCATCTTTTTTTTCTTGTCAAAACCATTAGATGGATATGTTACACCAACTTCCAGTTCTACCTTGATAGCACAACACACAATTTCTTCATAGCTACTGAAGTCTCTTATAGCTAATTCCCTTCGAAGACTTGGTTTTAAGCCACTAAAAAATCAATCAACTTTACTTTCAGGTTGGATGATAAAGCCAGATGCATACCTTGCAAGTCTTATAAAATTCGCTTCGTATATACTAACAGATTCATCATCCTTCTGCTTAAGCTCAAGAAACTCCTTTTTCATCTTTTTTCAAAGAATGTGAGGGAAGTACTTACTGAAAAACATGTTCTTGAACTCATCCCATTCCATAGACTCAATTTCATCTCTTTGCCTCGTATTCTTGATAAGATTCCACCATTGATCAGCATCACCTTCCAAACGATATACTACTAAGATGACTTTATCATGCTCAGAACATTTTAGAACTGAAAATGTCTTTTCAGTGGTACTGATCCATTGTTCATCCACTAAGGGATCAGAAGACCCGATGAATGAAGGTGGACGCTGCCTCATGAAGGATTCAACAGAATGTTACTTTTTTCTCTGCTTATTTTGAAGTCCAGAATGATTTATATCTTGTGTAAGTATAGAAATAATATTGTGCACTCCATCACCCATGACATTGGTTTGGTCATGAGAAAAATCATTGCATTTTCCATTACATTGATCAACACGGTTCCTTCGGGTTCCATCCATCGTCTAAAACCCAAAGATAATAGTGTGAGAGGCAAATACCATGCTAGGGAAAACAACATAATAAAGGGGGAGTACCTTCAATATCTAACATCTTAGGTTTAATTCTAAGATTGTTAGCAAAATTCTAGGACTATAACCTATACTTATACTTAACCTTAGGGGCATCCCAAGACAAACCTTAGAAATATCTCTAGGGATTTCACCAAAGTTTTCACATCCTAGTTTCAAAAGGTTAACTAAACCTCCCTTAGATACCAACTGTAGAGATCCAAAGCTTTATGTACATGGAAAATACATTACTTTTGTGGAATATTTAATACATAACAAAAAAAACCAAAACTCAAGGATCGTAATAGTTTAGTGTATTTGGAAACTTGGAATATAAACTTCTAATTATGTTGAAAGATCTTCAACAACTCCTATAACGATCTTCACCTTTTTGTTTCCTTACCTAAAACCTTTCTTTCTTTCCTGAGGAAAATAAAACATAAAAAGGGTGAGCTCAAATGCTCAGTAAGGGAAAACATAGAGAACATAAAACAATCCATAAACATTTGAAAGAAAAAACATGAAAATGAAATTTAAACATCAAAATCTTGAGCAAAGACATAAATCGTGGAAGTACGTAAGGCATATATCATAATGGAACATCAACCATGATAAAATTTAATGGGAATAAAACATGTAATTGTGGAAAGCATTCAACACATGTTATGATTTCCATAGTAGCCAAGGCCTTGCTTCCAAGACCATCGTAGTGGACAAAGTCCCTTTCTGAATCGAGTTCACTCCTCGTTCCAGTCATGTATCATTGAACCAGATTAACTTACCTTTCCAGCCATGTCTATCTCATGAGATATAAATCTTTACCCAATGCATTGGAGGGATATATAGGTCCCACCCATCTCATAATTAAATCATTCTTACTTGTGCCACAAAATAAACATACATTATTCATAATAACCCAACGAATAAAATGGGTTTCATAAGCATCATCCCATAATCACATAATCCATATAAAAGAAATGGATATCATTTCATAATAAGAAAAGTGAAACCATGTAAATCATAGAGACATGATACTTGAAACATGCACATATGAAATAATTTCATCTTAGATGAATAATGGTTTTGATAAAACACTTGAAATGAATTCTGGAGGAAAATATCATTTCTTCTTCAAAATAATTTTCTTTTCAAAAAATGTCATGAAATTTTAAAAGAAAATGATTTTGTTGAAAATAGTCCTGAAATCCTTTGGAGTAAGATTCATGAAAATAAGGCTTTATAAAACCGTAAAAATCCTTTCATGCCGTATAAGTTAAAAATAACATTCTTCTCGTACTTTTGTCAGAAAAGTCCAAAAGTACCTCGTAACATAAACAAAAGAAATATTCCTTACATACCATGTAGTAAAAGACAGAAAGGATAAAAATGACATTAAACATACCTAAAAACACTTTTAGAAAACATGGACTTGGATGATAATAATAACCCTAGCAAATACTTACGAATAAAAAATCTCGGATAAGAACGAGATTGGAAAGGTTATCCATTACCTTAGGTCCAATATGCTTCGTACGTATCCGAACCTCCTGTATAATGATTTAAATAATGTCATTGACTTATTACAGAATAATATTCATTGTTTTGATATCATATATGGTTCACTTATGACTTTATATTACCCATTCTTTTGTATGTTCCATGTTAAAGCTGCGTTTTGGGTAAAATCGTTTTATTTATCGTACATGTTTGGACTTGTTGTTCTTGATATTATTACTTATATCCTGATTTACTTAATTCCAGAATGAAAAACATGATTTATATGTAATATATATTCATAATATACATATATATATGGTATATCGATAAATGGAATGAAATTCACCGTTCATGGAGACGGTAGGTCGTACGTACGCATGAACGTTGTTTTCATTTCCTTATTGAATTGAATGGAATTAAGTAGATGACATACATATATATATATATAAAGTATAATTATTATTTCATATATTTCATTATTACTTATTATATATACATTATAATCATTCATGAATGGTTAACATGGAGAATGAATCTCATCACGTCGTGGAGACAGTAGTCCGTACGTACGCACGAGCAATGATATCATTACAATGATCGTGGAATTGTATTGAAGTGTATGTATAATATTTCAGAATCAATATCAATTTTCAATAATTATATATAGTTATTTATTTACACCATTATACCCATCCAAGTACGGTGGTGGTCGAAAACAGATTACACCACGGCGTGGAGACGGTATTCCGTACGTACGCACGCGCGGTGATTTCGTTTTTCGTAGGATGGATAGATGGTTAAATAGGGTTGTTTCATACTTATAATAACATATCAGTATATGAGTGATACTGATGTTATTACTTCATAATGAAACAACTAAAGAAGAAGAATTAGAAGAATAAATAAAGTTGAAAGAATCGGTAACGGTCATTACCTCTTCTTTGAAGTGCCTCTTCTTAACCTCCTCTTAGGGCACTAAATATGATCTTTGAAGAAGACCAAGACCTCTAGGATGTCTATAGGGAAGTGGAGAAGAGAAATTGGCAGGGGTTGGCCGAGAGTTTAGGTCAAACTGGTGTGAGGAAGAGAGGGAGGAGGTGCCCTTTTATAAGGGAGGAGAGGGGAACCTTAGGAAAACTTAAAATATTATTTTATTATAAAGTCGTATTCGGTTTTTAATAGCTCCAAATTGATTTATTTAAAATATAAGGTGGGTATGGGTCGAAATACTCTCATAAAATAAAATTTATACATGTTTAGGTTTCTATTTTAGCCTTATCATTTATATTTAACTTTAAGTTAAATAATTTTACTTTTACCGTGTCTTCTTATTTTCTTACACTATAAGGTTAATAAACTTACTATAACAAGAAAAAAGAACCCCAAGTTGTTTATTATTAATATATATAACCTTATATAAGTCATTTGGCCGAACCTTAGATTTTTAGGAATAAAATAACAATTAATAATATAATATTTGTTTTAAAAACTATTTTATGTCAATTTTGTCACTATTTGGTAATTGATTTTTGTGAAAATCATAACAGAATTAGAAGTTCTAAAAAAGTTAATTAAATCAATTATAACATGTCATGTTAACCTATAAAATTAGTGTAATTCATAAAAAGTCTCAAATTACATTTATTTGGGTATTTATAACATCAATTATGTCAATATTTCATTAATGAGATAATTATTGCATCATCATTGTATCATAAATAAATTAAATTATTTAATGTATAAAAATTATAAAAAAAATAAAATTATTTAGGAAATATTTTTATCTTTCTAATTAATATTTACAGTCTAATTTATATTATGTATATCCTTATATTAAAAAAATTTTAGTTATTAAACTTTGATTTTAACTATTTTAACTATTCTTTAAATAAAATAATTTTAAATGTACTAATCTAATCCTAGTGGGCCTAAATGGTCTTATTTTATTCCTAAGGTTGTTTCTGGTCGCATTAAACTTATCCAATAGAATTAGGACATGTGTTAGGGTAATAATAATATCATTTTTACCCTTAATTACTCTATTTACTTTTAACCGTGGTAAAAAAAAGTAAACATTTACTATTCACTAAAAACTATTTTCATCTCATTAAACCACATTTTAGTCCTTTATATTTACCGTGTCTCTCGGATTTTTGAAATTCAATTCACAGAAGTCATAAAATTTCATTTAAATGAAAAAGTCAGTTTTTTAACTACCACTATGTGGTTTCCCTATTCATCGAAAATTGAAGTTTTTCAGAAAAATACCAAAAATTCAACCTAAGAATTATTTGATATTCCGGATTCAAAATTGATGTATATTTTGCCAAATTCAAAACATAGAAGTGGAATTAATTAATTTTAAAATTAATGCCCGTTATCAAAACAAATAGCGTGTTTTTAAGAAACAAAAACTATCAAAAAATTGTTACTTGTTTATATCCAATTTCAAAGTGAAATTAATTCCAATAAACAAAATTGGATTAAATGGTAAAAATATATTCTAATTACACTTTAAAACCAATTTAGAATATAATCGAACCATATAAATTATTGTGATGAAAAAAAATTATTTTTAATTAAAATATAGCGTGTTTTTACTATTCATTAAAATATAAAAGTTATCAGAATAATATGAAAAATTTATCCAAATTAAATTTTTATATCCTAATTCCAAAGAAGAATTTTATTTTTTCAAATTGAACTTATAGACATGTCAAAAATAAGATTTAAGGTGAGTGCTCCATCAAAAGGCGGGAAAACTGCAATTTTTGAAAAATACATATTTTACACGAAAAATTTATTTTGTTCTCATACCATATTCTAGAAAATGTGTAAGATAAATAATAATGTTATAAAATTAAAAATGTATTTAATACTATTCATAACGGCTAGTCCATAATAATATTATAACAATATATCGTTGTTTAGTGAAACCCGGTATTGCGTACTACACACGCTATCGAGGTAGGTCGCGATTGTGTGTAATGCATGCAAAGAATAGTGTTGCATATACTTCAAGATAATGAGGTGTTTCATATAGTACAAGATAATCTTGGTGTAGTGTATAATAGAAGATCAAATAAATAAAAAATAATATATCTCATAAAATCATGGGGTGTTACATGAAAAACTTTTCATGAATTTCTAATCCATTAACTAAGTTAACTCGAAAAGGGGTCAAGTTAATCTGGAAAAAGGAGTGTGAGTAAAGTTTCCAAGAGCTGAAGAAGAGATTAGTTACTACACCCATGTTAACTGTTCCCTCAAGTGAAGAAGTATTCGTTATTTTTAGTGATGCATCTCTGAAAGGGATTGGTTGCATCCTCATGAAAAATGACAAGGTCATTGCTTATGAATCTCGATATTTGAATACTCATGAGCAGAATTATCCTACGCATGATCTGGAGCCAGTTGCAGTTGTTTTTTCTCTGAAGATATGGAGGCACTATCTTTATGGGGAGAAATGTGATATATACACAAACCATCAAAGTTTGAAATATATTTTCACCCAAAAGGAATTGAACATCATACAAAGGATATGGTTATAACTTCTCAAAGATTATGATTGTTCAATTCATTATCATCCCGGAAGAGCAAACAAAGTCTCTGATGCATTAAGCAGGAAAGACCCAGTTGTTCTTTCCATGATGAGGATTCAAAAAGATCCTTTGATCAATGAGCAAGTAAAGCTGGACATGGGAATTATAAGGGAAGGGACATCATCAACCAAAACCCAAATGATTTCTCAATCGTCATTACTAGAGAAGATCAAGAAATATCATAAAGAAGATCCTCTTTTACAAGATAATTTTGAGGCTATAAAGGATGGAAAGTTTCTTGAGTTCAATTTTGATCGAGAAGGTGTACTAAAATTTCGAACAAGACTTTGTGTTCCATCTATTTTGGAAATAAAGAAGGAGCTGATGGATGAAGCTCATAGCTCTAATTTTTCTATACATCCTGGAAGAAAAAAATGTTTAAGGACCTTCGTGATCATTTTTGGTGGGATAATATGAAAAGGGAAATTTCTGACTACACTTCAAGGTGCTTGGTATGTCATCAAGTGAAGGAAAAACGACAAATTCCTAAAGGGGTATTGCAACCACTACCCATACCAGCATGGAAGTGGGACAATATCACTATGGAATTCATCACTAGTCTCCTGAGAACTTCCAAAGGAAACAATGCGATATGGGTTATTGTGGACCATCTCTCCAAGACTGTTCATTTTATCTCTATTCGGGAAGATTTCTCTCTTGATCAACTTGCCAAGATTTATGTGAAGAAAGTGGTAAGGCTGCATGGAGTTACACTCTCTATCGTATTTGATCGTGATCCAAGTTTCACATCAACGTTCTACAGAAGTCTTCAACATGCTCTGAGCACTGAATTGAATTTCAGTGCGGCCTATCACCCTCAAACTAATGGCCAATATTAAAGGACTATTCAAACACTCGAGGACATGCTGAGAACTTTCTCAATGGAATTTAAAGGTAGATGGGATCAACATCTCCCTTTAGTTGAGTTCTCTTACAAAAACAGCTTCAACTCGAGCATTCAAATAGCACCCTATGAAGCTCTATATGGGAAGCGATGTAGAACTCCTAATTGTTGGGATGAATCTAGTGAGAGAAAGAATCGTGGGCATGATCTTGTGTAAGAGATGATAGAAAAAGTCCATCCCATCCAACAACACATTAAGGCTGCTCAGAGTCGGCAAAAGAGCTATGCCGACAACCGTCAAAGGGACTTGGAGTTTGTTGTTGGTGATAAGTTATTTCTACGAATATCACCTTGGAAGAGAGTCCTGAGGTTTGGGAAGAAAGGGAAGCTCAGCCCTAGGTACATTGGCCCCTATGAAATCCTTGATCGCCTGGGAGTAGTGGCATATCGGCTTCCACTTCCTCCAAATCTGGAACAATTTCATGATGTCTTCCACGTATCCCTCTAGAGGAAGTACATACCTGACCCTTCACATGTACTGAACCCAAAGGTGGTACAATTGGAACATGACCTCTCTTATGAGGAGAATCCATTGGAGATCTTGGATCATAGAGACAAGGTTCTATGTAACAAGACTACCCATATTGTTAAGGTGTTGTAGAGGAACCACAAATATGAAGAAGACATGTGGGAACCAGAGGAGTCTACGAGGCATAAGTACCCACACCTTTTCTCTTCTAAGGGTATGAGTTAAAAATTTCGGGGATGAAATTTCTTAATGGGGGAAGAATGTAATGACCCGACGTTTATAATAATTTATGTTTTTTTTGAGTTATTTTATTTTATACTCAACCAAACTATTTCATTTAATTAAATGAGTATAATTAAAATGAGACTGTTGGGTTTCGACTGTTATATGACCATTGGTCAATATGACAATTGGAAACTAAATTTTTTTATTATTTTCTATAAAAAAGTGACCTTGGTTAATTAATACAAAAAGAAGATATGATGGCCTCATCCAGTAGTCTCGGACCAATCAAAGCCCATTTTATGGAACTGGGGAAGGAGGTAGCACCACTGGGATTTTCTCTGGACCAAACCCAAGTTAAAATTCATCGTGTGAAGCTGGAACGGAATCACCTTCGGGAGAAGTTCAAGCTAATAGAAATTACTACTCAGGAAATGTTGGTTGAGCCGCCCCCAGATTCTATCACATTAGCACACCTCACACTTAGGTCCTATGTTGGTGTTATAAGGGGCTATGTAACGAGACCATAACTGCTTTGTGTAATTCTTTGAGATATATAAATTTCTGATGGTGATGTTTTTGAATTTTCAAATGTTCGGATGAATGTAGGATGCATATTATTGATGAATTTTGGAAAAAAAGATATTTTAAAATATTTATGTAAACCTTAAATAATTAATGATGTGTAATGATTTAAAAAAAATGGTCTTCTGCAAATGTGTTCAGTAAGAAATTTGGAGTCTAATAAGATCAACTTAATTTTTGGTGAATAGTAAATTTTGAATAGTGATTTTATGCTTATGAATTGTAATGTGACTAATTGGATTAGTAACCATGCTTGAGAAAGTATTATTATAATTTAGTCACCTTGATTAGGTATTGTGATTCAATAAAATAAGTGAATTACTGTTTCAGAAATTATTAGTTAAAGTATTTGTTTTTTAGGGTGAATTTTGTTTTTTATTTAAAAATTAAATTAAAATTATTTTAAAAATTATTTTTTTAAAATGTATTTCATTTTATATTTCAGAGCATCGATATTAGGATAAGGTATTTTTTTGGGATTTTTCTGAAAAAGTTGAATTTTCAGTGAATAGTGAAATTTCAGTTTTGAGTTTCGGGTGTTTAATGACATCATTAAGGATGTAATAATTATTCAATCATTCTGGTCGACTTATGAATTGTAAGATAAGGTATGAGGTATCCCATGTGTCCAATACCATGAGAAAATACCATTGGATATCTCATAGTTTTTCCAATACCACCGATGAGGTGTCCCTTGGAAATTATTGAATTGTTCCCTCACTTCCCTTATAAATACTGAGCCATTCCCTCATCCTTCTCATTCCAAAATCCTCTTCAATGAAGTTCTGGTATCCGTACCTCCCAAGGATTCCTCCCAAGGTACCCTCAATCCTCCCAAGGTCCTGAACATCAAGCTTTCAAAGTTACTCTTCAAGGTAAGGGATCCTTTCACCCTTCTTTTTAAGTCATGACTTCCTTTATGCTACATCTTATAGTTCCATTTTATTATGTGGGGGATTGTTCTTATATATATTTACTAATTTAAATTTCATTCTCAAATTATTATATACCCTTTCTACTCTCATAAATTGATTTTCTGAATTTTTAAGTGACGTCGTTAGGCTGCCGAATTTCTCGTAAAAGAAATCACACCTTCTCTTTTCTTTCAAGATTCCCTTTCTTGTGGTATGTCTTTAAAATTTCCATACCATGTTCTTATCTCCATATTATTTTCTATTTATACTGTATTATAAGTTATTTATGAGTTTGTTACTCTTGTACCCTCTCTTTTCAATGTTTTCTAAAACCATGTTATATAACCGTTATGCTGTAGAAATTTCACCTCAAAATTTCTATCTCTTTCTCTCCAGAAATTCTTTTGTTTTATTTATGTGAATACCCAGACCTATTTAGTTTCTTTGGGGTTTCATAAATATATAAATATGATGTATTTTATTCTGTAATTGACATACATATAACCCTCACTCCTTTTCCATGGGTTATAAATGGCATAATGACCTTATTTTTTTAGAACTTTTAAAACATCACGATATTGAAATGAAACCCATTTATTTTTTTCACCATGGGTTATTTATGAAATGTTTGATTTTGATCTATGTGGATCACATTAGAGTAAATAAATATTAAGGGTGCTCCCTGATATCTCTCCAATGCATTGGGTAGAGAATTAATCTCTAGAGATGACAAGTTTTACGATACCTTGGTGAATAACCTTGGTAATTTTTATGACACCTTTGGGATGGACCTTGGTGATATTTTCATGAATGTCTAAATGAAATGTTTTAACCATATATTCAAGTATGTTTCAATTTATTTTCATTATGATATGCCTATACATCCATTTCTCATGTCATTATGTTCTTATTCAAGTTCTTATTGATATCACAAGTAAACTGATTCCTTGTTTACCCTTACAGGGCCTTCTGATCACCCTTTTACTTTGATGTATGTCTCCAGGATATGAGATGTAATAATTTTACATTGTATGAACATATGATGAAGAATTAAAATTGTATTAGAAGAATGTTTTATGTTTTTTTCATGTTTTATGTCCCTTATTTCCAAGACACTAGACTTTAAAGATCCTCTGTTTGTAAAATGTAATGAAAAGTTATGAAATAAAAAGGTGGGATGCCACAATGTCCCACACCAATCACTATCAAGATACCTTTAAACGAGTATTATTCTATGCATAAATATAAACTGATTATAAGAGGTCATGGTTTCAAAACCTTATTAGGCACTATAATTTTCCTCATTGCATGACCTTAAAACGAATGATATGTCCTATTAAGTGGTACCAAACTACATGGGTTCTGATTCTCTTTTTTGGGATATATAAGAACCCCCTCCAATAATTTTGACCCTAAATCCACAACACCACCTCCATTATTTTATAATAATCCAACACCTCCCTAGATGTTCTTACATTCCATAGTTCCAACATATAAGGATATAAAATATTGAGTGACTAAATACTTGGATCAAATGAGAGAGTGTGTAATCCCCACATAAAGTTTCCTTTTAAATACATGTTTTTAGTTAATAAATTTTCTATTGTTGACAAGTATTATCACTAGAAATTATTTTCAAACATATCTTAGATAAATAAGAGAGAACATAAGTAAGAAGTAATACCCCCCAAAAGGTTGCGATGAACCCGGCCATCCATCCTATAGACCAATGAACAACAACAAACATTGCTATTAAATTCCTAGAAACTACCTACCTTTGGAAAGTAATTCTACACAGACTCAATGAATATAGGCATTATGGTGTAGAAAAATAGAATGGTGAACCCAATTTGAAACCATTACCCATTAAAGAGATCAATTGACCATGCTCTTACTTGAAGTATTTCACTAATTTATTTTTATTTTTTATTTTTTTTCCTTTAAGACTTTCAGGAACCCTATAGGTGTTCACTTCAAACAAAATGGTGGCATCATATATTGAATATTTCAATGATTAATAACATGGAAAAATGTATTCCTCAGTCACAATGAAGGTTGTGTCTCCACAAACCCAAAGAATGTTATTATTAACCCATCACCTACAATGCCAACTAATAGATTCTATATTCTATGAAAACCATCTAATGGATCCATACCAAAATTAGAGGTAGATTGTGACAGACTATAAAAGATGAATCCATGAAAACTGAGTTATCAATGATATTATATAAGGAATCAGGTTGCCCAGGTTTCCACATCTAACCACATTAGTAGTTTTTTCCTCGAGCATAATGATGCATACCTCCCTTAATTTATGAAGGTAGAGAAGGACACAAGGGATGTTTTGTAAACTATCCAAGAGATGCCTACGAAGTACCCTATTCAATATGATCATCATCACGGATGTGTGACCCCAATTATAAAATAATCTATAAGTTAATATATTCTTTCCCCGATCATCTAGACTGGGGTACCTAAGAAGATAGCTTGTTAGGGTTAGTCGACTGCTACAACTCAAAAGTGAGTTCAAGTCCCCATTTTTCAAACACCCTTAAGGCCCACTGGTGTATCCCAATAGTGTTTCAGGGGACATATAAGATCACTATTATCCAAAATCAACATAATTTAGTAAATATGTCCAAAGTGGTCACTTTAACAAACCCCTCACCAATATGGAAGAGAATTATCCCATATAAAGGGCCTTTTATTAGTATCCCACCAAATCTAATATGTGGAAGAATATTTGTAGCATCTTGAGATTTTGTGAAATATTTTTTAAAAAAATAAGAAAAAATTAGACAGCTTGTGTTACATATAACACCGAGGTTGTATTGTTCTATATGAAAAAAATGATTTTGTTTGATAGTATGCTTGACACACAACATAGATCTTCATCAAACAAAGAAATAATGTTATTTTAAATATGTCCATTATATCATAGCCTTTAAATAGGCAGTTAGGAATAATATTATCTACTTTATTAAATATATATATAAATTTCCTACTCAATATAAATTTATTTATAAATTATTTACAAATAATCAATCAATTTTTAGTAATGTAATTATATTCAGGAAAAAAATGTTTTCTTCAAAAAAATATTCATTTTTATGAGAAAAATACTATAATTAATTTATACATATTTTATAAAATTTATTTGCTAAAATGAACTTCATTTTAGTAATTATCATATCCAAATTTACATATAGTGAAATTTTGTGTTTTTTGGAAAATATTGAGTTTTTTGTGAATAGTAAAAAATAAAAAAAAATATATAAAATTATCAATTATTTTTAATAAATTAAGTAATTTAAATTCCCCATTATATTTTAAGTAACATAATTTTTCGTTATTTATATTAAATATACTTAATTAATTTTCAATCAAATTTATATTTTATTTTAGTATAAGTTTATTTTTTGGGTTTAAAAATAGTATTTCTCTGAAAACACTTTTAAGGTGCATAATGTTTCTACATTTTGATTAGTTAAATAATCGCTAATTAATAATGTATTAAATAAAATTTATAAATTATATAAAAATATATTTTAATTAATATTCATAAATCTAATATCATTATAAATATAGTTAATATAAAATCATCTTGTGCTAGAAAAATACAGATCTCGAAAACCCTCTTTTTCATCGAATCTGTGGGTTTTGATTAAAATTTAATTTTTTAAACTTTTATAAAATTAATTTTTTATATCATAATTTCTAAATTTTATTGTGGTGATTTATTTTAAAATATTCTTAAAATATAATTTTTTGATGAATAGTAAACAAATATTGAATTTTAATTTAAAACTTCCTTTTCATATAAATTATTTATAAGGTTTAGTAATATTATAAACTAGTTTTAAATTGGAATTAGCTAAATAATATATCTATTATTCCAATATATTTCATTGTAATAATTTTAATATTGAAATTCGATATAAAATCTTAGTAAACATTTCAACATTTACAATGTGAAAACTCATTTTCTCATCGCATCTACGGGATTAATTTTAAATTAAAATTTGACACTTCTTTTAATTTAATTTGGAAATATGGATGAAATATTTTTAATAATAATAATTTATATTATTCAATAATTTGAAATTAATTTTTGACCAAAATGAATAGTGAAAATTCTAAAAAATAATTATCACGGTTAAGGTAAGAATGCGTTTACTATAAGGCTAAACTAAAAAGATAATGGTTAAAATAACATATAAACATGTCTTAAATCTATTTTATTGCCATATTTTGACCTTATCATGCATACTACTCTATAATACTCCATCTTGGATCCTTTTTTCAAGAGAAAAATGTGAGCACACCTTTTCTTTTCAAAAAATTACCATTGTGCCACCCACCTCACTTATAAAAGGCTTCCATGTTTCCTCTATTAATTATACCTTAAAACCCTATTGGTTCAACCAATAACTACCCAAATCACTTCCCAAAATCCAATCACTCATCCTAGAATCCTTATTTTTGGAATAAATCCATCCAATCAAGGATTTATTTGCAAAACTAAGAAGGTTACCTGAAGAAGATATAACGTTCTTCAATGAGTGTTTTTATTTTATTTCTTCCTCAACCACCTTAATTTATTATTAAACCATTTTTATGTAATAACCCTATAATTTTACATATAATTTTATTTTTTTATATAAATTTCATGACCTAAAACCATCTCCATTTCCATAAAAACTTTTATGAAATCATCATTCTTGTATATGGAAAACTACTATCTTAGGAATCGATGTATTTCATTTTTCCATTACCACTTTTCACGATTTTGTATGATGATGTATATAAATTATATATAATGTATTTATAAAATTATTATACCTTTTGAGTCATTATTTCATATATTTCTTTCCACTTTCCATTCCATAGAGAATAAGATAACATTTCTCGTGTGTACAACGAACTTACACCTCACGAAGGGATGCGATTCGTTTTAACTAATGCATTACATAAAACATAATTATGTTAAATTTAATAAATATATATTATATACATGACATTATTAAGATATTAATGTCATATTTATCATTCTAAATATACAATATATCATTTTCTTTCTTACATTTTTACTCATTGAAAGATGATAATGTCATTCGTGTACGTGTGGACTACCAACTTCACAAAGTGATGTGATTCTTTCCATCACAACACCTCATAGATGATATGTATTAGTATATTTAAATAAATAATATGTTATTTATTACATTATGATAAGTATTTAAATATAATATATTACTTACCTCATTTATTTAATGATTGTTAAAAAATGGAATCATTACTCATGTGTACATACGACCTACCATCGCCATGACTGAAATGTGCTTCATTTCTCAAAAGCATATGTCATGACCTTAACTATACAGAGGCCCAAACCAAAACTACCCCAATCCTGCCACCATAGTATAGGAGTGGAGACTATCCTCGAAGGAACAACAACACAAGGAGGCATTTTCCTATGTACTTGTACACACACATAGCTAACAGATGTAATCTGCAGAGGTAGAGAAAGTCAAATATGCAACCTATTGTAAAAGTAAACCCAAGCATTCTTGGACTACTAAATGGTATGATTACGGTAAAGTAAAGAGAAAGGAAAAGGGGTAAAATAAATTCCCAACTAATACAGTTTCCCAACATGAAAGAAAACTGAAAGTAAAACTATTGAGGATTCCATGATATGGAAATCCAAACTGAGACCATCACATGTGGTCCAGGCATCGGCGATCCTTAGCACACTAATGTCTCGATCAAACTTGTTCGTCATATATATTTTTTTTGAACAAAAGATGAATTTATTAAAAAATGAGATCAGCAGAAGTACAAGTGCAAAACCATGACAGAAAGTGGTCCAGCCAGAGCTGGTCGTTATCACGGGGGAAGAGGCTGCTAGCTGATGGGAAGCATTGTTCCCTTCCCTTCTAATGAAGGAGAAGGTGCAGGAAATGAAACATTGATGGAGATATTAGATTTTCCAGATTATGGGACCATAAGATTGAAGTTCATCTTCATTGTTGTTGATGGTCTTGATAATAGTGAGACAGTCCGATTCAAGGTGGATCTTCTCCCATCCACGATCTTTATCAAGCGTCATTCCGGCGAGGATGGTAGTGGCTTCGGAAACAATGGGTTCCCAAAGAGCACAATGGGATTCGTGTTTGGCTGTGATGATTTGACCCAAATAATCCAGGGGTGAGTATAAACATACTCAGTAGGACACCCAAGAAAGGATGGGGAGTAGTAAGAGTTACAAAGGAAAGGAATTAAATTAGATAGAATAATTATACAGTAAACGAGTGCACCTCAACCCAAAAAGGAAGTGAAGTAATCCCATCCAAAAACAAAGAGATAGAGATGGTGGGAAGGTGAACTTATCATCGAGTCTTCTCTACCTATAGTAGGATAGCATACCCATCCAATCCTAAGAAGATAGACACAGAAAACATGTGGCATGCCCCATGCATATTAGCCACTCCTAGAAGGAGAGTAACCAGAACCCAAGGAGTGGGTGCTACGATAGGGCGTAAATATATATATTCTCAGACTAAAGAAACCCGAACAAGAGGGAATAAGGGGATCTCCATATCAAAGATCATCCTCAATAAAGAGTCACAAATAGTTCCAGGAGTGACCACCGTCAATGCCCATAGTCCACACATCTTACCTGAATAGCAATTCAAAGGTGCTCAAACACCACACCTTTATACTATCCTCTTTAGATAGGTATGTTTTGTCTGCATGGTTTTAGGTCACGTCACTAGGACAAGTATTTGTGGGTAAATAACCCCTCTTACTTGTGAGCCCAATAAAGTGTCAAACATGGCTCATCGCTGATTCATCGGCGAACACCACTACCCAGCCTCACTGAAGGGTAATACGCTTGAGGGTAATCCCAAAAGAGTAAATAATGAATCTCACTGCCCAACCCCACAAAAGGGTAAATCTTAAAGATTAATTGGTGAACCTCACTGCCCAGCCCCGTTGTAGGGTACTCCCAGAATAGTAATCAACAAACCTCACTACCCAGCCTCACTGGAGCATAAGTTCTAAAAGGAGAATAATGAAACTCACTGCCTAGCCTCGATGAAGGGTAAACCAGTATTGCTCTGGGGATTCTGAAATTATCATTATCATCATTGTCGTCACTAAATACTTCTAGATGAGTTTCCAGTTTGGAACACCTCACTTCATAACCCATATGTCGAAAGTGAGATCACCATTACATTCTATATGGGAAAACATACAGAATAGGCTAATTATTTTCCAAAAATAGACAATCGGTGAAAAGGGAACTTTTCACTACAAAACACACAAACGAGTCAAAGTGGGGCCCGCATTCCATCCCTAAACTTCAAATTCTCAAAATTACCTCAAATGGTCCATCTCGGAGAGAAGAACATGCCTTCACATATGGCATGTCAAACGGATGTCCGGTTTAAAAGTTACGGGTGATTGAAAAAACAAGAAGGGGGTCACGGGGTTGGTGGACCGAATCGCGTTCAGTCCGGTCAGTGGTCGGCCGACTCACCACGCTCCAATCCGTGGTAGCAGCTATAGAAGTCAACCACCATGGTTGAATGGAGTCCACCCCTATTCAACTTGGGTCTGACCCGGTTCGCTGGGCTGACCCACCTGGTTCGACTCTGCCTGTTTACCCGACCCGACCTGCTACCGATAGTGGTTATGACCAGCAGTCCATCCACTGCTGATGTCAACATGACTGACTGGACATTCGGGATTCCTGGTGGTAGTCTTCTCCTAGGGTCGCGTGGAACGACCCTTCCTGGCTGACTATCGAGCCACATGGAACGTCCATGTCGCGGCACTACCGCTACCACAGTGTTGTCGCTGCTCTATGGTCCACTGGTGAAGCAGCCTGCCACTGGGCTTGATCTGGTCACCCAATCACAAATATGTCAGTGGATAGGGGACCCTTGCGATGGCGCCTTCCCTACAACGATCTTAGATCGAAGATCCACTAGTGACCTTGATCACCCAAAAGTTGTTGGCCAAAACCCCAAAGAATAGACGCAAAACAATGTTTTAAACACGGATCGATGGCCGTGTTCATGAGGAAATAGATGATTCAGGGTTAGAAAGGAAAAATTAAGATTCTATAGATAAAAACTCAATTAAAACATGAATCGAAACTCAAAACATGACAAATCCTACCTCGATCCGACTATTTGTTGTAGGTGATGCATCCACAGTGCTCCTGATTTGATTCGCTAAAGATTTGGCAGAGTTTAATCCTCATTCTGGTGAATAACATCTAATAACCCTATTGAGAGAGAGATAGAGGGATCCTTTCTAGAGATAGAAGGCATTAGGGCTAACCCTAATCCCAGAAACTTAACATTCTATTTATAGGAGCTCCCCTCAGCACAGAATCTGAAACCATCATGCCCTCTCAATTTATGTCGTACCTAAGATAAACACCCCATTTAGGACACAGTGGAAGTCTCAGATCTCCAATACAACACTATGTTTGAAAGTAATTTAGCATGAAATCAGGGGTAAAATAGTTATGTTTAATTATAATTCTTCCCTTGGATAGTGTTTAGAACATGAGTCCCATGTTGATGAAATTTATGCCCCGTCTATGGTAAACGTTGTGTTCTGGAATAAACCGTGGCCTTGGATTTCCAATCCGCGACACCTTTTAAGAGTTATTATGTTTTCATTGCATGCAAAGAATAAAATATACGTAAATTTTATATAATTTATTTTGTGCACACCAGGTCTCATAATTGGACACCGCCTGAGCGCCTAACTCTTGGAATATATATATAAATATTTCAAAGTGTTACAAGGCAAAAACTGGGTCTCTAAATCATTCCATCCTTCAAATTTTTGTCCCAAAAAATAAAAAACTAGGAAATCAACTCAGGATACTGATCCAGCATCTGGCTCTCCTATTCTCAAGAACTATCCTACATGTTTCTATACTACCACAGAAAGTTAACAAAGGGAATGTCCCATCAACATAAGTTTCACTTTTTCCGATCCCCAATCACCATCAATTTCTCTACAAAGGTTTCTTGATCCTCTATCTCTAACTCACCCTAGTCGAGGATGTGCATATTATAATGCACTTATAGCCTCAGCTACGACAAGTGGAAGACATTGTGCACCCACTCTAATTATGGGGGTAGGGAAAGGAATTAAGAAACCTATCTAACCCTTCACATGATCTCGAACTACCTGATGAACCTCGGGTATAGCTTGCCTCCCCATCCAAGACTTCGCATTCCACATTGTGGGGAGAATCTCAAGAATACATGGTCTCCCTACACAAACTAAAAAGTCATAGGATAGTGGTATGCATACGATTTCTATCTACTCTGGGTCATCTTCATCTATTCATGGATGACCTGCACTTTCTCCATCGTGACTCACACCAACTCTAGGCCCATGAGGGATGATTCTCCAACCTCAATCTAGCACAAGGGTGACCTGCAAGGCCTCCTGTATAGGGTCTCATATGGTTACATGCTGATGGTAGAGTGATATCTATTATTGTATGATAACTCTACCAAAGGCAGGTGGTCCACTCAGCTCTGACCGAAATATAGCATACATGCCCTTAACATATCCACTAACACCTTGATAGTGAGGTCAATCATCCCATAATTATGGGGGTGAAAGGTTATAATCATCTGAAACTAGATCCCAAATTCCTCATGTAGGCCTCTCCATAGTTGTGATGTAAAATTCATGTCATGATCAGAGACAATTGAAGAGGGTACTCTTTGAAGGCGAACAATCTCCCACAAGTACAGCTACCCTGAAATATCCACCAAACTCTTCTCCCTTATAAAAATGAAGTGTTCTGACTTGGTGAGTTTGTAAAATATCACCTAGATGGTGTCATGGACCTTTTCTATGTGCGGGATACCTTTGATGAAGTCCATGGAAATTCCATTCCACTTTCACTCTGGGATGTTGAGAGGCTCCAAAAAACCCGCACGAACTTGATGCTCATCCTACACCTGCTGACATGTAAGGAATTGTGAGATGAACCCACTAACACCTCATCTCATATAGGACCACAAAAACTTGTGATTAAGGTCCATGTACTTCTTCCCAACACTGATATGTATAGATAAGGGTGAATTATGGAACTCTTTCATCACTTCCTCCCTCATCGCAACTGGAATCATTGTTTTCCCCTGGAATAAGATCTCGTGATTACCTCATTTATAATATCCATAAGGTATTTCACCTGTGGATAACTGGTCTCATAGAACCTTACAGTAGATATCTCCCAACTAGGACTCTTTCAACCGCTCAAGGAGCGAAGGCGTCATCACTATCGACTATAGAAAAGACATACCCTCTTGATCCACTAGGGTCAGCTGTAAGGAATCTAATTGCTCTGAAGCTTCCTACACTATGAAAGCTTGGGAATTCCTGCTAGGGGATTCTGCTACAATGTTTCCCTTCCCTAATATATATATGATCTCAAATTCATAGTCCTACATGAACTCCAACCAGCATCGCTGCCTCCAGTTCATATCTCTCTGAGTGATGATCTATTTGAGGCTCTGGGGGTCTGAGTAAACCATAAAGTGATCACCCAAGAGGTAGTGTCTCCAAATCCTTGAAATTAATACCACCACTACAAGATTCATGTCATGATCCACATTTTTAATATCCTAGGGTATTAATTGCCTTAACTTGTATGCGATGACTACCTACCAGTACATAAAAAGGCAACTGATTCCATCTCCTAAAGCATTGTAGTACACTATGAACTCAACATCCTCCTCTAGTTGTATCAGAACTAGAGCGCATATCAAACTCTCTCTAAAATCCTTGAAGGACTTCTAGCACTGATCACACCAAGTAAACGGTTTTACCTTCCACAATAGAGTGGTCAAAGGGGCTGTAATCCAGGAGAAGTATAACACAAATCTTCAGTAGTACCCATCCAAACCAAGAAAACTCTACACCTCTGATGCATTCTTGGGTGGTTCCCAAGAAAGAACTACCTTGATCTTCATTGGATCCACTACTAAACCCTATTTAGAGATGACATGCTGCAGAAAGTGGACCTAATGTATCTATAACTGACACTTATAGAGATTTCCATAAATCTATTTCTCTCATAGTAAATCAATAACCATCCTTAAGTGATCGGCATGATCCTCCTCTAATGCAGAGTATACAAGTATGTAATTGATGAAGATGAAAAAAAACTGGTCCAAGTATGGATGGAATACCTAGTTTATCAAAGACATGAAAATGGAGGGTGAGTTTGTCAATTGAAGGGCATCACTAGGAACTCGTAATTCCCATAGCGACATCAGAAGTCCAACTTTGGAATATCAGCCTCTTGAACTTGTAGTTGGTGGTAGCTGGATATCAGATCAATCTTGGAGAACCACCGCGCACCTCAAAACTTGTTGAAGAGTTCATTGATCCTTGGTAAGGGGTACTTGTTCTTTATTGTGACCCAGTTCAGGCGACGATAATCCACACAAATCCAAAAACTCCCATATTCCTTATTCACAAATAGAACTGAAGCTAACTAGGGGGAAAAACTATGTCTAATAAATCCTTTCTTGTATTGATCCTCCAACAAAAAATTTAGCTCTTGGAGCTCAGTGGGTGTTATTCGATATTCTGAAGAAGATATCAGGGTTGTCCCTGGTTTCAAACGATGAAAAACTCCAACATTAATCTCAGAGGTAGTCTCAGAACATCTTTAGGGAATACATCCATGTAATCCTCCACAACAAAAGGAACCCAGGTTCTTGAAAAGTCTTTTACACCAAGGGTAACGCTTGCTAACTGATGGGAAAAAGGATGCAATTCGTTTTTCACAGCACTCACTTGCCCTGCTACGAGGCCTCATTCACCATGAAAGGTGAATCACATCCCATCAATGCACAAACATATGACAATCATTCTACGACAATCAATCTATTCTTGAACCATAGAAAGCCAATCCATTCCCATGATAACATCAAAAGGCTCCATTATGATGACTAGTAAGTCCCACATGAACATTTTTCCTCTAAATAAAAGATATAACTACCTGTAGATAAAATATAAAGAAGAGGCACTTCTCATTGGAACCTCAAGACAAAGACATTGTGATAGCATCTCTACTAGAAGCCCCAACTCCTGTACCATGAGTAACGAGATAAAATAGTTACTGGATCATGTTTCTACTAATACTAAAGCAAGAGTAGAATAAACAATGAGTGTACCTTCGATCATCTCATGCACTAGAGAATCAAAAACATCTATAGGCTATAGCTGCCTACAACCTCGACCGCCAGCTCCCTAAGCCTTGCGTGGGTTGCCCGATGGTGGTGGTGGTGGTGGGAACTCGTAGAGTCATCCTCTAACAACTAGTGCTCCTTATCCAACTCCTCTACCGGTACTGCCTCCCTGGGGACCACCCTAATCATGGTGCTGCCTCTGCCATGGTGGTCCACCTGCTACCTGCTCATGATGCTCAGCTAGTCAGGCTGGTCATTCTTATTCCAATTGAACCCTAACATCACATGCATAAAATCATCCCTTTCTATCCTGACCTGGTTCTCTATGATGTATTACTACCATCCAACCATATGGTCGAGCCTGTTCATGGAAATTTTCCCTGCATCGGGGCCCTTCTACCTAACATCTGTTACCTATTGTGGACATCTCTTCTCTAAAGTTACCACTATCAGTACCGGATAACTGGCACACATCTTCTAGGAAAATCTCCATCATGAGTTCCCACTCCAGCACCCTAGCATAGGTAGGGATGCACACGGGCACTAAGATTGCATGTATCTTTCAGCGGAGAACCTGCTCAAACTTCCGTTCTCATAAGTAACTATCACATATCATATCTAGGAAGTAGCAGGTAAGATCATTAAACCTAGATGTGTACGCAGCTACTATCGTGGCTCCCTGTTGTAGCTGTAGAAGCTCTTAAATCTTAATGGCGATTAATCTCTATGGGAAGTACACCTCAAGAAATAGCTACCGAAACTCATCCCACAAGAGAGATGCCTCATCATGCATATGGGTAGATAAACCCCACCAGTGCCCAGCCAACCAGAGAAAAAGGATAGATGCCAAGGCTACCATCTTGTATGTAGATGTATGTACCAGCCTTAAAACATGAATCACTGACTCCATCTAGTCCTCTACCTCCTGAGGGTTTGGATCACCACAAAATACCAACGGTCTCTGCCACTGGAACTCACGAAACATGCTCAGGCTGCGCTCATCCTCAGTCTACACTACCAGTATAGCATCCCGCCATTTTATAACATAAACTTTCATTTCATTACACGGAACTGAGGATCGTTAAGGTTTAGTGTCTTGGAAACAAGGATCATAATACATAAAAAAAACATAAAACATTCTTCTTAAACACTTGAAATGCTTCTCCTTTAGTTCATCCTATGTTCATTATGCATCTCATAACCTGGGGACATACATCAAAAGAAAGGGTGAGCAGAAGGCCCAGTAAGGGAAACAAGAGAAACATTTTACAAGTGAACTTGAGATACTTCAATAAGGACATGAAAATAACTTTAAGGCATGAGAAAGAATTCATGAGATACATCATAATAAAAATAATCATTTTTCATAACTTGAAGATGTGGCTACAACATTTAATATTGACAATCGTTTCATTTCACCAAGGTCCATCCCCAAGGTGTCGTTAAAAATTACCAAGGTTATTCACCAAGGCGTCGTTAAAATGGTCATCTCTAGAGATTAAGTCTTTACCCAATGCATTGGAGCGCTATCAGGGCGCACCCTTAAATTTGTCTTTATTTTAATGTGAGCCACATATATCATCATCAAACATTTCATAAATAACCCATATAGCATAAAATAAATGGGTTTCATTTCATAATCATAACGTTTTAAAAACTGCTTTAAAGACATGATCTTTACGTTACTTTAAACCCACGGAAAGGGAAAGCGGGTATCATGTATGTAAATCCCAGAATTTAAAATAGAACATTTTTATATATATGTGAATACCCCTTTATAAATAGGAGCTTTGAGTATTCACTTTATAACATAAAATAATTTTGAGAAAAGAGAGGCATTTTGAGACGAAAATTCTGCAGCATAACGGCTATGTTACAAGGTTTTAGAAACTTTGAAAAGAGAGGGAACATGGGTTGAACAATCATAATTGACCCATAAAAAGGTAGAGGGACAGAATAAGAAGGATATATGGACATGGTGATGCAATTTAAAGGACATACCAATTGAAATGAAAAACATGGAAGGAAGACAAAAATTTGATTTCTCTTATGAAAATTCGGCAGCCTAACGGCGTCACTTAAACTTCAACAAAAATGAGTTGGACAAATAAAATAGGGTCTCTCATCATATGATCATAAGAGATCAGTATGATAGATATAGAGATCATAACCCAACATAATAAAAAGGAACTTGAATGATTTGACATGAAAATCGAACTTGAAAAATGAGAAGGGTGAAAGAATCACTTAAACATTCGGCAGCCTAACGGCGTCACTTAAACTTCAACAAAAATGAATTGGACAAATAAAATAGGGTCTCTCATCATATGATCATAAGATATCAGTATGATAGATATAGAGATCATACCCCAACATAATAAAAAGGAACTTGAATGATTTGACATGAAAATCGAACTTGAAAAATGAGAAGGGTGAAAGAATCACTTAAACATTCGGCAGCCTAACGGCGTCACTTAAACTTTCATAAAACGAAATGATGAGAGTAAGAGGGGATCTCTCATCATATAAAAATGGAAGGGGAAGTAAGAGGAATATAAAATAACATCCTCTCACATAATAACATGGAGCATAAAAGGAATGACATAAAAGAGATTACACGAAAAGAAAGAGAGGGGTCGAATCCCTTACCTTAAAACGTGACTCTTGAAACTCAAAGGATTGGACCTTGAGGGCTTGAGGGCACCTTGGGAGGACTCCTTGGAAGGTAAGAAGACCAGAACTTCGTTGGGGGAGAGTTGGGAGTGAAAACTAAGGGAGGAAAGGGTGGGTATTTATAGGGAAAGTGAGGGGACAAAGCATTAATGGCCAAGGGACACCTCACTAGTGGTTTTGGCAAAACCATGGGCTTGCCCATGGTATTTGCCCATGGTATTGGCCACTTGGGACACCTCACACCTTATATTACTATTCATAATTCGACCATATTGAATATATACTTAATACATCATTTAATGATGTCATTAAACACCCGTAACTTAAAAACTATACTTTCACTATTCACCGAAAATTCAACTTTCTCAGAATAATCCCAAAATTTCACCTTAACCAAATATCAATTCTATGATTTCAAAAATGAACTCCATTTTATAAAAATAATTTTCTAAATATTTTTAATTTTATTTTTAAATAAATACACTATTCATCGAAAATTCATTTTTTCAGAAAAATCCCCAAAAATTACCATAACATAATATCGATGCTCTGAGTTCAAAAATAAAGTCATTTTTATAAAAATAATTTTCTAATTATTTTTAATTAAATTTTTAATTAAAAAAAACACTATTCATCTGAAAAAACTAATACTTGAATAATAATTAATGAAACCGTTATTTAACTATTTTATTGAATCACATTACTTAATCAAGGTGCCTAGGTTATTTTAAAACTTTCTTTAAGTGAGATTACTAATCCATTTGGTCATATTACTAATCCTAATCATAAAATCACTATTCATAATTTACTATTCATCAAAAATCAAGTTGATCTTATTAGACTCCAAATTTCGTACTGAACATAATTGTAGAAGACCATTTTTCGAAAATCATTACACATTTTAAGTTATTTAAGGTTTACATAAACATTTTTTTCAAAATATTCTTTTGAAAATTCATCAAAAATATGCATACTATTTTTATCCGGTCATTTGAAAATTCATAAACTTCATCATAAGCAGAAATCCCAATTTTTATTTAAAACAAGGATTACACAAGGCAGTTACGGTCTCATTACATAGCCCCTTATAATACCAGCATAGGACCTAAGAGTAAGGTGTGCTAGGGTGATAGAATCTTGGGGCGGCTCGGTCAACATTGCCCGAGTAGTAATTTCTATCAGTTTGAATTTCTCGCGAAGGCGATTCCGTTCTAGCTTCACATGATGAAGTTCGGCTTGGGTTTGGTCCAGAGCAAAGGCCAATGGTGCTACCTCCTTCCCAAGCTCTGTTAGATGGGCTTCGATCGGTCCAAGACTACTAGGTGAGGCCATCGAATCTTCTTTCTATAATAATTAACGAAGATTACTTATATTTAGAGACAATAATCAAAACATTTTGTTCACAGCGGTCATATTGACTGATGGTTATATAATAGTCAAAACCCACTGATCTCATTTTAATTATAATCATGTTTATCAAATAAAACATTTTTGTTGAGTATAACAATAACACATAAAATTAGGAAACAAAATTTATTTAAAAATTTCGGGTCGTTACAATCTTCCCCCCTTAAGAAATTGCGTCCTCGCAATTTTTTTAAAATTGGGTTTTGAAATTTCATTGAAAGTCCCACATCGGAAAAGGAGTCAGTAAAACTATTACTTTAAAAGAAAGAAAGGGAAGTACAAAGGTCACCCGAGTTAACCCACACTAGGGTTCCATGTAGGAAAACATGGACATGGAGGAAAAAACAAAGGGTCAAGTTATGAGGGAGAGTGATAGAGAACATGATTAGGAGAAAGTTAACCATGAGAAAATCCCAAACTTATGATGTGTGTAAACGGTCTTTGATTACCTAGTAGGAAACGTAAACCAAAAACATTTTTGTTTTATGTTTCTTTTCATAATTTTGAGGATTTCATTTACTACATAGAACGAAAACATAAGAAAATATACCAACCTTCAAGTAGAGTTTCATCCTTTAACAAGTCCCTACCAACACTAATCTTTTCTCCAAATGATGAGAATTCAAAAACACTTGGTCTCATAAAAGCACAAGAATCATCTTCTATAGAATCACATAATCTACAAAAGATTAACTATCTATTTCTTCTATCTTTAAACATTATCCCAAAAACAGAAAGGTTAAGGTAAAACAACTCTTCAAAAAGAAAGAATCCCATAGGAATGGAAACTACTTTTAAATCATCAAAGTTCCATGGTACTACCCAAAGTTCATCATAGACCATTCCATAAATAACGGTCCTTAAAATTCCTCAAAACAAACCAAACTAAGATTGAAACCCAAATACAATAAGGATTTGATAACATAGTCTTCCAAAACAACTTCATTGTTCATCTCCAGACAACATCAACCACTCCTAACATCTTATAAAAAAAAGTAGCTAACCTAAACATATTTTACCCAAGATAGGTTAGTCATTCCCATAAGTAACCTAAATTACTATAAGTTCACCTTAAATTCCTCGATTCTTCAAAATATAAGTCAACCTTACTCCTCAATTAAAATACCGTAGTAATCTATTTACCTCGATCAAATATGGTTCCCAAAATAATGAACGTCTTCCAAAATAATAATCATATTTTAATCCCCTAATAATCCCTATCATATTAATACAAAAATCGTCACATTTCCTATCACATTGGTTGTCGGAACATGTTCTTCCATTTCCCACCATTAACTAAGAAGAGAAAGCATAATTAGGGGCTTAAGTACTTAGCTAATAATCATGAAAAGGAACTGAAAGCATATAAGGATAACTTGTATATGAAAGGTATACCCTAACTTGTGATCTCCTAGGTTCCCATCTAGGTTATGAATGATCATATATTCTTATGTGAACCTTTATTTTATTTTATCTTTGTTCCTTTAACAATGGTTCATACCAAGCTTATGAATTTACCAAAGCATATCCCCCGGGAGTGTCGTAACCAAGAGTGCAGCAAGGCCCGTTGTCGTGTACCAGTTCCCGTTCGAGTCTAGCTCAAAGCGGTGTTTTCGGGTTTTACCCCTATGTACATCTGTGCCAGAGCCACCTCTACCTGCTCGTATCCAGACAGGGATGTATTTGCTTGGCAACCCCTTACTCAATACTCACCAAAATACCAGGAAGATTTCCTATATTAAACTTTTCTATAGGGTTCCTCCTAGAGTTTTCATATCCTAATTTCCACAAATAACTAAACCATCCTTTGATACCAACTATAGCATCCCGCCATTTTATAACATAAACTTTCATTTCATTACACGGAACTGAGGATCGTTAAGGTTTAGTGTCTTGGAAACAAGGATCATAATACATAAAAAAAACATAAAACATTCTTCTTAAACACTTGAAAGGATTCTCCTTTAGTTCATCCTATTTTCATTATGCATCTCATAACCTGGGGACATACATCAAAAGAAAGGGTGAGCAGAAGGCCCAGTAAGGGAAACAAGAGAAACATTTTACAAGTGAACTTGAGATACTTCAATAAGGACATGAAAATAACTTTAAGGCATGAGAAAGAATTCATGAGATACATCATAATAAAAATAATCATTTTTCATAACTTGAAGATGTGGCTACAACATTTAATATTGACAATCGTTTTATTTCACCAAGGTCCATCCCCAAGGTGTCGTTAAAAATTACCAAGGTTATTCACCAAGGCGTCGTTAAAATGGTCATCTCTAGAGATTAAGTCTTTACCCAATGCATTGGAGCGCTATCAGGGCGCACCCTTAAATTTGTCTTTATTTTAATGTGAGCCACATATATCATCATCAAACATTTCATAAATAACCCATATAGCATAAAATAAATGGGTTTCATTTCATAATCATAACGTTTTAAAAACTGCTTTAAAGACATGATCTTTACATTACTTTAAACCCACGGAAAGGGAAAGCGGGTATCATGTATGTAAATCCAAGAATTTAAAATAGAACATTTTTATATATATGTGAATACCCCTTTATAAATAGGAGCTTTGAGTATTCACTTTATAACATAAAATAATTTTGAGAAAAGAGAGGCATTTTGAGACGAAAATTCTGCAGCATAACGGCTATGTTACAAGGTTTTAGAAACTTTGAAAAGAGAGGGAACATGGGTTGAACAATCATAATTGACCCATAAAAAGGTAGAGGGACAGAATAAGAAGGATATATGGACATGGTGATGCAATTTAAAGGACATACCAATTGAAATGAAAAACATGGAAGGAAGACAAAAATTTGATTTCTCTTATGAAAATTCGGCAGCCTAACGACGTCACTTAAACTTCAACAAAAATGAGTTGGACAAATAAAATAGGGTCTCTCATCATATGATCATAAGAGATCAGTATGATAGATATAGAGATCATAACCCAACATAATAAAAAGGAACTTGAATGATTTGACATGAAAATCGAACTTGAAAAATGAGAAGGGTGAAAGAATCACTTAAACATTCGGCAGCCTAACGGCGTCACTTAAACTTCAACAAAAATGAATTGGACAAATAAAATAGGGTCTCTCATCATATGATCATAAGATATCAGTATGATAGATATAGAGATCATACCCCAACATAATAAAAAGGAACTTGAATGATTTGACATGAAAATCGAACTTGAAAAATGAGAAGGGTGAAAGAATCACTTAAACATTCGGCAGCCTAACGGCGTCACTTAAACTTTCATAAAACGAAATGATGAGAGTAAGAGGGGATCTCTCATCATATAAACATGGAAGGGGCAGTAAGAGGAATATAAAATAACATCCTCTCACATAATAACATGGATCATAAAAGGAATGACATAAAAGAGATTACACGAAAAGAAAGAGAGGGGTCGGATACCTTACCTTAAAACGTGACTCTTGAAACTCAAAGGATTGGACCTTGAGGGCTTGAGGGCACCTTGGGAGGACTCCTTGGAAGGTAAGAAGACCAGAACTTCGTTGGGGGAGAGTTTGGAGTGAAAACTAAGGGAGGAAAGGGTGGGTATTTATAGGGAAAGTGAGGGGACAAAGCATTAATGGCCAAGGGACACCTCACTAGTGGTTTTGGCAAAACCATGGGCTTGCCCATGGTATTTGCCCATGGTATTGGCCACTTGGGACACCTCACACCTTATATTACTATTCATAATTCGACCATATTGAATATATACTTAATACATCATTTAATGATGTCATTAAACACCCGTAACTTAAAAACTATACTTTCACTATTCACCGAAAATTCAACTTTCTCAGAATAATCCCAAAATTTCACCTTAACCAAATATCAATTCTATGATTTCAAAAATGAACTCCATTTTATAAAAATAATTTTCTAAATATTTTTAATTTTATTTTTAAATAAATACACTATTCATAGAAAATTCATTTTTTCAGCAAAATCCCCAAAAATTACCATAACATAATATCGATGCTCTGAGTTCAAAAATAAAGTCATTTTTATAAAAATAATTTTCTAATTATTTTTAATTAAATTTTTAATTAAAAAAAACACTATTCATCTGAAAAAACTAATACTTGAATAATAATTAATGAAACCGTTATTTAACTATTTTATTGAATCACATTACTTAATCAAGGTGCCTAGGTTATTTTAAAACTTTCTTTAAGTGAGATTACTAATCCATTTGGTCATATTACTAATCCTAATCATAAAATCACTATTCATAATTTACTATTCATCAAAAATCAAGTTGATCTTATTAGACTCCAAATTTCGTACTGAACATAATTGTAGAAGACCATTTTTCGAAAATCATTACACATTTTAAGTTATTTAAGGTTTACATAAACATTTTTCTCAAAATATTCTTTTGAAAATTCATCAAAAATATGCATACTATTTTTATCCGGTCATTTGAAAATTCATAAACTTCATCATAAGCAGAAATCCCAATTTTTATTTAAAACAAGGATTACACAATGCAGTTACGGTCTCATTACATAGCCCCTTATAATACCAGCATAGGACCTAAGAGTAAGGTGTGCTAGGGTGATAGAATCTTGGGGCGGCTCGGTCAACATTGCCCGAGTAGTAATTTCTATCAGTTTGAACTTCTCGCGAAGGCGATTCCGTTATAGCTTCACATGATGAAGTTCGGCTTGGGTTTGGTCCAGAGCAAAGGCCAATGGTGCTACCTCGTTCCCAAGCTCTGTTAGATGGGCTTCGATCGGTCCAAGACTACTAGGTGAGGCCATCGAATCTTCTTTCTATAATAATTAACCAAGATTACTTATATTTAGAGACAATAATCAAAACATTTTGTTCACAGCGGTCATATTGACTGATGGTTATATAATAGTCAAAACCCACTGATCTCATTTTAATTATAATCATGTTTATCAAATAAAACATTTTTGTTGAGTATAACAATAACACATAAAATTAGGAAACAAAATTTATTTAAAAATTTCGGGTCGTTACAACCAGTACTAACTACTACTCTGAAGGTGGAGGTACTTATGCTGGTCCACCTAGAAGAAGAATATCATGTGATGGCATGTGAACTAAGGCCTCATCACTTGTGATGTCATAGACACGGGTCAGAGTGGGTAACCAGGATGGCTATCTATGCGAAGGAATCCTGAAAATTTATCAAGTAGTACCATGGTTAGATGAGTACAAATATATATATATATAATAAGAAAAACAGCAAAGGGGAGTTGTCTCTACAAGGATAGTGAAAGATTTGATCATGTATGATGAATGTACCATTAATACCTGCAACAAGTATCTCAATATTCCGAGTCAACAAGTGGGTAATCAGGGTCCTGGTGTATGGATACGTCGACCACCACACCATCATTGGACTCCCTAGCTTGAGAGATTATCTCGATACATGTAGACACTATTTTCTTATACCTAACCAAGTCCTTTTTAGGGAAACATCTGAACAAAATCCTAAGGGTCAAACCACCTTTGATACCACTATGTCACGACCCAACCCATACTGGGGCCTGATCCACAACTACCCCAATCCCACCTCCATAGGCCAGAGGGTGGTGACTAGTGTCTAAGTCACAACAAACATGTGGAGGTCTTTGCCTAAGTACATGTACACACACAACCAATAGATGCAAAGTGAAGAGGGAGATAAAGTAAAATATGAAACCTTCTATAAAAGTAAACCCAAGCATGTGTGGAGCACTAAACGATATGAGTACAGTACTGTAAATAGAAAGGAAAAGGCGGAAAATTACATGACCAACTTGTACAGTGTCCAAACATGACATAAAATTGAAAGTAAAACTACTGAGGATTCCCTACTCCAGAAATCCAAACTAATACCACCACACACGGTCCAGGAACCTATGATCTTGAGCTCCTTGATGTTCTGATAGAACATGTTCCTCATCTGCATAAATCACAATATGTGTGGGAAAATCCTATGTAGGGGTGCGTATAAACATACTCAGTAGGATTCCCGAAAAGGAAAGGGGATAAGTAATAGGTACAAAGGAAAGGAAGTACAATAGATAGAATAATAGTATAGTAAATGAGTGCATCTCAACCCAACAAGGAAGTGAAGTAAGCTTATCCAGGCACAATGTGCTAGAGATTGTGTGAAGGTGAACTTATATTCTTGTTTTTGCTACCTCTAGTAGTAGAGTATACTCATCCAACCATGAGAATCTAGACATAGAAATCCCATGTCATACCCCACATGTATTCGCCTCTCCTAGAAGGAGAGTAAATAGCACCCTATGAGTGGGTGTTGTGATAGGGTGTAAATATATATATGCTAAAACCAAAGAAATCCAAATGAGAGGGAGTAATGGGATCTCTATCTCAATGATCAGCCTCAGTAAATAGTCACCAATAGTTCCAAGAGTAACCACCATAAATGCCTAAAGTCCACACATCTTCCCTGAAATGCAAGTCAAAGGCACTCAAACACCACACCTTGATATTATCCTCTTTAGACTGGTCTATCTCATCTGCATGATTTTAGGCCACATCACCAGGATGCGTCTTTATGGGGAAATCTCCCTTCTTACTTGTGCGCCCAAGATAGTGTCAAACATGCCTCGTCATTGATTCATCGGTGAACACCACTGCCCAGCCCCACTGAAGGGTGATATGTTGGAGGGTAATCCCTAAAGAGTAAATGAAAAAACTCACTGCCCAGCCCTACTAGAGGAAAATTCTTGAAGAGTAATTGGAAAACCTCACTACCCAGCCTCGCTAGACGGTAATACCGAAAGAGTAATCGATGAACCTCACTACCTAGCCTTGCTAGAGGGTAATTACTAAAGGGAGAATGATGAACCTCACTTCCGAACCCCACTAGAGTGTAATCCAGTACTACTCTAGTAATTATGAAATCATCATGTTCATCACTATATTCACTGAACGAAATTAGATGAGAATCATGTTCGGAACACCTCGCTTCATAAACCAGATGTCGAAAATAAAATCACCATCGTGTTCTACACATAAAAACATGCAGGATAGGCTAATTATTTTTCCAAAATGGACAATCGGTGAAAAGGATTCTTTTCACTGCAAAACACTCGAACGAGTCAAATTGGGGCCCACATTCTGACCTTGAACATCAAATTCTCAAACATACCTCAAGATATCTATCTAGAAAAGAAGAATACTTATTTGTAGATGGCACATCAAATGAACACCCGGTTTAAATATTACGGGTGATTGAAAAAACTATAAGGGGGGTCACAGGGTCGGTGGACCGACTCGCAGTTAGTCTGGTCCGTAGTCGACCACCCCACGGTCAACCGACCAACCATCCCCCAAGTTGTTGCAGCTACCATGGTAGTCGACCGACGACCACCCCGGGTCAACCTGGGTCTGACCCGCCGAGTTGGACTCAATCCGTTTACCAAACCCGACCTGCAACCGACAACGGGTATGGCCTGCAGTTCGGTCGTTACCGCCATCAACGTGGTAGATCAGCCACAAGAGATTCATAGTAGTAGTCACCACTCGGGGTCTCATGGTGAAACCCCACCCGTCCGACAGCTAGTCCATGTGGCATGACCACATCGTGGCACCACCGATGTTGCGTTGCCACCGGCGGTCCTTTCCACGGACCGACGGGCTCGATCCAGTCACCTGATTATGAATCTGTCAACAGATTGGGGACCCATGGGACTATACCTTCCCTAAAGTGGTCTTAGATCAAAAATCCAATGGTGATCACGTGTGACCAAAATTCATCGGCCAAAAAACCGAAGAACGGACCCAAAATAAGGTTTTAAACACCAATCAATGGCCATGTTTGTGTGACCATCGATGATTCGAGGTTAGAACAGACAAATAAAGAGTCTATATACAAAAACAAAATTAAAACATAAATCAGAACTCAAAATGTGACAAATATTACCTTGATCTGGACATTCGTTGTAGGCGATGCGTTCATGGTTCTCCTACTTCAATCCGTTGAAGATTTGGCAGAGCTTTCCCCTCGTTCTAACAAAGAATAATGAAGAATGCTCTTAAGATAGAGTGGGAGGAATCCTTTCTAGATAGAGAAGGTATTAGGTCTAACCCTAATCCCAAACACTTAAAATTATTTTATTGGAGCTCCCCTCAGCGTGGAATTTGAAACTGTCGCACCCTCTCATTTTATGTTGCGCCTAGGCAATACACTCTATTCCGAACTCATTGGCGGTCTCAGATTTCCAATCTGAGCCTCCATTTGAAAGTTATTTAGCATGACATTAGGGGTAAAATAGTTACATTTAATTATGATTCTACCCCTAGATATAATTTAGTACAAGAGTCCCATGGTAATGAATGTTATGCCCTGTGTAGGGTAAACGCTGCGTTCCGAACTCAACTGTGGCCTTAGATTTCTGATCCGATCTACCATTTAAGAGTTATCCAATTACTATTGATTTCATAGTATAAAATATACATAAATGTTTATATAATTTACTCCAGGAACACCAGGCTTCTAATTTCATGTCGTCTGAGCACCTAACTCTGGAAATATATATAGAAATATTTCAATGTGTTACATGGAAAAAGCCCGGTCTCTACACCATATTTAATGATTAATATCAAAATAATAATTTATGTGTAAGTATAATAATTATTTCAAAATTATTATTATATATATTATGAAACCATAATCTGTCTAATAGGATCAAAAATAACAAATCAAAACATATACAAAAAATAAAAGCGATTATTACCCGAAAAATGACTTTAACATGGAATTGTTAATAAACAGGTAATAAAAGGACATAAGTAAATAATATATGGTATGATATATATAATTATGGTTCTAAAATAAATTTATAATAAGCATATATTTTTTATATAGGTGTTTCAAATGAGTATGAAGGAATTCAGTACCTATAGTAGTGGATTTTCATCACAATTTTAACTTCTGTAAGTCACATTTCATATTAACAACTTATTTCTTTTATGTGGTGTATATACTACCCATGAACATATTGAATGATGATTATCCAAAAAATTATTTATATTTATATCTACATTTTAGGATATATATTTCATGGGGTTTTCGGTTCAAAAGTTACCAAAGATGTAAGGGATTTTTGTCTCAATTATCCTTCTTTAAGACATAGGTTATGTTATGCGCCTAAATTAATTTACAAGGAGTATATATTTCCCCTTTGATATGTAATATCATGAATTTATTTTTCCTTGTGATATTTGAAGTTTCATTTAATGATATTCCTTCATGGGGTTTGTGTTTCAAAGTTACCAAAGTGGTAAATATTATATGTTACAATCTCATCGTTTATCAAGATTCTTTAAGATTATGTTACTGATAATAAAAACATATGATCCATCTCTCAAGAAAATCCTAAATTTTCTTATAATTAAGTTATTTCATGATAATATATGTTTTAAATTCATTTTACTCACCCTATTTACCTATGATTTCAAAATAATGTTTTTAATAACATTGCATTTATTATTCTTTTTAGTTGAAAACCCATTTTATTCCAAAACCATGTTTTCAAAAAATGTTTTCAAAAATGTTTTTGACATTTTTTTAATGATTTAGTAAAAAAATTTAACCAGGTTTGGCTTTTTACAAATTGTTTTTAAATGAATATTCATGTCATTTTCTAAGAAATTATCATTTTAATTTTATTAAAATTTGAAAAGAATCTTTGTTTTTAAAATTTATGGCACGAAAATTATTTACCACTTTCATGACTGCTAAATAATTCCAAGATTCCCTTATAGTTTTTCAAAGTTCATTTTAATGAAAAAAAATCCTTAATATTTGGGAAATTTTTAGATTTTAAATAATTGATTTCAAAATGAAATGGATTTTAAAAATGCTTTATGTTTTAAATTTTATTTTCAAAATGGAAAGGTTATTTTCCAAAATAAATGTTTCAAAACATTTTTAAATCATCAGTTATATTTTTTAAAAGTTTATTTTTCCTAAAAAATAATTTTCAAAATATTTTATAAATTTTTTTAAAGTGTTTTTCAAAGAAATGTTATTTTCATCAATAAACATTTAAAGTGGTTATTATTTCAAAATCATTCTCCATATAAGATTTCATACATTGAGGTTACTTATACATTACTAGGGATATGATCTAAGGATACCATTTTCATTATTTCTCTTAATGGTTTATTTTAATGATGACACTACAAGAAAACCGCCAATTAGCGGCAGTTATTTTTGCATATAGCGGCAGTTTAAACCGCCGCTATATGAATTGGCGGTGGTTTACAGAAACCACCGCCAAACTGGGCGTCGGCAATCTATTAGCGGTGATTATTTACATTTAGTGGTAGTTTAAGGGTAGCGTCATAACTGCCTCGTTTTGTGCTGGTTTTACTGAGTTTAGCGACGGTTTTTACAGCCCTTGGATTTTATTATATTCGCGGTGGTTATAACCCCTGCAAATAAAATAAAATCTAGAGACCCTAAAAACTGCCCCTAAAGTCACGAAAACCACCATGGAATGCCCGTGGGTGATGAGACTCTGTATCGGTGGTTAAAACCGCCACTAAATGTAAGCCAATAGTGGTGGTTATAACCACCGCTAAGTAAAAAATAATTAGGTTTAACGGTGGTTTTAACCACCTCTAATGTCTTACCATAATACTTTAGCGGTGGTTAAAACTGCCACGAAATGCTGACCAGAAAAAAATAGATGTTCTACTTCCACTGCACCACTGCCCAAAAAAACAAATCAAACTAGAAATATTAATAGCCTAACTGATTAATGCACACAAAATTTAAAAAATAATGTAGACAACTAGTAAAAAAATTATGGTTGTGATGCTTGGAAAATATAGTGGAACATCATAAATGGATATGTCTAGTGAGGAGGAGTAAAAAACATGACCTGAATTGATAGAGAATGGGTACAACACCACACAACACATTCTAAGGTTGATTTAAAATTAGTTTAGATTAGTGCTTCATGGAAATGGAATACTCATTTAAGGTTATAGAATTAGGACCATGTGGTGATCATGCAACTCAACCATGATTGAGGTGGACTTCCTCCCAACCCCTAAGCCTTGTTGATCCATGATTGATTCAAGAATCAAGGATATTTATATAGTTATAATTGATTATAGGGTTGAACCCAATGAGGGGAAGAAGTGACCTGAAAAATATCACGATGACAATTACAACTTTTGAGAACTGGGAATTGAAATGGGAGTAATCGACAGAAATAGAATTATTATTGACCATGTTTGAAACATAGGATACCTGAGCTCGTTGAGGATAGGATGAAACATGTCATGATCTACTATTCATGGAGATCAAAGAATGAGATCTTATTTTTATCAGTAAATGTACTTCATTGAATGATCCTGAGATGGTATGTAAGACACTATGTCCATGAATCATTTCATTAGAGATCCTTTTTAGATTGGTAGGGTGAGGATTATCTAAATTGTAGAATGTGTGAACCGCACAAGTGTATGTGGGGATGTACCATATATAATATTAGGTTCTATTGGATATATTTCCTCATGTGCTCAAATGTTCTATTTAAACTTGTGGTTTGACAAGATTCAAGGCTTGATCAGAGGGTAACGTCTCCATAATGAGTTGTTGGTAGGGATGGGACTGAGATGAAATATTCATGCATCAATATGTGTCTCCTCATAATGGGAATCAAGAAAAACATATTTTTGATGCATGACATGGTAAGAGACTATTGTCGTTGGAGTGATTTCATCTCTGGCAAGGATATCATATCATCTCATATTCAGATAAATACAAGTTTTATATGGGTAATGTGTGGTTCATTTCATACTTATCATATGAGGAATCTCAGTTTTATTTGTGGTAATTATTTTTATAATCATCCCACACTTATCGGATGAGGCATCATTATTTCATTTAATATGGTATGGTTGTTAATTAACATTGTTTTCTAAGGAAATTGGTCTTTGATGTTTAAAATCATACAACATGGACTATGACTACAACTAGATTAAATTTCTAGAGCTCCAAATATAGGAATAGGTTTGAGTTAAAGGTATCCAAGCTTTGACCAAAGTAGATAGGAAAGGGAGAAACCTATAATGATTCGGTGATAGGGTTGTGCCCTGGATTAAATATTTATATGTAACTACTTATATCGTGATTATTGGAATCAATCCACATGTTTTTATGATTGAAAACATCATAGGATACCAACACTAGAAGGGTTTACCTTCTTGTATGATGATATTGAATAATTACATATTATAATATTAGGCATCGAGAATTTATAATAGGTGAAATTATATCTCTTTAATAAACATATCAATTTTTTATGGGGTTAAATTATCTATCATTAATAGGTATATATGTTTTACACGGGGTAATGATATAGTGTAAATTATTCTTATTAGTATTTTAGAAGGTCTTTTGCATCTATATACCAATTATTTACTTCATCATATCAGGAAATGAGAGCATCTTGTCCCACTGATGTGTCAACATAAATTAAAGGATATTATTTCTAAAAAAGAGGTTCATGTGAGTGTTTTGGGGAAATGAAACCTTAGGTAATGGATTATTATATGGCGAATCATCGGCTAGGATCAATGATAGAAGATACATACATCAATATGTATCCCATGGAAGTGGGAATCAATCCACCCATAGTTCTATAATGTGGTGGAAATAGATGTTTGATGAAACTCCAGGGATGAATAAACCCATGTGATGGATGTATGAGCATATTTTATTGTCATAATGCTTGGACTAGGGATCTCTTGATATAAACTGTTATAGTATATATTGGTGAGTTGGTGGAATCAAGAATGTTTTTGTGGTGAATAAAACCTGGGGTTATAGGATAAAATAAGCCCTTAAACCCATGACGAAATCCTGAATATGATTGCACACAATGTAAGATCATACAACCAAGACCATGATGAAAAATTTAACGTCATGATTCATAGACTAGGATGATGATTATCTACATGGTATCTATGTGTCATGGTATGGGTAAAAACCAATGTATAAGGGGTTAATATAGTACCAGGTACCACATGAACATTTTGATATGAACTGAACATTATTTAAGGTTATAATCTGTGGACCGTAAATGGAGCAATGGGGCCAAAGGCTTAATAAATTTACATCTTGACCCAAAAAAGGACATCTAAGCATCATTATGTATCCCATGAGAGTGTGAATCAAGACCCATGTTGTTATAGAATATGGTATAGTATAAGAAAAACATTGGAACTTGGGGTAATCCTATATATAGAAGCAATTTTGGAATATAATGATTATCATGAGGCGTCACATTTAGAAGGAATGAGATAAGGATAAATTTTAATGTCATGTCTAGAAGAAAATTATTTTTTTCATCTCACATAATGTGATGCTTCTATGTTTTATACGAGGTAATTTTTTTGAACATATCATAATTATCGTAAAAGGAATACAAATTTTATATAGTGTAAGACTTTTAGATCATCCAATACACATCGTACAATGAATCCCGGTTTTATACGGTTTAATACCATCTATCATTAAGAGGAACCTAGGTTTTATATGGGGTATGAACACATTTTATCATCATGAACAGAATATGATAACCATTAACAATACATGAATATTCACTATCCGCACATTCTACCTCACTAAAGTGTCCACAACACTATCCCCTTGATCACTATGAAATGACCCAATTTGTTCAACACATCAACAATGGGTTTAACTCCTATTCATCCAAAATCTCGACTACCAATTCCAAAAAAGGCCTAAATGGAATGATGTATACCACACTCGAGAAATCAAGACAGAAAAGGAAACATCATAAATCAATAAAATGCATAAAAGGAAAAATGAGAAATCAAGAAAATGCTAGGACATAAAAATGTTTGGGGGAAACTATGTGTCACACATGTTATATATACAAACCAACTGTTCCCATATTTTTTCAACACTTCAATAATACAGCTACTCACTGTTTGATGATGCATTGTCACCCTCTCCACCTCCATCTCCACTTTCTGCTGTCACCTGTAAGAATATTATATTGAAAATTAAATAATGTTCCATATTTATATTAAAACTTAAAACCAATGAAAGTTTTCAAACTAAATGATTTCGATTTTTTTTTATTTACCTACTTACCACCAGTCAATGCACTACCATCGGGGGAATATCTGCTCATCTGCTGATGTATATCAGTCATTTCTTTCTAAAAAGAGGATATCTGAGCCCCCTGGTCTTAAACTATGGTTCGTAGAGAAGCAATCTCCCTCTAAGAATCTTTGGGTATGGAATGAATATATCCAGGAGTAGATGTAACTGGAATACCTAGTGGAATGATAAAGACATCAGATAGTACGGGTTGGAAACCCATCCCACGCACTCTACCAGGATGCTCCTTCCCAAGGACTTTAGCAACTGGGTCATCCTGGGAGACTGAGTAGGACAGGCCAAGATTGGCATCCCATAGTTCTTTAATTTTTACCTATAAATCAAATATTAATATATATTAACATAGTAAAAACTAATAATAAGTTATTATAATAAAAAATTGAATTCATACACAAACTTCTTTTGCAGGCTCATTAACAAAACTTCCATAATTGTTTTGTGAACATCCAACCACAGTTCAGTTTGGGATGCTTCATGCCCTAATCTCTGTGACTGCATTAAGAAAATATAAATCAAAAATTCAATATATTAAATAGATAATATTGTCTTATAAATATTTAAACTAATTAAAATATTACCAATGTCGTTCATCTTCTAGAAATGTTTTTTGAACCCGTAGTGTGAGGGATGACTTGCTTAGCCCAGTTTGATGCATTCTGTCTTGAGAGATCCTGAAATAAATAAAATTCAATTTAATATTAATGTATTCAATTTCATATCCTCTTCATATACATGTATAAATGTAAAATGAGGATAATATAATAATATATATTTCAATACCATTCGCTTCTCATCACAATGTCTGTCAACAAAAACTTTTCACTTTTCTTTCGGTACCCTACTAGCTTCTCATACATTTTTTGCACGGTCAACGAAGTATCTTTGACATCAAAACATAATATCCATTTGAAATCATTCCATTTCTTACCAAGATTTTTCAACGTCCACTTCCGTTCTATCACATCAGCAACTGTAAAGTGGAAGAACATCTGTATACAGAAATTCATTTTTAACATATTAGTAACATGAAATTAAATTAAACCATAATGAAATAAAATTACCTTTATTTGGGAATCAAAAACTTCATTCCTCTATCTTGGAGGCATATGTCTCTAATCATCATAAGAAATAGGAAGGGAAATTGGCTCTGCTACCGGTTGTCCTAGAATTTGGCCAAGTAACTTTGCGACGTCATCCGTAGGGACCCCATAAGAATCAAATGGCATGACTTATCTTCTCACCATTCATATTCCAAACATTTGAAATTTTTATGTTTTTCTCCATGGTTGAATTTTTTTCATCTTCAATGAGCAAAAAATTAGTATAAACAAAATGTAATAAATTTATTTAATTAAAATTTGTACCTATGACAGTGACACTCCAGTATATCTATGATGAACTTAAAGGGGCATGTCGCGGACCCACTGCTGAGGCTCCTAAACGGGGAGTCGACGACTCAGCCTCAAATGGGACACCCACAGATGGTGTGAGATATGGTGCAGGGGGAGATAGTGCAGGGGTGTAGGCAGCTGGTGCCTTAGATGCCGTGGGGAGGGACCCAGATAGATCGTCATCTATCGCAGAACTAGATGAAATAGTGTAACGCTTCCTCCTTGGCATTCCTGTCATTTAATCAGATAAAATTAAGTTCAGAATATATATTTCAAAAAAATTATGCAGAAAAAAATCAAAAATGATAATAGATGCCTAGTACTAATAGACAAAATATATATAACAATCATACTGAATGACTACAGAAATGAAACAAGTGGTTGCTGAATGAATGAATAATTGTACATAAAATCATTTTCCCCTTTATCATGTGGGTTTCTTACTCCATTTCTTCATCCACTTCATTCATCCTTTCTAGACTAATATTTTCAATATCATGATGGACAAATAATTCTGCTTCCTGTTGTTAATGAAATTCAATTTCAGAGGTCAAATATTCCAATTCATCACTCATATCATACAAATCTCTTTGTATTACGTGATCAAATACACTCCACCCTTCATCCACAACATCATTCACATAATATACCATTTTTTCTTATGATTCTAAGATATATAGATCATGCAGTTCATGATTACCAACATCCATCAAGCGAGAGAAGTTCACAGAAGTAAATTGCAAGGAATCTCTTTTAACACCTCTGATAATATCGGCCTATTTTCATTTGAATAAACAACAAAAAAATGTTCATGTTAGTTTAATTCAATAATATCATGCAGCTTTCCATAGTATCCCACTTTAGAAAATGCAAATATACCACTATTATGTGTTTTCAAACCCACTTTTTGATCGACTGTACGAAATCTAAAGTCATTCACATTATAAGTGTTAAACTTTCTTACTTGTTTTATAGGACCTCTAGGAAGAAACTTCTAATATTTTGAAAAGTCTACTCGAGTATCAGTATTCATGATCTATAAAAAGAAATATAACTTAATAGATTTACAAAATGTATTTTTCAAACTAATGTTCGTATTTAATGCAATATTTATGGGATTACACGTCGTGCAAACCATTCTACAAGCTCTTTATTCACAGCTTTCGTTGTATCTTTCTAATTTTGTGTTTAGCCTCTCATTCGTCTCTTTGTTTGTATCCTCAACTCTTCAATAAATGGATCTACAATTTCACTATTCATCAGCACATATCTATGTGCCTATAATAATTCCAATTCTGTTAGTGTCACATTTGAGGTCCTCCCAACTGATCGGCCAATAGCAGGAAATATTTTTGATTTCTGATGCATTTGAGATTGATTTGATGTTTTGTAAACATGTCCAACTTGATTAAATATTGTCTCAATATCATCCAAATATCTGGAACAAAAGGTAAGACACTCCTCATCCAAATAGCCTTCAGCAATAGAGCCTTATGGTTGAGCTTTATTTCTCATGTATGCTTTCAAATGCCCAAGATATCTGTGAAATAAAATAATAATATTATGACATTATTTAAATGAAAAAAATTGTTTACTTAACTGAAATACATATAAATAAAATACCTCTCAATTGGATACATCCATCGATAATGAATGGGGCCTCCTAATTTAGCTTCCTCAACCAAATGCACAGTTAAATTCAGCATTACAGTAAAAAACAATGGAGGAAAGATCATCTCCATTTCACAAAGGGTCAATAAAAACCTCTCATGGAGGTTTTCAAGCTAAAATGGATGTAGATATTTCTCACATAATTGCCTGAAAATGTGCAGAATTGGAGTACAACAGTAGTAACTTTTTCAGGTAATAATGTATGTAATGCCAATGGTAGTAACTATTGTAACAAAATATGAAAATTAAGACTTTTCAATCAATATAACTTATGATTTTGCAAGTCAAAACACCTCAAGATTTTACTCGAATACCCATCAGATACCTTCAAATTCTTTAAAATTCAAAGGAATTTATCTTTATCCCTATTTTTCATTGCAAAAATGGTCGGAGCATACTTTTTATTCTCATCTGTCCAGAGATCATGTTTTATGTTCAATACTAGTAAGTCTTTGTGAGCATCAAGATGATCCTTCGACTTTCCATGATCATTAAGTAATGTGAAAATAAAATTATCACATACATTCATATCAATATTCATCACATCAAGATTGTGCCGCAAAAAATTAAATTCCCAATGTGGAAGTTTGAAGAATATACTTTTTTTCTTCCATTGTTGCGTTCTGATTTCACTTGACGATGCACTTCGGACCCATTTTCCACTATCATTCAAATGATGAACCTTCCCAAATTCTGTTTCAACATTTTGAAGTTGTGTCAATATTTCAAAACCAGTTAACAACTTTGGAGGACGTCTACGATCAATGGAACCATTAAATTTTGATCTGTTCAGCCGAAATCTATGAGATGCATCGAGAAATCTTTGATGGAACAAGAAACACCATTTTCTACTGTGATGTAGTCTTTTGGGATCAAAATAAAAGTTACAAATGGGACAAGCCAAACCTATTTAAGTGTTCCAACTAGATAAATTCCCAAGCCCAGGGAAGTCACTAATGGTCCACATTAAAGCAGTATGCATTTTGAACATTGTTTTAGAAGAAGCATAAAATGTCTCAACACCGTTACTCCATAACTCCTGTAATTTGTCAATCAAAGGCTGTAAGTATATATTAATATCATTTCTAGGAATTTTTTTCCAAGAATAATCATCGAAATGATAAAATATTTTTGTTGCATACACATCCACGGAGGCAGATTATAAGGGATCAAAACAACTGGCCAAATGATATAACTGGTACTCAAAGTCCCAAATGGGTTGAATCCATCAGCAGCAAATCCCAATAAAACATTCCTAGGACCAGATGAGAATTCTAGATGTAATGAATCAAATGTCTTCCATGATTGGTAATCTCACGGATGTCTCATTAACCCATCATTGTTATTATCTATAGAATGTCACTTCATGTGTTTGGCAGTTTTCGATGAAATTAATAATCTTTTCAATCAATGATTCAAAGGAAAGTAATGAAAAACCTTTACAGATGTGTTCCTTTTCTTCTTCTCCATGAAATTATGTTCATTCAGACTTCCAAAATCACCCTTTGACTATCATCTAGAAGAAGAACATTTCTTGCAATTTTGTCTACTTTAATCCCCTCCCCAATAAAGCATACAATCATTGGGACACACATGTATTTTTGTATAATTCAGACCAAGCTTATTAACAACTTTTTTCATATCATAAAAATATTATGAGATTTTTTCTTCAGGAAGTGAATCACAAATCAATTCCAATATGATGGACATTGCCTTATTTGTAATTTCATATAGACATTTGATATGGTACAACTTCAACAGAAATGAAAGCATTGAATATTTCAAACACCCACTATACGACTCTTAATTTCCATGGTCAACTAAATCATAAAATGAATTTTCATCAGTGAAGTTTTCTCTTACATTTGGATCCATATAATGAAGAGGAAGATCCAATGATATGTTAAAATCTTTATCTGCTTGTGTTACAGTCTCAAAAACATCACTTGTCACGTTGCAATTTGTAGCACCCTCTTCTAGTTATTTTGATATTTTTTATGCTGATAGTATAGTCTTTCAGTGCCGAATGCATCATTTAGGAGGTTTTACATTTCATTTTCCATTATCGATGAACTTGGGACCTCATTCTATGGATTAACATCAGTTTTCAATCTTTCTGTAACGTTCGATTCTCCATGCCAAATCCAACACAAATATTGACCAGGGAATTGCTTCGGTATTAAATGTTCATAAAATTCATATCTCTTCAACCATGTTCTAAATTTACATTTAGGGCATGGAAATCATATTCTCCCTTTAAAGGATTGATTAGAAATTGAAAAATCTAAAAACTCATTCAATCCCTTAACATACTGAGGTGTGTTCCTGGGTAATGTGATCCATCTTTTATCCTTGTATATCACAATTTTCCTACACAATAAAAAAAATTAAAACACATAGTTACTACTAAATAGAGAAAGAGATTCATATATACAATAGTTTAAGATTACAGAAACATAATATAATAAAGATGAGCCCCTGAGTTAGATATGAACCCTCTAGTGTTTGGGATAGAGGAAGTTTCTTTGGTAAAGAGAAACATTGTGCTAACAACGTGGTAGATACTTTACCATGAAAACAAAAGCACATTGTAAATTTGGAATAACTATGTGGATATAAAAATCATTCATAAGGTATGAGAAAAAATCTATAATATAGTCCATTCATCCAATTGGTTTTCATGGAAATTAATGGGTAAGAAAAATATTCTAAAATAATAAAAGTCATTAATAGAACCAACAATGCCATATTACTCAATTACTACATGGTCAATACTAAAAGTTATGATAAATAGTATTCATATCATGTTTCTCCCAAATCTCCAAATTTTTAACCCTTGACTTTTAAAATCCTTTATAGCATGAAAATATAATATTAGATAACAAAAAGTAACATAAGCATAACTTGATTGTAATCATAGTTCATGAGGAAAAAAATGTTTCCAATCATTATGAAGAATTATATAAATAGCAGGATGTAACCTTTTCCTAAAAAGACACCGAATGCACCCTGGAGGATGAACTAAAGATAGTAGAAGATGAGTTTTTTTCAAAAACTTATAATGCAGCTATATATGAGTATGAGAAATACACAATTTATTTTTGAGTAGATGAGGTTTTTCCTAGAGTTTACATCGTTTAGAATGAGCTATCCAAGCCATCAGAAGCTGTTTAATCCACTCAAATTAGGTTTTCCAAGCAAAAATATTCTATCGCTAGATAAAAAATATAGAGGTTATTTGGTATTAACAGGAAAAGGATTCAATAAGTGGGTGATCCTAATCTAAATTTCCAAACAAATAAATTAATTTCATATTTGAATTACTTGCATTGAGTTTTTCACTTTGACCACATTACGAGATAATAACTCACAGTATCTAGTTCCACATGATTCATTCTTGCTGGGATAAAAAAGAGATAAATATAAAGTAATCCATAATCCTACTCAATAACACTTTAATTACATATTTGGAATGCACGTTGATGCATATGTCAGGCTCCCATTAAGAAACAACCATGGTTTTTCATATATGAGAACCATTGAATTATTCAACATTCACATGAATTAAATCCTCAACCACCGCTAAGTCATATAAAACCATGAAACCATTTGATGTGGTTTCGGGATCAAACTAGGGTATTTTAAGAATAGTTGATGTGTTTGGGAATGGTGTTTGGAGTTTTATAGTAGAATCATGTTGGGAATTTGGAGATTAAATGTGGGGTGTTGGTACTATCCTCCAGGACAACATAATAAGATAATTAGAATCACATAGATATAAATAGATCCGAGAAGGAATTATCTCTAAAAATTATATTCGGGAACTTGGAAGAATTATATTCATCCAAACCACTATAGTAAGAAAGAATGAATTCAATACCATTCACTTCAACACAAAAAATAAATTTAGGTAAATTAAAGTAAATGACAGTATGAAAGAACACTTCGGTTTTATGTTTTTTGGATTGAAATTATGGCTTCAAAAGGAGAAACACTACAACAATCCATTTTACCGAAAATAAAAGATTACAACTTGTGAGTAACAATCCATGACCTGAGGCATTACTCATGCATCCCTATAAAGTCACTAGAGTCTCATATGGTAGTAGGGGATTCCATGAAAATGTATTAAAAGTATAAGGGATTCAATGACTATATATTACAAGTATGAGGTACTCCAGACCATAGGAATACTTTAATTAGGGATTTGATTACCATGTATTACAAGTATAAGGGATTAAATGACTAATTATTCTAAGTATTAGGGACACCAGGCTTGGGTGTCACAAGTATAAGGAACACAATGCCTGAGTACCACACATATAAGGGATGTTATGCTTGAGTAACACATGTTTTATGGACTCCATGATCGAGTATCAAAAGTATAAGGAACTCCATACCTAAGTGTCATAATTCATTATAGTCAAGTATGCCTTTTAATATATCAGCATTATCGTTTAACAATAGAGTATCCTTTTTTATGTAAAAACAGGTGACATGGTCCCATGACACCCTTCTCATAAAATTCATTATAGTCATTACAATTAATATTTAAGAAAAAACCACATAGAATGTGGTTTGTTCACCTATGAATGCACAATACCTAGGGAGATTCCAATTAAACACCTTAAGTTATTGAAATAGTCGACAGGGATTAAACATAAATAATAACAAAGTGATAATAAGTTTTTCTATCAGGTATAACATATTAAACATGGGTTATGTGTATGTTTAATGAGACGAATGGAAAATAAACCACGATTCTTCATAATTCATAATATAAGGAGACAATAATTGAGGTAAAATTACTATAATTCAAACCTTAGGGTTCTTATAGGTCTTCAAGGTTGCGGGGGGCCGTGGGAAGTGGGGTCACCGGGGTAGCGGGGTCTCCTGGGTCGCGAGGGTCCGGGGTCGCGGGGGGTCGGGGTCATGGGGGAAGCGGGGGGCCGGGGAAAGTTGGGTCGTAGGGTGATAAGGGGGGTCGGGGTGGGGGGGGGAGGTTCGGAAGTGTAAAAAAAATATTGTTTCACAGCAGTTTATTATAAACCGTCACGAAACCATTTTAAAAAAGGGTTTAGCGGTGGTTCCCAAAACTGCCGCTAAAGTGAATTTTTTTTTGTAGTGTGACATGATGTATATAAAATCCATTTATTTTCCATGATTTACACCATGATAGAATTATTATCAAACCTGCTTATTTTTTCATAGGTTATGATATGATAAAATGATGAAATGATTATTAAACCTATATCTTTTCTATAGGTTATGGTAAGATAAAAATTTTATGAAACCTAATTCATTTCATGTGTTAGGATATGATGAATTTTTCATGATCTTGTGGCATAGATACATATGATTTTCATTGTGTGATGGGTGCAACCTATATTTCCCTCCAGTGCATTGGGTAAAGATTTATATTTCATGATATATAAACCACTATAATGGGGAGTGAAACAAGTTAAAAAATAAACGTTGTCCTATATGATGTTCTTGGGAGTGAATCTTGACTACAATGATGGTTTGGGGAGTAAAATCATTCCACTATGATAGCCTTGGAAATAATCCTTGAATATTATGGAAATGATTTTATATGTATAAGTGTTTTCCATAATACTATGTCTTATACAAATTTTATGCTCACATGTCTCATGTTCTTTTATTACCTTTTGATTCATGTCTTATTAAATACAAATATTTATGCCATAATTAAATATTATGATATTTGATATGCAGGGTATGGTTTTGAAATGTTACATTCATGTTATCATACCCTTATGCTCATTTTATGCTTATGTGTCTCCATTTTTTACCCTTATTGATAATATAAGAAAACTATTTCTTATGTTTCCTTTCCTAGTGTTATAAAGAAGGGTTTTTAAGTATAAATACTGAAGGGGGAGATATTTATGGGATACATTGAAGATAATTCTTGAATTAAGAACTTGGTTTATATAGTCTTCAATGGTAATAAACTATTATGTTATTTAAGTGTGTGTTTGGGTAATTTAATGAATATTCATATTACAAGATTTAATATCCATATATTAATAGAACGAGGTCTCTATAGTTAGTATCAGAGGAAATATTTAGTTAACCTTTAGAAACTATGATGAGAAAAAATTAGTGAGATCACTAGGGATATTTCAAAGTATATGTATAGTGATGTATTTAAGGAGAAGACTAAGCATGATTCAAATTTTAGGAAAATTTCATATAATTTTGGTAAAATATAGAGCAAGATGTTTCTAATTAATTATATCACTATTTAGATAATGCATGTGGGTGTGGCTCTAGCACAGAGGTACCTTGGTGTAATAACTCTGAAAAGGGAATATTGAGTTGGACTCGATCGCTACCTAGTGCATGAAAATAAGCCTTACTGCACACCTAGTTTAAAAATCACAAAGGATATTCTTTGAAAATTCAAACACTATTTAAAACCCATCATAATGGATTTAAATAGATGGTGAATACGAATGAGCTAGGATAAACCTAAGGTGTCATAGATTAAAAGGAAGGTGTCAATATTTATACATACTATAATTTATTTTCCTGATTATTTTGTTTCTAATTATGATTATCATTTCTCACGCCATGCTTTTTTGTTTTGCCTAATGGTAGGAACCATAAGGAACTTAGTTAACATTGAATGTAATAGGGAATTTTCTAATGAGCATCCAAATGGAATGATGTCTAGAGTAAAGTATTTTGTGGTTATTATTAATCATTTATAATGATATATGTTTAACAATGTGAACCTTAACCAACTTATAGAATCACCAATGAAGAGAAGGATAGTGTTTTTTGAGAGTTTAGGTAATAGAGACCACCGAGTAATGAGGATTTCATTTAATATATTTTGAAAATGTGGGTTGAATCACTCAAGGGAATGTATCATAGGGACAAGAAGATGTTTGGAGTGTTGAAAATAAGGACACAAATAAAGTAATTAAAAATGAAAAATGAAAATTTTGGTAATTTATATGGATGAGAGTAATGGTATACCTATGGTATCATCTATTGTTGAATGTTTTAAATGTTGAATGTATACGAATTATGAAAATTGATTTTATAAGGGGAAATATGGTGAAGATAATAAGAAATGTTGTATGAGTAATTATTTTTCTATTGAAGATGAAGATACTAAAAATGAATTTTTTATGGAAGAAGGTATTATAAATAAAATGATGTATCCTATTTAATGGTTTATGAATGAAGTAAAATGATTAAATTGTTGATGTATTGGAATTCAATAATTATGAAATATATAAGTACTTTTTAGTATAATTTTTTTGTTAAGGATTTTTAAGAATACATTGAATTTTTTTGATCACCTAGAAAAGTGATTTAATGAAAAGGTGATATTTATGGAAAAAACATGATTAAAGGAAAGATAAACCTTTATATTTTATTTTTAATAATGTTGGGATAATAAGATAATTTTTATGAATAAAGTAATTTGGGTAGTACTGATGAGATTTGAACTGATTATTTATTTTGGGAAAAAGTAGTCTATGTTATCATTGATGGAGTTTAAAAAAAAATTGGATTTATGTAATATATTCAATGATCTATGGTTTTATTCAAGTAATATGGAAGAATGCATGTTTTCAATGAGGTTTTATTATAATTCAGGATATTTATATATTTTAATAGAATAAGTTTTTAATGTATTCAAACTTTTTGTATATGGTAATTGAGAGCTACTTCGTGATATTTTGGGGGTTAATGTTAAGTCATTTTTTAGAAATTTTAATACCTTCTTTATAAATTTTAAATTTTCGATGGTCCATAAGGTTAATCATTTATGGGATGGTTTATCCTAAATTTTGGATTTTTATTTAGAGATTAATGTTTTATTTCAAAATATTAATATTTATGCATAACTTGTGATAACCATTTTGTTTTGATAATAACTAGAAATCAAAAGAATGAATTATCATTCTATTATGGATCTTATGATCCATTAAAAGTTTATTTTAGTGATTCAGGCACAAAAATATCATTTTTGGGTATTAATTTATTAGAGTAAGTGATGAATTGTAAATTGATAGAATTGTTGGATGAAATTGTGCTTATGAAATAAAAATGTATCAAGTAATTGTATTTACTTATATTCTTAGATAGTAAATGAATTCCTCAACCCTAGGAAAATGATATGGAAACAAAATTTTATAATAATTCCTTAATTTTTATTGAAATTATGGTCTTTTGATTCATCACATATTTATGGTTTTGAGGACCTTTACTTTCCAAATATAATTCACTTTCTTGTCATCAATGAACTCTATCAATCTATAATTATTTTCTCTTTTATTCTATGTCCAAAACATCACTTACCACCTATGTTCTCTTATGTAAAATTAAAATTATGTGTTACTTTAGGTAACCATTATGTTTTTAACCTTCCCTTTTTAATGGAATTTTTGTTATTAATTTATATGATGTTGGTTTCTATGATGGAATTTTTAAATGTTAAACCTTTGATGATCAAGATGAATTTTTATGTTGAAATTTATTTTAAGGGGGTATAATGTAACATAACAAAATTTAATGAAATGTTTTTTTAAGTTAAATTTTTTTGGATAACTTTAGTTTTGATTATGAGTTTTTCTACCTTACATGCAACAAATATTTTCTTTGATTGCGTACATGAAATGAAACATTGAGCTTCAACATACCAAAAAATTATATAATTTTAAATATAACCATTATATAATAGTTTTCAAATAGGTATATATGAATATTATGAACTAATTTATGGAATATGAATATAAATTTCCTACACAATATAAATTTATTTGTAAACTCTTATTAAATAATAAATTAGTTTTAAATAAAGTAATTATATTCATTAAAAATATGTTTTCATTCAAAATGTTTTTTATTTCTTTTTATGAGAAAATAATATCATTAATTTATAGATAATTTTGAAAATTTATTTGATAAAATTAACATTATATTTTGAATCATCATATCAAAATAAACGTCTAATAAATTTTTTGGATTTTCGAAAAATATTGATTTTTTAGAGAATAACAAAAATATCACTTTTTATAAAACTATCATTTATTTCCAATAAATTAAGAAATTTCAATTACTAATTGTGTTTTAAATTAACATAAATATAATTTCTTTATATTTAATACACTTAATTACTTTTGAATAAACTTTATATTAAATTTTATTATAAGCTTACTTTTGGGTTTAAAACCATGTTTTCTCTAAAACTGTTTAAAAGTGATTTATATTTATCCTTTTTAATTAGATAAAATAAACCCCAATGAGGAATTTTGTAAATGAAATGTATAGATTATATATCAATAAATTTTATTTTATAGTCATAAAATTATTATTATTATATATAAAGTTAATATAAAATCATCTTGTCCTTGAAAAATACACTTCTTGAAAACTGGCTTTTTCGTCACATCTGCGGGTTTAGTTTTAAATTTAATTTTTGAAAATTTTAAAAAATTAATTTAAGAAAAAATTATTTTTTTAAATAATAAATTCAAAATTATATTTGGGTGAGTTTTTTATAATTTTCTTAAAATATTATTTTTTTGATTAATAGTAAAAAATACTGGATATTAATTGAAATCATTTTTTTATAAATTATTTGTAATGATAAATTATATTTTAAATTGATTTAAAATTTAAATTATGTGAATAATAAATCTATTAATATAATTTATTCCATTTTAATCTATTTCATATTGAAATTTTATATAAAAACATTCTATAATTCGGAACATTTTCTATTTGAAAACCAACTTTCTCATCGCATATGTGGGGTTAATTTTAAATTAAAATTTTCCACTTCTATGGATAAAATTTTGAAAAATAGACCACATATTTGTAATGATATTAATTTATATTATCTAATAATTTAAAAATAATTTTTTGACTAAAATTAATTGTGAAAATAACAAAAAATAATTATCATGGTTAAGGTAAAAATGGGTTTATTGGGGATTAAACTAAAAAGATAAGGGTTAAAATGACATAAAAACTTGTATGAAATATTTTTTATAACCATATTTCGACCCTATAATGTTTAATACTCAGTAATAAACCATTTATTATCATTTTTTAGTGATAAAAACATGGGTACACCTTTTCTTTTCAAACAATTTCATGTGTTCTGCCCACCTCACTTATAAAAGGCCGCCCCTTTGCTCTTTTTTTCACACCTTCAACCCCATTTGGTTTTGGAAAGACCTTCAAAAAAACTCTTAAAAATCCCATAATATCATCATTTAATAATTATTTTTTTAATCAATCCAACTTAAGAATGATTTTGGTTCAAACCTAATGAGGTTACCCGAAGAATATGTAACGTTCTTCAACAAGCGTTTTTTATTTACTCCCCCACATCCTTAAATTATTATCAAACCATGATGATATAATAAAATCAGTATATTACATAGAATAATATGTTTTTATGCTAATTTAATGAGCTAAACCCATATCCAATTCCATTGAATGGATTACTATATCATCTTTGGTATGTACGACAGACTAACGCATCACAAACTGATGTCAATCATTTTTCCATTACCAACTCTCACGGTTGGTTATGATAATGGATATAAAGTATTTATATGATATTTATAAAATTATTATACCTATGGATTCATTATACCATATATTCCTTTTTTACTTTCAATTCCATAGTCGATACGATTGTGCCACTCGTGTGTACGGTGGACTACCACCTCATGAAGTGATGTTATTCATTTTCACTAAATAGTTACATGAAAGATAATAAAGAAAGAGTTAATAAATATATATTACATACATAAAATAAATATGATATTCATAAAATATTTATCATTCTTAAAAGATAATATATCATTTTCTTTCTTACCTTTTCACTCACTGAAAGATGGTAATGTTATCTGTATACGTGTGGACTATCATCTTCAAAAGGCGATGTGAATCTATTTTCATCACCACACCACGTGTATGATATGTGTATTTATATTTAAAGAAATAATATGGTATTTATGATATTATTATAATTCTATAAATATATGATACTACTTACCACCTTCCTGTAATGATGGTTGAAAAATGGAAACGTTACTCATGTGCACGCACGACCTACCGTCTCCATGACTGTAACATACTTAATTTATCAAAACCAACTTTCATGATTAGTATTAAATGTATAATTGATGTTTAAATATGTTTACTATTTAATGATTATTATTTTATATATTATGAAACCTTTATCAATGTAAAATTATCAAAAATAAAAAACAAAAAATATATGAAAAATAAAGTGGTTATTACCTGAAATATGACTTTGAATTGTTAATAAAAAGGTAAGAAAAGGACATAATTAAATCATATATGGTATGATATATATATTTTTATGTGTATGTAATATATTTATAATAAAATTATATTTATTATATATAAGTTTTAAACATGTACAAAATAAATTGAGGCTAGGAAAATTTGTCTCACTTTTTACTTCTATGTGACACATGCCATATTAGCCACCTATTTATTTTATGTGGTGTTTATATTTACCATAAACGTATTTTATGATGATTGTACTAAAAATTATTAGGATTTAAATATATATTTTAGGATCAATATTTTATGGGGTTAAAGGTTCAAAAGTTACCAAAGAATTAAGAGATATTTGTCTCAGTTTTCTTTCTTTGAGACATAGGTTATGATATGCACCAATACTTTTTTATGATGTGTATATACATCCCATTTTACATGAAATTTCATGAATTTATTTATCCTCATTATATAATATATTTCATTTAATGATATTATTTAATGGGTCTTACATTTCAAAGTTACTAAAGTGGTAAAGATTTTATATTATAATCTCATCATTTATCAGGATTATTTATGATTATGTTTCTAATTATAAAGTATTATGATTCAAATCTCAATAAAATTGATAATTTTATTCTATTATGGTTATTTTATGAGAATTTATTTTCCCATAATTTTCCTCTCTATATATACCCAAGAGCTAAAAATAATATTTTTAATAAAATTGTATTTATATCTATTTTTGATCGAAAAAATCTTTTTCTTCCAAAATAATGTTTTCAAAAAAAATTTCAAAAAATTGTAGAATTTCTTTACATAATTTAGTAAAGTCATTTTTACCAATATTTTAGTTTTTCAAAATGTTTTCAAATGGATCTTCTCCTCATTTTCCAAAATATTTCCAATTTTTTTTTACCAAAAATGTGAAAAGAATCTATGTTTCTATCATGAACTACATGAAAAATATTTCATACTATCATGAATGCTTAATGATTTCAAGATTCTGTTACAATTTTTCAAAGTTATTTTCAAAGAAACTTTTTTCCTTAATATTTGTAAAATTTTAATATTTTAAATAAATAATTTCAAAATGAAAAAAGAATTGAAAATTTTTTATGTTTTCAAAAGTGTTTTTCATGGTAGAAATAATATTTTCCTCAAGAAATGTTTTAAATTGTTTTTAAATATTCCTATGTAATTTTTAAAAGTTTCTTTTTAAAGAAAAGTATTTCCAAAATATTTTATAAAGTTTATTTTTAAAAATTTATTTTTTAAAAAATGGTTATTTTAATCAAGATACACTCCAAGTGATTATTCTTTGAAAATAAATCTCGATATAAGATGACATCCTTTGATGTTACTTATTCTTTAATGGGAATATGATACAAGGTTACCATTTTTATTATTTAATTAAATGGTTTATTTTTAGTATGACATGAAGTTTATGAAAAATGTTTATTTTTCCACTATTTATACCTTTATAGAATTCTTGTGAAACCTGATTCTTTATCCATAGGTTATGTTGTGATGAAATTATGAAATGATTAGGAAACCTATCTATTTGACATAGGTTATGATATAATGAAATTTTTATGAAACCCATTTAATTTAATGGGTTATGATATTATGAATGTTTTATAATCTTATGGCACTCAAACATATGACTTCCATTATGTAATGTGTGGGGCCTATATCTACCTCCAATGAATTGGGTAAATATTTATATCTCATGAGGTAAAATGGAATAGAATAGGGAGTGAAACTAGATTAGTTAGGTAATTTTCCATTATGATAGTATTGGGAGTGAATATTGACTACTATGATGATTTGGGGGAGTGAATTGATTCCGCTATGACAACCTTTGAAATGATCCTTGACTAATATGGGAATTGTTCTATATTCTTATGTGTATTCCATAATAATATCTCTTATTCCAATGTTATAATCTCATGGAACATGTTCTTTTATTCACTTATGATTCATTTCCTACAAACTACCAATATTTATGCCATGAATCAAGATTGTGATATTTGATATGAAAGGTATGGTTTTAAAATTTTATTCTCATGTTCTCATAATCTTATTCTCATATTATGCTTACATATCTCCCTTTTTTTACCATTTATGATCATCTAAGCTCGCCCTTTATTTGGTTTCCTATACCTAGGTTATAAATAAATGTTTTTAATTAATACTAAAGGGGAATATCTTTATGGGACACATTGAAGATCATGTATTAATTAAGAAGGTTGTGTTTTATGTTTCCAAAGGCATTAACCTATTACGGTGCTCAAGTGTTTGTAAATTTAATTTATTGAATATTCATCCAAAAATCGGTAATATTGATTTACGGGAGGCATAGTTCACTATAATATCATCCTCAGATGTAGAGACAGTAATAAATACATATATAATATCTCATGAGACACTAAATCCTACAAGGATAGGGGGATTTTTACCCTCATGTTCATCTCCCTTATCACCCCATTGGAAAGAAGTTTGCCCAGTTTATAAAAGAATATTCTCTAAGAAAACTCAACAATACATGAGGAAGGAATACATACATGTCATCATTTTAAATCCCTTTATTTTAGATCCTATTATAGTATTATACTATCGACCACTTGGTGGAATACTGATAAAGAAAAATAAAAATGTGTGGAAACATCCACTGCCCAAACACCACTTGAAAATAGTAGAAACTTCTCAGAAAAAAAATTGATCTCTCTACTCAAGGATAAAATAGAGTATCTTGAGAAAATCAATAATTAATTTCTCAGTGAAAAAATGTAACATCCAAATATTTTAAAATAAAAACTAATTTTGATAGTGTATAAGATACGCAACACTGAAATTAAACAAACTGCAAAATATTGTTAATTAAATATGACTTTTATAACCTATCTGTTGAATTGAAATATATGAATAGGAATATCAACATTATGATATATATATATATATATATAATTTCCCTACCCAATAAAAATTTATTAATTAATTCTTAGGAAATAACAACTCAATTTTTAAATTCATTTGATACTTCAAAAAATATGTTATCTTCAAAAATGGGTTTTGCTTGTTTTTGTGAGAAAATATTTTAATTTATTTATAGAAATTTTAGAAATTTTATTTTATAATAAAGTAATTGTTTTGAAAATCATCATATTAAAATTAAATTTTGGAAAAAAATTATATTTTTCTAAAAAGTTATATTTTTTCAATGAATAGTGAAAATACTGAAAACTATATTTTATTTTAAAGCATTTACAAAGTGAAATTATATTTTGAAGTAGTTTTAAAATTTAATTAGTTAATTTTTATTAAAAATAATCCAATTTTTCTATTTTTAAGTAATTTCATTCTTTAATTTTATATAAAAGCATTTTTCTACTTAAAAATCATTTTTTTGAAAAAAAAATTTGATCATTGCATTTTGTGTTTTAGTATTAAATTAATTTCTACCAATTATAGATACTAAAGAATGAAAAATATACTCCAAATTTAGAATCATTAGGTCCAAATTTAGTAAATAGGAGTCTTTTTTCATTATAAATAATAACTATAGTAAATAATTTTCACCACTATAATGGTAAATCTGGTAATTAAGGTTTAAAATAATATAATAATGTCTAAAAAATGATCCTAACACTTGTGTTTATCGTATTTTATGAGTTTGGTTCATCTATTTCCATCCTAGTTTTGAAAATAAGTATAATTTCTTTCATATTTCTTTGATTTTGACCATTATATTATATTATGTATAGAAAATTTAGAAATTTCATTCTGTTTGTTTTATTATTTATAATTTTTTGGCATAGGGATAAACATAGGATATTTTAACCTTTAAATATCTATTTTAGAGATAAATCATTTTTTATCATGAAAATTTATTTATAATTTCTATTAATGAAATATTTACCATAAATTCTTATATAATTCTAACACAGTATTTATTCAATTAATAGAAAAAAATTATAATAAGAATATTAAAAGTAATATAATTAGAATGAATTATAATGTTTCACAAATTATTTAGATAAATATAACATGTTGTGGATCTCTTAAAGGATTATATTTGAGTACCATTTCTGTCATATTTTTTTCAATTTCAAATTAAATGAATAGTTCCAAAATCGATATTAGTGATATTTTATAATAAATAATATTTAATTAAATGATTTAAAATTACCAAAAAAAACTTATATTTTATCTAATTAATGGAATATAATTTAAAATGTCAACCATGGTCTATTTATGGTATAATTTTACTTTTATAATAACTATCTTAACCCCTAAAGAGTAAAGAATCATTGTTATCAATGTAATTGTAAAAAAGGTTAGTGTGGGGTTAAAAAATAAGTTTAAAAACATAGTAAAAACATGTTTAAATTATTTATGGGATTATTTTGACCCATTATCATCCTATATCATAAATATATCATTTTTTATCCAATTTTACATAATAAATAATTTATATTAATTTAATACTTTACGAAATTCAAGAGTTCTCCTACCCTTTCATATAAAAGAGTACATCTTCTCCTATTCTCACACTTCAAAAGCCTTTTATTTCAATAAAAATTGTAACATCCCTGACCTGGGATCCACTAAACCGTTGCCCAAAGTTGGGTCACCACATGACCAAAAGTGTGCCTCCCCATATATCGGAGGATGTTGAATAGCAGCGAGGGTCTAAAAGGTCACATGGGGATACTATACCCTCTTTAAAAGAGTAAGCCACAACAGAAAAATAAATAGAATAGCAGAAACAACATGTAATAACCAATGAACATTCATAAACAACTATCTCCCAAAATTGGGTACAAACCATAACCAATAGTAAATATTTCATTTCATAGTAACAGTTCCAAGTGAACAAACCCAAAATAATTACAAAGAGTAGAATCCCCAAAACGGTCATGACTCCATGTACAAAACCACATCTATATACATCCCAAACTCGAATCAACTCCCAAGAAGGGTGACTTTTCCCTTATCCAAACATGTGAGAATTAAAAATTTTCTAGTAACCAATGGTGTCCTGAGAAGTGTGTGAGTAGAAATCAATAATCCACAACCAACAGTGTCTATAAAATATCCAGTCTAAATAGATAATGCATGAAAGTACTAAATAAATGACAAGTAAATAAAATATAGTTCGGGTTCCAGTAGTTAACAATATTTTCTTTAACTACTACTAACCTTATTACCAAATTTACTATTTTCATCTTCTCCATTTCTTACTTCATTATCAACATGTGTTCCATGGGTTAGGATTTTATTGTTAGGTACCGGGATGACGCAGCGGAAGCTAGTGGGCCGGTAATTAAAATTTTTCTACATCGCTGGAGTGACATAACCATTTCAACTCTGATGATCTTGTCCCAATTCAGTCCGAGGATCATGCAAGATTTAAGTAGAGCACAAAAATAAATTAAGCATGTACCTTGTTCGGAATTAGCATGTGCAAGTCCACCGTAGGACGCCAGAGATCATTGCTCAAAGACTCCAACGTCGAAGCCCTCTAGATCATCCACACACGCCTCTCGAATCTACTCGCACACTGTTCTTCAAGATCCGAGTGCTAGCGCTGATCTTTGATGATCACTTCAGTGCAACGACGATCACCTCAAAGGAAGAACCTTCAATCCGAGAAGGATGAACTTGATGATCTTCCTTCTCTTTAGAGACTCTCTCTCTCTAAATTCCAGGAGGATAGAGATGCTCTCAATCTTGAAACATGAATAGTATCCATAGGAGAGCCTCTCTCTCACTTTTATAGGGAGTGTTTAAAACACGCGGTATGGATTCTCGACCCCCGTGTAATAGACGTCCGTTGTATAAGTGATATAAATAATTATTTATGACAAATAAAATTATGCCATAAATAATATTTATAATTTATCACTTACTTATAATATATAAATATATTACATAATAAATTTGAGTCTTTAACTTGACTCATTCCTCCTGCTAATATTAATCGAACCTAGGATATTTATATCCATTCGAATAATATTAATACTTGTATTTACTATATAACTTGTAAATACATGTTATAAATAAATCCAATGAATTATTCTAAACTCAAATAATTAATGACTTTATTTATTCTTTGGTGATCCATAGAAATTGGATAGTGCTCGGACCCTTTGGCGGGGCCCACCAAGTTCTATATTCCTGTTCCCATAATAGAGAAGATTCTCAAGGCGCTATGATGTGTGACCCTCTAGGCCCTTACCTCAATAGAAACAGATAATATCCACCGACCAAGAGCGAGGTCTAGCAACCCATCGAGGCCCCTATAGAGATAAGGAAAAGTCATAACAATGAATGCCTCCCTATGAACACGATCCGTGTAATATAATCTCTTCGTCATTGATATCTCAATAAAGCAGAATGCACACTAGTGTCATCATTCTTTATTTTGCTTTATTTTATTTGTTGATTTTTCCGGACAGTCTTACCTTCGACTACCATGGACATGGATTTATTGAAGGTGAAACCATCCTAATCAACTAGGCCCGAGATATCTCTTCCTAAACTCGGAAGAGACAAATCCATTCTTGATCATTCAATCAATGTCATGCCATTAATGACGTACCTGATACAAACTACCTCACCATGACTTTGTCGCCATGGTTTTCACCTTACATCAAATGTATGTAATTAAATGACATTCATTGATAATGATCTCAAGTCAGGAGACCATTACACATTTCCGTAGATAGGAATGACCAGTGAAACCTGAAACATGTGGTGTTCTTATTAAGTGGGTCTGTCCTCATGATCTCAATTACTAGAGATCATCAAGTGTGAACTTCATGAGAAGAAGTCTCAATGATTATAAACCCCAAACACCTGATGGTCACACATCATTTGTGTCCTTTCATAATGATGTAACTGGACCATAGGAAATTACTTTAAGATTACTGCCATGGCATCTCAGGGTTCTCATTATAGCCTGGGACCTGCTATAACCCTTTAATGCGACAGGTAATCTAAGGAAATTGCCATAAAAAAAGTGGATGTAGAAGTATCTACATTATCATGGAAAGATAAACACATGTATAAAAACAAACTAAATACATGTGATAGTAATCAAAGTACAATACAAGTTAGGTCTAGGTCACCTACCTTCAACACTCCCACTTTCACTAGATCCAACTACTAACAGGTTTCAATCCGCTAGCTCTCACATGTGAGTCATGCTTCTGCTAAGAAATTGATTTAGTCAGGGGGTCTGCCATGTTGTCCTCTATGGCTACTCTACTAATAGTCACTTCACCTCTTTGAGTAAAATACCTTAAGAGATGAAACTTCCAAAGAATATGCTTTGTCCTCTGGTGAGACCTAGGCTCCTTGGCAAGCACCACTGCAGTAGTATTGTCAAAATATACTGGAATAGGGTCTACACTTCTAGGTACAACACCAATGTCTGAGATACAGTTACGTATCCAGACTGCTTCCTTTTCTGCATCGGAAGCTGCAATATATTTGGACTCTGCTGTAGAATCAGCAACCACAGCTTGCTTTGAGCTTCTCCAGCTCACCGCACCACCATTCAAGAAAAAGATGTAGCATGACTATTATTTCATATCATCATGATCTGTCTGGAAACTAGGATCAGTGTATCCCCTCACAACTATCTCCTCATCTCCTCCATACACCAAGAACACATCCTTAGTATTCCTTAAGTACTTTAGGATAGTTTTAATAGTTGTCTAGTGCAGCTCTCCTGGATTGGCTTGATATCTACCCACCATTATTAAAGCAAAGGCAACATCAAACCTAGTACATAACATGGCATACATGATAGAACCCACTACCGAAGCATCAGGGACTCTACTCATTCTGTCAATCTCCTCCTGTGTTTGTAGACACATTTTCTTGGAGATATTTACACCATGTGACATAGGTAACAATCCTATCTTGGATTATTCCATATTGTACCTTTTGAGTACCTTTTTAATATATGTACTTTGACTTAGGCCAAGCAGCCTTTGAGATCTATCTCAATAGATCTTGATCCCTATAATGTAGGCTGCTTCACCTAAGTCTTTCATGGAGAAGCATTCATTTAACCAAGTCTTAACTGACTATAAGACTTGCACCTTGTTTCCCATGATTAATATGTTGTCAACATATAAATCTAAGAAAATGATAGAATTCCATTCAACCTTTTTATAGACACAAGGATCGCTTTCATTTTTGACATAACCAAAATCACTTATAGCCTCGTCAAAGTGAACATTCCATGATCTTGATGCCTGATTCAATAAATAAATGGATCTCTGCAACTTTCATACTTTATTGGCATTCTTTGACTTAAAAAACCCTTCGGGTTGAGTCATAGAGAATTCTTCAACCAACTTCCCATTTAGAAAAGAAGTTTTGACATCCATTTTCCAAATTTCATAATCATGAAAGGCTGTTATTGCAAGCAATATTCTGATGGATTTAAGAATTTCCACTGGTGAGAAGGTTTCATCATATTCAATGCCTTGACGTTGTCTAAAACCCTTTGAAACAAGTCTTGCTTTGAAGGTATTAACCTCACCATCCATGTCCATCTTCTTATTGAATACCCATTTGCAACCAATGGGCTTTACATCAGCTGGAGGGTCTACAAAAATCAAAAGCTGATTTTGGTACATGGACCCCATCTCAAAATTCATGGCTTCTTTCCATTTAGCAACTTCTTTTCCTTCTACTACTTCCTTGTAGGTTAGAGGTTCATCATCCTCAAGGACTATTGTGTCAGCTGACTAGGTGACAAGAAAACCATAACGCTCTGGTTCTCTAACCTCTCGCGTAGACCTACGCAGTATCTGTGTCTCAGGAACCATTTCTTCTTCAACTTGATCTTGTAGAGTTTGTTCCTCTACCAACTCTTGTGCATCTAGAGCATTAAATTCATCAAAGTCAATCTTTCTCCCACTACTTCTAATAGAAATGTGATCCCTTTATAGAAATGTGTCATATCTTTCCACAATGAAATTTCTATCTAAAGGGTTATATAGGTAGTATCCTCTACTTTCCTTAGGATAACCTATAATGATGTACTTGCTTCTGGATGCTAATTTTTCACTTGGAAAAGTCTTTAAAAATTCCTCGCACCCCCATACACGCATGTGTGTCAGATTGGGTTTCTTTCTATACTATAACTGATATGGAATCCCATTTGCAGCTTTAGTTGGTATTCGGTTAAGGGTATATGGTTTTGTCTACAAGGCGTATCCCCAAAAGGATAATGGAAGAGTTGTATGACTCATCATTGATCTGACCATGTCAAGCAAGGTCCTATTACTCCTTTCACTAACACCATTACATTGTGGTGTATAATAAGGAGTGATTTGGGATACTATCCCACACTCCTTCAGGTGATCAATGAAAGATTTGTTAAGATATTCTTTTCCTCGATCTGAACGAAGTGCTTTTATCTTCTTACCAAGTTAGTTTTCTACTTCATTTTGGTATTCCTTAAAGAAACGAAAGGAATCAGACTTATACCGCATTAATTAGATATATCCATACCTACTATAATCATCGGTAAAAGTAATTAAGTATAGAAAACCACCCCTTTCCTCTACTGGAAATGGACAACATACATCAGTATGTATTAAATCCATCACTGCATTGGATCTTTCTCCCTTTCCTGAGAAGGGTGCTTTGGTCATCTTTCCTAGTAAACAATATTGGAATACATCTAAGGGTTCTAACTGTACCGAGTCTAGATACCCTTCTTGGTGTAATCTTTGTATTCACTTCTTGTTTACATGACCAAGCCTAAAGTGCCATAGGCGGGTGTTATTTGAGTCATGTTGGTTGTTTTTGTCATTGATTGTCATTACAGAGTTTTCTAGTTCTAGCATATATAAACCATTGTTAAGATATTCCATACCATAACATATGTTATCCCTATAAAAGAGACAAATTTTATTTCCAAACTTGAAATAAAAACCCATAGTGTATACACTTGACACAGAGATAATGTTCTTGGTAACAGACGGTACATAATAGCAATTGTTTAAAACAAGAACCAAACCTGTTGGTAAAGTCAAGTGATAGTCTCCCACTTCCAAGGCTACCAGACTTGCACCATTTGCAGCTCTAAGATTTACTTGACCTTTTTCAATCTTCTTGAACCTACTTGGTTCCTGTATATAAATACAAATGTGTGAGCCACATGTCGTATCCAATTCCCAACTTGTAGATAAAGATAGATTGAAGTCAATGAAAAAAATACCTGAAGTAGAAGCGTCAGCTTGCTTCTTCTTCCCAGCTCCACAATTCTTCTTCCAGTGTCCTTTGTTGCCACATCCAAAGCAGACAGCCTCCGGCTCATTACTTTGCCTCTGAATCTTTGGCTTCTTTGCAGGACGATGCATGGGTATCTTTGGCCTTGACTTGGCCTTAGACCCCTTTGTCTTTCACTTGTTTTTCCTTTTCACCATAATTATAGTTGAATTGGTGTTTTTCATGTCTTTATCAGCTTGGATAACTAAATCCAAGAGATCTGGGAGTGACTTTGTCATATCATTCATGTTGTAATTGACAATGAAAGTCGAGAATCTTGATGGTAAAGAGGCAAGAATGAGATCTACTACTAGTTCTTGGTTTAGTTTGAACCCAAGGGCATCAAGCCTCTCAATATACCCAATCATCTTGAGTACGTGAGGACTGGATTGGTGCCCTTCTGCTAGATTGCATTTATAAAGTGCGCTTGAGATCTCATACCTTTCTTGTCTAGCCCTCTCCTCATATAGTTCTTAGAGATGTGAAAGCATCTTGTAGGCGTCCTCTTCCTCGTGAATTTTTTTTCAATTGGCTGGACATGGATGATAACATGATGCACTGTACATCAAGCACATCGTCTACATGCTTTCTCCAATTATCTTTTCCCGTCTTGCTTGCTCCCTGAGGAGGCTCAGTAGGAATTGGGGATTCCAGCACATATAACTTCCTTTCTTGGCGTAGTACTATGCGCAAGTGCCTATAACACTCCTGGAAGTTATTACCGGTCAGGATATTTTCTTTATCTAAGATCGATCGCAGTGATAAAGTACTTGTGGTGTTGGTGATTTACATTTTGAATCTACATCAGATAAATATTTAGCAGTTAGTACTTAGTCTTGATTACCTTTTGACATTTTTATGATTAATAAATTATTATATCATTTAATGTCTCTCACTATTTTAACGAACCTTAATATCCCTCACTATTAGATTTGGAATACTCTATTGCTTGAGAATTCTAGTGGAAAGGATCCTCGAAACCTCCCTCGTAGTCTACAATCTAGGTCTACGCCACTACTTGGAGGGTTTCAAGGTAGGTTCTAAACTGTCCAACCACTTGTTCTTATGGTTCCTTGTGTTGTTGAGTAAAGTCCCAGCTTTTGGAATCTTAACATTATTCCCTCAACATATTTCCTCAAAAGTGATAGCAAGTTAGCTAAGTCTAATCCTTGACTACTCACTTAAGTTAAGTCAACCCATTTCTCTCATGAAAACGCCCTGATAATAAGAGGCACTCTCAACTAATACTAGCGAGCACCCAAACAGTCGGTATTGTTTAGATGTGAGAAATGGAAGGAATTTAGACTTAATATATCTTTGAGGGATTTTTAATATTTATTGATGAATGTAATCCTTTTCTATTTATTATGTTCAAACTGGGTTTTCGCGCTCACAACTGAACATGAAATAGAATATTATTCATCACATCTTTATGCATTTTATCTTTTTTACTATTCTATGTGATCACACAATAATCATGCAAACGCATAAAATAATAAACTATGCATAAAGTAAATCATGCATTCTGACTGGTCTTGAGAATTCTATAATGATCGATCGATAACTAATCAATCATCACCTAGAGGCATCCATACCTGAGTCGATACATGACTCGTGTAACTGCTTTCCCCAGTGCAAAGTGCCCAAATCCTGTCTGGACTACCGCCTCAACGTGGTGGGGTCTTCCTATTGGATCGTCCCCATATAATTACAAATATACTCGCACGTAGGTGAGGGGGTCTGGGGTACAAAATAAAACTAGTGCAATGGACGCGCATGCCCTTATACATATTTGAATTAAAAGACAATTTGCAGACCCTCATTTATCTAATTAAATATTACAATCATCGCACACATTAAACAAATAATTAAATAAATAAATAAATGTCAGACATACACAGTTCGGTCACTTGCCCAAGACCAGTTGGGGTAAATGCACAATAAAATTAAATTGCAATAAATTTAAACAATGTGAGGGTGTTCTAATAAATTAAATGAATTTTTTTAATTTAAATAATTTATTTTATCGGTTCATTTGTTTAATTTAATTTTAATTCTAAAAATTAAATCAAATCCTTAATTTAATTTGAGTCTTAAATTAAATTAATATTTCGAATTAAAATAAATTTAAACCCCTAAATTAATTCTAATCAATTTAATTTAAAAAACAAAATTAATTAAAATTAATTTAATGCAGGGTTGCCTCTAGCCGGAGAGGAGTCTGGAAGGACTGCGTACTACTGCGGGGTGTCATCCTAGAATAGGGTACCGCAGCTTGACCGCGGCTTCACCACGGCTTGGTCGTGGCGTGACCGCGGCGTGACCGTGGCGTGCAACGACTCCCGCGACAGCTGCATCTTCTGGCGTGGTCCGAGGGGAGCGGGAGGAGACCGGGAAAGAAACCGGGCATCCACATGGCCGGCAGCCTGCTACAACGGCGAGTCGGTGAGGTGGAAGCTTGGTCTGGGATGGCCTGGACGGCGTAGTGCGGCCCGTCCGGCGAGCTCAGAGCAGCCGGCAGGAGGCGGTCCGGCACGAGGTGTCGGCATGGGCTCAGGGCAGCTGGCTGGAGGCAATCTAGCTTAGGGTTTCGGCGCGGGCTTGGGGTGGTGCTGGAGGCAGTCCAACGCGAGGTACCGGTGTGGGCTCGGGGAGGCCAGCTGGAGGCGGTCCGGTGTAGGGTGTCGGCGCTAGCCCAGGGGGCTCTAGAGGTGGTCTGGTGTAGAGGGGAGGCCGGCTCCAGCTTGGGGCAGCCGGCTGGAGGTGGTCCGGCGGGAGGGGAGGCTGGCTAGGGTTTGGCCTTCCCCTCTCCTGTGCACCGTGTGAAAGAGGAGACCCCAAAGGGGGTCTTCTCCCTTTCTTTTTTTTATATTTCTTTTGTACTTAGACAATAGGAGGCCACTTTTATTTTTTTAATTTCTTAAAATAAAAGAAGAAGACCCCTAAATTGGGGTCTTGGTACTCCTTTTTTTAAAATATTTATAAATTAAAACAAAACATGCCTTAAAGTCTTGAAAATAATATTTTATAATAAAATAAAATATTATAATTTATAATAATAAAAATAACATTTAATTTTATCTCAATAAAATTGAGATTAACATCAAATGAACGAGAAAAAAAGAGAGAAAACTTGCGATGTCGATCCGTTTAAAATTTTTAAATGATTGTAACTTGATCATTCGAAAATGAAACGACGTGCGGTCGAATCCGAATGAACCATTTTTACACCCTGCACTTAAATTTAATGCATTTTAATTTTGTTGACTCAGAAAAACCTTGTGCTCCCTCTAATACCACTGTTAGGTACTGGGACGATGCAGTGGAAGCTGGTGGGCTGGGAATTAAAATTTTTATTCATTGCCAGAGAGACATAACTATGTCAACACTGATGATGTTTTCCCGGTTCAGTCTGAGGATCATGATAGATTTAAGCAGAGCATAAAAATAAATTAAGAATATACCTTGTTCAGAATTAGCGTGTGCAAGTCCGCCTCAAGACACCGGTGATCATTGCTCGAAGACTCCAATGTCGACGCCCTCTAGATCTTCCACACACGCCTCTTGAATCTACTCGTGCACCGTTCGTCAATATACGGGTGCTAGCGTAGATCTTAGACGATCACTTCAGCGCAATGACGATCACCGCAAAGGAAGAATCTTCAATCTGATAAGGATGAACTTGAAGATCTTCCTTCTCTTGAGAGACTCTCTATCTCTAAATTCCAGGAGGAGAGAGATTCTCTCAATCTTGACACATGAATAGTATCCATAGGAGATCCTCTCTCTCACTTATATAGGGAGTGTTTAAAACACACAGTATGGATTTCCGACCCCCCTGTGATAGACGTCCACTATATAAGTGATATAAATAATTATTTATGACAAATAAAATTATGTCATAAATAATATTTATAATTTATAAGTTAATTATAATATATAAATATATTACATGATAAATTTGAGTCTTTAACTCGACTAATTCCTCCTGCTAAGATTAATCGAACCTAGGATATTTAAATTCATTCGAATAATATTAATACTTTTATTTACTATATAACTTGTAAATACATGTTATAAATAAATCCAACAAATTATTATAAACTTGAATAATTAATGAATTTATTTATTATTTGGTGATCCATAGAACTTGGATAGTGCTCAGAACCTATGGCGGGGCCCACCAAGATCTATATTCCTATTCCCAGAATAGGGCATATTCTCAAGGTGCTATGATGTGTGGCCCTCTAGGCCCTTACCTCAATAGAAGCGGATAATATCCACCGACCAAGAGCGAGGTCTAGCAACCCATAGAGGCCCCTATAGAGATAAGGAAAAGTCATAGCAACGACTGCCTCCCTACGAACACGGTCTGTGTAATATAATCTATTCGTCATCGATATCTCAATAAAGAAGAATGCACACTAGTGTCATCATTCTTTATTTTGCTTTATTTTATTTGTTGATTTTTTTGGATGGTCTTACCTTCGACTACCATGGCCATGGATTTATTTAAGGTTCAACCATCCTAATCAACCAGGCCCGAGATATCTCTTTCTAAACTCAGAAGTGACAAATCCTTTCTTGGTCATTCAATCAATGCCATTCCATTAATGACATACCCGATAAAAACTACCTCACCACGACTTTGTCGCCATGGTTTTTGCCTTACATCAAATGTACGTAATTAAATGACATTCACTGAAAATGATCTCAAGTCAGGAGACCATTACACATGTCCGTAGATAGGAATGACCAATGACACCTAAAACATGTGGTGATCCTATTAAGCTGGTTTGTCCTCAGGATCTCAATTACTAGAGATCATCAAGTGTGAAATTCATGAGAAGAAGTCTCAATGCTTATGATCCCCCAGCACCTGATGTTCACACATCATTTGTTTCCTTTCAGAATGATGTAACTGGACCATAGGACGTTACTTTAAGATTACTATCATGGAATCTCAGGGTTCTCATTATATCCTAGGACCTGCTATAACCCTTTGATGCGATAGGTAATCTAAGGAAATTTCCATAAACAAAGTGGATGTAGAAGTATCTATACTATCATGGAAAGATAAAACATGTATAAAAACAAACTGAATACATGTAACGGTAATCAAAGTAAAATACAAGTTGGGTCTAGGGCACCCACTTTCAACATTTATGACATTCACACAAAGGTTCAAGGCATTCATCACTATGCATGAGGGAATAATTTAAGTCCCTATATCACTATGGATAACACATCCCAACAAACACATTGTACTCACCTCAAAGCCTTAGTTCAGGTGGAATGAAACCATTAGGGGAATAGATCTCCTTCCCCTTCCCTAACCCATGCAATATGGGGTAGATTTTAGAGCCTTGGTCTAACTCAACCCATGGGTGTAGAACCTTAGTCAATACCCCACACTACCAAACCATGTGAACATTCTTATTTATCCATTCACCACACATAAACCATATCACAACCAAACACGACCAGTAAATATATAAATCGTAATCCACAAGAATCAACATGTGAATTAATATTATTCCATAACCCATTAACACAGTTTTCATTTTCATTACTTATCCCATTTAGACTAATTCACATTCTCATTCCTAGTTCACTAAGTATATTCAATAATTCCATTATATCAACCCATTTAACATATTCATAAATTCCCTTATGAAAATCCATTTTACATATTCCTCATTCAACATTCTATTACCAATTTAACATATTCATTGTTTCATATGCACTAACTCTCATAGGCATTTCTAACATAATTTATAATACACTTGACACAATATCAATTAACCCAATTAACCCATTTTCATTCCATGCCAAAAAATCCCTTAATCCATAATCAAATCTAGGCACACTACCAGTATTCAATTTTCAATTCAACTAAACATATCAACATGTTCAATAAGGGCTCTACATTATCACACATCGACCTTCTACATAATTTTCCAATTCATAGGTCTGGTAATGTCAATGCACCCCATGGTTGGACCTAAATCGGTAAAATCATCCTTGATTCACCCCATGGGGACCATGAAAGGGATCAATTAATTATTTATCTTCCCACTTTACCAAATATCACCCAATGCATTAAAATTAAAATAAGGGAATACCAAGAATAAAACTGAACATTCACTATTATACAACAAAACTATGGTATATAACTTGTATACCACCTTCCTCAAATCAATTGATGAGCACACTCCTAATAATTTCCTTATATACAGATTCAAACACCCCTTTAATCCTAAACCTAGAAACCACCAGTGGAATAAGGTTTTAGGGTTTCAGAAAAAGATTTCCCAAGATACAAGCCCAAATCTGGAAAAAAAATCAAGTGGAATATTAGACTTAACTGAAGCTTAGATCCAAAACTGACAGTGTTCCAAATATCCACTAAATGAAGGAGATCGATCCTTGGAATATATTTAGAGTTATATATTATAACTAGGTCTATAGGTAGGATAAAGGGTAATAAAATCATGTGAAACTTAAAAATATTGAGGTGGAAAAATTGTAACTTTTCCAAATTTTAAAGGGGTGCATAGTTTACTCCTACTGTTTTCAAAACTATGTGTAAACCATGAACAATGCATTATATAAGGGTAGTTGGTTCACATGGTTACCTATGTAGGATTCACATCTTGTAAAATCATGTGTGAACTATGTGATATTTCACTATCCAGGGTTTCATGGTTTTCTTGTGAAGGTGCACTATCTACTCAACCATGCGCCAATTATGCGCCTTGCATAAGTTGGCCTAGTTTTGCTTCCATTCATGCCCTGAACCCCCAGAACACCCTTGAGGCCCCTCATACTACCAATAATCATTTAATTAACTAAAAACGATATTGAAACCAAAATTTAAACAAGGAAATACCTTTACAATATCCATGATCTTACAACTTCCCAACTGTATAATGGCTCATCCTCGAGTTTCACTCTTGAGCATAATTTAGTTTCTCAAGAAAAGAGATTGGGACACTGGGACCACACATCTGACTCCATTTCCCATGTTTCTTATTGAAATTTTCCATGTTTACATAAAAATCAAACTAAGGTAATAGTATTTCCTCACAAGACTTTCTCACTATGATCCATGATACAAACAGAATGATCCTTAAAGGACACATTTCCCTTAAGATATACATCATCAATATTAATCACATGGGATAGATCATGGTGATGCTACCAAACCTGTTAAACCTTAAAAACATCATGCATTCCATTATACCACTTTGGAAGAGTCAATCGGTAATCCACTAATCCAATCCTCTCCACAATCTCAAATGGAACCACATACATGGGTACCAACATTCCATATTTCGAAATCTAATGGTGGCCCAACCTTGGAGACACTCAAAGAAATACACTATCAGCCACCACAAAATCAAGAGTTCTATGATTCTAGTCTAAATATTAATTATGTATACTATTTTTCATTTTGATGTGTTTTAGAATCAATTGAACCATTTCTGATGTCTCCTATATGAGCATCTATTCCAACAGATCATACTCCCTAGATTCTAAACAACATAACTAAGATCTATATGGTCTCCCATTTATTTCCTCAAAAGATTTCATATAAATCGTAGCCTGTAAGATTTTTTTTAGGAAAAATCAATAAGCAATGAGTTTTTTTCCACAAACCACTGAAATCTATGACACAAGCCCTCAATATGTCTTCCAGAACCTGAATTGTGTGCTCTGATTTCTCGTCCATATATGGGTGATAAGATGTACTCAAAAAAACTTGGGTACCAAGAACCTTATGTAATACTTTCCATAAGCATGATTTGAAACATGAATCATAATCTAAAACTATACTTCTTGGTACACCATGAAACTACACTATCTCTTGAACATAAAACTCACCCAACTGAACAACAGTGAAAGTCTCCTGGATCAGCAAGAAAAGGGCCACATTATTAAACTGATCTAAAACTACCCATTTTTAATCATTCATTTGAGGAATCCTTTGAATACCCACTACGAAGTACCTCTTTATGTCATTCCACTTCCACTCTGGATTCGGTAATGGCTGTGAAAAACCACCTGGGTGTTGATACTCGACCTTCACCTACTGATAGGTAATCTATTATGCCACAAAACCCAGAACCACTTTCGTCATTCCCAACCACCAATACTACCTAATATGATCATGATACATATTATTCATACCAAAATGAATTACCCAATTCTATTCATAGAACTCACGCATCAACTCTTCTTGCAAACACATCGGCACAACCACACGACCAAAAATACTGACAATACCATCATCACCAACAACCCAAATAGAAGGTGACTCCCCACCATTTGGACTTTTCTTCATAGCCAAACACTTAGGATTATTAAGATGACCCTCCTTGACCTGGCTCAAAAATCACGGACTCAACTGCTATGGATGCAAGGTTCATTTGCCTATTCCAATCTGACATGACCTACTGCATCTCAACAAACAAGGCCATCATTCTCCACTTGGAGTTGGATTCCTGAACCACCTGATTCTGAGTCTTTTGGCTTAGAGATTCTATAACACTATTCCCTTTTCATGGTGTGTAAACTAACTTGAAGTCAAAATACGACATGTATTCAACCAATATTTTCTTCCTAATATTCAAATCATGATGAGAGAAGATGTACTTAAGACCATTATGATTAGTAAACATCGTGAACCACTCTCCCAATAAGTAATTCCTCCAACACATTAAGTCATAAACCATAACATCCAACTCTAGATCATAAATAGGGTAATTTCTTCCATGAGGACTCAATTATCTTGACCCATATTCTACAACTTGATCATCCTGCATCAATACCAAACCAAGTCCAACACCAGACACATCACATAACCAGGTGTACCTCTTACCTGGTTTGGGTATGATCTAGATCTGTTCGATCATTAACCGTTTCTTCAACTATTTAAAAGAATTCTCGCACGCCTTGGTCTACTCAAACATAACTCCATTATTTCTTGGTTACACCTAAGAGTGGCATTTCCCAATATGATAAATCATTAATGAACCTTCAGAAATAACCAGAAAATCCCAGAAAACTTTGAATATAAAAACATTTTTGGGATGCCCCCAAGACACCATAGCCTATTCTTTTTCTAGATCCACTGACACACCTACCTCATAAATTATGTGACCCAATAAATTAACTTCATCAATACATAAATGATATTTTTGTATATTGGAATAAATCCTATGCTCTCTTAGTGTACTCAATAATATGTCAAGATGTTTGGAGTGGTCATCATGAGTTCTCGAGTAAAAAAAGATGTCATAAACCAAGACAACCATGAACTGATCTAAGGGTAAAAATTCGGTTCATTAAAGCCATGAACATAGCTGGTGTGTTGATCAACCCAAACGGATTCACCATAAACTTATACAACACATAATTTCTACTAAAAGTTGTCGGTTTTACATCCAAATGTATCTCCCTCAACTGATGGTATCTCAATCTCAAATTGATCTTGGAGAACACCAAAGCACCCCTCATTTGTTCAAATGGGTCATCGATTCTGGGAAGTGGGTATTTTTTCTTAACCATTATCTGATTAAAATTCTTATAGTCAACAAATAACCTCAGTGATCTATCATCATTATTGTAAAATATCACTGGAGATCCCCAAGCCGACATACTATGATGGATGAACCCCTCACATTCCAACTCTTCCATACCAACCTTAAGTTCTTGGAGGTCTATCGATGCCATTTGATATGGTGCAATGGAAAATGGTTCGTCCCCTGGAAGAAACTTGATCAAAAACTCAACATCTCTCTCATGTGGTATCCCCAAGAAGTCCTCATGAAACACATCAGAAATTGATTCAAAAAGAGAGTGACGACTTGTTTCTCCATTCCTCCTTCATCTAGCACAAGACAAGCCACTTCAATTGTTATTTCTCCCAACTTCTAGAAAACTGACCATGCATGGCCTGCTCGAACATCCCACTCACCAAGAAGTACATAAGTGTCTCTATCATGAGACCTGAATGTTACCCAATTTCGATAGTATTCAATATTGTATTTGTAAAATAGTAGCCATTCCAGACCCAAAATCTGGTGAAAACCTGACATATTAAGGAAAAATGGGTTCCAAGAAAAAAGACACCCACCAACCTCCAAATAATAACCCTTACATTGTCTAATATCCTCATCTCAAACCCCAAAAGGAGTATCAATTGGAATAACCCCACACACAAGTTCCATGTCTAGGCCCAACATAACTACAAAGTAAGAAAAAAGAAAATAATGTGTGGAACATGTGTCGAATAAATCACTAACGGGCATGGATGATACACAAATCATACCTCAAATGGTAGATGTTCAAGACTCTCCACCTCCATATGTAGATTGTACTATGTGAAGATGACATAACCATTTACCCTAGGCTCCATGCTGAGTACCTTACACTGCACTTCCCTACCATTATGGATGATCTCACCCAGTAGTTCCATGTACACCACCCCTACCGATACGACACATGGAGCTCCAATTGCCTTTATGATATGGGGTAATCTACCCCCTACCCGCACTCAACATCTTCCTCTTACCTCTATTTTTCGTATCTATTGAGGGATCCTACATAACTTTTTTATATATCCCAACCTTCCACGCAACTACCACTCAACTGGTTTTCATGAACACTAGTTGTGCATGTTCCCCGGTCTACCACACTAGTAATAGAACACATGATAACCATCCTAGGAGACCAGACCTCTCTTCTGGATACTCTACGCACTTTATCCCTAATGGAAATTCCCAAAACAATGATTCTTACCCTCATAAGAAATACCACTCACCCGTCCAGATATCACCACAAGTCCTCTACTTGATGCTCTCTTTAGGTTCCCTTCTAAGATAAGGTCCTAGTGCAATACCACATCAAACCTATTCAAACCAAATATATTCACCTAGGACCTTATCTGGTGTCTAATCCCATCTAGTAAATGTTTCTCCATATTCTCCTTATCTCCATCCAATGTCAGGAAGAAGAAGTGCAAGTTAGTGAATTGACTAGCATAATCCATCACTGATGCAACCCCCTAGGTCAAACACATAAACTGTGAAGCCTTCTCCTACCTTAAGATCTCTGGGTAGAAGTTTTCTAGAAACATTTCTTGAAATTATTTCTATATCATTCATTTAGCCTACTTAGTCAGAACCATGATGTCCCACCAGTGCTTTACCTAACTTCGCAACATATAGGCCACTAACTTTACTTGATTCTTGGAAGGAGTATTCATATGATTGAGAATCTTCTTGATGGACTCTATCGAGAACTCGGATACCTCTGGCCCACCCTCTTAGGTAAATTTTGGAGTGTGTTGTTGATGAAACTCCTTGTCTAGTTTGAACATACTTGGTACAACCCTCCATGGGTATCCTTCCATCATTTTATAAAACAAGAAAAGTTCTCACAAAACTAATCTTCTCTATTTCCCTAATTCACTAGGTCTTTATACACCACTACTGGAGGAGAATTCTTAGAAACATCCTATTGTCACTCTACCAGTACACATCTTCATGGTGTAATTTCTCTATAATGTCAAACATGAACTTTGGAACACATAACATAAACCCTCAACCGTTTATATAAAGGAAATATATCTACTAGTCATAAAAAACCCATTTAATACACTATCCCAAAAGTCATATACATATCTCAAACACTACCCTCGAGTACCATTACCAAGGTCCATGGATAACAAAGGTAAAACAACTTAAATGGTTACAAATATTACATTAGAAACCATTTCAAAAATATTTCCATACTTACTGCACAAATCTTTCTTCTTAGGAATATTTCCCGTTTCACAACTTTCTAAAATTATCATTTTGACCCATATTAAGCCTCCTTTAATCAAAATTACATAACCATTCATAACATTTTATTTCCCTTTGCATCATTTTTACCCCTTTTCATCATTTAATTAGACACCATTTTCATCAATTTTAAGAAAGTCAAATGAATTATACCCTTTATGTCCTACACACATGTCATGTGTGTATACCAGCCTTGATGCATGCCACTTATATACTTAGGTGACTATAATGATAATGAATGCACAACCTCATTACACTCTAGCCACAAGAGAAATATAATAAAACTATCACATCATAAAGCAAGTGCATAACACAATTATGAAATATCATCGAATGTAACAACACACAACAAGAACAACAATTCCCACCATGGTTGACTTGGGTTTTCCCTCATACATTGGTTAAATACTCCCAAGAATGGTCTCATCACCAAGGCCTGACACCTTCCTAACCTCCTATCTATCATCCTCAAATAGTAAGTCATAGAAAATACATTCTATGATACCACATTGTAACATCCCCGACTCGAGATCCACTAAATCGTTTCCCCAAGATGGGTGGCCACATGACCTCAAGCGCTCCTCCTTGTACACCAGAGGTTATCGACTAGAGGTGAGGGTTTAAAAGGTTGCGTGTGGAGACTATACCCTCTTTACTAGAGTAATACATAAAAAAAATACATAGAATATAGTAAATAACATGTAATATCCAATGAACATGCATAAAAAATTGTCTCCCAAAATTGGGTACAAACCATAGCCAACCGTAAATATTACATGTCATGGTAACAGTGTCGAGTGAATAAAACCCAAAATAAAGACAAACTATGGAATCCGAAAAATAGTTCTGACTCCAAGTCTGAAACCTCATCCATGTACATCCCAATCCCAACTGAACTCCCAAGAATGGAGCCTTTTCCCTTAATCCTGACCTGCAAGCATGAAATCTGCTTGGGTACCCAACGGTGGCCCGATCAAGGTATGAGTACAAATCAATAGGCCACTATGAATATCTTCTATAAAATATCTAATCTAAATAGATAGTGCATGTAATTACTAAATAAATGAAAATTAAATAAAATATAGTTTGGGTTCCATTAGTTAACAATATTTTGTTTAAATATTACTAACCTTAGTACCAAATTAATTAGTTACATATTCTTTATTACTTAATTCATTATCAACAGGTGTTCCATTGGTTAGGAATTTATTTCATTCACACAAAGGTTCAAGGAATTCATCCTTATGCATAAGGAAATAAGTCAATTACCTATCTCACTAGGGATAAAATTTCACAACAAACACATTTTACCACCTCAATGCCTCAGTCAGAGTGGAATATAACCATTAGGGGAATAAAGATTTGTCCCCTTCCCTAACCTATGCATTATGAGGTGGAGTTTAGGGCATCATTCAAACTCAACCCATGAACATAGAATTTTATTCAATACCCCACACTACCAAGCCATGTGAACATGCTTATTTATACATTCACCAAACACAAACCATATCACAACCAAACACAACCAATAAATATAGTAATCATAGTCCATAATAATAAACATGGTAATTAATATTATTAAATAACCCATTAACACATTTTCCATTTACATTAAATTTCCCATTTATCCCAATTCCCATACTCATTCCTAGTTCACCAATCATATTAAATAATTCCCTTATATCAACCCATTTCACATATTCGTAAATTCCCTTATGAAAACCCATTTAACATATTTCTCATTCCACATGATATTACCAATTTAACATATTCATCATTTCATGTGAACTAACTCTTTTTGTCATTTCTAACATAATTCATAATCCACTTGACACAATCTCAATTAACCCAATTAACACATTTTTGCTCCATGCCAAACAACACCTTAAGCTATTATCAAATTTAGTAACACTACTAATATTCCATTTTCAATTCATCTAAACAATTCAACATGTTAAACAAGGTCTCTATGTTATCACACATCTAACTTTTCACTTAACTTTCCAATTTCTAGGTTCGATAATGTCGGCGCACCCCCTGGGTGGCCCTAAATCAGTAAAATCATCATCGATGTGTCCCGAAAGGACCATGATGTGTTTAATTCATTATTTAGATGCCCACATTACCAAATCTCACCAAAGGTAAAAAAATCACAACATGGGATAACCAAGAAAGAAATCAAACACACAAAAATCTATAAAATCTATGGGATATAAATTATATACCACCTACCTCGAATTTGTTGATGAAAACACTCCTAATCATGGTATTAGACATGAATTCAAACACACCTTTAATAATCAGCATAGGAACCACTAAAGTAAGAAGGTTTTATGGATTCGACCCAAGATACAAGCCATGATCTAGAAAAGATAAGAAATCGGGAGACTAGACATACCCGGAACTTCAATCCATGATCGACGGTGCTCCAAATAGCCAAGAAATGAGGGAGATCATTCCTTGTAAGATATTGAGGATTCTATATCATCACTAAGTATATAGGTAAGATAAATGGGAAGAAACTCATGTAAAACTTAAAAATCACAAGGTGTAATAATTATAATTTTTCTAGATTTTCAAGGGGCACACACTTTACCCGCATTATTTTCAAAACCAAGTGCAAACCAAGCACAAGCCACTGTCCAAGGGGAGTTGGGTCACATGGTTACCTGGGTAGGCCGCACATCTTTGATAACTGTGTGAAAACTATACAATATTCCATTATCCAAGGTTTCATGGTTTTCTTGGGAAGGTTTCAAAATCTACTTAACTGTGCGCCAACTATGCGCCTTGAACAAGTTGGCCTAGTTTTCCTTTCTTTCATGCCCCAAACCCTAGGAACTCCCTCAAGGCCCTTCATACTCTCAAGAATCATTTCATTAACCAAAATCAAGAGATTAAAACAAAAATTTAAACAAGGAATTACTTATACAAAGTCTAGGATCTTACAAAAACCTACCCAAATACCTTATAAAATTCCTCCCAATGATCTATTGGTCTTAGTTTGGTTATAATATCAACCTTAGACATATCAAGGTGTAAAGTAAAGATGGTTTTCTAAAGAATAGGTGTGGTTATTAACCAAATGTTTTAGTTTTCTTCTTCTTCTTACTTCATAAAATGTTATTCAAAAATACTAAAATAATAACATCATTATTTTCCAATACTGATATTTTTTATGTTAATTTAATAACCTATATCCATCTTCACTTCCTTCAAATTGGAAATAGAACTGTTGTTCATGTGTATGGTGGATTACTTCCTCGCAAACTGATGTAATTATTTTTCTATCCCCACCACTCAAAACTAGTTATAATGATGGAACTAATATTTATATATGATATTAATGAAATATATATCATTATTAAAAGATATTATTTCATATATTTTATTTCCTTTCAATTTATTTAAAAATGAAAACATAATTTGTGCGTATGTGTGGATTACCACCTTTGCAAATCAATGTAAGTTATATTTCATAACCACATCACTTGTATGATATATATATATATAAGTATATTTAAATAAATTATATGATTTTATGATATAATCATCATTATATAAAGATAAAATTATAATTGAATTATTTATATCATGATCATTGAAAAATGGAAACGTTACTCATGCGTACGTACGACCTACCATCTCCATGATTATAATATAGTTCATTCTTCATAACTATATTTCATGTTTGGTTTTAAAATTATTATTTATGTATTAAAATTATAATTATGTTATTATTATAATTTTGGAGATTATGGAATAATGAACACTTTGATAATAGTCAGCCTACTGATATCATTTTCGACATATGATTCAAATATCATAAAAACATACTACATGAACTTAATTGATTAAGTAATTGTATAAAATAATGAAATAGGTGAAATAAAAGGAATACTAAACTTAAAAAATTTCCTTAATCAAGTAAATAATTAACATAATTTTTTTATTTAGGAATATAAGGAATGTGTGTGATTAGTCGGGCTTGAGTCTAGGGACACTATACTTTAAAAACCTCATTTTAAATGTTTTAAAGATTTATATTCTAAATATTTCTCTTCCATTTCCAAATTCTCAACATTGTTTAATTGATGTATTAATATAGAAAAAAATAATTAAAAAATACATTTTTTTTAATTTTTACTTTATTTCAAATGATTTTAAAAGGAATTAGCTTTTTTATTTTATATGGATTTTTTTTTCTTTCTTTAAAAAGGACAAAAAGAATGTTTTATTCTAATGTATACGGCATCAATTATTTTTCCCACTTCCATTTCCATTATTTGATATTTTTATTCCTTTATAATCTTTCATATTTTCTTCAATTGAAACCCCTCTTTCCTTTTCTTTTAAGTGTTTTTAAAATGGTTTTAAATGGAATGGATATACTAATATCCAAAAATGTATTTCTTATGGGTGTATGGGATCTCTCTAAACCACTATTTTTATTTGAGTTATGAAAATTTTATCTCTAAATAATATCCTATCTATATTTTATGTTAGGAAATTATTTTAAATTATATATATATATATCTATTACATATAAACATATCTTATTCTCCTTTCCTTTGATGGTGTAATACTTGCCTTAAGTTTATTTCTCAAAATGTTCTATTTGAAATCAAACATGATTAAGAGAAGCCTTTATATCCAATAATCCATTTATAAAATGATCATTTATAGTATTTATTCCTTAATTAACACCTTATTTGGAGAATTATGATTATTTAATTAGATATTAACATCCATAATATTTATCTTCTTCTTCTATTTGTAATTTTTATGAAATTTTATTTGATTATGATATGAGGTAAGATTATAAAACCCATTTCTTTCCATGTATAATTATTATGATTATTCCTTTTAATTGATTTTATTTCATGGAACACATAATCATGAACATTTTATAATGGGTGCACCTAGTTAGTTATCCAACTCATTGGGTAACGTTTTTGTCTCATGAGATTTTATGTATGGGATTTGGGAGTAAACCTATCCCAAGATGGGACTCTATCCACCATTTGATGTTGTCTTAGAAAATATCCTTGACTTTTTATTATGTCATGATTTCTATTTATGACACAGTTCCTATGTTTCCATGATCTCATGATGTCATGTTCATTTTGTTATTCTTCTACGTGATTACTAACAAGCTTATGAATAAAGTATATTCTACTTCATAAGGGTGGAATGTATTATTTTTCTAAAAAAAGTTTCAATAAGTTTTTTCATAACTAAAAAAGAACTTTTATGAGTTTTATTTTTTCCTTTATAACTTCTTATGAAATTATTTATGAAAATATCAGAGGAGAGATGTTGATTTCATTGGTAAAAATGTTCATTTTAAGCCCAAAGTTTAATTTTCAAAAAGTCAAATCTTGTATAAGTATTCATGAGATAATAGGTTTATTTATTTCTTTTTATATGTATCTTACTAAGATCTATATTATCATACCACATTTTAAAAAATATTATAGGTTTTTAAGGATGAGTAGGTACAAGAATGAGGTAAAGATAAAATATTTGAAGATATTTCATGAAAACAAAACTTTTTATATCATAAAAGTTTTATTATAGGGGGGGAAATGGATAATAAGTGAAAGACCCCACTTCGTGATTTAATATTTATTTATGTAAGGGATATGGACTAATTCTATAAAACTTTAAACTGAAATGATCCTCAAATGTAAGATAATTAATTCTAGACATAAAACTCAAGATTATGTAATATTTAAGGGTGGATCACTTATATTTGGTGTTATAGGAAAGGTTTAGATAACTTTGTGATTATAATGTTTTCATGTAAAGATGACATAAGATCCATGGATACTATCATGGGTTTATAATTTTATTTTAATCATTGGAAACCTCTTTTGAGAATTTAATTTATGGTATTTTAAAGTGATTAATTCCATTTTGGGAGATTTTTTGTTGGGAATAGTTATATGTAACCATTAGTTTTAACATGAATAATTATTTGAGGAATAATACCTTTACATTTTATGGACATAATTTTAAAGGTATTGATAACCTTTAAGGGTTTATATGATATTTGATATTGAAGTAATTATGGGGTTTTATAAATTTTGAATATATGATTTATCATATAGATAAGCATGAGATTTTAAAGTTATTTGTTTATTTCAGAATAACATCACTATAATTTCAGGAACTGTATATGATTAAGGTAAACAAAATATTATGGGATTCTATTTGATGGAGAAATAATGAAACATATTTTGGACTGATATATGAATTTCATGTTTCTTTATAGAGATACATGTTATTTATGGAAATAATTATCATATTTTAGAGATTATATGAATATAGAATATTCATTTTTGGGTATATGGATTTAAGAGTGACTAATGTCAATAAGAGATAAATACTAAATTAATCTTGGAAGAATATGTGATAAAATCCTTCTATTTTTTTGGTTTAGAACATGGTCAAAAATATTTTGAATAATTTTGACGTTAGTTAATTAGAAAATGATCTATGTTGGACTTTTAGTGTTTTTTTGGGATTTGGATATTAATGTTGTATTACTTCATATGAAGGTTTATTAATTTTTGGAATTATCTTTCCTTATAAAAACCATTATGGTTTTCTTTAATGTCTAAATATTGGAGAAACAACTTGTTTTCATTTTGTTGATTATGTGAACTATTAGATGTTTATTTTAGTGTTTCATTCAGGAAAAATTCATCTTGAATACTCATCAATTGAATCAGAATATGAGATTCTAGTCAAAATTGATTAAAGGATGAAATTCTACTTGTCAATTAAGTATATTTCATTATATTATAATCTATATTATAAAATAATTATTAAAATCTAGGAAAAATATATTTAAATAAAAAAATTGAGAAAAGTGATCATAGAGACTCAATAATAACAGAAAAAAGACATTACAAGAGTCTAAAAGAGGGTATTTAAAATTTATCCCAATTAAATATGGAAATAATTTCACTAGGGAGAGAGTTAGAGTGGTGAAACATTTCATTATTCACTCCCTTATTGGAAAGACCATCTATAAGGTAATTCACTTCATAGAAGGTGTGTGTGATAATGAAGTTCGTAGAGGAGAGCATACCCAGACAGTTCACCCACCCAGTTATTCGCTTCCATGAAAGATGCACCACTCCCATCCATACTGCTTGAAAAATGGTGGCAGAGTTGCACTCAAACCATATAATGTTCCAATTCTATTAACATGAAAAGAAAAAAATCTCTGATTAATCAATTCATTTTATCTTTAATAGCATTGTCATGACAATGGGAACCATGGAGGACTTCCACCACATCACTTTTGTGGTCTCTAAAAATGTCCCTATATCTAACAGGCCCCAGATTTCCCCTTGATTCCCCATTAGTGTTACATTTGAGCCCTCCATGGAAGGGAGGAGACCAAAAAACCTCAAATGTCCTATGTTTATTGGGAAAATTTTATGATATTCTCAATATTCTTAGAATGATGAGGTATTGCACTATGTTATTACACTGTACAGTATACATTAGATTTTTGTTTTGAACTACATCATTAATTTTAGCAACAGCTAGCTGGATATTGAATATTTTTTGTCATGAATTTCCTTATTCCAACCTCTCTAAATGACATGAAGTAGCTCCACACAGGCAGTCTTAAAGAGCATCATGACCAATGTAGAGAAATGGAGATTGAGTATCGTACGTAGAAGCTTCTGTAGGGAGGTAGTATTCAAGGGACGAATTTAAAAGATTTTAAACATAGTTTTTCAAAGGGAGGATACAATGTTACATCACAAAAAATAGGTGGCCAAAATCTTCCCTATTCTGGTGACAGAATACACATCTTGATGATAAATAAATTAAAATACTCTATATATTAACATCAATCGGTACCTTGTTGAGGGCAATTTTCCAAAGAAGTGTAAATAGTGATGGAAGAATCCAAGTTTTGATAAAGTTTTCAATCCATTTCCTACTTCCAAGTATCAAATTGATATGGAAGTTCTTGTAATACAAAACCCCATTAGGGTCTGGCTCCCATATTAGTATGTCATCGGGATTTAGGAATTCATAACTGGAAACCGTTATAGAAATATCATCAAGAATGGTGTCCTTGTTTTCTATCTGGTCCTCTATCGATATATTGTGATTAATCTCCTATTCATGTGCATTAACTCTCTCAATCAAATGGGGCCCCATAAAATTATCATGCCATAATCTTATATGGGAGTTCCTATTAGCATTATAACAAGAGTGACTATGAATTTTTTGAAAGACTTTGCTTATACCAGGATAAATGGAGGACTCCATGTAACTCGGGCTACCCACTAGAATCTTTGTAAGAAATACGGATCTCAAGAACCCAAGTGATTAGGAATGGTTTTTTATTAACCACCACAAAAAAAATTCAAGAAGGGATTGATTGAAAAATACAAAAATTGTATACCAAGGACACTAAAGTAATTGGGAAAGTAGAACTTTAACCAAGGGCTATAATGAATTTCCTCTAAAAGATTATTCCAATCAAGAAAAAGCTTATCATCATAAAGATGATGTTTTTAATCATATAAGAAGGCCAATAATACACCATAAATGAGTAGACCATCTTTGAGACCACCATGTGCTTCACAAGACAAACTATTCCTACCATTGATAAATATTCTCCCTTCCAAGAGGCAAGGGTTATTCTTATTTGACTCAAACCCTTAGTGAAGTGAGGGGCTCGGGGATTTCCCCAATAATTTTCTCCTATTTGTAAACCTTTTTATGTGTTATTCTAGATTAAATTCATATTTCTATTTCCATCTTTTCATGTGAAATTTTTATTCACCCTTCTTATGATGTGGAATTTCAATAAAGGTATTTTTAGATTTCAAACCCTTGATTACCTTGTTTAAGTTCAAATTATGAGGAAGAAATTTGTTAAATAATAGAATGTAACATCCTGATAATTTAAAAATAACCACTATGTTTGATAGCATACAAGATACACAACACTAAGCTTAAACAAGCCAAAAAATGTTGTCAATTAAATAGGAACACTATAACCTAGTTGTTGATATGGTGAGTGTGAATAGGAATAACCAAATTATAAAATATATATATATATATATAATGGTCCTACTCAATAAAAACGTATTTATTAATTCGTAGAGGAAAAGTACTTAATTTTAAATTAATTTTATTATTCAAAAATATTTTTTCTTAAAAAATGGTTTTTATTGATTTTTGTGAGAAAATATTATAATTAATGTTTATATATTTTATAAATTTTATTTTACAAAAAGGATGTCACTTTTTAAATTATCATAAAAAAAATCTTATGGTGAACTTTTAATATTTTCAAAAAAGTTTTATTTTTCAATGAATAGTGAAAAATATTGAAAATTATACTTCCTTCTACAGTATTTACAAAGTAAAATTATATTTTTGATTATTTTTAAATATTAATTAGTTAATTTTGATTAAAAACAATCTAATCTTAGTCTTTGGGGCAAATTTTATACTTTAATTTATTTTAAAAACATTTTTATTCTTAGAAAGCCATTTTTTCTGAAAAACTGTTATTTAGTTGTGTATTGAATTTTAATATTAAATTAATTTCAACCACTTCTAGAAATTAAATAATTACAAGTTAAATCCATATTTTTAATTAGGTGTTCTCAATTTTTTAAATAGGTCCCTTTTATTTTTTTCATTGTGAATTGTAACCATAGTAAATAATTGTCACCACGGTAAGGGTAAATCGAGTAATTAAAGTTAAAAATAATATGATAAGGACTAAAAATGATGTTAACTCTTTAATTTATCCTATTTTATGAGTTTAGTGTATTCATATCTATCCAAATTTGGAAATTATGGTAACTTGGTTCTATATTTCATTGATTTTGGCTTTTATATTATATTATGAAGAACAGTAAAAAATGTCATCCTTTTTTATCTCTAAGTTATTTACATAGGGATAAACATGGGCTATGTTAAGTTATAAATAGTAATTTTAGAGATACATTATTTTTTTCATGATAATTTGTTTATAGTTTTTATTAATGAAATAATTACCATAAATTCTTACGCAATATCGACACCGTATTTTATCAATTAATAGAAAAATTTAATAAATTATTATAAAAATATTAAATGTAATATAATATAAATGAATTATTATGTTCCATGATTTTTTTACATAAATATAACTTGTTTTGGATGTTTTAAAGTATTATATTAAAATTCCATTATTGTCATGTTGTTTTCAAAGTCAAATTAACTGAACAGTTTCAAAATTGACATTAATGATATTTTATAATAAATAATATTTTATTAAATTATTAAAAATTATTATAAATATATTATTCAACCAAGTTATTTTTATATGGTTTAAAATATCAATAAGTTTTCATTTATGAGACAATTTTACTTTTATAGTAACTATCTTAACATTATCATCATAATTGTCAAAAAGTTTAACTAGGGTTAAAACAAAAATATAAGGGTAAAAACATAGTATAAACTTGTATAAATTTTATTTTATGATAATATTTATACCCATAATAATACTATATTTAAAAAATATCATATTAGATCCATTTTTTCATCTTAAAACTTTATATTAATTTATTACTATAAGAAAATCCAAGAGTACCTCTCCTCTCTCTTATAATACGGTACCTCATATCATCTTTTATTTACACATAAAAATCATTTTATATTGGATAATACCTACCCAAATACCTTTTTAAAATCCCTCTACATGATCTATAGATATTATTTTGGTCAGAATACTAACCTTGGAGAACATAAAGTGTAATGAAAATGAGATTGTTCGAAGAAGAGTTAAATCTTTTAACCAAATGTTTTAGTTTTATTTTGTCATCATCCCCCCTAAAATTTTCCTAAAAGGTTATGAAATAATAAAACCATTATATTACATATAATTAGATTTTACATTTTTAATTTCATAACCAATATTCATACTCTATTCCATCAAATGAGAAACAAGACCATCACTCATGTGTACGGCGGACTACCGCCTAGCGAACTGATATAATTCATTTTCCACCCCCACTACTCACCACTGGTTATATTGACGGATTTAATCTTTATATATTATATTATTGATATATTTATCATTACTAATAAATAATATATCATATATTTTATTCCCTTTATATTTATTGAAAAATGATAATGTAATTCTTGCATACGTGTGGATTACCACATCCACGAAGCGATGTGATTCATTTTTTATAACCATGTAACATGTATTTAATATATAATATTATTTAAAGAAATTATATTATATTTATGATATATTAAAAATTATGGAAATTTAAAATAAAACTTACCTTCATCCCATCACGATCATTGAGAAATGGAAATATTACTCATGGGTATGTACAACCAACCATCTCCATGATTGTAATAGAGTTCATTTTTCATAACCATAATGATTGTCTGGTATTTAAAGTATAATTGATGTAAAAAATGATAAATATGTAATTATTATTATTATAGAGATAATTTTATAATGACCAATTGGAAAATATTAATCCTACAAAGTCATTCTGGATATATGACTAGTATAACGTCAAAATAACCAATGTGAACTTAATTGATTAAGTAATTTTTTATAACATGGTAAGTGAAATAAAAATAATAATAAACATGAAGAATTTTATTAACCAAGTAAATAATTAACATAATTTTATTATTAAAAATGATAAGGAATGTTTGTGGCGAGTCTGGCTCAAGGTAAGGGATGCTTCAATTTAAAACCCTAGTTTTAAATTTTTTAAAGATTTATTTTCTGAATCTTTATCTTCCATGTAAAAATTATTAAAATTATTTTATTGATATATCTAAATGTATATTAATTATAAAGGGTAATTTATTTATCTTTTTATAATCTTTTAAATCTTTCCTAATAGAATATTTTATGAATTTTAAAGAAACTTTTTGGACTTTATTTATAAAATACAAAAATACTGTTCTATTTTAATATATACAAAGTTAATTATTTATCCCACTACCATAACCATTATTTTATGTTTGTATTACTTTATAATATTACATATTTACTTCAATAAAAAACCCTCTTTCACTTTGTTATAATTATTCTCAAAATGGGTTTTAAATGGAATGAATATTTTGATATCTAGAAATTTTTTTTCTTATGGGTGTAAGGGATCTCTCTAAACCATCATTTTCCTTCAGGTTATGATCATTATCTCTCTATATCACTTTTTCTCTCTATTTTATGTTATTAAATTATTCAAATTTTATATTTATGTCTGTTACATATATACCTAGCTTATTTTCCATTCCTTTGATAGGGTAATGAATGCCTTAAGTTCATTTCATAAAATAAACTTTAAACATCAAACCTAATTAAGGAGAAATTTTCTATCCCTTAATACTTTTATAAAATGATCATTTAACGTCCTTATTACCTAATTACCACATTATTTTGAGACATGTGATTATATGTTCATATTTAAACTATAAGTCCCCAACCTTTAACGTTATATAATCTTGAGTTAAATCAAGAATTCACATTGAGGATATTTTCAGGTTTAGAGTTTAAAATAATTGGGCCATTATTAATACATATCATCCCATCATCATACAAGAGGATACTATCAAAATAGAATCCATTTTTTCACCAAAGGAAACACTTTTAAAAATAAAATTTTATTTCTTTTCTTGATAAAAATATTCTTGACTTATTTCTTTTTCTTACTCGTCATTATACCCTATGAAAACATTTTAAAACATGGGATGATCATAAAAACTCAGTAAGGGATAGAATAATGAAAGAAAACGTTAGTTCATGAATATTTATATGCTCATGAATTCATAATAATCATGAAAACTTCATAGCAATCATAACTCATAAAGGTAACTTCTGTCATCAATATCATACTTACATAGTAGCTTTCATAGCTACATAGGGAGTAACCTTCATGGTTATGTTTGTAATAACCATCATAGTTTATTCCCTAAATATATTAGGAGAAACCTTAACATTTAACTCCATCACATTACCCAATGCATTGGAAAGCTATCACGGGCTCACTCACCCTCGATTTATCACGGAACCACCTATATACATATGAAATTCCCATAAACCATAACATAATCATAACACATGAGCAAGCATAAATGAAAAATAACACTTTCCAAAAAGAAATCATAAGACATAATTTCAAGATATTAATATAATAAATCAACTCTCAAAACCATTTTCAATAACAAAATACCTAAAAAATGAATATGGTATTTACTTTTCTTTTTAAAAACATTACAGTCGGTAGAGGAATACAAATACAAAATAATGGTCACAGTGGTGGAAAGGTCATTGTAGCCATGTACGCTAAAAAACATTCATTTTTTCATTTAGTAAAATGCTTCATAAAAAATATTTTTTTTGAAAACTGTTTAATGAAAAAATCAAAGGGTTTTATATTACATCATATAAAATAAGGAGGTGTATATTATCAAAATATTCCACAATGAAAGGAGATTAAGACAAAGTCCCCTTCCTTGAGCCCCAATTGTCTTGTTAATTATTTAATTTATTGAATAAAAAACTTAGGTTAATTTATACTTTCTTCAGAACCTTTTTCAATTTTATCATTAATTTTATATCACTTATTACCATGTTATAAAAATTAGTTAATTATTTGAGTTCATATCGGACATTTTGTCGATGTTCGGTACTTGAGTCAAAAATGAAATTATTTTGATGAAAATTTTCCATGTGGTCATAAGTCCATTACCTCCAGAATGATATTATTGATTTAAATATCATATATATACAATATATATGTATTTATAAGAATCTATAACCTTTGGATATAAAAAATTAAATGCATCGTTCATGGAGACAGTAGGTCATCTGTACGCATGAACGATACTTTCATTTCTTTATCAGAATAAAGGAATGAAAAATAAATGATAAATAGGTATATTATAACTCCAAAATAATATATATGTTACATAATTTCATTAACTCCATCATTTATTCATTCCATTTATGGCATGAACGAGTTATATCACTTTGAGGGGGTGGTAGTACACACTTCCTAAAATGAAATTACTGTATTTACACATTATACAAAGCATAAAGGTATGTTGTAAATAAATAATATAGAAGAATAGAGACAATATAAATATAAGATATATCATATATCAATAAATTTCCATCATAATGTCCTTCAATATAGGTGGTAGGATAAAATTGAACAATCAACATTTCATGAGGCAGTAGTCCGTCATACACAAAAATAGTATGTTCTATAACCATTAGATAGAGGTGTGTCTAATTGTCCGTCAAACCATTAGCATAAAAACATAATATTATATAGAGGATAATTTTTTTTATAAAATCAAGGAAAAAAAGCGAGGTTAGGGGGTTAGATAAGGAGAATAAATGAACAGATTTTGAGAGAAGATGTTACCTCAAAATCAGGTAACTTCTATTGATTTGAGCCAAAAGGCTTTCTTGAATTGCCTTCTGCACAAAATAAGGCCTCTAGAAGTAAGGTAGAGATTTTGGGAGATTATTTTTTCAGAATTTGGATGAGTGAAGTGGCTTCATAGGTGTGAGTAAGTGGGTATAGGTGGTGGCCATTTATAAGAGGGAGGAGGGGAGCTTTCATAAAGTCTTGAAATGTTATTTTATTATAAATTGATTATCTAATTATAACAGCTCAAAAGTGATAAATTTATAGGATAATATAAGTATGGGTATAAATCCTCTCAACCAATAGGTTTTATACAAGTTTAGGTCAAAAATTTAACCTTATATTTTGGCTTTAACCCTTAGTTAAATAAATTAACTCTTAGCATGTCTTCTTATATTTTTATAACATATGGTTAATATAGTTACTATAAAATTCAAAAAGAACCAAAAATGGATAATTAATTAAATTTTTAACATTATCAGAGTCATTTTTCTGAATATTATATTTTTATTACTGTTATATAATTTTATAAAATAATACTTGTTTTAAAAACTCAATTATATCAATATTAAAACTATTTAGTAATTGATTTTTGTTAATGTCATAAGAACTTTATTAATTAGAAAAAACTACACTAACTCAAATAAAAAAATGTCAAAATAATCCATAAAAATTTTTATGGCATAAAAAGTTTCAAATTACATTTATTTTAATCTTTCATTAATAAGTTAATCACTCCATCATCATTGTGTCATAAATAAATAAATTTATTTAATTTATAAAAATTATAAATAAAATACCATGATGTAAGAAATGGTTTTATATTTTTAATTACTATTTATATTCAAAGATATATGTTATATAACCCTATATTAAAAAATATTTAGTAAAAAAATAAATGTTTCTGTTATATGTCTCTTAACTTTAAATTAATTATTATAACATGTCATTATCACACCCAAGTGGCTCCCAAATGCCCAAATTTTTGAATAAAGATTTTATTGGTTTATCATAACACATACAATAAGATTATTACACATTTTAAAGTAGTTTTATATTATTATAATAGTATTTTACCCTTATTTACCTAATTACACGTTTAATCGTGGTAAATAAAAAATAAGTACTCAAGTTAATATTAATAATGTCAAAAAATAATAGGTGACTATTTACATAATTTGGACCTTCTGATTCCAAATATGGAATCCATTTTTCCTAATTAAAAACATAGAAGTTGTATTAATTAATTTAAATTTAATTCTTGTTGTCAAAACCAGAAAGCTAGTTTTTAAGAAGTAAAAACTATCAAAAGATTGACATTGTTTATGTCCAATTTAAATGTGAAATTACTTCCAATGACCAAAATTGTATTAAATGATAAAAACATAATTCAATTACACTTTAAAACAAATTAAAACTATAATTTAACTATATAAATAAATTAGATGAAAAGACATTTTTGAATTAAAATGCTGTATTTTTTACTATTCATTAAAATATGTATTTCATCAGAAAAATACAAAAATTTCAACCAAGGTAAATTTTAATGACCCGATTCCAAATAAGAATTTTATTTTGTCAAATATAACATATAAAAGTGATAAAAAAATATATTTAAAAGGTTTCTCTATCAAAAGGTGTTAAAATGACCTTTAAAAAATATTAGAGTATATTACACTTAAAATTAGATTCATTGTCATTTTAAGCCTCTAAAATTTATTGGATAATTGTAAAAACATTTTAAAAAATATGTAATGATATTTTTTAGTTATATTAATTCATTAAAATACAAATTCTAGGCGTAAATACCATTTAAAATAATAATACTAGCATTGTATCATTTTTCAGTATAACTCAAAGTTGTGTGCAACGTAAGATTTCAGAGAAACTCATTGTTATGTTTTGAGTACGCTATAAGAAAAATCATCCCCTTAACCTAAAATTAATATAAAATTCATAAATAATAATTAAAAACTATTCTTCTATAAATAACTAGGATGTTACATCCTTCCCCCCTTTTAGAAATTGCATCCCGGTAATTTTATTTACTTATTAAATAAGTGGGGGTATTTCTACCTCATAGAATTTTCTGATTCCCATGTTGTCTCTTCAACCATATGGTTTTTTCAAAAAACAATTTCCTGATGAATTACCTTATTATGTAACACTTTCTCTCTGTGGTCAAGAACATGTACTGGTTATTCCTTATAAGAAATATTCTCTTCCAACTGAACTACCTCTGGACTCAAAACATGATATGGATCCGACAAATACTTTCTCAACATTGAAACATGAAAAACATTCTGTACCTAGAATAAACATGGAGGTAAAACCACTATGTATAAAATTGATCCAACATTCTCTAGGATTTCATAGGGTAGAATGAACTATGGACTCAACTTTCCCTTCTTACCATAATGCATCAATCTTTTCCAGGGAGAAACTTTTAGAAAGACATGATCACCTACCTAGAAAGAAAGATTTTTCCTCTGGTTATCCGCATAACATTTTTTCCTACTCTGAGTTGTCCTCATGTGCTTCCCATTCAGCTAAACTTTTTCTTCCATCTCTTCTACCAATTATGGTCCCATAAACTTTATTTCATTGAATTCATCCCAAAAATTTGGATTTTAACACCGCTTTACATATAATGCCTCAAATGGTTCTATCTGAATAGTAGAATGAAAACTGTTACTATAAGAAAACTCAACCAAAGAAAGATGTTGATCCCAACTTCCTTGGTAATATATTGAAAAAGAAAGTATCATATCCTCCAAGGTCTAAATTGTTCTTTCTAATTGTACATTTATTAAGGATGAAAAGCTATACTGAAATTTAATTTAGTTCCCAATGTCTTCTGAAGGACTTCCCAAAAGTTATAAGTGAAACTGGGATCACGATCAGATACAATAGAGTGGGGAACCCCATATAACCTGATTTTATTTTTATGATACAGCTAATTATGTTGATCTATAAACAATCTATCTTGAATAGGAATAAAATGGGAATATTTAGTCAATATATCAATAATAACCCAAATGGAATTGTTACCTCGATAAGTCTTTGTTAATCCCACTATGAAATCCATGGATATATTTTCCCATTTCTACTATGGTACGGGAAAAGAGTAAACCATCCCTTTAGATAATTGCCTCTCAACTTTAACCTGTTTACAAGTCAAATATTTCACAGTAAAGTCAACAATATCTCTTTCCATTCCATTCCACCATTAATACTCTTGAATATCTTTGTACATATTAGTACTGTCAGGATAAACTAAAAATAGAGAACTGTCAGCTTCACATAAAAACTCTTTATTCAACTATGAATCAAAAGGCACACATAATCTATTTCCAAACCACAAAACACAATATTTATAAATGTTATATTTAAGTAACTTACCCTTCTAAACCAACTCTACATTTTTCTACAACTCACTATGTTCCTCCTATGCTTGTTTAATTATATCTGATAGAAATTATTGCAATGAAACCTGAAACAAAGAAGAGTAATTTCCTACACCAAAAACTTCTATGATAAAGTTCATCTAATCATTAATCAAAGGTTCATGTTCTAAATGTAACATTGTTAATGTAGCATTAATTTTCTGACTCAAAGCATCAGCCACATTGTTTTCTTTTTCAGGATGGTAATGAATCATGAAATCATAATCCTTGATTAATTCCATATATCTTCTATATATCTTATATAATTATTTATGAGTAAACATATACCTAATTCTTTTATGGTCATTATATATTTCACATTTTACTCTACACAGATGATGACTCCAAATTTTTATTGAAAAAAAATAGCAGCTAATTTCAAATAATGTGTAGGGTAATTTAACTCATGGGTTTTCAATTAACATGAAGCATAAGCAATTACCTGATCATTCTGCATTAGGAAACAACCAATTCCTTTCAACAAAGAATCATTGTAGATAAAAATTCACCATTTCTAGAAGGTAGTTCCAAAACTGAAGTATTCACCAATCTTATTTTCAATTCCTAAAAACAGTCATCACATTCTTTTTTCCAGATAAACTTAACACCTTTTTGAGTTAATTTAGTCAGGGGCTAGATAACCATGAAAATTTTTCAACAAACATCCAATAATAACCTGTTAAACCAAGAAAACTATGAATCTTAGTTATATTTGTGGGTCTTGTTCATTCTTTGTTTTAGCAGGATCAACAGTTATGTCACCTTTAGAAACAATGTGACCAAGGAATGAAATTTTTTGTAACCAAAACACACACTTACTGAATTTACCATACAGTTTTTCTTCTTTTACGGTTTGCAAGAAAACCCTTAAATGACTTTCATGCTCCTATTTACTTTTATAATATACCAAAATATCATTAATAAATACAACCACAAACTTATCCAAGAACTCATGGAATATTCTATTCATAAGATCCATAAATACAACAGGTGCATTAGTTAACCCAAAAGGCATAACTTCAAATTCATAATGTCCATATCTAGTACAAAATGTGGTCTTTGGAATGTTTTCTTCCTTTAATTTCAATTTATGGTACCCCAACATCATGTCAACATTCGAAAAATAATGAGCTCCATGGAGATGATACCACTTCATTTGATGGACCAACACCTACTGATGTAGTTAAAAAGTATTTCACCACACCTTTATTCATATAGTCTGGATGCTTCCCATCATTTAAATTCTTCATTAGACACTCGTTTTCATAATGAACCATCTCATTACATTTAAAACATTTCACTGACTTTATATCAGATTTTGTATTACCATTATCTTTTTCAATGTAGTTACGAGCCTTATGCCCCATTTTACCACATTGTAAGAACTTACCAAAATTAAAAAGGCATTCACCTATATGATTTTTACCACAAGTTTCACAAATTATAAACGTAATTTTCTTACCATAAAACTATTTTGAATAATTTTTCCCTTTTTTATTCCATCTTGACCTCTTATTTTTCTTGTTTTCAAGGAACAAGTGATGATCAAAAAACTCCATTCCCACCTACTCTGCACATCGAACAAGTGTTTCAAAACTTTTGAAATCATGAGAAGCCAATGCCCTTTGATACTTTGGCTTCAATCCAAAGTAAAAAATGATTGATTTTACTATCAAGATCTTGTAAAAAAATTAGATTATACCTTGCTGGTCGAGTGAATTTTTCTTCATAAGTAGCCACTAAGACATCCTCCTGCTTCAATTACAAGAATTTTCTTTCCATCCTAAGTCGAACTGCCTTAGGAAAATATTTCTTAAGAAGAATTCCTTTGACTTCATCCCAATCAAGAGAATCAATATCCTCACTATCCCTGAAATTATTAACCATTGACCACCACTTAAAGGATTCACCTTAAAAACAATAAACAAAAATACTAACCTTTTTATTTTATGAACACCCAATGATATCAAAAATATTTTCTAGGGATTTAATCCACTCTTCAGCTAGAACAGGGTCAGATGATCCTCTGAATGATGGAGGATGTATCCTCATTAAATTCTCCGCTACCGATATCTTACTCTGGGGTTGATCTGGTTAATCTCATGCATGAATACCACCTCCATTCATAGCTTGATTCAAATATTCCATCACTGCAAAAAACTATTTAGTTCTGATTCTGAACATATCAGGTTGCTAATTTGGAAGGGTTTTTTACTCTAGATACCATCCCAGCATAGCTTCTCTGTTTCCTATGTGGAAAACCATTCTGATCAGACATATCATAGATGAAGAAACATAGTAATCCTCTAATTCTATTTCAATTTTTTCATAAAGTAAAAATAATTTATAGATATTATATTAACAATATCCTAACCCTTAATGTTATCTAAACCAACCTCTAATACCAACTATAACTCTTCATCCTTAAACATTGCATAATATTGAGTTAAATCAATAATTCACATTAAGAATATTTTCAGGTTTATAGTTTTAAATAATTAGGCCATTATTAATACATATTATCCCATAATCAAACAAGAGGATACTATTAAAATAGTATACATATATTCAACCAAAGGAAACCCTTTTCAAAATTAAACATGATTTATTTTCTTGATAAAAATATTCTTGACTTATTTCTTTCTCTTACTCATCCTTATACCCTGTGAAAACATTTTAAAAACTTGGTATGAGTATAAAAAACAAAATAAGGGATAAAATAAGGAAATAAAACCTTAGTCCATGAATATTTATAAACCCATGAATTCATAAGAATCATGAAAACCTCATAGTAATCATAAATCAAAAAGGTAAATTGTGGAATCCATATCATACTTATATTGTAGATTTTATAACTACATAGGAAGTAACCTTCATGGTTATGTTTGGAATACCCATCACAATATATTTCTTAAATCTCTTAGTAGAAAACTTAACATTTGCATATGTCATGTTTCCAATTTAATTGAAGAGCTATCATAGGCTCACCTGCCCTCAGTTTATCACAGAACCCCCGTATACATAAGTAATGTCCAAGAACCATAACATAACCATAACACATGAGCAAGCATAAAGGAAAAATAACATTTTCTATATTGAAATCATAACACATCATTTCAAGATATTTATATAATAAATCTATTAGCAAAACCATTTTCAATACAAAAATTCCTAAAAATTAATATGGTATTTACTTTTCTTTTTAAAAACATCACGGCTTATGGAGGAAGAAAAATACCAAATAATGGTCACAACGGTTGGAAGGGCATTGTCGCCACGTACTTTAAAAAAACATTACATTTTTTAATTTAGTAAAATGATTCATAGAAAAAGATTCATTTTTAAAACTATTGAATGAAATTAAAAGTAAAAGGGGTTTATATATCATCGTATAAAAGAAGGAGGTGTATATTATCAAAATATTCCTCAATGAAAGGATATTGATACGATGTCCCTTACCTTGAGTCTCACTTGTCTTGTTCATTCTTTAATTTCTTGAATAATAAACTTAGGTTAATTTATAATTACTTAGGAACCTTTTTCAAGTTTATCATTCATTTTATATCACTTATTATCATGTTATAACAATTATTTAATTATTTTAGTTCATATCATACATTTGGTTGATGCTCGGTACTTGAGTGAAAAAATGAAATTGTTTTGATGAAGATTGTCCATGTTGTAATAAGTCCATTATCTCTAGAATAATATTCGTGATTTAAATATCATATATATCCAATATATATGTATTTGTAATATTCCATAACATATGGAGAAAATAAATGAAATGCACCATTTATGGAGATGGTAGGTCGTACATACGCATGAATGCTACTTTCATTTTTTTGTTAGATTAAATGAATGAAAAATAAATGATACATATGTATATTATAATTATAATATAATATATATGTTATATGTGTTACATAAGTTCATTAACACCATCCTTTATACTTTCTATATATGTTATGAATGAGTCATATCACTTTGAGGGGGTTGTAGTCCACACTTCCTCAAACTAAATTATCGTATTTACACATTATGGAAAACATAAAGTTATTTTATAAATAAAAAATAAAGAAGGATAGAGACAATATAAATATAATATATATCATATATAAATATATTTCCAACATAATATCCACCATGATAGGTGTTAGGATAAAATTTAACAATCGTCGTTCCGTGAGACAGTAGTTCACCGTACACAGAAACAGTATGTTCTATATCCATTAAATGGAGGTTTGTGTAAGTGTAGGTCGAACCCTTATAATAACAACATCCTATTATATTAAGGATACTATTTTTTTTATAAAAAAACGGAATAAATAGATGTTAGGATACTTTTTTTTTAGGGAAGACGTTACCTCTAAATCAGGTAACTCCTTTTGATTTGAGCCAAAAAGATTTATTGAATTCCCTTCTGCCCAAGGTAATGATTATAGAAGGAAGGGAGAGATTTTGGGAGATTATTTGAGCATAATTTGGGTGATACAATGGGCTTGAGAGTTGTGAGTAAGTGGGTAAAGGTGGTGTCCTGTTATAAGTCGGAGGAGGGGTACTTTAGGAAAGTCTTGAAATATTATTTTATTATAAACTGATTTTTGGAATTATAATAGCTCCAAAGTGATAAATTTCATGAATAAGATTAGTCTGGGTCTAAATAATCTCAACCAATAGGTTTTAGATAAGTTTAGGCAAAAAATTTAACCTTATCTCTTGGCTTTAACCCTTAGTTAAATAAATTAACTCTTACCACGTCTTATTGTGTTTTTATATTGTATGGTAAATATAGTTACGATAAAATGCCAATAAAACCTAAAATGGATAATTAAAGACATTTTTAACATTATCTAATTAATTTTTTATAAATATTAGATTTTTATGACTGTTATATAATTTAATAAAATTTTATTTGTTTTAAAAACTAATTTATGTCAATTTTGACACTATTTAGAAATTGATTTTTCTTAAAGTCCTAAAAAATTGATTATTTATAAAAAACTAAATTAACTCAAATATAAGATTTCATAATAATCCAGAAAATTCAGGGATGGAATCAAAATTTTTAAATTACATTTATTTTAATATTTATAATATCATTTATTTGAATCTTTCATTAATAAGGTAATCACTACATCATCATTGTGTCATAAATATATTTATTTATTTAATGCCTAAAATTTATAAATAAAATACCATGATGTAAGAAATATTTTTATCTTTATAATTAATATATATAGTCAAATATATCAATTATATAACCCTATATTAAAATTGTTTTAGTAAAATGTTACACATTTATGTTATATGTCTCTTTACTTTAAATTAATTATTTTAACATGTCATTATCACACCCAAGTGGATCCCAAATGCCAAAAGTTCTACATAAGTATTGTTTTGGTCTCAAATGAATCATATAATAATATTAGGACATGTTTTAGGGTAGTTTTCTATTATTATAATATTAATTTTACCATTATTTACCTAATTTACTGTTTAACCGTGGGAAATAAAAATAATTACTGAAGTTGCTATTCATAATGTCAAAAAATAAAAGGTACCTATTTACATAATTTGGACCTTATAATTAAAAATATGGAATCAATTTTTCAAAATTAAAAACATAGTAGGTTCATGAATAAATTTAAAATTAATTCTTATTGTCAAAACCAGAAAGCGGGTTTTACAGAAGTAAAAACTATCAAAAGATCGACATGTGTCTATGTCCAATTTAAATTTGAAATTATTTCAAATGAAAAAAACTGGATTAAATGATAAATACTTAATCCAATTAAACTTTAAAACAAATTAAAAGTATAATGTAACTATATAAATAAATTGTATGAAAAGAAATTTTTGAATTAAAATGCAGTATTTTTTACTATTTATAAAAATATGCATTTCATCATAAAAATACCAAAATTTAAACAAATATAAATTTTGATATACCTATTCCAAATAATAAGTTTATTTTGTAAAATAGAACATATAAAAGTAAAAAAAATATATTTAAAAATGGTTCTCCATCAAAAGGTGGTAAAAAACCTTTTAAAAATATTAGAGTATTTTATGATTAAAATTGGATTCATTGTCATTTTAAGCATATAAATTTTATTGGATAAATGTAAAAACATTTAAAAAACATTTTTAATCATATGGTAGTTTTTTTTGTTCATTCCTACTAAAACAACGGCTAGGCATTAACTACCATTTAAAATAATAATACTAGAATTGTATCATTTTTCTGTATAAATCAAAGTTGGGTGCAATGTAAAATTTCTAAGAAACCCATTATTGTGTGTATAGTATGATATTAGAAAAATAATACCCTTAACAAAAAATTAATATCAAATTCATAAATATTAATTAAAAAAATATTATTATATAAATAATAGGGATCTTACATATTTCCAACCTTTTGAAAATTTCCTTCCCACAATTTTATTTACTTATCAAATAAGTGGCAGTATTTATCCCTCGTATAATTTTTAGATTACCAAGTTTCATCTTAAACCATATGGTTTTTCCACAAAACTGTTACTTGATAAATCACCTTATTCTGAAACTCTTTCTCTCTATGGTCAAGAATTTGTTCTGGCTATTCCTCATAAGAAACATTCTCTTCTAACTGAACTACCTCTGGACTCAAAACATGATATGGATCTTAAAAATACTTTCTCAACATTGATACATGAAAAAAATTGTGTACCTGGTATAAACATGGAGGTAAATCTACTCTGTAGGCAACTGATCCAACTTTTTCCAAAATTTCATAGGGTCCAATGAACCGTGGACTCAACTTTTCCTTCTTACCAAAATGCATCACATTTTTTCATAGAGAAATATTAAGAAAGAATTTATCACCTACCTAGAAAGAAATGTCCTTCCTTCAGTTATCTATATAAATTTTCCTCCTTCTCTTAGCTATCCTCATGTCCTTCTAAATCTTCTTAACTTTTTCTATCTTCTCTTCTACCAATTATCGTCCCATCAACTTCATTTCACTGAATTCATCCCAAAAAGGTATAGTTTGACACCACTTTCTATATAATGACTCAAATGGTTCCATATGAATAATAGAATTTAAATTGTTATTATAAAGAAAAATCAACCAAATAAATATGTTGATTTTATCTTCCTTGGTAATCCATTTAACAAGTATTTAGCATGTCGTCCAAGGTCTGAATTGTTCGTTTTTCTTTCCCATCTGATTGAGGATTAAAAGCTGTAATGAAATTTAATTCAGTTCTTAATGACTTCTGAATGCCTTTCCAAAAGTCAGAAATGAACATAGGATCATGATCAGATACAATGGATAGGGTAACCCCATGTAACCTGGCTATATCTTTCAGATACAACCGATAATGTTGATTTATAAACAATGTATCTCAAATAGGAATAAAATGGAAAGATTTAGTCAATATATCAAAAATAACCCAAATGGAATTGTTACCTTGAGAAGTCTTTGATAATCCCACTATGCAATCCATGGATATATTTTATTATTTCTACTCTAGTACTGGAAAGGGTTGAAGCATCCCTTTGGGTAACTACCTTTTTTCTTTAACCTATTGAAAAGTCAAACATTTCACAGTAAAGTCAGCAATATCTCTTTTCATTTAATCCCACCAGTAATACTTTTAATGACCTCTATACATCTTAGTACTTCCAAGATGAACTGAAAACAAAGAACTATTATCTTCGCATAATAAATCTTTATTAAACTGTGAATCATAAGGCATGCATAATATCTTTACAAACCTCAAATCATATTCTTTATCAATTTAAAATTTAGGTAAATTACCCTTCTGAACCAACTCTTCCTTTTTATACAACTCTCTATATTCGTTTTCACTTGCTTAATTTTTTGTGATAGAAACGAATGCACTGAAACCTAAAATAAAACATAGTAATTTCCTGCACCAACAACTTCCATGCAAAGGGACATGAAATCATTAATAAAATGGTCGTGTTCCGAATGTAACATGGTTAATGTAGCATTACTTTTCTAACACAAAGCATCAACCACATTGTTTTCTTTTCCAAGATGGTAATGAATCATGCAATCTTAATCCTTTATTAATTCAAGTCATATTATCTGTCTCATGTTCAATTATTTTTGAGTAAATATATACTTCAAACTTTTATGTTTAATATATATTTCACATTTTACTCTATACAGATGATGCCTTTAAATTTTTAAAGAAAAAAAATAGTATCTAATTCCAAATAATGTGTAGGGAGATTTAACTCATTATTTGTCAATTGACGTAAAGCATAAGCAATTACCTGATTATTCTACATTAGGACACAACCAAGTCCTTTCAATGAAGCATCATTGTAGATAAAAAATTCACCATTTCTGGAAGGTAGTGCCAAAATTGTATCATTCACCAATCTTATTTTCAATTCCTAAAAATATTCATCACATTCTTTTGTCCAGATGAACTTAACACCTTTTTTAGTTAACTTAGTTAGTGGTCAAGATAACCATGAAAATTTTCCAACAAACCTACTATTATAACCTGTTAAATCAATAAACTATGAATCTTAGTTATCTTTGTGGTTCTTTTCCATTCTTCAACAACTTTTGTTTTAGCAGGATCAATAGTTATGCCATATTTAGAAACAGTGTGACCAGGAATGAAATTTGTTATAACCAAAACTCACACTTTCTGAATTTACCATACAGTTTCTTTTCTTTTAAGGTTTACAAGACAACCCTTAAATGAATTTTATACCCCTATTTACTTTTAGAATATATAAAAATATCTTCAATAAACACTACCACAAACATATCCAAGAACTCATGGAATATTCTATTCATAAGATCCATGAATACAACATATGCATTAGTTAACCCAAACATCATAGCTAAAAATTCATAATGGACATATATAGTATGAAATTCAGTCTTTATAATGTCTACTTCCTTTACATTAAATTGATATACCCCAACCTCTAGTCAAACCTTGAAAAATATTGAGCTCCCTAGAGCTGATACCACTTCATCTGATGGCCAAACATCTACTAAAGTTTTTGAAAATGATTTCACAAAACCTTTCTACTTATAGTTTGGTTTCTTCCCATCATTAAAATTATTCACCAGACACTCATTCTCATAATGACCCATCTCATTACATGTAAAACATTTCACTGATAGTGTATCATATTTTGTCTTACCATTATCTTCTTCAGTGTAGTTACAAGCCTTATGCCCCATTTTACCACATCATAAGCACTTACCAGAGTTCAGAAATGTATTCCCCTTTGTTATTTTTACCACAATTTTCACAAATTGTAAACTTAATTTTCTTACCATCAGACTTTTTTTAATAATTTTTCCCTTTGGTCTGTCATCTCAACCTCTTATTCTGCTTATTTTCAAAGAACACATATTCATCAGCAAACTCCATTTCCACATTCTCCACACATAAAACAAGTTTTTCATAACTTTTGAACTCACTATAATCCAATTCCCTTTGATAATTTGGCTTTAATACTGACTAAAAATGATTGATTTTACTATAAAGATCCTGAATGAAATTTGGATCATACCTTTCCAGTCGAATTAATTTTACTTCATAAGCATCCAATTAGTTATCCTCTTACTGCAATTCCAATAATTTCTTTCCATCCTAAGTTGAACTGCCTTAGGAAAATATTTCTAAAGAAACATACCTTTGAATTCATCCCAATAAAGGGCATAAATAACCTCACTATCCCTGATATTCTTAATCATCGACCATTACTAATCAGATTCACCTTCAAAATGGTAAACAGCATGACTAACCTTTTAGTTTTCTAAACACCCCATTACATTGAAAATATTTTCTAGGGATTTAATCCTCTCTTCAGCTATCATAATGTTAGATGATCCTTTTAATGGTGGAGTAAATTGCCTCATGAAGTGATAAAATACTGAAATTTTCCTCTGTGGTTGATCTGGCTGATCTCGTGCATGGATACCACCTATATTTATAGCCTAATTCAATTTTTTAATCACTGCAACAAACAATTCAGTTCTAATTCTGACCATCTCAGGTTTCTAATTTGGAAGGTTGTTTTCCTCTGAACATCATCCTAGTATAGCTACCTTGTTTCCTATAAGGAAAACCATTCTGAACTGATATATCTTAAATTAATAAACATGGTAATCCTTAAATTCTATTAAATTTGACCATAAAGTAAAAATAATTTATGAATATTCAATTAACAATATCTTAACCCTTAAATTTATCTAAACTGACCTCTAATACCAACTATAAGGCCCCATCCTTAAATGTTACATAATACTGAGTTAAATCAATAATTTATATTGATCATATTTTTAGGATTAGAGTTTTAAATAATTATGCCATTATTAATACATATCATCCCATGATAATACAATTGGATACTATCAAAATTGTATCCATTTTTTCCACCAAAGAAAACCATTTTAAAAATAAAATGTGATTTATTTTCTTGATAAAAATCTTCTTGACTTATTTCTTTCTCTTACTCATCCTTATACCCTGTGAAAACATTTTAAAAACTTGGGGTGAGCATAAAAACTCAATAGGGGATAAAATAAGGAAATAAAACATTAATACATGAATATTTGTAAACACATGAATTCATAAGAATCATGAAAACATCATAGCAATCATAAATCATAATGGTAACATGTGGAATCCATATCGTACTTACATTGTAGGTTTCACAGCTACATAGGGAGTAACTTTCATGGTTACATTTAGAATACCCATTACAGTATATTCTCTAAATCTCATAGGATAAACCTTAACATTTACCTAGGTAACATTACCTAATGAATTGGAGAGCTATCACAGGCTCACCCACCCTCAGTTTATCATAGAACCACCTGTATACATAAGCAATTCCCATGAACCATAACATAATCATAACACATGAGCAAGCATAAAGGAAAAATAACATTTTCCGCATTGAAAATATAAGACATCATTTCAAGATATTGATATAATAAATCCATTATAAAAACCATTTTAAATACCAAAATACGTAATAAATGAATATGTTATTTACTTTTCTTTTTAAAAACATTACTACTTGTAGAGGAATCCAAATACCAAATAATGGTCACGGTGGAAGAAAGGTTATTGTCACCCTGTAGGTTAAAAAAAATTCATTTTTGTAATTTAGTAAAATCATTCATAGAAAAAGATTCCTTTTAAAAATTATTGATTGAAATTAAAATTAAAAGGGTTTTATATTACACCATATAAAATACGGAGGTGTATATTATTAGAATATGCCTCAATGAAAGGATATTGAGACGAAGTCCCTTACCTTGAGTCTGACTTGTCTTATTCATTCTTTAATATCCTAAATAATAAATATAGGTTAATTTATAATTTATTCAGAACCTTTTTAAAGTTTATAATTGATTTAATATCACCTAATACCACGTTATAAAAATTAGTTAATTATTTGAGTTCATATCAGATGTTTTTTCGATGTTTGGTACTTGAGTCAAAAATCGAATCTGTTTGATGAAAATTGTCCATGCGGTCATAAGTCTATTATATCTAGAATGATATTTGAGATTTAAATATAATATATATCCTATATATATGTATTTATAATATTCCATAACATTTTTAGATATGAAACGAAATGCACCGTTCATGCTGACGGTAGTTCGTATGTACGCATTAATGCTACTTTCATTTATTTATCAGATAAAAGGAATGAAAACTAAATGGTACATAGATATATTATAATTAAAGTATAATATCAATGTTATATATGTTACATAAGTTCATTAACTATATATTTTATACATTCCATGTATGTAAAGAATGATTTATATCACTTTAAAGGGGCGGTAGTCCACACTTCATCAAATGAAATTATCATATTTACACATTACGGAAATCATAATGGTATGTTGTAAATAAAAATTAAATAAGCATGGAGAAAATATAAATATAATATATATCATATATAAATATAGTACCATCATAATGGACACCATGAGAGGTGTTAGTATAAAATTTAACAATCATCATTCTGGTTGGTAGTAGTTCGCCGTACACAGAAACAGTATGTTCTATATCCATTAGATGGAGGTGTTTGTAAATTTAGTTTGAACCCTTTGAATAAAAAAATAATATTATATGGATGGTACTGGTGTTTTTACAAAATAATGTAATAAATAGAGTTTATGGCATTGGAGTAGTATAATAAATGAAATGAGCTTGAGAGAAGATGTTACCTCTAAATCAGGTAACTCCTTTTCATTTGAGCCAAATGGATTTATTTAATTTACTTATTACCAAGGTAAGGTGTATATAAGGAATTTAGAGATTTTGGTAGCTTATTTTAGAATAATTTGAATGATCCAAGGGGCTTGATATGTGTCAGTAAGTGTGTATAGGTGGTAGCCTTTTATAAGAGGGAGGAGGGGCACTTTAGAAAAGTCTTGAAATATTATTTTATTATAAATTTATTTTAGAATTATAATACCTAAAAAGTGATAAATTTAGAGTATAATATTATTTTGGGTATAAATCCACCCAACCAATAGGTTTTAGACAAATTTAGGTCACAAATTCAACCTTATCTTTTGGCTTTAACCCTTAGTTAAATAAATTAACCCTTACCATGTATTCTTGTATTTTTATACTATATAGTTAATATACTTACTATAAAATTCCAAGAGATACTAAAGTGGATAATTAATGAATTTTTTAACATTATATAAGTTATTTGGAAGAATATTATATTTTTATGACTATTATATTATTTAATAAAATAGTATTTGTTTTAAAAACTCATTTATGCCAATTTTGATACTATTTAGTAGTTGATTTTTATTAAAATCATAACAACTTAATTAATTATAAAAAATTACATTAACTCAAATATAACATTTCATAATCATCCATAAAATTCTTTTATGGAATAAAAATTTTCAAATTACATTTATTTTAATATTTATAATGTCATTTATTTGAATCATTCATTAATAAGGTAATCACTACATCATCATTGTGTCATAAATAAATTTATTTACTTAATGTCTAAAAATTATAAATTAAATTCTATTATGTAGGAAATATTTTTAGATTTATAATTACTATTTATAGTCAAATATATTAGTTATATAACCCTATATTAAAAAATTTTAGTAAAAAGATACATGTTTATGTTATATGTCTCTTTACTTTAAATGAATTATTATAACATGTCATTATCATGCACAATTTTCTCTGAGACACCAAACGTTCAGCATAAGGATTTTTTTGGGTTGATCATGACACATCCAATAAGATTATTACACATGTTATGGTAGTTTAATATTATTATAATATTATTGTTACCTTTATTTACCTAATTTACCTTTTAACTGTGGTAAATAAAAATAATTAGTGAAGTTACTATTCCTAATGTCTAAAAGTAAGGTACCTATTTATATAATTTGTACCTTTTTATTCCAAAAATGGAATCCTTTTTTCCAAATTAAAAACATATAATTTTCCAAAATTAATTTAAAATTAATTCCCGTTGTCAAACCCAGAAATATGGTTTTTAAGAAGTAAAAACTATCAAAAGATTAACATGTGTTTATGTCTAATTTTAATGTGAAATTACTTCCAATGAAAATAATTGGATTAAATGATAAAAAAATAATCTAATTAAACTTTAAACCCAATAAAAATGATAATTTAATTATATAAATAAATTTGATGAAATGCAGTTTTGAATTAAAATGCAGTATTTTTCTCTATTCATTAAAATATGCATTTAATTAGAAAAATACCAAAATTTCAACCAAGGTAAATTATTATGTACCTATTCAAAATAATAAGTTTATTTTGTCAAATATAACATATAAAAGTGAAAAAATCTATATTTAAAAATGGGTTTCCATCAAAAGGTGGTAAAATGACCTTTTAAAAATATTAGAGTATTTTATGATTAAAATTCAATTCATTCTCATTTTAAGCCTCTAAAATTTATTGGATAATTTTAAAAACATTTAACAAACATGTGTAATAAAATTTTAGTTAGTTATGTTCATTCTCACCAATGCAACATCTAGGCATTAACTACTATTTAAAATAATAATAATAGTATTGTCTCATTTTTTGGTATAACTCAAAGTTGCGTGCAACGTAAGATTTCAAAGAAACATGTTGTTACGTGTCAAGTATTATATTATACAAAGTGTCCCCTTAACATAAAATTAATATCAAATTCCTAAATATTAATTACAAATTATTATTTTATAAATACATGGGATGTTACACGAACACCCATAATATTTAACCCCTTCTTCTATTTAGAATATTTATTAAATTTCCTTTGATTATGACATGAGGAAATATTATAAGACCCATTTAATTTCATAGAAAATTATTATGATTATTCCTTATGATTAATTTCCTTTTTTAGAACACATAGTCATGAACATATTATGATGGGTGCACCTGTATAGCACTCCAATGCACTGGGTATATGTTTTGTCTTGTGATAGATTATCTATGGGATTAAGGAGTAAACTTAATCCATGATGGGACTCTCTCTAGTATGGGATGTTATCTTGGAAATTATCCATGAATAATTATTTTGTCATGTTTTTTACTTCTTCCACATTTCTTATATTTTTTTGATCTCATGATATCATGTTCTTTATGTTATTCCCCCATGTGATTAATTATGTGCTTATGTGTAAAGAATAGTATATGATACATAATAAGGGTGAAATGTATAATTTTTTTGAAAAAGTTTCCATAATTTTTTTCATGATTGAAAAAGAACGTTTATGAGTATTACTTTATCTTTAAAATTTATTATGAAATATTTTATGAAAATATTTAGGTATAAAAGTTGATTTCTTTGGTAATAAAATTTTTATTTTGATCCTAAAGTTAAATTTTTAAAAATAAAAATCTTTTTTAAGTATTTATGAACTAACAGTTTTATTTATTTCTTTTTATGTATCACATAAATAGTTTTTTGAACTCATCCAAAATTTAAAAAAAATCACAACATTTTAATAATGATTGGGTATATGGATGAGGTCAAGATGAAAATAATAAACATATTTCATGAAAAGAAAACTTGTTAAATCATAAAAGTATAATTTTTTAAGAAAAATAGATACTAAGTACAAGTGTCCACATTGTGGTGTAATATTTATTTATGTAAGGGTGATGGCCTAATTCTCAAAAACACTAAACTTTAAACATCCTAAAATGTTATAAAATTAATTTTTGACTTAAAAATCAAGATTATGTAATGTTTAAGGTTGCGTCTCTTATAAAAAATACTCATTGAGTATGATCTTCAGGATGAAACTATTATTCCCCCTTTGACTAAACCTATTCAAAGGGAGGATATTTATCAACACAAAAATAAATAATCAAGCCTCTTAATCAATTTTAGATCTCATCAATCAGACCATTTGACTACAACACCAATTAGTTATCAATATTTATCACCATTGGAGAGAAATAAATATCCATTTCCAAAAATTATATTAAGGGAAACTCTGGTAGTGGTATCCCAAAAATTATAAGATAATTTTAATTTTTATATGGTTAATAGTGAAGGTCTATTTGTATTGGTACAACTTTAGATGAATTTATTTCCTAAGTGGGAAAATTTAATTCCTCCTCTACCTAATTTCAGGAATCCCAACTTATCAAAATTCAATGGAAGGGAAGATCCATAGCAGCATCTCAGCCATTTTTCTTTCTTATGTGGCTCAATATTAGGAACCCTATAAAAACAGGAGGCTAACAAGCTAAGACAAATCATGAAGACCTAAGAAGGTCTATCATCTTCTTGGTATAGTAACCTTACAAGTGGGTCTATTTCTATCTAGAAAGATCTTTGTTTCTAATTCCTCTACCAATTCAATACAATGAATAGGAAAATGATTATCCATGACCTCTCAAATTTAAAACAATATGAGAATGAGGGATTTTTGGATTTTATTATGAGATGGAACGGTCTGGAATATTCTTTTAAAACATAGCTTCACCAAGAAAAGTTATTAGATATCTTTGTAGTGAACTTATAGGATGAGTTTTCAACCACAATCATTACCCAAAATTTTAATAGTGGGTTCCAGTAGTTTGTATCTGTAGAAAAATTTATAGAGTATTCTCTTTGATGAACCAAGTAAAGAACTCATCAAGCATCACCATCATTGATAATAAAGTAAGAGAAATCAAAAATAGTTATCATTACCCGAAAAATAATAAATATAAAGCAACATGTCCTTGTAAAAAGTAAGAATAGAAATTATTCATTCAATAATGATCTAGTTTTAGGGTAATTCATCTCTACCTAAGAGAATAACTTGATCCACTATCAGAAACCAAGTATCTAGAGGAATTGGGGTAGAATAATTACCCAAATTACTTCCCTTTCCATTTTTTATTGGGTCAAAAAATCTAGTAATACTTTTAATTCAAAGATCTAAGGAACATTATGGTGGATAATGGTAAAGTGACATTAGAAAACTCTAAGGTTTCTATAACATATGTTTTTTCCATTATCCTTGCTGAAAAAATAAGAAAAATGTGAAAAGTCCATGTATAGGAATTTAAAATAGTTTGATGAATAGATGATCTAAAAATCATTAAATCATGTAAATTCTATCATTAGGGATTGATTGAATTAACCCACCATGAACCAAATTACCCTTACATCTCTGAGTGTGGTACCTTCTACTACTCGAACTCTTAAGATCTAGTAGAATTATCATAGGTGAGATAAATGGAGCATGGGGTCCCTAATGATTTCAAAATTAGTCCAGTGTCATATAGACTTTATACCCCTAATATGGGGAGAATGTTCATTATCCCACTAAATGAGATAATGGGGATTGTCCCACCAAATGATCTAATAGGCATGACCTCACCAAATGAGACCATGGGCACCATCCCACCAAATGAGATAGTCTTATAATGAGGAGCACCAGTTTTCCACAGTCAATGATATTCAAGTGATGAAAAATCGTGTTTAGAGAGATTATTTAAATGAAATGGGATTATTTATTTCCAATATCATGGTATCTATTGTGTCTAAATAATTTCAACCCAGTTCTCATGAGTGAACTTGTGGAAAGGAAGATCACGCAATTAAACAATATTTTGAGGTTTAATAGATTTTCTCAAACTCTACTTCTAGAAATAATGAATAATAGCTTAGTGAAACCATACCTACCATTAAATAAGGTACATTCAGGCCTATTGATTCCGTATAATTCAATATTGACAGGGAATGTATGTGGTGTCAAAAGAAGATTTGTCCATTGGAGTCCAAACTTTTACTCCCATCATCAACCACCCATCATTACATTGAGAAAGGAAAGTGTGTTTTCATGTATTCTTCCAATAATCCCCATAAAGTTTACAAGGACATATCTACTAAAGAATAGATCACTCAGTTGTACTGAGAAAATGAAAATCTTTGAAACGTGATCACAGAGTTGCTTTAGGGATATTTTCCCCATGGTGAAATGTCGGCATCTTGTTGTAGAGGACCTCTTTGTAGTGAATTCCCCAACCCATAGGGATGATATCATTTTCATATTATTCATCCACACATGGAGTACATTTTGGAAATTTTTCGACCATGTTGATCACCACATACTTCCCAAGAAATTCAATGTTCTCCAATTTAGGGGAAAACCCAAAAATCCCCCTTTCATCAATAGCGACAACATCAACCCTTGAATAGATTGAGTTTCAGGTATTTCCACCAAAAACTCAACAATGTGCGTATATAAATAGAATAATAATGGTAATATAAGGGAAATATTGTTCAAAATAATCTCACAATGATAGATTAATTAATATATATTCATTCCAAATGGATAATTATTTTGAATATTTTTCTTTTTCTAGGGAGAATAATTTGGTTGAGCCCCCAAAGGTCATGAGTATGAGACCTAAGGTGGATTATTTGAGTGGCCATTCCAATTACTACCCCTATCATCAATTTTTAGGGAATATAATTGATAATTTCTTCATCATTAAGGATTAACTTCATAAGAAGGTTGAATAAGGCTTTATGGAGTTGGTGACTTCAAATATCTAAGAAGTCTATATAAGATCCATGAGAAGAATAAAAATATATATTAAATAGTTAGGGTAATCTATATTTTGATGAAATTTTAATTTAGTTATATTATTTTAGGCTTGGTTGTGAGGTTTTATACTTCACCTATTTATTAGAGCATGTACTCATTAATATTTTAAAGATTAAGAGACCCATGGAAACCCTTATGAAGGGTCATCAATATTTTTTCCCTATCACTATCTTTTGGGGTATACCACTGAATTATGACCATTATTTAAATATTCCCTCAAAAATAAGATAAATGGGGTCCTGATTGAGTTAAATAATCTTAAGAAACATGAAATGTTCAAATTAATTATTCTAACACGAATAAAAGATAATTATTCTTGATGTACGACATAATATGAATCAATTCTATTCAAAAAAACTTTAAACTACTTGTAATAAATCCTTGTCACATGAAATTAAACTCCATACCATCTAAGACCTCATTGTATGATTATAAACCACATGGAATGTCATCCTTGTTTCATGACATTAAACTATATAGTATATAGTCTATCCCACAAGGCATTAAGATATTCAGAGTGGTCCATAATGTATGAACCTAAAATATTGGGAGGGGTTTGTTCCATGTGAATCATATCATAAAAATATTTCTCCCCTATATAGGATCTCAATCTACATAGGGGTTATTTTCCATTCCTTTTTTATTTAATGGTAATGTCTTTACTATCTAACCTTGATATCATGGTTCTCCTATCATATGACCAATATTACCCCCTTCTGGTCAGAAAAATGTATGGATTGATTATTATTACATTAGTATTTATAGTGATTCCAAGGTCTACCATCCTATACATAAGTAAAGGTTTCATTTCCATGTCTCATTATAATTTAATGATGAAAACTTTCCTTATTTACATCTGGTGTCAATCCTTTTTCACCAAGGCACACAAACATTTCAACCCTATTCTCCTATACATGAGCTAAATCAGTGGAGCGGAATTTCAAGAATAATGTGTAGGTTGATTCATATTATTTCAAGATATATAGTGATTCCAAAATCGCGTATCTTATGCCCAACTAAAAATTCCAATCAAACCCACACTTTTTTAGTGTTTAAATTTACCAATTCATATTGGGTTTTCTCTTCTTACTCAACAATAATATTAGGTTATCTCATATTACATATAATCTATATCTATAAAAGTCCCCCTATATTATTATCTTCATCATATAACCCTAAAATACATATTATTTGATTCCTTGTTGCATAATTTTCAACTACACATTATATAGTCCATCATGAAAGAACTTAAACTACTTGGAGTGAATTCTCCTATACAATACAACTTCCCTAAATGAGACCTAGATCCATGTGAGGGTGTTAGGAATATGTATATTATCCATAAACATATGATAGGATAAAATTCCCCATTCTAAAGTAAACTTAGATCTCCCATCTTGGGTACAAACCATGGAGTTTCTTCTGGATCCAATCTCATATCTGGATTTAAAAAAATTCCCCCTTCTTTCATATGAGCTAGATATATGTAGATACTATTTAATAAGAACTATATGTAACATGATTCATGCTACCATAGGATATGTTGTTACACCTAGATATCCCATCATAAACCTAGAAATAAATTTATATTATATTCATCAGTATAACCATCATGACTTTATAATTGTGTGTACATATTCTTGAGGCTATCTATATTGACACTGAGAGAAAATTCACATAGGTTATACCTTAACCTTACTACCATATATACCAGCTCAATTTTTTGGAAAATCTATATGACATTAAACTTCATCCATCATTTTTCAATGTTTTATGACCTAAAACATCATCCTTTAATGGTCCAAATTATAGGAATTTAAAATAGACATAAAAAACAAAAAGTTTTATCAGGTTGAAAACACATAAAGGGAAGCTTGTGAAATATTCAAGTCACTGATCATTAATTAAATACATTTTCAGTAATTAGGAAAAAAATAATATTAATAAGATTCAAATATTTTTGGGACAAACACTTGGCTCAATAAAGAGAAAATATTTTCTCAATGGACCCACTAGTCTAGGAAAAATCTAGAGCGAATCTTCTTTACCCCATGTACAAAAGATTAAGAAATGGAATGGGTAGATTTTCATTCAGGAAAATACCACATATTTACATGGATAAGACCATCAATTTAAATTATTATGTACCCAATAAATTTAATTTTACATCACTTCACCCTGATAATGTGTTCAACACATTCTAGAATAACCTTTAGGGTGCTCAAACCCTTATTTAATATCATTTTCTCTATGAAACTATTTCATATATTTGATTTATGAATCATCACTAAAACAATTCCTTGAATAAATAAACTCCTCTTGAAAACACATAACCTTGAGAAAATCCTCTTGGTTTCCTTTTTCATAGAAATTGGTAACAACTTTCTTTACAGACCCTAATAGACCCCCTTTGAATGGTTAAAAACATAAATGTCTTTGAGTTGCTATGTAATCCCTAAGGGATATTTTTCATCTTGTAGGAAAGGTACTATTTAACCCCATGTTCTATTTATATACTATATGAGGGTGGTACTGCCATTAATAATGGTAAACCTATTCTTTGTTGTCTTCCTTTCCCACTAACCTAAAAATTTTAATGTTATAATACATTATATAACCCAAATATTCAAATATATTCAAATACCCTTAATGTTACACAATTTTTAATCATTCCCATTTTAAAAGAATGATTTGTGAATCCAATTATTGTTCCATTTCATATATAGCTGTCAATCTCCTATGAATACCCAGATGTCATGAGTTCAAATACTCTTTTTTAAAATCCCAATACCTTGAGATAATATTCTATTCTTGGAAAATTACTATTGGTAACATGCTCCTAATCATGTTAACTTAAAATACATGACAAAATGTTCCATATTGTAGGAACATAAAATATCTGAGGAAATTGTCATAGTACTCCCCATGTTGACAAACAACAAAGGTAATCCTGGTAAAAAGTTTAGTTTTCCCTCACTAGGCATGCAACTTGCATAACCTAGGAAATATTTGAGCATTTTATAAAAATAAAAGTCATAAAACTTGTTAGATTTAATATCCATAAGTGGAATCCTAACGAAAAGTCAATTACATTCCTACTATGTTTCTACATCCATGTCTTAGGGAAAACGTTATGGCTAAAAAAGGTGAAGATACCCAAATATTGATGGATCCACCACACGAACCTAGTAAAAATTGATCTATGATCTCTAACTCCATTGACCTAGGAAAAAGTTATAGAACCCCTATTTTGATCACATATATTAGTTTAAATGATCCATCATGTTGTATAAATTCCTCTTTGCATGACCTTAAACTACACAACTTAGTGGTTGATCAAGCAGGACCTTAAAAAATTCAAATGGTCTATTTTATAGGGCATTATTCCCTTTTGTACAAGCTAGATCTACTAACAAGTTCCAAGTGTAATGTTTTACTAGTTAATTTTAGGTGTTCCCCAATAACATTACACTAGGATGGAACCATTATATTTTCTCCTAAAAATGAGAAATATTTTAATATAGACGTCTAATTGTAAACTATGTGGAACATGATTCCTATTATAATAGGATTTGTGGTAACATCTTTATCACCTATCTCATATACAATAAAAAATTCTACTTTCATTCAGTCTAACTTATTATCCTTGTATTTGGGATAAAAAAATTAAATTTTGTTTTCCTCCATCAACCCTATTCTAATATATTAAAATCCTTGATTAAATTACTACTCCTAGAAATACAAACACCTTGATTCTAAGTTCTCCTCTTGGTGCAAAAAAATACTGGAGTAGAGATCTTAATTTTGGTGAAAATCTTATCATAGATAAATAAACTTCATAATCCTACTATATGTTCAAGTAATGTGTAAAATTTCCCTACAGTATCTCAAAATAAAATTCTTTTCATTCCAAACAAATCTAGTTATGATGGAAGGCATATTTTGTAACTAAAAAAATGTATTCCATGCACTTTTCTACAGAATCTATGATTTTATTCTCACTCAAATGATAGAAGTGAAGTGTGGGTAGAAAAGTATATTCCAACAAAAAGATTGTACAAGATGTTTCTCCATGTTTTACATGATTTGTCATGAATTTAAGTATATATATTCATCAATAACATTTCTCATTCAGGTGATGTTATAGCATCCCGCCTTTTTATCACATAAACTTTCATTACATTTTACAAAACCGAGGATCTTTAAGGTTTAGTGTCTGGGAAACCAGTAACTTAAAACATGAAAACATACATAAATCATTCTTCTTAAACCCTTGAAAGGATTCTCCTTAAGTTCATACTAGGTTCATTACTGCATCTCATGACCTGGGGACATACAACAAAAGAAAGGGTGAGCAGAAGGACCCGTAAGGGAAACAAGAGAAACATTTTACATGTGAACTTGAGATACATCAATAAGGACATGAAAAGAACGTTAAGGAATGAAAATGAAACCATGAAGCATATCATAAAAAAATAACATTTTTCATATCTTGAAGATGTGGCTACAACATTTAATATTGACAATCGTTTCGTTTCACCAAGGTCCATCCCCAAGGTGTCGTTAAAAATTACCAAGGTTATTCACCAAGGCGTCGTTAAAAATGGTCATCTCTAGAGATTAAGTCTTTACCCAATGCATTGGAGTGCTATCAGGGAGCACCCTTAAATTTGCCTTTATTATCATGTGATCCACATATATCATCATAAAACATTTCATAAATAACCCATATAGCATAAAATAAATGGTTTTCATTTCATAATCATAACGTTTTAAAAACTGCTTTAAAGACATGATATTTACGTTACATTAAACCCACGGAAAGGGAAAGCGGGTATCTTGTATGTAAATCCTAGAATTTAAAATAGAACATTTTTCTATATATGTGAATAACCCTGTAGAAATAAGAGCTTTGAGTACTCACTTAATAACATGAAGTAATTTTGAGAAAAAGAGAGAGGCATTTTGAGACGAAAATTCTGCAGCACAACGGCTACATTACAAGGTTTTAGAAAACGTTGAAAAGAGAGGGGACATGGGTCAAACAATGATAAATGACCCATAAAACAGTAGAGGGAAAGAATATAAGGGATTTAAGAACATGGTAATGAAATTTGAAAATATAACATATGAAATGAAGAACATGAAAGGAAGACAAAAATAAGATTTCCCTTATGAAAATTCGGCAGCCTAATAGCGTTACATAAACTTCAACCAAAAATGAATTGATGATGTCAAATAGGGTCTCTCATCATATGAACATAAAAGATCAGTATGATAGATATAGAGATCATATCCTAACATAATAAAAATGAACTTTCAAAACTTGACATGGAATTAGAACTTTGAAAAGGAGAAGGGTGAAAGAATCCCTTAAAAATTTGGCAGCCTAACGGCGTCACTTAAACTTCAACAAAAATGAATTGATGAGATCAAATAGGGTCTCTCATAATATGAAAATAAGAGTCCAGTATGATAGATATAGAGATCATACCCCAAAATAACAAAAAGGAACTTGAAATAATTGACATGAAAGTAGAACTTGAAAATGAGAAGGGTGAAGAACCACTTAAAACTTCGGCAGCCTAACGGCGCCACATAAAACTTCAAAAACTGAATTGAAGAGATAAAATGGGGTCTCTAATCATATGATCATAAAAGATCAGTATGATAAATTTAGAGATCATACCCCATAATAATAAAAATGAACTTGAAATACTTTACATGATAATAGATCTTGAAAAATGAGAAGGGAGGAAGAATCTGTTACAAAAATTTCGGCAGCCTAACGACGCCACATAAAACTTCATAAAACGAAATAATGAGAGTAAGAGGGGATCTCTCATTATATGAACATGAAAAGAGAAGTAATAGGAGTATAAAAGAACATCCTTTAACATAAGAACATGGAGCATACAAGAAATGACATAAAATAGATTTCTTGAAAAGAAAGAGAGAGGTCGGATCCTTTACCTTAAAACATAACTCTTAAAACTCAATGGTTTGGACCTTGAGGGCTTGGGGGCACCTTGGGAGGACTCCTTGGGAGGTAAGGAGACCAGAACATCGTTGGGGGAGAGTTGGGAGTGAAAACTAAAGGAGTAAAGGGTGGGTATTTATAGGGAAAGTGAGGAGACAAGGCATTAATGGCCAAGGGACACCTCACAAGTGCTTTTCTCAAAACCATGTGCTCTCCCTTGGCATTTACCATGGAGTTAGGCCACATGGGGCCCCCAAAACAATAATTCATCACCCTTGTCCGGCCAACCCTTAAAATATCTCATGACATCATCATGACACAGTTATGATGTCATTAAACATACCGAAACCCTAAAACTGTATTTTTATTATTCACTGAAAATTCAACTTTCTAAGAAAAATCCCAAAATTTCACATTAACCAAATATCAAGGCTCTGATTTCAAAAATGAACTCCATTTTATAAAAATAATTTTCTAAATATTTTTAATTTTATTTTTAAATAAATACACTATTCACCGAAAATTCATTTTTTTTAGAAAAATCCCCAAAAATTACCATAACATAATATCGATGCTCTGAGTTCAAAAATAAAGTCCATTTTATAAAAATAATTTTCTAATTATTTTTAATTAAAAAAAACACTATTCACACGAAAAAACTAATACTTGACTAATAATTTATGAAACCATTATTTAACCATTTTATTGAATCACATTACTTAATCAAGGTTCCTTGATTATACTAATACTTTATTTAAGTGAGATTACTAATCCATTTAGACTCATTACTAATCCTAATCGTAAAATCACTATTCATATTTTACTATTCATCAAAAATCAAGTTGATCTTATTAGACTCTAAATTTCGTACTGAACATAATTGTAGAAGACCATTTTTTGCAAATCATTACAAATTTTTAATTATTTAAGGTTTAAAAAACATTTTTAAAATATACTTTTTCTAAAATTCATCAAAAATATGCATACTATATTTATCCGGCCATTTGAAAATTCATAAACTTCATCATAAGAAGAAATCCCAATTTTTATTTACAACAAAGGATTACACAAGGAAGTTACGGTCTCCTTACATAGCCCCTTATCACACGAGCATAAGACCTAAGTGTAAGGTGTGCTAAGGTGAGAGAATCTGAGGGAGGCTCAGCCAACATTGCACGAGTAGTAATTTCTATCAGTTTGAACTTCATGCGAAGGCGATCCCGTTCTACCTTCATATGATGAAGTTCATCTTGGGTTTGGTTCAGAGCAAAGCCTAGTGGTGCTACCTCCTTCCCAAGTTCTGTTAGATGGGCTTTGATCGGTCCAAGACTACTGGGTGAGACAATCAAATCTTCTTTCTATATTAATTAACCAAGATTACATGTATTTAGAGACAATAATCAAAACGTTTAGTTTCCGGCGGTCATATTGACCAATGGTCATATAACAGTCAAAAACTGACGGTATCATTTTAATTACACTCATGTTATCAAATGAAACATTTTTTTAGTATAAAAATAAAATAACACATAAAATTAGGAAACAAGATTTATTCAAAATTTCGGGTCGTTACAATCTTCCCCCCTTAAGAAATTGCGTCCTCGCAATTTTTTTAAAAATTAGGTTTTGAAATTTCATTGAAAGTCCCACATCGGAAAAGGAGTCAGTAAAACTATTAAATTAAAAGAAAGAAAAGGGAAGTACGAAGGTCACCTGAGTTAGCCCACACTAGGATTCCATGTAGGAAAACATGGACATGGAAGAAAAACAAAGGGTCAAGTTCTGAGGGAGAGTGATAGAGAACGTGATTAAGAGAAAGTTAACCATAAGAAAATCCCAAACTTATGATGTGTAAACGGTCATTGATTACCTAGTAGGAAACGTAAACCAACAATGTTTTTGTTTTACGTTCTTTTTCATAATTTTGAGGAATTCATTTACTACATAGAATAAAAACATAAGAAAATATACCTAACTTCATGTAGAGTCTCATCCTTTAATAAATTTCTACCAAAAATAATCTTTTCTCCAAAAGATGAGCATTCAAAACTACTTGGTCTCATCAAAACACAAGAATCATCTTCTAGAGAATCACATAATCCACAAAAGATTAACTATCTATTTCTTCTATCTTTAAACATTATCCCAAAAACAGAAAGGGTAAGGTAAAACAACTCTTCAAAAATAAAGAATCCCATAGGAAGGGAAAATATTTTTAAATCTTCAAAGTTCCATGGTACTACCCAAAGTTCATCATAGACCATCCCATAAATAACGGTCCTTAAAATTCCTCAAAATAAACCAAACTAAGATTGAAACCCAAATACAAGAGGGATTTGATAACATAGTCTTCCAAAATAAACTTCATTGTTCATCTCCAAACAACATCAACCACACCTAACATCTTATAAAAAAATTAGCTAACCTAAACATATTTTACCCAAGATAGGGTAATTATTTCCATAAGTAACCTAAATTACTATAAGTCCTCCTTAAATTCATTGATTCTTCAAAATATAAGTCAACCTTACTCCTCAATGAAAATATAGTAGTAATCTATTTATCTTGATCATATAGGGTCCTCAAAATAGTGAACGTCTTCCAAAATAATAATCATCTTTTAATCCCCTAATAATCTCTGTCGTATTAATACGGCAATCGTAGCATTTCCTATCACATTGGTTGTTGGGACATGTTATTCCATTTCCCGCCATTAACTAAGAAAAGAAGCTATAATTAGGGGCTTAAATACTTAGCCAGTAATAATTAAAAGAAACTTAAAGCATATAAGGATAACTTGTAGAAGAAAAGTATACCCTAACTTGTGATCCCCTAGGTTCCCATCTAGGTTATCCATGATCATATATTCTTATGTGAACCTTTATTTTATTTTATCTTTGTTCCTTTAACAATGGTTCATACTAAGCTTATGAATTTACCAAAGCATATCCCCCGGGAGTGTCGTAACCAAGAGTGAAGCAAGGCCTGTTGTCGTGTACCAGTTCCCGTTCGAGTCTAGCTCAAAGCGGTGTTTTCGGGTTTTACCCCTATGTACATCTGTGCCAGAGACACCTCTACCTGCTCGTATCCAGACAGGGATGTATTTGCTTGGAAACCCCTTACTCAATACTCACCAAAATACCAGGAAGATTTCCTATATTTAAACTTTTCTATAGGTTTCTTCCAAGAGTTTTCATATCCTAATTTCCAAAAATAACTAAACCATCCTTTGATACCAACTATTGCATCCTGCCTTTTTATCACATAAACTTTCATTACATTTTACAAAACCGAGGATCTTTAAGGTTTAGTGTCTTGGAAACCAGGAACTTAAAACATGAAAACATACATAAAACATTCTTCTTAAACCCTTTAAAGGCTTCTCCTTGAGTTCATACTAGGCTTATTACTGCATCTCATGACCTGGGGACATACAACAAAAGAAAGGGTGAGCAGAAGGCCCAGTAATGGAAACAAGAGAAATATTTTACATGTGAACTTGAGATATTTCAATAAGGACATGAAAATAACTTTAAGGAATGAAAATGAAACCATGAAGCATATAATAAAAAAATAACATTTTTCATAACTTGAAGATGTGGCTACGACATTTAATATTGACAATCATTTCGTTTCACCAAGGTCCATCCCCAAGGTGTCGTTAAAAATTACTAAGGTTATTCACCAAGGCGTCGTTAAAAATGGTCATCTCTAGAGATTAAGTCTTTACCCAATGCATTGGAGCTCTATCAGGGCGCACCCTTAAATTTACCTTTATTATCATGTGGTCCACATATATCATCATCAAACATTTCATAAATAACCCATATAGCATAAAATAAATGGGTTTCATTTCATAATCATAACGTTTTAAAAACTGCTTTAAAGACATGATCTTTACGTTACATTAAACCCACGGAAAGGGAAAGCGGGTATCATGTATGTAAATCCCAAAATTTAAAATAGAACATTTTTTTATATATGTGAATAACCCTGTAGAAATAAGAGCTTTGAGTATTCACTTAATAACATGAAGTAATTTTGAGAAAAAGAGAGAGGCATTTTGAGACGAAAATTCTGCAGCACAACGGCTACGTTACAAGGTTTTAGAAAACGTTGAAAAGAGAGGGGACATGGGTAAAACAATGATAAATGGCCCATAAAACAGTAGAGGGAAAGAATATAAGGGATTTAAGAACATGGTAATGAAATTTGAATATATACCATATGAAATGAAGAACATGAAAGGAAGAAAAAAATAAGATTTCCCTTATGAAAATTCGGCAGCCTAACAGCGTTACATAAACTTCAACCAAAAATGAATTGATGATGTCAAATAGGGTCTCTCATCATATGAACATAAAAGATAAGTATGATAGATATAGAGATCATACCCCAACATAATAAAAATGAACTTGCAAGACTTCACAAGGAATTAGAACTTTGAAAAAGAGAAGGGTGAAAGAATCCCTTAAAAATTCGGCAGCCTAACGGCGTCACTTAAACTTCAACAAAAATGAATTGATCAGATCAAATAGGGTCTATCATCATATGAACATAAGAGTCAAGTATTATAGATATAGAGATCATACCCCAAAATAACAAAAAGGAACTTGAAATAATTGACATGAAAGTAGAACTTGAAAATGAGAAGGGTGAAGAACCACTTAAAAATTCGGCAGCCTAACGGTGCCACTTAAAACTTCAAAAAATTGAATTGAAGAGATCAAATGGGGTATCTCATCATATGATCATAAAAGATCAGTATGATAAATTTATAGATCATACCCCATCATAATAAAAAGGAACTTGAAATACTTTACATGATAATAGATCTTGAAAAATGAGAAGGGAGGAAGAATCCGTTACAAAAATTTCGGCAGCCTAATGGCGCCACATAAAACTTCATAAAACGAAATAATGAGAGTAAGAGGGGATATCTCATTATATGAACATGAAAAGGGAAGTAATAGGAGTATAAAATAACATCCTTTAACATAAGAAAATGGAGCATAAAATAAATGACATAAAAGAGATTTCTTGAAAAGAAAGAGAGAGGTCGGATCCCTTACCTTAAAACATAACTCTTAAAACTCAATGGTTTGGACCTTGAGGGCTTGGGGGCACCTTGGTAGGACTCCTTGGGAGGTAAGGAGACCAGAACTTCGTTGGGGGAGAGTTGGGAGTGAAAACTAAAGGAGGAAAGGGTGGGTATTTATAGGGAAATTGAGGGGACAAGGCATTAGTGGCCAAGGGACACCTCACAAGTGCTTTTCTCAAAACCATGTGTTCTCCCTTGGCATTTACCATGGAGTTAGGCCACATGGGGCCCCCAAAACAATAATTTATCACCCTTGGCCGGCCAACCCTTAAAATATCTCATGAAATCATCATGACACAGTTATGATGTCAATAAACATACCGAAACCCTAAAACTGTATTTTTACTATTCACTGAAAATTCAACTTTCTCAGAAAAATCCCAAAATTTCACATTAACCAAATATCAAGGCTTTGATTTCAAAAATGAACTCCATTTTATAAAAATAATTTTCTAAATATTTTTAATTTTATTTTTAAATAAATACACTATTCACTGAAAATTCATTTTTTTAGAAAAATCCCCAAAAATTACCATAACATAATATCGATGCTCTGAGTTCAAAAACAAAGTCCATTTTATAAAAATAATTTTCTAATTATTTTTAATTAAATTTTTAATTTAAAAAAACACTATTCACCTGAAAAAACTAATACTTGACTAATAATTTATGAAACCATTATTTAACCATTTTATTGAATCGCATTACTTAATCAAGGTGCCTAGATTATACTAATACTTTATTTAAGTGAGATTAATAATCCATTTGGACTCATTACTAATCCTAATCATAAAATCACTATTCATATTTTACTATTCATCAAAAATCAAGTTGATCTTATTAGACTCTAAATTTCGTACTAAAAATAATTATAGAAGACCATTTTTTGCATATCATTACACATTTTTAATTATTTAATGTTTAAAAAAACATTTTTAAAATATAATTTTTCTAAAATTCATCAAAAATATGCATACTATATTTATCTGGTCATTTGAAAATTCATAAACTTCATCATAAGAAGAAATCCAAATTTTTATTTAAAACAAAGGATTACACAAGGAAGTTATGGTCTCCTTACATAGCCCCTTATCACACCAGCATAAGACCTAAGTGTAAGGTGTGCTAAGGTGAGAGAATCCGAGGGAGGCTTGACCAACATCACACGAGTAGTAATTTCTATCAGTTTGAACTTCTCACGAAGGCGATCCCGTTCTAGCTTCATACGATGAAGTTCAGCTAGGGTTTGGTCCAGAGCAAAGCCCAGTGGTGCTACCTCCTTCCCAAGTTCTGTTAGATGGGATTCGATCGGTCCAAGACTACTGGGTGAGGCCATCAAATCTTCTTTCTATATTAATTGACCTAGATTACTTGTATTTAGAGACAATAATCAAAACGTTTAGTTTTCGGTGGTCATATTGACCAATGGTCATATAATAGTAAAAAACCAACGGTATCATTTTAATTATACTCATGTTATCAAATGAAACATTTTTGTTGAGTATAAAAATAAAATAACACATAAATTTAGGAAACAAGATTTATTCAAAATTTCAGCTCGTTACAGATGTGGTGGTGAGAACCTCACAATGGGGGTAGGACATGTATTTTATTTTTTTTGATGAAAAGGGATGTAAAAATAATAAAACCCATTTTTAAGGTTCTTTTATAAATTACTTGACCTCTTAAAACATCTTATATATCGAACCTAGCTTCCAATTTTTTATTTTGTTTTGTAAGATTTTATTTGGCTACCTATGGAGCCTAAATGGACACTTAGATCAAAAGGTATGCCTATTTTAAGTTGGGATTCATTTTTAGTTAAAATGATAATTTATCAAGAAGGTATCCAATTATTTATGAAGAAACCCTCTTCACAAATGATCTTATGTGTTCATGAAGTAATTATTTATGAACACGGATCTTTCATCATAGATGTTGGATCTTTTGCAGTGGTTTATTATTTAGGATCATGGATCGTTTTTTTGTTCAAGCATCGCTTGTGGGGAAATGATGAAGATTACTCCCACCTATATAAAACCTTCATGGTCAGATATTTCTTTGTGGTTGTGTGTAGGTGATGCACCATGGTCATATAGCCTGAACAGACCCAGAATTTATTTACGAAACTTTGATAACGGTCTTACAAGGTTGTGTGCCCCATTCATAAATTATAGTCAGCTTGTGATATCAGAGTACACATTCTTCATGGTTGTATATTTCTTATATGTTCACGAGTGTCCAATGGGACCATGTATCTCAAAAATGTTCATATGGAAAATTTCCTATAAATATCAAGCATGAACATAGATAAGGGTACTTCTATGGAATGAACAACAATAGATGAAAATAATATCTATAATGACTCTGTTTTTTTATTTAAGACATTGAAAATTTTCTATTAACTTTTTTAGAGCTAGGAGTTGATTCGGCATAATATTCTAGGGCCCAGAGAGCCTCGATATTGATATATTAAAAATATTAAATATATTATAACACATGAAATAAGTTTTTATAAAATAATGGAATAACTACTCAATAGAGACTCTGATCAAAAATATGATACCACCATTGAATTTGGAATGTGGTTTTTATGCTAGGCATGATATAACCTTTGTTTGAATTGGGTGTCTAGATTGATTTCCACCATGAGAGGAATAATAATTACATTAATTATTTAAATTATTTAATTTTTATTAATTATAAAAAACCTATAAACTCCTCTATAAATACCTTGTTATGAAAAAATCTAGGTTTAGTCGTATAACCCTGGGAGATTAGATAGGGAGATGAGGAGGGATCCATTGGTGGTGAAAAACTGAGAACGTGGATTGATGAAGGTGATCGAGGAAGATCATGAGATGGAAAACAAATATAGTGGAATATTCAAAGACATCACTAATGAACTTGTTCTACACCAACGATCGATATTTTCTCCATGTAGGTTGTTTGATTTTTTGTGGTTTAATCCCCATGTACAATTTGAGATGAATGTAAACTAGTTCCTCCTAAATTAATTTTTTAATTTAACATGATTGGTTTTCCAACAATTTATTTTCTCTTACTAGATATAGGAATTTGATATTTATTAATACTTTTTAATTCTTATTATTTTGATAACCCCATTCGTTGGATTTTTTTCATAATTGGCCAAATGAACATAGTCATCGATCGAATCTCATTTTGTATTATGTGAGTTTATCCCTCTGTTCTTAGTGTTCGTCATTAGTAATGGGTTAGTCGGTAATTCGAAAATACCTATAAGGACCGATCATTGTGTGTTCAGTCTTCAACATAATGGATTGTGGTCACAAGTTCATATTTAGGTTTTAGAGAAGTGATGGAAGTTTGGCATTGACAATGGAAGTTTTCCATTGAATTTGGAATGTGGTTTTTACCCTAAGCATGATATAACCTTTGTTCGAATTATGTGTCTATCTTGAGTTCCATCATGAGAGGAATAATAATTAAATTAATTATTTAATTTATTTAATTGTTATTAATTATAAAAAACCTATAAAATTCTCTATAAATACCTTGTTATGAAAAAATCTAGGTTTAGTCGTATAACCCTGGGATATTAGATAGGGATATGAGGAGGGATCCATTGGTGGTGAAAAAATGAGAACGTGGATTAATGAAGATGATCGAGGAAGATCATGAGATGGAAAAAAATATAGTGGAATATTCAAAAACATCGCTAATGAGCTTGTTTTACCCCAACGATCGATCTTTTATCCATGTAGGTTTGATTTTTTGTGGTTTAATCCCCATGTATAATTTGAGATGAATGCGAACTAATTCCTCCTAAATTAATTTTTGAATTTCACGTGATTGGTTTTCCAACAATTTTTTTTCTCTTCCTAGATCTAGGCATTTTATATTTATTAATAATTCTTAATTCTTATTATTTTGATAACCCCATTCGTTGGATTTTTTTTTCATAAATGGACAAATGAACATAGTCATCGATCGAGTCTCATTTTATGTTATGTGACTTTATCCCTTAGTTCTTAGTGTTTGTCATCAGTAATTGGTTAGTCTGTAATTCGGAAATACCTAAAAGGACCGATCATTGTGTGTTCAGTATTCCAAATAATAGATTGTGGTCACGAGTTCATATTTGGGTTTTAGAGAAGTGATGGAATTTTGGCATTGAAAATGGGATTTTGAAGATGGATTAGGTAATGGAAGATTTATGAGTTGGATTGAGAAGATCTCACAAATTCATACACTCATCGATGCATGGATGTCAGGGTAGACTAGGTGAGGCTAGTCATATTTTTAGTTGGTGTTGTGTTGAAGGAGCCTTCCATGTCAGATATAGAGGTGGAAATAGTTTGTGTCAGGACGAGTAGGAAGCCAAAATCCCCCCCCCTCCCAGGCCTGATTAGAGAGATGGGTTGGGAGTGATGTTTTTAATTCTAAATTAATTAATTTTGTACTTTTTCCCCCACACCCATTGAATACTGGTTTTTATAAGGTTGGGAGATGTGGGACCTAGTTTTAACTCCCCTTATTAATATTATATACATATTAATTTAATATATGTTAAATGAGGGAGTTGAAGCATAAGGGAGAGTTGGGAGGTTACCTGTATGCACATGGGAATTGGGAGGGGACCTCCTATAAATGTGACCCTATTTTCACCTATTCCATTATATTATATTTTAATAATATTGTTTAACAATGATAATAATAATAATAACATTATTATTATTATTCATAAATGTTATTTCTGATGTAATCCATTCATACAACACCAGATTGAAGAGTCATTTTTGATGACCATGAAATTGTTGTTATTGATTCAATGACAATGTTGGTACCTAATTTGGACTTGTGAATCGATCCCATGAAGTGCCCTTTGTGTTTGATATGATGAAATGTGTTTTTTTCATTGGGTTTCCATTTTCGGAAAGCTAATAGTATATCCTGGTTGTTTCTATGAGGATCACAAATACATGATCTTTTTTCTATTCATGGATGTTTATGGTGACATATCCGTGGATTTAGAATTTATCTTATCAAACTAACGATGCTACACATGCATTCATTAGTCTTTTACATACTCATATTTGGGACCACAAGTAGCATTTCCTGAGTGGTTTTTCAAGTACAACTAGATGGTGGCCTTCCTTTTAGCCTCTGAGGTATGACGTGTGGTGATACTAGTATGATGATTCTTTTAGTGATGGTTAGTTGATGGAAATGATCGGGTAGAATCATCAAAAATACATTGGGTTTAGAAACCCCATGTCGCATCAGGGAACATATCCCTATTTACTCTTTATATAGGTCGGGTTGAACCCACTTATACACTAGTGTGTGGGTCCTCTACCTACCAAGTGGCACCCTGTTGCACACCATGGCATAGTTTCTCTATATATTGAATGGAACTCTCAGATGCACCAGTGTGTAGGTCCTCTACTTACCAAGTGGAACCCCCCTAATACACTAAATAATGGTTCATCTATCCACTAAGTGGTACCCCATTGATGTACTAGGGAATATGCCCACTATCCACCAATTTGTACCCCCCTAACACACCAAGGCATGGGTCATCTATATACCGAGTAGTACCCCCATAACGAACCGCTGTGTGGATACTCTAATAGAGATAGTTCCCCCTCAGATTGTGGAATGTAGTTTCAAGGTTTGGGTCCTCTACATAGTTTTCTTATGTGGTTACATTTTTTTTGGTAATAAAATATGGACCTTTGGATCTACATGCTAACACATTGTTCTTATATGGTTTGTGGAGATGTAGATCCACTTTCTCTCTTTATTTGGGATTCTTGTTGATAATATCTAAGTTATTTTAATGGTTTTGGTCTCATATTATGATTGAAATTACTTCATTATGATGATATGACTACTCTCTATTAATGATTTCTATTTGAAAATTTCAAGGTGTCATACTGGGTATGTATATACTCACCCCTGTATGGGATTATCCCACTCGTTTTGAATCTTATACAGTTTAAATACATATTAGTATTGATAATGGTGGACTTGGTATAGTGGAGATTGGTAGTATAAGGTGGATATATCTGTGTTTAGTGATTGTACTTTGGGATCTGGAGTTAGTCTCTCCCACTCATTACTATTTATAGTTGCTCTCAGTTTGGGTTTTCCCCTTGTATTTCTAGTCGGGCATGTATTTTTTCCCTTTATATCATTTTATTATGTTTTTTTCTATGGTATGTATTTCATAGAGGTTATTCCATGCATTATTTACAATCTATATATTTAGTATTTTATTATACCTATACACTATTTCATGGATTCGGTTGTGTGTGGGTATAGGTGAATTAGGATAAGTCTTCCCATTTAAATATTATGCCTAATCAAAAAATGTCTTCAACCCCTGGACTATGAGAGAAAGGATTGGGGTTGTCACACTTATATTACCATCGGCCAAGTGTACCCCAGTGGGTTGGTTCATGACAAAGTGGTATCAAAGGTGTTCTTTACCCATGTTGTTGTTTGGAGTTTTGACCTTGTAGGGAGGATTAGTTCTGGAACATAGGGAAATAGTTTCAGAGTGTCATGAATGCGACTCTTAGGATAGGTAACCCAATGTTAGTGTTGCTAGATAATGTATTTATTCACCAAAACTCTAACTACCTACTTGTATACTCAATATATAGAGGCATCAGTTTCAAGGAAACCAATAGTACATGCATAATATAGGATTGATTCCATTGATTTTCCTTCTTGAGTCAGCTAGATATATATTCTTTTTGACCATGGTATGTCTTGATAACTTTTAAAATGCCTCCATAATGATATCCTGATGGTATTTTGAGACACTTTTATGATGAAGACTAGTTTAGCGATGATGCCTCAGTTTAGGGACCCACCCATGAGATGTTTCCTCCAGGTGGGCATAGAGTAGTGTTACCACATGTTGATTAGTGCATGGACCCTTCTATAGTGCTCTAGGTGGATGGTTTCCCACATGTTGATAAGTGTATGGATCCATTATTATAGTATGATGGTATTCATAGTATTAATGTGTTATATAAGTTCCAAAAATAGGGACCATTTATGTTTCATGGTGAACCAAACCCTTACGTAGTGGAGGATTGTACTAAGGAGGTGGATTGGGTTTTCTAGCTTGTACGGACCCCAACCAATTGGATGGTTTCACTCATAACCAGTCTTCCCTATAGATAAATAGTTGGTTCTAGTTGTATCAACATATGAATTACATATGTTGATAATGTATCATAGGATATAGAGTTAGAGATTTCCTAGTATTTTTGGTGATCTTCCCCCTCCATCAGGAAGTATAAGACTAAAACTAGCATGTGGTGTGAGAAATATTTTTGGATAAGACCCCTCTTAATGATGGTCTTGGTGGAAAGAATTCTCCATGGTGACATGGGGAATTTATAGAAAATTATTCTAGCGACGTTCGATGTGAATTTGAATATGAAAGGTAGAGGGGAACTTCTCCTATTGAGACGTTTCCTTGTGACACTATTTAAAACCATGAGGTGGAGTAAGTGTCGGGTAAATTGGATAGTTTTGAGGTGTGGGGGTGAGTTCATTTTAATTAAATGTTTGATTTCATCCTAATGTGCTATGTTTTCTGAGAAATACCTAGTTTTGGTCAACAGGTGGGTAAGGTAAAGGATAGATTCATGTGGTAGGAGCTTGTGACTAGAGGAATCGAGTATGGTTTCGAGATATGACATGTGTATTCATTGCTCCTGATATAGGTTTAGTATAGGGTCATATACCACATTTCCAAAAATTTATCAATTTTTAAATATCTATAGGTACCAATGGAGTCCATTTTTATTAACGCTTATGATGGAGGCTCCTCTGAAGAGGATCGGTGATTATGCACTTCTGCAATAGTGTGACCTAACTCTGGGAGCATACAGAGAAGATACATGAAAACTTTCCATAGAAGTTGTGAGACCCTATGATGTCTTCTTCAGTATGTATTGGTTTTCTACAATCCATGATAAGGTGAATATTATCAGTAAGGTTTATGGTGCTTCTGAGTCATGGGATGGAGTTTTCTTAATTTTTTAGAAGGAATCCAAAATAGAATAGGATGAGCTCGTTTTTAAGAGGATATAGTTAATATCCTATCCTCTTGTATAACCCTTAGAGTAGTAAATGCTATGATATTTAAGTTATTTTAATGTGGTAGAGGTACATGGACATCCTCCCTAAGGATGATCCATATTTACCTTCCCGTATAGAGTTATTTTTCTTCATGTACTTGCACCATAGAAGGCCTGGTATTTGGGCCAACATATGAGATGGCCACATATAAATGTAATGGATAAGGTTGTGGTTGGAGGATCTATAAAGTAGTGTATTTTTAGAATCGACGTGTACCCATGGCTAGTCTTATATTGTTCAACTAGGAGGTGGGTCAAAGCTTGAGGTTAGGTGTGGATTGATGTCACCCTATCCAAGTGACTATTTGGGAGGAGTATCCACCCCCAAGAATCAAGGGATTATTTGACCAATGCTTAGAGGTGAAGTGGTTCTTATAGTTTTACCTCATGATAGTTTATCACTATATCCATGTTACTGTGCATGGATTCTTAGAGCCGCTATAGTTTCCTTGAGTTCTTGATGATACCCTTGGGTTTACTGAATTCCCTAGAATAGTTCATGAGACTTATGAAATTGATCCTTAACCCTTGTTGGTTCAGCTCGTGATAGTATTATTTGTTACATCCTAGTGTGTTCAGAATCTAATGAGGAGCATTTGAGACACTTTAGGAAGGTTCTAGACATTCTCATAGTTAATTTTTTTCACCTGATTTTGTAGGTATAGTTGATGGGACAGTTCACCTCTTGGCAGTTGGAACTTATGTATAAGGATGGTGCAGTGTATCTCCAATTGATGGTTGTTACCCCACAGATTCTTTAGTGTGTTAGGTAGTCTCTATTTATAGATACTGACTATGAGATATTGTCTGACTAGATACCCACTCAACATTATCCTGGTAGATTTTCTGGAAGTGGGGAGCACATTGTCCTTGTCTGGTGATGGATTATGGAACCAGTCATGATTTGATAGGATCTTTTGAGGATATTGATTTCCCTTAGTATTAAATATAAGATAGGTGAGGATATAGCAGGATCCTTTGGCATCATGTTTTGTATCCAAGGGTGATATATCTTATTTTAGAGTTTGACTCTTGATGTTGCACCTTCCTATAGGTGGAGGCCAAGGTACCTAGATGGAAGTGGAAATGGGATGACCCTAACCATATGAGTGTAGATCTTAGTGAAGGGTGTGGGATGCCAATTCATAAAGAAGGTAGTTCGTATTCATTTAATTCACTCTAAGATCATCAGAACATGATTATCACTTCACGTCATGATTATAGAGAGGATGTAAGAGACATTTCAAAATTAGTTCTAGTTGAACATAGTGATTTTATCCCAAATAGATGACCAGGTAAATCAGATTGTTCAGGTTTTCAAGAAAATTCTTAAATATTTCATGTTAGCTTTGGTCAATATCTAAGAGGATCATATACCATCGATAGAGTTTGTGTAACATAGCAGTTACCACTCCACTATCGATGTAGAACCATTTGATTCTATGTATGTAAGACCTTTTAGGATACCATTATACTGGTCAAAGCTAGTGGGAGATAGATATTGTGGGCCTAGAGTTGGATTTATTGATGGATGTGAAAGTTATAGTTCATCTAGGGGTGGATGAGGACTTCCCAATGATGTCAGGGTCCTATGTGGATTGGCGATGGTGGAATTTGGTGTATGAATAGGATATCATGTTTTCTTAGAGATCTTACCTCATTGAGGATCATTTGGATTGGGTTAGGATGTCATGCTATCTTTAGGGATCATAGTCCCTACTTCCTGTTACTATGATAAGTTAGTGATGTGGAATATCTCTTTACCATATGATTGTAGTTAGACTATGTGCTTAGTGTTTCCATGTGTCATAGATGAGGAGACATGTGCATGATTCATTTGACAATGTTGACAAATACGAGCTAGTCATTGCAAATGAAGTTAACTTTTGAGGATCCCAGTGGAATTTAAGAATCGGCAAGAGAAAAATCTGTAAGGAAAAGTGTTTCCCTTTGATTTGTATTTTCTAACAGCACGAAAACCTTCAATAGAGCTCGTGGGAGGGGGAAACCTAGTTGGAAGATCAGTATCCTCACTAATCTATCATGGTTTTCACTTTTAGGGATGAGAATCCCTAAATCTGGGGTGAGTGTACGGACTCTATTTTGTCATGTAACTCTTTGGAATATTTAAAAGAATATTTCAAAAGTTAGGTGATGAGCCAATATGAGATATCAGGGCCCATAGATCCTTAGTATTGATATATTATAAATTTTATGTTTATTATAACACAAACAAGAATTTTTTTGGAAATAATTGAATAAATACCAAAGAGATTCTTGTATTGGAAATATGATACCACCATCAAATGAAAAATATAGGTTTTACCCTAGGAATGACATAATATTTTTATGCATAGGGTTTCTATATTAAGTTCCATCATGGGTGGAATGATAATTAAATAAATTATTTAATTTATTTAACTGTTATTAATTATCCAAAACCTAGAAGCTCCTCTATAAATAACCTATAATGGAAATAATTCAGAGTTAACCACATAAACTTGAGATATAAGAGAGGGAGAGTAGGAGAAGTTTGTTTGCGGTGAAAAACTGAGAAATTGGATCCATGACAGAGATTGAGGAAAATTGTGATATGGACGACGAACATGGATGGATTTTCAATGACATCTCTAGAGAGCATATTATTCACCCACAATTGATATATTCTCTAGGTTGGAAATTTTATTTTTGTACCTTAATCCCCATGCATAATTTGAGATGAGTGAAAATTAATTCATCCTAAATTAATTCATGTATCTATCTTCATTGGTTTTCCAATGGTTGGTTTTATCTTCCTAGATATAAGAATTTGAGTTTTATTTATCCTTGTAAATTCTTATTTTTTTATAATTTTGTTCATTGGATTCCACAAATGATGTCCAAATAAACACAGCCACCGATTGAGGTTCATTTTTTATGTGTATTTCTCCATCCATTCTTAGTGTTCATCATTAGTAATCGGTTGGTTGATGATTTGAGAATTCCCAAAAGGACCAATCGTTTTGTGTTTATTTTTCAGCACAAAAAATCATGGTCATGAGTTAGACTTTGAGTTTTGGAGACACTACAGAGGCATGGAGAAATCAAAGGGATCCTAATGATGGATTGGGTAATGGAGGATTTACAATACGGATTGAGTAGATCACATGACTATATGGGATCATTAGAATGTGGTGAATAAGATGGAATAGGTGGGGCCAATAATATTTTTGGTTGGTGTTGCATCAGAAAAGTTATACATACCATACACGGAGACAGTGGTGGCCTACGATGTGAGGAGAAGGTGGAAAGTTTTTTTCTACCACCCCCATGTTTGATTGGAGATAGGGGTTGGGGTTGATGTTTTAAATTATAAATTAATTAATCTAGAAATTTTTCCCCATACCCATTGAATACTAGTGAATAAGAGGTGGAGGGATGTGGTAACTAATTTTAATTCCCCTTTTAATATTATATACATATTAATTTGATATTTGTTTAATGAGGGATTTGGAGCACAATGGAGAGATGGGAGGTGACCTGTATGCACATGATAATGGGGAAGGTACCTCCTATATGTGTGACCCAATTTTCCCCAATTCCATTGTAATATGTTATAATAATAATATGTAATAATGATGATATTATTGTTATTATTATTAAATATTATTTGTAATGTAAGTCCTTCATATAACATCGGATTGTTGAGCCATCTGCAACATCGTGACCTTAACATTGTGGAATATGATTCATGACAAATGTTGGATACCTAATTCAAACTCATGGCTTGGTTCCATGAATCACCCTTCATTTTTGATATGGTAAAATGCATTTTTTCATTGGGTTCCTATTTTTGGTAAGTAAATACCCTATCTTGGGTTTTTTTGTGTAAGGATATCAACAACATGATTTTTTTTGATATTAATGGAAATTTGTAGTGAAATATCAATGGATGTATATTTTATCCCATTAATAAGATAATTATCCTCATGTGTTCATCATGATTTTTACGGACTTAAATTTGGGGATGGAATTAGCATATCTTGTGTAGTTTTTCAAGTAAAACATGGTGGTGACCTTCCTTTTGGAATCAAATATATGTCACAAATATATTTTAGAGAGATTCTTATTTAAGTGTAGCTTAGATAATGGAAGTGATTGGGCGAGATCTTCATATAGAAATATTGGTTTGCAACCCCCTATCACATCTTGCCACATGTCCCCTATACTCTTTACATAGGAATAGTAGAACCCCCCAGATACGTTAGGGTGTATGTCCTTTACCTACTGAGTGACACACCCTTGATTCTATAGGGTGAAATCCTATACCTACCAAGTGACACCCCCTCCCCCAACCTGAAACACCAGGGAGTGGGTCCTTTTCCTTCCAAGTGGAACCCCTAAACACACTAGGGAACATGTCTTCTATCAACTAAGTGGGTGCCCTAATGCACCAGGGCGTGGGTCCTCCATCCACCGAGTGGTACACCTAATGAAACAGGGAATATGACCTCTATATAGCAAGTTATACCCCCTTGACGCACTATATTTTGCTTCCTCTAATGGAGATAGTTCCCCCTCAGGCTATGGAGTGTAGTGGAAAGGTGTGGGTCCTCAACACAGTTTTCTTGAGTATTTGTGTTCAGTTATGGGAATTAGAGATATACCTTTCAAACTACAGGCTCACTAATCATTCTTAGTTGGGATTTGTAGATTGATATTCATTTTATCTCTTTGTTTGGGCTTCTTTTTAATCATATCTAGGTTATTTTTATGGTTGTTGTTTCGTATTCTGATTAACATTCCTTTGTTGTGATGAGATGACTACTCTCTCATGATGATTTTTTTGGTGATTTTGTGGTGTCTTAATCGGTATGTATATACTCACACATGTATGGGATTTTACCACATGTTTTGTTTCTTATGAAATCGATAAGAAAATTAACATTTACTATGGTGGACCTGGTTTAGTGGGTCTTATTAGTACGAGGTGGTGTTGACCATGTTTAGTGGTCGGAATCTTGGATCTGAAGTCAAGCACTCCCCATTTGTACTCTTTATAGTTTCTGTTAGTTTGGGTTTTCCCATTTTATTTATGGTTGGGAATCTATATTTCCCCTTTATATAATTTTCATTACATTTTTGTTCTCTAGTATGTATTTCCTAGAGGTTATTTCATGCATCGTTTACAATCTAGATGTTCAATATTTTATTATACCTCTGCACTATTGCATGGAATTTTTTGTGTTTGTGTATAGGTACTTTAGGATAAGGCCTTTAATTTCAGTATTATTCCCACTAGATGCTTTTCACTATCCCCTATCCTATAGGTAGTGGGTTTGGGGTTGTCAAAACCATCTTATCACTAGCCAATCGGGCCCTGGTTGGTTAGGTCATGACATTGTCATTTGTGAAATATATCCTTTGAGTGAACCAATAAATAAAATTCCCTTGTGTTAATTTATTAATTTTAGAGATGGGAAAGTAATTTTTTAATAATTTCATAATAACTCCCCACCCCACAAAAAAATTCTTTCATGGAGGAGTCCCATGAATATCCTTTATGGAACAGTCCTGTGAAGCTCCTTCATAGAAGACTTCCATGAAGCTCCATTATAGAGGACTCCCATAAACCTACTTCATAGATAATTACTGTGAATATTTATCATAGAGGAATCCAATAAATCTATTTCATCGAGGTTCATTATCAGACCCCATTTCCAAACTAGTAATCCTTAAATGCTATGTTGTTTTGTGAACCATACTTGTTTACATAAGACTTTAATCCTATGTGAAAATTGAGGTTCCTAATGAATATACTTCAATCATTTTAATAGTACATTACTTAGAATCATTTAACCTAAGGATGTTATCTTTATTAAGGAACATTAATATGGGTAACCAAGCCTCTTCCAAATCCATTTTCTCACCCAGGTCATCTACCTTGGTTGGATCAAACCAAACGACCTTTCCAACTCTCTTTTGGCAAGGAAAAATCCCCAAAAATCCCTTTCCATCAAGGTATACACAAAATCCATAATACTTACATGATCATGCCTCTATTTATTCCAAAGTAATCCCCTTTTAAAATTTAGTCACTTAATAATAATGATTGTTCATACTTTGGAAGAACCATCCTAAGAAATCATCCCTAACTGATAGGACCCCGGGGTGATAATGATCATATTTTCCCTCGATAGTATGGGTCCTTGTTATTATATGATTGAGTAAGTTATCTATAACATCATATTGCCCTTTTATAGGTATTCCTTGACACTTTTTTTTATATCCTTTGAGTCATGCCTTATTTTGGGGCCATTCTGAGAGAAATTGTTACATTTTGGTGGCTTTTGGGTTTTGCATGGTTGGCACATGGTTTGACCAAAACATACTCCCCCTCGTAAAAAATGTACACCATTAGATAGTGGAGAATTCATGGTTTTCTCATGGTATGACAAAACATGTTACCACCCAGGATAAACTATTCACCCCAAATAGTAGGGGTGCATGATGGGCACATGGTTTCCCCTAACCGTGCACCCACTTATAGTTATCCATGTGCACATGTTTTTGAAGTTATGAAATTCAATTTTAAAATCATGAACCCCATATTTAAAATACATAATAACTCTACATGACCTTGATACACTTTTTCATCCTTGGAGGCTCCCAAGAGGTGCTTTTGGCCCCTCTAAACCTATTTCATAGATGATTGAAGTGACATTGATCTAGTTCAATCTCTTGTGAGTAATTGGATATCCTCTCATGTGGTTTCTTCCAGTCTCATTTTATATCCTCCTTAAATTTTTATAGACCATAATTTAATTTATGGTTCTAAATTATGTTTTATGGGATCTTAATTCTAGGTTTGATTTATTGATCTATGGCGCCTTCTTTCTTTGTTGGTGAATCATATTTCAAATATTTATTTATTGATCTTTAATTTAATGGTAGGTGGTCCCATAATTAATTACCATATGGTTGAAACCGTGAATTTATTGATTAAATTGAAATGAGTATTTAATTTATTTAGAAACATGGTTTTTTGATGATTTAATATTTAATTTGAAATAGGCTTGATATTTGAGAAAAACCCAAATTTCAATGGAATTGAAACTTTTGGGTGAATCTATTAAAAATTATGTATTTATTTAGAAAAAATTTTGATGAAATTATTTGATGTTGATCTTGATAAAAATGATTAAATTGAAATGGTGTTTGAAATGACTTGGAATGATGAAAATCTTTTTTGGAAATTATAAGTCATGTTGAAAACTAAAATTGAGAAATTCTATTTTGAAATGATTTGAAATGATTCATTATCAGTTTGATTTATTTATTTATTTATTAAAGCTACTATAATCCTAGGTATTTAGCAGGTGGCTGGGATAAGCAGGCATGGATCTTGACCCCCTATCAATGTATTGACGATGAAAACTATTACTAAAGAAACTGTGGCATGACTTTCTGTGATGGGTTCACATATTGGGGTGTAGACTGGCCATGATGGGTTCCCCTATTGGGGTGTATTTTTATGTTCACACCTCACTAGATCTGAGATCATTATTGAGATGTGTGAGGATCCTATTTCCAAAAAAACTAATGTACCATGAGGCTCTTTTGCATGGTTCTCTCTTTTTTGATTATATTATATATTTCATTGACTTTATGAACTGTTTTATTCATTCTAAATAATTTATATAAACTATTTTTTATAAAATTATCATTTAATCCAATTTGAATGTTTTTTGACATATCTTCCATCTATTTAAATGAAATCATGTTTTTTGAAATAATTAAATGTAATTTTATTCCTTGTTTGTATTTAAATTTATTGTATAAGTGTTTAATACTTATTGTATTTATTATAGAACACCTGGTGAGATCCTACTAGGATTTATACCTTTCATCCTACCTTTTTCTTTGGGCAATTATGGATTATCTTTTATTGGGTCCAATCAAAGGAAAAGTGTCACTTTGAGGTGGTGGATGTTCTTGATCCTTTGTACCTGGAGTCTTAGAGGTACCGGTGGAGATTTCACCACTTGTTACATAGTATGGTTGAGTTTTTATATTGTTAGTTGTTGAGTACTTTGATTAGGTGCTTATTTGGGTTTCTTTACCTATTTTTTCTGGTACTTTCTTCTTTTCAATTGTTCATCATGATAACTTGTAATCTTTTATCTTTGACTATTTTTTGGAAAATTATTTTCACCATTGATATTTTATGATTATAGGATCTAGTCACCAACCTGTTGGGTTTGGGAACTCCCTTTAGGATATTTCAGAGACAACATGGGTATTAGGATACCAAGGTATCTAGCATGCTTTATGAACAAAATATCAAAGGATAGGGCTAAGCATTTTTCTTTTATGTCATCATCCATTTTGGGTTGTCCTCATAATATAGGCAGTAGGATTGTCGAGACATAGGCAGTAGCTGTGAGTGATTGTCTACATAACTATCATTATAATGTGCCTTAAGTCACCATGTATGTTTGAGGAATGGATTTATGAGGAATAATTTTATCTGATTTTAGCCTTTTCCCTACTTTTGATTTGGGTAGGTTGAAATACAATTATTGAAATCTTATCTGATGGAATTTATATTCTTATTTCTCTTGTTTGAGTTTTTTACCTGAGTAATCTGATAATGTTTCAGTGTTATTTTTTGAAGTTCTATAGCATCTTTCCTCTGAGAATACATTTTAATAAGACCTAGGAGGAAGCTACTAGTGAACCATAGTGAGAAGATCCTCCCATGGGCCAGAATATTGTTGGGACTATTGTGTATGTTGTCCAATCTCTAGGATAGGTACCTGCTCATGTTCCCATTCAGGATTCAGTTGCTTAACCTCAAAGTAATGAATATTAGAATAATTATTAAGAGTTTATTCACCATAATACACCTACTTTTTAGTTATCTAATGATCCTTATGAGGCTGAGGATTGGTTGAATAAGATATAATACCTTTTTGATTTCTTGGAGACGCCTGATCTAATTAAGGTGAAATGTGTTAACTTCAAGCTTGAAGGGCCTGTAAGGAGATGGTGGTATTTGATTGTGAAAAAAAATAAGCACAAGGGCTTGGAGTGGAAGGACTTCAGAGTTATCTTCACTAATTAGTTCTATTCAGAATCAATGTTACTTTCTAAATCTATAGAGTTTTTCAACCTCCAACGGGTCGATAGGACCATGACACGGTATGCAAAACTCTTTTCTAATCTTTTGTGATTTTTACCTAACATTGTATCAAATGAGAAAATTAAGGACCAGAGGTTCGAGATGAATATCCAACCTAATATTCCTTAATAGGTTTTCTTACTAAATCTCACATAATATACTGATTTACCAGATAGGGAGTTGATGGTTGAGCCTGACTTGGTTAGTATGTCTAGGTTGAATGGAGTTCCTTTTTATCCCAATGGAAATTCTATGAGTTACTTTAAATTAAATAGGAAGCATGATGAGTCTCATGGTGGTTACAAATAGTATACCTCCTCTATACATTCTACAATGCCTAAAATAGGCCCTTTGACTTGTTTCTAGTGTGGAAAGGTTGGGAATTCAAGACGTGTTTGTACTGAGGTGTCAAAGATATGCTATTCAAGTGGTCACTGAAGACACCTATAGAAATCATTCCATTTCTTTTCTTCTCTACGTAGTGTAATGATCTCATTAACACCTAAAATTATTACAGTAAAAATATATTCATCAAGATCTAAGGGGTTCATACCATAGGCATCTATAATAAAGCTTCTTCACATAGTGGAAGAGTCTCTAGAGGAAGATGATACACATCCAACAACTATGAGAGGTACTGTCACTATAGCTTCATCTTTAGTGAATACTTTATTTGATACTAGTTTTTATCACTCATTTATATCAAATCTTATTGTGAACCTTATAACTCTTCCTACATAGGTTTTGTCTTATGTGATTGATATCACTACACCCCTCCGAATGAAGAGATAGTATCTTCTTCATTGTCTTCTTGTATCTTCTATTTATTATATATTGATATTGACTATAATTTTATAGTTATCGATATGAAACCTCTTTATGTCACTATTTTTATGGATTGGATCATTTATAATAAAGACCAAATTAAAGGTTATATTTGGCAGGTATTTTTTACTATGCTTGATGGGGATGTCGTCTCTTTCAGGGAGATTGAGACATGAGGTAAAGTAGATATGAACCATTTTTTATGGAGTTTTTAAGGGTAATATCAATTTTTTCTTTTGACTTGGATTAACAATATTTGAGTGATGATCCCCATCCAGTCATCATCAATATTTTCAACGTATTTCCTTATGATTTCTCTGGTTTTCCACTAGTAAGAGAGTTAGAGTTTCCTGTTGATTTATTTTCTAGTACTCAAAGGATATTTATTCCTTCTTACCATATGGAACTAGAAGATTTTAAAGAGTTAAAGAATCAATTGTGTTATCTGTTAGAGAAAGGATTTATATTCCAAAGTGTTTCACTATGGGCGGAACCCATTCTCTTTGTGAAGAAATATAATGAGACACTTCACCTATTTATTGATTATTGTAAACTCAATCAAGTTACAGTGAAGAAAAATTATTAGTTACCAGGTATTGATGATCTATTTGACCAGTTGAAATGAGTGAAGTGGTTCTTGAAGATTAATCGTTGATCTGGTTTTGACTAGTGAAGAATAAAAGAAGATAACATTTAGAAAACTGAATTCCAGAGCAGCTATGGACATTATGAGTATATTTTTATACCATTTTTTCTAACCAATTATCTTATAGTCTATATGAAATTTATGAATGGAATATTCCATGAGTATCTAGATACATTCATGGTGGTCTTTTTGGATGACATGTTGGTTTACTCTTAGTCTGAGGATGATCATATGCATCATCTAAGAGTGGTTGTAGAAATGCTTAGAAATCACTAAATCTATTCCAATATATAAAAATGTGATTTATGGATTTAGTAATTAGTTTTATTAAGAAATTTGGTCTCAGAACATGGTATTTTAGATGATCATATGAAGGTGTAGACTATCACGACATGGGAGAAATCGTGAAATGTTTCTTAGATTCATAGTTTCTTGGTCTTAGTAGTGTATTATCGCCTGTTTTTAAATGATTTATCAAATTTGGATTCTCCTATGATCACTCTCAATTGGAAGGGGGTGAAGGCTTCTTCAAATGATAAATTTCATAATTTTTTTGTTGAGATGAAATGTATTTTGTATTTTTCACCAGTTTTGTCTCTTACAGAGGATAGTTAGGGTTATGTGGCCTTTTGTAATGCATCAGGTTTGAGTTTGGGTTTGGTTCTTATTTAAGGTGATCATGTGGTATATTATGCCAATCGATAACTTAAGCTGAATAATAATAATTATCCAACCCATGACCTTGAACTTATAATCATGATGCATGTTCTTAAGAGTTGTTACCTTTTTGGATAAAGGTTTACCATGTTTTGCAACCACAAGATCCTAAGTTATATCTTTTCTCAAAAATATATTAACCTTTCATAGAGGAATTTGGTGAAGTTTTTTTAGTATTTTTATTTTGATATTTTTACACACTAGGGAATGGAAATTTTAGTCTTGAGCAAGAAAATTCCAACCTATGATATGAAAGAATCATCAGAAAGAGAAGAACTTGATGAATATTTTTATGTAGTTTCATTTAGGTGTCTAAGAAGAAGAAACTGAGATTGTTCTAAAAAGTTTTCAGTTGAAATACACTCTTCCTAAGATAATTCTATAATAGAATTATATTAATGATTAATTATGTGGCATTAGGGACTCTAATTATGGTGGGGAGATCCTTGGTGAGTGTTAATTATCTTATGTGGGTATCCTATATTTCCATAACTGGTTCTTTGGTCCTCTTTCAATGATAGATATTGTAATGGGGGTTTACCTAATTCCTAGTTAGTGTTACACCCGAGTACCATGAACATTTTCTATGACATGTGGTGATAATTTAGGTGGCCAGATATGAGATGGGCCATTGTTGATTTTGATTTTCATTTTTATACTTTCCAACAGGTCAAGTCCAAGAACCAGGGACCTTCAGGTTTACTTTAGCCACTTCTAGTGCCAAATTTAATGTGGGATGATATTTTTATGGACTTTGTGGAAGGGCCTCCACATACCCCTCAAATGAAGAATGTGATATGGGTTGAAATTGATCATAAGATGAAATTGGATAACTTATTAACAATTCATGATACAACCAAAGGAAAGGAATTGGGATGTCTCTATGTGTAGGATATTATCAGGTTTCATGGATTATTTTATGCTATATTCATTGATAGAGACTCCTATTTTACTTTTTTCTTTTAGAGAGGCCTCCAAGAGGCACTGAGATCTCAAGTCCATTGGATCATAGTAGATCATTTGTAGATGAATGGCTAGATAGAATGGGATATACAGATTCTTGATGACATGTTACATTCTTGTGTTCTTTATTTTGGTGGAACTTATGACATCCATTTAGGATTGGTTGGTTTTTCTTATAATAATAGTTTCTAATACGCAATTCAAATGTCTCCTTTTGAGTCCTTGTATGGATGGAATTACAAATCTATGTTGTGTTGTTCGGAGATTAGTGATTGTTCTTTTCTTGGACCAATCTTGGCCCAAGAAATGATGGAAAATATTTAGTTGATTCATTAGATAATTTTTATGGAACAAATCTAGTAAAAATATTATATTAACCATTGTAGGTGACCTTTGGAGTGTTCTACGATTTGGAAAACAAGGGAAACTTTCACTATGGTTTTTGGAACCTTTTGAGGTTCATGATTAGGTGGAGAAAGTGTCTTACCATTTAGCACTTCCACCATAGTTGACATTGATACATAACATGTTCTATGTGTTGCATCTTCCAAAAATATATTCCCAACCCTTATCATGTTTTGAGTTGGTAGAATCTTGATGTTGAGACTAATTTATCTTTGACTGAAATTCCAGATAGGATTATTGATTCTGAGACAAATTTTTTTCATGGGAGGAAAATACCTTTGGTCCATGAGCTATGGAAGCATGGTTCTAGTTCACATGAGACATGGGTGGTTGAGGCACGGATGTGAGATTAGTGGACTGATCTCTTTGTAATGGAGCTTTCTTGAAAGGATTAATAGGGACATAAAGTTTTTATTGTGTGTGTTTTATAACATCTTATTACCTACATACTGGTATTCCTTGACCCTTTTTTTGATCTTTTTTGAGTCGGATCTTGTTTTGGGGTCGTTCTGGGAGAAAATGGGATATTTTAGAGGCTTTTTTGGATTTACACAGTTAGCACATGTTTTGACCAAACTATGTTCCCCCCTTTTGAAAAAAATCACCCCTAGATAGTGGAAAATTCATGGTTGGTTCACGATTTTCCAAACTATGCATCCACCCACGGGAAACTATGTGCCCCAAACAATAGGGGCGTAAGGCTAGTGTGTAGTTCCCCTTACCGTGCACCCCCCTCTAGCTAACTGTGCGTGCAGGTTTTTAATGTTTTGAAAATTAATTTAAAATCCATAACCCCTCTTTTTAAATACCTAATCACCCTACTCAAACCGAATATGTTTTTTATCCTTAGAGGCTCCCAAGAGATGATTTTGGCCTCTCCAAACCCTTTTCTTGGAGAATTGAAGAGGCTTTGATCTCGTTCAATATCCTTTGGGTAAGTGGATCTCCTCTCATGTGGTTTATTATAATATCCCTTTCACTCCTTATATTTTCATTGATCATTATGTAATTTATGGATATAAAATTTGTTTTATGGGATCTTTATTCTAGGTTTTATTTCTAGATCACCATCACCTTTGTTCTTTGTTGGTGAATCCAGTTGTGGTTGTTGATTTCTAGAATATTGATTTAAAGGTATGTGGTTCCATAATTCTTTAACCTATCATTGAAACCTTGAATTACTCAATTAAATTAAACTATGTTTTTAATTTACTTAAAAACATAAATTTGTGATGATTTAATATTTTATTTCAAATGGGAATGAGATTTGTAAAATCCCCAATTTCAATGGAATTGAAATTATTAGGTTAATTTATGGAAAATTATGACTTGATTTAGAATTTTTTTTGATGAAATAATTTTATTTTGATCTTACAGAAATGGATTAAATTAAAATAGGATTTGAAATGTTATGTAATGAATAAATCCTTTCTTTTAGTTTTGAAAAAATAATACATGTTGAAAACTAAAATTGGGAAGTCATATTTTGAAATGATTTGAAAAAATTGATTTCAAATTTGATTGATTGATTAAATGATTAATTTATTCACATGTAATATTGAGTATCTGGTAGGTAACTGGGATAATAACACTAGGATCTTGACCCCCTAGAAATGGATTAATGATGAAAAATGTTACTAAAAAAACTACGGCATGATTTCCCATGATTGGTTCTCCTATTGGTATGTAGACTATCTATAATGGTTTCCCCTATTGGGGTGTATTTATGTGTGCATAGATGGATAGAGCTAAGATCATTGTTGAAATGTGTGATGATCCTATTACTAGAGAAACTAATGTACCACAGGACTCTTTTTCATGGTGATTTCATTACATGATTTGATTACACATTTTGTGGACTTGATGAACTGTTTTATTCATGCCAACTAATTTATATAAACTATATTTTTTAAAATTTTCATTTAATATTGTTTTAAATATGTTTTTACATATCTTCCATCTATTTTAATAAAATCCTTTTTTGGTTTAAAATGTGAAAATATAATTTCTTACCTTGTTTTTATTTAAATTGATTCCAAAAGTGGTTAGTCATTATGTAATTGATTATAGAGACCTAGGTGAGACCCTACAAGGATTTATACCTCATACAATACCTTTTCCTTCAAGAATTTTTAGATTATCTTATACCAAGCATGAGAAAATGGAAAGAACCACTTGGAGGTGGTGGATGTTCTTGATCCTTTGGACCTAGAGTCTGGGAGGTGATCGGTAGAGATTTCACCCACTTGTTTCATGGGCTAGTTGATTTTTATCTTGTTAGTTTTCAAGTAATTTTATGATGTATTTCATTGGGTTTTTGTTGAAATTGTTCACTTCTATTACTTTATCATTTTGAAGTGTTGATCAAACTAAATTGTAATATTTTTTCTTCCACATTTTTGTGGAGAATATGTTTCCACTTTGATCTTGTATAATACTAGGTTCTAGTCACCAACCTATGGGGATCGGGAACACCCTTTGGGAAATTCCAGAGTCAGCTCAGGTATCAGGGTACTAGGGTATCTGGAATGGTTGTTGACATTGTCCTTGTCTCATTCATGTTATCTTGGCTCTTGCATATCTATCATTTTATCTTCCCAAACATCCCACTAGACACCTTTTTCTTCTCAAGGTACCAAAGACACATATGGTTCACCTACTAGTTGTAATCCATAACCTCACCACATATGTGCCTCTTATTCAGTGTAAACCCAAGTCCATCCTCACTGAGTCATATTCCCCATGAACCCAGTATTCCTTCATTGTCTTGTTACCAAAAGATATGAAGTGCACATCTGTATATGTACTTCCAACTAGGTGTAAGCCCCAGTTATTCCAGTATCACTTCCTCATCTATTTACCAATGTAAATGGGGTAGATATCCATATATAAACCTCATATTAGGTGTAATCCCAAAACATGCCATGCTCATTCTAGTTAAAAACATATAGGCTCAACCTAAAAGGAAATCTCATGAGTAAATCCACCCCATACCCCTTTTAATATACCTTTCACCTAGTAGACATCTCTATATGACTATAAAGTAATTGTAAGAGGTCATTATAGTATGAATTTAAAAGGAACCATAATTATCCTCATCACATTACCTTAAAATGTATGATAATTCCCATTAAGTGGAATCAAACTATGTGGGGTTTGAATTCCCTTCATAGGGATGTGTAAAAAGCCCCTCTCATGGTCCTAATCCCAACCCCACAACTTCGCTAGCCTACTTTCACTGGAGCCCAACACATCCCTTGATTGTGATAAATTCTAGAGTTCCAACCAATATGTCCCCAACCTATAAAGTGACCAAATACTTGGACCAAATTAGATATAGTATAGTCCCCATGTGTAGTGTCCCCTTAAATGTATATTTTCATTCAATCAAATTCTTAAGGGTAACTAATATTATTACTGGTAAGGATTCATGAACATATATTAAATATATAAGAGAATCCTATAGTAAGAAACAATCCCCCCCCCCAAGGGTGAGATGAGCCCAAACTCACAACCTCTTGACCTATGTGCGCCCAAAAGGGTCACTAGTAAATTCCCAATGATTGACTACCTTTAGAAGGAACGCTGAATCAAAACGTATGGATGAGGCGGTGTGTCAGGATTAATAATAAGAATATTATTTTTGTAATGAAATATATTTAAAAGTTGTGTATTTTGATTATTTGAGTTTGAGTGATTTATTTATTCATTTTTAAATTTATTTGTCTTATATTTTAAAGGAATAAATGTTTTAAGGGGTAAGTAGGAATATAATATAGAGATTCATAAATTCCAATCATTGATTATAATTTTATAGGGTATTTCATAGACCATATAAATTAAAAGTGTTAAATGGTTTTCATAATGATCTCAAAAATAGAAAATGAGTATATCATCAGATCACAAATGAGGTGTTTACCATAGGGTTCAAATCTGGTGGACATTTGGGTTGATGAAAGAAGATGGGAGCAGTTTTAAAAAAAAATTAATTTTAATGATTATACAATAAAAACACATTTGTTGATTACATTTTAATGGTATTAATCTTATGAGCCTGAGTTAGTGGATTTTAATTTTGAACATTCATTCTCAACATTTGTGCACTTCATGCCTAATGTACAACAATTTAGGCCCAATGTTTCATTTGATTTTAAAGAATGTAATTATATATATGTTAATTTGATATTTTTTGAAATGGATTTAAATTTAAATATGAACATTTTTCATTCAGGGATCAATGGAGTATTCATAAAATATGATGGAGATATTTTCCGATGAAAGGAAACAATTCTAGAGAATGGAGATTGGACATCATCTCACTGATGAGATTGTGGGGCCAATAATAAAGGACCAATGAGGCCCAAATTTCATGTGAGGATATAATACATATATAGGAACAAATAATTCTTATGGAGATAGTGATAATTCGGCCTCCATGGTGGTGCTTAAGGCGTCCCAAGTTGAAGATGTAATTCTAGGCCAGATTCTGCGGCCCAGAAAAATAGCCCACCATTTAAATCATATCTCGAAAACCCCAAAGTATTTTGGGCTAAAATTTTATAGGATATTAGGGAACATCTGGGGATTCATTTTAGTATGCTATGAACCACTCCAATTCGGCCTTCTAGAATGTTATTTTGGAGCCTTTGTTCGGTGTATTAAAGATGGCTCCCACTTCGAGGCAAGAGTAGAAAGATCTCCTCTACATTAAATGTCCACCCACCTTTCCCCACAAAAATTAATTAAAGGAACATGGTATGATGGGGGCTCGGCCAAAGGCTTTAAAAATTCCTATTTAAGGCATTAGTGGTGGATTATTTGAGGGATCTTGGAGTTTTACTTTCATTGTAATGCTATTATGCTAAAGTTTCGTTGTAATGCTTTCAATTTCCATGTAAGTTTCTTTTTTGTATTTCTATGTTCTTAATCAACATATATCTCTTCTACTCTTCCCATTTCTTTAATTATTTCTCTATAATCAGAAATAACAGTGATATTTCTATGTTTTGGTGAACTAGTTCACACATAGGTGTGAATTTCATTCACACACACAGAGGAGTGCTCGTTATTTTTGTGGGTTTTAATTTCTTCAATCCAATTTCTTTAAGCCATCATCTGCCCACCATTAAGAGTATACCATCAATGGAGGGATAATACTTTAATGGGTTGATCATAAGAACATGAAAAGTCTGTACTGAATGTTATTTTATGAACGAATTGTTGTTAATTAACTAACTAATTTAAGACTTCAATTATTCAGTTATTTCCACTCTTCATCTTTACTATGTTTAAGGAATCTAAATATAAGTACTAAAATGACCATATACCTGGAGAGATCATGAATTTGGTTCTCTAAGTGTGTATGGGATTAGTAATTGAGTTTAGTTATCCTCAAACCAGAAAATGATGAAGGTAGTGTTATTTTGAAGAATGGATTCATCAAGAATTAGTAAAACCTAAATTGTCTAAAGAAGTAAAATTCATTCAATCCACCCCAAGCATAATCCTAAGATCAACCCATTTTCATTGAATTAAATTTACTTGGGGGTGTTAGTGTTCTTTAAAACCCATCTAAAACCAACCCAAGTTGGCCACTTCATATCCAAAAATCCATCTCCTTAATTTTGTGTCGAAAGGTTCTTCTTAGGTTTCTGAGGATTCGACAACCCAAGCTACACTGCAAGCGGTCGCTTAACCCTTTGAATTTGGATAAATTTGGGTGCAACCAAATTTTGGTGCCGTTTCCGAGGACCCAAGTAAGTTACTTAGACCAAAACCTTCTTTCCTCACCCCCATTCTTCTATTCTCATCCAAGATCTCTTATCTTTTCCCTTTCTCGCTTTTTTTCTTTTGGTGCATGTCCGCCTACACCTGCAATAACTCAAACAGACTAGTTAGGGTGGAAAGTCCTGGGATAGGGGAGTCATGTACACCATTGGATCATAATAATCCTAATACCCCAAGAGTCAAATATTGAGTCATTTTCAATGGAGGGTCTTCAAATAAACCAACTCATAAACCCAAATGGGAACCAAAATGGAAATCCAAATGAGGCAGCCCCAAATTTGGGGAATGCATTCGATCAAACCATGAATGAATACCTTACACCTACCTGGACCAATGCACCCTCTTGCATTAGGCATGCTACCCTAAGAGACTCCCACTATGTCTTTAAACCTCATGTCCTAAACCACCTTCCCACCTTCCATGGGATGGAGTCAGAAATGCCTTACCTTCATGTCAAAGAGTTCAATGACATTGTTGAAACCATGTGTTCACCACATCAACTTGAGTCAACTAAGATGAGGATCTTTACTTTCTCACTTAAGGATTGAGAAATGAACTGGTTAAATAATCTAAGACCTTCATCAATCCACTCTTGGGACCAACTGCAAGGAGAATTTTACAAAAAATACTTCCCCTATCACAAAACCATTGCACTAAAAAGGGCATCCAAAACTTTTTTGAAAAAGAGGGAGATCCATTCTATGAAACATGGGAGAGGTTCAAAGACACCCTAAACATGGTTCCACACCATAAGTTTTCTATTCTTGAACAAGTGAGAATTTTGTATGAAGGGTTGGGCACGGGGAACAAACAATTCACTAACATTATGTGTAATGGGACCTTTAAAAAAATCCCCAAATGATGCTTACGAGTATCTATAAATCCTTGCTGAAGAAACCAAACATGGGGAACATAACCTTATTCTTAAAATCCACAAAGAACTACTGGAATGAATACACTTAGAGAAGAGTAAATCCTTAGGGATAAACTTTTAGCACTCACTAGGAAGGTTGAAGAGATTGACCTTAGAAAAATCCATGAAATCCAAACTATAGACCTTATTTGCACAATTTGTGGCAAACATGACCACAAAACAGACAACTGCCCAACCATTCCATCCATCAAGGATGTTCTTCTAGGAGTACCACCTGCTAAAGTCAATTCCCTAAATTTTCAAAAGACCCAATACTAAAACACATTCAACCCAAGGTATAATGACCACCTAGGTTTCCACTGGAGAGATAACCAACAACCTAGCCAACCACAGGGACAAAATCTGTACCCCCATCAGAAAAACCAAACCCCTAAACATTTCTAAAACCAACCTATCCAATACCAAAAACCACCAGTTCATCTTCAACAAAAGATCTCACCTCCAAAATATCCCCCTGGGATAAACCCATCTTCTCAAGCACCAACTCAAACTGTACCACAAAGCCTACTAGAACAATTGTGCAAACAAATGGAAAGGATGAACTCAGAAGTCTCTTCCCAAAAACAAGTAATTCAAACCATCAAAACTGGAAAGGTACCCATTCCTACACAAGCCATTCCAAAAAAAATAGTAAGGGGAGATTCAAGATTCACTCAAACAACTCATGAACAACTAAAGGTTGTGGTAGTTTTGAGAAGTGGGAAATCAATTGAGAAACCTTAACAAATAGTTCAAAAACCATCTAAAGATTCAAACTCTAATGAAAATTCAAATGAACCACATGAACAAAATGAAGAAACTAATAAAAATGTTAAAGAAAAAACTCTTAAAAAAACAATCCCACAATATGCCCCATTTCCTCAACGCATGAGGGGAAAAACCAAGCCTGAATTGAGTGAAACATTGAGGGAAATATTCTCACAAGTCAAGTTGAACATTCCACTCCTCGATGCCATTCAAACCATTCCTGCATAATCAAAATACCTTAAAGACCTCTGCATATTTAAAAGGAAATTCTCACATAAAAACCAAGTCCTTTTGGCTGTTAATGTGAGTACCACCATTCAAGGGACCATTCCTCCTAAGTTGAAAGACCAGGGTTGCCCTTACATCAATGTTGAACTAGGAGAGAGAAAAGTTGTTAAGGATTGATGTGACCTAGGTGCTAGTGTAAATCTCATCCCCTATGTTGTGTACTTCCAATTGGGCCTAGAAGAGCTCCAACCCACATCTTTTACACTTCAACTTGTTGATCGTATCATTAGGGTTCCAAAGGGGATTTTAAAGGATGTTCTGGTAAATGATGAAAACTTCATCTACCTTACAGATTTCATTGTCCTTGAAAACCATCCAAACTTAGGAAATAAGAAATGAAACCCAATCATCCTTGGTCATCCATTCCTTGCAACAATTAACTCTATTATCCGAGTTCGAAATGGGAACCTGACCATCACATTTGGAAACATGAGTCTAGACTTAAACATCTATAATGCAAGCTCACAAATAGGTGATGGTGAGGAAATTCATGAAGTAAACATGATATGAAGCATTGATAATGAATCCTTAGAAAATCAAGGAATATTTTATGGATTTTTAAGTCAGGATGAGATTGATTACATTTTTTCACATGAAGGAAGTTTATCTCCTTGGATTGAATCATTTTCAAATTTCTCTTATGATGAAGTCTTAGGTCCAACAATCATTGAATCCTTTCAGGAAACCACTTTCATGGAGACCAATCAAACTTCCTTCCCTAAATCTGATCAAAACAATCTTGTAGCTATAATTTCTACACATGGGGATTTGATTATATCTAAAACTCTAGGAAACAAAATCTATCTTGATCCAATGTCCCAATATTCTGCTGAAATTCTAAACCAACCTGATCTTGAATTGAAGTAACTTCCTACAGCACTCAAGTATTCCTTCCTAGGGGACAATCCAACACAACCTATTTTCATTTATTCTTCTCTTGAAGCCAATAATGAGATGATGCTTTTATATGTCCTTAAGAAACATAAGAAATACATTGGTTGGAACCTATCTGATATTCCTAGGATTAGCCCACTAATATGGACTCATAGGATTATTCTAGAATCTGATTCAAATCCATGTCATCAACCTCAACAGAGACTCAATCCTAATCTCATGGAGGTAGTAAGGAAGGAACTTCTAAAATTGTTAAAAGCCGGTACCATCTATCCTATAGCTGAGAGTGAGTGGGTGATCCCAATCTAAGTGGTTCCCAAGAAAGCAGGAATCACAGTGATAACCAATAAGGATGGAGGGATTCTTCCAACTAGGGTGAGTAGTGGATAGAGGGTCTGCATTGACTATAGAAATCTAAACTCATTCACCAAGAAGGACCATTTCCCCTTACCATTAATTGACCAAGACCTTGAGAGAGTGTAAGGTCATGAGTTCTATTGTTTCTTAGATGGGTAATCAGGGTATAATAATATTGAGGTCTCCCTAGAGGATCAAGGGAAGACTACATTCACCTGTCCATTTGACACCTTTGCCTTCAAATGCATGTCATTCGGGTTATGCAATGCCCCTAGAACCTTCCATCGGTGCATGATGGGAATCTTCTCAGATATGGTAGGGGATTTTCTTGAGGTCTTCATGGATGACTTCTCTGTCTTTGGGGATACATTTTAGGGATGTCTTAGGAATGTAGATAGAGTTTTGTCTAGATGTGAGGATAAAAATATCATCCTAAACTTGTAAAAATGCCATTTCATGGTAAAGGAAGGACTTGTTCTAGGACATCTAGTCTAGGGTAGAGGGATTGAAGTTGATAAAGCAAAGTTTGACATCATTCATCACATTCTATCACCTAGAACTATTAAGGAAGTGAGGTCTTTCTTAGGACATTCTAGTTTCTATAGAAGATTCATCAAGGACTTTAGTTCAATCTCCCATCCCCTTTGTGCTCTCCTAGTAAAGGATGCTCCATTTTTTTGGATAGAAAGCTGTGAGGGTTCATTCTCAACCCTCATATTCTCTCTCACCTCTCCTCCCATTATGAAGTCTCCAAATTGGAACCTTCCATTCGAACTCATGTGTGATGCGGGTGACTTTGTTGTAGGTGCAGTCTTAGGACAACGATGTGAGAAAACTACTTATGTCATTGCTTATAAAATAATATCCTTAAATGATGCCCAAATCAACTACACCACCACTGAGAAGGAGTTACTTGCTGTTGTGTTTTCCTTATAAAAGTTTAGGTCCTACCTCTTAGGATCCCCCATCATTGTGTTCATTGACCATTCTATGCTGAAATACCTATTCCAGAAATAAGATATTAAGGATAGAGTGATTAGGTGGGTCCTTATCTTACAAGAATTTGACCTCATAATCAAGGAAAAAAAGGGTGTTGAAAATTTTGTATCTGACCATCTATCTATGATAGAATTTAATGAAAAATCATCTCACCTTGATGTATCTGATTCATTCCCTAATGAACACTTATACTTTGTGAGTGACTGCCCTTGGTATGCCGACATAGAAAAATTCTTAGTTACAGGAGTCATTCCAAAATTCTTAGGGACTCAAGCTAGAAGGAAATTCTTTTCTGATGTCAGGCACTATGTGTTTGATGATCTATACCTCTATAAGTTCTTCCCTGACCAAGTCATTAGGAGGTGTGTCCCAGAATCTGAACAAGTGTCTATCCTTAAATTTTGTCATAGTGAAGCATGTGGAGGTCACTTTTCTTATAAGAAAACTTATGGTAAGGTTCTTCAGTGTGGTATCTTCTGGCCCACCCTCTCAAGGGACTCCTACATATTTTTTCAAAGTTTTCCTAGGTGTCAACAAGTAGGGTCCATCACAAAAAGGAATCAAATGTCACTCACTCCCATCATAGTGATTGAAATATTTGATTTTTGGGGAATTGAATTCATGGGACCCTTTCCAAACTCTAGAGGATATCTTTACATCCTCTTAGCTATTTATTACATCTCAAAATGGGTTGAGGCCATTCCTACTAATACTAATGATCATCAAGTTGTGATCTGAAACCTAAAAGATCATATCTTTTCTAGATTTGGAATTCCGAGGGCTATAATTTGTGATCATGGAACCTATTTCTGCAACCTCCCATTCTCTTCACCCATGTCTAAGTATGGTATTTCTCATAATATTTCCACTGCATGCCATCCTAAAACCAATGGTCAAGATGAGTTGGAAAATAGATAAATTAAGAAAATTCTTGAAAAAACTGTCAATCCCTTTAGGAAATATTGGTCCGAGAAACTCTTAGATTCCCTTTGGGCATATCAAACTACTTTCAAAACTATCCTAGGCATGTCACTGTATAGATTGTTTTATGGAGAATCATGTCATTTACCTTTTGAAATTGATCATAAGGCCTTTTGGGCAATAAAAAAATGAACTTTGATATTTCATTGGCTGAAACAAAAATGAAATTAGATCTTAATGAACTCGAGGAACTTAGGATGGAGGCTTATAAAAATTCAAGGATCAATAAATCTAAAGTTCATGCCTACCAATCTAGGAATATCAAAGTCAAAAACTTTGAACTTGGAAAATTCGTGCTCTTGTATAGTTCAAAACTTCATCTACACCTGGGAAAGCTAAGGTCTAGATGGTCCAGTCCATACCTAGTGCATCATGTGTACCCTCATGGGGCAATAGAGATTTAGGATCCAACAAGTGGTCATGTCTTCGAAGTCAATGGTCATAGGTTAAAAACATTCATTGAATCATTCAATAAACAAGATACCAAGGAGGAGTTAACTGAGCCAACATATGAACCAGAAAAAAAATTAATAGATTTAGGGTCTATGTCGGGCTAACGACGTTAAACAAAAGCGCTGCATAGGAGGCAACCCGTGGTTTTCATGTTTCCAATCATTGTGAATCATATTTTGTCTCCTTCTTCTTCAATTTTTTATTTAGAAAAAATAGATTGTTGACATGTTCTTATTTTATGAGTATAGATGGATATGAAAGGGGAGCACCATATTCATCTATGTCACGTGGTGTGATCCCTGAGTAATACCTTACCCATAAAATTTAAAGAAGACAATGTATCATGAGTTTGATTTAAAAAAAATAGACTGTTGACTTGTTCTTCTTTTATGAGTATAGATGGGTATTAAAGGGGAGAACTGTATTCATCCGTGTCACGCGGTGTGATCTCTGAGTAATACCTAACCCAAAAATTTAAAAGAATACAATGTATCATCAGTTTGTTTTATTTTATTTCTATTTTTATAGGTTAAAAAAATTAGACTGTTGACCTGTTCTTCTTTTAGGAGTATGGATGTGTATGAAAGGGGAGCACTGTATTTATCTGTGTCACGCGGTGTGATCCCTGAGTAATACCTTACCCAGATATTTAAAAGAAGAAAATGTATCATTAGTTTTATTTTTTAAATAAACCAAAAAAACAGGGAAAACCGTAAAAAGGATGATACTTAGAATTAAATAAATCATTTTGTTGTTTGTTTTGTCTGGTTTGTTCCTCTTTGTATGGTTCAGGGAAAATTTTGGGTGATACATGTTCAATCAAGGAGGTTTCTACATCCCCCAAGAGATCAAAGGAGTAATCTGGAGCATCATGAACTTCAAATTCAAAAACCAGGTGAATTCATTCCATGTTTATCATTTTCAATTTCCCCTTTGAACTTCTCTCCTACCCCCCTTTTAACTTTACATTACTTTGAACACTAGGGATAGTGTTATTCTATGTTGGGGGGGAGATAAAATAAAAATTTTGATCTTGTGTGCAAAAAAATGTGTGGAAGGAAAAATTTCATTAACCTTGAACATGATAACACACATTGCAAACACTAAAATTTGATATCAAATAATTTTGAATGCATTGATTCTAATTTTAATGCATGTTTATGTTCATGTGCATAGATTTTGGAAAGTGCGGTTGTCTGATGTGATTTTTCACCATTTATATTTTCATCCATTATTTAAAAAAAACACAATGCATGTCCTTTAGATTGTAGGGTATTAGTTTGAATTCTTGGGGTCCATAATCAATGGAATAGGGTTGGTGATCATTTTAATTTTAACATGAGTATTCAAAAAAAATATCAATTGCGTGTAGAGAAATGAATTGACCTAATGTGTGGCTTTCGGCACTTGGGGATCGTGACTCCATAGTTTTCTGGCCTGGAGTTGGGAATTTTATCTCTATTTGTGGTAATTGGAATTTGTTTTTGATTGAGTTAACTCGAGATGATGCCTGAGTATGTGAGCTTCACTTGGTTCCCTAAGGTCTTTGAGCCTGGGAGTCGTCGGCAAAGTCTTTCAACATGGGTTGACTCGATTGAGTTCAATTTAAATTACCATGGAAAAATTGAAAAAAAAACAAACAAAAAAATGAAAAATAAAAAATAAAAAATGAGTAATCATCTTAATGTTAATATTTTATTTCTCCTAGCGCTTCCATATTTTCTCCCTCTAATGAAAATGACCCCCTTTTCTATTGTGACACACAACACTTCATCATGCTTAATTGAATTTGGATGAAATATGTCAATGAATTTGAACAAAGTAATGCGCTTGGGCTTGGGATATGTCTATGGACATAGCTTGTTTTAAATGAATTTTATGGGTTTCATATTTGTTTGGTATGAGATTTTTGGGTGAGAAATGTGTACTAAAATGTTTCTGAAAAAGGTCATTCAAATTTCATATTTTTGAGATTTATTTTGCTCGGGACTAGAAAAACTCAAGTTGGGGGGGTGATTAGCCAATAAAAAAAACATATGTTGATTACATTTTAATGGTATTAAATGTTAATTTTTGATCTTATGGGCCTGAGTTAGTGGATTTTAATTTTGAACATCCATTCTCATCATTTGTGCACTTCATGACTAATGTACACCAATTTAGGCCCAATGATTCATCAGATTTTAAAGAATGTAATTTTTATATTTTAATTTGATATTTTTTTAAATGTATTTAAACTTAAATATGAACATTTTTCATTCAGGGATCAATGGAGTATTCATAAAGGATGATGGGGATATTTGGCAATGAAAGGAAACAATTCTGGAGAATGCAGATTGTACATCATCTCACTGATGAGAATTTGGGGCCCATAATACAAGGCCAATGAATCAAAAATTTCATTTTAGGATAGAAGACATATATAGGAACAAATAAGTCTTCTATAGGCAGTGCTAATTCGGTATACATGGTGGTTCTTAAGGTGTCCCAAGTTGAAGATGCGATTCTGGGCCAGATTCTGCGGCCCAGAAAAACATCTCACCATTTAAATCATATCTCGCAAAACCCAAAGTATTTTGGGCTGAAATTTTTCAGGATATTAGCTTACATGCATGGATTCATTTAATTATTCTATGTAAAAATCCAATTCGGCCTTCTAGAAGGTGATTTCGGTGCTTCTATTCGGGGGATTAAAGCTGGCTCCTACTTTGAGGCAAGAGTTGAAAGGTCTCCTCTACATTAATTTTCCACCCACCTTTCCCCACCACAATTAATTAAAGGCACATGGTATGATGGGGGCTCGTCCAAAGGCTTCATAAATTCCTTTTTAAGGTAGTAGTGGTGGATTATTTGATGGATCCTGGAGTTTTACTCTCATTGTAATGTTATTATGCCAAAGTTTCGTTGTAATGCTTTCAATTGCCATGTAAGTTTCTTTTTTGTATTTATATGTTCTTAATCAACATATTTCTCTTATAATATTCCCATTTATTTCATTATTGATCTATAATCACAAATAAAAATGATATATCTATGTTGTGGTGAACTAGTTCACACATAGGTTTGAATTTCATTCACACGCACGGAGGAGTGCTCGTTATTTTCGTGGGTTTTAATTTCTTCAATCCAATTTTTGTAAGCCATCTTCTGCCCACCATTGAGAGTATACCATCAATGGAGGGCTAATATTTTAATGGGTTGATCATAGAAAGATTAAAAGGCTGTATTGAATGTTATTTTATGAACTAATTGTTGTTAATTGTATAACTAATTTAATACTTCAATTCTTCAGTTATTTCCACTCTTCATCTTTACTGTGTTTAAGGAAGCTAAATCTAAGTACTAAAATGACCATATACCTTTGAGAGATCATGAATTTGGTTCTATAATTGTGTAGTGGATTATTAATTGAGTTTAGTTATCCTCAAACTTGAAAATGATGAAGGTAGTGTTATTTTGAATAATGGATTCATCAAGAATTAGTAAAACCAAAATTGTCTAAAGAAGTAAAATTCATTCAATCCACCCCAATCATAATCCTAAGATCAACCCATTCTCATTTAATTGAATTCACTTAGGGTTATTAGTGTTCTTTAAAACACATCTAAAACAAACCCATTTTGGCCAATTCATAGCCAAAAATCCATCTCCTTAATTTTGTGTCGAAAGGTTCTTCTTAGGTCTCTGGGGATTTGACAACCCAAGCTACACTACAAGCGACCGCTTAACCCTTTGAACTTGGGTAAATTTGGGCGCAACCAGTTAACTACATAGTTAAAGAAACAATGTAATTTAACCATTCATTGTGGTATTTAGGAAAGAGTGGAATGATAAGTTAGCTAAATAGTTTTGGAAAACATGCAACCTAATAGTGTATTATATGTTTTGAGATAGAATAATTTTCATAGTAAGAGAGGTCATGTGGACTAACTATGCATGCAACATTAACATTATTTGAATTTAAACCACTTTAAAACCACCATTCAACACCCCCTAATAAACCATAAACATATAATTATATATTTTCTTCTATATTAGGCTGATTTTTGGTTATATATTAGAAGGATTAAGGGGTCATTTATAATTAATTATTTGATCATTACTGGATTGAAGGTAAAATCACTATATATATTCCTCTATCGTCTCGTTGCATTCTATCTCATGAAAAACATGTATTTAATGGTTTTTATATATGATTATGGTTTGTTATAAATTAATATAGATGATTTAATTATATATTTTATAAAATTATTTATCTTATTTTGATTGTGTGGATGCAAAAATCTAGGGCGAAGGGTCATCGTTTTCATAAAATAAATCTCATGAAAATTTGAGGTAGGTGACTTATTTTATTTTTTGAATTTAGCATATTTTAGTGCTCAAGGGTTGATTTATTGATTTATTTATCAAACTAATATGATGAAATAAATTATTTAAGGTGGTTTTGATATTTAATTATATGAATTTTTCATTAATTCTTTTTAAAGTGATATTATAAATTATTTATTTGGGAAGATATGGAAATTTTTGGAAGTAGTTAATTGGATTTTATGTTCTAATAAACTCAATAAAATAATTCATTTTAAAGAAACATTGAAGTTGTGGTATTCTGAGGTGGATTCATGGTATGTAATTCTAGAGGAAAACATTAAAAGTGTAAAGTTGATGGGGGGGTTTCATATGTTCTCACATATTGACCCTACCACGACTCTCATATGCCAGTAATGAGATTAAATGTGTGACCTAAATACCATATCTAATAATCCATGGGGTGTAGATTATCACCAAGGTTATGAAATCAAAAATATTTGAGGTATTAACCTTAAATATTTAAAATCAACAACTATAATCACAATAAATCAATAAATCATCTCCAATTTTTCAAATAAACACATGAATGATTACTCCACAAACATAAAAATTATATAATCCAAAAACATTGTTGGAAAACATCAATAAAAAACTCCTCATACTCCCAACTAGATCACCTTATATTGAACGAACATTTCTTGGAAATACTATTAACTTGATCCATTAAGTTTGATAAAAAAATAGATAATGGTACGGTGAGTAGACAAGTATATCAAGTACGTTCTTCCTCCAACATATCTATTATTTACTGAATAAGAATAATAAATATTTGATTAATTAAATTTAAAAAATTAATAATTTTATCGTCACTAATAATCAAGAGAAACATCAATCACAACTAAACTTCCACCGTATGTTATCCACTATATTGTCCACATCACAATATCCACATCACCGCATTGATTGTATATCAATCACCCTGTATCACTATCCACACCTATAACGATAGTATGTCTACAACCAAACCATTTATTTTTTACTTCATCTACAACAACATTAAATTTATATAATTACTATTTAGGGTTTTTGAAGGGATGACTCTTATCGAAAAGAAGTGGAAACAATCTACCAAAACTTATTTTTCCACAATATCTCTCAATTCTTTTGAAATAATGAATATAAATTAAGAACACAAATTTTCTATGATGAAATAAATATATACAATTTTATTCACATGATATTGATAGATATCTATTAGAATTAGCTAATGGAATCCTTCCTCCTAGGGTATCCATGGGTTGTAACGAATCTCCAAATACTTTGAAAGGATTCCCACTTCCTCATGGTCTTCTAGAACCTTATATAATTACAGACATATATAGAGAGAGATATATAGATAGGTTTGGATTAATGAGGTTCAAACATTATACAATGTTATTTATTTGAAACACTTTTCATAATTATAGAACCTCTATAAAGACACCAAGAATGATCCTTGGGCTTCCAAACATTTCAAAAACATTAAGTTTCCATTGAAACATTTCTCATACATTTTAAATTGTTACACCTTATTATAATGTGTTCTTAGATTACATTATCAATTATCTAACATTTAAATAATAATTTTTGGAAATTTGAAATGTCACGATCATCATTACATGATATTTCCTCTGAACATGATAGATTATATTAAGAGAGAAAAAAATCAATATGAATTATTATATAATGCATAAAATTTCATTAATAAAATCACAAAATAGTTACCTTCATTATGTCCTAGATTATACTAGTAAAAAACATGATATTATCATGGTTTAGATTTAGTACATATTTCCATCAATCTCCTACTTACGCTAAAGCCTCATAGACATCATGCACTTTTACCATATGTCACATCCTATATAACAACTTATAATACCATATTTAAAACTCCTTTTAGATATCTTCTAAAACTCATTTAGAAAAATTTATGATTCATTTACACCATAAATCATATGTGTTACCTTGTGAAAATACATCTCAAACTCCATTTGAATATCCTCAAAACACTATTGTAGTAGATCTTGAGTTTTTTTATAAATTTTTTATAATAAAAATTAATCCTCATTTACACTACCAAAAAGTATAACCAAATGGTCCGTTGTATATTTGAAAACAATTATGAATTCCTTAATCCATATTTGTAAGTAAAGAGTACCCTCTATTAAAAATTCTACATGACTCATGTTATAAAGGGATCTAGTGTGATATTTATCAATCACATGTATATCAATTCTTATGTTCCCTATAAATATTATATACAATATGCATAACCATATAATCCATTTATTTAAGACATTGAGTGGTAAAAATACATGAATTATGCCAATCTCATATAAAATACTCATATATTCTTGATTCTCTAAGTATAAAAAGGTAATGTGTATTAACATATCACATGTCATTTCTCCATATTGATTATCAAATCACATGACCCCCACCTAAAAATATAATAACATCGTATATTAATTATTTATGTTTGGCCATACACTTCCTAAATTAGTATCAATAGAGGGCTCAAAGGGCATATTCAATATAAGATAGGATAAATCATATATTATTTAATCCTCAACTAATGAAATGTTCGACAACATACCCAATCACCCCTAATTATCTCAGCCTTAAGGCTATGATTATAAAAGTGACAAAGCATTAATGTAACATCCTAATATTTTATGAAATATTTTTTTTCAAATCAATTTAAATTGTAATTTTTTTGACCTGGAATCCACTAAAACTGTTCCCCAAGATGGGTCTCCACATGATCTTAAGCGCACCTCCCTGTACGCTAGAGGTTTTCAACTAGTATTGAGAGTCTAATATATCGTATGGGGATACTATACCCTCATTACTAGAGTAATCCATAATAGATAACATATAAAATAAATTAATAATAAAAAATAATCTGGAAACATGCTTTACCAACCAATCCCCAAAAAGGGTAAAACCACAACCAAATAATAAATATGTCATGTCATTATAATAGTTTTAAAAGTGATGAAAACCCCAAAATAAGTACTAACAGAAGAATCCCCAAAATAGGTCCTAACTCCAAGTCTAGATCCTCACCCATGAACAGCCTAATACCAACTCAACTCTCTATTATATATCATTTTCCTTTATCTTGACCTATAACCATGAAATATACTTGGGTACCCAATTATTTCTCGAGCAGTGTGTGATTACAACTTAGTAGGAAACCACCAACGGCCTCTAAAAAATGTCCATTCTAAACATATAGTGCATGGAATTTCCAAACAAATGACAAGGTTAACAAAAGAAAAATTAGGTTACATTGGCTAATAATATTCATATTAACTATTTCCATCATAATTTCCATTTTCAGCACTTATATCGTCTTCATTACTAAAATAATTTTCATCACATGTTCCATGGGTTATGCATTTACATCATTTACATAATGGCCTAAGTTGATCAATTATCATGAATAAGGGAATAATTCAAGTTCCCTATATCACTAGGGATAATAATTTCATGAATAATCATAACACACTTACCTTGTAGCCTCAGTCCAGGTAGTCTCATCCAATTCAACCGTTAGGGGCCTAAAGACTCAGTCCAACTCCCTAACCTGTGCATTCTGGTGGTGGGTTTAGAGCCTCAATCCATCCTGATCCATGGGAGGAGCCTTAGTCCTTTATCCCACACCACCAATACATGTTATCATGATTATCTATCCATTTACTAAATATACCGTATCAAAAATAAATCATAAACAATTCATATAACATTTACAATTCACATTCCATTCAACAAATAAATCACTATCAAGCCTAAACTCATTAGGTTGTTTACCATTTACTTAGAATAGTCCATTTAACCCATTGACTTTTCACACCATAACCCATTTATCATATTCAAAAAAATTCATACATTAACCCATTCTACTTATTTCATCAATTCACATACATTAACCCATTTATGAAATTCCATTACAAATGCATAAGCCATTTTACACATTCACTTTATTAGATTTAACAATTTTTCCCATTTTTCCAAACAATACATATGCCAAATCCAACAATTAGGAATATAAAACATTAATTCTTATAGATAAACAAAACTTTCATGTCATAAAATTTATTATGGGACCTACCTTATTACAAGTCAATTCCATGCTCAACTTTACAATTTTCCATGTTCATGAATACTAGCGCACCCCATGGGTAGAGTAAATTTGGTCTAATAAATATCTATGCATCCCATGTGGATTATGAGGGGTATAAATCAAAATTTATCCAACCATTTTACCAAATACCCCTAAATTCACCAATTTCACAACAAGAGGGAAGTAATAACACAACCATACAAATATAAATCATCTACAAAACTATGGTATATAACATATAGACCACCTACCACAATCCTGATGACAACTGAATGTTTAACCTTATCCAAAGATAAAGATTCAAGTTCCCTTTGAATCTCCAACATATGATCCACCAAAAAAATAGGGTTTTATGGCTTTGAAAGAATAATAACAAATCCAAAATCCCTAATTTGGAAAAAGGAATCAAGATGAGCATTAGAATTACCCAGATCTTTGATCCACACCCAACGACACTCTAAACAGCCTAAAAATGAATGATATTAACACTTGGGAAGGTTTGGGGGTCTAGGTTCATCACTAGGGATACTAGAGAAGAAATAAGGAAATAAATTGAGTATAAAACATAAAATTTTGAGGATGGAAATGGTAAAAACCCACTTTGAATGAGGCGTATGGTTTGGCTGCATAGTTTTCCAAACCATGTGCCAACCATGTGCCAGCCTCTTTCCAAGAGGTTCCCAGTATCATGTTTATCTGGGAATATCGCATTATTTTAAAAACTATGAACCAATGAAAGAAATTTTCATGGGCACTTTAAAATGATGTGTGTTTTTTGGATACTTAGGTTCTACATAGTGGCTGACCAAGGTCATCTCTCAAAGAGTCAATAGTTAAAACAACTTATTAAAGGTATTATGAAAATAAAATAATATAATATAAAAGACTACTTTAAATTATGGGGGTCTATTATCATTTATAAAAGGAGAATAAGTATTATAGAAGAAGATTTAATTTTTTTTGTTTTTTTTAAATGAAATTTGATTAATAAGACACAACAAGAAGATGATTTTTTTAAAATATTTTTCGAAGGCATAATTGATCTAACTCTACCTATTAAATTAATTATTTATCATTATCATTTAAGTCAATATACATTTAATTTTTATCCCCTATTTTTTTAAACCCCAAACCTTAATATAATTAAATTAACCACCAAGATGAAATTAATTAAAACTTAGGCCATCTTAAGAACATACAATCGTTGCACCCTACTTTGATTAATGTTATAAGGATAAATTATGGTCAGTGTTAAATTAGGGACCATATCCACTCTGTAAATGAGGATTAATTGAGTTTAGGGATTATATTTTAACTCTAAAAATTGATCTCATGTGGTTTTGTTTTACCGATTAAGTTTGCGTTCTCACAATTCACACAATTCTCGACCTTGCGTATTTTGTGTTAATTAGACAATTTCTTGATTAGTTTCATTTAAATTAAAAAATAAATTAATAAATCATATTAAGTGAATTATATTATCTCATTGATTCAAAATAAATGAATGAAGAAGGTAATAGGTAGATTTATTACTAAGAAAACTACTCATCCATGGGCAGAGTTGTCATTGTGGAGATGTTTTTCATAAGAAATGGATTAAAAGGGAAACTCCCAATCTTGTCTCCAATCTTTAATTACTACGAAAATAAGTTAATTAAATAAGAATAAAATTTATCAAAATAGAATAAATTAAATATAAACTAATAATTTTATTAAAAGAACAAAAAAATACAACAAAGTAGAGGAAAGAATATCATTTTGGATGAGATCCTAGCTTGGAAGATTCTCTACTCCAATTGTGAATTGAAATGGTATGTAACAAATTATCCTCTACTCAAAATCTCATAATTCATATCCCAATCCCTCCGAATTAGTAATCACCAATTTATAGAGTGGAGGGGAGGATAGGTTTTAAGAGGTCTCAAGTGTGAATGGGGGAATTCGGCCAAATAAATTAATCCAACATGCACCACCTTTTTTACCATTAAAAAATGAGAACCATATATCCTTATAGAAGCATGATTTGTGAAAACATGGTTCCTTGAGATTATATCCAAATTTGGTCTGAATCCAATCACAGATGAAGACGTTATGTCCCCAATACTGAAGTGATGTCCAATCTGGCATGTCTAGACCACCTTTGAATTAATGGCCCATTTACTCCAACCAAATGCATGATTTATCACCATTTTCCTAAATAAAATTTGTATCCCATTAAGTGGGGAATACGTTATTAATATTTTAAGTTAGAATAATTCAAATTAAAATATTTATATCCAAAATGCTACAATGAATTTCAAAAGGGTAAATCAGTAATTTTCATCAAATTTGAAAATGAGTGATCTAATCCCAAATATTCCATAAATGAACACATTTACCACAATGTGAGAAAATTATATCATTTATTGTCAATAAAATATTCAATAAAAATGTGTTTTATTAACTCCCCCACACTCACCCTTTTTCACTCTTGGGAAAAACCTCATATCATGTAAACTAGAAAATTATGACAAAATATGCATGTTTATATTTCTCAATCCACACTAGAAATATAAAAAAAGTAAGAATACCATAAATAGTATGTATTAATAATTTTTAAATTCATGGTCTCATAAATTATGTCCAAACAAAATCCAGTGAGATTAATAACACTAATAAGAGAAAAAACATGTCATGAGTCTACCATGCCAATAATTCCCCACGTGTGTGTGTGTGTCAATCATTTCAAGATTGTCTCTACACCATTTATACAGTATATTTAGGTAAATAAAAACTTTTCTTCTTACATGATTCTATTCCACTAAACCTGTTCAACATAATTTGAAATTAAATTCCAAAACCCCCTAATTTAAGCATTCCTAGAAGTCAAACCAAGATATCCCAACCTAAATATCCCCACATGTTTTACATTTATTCACTACCCTATTTATTGATTATCTTTTATTATTTTTATTTTTTATGACATACCACAGTCAGATATTATGTGCACAAACATAGGTCAATATTGTATAATGCTGGAAATGAGCAGAAGAGAAACGAACATATGGAAAGACCATGTTATAAGATGAAAAGAATTACTTTCCTTGAATATACATTCAATTGGGTAAGATAAACTCACAAATCTTGATTTTGTGAAAATATGTGTGTAGAAATTAATGAAACAATTTACCATGAAGAAAAATTACAAAGACTTGTGTAAAAATATAAAAGGTTTTATTATGACACAACCAATCATATCATCTACAACTTTAGTTTTTATAAAAATAAACCCTTGATGATGAAATTTTTCTCACTATTATCATACTACCAATGAATTTTGAAAACATTAATTTTCCTTATATTCTATATCTAAATGATCATGCTACATGATATGTTTCTTTTTATTTATTTTTTTGGTGATTTGTTTTTGTTTTTTTGTTTGAAATTTTTTATGAAAAACATAACAAAAAACATACAAATGAAAATCTTAAATATCTATCCCAAAGTGTTGTCACCTCCCCCGCACTTAAAATATTACATTGTCCTCAATTTGAACCTATGATATTATATTTTCACATGAAATGTATATTTTTAAATTGGTTAAGTAATATAAAAGTGAAAGTGTTAGGAACAACCTGATATTTTGAAGTAATGATGTGGTCATGCAGTGTGATAAAATCAACTGCATCTATAGGAAGTCCATAAATGTATTTATCAAATGTTTCCCATTGACTATAAATCTCCTTATTGTGTTCTCTTATGTGATCTCTACTACATCATAAGTAAAAATATTTGACAGAACATAAGGGCCTAACCCTCTGGAACGCAACTTACTAGGAATCAGCATTAGTCGTGAACTTAGAGTAGACCTTTCTCTCCTACATGAAACTCCATTTGTTGGATCATTATTTCATGAGCTGATTTTGATCTTTCCTTGTAGATCCTTGAGTTATCATATGATTACAATCTAATATACTCAAACTCTTAAATTTGTAGCTTCCATTGAATTCTATCTTGGGCCAAATCCATGTTGCATTTCTTTATATCCCAATATTCTTGATGCTCGACTTCCACGGGGAGATGACAAGCTTTCCGAAAAACAATCCAAAATGGGGACATATCGATGGAGGTCTTGTATGTTGTCCTATAAGCCGAGAGCGTATCATCCAAGTTCTTGCTTCAATCCTTCTTTTTTGGCTACATGGTTTTTTCCATAATTTGTTTCAACTCCCGATTTGAAATCTCAGTTTGGCCATTTTTTTCGGGGGTGGAATGGTGTTGATGTTTTCTGTGTCACCCCATAATTCTGAAGGAGGGAAGCCAAATTCCGATTACAAAAGTGTTTCCCTTGGTCACTGATGATGGAATTTGGTACTCCAAGCTTACAAAAAAAACTATGTCATGAAAAATTCCACTACAACATGAGAATCATCAGTACTGGTGGCCTTAACCTCCTCCCATTTAGTTTAATAATCAACAGCAACCAAAATATAAAAAAATGAACTAGTTAAAGGAACCATAAAATCGATGCCCCATAAATCAAAAATCTCATAGAATAATATGGGTTTTTTGGGGCATCTCGTGTCTCCTAGAAATGTTTCCAGTGTCTTGGAAATGTGAGAATGAATTAAAAAACACATGATCATTATGGAATAATCTAGGATAGTATAATCCAGATTCTAAGACTTTTCTTACTGTTCTTTGGGGTCCAAAGTGTCCTCCACATGAAAGTGTATTGTAGAAATGTAGAACAAAGTCAAACTCATGATTAGGAACACACATCCTAATAACTTGATCACTACACATGCGCCAGAGGTAGGGATCATCCCAAATATAAAATATTGGCTCACTCTTTAACTTTTGGACTTGATGTTTCTTTAAATTTGAAGTAATTTCAGAGGAAACAAGGTAGTTAACTAAATTAGCATACCAAGGATGGGTACCTGAGATGGAATAAAGATGCTCATCGAGGAAAGTGTACCATAGTGGTACCTATTCCAAGGTGTCATCCTTTAATGTGTAATTAATCTTACTCATGTGGTTCTCCACCAATTTCTCTGAACCCATATTGTCCTTTATCTCAATATTGAATTCCTAAAGAAATATAATTCATCGGATAAGTCTGGGCTTTGCATATGGCTTCTTCAGGAGGTACATTAGAGATACATGGTCAGAAAAAACAACTACATTAGAGTCCAATAAATATGAATGGAATTTTTATAACGAAATATGATTGAAATAAACTCTTTTTATATGGTTGTGTAGTTTGATTAGGATGAATCCAATGTCCTCGAATCATAGTCAATCACATGTGAATGTCCCTCCACCCTTTGTGACAAGACTACTCCCACTATAAAATGTGAAGCATCACACATCATCTAAAATGTAATGCCTTATAGTGGGGGTTGTATGATCAGGGGAGTGGTCCAAAACTTTTTTATCTCATCAAAGGAAGTCATTCAATAATCATTAAACACAAAATGAGAATCCTTTTGAAGTAATCACGACATAGGAAGAGCAATATTACTAAAATATTTGATGAAACGCCGATAAAGTCATGCATTACCTACGAAATATATAACATCACATACACATTAATGATAGGGTAAGGATGAAATAATATCTACCTTAGATCTATCAACCTCAATCCCATGTTTTGACACTATATTCCCTAATAAAATCCCCTGATCTACCATGAAATGACAATTTTCAAAGTTCAAGACCAGATTCTTCTCAATACAATTATTCAAAACCTTTCCTAAAATATAGATGAAATCATAAAATGAAGACCCATACACTATAAAATCATCCATAAATACCTCCATGTAGTTCTCAATAAATTTAGAAAAAAATAATCACCATGCATCTCTGGAATGTACCTGGGGCATTGCAAAGTCCAAATGACATCATATAGTTAGAAAATGTGCTGAATGGATAAGTTAATATTGTCCTATCATGATCCTCTAGGGCTATAAGAACCTTAAAATATCCATAAAAGCCTTCCAAGAAACAATAATGTGTCTTCTCATCTAGTCTCTCAAGGATTTGATTAATAAATGGGAGGGGGAAATAGTCTTTATGAGTGGATTGATTTAGTTTCCTATAATCAATACACACACACAAACTATTTTTCACCCTCATTAGAACTAATTTCTCTATATCATTCCTAACAGTAGTAACACAACTTTTCTTAGGCACAACATGAATTTGACTCACCTAGTGAGAATTACAAATGGGGTAAATTATACCTACCTTAAGAAAATTTTCAACTTCTTTTTTATCAACTTTTAGAAGAGTTGGATTTAGTCACCTTTGTGGATGTCTAACTAAATTAACCCCATCCTACAAAGGAATCCTACGCATGAAAATAGAAGGGTTAATACCTGATATGTCAGCCAAGGTCCACCCGATTTCCCTAATGTTCCCCCTCAAAATATTCATTAAGTTTTTCTTCATGTTCAAAAAGTATATTAATAGAAATTATAATAGGTAATCTCTCACCACTCAACAAGTATGGGTATTTTAGATTTCGTGGAAATGGATTGAGTTCTGGTGTAGGGTGGTCATGTATGGATGGAGACATTGAAGGAGATAAAATATGTGCACAATGAACATCGGTACTAGAATATACATCATCAAAATCAAAGAATAATGCATCAAATCCATCAGCATACTCAATATCCATGTCATAATAAAAATGAACATGATCAAAATCATAATATGAATCCATTTCAAAATAAAATATAAGAGATTTTTGTGCATTATAAATAGGTGTGTAAGTACTCTTATACATCAAACTAGAACCAATAATCATAATATCCCTAAGAATAGGACAATAAAATTCCAAAGGGTTTTTATTTTGTGGTTCAAAATGGGAGATAACAAAAGTTTAATGGTCCTATGAGGAGTAATTCATGGATTTCATAACATTAAATATCACAACTTCATCTCCAAACTCGATGGAATATGTACACTCATGGAAATTTATGATCGTTTTTTTCATCTTCGTGGAAGGGACTACCTAAGATAATGGTATCATAAGAACTTACCTGATCATCCTCCATTTTAAACACATAGAAATATTCTAGGAATATCATGTATCTTACTCGAAAAAGTACATCCTCAAGGACTCCCACTCGATATATTGTTTCTCTATTTTCCAATTGCACCGCCACCCTCGTCGGATTCAAATCATCAACCTGTAAAGAAGAGAATATAGAGTGATTCATCACATTTATAGAATCTAACACATCACAAAGAGCATCAAAAAAGTGAAATCCCCTTATGGTGCATGGGATGGTGAATGTCCCTAGATCCTTTCACTTTGTTGGAATTACTTGAGTTGATGTAATAAGTACTTCCACAACCCTTCCAAGATTGATACTCTCATTTCCCTTGATACCACTTCGATTGGTACAAAGTTATTTTAATAATTTGGAATAATTTGGGATTTTCTTAATGGATTCAATAAGGTGAGGTTTATCTCCACATGATTTAATGTGTTCAAAACCTCTTTTTTCGTCACCTCTTATTCTATCTACTTGGTCTGTACAACTCTTTTTAGAAATGGAAGGGTTTTAGGAGGGAAATAATCAATATTTTTCTTACCTTTTTCTATCTTTTTAGGATGGTCATCAGTTTTTCTGGAATGGGGATTCTCCAGAGTTGAGTTGAATCTCAATGGAATGATAGGTATAGATGTATCAATTGTATACTTCCCACTACTCAATGTGATGGAACTAACATTCCCCTTTGGATTTATAGTAGGTTGGTAATGAATATTTATAGAGTTATTACTTACCAGTTCATGGAGGGTGGTGGCAATCTGGATCATTTGTGTCTTTAACTCCCTCAAATCAGAACCTTGACTCTTCATCTCATTTTGTTGGTAAAGAAAAATTTGTTTCAAAATATCATCAGTATTATAATATACCTTTGGATGATAATTCCTGTTGTTATTGACTTATTGATACTTGAGATTCAAATATCCTTTGGGGTTACTGAAAACCCTATTGGTAAGGAGGAGGATTCTATAAGTTTTGTTGAAAAGGGGGACTTTTTTTGTTTGTAACCATACCTAATGGATGATTGATCATTCCACCCTTGGTTGTATGTTTGAGAAAAGGAATCATACTTGTTCTAGGGATGTGGTTTTTGTTGCTTCTGATATGGTCCCTTAGGTAATATTGTTGCAAAATCCTCTATCTCTTATAATTGGGGGAAACAATCATTCGGGTGGTCTATTTCAGTGAAAATTTCACAAGGCCTTGTAGGAGAGGTTTGGGATGTATTTTGTACCAAATCAATCTGTCTTACAACATTGGTCAATTTTTCCAACTTGGTATCAATTAAATGACTTTCAAGAGAAGATGGACTTACCTGATGTACTCCTCTAACGTATGGTGTACCTCTATCACCAAATTGATGATATTTTTGTCACATATTGTCTATCAACGCATGTGAAACTGGTGGTGTTTTTTCAACCAATGCACCTCCAGCCGCAGAATCCACCATACTTTTCCTAATAGGTGTGAGTATTTCATATAAGTACTAGATGAGTAGTTTCTCACTGATTTGGTGATGTGTGAATCTTGCACACAACTTCTTGAATCACTCCCAATACTTATACATTGACTCCCCTTGGGTTTGATTAAAACCTGATATCGCTTTATGAATGGAAGTGTTCCTTGATGACGAAAAAAATCTCTACAAGAAAATACATTTCAAATCATTCCAATAAGTTACATCTTTAGGTTGTAAGTAATAAATCCAGTCTTTTGTAGTTCTGTCATGTGAGAATGGGAATGCTATTAGTTTGATTTGATATTCAGATGTATTTCTTGGTTTTAGGGTTGATAAAACCACAATAAATTCTTTTAAATATTTTTTTGGATCCTCAACAGATAATCCATGAAACTTTGGAAGATTTTGGATAAACCCATATTTCAATTTAAAGTCTAATTTGAGGTTTGGGTATGCAATACAATTTGGTTGGTAGTTAATTTCGGATATAACCAATTCTATAATGGTTCTATTAATTGTATTGTTATTGTTTTTATACATTGGTTCCTATTTTATGTTGGATTCATAAGTGTTTCCAATTTCAATGTTCTTAGAGAGGATGAACTCTTAGTTAGGTAAATGTTGACACTTCCCATAGACTAAGATTGTCTAATTCGAGCCCTATGGTTGCATTCAATATCAAGGTCTAGATCAAAGAGATCATATGGATGGGATCATGTCATACATAATATAAATTAATAAGACTATATCAAAATATCATGATAATAAGTTTCAATTTATAGTCTAATAAATAATAAAAGTGAGAGGAAAGAAATAAAAAAATGAGAATGGGGAAAGAATAAAGAATAAATAAGAGAAAACAAAAGGTTTGAATAAAAGTAAAAAAATACCTCTAATTATTTGGATAAAATACTTGCCTCCTTGGAAATGGAACCAATTTTAAAGGATCTATCATGGACACTTTCAAATGGTGTGTGGTTTTTGGATACTTTGGTGCAGCAGAGTGGCTGACCAAGGTCGTCTCTCAAAGAGGCAGTAATTAAAACAACTTATTAATGGTATTATGAAAATAAAATAAAATAATATAAATTAACTACTTAAAAGTATGTGGGGGTTTATTATCATTTATAAAATAATGACAAGTATGTTGGAATAAGATTACATTTTTTTGTTTTTATTTTTAAAATGAAATTTGATTAATAAGACACAATGAGAAGATGTTTTTTTTAATATTTTTAGAAGGAGTAATCGATATAACTCTACCTATTAAATTAATAATTTATCATTATCTTTTAAATAAATATCCACTTAATTATGATCCCATAATTTTTCAACCCCCAAACCGTACGATAATTAACTTAACCACCAAGATGAAATTAATTAAACACTAGGCGAGCTTCGGAACATGAAATCGATGAACCCTACTTTGATTAATGTTATAAGGATAGATTAGGCTCAGTGGTAAATTAGGTCACATATCAACTCTGAAAAATTAGGATTAATTGAGTTTAGGTATTATTTTTCAACTCTATAAATTGATCCCGTGTGGTTTTGTTTTATCGATTAAGTTCGTGCTCTCACAATCCACACAATTCTCGAACTCACATGTTCTGTGTTAATTGTTCAATTTCTTGTGTAGTTTAATTTAAATTAAAAAATCAATTAATATATCTTATTAATTGAATTATAGTATCTCATTTATTTAAAATAAATTAATGATGAAGGTAATAGGTAGATTGATTACTAAGAAATCCACTCTTTCGTGGACAGAGTTTTCATCGTGGAGATGTTTTGTATAAGAAATGTATTGAAATAGAAACACCCAATATTATCTACACACATTAGTTCCAAACAAAATAAGTGAATTAAAGAAGAATAAAATTGATAAAAACAAAATAAATTAAAGGCAAACTAAAAAGTTTATTTAAAGAACAAAAACATTACAACAAAGAAGAGGAAAAGAAGAGCATTTTGGAGGAGGTCCTATCTTGGTAGCTTCCCTCCTACAATTGTGAATTAAAATGGTATATAACCACTTATATTCTGTTAAAAATCTCCTAATTCATGTCTCAACTCCTCCAAATGATAAAAAATCCAATTTATAGAGTGTAGGGGAGGCTAGGTTTTAAGAGGTTTCAAGTGTGAATGGGGAAATTCAGACAAATAAATTAATCCAACTTGCACCACCAGTTTGACCATCAAAATGTGTAAACCAGCCGCCCTTCCAGAAGAATGATTTGTGATAACATGGTTCCTAGAGTTTATATCCATATTTGGTCCTAATACAAGCACGTGTGAAGAATTCATGGCCTAAATACTAAAGTGATTTCCAATCTGGGGTGTCTAGACCACCTTTTCCTTGATGGACCATTTACTCTAACCAAATGCATGATTTATCTCTATTGTCCTGAATAAAATTTATATCCCATTAAGTGGTCAATATTTTTACAGAATTTTATTTTAAAATTAGTCAAATTAAAATATTTATGTTCAAAATACTATAGTTAATTTTAAAAATGTAAATCTGTAATTTTCATAATATTTTCAATGGAAGGATTTAATCTCAAATATTCCATAATGGAACACATTTACCAAAATTTGAGGAAATTATATCATTTATTATCAATAAAATATTCAAAAAAATGTGTTTTATCAACCAACTGTTTGAAAGTCATTTATGCAAGGTTGCACGTTTTGGCTTTCCCACTCGCTAAATTTATCGTAACTATGTTCCAACTATTCAACTTGCACAGGATGACCTGATTTCCCTTTCTTTCATGTCCCGAACTGCCGGAACACCCTCAAGATTCCTCATACACCCAGTAAACATTTAATCATTCTAAATTAAGGGGTATAAATTTAAATTTAAATAATAACATACCTCCATATATCTCATTATCTTACAACATGCCCACCTTATAATGGCTCATCCTTGAGTCAGACTCTCACGCATCACTGAGCTTATGAAACACATATATTGGCCACTAGGCCATCATTTCCGACTCTCTTTCCCAAGTTTCTTCTTGAATGTTACCATGTTACCAAAAAACTAAAACCAAAGGTACATTCTTTCCCTACAATAATTTCTCACTGTGATCCATAATACGAACCATATGCTCATCAAAGGATGAATTTACCTCAAGCTCATCATCCTCAAAATCAATCACATGAGATGGTTTAGGGTGATACTATCAATGTTGTGATGCATTAAAAACATAATGCATACCACTATACCATTATAAAAGATCCAATCAGAATCTTACTATCCCGATCCTCTCTAAAACTCATGTCCAAAGTCATTTGGTTCCATCTTACCCCCTTTTCAAAATTCTAATGTGACCCAATCTTGGAATTACCAAAGTAATACATGATTTTTCCACCTCATTTCCTGAACTACATTCGTTCACATTTAGATTCCCAATGTCCCCACTCCATAATAAAATATCTGAAGCAAGATCCAAGCATAGCCTTCATCTCAAGGTACTCATCTGGTCAAAATTCAAGCCAATGTTTGTCACCAAAACTGAAACACCAAGATGGTTCTTACCTAAATCCATCCATCCCATGCATCGGTCTCTTCATCAACCTACCACTTCCCCACTATGGTTCTCCCCACCATATGTATTAACTTAACTCCACCATATTTTGGTGGTTGGAACCTCCACTATGGAATAATTATACCATAACATAAGATCAAATTTTATAAAATACCTAGTGTGTTTCCCCACTCATTGTGCCCAAACATCCACAAGAACACCATCCTACATGGGTGTCCAGCCTTTCACTCAAAACCACCCATTTTGGACATGAATACACTACCCATTTTCCAACTAAGAATGACTTGACCTCCTTCAATTCAACCTTCATCTTTGAAACCTAGTTCCCACTAAGAACATAAAATCATAGGTGGGACCTAAATTACCATTTTTGTTCCTTTTACCATATTGTGTTGGGCCACCCCCAACTGGCTTGTCTCAAAACACCCATATTCCACTATTGACATGCAACCCCATTCACATTTCCCTCGATCCTTCCCTATTAAGGCTTATCACTTTCATATGATGCACTTGACAAGGTAATTTCCCAATATATGATAAACTCTACCTTCAAGGTATCCACTACCTTCCAAAACATCAACATTCTTCAACATACCCATCAAAATTCCTAACACAAGAACTCCCACCATCCAAAAATTGACTAAGGACGACTAGGTTATTACTCAAAACCCATTTCCAACATTGAAATGTACTTTTCACTCCCATTACACTCACTAAAGGCAGCTTTCAAGTCACCAACTTCATCCCCTTCTCCTCAATGAGTTGAGTTATCCCCCGACTGGTTCATCCTGTAAATGATCAACTTCACCATTGGAATAACACAACCTTACTTGAACAATATTCCTTCACACCTAAAGACAATCCATGGTCACCCAATCACACATACCAAAGTCCATGACTAATCTCCACTGAGGTTATAGAACCCAACCTCTTTTGACACGAACCATTTTCAGATCTTACCACACCCTTAATGAATTTTACACTGGCATCTCAAATTTCATTTGGAACCACCCTAATCCCAAGACAATGCTTTGATAATTCAAACACAAAATACAAGGCCCACATTTACTCTTTCTAAGTAACCCAATGTTTACTTCACAGGTTTCCCCTTAGCATTTTAATTGCACCACATCAACTCTACACTCTACTCCACACATCCAGGATTGACTCATCACTCCCCACCTTCGGAGTGTTTTTATCTTTTCCTTCAATAATAAATTACAACCAACATATCTCACACTTAAATAATAAGATGAACACCAAAAATTGGATATGATTTTCGATCTTTTCCCAGAACAACAAAAAAAACATCACCTAATACTTGTTTATAGATCCCAAGAATGGAACCCATGGAATTATTCGACACTCAATCCATCTCGAGGACCTAACACTTAAATGGTCGATTGTGTACATCCCACCATACAACTACACATAAAAAAATCCATGAGTGAAACCTCCATGATGTCCCACATCTATCCAAAACACATTTAAGTCTCCATTCATAAATCCATAGCTTTCTCAGTGTACCCAGAACGATGTCAAGATGTTGGGCTTGATCGTCTCTAGCTATAAGTACTCTAAGAGGTCATTGAAGGAAACCAACACAAATTATCCATAATTGATGTCACCTCACACTATGGGGACACCTCAACTTGTCGAATGTATCTTGGTTCCCTACCCATAACATCTCATAAACACCTATACACCACAAATCAAGTGGGTTTGCCAACCAAACTCACCATCGCTTCATGACTCTCTATCAAGCAGTCATGATATAAAGTTTCTGTTGGACCTACTACCACCTCAACACTCATTTTCTTCCATCATGCCTCTGTTGATTCACAAATAAAACAAAAATAACCACCACACCAATCCATAACCAAAAATTCTCTCTCATTACCAATGCTTTCCACTAATTTCACATAAAATGATAGGTGTTTACTTCTGATCCACCTATATGTGCATTCCACAAGTAATTCTTCCTTCCCATCATGTGCCTGCATCTAGACCTCCTTAGATCCCTCATGGTCTTGTACATTACTATAACCAAACTCTGAATATCGACTTCAAGTCACATGATCCAAACATCACTAGATCCTTCCCCACGCCCCCGCTCACTCACATGACAATTCCTCCTAGTCCATTAGCCTCATCATCCTCAATGAATTCTCAATATATTACCCAAAAACCCAACCATTCATACAAATAATCCCCACTATGTGACCACCCTTACCTAGGGTGTCACCTTCATAATAAATAATCCATACACACTTCATTCACCCTTACCTCTTATATCCAAAATAAACATGGAGGTCTCCATTAATAATTTTCAAAATAGAAGGATCAGACACCAAAATGATCCAACCCTTAGAAACCAACCTTACAACCTCTACCATAACTCATGTGCCTCCATGTGAAATAAGAAAAGGTGTAACCATGCACTTTTACCAAAAACTTGATGACCCTCACTGTGTTTCAATTCCACCTCTAAAGAAACCACCCATGATTCACATCCTAAGACACCTTTAAAAATGGTCCAACCTCCCTTGAGGCTACCCTCAACTTCCCCAAAACTATAAATACATAACCATAGATAGAGTCACATCACCAAAACCATCAACCTTCACAATTTTCACACTAGGACAATCTCATACTAGGAAACACTCTTTGTGTTCCAATACCAAAGTCCAAAACATCCACCTATGCGATACACACCCAAAGGCACTAGAATCCTCGTCTGACTTATCTCATAGGTCACCCTGAAGGTAAAATGATTCCAACTCCCTAAACTAGATTCATGAAAAGAAAGGGAAATTGGAATTCTCTCTAATCCATACACCACAATTCACAAATAAAACATTGATCAAGGGCATCACTCTTACCCTTGTTCCGATACACATAGTTCCTAGTGCACCAAGAGACCATTTATTCTAGGTTTCACACAAAATATACTCATACACATACATAATCACTATCATATAAACACCCTCCCTAAGGTAAAAACACAAATAGAAAGTTTCCAACCCACAAATGTCACCACAATCCCCAGTACTTTCCTTAGGGTCCAACATACACCACGCACGATCACGAACCACAAGGGTTCATACACTCACATTATCAAACAAATTATCATGAATAAAAGTCTATAGCCCTACTGAGGGTACAATAAGCACATATTTTTTTACCATACATCAAAACCTAGCAAGCCCTCACAACCTAAATCCAAGGTCTCAAACTAGGGAGATCCCACTTCCCAAACCACCCATACAGAGGTCCAGATAGAAAACATGAGTAAAAATCACTTCTCAGGTCCCCCAAAAAGCTTTATCATTACACCACCTTTTGTAATTTACTTCACCATTTTGAAACTCAAGCATTCACATTTTAAACTTTCCATTTACCCAACATTTCTAAATTCCCAACCTCATTCAAGTCCATATTTCAAAACATTTTTCTCAATACACTTTAAAGGATGGTCGATAGGAATAAAACATATATGGAAAAAAATTACAACATAATCCTTAAACAACCCACAATACATACACTATCCCAACAGTCATGATCGCACCTCTAACACTACCCTAACCCATACCGACCATGGGTCATGGTTAATGTGGGAAACCAACTAACACATTAACAACATATGTATTTATCTTTTAGGAACATTTATATCTTTACAAATTCCTACAACCAACATTTTAAATCATTCTTAACATTTCATTTAGCATAATTCTATAACCATTCTTTAACAATATTTCCATTTACCCATTTTCATCACCTTTATTAGACATTACTTTCTTTAATTTTGGAATGAATATGAAATGCATGCTACCCATAATTTCCCACACACCCTTTATATGTGTGCCTACCATGATTCATGAATACACAACCTCAGGACATTCTATCCACAAGAAAAATATCATAAAATAGTCACATCACACAACAAGTGCATCAACCAATGGTGAAATATCATTCAAATTTAACAACACATGTTAAAAAAATAATTCCCACCATGGGTACTTGGGTTTTCCCTCCAACAAGGGTTATATACTCCCATGAATGAGCTCATTTACAAGGCCCAACACTTCTGAATCTTCAATATACTATTCCCAAAATGTAAGTCACAGAAGGATAAACCTTCCCTAATACAACTTTGTAACATCCATGACCTGAAATCCACTAAACCGATGCCCCGAGCTGGGTCTCTACATTAATTCAAGTGTACCTCCTTATACTCCAGAGTTTTACAGCTAGTAGTAGCCTAATATATCACATGGGGAGACTATACCCTCATTACCAGAGTAATCCACAATAGATAATATATAAAATAAATGAACGATAAGAAATAATCTAGAAACATGATTTACCAACAAATTCCCAAACATGGTACAACCACAACCAAACAACAAACATGTCATGTCATGATAACAGTGCCAAAAGTGAAGGAAACCCCAAAATACAGACTAACAAAATCATTCCCAAAATAGGTGATGACTCCAATTCTGGATCCTCACCCATGTACATCCCAAGTCCAAATAAAATATCTAGAATAAGTCCTTTGACCTTATCCTAACCTATAACTATGAAATCTACTCAGGTACCCAATGGTAGCCCAAGAAGGGTGTGATTACAACTCAGTAGGCCACCACCAACAGTGTTTACAAAATATCCAGGCTAAACAGATAGTGCATGAAATTTCTAAACAAATGACAAGGTAAACAAAATAAAACTTGGGTTACATTAGTTAAAAATATTCACATTAACCATTTCGATAATTATTTCCATTTTCATTACTTATACCATCTTCAATACTAAATTCATTTTCATCAAATGTTCTATGGTTTGGGCATTTACATCATTTATACAACAGCTTAATCCGGTTAATTATCATGCATAAGGGAATAAGTCAAGTTCCCTATCTCACTAGGGATAAAAATTTCATGAATAATCATAACACACTTAACTTTTAACCTCAGTCCATGTAGTATCATCCAATTTAACTATTAGGGGCCTAGAGCCATAGCTTGAATCCCTAACCCATGCATTCTAGGGGTGGGTTTAGAGGCTCATTCCAACTCGAACTGTGGTAGGAGCCTCATTCCTTTATCCCACACCACTAATCCATGTGAATATTCTTATTTATCCATTTACCAAATATACCATATCACAAATGAAACATAAACAATGAATATAGCATTTATAATTCACATTTCATTCAAAAAATAAATCATCATCAGACCTTAACCCATTAGTACATTTACCATTTATTTAGAATATCCCATTTAACCCATTTCCTTTTCATACATTAACCCATTTATCATATTCAAAAATTTACATAAATTAACCCATTTTACTTAGATTATCAAGTCACATTCATTATCCCATTTACACAATTCCATTACAAACACATAAGTCATTTGACACATTCACTTGATTCCATTTAACTCTTTTTCACATTTTTCTAAACAATCCATTATGAAAAATCCAATAATTAGGAAAATCTACCATTAATTATTCTATATAAACCAAACTAGAATTTCAACACATTTATCATGGTATCTAACTTATTACATGTCAATTATATGCTCAACACTACAATTTTCCATGTTCGGGAATATTGGTACACCCCATGGGTGACCCTAATCCTATCCAATAAATATTGATGCATCCCATAGGAATTATGAGGGGTTGAAATCATAATTTAGCCAACCATTTTACCAAATATTACTAAAGGTATAATAACTGTGCGCCAACCGAGCAACATGCACAGTATGGCCAAATTTCTCATTCTTTTGTGTCCCAAACCCATGGAACACCCCCAAACTTCTTCATAAACCCGGTAAACATTTAATTAGAATGCATTACGCATGACACTGAGCTTCATCAAAACATTAAAAAGTTTTGTTTTAAATATTATCGTTATAACCTAGCTATTAAATAGGTGGGTAAGAATACTATTAACTACTTTATGAAATACTCATATAAATTTCCTGCTCAAAATAAATTTATTTATAATTTCTTTGTAAATAATAAATAAATTTTTAGTAAAGTAATTATATTCATCAAAAATTTGTTTTCATCAAAAAATATTTTTATTTTTTTATGAGAAAATATTATAATTAATTTATAGAGATTTTATAAAATTTATTTGAATTTTATTAACCTATAAAGAGTAAAACTGAATATTCCTAAATGTTTCTAGAATAAATTAAATTAGTCTATACTAAACATATTAGTTAAAACGTACTAGATCTAAAGGAAATTATATCATGTTGTACCAAAGTGAATCATACATAATTATTATAATACAGTTAGACCTCTCCGAACTTACCTCAATTGGGATTGCATCAAACATAACGAACCAAGCTGAACCACAGGAAACCAAACCAAATAATATTAATAATTATAAACCCAAAATGTGTTGAACTAAATAAAGTGGAACCATACAAACCCATAATGTATATAATGAAACCAAATAAAAATATAATCAAACATTTTAAAAAAATATTCACAAACTCACTAAACATTACTAGTATAAATGTAAATAAGATCAACCAAAATAGATCTAGAATGATTAAAATCAAGAAAATATCTTTCAAATAGAAGAAAAAAAAATGGATGAAAATAAATTGTACCAAGTCAAATTAATCTAACTTGAACTAATATGGTATTATAAATGATAAATAAAATTGGACCAAATATAATGAATTCAAACCAATATCACTGAAACCGAATTAAACTAAAATAAACCTAACCAAACTAATATGACCCAAATATATTCAATCCAAAATAAAATGAATAGAAAAAATATAAAATAAACCATACATTGAAAATACATAACTAAAACAAAATATAACTAAATTGAATTGAACATAATCAATCGGAATTGGCATAAAATGAATAAAAAAATTGAAGTGTACCAAAATAAATTATTGTAAACTATGCCAAAAATATATAACCAATATTAACCAAATTAAACTATACCTAACATAACCAAGAAAAATCGAGCCTAGATAAAAAAACCAAAAAAAATAGATGAAACCACATCATCTTGAACTAATATAATCTATTTTCCCCTTTATTGTAGGAACATGTTTTGACCCATGGAGTTTTGTGGTTCATATATATTGGATGGTGACTTGTATAGTCAAAGGATACAGGTATGTTGTAGTTTAGTTTTTATTTTATTTTCTTTATCGATTCAGCTACTTAGGCCTTTTACTGCTTTCTACGGATGAAGGGTAGTTATATTCTATAAAGGGTTCCAGAAGGGCACTGGAGGTAGCTATACATTTTTATTTATAGGGTAGGGATATTGGGGTAGTTTAGGTATTAATTAGTGTGTTTCATTTTTTCCTACCTTTATACTGTTTTTCTTCTGTTTATTTTCTTTTACTTTGGTGTGGACATCTGATGTATGGATGGGTCATGTTGAAATTTTATTTATTTTTTTCTACTATTTAATTAACTTTTTGTGGGTGGAATCGTTCCTGAGTGTTGATTCCTTGATGATCAGACACTTTTTCCCACCCATGGGTGTAGCCCATCCTATTTAGTCCATCCTAGTTATACCTATATTAGAGTCTAACTCGGTCATTACTATGTTTGAACCATGGTAGGGACTAGGAAAAATAGAATAACTAGGGATAGATTGGGAATGTATAGGAATGAATTTTGAATTCCTAAAAATAAGGATTTAGGACATTGGAATTTACAATGAAGATATTTGGGAGACCATGCAATATATATTGATTCTGGAAATATTATGGGTATAAAAGGTGGTGAAATTGTAATGTTTTGGGACTAATAAATAGAAATTCACATCCATAAACAATTTGATAATGTAATATCAGATCATGATATAATGTAAATTTTTGGAGTTGATGCTTAGAATATATCCCAATACAACAATATAAATACCTTGGTTCCAAAAATAATCTATCATATACTAGAAATTTTGGTTTGAAATTGCCAATAAAACATTCATTGAACTCCAATAGGTTTTAGTCAATTTTTATTTTAATTTTTTCTCTTCAATTCGCCATTTATCAATTCCAAACACTAATATGACCATGAATCAACTAGGAATATTACTCTATTATTCTAAGTGTGACTTCCTGGACCTGGATTCCACTTAGATAGGTTCCCCAAGACAGGTGGGCCACATGTCATCAAGCACATCTCCCCTAATGTCAGAGGCTATCGACTAATAGCGAGGTCCTAGGGTGTATCTTTGGGAAGACTATGACCTCATTATCAGTGTGTAGCACATCAGATAAATATAAATAGAGGTAAATATCTGAATCAATGTAAGTAAACTAAAGGAAGAGCAGAAATAGAGAAAATAGTAACAATAATTGAATCAATAGGAATAACTGATGATAATATGTCATGTCACTAGAAAATTGGAAAACATGGATACAAAAAAGTAGTCATAACATGTTAAAAAAATCATAAAGGAAATAAAAATATTATCCTAAGGATCCTGATCTTAGTTTGGTTATCTGTTATCAAGATCCATCCTAAACCGAATGCAATCAAGTTTTCGAATATCTATGTTGCACTTTATCAACACCTGCATTCATGTAATCTTCCCTGGGTACCAAACAGCACCCAGAGAGGATGTGATATAAATCTCAATAGGACACCATCAATGATGTCTATAACATCTGACCCATGAAATGGAAATTTAACAGTGTGTAGAATGCATATATAAACTAAATCAGTACAATGAAACTAAATACCCAAGTACCTTCTTAATCCCTCAGCTGGTGTCTGAACATGTAACTATCGTTATTTTATTGTTACCAGTTTATGAATATTTCACATGTTAATGATAGTGAAGGTTCCAAGATGTAATAAGAAAACTTGTAACAATATTTAGTAATGAATTTCCAAGGTAATAATCAAGGAAACATAGACCTCAAGGGTCACAAACTCAGTAATAAATATATCCTAGATACGGGTAAGAGTTTAATACAAGGAGCATAGTCTAAGGAATTTCACAATAAGACATCTAACGACTCTAAGGATTTCATCCAAGTAAAATTGGGCTAAGCAATGACTAGGCCCAATGGGCTTTAACCATGGAACCTACTTGTCAATACTGGATCCAAGTAGTGTATCCAAGGAATCCTTTAATAAAATTGGATGGATACTATGGTGTCCTAAAGGACATACATAGTTAAAAAAGGATTGGGTTCTTGGTGGTTCTCAACCTAAGAAAGATGTATCCTTGAATTGGAATGGGGTTCCCGAGTGGTCAAGGAAAAACCTATGGAATCCAAGGTGAGATTGAGTCAGGACTCTCCTATTTTGGTAATAAATTCACACATAATATTTCATACATTTTAATCCATTACCTTTCATTAGTGTGACAAGGATAATTGAGAATTCAACCATTTAATAAAGTCTTAATTAATCATCAAGTACAATTGGTTCAATCCTTTCCTTTCATTACTGTGATAAGGCCAAGTAGCATGCAACCATTTATTTAACCCATTTAATGCATTTTCAATAATCAAGGTTCACTCTGCTACCTTAAATGAACATGCTAAGGGGTGATACATACATTCAACCTATTATTCAATTACATTTAAAAAGACCATGTCATATATATAGTATACTTTCCAATTTCCATTTCACATTTAATTATAAAATTGAAGCACTTACCTTAGGTGAGTCAAGTGGTAATAATACACAGTACTTTCCATTATGTAATTCACAATTTAAATTAATCCATTTAATATATAAAATATTACCCTTATAAGTTTTGATCCAATGCACACCCGAACAGTGGCTCAAACATGTCAAAACACTAAAATGACAGTTTTGAAAAAACATACAACATGTGATGGAAGGAGTTTGGGGCATAAACACTAGAAAATAATTACATATTTTAAAATAGGATAATCATATGTTTATAATTATTATAATCATGGAATATAAACTCAATAAATAACACTCTATGAAATTGGTGGGGGCCACATAACAATTCCAAAATCAACAAATTTGAGGGATGAGTTATATACCACCCACCTTAAATTTTATGACTCACCTCCTCTAGTTTTGGCCTCTGATTTCTCTTGGATTGGAGTAAATCTAAGAAAAAGTTAAAAATGATCACACCTTGATAACTAGGTCAGAGCATGAGAGGTGATGAACAGCTCAAACGGACTCGAGTACTTACCGTTGTGCATCCAACGTGATGAATGGAAGCTCTAATGGATCTCAGATGAAGGAGATCTCTTTATCTGTAGATTAGGCTTTCAAAAAGATCCATAATGAGATAAAATGGATTTCATCCTACCTGAAAATCATATAGGATAAAGTATGAGGTTAAATTAGATCATTAAGGGTAAAATGGTAAAATTACCCAAAATTTAGCCTGTGAATGGTTTGTGCACATGGTTTTCCAAACCGTGCACAAACCCTTCATGGGTATCCGGAGAAGAGGGGGAACTACATGATTAGGCTACACGGTTAGGGAAACTGTGTGTCAACCGTGTGATATGGCTATCCCTGAAAATGAAGACCATCTGCACAGTTAGATCTAACCATGCGGCCTACCTAGATGGTTTTCTCTAACCGTGCGATAGGGCCATTTTTTCAAAAAAAAATGGGTTATTGGATCCAAAAAATCCCTGAACACCCTTGGGACCTTTGATAACTCAAAAGGAATCTATATTAGGTCCAAAATAAATAATTACAGTGAAATTTAAAGGATCCTTACCTAGGTGAAAACTCGGGTTCTTACAGTCTTCCCCCCTAAAAGTACCCACCCTCGAGTTCACTTTCGAAGGGTGGTGAGACATAGTCTAAGAACAAATCTATCCACTAGGCACGTATGTATGTCTCCCTCTCCCAAGTCTTTTCATGTACGCGGTCATCCTACCATAGCACCCATACTAGGAGGATAGACCAGCCTTCGAGAGCCTTCGTTCTCTGGTCAATGGTGGATAATGGATACTCCTCAAAGGTAGCACCAACATCTAACTCAACTTCCTCAGGATCAAAGGTATGACATGGGTTAGCATGATATTGGAGAAGCTATGAAACATGGAAGATATTGTGCATGGAATGATACCTCTGAGGTAGTAGCAACTGATAAGCTACTAGCTCCACTCTCTCTAGAATCTCAAATGTCCCTACATAATGGGGTGAAAAAAATCCATTCATATTTAACTATGTATTCCCTAGCCTGGGCGATATCCAAAGGAAAAAATGATCCATGACCTTGAACTCTAGAGTCCATCAAAATTGATCGGTATAAGATTTCTATCTAGACTGAGTAGTAGTCATACACTTTATTATCAGATGAACCTACTCTGAAGTATCCTGAATGACATGAGGACCATGTATTGTTTCCTAACCTACCTCTAGCTAGCATAGGGGTGAACAGCATGACCTACCATACAAGGCCTCAAAAGGATCCATCTGAATTGTATCTTAAAATTTTTTATTATAGGTGAAATTGGTGAGAGGAATATACTTCTCCCAAGAATCATCAAAATCAAGGACACATGATCAAAACATATCCTCTAGAACCTATATTGTCTGTTCCGACTACCCATCAATATGATGGTGAAAAGTGGTTCTTAGAAGCACCTGTATACCCATATATTTCTACAATCCCTTCCAAAACCATGATATGAAATGAGAGTCCCTATCTAAAATGATATTGCGAGGGATCCCATGTATTCGTATGATCTCATAGGCATATATTCTCCCCATATCATCAACTAATAAAGTCTCTTGAATATGAATGAAATGGGATACTTTTTTTAGTAGGTTAATGAAACCCCATATAGTTCCACTACCTATAGGTGACCTAGGTAACCCAACTACAAATTCCATGGAAACATCTTCTCATTTCCATTCTGGGACTGGAAGAAGTTGTAATAAGCTTGTAGGTCTCTGGTGCTCTTTTTTCACCTGTTGATAGGTGGAACACCTAGTGATAAAGCCTAAAATATGACATTTCATCCCAGGATACCAATACTAGAATTCCATATCTCAATACATCTTAGAGATACCTGGATGAACTGACCACTGAGAAGCATGGGTCTCTTGCATCAACTCCTCTCTTGTATTTATAGGAACCCAGACACTTCCACGTATGCACTGATGTCATCTCTGTCTACATACTAGTCTGGAGGCAGGTTATCTCCTGATATACTCTCATGAATAACCAAGCCCTTAGGATATTAATATTTTCTACCCTTCACCTTTTCAAGGAGGTAAGATTTAACTATCAAAGATGAGAGGTAATAATAATCATGACTATCATGAACCTCTATATGAAGCTCAAAAAATAGGGTCATTAACTTCCATTCATCGTTGTCTTCTCATATGGCATGTTCCTGAGTTTTTTGGCTCAGTGTATCTACAACTACATTGCCATTCCCAGGTGTATAGGCAAGCTCAAAATCAAAGGATTTTAGATACTCGACCCATGTTCACTATTTGATGTTCAATTCATGCTGTGAAAAGATATATTTGAGGCTCTTTTGGTCCGTGTACACCAAAAAGGGATCACATATTAAATATTTTCTCCAACAACTTATGTCATGGACCACTACTACTAGATCAAGGTCATGTGTTAGGTAATTTTTCTCTTGAGACCTCAACTGCCGAGATCTTTATGCAATGACTCAATCCTTCTATATCATAACTACTCCTAGTATGATATCTGATTCATCATAGAAGATGATATAACCTCTATATGGATCTAGAATAATCAAAATAGGTGTTAATATAAGCCTCCCTTTCATCTCTTGAAAATATTTCTCACACGCTTCTAACCACAGGAACTTGACACCCTTCTTTGTAAGACTAGTGAGAGGTGAATAAATATGTGATAAGTCCTATATGAAATGTCTGTAATATCCAACTAGCCCCAAGAAACTCCATATATCGAATATATTCTTGGTATGATACCAAGAAACTACAGAACTAACCTTTTTAGGGTCAACAGATACACCTTATTCTGAGATAATATAACCCAGGAAGTTAACATTGTCGATCCAAAAGTGGCACTTAGAAATATTCGCATAAATTTGATACTCTCTTAGTGTACTCAGAACGATCTCAAGATGATTGACATAGTTGTTATGAGTTTCGGAATACACCAATATTTCATCAACAAAGCACAAAAAAATTGATATATGTATGGAAAACCCTATTCATTAGAGCCATAAAAATGGAGGATGCATTTTTAAGACCAAACGGAATAACAAGAAACACATACAGACCATACCAACTATGAAAAGATATATAAGATATGTCTGATGGACTTACTCGCACTTGGTGATATATCATCCTTATTTATATATTATATAATACCTTAGCTCCTTAGAGTTGGTCGAAGAGATAATCTATTTGAGGCAGTGGATACCAGTTCTTCACTATAACCTGGTTCAAAATTCATTAATCGATGCATATATGTAACGTTCCATCCTCCTTCTTGGTGAAAAGCATGGGAGAACCCCAAGAGTATTTACGGGTCCATATAAAACCTTTGGACTCTAAATCCTCTAACTACTGCTTGAGATCCTGATGCTCTGTAGGTTAAATCCTATATAGTGGAATGGAAACTGGAGTTTCTCTTAGAACAAGATCGATTGTAAATTATACCTCTCTCTTAGGAGGTAATCCATAAAAAACATTAGAAAAAACATCCCTGAAATGATCTACTACTGGAAGGAAATCAGGTTGAGATAAACCCTGATCTTATATGAAGAGATTAGTGATCTGGGTGGTCAATACACAAAGCTCATGATGCTTTGGTTCAGCTCTACCATTCTGGACACCTCACTCACCATTATGTAGATAACTTCTTCCCTCTGGTGATTTAAACGATACCTTGTTGTGATAGAAGTCTAAAAAAGCATGATACTGAACTAAAAAATCCATATTGATAATGAAATTGAAGCTTGTTGTCTCTATAATGAAGAGGTTCCATAAGAAAGGGTAACTGCCTACCTCTAGGGGTAGTCCCTACACTAGCATATTCTCTCTGACTATATTCCCAATAGTGTATCCTGGGTCATTACACCACAAAAATAATGTATCTTAGTCTGAGACTTTCCATGATAGATATAAATATAAAAGAGTTCGAAGCAACTATATCAAATAAATCAGATATTATAGTTTATGAAACTATAATAGTACCTTGTACTATAGAAGGTCCTACAGCCTGATCCTCATGTATCGACTGTAGTTCAGGAAAATGGACTAATCTACAGCCTTGTGCAATAGTTGTGCTACCACAATCACAACTTCTCCAATGGTGCTAATGGTGATTAGAGGTCTGAATAATAAGGCCAAAACCTCATCCTTGGCTAGTTATGTTGGTACTATTCTAACTCTCCACCTTATATGGTGAAAAATAACCTACTCTTGAAGGTGGAGCTAGTGCAAACCTGTTTCCACTCAAATCTGGTGGAACGGTCTGAAGAACCTCTGAAGATTCCCCATACGGCCACAATCCTGACACTCCATTGGGTATGTATTGTAATGGGGCTTTATGTGACCTCATATTCCTCACTAATTACACACCATTGAGTTATCAAAATGTGTGCTCTGGTTATCACTACCCTGATGAGAAACCTATAGGGAATTCTTCCTGCCATAGGGAAAACTACTGGCCTACCACGACACTGATCCTCTATGCCCAGTACTATTGTAATCCCTTAGTTTTTTCTCAGTGATAAGATCATGAATGAATATTTTGGAAAATGTAAGTAGGATAAAGACATTCACCTGGGTACGGATGGCATACACAATCCCATATTCAAAGAGTTTGGCATGAAAAATCACATCATCGGCTAGAAGTGGTGCAAATCATTGTAACTCAGTGAAACGCGTTGAATACTCCCTAACTGACATAGAACCCTATTAAAGATGCATGAACTCTCTAGCTCGTTCATCTCTCAGAGTTTGAGGAAATAAATAATCATATAAGGTAGTCTGGAAATCAACCCACAGCATGCCATGATGAAGACCAACCTGGGTAATCACATCCCACCAGTAATTGGATGAATCACGCATCATGTATGTGGAAAGATTGACCCTACACTCTGGAGGCATCTCTAGATGCTCAAAGATAGATATGGTTTCCACTATCCATGACTTGGTAGTATGTGGAATTCCATCCCCAGAGAAAGTAGCAGTATGTTTCTACTGGAAATCCTAAGTCAGATCATCCATCGTATGTGCAACTCATCAAGCACCATCCATGGACTGCCTTAGACATAAGAAACTATAAAAAACTTGGTAATCAGTTCCCAGATCAGGTATAGTAGGCGGTTCCTCAAGTGGAACTCTTAGAGGTAATACTGGTGGATAAGTACCCACCATATCTGGAGAATGGTTGTTTCCACCTTCCTGGCATTCGACGTGTGGATTTCATGGAGTCATTGGTCTAAAATTTCCAAACACATGCCTCAGAATAAGATTTAATCATATATATAGAAACACTTACGAAAGCTAAATAAGGAATGGATCACTACCTAAGGTATACTACCCCAACTACCCACTTAGATGGGTAGGTACTGGTAAGTTCTCAAGTATAAGTTTCATTTCATTTTACATTTATTTACTAGGTTCACTCCTTTACCTTTCATAAAAATAACAAGGCGGGATACGTATATTAAAGTATTTCATTTTATATGTCATGTTTCAATTTATAATGTATATCCATTCCAATTAAATCTATTCCCATACACCTTATCACTAAAAATGAAACCCATTTATTTATAGTATAATGGCTCGACTAGGTAAATTACCCATCCCAACCCACAAGGGGCCATACACCTCATGAATTGAGATAGGTAATCACTCAATTTAAACTAAAAAATATCTCAATCATAAGCTAACTATCACAACATTACTCAACAATCATAGGCATATCAAGTAATGTAAGTAGTTAAATGCAACTATATGGAATGGAAATATGCATGACATACAAATTCTAGGTTCCTATAATGATGAATTAACTATGCCCCTTTCCCTCATATCATCGAGCCAAGGATGGAAGAAATACACAATCAAAGTAATAATAAATAACACCACATAACATGTGCATCACCCAATAGTGAAATAATGTCAACTGTAATAGGAAAAATATCACAACAATTATATTTTGGGTAACTTGTATTTTACCCCGAACTTGGGTTCGTGATGCCCAAGCATGTCTTTTGACCAAGTCTTGTATCATTCCTAATATCCAATCTATTGTATCCAAATAGTAAATCAAGAAAATAACCTCCCTTTGATACCACTTTGTGATGTCCCAGACCCGGATGCCACTTAGATAGGTTCTCTGAACCTGGTGGGACACATGGCCTCAAGGGTATCTCCAAAAATTCTAGAGCCTACTAACTATCAGCGAGGGCCTAGGGTGTGTTCATGGGGAGACTATGACCTCATTACCATAGTGTGGCACAATGGATAAATATAAACATAGGTAAATAGAAAATAGACATAAGTAAACAGAAGGCACGGTGAAAATAAAGACAATAGTAACAATAACTAAATCAACTAGAATAATTGATGATGATATGTTATATCACTAGAAAACTGGAAAACATGGATACAAGACAGAAGGCATAACTTGTTCCAAAAAAAATAAAGGAAATCCAAAGACTATACCAAACATCATGAGCTTGGCTCGGTCATCTACTATAAAGCTTCATCCTAAATATAAAGAAATCAATTATTAGAAGTGGTATGCTTCCCTTTATCAACACATACATTAATGTAATCTACCTCGGGTACCAAACGTCACCCGGGGAGGGTGTGAGATAAATCTCAGTGGGCCACCACTAATGATGTATAAACATCTGGCCCATGTAATGGAAATGTAATACTGTGCAGCATGCATATATAAAGTAAATAATTACAGTGTAATTAAATACCTAAGTACCCAATTCAACCCTCAACTAGTGTCTAAACATTTAACCATCATTATTTGACTATTACCTGTCATGTGTTAACAATAGTGTAGGTTCAAATATGTAACATGGAAACTTGGAAGGATATTTAGTAATGAAGTTGAAAGGTGATAACTATGAAAACATAGACATCAAGGGCCGCCAAATCAATAATAATTATATCCTGGCTAGGGGTAAGAGTGTAATCCAAGGAGAATAGTCCATGTAATTCCACAATAACATGCCTATTGATTCCAAGTAGTTCATTCGAGGTAAAATAGAGATAAGTAGTGACTAGGCCCGATGGGCTTTAACCATGGCACCTACTTTTCAATGATGGATCCAAGGAGTTCATCCAAGTAATCCTATAATAATATTGAATGGATCCATGGTTTTATACCAGGCATCTAGAGTTAAACAAGGATTGGGTTCTAGGTGGGTATCAACCTAAGTAGGCCATATCCTTAAATCTGAATGTGGTTCTCAAGTGCTCAAGGCATTCCCTACAGAATCCAGGGTGAGATAAAGTTAGGCCAATTCTATTTTGGTAATGAAGTTACACATAATATTTCATAAGGTTCAATCCATTACCTTTTAGTAGTTTGAAATGGCTAATTGACCATACAACCTTTTAATCAACTCTTAATTAATAAACAAGTCTATTTGGTTCAATCCTTGACTTTCATTATTGTGACAAGGCCAAGTAGTATAAAACTATTTATTTAATCCATTTTAGTAATTTTTAATTATAAAGGTTCACTTTTCAACCTTTAATTAACATGTTAAGGGGTTCTAAGGACATTCAACCTATTATTCAATTACATTTAAAAGGGCCAATTCATATACTTATTATACTTTCCATTTTCTATTTCACATTTAATTATAAAATTAAATTGCTTAACTTAGGTGGGGAAAGTGGTAAGAATACATGGTACTTTACATTATAAATTCATAATTTAAATTTAGTCTTTTAATATAGAAAAGTTTACCCTTATATGGGTCGAGCCAAGGCACACCCGAACGACGGCTCAAACATGTCAAAACACTAAAATGAAAATTTTGGAAAAACATCCTACATGGGATGAACGGACTTGTAGGCGTAACCACTAAAAACTAATCACGTATTTGAGAAGAGAATAAACACACAGTTCTAATGATTATAATAATGGAATATAAATTCAATAAACGACACCTGATAAAATCGGTAGGCCCCACACTACAATTCCCAAATCAAAGAACTTGAGGGATGAATTATATACCACCTACCTTAGGCTTTTATACTCTCCTACTCCAGTATCAAACTTTTATTTGATTTGTAATTGAGTAGATCTGAGAAAAATTTTAAAAAACTCACACCTTGATAACTATTTTGAGGGTAAGAGAGATGAATAATAGCTCAAACGAACTTGAGTACTTACCGTTGTGCATCCAACAAGATGAACGGAAGCTCGAATGGATCCTGGATGAAGGAGATCTCTTATTCCCTAGCCTAGGCCTTTATAAATCTCCAAAATTATCGAAAATGGAGTTCATCCTACTGGAAATTTGTATAGGTGGAAGGAGGAGGTTAAATTAGATCATTAAGGGTAAAATGGAAAAATTACACAAAATTTATCATGTGCGTGATTTTTCCACACGGTTTTACAAACCATGCGCAAACCCTGCATGGGTACCTGGAGAAGGTGGGGCACTACATAGTTTGGTCACACGATTAAGGAAACTGTGTGCCAACTATGCAACATGGCTCTGCCCAAAAAATGAACACCATCTGCACGGTTAGATCTAATTGTGCGTCCTACCTACATGATTTTCTCTAACCGTGTAACAGGGAAATTTTTTCCAAAAAGTTGGGTTTTAGGATCCAAACAATCCTAAAAAACCCTTAAGATATTCTCTAACTCAAAATGCATCCATATTAGGTCCAAAATAAATAATCAGACCGAAATTTAAAGGATCTATACCTGAGTGAAAAATTAGGTTCTTACACTAGGTGGATAAACTGGTTCATTAGTCTAAAAATGGAGAGAATCTCAACCACTTTGATGGGTCAAATACTAGAATTTATTGATCATCATCTAGGTGGGTTTAAAATTAGTATATTGAGAGATCAGATTCTTTTGATGTCGATAATTATTAAACACCACTGTTTGGATCATGCAATTAGACTACCAAAATAACTTGATTATTTTGAAATGATGATGTGATTTAAGACACAATTTTTTTATTAATATGTGTAGAAGCTTCCCAATGAAATATTGTGTTATCAATTGAAATTTTTGGTCCGTAATAGTTTTTTATAGGCTTCCTTGAGATCACGGTAGAAGTATAAATGTCCATATAAATAAGATGTTTCATACCACTTTCTTAGTTAATAAAATTATTGATAATGGTGAACTATGGTTTACTAAGTTTTTTGGATTGGTGTAGCTTGATCCTCTTGGATGATGTTGTGCTAAATTCTTGAAACTTATACTGTGCACAAGGCCACAACTCTGTGGTTCGAGCTCTGTAGTGAGCTCATTAGGGGTTGTAGGGGCCAACACGCCCTTCTCTGGGGGTTCGAGGGCCAAATGTCTGCAGTCCAAATGTTGGTGCATTGTAGAAACTCTAACCAACTGTAGCATAGTTGATCGTATGACACTGATAGGGAAATATAGAAACTCACATCATACTATATTTGGAACCAAACTTCCTGGATCAATATGAAACCTAGTGCAGGTGGCTATGGATTAGTTTGTAAATTCTCTTTGTATATTTCTGACACTATAACCACATAGTGTGGGAAGTAATTCAATGAGAAATTGAGAAAAATATGATAGATTTCATAAACCAACAAAACTAGAATCAACTATAATGAGTTTTGGTTAGACTATTTTATGTTGATAGGTTGAATAGATTTGTTTTTTACCCATTTTTATATGTAAATTAATTCTTATACAAGATTTTATGTCAACTTTTTCCATTCACTCATGATATTCACTATGTACCAGGGTTTTTATTTTATTTTTACAGGTTTAGGATGGCAAGAAGGCTGCTAATGCCTGTTTGGGATGTGTATTTATATCCATGGATGATATGTATAAGTATATATAAATAATTAAAATGTTATTTATGATATTATGATAATTATTTAAATATAAAATATTACTTGCCTCTTTTCCATAATGATTGTTGAAAAATTGAAATGTTACTTATACGCACGTATGGCCTACCGTCTCCGTAATCGTAACATACTTCATTTATCAAAATAAACTTTCATGATTGGTAATAAAAGTATAATTTATGTATAAATATTATAATTATAGTAGTATTATTATTATGGATATTATTTAACCATGATCATAGTAAGAGGTTCAAAAATAAAAAAACATATTCGAAAAAAACTATTATTACCTAAAACGTGATTTTAACAAGAAATTATTAAATAATAGGTAATAAAAGGAAATAAGTAAATCATATATGGTATGATATATATATAATCATGTTTATATAATATATTCATAATAAACCTATATTTATTATACATCAGGCTAAGTACAAAAAAATCGATAGTTATGGTAAAAGATTTTCAGGTCACTTTTATTTTCTGTGAGACAAATATCATATTCATGACATGTTATTTAATGTGGTCTATATAATGTACATTAATTTATTTTATGATTATTCCAAATAAAATTATCGTTATTTACATATCCATTTGAGTATATATCTTTCATGGGGTTTATAGTTTGAAATTTTCCAAATTGGTAAGGTGTTTTTTCTAAATTTTCTATCTTTGAGACATTTGATTATATTATGAACCTATATTCTTGTAAGAGGTGTATATGAAACCCATTTAATATATAATATCATCAATTTATTTATACTTATGATATTTTAAGATTCAATTAACTATATTTCTTCATGGGGATTTCATTTCAAATTTACCAATGTGGTAAATATTTTCTGTGACAATCTCATCATTTATCTGGATTATTTTTTATTATGATTACAAAGATAGAAATTTATGATCTATCTTTAATTAAACTCATAAATATTCTTATAATATTGTTATGTCATGAGTATTCATGTTTTCCCTTCATTTTTCTCTCTTTATGTACTCAAAAGTTCAAAAAAATATAAATCTTATTTTTGTACGAAAAATCTTATTCTTCAAAGCCCATATTTTCAAAAATTGTTTTAAAAATTGTATTTAAAATTATTCAAATTATTTATTAAATTAATTTTATCCATTCTTTAATTTTTATAAAAACAAATTGAAATGAATATTTATTTATTTTTTCAAATAATATTTGTTCGGATTTTTCTAGAAACGTTAAAAGAATATTTGATTTTTAACATGCATAAAATGAATAGTACTTCCCACTATCATGACTGCTCAATGATTTCAATCTTCCCTTAAATTTTTTAAAATTTATTTTCAAATAAAAAAATTACCTTAATATTTGGGGAAAATTAGATTTTAGATAAACAATTTTAATGTGAAAAGGATTTTGAGAAATTTTTATGTTTTAAAAAGTTTTTCTCTCAAAGAGGAATGGATATTTTCCTTAATAAGTATTATAAATTATTTTTAAAGCCTCATTTATAAGTTTTAATTTTTATTTTCAAAGAAAAGTATTTCCAAAATTCTTCATTTTTTAAGAATTAATTTTTAATGAAAATTTATCTTCTTCAAGAAACATGCTATGTGATTTACCTTTCCAAATTATTTTCCATATGAAATGAAATCCTTTGATGTAAATTTGTATTTACTGGGGATATAGACCAAGGATACCATTCATATTAATTCTATGAATTTTTATGAAACTTTTTTCTCTTCCATGAGTTATTCCATGAAAAAATTCTTATGAAACCTGTTTCTTTTTCCACGGGTTATGCTTTGATGAGATAATTAAATGATTATAAAACCTATATTTTTTCATAGGTTATGGAGTGATTAAATATTTATGAAACCCCTTTCATGGGTTATGATATGATTAATGTTTTATGATCTTATGGAACACATAAATATAGTTTTTATTATGAGATGGGTGGAACCTATATCTCCCTCCAATACATTGGGTAAACATTTATATCTCATGAGATAGAATGGTTTGGAATGGAGAGTGAACCCAATTCATTAATAGACTTTTCCCACTATTATAGTCTTGGGATTGAACCCTAACTACTATCATGGTTTGTGGAGTAAATTTATTCCACTATGATATCCTTGGAAATGATTGTTGACTACCATGGAAATGATTTTCTATACTTATTTTTAGGCCAAAATCAATGTCTTATTCCAATGTTATTCCCGCATGGGTCATGCTATTTTATTTCCCTTTGATTCATGTCTTAAGAAATTTAAATCCTTATCCTATGAATCAATATTATGATATTTGGTATGTTTGGTATAGTTTTAAAATGGTATTCTCATGTTCTCATACCCTTATGTTCACGATATGCTTATGTATCTCCCTCGTTTACCCTTACTGAGCATCTAAGCTCGGCCTTTCTAATGTTTTCTTTCCCCAAGTTACAAAGAAATAGTTTATATAGAGTATGTCTATGAATATTACTTAATGGTAATATCTTAATAGTAGACATTGAATATCTATCATGAATTAAGATTATTGTGTTCTAAGTTTCCAAAGGCACTAAACTATTTTGGTCCTCAGGTGTGTGTTTGTTCAATGTAATGAATATTCATATAAAAGGTTATGATATCCATGTATGAGAATCTAGGGTTGCTAGATTTGGTATCATAGGATTGGTTTATTTAACCTTTGGAATCAAGGATAATAAAATATCTATGTGATACCAAAGGACATGTCTTTATGGATAAGTCTAAGGATGAATCAAAATATATTAAAATGTCCTCAAATTTTGTTAAAGTATTTAGAAAGTGGTTCCCAAGAAATTTCATCCCTTTATGGATACTATAATTGTATGTGGCTCTAGTATAGATACACCTAGGGGTAATAACTCCAAAAAGGGTGAATTGATCCAGACTCGATCATCACCTGGTGCATGATAATGCGAATTTATGAACACCTAGTTTGAATCTCCCAAGGGATATTATTTTTAAATACACATACTATTTACGAACAATCATAAATGATTTAAAAATATTATGACTATGAATGGCCTAGGATAAACCTCAGGTGTCATATATTAAAAAATATTCATGATTTATACATCCTATAAATGAATTCTCTTGATTATGTGGTTCCCACTATGAATATTGTTACCCACACTATACCTTTTGGTTTTATTAAATTACAGGAATCAGAGGGAACTATGTTAATAATGAATTTGAAAAAAAACTTGATGATAATCCAAATGGTATTATTAGTGGAGTGAAGTATTTTTTTTTATTATTCCTAATAAGTTATCATGTGATATTATTAACAACATGCACCTTAACTAACTCTCAGACTCACCAAGTAAGAGAAGGATAGAGTTTACTGAGAGTTAGAGTAATAGAAACAATATAAGAAAGAAGATTTAGTTTCCTATATATAGAGAATTTGGGAAGAAGTACTCATGGGAATGTCATTGAGGAACTAGAATATGTCTTTTTATAGAAAATGACACAAATAAAGTAATTATAAAGGAAAAATGACAAGTTTGAATAACATAATGGATAAAAATAATGGTCTCCCTAATATAGTGACCCAGTCTTGACATACATATACATTACATAACTTTTTAGAATACCTAAAACATTATACAAATAAACACCCAAAGATCGTACTAGTCTAGTGCCTTTGGAAACATGGAAACATAAACACTGGTACATAAATGAGCTATATTATCTCCCACTAGGTTCTTCTTGACTATCACCCTTCTTAGACACATCAAAAAATAATTCATATATTCATAACCTGGGGAAGGAAACATAAAATTTTGGATATCATATTCTCAATAAGGGTGAAAATGGATACATGTGACAAAACACATGAGCATAGGGGTGTGAGAACATGATCGTGAAAATAAAAGATCATACCCTCTATATCAAAGATCATAAACTATAATCATGGCATAAATATTAGTTGTTTATAAGAAATGAATCATAAGTAAATAGATAACATAATCCATGAAAGCATAAAATTGGAATAAAACATGGAATGTTGGAAAAAATATAAGTATATATAATATGATTTCCATAGTTGTCAAGGCCTCACAGTTGAGACCATATTAGTAGTACGGGTTCCCTCCACATACCATCTTGGTAGTCATGGTTCACTACCATGTCCATCTTAGTAGCATGATTTCACTCATAATACCATCTTGGTAGTCATGGTTTACTCCCATGGCCATATTATTAGTCAAGGTTTACTCCCAATACCATCTTAATCTATCTCATTAGATATAAATCTTTACCCAATGCATTGGAGGAAGATATAAGTCCCACCAATATCATAATGAAATAATACATATATATGCCCCAAGATCATAAATAATCATATCATAACCCATGAAATTAAATGGTTATTATAAATATGTAATAATATCATAAAATTTGAAAAAATATAGGTTTCATAATCATTTCATCATAAGCATAACCCGTGAAAAGAAATGGTTTTTAACAACAAATAACTCGTGAAAGAGAAATGGGTTCCATAATCATCATTACATAAAAAAATAAACCATTAAAGAAATAAAATTAATTAAACCTTTGAATTATTTCCTATAAGGTCATGAGTAACATCAACATATGTTATCTTAGATGGAAAATAACTTATAAGGATATTTTGAAAATATTTCTTGAGGAAAATATCCTTTCTTCCTTGAAAACTGCTCTTTAAAACATAAAACCTTTTGAAAACCATTTCTTTTGAAAATAATTTTAAAATATGGAAAGAATTATTCAAAACCTTTTGAAAAAAAATTTTCTTGAAAACATATATAATAAGATTGAAAATATTTTGAAATCCATTTTCCTTGAATACTTATAAAACAATTTTCAAAACATTTTAAAAACCTTTTAATTTGAAAATAGATTTGAAAACTTATAAAGGAATATTTTAAATGAATAAAAAAATAAAATAATTTTTCCTTGAAAATTATCTTCAAGGATCATTTGAAAACATTTTTGAAAACAATTTTTAAAACATGTTTTTTGAAATAAAATAGATTTCTGAACAGAGAGAGAAATACGATCATATTTTTATTAAATGCATTTTATTAATTATATTAAGTACCAAAGAGTGGAAAATGGTACTAATACATGGATATATCTTGATTAAATAGACTATAAGGAAACTCATGAGTTTTATTGATATATGTATCATAATATTTCATCAAATTAAGCATAATCATTAACAATATCGAAAAGAAATTAGATTGTTTCAATAAACTATTACCACTTGGTTACTTGGAATCATACTCTCCATGTAAAAAAATTTAATTACATGATGCTGAAAAATATCCTGAAAATAATGAGATTAATTATATAAAATTCCCAACTTAAGTATATACACCTCAAAAAATAACATAGGTTCATAAACAAACATGTGTCTCAAAGAAGGAAAATTAAGACAAACTGTCTTACTGATTTGGTAGCTTTTGAAACATTAACCCCATGAAATAAGAAAATATTTTGGATATATAAATAACCATAAATTTAACTATAATAATAATATAATACATCCAATGGAAGTTTACACACCACACAAAATGAATGGGTGGTGAATAAATCATGTATCTCACAGAAATAAAAAGTGAGATGAAATTCACTTACCTTCTGTCTTGAATCTCTTAATAATCATAAAAAACACTTGTATCAAAAATATAAATTTATCATAAATCTTTTTAGAACTATATTATTATATATAATACCATATATGGTTTTATTGTGACCTTATATTACCCGCTTGTTAACAATCATATGTTAAGGTTTCACTATGAGTAATATTCTCTTTATTCTTCAGATGTGTCTTAATTTGTTATATCTTTCATCTATATAATTATATCATGATTTAAAGAATGTAAATTGTGATATAAATATCATTTATATTCATTATATTTTTATTATAATAATCTATATAATATAGAATTATAAAATGGAATATACCATTCATGGAGACGGTAAGCCGTACGTACGCATGAATGTTGTTTCCATTTTTTTTGTGTTAAAAGAAATAAATAAAATGAAATATATGTATATAAATATATAAATTATAATTAAATTATCATTATTATTTTATATATATCATATAATTTCACTAAACACATCTTTAATACATTCCATGTAGTGTGTGAATGAATCACATCGTTTTGAGGGGGTAGTAATCCACACTTCCTCAAACGGAATTATCATATTTACACCAAGTGGAATGTTTAAATATATTTGTTTTTAATAGGATTAAATAAGATTAAAAATACAATATATATAATATATATAATATATAACATATATAAATATATTATTCATCATAATTTCCTCCATGAGAGGTGGTAAAGGTAAAATGAACAATCCTCATTTCGTGAGGCGGTAGTTCATTATACACATAAATAGTATGTTCGTTACCCATTAGATGTAGGTGTGTGTAAGTGTAGGTCGAAAATTAGAATTAAAAAAATCCAAGTATATTTATTATACTGTTTTCGTTATAAAATAATGTAATAAGGAGAGTGGAGGGGGTGATGAAATAAAATAAAATAAAGGAGCTTGAGAGAAGACGTTACCTCCTAATCAGGTAACTCATTTTGGTTCGTGCCAAAAGGCTTCCTTGGATTTAGTTATTCCAAAAGGTATACTTCAACTAGTAAGGTAGGGATGTTTTTAATTGTATTGGGTAGCGATTATATGAACCTATGTGTTTTTAGATGTGTTAAGAAGAGGGAGATTGCGTGTCTTTTTATAGTGGAGGGGAGTGGCACTCTTGTAAATACCAAAAGGAATTCAATAATGGGAGGTCTCTTTTACCTAATGTGCCTCAAAAATAGAAAAATAATGTATTAATGTAAAATTATTGTATAAAAAATATACACCATAAAAAATTGTGTTTATTTTAATAATTTGGATCCTTAACTTCTAAGATTCCCCAATTTTATTATTTTAGTTTTAATTAAAACATCTAGTTTTCTAACCTAATTAATTTAACCATTAAGAGTAAAATAAAGTGAGATTTATTATAAAATATATACCTAATAAATTATAAATATTATACCTAATTTAAAAAATAAAAATATCATATGTTTTGAAAATTAATTTGTAAAACAAGCGCATGTGACGCGCAAAACACTACTTAAACCCGGACCGTAATAATGTTTTTACAATATATGGGTCAATATGTTAATTGAAAACGATAAATTGGTACATTAATATAACATATTTAATATTTTTTGACCCTTAAAAATAACTTGGGGGAATATATCAGTTTTATTAGTTTTAAATCATTTAATAAAATATCATTTATTGTAAAATAACAATAATGTCAATTTTGACATTATTTATTTAATCTTAATTTTAAAATATAAAACTAATATTTTAATTTAAATAAATTAAGTTTAAATATGTGTAAAATTATATATTAATATTAAAAAATAATTCAATACAATAATTAAATCAATTCACTTCACTTTTAACAGTTATAGTGCCATTTATTTTTGTTAATTAATAACTAAATAATCATTATATTGTTGTTTCATACGCATTTTAAGTAACTAAATCATCTCTAAAAATTATTTAAATTTATTGTGATAAAAATAACCCATTTTTATTTAAAAATCATATCTAGAGACAAAAATATTATTCTTTTTACATATCTCAAAAGTTTTATAAATCTTAAAGGTAAGGAAAGTTCTTTTTTGTCTTTTTCCTTACTTAACCATTTATATAGGGAAATTCCATTTAATAATATCTCAATAACCCATAAAATTATATCCAAGATAGGATATGGTCTAATTATTTTCTTTAAATGAATTTTGTATAAGTTTCAAGGTTTTAACACCCCGACCCTAGTTACCCAGAGTCGATGCATTATTACATAACATTGGCATGATCACAAGAGATCAAGTCTCAAAATATTGATTAGTTTAGTAGCCTTGGAAGTACTAGATACATACATAAGTTTTACATTACATCATGAAATGGAAAAACAACAACATTGTGTCCCCTTTGAACACACTTATATCCTTTATCCTATTCCTTTAGGTTAATCGTAATATACTTCTTCACATCCTGGGAAAAAGAAAACATAAGAAAGGGGTGAGCTCAGATTCTCAGTAAGGATAACAATATAGAATAAACAATCATAAATAAGAATAATCATTTAAGGCAATGTATAATAATAAAATATAATCCATTTAAACTTAAACTTCAGCATAATATGGAAAATATAAATCAAATAATTCTATTTACTTATTCACATAGATATTCTACTAGTCGAATAACCACATGTAATATCAATAGCTAATTTCATAATGTTTGAATGCATAATACCGGACATCATAACCACATAGTCAAGGCCTCATGCCAAGACTACAAATAAGATTTTGTCAAGACCTGGTGCCAAGACACTAGTTTGTCTCATGAGACCCATTGATGAATCAAGGATCTATAGTGGGCTCCACCCATCACTTACTAAGGCTAATTCATTCCTCATATTAAAAGGTTGAAACATAACATAAACATTTATATTAAAACTACCATATGAAATGTTAATACTTTAACCATAAAACATGAATGGTATAAAAATAACACATCTATAGTCAAACATATCACAAAACCGTCAATACAATATGGAATATTGTATCATAATAAATCAACTTCAAACAAGTGTAAAATCCCTCAAAAGATGTTGACATAGATGAAATCAAAACTATTTGAGAGAAATATCTCTTTTTATTTTGAAATCATTTAAAAGTCACATAATTATAAAAAAACATTTATTTTGAAAATATTCTTATAAGATTGTAAGGGAAGCTTAAAAGGTGTTATAATGGCGGAAAATAGTTGCACCCACTGTATAAGTTAAAAAACATTCTTTCCTTAATTTTGTCAAAAAGGTCATAAAAGACCTTGTTTGGAAAACGACGGGAAGATTACATTATAAATATTTTATAAAAAGTAAAAAAAGGGTATAAATGAATTTAACCGATAGTCTAGGAAATAGTAAAAATGTTTTGAAATACATTCTTAAGAAACACAAATGTGGATGATAAAGAGGTCTCAGTAGATACTCACGTATAAACAACCTTAGATAATAAAGAGATTGTAAAATTAACTCTTACCTTTTACTTTTCCTTGGTCGAGGTAAATTAACCTCATTTATAATAGTTAAATCATTATTATTAAATTATAAAAGAACCACATGCATAAATATGATATCATATATGATTTTTTAATATTGCTTTATTAATAATATTTTAGTAGTATCATTGTTTAGGGTGTTAACTGATTTGTTTTCCTTTATATGTTTTGTTACATAAGTCATGTTTGTTATGGATAGGATGTATTTGATTAATATCCAGAATAATATTAAGTTTTTAAACATTATTTTTAATCATAAATTGAAAATTATTCTTGAATGGTTACAATGGGTAATGAATCGCATCGCGTTCGTGGAGACAGTAATCTGTACGTACGCACGAGCAATAATACAATTTTATTGATGGTGAAATAGTATGTAATTGGATGGTATATCATATATACATAATAATTAACATGTTATATTTATTATTTACATCAATTATAATCATTATTAAACTCATCCAAATAATGAAGTGTTGAATAACAAACTACACCACGACGTGGATGCGGTAAGCCGTACGTAGGCACGTATGGTGGATTTGTCATTCTTAGGATGGATAGAATAATGAATATGATTGTACCATATTTATAATAACATCACAGTATGTATAAGGTACTAGATTTGTTATTTTTTTATTGAAATAACAACTAAAGAGGAAGTGTAAAAATAAAAGAACTTTGAAGAGGTGATGAAATAATTACCTCTTCTTCGGGTGCTTCCTTTCGATTTGATCAAAAGGGCTCCTTAAGTTGGATTTAGGTTCAAATTAAGGCCTCTATATTTAATTGAGGTTGGTTTTAAGGCCTCTATATTGAATTGAGGTTAGTTTTGAGGATATTTGAGCAGGTTTTGGCTGAGCCAAATGGATTTTGAGATGTGATTTTGGGAGAAGGGGAAGTACCCTTTTATAAGAGAGGTGAGGGTCACTTTAGGAAAAGCTTGAAATATTATTTTATTATAAAATCATTTTCGGTTTATAATGACTCCAAATGTATTTATTTAGAGGATAAGGTAGGGTGGGTAGAAATACTCTCAACCAATAGGTTTTTGACAAGTTTAGGTCACCATATTAACCTTGTCTTTTAGATTTAACTCTTAGTTAAATAGTTTAACTTTTACAATGCCTTCTTGTATTATTATAATAAATGGTTAATAAACTTGCTATAAAAATCCAAGAGAACCCCAAGTGGTTAATTATTTATATATCTAACCTTTTCTAAGTCATTTTTCCAAACCTTATATTTTTTGGAATATTATATCAATTAATAATATAGTATTTGTTTTAAAAACCCATTTGTGTCAATTTTGACACTATTTAGTATTTGGTTTTTGTTAAAGTCATAACAACTTTACCACTTTAAAAAAATTATTTAATCAACCCTAACATGTCATATTAACCTATAAAATTAGTCAAATTCATCAAAAGTATCAATTAATATTTATTTGGATATTTATAATATCTATTATTTTAATCTTTCATTAATAAGGTAATTACTGCATCATCATTGTGTCATAAATAAATTTAATTATTTAATATCTAAAAATTATAAATAAAATACCATTATGTAGTAAATATTTTTATATTTCTAATGAATATTTATATTCTAATTTATCTTATGTATAACCCTATATTAAAAATGTTTTAGTTATGAAAATTTGAATTTAACACTTTTAACTCTTCTTTAAATAAAATAATAATAAATGTCCTAATCTAATACAAGTGGATCAAAGAGGATCATATTTTATTCCTAAAGTTTATTTTGGTCTAAATACACTTATCCAATAAAATTTGGACATGTATTAGGGTAATAATAATATCATTTTTACCTTTAATTACCCTATTTACTTTTAACTGTGGTAAATAAAAGTCAAAAGTTACTATTCACCAAAACATATTTTCATCATATTGAACCACATTTTACTAACTGATATAAACCATGTCTCTCGTATTTTTTAAACTCAATTCACAGTAGCGGTAAAATTATTTTTTATGCAAGTTTTCAAATGTACCTAGTAGGTGGGTAAAAGATGTTAAAAGTACAATAAAATTTTATAAATATAATCTTATTATAAAATGACTCCAATAAATTACATTAAACTTATATATCTATTTTGTATATATATTGAATTAAAATAAATTTAAATAAAATAAATAATTATTTAAATAAAAAGTTGGTTTAAAACAATAATGCAGTGTTTTTCACTATTCATAAAAAATTGAATGTTTTCAGAAAAATACCAAAAATTCACCCTAAGATAATTTTGATATTCCAAATCCAAAAATAGAGTCCAATTTGAAAAATAAAATTTATAAAATTTTAAAAAGTGGGTATTACTATTCATAACTACTTTTAAACGGCTAGTTTGATAGGTCGTGGTGCGCTTGAACTTGAAGTTGTGTACAACACAAGCTATTTCATTATTTAAAGAGAAACGTATCGTGGAAGCTTGGGGTGTTACATTCTTCCCTCCTTAAATAATTCTATCCAAGAAATTTCTAGAATACTAATGTATAAAAATATTCGGGTGGTTCTTCATCATAAGTTCCTTGGTTTCCCACGTTGCCTCTTCCATCTTATGGTTTCTCCATAGAACTTTTACGTCCAGTTTCTTAGCACTTGTTCTCTGGTATAAAGAATCCTAATAGGATCTTCACAATAAGATAGATCGGGTTCCAGATATATTTATTCATAGGTGAGTACATGCATTGGGTCAGGCATGTATTTTCTCAATAGTGATACGTGGAACACATCATGAACTTTTGAGAGACATGGAGGCATTACCAAAAGGTAAGCTATAACTCCAATTCGTTCTAGTATTTCAAAAGGTATGATGTACCTAGGACTAAATTTACCCTTATTACTGAATTTTATAACACCCTTCCATAGATATACCTTCAATAAAACATGATCTCATACTTGAAATTCCAAATCCTTCCTTCAGTTATCGGCATAACTCTTCTGCATACTTTGAGATGCTTTGATGTGGGTTTAGATAATCTTCACATTTTTCATTGTTTCCTCAACAAGTTCTTGGCCAATGAGTTTTCTCTCACCAACATCATCCCAAAAAGTTGGTGTGTGACACCTCTTTCTGTATAACGCTTTATATGTTTCCATCTGAATACTTTAATAGAATCTACTATTATGGGAAAATTCTACCAAAGGTAAATACTGATCCCACATACCTTGAAGTCAAGTTAGTAAGATCTCAACATGACTTCTAAGGTTTGAACAGTCTTTTTCGATTGTCCAGTAGTTCTTAAATAAAGTTCAATATCTAGGGATTTTTGAAGACTTTTCCAGAATCTTGATGTAAAATGGGGATCATGGTCAGAAAAAATCGATAAGGGTACACCATCAAGCCTTACAACATCATTAATATATATTCTTGCTAAACGTTCAAGTGGAAAATTTTCTCTTATATCAAGAAAATGTGCTGAATTTGTAAGACGATCAATAATGACCCATATTGAATCATTCCTTCTATAAGTCTTTGGTATCCCCATGAAAAATTCCATCATAATATCATCCCATTTCTACTCAGGTATGGGAAGAGGTTGCATGACTCCTCTAGGATGTTGTCTTCCTGCCTTCACCTGTTGAAAAACCATAAACCTTGACACATAATCAGCAATCTCTCTCTTTATGTTGTCCCATGAAAAATGTTCCTTCAAATCTCTATACATTTTAGTGCTACCGTGGGGTATATAGAAATTTGATCTATGAGCATCATTCAATAATTACCTTTTAAGATCAGGTATATCAGGAACACAAATTCTCTTTCCAAATTTCAAAATTCTATATTCATATATGAATTCAATCAATATCCCATCATTCACAGCTTTAATTTTCTTTTGAAACTCCTTATCATCAATCTAATAAATTTTTATCATTTCTAGTAAATTTGTATTGGCATCCATTTGAAAAAGTATTGATGTTTCACCTTCCATGATTATTCCCATATCCATCTTTACTATATCCCTAAACATAGGATCCCTTTCAACTCTCATCTTGTTCAAAACTCTATGTTCCTTTCTTCTCAAAGCATCTACCACCTTATTTTCCTTCCCCGGGTGGTAGTGTATAGTGAGATAATAATCCTTGAGTAGCTCAAGCCATCTCATTTTCCTCATGTTGAGTTCTTTTTGTGAGAAAATATACTTCAAACTATTATGATTAGTATCAATCTCACATTTTTCACCATATATATAGCGTATACATATCTTTAGAGCAAAGATTATAGCTTCTAACTCAAGATCATGAGTGGGATAATTTTGTTCATGAATTTGTAGTTGTCTTGATGCATAGGCAATGACTCTATCATTCTGCATAAGGACCCAACCAAGTCCTTTCTTTGAAGCATCACTATAAATAACAAAACCATCATTCACCGATGGTAGAGTCAAGATAGAATAATTGAATAATATTCTATTTAGTACTTAAAAACATTCTTCACTCTTTTTTTCAAACAAATTTAACCCCTTTACATGAGAGCTTGGTTAATGGGTTAGCCAATTGGGAAAAATTTTGGATGAAACGCTGATAATAACCTTCTAAACTAATAAAACTATGTACCTTAGTTATACTCATTAGTGATGGACATTCTTGTATTACTCTTGTCTTATAAGGATCAACAGAGATTCCGTCCTTAGAGACAATATGGCCAAGAAAATAAATATCCTGAAGTTGGAATTTACACTTGCTAAACTTCCCATATAATTAATTTCTTCTAAGAGTCTTTAGAATAGTGCGCAAGTGATTTTCATGATCTTCATAGATTTTGGAGTATATGAAGATATCATCAATAAATACCACTATAAATTCCTCAAGATATTCCTTGAAAACTATATTCATTAGATCCATAAAAACAAAGGGTGCATTAGTCAGTCCAAAAGACATTACTATAAACTTGTAATGCTCATACCTGGTTAGAAATGATGTCTTTTGAATTTATTCCTTTGTTATGAAAAAATAATGGTATCTAGATCGAAGGTCAATCTTTGAAAAATATTGAGCTCCCTAAAGTTGATCAAATAAATCATCAATGCAAGGTAGGGGATACTTGTTCTTTATTGTTATAGCATTGATCTCCCTGTGATCAATGCACAACCCCATAGATCTATCTTTCTTCTTAACAAAAAGAACAAGGGCTCCCCATGGAGAAACACTAGGGTGAATAAATCCTTTATTAATCAATTAATATAGTTGTTTCTTTAGTTACACTATTCCACAGTGTCCATTCTATAAGGAATCATCGATATGGTCCTTGAACCATGAATTAAATCAATGGAAAACTCAATTTCTCATTTTAGAGGATGTACAGGTAAATCATCTAGAAACACGTCAACATATTCTTGCACAATAGGTACATACTCTATTTTAACATTCCTTTCCTCACCCATATTTGTTTCACTCTCTTCCTCCCCAATAATTTAATTTAGTAGAGCTACTGGGGATGGATCTAGATATGAATTAGATGGTGATGTTTCTACTATAAAGATAAGGTACTCCTTATCATCATTGAAAATTGTAACCTCATTCTTCTTACAATAATTTATCACATCATGGTATGAAATACAATCCATACTAAGGATTATATCAAATTCAATCATGGGTATGATGATGACATCATCAGATAAATCGTGTTTATATGCCCTAATGGGAAATGATTGAAAAAACTTTGTTGCAATGATACTTCCCTTAAGAGTTTTGACTGACACCTCTCTTGTTAAATCAAATTGGAAATATCTAATTTTCTTAGAAATTTGGGAAGATATGAAACAATGTGATGATCCAGAATCAAATAAAGCATTGTCTAAATTTGAGGAAACCATTAAATTACCTACCACCATGTTATTTGGAGATTCAACATCAGTAGTAGTGATCACATAAGCTTGGCCTTGCTCCCCTGGCCTTTTCTGAGGTAATATTCCTTGGAACTTAGGATATTCATTTTCATAATGCCCCATTTCTATACAATTGTAGCATTCGACATTGACAGCCTCTTTCTTCCCTTTGCAATCACGAGCTTGGTGGCCTTTTTATCTACACTTGTAATAGACTCACATTCTCTTCAGGAAAGTACCGGGGTGTTTCTTCCTACATTTACTACAGGATGTAAATTCAACTTTTTCCTTCTTCCTTTTATTTCCATTTCCAGATTGTTCAGAATATATTTTCTTCTCTTTATTTTATTTAAAGTCATAAGACTTGTAGAATTCCTTTTCTATATTGATAGCACATGAGACTATATCTTTGTATATCTAGAAGTATTGGGATAATAATGCTCGATAGAGAAATGTTTTTAACCCATCAAATAATCGATCAATCTTACTCCTTGGGTTATGTATATAATTAACAGCATGCCTTGCTAACCTTGTAAAGTTAGCCTCATACTTTACGACATTCTCATACTCCTATTTCCTCAGACTCAGAAATTTCCTTTCCATATCTGCTCGATGGTCATGAGGAAAGTATTTTTATAAGAAAAGTTCTTTAAACTACCTCTATTCCATACTTGATACTTCTTCATCCTCCTTTGTGTCTTGAATTAATGACCACCATTGATATGCATTACCTGTGAGGCGATAAACTAGCATGAAAAATTTTTCCCTTTCGCTACTCCCCAAAGCATGAAATATTTTCTCTAAGGAACTTATCCATTGCTCTACTATAAATGGATTTGTAGTCCCATTGAATGTTGGTGGTTGTTTCCTCATGAAGCAGTTTAACATTGATCCCTCGCGTTGTGGATCAGGGTGCTCCATACGGGTAAGGTTATTATTCATAACCTAAGTGAGTTGTCCCAGTATGGTTATAAGCTGTTAAACACTAGTTGCATCACCATCTCCACTATAATTATCTTGAGTAGGAGGGAAAAACATACATAGATTACATAAATTGATACAGTTTTCATTCCTTCCACTAGGCACCATTTCTAAACAATGGCATACACTAGATTAGTTTATGAATCGCAATACATAATTCTAAACTTGTAAAACACTTAACATAAATTGAATAGTTTATGGATATAATCCATAATCATAAAAATGTTTTCTTTGAGTAAGTATATACTCATAAATCCTTCAAAATGGTTTGTAAATAAAATTTGAATTATCCTAAGCATATCCCTAAAGAGTGTCCTAACCAAGAGTACAGAAAGTCATGTTGTCGTGTACCCGGATACCCCGGGTCAAGCCCAAAACTCCTTGTCGGATTTTTCACTCCTAGGTACATCTATTCCAAATCCTCCTCTACCTACTCATATCCGGACAGGGATTTATTTCTTGTAAAACTCACTAAATCTTTACATTACAAAAATTCTATGAAGTTCTTCTATACTAATCGTCAAATTCTATCTTAGGGTAATGTTATATAATCAGAGTTTTTCTAAATATAGTTTCTACGGTTTGTAATAAAATTCCTATGATAACAATTGTAACTCCCCGACCCTAGTTACCTAGAGTTGGTACATTATTACATAACATTTTCATGATCACAATAGATCAATTCTCGAAAGACCGATTAGTTTAGTATCTTTGGAAGTACTAGATACATACATAAGTTTTACATTACATCATTAAATGGAAAAACAACAACATTGTGTCCCCTTTGAACACACTCATATCCTTTAGCCTATTCCTTTAGGTTAATAGTAATATACTTCTTCACATTCTAGGAAAAAGAAAACATAATAAAGTGGTGAGCTCAGATGCTCAGTATGGATAACAATATATAAGAAACAATCATAAATAATAATAAACATTTAATGAAATGTATAAGACTAAAACATAAGCCTTTTAAACTTATACTTAAGCATAGTATGGAGAATATAAATCAAATAATTCCATTTACTTATTCACATCGATATTCTACTAGTCAAATAATCACATGTAATATCAATATTTTATTTCATAATGTTGGAATGCATAATTCCGGACATCATAACCACATATTCAAGGTCTCGTGCCAAGACTAAAAATAAGATATTTTCAAGGCCTTGTGCCAAGACACTAGTTTGTCTCATGAGACCCACTAATGCATCGAGGAGCTATAGTGGGCTCCACTCGTCACTTACTAAGTCTAATTCATTCCTCATATGAAAAGGTTGAAACATAAAATAAATATTCGTATTAAAATTAGCATATGAAATGTTAATACTTTAACCATAAACCATGAATGGTATAAAAATAAAAAATCTGCAGTCAAACATATCACAAAACCTTCAATACAATATGTAAGATTGTATCATAATAAATCACCTTCAAACAAGTGTAAAATCCATCAAAGGATGTTGACATAGATGAAATCAAAAATATTTGAGAGAAATATCTCTTTCTATTTTAAAATAATTTAAAAGTCACATAATTATAAAATAAAACATTTATTTTGAAAATATTATTATAATCTTGTAATGGAAGCTTCTAAGGTGTTATAATGGCAGAAAATATCTGCACCTGTTGTATAAGTTAAAAAAACATTATTTCCTTAATTTTTTCAAAAAGGTTATAAAGAACCTTGTTTGGAAAATGGCTGGAAGATTCCTTTATAAACATTTTATAAAAAGTCAAACAATTGTATAAATGAATTTAACCCATAGTCTAGGAAATAGTAAAAATGTTTTGAAATACATTTTTAAGAAACACGAATGTGGATGATAAAGAGGTCCCAGTAGATACTCACATACAAACAACCTTAGATAATAAAGAAATTGTAAAACTAAACCTTACCTTGTACTTTTCCTTGGTCGAGGGTACTTCAACCTCATGTATATTAGTTAAATAATTTTTATTAAATTATAAAATAACCAAAAACATAAATATGATATCATATGTGATCTTCTAATATTTCTTTGTTAATAATATTTTAGTAGTATCATTGTTTTGGGTGTTAACTGATTCATTTTCCTTTATATGTTTTGTTACATAAGTAATGTTTGTTATGGATAAGATGTATTTGATTCATATAAATAATTATATTAAGTTATTAAAAATTATTCTTAATCATAAAATGAAAATTATTCTTTAATGGTTACGATGGGGAATGAATCTCATCGCGTTCGTGGAGACGGTAATCCGTACGTACGCACGATCGGAAATACCATTCTATTGATGGTTAAATCGTATGTAATTGGATGGTATATCATATATAAATAATCTTTAACATGTTATATTTATTATTTACATAAATTTTACTCATTATTATACCCATCCAAATAATGAAGTGTTGAATAACAAACTACACCATGATATAGAGATGGTAAGTCGTACGTACGCACATATGGTGACTTTGTCATTCATAGGATGGATAGAATAATGAATATGGATGTAACATATTTATAATAACATCATATTATTTATAAGTTACTAGATTTATTATTTTTTTACGGAATCAACAAAGAAAGAGGAAGTGGAAGAAGAAAATAACTTTGAAAGAGGTGATGAAATAATTACCTCTTCTTCAGGTGCTTCTTTTTTATTTGATCAAAAGAGCTCCTTAGGTTGTATTTATGATAAAATTAAGGCTTATATGTTTAATTGAGGGTAGTTGGGAGGATATTTGATCAGGGTTTGGCTGAACCAAATGGATTTGGAGGCATGATTTTGAGAGATGTGGAAGTACCCTTTTATAAGAGAGGTGAGGGTCACTTTAGGAAAAGCTTGAAATATTATTTTATTATAAACTAATATTCGGTTTATAATGGCTCCAAATAGATTTATTTCAAGGATAATGTAGTTATGGGTCCAAATACTCTCAACCAATATGTTTTACACAATTTTACCTCACCATATTAACCTTATCTTTTATATTTAACCATTAGTTAAATAGTTTAACTTTTACAATGTCTTCTTGTATTATTATAATAAATGGTTAATAAACATACTATAAAAAGACAAGAGAACCTCACGTGTTTAATTATTGATATATATAACCTTATCTATGTACTTTGGACGAACCATATATTTTTAGGAATATTATATCAATTAATAATATAGTATTTCTTTTAAAAACTCATTTATGTCAATTTTGTCACTATTTAGTATTTGGTTTTTGTTAAAGTCATAAAAACTTTATCAATTAGAAAAAAATTATTTGATCAAACCTAAAATGTCATATTAACCTATAAAATTAGTTTAATTCATCAAAAGTCTCTATTTACATTTATTTTGATATTTATTATATCAAGTATTTTAATCATTCATTAATAAGGTAATTACTGCATCATCATTGTGTCATAAATAAATTTAATTATTTAATGTCTAAAAATTATAAATAAAATAAATTTATGTAGGAAATATTTTTAGATTTCTAATTAATATTTATAGTCTAATTTTTCTTATGTATAACTCTATATTAAAAATGTTTTAGTTATGAAAATTTGAATTTAACACTTTTAACTCTTCTTTAAATAAAATAATAATAAATGTCCTAATCTAATCCAAGTGGATCAAAGAGGATCATAATTTATTACTAAGGTTGATTTTGGTCTATATACACTTATCCAATAGAATTAGGACATGTGTTAGGGTAATAATAATATCATTTTTACCTTTAATTACCCTAATTACTTTTAATTGTGGTAAATAAAAGTCAAAAGTTACTATTAACCAAAACATATTTTCATCTTATTGAACCACATTTTACTTATTTATATCAACCATGCCTCTCATATTTTTTAAATTCAATTCACAGAAGCGGTAAAATTATGTTTTATGCAAATTTGCAAATTTGCCTAGAAGGTGGGTAAAAGACGTTAAAAAGTTCAATAAAATTTTATACATCTAATCTTATTATAAAATGACTCCAATGAATTAAATTGATCTAATATAGGTATTATTTATCTATTTTGACTTAAAATAAATTTAAATAAAATAAATAATTATTTAAATAAAAATTCGGTTTTAAACAATAACGCAGTGTTTTTCACTATTCATCAAAAATTGAAAGTTCTCAGAAAAATACCAAAAATTCACCCTAAGATAATTTTGATATTCCAAATCCAAAAATGGAGTCCAATTTGAAAAATAAAATTTTTAAAATTTCAAAAAGTGGGTATTACTATTCATAACTTCTTTTAAAATGACTAGTTTGATAGGTCACAGTGCGCTTGAACTCAAAGTTGTGTATGGCGCAAGCTATTAAATTATTCAAATAGAAACACACTGTGGAAGATTAGGTTGTTACAAAGGTCATTTTGGTCATTAAGATTAAGGTTTAGTCCTTAATTAATCTTAATCTTACCTTAATCACTGTGATTAGCTTTAATCACTTTCACTAATATTTTTGGTCAAAATTTAAGTTGACCTTATTAGAATAAAAATATCATACTAATTACAACCTTGAATGTACATTTTTCAAAATTAAAATCATAGAAGTGGGAAAATTAAGTTTAACGCTAACCCCGCAGATGTGGCGAGAAAGCGGTTTTTAAAGCAAAAACATTCAAAAGTTCAATGAGTTTTTATATCTAACTTCAATATAAAAAATGACTCTAATGTACTAAATTGGATTAATATATTCATAATTGATATATTTTTACTTTAAACCCAATTTAAAATATAATATTACACTAATCTTTATTTAAATAAAAAGGTTGTTTTTAACTAAATTGTAGTAATTTTTACTATTCAACCAAAAATGAAGTTTCTTAGAAAAATCCAAAAAATTCACCCTAATCTAATTTCTTCATTCTGAATTCGAAAATTATTTTCATTTCATCAAATTTAATTTCTGTCAGTGTCTAAAATTAATTTTACTATTGTTCACAAAATAACATAAAAAGTAGTTTCTTTAAGAAAATATTGTTTTAAAACATATAAAGAATTTACCAAGAATTACATATTTTATTATCATTATGTTTTATTTATGTGAAACCATTTTAAATAATATATGAAAAGTACTTATTACTATTCATATTACTAATTTTAATTTCTAGGTTATAATTATCTCATTTAAGTAATTATAACAATAAAATGATGTTTTGTAGAAACTCAATGATGTGTGTAATGCATGCCAAGTCGGTGTTGCGTGTAGCGTAATCCAAGTTGGTTCCATGTGAAAGTAATATTTGACTTAGTGAAACGAAATACATTAATGAAAATTAATTCATTCAAAGAAGAAGATAAATATTTCACAAAATCTTGGGATCTTACATTCTACCCCCCTTAAAATGAGTTTCTCCCTTGAATTTTTTTGTGTTATCAAAGGTTTAATACTTGAAAGTTTCATTCATAGAAACCCATATAGTAAAAATAAATACTAAAAATTCCCTTAAAAAGGTAAATTTGGAACCATAACAGTTACCCAAATTAACTCATAATGAGATTCCCACATCGGAGAACATAGGAGGGATGTGAAAACTTGTACATGGGAGAGAAATCTTACCATCAAGTTCTGATGGAGAGTGATAGAGAACAAGGTTAGGAGAAAGTTAAAAATCACAAAGCCATAAATCTACGATGACCTAAGGGACCTTATGATTCATTAGAAATGAAGGTACTAGGATAACATTTTTTTGTTGAAGATCATTTTTCATAAATTTGAATAATTTTCATGAAAAGATATACTTTCTTGATTTCTAGACAAATTTACCCTTTTTCCTTGAACCACTTACCTTATTTATCTAAAAAGGAAGGTGAATATTTAATTCTTGAAGTACTACTAGCTCATGATACTCATGATACTCCATCCCATCATTTATCATCAACACAAAGTAGTTTGAATAGGTTATCCAATATGAATAAATCCTCATATAGAGTTATAACACTTTAATATTACTGACTTCATCTATGGTTTAACTTAAACTTTACATAAATATTTAACCTTATAACCCTTCCAAAAGATGAAAATTCAAAGCTTTAGAAAGAAATTCATGAAATCGAAGTAACATTGATACACATAGATCACAAAGTACCACTTGGTTATCACATTCCAAACATGTGAATACCCTCATCATATATTCCATTAATTACTATAAATACTTTTTAAAAATATGCATAATTAATTAATCCAATGGTTAATAGATATATTATTTAAATCCAAGAAGTTTTAAACTTAATCTTTGATGACATAGAATAATTTTTCAATAATCATTTCCGGGGTAATTTATATCGTCCAATTTACTTATTAATATCCAACATATATTTATCCAAACATAATTATCTCAATGTTAGGCATTAATTAATGGTTACATTCTCTTAATCAAAATATCACATTTCTATGAAACAGCTTTTCTATGTCTTCATCACCATTCAACATGTCCTTTTCAATCCTTAATGAAAACTTATACTAAAAATACTTATATATTTCATTATTCATATAACATAATCTCTAAATTCCAAAACATAAATACTTCATGCATACAACATTATTCTTAAAGAATTACTCAGGCTTCATCAACTTATTCCATAATACCTATTTCCTAGAATATAAAATATGAATCATTTCTTAAGGTTCCTCAACCGATCAATATAATAATTCTTCTTATGTTTAATGTAAATAATACTTTAAGAGCATCACATACCATTCACATGTTGTTTGTGGTCTCTTTATATTCATAAGTATAACCCATACTTGTACCACCTTCCCGATTATCATTATGAGATTTACACTTGGGAAATAAATTTTCATAATTCACATACTTTCCACATATGAAACATTAAGTGTTAATCATATTACTTTTAGTTCTATCCATTGAATAAAACCAAAAAGCATAGTGTGAGAAACATTTATCATATTGGGATACCATATAATCATGAAAATTTACTTATAGGGTGCCTAAATCATGGATCATACTTATTTAATCTATGAAGGCTTAGTTTTATCCTTGGTTATTCATATCCATCCTCTATTTAAATCCTTCATTATGGTTCATAAAGAGTTTTTGAATTCCCAATGCATATCCCCTGGAAGTGTCAAACTAAGTGTGCAGTAAGGCACATTGTCATATTCCAGATTACCCCAAGTTAGGCCCAGAACATCTTTTCAGAGTTGTTACCCATGCGTACATCTATGGTAGATCCACATACCTATGTATAATCCATACATGAATTTATTTCCTAGAAACCACTCACTCTATCCTTTACCAAAATTCCAGGACATTTTCTTAAATGTTAACTCATCCTTATACTTATCATTAGAGACAGCCCTAGACATATCCTTAGAAATATACCTAGGTATCTCACTAAAGTTTTCTCATCCTAGTTTCTAAAGGATAACTAAACCTTTTCTCTGATACCAACTATAGTGAACCGGTCTTGAAATACATTGAAATTACATAACTTTTGTGGAATACTTAAAAACATTATAAAAATAGACTCCCAAATATTGTACTTGTCTTGTGACTTTGAAAACATGGAAACATAAACAATAGTATATAAATTATATACATTATCTCTCACTATGTTCTTCTTGACTAGAACCCTTTTTATACACAACAAAAATAATATATATCTACATAAACTAGGGAATAAAATATAAAAAGGGTGATCTGAAATGCTCAGTAAGGGTAAAAAAGGGAGACATGTAAGAAAAAATGTGAACATAGGGGATTGAGAATGTGATTGTTAAAATAGAATATCATACCCTGCATATCAATGACCATAACTTGGAATCATGGAATGAACACTAGAATTCCATAATACATGAATCATAAGGAAATAAATAACATAATCCATGAAATCATAACATAGGAATAGAACATGGAATTGTGGCAGACACATAAGCATATATAATATTATTTCTATAGTATCCAAGGAATTGTTGTTGAGACCATATTAGTAATACGGGTTCACTCCCCATACCATCTTGGTAGTCATGGTTCACTCCGATGACCATCTTAGTAGTCAATGTTTACCCCCAAGACCATCTTAGTCTATCTCATGAGATATAAGTCATTACCCAATGCATTGGGGGGATGTAAAGACCCATAAATTTCAAGGAAATTTTTTTTTCTTAATTTTATTTGGAATTTTACAAGAACGTAGTTTCAGACGGCACTTGATTCCGAGGCCCGGTGTGCCCGGAATCATTTTCCGAAGTTTGGATTGGGTACGTTCAGTGAACGGACGAGCGGGTTTTTCTAACTTTTGAACCGGTGCTCGTAATCAAATTCTGAGGGCACCGATGGAATCGCAGCACCGGTACTTGCTTAGAAACACCTCTTCCGGAGTTACGTTTGCTCGGGTGTGGTTTTAAATTTTTGGGCTTTAAGTTAAGAAATAAAATAAAGTGGTGCGACAACTTTATTTTTATTTCACTTAAACCACTTAAAAGCCACTTAAATCTGCTTAATCTAAGTTGATAGGGTACAATTAAAAATATCATACCATCTTGGTAGAATATTTGTGAGGTAGGGCCCGCACGAGCCCCACCGTTTCTTTTCCGCTAAGTAATGCACCCGCGAAAACCCTCTTTAATGAAGGTCAACTGGGGCGTTTTCTTAAACAATTAAATGCTCCTTTTAATTGGGCGGTTTATTCTTTGAAATTAATTCTATGAATTAATGGATTGTTTCTTAGATTTTTTTTCATTTTTTGACATATAATAAAATAAGAACAACACTTTTCTTTTTAAGTGTTGTTCGTTGAGAGGTTTTGAAAGAAGCCTTAATTCCTTCATCCTCCTTCGCGAAGAACGCGAAGAACGCGAAGAATGTGAAGAACGCGAAGAACGCCGGCCTTCGACGAAAGGTGACGAAGAATGTTGAACCCTCGGAGATCGACGACGCGACGCCGTGTTCCGCGATGCCAATGATTCTCCTCCTGCGACGTTCTTCTGCGACGTCCCTTCTTCCGCGACAAATCTTCGATCATCCTTTGAGGTAAGATATTGCGGACCTTTTAATTCCTTGTGGTTTATAACAACAACATGGATTCAATTGTTATAATTAAATCTGTGTGTTTCTTTAACCCTCGGAGATCGTCGACGCGACACCCTTCCGCGACGCGACCATCACCTCCTACCGCGACGGTCAATTCTGCGAAGAACGCTCGTTCGACGGCTTCGATGTGGTAGGGATTTTATTTGAAAATAATATTTTATTCCCATGGTTGTTTAACTAAAACAAAGAACCCGGATCAAAGTTCAATTTTAATTTTATTAAAATTGTGCCTTGTTTTTTTTCATGTGTTGAATATTTTTATTCCCGTTTGTTATCACCTAATGCGGAGGGTACGGGCCAAACAAACACGGCCCGACAACCCTCTGCAATTTTTCCTTGGTGTGTGGAACGGCGGATGACGGCAAACATGGCCGCAAGGGCGATTTGAGGGCCTTGTAGTGAAGATCGGATCCCAGGAGGACGACTGGCGAAGACCGCACGCAAAACGGACCATCGGAGCGCATCCGGTGGCCCGCGAAAGCTCCCGCCGTGGCTTCAGCTGCGGCGGCGAGACGGTTCTGCGGCCACATGGAACCAGGAGGCGGGACGCGGCTCAAGCCGCGTCCGGGAACCGCGGAGCGGCCCCCGCACGGGGGTCGCGGTTCCTTTGCTCGGCCGCTCGGCCGAGCCGAGCCGGGCCGACCCGCCGGCCGGGTCGCGCCCAGGTCGGGCCGGGCCGGGTCAGGTCGGCCCAGGGGGGTTGGGCCGGGTCGGTCCGGGCCCAGACCCCCCGTTTCCGGACCTTTTCCGGTCTTTTGCTCATAACTTGAGCTACGGACTTTAGAACGACGCGCCGTCAGCGGCGATGCGATCCTTGGATCGAGACGGTCCTTTCGGTATATCTCACTCAAGGTTTTGGATTACTTTTAGTTCGGCCGGGTTGGTTCGTACACAAAACCAACCGGGCCCTCGGAGCGGAAACGCTAATATCTTGAGTTTCGGACGTCCGATTGACGTGTCCTTGACTTTGTTGATTCCTCTAAGTGAGATGGATCTTTTGGCATACTCCGCCTGAGGTTTGGACGTAGGTGGAGTACGGTCGGGTTAGTTTTACCTTAAAAACCAACCGGGCCCCTGGGACTAAAAAGCCAATAACTCTCACACCGGGCATCCGATTGACGGGTTGTCTGCGACATTGAGTTCTTATTGACGATACGGAACTTTTGGATACATCAACTCTGGACTATGTGTCAGTTGATGTATCAGCCTCTCGGCTCGTGGAGCGGACCCTCCCGAACGAGCTTGTTGTGTGTGGGAACCCTAGAGCTGGCTGCGACTGCTACTGTGACGACGACGACGACTGTATAGAGATCCTCAGTGGATTCGACTGCGACGATGATGAAAACAGTACGGGAATCCTCCGTGTTTTCGGCATTGACCACTATGGTACATCTTGGGATACATCAACTTCGGACTACATGTCAGTTGATTCATCAACCTCTTAGCTCGTGGAGTGGACCCTCCAGGAACGAGCATGCTGTGGGCGGAAACCCTAAAGCCGGTTGAGACTTGACGACGGCTGATCGAACGACTTGGTGTGTTATGGATAGCCCAGTGTGGAGCGCTTGGTTGTAGCGGCAGACCCACGGCGGAGGAGCGCTTGGTTGTAGCGGCAGACCCGCGGTACTCAACATAAGGAGTACCTCTGGAGGCTATGAGGGGGATCGTTTGGTTGTAGCGGCAGACCCACGACGGAGGAGCGCTTGGTTGTAGCAGCACGGGGAGCGCTTGGTTGTAGCGGCAGACCCACGACGGAAGAGCGCTTGGTTGTAGCGGCTGACCCGTGGTACTCAACAGAAGGAGTACCTCTAGGGGCTATAAGGGGGAGCACTTGGTTGTAGCGGCAGACCCATGGTGGGAAGCGCTTGGTTGTAGCAGCAGGCCCACAGTACTCGATAGGTGGAGTACTACAGCAGTCCAAGGTTTGAGGGAAGTGCTTGGTTGTAGCTGCATAACCACTGTACTTTATGGAGAAGGAGTTTACCAATAGCTATGGTTTCAACTTCATGATCGATCCTAGTTGGGTCATTGAGGGGGTTAGTACCTACCGATCCTTTGTGGGTCCGACGGCTTAGATGAATCAGTGGCTACATCTGATCATCCCTATCGTCTTGCGAAGAAGTATATCCTGTGTGAGATGAATCATGTTTTGCTTTCCTATGTGGATTGTGTTGTGCTATCCTATGTGGTTTTACGTTTTTCTTTCCTATGTGGATTGTGTTGTGCTATCCTATGTGGTTTTACTTTTTTCTTTCCTATGTGGATTGTGTTGTGCTATCCTATGTGGATTTACGTTTTGCTTTCCTGTGTGGACTGGGTTGTACTTGAGCTCGGATGTTGGAGCCGAGTGAGAATTGATGACTTAGGTATATGTATGGGCATATACCTAAGCCGTGTCTGATGTTACTTCGTGATTGTATCTTTCCTTTGTGGTTTATCCTTTGTGGATTCTGGAAGACCTTCGGGGGTCTCGGGGTCCCTACTGAGTAGCTTATACTCACCCCTGCACGGGATATGCCCGCACTACGTTGTGTTGGTTGCAGACGACGGACAGCGCTGATCGTGGTGGAGGCTTTCAGAGTAGGACGGTACCTGGAGGTGGACCACTGGGCGGGACGTACTCGGAGCGGTCGGCTGGACCCGAGGAGCAGTGGAGGCTTTCTGTACCCACCCTTCAGGTGGGACTTCCAGAGGATGGCTCGACGCTGCGGCTTTTTCTTTCAGTTGCTGTTTTTCCCCTTTCAGTTGTACTTTACAGTTGGGATTTTATTTTCGGTCCCCTTTACCTTTCTGCACTTACTGTTGTACCAGTTTTTACTTAGTGTTTACTTTTTCCGCTTGCTTACTCTGTGGTGCTTGTTTACTTTACAAAGGAAATGCATTCCCTTTACTGGGATTTATGCCTTGGTGCTAGTCGCCAGCCCCTGGCCTATGGAAGGCGAGCTTGGGGTAGTCACGGCATGGGCCCCGAGGACGGGTCGTGACAAATTGGTATCAGAGGAGTTTGGTTCTACCGCAGACTCTGATCTTTTTCTAGGTGAAGCAATAGTGTTTAGCGTATTGAGTGTGGTTATCAGTCCAGGGAGTCCAGTGTTGGTGCGGCGGCTGACGTATCAGTACACCAGGACCCTGACTTCTGATTTCCGACTTAATGCACGAAAACATTGATTGCATGTGTGCTTCAAGTTTTCGTTGTGATTACTTATGTCAGCTCACCAGGTATACTGTTCTGACCGTGGAACACCTGTTTCTTTTTAGGATGGCCCCATGAAAGCAGCCAACTAGGGTTCTGAGAGTTGAGCGTGATGACAGCCCGCCGAGCGGTGAGGCCTCGGTACAGGGCCCTTTGACAGCAGAGGCATCGGCGGTACCACTACCCGCCAAGCCACCGATGCTTCCAGCCCCGACCGCTGATGATGCACGTCGCCTTAGTGCACTGCATGAGTTCCAGCGCTAGCGACCGCCCATGTTCTGCGGGGAGACGGACCCCCAAGAAACCGAGGACTGGCTGGAGGTGGTTGTGGGAGTTTTCCGGTTATTGAGGACACCAGCAGACCTTATGGTGGTCCTTGCAACGAGCCTCCTGCATGCGGCAGCAGGCAGATAGTGGAGCTTGATGCTCCAGGTGAACGACAAGGCATCACACCTTTGGATGGACTTTGAGAGCCTTTTTTTCTCAGAGTTTGTCCTAGCCACCCTACGAGCGGTGCGCATCTAGGAGCTACTACAGCTGCGGCAGGGCAGCATGACAGTAGCCCAGTACGCGGTGAGGTTTACCGATCTCTCGCGCTATTCCACAGACATGGTATGGGACCCATTCTTCAGGGATCGAACCTTCGAGCAGGGGCTCAGGCTAGAGATCAGAGCTTCAGTTGTTTCTCACTGCATTCTGACACAGACAGGATTGTTGGAGCGAGCCCTCTTAGTGGAGATTTTCCTTGCTAAGTAGTCTCAAGCAGCAGGACCCACCACTAGCCGGCATGCGACAGATTCTTCTGCAGTGGGCAGTAGACAGATGACGTGGGGGTCCAAGAGGACTAGACTTACCGGTGGTCGACGGCGTGACACAGGATCGATTGGGCGAGGCACCCAGGGTGGACAACGACTTACCATGAGCGGACAGTGTTACTCCTATGGAGGGGTTGGTCACATGGCTCGTGACTGTCCGACCCGCCATATGGATGCCCAGCAGATGAACGAAGGACCTCCCAGGCAGAGGCAGATATTCAATCGAGGCGGATCACATGGAGCAGGAGACCGTGGCAGGGGAGATGGCCATGCAGCTGGAGGTGGACGACGCTTCGAGGTGATTCCACCACCACCACCAGGAGGTCCACCACGAGCACAGGGAGCTGGTGGACATGGGAGAGCTCAGCTTCAAGCAGCTGAGGCCTACGATCATGGAGCTCCGAGAGCAGATGAGCAGGAGTGGGACTAGCTCTAGACCTGGAGACTTTTTTTTATGTTGCTTCTAGCGTTGTTGATGTTTGTTGTAGATGTTTTGTGTCTTTGTACTTTGAGCTGCAATAATAAAAGACACTTTTCTTGTGGCATTTACCTTCCTGTCCTCTCTTTTAGTTGTTACTAAGAGGTTCTGGTTTAAAAACCGTTGACTTGACCCTCACTTTGAGATACCTACTAGAGGAGACCTAGTGACCACACACTGATGTCGACAGTGTGACTCAACCCTTGGAGGCGAGAGTAACGGTTGGATCTCTTAGTAGTAGAGTCTAGGCCTTACGACGTCATCCTTGGTATGGAATAGTATCATTCATGTCAGGATTGACTGTATTAGGCGAAGAACATGGTTCATCCAGGGGATGAGACCAGATTTCTCTTATCGGCAAAGAAGAAATCTCAGCAGCTCTTGAAGGACCAGAGAAGGTCCAGGTCATCCAGGAGCGGATGAGGACAGCTCAGAGTCGGCAAAAGTTTTATGCTGACAGGAGGCGGAGGCCACTAGAGTTAGAGGATGGCGACCATGTCTTCTTGCGGGTCTCACCTCGATGTGGTTAACGGAGATTTGGCCGAGGCTGCAAGTTATCTCCACGCTTCATTGGACCATTCCAGGTCCTCAGCAGGATCGGCGAGGTGGCTTATCACCTGGCTCTACCACCTCAGTTGCACCGGGTGTACGAAGTCTTCCACGTATCTCAGCTAAGGAGATACGTGCACGACCCGACGCATATCATTGACCATGGGGAGCTAGACGTTGATGATGGGGCGACTTTTGCGGAGGTCCCGGTGGAGATTGAGGATCGACAGGAGCGGGTCCTATGTGGATGGTCAATTCCTCTAGTGAGTATCAGATGGCAGCATGGGAACCTCCAGGAGAGCACTTGGGAGCGGGAGGCTCAGATGCGTACTCAGTACCCACTTTTTTTCCCTATCTTATGATGTATCTTTACGGGGATGTAAAGCCCTATGCTGGGAGTGATGTAAAGACCCATAAATTTCAAGGAAATTTTTTTTTCTTAATTTTCTTTGGAATTTTACAAGAATGCAGTTTCAGACAGCACCTGATTCCGAGGCCCGGTGTGCCCGGAATCATTTTCCGAAGTTTGGCTCGGGTACGTTCAGTGAACGGACGAGCACGATTTTCTAACTTTTGAACCGGTGCTCGGAATCAAATTCTGAGGGCACCGATGGAATCGCAGCGCCGGTACTTGCTTAGAAATGCCTCTTCTGGAGTTGCATTTTCTCGGCTGTGGTTTTTAATTTTTGGGCTTTAAGTTAAGAAATAAAATAAAGTGGTGCGACAACTTTATTTTTATTTCACTTAAGCCACTTAAAAGCCACTTAAAGCTGCTTAAGCTAAGTTAAAGCGGATAGGGTACAATTCAAAATATCCTACCCTCTTGGTAGGATATTTTTGAGTTGGGGCCCGCACGAGCCCCACCGTTTCTTTTCCGCTAAGTAACGCACCTGCGAAAACCCTCTTTAAGGAAGGTCAACTGGGCGTTTTCTTAAACAATTAAACGCTCCTTTTAATTGGGCAGTTTATTTGTTGAAATTAATTCTATGAATTAATGGATCGTTTCTTAGGTTGTTTTTCGTTTGTTGGCATATAATAAAATAAGACCAACACTTTTCTTCTTGAGTGTTGTTCGTTGAGAGGTTTTGACAGAAGCCTTAAGTCCTTCATCCTCATTCGTGAAGAACGTGAAGAACGTCGGCCTTCGACGAAAGGCGACGAAGAACGCCGAACCCTCTGAGATCGACGACGCGACGTCGTGTTCCGCGACGCCAAATATTCTCCTCCTGCGACGTCCCTTCTTCCGTGACAAATCTGCGATCATCCGTTGAGGTAAGAGATTGCGGACCTTTTAATTCCTTTTGGTTTATAACAACAACATGGATTCAATTGTTATAATTAAATCTGTGTGTTTCTTTAACCCTCAGAGATCGTCGATGCGACACCCTTCCGCGATGCGACGATCACCTCCAACCGCGACGGTCAATTCCGCGAAGAACGCTTGTTCGACGGCTTCGACGAGGCATGGATTTTATTTGAAAATAATATTTTATTCCCATGGTTGTTCAACTAAAACAAAGAACCCGGATCAAAGTTCAATTTTAATTTTATTAAAATTGTGCCTTGTTGTTTTTCATGTGTTGGATATTTTTATTCCCGTTTGTAATCACCTAACATGTAGGGTGCGGGCCAAACAAACACGGCCCGACAACTCTCTACAGTTTTCCGTTGGTGTGTGGAACGACGGACGACGGCAAACGGGGCCACAAGGGCGATTTGAGGGCCTTGCAGTGAAGATCGGATCCCGGGAGGACGACTGGCGAAGACCGCATGCAAAACGGACCACCGGAGCGCGTTCGGTGGCCCGCAGAAGCTCCCGTCGGCGCGCCACACCGGCGGCGAGACGGTTCCGCCGCCGCGTAGAACCGGGAGGCGGGACGCGGCTCAAGCCGTGTCCGGGAACCTCGGAGCGGCCCCCGCGCGGGGGTCGCGGTTCCCTTGCTCGTCCACTCGGCCGAGCCGAGTCGGGTCGCACCCAGGTCGGGCCGGGCCGGGTCGCGCCCAACCGGGTCGGGTCGACCCGGTTCAGGCCGACCCAGGGGGGTTGGGCCGGGTCAGTCCGGGCCCAGACCCCCCGTTTCCGGACCTTTTCTGGTCTTTTGATCCTAACTTGAGCTACGGACCTCCGAACGACGTGCCGTCAGCGGCGATACGATCCTTGGATCGAGACGGTCGTTTCGGTATATCGCACTCAATGTTTTGGATTACTTGGGTTCATCCGGGTTGGTTCGTACACGAAACCAACCGGGCCCTCGGAGCGGAAATGCTCATATCTTGAGCTTCGGACGTCTGATTGACGTACCGTTGACTTTGTTGAATTCCTCTAAGTGAGACGGATCTTTTGGCATACTCCGCCCGAGGTTTGGACGTAGGTGGAGTATGGTCGGGTTAGTTCTGCCTTAAAAACAAACCGGGCCCCTGGGACGAAAAAGCCAATAACTCTCAGACCGGGCGTCTGATTGACGCGCCGTCTGCGACGTTGAGTTCCTGTTGACGATACGAAACTTTTGGATACATCAACTCTGGACTATGTGTCAGTTGATGTATCAGCCTCTCGGCTCGTGGAGCGGACCCTCCCGAACGAGCTTGCTGTGTGCGGGAACCCTAGATCTGGCTGCGACTGCTACTGTGACGACGACGACTGTACAGAGATCCTCAGTGGATTCGACTGTGACGATGATGAAAACAGTACGGGAATCCTCCGTGTTTTCGGCAGTGACCACTACGGTACATCTTGGGATACGTCAACTTCGGACTACATGTCAGTTGATGCATCGACCTCTTAGCTCGTGGAGTGGACCCTCCCGGAACGAGCATGCTGTGGGCGGAAACCCTAAAGCCGGTTGAGACTTGACGACAGTTGATCGAACGACTCAGTGTGTTACGGATAGCCCAGCGGGGAGTGCTTGATTGTAGCGGCAGACCCACGGCGGAGGAGCACTTGGTTGTAGCGGCAGACCCGAGGTACTCAACAGAAGGAGTACCTTTGGAGGCTATGAGGGGGAGCACTTGGTTGTAGCGGCAGACCCACGATGGAGGAGAGCTTGGTTGTAGCAGCACGGGGGAGCGCTTGGTTGTAGCGGCAGACCCATGACGGAGGAGCGCTTGGTTGTAGCGGCTGACCCGTGGTACTCAGCAGAAGGAGTACCTCTAGGGGCTATGAGGGGGAGCGCTTGGTTGTAGCGGCAGACCCATGGTGGGAAGCGCTTGGTAGTAGCAGCAGGCCCACAGTACTCGATAGGTGGAGTACTACAGCAGTCCAAGGTTAGAGGGAAGCGCTTGGTTGTAGCGGCATAACCACTGTACTTGATAGAGAAGGAGTTTCCCAATATCTATGGTTTCAACTTCATGATCGATCCTATGTGGGTCATTATGGGGGTTAGTACCTACCGATCCTTTGTGGGTCCGATGACTTAGATGAATCAGTGGCTACATCTGATCATCTCTATCGTCTTGCGAAGAAGTATATCCTGTGTGAGATGAATCATGTTTTGCTTTCCTATGTGGATTGTGTTGTGCTATCTTGTGTGGTTTTACATTTTGCTTTCCTATGTGGATTATGTTGTGCTATCCTGTGTGGTTTTACTTTTTGCTTTCCTATGTGGATTGTGTTGTGCTATCCTGTGTGGATTTACATTTTTCTTTCCTGTGTGGACTGGGTTGTACTTGAGCTCGGATGTTGGAGCCGAGTGAGAATTGATGACTTAGGTATATCTATGGGCATATACCTAAGTTGTGTCTGATGTTACTTCTTGATTGTATCTTTACTTTGTGGTTTATCTTTTGTGGATTCTGGGAGACCTTCGGGGGTCTCAGGGTCCCTACTGAGTAGCTTATACTCACCCCTGCACGGGCTATGCCCACACTACGTTGTGTTGGTTGCAAACGACGGACAGTGCTGATCGTGGTGGAGGCTTGCGGAGCAGGACGGTGCCTGGAGGTGGACCACTGGGCGGGACGTACTCGGAGCGGTCGGCTGGACCCGAGGAGCAGTGGAGGCTTTCTGTACCCACCCTTCAGGTGGGACTTCCAGAGGACGGCTCGACGCTGCGACTTTTTCTTTCAGTTGTTGTTTTCCCCTTTCAGTTGTACTTTACAGTTGCTCTTGTATTTCCGGCCCCCTTTACCTTTCTGCACTTACTGTTTTACCATTTTTTACTTAGTGTTTACTTTTTCCGCTTGCTTACTCTATGGTGCTTGTTTACTTTACAAAGGCAATGCCTTCCCTTTACCGGGATTTACGCCTTGGTGCTAGTCGCCAGCCCCTGGCCTATAGAAGGCGGTCTTGGGGTAGTCACGGCACGGGCCTCGAGGACGGGTCGTGACAGGGGAGATATAGGTCTCACCCATATCATAATGAAATCATAAATAATTGCTTCAAAATATCATAAATAATCATATCATAAATCATGAAATTGAATGGGTATTATAAACAAGTAATCATATCATAACCTATAGAAAAAAGACAAGTTTTATAATCATTTCATTATAAGAATAACCTATGAAAATAAGTGGGTTTCAAAAGAACATAACCCGTGAAAGATAAATGGGTATCATATGAATCATTCCATCAAAAAATAAACCATTCAAGAAATAATATGTATTAAACCATTGTATTGTTTACTATAATGTCATTAGTAACATCAACAAATGTCATCTTAGATTTAAAATAACTTGGAAGGATATTTTGAAAACATTTCTTGAGGAAATTATCCTTTATTCTTTGAAAACTTATCTTTAAAAAATAAAACCTCTTGAAAACCATTTCCTTTGAAAATAATTTGAAAACAAATAAAGAAGACTTAAAAACATTTTGAAAACCATTTCCTTTAGAACTTATAAAATAATCTTGAAAACATTTTGAAACTCATTTTCCTTGAATAGTTATAAAAGAATCTTTAAAACATTTTAAAAAAAATTTATTTGAAAATATATTTGAAAACTTATAAAGTAAGATTTTAAAAAATTAAAACATTTTTCAAATCCTTTTTACTTGAAAATTATCTTCAAGGATCATTTAAAAACATTTTTTAAATCATAGTTTTTTTAAATAAAATAGATTTTCAACCGAAGAGAGAAATATGGTCAAAGTTTTCTTAAAAGCATTTTCTTAACTATATTAATTACCAAAGAGTAGGAAATGGTACTAATGAATAGATATATCTTGAATAAACAGAGGATAATTAAAATTGTGAGTTTTCTTGAGATATGGATCATAACATTTCATCAAAGGAAGCATAATCATTAACAATATCAAAAAGCGATGAGATTGTTTCAATAAAATTTTTTCACTTGGTTACTTGGGATCATACTCTCCATGTAAAAAAAGTTAATTAAATAAAGATTAAAAATATCATCAAAATAATTAAATTCATGATATAACATTTCCAATTTAACTATATACACCTCAAAATATAATGTAGGTGCATAACAAAACATGTGTCTCAAAGAAGGCAAATTGAGACAAAATTATCTTACCAATTTGGTAGAATTTGAAACATTAATCACATGAAATAAATATCCTAGAATGTATATGTAAATAGCCATAAATTTAATTATAAGAATCATAGAATACATATATGGTAATTATACACACCACACAAAAGGAATGGGTGGTGAATAAACATGTATCTCATGGAAATAAAAAGTGAGATGAAATTCCCTTACCTTATGTATTGACTCTCTTCATACTCATACAAACCATCAGTATAATAAATATAAATTTATTATACATATTTTTAATAATAAAATTATTATATCTAATACCATATATGGTTTTATTGTGACCTTATATTACCCATTTTTTAACAATCCTATGTTAAGGTTTCACTTCGGGTAATATTCACTTTATTCTTAGAATGTGTCTTAATTTTTTATATATTTGATCCTTATAATTATATCATGATTTACATAATTTAAACCATGATATAAATATAATTTATATTAATTTTATTTTTATTATAATAATCTATATAATATAGATTTATTAAATGGAATACACCGTTCATGGAGATGGTAATCCATATGTACGCATGAACGTTGTTTTCATTTTTATTATGTATTAAAAGAAAGAAAGAAAATTACATATATGTATATATATATATATTATAATTATATTATAATTATTATTTCATATATATCATATACTTCCACTAAACTCTTCCTTAATATATTTCATGTAGTGTGTCAACGAATCACATCGTTTTTAGGGGGGCAGTAGTCCACACTTCCTCAAACGAAATTATCGTATTTACACCAAGTTGAAGGTATAAATATATTTGTTTTAAAAGGATTAAATAAGATTAAATACATAATAAATATAATATATAACATATATAAACATATTTTCCATCATAATATTCACCATGGTAGGTGGTAAAGGAAAAATGAACAATCATCATTTCATGAGGTGGCAGTTCGTCATACACGTAAACAGTATGTTTGTTACCCATTAGATGGATGTGTGTGTAAGTTTAGGATGAAACCTTAGAATAATAATATAATCTTATATTGAGGATACTTGTGTTGTTATACAAACATGTAATAAGTATAGTGGAGGGGGTGGAGAAAGAAAATAAAAGAAAGGAGCTTGAGAGAAGACGTTACCTCTTAATCGGGTAACTCCATTTGGTTTGTACCAAAAGGATTACATAGATTTATTTATTCCAAAAGGTATGATTCAAGGAGTAAGGGATGAATTTTTTTTAATTTTATTGGGAATATAATTTTGGAACCTATGTTTTTTGAGACGTGTGAAGAATAGGGATAGTGCTAGCCTTTTTATAGTGGTTGGGGAGTGTCACTCTTGTAAATACCAAAAGGTATTCTATAATGGGGTATCTTCTTTACCTAATGTGACTCCAAAATGAAAAAAATGATTAATTTAAAATTATTTTTGAGAAAAATATACACTACACAAAAATATTTTCCTTTTAACAATTTGGTTCTTTAACTTCTCTGACTCCCCAATTTTATTATTTCGATTTCTATTAAAGTATTTAGTTTCCTAACCTAAGTAATTTAACCATTAAGACTAAACTAAAGTTAGATTTATTATATAATATATATACAATGAATTATTAATATTATACCTTATTTAAAAAATAAAAAACTCATGTGTTTTTGGAAATTAATTTTTAAAATAAGTGCATGTGACGCGCAAAACACTGCTTAAATCCGGACCATGCTAACAATGTTTTTACAATATATGGTTCAATATGTTAACTATAAAAGATAAAATTTTCCACTAATAGAAAATATTTATATTTTTTAAAACCTTAAAAATAACTTCTAATAATATATTAATTTTATTAATTTTAAATCAATTAATAAAATATCATTGAGTATAAAATAACAATAATATCAATTTTGATATTATTTATTTAATCTAAATTTTAAAATATAAAAATATAATTGTAATTTGTATAAATTAAGTTTTCATATGTGTAAAATGATATATTATTCTTACAAAAATAATTAAATATAATAATTCAATAAATTCACTTCACTTTTAACAGTTATAGTATCATTTATTTTAGTTACTTATTAACTAAGCAGTCACTACATAGGCCTTTCATATGTATTTTAACTAATTAAATAATATATAAAAATAATTTTTCATTTATTATGATAAAAATAACCCATTTATGTTTCAAAATTTTATCTATAACCGAAAATGTGATTTTTTTACATATCTCAAATTTTTATAAATGTTAAAGGTAAGGAAAGTTCCATTTTTGTCTTTTTCATTACTTAACCTTTTACGTAGGCATATTCCATTTATTAATATCCAAATAAACCATAAAATTTGAACCAATAATGTATATGGTTAAATTATCATCATAAAATGGACTTTGGAAAAATTTCGAGGTCATTTTGGTCTTTAAGATTAAGGATTATTCCTTAATTAAGCTTAATCTTACCTTAATTATTGTGATTAATTTTAATCACTTTGACTAGTCTTTTTGGTAAAAATTTAAGTTGATCTTATTAGACTAAAATAATAATACTTGTTACAACCTTGTATGGTCTTTTTTCAAAATTAAAATCACATAAGTAGAAAAATTAAGTTTAACGATAATCCCGCAGATGTAGCGAGAAGGCGAGTTTTTAAAGTAAAAACATTAAAAAGTTCAATAAGTGTCTATATATAATTTCATTATAAAAAAATACTCCAATAAAATTAATTAGATTAATATATTCATAATTGATCTATTTTTACTTTAAAACCCTATTTAAAATATAATTTAACACTAATTATTATTTAAACGAAAATCATGTTTTTAACTAAATTGTAGCAATTTTTACTATTTACCCAAAAATGAAGTTTCTCATAAAAATCCAAAAAATAAACCCTAGTCTAATTTCAACATTATGAATTCAAATTTTATGTTCATTTTATTATATTCAATTTATAATAGTGTCTAAAATTAATTTTACTATCATTCATAGAATGACATAAAGAGGAGTTTCTTTAAGAAAATATTATTTTAAAACATATAAAGACTTTACCAAAAATTATATATTTCATTATCAATATGTTTTATTTATGTGAAACCATTTTAAATAATATATGAAATTTATTTATTACTATTCACATTACTAAGTTTAATTTCTAGGTTTAATTATCTAATTTAAATAATTATAACAATAAAATAATGTTTTATAGAAACATAGTGTTGTTTATAACACATGATAAGTTGGTGTTATGGATAGCATAAGCCAATTAGATTCTATGTGAAAGGAATATTTAACTTAGTTCAATGAAATACATCAATGGAAATTAATTTATTCAAAGAAGAAAAAAATATTTCACAAAATCTGAGGGTGTTACACCTAAGGTATCATCAATGGTTAAATATTTTAAATTTGGTATGGGAATTATAAAAACTAATGTCCTTGGGGATATTTTTTTGAATAGAATTAGAAAGGTGGTATTTGTAATGGTTATACTACTAATGATGAGGATACTATGAATGACATATGAAATGAAATAGGTGTTAAGGAATATGGTGATGAAGCCTAGTGAATGGTTTGAGAAGGAAGTGGTATGATTGAAGTATTTATGTATCGAAATTCAATTATTGTGACATATAAAAGGTTTGTTTAGTATAATTTTTTCATTAAGTTTTTTTATAATATGTTGAATGATGTTGATTACCTAGAAAAATGATTTAATAGAAAGGTTATATTTATAGAAAACACATGACTAAGGGAATGATAGCCCTTAATATGTTCTTTATATTGATGTTGGGATAAAGAAATGATTGATAGGAATAAATTAAATTGGATAGTATTGATGAAATTGGGACTAATTAATTATTTTTGGATAAATTGGTTTATGTTATAATTGGTGGAGTTTTCAACATTACTGGATTTATTGAATATATTCAATAATATGTGGTTTTATTCAAGGAATGGGGAATCATGTATATTATCAATAGGGTTTAAAATAAATCTAGGTTATTACCATGTTTTAATAGAATAAATGATGAAGGTATACACATTTTTTTGGTATGTGATAATTGAGATCTAATTGGTGTTTGGGGGGGGGGATTAATGAAAAGTTTGTTTTGGAAATTTAGTGACCTAATTTCTAAAGTTTTGGATTTTAATCTTTTGGAATGGTTATAAGGTTAACTATTAATATAATGGTTTAAGTTAAAACTTTGGATGAGGTTTAGAGATAAATTTATCACTTCACCAAATGATGATTTATCCATATCAGATAACCAGTGCTAACCTTTTTTTAACTAGAGATATATGCAATGAATTATCATTCTATTTATGGATCATATAATCTGTTAGTGCTTCAGGCATAAAAATTTCACCTTTATTTCTTGGAGTAAGAGATGAAGTGGAAATTTTTCAAGGCATGACCAAAGGATGAAATAACACCTATGAAATAGAAAGATATCAAGTAACTACATTTTCAAACTTTCATAGTTAAGTTGAAAAAGAAATTACCCAACATTAGAAAAATTATCTTAAAATAAAATTTTGTCTTATTATCATCATTTTTTAGGATATCAATAACCTTTTTCACACCTTTTAGGTTTATGTTTTTGTGGTATTTAACCTTATATAGATCACACACTTTCTTATGATCAATGATTTCTATCACTCACTATAATAATTTATGCTTTTCTTCCATGTCTATAACACCCTGGGTTTTTGTGAATTTTTTTGAATAAATTAAATTACTTTGATATCTTGAATTACACACAAAACCGAGTTTATATTTCATTAAAGGAAACAATGAGTTTTATCAAAACCATGATATATTATTAAAATAGTTATTTAAATGTGAATATTATAACCCGACCATTAATCTTAGTGATATGAATAGTGATAAATACTGTTTAAATATCAAGTGTAATGTTTTTATATAAATAAAAGATATTGATAATAAAATATATAATTTTTGGTAAAGTATTTATATATAATACGTTCTCAAAAAAAATTATATATTTTTGTAAATAATAATAAAATTAGTTTTTGAAACTTTTAGAAAAATAATTTGATAAAATAAGCCTCATTTTTTAAATGGTGTTCATGTGTTTGTACGGCTTATTGTATCCATTAATAGTGTATTTCATTTTCAATAACTAAATTATATAGATTACTATAAATACATATATATATAAGATATATGATATTTATATCATGGATAAAATTCTATAGATTATGAAATCATGATCAAAGTAAGAGGACTAAAAATGAAAAATCAAAACATATACAAAAAACAATGAAATTATTACCTAAAACGTAACTTTAACATATAATTTTTAATAAATGGGTAATAAAATGTCATAATAAAATAATATATGATATATATATATATATATTATTTTTTAATAGATGTATAATAAACTTATATTTATTATATATGAGTTTTGAATGTGTATGATGGAATTCAAGACTTAATGTAAGGTATTTTTGTCTCAATTATCCTTATTTGAGATTTACTTTATGTTATGCACCTATATTATTTCATGAGGTGAATATAACACCCCTTGAAAAGTAATATCATGAATTTATTTACCCTCGTTATATTTTAAGTTTCATTTTATGGTATTCCTTCATGGGGATTATGATTAAAATTTGAAAAAGTGGTAATGATTTTATGTTACAATCTCATAATTTGTCAAAATTGTTTTTGATTATGTTTACAATGATAAAATATTGTGATCCATATCTCAATAAACTAATGAGTTTTCTTCTCCTCTAGTTATTCATGGTATTTTTCTAGTAACAATACCATTATTTTCACTCATTGGTACTTAAAATAATTAATAAAAAGCTAGTTTATTTCTCTCTTCGGTCATAAATCCATTTTCTTCCAAAACCAATTTTTCTAAAAAGGTTTTAAATTTTTTTTATTATCTAGTATAATTTTTAATATATTTTTACCCATTTTTTGACTTTTTGAAAAATGTTTTGAAAGGAATCTTCGTGTCATTTTTCAAAACAATTCTCATTCGTCTTTTATCGAAAATGTAAAAGGAATATTTATTTTAACGTGTACAACATGAAAGAAACATCCCATCATCATAACCATTATTTTATTTGAATATTAATTTATAATTTTTAAAGGTTATTTTTAAAGAAAAATATTTTCAAAAAAAATTATGTTTTAAAAAGTGTTTTCCAAGTGGGAAATGATATTTTCCTCAAGAAATGTTTTAAATGATCGATAAAAATAATTTTCCATTTAATATAGAATCCATTGATGTTACCTATGTCTTACTAGGAATATTATACAAGGATGCCATTATTATTCTTTCTCAGAATGGTTTATTTTTATGATGGCATGATGTTTATGAAACCCATTTTTCTCCCACAGTTCTTACTATAATAAAATTCTTATGAAACCTGCTTCTTTTTCCATGGGTTCTTCTATGATGAAATAATAAAATGATAATGAAACCTGTCTCTTTTCTATAGTTTATGATGTAATAAAATTTTTATGAAATACATTTCATTTCATAGGCAATGATATGATTAATATTCTATGATCTTATGGCACACATAAATATAGTTTTCATTATGAGATGGGTGGGGCCTATATCTTCCACCAATACATTGGGTAAAGATTTATATTTCATGAGATAGATATGACAGGAATATGGAATGAACCTAGTTCGGTAAGGGAATTTTTTCACTATGATGGTCTTGGGAGTGAACCTTAACTTCTATAATGTTTTGGGGAGTGAACACATTCTACTATGATAGCTTTTGAAGTGATATATAACTACTATGGAAATGATTTTATATGGTTATTTGTATGCCAAAAATCAATATCTTATGTTAATTTTGTACTCTTATGGATCATGTTCTTTAATTCCCTTATGATTCATGTCTTATGGACTTCCAATATTTATTCCATGAATCAGGATTATGATCTATGATATACAGGGTATAGTTTTCAAAGGTTATGTTCATGTTCTCCTACCCTTAAGTTCATTTTTTCTTACAGATCTCCCTTATTTACACTTATTGGGCATCTGAGCTCACCCTTTCTTATGTTTCCTTTCCCCAGGTTATGAAGAAACCTATTATATATGATATGATTAATAAGGGTGAGAGTTATGAAGATTAAAGTTGGAGATGATATATTTTACCTATGGTCTATTTTCTTATGTTTCCAAGTTTCCAAAGATACTAAACTATTATGGTCCTCAACCGTATGTTTGTGTAATTTAATGAATATTTATAAAAATGATGTAATATCAATGTGTGATAATCCTAGGTTCCTATAGTTATTATCAGAGGATAGGTTTAGTTGACCTTTAGAAACTAGGATAATAAAACCTTAGTTATATCCATAAGTAATTGTCTAAGGATAATTCTATGAATGAGTTAAATTATAGGAAAATTTCTTGTAATTTTAGTAAAGGATACAGTGAGTGGTTTCCAAGAAATTACACCCCTGTCTGGATATTACAAGTGGATGTGGTTATGGAATAGAGGTACCAAGGGGTAATAACTTTTAAAAGGGTGTAGTGATCTTGACTCAATCAGCGCCTAGTTCATGAAAATGTGCCTTGTTTCACACCCGGTTTGACACTCTTAGGGGATATGCTTTGGAAATTCACAAACTCTTTAAGAACCATTTTAAATAGATTATGAATATAAATGACTTAGGATAAACATAAGGTTTCAGATATTAAAGAAGTTTTCATGATTTATACATCCTATAAGTGATTTTAATGATTATGTGGTTCCCCTTCATGATTACTGTTTCTTACACTATGCTTTTTAGTTTTATTCATTGGTTGGAACCCGAAGGAACCATGTTAATGCTGAGTGTGATGGACAATGAAATGATTGTCCTTTAGAGAATCAAAACGCAATGTGATATAAAATGAAAAATCTTTTTGTTATGATCACACAACTTTTTCAAGATATGAATCATAATAGACTTACAAATGAATAAATGAGGTAACAATGTTCTTGTTGTGTCCTTCATGAGGAAACATCCACCTTCTTCCAATGTGTCTTCTGATCCACTAGTTACTGAACAATAGAACAATTCCACAAAAAAGATGTTTTATATTATTCATTATTCAGAATGTGTTGAAGTCATCTTGTCTATCTACCATTTGGAAGGTGATGATGATCAATGATAGAATCTTATCAATAATTCAAGGAAATTTTATAAAGTTGACTCCATGGATTGGGATGAGTTCAAGAACTTGTTTTTCACTAAGTACTTTCCTTGTATTCTTCATACGAATATGGGGAATTATTTCCAAGAGATAAAGAAAAATGATGATGACTATTTTGGTACCTACAAGGAACATTTTACAAGAAGTGTGAGTTATGCTTCTGGAATTATCATCCACCTTGAAAGTAAGGTTTACTAATTCTTCATTGTCTTAAAACCAAGTCTCCAAAGGGTGTTCTCCATAAGAGAATTTAGTATCTTAGAATATATTTTTTGATGTGATATCAAGGTGCAAATGGATGTTGGAGTTACATATCAATCTCATAGTTTTGATAATAAGTGAAAAAGTAATTCAAAGTAAAATAAAAGAACCATGTTAAGAAGAAGGTGATATTTATTTTATGCACAAAGTGTGGGAAGTGTCATGGAGGAAATATAATTATGGGATAAGTAAATTTTTTAAGTGTGGAAGTAAATTTCATCATGCAATTGATTTCCTAAGTGATAGGAAGAAGTTATCTAGAAATGTGAATATAGAGAAAACTACATAGAATATACCACTCACACTCTAGTATTTCAAATGTTTATGATAAATAGTGCCCAAATCTGAAGGTTAATGATAATGATCAACATCATCAACCTCTTAATCTTAGAGAAAAATAAAAATCTCATGCAATCACTATTTATGATGATGGGTGTGATACCAATGTGGTGAAATGTACACTTTTCATCCACTTTAGAACTGCTAATGTATTATTTAACTATAGATCCACCCATTCATTCATATCTAAAGAATTTTATAAGGGTATCAAGATTTGACCCAAATTATTAGATATATAATTAGCGATGAAAACCCATAATGGTATGATGATCGCATTTCAATTATATTATTCATATTCTGTTGACATTGGTGGGAATGTGATTCTTTAAAATATTTTTATTCTTCCTCTGGTGGAATTCGATGTCATCTTGGCCATGGATTGGATTTCTATACATAAACCCCACATAAATTTTTGAGTATGGGAAGTTACATTTGATATTCCAAACTAAAATATGATCTTCTATCAATTTGATGATAAGTACAAACTTCTAAAGAATATTGCATCCATTTTATGGGTCTTAATTCCCATTCGGAATGGGTGTTTATGTCAAATAGTTAGGGAGAAAATTAACATCGATTATATGCCTATTGTGTGGAAATTTTTTGATATATTTATGAAATATTTTCCTATGATTCCACAAAAATTTAAATTTGAGTTATCAATAGAACTCATACTTGGTTCCATACCAATTTCAAAGACTCCTTAGAGAATGTCCCCGATTGAGTTTCCCTAATTGAAGAAGAAACTCTAAAAAATCTTAACAAGGGATTCATTCAACCAAGTGTGACTCCTTGGGATGCACCTATTATTTTTTTTTAATATGAATCAATGTGAATATGAATTGATTATCAAGAACTAAAAAAGATCACAATTAATAAAAAGTATCATATTCCCTATATTGATGAATTATTTGACCAACTACGTAGAGCCCAATACTTTTCCAAGATTGACCATTATTTTGGATATCATCAATTGAGGGTAAAGAAAGAGAATATACCCAATAAAGCATTCTATAGAAGGTATAGGCACTATAAATATATAGTGATGTCATTTGGTCTTACTAATTCCCCCGCAATCGTTATGGATTTAATGAATATAGTCTATTGATCTTTCTATGATTAGTTTGTGGTAATATTTATAGATGATATTATTATATATTAAATGATTAAGTAAGAGCATGAATACCACTTCATAATTGTAATAAAGACAATAAAAAATGAGAAACCATATTTAAAATTTATAAAGTGTGAATTTTGGAAGCATAAGGTTTCATCTTTGGGTTATATAATCTCAAGAGAGGGTATATCAGTAGATTCATCAAAGATAGATGCTATAGAGTGTTGTCACAGACCAACCATGGTGATTGAGATCTGTAGTTTTCATGGTTTATCTAGGTATTATTGATAGTTTTTAGATAATTTCTCAAGACTATCTAATCCTATGAACAAGTTAACTTGGAAGGGAACCATGTTCCTACGGATAGATAAATGTGAGTAAAATTTCAAGGAAGTGATGGTAATATTATTCATAACAATTTTTTTTACATATAACTATAGTGTAGAAGGGTTTTTAATATATATTAGTACATCCATGTATGGATTGGGATGTGTTCTCATGTATAATGACATGGTTATAGCTTATTCCTCACAAAAGTTGAAGATTCATGAGAAAAATTACCCAACTCAAGATTTGGAGTTAGATGTGGTAATTTTTTCATTAATGATTTGGATGTATTATATTTATAGAAAAAATTGTGATATATATACCTATCATAAAAGTGTAAAATATATATTCACACAAAAGGAGTTGAATATTCTCCAAAGAAGATGGTTAGAGCTGATTAAAGATTATGACTGCTCAATACATTACCACCCTAGAAAAGAGAACAAGGTGGTTGATTATTTGAGTCAAAGGATCATGCTATATTTTCCATGATGAGGATCACAAAAGTTATAATATTTATATATTTGAAAAGGATAAATAAAAAAATCTTGAATAAGGGGGAGAAATATTATCTTACTCAATTGAATGTTCAACCATCTATCAAAGTGAAGAATAAATAGGTGCAGAAGGAAGATGTAGATATGTGAAATAAGTTTAAAAATGTTACTCAATTTAACCATGATCATGATGGAATGATAAGGTTTAGGAACATTGTATATGTTCCTTCTATATCAGATTTGAATAAGGAGTTATTATAGAAAATTCATAGTTCTTCATTCTCTATTCACCTACGAAGTATGAAGATGTATAGAGATTTGAATGTGTACTTATGGTGGGATTGCATGAAGATAGATATCATATATTTTTTCTCTTAGTTATTGGAATTCCATCAAGTTTAGTCTGAGAAACAAAATTATAAGGTTATGTTACACCCATTACTCATACCGAAATAGAATCAAGAAAACATCACCATGAATTTTGTCATTGGACTCTCCAAAATGTCGAAAGGGTATAATTCTATATGGGTTGCAATTGACCACATTCCTAAGTCATCACACTTCATCGTTATCAGAGAATACTTTTATCTAGATCATAATTCTAGGGTATACATTATATAATTTTTAAGGTTTAATGGATTATCATATTCCATTGTTTTTTTTCAGGATCTAAGGTTTACCTCAAAGTTTTGGCGAAGTCTTTAGCAAGCTCTTGATGTAGAGTTTAGTTTTATCACTGCATATCATCCCTATATATATTTTTAGTATAAAAGAATAATTAAAACCCTATAGGGTATATTGAAGTATTATTATTTGTATTTTAAAGGTGGTTGTGATCAATACCTTACTCTAGTTAAGTTTTCTTACAACAATAACTTTCACATAATAATTTTGATGGCTTCTTATGAATCCATCTATGGAAATAATGTAGAGATCCAATGTGCAGGAATGAATTTGGAGAAATAAAGATATTAGAACCTAAGATAACTGAATAAGTTTAAGATAATGTTGTATCCATTCATCAACACATCAAGGTATCTTAGATTTAGAAGAAAATTTATGCTAAAAATCACTGGTGTGATCTAGAATTTGAAGTTGGTGATAAGGTGTTTCTAAGAATTTCTCTACGTAAGAAGATTATTAATTCAGAAAGAAATTGAAACTAATACCTATATATGTCATCCCCATTGAAATTATTGATTTTATCAGGATGGTATCTTATTGTTCATCTCTTCCACAAAACCTCTCTCAAGTCTATGATGTGATTCATGTATCTCTCTTAAGAAAGTATATACCTAAACCTTCACATTTACTGAACTAAGATGTCATACCAATGGAGAAAGATATTTCTTATGAGGAATTACTAATGGATATTCTAAATCATAAAAATAAATTTCATTGAAACAATATCACTCACCTAGTCAAAGTTTTGTGGCAAAACCACTATTTTGAAGAAGCTACATGGGAACTTGAGGATATGACGAGGCAGAAGTATCCTAATTTTTATGTATTATAATGAATAATTTTGAAGAAAAAATTCATTTTAAGGGAGGTAGAATGTAACACCCTAAGTTTTTGTAATTTTTTTTCAAAATAAATTAAATTTCTTTGATATCTTGTGTTACATGTAACACTTATTTTAGCTTATTGTACACACAACACTGAGTTTTAATTAGACAACAATATATTATTAATATATTTATTTAAATGTGACCGTTATAACCTAGAAAATAAACCTGAGGATATGAATATTTATAATAAATTTTAAAATATTAATTATAATGGTTTTATATAAATAAAATAGATTTATAATAAAATACATAATATTCAATAAATTATTTATATATACTACTTTCTCAAAAAAATTATGTATTTTGTGAATATAAATAAAATTAATTTTTATAAATTTTTGAAAATTAATTTGATAAAATAAATTTAATTTTGGAAATTATTTTTTCAAAATTACCTTAGGTTGTTTTTTTGTGATTTTTTAAAAAGTTTCATTTTTTGATGAGTAGTGAAAATACTAATTTTTAATTGAAAACTTCCTTTTTGTTTAATTTATTTATATTGTTAAATTCTATTTTAAATTTGTTTTAAAGTAAAATTAGTTCAATTATACATAAATTAATCCAAATTTAGATCAATTTAATCAAATTGATATTGAATTTTGATATAAAAACATTTCAAACTTTAAATAAAATCTATTTAAAACCCCGCTTTCTCGTCGCATCTGCTGGATTATTTTTAAATTAAGTTTTCCCAATTCCGTTAATGTAATTTAGAAAAATGTATTACATATTTTTAATAATCATAATTTATATCATCTAATAAATTTAGCTTAATTTTTGACCAAAATGAATAGTAAAAACAATAAAAATTATTTATCAGGGTTATGGAAAAAATGGGTTTACCAGGGTGGTTAAACAAAAAACATAAGGGATAAAAATAACTAAAACGTGTACAAAAACCATTGATTGTATATATTTTGACATTATATCTTTTAGTCTTTATAATGGTCCATTATTGGAGCCGTGTGATATGAAAAACAATTTGGTGGAAATCATTCTTTCATAAAATTACAAGTGTACCGCCCACCTCACTTATAAAAGGTCACCCATTCTCCTCTCATCACCACACATTAAAACCATTTATTTTTTGGAAAATAAAATCTAAAATACCTTACTAAATTACATCCACTCTTCATATAATCCTTATTTTGGACAAAAATCCAACCTAGTAAGGCTTTTGGTGCAAACCTAAGGAGGATACCATAAAAAGAGGTAACGTTCATCAACGATCTTTTTTTATTTTATGTCCTCCTCCACATACTTAAATTATTATTATTAGATTATTTATAATAATATTAGTATCTTACTTGTAATAATATTATCTTATTTTAAGTTCATAACTACACCCTTATCCACTTCCTTCAAATGGGTTACAAAATCATCGTTCATGTGTATGGTGGACTACCACCTCACGAACCGATGTCATTCACTTTTACACTTCCACCTCCCAAGGCTAGAAATAATGATAGATTTATTATTTATATATGATATTTATGATATTATTATAATTATTTAATTATTATATCACACCAACCTTCATACTCTCCATTATGTGAGAACGTGATAATTTCGCTCGTATATACAGTGGACTACTGCCTCACGAAGATATATTATTCATTCACGCTTTACATGGAAGGTAATAAGGATGGGTTTAAAGAAAATATGTTATATATATGACATAAAAACGATTATATAATGATAATATAACATTTAAATTTCTTTCTTTAAATCAAACAATAAAATTGAAATGACATTCATGTGTATGTACGACCTACCGTCTCCATGAATGATGTATTTAATTTTCTATCACTAAATTTTAAGGATTAATCTAAATAAATTTATTTTTAATATATCTCATATTTATATCATAGTTATCATTATGTATATGATTAAATCATGATCAAATTAAGGATACCAAAAATAAAAAATAAAAACATATACAAAAAACAAAGTGGTTATTACCTGAAATATAACTTTAACATGGAATTGTTAATAAATGTGTAATAAAAGGTCATAATAAAATCATATATGATATAATATATATAAATATTGTTCTGTAATAGATTTATAATAAACTTATATTTATTATATAGGAGGTTTTCATGTGTATGGCGTAAGTCAAGACTTAAAGTAAGGGGTTTTTGTCTCAATTTTCCTTCGTTGAGACATGCATTATGTTATGCACCTATATTATTTCATGAGGTGTATATATATACCCTTGAAATGTAATATCATAAATTTATTTATAATCTTGATATTTTAAAATCCATTTTATTTTATTCTTTCATGGGTCTTATGATTCAAATTTACCAAAGTGGTAATGATTTTATGTTACAATCTCATCATTTATCGGGATTGTTTATGATTATGTTTCTGATGATAAAATATTTTGATCCACCTCTCAATAAACTAATTTATTTTCATCTACTTGGGTTATTCATGATATTTTCAAGTAATAGTACCATTTTTTCACTCTTTTGTACTTAAAATAATTGAGAAAATATTTTTAAGAAAATCGGATTATAATTATCTATTCAGTCAGAAATCTATTTTCTTCCAAAACAATTTTTTCTAAAACTATTTTAAAAAAGCATTTTATTTTTATCATTTTTTTAGAATAATTTTTAACCCATGATTTTATTTTTTTAAAAATGTTTTTAATGGTCATGTAATTTTCCAAACAATTCTTGTTTGGTTTTTTTTTAAAATGTGAAAGGAATATTTGTTTTAATGTGTACATCATGAATGAAACACCATGTCATCATGACCATTATTTTCATGATGCTTACTTTAAAAAATTGAAGGTTATTTTCAAATAAGAATATTTTCTAAAAAAATTAAGTTTTAAAAAGTGTTTTTCAAATTGAGAAGGATATTTTCTTTAAGAAATGTGTTAAAAGATCGATCAGAATAATTTTATATCTAAGACAAGATCAATTTATGTTTCTTATTCCTTAATGGGGATATTATCCAAGGATACCATTCTTATTCTTTCTCTAAATGGATTATGTTAATGATAGAATTATGTTTATGAAACCCATTTATCTTCCACGAGTTATACCATGAAAAAATTCTTATGAAATCCACTTCTTTTTCTATGGTTTATGATATGATGAAATTATGAAATTATTATGAAACCTATCACTTTTCTAAAAGTTATAATATTATGAAATGTTTATAAAACCCATTTCATTTAATTGTTTATGATATGATGAATTTTTATGTTCTTATGGTGCACATAAATATGGTTTTTATTATGATATGGTTAGGACCTATATCTCCCTCAAATGTATAGGGTAAATATTTATATCTCACAAGTTAGACAAGACTAGAATGGGGAGTGAACTTGGTTCAATAAGGGACTTTGTCCGCTATGATGGGGTTGGGAGTGAACCTTGACAACTATAATGGTTTTGGGAGTGAAACCATTCCACTATGATATCCTTGTAAATAATCCTTGAATACTATGGAAATGATCTTCTGTGATTATTTTTACGTCATAAATCTATTTCTTATGCCAATTATTATTCCCTCATAGATCATGTTCTTTGATTCCCTTATTATTTATGTCTTATGAACTCTGAATATTTATTCTATGTCTCAAGATTATGATATTTGATATGCATGGTATGGTTTTAAAATGATATTTTCTTATTCTCATACAATTATGTTCATGTTATGCTTACATATCTCCCTTATTTACCCTTATTGAGCATCTAATATCACCCTTTCTTATGTTTCCTTTCCCCATGTTATAAAGAAATGTATTACATATGATATGTCTAAGAAGGGTTCTATTTATGAAGATCATAGTACGAGATATGTGGTATACCTATGAACCATTTATTTGTATTTACATGTTTCCAAAGACACTAAACTATTATGATTCTTAGGTGTGTGTTTGTGTAATGTAATAAATATTCATAAAAAATGATGTAATATCTAGGTATGATAATCTTGGGTCGCTATAATTTCCAAATCATCACTTCCCACCTATGTTCTCCTAGGTGGAAAACTAGTTATGAGTTACTTTAGGTAACCTTTTTGTTTCTAAATTACCCTTTTTGAGGTAAGTTTTATTATTCTTTTATAAAATTTGGTTTTCTGTGAAGGAATTTTCAAATGTTGAACATTTGATGACAAAGACGAATTTTGAGGGAAAAATTCATTTTAAGGGGGTAGAATGTAACATCCCGGGATTTTATGAAAAAAAAGTTTCCAAATTTATTTAAATTTATAGAAATATTTCATTATACGCAACACCTATTTTATCTTGCATTACACGCAACAAAAATTTTCATTAATAGTGTGCATGACACGCGACACTGAACTTCAATGAACCGTGAAATAATTTTTTTTAAATATAACAATTATAACCTAGCCATATGTGGTATGAATAGTATTAAGTACTTTATAAAATATAAAATATAATTTTCCTACTCAAAATAAATTTAATTATAAATACTTAGTAAACAATCATACATTTTTTAGTACTGTAATTATAGTCATCAAAAATATGTTTTCATCAAAAATAATTTTTATTTCTTTTTATGATAAAATATTATAATTAATGTATATATCTTTAAGGAAAATAATTTGATAAAATGTACTTAATTTTATAAAATCATTATATCAAAATTAACTGAGGGTGAATTTTTTATATTTTTTGGAAAATATTGATTTTCAGTGAATAATGAAAATTACCGATTTTTATAAAACTATTATTTATTTATATTAAATTAAGTAATTTAAAAGCATAATTATACTTTAAAGTAACATAAGTATTATTTATCAATATTTAATCAACTTAATTACTTTTTAATCAACTTTATATTTGATTTTAGTATCAATTTATTTTTTTAGTATAAAAAATGTTTTTTTTTCTGAAAACCGTTTTAAAGTCCATATTGCTTATCCATTTTAATTAATAATCCCTAAAGAGGAATGTTTTAATTAAAAATTATAGATTATATATTAATAAATTTTAATTTATATTCATATTTTTTTTATTAACAGACATATAGTAAATATAAAATTATCATTTCCTTGAAAATAGTACACTTCTCAAAAACCCACTTTCTCGTCGCCTCTATGGGTTTTGTTTTAAATTTAATTTTTGAAACTTTTAGAAAATTTATTTTAAAAAATAAACTTTATTTTTTAAATCATAATTTAAAATTTATATTAGGGTGAATTTTTGAGAATTTTCTATAAAATTAAATTTTTGATTAATAGTGAAAAATACTAAATTTTATTTGAAAACTACATTTTCGTTTAAATTATTAATAAAAATAAATTGTATTTTAAATTTTTTGAAAGTAACATTAGTTAAATTATATATATATATATATATTAATCCAATTTATTTTATTGTAATTAATTTCATATTGAAATTGGATATAAAAACTTTTTAGAATTTTGAACATTTTCTCTTAGAAAACCCGCTTTCTCATCACATCTACAGGATTAATTTTAAATTAAAGTTTTACACTTATTTTAATTGAATTTGAAAAATGGATTAAATAATTAGAATAAGTATAATTTATATTATATAATAAGTTCAACTAAATTTTTGACCAAAATTAATAGTGAAAATCGTAAAAATTAATTATCGCGGTTAAAATAAAAATGGGTTTACCGGGAAATTAAACTAAAAATATAAGAGTAATAAATGACCCAAAACTTTTATATTTCCCATTTTATGGAAATTGTATGACCTTATCCCCTCTAGTATTGATAATACTCTATTTTGGAGCCTTTTTCATGAGAAAAATGTGGGTAAACCTTTTTCTTTTCTAAAAATTACAAGTGTGCCACCCACCTCACTTATAAATGGCCACCCCCTCTCCTCTCTTATTCACACCTAAAAAACATTTTTTTGGTCAAGACGTGACTAAATCACTTCCAATTTTACTCCTATCATCCTAGAATCCCTTTTTAGGTGAAAATCCAACCTAGGAAGGATTTTTTTGAAAACCCAAGGAGGTTACCCAAAGAAGAGGTAACGTTCTTCAACAAGTGATTTTATTTTATTTCTTCCTACGCCTCCTTCAATTATTATTAAAACATGTTGATATAATAACATTATTATCTTCCATATACTGATATATTTTTATGTTAAGTTAGTTTTATACAACCATATCCACTTTCATAAAATGGGTTATGAAATCATCGTTTATGTGTTTGGTGGACTACCATCTCGCGAACTGATGTCATTTGTTTTTTCATTACCACCTCTCGTGGTTGGGTATGATGATGAATATAAATTATATATATGAAATTTATATCATTTATATACTGATGGAGTAATTATATCATATATTCTATTTTTTACTTTCCATTCTGTAGGGGATATGATAACATCATTCATTTGTACGACGGACTACCGCATCACAAAGTGATGTGACACGTTTTCCCTAATGATTTACATGGAATATAATAAGCATAAAGTTGATAAATATATATATATAATATACATGAAATAATTATTATATTCATGACATATTTATAATTCTAAAAAAGATAAAATATCTTTTTCTTTCTTACCTTTCCACTTGCTAAAAGATGATAACACTGTTTGTGTACATGTAGACTACTACCTTCATGAAGCGATGTAACTCTCTCTTTTCATAACCACACCACATGTATGATATGTATAAATATATTAAAATAAATAAATTTTATTTATTATATTATGATCATTGTTTAAAGATAAAATATTTCTTACATCCTTTCCATAATTATTGTTGAAAAATGGAAATGTTACTCATGCATACGTACGACCTACCATCTTCATGATCATAACATACTTAATTTTTCATAATCATATTTCATGGTTAGTATTAAAAGTAAAACTGATTTATAAATATGATTATTATGTCATGATTATTATTCTATAGATCATGGAACCATGATCGCAATAAGAGGACTGAAAATAACCAATCAAAACATATAAAAAAACAAAGCAGTTATTACCCAAAATGTGATTTTATCAATGAATTGTTAATAAATGAGTAATAAAAGGACATAATTAAATAATATATGGTTTTATATATATAATTATGGTTATTTAATATATTTATAATAAACTTATATATATTATACAGAAGTCTTGAACAAGTACAAATGAAATCGAGCCTTACGGTAAGGGGTTTTCGTCTCACTTTTATTTTATGTGAGACAAATCCCATTTTCAACACATGTTCATTTATGTGGTGTATATACTACCAATGGATGTATTTTATGATTATTATACTTAAAATTATTTTTATTTTCATATCCATGTAAGATATATCTTTCATGGGGTTTACAGTTCAAATGTTACCAAATCAACAATGGATTTTGGTCTCAATTTGCCTTATTTGAGACATGTGATTATGTTATGCACATATCTTCATGTATGAGGTGTATATACAGCCCATTTAACATTAATATCATTAATTTATTTATCCTCATGATGTTTTAAGTTTCATTTAATGATATTTCTTCATGGGGATTACGTTTCAAACTTACCAAAGTGGTAAGGATTTAATGTGGCAATTTCATCATTTATCAAGATTGTTTATGATTATCTCTCTAATGATAGAATATTATGATCCATCTATAAATAAACTCATGTATTTTATTCTCATTTTTTATTTCATGATAATACATGTTTTCCCTTCATTTTCTTCTATTTATGTACTCAAGATTTCAAAAATAATTTGTTTAAGAAAATCATCTTTTCAATTGAAAACCCTTTCTCTTCCAAAACCATGTTTTCTAAAAAAAACTTCAAATTTTTTTTAACATTATTGAAACGTTTTATTAAAGAAATTTTAACTATATTTTAATTTTTATAATATGTTTTGAAAGGAATCCTCATGTTGTTTTCCAAACTATTCTCGTTTGGCTTTAACCGAAAATGTGAAAAGAATATTTTTTTAACAAGCCTCATAAGAAAAATATTTCCCATTTACATGACTACTCAATGATTTCAAGCTTCTCGTACATGTTTTCAAAGATATTTTCAAAGATATTTTTTCCTTAAAATTTGAGGAAAAATTATATTTTAAATAACTGATTTCAAAGTGAAAAGTGTTTTGAAAATTTTTAATGTTTTAAAAAGTAATTTTTTCAAAGAGAAAAGAATATTTTCCTCAATAAGTGTTTTAAATGATTTTTAAAGCCTCCTTTATAAGTTTTCAAGTTTATTTTCAAATAAAAGGATTTACAAAATGTTTTATTTCTTAAAAAGTGATTTTAAAAAATGAAATTATCTTCCTCAAGAAACATTCCAACGAATTTACCTTTCAAAATCATTTTCTATCTAAAATGACATCCTTTGACGTAACTTATGATTTACTAGGGATATGAACCAAGGATAACATTATTATTATTTCTCTGGATGGTTTATGATGAAAAATTATTTATGAAATCCATTTCTCCTCAATAGGCTATACCATGAAAAAATGATTAAAAAATTCATTTCTTTTTTCATGGTTTATGCTTTGATAAGATGATGAAATGATTATGAAATGTGTCTCTTATCCATAGGTTATGACTTGATGAAATGTTTATGAAACCCATTTCATGGGTTATGATATGATGAATTTCTTATGATCTTTTTTCACGCATAAATATGATTTTCATTATGAGATGAGTAGGACCTATATCTCCCTCCAATGAATTGGGTAAATATTTATATCTCATTATATAGACAAGACTATAACGGGGAGTGAACCTAGTTTAGTAAGGTACTTTGTCTGTAATGATGATCTTGGTAGTGAACCTTGACTATTATGATGGTTTGGGGAGTGAACTCATTCCACTATGATATATTTGGCAGTGAGAATTAACTACTATGGAAATGATATTCTATGCTTATATGTATGCCACAATTTCATGTCTCATGCCAATGTTATTCCCTCATGGGTAATTTTCTTTTATTTCCTTATTATTCATGTCTTATGAACAATTAATTTTTATGTAATGACTCATGATTATAATATTTGATATCCAGGGTATGGTTTTCAAATGTTGTTCTCATGTTCTCATACCCTTATGTTCATGATATGCTTATGTATCTCCCTTGTTTACCCTTACGGAGCATCTGATCTTACCCTTTCCTATGTTTTCTTTCCCTAGGTTATGAATAAATGTTTTAATTAGGGTATGTCTATGAAGATTACTTAATGGGAATATCTTTATGGGATACATTGAAGATATTTTAGGAATTAAGAATATTGTGTTCCAAGTTTCCAAAGGCACTAAACTATTACGGTCCTTCAGTGTGTGTTTGTATAATGTAATGAATATTCATCTAAAAATATATAATATCTATGTATGAGAATTTTGGGTCTCTATTATTAAGTTTCTTATGAAAGTTATCTTATCAACCTTAGGAAATAGGGATTCAGTATAAAATATTCACTCCTAGTATACCAAAGGTGTAGTGTGAGATGATCCATGTGGTATACATAGTAGGTCATCCAGCACACAAAACTCCATTTATATCTCATGTGAAATTTTTTTATCTCTATACAAAATCTAACCCATTAAAATATTCACATTTCATCCTAACATATAGTACTACATGATAACCATTAATTAAGGATATCTCAAAGTTATACTTTTTTAAGATAATCATTTTACTTCATGCGAAATACGCACCTGACATTAAAGAATGAAAAGGTAGAGACTACATTTTATATAAAAAGATATATTTTATATATTCTTGAACTCATTTAAGAATAAAAAATATATAAGCATCAGTCTTATCATATATAATATGATAGACCACTAGATAATTATTATGTTTTCCATAAATTCATGGTTTTTTAAAACTCATTTAATCATTATATAATTTCCACCACATCACTATGTGACTATTAGATAAATCCTTCTATTAAACTACTTTAATGGGTTAAAATATATGTAGAATTTTAGTTTGAAAAATGTTGAGATTGTGATTCATAATCCTCATTTTCGACTCCTTAAACATAATATTCAATCTTCTTTATACCATAATATCCAATGTTATCTTGTTAATAACTTTTATTATCATAAATACTTAGAATTATTTTCAATTTCATCATCATATTCAAAAGAATTTCATTCAAACTTTTCATTGATATTGTTTTGGTAATATATTTAAATGTAACTCTTTACATTAATATCATTATTTACCAAAATAACTTAAACGTTTATAGGATATAATGTGACGTTGACATTGAATTATTCTGAAATTATTATTTATTTATTACATTTTTAACTTATCTAATTTCATAGATACTCCCATTATCCATTTAGAAACTATATGTTTTCTAAAAATATATTTATAATACAAAATATTTTATGTGTTGAAATAAAAATTAGTTCATTTGTGGGAATATTTAACAAAAAATTATTTGAAACCATATCTCCTATAGTATCCTATATGTTTGGAAAAATATTATGAAAATAATATTTTATTCTTTAAAATATTCCACTATTGGGTGCTTAGAACACTTTCATTCATGTTTTAACAAATAACTTGGATAAACCCTTTTATCCTGGATAAAACTCCTTATGTCCCATATTTTGAAACCATGTTATTGAACAGGATAAATCAAAAAACATGTGTGTTAAAAAAATACATCTTATTTCATTTAAGACTATTATATTTTTACAATAAATGTCTCATCATACAATTGAAAGCAAATGAGATTAAATGAACGTTTTTTAGTGTTCAAAATTCAAGTAATCCATTGAATCCGCCCCCCTGATATAGAAACCATTTGCTTCATTATTATAATGCATACTTAAAGCTTCATTAATCAGTTCTTATTCAATTTTTAACTCCTATACATATTCATAATAATTTTTTAATATATAGTTGGTATAATATATACTTGAAAATAGAAGAACACATTTATATAACATCAATACCACATGTGGACTCTATATGGTGTGCAGTGAAACCTTTCATGTATTCTAGAAAACTAATTCTTTAGTGACTTGGTTCACCACAATGAAAACACCATCCCTCCTTCCCAAATTCTTATTTATATTTCAAAGACCTAGGAGGACTATTGGATCCTCCAATCATCTTCTTCTCACTTAAATTTTTTCCCTTTTTTACCATCAATACCACATCAGATCTTGAACCTCCCATGACGTTCTCGATTATCCTCGACATATTAAGAAAATCAGGTAAATTTTTTATTAAAATACTTTATATTATAATTCATAATATATTTCCATAAAATTTTAACATTGATTGTAGAATTAATTCCGTAGAAAGAACGACCCTTAAAGGAGACTCCAGACTCTCTAAGTCATTAACATACCTAATAATATAGAATATATTAGCAGTGAATAAAGTTACCTTGGCCATATTTTATTTAAATAATGCCTTATAAATCATAAAGTGAATCATTCCTATGCTTATTTTACGAAAATAGATTCACTTATTGAACAGAATCAACAATTAGATGCTCAAAATGGGTTTCTATAACCCATAAAATACTCCTTATTTCTTAAATACAATTATCTAGTTTCAGTAATAGTTTGGGAAATTTATTTTGTTAAGATTATCCTTTTCTATAGATGGTCTCAAACTCAAGTTTAATGACAATGATGTCATTTTATCTACAACATGATCTTTTATTATGTGAGAATCATGTTTTACAATCATTTAATAAGAATTTTTATTAAATGTTATCCCATTAAAAAGTTAATGTCTTTTATTACATCATATCATTAGTGGAATAAGATGAACATTTCACTGAATATTTGAGTATTATTTGGAATTAATTTCATCACAAAGTTATTTGGTTATACAGTCATGTCAATCATATCATATATTACTCTTTTATAATTTAGTGAACAACTCTTTTCCTAAATCCATCAATAGATTATCCTAAATCCATTCCTTTGGTATCCTAATAATGAGGGTTTCCTAGATAGATATAACCCAAATATATTTCCAAAAATAGACACCTAATCTTATTAGGGTCACCCATGACCCGATTTCCATATATAAGATAATCCATGCACATCAAATTTTGGAAGGAATTTCCCATCGGTGTCGTGAAAAGTTTTTACTTTTGAAGGAATCGAACACTTAGTATTTTTAAGGGGTTTATAAATCTTATTATATTATCACAAGAATTTAATTCATGTATTCATGCTACTAATGATTTAGTTCTATTGTCATATACCTTCTTCCTAATTAATATATTCAAAATATATTAATGTATAATAATTTATATGACTCATGATGTGTGTTACTTATCCAAAAATAAATTCAAATTTTATTCACATGTATTTCAATATATCTTATGCATAAGGAACATGAAACTATTTTATATAAAGGATTATAATCATATAAAATTAAAATCCCTATAAGAGAAAGTATGGTTAAATAGGTATCCAATTGCCACTTTTCTAGACAGAGCCTAAGCCCCAGACTAGTGAGAAGTCTGACCCAAAATCCCATTATCCATATATCAATACTCAAGAGAGACCTTAATTATAATACAATCATAATTCATAATACCTATAAATTAAAATCAAATTTACTTTTAAGTTCATAACCCAAAAAAAATAATAGTCATGATTAAACATAATAAAAACATATGTCATACCTAGTATGTATATACATAGTATGACATTTATAACCAATAATTTAACACTTTAAGCTAAAATATATCTCTTAATAATAAAAATATTTTATATTCATACATTAAATAAATCAAATAATAAACTAAATAATTAATTAATTTATAAATTTTAACATGAGATAGGCATTTATGAACATTTCATAAATATACAATTCATAATTTGGCCATTCTTTCACTACTAGAAATTAAGCCTTTACCAATGGTTTTAAACCATTGGTAAAGGCTTCCAAACCGTCAGTATATAGTATACCAATGATTTGGAAAACTGTTGGCACGTAAGTCATGGCATTATCCCATTACCAATGGTTTTTTTATAACCGTTGGTAAGGGCAGTGTAATTGGAGTATTGCCAACGGTTTTACAAACCATTGGAAATACTGGCAGTGTAAATGTTTTTACCAACGGTTTCCAGAAACCTTTGGTATATATTATATACTAAAGACTACACCAACGGTTCTAAACCGTTGGTATAGTTTTTAAATTTATATTTCCAGAACTATTATACCAACGGTTTAAAACTGTTGGTAATGTGTTTTTTTCAGAACTGTTGCACAGCAGCCCTCCAGTAGCCCCTCTAGTATACACTTGCATAAAAAATATCACAAAAACCACATACAGACTTAAAATAGCATAAAAAAGACCTAAAATAGAACAAAAAACACATAAAACCATCAAACTCTTCCAACCAAGTCATGTACTACAATTCCCTATTTCAATCTTCATATGACAATAATCATCTAGTAGAGTTAATAATAGTTTCAATAACTCAGACATTATTTACACCCATTTCTATATTCAAATGAAAACCACTCTTCCAGTAGTAATTCACCTCACCTCTGCACATCCCCCCACGTCCCCATCAAATTCTAATAGGCAGAATAGTCTGAGAAATACTTATTAGAGTTGAATAAGAGTTTGAAATTGTCTTAAATCCCAATTTTTTTTTTCTGATCCTAGATTTGGGTATGTAATGATTTGTGATGAATTTTGTATTGAACTTGTATTTTTTATAATATATGGTGAAAAGTTATTTTCTTAGGAGTCTCGTCACTTATGACCCCATGAGTGAAACTAACCAACTCATGAAAAATAGTTTGCGACTATCGTTGATGAGTGTAAATTTTAGTTGTTGTATTCACTTAAAATGATGTCCTTTTGAAACAAAAGAGAGACACTTTGAGTGGTGTTGGACACACCGCGCCTCGTATTGAGGCGAGGTTGACTCATACACATCACAAATGACCCATGGATCGTTTTCCTAAATTATCAACACAATCCGAATGTGTTTGGTCGGTTTTCCGTATGCCGGTTGTTTTTACTTAAAAGCGCATCCATTTTAAACAAAAGAAAGACACTTTGAGTGGTACCGGCCACACTGTGCCTCGGATTGAGGCGGGGTTGACTCGTACACATCAGAAATTACCCATGAATCATTTTCATAAAGTATCAACAGAATCCGAATGTGTATGGTCCATTTTCCGTATGTCAGTTGTTGTTTTCACTTAAAATGTTGTCCATTTCACTTTGAGTGGTTCCGACTACACCGCGCCTTGGATTGAGATGGGGTTAAATTTTACATGTCAAAAATGACCTATGGATTGTTTTCCTAAAGCTTCAACAAAATCCGAATGCATTTGGTCATTTTTTTCGTATGCCAGTTGTTGTTTTCAAATAAAATCATGTCCATTTTAAACAAAAGAGAGACATTTTGAGTGGTAGAGGTCACATCGTGCCTCGGATTGAGGCGGGGTTGACTCGTACACATTAAAAATGACCCATGAATCGTTTTCCTAAAATATCAACACAATATGAATGCGTTTGGTGCATTTTATGTATGCCAATTTTTGTTTTCACTTAAAATCTTGTCCATTTAAAACAAAAGAGAAACACTTTGAGTGGTGTCGGCTACACTGGCCCTCGGATTGAGGTGGGGTTGACTCTTACACATCACATATGACCCATGGAACATTTTCCTAAAGTTTCAATAGAATCCAAATGCATTTGGTTGGTTTTGTGTATGTCAGTTATTGTATTCACTTAAAATGATGTCCTTTTGAAACAAAAAAGAGACACTTTGAGTGGTGCCGGCCACACAGCACCTCTGATTGGGGTGGGTTTGACTCTTACACGTCACAAATGACCCATGGATCGTTTTCCTAATGTATCAACACAATCCGAATGCGTTCAGCCAGTTTCGACCACCCCACGCACGCTTTTCAAGCGCGCCAAACACCTAAAAAAGACATATTCAGTCGTGCCGCACAAACCACACGTCTGAATGACGTTTCGTCTCATCGTACACCTCATGAATAATAATTAGTGTGTTTTCGTGTGATTTCAAGTCATTATGATGTCTTTCGGAATGCATTTGACCGTTAAACGCATGTTTTGTCCATTTACGACACGCGAAGTGCGTTTTTGGCCAGCGCGGTCACACGACACCTCCGATTGACGTGTCGTCTGGCTGACCATTTCACAATTCACCCACCATTTGTTTTCGTCCGATTTCATGGAATTCTGAGGTCGTTCAGCCGGTTTCGACCACCCCACGTGCGCTTTTCAAGCACGCAAAACACCTAAAAAACACATATTCAGTCGTGTCGTGTAAACCAAGCATCTGAATGATGTGTCATCTCCTCGTACACCTCACGAATAATAATTAGGGTGTTTTTGTGTGATTTCAAGTCATTATGATGTCATTTGGCATGCATTTGACCATTAAACGCATGTTTTGGCCATTTACGATAGGTGGAGTGCGTTTTCGGCCAGCACTGTCACACGACACCTCCGATTGATGTGTCGTCTAGCCGACCATTTCCAAATTCACCCACCCTTTGTTGTCATTCGGTTTCATGGCATTCTGAGGTTGTTCGGCCGGTTTCGACCACCCCATGTGCGCTTTTCAAGCACGCCAAACACCTAAGAAATACATATTCAGTCGTGCCGCGCAAACTGCGCTTCCGAATGACGTTTCGTCTCCTCGTACACCTCATGAATAATAATTAGGGTGTTTTTGTGTGATTTCAAGTCATTCCTATGTCGTTTGGAATGCATTTGACAGTTAAATGCATGTTTTGGCCATTTACGATAGGCGGAGTGTGTTTTCGGCCAACACGATCACACGACACCTCCAATTGACGTCTCGTCTGCCCGACCATTTCACAATTCACCCACTCTTTTTTTTATCAGATTTCAAGGAATTCCGAGGTCAGTTGGCTAGTTTCGACCACCCCACGCATGCTTTTCAAGCGCACCAAACACCTAAAAATCACATATTCAGCCGTGTCGTGCAAACTATGCATCTAAATGACATTTCTTCTCCTCTTACACCTCACGAATAATAATTAGTATGTTTTTGTGTGATTTCAAGTTATTATGATGTTGTTCGGCATGCATTTGATCGTTAAACGCATGTTTTGGCCATTTACAACACGTGGAGTGCATTTTCACCCACCGCAGTCACACGACACCTTAGATTGATGCATCGTCTGGCCGAACATTTCACAATTCAGCCACCCTTTGTTGTCATACGATTTCATGGCATTCCGAGGTCGTTCGGCCGGTTTCGACCACCCCACGCACGCTTTTCAAGCACGTCGTACACCTAAAGAACACATATTCAACCGTGTCGTGCAATCCGTGCATCCGAATGATGTTTTGTCTCCTCGTACACCTCACGAATAATAATTAGGGTGTTTTCGTGTGATTTCAAGTCATTCTGATGTCGTTCGGCATGCATTTGACCGTTAAACGCATGTTTTGGCCATTTACGACACGTGGAGTGTGTTTTCGGCCACCGCGGCCACCGTGGTCACACGACACCTTTGATTTACATGGATTTTATCCAACTATTTCACAATTCACCCACCATTTGTTGTCATATGATTTCATGGAATTCTGAGGTCAGTCGGCCAGTTTCGACCACCCCACACACACTTTTCAAGCGAGCCGAACACCTAAAAAATACATATTCAGCCATGTCGTACAATCTGTGCTTCTTAATGACGTGTTTTCTCCTCGTACACCTCATGAATAATAATTAGGGTGTTTTCGTGTGATTTCAAGTCAATATGATGTCGTTCGGAATGCATTTGACCGTTAAACGCATGTTTTGGCCATTTACGACATGCAGAGTGCGTTTTCGGCCACCACGGTCACACGACCCCTCCGATTGACGTGTCGTATGGCTGACCATTTCACAATTCATCCAACCTTTGTTTTCGTCCGATTTCATGTCATTACAACGTCGTTCGGCCAGTTTTGACCACCCCACGCACGCTTTTCAAGAGAGCCGAACACCTAAAAAACACATATTCAGTCATGCCACGTAATCCACGTGTCTGAATGATGTGTCATCTCCTCATACACCTCAAGAATAATAATTAAGTTGTTTCGTGTGATTTCATATCATTCTGATGTCGTTCAGCATACATTTGACCGTTAAACGCATGTTTTGGCCATTTACGACACGCAGAGTGTGTTTTCGGCCACCACGGTCACACGAAACCTCTAATTGACGTTTCATCTCCTCGTACCCCTCACATATGACCCATGGATCGTTGTCCAAAAGTTTAAACATAATCTGAATGTCTTTTCTCGGTTTTCCGTATGTCAGTTGTTGTATTCACTTAAAATGATGTCATTTTGAAACAAAAGAGAGACACTTTGAGTGGTGCCAGCCACACCACACCTCAGATTGAGGCGGGGTTGACTCGTACACGTCACAAATGACCCATGGATCATTTTCCTAAAGTATCAACCGAATCTGAATGTGTTTGTTCATTTTTCTGTATGCCAATTGTTTTTACTTAAAAGCGTATCTATTTAAAAAAAAGACACTTGGAGTGGTACTGGCCACACCATGCCTCGGATTGGGGCAGGTTGGGGGGGTTGTCTGGGGGGCTGTCTGGGTTCCAGGGAGGATGGAGGGGGGGCTATCTGGGGGCTGTCAGGGTGGTTGCCCAGGGGGATATTCGGGGGACTGTCCAGGGGTTTGTCCGGGGTCTAGGGAGGATTGGGGGGGTTGTCTGGGGGGATGTCCGGGGTCCAGGGAGGAGGGTGGGGGGGCTGTTCGGGGTCTAGGGAGGAGGGTGGGTAATGTATCTAAAACTATATCTAGGTATCATACATCGAATTCTGACAGGACTACGAACTGCCGCGAAGTGTCATCCTGGAGCAGGGCCAAATCACAGCATTACTGCGACATGACCGCGGTGTGACCGCGGCGTGACCGTGGTGTGACCGCGGCGTGACCACGGTGTGACCACGACATGTTGGCCCAGTCTAGCAACATCTGTGGGGTAGCATCTTCTGACCAGGATTCCAAATAAATCCTATGTAGTTGTCCTTCACATTATAGAGACTGGTCTTATGTTATAAAAAATAGACTCTTGATTCGGGATTTTGGTATGATAAAGATATATATTTTATATTTGTTTTTTTAAAGTGGTACTAGGTAGTTGAAACTACTGATTGAGAGTCAAATTATCACACCCTAAACTATCACTGTGAGTTTTTTTAGACAGTACACCTCCGTTGGAGGGGTTTTATTATAAAAACATGACTTTATTTATCAAATGAAACAATTATATTAAAGAAAACTTATTCAAGATATGCAATTAAATATAATTAAGCAAAATTAAGAAAGAAGATAAATTCAATTTAAATCATTCTTAAATTAAAGAGGCTATGAGAGGGACTCTACCTCAAGGGGTGTCTCCCATGGGTGTCTTGTGGTGTGTAGTGTCTATCTATGATTTTTTTGGTGCTTCCGTATTGTGGGAAATGTGTATTGCACGGTCAGTTTAATAAATACATTAGTCAATTAGAAAATACACCCATATTAAATAGAGATATACCCACTTTTGATAGAGAATGCCATCTAAATAACCAACTCGGAAATTCAAGACCAGTATTTTACTTTACCAATTCCAATTACATAATATATGCATCACCAACTTATGTTTTATGAACCAATCAATTAAAGGGAAAGAAACTCCTCACAATAACCCATAAAATATCATATAGAATTACTCACCTCCAAACCATTATAACATCATTATCTTCCATATTTGGTTGAAAATAAATAGTTATATTTAATTCAAAAATATATATACCAGAGTGGAAAACCAGGTTCAAAAATAAAGAGTTATACAGAATTCAAAAATGTAATGGATCAATCTTCCCCTGATCACCATCACCATCACCATTTTCATCATCGTCCTCATCCTCACTGCCATCTATGTCCTCTTCGTCATCCTAATCATCGTCCTCATTCTCATCATCGGCCCCATCCTCGCCCTCAGCCCCATCCTCTCCCTTAGCCCCATCCTCACCCTTGTCCTCATCCTCATCCTCGCCCTCATCCTCTTCAGCATCCTCGTCATCACCAGGAATGTCATCATCTCGACCGACACTAGAACTACCGCCTGGTTCATTGGATAATGCACCCATCGACGACATAAATGTCTTACAAGCCACGCTGGCCTCTAGTGGAAGTGATAAAGAAAAAGCTTTCATCAATTTCATAAATTCTTCGTCCCTCATTTGATCTTGTACTTCCAACTCTATGACCATTTTATCAGACTATCTTGCATTCTCCTAGACATGTTCCAACTCGGTGGTACTAGAATGGATACCTGGAGAGGACCAATACCTCATCGGGACTATATTCTTACCAGGTCGGCAGCGTACTCGACCAGAGTGCTCCTCTCCCAAAACCTAATATTAATGATAGTGTGGCCCAAAATTTTCAGGCTCCTGGGCATCAAGAGCCTATAAAGCATCCTGTTAAAAATATTATTAGATTATTAAATTTCAAAATAGATATTAAACTTTGAAATAAACAAATTAAAACATACAATCTTTTCTTGGGTCGGTTCATTAACTGCAGTTCCATCTTTTTTTCTTCTACTCAAGAAAAAAAAAATTCTCGAGGGATACATCCTTCAATATTCAATTTTTGCTTCTGTAATGACATTGAAAAAATATAAAGTGCAAGTATAATCATATATTCAATATTCAATAAATCACATAATTTAGTTAGGAAACAATAAAAAGGGAAAGTCCTAAAGAAAATTTATAAACAACTATATCGTACCAGCTGCCTCTCATGATCTGACATAGTTTTGCGCCCCAAAGTGTGGAGGTATTGCTTTGAATCATTTTTTTTTCAGAATATTCCGAAATAATGTGTAATAATAAATAAATAATATTAATGAAAAATATGAAAACTTTCATCTAAATACCTCAAATGGGATTAATACCTTAAATTTGGCAGTCACCCAATGGGTAATCATTTGGCAATATTGCTCTATCGGGTAGTCATCCACAATAGGTAATGTATCCAACTCCTTGTCCACTCTATCACACCATCCAACATAAAACTTATTCTTATAAGCTCTCCAAAGCTCTCCAAGCTCCTTTAAACGCACTGGTCGTGCACCTCCACCATCAGGGAAGTTAAGCTGAAGCTGACACACAATATATTAGTTCATATAAATACAAAAAAATACTACATTAAATCCAATAGATTTTCACCCATATTTGTGCCCATGCATTATCCTTAACTTCGTGTGGAAGATGTCTCCAAGAGAGAGGACTGACCGGAATGATGTCGGAGTATTTGGATAGCGTCGCCAAAAAACCCCGACATTCCTGCCCATATTTCTCAATCATCTGTCCATCATCATTATATTCAACCATAAACTGTTTCTGGCGGTTCCATACTGCACGCAAGCTAGTATGCCCCCTCCCCCGCCTCCTATCAGTAGATGAATTTGTTATTAAAGAAAAAACTATATGTAAAAGTTATAATAAAAATAAATTTTGGTATAAAAATTTGATAGAGTTATATAAATATACCTATGGTAGTCAGATAAATGGGTGTCACTGGATGTGCAGAAGCTGAAGGAATATCCTATACAGGTGGAGTGTCCCTCGGTGTACACTCCTTATCCACATACTATGTCGGAGCAGGAGTCGAAGAAGGTGGAATATAATATCTCGTAGATAATGAACCAGAAGCAAAAGATGATGGCACAAATGTCTGGCCAACTGGTAGTGTAAACATCGAGGCCTAAATATCTCGTGTGTCCCTGAAGACACACCATCCCTCGTACCACCGGCCCTCATACCACCAGCCTCAGTACCAAGACCACGAGATGATCGTCCAACTCTGACACCCCCCCTCCTACCACCAGCCTCTCCACTGGGAGAAATATCAGGTTCCTCATCAGATATCTCTCGTCTAGGGGGTGGATCCTGAAAAAAAAAGTTTAACACAAAAGTAAACACATGATATTATAAGTTATTGAAATATTTATATTTGAAATAAAATACTCACAACAGGGATGAGTGGAGGAACGCCCATCTGTATCATGCGACGATTATTTTCTGTCATCTTTTTCCACCACCTCTCTTCAATGGGTGTCATTTCCTGCAACGAAAACAAATATGGAAGTAATTAGAAACAGATAACTAATGTGTAACCCAAAAAACAAAATATAGAAAAACCATTCTGATAAAAAAAACATAGAGAAACATAAGATTTATGGTGGTTTGAAGGTAATTACTAGGATACACACTCTGAATGATGTAGGTGAAACATGTAGGTGAGAACAAAACTTTATGATTCTGTATATTTCCCACCACAACTTCGGGTTCACAATCAACTCTGAAAATTGAGCTATTGGATTCATCATAAGTAATAAACGGATTGCTTCCAATTGCAGTAGGGATAGTTTCAACTTCATCATCACCATCATCAAAAACATATCTGGGATTTTCTTCAATAATTACACCGAATTTAGGATGACAATGATCTTTGACATAAAAAACTGGTTTCACCATTGATGTCAATACATATGGTTCATTGGTGGCAAGAGTGCGAGTCATGTCAATAACTCAAAATCCACAATCATCAATAAAGGTGCCTTGCCTCGTCAATGAATCAAACTATTGACAATTCATCATCATGACTCGACCATACGAGTAATAATCCAAAATTATTATTTTCTCCATGACTCCATAATAAGCTACATTTTCAGAATGAGGTCTATTATCCAATGAACTGGCATAACAGTCTATTGTGGCAATTAGCATAACACCATTATATTGTGTTCTCATGTTTTTTTCTCATTCAGTGATAATAAATTTGTATCCATTGATCACAAGTGATTTACAAGCACGAACCATGGTATTAGGACCAAAAGACAAAGCTCTTATTTCCTCAGAAACAGTGTTTGCCGGCAAACTCGATACCTGAAATATAAACAAATAGTAAACTTAATTAAATATTATTTTTATTTAGTTATTACACATATATTTTTACCTTCAATTTCAACCAAGAAGAAAACCATTTTCTATGAAAAGTCTCTTTCCTTCTCAAAGATAAAGAACTATGCTTTCTATATATCAATTATTTATGTTTTCTACAGATTAAAATAATAATAGTTTGAAAAATATTTAAAATTACAAGAGATAATATAAGAGATACATGTACAATTTACTTACTTGTTATACTAATCGAACAAATCAAAATTGAACAACACTGTGCGATGTGCCAACTCTCACTCTTCAAGGCCTAATGCCATCAATGTTTATGATCCCAGAATTCCTCCTGTCTGAGGAAGTGATGGAAAACTAGGTTCAATTTTACCATATTGTTCTTCTTCATTTCTCATTGGTTTTTTTATTCTCGTAGTACGATCATACAAATACATTGAGTAGAAATCCATACATTCTTGAGCCAAGTAACCGTTCACAATAGAACCTTCGGGATAATTCTTTTTCCGAACATATGATTTCAATGTGCACATGTTTCTTTCAGTTGGATACATCCAACGGAAAGCAACGGGTCCTCCAAGAAGTATTTCGGTCAGAAGATGGACAGTTAGATGCAACATCCATATAAAAAATGATGGAGGGAATATTTTCTCTAACTCGCACAAAATTAATGGCGTATCTACCAATAGTTTTTGCAAGAAGGATTTGGACAACCTCTTAGTTCAAAATCTCTAAACAAATAGCACTACTGAATTATTGAGACTCTAACATTATTGGACAAGAGATGACAGATTGTTATTTGAATCAACTCATGCAAAAGGACGTGATAATCACGAGTCTTCAAAGATTTCAGCTTCAACTCTTTTTTGTTGACCCGTTTTGATATATTGCTTGAATAGCCATCAGGAACTTTAATAGTCTCTAGCATTTCTAGAAATTGATTTTTTTCAGCAGGTGTCATCACATAAGAAACACATGTAACTTTCCATTTATTTTCACTGATACAGACAGGATGCAATTCTGGTCTGATCCCCCAATCTACCAAATCACACTGAGATCATAAATCATCTTTTGTCTTCCCCTTGACATTTAGAAGAATCGAAATCAACATTTCACATATATTATTTTCAATGTTCATTACATCTAAGCAATGACGTAACAAGTTGGTTGACCAATAGGACAACTCAAAGAATATACTCTTCTTCTTCCAATTGTAACAGTTATCATTGGAAAAAAATTTCTTCTTTCTAGATTTCATTACACCCTTCTCAAATGAATAACTGAAATCTTTCAATTAATTAAGCACATTAGTTCCAGACATACGCTAAGGTGGATCATCAGTCTCTATGGTATTGTCAAATCTTCGACGATTGTTTCTATATGGATGGTTCATTGGCAAGAATCGTCGATGTCCCATTAAACTAAAACTACGATGATATTTCAGCCTTCTCGATCGAGTATTCTTCATGCAAACAGGACATGAAAATTATCCTTTTATTCTCCATCTAGACATCATTGCATAAGCAGAAAATTCATTGATCGTCCACATAAGCGCAGCATGCATCTGAAATATGTCTTTTGAACATGCATCGTATGTGGGCACACCCACATCCCAAAGAAGTTTCAACTCTTTTATTAAAGGTTGCATGTATACATCTATATCATTTTTGGGATCAGAAGAGCCATATATCAGTATACTCAATAAAGTGTAAGGCTTTTCATACACAACCATGGGGGAAGGTTATAAATGTGTATGAAAACTGTCCATGTGTTGTGTGAAGTAAGCATCTGTCCAAATGGATTAAAACCATCACATGAAAGACCTAGTCTCAAATTAGGCACGTTGGCTGCAAATTCAGGATATCGAGCATCAAATCTCTGCCATGAAAATCCATCTATAGGGTGAACCAAATCTTCATTATTCTTTTTTATCTCAGTGTCATGCCATCGCATTTTTACTGATATTTCATCATACATGAAAAGTTTCTGTAATCTAGGGATTAATGGAAAGTGCCACATTACATTTTCTGGCACACAAGATGGTGTTCCATCATCTTTTGGATTCCATCAGGAGGTTCCACATTTGATACAATCATTTCTTTCAGCAGTTTCCTCCCAAAATTAGCTGCAATCATTCGGGAAAGCATGATTTTTTTTGAGAATCCAAGTTCATCAACTAACTTCCATGCCATATAGTGGTTTGCGGGAATATTTGCATAATCTGGAAGTAAGTCCTTCAAGAAGGTAATAATGTAATCAATTGCTGTATTTGAAATCCCATACATAGTTTTCCCATGAAACAATCGGATTAAAAATTCCAACTTTTTCATTTTACCACATTGCCGATATACTGGAATCGTCGCAACATCATTCATTTTTTTTACCCTATCAATATCATCATTTTAATTGGATGCATCATGTGTGCTTGTATCGAAATCTTGTTGGCTGGACATCCTTTCCTTCTCATGATGCCGAATAAATGGAAATCGGTCATATATCAAACTCTCCAATTCATTCCTATCATCTGGATCATCAACATTTTGAGATTCTATTTTCTCTCCATTGTGATACCACACATAATAGTTTGTTTGGAAACCATATTAGGTTATATGATAGCTAACTACTTCACGACTCAACCAAAGTCTTCCAACACAATTAGAACATGGGCAGTGTATGTGACCACTATCTAAAACCTTGTCAAATGAAAAATCTAGAAATCTGTTCAAATTATTTTGAAAATTGGTTGAAATCCAATTAGTTTCATACATCCAACTTCTATCCATTCTGTAAAAAAAATCAATAAGTCATTTCAAAGAAATTCAATAATATTGAAGTTCAATCAAAAAAATATTTAGGTAAATGACAATTGTTTACTTTATATAAAATCATAACTGACACATTACTCTATATGAGAATCATATTATGAAATACAACAAAATACAGTGTATATAAGAAAATAAGATACAGAATTTCTAATGTCTATATTCAAGGATTGCCCAGTAAGATATTGGAAGTGGATCAAGGAATACATAATCCTTAAGGGTCTTGTTGGGAGTACATGAGTTTTATACTTTAACTTCTTCAGGGAGATCAGGATGAGGAGTAGGATGAGGATCACATCAAAAGTAGTTATGGCCTCATCAAGTTTCACCTTAACCATGGATTAAAGGATCCTAGGTTTGGGGATATAGATCATAGGTTGGTAGGGTGTATTCATTGAATCATGTCCCAATTGATTTTGGAGAGGGACCTTCAATAGTTATAGGTATGGATTTGATTAGAAACACATGGAATTGTGACGTCCCAAACCAGGATGTCACTCATTAGTGACCTGAACCCAGATGGCCATATGGCCTAAAGCCCATCTATCAAATAGCTGTGAATAATTATGTGCACATGACCATACTATTTTATTTCGTGAGATATATATCAGAAAGTAAATAATTTGTAGGCATGAACAACATTGGTGAGTTCTATGATGGTTATACTCCTTTATTATGGGTGCCTTCCTAGGATAAAAAATGATATAAATACCTTAATAATTCTTTATAACTACCTATGGAAATTATGACATGAATTCCTAACACTCATTTTGAATTTCAAAAAATATTACAACTGTATGACTGAACCGCTTGATGGAGTAGGAATAAATGATCATGTAATAGATTAAATTTTGGTTTTATCACCATTCACACATGAAAATGACCCCAAACTCAGTCTAGTGGTTCAGGTGGAATATCCACTTCATTGAATGACTTATAGTGTGGGTATCATCATCTTAAAGTTAAGGTGTGATATTTCAAAGAAAACATTTAGGGGTACATTCATAATGCATGAGTATCTTATCATTCCTCTTAGGATAAAAAAATTCTATAACTATATTTATGGCTAACCAAAGAAATAAATTCAATAGACCTTAAATTTAAAATAAACCAAGGATAAAATAACTCAGGATCATATTGACCTCTTCAATATCAACCAAAATTATTCTATACAGATAAATCACAACAAAACTGTAACCTAAAATTATATATTGATTGTGTTCATAAGGGGTCATAATACACAATACATTGCAGAAAAATGGAACGAAAAAATATAATATAAATGAAGGCACGCCTATTGATTTAGAATGGAAGAACAAAAATTACTTGAATAAAAGATAGATTCCCCGTTGGAAATTAGAGTTAGCATGCTCTAGAGCAGGTTGGGAAGTAGGGTTCAAACCATAACCTAAAATTATATATGCCTTATTTTCGTAAGGGGATCATAATACACACTAGATTTCACCAAAATAGAATGACAAAATCTAAAATAAATTAACACACACGTACTGATTTAAACGGTAAGAACAAATATAAAATAAATGAACTCAGACATACCGATTTAAACGGGAAGAAAAAATCATTGGAAACCAGACCTGTTGTGTTGGGAAGTAGTGTTTGCATTGAGATTTAGAGGCAAACCTTCGAGATGGTTGAGGTTTAGGGAAAAAGTTTCGAGAGGGTGTGTCTAGCTCTTGGTTAGGGAAAAAATTTTGAGATCTCTGGAGTTGCAGATCGATGATATTTGGGGACTTTCTTTCCCAACAGTTTTAAAAAACCGTTGGGAAATTTATGTTATCCCAACAGTTATAAACCGTTGGGTAAAAAATCTCCACAACTATACCCAACGGTTTAAAAAATCATTGGAAAAAATATCTTAATTCCTACTATACACAACGGTTTGCTAAAACCGTTGGCAAAAATCGCTTCATTATCACTATACCCAACGGTTTCAATGAAACCGTTGGAAAAACAAAACTAGTATATGGATATACCAACGGTTCTACAGAACCGTTGGTATAGGAGTCTTTTCCAAACGGTTTAAAAAACCATTGGGAATATTGTGTTGGTATAGATTGCATTCCTAGTAGTGTTTTATGAAAATTCCATAAATTAATAACCACCAACATTTCACGTCTATTTCAATATGAACTCTTTCATATTATCATTTTTATGGAATTTTAATACTAACTCCTTCATATTTAAAATATATCATACTTATGGAAAGTAATATAATCATATAAAAATTTCATATTTTATGTGAGCATTTTACACAATCAAAATATCACAAATTTCACTTAATTAAAACCTTGATCAAATTCACCAAAACATGTTTTTGGTATGGTTTAAATAAATTTTCAAATATGTCCATTTAATATTATTATACATTAACATTTCATAAATTCATATAAAATCTTATATTTTTCATTATTTTTCAATTTATAAACACTTTATAAGTCTACCATGTGAATTCAAGGCTTTAAACAAAGATCATACCCACCAAAAAATGTTTGGTGTGGTCTAAAGATCACTCATGCTAATGAATATTTTTGATAATTGTAAGAAAAATAATTACTTACAAATTATAAAACAATGGCTATTTTTTATATAAACTACAACATGGTTTCACCCACATGACAACACTTTCCAAGGATATCACATCAATTTTCTTTTCGTGATGTTGTTTTAGGAAAATCCACCAAAAGTTATACATTTGAAACTATGATGTGGTTTTGCTCAACTATTTCACGAGTTTCTTATAGAAATATCATTCTCATATGAATCATGGTAGTTTTTTTATAAAACTATGATTTAAACAACACATTTTATGATACTTGTTTTTTGAAACACTTTCCATGCCCTTTTATATTAAAAAAACGATGTGGTTTTATAAACTATGCTTTGTTTTCTTACAATTACATAATGGTTATGAGATTCATCAATAACCATAACCATTTTTATAAAGCATGTTTTTTTTCAAATTCATCATCTATTTAAAATTTCAATCCAAACGTAATGGAAGTGGCAATGATACCACTGTAAGGTTTTGGAGGGGATAACTCTTATCCAAACGCAGAGGAAAAAAATCAAAATTTGTTTTGTTATATAATTCATTTATCCATTTTGAATTGAATAAATATAAATTAAGAACGTAAATTTTCTCTGATGAAATTGATTTTTCCAAGATTTTATGTATGAGCTTGATAGAGATCCCTAAAAAGCATCCAATGGACTTCTTCCTCTTAGGGTACCCATGAGTTTCATTGTATCTCTCAAAGCTTGGGAAGGGTTCTATTTTACTCACAGAAGACTAGAACCTTAGTTAGAGAGAGAGAGAGAGCTTCATATAAAGGAAATCACACTGTATCTAATGGTATTCACATGAAACATTTTTCACAAGGATTGAACCACTATATAGCCAACACAGACACTCCTTGTTCTTCTAAACATTTCAAAAACATTCAACTACTATTGAAACATTTCTCAAACATTTATAAATGTTACAAATCTTTTTAATGTGTGGTTCCATTTATCCATCAATTTTTTAATGTTTGAACAATCATTTTAAATGTTTGAAACTGCTTAAACATCATCACATGATGTTTTATTCAAACATGAAGGGAAATAAAAAATTGATATGAATTATCAAATAATACATAAACCGCCATGCATAAAACCATGACATAGTGACCTTTACTATATCATGGTTTCTACTAGCACAAACCATGACATGGTTTATACCACAACATCATGGTTTAGCTTTAGTGAATTTTATAGGTTCCGGGCACACCAGAATTGTGTAATGGTTTGTGTCTAACTTTTCTTTTTGTCATGATCAATGATCAATCCGAGATTTACACAATGATAAATGTCATGATCTATGAAATTTAATCAAAGAAAATAGAAAATAGATAGAACATCGGAACCAGATAGAGGATTATCACATATTATTTATAATTAATTTAATTAATTAAATAATTACCTTTTTGGAATTCTTTCTTTATAGATGGATCTAACAATAGATCTGCATAGTTTGTTCATTGTGTTGTAGGAATCAAAGTAGATTCCCTCTAGCGGTGATCTACACGTGATCTAAAAATCTCTAAACATCATCATAGGAATCTTCGGGTGATAGCATGGTGGATCATATTGCGTGCGTCCTCAAACTTTGATCTCCTAGAGAACCACTACCAAAACGTTCTCCTGGATCTCTCTTGACTTGAGAGTGAGAGGTGGAGGAAGATCAATCTCTATTCTTGGGAGTGTTCTTGGAGAAGGGATCTCTCTAGGTCTTGAGAGGATTCTCTAAATCCATTGTGCACAACCAGACAAATAAATTGGTTCCTAGAGAAAATAATATAATTGGGTTTATAAATATCTAGGGTTAAAAATAAAAAATTGCACAAATCCCCTTTATTATTTATTTAATACTTGTGGAACTCCATGTCAAATAATAATAATATTATTATTATTCCTCAACATGCGCTTAACTTACGAATTAAATTAAATTTTATTTAATCAAATAATATTAAAATAAAAAATTATCACTGCATTATTCGCCATTAAACTCAATTTTTCATTACTTTACAATATTTATCAGGCCTTGAATAGTGAATATTTATTTATTAAATAAATATAATTTAATTATTCACTAATAAATAAATTTATATTCACTAAATAGAAAATAAATATTTATTAAATATTTCACTGGCATTATATTCTCTCGAATAACTGGTGACAGAATAAAAGTGATCAAACAAACATGAACAATTATTAAACCACGTGCGAGAATAATATTTATCCAACTTGTTAAATGATAAATAATATTATTTTTATTTAACTGAGATTATGGATACACTTAGTGTGTGACCCTCTAGGCCCCTTTATCAGTGGCATTAGGTGAAGCAATCCAAAGTCCAAGGTTATCATCTAGAAACATGCCAAGGCACCCATATAGAAAGAAGTTAAAGCAGTAATGACATAATACCTCATATGGATGATTACTGTGTAATATAATCCCTTTATCACAATATCACTAATCAAGAAGGTTTCATACTGGTGTCATCAACCTATATGTTCGATGTCTCTTTCTTTGAATTCCTAGAAATTGAACTTGCCTATAGAACACCAGGGACAAGGATTTATTTATGATATATCATTTCCATCAAAGGTTATGAGATATTAACATCTGTTAATGAAAAGAAGGGACAAATCTGTTCTCACATGATTCATTAATGCAATATTACTCGTGATGCACCAAACATATCATACCTTGTCAGGAACATCTGTCGTCACTATTTTCATCAATACATCAAAGTAAATTGCTCATAATACTCATTAATAAAAATCTTAAAGTCTAAGGATTAATATGTATGTCCCTATATAGGAACATATAATGACACATATAATTATGGATTTCCTACGGGCGAGTCTTGTTCTCATAATATCCTACACTGGATATTACCATGGGTGTATACTATGAAAAGGTGTCTCAAAGTCCTACGAGTCTCCACCCATGATAGCCTATATCATTTGTGTCCCTAAAATGATATCATCTGAATACAGAATGTATATTTAAGAATAGTGTCGTAACACTTCTAGGTTCTCATCATAGCGGGGAACTGCTATGACCTTTTAGTGCGACAGCTACTCTTAGGACATCATCACATACTATGTTACACAGAAGAAAAATCATGATATGATAAATAATTTATTAATATTCAAAACTATGAATACAAGTTATCATAAAGTACACAATATGGTTTTAGGTAACCAAATCCAATAGACTCTCACTTTCACTAAAGCCAACTACTAACAACATTCAGTTTGCTAGCTCTCACATGATACTCACACTTCTGCTGAGACGGGACTTTATTCAAGGGGTTCTCCACACTCTCTTATGTGGGTACTTTACCCACTGTAACTTCACCCATTTGATAAAAATACCTCAAGATATGATACTTCCAGATTATATGCTTCGTCTGTTGGTGTGACCTTGGTTCTTTTGCAAGAGTCATCATCACACTATTATCAAAATACAATGTGATAGGGTCTTTACTGCTAGGTACCACATCAAGCTCCAGGACAAGGTTTTGTATCCAAACGGATTCCTTGCCTACATCAGAAGTCACTATATACTTAGACTCCACTATAGAATCAGTGACAACTGGAATCTTTGAACTCTTCTAGCTCATAGCTCCTCTATTGAGATAGAAAACATATCTTTGTTGTGACTTCAGATCATTATTTTCTGTCTAAAAACTAGCATCATTATAACCCAAGACGACCACACTACCACAGATTTGGGTTTTCATAGTTTCACCCCTTTAACAGCGCTAAAAAAAGTGATGATAAAGGGTACTTTTAATAGTGCTAAAAAACGCTGTTAAAAGGGGCCTTTATCAGTGTTTTTTTAAAAGCGCTGATAAATACCCCCCCCCCCATCAGTGCTTTTTTTATTAGCACTTATAAAGGGTATATTTCAAAAAAATAATTAAAATTAATATATTCATATATTAATATATAAATATATTTATATTGATATAAATATAATATATATTTTTTAAATTCATTTTAGATAAGGATAAATAGAAATTTAAACTAAATATATAAGATAGTTAGTAAAAAAGATTATGAAATAATTTAAAAAATATTTTTAAATAATAATTTTGTTATTTTTATCGAAGAATAGTCATTTAATAACAATTTGAATATAAAATAAATAAATAAATAAATAAAATATCTAAATTAAGTTGAAAAAAAAACTCAAATTTTAAATGATCACAACTTTTGATCTGGGTGTCCGTTTGAGCTCTACCACATATCAAATCGAAGCTTGTGATGAGCTCTACGCCATTGTGACCAAGGGGGTTCCTGATCAAAGTTTTTAGAGGCCAAAAGAAGCCCAGAAGACCTCCAAAACTGAGTTTTTAGTCGGCATACCCCAATTTTTTTAAAATTTGATGGATTTACAGGCACATTTATGGGGGTCTTTTGCCATTTTTTGGTTGGGAATAATTTTATTCACAGGTCTTACATTCATATTGATATAATGGTTTTAAAATTTTATCATTTTTTATAATGTACTGTTATTTATAATCAAATATATAACAATATATACATATTTTTTATATATTCATACCTAAAATTTTTATTTTATAAATAATTAATTAAATATATTTACATATAAAATATATTTATTAATATATAAGCCTTATGAAAATAAAAACTCATCCATTTTATTTAAAATACAAAATATGAATATTTATATACCTATATAGTGTGTGTGTGTGTGTGTTAGTGTGTGTGTGTGTGTGTGTTTTAGCAAACTAATATATATTATCTATATATTATAACATATAAATAGACGTATTAATATATAATAATGTAAATATATATAAATATGTATAAATATGTATAATTATACTTATAGATACACATATATATAATATATATACATGTGTATGTATGTTGAATATATGTATTTATTTATTTATTTAGTTATTTAGAAACACGCAAAAAAACATATTTTATAAATGTATTTAAAACTAACCTTACAAATATATATTAATATATGAATAAATATATAACTAAATATATATTAATATACGAATAAATATACGAATAAAAAATATAACTATACATATATATAAATAAATATATATAAATAGATATTAATATACGAATATATATATATATATATTAGTATAACAAAATATATATATATATACATTAATATAAATATATTTTAATATATGAATAAATATAACTATATATATATAAATAAATAGATATATCCTTAAATGGAGAACAAAGTAACATAGAGAAGTGGTAAAGTGTCCAGCACGCAGGGAAGAGGTCCCGAGTTCGAATCCAGGGAGAGGCAAGGGCACACGCACATGTGAAGGAGGGGATAGCGCTGTTAAAGGGCTAGGAAGGGTGCTGTTAAAGGCTGGCTGGTGGGGGTGGGCGTCAGTGGGGGGCTTCCGAGCACTATTAAAAGGGGGTGGCTGGCACTGTTAAAAGGGATCTCTAATTTTTGGATGTTTTTATTTATTTTTTATTTTTTACATTTTTTTTAATTTTATCAGTGCTAAGAAAAGCATTGATAAAGGTCCCTTTTATCAGTGATTTTTTTGAACGATGATAAAAGGGATCTTTATCAGTGCTTTTTTAAGAACTAATAAAAGTGACCCCCTTTAACTTTACTCCAATTAACAACGCTAAAAAATCACTGTTAAAAGCTATTTCTGGCATTGATAGAAGGGCTATCTATAGTAGTGTCAGCTCGTCATCTCCTCTATACACTAGGAACATGTCCTTAGTTCTTCTCAGATACTTAAGAATAGCCTTAACAGTAGACCAATGTTGTTATCATGGGTCATCTTGATATCTTTCTACCATGCTTAATGCATAGGCAACATCAAGTCTAGTACATAACATGGCATACAAGATTCATCATATCACTGAAGCATGTGAATTTTACTCATTATCTCTTTCTCATATTGTGTCTGAGGACATATTTTCTTAGAAAGATGTAAACCATGTGACACTAGAACCAATCCCCTCTTGGATTGTTCCATACTAAATCTCTTTAGTATCTAGTCAACATATGTACTTTGACTTTGTCCAAGAAGCCTCTTAGATCTATATCAAATGATCTTGATCCCAAGAATATATGTTGTTTCACCTAATTCTTTCATTAAGAAACACTTGTTTAACAAGTCCTTAATAGGCTGTAAGACCTGTATGTCATTTCCAATAAGCAATATTCCATTAACATATACTAATTGGATAATGACCACATTCCCACTAAACCTCTTGTAAACACATGGCTCACATTTGTTCTTAATGAAACCAATTTATTTTATGGATTCATTGAATTTAATGTTCCATGACCCGGATGATTGCTTCAATCCTGTTGGTTGGAGTGGACACTCAAGAGGGGGGTGAATTGAGTTCCAATTAAAATTTCTGTTTTAAAACTTTGTCTTAAAAACCCCCAAATAAAATACTTAATTAAGCTGTAGTGAATTTATATCAAAGTAAACGTTCTGTTGGGTTCTCAAGGGATTGATTATTTACCAGTTAATAAAAACAGAAAGGTTGATTAACTTTTGAAACCAACTTACTGATTTACAACTAATATAAACACTTGCGAATTTAATTATCAAAGTGACTTTAAAACAGTTTTGGTTTTAAAGTAATTAGCAGCGGAATAAAAATAACTTTGAAAATAAATAAGCACAACAGATTTAACCAAGAGGTTTAGTCTCAAGCTGAGACTTAGTCCTCTCAAAACTTTATATAAAAGTGATCCACACCCTGGATCGGGGATAAACAACAATATACAATTTTCCATGTCCAAGACCTCTACCACTGTTATTCGTGGGAAACAGAACAACAGCAACCAGCTACCCAGGTCACACACGACCTCTACCACTATCTCAGTGGGAAATAAAAGATGTAAGAGTGTTGAGTGATGATTTAAAAATCCTCCAGTTAAAGCACAGGATACAGTGTGTGTGTTAAATACAGCAGATAACACACACTACTCAATATGTAAAAAGATAAATCACAGAGCAAATATTTAGAGTTTAGAAATGGCTCTAGTGATTGTCGTGCAGTTTTGGACTCCTTTGATTGATCAGAATTCGCTCTGAGTCCTCTTCTGGTTTTTGTCTGGAAAACAGAGTATCGTCTTTTTCCTTGACTTACAGGTGTAGAGACAGTCGATGAAGCTCTTGTGTTATGTTCTCATTCTCAGCTCTTCACTAGTAAGCAGTGATGAATGAGTTCCTCATGTAAGTTCAGTCGTCTCTTTGCATTCACACTCAGTTGTTCTTCCAGCACACCTTATGGTCTGTATGTCTCTGTGTATTCGTCTATATGTCTCACACTTTGCAATATCACATCCTTCCTTTATTTAAAGCACGTGCTCCGGAAAAATATGATTTACTTTTTGCTGGTATGAGGTACGGTTCCCTGACATCCAACAACACACATTAAATAAATGTCAGTGTATTAAAATATACCTGATATGACTGTTGGTTAGATTAAACAAAGATAAAGAAATTAAAGCAGTGTTGGGTTCTGTCTCTGGAACGGTAGCTCTTGATATCGGTAGACTTGTGTTACAGTAGGTGTCTGTATCGGTAGACTTAATTTGTAACGGTAGACTTTGTTTCGGTAGCTGCAACTGTAGACTTGATCACATCAGTAGCGGTGGACTTGTAACGGTAACTGTGGCTCTGCCTTGTATCGGTAGCAGTACGTCTCTATCGGTAGCTGTGGCACTGCCTTGTAACAGTAGTGGTAGCTCTCTATTGGTAGACTTTGCATAACGGTGGACTTCAGCATATCGGTAGCTTTCAACTTTGATTTAGCGGTAACTGTTGACTTCATTGTATCGATAGCTCTATCAGTAGACTTTGATGCAGCGATGGACTTTGGGTATCAGTTGGGTATCGGTAGCTGTACCGGTAGCTGTATCGGTAGCTCTCTTATAGCGGTAGCTCCAACATATCAGTAGACTTAACTGTATCGGTCGCTGTGAGCTGTAACGGTTGCTAGCTTGTAACAATGGCTATTTGTTCTGACGGTAGCTACTGTCTAACGGTTTCTCTACTCTGTATCGGTAGCTGAAAACTTTTTGATCATTCACTTGGCAGAAAGAGTTAAGTCATAGTAAACATATATCTGATAATTCAAAAGACTTAATTTAAGCATAATGAAAGCAACAGCATATATTAAAGTATATTTGGAATGTATTAATAATAATCAAGATATAAAGAAAGAATGGTTGGGATTATCAAAACACAATAAATCCACTTAATTCCATAGGGTTCAAAAATATCCCCCTTTTTAATAATCACAACTTATGGCAAAATAAAGTAATATCAGAGGAAAAAATATATATCAAAGTATGATATCAACAGTATAGAATCAGAGGAAAAATCTCAGCAATTGATATCAAAAATAAAATAGTATCAGAGGAAAAATATGAAAACAGGAATATATCAAGAAATAATGTAGTATCAGAGGAAAACACAAGTAAGATTCTTTAGTTTGAAAAGATTCACATATTCCTCCCCCTATCAATTTAACTACAGGATTCTCCTCCAAAGTAGTGATTTTCTCCCCCTTTGTCCCCTTAGGTGAACAACATTCTCTCTCTCTCTCTCTGGGTATAGGTTTCCAATAATGTATCCCCCTTTGTGATTAACAAAAAGGAGGGTATTAGAGAAAAGATAAGGACTAGGAAAGAAAATATACAGAGTAAAATATACAGTGAAGAGAGGAATGAAGTATTTGATTGATAAGCAAAAGATACACTGGGAAAATCAGAAAAGTACAAAAATACAATGAATCCCAACAAAAATGGAGCTAGAAGCACTCAATCATCCTCTTGAACAGGTGTCTTTCCATTGGGATTAGCAGAGGGTTCAGAGGTAGAGTCCGCAAGCTTGGGAATTCCTGAAAGAACCACTGGTGGATCAGCAACTGATACAGTACCAGATCTGTAATTTGTCTCTCTCTGAGGGATCAAAGGTGTCAAGCTCCTGATGGCTTGAACTGGAGTCAGTTGAGGAGTACTCCCAGAGGCAGATGGTGGAAGGGCAGGTGGTACAATAACTGGCCGAGCTTCCACATGTAGGAAAGGCAGCAAGAGATTCCTGAAATCCATGATGATTCTTCCACCTCTCTCCATAGCAGATACAAAATCATCTATGTTCTCAATAAATTTGTCCAAGGCAGGAGTAAGCTCCTTGAGGTTACTAACCTGTTCTCTGAAGGCTTGGGTAACTAGAGGTAACTTCATATTCTCCATCAAAAGCTTGAAATGGTTTGTCATTTGGTGCTTGGTATAAACCTTTTCAAAATAAGCATCCACCTTATTTTTTATTGCCTCTTGAGAAGCAGTAGCTGCCCGCAGGTGATCACGAACAAAACTACTAACTTCCCTAGTGGTAGCATGAATCTGAGTATCTGATGCACCACTGGGACTGGCCTTAGCCAATTCTTCCTGAATAATAGTGCGGATCTGGTCAAGGTTCACACTGGAGCTAGTTGAGGGAAGAGGTTTCATTGAGAAGGCCACTGTCTCCTTGAAAGATTGAGTCAGACTACTAACTACCTTCTGAACAAGTTCATCCTGACTGTTCAGATGTTCTTTGACTGACTTCTTAATGGCCTCAAAAACTTCCACAAATTGTTTGACCACTTCTTTGATATATCGAATGTCAGTGTGCACTTGGGTTTGAGAACTGTTCAAAGCAGTCAATGAAGCAATTGATTGTCTAAGAGCAACTACAGCTCCTATACAACTCTCAATCTGAGTGTGTCACACCTTAAGTTCATCCACCATTTCTTTCACATGACTGGACACACTATATCCAATGGATAACTCAATGGATTACTCCACACTTTTCATCTCTTCAACCATACTTTTCTTCATATCTGCCACTGATTCTTTTATTGCTTCTATAAATTCGGCTTTTAAAGACTTAAGGTCCTCCTTGGTTTCCACATTGTCAGCCACAATGGGTAACGTAACTGATTCCTTTTGGGTTTGGTCTTCCTCATTAGAATCTCCATAAGAAAGTCCAAGAATATATATCCGGGATCTGATATCCAAACTTTAATGTCATATAATACTGATACTAATCCAAGATTCTCTCCCTCACTTGGAACATTCTCCTGAGGTATCTCTTCCAACTGTTCTTCCGGAGGTAATTCTGCAATTTCCTCTACAATTGCAGCAGATTCAATAGCCATTTGTTCTGATTCATTAATGACTCTCTCATCAACAGGTGCTGCTACTATGTCTTCCTGATCAGGCGCTATCCTGGCTGTACTGACTATTAGAGGACTCAAACTGAGCTCTTTTTCAACATTTTCCTCATCATCTGCTTCACCATCAGCCTCCTTTTCTCTATGATCAGATTCGGTTGTCTCATCCTCCTCAGAGGTGTCCTTGACAACATATTGGCATGCTTCTTCTCCTTCTTCTGTAGTCTCTGTATCATTGTCCTTCAAGATAGTTTCTCTCTTTGGTAGTTCTTTTGGAGGGCTAGCTGCACCATAAGAAATAACTTAATGCATAGGACTAGGGGGTAAGTCTGGGTCTCCTCCTTCCTCTACTGATGTCTCTTCCTCCTCAGCTTCATCATCACTATAGACCGGTTCTGGCTCATCTGGTCCAAGACCAGGATCTCTCACATCCTTTGGTCTAGACGGATGATCCACAGGAGTGAACTTGTCATAAATTTTTCCATCATCATTCACCCATGATTTCTGCCAAGGATTCCAGTTGACTTTCATGTATTTATAGACAGTTCTTGTAATACAGAAGTTTTCCTTAACCACTAACAGCTCATCCTGAGGTCTAGCTATCTCCTTCACTTTCAGCATCACAGAAATTAGCTTTGAGAAAAACAAGGCATTTGATTTTGACTTCGGTCTAGTCATCTCTTCCACTTGAACCATAATCAATCTACATAGATTGATTCTCACACTGTGCTTCAGCAAATGTAACAGATATATGTCTTGGAATCTCAAAGTGGCAAAGTCTCCTCTTCTCGGACTAACAACATGCTGAATAAATTTAAACAACATCTTATCTTCTCCTGCCATCTCTACAGCAATCACCTTTCTAGGGGTCCCATTCCCTGTGAGTTCCAACAAAGCATCTTCATATTGAAACACATCACTGGTCGAAGGTACAGACTTGGAATAATAAGTAAAATCGCCCTCATGAGGAACTCTCAGGTTCTCAGCCCATTCTTCTGAAGTAAACGATACTTCCTGACCATTCACATATGAAACCATTTTGTTTTCTTCTTCAGACTTTTCAAAACGAACGAATTCGTAGAACTGTTTCACCAGTCCTGGATAATAAGGTTCATTGTTGTTCGTGAAGCATTCTAGCCAACCTTGTTCTTCTAACACTCTAAGAACCAACGACTTGCTTTCCATAATCCATTCTGCACACACCTCTTTTTCAACAACTATCTCATGCTTCGATAGGTGCGGGTTTACTGGTCTTCTCTGAGATACACTTCCACTGCCACTTCTACTGGCATCAGTACTAGCTACTTTTTGTCTCTTTGTTGTCGGTGCTTCACTTCCATCAGTCATCTGAGGTCTCTTGACGTGGGCCATTACAGATTTGAGGCTAGGGTTCTGAAGGTCGAGAGGTTTAGGTTTAGAAGAATTCGAGCAAACAGGTTCGTGGTGAGATTGAGTGAGTCTAGTTCGAGTTTTAATATCATTTAGGATTTATAAATCACATAAATCATAAATAAAATAAACAACAGTTCGATGACTCGGCTTTACAGAATAATACAGTGCACAAATGTACCGGTAAAGTCTTCTAACGGTAAGGTCTCCCTAAAGGTGAGGTCTCCCTAATGGTGAGGTCTCCCTAACGGTGATGATTCTATAATGATGAGGATTCTATAATGGTTTCAAGGGTAAGTTATCATTCCTAATTCATGTCTGATGAAACTTAATCTTTCTGAACATAAAGGCTTAGTGAAAATATTATCTAATTGAATTTTAGTGCCTATAAACTCAAGTGTTATATCACCTCTTTGATAATGATCTCTTAAAAAGTGGTGTCTAGCATCAATATGTTTAGTTCTAGAGTGATACATAGGGTTCTTAGAGATTTTGATCACACTAGTGTTGTCACAGTTGATTGAAACATGTTTAAAATAAAATCCATAATCCAGTAGTGTGTGTTTCATCCACAGAATTTGTGCACAGCAACTACCAGCAGCGATGTATTCTGCTTCAGCAGTAGACAATGCAACTGAGTTCTGTTTCTTACTACACCATGATACTAGGGATTTTCCAAGTAAGCGACATGTTCCAGATGTGCTCTTCTTATCTAACTTACAGCCATCAAAATCAGCATCTGAGTAACTTGTTAAGTCAAATGATTGTCCTTTTGGATAAAACAAACCTAAATTCATAGTACGCTTAAGATATTTAAAAATTCTTTTAACAGCCAGCAAGTGTGATTCTTTAGGATTAGCTTGAAATCTAGCACACATACATACACTGAACATAATATCTGGTCGACTAGTAGTAATATAAAGTAAACTCCCAATCATACCTCTATAATTAGTTTGATCAACTGTTTTCCCAGACTCATCAACATCCAATTTACAGGTGGTACTCATAGGTATATCACTTTATTTAATACTATCCAAACCAAAACGTTTTAAAAAATCTTTAGTATATTTACTTTGATTTAAAATAATACCATCTTTAGTTTGAAAGATTGAAAACCAAGAAAATACTTAAGCTCTCCCATTAAGCTCATTTCAAACTCATTTTGCATAACTTCTGAAAAATTAGTACATAAAGAATTTTTAGAAGATCCAAAAATAATATCATCAACATAGATTTGTACTATTAATACATATTTTGATATCCTTTTTATAAAAAGAGTGGGATCAGCAATTCCTTTTGAAAATCCTTTTGAAATAAGAATGTTTGAAAGTCTTTCATACCAAGCTCTTGGAGCTTGTTTTAAACCATATAAAGCTTTAGAAAGTTTAAAAACATGATTTTGAAAATGATTATTTGAAAAACCAGGTGGTTGTTCTACAAAAACATCTTCAACAATAAAACCATTTAAAAAATCACTTTTCACATCCATTTGATATAACTTGAAATTCAGATGTGATGCATAGTCAAGTAAGATCCTAATAGCCTCTAATCTAGCTACAGGTGAAAAGGTTTCCTCATAGTTAATTCCTTCTTCTTGATTGTAAACTTGTGCAACTAGCATAGCTTTGTTTCTAATGATGTTTCCAGATTCATCAATTTTGTTTCTAAACACCCATTTTGTGCCTATGGTGATAGAGTCCTTAGGTCTTTCTACAAATTTCCCGACTTTGTTTCTTTCAAATTGATTTAGTTCTTCTTGCATAGCTATTACCCAAAATTCATCATTGATAGCATCATTGACATTTTTAGGTTCTAACTGTGAAAGAAAAGCTTAATGTTCAACCTGATTTCTTAGAGAAGCTCTAGTTTGTGTTCCTCTATCTAGATTTCCTACAACAGCATCTAAAGGGTGGTTCTTTAGAATCCTAGTTGGTCTTGGAAAGGTAGGTCTAGAGATTTCAGGTTCATCAACAGGTTGGGGTTCAACAGGAGCAGGTTCTGGGAAATTTCCGGAACTGGACGTTTTAACTATAGGTCCATTGTCTTTATCATTAAGGTTCAAAACAGAGAGATCATATTCAATATTTTCGAGAGAGGTCTTAGGTTCATGTGGATCAGTTTCATCAAATTTGATGTGAACAGATTCTTCCACTCATTTGGTTCTATTATTAAAAACTCTATAGGCTTTACTAGAAGTAGAGTAACCTAGGAAAATTCCTTCATCACTCTTGGATGCAAACTTGTCAAGATTATCTTTAGTATTAATAATAAAGACTTTGCAGCCAAAAAATTTGAAGTATTTAACCTTAGGTTTCCTATGGTTCCACAACTCATAAGGGGTTCTCTTAAGAACAGGTCTGATCAAGACTCTATTGATAACATAACAAGCTGTATTTACAGCTTCAGCCCAAAAATAAACAGGTAGGTCATACTCATTAAGCATAGTTCTAGCAATTTCTTGCAGGGTTCTATTCCTCCTTTCTAATACACCATTCTGTTGAGGTGTCCTAGGGGCAGAGAAATTGTGACTATAGCCATTGTGTGAGCAGTAAGATTCAAACTCATGATTTTCAAACTCACAACCATGATCACTTCTCAGGGTTTTAATCTTAAGTCCACTAAGGTTCTCTACAGACTTGTAATATTTAACTAAGTAAGAACAAGCTTCACTTTTGTGAGCTAGAAAATATACCCAAGTATATCTAGAATGGTCATCTACAAGAACATAGACATAATGATTCCCATTTAAACTAGAAACTCTAGAAGGTCCAAATAAATCCATGTGAACCAACTCGAGAGGTTGAGAAGTTGACACTTCTTTCTTTGATTTAAAAGAAACTTTATGTTGCTTTCCCTTTTGACAGGGATTACAAACTTTGTCTGCTAGAAATTCAAGTCCGGGTAGGTCTCTAACTAAGTTATTCCAAGAAAGTTTTCTAAGTGAATGCACATTGCAGTGCCCTAATCTCCTGTGCCAAAGCCAAGACTCTTTATGAAAAGCATTTAAACAAGTAATATTTTTCTTAGCTAAAGAATTTAAATCAACAGCATAAACATTTTCATTTCTCAAAGCAGCAAACACTAAAACATTTTTAGAATTGAAAACATTACAAGAATCATTTTCAAATTTAACATAAAAACCATTATCACATAAATGAGAAATACTTAACAAATTGTATTTAAGTCCATCAACAAATAAAACTTTAGAAATCAATACTGACTCAGTGTTACCAATCTGGCCTAAGCCGATGATTTTTCCTTTTGAGTTATCACCAAAAGTGACAAAACCTCCATCAACACTGACTAAGATTTTAAAGCATGAGAAGTCTCCTGACATATGTCTTGAACATCCACTTTCCAAGTACCAGGTCTTTTTACAGGAGCTCTTTAAGCAGGTTTCCTACAAAACAGATTTAAACAGGAAATGATTTTGGTACCCAGATTTTCTTGGGTCCAGATAGGTTAGCCAATAACACTTTAGGTACCCATATTTGTCTAATGGGTCTCATAAAATTTCTAGAATCAACAGATTTTGAAAGATAAACCTTATTAGATCCATAACTATGAATATAACTAGTGGAAGCATATGAAGTTCCAGAGCTAGCTACATTCTGTCCAGATTTAGGAATGAATCTAGTTTGGGTAATTTTTCTTTGTCCAGGTTGGTATCCTATACCAGTAGTGTATCTAGGTACTATTTGCTTACCTAACATTTGAGTAAGAGTATCTTTACCATTGGTAAATTTATCTAAGTCTTTCTTGAGTTTCTCATTAGATAATTTTAGTTCAGTATTCTCTTTAAGAAACTGAGCATTCTTTTCTACTTCAATATCAAGATCAGATTTATGTTTAACAGTTAAAGCATGTTGTTTCTTTAAACCTTTGTATTTGTCTTTCAGCTCATTACATGTTTCTTCTAACATATCACAATATTCAAATAGTTCAGATTTAGACATGTTATCACATTTAGAATCATCTCTAGAATAATATTAATTAGAAGAAGGAGTTTCTGAAGTTACCTCAGAAGTGTTTGTCATAAAACACATGTTCGCCTTGTTTCTGTGTTCAGTTTTAGAAACTTTAGATTCACTAGATCTGTCCTCAGAAGCACTCCAAGTAACCTTCATGGATTTCTTATACTTGTTATCCTTGTATTCATACTTCTTGTATTTCAGCTTTGGACAGTCTGCTTTTATGTGTCCTTTCCTTTTGCACTCATAACAGACAACTTCATCTGATTTATCAGGCTTCTTCCAATCCTTTTTCCAATGTCCTTTGTTGTCATACTTACCTTTGTAGTTTGACTTTCTGAAAAACTTCTTCTTCCTATAAAATTTCTTAAACCTTCTAGCAATGTGAGCCATCTCAGCATCACTGTCAGAATCACTCTCACTGTCTTCACAGCTTGAAATTTCCTTGATAGCTTGAAGCTTTTCCTTTTCCTTATTCTTTGAGGTTGTAGTTTTGAAGGCAACAGACTTCCTTCTAGGTCCATCATCTTCTTCTTTGTTCACTTTGAGTTCCTCTTCATACATCATCAGTTTGCCAATTAGTTCTTTGACTGGCAGTTCTCCAATGTCACACGATTCTCTAATGGAGACAGAGGTTCCTCTCCATCTTTCAGGTAGACATCTCAAAATTCTCATGATTTGTTCCTTTGCTGGAACATCCTTTCCCAGAGAAGTCATTGTGTTGACAATTTCATTGAACCTGAGATACATATCAGAAATGGGTTCATCAGGCTTCATCTTAAAGTTATCATACTTAATAGTATAGGTATTCAATCTCATCTCCTTAACATTAGTTGTTCCTTCATGAGAAACAGCTAAGGTATCCCAAATTTCATAAGCAGTTTTAAAGGCAGATATTCTATTAAATTCCTCATCTCCTAGAGCACAGTACAAAGCATTCATAGCTTTACAATTATTATTGTAGGCTGTCTTAGTAGCTTCATTCCAAGTAGATCTAACAGTAGTTGGTATTTTGTATTCAGATTCTATAGCAGTCCAAATATCAAAACTCATGCTCTCTAAATGAATTTTCATCTTAAGTTTCCACTGAGCATAATTGGTGCCATTGAAAAATGGAGGTTTATTGGTAGCAACACCTTCAACTCTATTTTCCATGATAACTAAATTAAGGCAAAGATTTTAAAGAGATAAAAATTTAGAAATAATAGAAATTTTAAGAACTTTAAAATACAACTAAAATCACAGTTGAAAAAAAGAGTACTCTCAGAAAATATTTTAACACCCTTTGATACCAAATGTTGGTCGGAGTGGACACTCAAGAGGGGGTGAATTGAGTTCCAATTAAAATTTCTTTTTTAAAACTTTGTCTTAAAAACCCCCAAATAAAATACTGAATTAAACTGTAGTGAATTTATTTCAAAGTAAAGGTTCTGTTGGGTTCTCAATGGATTGATTATTTCCCAGTTAATCAAAACAGAAAGGTTGATTAACTTTTGAAACCAACTTACTGATTTACAACTAATATAAACACTTGCGAATTTAATTATCAAAGTGACTTTAAAACAGTTTTGGTTTTAAAGTAATTAGCAGCGGAATAAAAATAAATAAGCACAGCAGATTTAACCAAGAGGTTCAGTCTCAAGCTGAGACTTAGTCCTCTCAAAACTTTATATAAAAGTGATCCACACCCTGGATCGGGGATAAACAACAGTATACAACTGTCCAGGTCCAAGACCTCTTCCACTGTTATTCGTGGGAAACAGAACAACAGCAACCAGCTGTCCAGGTCACACACGACCTCTACCACTATCTCAGTGGGAAATAAAAGATATAAGAGTGTTGAGTGAGGATTTAAAAATCCTCCAGTTAAAGCATAGGAGACAGTGTGTGTGTTTAATACAGCAGATAACACACACTCCTCAATATGTAAAAAGATAAATCACATAGCAAATATTTAGAGTTTAGAAATGGATCTAGTGATTGTCGTGCAGTTTTGGACTCCTTTGATTGATCAGAATTCGCTCTGAGTCCTCTTCTAGTTTTTGTCTGGAAAATAGAGGATCGTCTGTTTCCTTGACTTCCAGGTGTAGAGACAGTCGATAAAGCTCTTGTGTTATGTTCTCGTTCTCATCTCTTCACTGGTAAGCAGTGATGAATGAGTTCCTCATGTAAGTTTAGTTGTCTCTTTGCATTCACACTCGGTTGTTCTTCCAGCACACCTTATGGTCTGTATGTCTCTGTGTATTCGTCTATATGTCTCACACTTTGCAGTAGCACATCCTTCCTTTATTTAAAGCACGTGCTCCGACAAAAGATGGTTTACTTTTTTCAGGTACGAGGTACGGTTCCCTGACATCCAACAGCACACATTAAATAAATGTCAGTGTATTAAAAAACCCTTCTAGTTGTGTCATATAGACATCTTCCTAAAGGTTCTCATTAAGGAATGCAGTTTTGACATCCATCTTCCTAATCTCATAGTCATGGTAAGCTGTTATAGAAAATATAATTCTGATGGATTTAAACATGGAAACTGGTGAAAATGTTTCATTGTAGTCAATTCCTTGACATTGTTTAAACTCTTTAGTCACTAGAATTTCTTTATAGGTATTTACTTTACTTTCAATGATCAGTTTCCTCTGGAATACCCATTTGCATCCAACGACCATTACATCAATTGGCGCATCGACTAGAACCAAAACATAGATCTAATACTTGGAATCCATTTTGGAATTCATGGCTTCTTTCCATTTTGCATCTTCTAAGCTCTTTATTGCATCCTTATAGGAGAGATGTTCATCATTGTCAATAAATAATGAGTCACCATCTTTAGTGAATAGAAAACCATATCTCTCTGGTTCTCTTGCCTCTCTTACGCTCCTACATAGTACTTGTTTTTCAGGAACTACTTCTTCCACAGGGACCTATGGAATATGTTATTATACCAACTGTTTTATATCTTGAGTATCAACTTCATCGAATTCAATCTTTCTCCCACTAACCTTTTTTAGGATGTGCTCCCTTTCATGAAAGACGGTTTGTCTAACGATAGTCACTTTTCTATGGGGTTGTAAGGTTTTAACCCTTTATTTCCTTATGATACCCTATAAAGATACACTTTGTGCCACAAGGTGCTAGTTTTTTGCATGAGAATGCCTTAAAGTAATGCCTCTCAACCCCATACATGTGTCTGCAACAAAATGAATTTCTTTTCATTCCATAGATCGAAGTTAATTCCATTTGATGCTTTATTTGGTACTCGGTTTAATGTGTATACTGCAGTTTTTAATGCATAACCTCAAAAGGATAATGGAAGATATGCATGACTCATTATCGATCTTACCATGTCTAACAAGGTACGGTTTCTCCTTTCACTAACACCATTCTACTGTGGTGTGTAAGGTAAAGTGAGTTAAGATAGAATCTTAAACTCCTGTAGAAAGTCAATAAACTCTTGGTTAAGATATTCACTACCTCGATTCGATCAAAGCTTCTTTATCTTCTTTCCAAGATGATTTTCTACTTCATTCTTGAATTATTTGAATTTCTCAAAGGAAACAGACTTATACCTCATCAAGCAGACATAACCATATCTAATCAATTCATCAATAAAAGTTATGAATTAAGAATACACGCCTATAGATTCTACTAGAAATGGTCCACACACATCACTGTGTACCAATCCTAGAATCTCTGTTTCTCTTTCACACTATCCGCCAAATGACGGTTTGTCCATTTTTTATGGTATACAAGAATGACATATTTCAAGTGATTTTAGCTCAGATGAGTCTAAATAATAATCTTGACAAAGATTTGTCAGACACTTCACGTTCACATGACCAAGACGATGATTTCATAGCTAGGTGTTATATGAGTCCTATGAAAATAATTCGTTATCAATTTCCAATACTTGGTTTTCATAATTTAATACATAAATAACATTTTTAAAATGTGTCATATCACAACATGTGGCGCCCTTATAAAAAAAATTATTTCCAAACTTGAAAATAAACTCATCTACATCTAGAAATGATACAGAAATTATGTTCTTGGTAACTGTCAGTTCATAAAAACATTATTTTAAAAACAAAATCATTCATGTTGGAAATGAAAGGTGGTAGTCACCAATGGCCAGGTCACCCGTCCTCGCACCATTAGAAGCTCTCAGATCCACCTCTCCATTAGAAATTTTTTAAAATATAATTGGTTCCTACATTTTGATACAGATTTGAGCACCACAAGCTGTATCTAATACACAATGTGTAGATATTGAAAGATTGTACTTGATAAAAAATGCACTTTTAACCTCCCCTTGCTTCTGGGTGCAGTTCCTCTTCCAGTGGTCTGACTTTCCACATGCAAAATATACTGCCTCATTTTCCATGCTCTGCCTCTAGATCTTCCTCTTCTAGAAAAGATGGTGCTCAGGAGGTTTAGACTTGTTGTGAGTCTTGGGCCTCTTTGCCTTATTCTTCCTTTTTTTTGTTCACTATAAAGACTGTGGGTTTATCACGCCCCATGTCTTTATCCACTTGGTGAATCAAAGTAAGAAGTTATGAAAGACTCTTACCATTATTACTCATATTGTAATTAACAATAAATCTAGAAAATGTCTTGGTAATTGATGAAAGTATGAGATTTATATGCAACTCATCTGGGAATTTAATCCCTAAGATGTATAAGAGTTCAATGTAGCCAATATTTTTTACTACAAGAGGCACAGTTGGCACAGACTCTTCATGCTTAGTTGTAAACAAAGCATTGGAGATCTTGTACCTCTATTGCATCACCCTATCTTGATAGAGATCCTGAAGGTGATACATCATGTTATATGCATACATGTCCTCATGTTGCTTCAAAAGCTCATTGGACATGGATAATAGCATGAAACATTGAACATATGTAGAATCCTTCAAATGTTTCTCATAGAGTGATAACTCTTCATCACTTGCCTCATTACCAGGCACATCAGGAATAGGTACTTCCAACACATACAATTTTCTTTCATGGCGAAGGATAACGCGTAAGCACCTTTGTCATTCTTGGAAATTTGTGCCGGTGAGAAGGTTATCCTTCTCAAGTATAGATCGTAGAGTTATGTTTGAAGTCATTTTAATATAGTTTCTACAAATAAGATGACCAGAATTTTAGTACTTTAACTGATAAAATTTAGACAAATAAATAAATATTAAATTTATTAGTCTCCCACTATTTTATCAAAACCCAATATCTCTCACCATTGGCTTCGGAATATCCTATTTCTTGGAAATTATAGTGGAAAGGATCCATATTCCCCTTCTCAATACCCCAAATTTGGTTGGTCAAACAAATTGAATGGTTTTAGGTATGCATTCTAAATGCCAACTACATTAACTCACAATTTCTTGATCTTTTGAGTGGACTCCCCAATCCTGAAATCCTTAAATTGGATTTCCTCTACCATTATCTCTCAATTACACCAAGTCTTACTTTGGTAGTCAACCCTTGATGTGAATTAAGTTAAGTCAACCCAAAACATCAAGTTAGAATTCACCGATAATTTAAAGCACACCAACTTTGGTTGGTCAAGCACTTTGAACTATGGTTCAATTTTAGAAGAAGTGGTGGAAGGTTGTACTGACTTAATATATATAATTGATGGATTTTATCCTTTATGCATAAATTTCCAATTATTATCTTTATCACATGCTTGTAAATATTAAGTGGATTTACTTGAGTGATTAACCATGTCTTAGATAATATTTACGCATAAGCCAATTTATTTTAGTTCAATCTTGCATGCTCATTAATTTTATTAATTCGTGTGATCACGACAGAACATTCATAATAAAATAACCATAAAACTTGACAGAAATAAAATAATAAAGCGATATGGTCATGAGATTTTACTAATGGTTAGTTTATCTAGCGGTTGATAAACTATCCATTGACCTAGGAAAAAACACCTTGAACCAATTAAGGTTCGTGTTACAGCTTTCCACCTTCCCACCTATGTATCTCTCTTGGATTGGTTTCGTCTCAGATCCAAACTTGAACCGTCTCCACTAGCTTGGGAGCTTCATACATTACATATGCTTTTACTCACACATAGGTGAGGGGGAAAGGGTTTACATAAAAGAAAGCATGGGTACACAATCCATTACATAATAAAAGGAGAGAAGACACGCAGACCAACAATTTAATTTAATAATAAATTAAATGAAACCAATCACATACAAAGGCCTAATTTATGCTCATGATCATCCACATGCAAGCAATGAATTATGCATTTAATAAAAATAGAATTCAGTTTTTAATCATTCTTATTTAAGATAAATCGCACTCAAATCAATTAATTATCATCTTTAATTTATCAATTCTTTTATCTTAATTCTCATCCAAATTTCCTTGAGATTATCATCCATAATAATTTTAAACAAATTAAATAAATTTATTTAAAATTAATTGTGTACATAAATGTGTCTTGGAGATAACATGCTGAATACCCATCTGAATCTACCCAATATGTATTATACTCATATACAATTTACTATTGTGATAGATGGCATACACGACTTATCATGTACTTTCATGACGTGTACTATCAACTTAATGATTACATGAATTACATGATTTTTCAGTCACGTGTTATACTTCAATGCGCGTAGAGTAACAACTGTTAATATGACCCATACATGATATTCATATCTAAACATTACGCATATATTAATTAAACATATATATATATTAAAACCTATCACATGGCGTGTCTTATCAACTTAATGACCACACGCAAGCACATGTCGATAAGGTTTATATAGTATAATAAATAAATTTTAAATCTGCATAATTTGGTATAAGTACACAATGTGTACAACCGAGCTACATGGCGTGTACATCTCTCACTGTGTATCTTAGGCACATGCCTAGCGATTCAGCGTGTAAAATGTGCCTCAAAAATTTGGAGTACACAGCATGTATAAGTGACTACATGGTGTGTGGTCTCCTTATTATGTGATCACTAGTCAAGAAGGTCATGTATACATGACTCATTTGTGACTCAAATGAACTACACGCCGTGTATGTGGGCTACACGGTGTGTACTCTGGCTGACTATGCACCACCCTGCCCCGGTCAACATGCGGTGTAAGAAATAAATACACCATGTGTCATGAATTCACATGGTTTGAATTAATTTCCGAATTAATTCCTAATGCATTGAACACAAGTAAATGGCGTGTAAATCCTGTTACACAGCGTATACTCTTATGTTATTCGAATAGAATTATTGGAACCTCCAGATGAGTTCTTTGATTTTATTTCATTCATAAAATTAATCATATTGATTAGATCTATGAGAAACAAAGGAATAAGAAGCATATCTCACAATTTAGATTACAAAAATGATTAAACCTGTATCAAAAACAAAACCATAAATGCATAAATCAATCAACGATCCTTAAATAATTATAAATAATTATGACCGCTCTGATACCACTTGTAGGTTCTGGGCACAATAGAAGTGTGCGATGGGTCGTGCCCAACTTTAATTTTTGTCATGATCGATAATTGATCCGAGATTTACACAATGATAAACATCATGATCTACAAAATTGAATCAAAGAAAATGAAAAAGTGATAAAATGTTGGAACCAAATAAAGGATCATCACATATTATTTACAATTAATTTAATTAATTAAGGAATTAACTTCTTAGAATTATTTCTTTGTTGATGGATCTGACAATAAATTTGTGTTGTAATGTCGTTGCGTTGTAGGAATCAAAGTAGATTCCCTATAGCGGTGATCCAAACGTGATACACAAATCTCTGAATTTCATTGTAGGAATCTTGGAGTGCTAGCATGATAGATCCTATTACTTGTGTCGTCCGCCTTTGATCACCTCGAGAACTCCTTCCAAAGCATTCTCTTGGATCTCTCAGGACTTGAGACTAGGGGTGCAGGAAGATCACTCTCCATTCTTGGGAGTATTCTTGGAGAAGAGAGCTCTCTAGGTCTTGAGAGGATTCTCCAAATCACTTATGCACAATCAAACAAATGAATTAGCTTCTAGAGAAAATAATATAATTGAGTTTATATATTTCTAGGGTTAGAAATAAATAATTACACAAGTGCCCTTTATTATTTATTTAATCACTATGGAACCACATGTCAAATATTATTATTATTATTATTCCTCAACTTGCACTTAACTTTTGAATTAAATTAAATATTATTTAATCAAATAGTATTTGAATCTCAATTATGAGCCCGTAAGGGGTGCTCTACGCGAAAACATTTCCTCTCGTTGTCAGCTCCTCCATCTAGGGTTGGCGCAGCGCCTCCTCCCTCGTGCTCGGTGAATTTGCGGCGGTGGATCGTCTGTTATGGTGGCGTCGATGTCTTGGACTCGACCATCATCATTTGCAACACTGGTGTCCTCTCCTCACCCTAATCCCTCTTCACTGGTTAGGGCCTTTCAAGGTAGAACGTTGTCAGTCGGCGGCCAAGATCCAACTTTAGCAGCCTATGTGTGTTGTCACGTCTTCCATCTGTACGTCGGGTGGTTCGTTGTGGTCTTCGCGTGTGACAGGGATGGTGGCGACGAGATCTGACATGCGGTGGGTTTACCTGCTGGCACACTAGTGATGTTTTCTTGTTTTTGTTTTCTGCAGTTGATCTTGGTGTGGAGTGTGGCTTTGGTCATGAGTCGGTGTTTGTTTTGTTGATTTTTGATTTGGATGAGGTTTGATGTTGGTTGGATTCTTCGACTATTTTCTTCTCATCGGGATTCTTAAGGTTGTTTATGTTTCTGTTCGGATTGTGGCCGACTGCGTTTGGGTGGCTGGCTAAGGTGATGGATTTCAATCCTTGCGATCTTGAATCAAGTTAAGGTTTTGGATGCGAATTGTTGTGAGTCTTGCGGTGTGCTATGCAATTCTTCTGTTTTGAATCTTCTTGTCTTGAACCTGCTCCGTTCGTGATTTCATTCTTGTTGAAGCGGTTGATGTGCATCTGTGTTTTTTGATTCTGTTGGTCTACGTTCTTGGAAGATGGTAACGTAGTTCTTGAATCTCTGGGTTTGGATGAATCCATTGACTCTTACCCAACAATTTTCTCTGCCGGAAAGAAGTTGAGATATGCAATGAACCCGAAAATGATGAAGGATTTAATGTCTCTAAGAGGTCAATTAGAGAAGCTGTGAATGAACTTTGGGAGTCTTCAAATTGAGGTGGCATTAAGGTTCCTGATTGATTGTTGAATTTTAGATATGTTTGTAACCAGCATGCTACATGGATCTGCTTCATATGAGGATCAGAGCGAGAAGCTTTATCCTGAGCATGTCATTCGGATTTGGAAGTTTGAGAGGGTATGGCTCTGCCAGCGGTACCATGCTTGTGCATCCTTGCATGGTTCAGCTAGTCGAGTGGTCATGCGATGGTGAAAGCTTGTCATCACGATGCAGTCTCTAGGGAGGAGCGGATCATGTAGTCTTGATCTTGGTTATCATATTTTATGGTCTTAATTGGTTGTAATGTTTGGATTTTTTGGTTTCTCACTTTTAACTCAAAAGTGTTTTGATAATAAAAAATGTTAATTTTCAGTCAGTCAAATATTATTCAATATTTATTATTTCTTACTGGACCATTAAACTCGATCTGTCATTCCTCCACAATTTTTATTGGGACTTGAATAATGACTATTTATTTATTAAATAAATATCACTTCATTATTCGCCAATAAATAAATATTATATTCACTAAATAGCAAGTAAATATTTATTAAATATACTACTCATATTATATTCTCTCGAATAACGGGTGATGGAATAAATGTGATCAAACAAGCATGGATAATTATTAAACCACATGCAGGAATAATATTTATTCAACTTGTTAAATAATAAATAATAATATTATTATTTAATTGAGATTCTTGATACACTTAGTGTGTGGCCCTCTAGGCCTCTTTCTCAGTGGCATTAGGTGAAGCAGCCTAAAATCCAAAGTTTTCATATTTCAACACACTAAGGCACCTACAGATAAAGAAGTTCATGCCGAAATGACATAATAACTCATATAGAAATGTACTGTGTAATATAACCCATTTATCATGATATCTCTTATCAAGCAGGTCTCATGCTGGTGTCATCAACCAATATGCTCAATGTCTCTTTCTTTGACTTCCCAGAAATTGAACTTGCCTATAGAACACCATGGTCATTGATTTATTTAGGCTATATCATTTTCATCAAAAGGGAATGCGATATTAACCTTCATTAAAGAATATAAGGGACAAATCCTTTCTCGCATTATTCATTAATGGAATATTACTCGTGACGCACCCAACATATCCTACCTTGCCGTGAAAATTTTTCGGCACAGTTTTCATCAATACATCAAAGTACGTGACTCAAAAAACTCATTAATAATAATCTTAAAGTCTAAGGATCAATACACATGTCCACAGATAGGAACATCCAATGACACATATAAATATGGACTTCCTACTGGTGGGTCTCGTTCTCATAATATCCAACACTGGATATTACCAAGGGCGTACACCATGAGAAGGTGTCTTAAAGTCCTATGAGTCTAAACTCATGATATCATGTATCATTTGTGTCCCTCAAATGATATCACTCGGTTATAGAACATATATTTAAGAATAATGTCATAACACTTCCAGGTTCTCATCATGGCGGGGAAATGTTATGACATTTTAGTGCAACAGCTACTCTTAAGACATTATCATATACTATGTTACGTATAAGAACAATCATGATGTGATAATGAGTTTATTAATATTGAAAACTATGAATAAAAGTTATCATAAAGTACACAGAAGTTGGTTCTAGATCACCAACTCCAACAAATATTTTGTTGGGTTTTGTACAAATTCTTCAGTTTCATCAGACATAGAAGTTCATACTGAGATGGTTGGAAAGATATCACGAGATGAAGATCGTCGAAGAGAGATGATCAGATAGAGGAATCTTGGGGTGAGGCTTTAGTCCCATCAGACGGAGTCCATCAGACAAAGTCCATTGGACAAACTTCTCTTGGTATGGGTTGCTTTCATGGGTACCAGTTGTTAGCGGTTTCGTTGGATGGTTCAACAATGTATCAGAGGATGTCCAAGTCAATAGGAGGATGATCGTGAATCTCAGAGGTCGGTGCAACATGTTCACCAGTTAAATACCCCTATAAAGAGAGGCAGGGGGCCAACTATTTGTGTGTGCAATCATGCAAAGTTGATGAGAGTTTCTGACGTCATTTTTTGAGGCTTAGTAAATAGAGAGGAAGTGGGCGATGAATTTCGTTTTTTATGTTTCCAGTGTTCTACCATGGATATAAGACGTTAGTCCGAACCACATAAATATTTTTTATGGTTTTTTGTTGTTTGTTGTTTGTGTGAAGTGTGTTCATGGAGTTTTGTGTGGTGATTAGATGAGATATCAAAGAAGTTCTAGTGTAGAAACTTGGAGGAGGCGATTTTTCAGACAAAGCTTTGTCTGGTGGCATTGTGAAATTTTTCGCAGCGTAGGTTGAGGGAATCCGATGGATAGGCATTCGATGTATGTTGTGCATGTTGTGTCCTTCTGGTGGAACGAACTGAGTGCTCCTAAAGGCCCCTTTATTCTCTCTTCCCAACAAGTGGTATCAGAGGAATCAATTCTACTTAACTCACAGCATTCCGATTTCTCCTCTCCTTGGTTTGCATTTTATTTGATTTCAATTGTAGCTACTATTATTGAATGAATGAATTCTAAGGGAAGGTACATATCAACAAGTTCAATGGGATGGATTTTTCCTTTTGGAGAATTCAACTAGAGGATCTTTTAATACAAAAAGATCTAGATGCTCCTTTTTTTGGTGAATGTCCTGAGAAGATGGATTATAAGGAATGAGAGCAGTTGGACGAGATGGCTTTAGTTGATCAGGATGTCACTTTCTCGGAATGTTGCTTTCAACATTAGAGAGAAGAAAACTACAACAATAGTGGTGAAAGTGTTGGATAAAATGTATGAGAATCCAACGACCCTGAAAAAAGTGTTCATGGTGATGAGATTGTTCAAATTGAGGTTATCGGATGGAAGACCTGTTATAGATCATGTGAATGACTTCAATATGATTTAGGGCACCTCGAATCTGTCAATGTAATTTTCACGAATGATGTTTGAGCTTTGCTTCTTCTTTCCGAGTTCGGATGTCATTGTGACAGTAGTGAGAAACTCCAATGGAAAGGCAGATTTTGTGTTTGATGACATTCGAAACTTGATCTTAATTGAGAAGTTGAGGCAGAAGGAAGTTCAAAGTCTGTCTGAAAGTTCTATTAATACTACCAGATGGGGACAATCACCTCATCGAAAGGACTGTCATAAGAACAAGTCTTCATATAATAAGTCTCAGAGAAGAAGTCAAGGAATATTGATTGGTCTGAGTCCAACATTTTGGCTTTGTGGGAAGATGGTACATATCAAGAAAGATTGCAAGAATCGAACAGAGGTTTCCACTTCCGAAGAAACGAACTCGATAAGTACAATGGATGGAGGCTCCAATTTGATACTAAATATGATCATTCTAGATGAGTCATGGGTTATTAACACGGATGTATCTTTTCAATCAACTGGTGAGCATTGGTGCAAGGTGGATTATGTATCAGTAAGCTTGGGCAGAATATATCTAATAGACGATGAAGCTCTGGATATAGTTGGAAAAGGTGATGTAAACATTCAAATGAAAAATGGAAGTGTCTTGATACTGAAAGATGTTAGACATATTTTAGGGCTCTAGAAGAACCACATGTCAATGGGACAACTTGATGATACTAGTTTTTGAACAACATTTTTGAATGGAGTCTGAAGATCAACAGAGTCCATAGTGATTGCTCACTGCGTAAATAATGGAACCTTGTACTTGACCAGACATAAGGATGAAGTTGCGGTGATCGAAAGCTCTTTATTAGACAGTTAGGAAATGTGGCATTGTAGGTTTGGTCACCTCAGTGAAAAGAATATGAATGTTCTAACAGGAAAAGACATACTTAAACTCGATCACACGGGCCTTGAAAGTTGTGAGAGTTATATATTGGGAAAACAGAAGAGAGTTTCCTTTCACTTAAATAGTAGAAATCCAAGGAATCAAAAGCATAAACCTGTTCATTCTGATTTTTGAGGACCTACCCATGTTCACTCAAATGGAGGATCACTGTACTTTGTGACTATGTTACTCGAAAGATTTGGGTTTGCTTCATGAAGAATAAAACTGATGTGTTTCAGGCATTTATTCAATGGAAGATTTTGACTGAAAGAGTGTGAATGAAAGTTGAAGTTTCTTCAAACAGACAATAGTGGGGACTACACCAGACACAACATTCATAACTTTAGTTGAAGGAAGGGTATTAGGCATGAGAAGACAGTTTCAGGAACTCCACAACAAAATGGAGTATATGAAAGGAAGAATCAGACTCTACAAGAGAAAGCTTGGAGCATGAAGCATCGCTTTGGAAAGCCTATTGAAATTTGGGTAGAAGTCATAAATAGAACAGCGTATTCGGTGAACAGAAGTCCAACTTTAACTGTGGGACAATAACTTTTGGAGGAACTTTGGTCCGATAAGAGACCAGAGGTGAACCATTTCAAAGTCTTTAGAAGTTTCGTGTATGTTCATATCAATGCTAAAGGCAGAGATAAGTTTGAGGTGAAATCCAATGTGTGCTTTCATGTTGGATATGGTGATAAGAACATTGAATATCACCTGTGCAATGTTGAAAAGAAACAAGTCATCAGAGCAGAGATGTTTACAAATAACTTCAGTGGAAAGATCAGAACACGTCAGAGAAGGATGTTGATGTCAAATCAATGGTTGGAGTTCAAGGCGAACAGACATAGAGTATCAGATGGACTCTACGTCTGAAGACTTCAAAGGAAACATTAGAGGTTGGCGTTCCAACAGTCAATCTATCAGACGAATGACGATCAGACAGACCATTACAAGACAGAGAATGATTGAAAAGACCATTACCAGACGAAGAAAGTTCGGACGAATGACTACCAGATAGAGAAGTTGCAACAGACGAACCTAAGGTTGTGCTAAGGAGATCCACTCGTATCAGAAAACCAATTCAGAAGTTTGGAGCGAATATAAACTCTCTACTTATAACAAACGCAGGGGAACCGAAATGTCCGGAAGAGGGTGCTACTCTTAGATACTCGAAACAGTGGGAGTCAGTCATGGAAGAGGAAATGAATTCCTAAAATCTATACAATATGTGAGAGTTGGTTGAACTACCAAAAGTAAAAAAAAAAAAAGAATTCAAAAAACAAATGAGTTTTTTGTTTGAAAGAGAAACCTAATAGAAGTAGGAGATAGAAAGCAAGACTGGTGGTGAAAAGTATTCAGTAAAAAGAAGAGATAGACTTCTCTGAAATTTGTCACCAGTGGTGAAACACACAATCATTCGAAAGTGCTCATCATTATTGTATCTGATGATAGACACTTGGAGCATATAGATGTAAAGAAAAATTTTCTTCATGAGGATTTGAAAGAAGAAATTTACATGATGCAGCCCATGGACCAATAGAAGAGGATAAACTAGGAGGATTTGGAGGAAGAAATTTTCTTCATGAAGGTAATCAAAGTTCTTGGCCATACATTTCTGAAAGACCGTGGGATTGACCTTGCTCCTCTTCATCAAGAAGGTCAAACAAGCTGCTCACCGTGTTGAGGTTCTTCAGAGCCTCCTGAGGAAATGGTGTTGGGTTGAAAAATCATCTCAAAACTTCATCATCATTTATATAGTATATCACACTCGGGCACTGAGTTGGCCAAACCATCAATGCCCCGTGAGATACTTTCCATCACCCAGAACATTAGCCACTTCCTTCTTACCCTTGCCTTGGACTATAGCAGCAAATGATTTTGTAACCTCTCCAACATGGCCAGATCTTACAGGTAAGAAGGCTGGAGCAGAATTGTTGAGCCTCCTGCCATCACTAGGAGGTGAGTCTTATGCGCCTAACAGAACATTCTCCTTGTTTCCATTCTGTTGCTCTCCTCCTCTTGCAATTATCTGCAGACCTATTACCATATTAACTAACCTTTGAATCAGAGTCACCTGTTGTACTATTTTCTGAAGTCCTCCCCAGCATTGGACGCGAACAAGAATTATCGCAAGCAAGCTTGGGCTTCCAAATGACTCTCGCTTCAACAACTCTATTTTGAGAAGCTTCAATAGCATTAATAGCATCAGTAAATAGCTAAAGCAGAACTGGCTTCTTATTGTTCAATCCAGATGAACTCTAGAGGAGATCTCATTAGGTCTAACTCAACGTAAATTATTACAACTGGATGCTTCATTGTTCGCATACAAATATAAAAAAACAGAGGAATCAATCAAAAGAATTACCGATTAACTTCAAAATAGAACGGTTTTGGAACGGAAGCGGAAGAAACGGGAGGCGAACCTAGAAAGCGGAGGATGAGGGATCTTTGTTCATATAGAAAACTAAGGACCGATAGAAGAGGATAAACCGGGAGGATTTGAAGATCTGAGAAGATCTTAACCAAGAAATAGCAAAGTCCTCGTCACCATATAGCTTGATCGGCATATACCTTGACGTGATTTTCAAGGTCACGCACAGAAGGGTAATGCTGGTTAAAATGAGCAGTCAATGAGAGGTGAAGGAGATCCAGAGCCTCTGCAAATTCCAGGGGGAGATCTCAACGGATGGCTTACCTTCAAAAAAACCGACAAGCTTTCGGTCGGACTAGAATGGGTGGAAAGTCTGGGAGAGACAGCGGATCCAGACCAATCAAGGGAGACGATGATTCAAAAAGAGGATGCCCCTTCCCCCATTAGTGGAGGAGGGGGTGGTGAGATCTGCAGTAGGAATGGATTTGGATATTTGAGATATGAGTTTGTTCGGCGCCACTTGAAGTTTTATAATATTTTTTTTAATAAATTTATTTATTTATAATAAATATTTATAATAAATATCTAATAAATATTATAATAAATATTATAATATTATTATAATAAATATACATTTGTAATACATTTATTATAAATATTATAATGTTATAATATAATAATATTTATTATAATAAATATCTAATAAATGTATAATAAATACTATTATAATAAATGCACAATAAATGTATAATAACTGTATAATAAATATTTATAATACATTTATATTTATAATAAATACTTATTATAATTAAATATTATAATATTTAAAATAATAAATTTCTAAAAAATGTATAATAAATATTATTATAATAAATATACATTTATAATATCTATTATAATAAATATTATTATAATATTTATTATAATAAATGTATAATAAATATTATTGTAATAAATATTATAATAAATGTATAATAAATGTATAGTAAATGTATAATAAATATTTATAATACATTTATTATAAATGTATATTTATTATAATAAATATTATAATATTTAATTATAATAAATGTATATTTATATTTATATTTATAATAAATATTATAATATTTATTATAATAAATAAACATTTATTTATTATAATAAATCTACATTTATTTTATACATTTATTATAATAAATATGTACAATAAATGTATAATAAGTATTATAATACATTTATTTTTTAATTATAATATAATAAATGTAATATGTAATTATTTATCTTTATTATATAATTATTATATCTATATTTATTATATTTATAATTATATAATTATATTATAAATAAATGTAATATGTAATATAATATAATAAATGTAATATGATACATTTATTTTTTAATTATAATAAATGTATATTTATAATTATATAAATGTATAATAAATATAATAAATATAAATGTATAATTACATATTACATTTATTATAATAAATAAATAATTACATATTACATTTATTATAATAAATAAATGTATATTTATAATTACATTTATAAATGTATATTTATTATAATAAATAAAAATCTATTACATTTATAAATAATTACATATTTATTATAATAAATAAATGTATATTACATTTATAATAAATGTATATTTATATAAATAAATGTATATTACATTTATAATAAATGCATATTTATATAAATAAATATTACTAATAAATATTATTAATGAAAATTAATAAATGTATATTTATTAATGAATATTATAATAAATAAATGTATTGTTGGTCGGAGTGGACACTCAAGAGGGGGGGTGAATTGAGTTCCAATTAAAATTTCTGTTTTAAAAACTTTGTCTTAAAAACCCCCAAATAAAATACTGAATTAAACTGTAATGAATTTATATCAAAGTAAGGGTTCGGTTGGGTTCTCAAGGGATTGATTATTTTCCAGTTAATCAAAATAGAAAGGTTGATTAACTTTTGAAACCAACTTACTGATTTACAACTGATATAAGCACTTGCGAATTTAATTATCAAAGTGACTTTAAAACAGTTTTGGTTTCAAAGTAATTAGCAGCGGAATAAAAGAATAACTTTGAAAATAAATAAACACAGCAGATTTAACCAAGAGGTTCAGTCTCAAGCTGAGACATAGTCCTCTCAAAAGCTTTTATAAAAAGATGATCCACACCCTGGATCGGGGATAAACAACAGCAACCAGCTGTCCAGGTCCAAGACCTCAACCACTGTTATTCGTGGGAAAAAGAACAACAGCAACCAGCTGTCCAGGTCACACACGACTTCTACCACTATCCCAGTGGGAAATACAAAATGTAAGAGAGGTGAGTGAGGATTTACAAATCCTCCAGTTAGAGTACAGGAGACAGTGTGTGTGTAAAATGCAACAGATAACACACACTGCTCAATATGTAAAAGGATAAATCACAGAGCAAATATTTAGAGTTTAGAAATGGCTCTAGTGATTGTCATGCAGTTTTGGACTCCTTTGATTGATCAGAATTCGCTCTGAGTCCTCTGCTGGTTTTTATCTGGAAAATAGAGTATCGTCTGTTTCCTTGATTTCCAGGTGTAGAGACAGTCAATGAAGCTCTTGTGTTATGTTCTCGTTCTCAGCTCTTCACTGGTATGCAGTAATGAGTTCTTCGTGTAAGTTCTGTCATCTCTTTGCATTCACGCTCTATTGTTCTTCCAGCACACCTTTGTGTTTTGTATGTCTCGTGTATTCGTCTATGTCTCGCACACCCTGTGGTCTGTATATCTGTATTCGTCTATTCATACTCTTTTGTAGTAGCACATCCTTCCTTTAGTTAAACCACGTGCTCCAGCAAAAGATTATTTACTTTTTGCAGGTACGAGGTACGGTTCCCTGACATCCAACAACACACATTAAATAAATGTCAGTGTATTAAAATATACCTGATATGACCGTTGGTTAGATTAAATAATGATAAAGAAATTAAAGTAGTGTCAGGTTCTGTCTCTGGAACGGTAGATCTTGATATCGGTAGACTTGTGTTACAGTGGGTGTCTGTAGGTCTGAGTATCGGTAGACATTGGTAACGGTAGACTTGTCTGTCGGTAGACTTGATGTATCGGTAGCGGTGGACTTGTAACAGTAACGGTGGCTCTGCCTTTACCAGTAGCGGTAACTCTCTATCGGTAGTTGTGGCTCTGCCTTGTAACGGTAGCGGTAGCTCTCTATCGGTAGACTTTGCATAACGGTGGACTTCAGCATATCGGTAGCTCTGTATCGGTAGCTGTCGACTTCGATGTAGCGGTAGGCTTGAGTACCGGTGAGCTTGTAACTGTAACTCTATCGGCAGACTTGATGTACTGGTGAACTTGTAACTGTAACTCTATCGGTAGACTTGATGTATCGGTGAACTCCGTATCGGTAGCCCTATTCGATATCGGTAGCTCTAATCCATAACGGTGGCTACTGTTCTGTATCGGTAGCTAGTTTGTAACAGTAGCTGAAAACTGTTTGAGCATTCACTTGGCAGAATGAGTTAAGTCATAGTAAACATATATTTGATAATTCAAAAGACTGAATTTAAGCATAATGAAAGTAACAACATATATTAAAGTATATTTGGAATGTATTAAGCATAATCAAGATATAAAGAATGAATGGTTGAGATTATCAAAACACAATAAAGCCACTTAATTTCAGAGGGTTCAACAATCTCCCCCTTTTTGATAATCACAACTTATGCCAAAATAAAGTAATATCAGAGGAAACAAAACAAAAAAAAACAAACAAAAATATATCAAAGTATGATATCAACAGTATAGTATCAGAGGAAAAATATGGAAACAGGAATATATCAAGAAATAATGTAGTTATCAGAGGAAAGCACAAGCAAGATTCTTTGGTTTGCATATTTCTCCTCCTATCAACTTAACTATAGGATTCTCCTCCAATGTAGTGATTTTCTCCCCCTTTGTCCCCTTAGGTGAACAACATTCTCAGGTTTCCAATAATTTCTCCCCCTTTGTGATTAACAAAAAGGAGGGTATTAGAAAAAAGAGAAGGACTAGGAAAGAATATAGACAGAGTAAAATAGACAGTGAAGAGAGGAATGAAGTATTTGATTGATAAGTAAAAGATACAGTGGGAAAATCAGAGAAGTACAAAAATACAATGAATACCATAAAAAAATGGCTAGAAGCACTCAATCATCCTCTTGAACAGGTGTCTTTCCCTTAGGATCAGCAGAGGGTTCAGAGGTAGAGTCAGCAGGCTTGGGAATTCCTGAAAGAACCACTGGTGAATCATTAACTGATACAGTACCAGATCTGTAATCTGAGCTCCTCTGAGTGATCATCGGTGTCAGGCTCCTGATGGCTTGAACTGGAGTCAGTTGAGGAGTACTCCCAGAGGCAGAAACAGGAAGTGCAGGAGGTACAATCACTGGTCTGACATCCACATGCAGGAAGGGCAACAACAGGTTTCGGAAATCCATTATAATGCTTCCTCCTCTCTCCATTGCAGACACAAAATCATCTCTATTCTCTATAAACTTATCCAAATCAGGAGTAAGCTCCCTGAACTTACTAACTTGTTCCCTAAAGTCTTGGGTAACTGGAGGCAACTTCATATTTTCAATCAAAAGCTTGAAATGGTTTGTCATTTGGTGTTTGGTATAAACCTTTTCAAAATAAGCATCCACCTTATTTTTGATTGCCTCTTGAGAAGCAGTAGCTGCCCGCAGGTGATCACGAACAAAACTAATAACTTCCCTAGTGGTAGCAAGAATCTGAGTATCTAATGCACCACTGGGACTGGACTTAGCCAATTCTTCCTGAATAATAGTGTGGATCTGGTCAAGGTTCACACTGGAGCTAGTTGAGGGAATAGGTTTCATTGAGAAGGCCACTATCTCCTTGAAAGATTGAGTCAGACTACTAACTACCTTCTGAACAAGTTCATCCTGACTGTTCAGATGTTCTTTGACTGACTTCTTAAAGGCCTCAAAAACTTCCACAAACTATTTGACCACTTCTTTGATATATCGAATGTCAGTGTGCACTTGGGTTTGAGAACTGTTCAAAGCAGTTAATGAAGCGATTGATTGTCTAAGAGAAACTACAGCTCCTGTACAACTCTCAATCTGAGTGTGGAACACCTTAACTTCATCCACTATTTCTTTCACAGGACTGGACACACTACATCCAATGGATAACTCAAGGGATTGCTCCACGCTTTTCATCTCTCCAACCATACTTTTCTTCATATCTGCCACTGATTCTCTTATTGCTTCTTTCAATTCAGCTTTTAAAGACTCAAGGTCCTTCTTGGTTGCCACATTTTCAGCCACAGTGGGTAAGGTAACTGATTCCTTTTGGGGTTGGTCTTCCTCATCTGAATCTCCATAAGAAAGTCCAAGAATCATATATCTGGGATCTGATGTCCAACCTTCAATGTCATATAACACTGATACTGAGCCAAGATTCTCCTCCTCACTTGGAACATTCTCCTGAGATATTTCTTCCAACTGTTCTTCCTGAGGTAATTCTGCACTTTCCTCTACAACCACAGCAGATTCAATAGCCATTTGTTCTGAGTCATTAATGACTCTCTTGTTAACAGCTGCTGCTGCTATGTCTTCCTGATCAGTCACTGTCCTGACTGTAATGACTATTAGAGGACTCAAACTGAGCTCTTTTTCAACATTTTCCTCATCAACTGCTTCACCATCAGCCTCTTTTTCTCCATTAACATTATGATCAGATTCGGTTGTCTCATCCTCCTCAGAGGTGTCCTTGACAACATACTGGAATGCTTCTTCTTCTTTTTCTGTAGTCTCTGTATCATTGTCCTTCAAGACAGTTTCTCTCTTTGGTAGTTCTTTTGGAGGGCTAGCTGCTCCATAAGAAATAACTTGATGCACAGGACTAGGGGGTAAGTATGGATCTCCTCCTTCCTCTACTGATGTCTCTTCCTCATCAGCTTCATCATCACTATAGACCGGTTCTGGCTCATCTGGTCCAAGACCAGGATCCCTCACATCCTTTGGTCTAGAAGGATGATCCATAGGAGTATACTTGTCATAAATTTTTCCATCATCATTCACCCAGGATTTCTTCCAAGGATTCCAGCTGACTTTCATGTATTTACAGACAGTTCTTGTAATACAGAAGTTATCCTTGACCACTACCAGCTCATCCTGAGGTCCAGTTATCTCCTTCACTTTCAGAATCACAGAAATTAGCTTTGAGAAAAACAAGGCATTTGATTTTGACTTTGGTCTAGTCATCTCTTCCACTTGAACCATAATCAGTCTACATAGATTGATTCTCACACTGTGCTTCAGAAAATGTAACAGATATATGTCTTGGAATCTCAAAGTGGAAAAGTCTCCTCTTCTCGGACTAATAACATGCTGAATAAACTTAAACAACAACTTATCTTCTCCTACCATCTCTGCAGCAATCACCTTTCTAGGAGTCCCATTCCCTGTGAGTTCCAGCAGAGCATCTTCATATTGAAACACATCACTGGTTGAAGGTACAGACTTGGAATAATAAGTAAAATCACCCTCATGAGGAACTCTTAGGTTCTCAGCCCATTCTCCTGAAGTAAACGACACTTCATGACCATTCACATATGAAACCATTCTGCTTTCTTCTTCAGACTTTTCAAAACGAACGAATTCATAGAACTGTTTCACCAGTCCTAGAAAATAAGGTCCGTTGTTGTTCGCGAAACATTCTAGCCAACCTTGTTCTTGTAAAACCTTAAGAACTAACGATTTTCTTTCCATCAGCCATTCTGCACACACTTCTTTTTCAACAACAATCTCTCTCCTTGAGAGATGCGGGTTTATTGGATTCCTCCAAGCTATACTTCTACTTCCACTTCCACTTCCACTGGCATTCGATACTTTCTGTCGTTTTTCTTGTGGCTCATCACTCCCATCTGTGACTTGGGGTCTCTTGACGCGGGCCATTACGGATTGGAGGCTAGGGTTCTGAAGATCAAGAGGTTTAGGTTTAGGAGAATTCGAGCAGATAGGTTCGTGGTGAGATTGAGTGAGTCTAGTTCGAGTTTTAATATCATTTAGGATTCATAAATCACATAAATCATAAATAAAATAAATAACAGTTCGAGGACTCGGCTTTACAGAATTTTAAAACAGTGTGAGATGTACCGGTAAAGTCTCTTAACGGTGAGGTCTTCTAACGGTGAGGTTTTTATAACGGTGAGGATTCTCTAACGGTGAGGTTTTTCTAACGGTGAGTTTTTTCTAACGGTGAGGATTCTCTAACGGTGAGGTTTTTCTAACGGTTAGGATTCTCTAATGGTGAGGTTTTTCTCTTAACGGTTTAAGGATAATTTATCATTCCTAATTCGTTTCTAATGAAACTTAATCTTTCTGAACTTAAAGGCTTAGTGAAAATATCAGCTAATTAAAGTTCAGTGCTTATAAACTCAAGTGTTATATCACATCTTTGATAATGATCTCTTAAAAAGTGGTTTCTAACATCAATATGTTTAGTTCTAGAGTGAGACACAGGGTTCTTAGATATATTAATCGCACTAGTGTTGTCACAGTTGATTGAAACATGTTTAAAGTCAAATCCATAATCCAGTAGTGTGTGTTTCATCCACAGAATCTGTGCACAGCAACTACCAGCAGCGATGTATTCTGCTTCAGCAGTAGACAATGCAACTGAGTTCTGTTTCTTACTACACCATGATACAAGGTATTTTCCAAGTAAGTGATATGTTCCAGATGTGCTCTTCCTATCTAACTTACAGCCAGCAAAATCAGCATCCGAATAACTTATTAAATCAAATGATTGTTCTTTTGGATAAAACAAACCTAAATTCATAGTACGCTTAAGATATTTAAAAATTCTTTTAACAGCCAGTAAGTGTGATTCTTTAGGATTAGCTTGAAATCTAGCACACATACATACACTGAACATAATATCTGGTCGACTAGCAGTAAGATAAAGTAAACTCCCAATCATACCTCTATAATTAGTTTGATCAACTGGTTTCCTAGATTCATCAACATCCAATTTACAGGTGGTACTCATAGGTATATCACTTTCTTTAATACTATCCAAACCAAAACGTTTTAACAAATCTTTAGTATATTTACTTTGATTTAAAATAATACCATCTTTAGTTTGAAATATTTGAAAACCAAGAAAATACTTAAGCTCTCCCATTAAGCTCATTTCAAACTCATTTTGCATAACTTCTGAAAAATCAGTACATAAAGAATTTTTAGAAGTTCCAAAAATAATATCATCAACATAGATTTGTACTATTAATACATCTTTTGAAATCCTTTTTATAAAAATAGTGGGATCAGCTATTCCTTTTATAAATCCTTTTGAAATAAGAAAGTTTTAAAGTCTTTCATACCAAGCTCTTGGAGCTTGTTTTAAACCATATAAAGCTTTAGAAAGTTTAAAAACATGATTTTGAAACTGAGGATTTGAAAAACCAGGTGGTTGTTCTACAAAAACATCTTCAACAATAAAACCATTTAGAAAAGAAATTTTCACATCCATTTGATATAACTTAAAATTCAGATGTGATGCATAGGCAAGTAAGATCCTAATAGCCTCTAATCTAGCTACAGGTGCAAAGGTTTCTTCATAGTCAATCCCTTCTTCTTGATTGTAACCTTGTGCAACTATCCTAGCTTTATTTCTAATGATGTTTCTAGATTCATCAACTTTGTTTCTAAACACCCATTTTGTGCCTATGGTGATAGTGTCCTTAGGTCTTTCTACTAATTTCCAGACTTTGTTTCATTCAAATTGATTTACTTCCTCTTGCATGGCCATTACCCAGAATTCATCATTGATAGCATCATTGATATTTTTAGGTTCTAGCTGTGATAAGAAGGCTTTATGTTCAACCTGATTTCTAAGAGAAGCTCTAGTCTGTGTTCCTCTATCTAGATTTCCTACAAAAACACCTAAATGATGGTTCTTTAGAATCCTAGTTGGTCTTGAAAAGGTAGGGCTAGAGATTTCAGGTTCATCTACAGGTTAAGGTTCAACAGAAGCAGGGTCCGGAAAATTTCTAGAACTGGATGTTTTAACTACAGGTCCACTGTCTTTATCATTAAGGTTCAAACCAGAGAGATCATCTTCAAGATTTTCAAGAGAGGTCTTAGGTTCATGTGGATCGGTTTCATCAACTTTGATGTGAACAGATTCTTCCACACATTTGGTTCTTTTATTGAAAACTCTATAGGATTTACTAGAAATAGAGTAACCTAGGAAAATTCCTTCATCACTCTTGGATGCAAACTTGTCAAGATTATCTTTAGTATTAAGAATAAAGACTTTGTAGCCAAAAACCTTGAAGTAGTTAACCTTATGTTTCCTATGGTTACACAACTCATAAGGGGTCCTCTTAAGAACGGGTCTAATTAATACTCTATTAAAAACATAACAAGCTGTATTTACAGCTTCAGCCCAAAAATAAACAGGTAGGTCATACTCATTAAGCATAGTCCTAGAAATTTCTTTCTGGGTTCTATTCCTCCTTTCTACTACACCATTTTGCTGGTGTGTCCTAGGGGTAGAGAAATTGTGACTATAGCCATTGTGTGAGCAGTAAGATTCAAACTCATGATTTTCAAACTCACAACCATGATCACTTCTCAGAGTTTTAATCTTAAGTCCACTAAGGTTCTCTACAGACTTGGAGTATTTTACAAAGCAAGAACAAGCTTCACTTTTGTGAGCTAGAAAATATACCCAAGTATATCTAGAATAGTCATCTACAAGAACATAAACATAATGATTCCCATTTAAACTAGAAACTCTAGAAGGCCTAAATAAATCCATGTGAACCAACTCGAGAGGTTCAGAAGTTGACACTTCTTTATTTGATTTAAAAGAAACTTTATGTTGCTTTCCCTTTTGACAGGGATTACAAACTTTGTCTGCTGGAAATTCAAGTTTGGGTAGGTCTCTAAGTAAGTTCTTCCTAGAAAGTTTTCTAAGTGAATGCACATTGCAGTGTCCTAATATTCTGTGCCAAAGCCAAGACTCTTTATGAAAAGCATTTAAACAATTAATATTTTTCTTAGCTAAAGAATTTAAATCAACAGTATAAACATTTTCATTTCTTAAAGCAGCAAACACTAAAACATTTTTAGAATTAAAAACATTGCAAGAATCATTTTCAAATTTAACATAAAAACCATCATCACATAACTGAGAAATACTTAACAAATTGTATTTAAGTCCATAAACAAATAAAACTTTAGAAATCAATACTGAGTCAGTGTTACCAATCTGGCCTAAACCGATGATTTTTCCTTTCGAGTTATCACCAAAAGTGAAAAACCCTCCATCAACTCTGACTAATCTTTTAAAACATGAGAAGTCTCCTGGCATATGTCTTGAACATCCGCTGTCCAAGTAGCATGTCTTTTTATAGGATCTCTTTAATCAGGTTTCCTATAAAACAGATTTAAACAGGAAATGATTTTGGTACCCAGATTTTCTTGGGTCCAGACAGGTCATCCAATAACATTTTAGGTACCCATATTTGTCTAATGGGTCTCATAAAATTTCTAGAATCAACATATTTTGAAAGATAAACCTTATTAGATCCATAACTATGAATATAACTAGTCGAAGCATAGGAAGTTCCAGAGCTAGCTACATTCTGTCCAGATTTAGGAATAAATCTAGTTTGGGTAATTTTCCTTTGACCAGGTTGGTATCCTATACCAGTAGTGTATCTAGGTGCTATTTGCTTACCTAGAATTTGAGTAAGAGTATCTTTACCATTGGTAAATTTTTCTAAGTCTTTCTTGAGTTGCTCATTAGATAATTTTAGTTCAGTATTCTCTTTATGCAACTGAGCATTATTTTCTACTTCAATATCCAGATCAGATTTATGTTTAACAGTTAAAGCATACTGTTTCTTTAAACCTTTGTATTTGTCTTTCAGCTCATTACAAGTTTCTTCTAACATATCACAATATTCAAACAGTTCAGATTTAGACATGTTATCACATTCAGAATCATCTTCAGAATAATATGAATTAGAAGCAGGAGTTTCTGAAGTTACCTCAGAAGTGTTTGTCATAAAACACATGTTCTCCTTGTTTCTGTGTTCAGTTTCAGAAACTTCAGATTCACTAGAACTGTCCTCAGAAGCACTCCAAGTGGCCTTCATGGCTTTCTTATACTTGTTATCCTTGTATTCATACTTCTTGTATTTCAGCTTTGGACAGTCTGCTTTTATGTGTCCCTTCCTTTTACACTCATAGCAGATGATTAGCCACTAAATGAGGCTAATATTCATTGGTAATATATATAATATTCATGTTCTTTATTATTCATAAACACCATTTTAGTGCATTTTACACTTTGAACATCATTTCACATTATGATTGTAATACCTTCTTAAAATGCACTATTATGTGGTACATTTTTGAACATCATTTAAAGTACCAAATGATTCATCTTATTATACATATTTTAATTTAATAATTGATCTACACTCCAATATGAACATGTTTCATTCAGGGATCAATGGAGAATTCATGGAGGATGATGAAGATATTTGGCAATGAAAGGAAGCAATTCTGGAGAAGGCAGATTGGACACCAGCCCACTGATGAGACTGTGGGGCCCAACATATAGGCCCAATTAATCCCAACTTTCGTGGGATGCTAGACGACCTGTATAGGAACAAATCACTCTTCATGAGTTAATGCTAATTCGGCCTCCATGGTGGTCATTTAGGCGGCCCAAGTTAGAGATACAATTCTGGGCCAGATTCTGCGGCCCAGAAAAACAGCCCACTAATGTGATCATATCTCGGAATAAACAACTCCAAATGGGCCCATATTTTACAGGAGGTTATAAGACATAAGGAGATCCATTTTCTTCGTCTATGGACCACTCTGATTCGGCCTTCTAGAAGGTCTTCCAGACGCGTCTGTTCGGTGGATGAAAACTGGCTGCCACCTCGGGTCAAACGTGGAAAAGTCCAAATTCCACAAGATTTCCACCACCTATAGCCTACCAAAATTAATTAAGATGCTTTGTACTGTTGGTGGCTCGACCCAAGGCTCCCAAAATTCCTATTTAAGTCAGTGGTGGTGAAGGATTTGAGAATCTTGGATGCTTTGTTCAATTGTAATGTTATGCTGCATTTTTGTTGCCTCAATTTTGTCTTTCACATGTAAGTTGTTCAATTCACTTTAGTTTCTTAATAAAAGTTCTTATTCTACTCTTATTATGTTGTTCTTAATATCACTTTGATACCGTTGGATCAAGGTGTGAATTTATTCACACCAACCCTTGTGAAATTATTCACACAACGGTGGAGTGATCATTTTATTTTTGTTGTTTTCTTTACTTCTCCATTTCCTCCCTCATGAGTCTACTTTCCGCTTCCATTGAAACCATGGGATCAATGGAGGGCTAACCCACTTATGGGTTGATCCAAGGGAGTAGAAAGGGGCTGGATTGGATGTTATTTATCACCTAATTAATGTATAATCACTTCTTTAATTGGGATTTTTATTTGATGATTTTTAAACTCCACCGTCCTTGTTGAATTTAAGGCCACACACTTCAAGTACTAATACGATCCTTTACCTTGAAGTGCTTGAAACATTAAACCTTCAAGTTTATAGGTGATTAGTATTAAAGGGTGTAGGCATTAAACCAGTAAGTGATGATGTTGTTTTATCTCCTTAAATGAACCCATCTCAAATTGAAGAATTTGAAATCATTAAAAAGAAAATACGTCCAATCCACCCCGAGTGATAACCCAGGATCAACTCATTCTTTTAATTTGAATTCACTTAAGTATATTAGAGTTCACTTAAACCCATCTAAAATCAACCCAAAGTTGGCCACTTCATAGCCAAAAATCCATCCCTTAGGTTGTGTATCTTAGGTATCTTCTTAGGTCTCTGTGGAATCGACAACCCAAGCTACACTACAAGGACCGTTCTACCCTTCTTCTCTTGGGTAAATTTGGGCGTGAACCAAATTTTGGCGCCGTTGCCGGGGACCAAGTAAGTACCTTAGATCCCAAAAAAAAACCTTCTTTCCTCACCTCCATTCTTCTACTCTCACCCAAGATCTCTTATCTTGTCCCTTTCTCTCTTTTTTTTTTGGCGCATGTCCGCCTACACCCGCGATTTCTCAAACAGACTAGTTAGGGTGGAAAGTCATAGGATAGGGGAGTCAAGTGCACCTAAGGGATTGTTTAAATCAGATTCAAATATTCTTGAAATCCCAAAGTCATAACTTGAAACAAGTCCAATGGAGGTTCATCCAAAAAATCAAATTGTGAACCCTAGGGGGAATCAAATGGAAAACCAAAACCAAGAAGCTCCAAACTTAGGGAATGTAGTTGATCAAACCATGAACAACTACCTCACTCCAGCTTGGACCAATACCCCCTCATGCATTAGACACAATTACATAGGAGACACCAACTACATATTCAAACCCCATGTCATAAACCACCTTCTAACCTTTCATGGGATGGAGTCAGAAATTCCATACCTTCATGTCAAAGAGTTCAACGACATTGTTGAAACCATGTGTCCCCCACATCAACTAGAATCCGCTAAGATGAGGCTATTTACTTTTTCATTAAAGGATCGAGCTAAAAATTGGCTAAACAACTTGATACCTGCATCAATCCACTCTTGGGACCAACTGCAAAGAGAATTCTACAAAAAATACTTCCCTCATCACAAAACAATTGCACTTAAAAAGAGCATCCAAAACTTTTTTGAAAAAGAGGGAGAGTCATTCTATGAAACATGGGAGAGGTTCAAAGACACCCTAAACATGGTTCCACACCATGGGTTTTCTATACCTGAACAAGTGAGAATTTTCTATGAAGGGTTGGGTCCGGGGAACAAACAGTTCATTGACATGATGTGTAATGGAACCTTTAAAAACAAGGCCCCAAATGATGCTTACGAGTATCTCGAAAGTCTGGCTGAACAAAACCAAACTTGGGGAACTTCACCTTATTCTGAAAATCCACAATGAACCACTGGAATTCATACACTTAGAGAAGAGGAAAGCCTTAGGGCTAAACTCGCAGCACTCTCTAGGAAGGTTGAAGAGATAGACCTTAGGAAAGTCCATGAAATCCAAAATGTAGACCTTGTTTGCACAATTTGTGACAAATATGACCATAAAACAGACAACTGCCCAACCATTCCATCCATCAAGGATGTTCTTCTAGGAGGACCCCCAACAGAAGTCAATGCCCTAAACTTTCAAAATCCCCAATACCAAAACACCTTCAATCCTAGGTACAATGACCACCCAGGCTTCCGATGGAAGGATAACCAACAACATAGCCAACCACAAGGGCAAAATCCTTACCCTCAACAGAACTACCAAACCCATAACCAGTTCCAAACCCAACCTATCCAATACCAACAGCCATCGGTCCATTTTCAACAAACCATCCCACCTCCAAAATATCCCCCTGGGATAAACCAACCTACTCAAGCACCCACCCAAACTGTTCCACAAATCCTACTAGAACAACTATGCAAACAAATGGAGAGGATGAACTCAGAAGTCTCTTCCCTAAAACAAGAACATCAAACCATCAAAACTAGAAAGGCACCCATGCCTACTCAGGCGGTGCCATCCTCAACTTCAAGGGGAGAGTCAAGTTGTTCTCAAACAACTCATGAACAACTAAAGGTTGTGACTGTTTTAAGAAGTGGGAAATCAATTGAGAAACCTGAACAACTAATTCAGAACCCACCTAAATATTCAAACTTGGATGAAAATTCAAATGAACCACAAGATCAAACTGAGGAAACTGATAACAATGTGAAAGAAACAACTCTTCAACAAACAACCCCACAACCTGCACCATTTCCCCAACGCATGAGGGGGAAATCCAAGCCTGAACTGAGTGAAACGTTGAGGGAAATATTTTCACAAGTCAAGTTGAACATACCCCTTCTCGATGCCATCCAAACTATACCTGCCTACTCAAAGTACCTTAAGGACTTGTGCACTTTTAAAAGAAAATTTTCACATAAAAACCAAGTCCTTTTGGCTGCTAATGTGAGTACCACCATTCAAGGGACCATTCCTCCTAAGTTGAAAGACCCAGGTTTCCCTTACATCAATGTTGAACTAGGAGAAAGAAAAGTTGTCAAGGCCTTGTGTGACCAAGGTGATAGTGTCAATCTCATCCCATATGCTGTGTACTGCCAGTTAGGCCTGGAAGAGCTCCAACCCACATCTGTCACACTTCAGCTTGCTGATCGTAGCATTAGGGTTCCAAAAGGGATTTTAAAGGACGTTCTGGTAAAGGTTGAAAACTTCATCTACCCTGCTGATTTCATTGTCCTTGACAACCATCCAAATTTAGGAAATAAGGAACAAACCCCAATCATCCTTGGTCGTCCTTTCCTTGAAACAATCAACTCTATTATCCGAGTCTGAAATGGGAACATGACCATCACCTTTGGGAACATGAGTCTAGACTTGAACATCTATAATGCAAGCTCACAAATAGGGGATGATGAGGATATTCATGAAGTAAACATGATAGGAAGCATTGATAATGAATCCATTGAACATCAAGGAATATTTGATGAATGTTTAAGTCAGAATGAGATTTATTTCCTTTGTTCATATGAAGGAATTTTATCTCCTTGGCTTGAATCATTTTCAAATTGCTCTTATGATGAAGTCTTAGGTCCAACAATTAGTGAAACCTTTCAAGAAACCAATTTCATAGAGACCCCTCTAAATTCCTTCCCTAAATCTGATCAAGCCAATCTAGTAGCTGAAACTTCTACATGTGAGGAATCAATCCTATCTGAACCTCTAAAAAAAGAAATTGATCTTGATCCAATGTCCCAAACTTCTGCTGAAATTCTGAACCAACCTGATCTTGAATTGAAGGAACTTCCTGCTGCACTAAAGTATGCCTTCCTAGGGGAAAATCAAACACATCCTATTGTAATTTCTTCTTCTCTTGAAGCCAATCATGAGAGGATGCTTCTAGATGTCCTTAGGAAGCATAAGAAAGCCATTGGTTGGACCCTTTCTGATATTCCTGGGATTAGCCCACTTATCGGGACTCATAGGATTGTTCTCGAATCTGATTCAAAGCCATGTCTTCAACCTCAACGACGACTCAATCCTAATCTCATGGAGGTAGTAAGGAAATAACTTCTGAAATTGTTGAAAGCTGGTATCATATATCCCATAGCTGAGAGTGAATGGGTGATCCCAATCCAAGTGGTTCCAAAAAAGGCTGGAATCACAGTGATAACCAATGAGGATGGAGAGATTCTTCCAACAAGGGTGAGTAGTGGATGGAGGGTCTGCATTGACTATAGGAAACTAAACTCATTCACCAAGAAGGACCATTTCCCCTTACCATTCATTGACCAAGTCCTTGAGAGAGTGGCAGGTCATGCCTTCTACTGTTTCTTAGATGGGTACTCGGGGTACAATCAAATTGAGGTCTCCCTAGAGGATCAAGGGAAGACTACATTCACATGTCCTTTCGGTACCTTTGCCTTCAAACTCATGCCCTTCGGGTTATGCAATGCCCCTGGAACCTTTCAGCGGTGCATGATGGGAATCTTCTCAGACATGGTAGGGGATTTTCTTGAGGTCTTCATGGATGACTTCTCTGTGTTTGGGGATACTTTTGAGGGATGTCTGCAGAATGTGGAGAGAGTCTTGTCAAGATGTGAAGAAAAAAATCTGGTCCTAAACTGGGAAAAATGCCATTTCATGGTTAAAGAGGGACTTGTTCTAGGCCATCTGGTCTCGAGTAGGGGGATTGGAGTTGATAAAGCAAAGGTTGACATCATTCGTCACCTTCCATCACCCAAAACTGTCAAGGAAGTGAGGTCTTTCTTAGGACATGCTGGTTTCTATAGAAGATTCATCAAGGACTTTAGTTCAATATCCTATCCCCTTTGTGCTCTCTTAGTAAAGGATGCTCCATTTGTTTGGACAGAAAGCTGTGAGGGTTCATTCTCAACCCTCAAATCCTCTCTCACCTCTCCTCCCATTATGAAATCTCCAAATTGGAACCTTCCTTTTGAACTTATGTGTGATGCCGGTGACTTTGCTGTTGGAGCTGTGTTAGGACAACGTTGTGATAAAACTCCTTATGTCATTGCTTATGCAAGCAAATCCTTAAATGATGCCCAAATCAACTACACCACCACTGAAAAGGAGTTACTTGCTATTGTGTTTGCCTTAGAGAAGTTTAGGTCCTACCTCTTAGGATCACCCATCACTGTGTTCACTGACCATTCTGCACTAAAATACCTCTTCCAAAAACAAGATGCTAAGGCTAGACTGATTAGGTGGGTCCTTCTCTTACAAGAATTTGACCTCACAATCAAGGATAAAAAGGGAGTTGAAAATGTTGTAGCTGATCACCTCTCTAGGATGGAATTCAAAGACAACTCAAATCACCTCTCTGTGTCTGATTCATTTCCTGATGAACACCTATACTCTGTGAGTGACTGCCCTTGGTATGCTGACATAGCAAATTTCTTAGTGACCGGAGTCATTCCAAAATTCTTAGGGACTCAAGCTCGAAGGAAATTTTTTTCTGATGTTAGACACTATGTGTTTGATGATCCTTACCTCTATAAGTTCTGCCCTGACCAAGTCATTAGGAGGTGTGTTCCAGAATCTGAACAAGAGTCCATCCTTAAATTCTGTCATAGTGAGGCATGTGGAGGACACTTTTCCTCTAAGAAAACATCTTCTAAGATTCTTCAATGTGGTCTTTTCTAGCCCACCCTCTCAAGGGACTCCTACACATTTTTTCAAAGTTGTCCTAGGTGTCAACAAGTAGGGTCCATCACAAAAAGGAATCAAATGCCACTCACTCCCATCTTAGTGGTTGAAATCTTTGACTGTTGGGGAATTGATTTCATGGGTCCCTTCCCAAACTCTCGGGGATACCTCTACATACTCTTAGCTGTTGATTATGTCTCAAAATGGGTTGAGTCCATTCCCACAAAATCCAATGATCATCAAACTATGATTAGATTCCTAAAAGAAAACATATTCTCTAGATTTGGAATTCCTAGGGCTATCATAAGTGATCGTGGAACTCATTTTTGCAATCGTCCATTCTCATCACTTATGAAAAAAATATGAAATTTCTCACAAAGTGTCCACTGCTTACCACCCACAAACCAATGGTCAAGCTGAGTTAGCCAATCGAGAAATCAAACAAATTCTTGAGAAAACTGTTAATCCATCTAGGAAAGATTGGTCGAGCAAACTCTTAGATGCTCTTTGGGCATATCAAACAACATTTAAAACTATCCTAGGAATGTCCCCATATAGGTTGGTTTATGGTAAAGCATGCCATTTTCCAGTGGAGATTGAGCATAAGGCCTTTTGGGCAATCAAAAAAATGAACTTTGACATTTCTTTGGCCAGAATAAAGAGGAAATTGGATCTAAACGAGCTTGAGGAACTTAGGATGAAGGCTTATGAAAATTCAAGGATCAATAAAGCTAGAGTTCAAGCATACCAGTCTAGGAATCTTAAAACTAAACACATTGAACCAGGGAAACCTGTGCTTTTGTATAGTTCTAAACTTCATTTGCACCCGGGAAAGTTGAGGTCTAGATGGTCCGGTACATACATAGTGCATAAGGTGTACCCCCATGGGGCTGTTGAAATTCAAGATCCCACCAATGGTCAAATATTTAAAGTTAATGGTCATAGAGTCAAACCATTCATAGAACCATTCCAAAAACATGAAGTTGATGAAGACCTGAGTGAACCTACCTTTGATGAAAAAAAACAATTAATCAATAAGGGGTTTAAGTCGAGCTAACGACGTTAAACAAAGTGCTACATGGGAGAAAACCCGTGGTTTTTATGTTTCTAATCTTTCTAAATCATCTTGATTTTTCAAATAAGATTAATTAATCATTTTTATATTTAAAAATAACAAAATAGACTTTTGACCAGTTCTTCTATTATGAGTATGGATGGGTACGAAAGAGGAGCACCATATTCATCTGTGTCACATGGTGTGATCCTTGAGTAATACCTTACCCAGAAATTTAAAAAAGAAGACAATGTATCATCCATTTATTTTGTTTTTATTATTCAATAGGTTAAGAAAAAAAAAATAAAAAAATAATAATACAAAAAAAAAATTCCAAGCCATAGGCCGTGGGGCAAACCCCGTCACAACTGGCGAAGCCGCGGGGACTCAAACCCGGGACCGAAGGGAGACAGGGGCGCGCACTTACCACTGACCTGCGGCTTCTTGTGATACCTTATTCTATAATTTTTATATATATTCTTATATTTTACTTCCTTTATTATATAAATATATATATATATTGTTTGTTTTTGTTTTTGTTGTTTGTTTTGTTTGTTTTGTTTTTTCCTTTTTCCACTAGGGAACTTTGCAAGCGACATGGATATCAAAGGAATAAATTCGAGCGGCAAGAACTTCAAACTTCAACCACCAGGTGGCTTCATTCCATAATCCTCATTTTCAATTTCCTTTTTAAATTTTTATTCCCTACCTCTACTCCTTCTAATTTTTCATTTCTTCAAACACTGGGGACAGTGTTGTTTTAAGTTGGGGGGGGGAGATAAAATAAAAAAAATGCTTTTGTGTCAAAAACAAAAATTGAATGATTTGAAAAAAAAAAGTAAATGGAATGAAAAATTCCTTTAACTTTGAACATGGTAATACACATTGCACACTTTGAAACTGAATATCAAATAATTTAGCATGCCCTGATTCTGATTTTAATCCTTGTATAATTTCATGAGCATAGATTTTGGAAAGTGTGGCTGTCCAATGTGATATTTCATCGTTTATATTTTCATCCAAATAAAAAAAATGCCACAATGCACGTACTCTAGACTGTGGGGTACTAATTTGAATTTTTGGGGTCCCATAATAAATAGCATAGGATGGTTTTATTTTTATGAATAATATGAGTATTCAAAAAATTTAAAAAAAAAATTATTAAAAAAATAAAAAATAAAAAATAAAAATAAAAATTTGCGTGTAGAGCAATGGATTGATAAAATGCGAGCCTTTAGGCACTTGGGGATTGTGACTCCAGAGTTTTCTAGCCCTGAGTTTTTCAATCTATCTCTATTTATGGTAATATGACTTTGTTTTGATTAAGTTAACTTGAGACGATGCCCGAGTATGTGGGCTTCACTTGGTGCCCTAAGGCCTTTGAGTCTGGGAGTCATCGGCAAAGTCTTGCTACATTGGTTAATTTGATTAATTGCAATCTCAATTACTATAGAAATATTGCAAAAAAAAAATCAAAAAAAAAGAGGGATGAAGAATACTCATATTAGGATTAAATGTGATTCCACCTAGCGCTTCCATGATTTCCCCCTTGAATGAAAATGAACCCCCATATCTATTGTGATTCACAACACATCATTACACCTAATTGAGTTGGATGAAGTATGATGATGGATTTGATCAAAGGAATGGGCTTGGGATTGGGATCTGCTTATGAAAATATCTTGTATTAAAATATTTTTATGGGTTTCATGATTGTTTGGTATAAGGTTTTTTGGTGATCATTGTGTATTAAAATGTTTTTAGAAAAGGGAATTCGAATTTCATTTTTGATGAGATATATTTTGCTCGGGACTAGCAAAACTCAAGTTGGGGGGTGTGATTATCCACTAAATGAGGCTAATATTCATTGGTAATATATATAATATTCATGTTCTTTATTATTCATAAACACCATTTTAGTGCATTTTACACTTTGAACATCATTTCACATTATGATTGTAATACCTTCTTAAAATGCACTATTATGTGGCACATTTTTGAACATCATTTAAAGTACCAAATGATTAATCTTATTATACATATTTTAATTTGATAATTTATCTACACTCCAATATGAACATGTTTCATTCAGGGATCAATGGAGAATTCATGGAGGATGATGGAGATATTTGGCAATGAAAGGAAGCAATTCTGGAGAAGGCAGATTGGACACCAGCCCACTGATGAGACTGTGGGGCACAACATACAGGCCCAATTAATCCTAAATTTCGTGAGATTCTAGAAGAAATGTATAGGAACAAATCACTCTTCAGGAGTTAATGCTAATTAGGCCTCCATGGTGGTCATTTAGGCGGACCAAGTTAGAGATACAATTCTGGGCCAGATTCTGCGGCCCAGAAAAACAGCCCACTAATGTGATCATATCTCGGAATACACAACTCCAAATGGGCCCATATTTTACAGGAGGTTAGACGACATCCGGAGCTCCATTTATTCTTCTATGGCCCACTCTGATTCGGCCTTCTAGAAGGTCTTCCAGACGCGTCTGTTCGGTGGATGAAAACTGGCTGCCACCTCGGGTCAAACGTGGAAAAGTCCAAATTCCACAAGTTTTCCACAACCTATAGCCTACCAAAATTAATTAAGATGCTTTGTACTGTTGGTGGATCGACCCAAGGCTCCCAAAATTCCTATTTAAGGTAGTGGTGGTGAAAGAGTTGAGAATCTTGGATGCTTTGTTCAATTGTAATGTTATGCTGCATTTTTTTTGCCTCAATTTTGTCTTTCACATGTAAGTTGTTCAATTCACTTTAGTTTCTTAATAAAAGTTCTTCTTCTACTCTTATTCTGTTGTTCTTAATATCACTTTGATACCGTTGGATCAAGGTGTGAATTTATTCACACCAACCCTTGTGAAATTATTCACACAACGGTGGAGTGATCATTTTATTTTTGTTGTTTTCTTTACTTCTCCATTTCCTCCCTCATGAGTCTACTTTCCGCTTCCATTGAAACCATGAGATAAATGGAGGGATAAACCACTTATGGGTTGATCCAAGGGAGTATCAAGGGGCTGGATTGGATGTTATTTATCACCTAATTAATGTATAATCACTTCTTTAATTGGGATTTTTATTTGATGATTTTTAAACTCCATCGTCCTTGTTGAATTTAAGGCCACACACTTCAAGTACTAATACGATCCTTTACCTTGAAGTGCTTGAAACATTGAACCTTCAAGTGTATAGGTGATTAGTATTAAAGGGTGTAGGAATTAAACCAGTAAGTGATGATGTTGTTTTATCTCCTTAAATGAACCCATCTCAAATTGAAGAATTTGAAATCATTAAAAAGAAAATACGTCCAATCCACCCCGAGTGATAACCTAGGATCAACTCATTCTTTTAATTTGAATTCACTTAAGTATCTTAGAGTTCACTTAAACCCATCTAAAATCAACCCAAAGTTGGCCACTTCATAGCCAAAAATCCATCCCTTAGGTTGTGTATCTTAGGTATCTTCTTAGGTCTCTGTGGAATCGACAACCCAAGCTACACTACAAGGACCGTTCTACCCTTCTTCTCTTGGGTAAATTTGGGCATGAACCAGCAGAAAACTTCATCTGATTTATCAGGCTTCTTCCAATCCTTTTTCCAATGTCCCTTGTTGTCATACTTACCTCTGTAGTTTGACTTTCTGAAAAACTTCTTCTTCCTATAAAATTTCTTAAACCTTCTAGCAATGTGAGCCATCTCAGCATCACTATCAGAATCACTCTCACTGTCTTCACAGCTTGAAATTTTATTGATATCTTGAAGATTTTCCTTATCCTTATTCTTTGAGGTTGTAGTTTTGAAGGCAATAGATTTTCTTCTAGGTTCATCATCTCCTTCTTTGTTTACTTTGAGTTCCTCTTCATACATCATCAGTTTTCCAATTAGTTCTTTGACTTGCAGTTCTCCAATGTCACACGATTCTCTAATGGAGACAGAGGTTCCTCTCCATCTTTCAGGTAGACATCTCAAAATTCTCATGATTTGTTCCTTTGCTGGAACATCCTTTCCCAGAGAAGTCATTGTGTTGACAATTTCATTGAACCTGAGATACATATCAGAAATGGGTTCATCAGGCTTCATCTTAAAATTATCATACTTAATAGTATATGTGTTCAATCTTATTTCCTTAACATTAGTTGTTCCTTCATGAGAAACAGCTAAGGTATCCCAAATTTCATAAGCAGTTTTACAGGCAGATATTCTATTAAATTCCCCATCTCCTAAAGCACAGTACAAAGCTTTCATAGCTTTAAAATTATTATTGTAGGCAGTCTTTGTAGCTTCATTTCAAGTAGTTCTAAAGGTAGTAGGAATTTTATATTCTGATTCTATAGCAGTCCAAATATCAAAACCCATGCTCTCTAAATGAATTTTCATCTTGATTTTCCACCGAGCATAGTTAGTGCCATTGAAAAATGGTGGTCTATGGGTAGCAACACCTTCAAGTCTATTATCCATGATAGCTAACTATAAGCAAAGATTTTAAAGAGATAAAAATTTAGAAATAACAGAAATTTTAAGAACTTTAAAATACAACTAAAATCACAGTTGAAAAACAGAGTACAAAATATTTTAAACAACCTTTGATACCAAATGTTGGTCGGACTGGACACTCAAGAGGGGGGGGGGGGTGAATTGAGTTCCAATTAAAATTTCTGTTTTAAAAACTTTGTCTTAAAACCCCCAAATAAAATACTGAATTAAACTATAGTGAATTTATATCAAAGTAAGGGTTCGTTTGGGTTCTCAAGGGATTGATTATTTCCCAGTTAATCAAAACAGAAAGGTTGATAAACTTTTGAAACCAACTTACTGATTTACAACTGATATAAACACTTGCGAATTTAATTATCAAAGTGACTTTAAAACAGTTTTGGTTTCAAAGTAATTAGCAGCAGAATAAAAGAACAACTTTGCAAATAAATAAACACAGCAGATTTAACCAAGAGGTTCAGTCTCAAGTTGAGACTTAGTCCTCTCAAAAGCTTTTATAAAAAGATGTTCGACACCCTGGATCGGGGATAAACAACAGCAACCAGTTGTCTAGGTCCAAGACCTCAACCACTGTTATTCGTGGGAAAAAGAACAACAACAACCAGCTGTCCAGGTCACACACGACCTCTACCACTATCCCAGTGGGAAATACAAAATGTAATAGAGGTGAGTGAGGATTTAGAAATCCTCCAGTTAGAGTACAGGAGACAGTGTGTGTGTAAAATGCAACAGATAACACACACTGCTCAATATGTAAAAGGATAAATCACAGAGCAAATATTTAGAGTCTAGAAATGGCTCTAGTGATTGTCATGCAGTTCTGGACTCCTTTGATTGACTAGAATTCGCTCTGAGTCCTCTGTTAGTTTTTGTCTGGAAAACAGAGTTTCGTCTGTTTCCTTGATTTCCAGGTGTAGAGACATTCGATGAAGCTCTTGTGTTATGTTCTCGTTCTCAGATCTTCACTAGTATGCAATAATGAGTTCTTCGTGTATGTTCTGTCATCTCTTTGCATTCACGCTCTATTGTTCTTCCAGCACTCCTTTGTGTTTTGTATGTCTCGTGTATTCGTCTATGTCTCGCACACCCTGTGGTTTTTATATTTGTATTCGTCTATTCATACTCTTTTGTAGTAGAACATCCTTCCTTTAGTTAAACCACGTGCTCCGGCAAAAGATGATTTACTTTTTGCAGGTACGAGGTATGGTTCCCTGAAATACAACAGCACATATTAAATAAATGTCAGTTTATTAAAATATACCTGATATGACCGTTGGTTAGATTAAATAATGATAAAGAAATTAAAGCAGTGTCGAGTTCTGTCGCTGGAACGGTATCTCTTGATATCGGTAGACCTGTGTTACAGTGGGTGTCTGTAGGTCTGAGTATCGGTAGACATTTGTAACGGTAGACTTGTCTGTCGGTAGACTTGATGTATCGGTAGCGGTGGACTTGTAACAGTAACGGTGGCTCTGCCTTTACCAGTAGCGGTAACTCTCTATCGGTAGTTGTGTCTCTGCCTTGTAATGGTAGCGGTAGCTCTCTATCGGTAGACTTTGCATAACGGTGAACTTCATCATATCGGTAGCTCTGTATCGGTAGCTGTCGACTTTGATGTAGCGGTAGGCTTGAGTACCGTTGAGCTTGTAAGTGTAACTCTATCAGTAGACTTGATGTACTAGTGAACTTGTAACTGTAACTCTATCGGTAGACTTGATGTACCGGTGAACTCCGTATCGGTAGCTCTATTCGATATCAGTAGCTCTAATCCATAACGGTGGCTACTGTTCTATATCGGTAGCTAGTTTGTAATGGTAGCTGAAAACTGTTTGAGCATTCACTTTCCAGAATGAGTTAAGTCATAGTAAACATATATTTGATAATTCAAAAGACTGAATTTAAGCATAATGAAAGTAACAACATATATTAAAGTATATTTGTAATGTATTAAGCATAATAAAGATATAAAGAAAGAATGGTTGGGATTATCAAAACACAATAAAGCCACTTAATTCCAGAGGGTTCAACATGTATATTTATAATTACATTTATAAATGTATATTTATAAATAAATATTATTAATAAATATTATTAATGAATATTAATAAATGTATATTTATTATAATAAATAAATGTATATTACATTAATAAATAATTACATATTTATTATAATAAATAAATGTATATTACATTTATAATAAATGTATATTTATAGAAATAAATGTATATTACATTTCTAATAAATGTATATTTATATAAATAAATGTATATTACATTTATAAGTAATTACATATTTATTATAATAAATGTATATTACATTTATAAATAAATAATCATTTATTTAGTTAATAAATGTATATTACATATTTATTATAATAAATGTATATTAAATTTATATAAATGTATATTTATTACACATTTATTATAATAAATAATTACATTTATAAATGTATTTTACATTTATAATAAATATCTAATAAATGTATATTTATATAAATTTATATTTATTATAATAAATAAATGTATATTACATTTATAAATAATTAGATATTTATTATAATAAATAAATGTATATTTATATTTATATAATTATAGTATATAATTATTTATAGATATGATAATTATATAATAAAGATAAATAATTACATATTACATTTATTATATTATAATTAAAAAATTAATGTATTATAATATTTATTATACATTTATTATATGTATTTATTCTAATAAACGTATAAAATAAATGTAGATTTATTATAATAAATAAATGTATATTTATTATAAATACAAATATAAATATACATTTATTATAATTAAATATTATAATATTTATTATAATAAATATAAATTTATAATGAATGTATTATTAATATTTATTATACATTTATTATACATTTATTATAATATTTATTATAATAATATTTATTATACATTTATTATAATAAATATTATAATAATATTTATTAGATATTTATTAAAATAAATATTATAATATTATAACATTATAATATTTATAATAAATGTATAATAAATGTTTAACAAATGTATATTTATTATAATAATATTATAATATTTATTATAATATTTATTAGATATTTATTATAAATAATTATTATAAATAAATAAATTTATTATAATTTTTGTATTTATTATAAAAAATACAATGATGTATTTATTGTATTTTTTTTATATTTATTATAATAAATAAATTTATTATATATATGTGTGTGTGGGGGGGGGGGTGGGGGTGGTGTGGGGTCAAAGCGCCACTTCAAGTGGCGCTTTGCCCACTTTTTGTTCAACGCCACTGGAAGTGGCACTGAACAAACCCATTTCCCCAATATAAAAAAACCCTACTCCATAAAACTAAAAAAAACCCACCCACCTAAAATTTCTGATTAGGGCACCATCGAGGGAGACGAGAGCGCCGTCGAAACCGCATTTTCTTTCCACATCATCCTTCTCAACATTCTCTATTCCATATTTACTTCCCACCTACATAACACTCACATGTCGTTCTAAAACCTATCTAAACTAGCACATAGTTAAAAAACTATTTTTTTAACTTCTCATCACCACATATCAACATAACTCTTTTCTCCTCACAAATCACATCATTTCATTTTTCAACAATTAATAAGGTTAATGAAAACAATAACAACAATAAGAAAGTATACTTCACATAACATCACCACTTAGTTATTCAAAATCAGGCAGTCAACACCATATCCTTTCCTCTACAACAAACAACCACTTCCTTGTTTTCTTATTCACATCCTTATCTCAATAAATTTGCTTCCCATAAGATTCATTATAATTTCTCAACTTCCGGTTTATCCCATTATTCCAAGATGATTTAATTTTCAATATTCCGCATTGAATTCCAACCATTATGTTATCAATATTTAATTCTATTTGAACCATAAATTTTTTGTCCACCGTCACATCACCAAGATTATGAAAATTCACTACACATGAATAGTGAAGTTAGAATCTTCTACCTCATCGAAGTCAAAACCCCTTATTGAATATTTATACTCCAAATCCTCAAATCCCTATTCGAGATAGATAATTCCATGATCGTTCCATTCAAACATATCCATGAGAAAGAGATGAGAAGTGTTTACCAAGACATCATAAAAATAGATCTATAATTTCACTTACCATCAATCCAAACTTCAATCCATTCAATCCCACAATGTGATTTGTTAATGGATATTGAGGAACCTCATAAATATCTCCTCAATCACCCTAAGGTTCATCATAATGATGGTGAGAAGTTACAAGGGCTAAAATGGAGGTTTTGAGTGTTTTCCAATATTTCTAAAATAACTTATAGAAAACAACAATGTTCTCACATACAAAACAATGTGTTTTCACTAGTTAACACCTAATCCATAATTCATGCCATGTTTCATACCCCCCCATAAAATTTACAAACCATTTTCTAATTTAATTTACACATACCTAATCCTCCCCACATTGTGTTTATTTAAACCATGAATTATTTAGATAATTCTTCCAAAAATATGACATGAACCATGACATGTCACCTTACTCATGTTGGCTAGCCAAAATCCTTAGCATTTCAACATAACCCACTATGACATATTTTAAATAAAACACGTCATGTTTCTTCTAATAAAAATTATAATCGCTAAACCAAAACATGCTTTAAATCATGCTTAATAACCACAGTGTTCCCAACTACACCATGACATAGTGCAATTAACCATGGCATGATTTCTAAACTATGGTGACCAGTAACTACAGTCTTCCAATCTCTAAACACTCTTCTCTCTGGATCCAACACCACATGTTTTTTCATCATCTTGACACATTTTTCATGTCAGGTTGATTTTTATTTACAAACATAACTTCTTCCCTTCTTCTTTATAATGACCTGTAACGTTGCAAGTTGGTAAAATTGGGGGAATTTTGAATTTTTTGTCCTGAGGTAGGAGATTTTTTGAGAATTGGGTTTCGAACCAGGGTTCATAGGGTTGGAACATCTCTAGTAGGTGTTATTGGATGTCTTCGAAGCCCCAAGAGGTTTCTCAGGTGGTTGAGTGATTGGTGGAGCAAGCTCAGGGTGGCCTTGTTGTGTTTTTTTTGCTACAAGCAGCGGGTCACATTGTGTCCATGGGGCGTCATGGCATAGAAAGTGTTTCATGTGATTAAATTTATAATGGGTTGAAGGGGATTGTGTCGTGATGGATGAGGATCATACCATAAACCCTATGTGTTTGATTAAAAACATTTAGAATTTGGAATGCATCACATCGCGGTCTTGGGGCATTGCACCATGGAAAAGAGCTATGTCGGATGAGGAAATTCAGCTTGGGTTGTTGGTCATGCCATATCCAAGGGGCACCATGGTCTAACGAGTGTTGTGTAAGGATAATTTGTAGGGATGGTTGAGGACCAAATTGTGGTCAACGACACCACAACATGGTGGGTTCCGCATATGAATTATCATTAGTGGTGTAAGATTAATTCTTAGTTTCTGGTGGATCATGCCACAATATGGTCTATATGTTTTGAAAGGTGATAAGTAGGGGATATCACACCATGGTGGAAAAGGGTCACACCATGGTAAAGTCTACATAAGATTAATCTGCATAGGATTAATTTCAAGACTTTGTATGATTCCGTTCTTATGTCTTGTGAGATTAAAAATGTTCTTGGCCAACAATTGTTCATGCTATGAAACCTTGGGTAACACTGTGATAAGGGTCATGATGATATGTGTTATTCTGCAAGAGTAGGCCAATAGGGAGGCATTGTGATGCAAGGATGAGGCCCATGGGTGGAGACTGGTCGATGGGAGGTCGTTTCATCGTGAAGTGGGGAGGCCATGTCAGGAGGGATTGTGCCATGAGAGTCTTGATTCTGCCTGGAGGTAGGGTGCCATGTCATGACCTGAAGATCCACACCGTGAGGGGTGACTAAGGCCAAGACATCACGTCGTGATCCATAGGGGTCATTTTGAAATATGATTTTTTTCTAGTTTTTTTAATAAGGGTAGGGTGGTTATTTGGATTTTAAAATGGAATACCCTCGTTGAGATTTCTTTATTTTAGCGTGTGAGAATAGGGGGAGGCTGAGATCCTCTCCCCCTCAATTTATTTCCTTGAATTTCATGGATCTTGGTGGCTTGAGTGAGGTTTTTCCATGGATCAAGGTTATTTTCTCACCATTCTCAGCCCTCTCATCTTTCTCATTAATTTTCCCCAAATTTTAGAAGGTGGGGTCTGGGTGTTTGATAATGATTCCACTAATTTGTGGTGGAATTATCTCAATAAGATGAGGATTTGGTGTTGTTTGGATGAAGGAGGTCTTGGGATGATTAATGCACTAGGTATTGTATCATTTCACTTAAGATATGACACTAACTTGAATTATTTATGAATTTCCATCAGTTCAGGTGCAATTGATGGATGAGTTAAAATGAGAAATCAAGGCTTTTGTTTTCCAGAGGTCCGGGTGGATATTGGGGGTGGTGCATATATTTTTTCTTATGTTTCGTGTCATGGGAGATTGCTTGGTGATTCATTTCTTAATTATGGCCTATAGATTAATTATGCAATTAATATTGGTTTAATGTGTAAATTAATTAAAATGGTTTTATTATTAATAAATGTGGTTATTTATGAATTCAAGGCCTCACATTAATGGGTTGTGGTTGGTTGGTCTTGGGTGATCTTAGGCAATAGGGACCAAGATTTTCTTAAAGGGAATAACTCCCATGGAGGTAGGTGGTCCCTAAACATCTCCCTAAAGTGTATGCTTTATGTAACGTAGCATGCGATATGTGGTCTCACCACTTGTGTGTGATCGACTTTAAATTTAAAATGAATTGTTTCATTTAAATCCAAATGATAAGAACAGAAGTATCTTTGTCCATGATGGACCCTTGAACACTAAGCCTGATGTCATGTTCACCGATAGATGTGGAAATAACTATAGAAATGTGTTATGTGATACGTGGGCCCTAGAGGGGTAAAAATAAAATAGATGGAACATAGTGGATCCTGGATATGTTCCCATGGTCTCTTCTAAGTGGGCGAGTGTGATGAAATGTGAATGGATGGCCTAGGGGTAAGTCGTATGGATTCTTGGGTTACCTTAGATTCATTTGACTATATGATTTTTTTGTGGGGTGACTATTCCTTTTCCATCAGTATGCGTGTGTAACTTTGTGGGGATAACATCAAAAGGATTCATGTATAAGTTCAATGTGATAGGATTGACCAAGCATGGATTAGAAGTGAGATGGATGTTATGTCATCCCTTGGTGTTTGGTTTATAAGGTGTTACCTATTTGATTGGTTAAGGTACTAGGGCATGCAACATAAGCCACTAGGTCATGGATTTAAAATTTATTCACCGGTGATTGATGTAAAAATGTCATCGTTGCCTAATTACCACCCCGATAAAGGCTCGAGGATCACGCGTGATAAATTTTAAGCACAAAACATATACAGAAAATACTTGGTTCAATCTGAATCAATGGTCAACATCTGCTAATCGCCAATGATCATTGCATGAAGGATCTGAAGTCGAATCCTCCTATATCATCCACATGTTCTTTGAAAGCCTATGAGAACATAGATCATCAGAATCCAGGTGCTAGCATAGAGTTCCGACGATGCCTTTGACATCCCGATAATCACTGTATCAATGTTCCTTCTATGTAGGAATAAGACCTCGATATGAACACTTGGATCGAGAGATTCTCTTTATAGAAAGTGGGAGAGGAGAGAGAGGATCTCAAGAACTCACAATGAATAGTCATCGTGTGAGAGCCTTTCTTCTCATATATATAGTGAGTTATAAAATTACCCAAAAAGACTCCCCAACCTCTAAATATTTATTATTCACTATATAAACTATAAACGATATATTATGACTGATTGACTATGTCATAAATATCAAATATATATTTATAACTTACTTGTAATATAATCACTAATAGAAATTAATCCTTTACCAATAGTTTCAAACCGTTGGTAAAGGCTACCAAACCATTGGTATATAGTATACCAACGGTTTGGCAAACCGTTGGCAATTAAGGCGTGGCAGTAGCCCATTACCAACGATTTTTGTATAACCATTGGGAAAGGTAGTGTAATTGGAGTATTGCCAACGGTTTTACAAACCGTTGGAAATAATGGCTATTTAGATGTTTTACCAATGGTTTACTAAAACCGTTGGTAAAAATATCTACAGCACTATACCAACGGTTTTAGTAAACCATTAGTATAGTGTATTACCAGAATTTCACAGCCCAGCCACCTAAAATCTCTTCCACTGCACACTCAACTACACACCTACATACACTCTTAACAGCAACAAAAACACCTGTTATAGCACACAAAAGAACATAAAAATAGAATACTATTATAACCATGGAATGTACCACAATTATAATCATGTATATGAACCCAATTACCCTATGCAATACAAAATTCATAATTGAATTCTCAATTGAATACATGGAGAATGAATTATGTAATGAATTATGAATTATGAATCAATAACACATAGAAAATTAATTATGTTGTATACAGAATTCTGAATTATATATAACACAGATATAATATGACATACAAGGGGTTGGGGGTGTCCCGGGAGGTGGGGGTGTCCAGGGGTGAGGGGCTGTCCACGAGGGTGGGGGTGTCTAGGGGGGTGGGTTATACAGAATTAAGAATACATAAAAAATTGTATTTTTATAACACATACATGATTGAATTCAGAAATTAGAAGCTAATAAACCCAAAATAAAGTATCAACAAAATCCGAATACGTTTGGTCGGGTTTCCGTTTACCAGTTGTTTTTACTTAAAATGATGTCCATTTTAAACAAATTACATACACTTAGAGTGATACCGGCCACACCGTGCCTCGTATTGAGGTGGGGTTGACTCTTACATGTCATAGATGACTTGTGGATTGTTGTCATAAAGTATCAACAGAATCTGAATGCGTTTGGTTGGTTTTCCATATGTTAGTTGTTGTTTTCACTTAAAATGTTTTCCATTTCAAATAAAGGTGATCCACTTTGAGTGGTGCTAGCCACACTGCGCCTCAGATTGAGTCGAGGTTGACTTTTTCATGTCACATATAACCCATGGATCTTTGTGTTAAAGTATAAACACAATCCTAATACGTTTGGTATGTTTTCCGTATTCCAGTTGTTTTTTTCACTTAAAATCCTGTCCATTTCAAATAAAAGTGAGACAATTTTAGTGGTTCCAGCCACACCGGGCCACGTATTGAGAAGAGGTTGACTCTTACACGTCACATATGACTCATGGATCATTTTCATAAAGTTTAAACAAAATCCGAATGTGTTTGGTCAGTTTTTTGTATGTCAGTTGTTGTTTTCACTTAAAATGATGTCCATTTTAAACAAAAGAGAGACACTTTGAGTGGTGCCGGCCACACCGCACCTCTAATTGAGGAAGTGTTGACTCGTACATGTCACATATGACCCATGGATCATTTTCCTAAATTTTAAATAGAATCCGAATGCATTTGGTTGGTTTTCCATATGTCAATTGTAGTTTTCACTTAAAATGATGTTCATTTTAAACAAAAGAGAGACACTTTTGAGTGGTTACGACCACAAAGAGGTTTAGATTGAGGTGGGGTTGACTCTTACATGTCACATATGACCCATGGATCGTTTCCTTAAAGTTTCAACAGAATCCGAATGCGTTTGGTTGGTTTTCTGTATGTCAGTTTTTGTTTTCACTTAAAATGATGTCCATTTTAAACAAAAGAGAGACACTTTGAGTGGTGTCGACCACACCGCGCCTCATATTGAGGAAGATATGATTCATACATGTCACAAATAATCCATGTATCGTTGTCCTAATGTATCAACATAATCTGTATGCGTTTGGTCAGTTTTTCGTATGATAGTTGTTGTTTTCACTTAAAATCCTATCCATTTCAAATAAAAGTGAGACAGTTTGAGTGGTGTCGGCCACACCGGCCCTCGGATTGAGGCGGGGTTGACTCTTGCACATCACATATGACCCATGGATCTTTTTCCAAAAGTTTCAACAGAATCCGAATGCATTTGGTCGGTTTTCTGTATGTCATTTGTTGTTTTCACTTAAAATGATGTTCATTTTAACCAAAAGAGAGACACTTTGAGTGGTGGTGGCCACACCGTGCTTCAGATTGAGGACATAAGACATCAACCCCTCTCCAGACCTGCAACAACACCAATACAGAATCCCCATCCAAAGTATTCAAAATTTAGAATTCATTCTAGAATCTAGAAATTTAGAAATTTAGAAATTCAAATGCAATAACACCCATAAGAGAAAAAGCCTACATGTTATAGGAAATGAAATAACACCCATAATGGTATTCTGAATTTAGAATTCATTCCTCACTCAAACCACAACACCAACACACATAAGAGTATTCAAAATTTAGAATTCATTCTTCACTCAAACCACAACACCAATACACACAAGAGAAAAAACCTACATGTTATAAAAAGCACATGGGATGTTTAGTCATGGTCTTGGGTTGAGTATCTTAAAACCAATAGAAAAACTTGGGTAGAGTGGCAAGGATAATGATACCCATAATATGGAAAATGGTAGTGGTCATGTTCTTAGACCTAGGATGAGTTATAGGAAGCACATGGGATGTTTATATTCCTCTAATGATTATGTATCCATGTATAAATGGTTCCTGATGTGTTAGTGGGAAACATTGGCCAATCTCGACATATGAGATGGGTTACTAGAATAGACTACATGTTTTTCATAGACATTTCAATTAGAATAAGGGGGTATGTGGCTAATTGTAATTTTCTCTCCTGGGTGTGATGTGAGATGAATCCCCATCTTGGGTAGTGGGTATGAATATTCAATTAAGTCTTTGGTATTGGGTTCCCAAAGGGACTTTGGTTTGGTCCTAGAACCCACTATTTGAGGATGGGATTGAGGTGATCCATGGGGATATGGTGTCAAAATTTGTATTCCTCACCATTGGAGTATTTTTATAGAGGCTTTGAAACTCATTTTTCAAGAATCTATATGTAGCCTTGTTGACCAATTTGTTATATGGTATGCTTGAGTGTTCATAGGTTTCATATGAAATCACTATATGATTTTTATTTGTTGTATGCTATTGTATAGAATGAACGACCTGTGATTGAGAATTAGAACTTGAGTGTTGGTGCATGTTCATGATGGGATGTCGAGACTCATTCCTAATATAATTCATGTTTTTCTATATATACTATGACCCATTGTGTTTCAATCTATTCCTTTTGAATATTTTATTCTGATAACGTATGACCAATAGACCACATTTTATTTTTTATCCCTTAATTTCAAGAATCTATGTGTAGCCTTGTGAAGATTTTTCGTATGTCAGTTCTTGTTTTCACTTAAAATGTTGTCTGTTTCAAACAAAAGTGAGACACATTGAGTGATACCAGTCACACTGTGCCTCGGATTGAGGTGGGGTTGATTCATACCTGTCACAAATTATCCACGGATCATGGGGTGGGGGGGGGGGATGTCCGGGGTGGGGGGGCTGTCCGGGGGGCTCTCCAGGGGTGAGGGGGGTTGTCCGGGGTGGGTGGGGGGGGGGGGGGGCTGTCCAGAGTGCATTTTCGGCCACCGTGGTCGTACGACACCTCCGATTGATGTGACGTCTGTCCGAACATTTTAAAATTCACTCACCCTTTATTTTCGTCTAATTTCATGGAATTCCGAGGTCGTTCGACTGGTTTCGACCACCCCACACACGTTTTTCAAACGTGCCAAACACCTAAAAAACACATATTCAGTCGTGCCGTGCAAACCGCAGGTCCGAATGATGTTTCGTCTCCTCATACACCTTATGAATAATAATTAGGGTGTTTTCGTGTGATTTCAAGTCATTCCGATGTCGTTCGAGATGCATTTGACCGTTAAACGCATTTTTGGCCATTTACGACACGCAGAGTCCGTTTTCGGCCACCACGGTCACACGACACCTCCGATTGACATGCCGTCTGGACAACCATTTCAAAATTCACCTACTCTTTGTTTTAGTCTGATTTCATGATATTCCGAGGTCGTTCGGCCGGTTTCGACCACCCCACACACATTTTTCAAGCGCACCAAACACCTAAAAACACATATTCAACCGTGCTGCGCAAATCGCATGTTCGAATGACGTGTTGTGTCCTTGTACACCTCACGAATAAAAATTCGGGTGTTTTAGGGTGATTTCAAGTAATTATAATGTCGTTCGACATGCATTTGACCGTTAAACGCATGTTTTGGCCATTTACGACACGCGAAGTACGTTTTTGGCCACCGCGGTCACACGACACCTCCGATTGACGTGCTGTCTGGCCGACCATTTCACAATTCACCCACTCTTTGTTTTCGTCTGATTTAATGGTATTCCGAGGTAATTCGGCCGGTTTTGACCACCCCATGCACATTTTTTCAAGTGCACCAAACACTTAAAAAATACATATTCAGTTGTGCCGTGCAAACCGTGCGTCCGAATGACGTGTCGTCTCCTCGTACACCTCACGAATAATAATTAGGGTGTTTTCGTGTGATTTTAAGTCATTAAAATGTCGTTCGGCATGCATTTGACCGTTAAACGCATGTTTTGGACATTTACGACACACAAAGTGCATTTTCGGCCACCGTGGTCACACGACACCTCCGATTGACGTTCCATTTGGCTGAATATTTCACAATTCACCCACCCTTTGTTTTCGTCTGATTTCATGGCATTCCGAGGTCATTCGGTTGGTATCGACCACCCCACGCACGTTTTTCAAGCATGCCAAACACCTAAAAAAACACATTCAACTGTGCTGCGCAAACCACGCGTCTGAATAACGTGTCATCTCCTCGTACACCTCACGAATAACAATTAAGGTGTTTTCGTGTGATTTCAAGTCATTTCAATGTTGTTCGGCATGTGTTTGACCATTAAACGCATGTTTTGGCCATTTACGACATGCAGAGTGTGTTTTAGGCCACCGTGGTCACACGACAACTCTGATTGATGTGTCGTCTGGCTGAACATTTCACAATTCACCCACTCTTTGTTGTCATCTGATTTCATGGTATTCCAAGTTCGTTCGGCCTATTTCGACCACCCCACGCACGTTTTTTAAGCGCGCCAAACACCTAAAAAACACATATTCAGTCGTGCCATGAAAATCGCGCGTTCTAATGACGTTCCGTCTCCTCGTACACCTCATGAATAATAATTAGGGTGTTTTTGTGTGATTGCAAGTCATTCCGATATCGTTTGGCATGCATTTGACTGTTAAACTCATGTTTTGGCCATTTACGACACGCGGAGTGCGTTTTAGGCCACCGCGGTCACCCGACACCTTCGATTGATGTTCCCTCAAGCCGACCATTTCACAATTCACCCAAACTTTGTTGTCGTCCAATTTCATGGAATTCCGAGGTCGTTCGGACAGTATCGACCACCCCATGAACGTTTTTCAAGCATGCCAAACACCTAAAAAACACATATTCAGCCATGCCGCGCAAACCGCGTGTCCGAATGATGTTTCGTCTCCTCGTACACTTCAAGAATAATAATTAGGGCGTTTTTGTGTGATTTAAAGTCATTCTGATGTCGTTCAGGATGCATTTGACTGTTAAACGTATGTTTTGGCCATTTACGACACGCAAAGTGTGTTTTAGGCCACCGCGGTCACACAAAACCTTCGATTGACGTGCCTTCTATCCGACCATTTCAAAATTCATGTACTCTTTGTTTTCGTCAGATTTCATTGTATTCCAAGGTCGTTCGGATGGTTTCGACCACTCCACGCACGTTTTTCAAGCGCGTCAAACACTTAAAAAATGTATATTCAATCGTGTCGCGCAAACCGCGCGTTCAAATGATGTGCCATCTCCTCGTACACCTCAGAAATAATAATTAGGGTGTTTTCATGTGATTTAAAGTCATTCCGATGTCGTTCGACATGCATTTGATCGTTAAACGCATGTTTGGGCCATTTACGACCCGCGAAGTGCCTTTTTGGCCACCGCGGTCACACGACACCTTTGATTGACGTTCCGTCTGTCCGACCATTTCAAAATTCACCCAACCTTTGTTTTTGTCCGATTTCATGGCATTCCAAGGTCGTTTCGCCGGTATCGACCACCCCACGCACGTTTTTCAAGCATGCAAAACACCTAAAAACACATATTCAGCTGTGCCACACAAATCGCTTGTCCGAATGACATGTCGTATCCTCATACTCCTCAAGAATAATAATTTGGGTGTTTTTGTGTGATTTCAAGTCATTCCGATGTCGTTCGGGATGCATTTGACCGTTAAACGCATGTTTTGGCCATTTACGACACGCGTAGTGCGTTTTTGGCCACCACGGTCACACGACACCTCCGATTGATGTACCGTCCATCCGACCATTTCAAAATTCACCCACCCTTTGTTGTCGTCCGATTTCATGGCATTCTGAGGTCGTTCATCTGGTTTCGACCACACCACGCACGTTTTTCAAAAGCGCCAAACACCTAAAAAACACATATTCGGCCGTGCCACACAAACCGCACGTTTGAATGACGTCCCATCTCCTAGTACACCTCAAAAATAATAATTAGGGTCTTTTCATGTGATTTCAAGTCATTATGATGTCGTTCAACTTGTATTTGACCGTTAAATGCATGTTTTGGCCATTTACGACACGCAGAGTGCATTTTCGGCCACTTCGGTCACACGACACCTCTGATTGATGTGCCGTCAGACCGCACATTTCACAATTCACCCACCCATTGTTATCGTCCTATTTCATGGCATTCTGAGGTCGTTTGGTCAGTATTGACCACCCCACACACGTTTTTCAAGCGTACCAAACACCTAAAAAACACATATTTAGCTTAGCCGCGCAAACTGCGCGTACGAATGACTTGTTGTCTCCTCGTACACCTCATGAATAATAATTAGGGTGTTTTCGAGTGATTTCAAGTCATTATGATGTCGTTCGGCATGCATTTGACCGTTAAACACATGTTTTGGCCATTTACGACATGAGGAGTGCGTTTTCGGCTACCACAGTAACACGACACCTCTGATTGATGTGACGTCTAGCCGACCATTTCACAATTTACCCACGCTTTGTTTTTGTCTGATTTCATGGTATTCCGAGGTCGTTCAGCTGGTTTCAACCACCCCACACACATTTTTCAAGCGCGCCAAACACCTAAAAAACACATATTCAGCTGTGTCGCGCAAACCGCGCGTCCGAATGGCGTGTCGTCTCCTCGTACACCTCATGAATAATAATTAGGATGCTTTCATGTTATTTCAATTCATTCCGATGTCTTTCAAGATGCATTTGACCGTTAAACGCATGTTTTGGCCATTTACGACACACGTAGTGCGTTTTCGGCCACCGCGGTCACACGACACGTCTGATTGACGTGTCGTCTGGCCGACCATTTCGAAATTCAACCACTCTTTGTTTTCATCTAATTTAATGGTATTCTGAGGTCGTTCATCCAGTTTCGACCACCCCACGCACGTTTTTCAAGCGCACTAAACACCTAAAAAACACATATTCAGCTGTGCCGCACAAACATCGCATCAGAATGACGTGTCGTCTCCTCGTACACCTCAAAAATAATAATTAGGGTGTTTTTTGTGATTTCAAGTCATTCCGATGTCGTTCGGCATGCATTTGACCGTTAAACGCTTGTTTTGGCCATTTATGACACGCGAAGTACGTTTTCGGCCACCACGGTCACACGACACCTCCGATTGACATGCCTTCTAGATGACTATTTCAAAATTCACCCAAAATTTGTTTTCGTCTGATTTCATGGAATTACGAGGTTGTTCGGCTAGTATCGACCACCCCACACACGTTTTTCAAGCGCACCAAACACCTAAAAAACAAATATTCAGCTGTACCGTGCAAACCGCGCGTTTGAATGATGTTTCGTATCCTTGTACACATCACGAATAATAATTAGGGTTTTTTTGTGTTATTTCAAGTCATTCCGATGTCATTCGGCATGCATTTGACCGTTAAACGCATGTTTTGGCCATTTACGACCCGCGAAGTGCGTTTTCGGCCACCGCGGTCACACGACACCTCCGATTGACATGCCGTCTAGCCGACCATTTCAAAATTCACCCACCATTTGTTTTCGTCCGATTTCATGGAATTCCGAGGTCATTCGGCTGGTTTTGACCACCCACACACGTTTTTCAAGCGTGCCAAACACCTAAAAAACACATATTCAGTCGTGTCGCGCAAACCGCGCGTCCGAATGACATGTCGTCTCATCGTACACCTCACGAATAATAATTAGGATATTTTCATGTGATTTCAAGTCATTCTAATGTCATTTATCATGCATTTGACCGTTAAACACATGTTTTGACCATTTACGACACTCGAAGTGCGTTTTCGGCCACCGCGGTCACACGACTCCTCTGAGTGACGTGCCATATGGACGACCATTTCACAATTCACCCACTCTTTGTTGTCGTATAATTTAATGGTATTACAAGGTCGTTCGGATGACATCGACCACCTCACACACGTTTTTCAAGCGCGCCAAACACCTAAAAAACACATATTCAGTCATGCTGCACAAACCGCGCGTCCTAATGACATGTTGTCTCCTCGTACACCTCATAAATAATAATTAAGGTGTTTTCGTGTGATTTCAAGTCATTACGATGTTGTTTGGAATGCATTTTATCGTTAAACGCGTGTTTTGGCTATTTGCGACATGCTTCGTGCGTTTTCGTCCACCGTGGTCACACGACACCTCCGATTGAGGTACCGTCTGGATGAAAATTTCACAATTAACCCACCCTTTGTTTTCATCCAATTTCATGGAATTCCGAGGTCCTTCGACCGGTTTCGACCACCCCACACACGTTTTTCAAGTGCGCCAAACACCTAAAAAACACATATTCAGTCGTGCCGCGCAAACCACGCGTCCGAATGACGTGCCGTCTCTTCCTACAACTCAAGAATAATAATTAGGGTGTTTTCATGTGATTTCAAGTCATTATAATGTATTTTGGGATGCATTTGACCTTTAAACGCATGTTTTGGCCATTTACGACACGCAGAGTGCGTTTTCGGCCACCGCGGTCAAACGTCACCTCTGATTGATGTACCATCTAACCGACCATTTTACAATTCACCCACCCTTTGTTTTATTCTGATTTCATGGAATTCCGAGGTCATTCGACCAATTTGGACCACCCCACACATGTTTTTCAAGCGCGCCAAACACCTAAGAAACACATATCCAGCCGTGTCGCGCAAACCACAGGTCAGAATGATGTGTCGTGACTGCGGCGTGACCGCGGCATGACAATTAGAAAATACACCCATATTCAATAGAGATATACCCACTTTTGATAGAGAATAACATCCAAATAAACAACTCGAAAATCCGAGACCAACATTTTACTTTACCAATTCCAATTACATATTATATGCAGCACCAACTTATGTTTTATGAACCAATCAATTAAAAGGAAAGAAACTCCTTCCAATAACCCATAAAATCTCATATAGCATCACTCACCTACAAACCATTATAAAATCATTAGGCTTCCATATTTGGTTAAAAATAAAGAGTTATACTAAATTCAAAAATATTCATACTAGAGTGAAAAACCAGGTTAAAAAATAAAGGGTTATACAGAATTCAAAAATGTAATGGATAATTCTACCCCTGATCACTATCACCATCACCATTGTTATCATCAGCCTCATCCTTGCCGCTATCTCTATCCTCATAATCGTCCTTATCATCGTTCCCATGCTCATCCTCGGCCCCATCCTCGCCCTTGGCCCCATCCTCGACCTCGCCCTCATCCTCTTCAGCATCCTCATCATCACCAGGAATGTCATCATCTAGAACACCACTAGAACTGCTGCTTGGTGCATTGGATAATTCACCCATCGACAACATATATGTATGAAAAGTCGCGCTGGCCTCTTGTGGAAGTGATGAAGATAAAGCTTTGATCAGTCTCATAAATTCTTTCTCCCTCGTTTGAACCTGTTCTTCCAAATCTGTGATCCTTTTATCAGACTGTCTTGCATGCTCCTTGACCTATTCCAACTCGTTGGTACTAGAATGAATGCCTGGAGAGGACCAATACCTCGTCAAGACTATATTCGTACCAGGCCGGAAGTGTATTCGATCAGAGTGCTCATCTCCCAAAACCTGATATAAATGATCGTGTGGCCCTAAATTGTCAGGCTCCTGAGCATCAAGGGCCTCTATATCAGCCTGTTAAAAATATTAATAGATTATTAAATTTCAAAATAGATATTAAACTTTGAAATAAACAAATTAAAACTTACAATATTTTCTTGTGTTGGTTCATTAACCGCAGTTCCATCTTTTTTCCTTATACTCGAGAAAAATAATTTTGCTCGAGGGATACGTCCTTCAATATTAAATTTGTGATTCTGTAATGAAATTGAAACAATATAAAGTGCAAGTATAATCATATTTTAAATATTCAATAAATCACATAATTTATGTAGGAAACAATAAAAAAGGGAAAGTCCTAAATAGAAATTATAAACAACTATATCGAACCAACTGCCTCTCATGATATGACATAGTAGTGCGCCCCAAAGTGTGGAGGTATTTCTTTGAATCAATGTTTTTTTTGTTTTTTTCAGAAGATTTCTAAATATTGTTTAATAATAAATAAGATAATATTAATGAAAAATATGAAAACTATCATTTAAATACCTCAAATGGGATTAATAACTTAAATTTGGTAGTCGCCTAATGGGTAATCATTTGGCGATATTGCTCTACCAGGCAGTCATACACAATAGGTAATGTCTCCAACTCTGTGCCCACTCTATCACACCAACCAACATACAACTCCTGCTTATAAGCTCTCCAAAACTCTCCTAGATCCTTTAAACGCGCTGGTCGTGCACCTTCACCATTAGGGAAGTTAAACCGAAGCTGAAACCCAATAGATTAATTCATATAAATATAAAAAATACTACATTAAATCCAATATATTTTTTACCCATATTTTTGCCCACACATTATCCTTGACTTTGTGTGGCAGATGTCTCCAAGAGAGAGGGATGACCAGAATGATGTCGGAGTATTTGGATAGCATCGCCAAAAAACCCCAACATTCCTACCTAGATTTATCAATCATCTGTCCATCATCATTATATTCAACCATCAACTGTGTCTGGTGGTTCCATACCACACGCAAGCAAGTATGCCCCCTCCTCCGCCTCCTATCAGTAGATGAATCTGTTATTAAAAAAAATATCAGTACAAGTTATAATAAAAATAAAATTTGGTATAAAAATTTGTTTGAGTTATATAAATATACCTATGATAGTCGGATCAATGGGCATCACTGGATGTGCAGAAGCTGAAGGAGTATCCTGTACAGGTGGAGTGTCCCTCAGTGTATGCTCCTCAGCCACATACTATGTTAGAGTAGGAGTCGAAGAAGGTGGAATATAATAGCTCAGAGATAATGAACCAGAAGCAAAAGATGACGGCACAGACGTCTGGCCAACTGGTAGTGTAAACATCAGAGGTCTAAATATCCCGTGTGTCCCTAAATACACACCAGGATCAAAATGGGGCATAGAAGATACGTCTATGGTAGGGGCATAGTCCAATCGGGTACGACCAGTGGATCATCTAACTCTCGCACCACGAGCCCTCGTACCACCGACCTTAGTACCAGGACCACCAGATGATCGTCTAACTCTGACACCACCCCCTCCTACCACCAGCCTCTGTACTGGGAGAAATATCAGGCTCCTTGTCAGATATCTCTCATCTATGGGGTGGATCCTGAAAAAAAGTTTAACACAAGTAAACACATGATATTATAAGTTATTGAAATATATATATTTGAAATAAAATACTCACAATAGGGATGAGTGGAGGAATGCCCATCTTTATCATGCGACGATTAATTTCTATCATCTTTTTCCACCGCCTCTCTTCAATGGGTGTCATTTATTGCAATGAAAAAAAAATATGGAAGTAATTAGAAATAGATAACTAATGTATAACCCAAAAAACACAATATAGAAAAAACATTCTGATAAAAAAAACATAAAGAAACAGAATATTTATGGTGGTTTGAAGGTAAGTACTAGGATACATACTTTGAATGATTAATGGTTATATTAGGAAAACTAATATTCATTAATATTGTGAATTTGACATTCTGTAAATTAGTTTCATGAAGAAGGAAGAATTACTACATGGGAAAAGTAGAGGTCCCACCGAGAGTTACCTTTGTAGATATTTTATTCATAAAGAACATTGGATTGTACAGTTAAGTATTTCTTATTTCTTCTGTGAAGAATAATTAGGGACCACATACTATTTTGAAAAGTTCAAGAAGATACTCCATATGTTATATTGTGCAAAAGATAAGTGAACAGTGTGTCATTTTATATATATATATATAGATTTTGATAGAAACATGATACATACTTGATATGTAATACACAGTGTACAAAAATTAAGATGAATAAGATCTTCATGTTTGACATGATCTTAATGAAAGGAGTGATTTTCATGAAATACTATGAATAAATATTACAAACAATATCTTATGAGTTCATATACATGATGCTGTAATATTTGAAGCATTGAGATTAAAAAAACTATGAATATTTAAAATTAGAACACATAATGACCTTATAAATGTATATGTGTATTGAAAACATTAATTGGACAATGTGTACACCGATGTAGTGATTTGAGTATACAATTCATGGAGTAGTGAATCATAAAATTTTTCAAAATCCCTAGAAATAGGGAATAATGATATCCTTTAGAATAGAAGGATATCCTTGAAAAGATGTGGAAGGATATCCTTGAGAAAAGGTGGAAGGAGTCTAACCTGGCAGTTGATCGGATGGAAGAGGTGCACCTGTGCTGGGGCTTCTCAAGGGCTTCTGGGAGTCAGGCAGTGCTTTTGGAGTTGCAGCTTCTGGAATCGGGGTCTGCCTCTGGAATCGGGGTTGGGGGTCGCCTGCCTTGTCGAATTTGGGGGAAAATTATCCCAACGGTTGTTAAAAACCATTGGGAAAACTCCATCTTTCCCAACGGTTTCATCAAACCATTGGGAAAACTCAATTTTTACCCATCTTTCCCAACAGTTTCATCGAACCGTTGAGAAAACTCAATTTTTACCCATCTTTCCCAAGGGTTTCATCAAACCATTGGGAAAGCTCAATTTTTACCCATATTTACCAATGGTTTGCATAAACCATTGGTAAAGAACACACATAACAATGGTTTAAAAGAACCATTGGTATACAAGTGTTGGGAAAAGCATGATTTCCAGTAGTGAATAAATATATTACATGATAAAATCATGTCATTAACTTGACTCCTCATTCCTGTAAATATTAAATGAACCTTGAATATTAAAATAATATTCATTCATATAATATTTTCCAATAATTTAATTTAATACATGTAAATACATTTAATAAAAAAAATTCATTACTAATTTTTATAAACTCAAATAATATGAATTTATTTAATCATTGGTGATCTTACATACATGGAAAAATATCGGATCCCAGTGGTGGGGCTCACCAAGTCCTAAACTCCTATTCATTAGAATAGGGTAAACTTTTGAATATGCTATTGTGTGTGACCCTCCACATACTTATCTTGATAGTAGTGAATATTATCCACAAACTAATCGTGGAATCTAGAAACCCATCATAGCCCCTAAATAGATATGGAGTAGTCATAGAAATGACAACCTTCCCATGAACACACACTGTGTGTTATACTATTTGTATCACAATATATCATAAATAAGGATGAACACTTTGTGTCATCATTATTTCTTACTTTATTATTCATTGAACTTACTAGAAAGACTTAGCTTCAACTAACATGTTCATGTATTTGTCAAGGTACTACCATCCAGATCAACTGGGTCTAAGATATCTATTCCTATCAGAAGTGAAAAATTTTATTTGATTATTCAACCAATGCCATACGACCAATAACACACACAACACAAGCTACCTCACTATGAATTCAATTTCATGGTTTTTTACTTGCATCAATGTTCATGATCAAATGATACACATCGAAAATAATCTCATGTTTGGAGACCATTACATGTGTTCGTAGATAGAAATACCCAATGACACTCAAAACATGTGGTGTTCCTATTGGTGGGTCAGTCCTCATGATACCATATACTCAAGATCACCAAGTGCGAACTTCATGAGATGAAGTCTCAATTCTTATGATTCCCAACACCTGATAGTTAGACATCACCTATGTCGAATCAGAATGATGTGACTGTACCATATGCCATTTGTTTTAGATTAATGTTATAATATCATGAGGTTCTCATTATAGCCTGGGAACTACTATAACCTTTTGATATAAAAACTAATATATGGAAATTAACATTTAAATAATGTATTTAGAAATATGAACACTATAATGTTAATAATACATCATGCATAACTCACTATATGCATGGTATGGTAAAAAAAGAAGTGTTTAGTTGGGTCAAGGGCACTCACTATTATAACTCTCTCACTTTTACTAGAGACAACTTGATAATAAAAAATTTTAGTTACCACATTATAAAATCATGTTTATTCTAAGAAATGTATTTATTCATGGGCCTACCATGTTTCCACTATATGTAAATTTCACTATCTGTGACTTCACCTCCTTGAGTAAAACTCCTCAATATATGTAAACCCTGAGTAGATATTTTTTTTGTATTTTATAAACTTGGAATATTGGCTAGTACTTGTATTACAATTATCATAATTTATATTATGATAACACTTTACATACTAGGTTTGATTTCAAGAACTAGAACAAATCATTGTGTAGTATACACTGCTTCTTTAGCTACATCAGAATCTGCAACATACTCGGTATTTGTATATATGGATACTACTGGATTGAATGAGCTTGTCTTGCACATTAAATTAGATTTATTGTGATCTTATATCATATTTACATAAAGGAATACTAATATTTTCCACCTCAAAAACTAGTATCCCTTCCTCTCCTTATACCATGTACATATGTTTTGTACTTTATTAAGTAGAATCAGATAGTTTTGACTGCTTACCTTGCATTTCTCTGGGATATAACTGATGTTTTGCTATTATAAAGTATATGTTGGTAATATAATATATTTTACATATCGTTACATACATGATTGATCCATCAAAATGTAATATGGAATTCAACTTACCACATTAATCTCCTCTTATGTCCCGTACAAGTCTTCTTAGAGAGATTTATGTCATGTGAAATTGAAAAAAATTCTCTCTTGAATTTATAAAAATTTTATTTTTTCAATAAAATTTTATTGTATTTACTATTTACTTGAACTTAGAAAACATTATATGTACCTTAGTAGATCATGTTTCCTATAACATAGGTTGTTACTTTAAATCAATCTATGTAGAATTATTTTCATTCTGGTCTTAACTAATTGTAAAACCATTATCTTTTTTCCATATGTTACCAAACATACTATACTTGGAAAAACATGGAGATCCCACTTACCTAATGTAGGAACATAGAAAAAATTCAATTCCGAATGAATATTCTATGATATTGTTCCTTATGTCAAGATGAAACTATATTTTAGTAGCTTTCATCCCTTATTGGATTTCCATGGTGTCACCAACCCTTTCTGGTTGCATCGTATAGTCACCTTCCATGAATGTTGGTCTTGAAATATAATCCCCAATTTAATGTTCATATAAAGTAGCTATGATAAGTAAAATTATAATAAATTTAGGCATAACAAATTGGTGTTAACAATCAATCCTTATTGGTACGATGCTTGTACTATCCATGTATAGTCTCACTTGAATACCCACTACAATATTCCAAATAATAAGACCCATGTACTTTGATACATGGAATCCATTATTAATTTTTAATAGATCTTGTCAGTTTTAGCTAATTTACATATATCGCTTGTAGGATTCATTATCCTCAATGAATAATGAATCACCAAGTGCAGTGAATATAAAACCACTACTATGGTTTCATCCTTCCTAAGTAGTATGTGTCTCTGGAACATTCCTCTTCCATGAGATCTTATGGAACTTGTTCCTATGGAAACTACTTATGCATCTCTGACATTGACTAAACTCAAGTAAATCTTTCTCCCCCTATCTCAAGTAGAGATGGGCACCTTTTTATAGAAATATAGTCTATCACTTGACTATGATTTTTATATCATAGGGATTTATGTAATATCCTAATAAACTTTTAGGATAATTACATTAGATGCACATTGTGTTTTTCTTAATTCAATTTTGTTTAGATCCTTAACAAAAACTTTACATAAAAACACATGTTGTTATGACATAATGTATTTATACCATATTAAAACTAATATGATATCCAATTTTCATTATAGTTAGAATATGGTTATGGGGTAACATCACTATTTTCAAATAATTTCCTAAAAAATGGAAGTATCTACAATGAATGAGTTTTAACATTGATTCTCCTTTCACATACATCATGAATCTGATGTGTATAAGGAAATGAAAATTTACAAATTTCTCCATGATACATTTTATTAATCAATGTTAACATGTAAGGTTCATCATGAATACTCCTTATTAGCTTCATAGATTTTATGTAGATAAGGTAATGTGTGTTTAGGAATTACTCTACACTACATTATATTGATCGATGAATGATTGGCCAAGAAATTCTTCAGCACACCAGCCTGAAGCATCTAATATCTTCTGATCATACATATATCATACTTCACTTTCACATTCCTTAAACAACACTTAGTGGAATCTTATGAAGTATATTTACTACTATATGAACCTTGGAATAGTTACACACTCTCTAGATAAACTAATTCTAAAAGCTTTGTGGCGTACCTTTAGATCCAAAGGTTTGTTTGTCTAAAACTAAGTACATAAGTGTGTTGATAATACCTAAGGTCTTTAACTCCAAAGTGTCTAAAACCATACCGAAAAATTAGTTTTTTAGGCAAAGTATTATCTTTCCACAACTGGGTATAACTGAGTCCTACCTTTTATATTCCTCATGTATTGTCAATAATTCATGCATTACAGAACTATTGTTTGGGTATGAAACACCAAAAAAACATTCATTCGAGAACTGGAATAATGTTTCCTTGTGTCCATTGCACATGTGATATTTTTTTTGTAATAATAAATAATAGTTCAACTAGAATCATTAATCTTGTAAATTAGAAGTTGTGTACTTGTCACTACTGACTTAAGAACAACCCTTTCTTAGCTTCTTGGAGGACACACTTTACTTCTTTTAATGTTTATTTTTATTACTTGGTTACCGTATTTAAATACACATATGTGATAGGAATATTGTATTTAATACCCAAATGGCATGATAGAAACATTACTTTTAATTGATGAATATTCCTAAAGAATAAGTGACTTCTTGGTTCTTCAATTTAGTTCATTTCATTTATCTTCCATAGAATTATCTCATGACATGCAAAGAAAATAATCCCTATTAAATACCTTTGTATTTTGAAGGTTGTTTCCAAGGTGATTTTGGTGTCATACATTCCATTAACCTTTTCACATTTTATTTCAACTTGTTCTCTATAATAACTTATGATTAAACCTTCTTAAAGTTCCTATTTACATAGTGAACCTTACCTAGAAGTTAACCAACCATTTTCTACATAGTATTTGTTTTATAATCTTAAACAAAACTAGAGTAAATGGGTGAAAATGATATGAGAAATGGGTTCATTTGAAAGATCATGACCCATCTTTCAATTTACTTATATCCAGTGTAATCAACACTTATTCATAATTGCGCTTCTCTTTCTCCATGTAAGCTTCTCAAGGACAAGACTATATGTAATATCATCTATGTATTGATGTTATATCCATAACTTACATCATACATTGATGATAAAATTATGACATAACTATCATATACGTCATACATGACTTCCCTATAAGCATTATTAAAACCCTCGCTTCATAAAGTGGCCTAATAGGTATTGGGGACACCACCACCTTGAATTTCCAATATCATAGTATTTTGCACAATTACCTATACTAATCTTTGAAACTTATGATAGTTTAGAAATTTTATTTTTCCATTAGATATCACAGTATGTATTGTGGTATTACTTTCTATTTTCTATAAAAATATAATCCCGAAGATTTTCACTTTTATCCTAATTACTGATTAGACATTTTCAATTATTTAAATGATTAAATGTATCCTATTATTTTATCGAACTCTGGAAATACACTATACCAGAATTGAAATACTCTATCTCTTGAGTATTATAGTGGAAAGGATCCCTAAACCTCCCCTCATAGTATACAAGTTATGGCTACACCACTACTCAGAGAGTTCAAGATAGGAGTTTGACTAAAGAACCATATTAACTCACCAATCCTTGATCTGTCGAGTGAAGTACCATAATCTAAAATCAAAAACTTGATTTAGTCAATGATTGTCTCTAAAGTTTCATAAATCTAACTTTGATAACATATTTGTTTCCAAATTTAGTTAAGTAACCCCATCACTCTCATAATAAATCCCTGGTAATACAATACACCATTAAATTTAGTTGATCGAGCACATCGTACACCTGGTTTTGTTCAAATTCAAATGATGGAAGATGTTTGTGACTTAATATTTATTTGAGGATTTTATTATTACATAAAGAAATGAAATCATTTTTATCTCATAAGCATGTAATATGTGATCACACTCACAATTGATCATGTAATAAATAAAAAATTTCATTGCGTCACATGTTAATTTTATTTGTGCACATTTGCTTATTATTTTATCTGATCATGCATAAAACTATACATATATAAAATAATAAACCATGCATAAATAAAATTAGACGATGTGATCATAAGCCGATATTAATGGTTGATCAACTGAGTAAATAATGGATCAACCTATACCCTAGTGGTAACTTATTGAGTTGCATCGCTTTCAACTCAAGTTGCAGCACTCACCTGTCCAATGTTCCAAACTCATGTCTGGTGCATTTCCATATCTCCATGCAAAGTACATCACTGATCATCCTCTTCATTATACAAAAATACTCACACACATGCAAGGGGGTCTCTGGAATTCATAATACCAATAAAAACTTTTTTCTGGGTGCACAGACCCTTATACATATAATGGTGAAAAGACGACAAAAAAATCATCATTTATTAAAATAATTATTAAAAAAAATCATTGCAACAATTAAATAAATAAATAAATAACAGACATGAATTGGTTGGTCTATGCCTCATGATCAGTCGATACACATTAAAATCACGTATATTAATTAATTTCATAAAAAAATATTAAACTTTCAATAAATTATTTTCAAGGGTGATTTTAATGAATTAAAAATTTACACTTATTTTTAACTCAAAATTTATGTCGTTTGGTCCCATTAATTAATTAATTTATATTCCAAAAATTAAACTTATTATATATATATATATAAATTCATATAATTATATATATATATATATATATATATAAATTTATATACTGACACACCCTCAATGGTTTAGTGGCTGGGAGAGGATGGGTGCGGCTACAGGGGTGTCCCACCCCTTGAAAAAACCTTTTTTGTATCATTTGTAGAATTCTCCACAAACCCACCGCCAATAATTATTTTTTTATTCTTTGTCCATTTGATGAAACAAGAAGGTAGGTCCCATGAATTTTGTTTTTATGTAATGTTTTCAAAGCCTAATAATATAGTCTATAAAAGAAATTATTATTATTTTAATAATTCTGAATTTATGTGGAATGATCCTATACCGAACATTGCTATTTCGGCCTCGAAGTTCCATTCGTTGTCTGGACTTACCAGAAAACACCTACATCGACAGATTTTGGTAAAAATTATATATATTTATATACATGTACTCTTCCTGCAAAAATAATTTCAACCCATTTTCAGAAAATCGAATGTCTACAGACTAGACATCCAGTGTCGGATTGAAACGTTGTCTATGGCGTTAGCATCGTAACGATGCGCTCTTGTAAATTTAATCCAATTTTAATTTTTTTACATTAATTAAAAAATTTACGAGTCCCTCCATTACTAATTGAAGGTGTCGGGGCACGTATCAGAAGCCAATGGGCTGAGGAATTAAAAATTTTCCATAAGTGATCAACGTAACAACGTTATCACTGGCGAAGCACAACCCTGGTAAAGTCCTAAGGATCACGCCTGATGAATTTTAAGCACAAAATATCAACAAAAAATAACTGGTTTGATATGAAGTAACGATCATCATTTGCTCATCACCAGTGATCATTTCTTAATGTATCCAAAGTCAAACACTTTAGATTGTCCACATGTACTTCAAAATCTTGTGGGAGCATCGACCATCTGAATCTTGGTGCTAGCATAGAGTTCTGACGATGACTTCAACATCTCAATGATCACCACATCAATATTCCTTGAATTCAAGAAGAACTTGATCTGAACACTTGGATCAGGAACTTCTCTCTCTAGAAAGGGAGAGAGGAGAGATAGGATCTGAAGAACTCACAGTGAATAGTCATTATGCAAGAGCCTCTCTCCTTTTATATATAATGAGATATGAAATTACCCAAAAAAGGCATCCCAACCCTCGAATATTTATTACTCACTATATAAACTATAAATGATATATTATTACTGAATGACTGGGACATATATATCATTTATATATTTATCACTTACTTGTAATATAATAAATATATTATGTGATAAAAGTGAGTCATTAACTCGAATCGTTGTTCCCACAAATATTAAATTAACCTTGAATATTAAAATAATATTCATTCATACAATATTTTCCATGTATTTACTTTAATACCCATAAATAAATTTAATAAATAAATTTATTACTAGTTATTCTAAAATTTAATACTATGAATTTATTTATTCATTGGTGATCCTACATCCTCGGAAAAATCCCGCACCCCAATGATGCTATTAGAAATTCAACTATTTGCGACATACAAATGATTCGTTGCAAATAGACCCTAGAATCGGATTATTTGCGATAGAATAAGTGTTATATCGCAAATAATAACTGTTTGTGATGGAAGAAATAGTTCTGTCACAAATAGTTTTTGTGGGGATTCCCGCATCCCGACACCAAACACATTTGCGACAGACTACTACTTCTGTCACAAATGCCCATCGGCTCAGAAGTATTTGCGAAGAACTTCAATTCCCATTATAAATACTTTTAATCGAATGACTATTTTATATGGAATTAAATCTGTCACAAATAGTCCATCGCAAATAATAATTTTATCTCACCTATGAGACCCCCTCCTTCTTCCTATCTTATTCTTCCTCTCCCATGCAACCTCTCTGCGACTCCTCCCATCCTCTATGTCGAACCACCGCACCACCGCATCGCTCCACCACGACATCACACCACTCTGCCACACTGGATGATATCATTTGAGGGACACAAATGATACATGCTATTAGGGGTCAATACTCATAGGATATTGAGACACCTTCTCATGGTGTATTCCCTTGGTAATATCCGATATAGAATATTATGAGAACGACACCCACCAGTAGGAAATCCACATTAATATGTGTCACTGAATGTTCCTATATATGGATGTGTGTAATGTTACTTATAATTTAAGATTATTATTAATGAGTATTATAGTCATTACTTTGATGTATTAATGAAAACCGTGACAAAAGATGTTCGCGGTGAGGTAGGATACGTTGGGTGCATCACGAGGAATATTGCATTAATGAATAATGAAAGAAAGGATTTATCCCTTTTGTTCTTTAACGAAAGTTGATATCTCAGACCCTTTTATGGAAATGATATAGGCTAAATAAATCCATGTACATGGTGTTCTATAGGAAAGTTCAATTTTTGGGAAGTCAAAGTAAGAGACATAGAACAAATAGGTTGATGGCATTGGCATGCAACCTGCTTGGTTAGAGATATCATGATAAAGGGATTATATTACACAGTAAGCATCCGTATGAGTTATTATGTCATTGCGACATTAAATTATTTCTCTATGGGTTCCTTGGCGTGTTTCTAGATGTTAACCTTGGACTTTAGGTTGCTTTGCCTAATTACACTGAGAAAGTGGCCTAGAGGGTCACACACTAAGTGTATCCAGAATCTCAGTTAAATATTAATAATATTATTTATTATTTAACAAGTTAAATAAATATTATTCCTACATATGGTTCAATAATTATTCATTTTTAATTGATTGTATATATTATGTCACCAGTTATTTGAGAGAATATAATGTGATCATAATATTTAATAAATGTTTATTTTCTATTAATATAATATTTATTTATTAGTGAATAATGAAGTGATATTTATTTAATAAATAAATAGTTTTTATTCAAGGCCCGATAAATATTGTGGAGGAATGGAAGACAGAGTTTAATGGTGTGATGAGAAATAATAAATATTGAATATTATTTTATTAAATAAAATATAATTTAATTCTCATGTTAAGAGTATGTTGAGAAATAATTATAATATTATAATTATTTGAAGTGGGGTTCTACAATGATTAAATAAATAATAAAGGAAACTTGTGAAATTATTTTATTTTAACCCTAGAAGTATATAAACCCAATTATATTACACAATCTAAGAGCCAATTCATTTTGTTTGGTTGTGCACAACGGATTTAGAGAATCCTCTCAATCCTTAGAGAGCTCCCTTCTATAATAATTCTCATAATAATGGAGAGTGATCTTCCTCCACATCCTACTCTCACTTCAAAAGAGATCCAAGAGAATTCTTTGGAATTAGTTCTCAAGGAAATCAAAGGCATACGACAAAAGTGATATGATCCACCGTGCTAGCACCCAGAGATTCTTAAAATGTCATTCATAGATTTGTAGATCACATTTGGATCAACACTAGATGGAATCTACTTTAATTCCTACAACACTATGACTATACAACATAGATCTTTTGTCAGATCCATCAGCAAATAATGAATTCCAAAAAGGGAATTCTTAATTAATTAAATTGATTATAAATAATATGTGATGATCCTCTCTCTAGTTCCAAAATTCTATCACTTGTCCGTTTTATTTGATTAAATTCCACAGATCATGACATTTATCATTGTGTAAATCTCATATTGATCATATATCGTGAAACAAATAAAAGTTGGGAACGTCCCATCACACACTTCCACTGCGCCCATAACCTACATCATGAGGTTCTCATTATAGCATGGTCATTGCTATAACCTTTTGATATGACAACTAATCTATAAACATTACTATTTAAATAGTGGACACAACAATATCAACAATATAATGGGAAGTATACATAATTGATAACTCACTATATACATGGTATGGAAATCAAAAATTAGTGTTTAGTTGGGTCTAGGGCACCCACTATTACAACAATTGGTTTGGCCATGATGTGAGCATGAATATATTGAGGTAAGTGATTCTAATTGAGTGATGGGATTTAACCCTAGAGATGTAAATGAGATAAAGGAACTGATAAGGTTTGTTTGAAAATTGATGTGATCTAAGGGACCATTGTGGGTGCCCCAGTATTGAGTTGATTATGGAAATGATGAGAATATGGAGTCTAAATTAATTGTATCCTTGTATGAATGTGGGGATGGGAATAGGTTTTCTGTTTGAGTGAAAAAACTAGGATATTATATATGATAATTAATGGTATATAGGGTGAGTGTTATTCCCCCAATGATATATGATAGTATATGATGTAGATGTTATTCCCCCTAATTATATATTATGGCATATGGGGCAGGTGTTATTCCCCATGAGGATATATGATGGTAAATAGGTGGGATTATATTACCCTAATGATATATGATGGTATATGAGTTGGATGATATTCAATCCAAGGATATATGATGGTGTACAATTGGACTGAAATTCCCCCCGATAGTATATGATGGTATACATGGCAGGAGTTATTCCCCTCAATTATATATGATGGTATACAGGTAGGCTGTTATCCCCCTTAATGGTATATGGTGGTTTATAGGAAGTATGCTATTCCTAAAATGATATATCATGGTATATAGGTGCTCCACTTATCCCCATGATGATGATGATGATGATGATATAGTTATATTCAAGTAGGCTGCTTATCCCCTGATGAAGTGAAATCTAGGGTGGGTTCTTATCCTCCCAATGAGTATGATATATGATGATATTTGGGATGGGTTCTTATCCCACTTATGAGTATAATATATGGTGATATCTAGGGGTGATTATCCCCACAATTATATATGTTTTAATAATGTTTAGGACTTATTCAAGTTGATTGGAAGGAGAATCACTGAAAGATATATTAGACTTGAGGTTCAAAAAACATCATTGAAAATCTAAAGAAGATGTAGGTTGTACAAAAGATGTTATCTTATTATCAAATACAATATGTTGTCCAAAATATGTTAATAAAAGTTACAACACATTATTTGGGTGTTATGATGATGTTATGTCAAATTCATTCCTCATTATTTGTGTCAAATGAGTGGAGTGTAATATTCATTTAGATTTTTGTAAGAGTAACTTGAACTGTTAACTAGAATTCAGTGGTCGGGTGAATTTTATGTAGGATATCTACAGTCACCAAGGATTAATAGTGGGATTTCCATAAAGATCAGAAGTTTATGAAACCTGGATTACTAATTGAGACTTACAATAAGTGGTTGGGACCACTTGTACAAGTGTAATGATGTAATCTGATGATTACATGTTATTAGTGATCTAAATAGATTACATGGAAAAAGTGATTATAATTACTTATAACTTATGAATAATGAAAATTGAAGTAGTGTTCTCTCATGGATGTATGACTCACATCTAAACCACTTAAGCTCATAGTGATCATTTCTTTCTTTGTTTAATTTTTGGTTTTCTATATGTCTGTGAGGATTTGTGTGAATGTGTGTAAGGAGGTTGAATTAGTGTGGTAATTTAGGGAGAGGAATTTTCTTCCTAAGATTCAATAAGCTAAATATAATGAGGGTATCTTCTGACCAATAATATTTTTTATCTTGTTCAGTTACACCAAGTGTTTCAGATTGTGTATCATCCAGTGGATCAGTGGTGTCTTCCCCCTAAAAAGTGGTATCAAAGAATATGGTTCAGGGATTGACACTGCACACTCGACATCAAAATTGAGTATTATTATCATTTAATTACCTTAAATGTTTTTTTATTCACTGGAAGTTTACAAGTATTAGAAGGTACGAAATAAAAAAAAGTTAAGGTCTGGATAAAAAAAATTGATGGGACAAACTATGACTTCTGGAGAATGAAGATGGAGGACTATATCATTCAAAAGGACTTGTATATTATATTTATTAGGGTCAAATAATAGAATAAAAACAAAGATAAATATTAATAACTGGATAAAAAGGAACTTAAGTTGATCACGATGTTATTAGCTTGGAATGTATCCTTTAAAAATAAAGAGGTGAAAACCATAGTGGATTTGATGAAGTACCTAATAGACATGTATGAAAAATTGATAGCATTGAACAATATTTTCATGATGTGAAGGTTAGTCTATATTATATTATTGGAAGGTAGACCTTTGGCTAGCCATGTAAATGACTTTAACATTATTTGAGGGTAGATTAAATCTATTAATGTGAAAATTATAGATGATGTATGAGATATTATACTATTTTATTTATCTCTAGAGTCAGGGGATGTAATGATAATGGTTGTTAGTAATTATTGATCAAAATATGACTTAGTGTTTAAGGTTGTCATTAATTTAATCTTGAAATAACTTATATAGTGGTAAGTTAAAAATCCTTAAAGAACCATGATAAATATCAAAGGAATAGGATGCTCACCTCACCAAAGATTTTGGATGAAATTGGAAGATAAGTCCAATGATAGGAATCAATGTAAATTTATTGAACCCAAACTTGCATGTTGTCGCTATGGGAAGAGAGGGAATATGATTACCCTTCTATTTATTACACATTAATTCATGATTTATTACATAATATTACACATAATACAACCTAGAAAACTGATAAGTATAGTGTATTTGGCAATTAGGTACACTACATAAAAAATTAAAAAAATAAATACATAATCTTTATTTAATAATTCCTTAACATGCTCATATTATTCCATTATACTTAAAACTTAATGGGATAACCTATGGACATACATAAGAAAATGGTAAAATGGTGAGCTATAAAGCCTAGTTAGGGAATAAACATGGAATAAAATGAAGAAAATATTACATGTTAGACAATAGGCATATCATGAGTTAATAGAAAGAGTGAGAATCATAAACATGAACAATGATGCATGATATTACATGATAACATAAAGACAACATGGTAAATGTGGGAAAAAATTAAAACACTGCATCATAAATATAGGTCAAGGCTAATTATCAAGACATCATGATTGAAAAATTCCCATAATGGATTAGGTTAACTACCTAATCCATTTCATGATGTCTCATGAGACTAAAACATTACCCAATGAATTGGAGAAATATATAATTTTGGGCACACTCGTCACTTCCATTTCATTCTCTGGCTTAAGTGTTCCATATAGATCATACAACACTGATTCATTAATCATCATATTTTATTCCATGATATAAGACTATGGAATATATAAATGTATGTCCCAAATAAAATAAGTACAAGTTCATAATGTTTAAAACCCTTTATTGGAAAAGGTTATGGGTATTCATTATATATTTGTTTGTCATGGAAAATTGCGGTGAAATTTTGACATCATAATGACGTTACTTAAAAATTCATAAAATGGTTTGATAAAAGAAAAATGGGTCTATAATCATTTGGATATCAAATAGAAATTAATAAGTACATTTAAAAACATACCCCAAAATTAGAAATTGGAAATAAAAGGCATAAGATAATGAAAAAACTTGAATAAAGAAGAGATGAAAATGATCCCTTACTAAAATTCAGCATTGTAACGAGTGTACATAAAGGTTTATGAGAGATATTAATGAGATTGAAAGGGGTATATCATCATTTATACATAAAATGTATAGTAAGGGGGGTATGGAATAACATATCCCAACATTAAAAAATGGAAATTAAAATACATAATATAAAAGAGGTGCTTGAATAAAAAGTAGAGTGGGAGATCCCTTGCTAAATTTCAGCATGGTAACAGGTGTATATAAAGGTTATTGGGAGGGATTAATGAGAGTGAAAGGGGGATATCATCATTTATAAATAAAATTTATAATAAGGGGTATATGTAATAACATATCACAACATGAAAAAATAGAAATTTATAGGCATAACATAAAAGAGGTGCTTGAATGGAAATGAGAAGAGAGAAATCCATTATTAAATTTATTCATAGTAACGGCTTAGGTAATGGTAAAAATGAGAGAATATAAATGATAAATAATTAAAATAAAACCAATTGGGTAGTAAGATAATATTTATAAATTAAATACAATATAATAAATTGAAATTAAAAGACTAATTTCAAGGAAGGTTCTTTAATTAAAAGGAGGAGAGGAAGGTCCCTTAGCATGAGTGTGTGTTTTCAAATGCTTTGGAGGAGCTTATTGAGAGCTTGGGGGAACCTTGAGAGGAATATATAGAGGACATGGAATAGTAAGGATGTGATCAAATGTTTTTTAGTTAAGAGAAATGGGTGCTGGGGTGAGTTTATATAGGAAATGAGTGGGGAATTCCTTATAATTTCTCAAACCTGGGTTTTGGACTCTATATAATAAAATAACAAAAAACACAAACCTTAAAATTATTTCTGAAAAATATAGGGTGTTACATTATTTTTTAAGTCCATGTTCTGAAATTATTAAAATAATATTCATGATGATGTGGAAGTGAGTCATGTATTTACAAAAATAATTTTAAAACCTTAAAATATATTATTGGTTTTGAAGGATTCAGAAAGGCTTTATAAAATTAATAAAATAAACTAAAAATTAAATTATTTTTAAGGGAAAACATATATTTTTCAATGGAAACCATTAATATTATTTAATATAACATTTTAGGTTCAGTATGATATCATAATACACATCGTATATTTATATGGTATTTAATTTTTACCCAAAAATTTGAGAATATCAGAAAATTATAAAAAATTAACCATTGGATAATTTTGATGTTATGATTACAAAAATAATATTTAATTTATCCAAATAATTTTATAAATATTTTAATTTTAAATTATTAAATAATAATTGACATTTATTAATAAATGATGGGTATTTTTGACAATAATAGTTTTTGAGCCCTTATAAAAATTACATTTAACTTCATAAAAATTATATGATCATTTATACTCAAATGGTTCAAGAGACAAAAGATACCACACCTAAAAAAATTAATAATAAAAATAAAAATAACAAAATAAAGAGGGTGGATGGAGCCAAACAAGTATACGACCTCATCCAAACAAGAAACTTACACATCCATAATAGGATTATCATTATCATGATCAGATTCATCATCATCTTCAGAAGTTCCCCACTATAATTGTGGGTTTCTTTGATTGAAAATTATGGAGTACTTCTCCCCGAGCATTTTCTTTTCCAAAGTGAGATATTTGGAAGAAGACTTGGTGGACATTCAGTCACACCCTCATGAACCAACCCAATCTTCACGACCACATCCTTGATCATGATTTATTGGACAATGACCCCACTACCAAGTCTTAAATTGATACCAAGCGCCTATTAGATCTTCCCTCTCCAACTCAAAAATGTATTTCTCCATGAGGGTCTGTGTCCTAAGTGGAGGGAACTATCCAGGATTAGATGAAGTGATACTCATCGCATTCTTCTTATCATAATGATGAGAATCCAAAACCAACTTAGCTTTACCCTTCCTACTAGAGGAATTCAAAACATGTTCTTGAGTCAATTACTTGTCCACTTCAGCTTGAATAGTATCTTAAAGCTTCTTTAGATTGTCAGAATCAACAACAACATCAACATGCTCCTTCTTTCTCGTGCCATCCTCCCATTGGGAATTCCCCTGTACCTCGCTTTACAATATTTCCAATTTGAAACTTGGAACATGCTTTGAAACTGAATTATTACCTTACTGTGGGGTCATCATCACCTCCTCATAACCTCGAACCATACCCATGGGGTAAATTCCCATAACAAATTATGTCAGGGAAGTGATAGATATATGAAAACCTGATGCTTCCTTAATGAAATTAGTGTCATGGGAGGGAATTCTAATTCCAACTTGTGCCATGCCTTCATTAGTAGCATCCATCTGCTCTTATTCAACAATTTCCACCCAAGACAAGGAATAATTATTTCTCATTTAAACCCCTCAAAATCTTATTGGTCAGATCTAGTCCCAGCACCAACATGATCACCACTCTTTGAAACATGAGGAGCCCCACACTAAAGAAAAATATGAGTAGCAACATATCCAGCTGAAGAATAGACCATGGATTCAGTTACCTAGTTTATCTTCATATTACATGAAGCATCCTATCCTACCACATGAGGCTTCCACCCAACCTCCTTTTAAATGAAATTCCTCTGATCAGTAATATATTTCTGGCATGAATCAGCAGGATTCACCATTTCTTGAACCAGTGCAATGTCAACCACCTAGTTTTGTGCCTTTCTTTTACAAGAGACAATAGTGTCTCCAAAAATACCACAACATACACAAATAAGTATTCTTAGATAATTATCCATCTTATGACCAATGTTAAAGTAATTGGAGAAGAAATCATGCACCCTTACATAATCAACAACCAAATCAAATCTTCGACCATTCACAGACAAAATAATTGGACAAATCAGAGGGGAACTGAGGTCAACCTCAAATAGAACTCGATAAAAATGACCATACCTGGTTATTTCAGTTTCTTTGTATATCTTTATCAAGAAACCTACTATAGAAGAGATATCCCATATGAGTTGTGGTAGCCAAAAAAATCATCTTAGGCCTCTGTTTTCTATCCAAACTTAGGTAATCGAATTTCTAACCTTTAGAGGGTTGAAATATGGATCCCAATACTGAATGTTCAATAAACTAGGTTTGAGGTTGAAAAAACCTCAACCCTAGGCCTTTGATTTAAGACCAGAATATAGAAACACAATATGGTAAAACCCTTACCAATGGAGGTTATACTCCAACCATAAAATACCCAAAAATCAAGTAAGTTATTTCTAATATCCATAATTCCCAAAAAATTCTCCCTATTCAATGATAAATGGCCAATAATAGAGTGCTTGAATTCTTAAAATCTTATTGAAAAGAGACTCTAATTCGCTTTAATAAAAGAAGTTTCCCCTTTATTCCTGATCTTAGGATTGGAAGCACAAAAATCATCCAAGTTTCTCACACCTTGAATCCTTGGAAGTCCTTAAATCTCCATTCCCTGATTCACTTCAACAACATGTGCATAAGAAGATACTAACATGATGATACCATCATTTTTATCGATAGGAGGGGCCACATGAGGACCCACATCACCCCGAGCCATATCGACCCTCCTTGTCGGCACCCCATTGACGCTCCATACAAGATCACTGTCAGGAGGAAGAGAATCCAATGTCAGTTTAACCACATCCATTGCAGCTCTTGTATCTAGTGCCCTGAGACGATCTTCAACCAATTTCTTGTGCGAATTGAATCTACCATGGGTGAGGGAAGAAGCAACCCTCATCAATAGAATTGGTTCCTCCATGATCAACGAAATCACGAAACCCTAGCTGCCATTCATATGATCATTTATATGTATTAAAAATTATTTAATAAAATTATTTTATTAAACTATTTTTTATTTCAAAAATCCATTAATTCATCAAAATAAATGCCTTAATTGAAAATGAATATTACTCAAAACTATAATTTTTGTTTTATCGTATTAAAATATATTGTTAATTAAACTGAGTACTTAATAATTTATAATGTAAAAGAAATAAGTAATAAATATAATAAATATTTAAATTAAAAGTAAATTCAAATATTCATACTGTTAGGGTTACTTTTTTTCTAGTCTTTGATAAATCATTTTTACCATTAATTAACCTATTTTCCTTTTACCGTAGTAATAAATATTTAGTTCATTTACTATTAATTAAGTTGAAATTATTACCTAATATTAATTATGATGATTCTAAATATGGAATCAATTTTATCAAAATTAATTCACAGAGTTAGAAGAATTTAATTTAATATATAACCTACAAGCATGATGGAAAACAATTTTCTAGAAAAATTATTTTATAAAGGAAAAGATGGTTTCAAATTAAATCTATAACTAGTAATCTTCATTACATGAATTTTAACTCATAAATATAGATATATAATCTAAAAATATCATTTAAATCATTTCTCATTAGTGGTTATTTTAATTAATTATAATAGAGAATCATTATTTATTTTAAGATAGTTTTCAAAAAAATGTGTTTTACAACCTAAAAATAAACTTATACTAAAGTCTAGTACAAAGATGAATTAAATGTAATTAATTTAATTTAATATAACTAAGTAATAATTATGTTACCTTGAAATCAAATTAAAATAATAATTATACTTTTAAATTAAATAATTTATCAAAATAAATGAAAATTTTACATAAAAACGGTATTTATCACTATTCACTGAAAAATCTATATTTTTCAAAAAACTACAAATTTTTACATTAAGTTAATTTTTATACGATGATATCAAAAATTGAGTTGTTTTATCAAATAAATTTTGTAACATCCTGGATTCAGATTCCACTCAACTAGTGCCCCGTACCCAGTTGGCCACATGGCCTCAAGTGCATTTCCCTAAATGCCAGAGGCTGCCGACCAACAGCAAGGGCCTCAGGTGTGATAGTGGGGAAACTATTCCCTTGTCAGTAGAGTGTAACAAATTATAATCAATAATAATATAATAGTGGAAATAGGAAACAACATACAACTAAAATAAATAGTGGGAGACTGATAAGATAAATAACAAAGCATCATTCCATACAAAAGATTATGTAGCATGTTATGTTCTAGGAAAATATCCAAAATAGGTACACTACATAAATCCACAATATATGTTACAAAATCACAAAAGAAACAAAAGAATCTAAGAAGCATCACAAGCCTCGGCTCGGTCCCCTGCTCTCCTACTCCAAAATAGAAAATCAAGTACCAGAAGAAGGGAACTTGACTTGATCAACCCCTGCAATCATATAATCTATTTGGGACCAAAAGCATAACCCAAACAGGGTGTGAGACTAAATCATAGTAGGAAACCAACCAAGATCTCTGCCGATCTATCAGTGAATATATATAATAGGTAGTGTAAAATGGTTAAAGTAGTAAGCTATGAAGTACTCAAAAGTAAAGAGTCCTATAAACAAGCACAAAAGATATCTCAGGAGAATATCTAAGTAAGTATAAGAGAAGACTGAATCCAATCTTCTGCTTTGGCTTGGAAGACATGTCACAAACATATAAAAACCTCGCCCTTAGACATAGCAAAATCCTACCCTCAGGCATAACAAAACCTTTCCCGTAGGAATAAAAAAACCTCACCCACAATCATTCAATATAAAAAAGAAAGGACCAACCTCATAAGGATTTTCCTTTCAAATAATAACATGGGCACAATTTATGTAACAATCCTATCAAGTAATCCAAACAGTTACATGACTTAAACAAATATACTCACATGGGAAATTTATATAACAAGCATAACATGTGAATTAAACTATCACAAGGATTAGCTATTAACTATCTCACATGGGAAATCATTCAATTAAACAATTCCATTTTAAACAACCCATTAAATGGAATCAAATACATTCCCATAGGCATCCAAGTCTAAACGGACATACAAGGTCATTCCAAGGGAAATGCACCCATGGGGTGTCCCTAATTCAAGGCTAATGAACTCAAACATGCATTAAATCATTTAATCAATTTCAAAATCAATATTAATAAAAAAATAGGTCAATTATAAATCAAAGTGATTCCCTAAAAGTGGGCACGCAGCACTCCGTCACATATAATCAACTTGACATTAATACAAAGTCACCAGACCACCTACCTCATACTCGTATGACTGTTCTCTTCCAGCGTCGAGATTTGATTCAACCTAGAATGGAGTATATCTACAAAATGAGAATAACTACTCAACCCTCCATAACTAGGTTTAGAGGAGAAATCAGGAATAAATGCTAAAGAGGAATCAAGCACTCATCGAGGGAATTTCAAAGGATCCAACAGTGTTCGAATTAGGCGTTGGATGATGAAACGAGATGAAAATTCCTGTTTTGATTTGCCTGGGCGCGCTGCTCGTCAATGGGGCTCATTTATGCCCACCTAACAAAAAATGATGCTACTTCCTGATTTAATCAAAAAAATAAAAGTACATAGAGTGTACTAGAAACTACACACCATGTCCATAAAAATTTTGGCTAGGTCATTACATGGCTATGTACTAGGATTATAAGGCATGCAACCCTAATTACACGGTGTGTAACAAGAAATACATGGAATGTAATTCCCATTCATGTCATGTAATAGGCCTGTATCCAGCCTTTTATTTCTTTTCCCTCTATTTTATTAATTAAAAACTAATAAATAATGATCCATACCTCAAGGGAAGAACCAGGTTCTTACAAACTTCCCTTCTTAAGCTATTCTTCCCCAAATTTCCCTTCCAAGGGTGATAAAGAAATATCTGAGAATAACTCCGGCCACTGTGATTGTATATCAGCCTCCCTCTCCCAAGTCTCATCATGCACTCGACCATGCTACCATAGAACCCTTTCCAAAGGAACAAACTGGTCATGGAGAACCTTCATGCTATGATCCACAATATGAATAGGTTTCTCCTCAAAGGACACATCATCCTACAACTCAAATTCCTCGGGCTAAAAAGCATGAGACGGGTTCGAAAATTAATGTTACAACTGAGAAATGTGGAAGACGTCATGAATAGACCTATACCTCTGAGGTAACTATAATCGACAGGCATCCAACCTGACTCTCTCCATAATCTCAAACAGCTCGATGTATCTCAGTGAAGGCTTACCCTGTCTCCTAATATTATTGTGTCCCAAATTTAGTGTGACATGTAGGAAAACTCAATCCCCAACCTTGAACTCCAAGGGTCATCTGTGGCAATCGACATATGATTTTTGAAGATATTGTGAAGTATCCATCCGACTCTGAATCAATTGAACCTACTCAATGGTATCCTAGATAAGACAAGGTCCCAACATAGTTTCCTCTTTTGCCTCTAGTCGACATAGGGGTGATCGTCATGGCCTACCATACAAATCCTCATATGGTGTCATCTGAATAGTATCTTGGAAGCTATTGTTTAAAGAAAACTCAACAAGGGGTAATTGTATCTCCCAAGAACCCCTAAAATCTAGGTATGTCCTCCAGCTCTTGAATCCTATGCTCTGACTGACCATCTTTCTGGGGGTGGTAAGTTGTGCTCAGAAGCACCTATGTACCCAAATCCATATGCATCCCTTTTTAGAAATGAGAAGTAAATTGGGCATCCATATATAAAATGATAGAATGTGGGAACCCATGCAGTCGTACAATCTCACAGATGTACAACCACCCAATCTCATTAACATTGAAGGTTTCCTTGATCTGTATGAAATTTTAAACCTTTGTAAGCCTATCAACTGCAACCCATACCGCATTATTACCTCGGGGTATCCATTTTAAACTCTTCACGAAATGCATTGTGAAGTCATTCCATTTACACTCGAGAATGGGTAGCTGCTGAAAAAGTCCAGATGGTCATTGATGCTCTACCTTTACCTACTGATAGGTGGAATATCTCATGAAAAAACCATTTACATCTCTCTTCATACCTGGACAGTAGTACTGAGGATGTAAATCCCGATACATCTTGGTGACACCAGGATGCACTGCCCAAATTGAAGCATGAAAATCCCAAATCAGATCCTCATGCATGTCTGCCGAAACCCATATGAGACCCAGTAACCACAAGACTTCATCCTTGTCAATGGTCCAACTAGGAGGAGGGTCCTCACCTAACATACTCTTCCATAGAACTAGGCCTTTAGGAACCAATAGATGCCTCATATTTACTCTGTACAGTAAGGTAGAGGTAATAGATAAGGATGTAAGAAAAGTCTATCCCTGCCTATCATGCACCTCCAAATGCATATCAGAGAACAAATCCATAAGTTTCCACTCACTACTGGCCTGATGCAGTTCCTGTATTTGATCCCTCCTACTTAGTGCATCGACCCTTGGATTTCCTTTCCTAGGAATTTAGGTAATCTTAAAGTCAAAAGACTGAAGGTATTCCACCCACCTTTGCTGCCACAAATTCAGGTCTCTCTAAGTAAAGATGTACTTGTGAATTTTTTGGTTTTTTTACACCACAAAATGATCCCCCAATACGTAATGTCTCTAATAGATTAAGGCATGAACAATCACGACTAACTCAAGATCATGTGTCGCGTAATTCCTCCCCTGTGGACTCAACTACCATGACCCATACACAATGAATTTATCCCCCTATATAAGCACTTCTACTATCCCAATACCTAATGTGTTATAGTACACATTGTATCTCCTACCCAGTTCTAGAAAAATTTGTATCGGTGCTGACGTTAATCTCCCGTTTAGCTTTTGAAAGGATGTCTTGTAAGAAACTGACCATACATACTTCACACCCTACTTCTTCAAGCCTGTTATTAGTACTGCTAAGAATGATATTCCCTGTATGAAATGCCTATAGAAACCAGCCATTCCTAGAAAACTACGAACCTCATAGACATTCTTGGGATGCTCTCAGGTAACTACTTCTCTCACCTTCTCTGGGTCCACTGATACTCATGTCTCCGAGATGATGTGACCCAGTATGTGAATCTAATCCATCCAAAAATGGAACTTTATGAGCTTAGCATATAACTGGTGCTCTCTCAGTGTACTCAAAATGATATCAAGATGTGTGGCATGGTCGTTTTGATTATGAAAATACACCAAGATATCGTCCATGAAAACCAAAACAAAATAATCAAGATAAGGATGGAACACTCAATTCATCAGTTCCATGAAGACCACTGGAGCATTCATGAGACTGAACAACATAACCACATACTCGTACAGACCATATCTTCTTTGGAAAGTTGTGTGAGGTATGACTGATGATCTAACATGCACATGATGATAACTAGATCTCAAATCAATTTTTGAGAAAACACGAGCTCCACAGAGATGGTCAAAGAGATTATTTATCCTTGGAAGTGGATACTAGTTCTTAACCATCAACTGGTTTAGATTTCGATAATCCATGCATATCCTGAGGGTACCATTATCCTTTTTTGCAAAAAATATCAGCGAACCCCATGGAGAAGTACTGGGTCAGATGAAACCCTTTGCCTCCAAGTCATCTAGATGTCGCTTGAGCTCCTATAACTCTTTTTTAACCATCCTATAAGGATGAATGGATACTGGTGTAGCTCCAAGAACTAGATTGATAGAGAAATCTACCTCTCTCACTGGATCTAAACCTGAAAATTTGTCCAGGAATATGTCTCTAAAATGATCAAACACTAGAGGAAAATCCATCTGATATGTGCCATGGTCATCTATATATAAAATGGAAATATGTACTATCATCCCACTCAACCCATGATGTTCGGGTACAACTCGAATTTCCTAGACATCCCATTCTCCCTTGTGTAAAAAAAATCCACCATCTGGTGATGTGAAACTCACCCTACAGTAATAGCAATCAAAAAAGGCCTGATAGGATACAATCCAATCCATTTTTAGGATGACATCAAAGCCTATCATATCTATAACATAGAGATCCCAAAAGAAGTGACACCCACAAATTTCAAGGGGGAACTCCTTTCACTATCCCACACCTACCATTATAATACCTAATAGAGTGTCTAGTTTCATAACATCATCAGAAGTGAAAACACAGATCCCTAGGCTCTCCACAATGGGCACAAATATGAAACTATGTGAAGCACCTATATCAAAAAGTGTATAATCCATATAGAGGGAACTAGAATAGTACCTTTAATAGTAGAAGGGCCAAGATCTTTCTCCTAATGGGTCTGTTTCACTGCATAAGTCTGTCCTATACCGCGACCCTATGACACTGCCTGGATACCCTGAGCTAATTCGTCCAACTATTGTTGAGGACATAGGGTATGAATACCATAGAAATGAACACTACCTCACCTTAAATGGGCTAACATATTCCAGTTCCCTAATTGGTGAGAAGTTTCTGGCCCTACTCCTGAATGTGGATTCTGTGCAGACCCTCTCTCACTAGATACTGGAGGAACCACCCTGAAAAAACACTAAACATGACCCATCTTGCCGCAATATCAGTACTCTATTGGATCCATAAGACAATTCGGTTTGGTATGACCAACTCTCCCACACTGGTAGCACCTCACCCGACTACCTGGAGATATGTTCTAGATACTAGACTCACAGTGAGTAAGCTCCCGATGATGTTTCCTACTACTGGTCAAAACAGTACCAGATCTTGGTGCCGAACTGCCCTGGCTTGCACCTCCTGATTCCCTCTAATTCCACTTGGTAATCAATTCATGGTTTACTATAGAAGATACAGTAGTCATCTAGAATATATTCACTAATGATTAGATGTCATACCTGATACCATCCTCAAATCACCTAGCCTTCAACAGATCATCATCCATCAGAATAGGTGTAAAGTGTTGGAGCTCAGTAAAATGGTAAGAGTAATCCATAACTGATAGGCCACCCTGCTGTAGATGCATAAACTTACAGTATTTGTCGGACCTCAGTGTATCTGGATAGAAGTAATCATATAAGACTATCTGAAAATCTTCCCAGGACATGTCTCAACAACGTTCCGTCTAAGTGATAACATCCAAACATCTCTTGACAGAATCACAGAGCATATAAGTAGAGATCTTGACCCTCCTCTCAGGAGGCTTCTCCAGATTCTCAAAGATTGATAACATGGCCTAAAACCATGACTCTTTAGCTTGAGGTCCTCCATCCCCTGAAAATTTGAGCAAATGCTGTTGTTGGAACACTCATGTCATCTCATCCATTGACATGCCTGGTTGTGGTGCTCCTTGTAAGGTCTGCATGAAGTGCGTAAAGTTTTCATGGAACTGTGCCTCATCACCTACGTCTGGTACAACAACTGGTGCCTAAGCTGGAACAACTAGAGGATCCACTGGTAGCTCATGGCCTACCATATCTGGGGGATGCTCATCACCACCCTCCTAGCGTACAATTGGAGGTCATCATGGTGGAATTTATCTACAAGTCAATCACACACACACACACACCTTAGTCCAAGATCATTACCAAGATTTTCAGTTCAATAGTGCAAGAACTAAACAGGAGAAGTAAAACCTCAAATATTTTCAAAAGAGGATTACACGGTGTGTACACTTACGATCTCACATGGGCATGTAACTCCACCTACCTGGGCATGTAAACGTCTTGGGTACACATTGTGTAAGACTGACATGCATTGTGTATTCAATTTTCCCCTCTTGACCAGGTACTTCTACATGGACAGACTCACATGGGTTCTGCCTACATAAAACTATACGGGTTCTACCTAATGCACACGACATGTTCTGCTCAAAATCCAACATCCCATGTTCTCTCTCACACGGCTAGACACACGGTCATCTACCACATGACGTGTACTCAGAGTACAAAATGTGTATTTAAAAAAAGTTCATTTCCTCCTAAATAGAAGAACACATGGCATGTGTTCATGGACCCACATGCCATGTTGTATGGGTTTCTGGACAGTAAGCCTTTAAAACTTCCTCGGAACCCCTATTTTTGAAAATTAAAGAAATGGTGTGCCAAATTATGACCCATGGGGGCCCATACTACCCATAAATCAAAGTTTGGCATCACATATAGCACATAACTACATAATTTCATCTCATAAAAAAAATGATCAACCAATTTAAGATCCAATAGGGCACATACTCCTTAGGGACCAATTTTTTTCATCCATCCAATTCAACCATGACACATACCAATACACCTATCACAACAACAAGCATATATATCATAGAACCTATCACAAAAATATGAATATCTATAACACTATCTATCACAACAACATGCAATCAGTAATGATCTCTAAATGTAATGGAAAGAATGCATGACTTGTGATTTATAATAAGTGACTATATGATGCATGAGATAGAATACCCTCATCTTATCATGTTGTAACAAACTAAAACCATAATGATATCAATAATAATATCACAAATACAAGTGTTTCACCCAATGGTGAAATCGAATCAACTGTAATATCTCAAAATCCAAAAAATCACAATTCAATTCGAGTAAATTTGGCTTTTCCCTATATGCGGGGTAGCTACTCCTAAGAACAACTTAACACCAAAACCCATTGAATTTATATATATTCTTATTATTTATAAACAATAAATAAAACTAGAAAAGAATCCCTCTGATACCACTTTTTAATGTCCCAGATCTAGATGCAACTCAACTGGTGCCCCGTACCCGGTTGTCCATATGGACTCAAGCACATTTACCTAAACTTCAGAGGCTACCGACTAGCAGTTAGGGCCTAGGGTGTGATAGTGGGGAAACTATTTCCTAATTGGTAGAGTGTAACATATAAGAATCAATAATAATAAAATAGTGTAAATAGTAAATATCATACAACTTAAATAAATAGAGGGTGACTGATAAGATAAATAACCAATAATAATTCCATTAAAAAGATAATGTAGCATGTTATGTTCTAAGAAAATAACCAAAATAGGTACACTGTAGAAATCCAAAATATATGTTCCAAAATCATAAAAGAATCAAGATAATATAAGAAGCATTGCAAGCCTCGGCTCGGTCCTATGCCCCCCTGCTCCAAAACATCAAATCAAGTACCAGAAGAAGGGCACTTTCCCTATTCAACACCTGAAATCATATAATCTGTTTGGGCCCAAAAGCATGACCCAAACATGGTGTGAGACTAAATCCCAGTAGGAAAACACCCAAGATCTATGTCGATATGTCAGTGAATATATATAACAGGCAGTGTAAAAAATTGAAAGCAGTAAACTAGGAAGTACTCAAAAGTAAACAGTCCTATAAATAAGCACAAAAAATGTCACAGGAGAACAGCTAAGAAAGTATAAGAGAAGACTGAATCCAATATTGTGATCTATCTTGGAATATGTTTCACAAACATAGAAAAAACTCTCCCTCAGGAATAGAAAAACCCCACCCTTAGGCATAGAAAAACCTGACCCGCAGGTATAGAAAAACCCCACCCGCAGGCATAGAAAAACCTCACCCACAGGCATCCAATATAAACAAGCTAGGACAAACCTCATAAGTCTTGGACTTTCAAATAATCACATGGGCACAATTTATGTCACAATCCTATCAAGTAATTAAAATAGTTCCAAGGCTTAAACAAATATACTCACATGGGTAATTTATATAACAATCGTAACATGTGAATTAAACTATCACAAGGCTTACCTATTAACTATCTCACATGGGAAATCATTAATTAACCAATTAAATTTTAAAAAACCCATTAAATGGAATCAAAGGCATTCCCATAGTAATCCTAGGGAAAACATCCATACAAGGTCATTCCAAGGGAAACACACCAATGGGTTGGCCCCGATTCAAGGCTAAGAAACTCAAAAATGCCTTAAATCATTTAATCAAATTTCTAATCAACATTATGAAACAAAATAGGTTAATTATAAATCAAATAGATTCCCTAAAAGTGGTCACACAGTACTCCGACACATATAATCAACTGGACATTAAGCAAAAGGCATGAGACCACCTACCTCATATTCGTACGACTCTCCTCATCTTGCATTGGGATTTGATTCGACCTAGAACAGAGTAAATATAAAAAAAGAGAATAAATTATCAACCCTCAATAACTAGTTCAAGATGGGAATTCATGAATTAAGGCTTAATAATAATCGAGAACTCACTGAGGGGATTTCAATGGATTCGACAGTGTTCGAATTGGGAGTCATACGACGAAACGGGAGGCAAATCCCCGTTCAGATTTTCCTGGGCATGCTTCTCGTCGATAAGGATGGTTTATGTCCATCAGAAAAAAAGAATGCTAATACTCAATTTAATCAAACAAAATAAAAGTACACAACATTTAATAGAAACTAGAAACCATGTCGGTACAAATCCTAGCCAGGTCATTACATGGCTGTGTACTCGGATTATACAATATGTAACCCTAATTACATGGCATGTACCTAGAAATACACGACGTGTAACTCCCAGTCACTTTGTGTAACAAGCCTTTAGCTATCCTTTGATCTATTTTCCCTCTATTTTCTTAATTAAAAATTGAATATAAAATATCTGTACCATAAGGGAAGAACTGGGTTCTTAAACATTTTTTCAATTTTTTAGAGAATAATTATAATAATTTTTTTTAAAAAAAAATCATTTTTGAAGTAAACATATTTTTAAGAACATAATGACATTATCAAAAATTGAACTATAATTTACTAATAATTTAATATATTAAATATATATATATATATTTCATAAATTAATTAATCCTACTCATATAATCAAATTTAATTTAAAGTTTAAAACAATCATATTTAAACAATCATTGTTTTTTTGGGTTCGGTGTAATGCATCACATACACTATAAAATATAGTCTTCTCTATTAAAAACTCAGGGAGTTTCATTATTCACACTTTAATAAATTTCATCCTCACAATTTAAACTTGAAATTGGTAGGAAATTTTTTGAAACTTTAAAATATCTTCATTTAATAAACAACTTCGTAAAAAGGGTTAATAAGACATACACTTGAAAAGAGATAAAGGTAAGTATGAAGTTGGTCACATTATTATATTTCCAAGTAGGATAAAATTTATGGGAAGTAAAAACATAGAGATGGAAGAGAAAACTAAAACCAAACAACTGATAGAGAGTGATAAGGAACATGATTAGGAGTAATTCAATGACCACAAAACCATAAATCAATGATGGATAAAATCACCATTAATTCATCAAAAATGTCTATAATATGACAATATTTTTATTTTAAGATTATTTTCTCAGAGGTAAGAAATTTCTTTACCATCTATACTAGGGACATAAATATATATACTTTCTTAACAAGTATAATTTAATCCTTTAATCAATTTACACTATAATATCATATTTTCTCCAAATGATGAGAACTTAATAAAAAAACTTTTATTCCTGAAGAACTAGAATAAACTTCCAATAGATCACATAACCCACCAAAGAATATCAAGATATTTATCCTGTGTTTAATAAATCCAAAATGGTTATCATAAAGTAAGATGATACTGAAAAATGAACAATCCTTAATACATTAATCGCCAAAATTTCACAAAAACCCCAAAGATTTAACATAGATCATTCCTTAAATAAATACCCCTATTTAAAAAATAATACTAATAACCTCAACATTGAAGAATGTTTTAACCTCAAAGGTTGTCTTATACCCTCTATCTTACACCTCAACAAAAATATAACACTCTTATCAAATAATCCTTTCCATTAAACCTAATGGTTATAAATACCTCAACCCAAATAAAATATCTCCTATAATATGGTTAATCACCTCAAAATAAAAAGATTTTTTCTATAATATGTTTCCCAAAATATCATACTAAACTTCCATCACATAAATATTCAAAAGTTTTATCAATGATTTTAAACATAAGACTAGTATTATACATATCATCCCAAGAATATTTAGGTTTTTCACAACATCAATCACATATTAAGGGTTATCAATCCCTCAATCATGTGTTTTATAAAATATAACTTTATCACCAAATGACTTTTATAGGTTATTGGTACCATTCAACATAAATTACAAGTACTTCAAGAAAAACTAATATGGAGAAATCATTAGTTGTTTCATGATTATTATATCCAAAATGTTATTGATATACTACTTTTACAACATAAATCTAAAATACCCATACAAAAAAACATTAATCTTTACACTTAAATGATTTATATAGAATAGGTCATTCCTTAGTCCCAAACATTTGAGATAGATATGCTTTCTTTTAGTTCAATAATATCCATAATAAATAATATTCAACCTCCTTGTACTTTTATATAATCAAAGGGTGATTCATGGTGTGGATGGTGAATTTATTCTCCCATCAATTTATATTGGCTTTATAAAAGGAAATAAATTCCATAACTAGGATAAAATCAAAATACACTAAAGGTATACTGATAATTTTTTCAAGAATAACATCCCCACAAACATTAACATTTTATACATAGTAATAGATTTTTTTGATGAGGTAATATAATTTTGGGTGGTGACTCGGTGTTATTAGAAAACTTACAAGAATGATAGTAGGGAATGAATTGAATTAGAACATGACATACACTTCTCTGAAGTAAAGGATAAATGTAAATCATTCATCATGATCTATCTCAACATTGGACTTTACTTTTTTCCTTATTATTGAATATTTTTAATGTTCATCATGCTTCTCAACCCTTGAAATAGAGCATTGGCATGGATAATTCCCATCTTTACCACATTTATGACATATAATTGTATAAGGTACCTCATATTAAACTTTATTTACATAAATCACATTATCCATTTTTTCATGGAAATTGGATAATTTATTTCCCATATTTCCTCACATAAAAAATCACCCAGTCTCTTTGTGACATTTCCCTTGGTGCCTCTCTACACAATTTTTTCACAAAGGAAAATGAGTCTTCTTTCCCTTATAACCTTTATCAGATGAAATTCCTTGAGATGTTGTCTTCCTCTTCCTTGACTTATTTGGGAACTCAATAATGTTCCAGTTGTTAATTGTGATTTTTGATAGCTAGTTCAGCATAATCACAATATGTTATACTTGAGATCCCTTCTAATTGTGCATCTCATTTGGGAATTCATCACATTGTTATTCACATTGGTTGTTTACTCGGTTACTCCTATTTCTAACCATTGGTTAAAATAATGGGAAATATTAGGTATGAGTATTTTTAAATTCATAAATGAGAATACAATGACATTAAAGTAATAACTTATAATGAAATTTATTTCCTTAATTTATAAGCTTAAATATATATTATCCATGATCTATTTTCTAACATTGACACTTATAATAATTTTTTCTCCCTTAATAATTGTTCGTAATGAGCTTGTGAATTTACCAATTTTTATCCCCTGGGAGTTTTAAACTAGGTGTGAATCAAGGCCTGTTGTCATGAACTAGTTTCCAATTGAGTCTAGCCCAATGCAGTTTTTTTGGGTTTTACCCCTAGGTACATCTGTTCCAGATCCACATCCACTTGTAGTATGAATATAGGGATGTATTTTCTTAGAGATGACTTACTCTATACTTTACCAAAATTTAGGGATATCTTCTAATGTTTAGTCTTATCCCTAAGTCTTTATCAAGAGTTTTCTAATCACAATCCCCAAAATACCTAAACTTTCTTTTGATACCAAATATGACAACCCTGATATTTATTACACATTAATTCATGATTTATTACATAAGATTACACATAATAAAACCTATAATATTGATAATTCTAGTGAATTTGGGAATCAGGTACATTAAAAAATAGCTTTAAAAAAAGAAATATATCATCTTTATTGGAAACTTATTTAACATGCTCATATTATTCCTTCGTACATAGAAAATGCATGAGATAACCTAGGGACATACATAAGAAAGGGGTGAGATATAAAGTACAGTAAGAGAATAAACATGACATAACATGAAGAAAATATTACATGTTAGACAATAGAAATATAAATGGGTAATAAAAGGAGTGATAATTATAAATATGAATAACGAGTCCTGATATAGCATGATAACATAAAGGAAACATGGTAAATGTGGAAAAAATTTAAAACACCACATCATAAACATTGGTCAAGGATAACTTTAAAGAAATAAATATGTAAAAAGTACTATGATGGATTATATTCAATCCTTAATCCCTTTAATTATGTCTAATTAGAATAAAACATTACCCAATGCATTGGACCGCTATATAATTCCAGGCGCACCTGTCACTTTCATTTCATTCTCATGATTAAGTGTGCCACATGGATCATAAAATATGGATTCATTCATCATTATATTTTATTAAATAATCAAGGATTTTGGAATACATATATTTAATTACCCAATAAAATAAGTATAAGTGCATAAAGGTGAACACCCTCAATAAGAAAAGGGTATGAATATTTATTACACATTTTTTTGGCATGGAAAATTGCGGTGAAATTTTGATAGCATCACAATGTTACTTAAAAATTCATAAAATGGGTTGAAGAGAGAGAAAGGGGTATCTAATAATTTAGAAATAAAATGTACTGTAAATGGAAAATGTAAAAACAAATCCCAATACCATTAATTGGAAATATAATGCATAATATAATGAAGAAACATGAATAAAGAAGAGAAGGAAATAACCCCTTACTAAATTTTGGTATGGTAACAGGTGTATATAAAGGTTCATGGGAGGGATTATTGAGAGTAAAAGAAGTATATAAAAATTTATAAATCAAATGGAAATTAAGGGGGATATAGAATAAAACATCACAACATGAATAAATGGAAAGTAAGAGGCATAACATAAAATAGGTGCTTGAATAAAAAGGAGAGTTGGAGATCCCTTACAAAATTTTAGCATGGCAACAAGTGTAAATAAATGTTCATGGGAGGGATTAATGAGAGTGAAAGGAGGATATAATCATTTATACATCAAATGTATAATAAATGGGATATGGAATAACATATCACAACATGAACAAATGGAAATTTATAGGCATAACATAAAAGATGTGCTTTAATGGAAATTAGAAGAGATAAATCCATTAAAAAATTTCATCATAGTAATGACTTAAGTAATGGTAAAAATGAGAGAAGATAAATGATATATCATTAAAATTACATAAATTATATAGTAAATTAATGTTTATAAATTAATGACAATATAATCAATTGAAATTAAAAAGACTAATTTCAAGGAAGTAGCTTGAACTAAAAGGAGGAGAGGAAGGTCCCTTACCTTGAGAGTGTGATTTCAAATGCTTGGGATGAGCTTATCGAGAGTTTGGGGGAACCTTAAGAGGAATCTAAGGATATGATGTCAGATTAAGGACATGATAAAAGGTTTTTTAGTAAAGAGAAATTTGATCTTGGGTGGGCTTATATAGGAAATTAGTGGGGAATTATTTATAATTTCTTGAACTTAAGTTTTAGAATCTATATAATAATATAACCAAAACCAAAAACCTTCCCATTATTTTTCCCATGGTTTTTTACAAATAGATTTTTTTTAGAAGTCTAAATTATGAACTTATTAAAATAATACCCATGATTATGTGGAAGAGAGTCATGTCCTTAAATAAATTATTTTAAAACCTTAAAATATATTATAGGTTTTGGAGGATTCATAAAGAATTTATAAAATTAATCAAATAAACATAAAATAAAATTATTTTAAATGGGAAAAATATATTTGGTCATGGATACCATTTGAATTATTTATTACATAAATTTAGGGTCATTATGGTGTAATAATACACACCGTATATTTATAAATTATTTTATTTTTACCCGAAAATTCAACAATCACAAAAAATTATGAAAAATTCACTATTATGTAATTTTAGTGTTCTGATTCAAAAAATAATATTTATTTTATCCAAATATTTTTCTAAATATGTGAAATTTCACTTTTAAAATAAGAATCCACATTTATTGAAAAATAATGGGGTTTTTTTAACAATAACAGTTTTTGAACCCTTATAAAAATTACATTTGAATTCATAAAAATTATATTTTCATATATATATTTAATAAAAATTATTTAATAATAATATTTTATTAAAATATTTTTTATTTCAAAAATCCATTCATTCCTCAAAATAAATCCATAATTGAAATTTCATATTACTCTAAAATACAATTTGTGTTTTATCGTATCAAAATATATTGTTTATTAAACTAATTAATTAATAATTAATAACTTATAAGAAATAAGGAATAAATATAATCATATTTAAATTAAAATGAAATAAAAATATTCATACTTTTAGGGTTACTTTGTTTGTAGTCTTTGATAAATTATTTTTACCCTTAATTAACCTATTTTCCTTTATATCGTAGTAATAAATATTTACTATAGTTACTATTCATTAAGTTTAAATTATTACCTAATATTAATTATGATGATTCCAAATATGGAATAAATTTTATAAAAATTAATTCATAGATTTGGAATAATTAAATTTAATATAAAATCCGCAAGCATGATGGAATGTGGTTTTCTAGGAAAAGCATTTTTAATGGAAAATATGATTTCAGCTTAACTCTATAACTAGTTATATTTATTACATGAATTTTAATTAATAAATATAGATATATAATCTAAATATTTATTTTAAATAGTTTCTCATTAGTAGCTATTTTAATTAATTATTACTGAGAATCATTAGGCATTTTAAAATATTTTTTTTGGAAAATACATTTTGCATCATAAAAATTAACTTATACTAAAATCCAGTAAAAATATGAATTAAATGTAATTAATTGAATTGAATATAACTAAATAATAATTATTTTACCTTGAAATAATATTAAAATAATAATTTTACTTTTAAATTATTTAATTTATCAAAAGAAATGACAATTTTACATCAAAACGGTATTTTCACTATTCATTGAAAAATTTATATTTTCTGAAAAAACGTAAATTTTTAACCTATGATAATTTTGATATGATGATATAAAAAATTGATTTTTTTATCAAATACATTTTTAGAATTTTTTTGAAAATATTTATAACATTTTTTATTTCTAAAAAAAAAATAAAAAACATTTTTGAAGAAAATATATTTTGAAGAACAAAAAGACATTACCAAAAATTGATTGATTATTTATTAATAATTTAATATATTTAAGAAATATATATATATATCATAAATTATTTAATCTTACTCATATATACAAATTTAATGGAAAATTTAAAACGATCATATTTATATAATCATTGTTTGTTTGGGTTCGGTGTAGCATATCAAATACGAGATCAAACCTAGTATTATATTTTAAAAACTCATATAATTTTAGGGAATATCAATAAGTATTGTAGAGATTATAGGATAAATCTTGAAAATATTTCTTTTGGATTCAATTTCCTTTAATTCTTCCAAGGGAAATGAAAATCTATTTCTAAGTGTCAAAATTCTATTAGAGTCATGGGCGATTGACTGAGGGGATTCATTTAAGTAAATTTAAGAGAAAGAATGAATTGTTAAATATATATATTTGTTAAATTATGTAAACTTAATTTATAGGATAATTTGGCTCATGAATATTTAGGGAAAAGTGACGTCAATATTCAGATGATGAATGAAAGCTTCTTGAAGTTGAAAGAAGTGAGACACATCACAGGGATGTGGAAGATTCTAATTTTCATAGGACAAATTTCTGAGGTAATATTTGAAAAAATATTTTCCTATGATGTATGTAAAACCACTCAAGGAATAATAGTATCTAAAATAAGTGTAAATAATGGGACCCTATATTTGGTTTGAAAATTAGACGGAGCAATATTTGTCGATGTACTAATTCCCGATAGTCCAAAGTTGTAGCATTATCGACCCAATCATCATAGTGATAAGAACATAAAATCTACAATTAAATATGGAATTATAAATCTTTATCATATAGAGTTTTAACTTTTTGAGAGATATGTACTCAAGAAGCAGAAGTGGGTGTCATTCAACTTGAATAACCGGAAGCCCCGATCTTGGAAGTTAGAGCTTATTCACTCAGATGTTTGGGGACTATACCTAGTAAAATCTCATGGAGGATCACCTTACATAATTAATTTAGTTAATTATTAAATAAGGAAATTATTTATTTAATTTATAAAAAATAACTCTAAATTTTTCAGAGTGTTCATTCAATGGAATTCCACAGTGGAAAGGGAAATCTATCGAAATTTAAATGCCTAATATTCAATAATAGTGGTGAGTATAACAGAAGGGGATTATAAATCTTCTAGAAATAAGGGGATATGGATGTATAATAATTTTCATGATATATTATAGTATAATGGTGTGGAGGAGTGAATGAATCATACATGAATATAGAAGGAACATGGTATGAGGTTACCTTTAGGAATTCCCATGGAAAGTTTGGTGGAAGTAGTAAAATGACAATGTCCTTAGTTAAAATAAGGTCATCCGATCCATTGGGATAAGATGTTATAGAGTATCTATGGTCCATTAAACCAAAATAATTTATCCAAATCAAAATATTTTTTAATTTCTACTACATCTATGTTGATGCCAAGGATAGGGGAAATTTGAGGAAAAGTTAAACACATGTTTCTTTATGGGATACAATGATGAAAATTTTAGATTCCAACTCTAAGATGATGATCAATAGAGATAATCATGATTCAAGATTTTCCCTTTAATGAGAAGGTCTTATGGAAAGACAAGAACATGAGTGAGAAGGAATTTGAGAAAAAAGAATCAATTGATTATGTCTAAGTTGACCTGAAAGGGGATTCCAAAAGGATGTGAGTTTTGAAGAGTTCGGGGAGCATGGAATGTCTGGAAGATAGGATGAAAGAAGTTGTTCTTGAATTAAATATAAATATTTATGATTATATCAATATACTGAAATTTTATGCTCCAAAAGTTTTATTTCCAAAAATAGTAGAGTCATAGAAAAATTATGAAGATATGCCAAATTTAGGAAATAAATTCATAGGTTTAGAGATGACCTGATCAATGTAATTCTTATGGATGGTGGAAAACCTTAAATCTTAGAATAGGATCCACTCTTAGTGACTTATGAAAATGGGATTGAGTGATTATAGAAGAAATTTATTCATCATATTCTATCAAAATATGGGAACCAAATGAGTTACCCCAAGGGAAGAACTCACTAGTGAATAATTGGGTTATATATTTGAAAGAAGAAACTAATGGTAGAAAAAGGTACAAGGCATGACTAGTGGTGAAAGGATTTAAACATATGGACACTATTTAATTATAAAAAATATTTTCACTGGTAGTTGAGCACGATATCATTTGGGTAGTACAGAGCATGGATTCTACTAATAATCTTCACTTAGAGAAAATATATTTAAAGAGGACCTTTCATCATAGTGAATTAGTGGAAGAGATTTATATGAAGTAGACGATGATATTTTTAGTTAAATGTAATAATGAATTATTGTGTAAGATAAAAATAAGCCACTATGGATTGAAACATGCACCAAGGGAGTTTAATTATAATTTTGATGCTTTTATGGATGGGGAAGGTTTCATTTAGTGCAATGTATATCAATATTTCTAATGAAAGATATGGTATGATGAAAGTTTCATCTTACTTCTCCTATATATGGATGACATATTATAGGTTGGTTTGTAAATTAAAAGGAATAATGAATTGAATAATGGATTATTCAGAATATTTTAGATGAAGTATATTATTTAGGATAAGAAAATCACGGGGATAAATATTGAGAGAGATATTGAAGATTAGACTTTGGTTTTAACTCAAAGGGATTAGATTGAGAATGTTTTAAATAAGTTCAAGATGTTTATAAGTAATATGGTCTCAAATACATTAGTATGGAACATTGAATTTTCCAAGGAGAAGGTATCTAAAATAAAATACGAGGCCTAGTACATAGTAACAGTTCTATTTGTGTTAGTTTTTAATGAACCATCAAGAATACCTAGGTACTTTGATACCTGATCCGGCCTTGACATGGATATAATGGAATTCTCGATCCTCACAGGTTGGACACTATCACCTGTCATCATAAAAGAATCACGAGGGAATTATTTTTCCTCAAAACACTAGATGACAAAAGATACACAACAATATGCTCAATACTACAAAGAGAGAAGGAATAATAAAGAAATAGGAAAAACAATACCCAAAAATTACATTATCAAAAGTCAAAATATATTCTAAGGTAAAATATCAGACACATCCCATGTAACAAGTTGATCACATCTCAAATGTTCACTTACATCACTCTGGGTCCCAAGGATCAAGAATATCCACCACCACCAAGTGGAACTATCCCTTTTCTTGGACATAGAAAAAGATAATTTACAAACGCCTGAAGGAAAAGGTAGGGTGTGAGATAAAAAACCCAGTAGGTTCTCAATAAGTGTTCCATAATCAATTTCATAACAACTAAAACAATTATAATTTTAATTTAAATAGAACATCTCATGGCATTTCATTTAAATATTTTCAACAAAACATGATTTCATAATAAAAAGAGATCATAGATATTTCAAAATAGAATTGAAAGAACATTTTATATAAAAAATTTATATAAATAATTTGGCATGAATAAAATAGCACAATAATCAATGGAATATAATCATAAAATAAAACATCTCATAGAACTATGTAATAAGCCTTGAGGTATGTTAATTTTTAGAAATAGGATCCTCACACTACTCAATTAGTGATTTCAGATCAATGTGTGCACACGTCCCACAATTCAGGCTATTAGGAATCAACTCCCCATTGGGGAAAATCGTGACTCAATATGTTTATAACAGTGTTTTAATTTTTGATCCATTGCTATGGGGTCATATCATAGTGTTCTTTTCCTAACTAACCACTAACTACCCAGACTCACATGTTCTTAAGTCAATCAATCAATCAATAATGGGTAAATCAATCATTTCAAATCAGTTAAAAATACAATTTCCCAAGTATTAGTCCTTGACATGAATTTATCATTTCAAAATGAAATCATAGGTTTTCATTAGTTCATACCTTTTCTAATAAAATTTTAATTTAATTTATCTTAATGTTCAACATCAAATCATTTCATCAAATCAATTTACAAATCAAGATAGTAATTTTTCTCAAATCCACCAAAAAATTTATATTCCATTGAAATTTTGGGTTTTCCACAATTTATATGTCCCATTTAAAATCAAACATCTAAAATCTCTAATTAATTTTTTTAAATCATTTAGAAACTAATTTAAAATAAATCAAATATATAATCATTTTGATTGTAGGGAAAAATCATATGGAACTACCTACTTTTAATCAATGACCAAATCAACACCTGCAACGGGAAACACCGAGGATGAAAGAAGGCGAGGGATATAAATAAGGAAATCCTAGATCACAAATCATCAATATTAAAATCTGATTCAATCAAAAATCATGAGATCCCACCACTGTGAAAGAAGGGCAGTAGAGATAATTGGAAAACCATAAAGAGGAAACTCATCAAAGATAAAATGAAAAACTGAGACATCTGTAAGGAAAAAATCACCCAAAAATCACCTGTGGGTATCCCTAGGTTTTTGATAGAATAATATTAAAAAATAATGGAATAATTTTTAGGATTCAGTTCCCAAAAACTCATTGGGAAAGAGGAATCCATGACATGAGTCATAAATTCATGGCAGAAATATCCCGAGTGGAGTATATACTGAAAAAGGAATCAACTCAGGTTAAAAATACTGATACTGACTATTTCACACCATGAAAACAATTCATGGCTTGAATGTCCTTCATATTATGAAACTATTTCAGGTCTTCTTTAGAGTAATGGATTCACATCATGAATTTTGTTCATGACATGAATTTGTCCTGTAGAAAGTACACACCTAGTTTATATAGAAAAACATAGAAAAGCCTCAAACTAAATCTAAACGCAAATAGAATCATCTAAAACCTTAAACACATTTATACCAAGACTCTATTAATTTAGAAAATATACATACCTAAACTTTATATCAAAATAAGGGTTAAGTAATACCTAAAATAAGGTAATGGGATGTTACAACCTCCCCACCATAAACACTTTTTGTCCCCAATAATATTATTAAGAAGATTCAATACCAAATATATGAGGCCACTACTCTCTCATCAATGAATCATGCTCTCACATCTCAAGAGAATCAGAACCATGCTACCATATCATGCATACCAAAGGCATCATCTTTCCACAAAGAACATTTCTCTTAGAATCTACAATCCTAACTGGATGCTCAATCATAGACAAATTGGGTGTAATATTGATATCTTCCCAGATCAAAACATGAGAAGGGAAAAAAGTTACTTTAAAATATATGATACCTGAAACATGTTGTGGATCTAAGTCAAGTATGATGAAAGTACAAAATGGTAGGCCACTTTCCCCACTCGATCAATAATCTCAAAATAACCCACAAAAATTAGCTCAAGATTTCCCTTTGTTCCAATACATTGATGAATAAAACTGAGGTGAAACTCTCAAACACACCTGATCACCAACATAAAACTACAACATTCACTTACAATGACCAATATAGGATTTATACTAGCTTTGTGCTATCACCATTATCTGATGAATCAAATAAATCTTTATCGACGTATCTTGGACCAAACTCATTCCAACCAAGGAACATTATATAATTTAAAACCAACACAATGGATATCTACAAGGCTATCCACATAATTCTTGAAAAAGAGCCATTCTAATAGAGGACTAGTAACTACTATTGTAGGAAAACTCATCCAGTCCCAAATGGTCATCCCAAACTCTACCAAAGTCAATAATGTAATCATGTATCATATCCTTGAGAATATGTATAGCTAAATCTATCTATAAATACTTTTTGGATGATATTCCATGCAAAAATGTACCTGGGAACCCATGGCCTCTTGGAGACCTCACCATAAGCGATATGTGAATTTGGGATCCTTATCTGACACTATAGCAGGTGTAACTCCATGAAATATCAAAATCTATTACATGTAGAAACGTCCCAAGTCCTCAAATTTGGTTGTATCTTGAATGGGTTTAAATAGATACAACATTGTTAGCCTATCAATTACAAATGATATCAAATTCTTCACTCAAGGGGTACATGGAAACCCAACCACAAATTGAATAGAAATCTCATCCCACTTCCATGTCAGCACTGGAAGTAGCTAAAGAAAAATTTAATGTCTCTAGTGCATGTATTTGACATGTTGGAAAGTATAAAAATGAGAAAAAAGTCAACAATTCCTCATCTCATACATGACCACCATAATCACTGCCACATATCTTAGAAAATATTTTTGGTAATCGGGTGCACCAACCATTAGGAATTATGGAAATATCCCATCATGTCCTTTCTTATAGGAAAAGTTACAACATATTGGTTCTAGAAACATGGGGTAATCTCTAAAGAGAATGACTAATCAACAATTTTCTCCCCACCATAAAGAGGGTCCATAATGATATATAATTAATCATCAAACTACTTTGCCTGAATAATCATCTCAATAAGAGAGGAGGAAAAATTCATACTTGTTAAAACAACCTCAGACTCATTCTCCCAAACTCTTAAATGTAACATAGCAAATAGAGTAATTAAATTCCACTCTTCTAGTGATTATTTCATATACTAGGTTGTAAGTTTCCTAATTAAGTCATCAATAATTAAAATCCCCTTACCAGGGGTATATGTGATGTTTAAATCAAAGGAGTAAAACCACTCCACCCAAGGCCTCTATTAGAGATTCAAATATTTTTGAGATAATATATAACTGAAGGTTTTGTAGTTATAATAAATAGTAAACCTTTCTTTTAAAAGGTAATGCCTCCAACTCTTAATATCATGCATCACAAATATGAGTTAAAGATAATGGGTTAGATAATTCTTCTCATGTGGCCTAACCTATCCAGAACCATAAATTACCACATGAACACCATGTATAAGGATGCAACCCAAGCCTAAAACTGATGTGTCACAAAAGATCACATATCCTTTCTGTAACTACCCAAACTTTGGTTAATGAAAATCCCTCTTGATATAATTAAATTCCTTAATATGTGAAATGGTCTTACAAAATATGCACTTATTTTGTTTTATGTTTTTGGATTTTAAAATACCATTAATAATTGTGACCGTTGCTAATATAACCGTTGAACAGTGATCACATGATTAGTATAAATATGGGCTTTAACAATCTAATTTACTCAGAAAAAGGAAGCGATGGCCTCATCCAGTAGAATTGCTCCATATGAAGCCCATTTTTCGGAGCTCGGAAAGGAGATTTCATCATTGGGCTTCACTCTTGACTAAGCCCAAGATGAGATTCACTAGGATAAGCTTGAACGGAACTGTCTACGGGAGAAGTGGAAGTTGATAGAGATCACCATGCGTGCAATGTTATCCGAGCCACCCCAAGAGTCTATCACCATAGCACACCTTACCCTTAGGTCTTATGTGGCTGTTTTAAGGGGTTATGTGACAAATCCCTAGTACTATGGTCATGTACATTATTTTTGTATATAATAATGAATATACTTTCTTGTTATTGTTGTTACTTTGTAAATAGTTTTTAAAGCACAAATAGTGTTTTTAGTTAATATTCAACTAAGAAAACTATTTTGGTGAATTATTGGATTTTTGAATTAAATAATATTTTAATAAAATATTATTATTATTATTAAATTAATTTTTATTAAATATAAATGATCTTATAATTTTATAAATGCAATCGTAATTTTTATTAATGTTCGAAATCCATTTTTGTCAAAACCCATGAATTTTCGATAAATGTCAGTTTTTATTTTAAAAGTGAAAATTAACATATTTAGAAAATTATTTAGATTAAATAAATATTATTTGTTTAATTAAAATGTCAAAATTATCCAACGGTGAATTTTTCATAATTTTCTGAGACAGTCAAATTTTTGGGTAAAAATTAAATACCATTTAAATATATAATGTGTTTTATGACATCATAATGACCCAATAGTGATGTAATAAAATACTCTAAGCTTTATGTTCGGCCAATATATGTTTTAACATTAAAATAATGTGATTTTGGGTTTTTTTGACTTATTTTACAAAGCATTAATGGACCCTTCAAGACTTATTAAACATCTTGTCTTTTTAAATTGTTTTCCTTGGGAGTGTAACTCACCTCCACATAAGCAACCCCATTATTTTAAGACGTTCGGACTTTGGACTTATAAAATATTTTTTTGCACTTCCCTTTGAAAAAAAATATGGGCAAAAACCATGGTCTGGTTTGTGGTTTGGACTGATTTAATGTGAGGTGTCCCAAACCTAAATAATAAAGAATTCCCTCACTTTTCCTATATAAATCCACCAAAGCTACCACTTCCTCCTCACTCAAAGCCTTTGTAGTTCATCCAAAATCTGCCCAAAAGTATTCCCTAGCTCCTCTCCCACGTCCAAGAGCTTTTGGTCTCATCAAAAGATCAAGCCTAGCTTCCTTAAGGAGGATCTCAAGAGGAGGATTTAAGAGATAATTCCCCTCTCTATCTCTTTCCTTTAAATTATTTTTAATTTCAAGTTCATTTCTTAATCTCTCCCCACCTATCTTCATACAAATGGTATTGTAACTCCAGTATTTTAAATATACTATAATTTTATGATTTTAATGGAATATTATACCTTCCAAACCCCCTTCCCCCTTCCTTTATGTTATAAAAGAAAATGTCGTTCGCGAGGTGTTAATTTATCACCTTCAAGAACGACATGTTTTCTTCTACCATTTCTAACTTCAGATCCGGTCATGAACCCATTTTTATGGTTGAAACAGAATATTTTATATGTATTATGTTCTATTTAAAGTTCTGAAACTAACTTTTGTATATATTACTATGTGATAAAATAAAACAAGTTCATTGTGATCGAAAAACCACCCAAATTAACCCAAGCAATCGTCATTTAGTTCTTATCTAATGATTCGTCTACATGGTATATAATAAAATTCATTGTAAGATCATTATAACTTCTGTAATATCATTAATTATGTGGAAGATATGTTTTTTAGGTTTACCCATGTTCTACCTAAACATAAATTTAAGAATACAAGTGAACCACTCAAGAAAACCATAAAAACAAACATTCCCAGACAATGTTTTTAAACTCTATAACTCATCCAAAACCACATAAAATCACTTAATGAAACCATAATGAACCATATTAATGTAAAAAAGGTTATGAAAATTTCAATTAATAAATATAATGTGGTTATACATGGGATTAAAGCGAAGGAAGAATTCAGATATAAGGTAAGTGGAAAATCTCGAACCCAATTTCATCCTTCGGGTTCTGCCTCATTCACTCCATTTTTGATATGATTACTCCTTAAAAATCATTTTTTCATAATTTTATTTCCTTTTATGGGATATACATGTTTACCACTGGTTTTTATGTCAAAAAAAATGTTTTCCAAAAGAACTCTTCTTTTAAGAACACACTTTTTTACTTCTCACTCAAAGTTGACGGTTCTTGTAACATGTATGCTATTCCCTCTTTCTTTTTGGGAACCCAATGTTTATGAATGTTTTAATATGAGTTTTAACCCATTAATTTTCATGGGTGACTTATGTTAATTGTTGATATATTTTCATTGTGTCAAGCATGATAATGATAATGTTATGATGTGACAAGTGCACCCGGAATTATATAGCGCAATATGAATGTTTCAATGTGACAGGTGTGCCCGAAATTATACAACGCTCCAATGCATTGGGTAAAGTGATGAATCTCATGAGTAAATTTGAAATTATGTGTGAACGAGATGATATCTTTGTTCACAATTATGTGTGGTAGTTAACCACTATGACATGATGTTTCATTTTTATGCCTTGCCACATTGCAAGTCTTTTATTTATGATTCCTCTCATGTTCATGATCTTTTGCCTATGAAATGATTATACTCACCCCATGATATATTGTTCTTATCTATCCTCTTACGGGTCTTTTATCTCACCCATTTTTATGTATATCCCCATGTGACTACATGTACTAAAAATAGGACAAGTGCCAATAAGAAGCTAGAGAAGAAGAAATTAAATAAATGTTTATGCTTGATGTTGTAATTTTTATGTATGGTCCTAGTTTTCCCAAGACACTAAACCTTTGTATCCTCTATGTATAATACTATTATGTTGTTTATCATTAAAATGATGTAATAGTAATGTAAGAAAAGGCTGGGTCGCTATACTTTTCCAGCCTTTGGAAAAGTAAAAACTGTTGTAGAAGTAAAAATACATTTTACCTCATAAAAATAACTCTAACATTTCACATTCCAAATGAACTTCACTCCTTTCCGAGTGAGAGTGGTCATAAGATAATCAAAATTCGATAAATATTTTAAGAATCTACTGTAATATCCCACCAAACCCAAGGATCTCTAAATCTTGAAAACATTATGTGGTTTCACCCATGTAATAACAGATTTCACCTTCTCAGGATTAATTGAAATACCAAGTTCTAAGACCATGTTTCCCAAGAACTTCACTTCCTAAATCAAAAAATTAAATTTTGAAATATTTTCATAAAGTTGATGACATATCAACATTTCCAGAACTTTTCTCAATAGACACACATGATCCTCTTTGGTATGAGAGTAAATTAGGATATCATCAACAAATAAAACTATGAATGAGTCAAGGTACTCATGATATATCATGTTCATAAAATCCATAAAAACTCAAGGAGTATTAGTTAGACTATGTTTCACCCCAAAAATTTTCTGGTATGTTTATCTTAAATAAATTGCACTCATTAGATAGCTTATATTTCATGAATCACTAAGACTCTATGGAACAAAACATGGTTACTTGTTGGGGATATCCATAAACTAGCCATTAAACTTAAATTTACCAGCTCTGTGATTTAAATTTTAAAAATATGACATACACGGTTCTGTTCAAGATTATATTTAGAGTCTGATAGAATTAACTTAATTTTCTATGAATAGTAACCTACCCTTATGAATAGTAACCCCCCTTATGAATATTAACTTACCCTTATGAATATTAATATGAATATTATGAATGGTATCCATACTCTTGAGTGTATAAATGAATTTAGGCACCTTAAAAATGAAGATGGATATTTTAAGAGTATATATATTTCTATTAAATAATGATTTAATTAAATATTTGATTAATCGTATTTAGAAAATTATTTTTGAAAAATGAACTTCATTTATGGGTTCTACAGGTCGATAAATTTTTAGGGTAAAATTTTGGGATTTTTCTGAAATACTTGGATTTTTGGTGAATAGTAAAATACATTAATTTACCGTATAAATACATTATAATTTAAATTATCTATTACTAGAATCATGAGTGATGTAAGCACCTAAATCTCAAAATCACATGCATATATTACTATTCTTGGTCATGGAATACTCACTATTTCTTGTCTTGAGAGAAAATAATAAATTAATATTTATAATATTAGGAAAACTCCTCTCCCCTCCACTATATAAACCACCCCTCACCCTCTCTTCCTCCCACACCACTCAAGCTTCAAGCCTTTCCTAAATTCTGCCAAATACCCTTACCAATCCCTCTCCTCGCATCCAAGACCTATTTGTCTCACCAAAAGGCCTAAAACAAAGGTCTTAAGGAGTTTCTCAAGGAGGAGTACTCAAGAGGTGAACCTCTCTTCTCTTTTCTTTCAAATTATTTTAGAAGTTTTATTATTTTGTTGATATATTCCCACCTCACCTCATCAAAATTCCATGATAATTATAGTACCTTAAATTTACTGTATTTTCATTATTCTAATGGAATATTTCATCATAATCTCTTTTCCCCCTCCTTTTATACAATAAATGCAAACACCGTCCGAGATGTGTTAATTTATCACACTCAAGGAAGACGGGTTTTCAATTTGCATTACTATTTTCAATAATGGTCATTAAACCTTTTAAATGGATGAACCAGATCATTATATATGTATTTTATCTTGTTTAATTTTCTGTAATCCTTACACATTCATAATATGGAATAATAATACAAAACAAGTTTATTGTGCACAAAACCGCCAAGCCAAATCCAAGCGTTTATTTTTAACTCATCGAACGAGTCATCCTCATGGTATATAACCATAATCATTATAATATTATTTATATCTCTTTAGAGTCACTAATAATATATATTAACAGTTTTGCATTTTTAACCACATTTCAAACAAACTTCGATTCATAAATACAAGTAAACGGATCATGAAAACCAAGGAAGAAAATGCTTCAAAAACAATAAAATTGAATATCTTAAACCCATCAAAAATACTATTAGTGAACCTAATAAGGTTATACCATTTCAATTACATGATTATGAGGTTCTATAATTATTAATTAATGAAGCTAAATTTGATTATTCAGGTCGTTAAGAACAATCAAGAACACCTTCGAGCATAAGGTAAGGGATCCTCTCTCTCACTTTTGTTCAAGAATCTCCCCTATGTTGTGCCCTTTTATTTTTAATTCCTAATGATGGGGAATGTTTTTGAACCTCCAACATACTTCTCTTGTGACATATAAATAATGTGATACCCCTTTACCTCTCATTAAGCCCTCACAATAACACTCATTACCATGCCAAAATTTTTGTAAGGGGTTTTCTCATCTCACTTTCAATTCTGTGGGATTTCCATTGTTCGACTATTATTTGTTATATGTGGTATAGGTGTACTGACATTTGATATATATTATCATGATTATCTTTATATTCATGGTATTCTGTGATTCATTTGGTGGTTATTAACTTTTGGTCTTACAACTCAATTGGTTGCAACGTGGTAACGAGCTTGGTCTCAATCTTCACTTCGTTGTGACTTGCTTAGTATTGTGCACCTAAACTTTCTTATGTGGTGTACCTAATACCCATTTTAGATAAATTTTCAATTGAAATTATATTCCATTTAAATTTCCATATTCTCATAACATGTATATGATTATTATCTAATCTGTATACTACTTTACATATGGTATTTATTTTTAATGTTTTTTTGAATGTGGAAATATTTATGAATCCGTATCCTCTATTCTATACGGATAATGTAAAGTTATATTGATCTTTTTGAATCTATGTATAAAGAATGATTTGGATGCATAAGAGTTTGGGGACTTCTACAGCCCCTCGATGCATTGGTAGGTCTCATGAGACAAATTAGTTGGTGACAAACCCTTCGTGTTTGTTTCCAAAAATCAGATGAGTTCCTACCCACAAAACTAAACTGTTTTTACAGTATTATGGTATCATGTGCTAGATACATGACATCCAATTAATAATAATTATCTTTATTCATTATCAGTTATTACTATCCATGAGGTTTTCACTATGAAAAAATCTACGGATGTAGTTTCATTCTCAGTTTATTAATGGATTGAGTTTTTAATTTATTCACCATGCCATATTGATTATGTAAAATTGTTTACAATTCAGTTATTATTGATTCATGCTTCCGCTATTTTTAACCCTTACTGAGAATTTGATCTCACCTATTTCATTGTTTAATTTCAACATGTGATGAAGAATATATCATTTATTGAGTTCCTGTGGATGAAATTTTTAGTTTTTATTATGTATTGTATTTTGTAACCTTTTCCAATGTAATTGTGAGTTACATCTATGTATCTAGTTTCTTAAAGACTACTAAACTGATCATTCCTTCAGTATTTTTATTCCTTCTAACCATGCAAATATAACAAGTAATGCACCGGCTCCGGTCTAGAGGGGTCGTGGCATTACAATTGGTATCAAAGGAAGTTTAGTAGAAAACTTGGAAACTAGAGTAGGAAATATATAGTAGGGAAAAAATCCCGAAGGTAGTATTTGAGGATAAACGTACAAGAACATCATGGTATTTTGGTAAGGAATAGATTATTTGAATCTTTCTAGCAAATACATCCCTGTCTGGATACAAGAAGGTAGAGGTGACTCTAGCATAGATGTAACTAGTAGTGAAAGCTCCGACAAGGAGTTTCGGGCTTGACCCGGGGTATCCTAGTACACGACAACGGGCCTTGCTGCACTCTTGGTTACGAAACTCTAGGGGGATATTCTTAGGATAATTCATATTTTATTTAAAATCCATTATGAACGATTTAAATGTAAATTATTCCTCAAAGAAAACATTTTTCTTATTATGGGATTATCCATGCTGAGGATCTCAATTTATGAAAAGTATTTTGTTAAGTTAAGATTATGCATTATGATTCATACCCTAATCTAGTATGTTCCATTATTTAGAAATGGCATCTAATGAAAGAATGGAAATCAATACTCATGGACAATGTAGGGATCTCCCCACTAAGCAAGTCAACACAGTCAATGTTGGAGCAGATCAGATCATGACTATATTGGGACAACTTACTCAGGTTGTAACGAATTACCATTCCACACCTGTGTTGGATCGTTTCATGTTGTAGAAGCCCCCATCTTTAAGTGGGAATACTAATCCAGTGGTTGTTGAGAAATGAATCATGTCCCTTGAAAAGATATTCATGGAATTAAGATGCAATTAAAATGAAAAGGTAGTACTGGCAGTATATTTTCTCAAGTGTGATGCTGATCAATGGTGGTCCTTGATTCAGAATACCATGGAGGAAGAAGAAATAGAAGATATGGAATGGAGTACTTTTAAGGAAATATTATTCAAAAAATATTTCCCTCATGAGAAACGAACTGAAATGAAGAGAAAATTCCTTATCTTAAAGCAAAGGGAAGAAGACAATGTTGCAGAGTATGAGGATAACTTCAAAAGGCTAGCCAGGTATGCTGTAGATTACGTACGTGACTCAGAAGACAAGATTGACCATTTCTTTGAAGGTCTTAAGCCAAGTATTCAAAGGGAACTGGCTTCTCAAAAATGTTCATCATATAATGAAATTGTATCAAGTTCCATCAAAATAGAGAAGAAATTTTCTAGATCAAATTTGTTCAATGGAAACCAAGATAAGAAGAGGTACTATGATAACCAAGGGAAAGGTGAAGCACCAGAGAAGAACAAGGGAATGAAGAAATTACCATTATGCGAGAACTGTGGAAAGAATCATCTCATGAAATTCTCGAAAGGCATGAGAGTCTGCTATAAGTGTGAAGAAAAGGGTCATCTATCTCATGAATGCAATGTGAAGAATCAATTTGATGATGTTCAATGGTAAAAATATAGAGATATGGGACACTATGCAAATGAGTGTCCTAAGAACCAAGGAAACATGCCTCAGAAAAAAATCCAAGAGTGTAAGGGTGAGATTATGCGATTACAACTGTGGAAGTTGAAGTTCCTAATGATGTGGTGGTTGGTACTTTAATTGTTTCCTCAAACATAGACAAAAATTTATTTGATTATGGATCATCACATTCATTTATATCTTCCTAGTTTGCTAATAAAATTAGACACCTCCATTTTGATTTAATAAAGGAGTTATCAGTCAAAACTCATAGGGGATGCATCATTGCAACAAAGGCATATCGACTAGCCCCCCTCGTGACACATAAACGTGCTTTACTTGCTAACCTTATCATCAATCCAATGAATGAATTTTATATAATTATCGGTATTAATTGGATATCAAATTATGATGTGAAGATTTATTTCAAGAAGAAGGAAATTTCAATTTTTGAAAATGGTGTAGAATCTCTTATCTTTAGAGCGGATAACTCTCCATCTGATTCTTATCTAGACTCACCCCCAGTAGCTCTGTTGAATGCAATTCTTAGATATGAAGTGAACCCAATACCTATGGGTGAGGAAATAAATATTCAAATTTAACATGTGCATATAGTTCAAGAATACATTGATGTGTTTCCATAGGATTTACCTGGACATCCTCAAGAGTGGGAAATTGAGTTTTCCATTGACCTAATTCCTAGTGAAAGACATATATCAAAGACCCAATATAGAATGACCACTATAGAGTTAGTGGTTCTAAAGAAACAACTAGAGGTGTTGATTGAAAAAGGATTTATTCGACCTAGTGTTTCTCTATGGGGAGCCCAGGTCTTGTTTGTCAAGAAGAAAGATGGATCCATGAGGCTATGCATTGATTATAGGGAAGTCAATGCTATTACGATAAAGAATAAGTATCTTTTACCCCATATTGATGATTTATTTTATCAACTTCATGGAGATTAATGATTTTCAAAGATTGACCTTCGATCCGGATATCATCAGCTGCGTGTGAGGAAGGAAGATATTCCTAAGACAACATTTTGAACCAGGTATGAGCATTATGAGTTTACAGTGATGCCTTTTGGACTGACTAATACACCCTCTCTTTTCATGGATTTAATGAATAGAGTTTTCAAGGAATATATTGATAACTTTTTTATGGTATTCATCAATGATATCCTGGTATAATCAAAAATCTATGAAGACCATGAGGATCACTTGCAAATTATTCTGAAAACTCTTAGAAAAAACGAATTATATAGTAAGTTTAGCAAGTGAGAATTCTGGATTCAATCGGTTTCTTTTCTAGGCCATATTTTCTCTAAATATGGAATCTTAGTTGATTCTTCAAGGACAAAGTCAATCAAAGAATGTCCCACGCCAACAAACATAACTGAGGTATGCAATTTTATTGGCTTACCAGGTTACTATCGGCATTTTGTTCAGAATTTTTCCCAACTGGCTAACCCACTAACCAAGCTCACACGTAAAAGAGTTAAGTTTGTGTGGACAAAAAAATTTACATAATGCTTTGAAGAATTGAAAATAAGACTGTTCAATGCTCCAATTTTGACTCTTCCATATGGAAATGAGGGATTTGTGATATACAACGATGCATCAAAGAATGGATTGGGTTGCATACTTATGAAAAATGATAAATTTATTGCTTATGCATCAACACAGTTGAAGACTTATGAGAAAAATTACCCAACTCATGATCTTGAGTTAGAAGCCGTAATCTTTGCTCTAAAAATATGGAGACATTATCTCTATGGAGAAATGTGTGGGATTTATACTGACCATAAGAGTTTGAAATACATTTTCACACAAAAAGAAATCAACATGAGGCAAAGGAGATGGCTAGAGTTACTCAAATATTATGATTTTTTAATACACTACCACCTAAGAAAGGAAAATAAGGTGGCAGATGCATTAAGTAGGAAAGATCACAGACTCCTTACCCAAATGAGGATTGAAAGAAATATTATATTCATGGATCTACTAAATATAGATATGGTAATTTTTATGGAAGGGGGAACATATTTCCTCTTTCAAATGATTTATAAACCATTTTTATTAGAGAAGATAAAAATCTCTCAATCTGATGATGAGAATTTGCACAAGAAAATTATTGCTGTTAAGGATGGGAGATTGGAAGACTTTGTGTATGAGGAAGGAGTTCTAAAGTTTGGGAAGAGGTTGTGTGTCCCATCAGTACCTGATATAAAAAGGGAACTATTAGACGATGCTCATAGCTCAAATTTCTCTATACACTCGGGTAGCACAAAGATGTATAGAGATCTGAAGGAATATTTTTGGTGGGATAATATGAAGCAGGAAATTGCTGACTATGTGTCAAGGTGCCTACTTTTTCAACAAGTGAAGGTAGAGAGACAAAATCCTAGGGGGGTGATGAAACCTCTACCTATTCCTATGTGGAAGTGGGATAATATTACAATGGATTTTGTCACTAGACTACTGAGGAAACCTAGAAGAAATGATGCAGTATGGGTAATTGTTGATCGTCTCACAAAATCAGCACAGTTCCTTCCTATAAGAGAGGATTTACCACTTGAGCGCCGAGGAAGACTTTATATTAATGAAGTTGTAAGACTTCATGGTGAACCTCTATCTATTGTGTCCGATTGAGATCCCCGATTTACCTCAAAATTCTGGAAAAGTCTCCAGAAGGCTTTGAATACTAAGCTTCATATGAGTATGACTTATCACCCCCAAACCGACGGATAGTCTGAAAGACTATTCAAACTCTAGAAGACATGCTGAGGTCATGCTCTCTTGACTTCCAAGGTATGTGGGATAAATACTTACCTTTGGTGGAATTTTCCTACAACAATAGTTTCCATTCTAGTATTCAAATGGCTCCATATAAAACATTATATGGAAAGAGATGTCGAACTACAACTTGTTGGGATGAAGTTGGTGAGAGGAAACTTATAGGCCCAGAACTTATTGAAGTGACTATGGTAAAGGTGAATACAATCTAAGACCATATTAAAACATCCCAAAGTAGGTAGAATAGTTATGCTGACAACCGGAGAAAGGATTTGGAATTCCAAGTGGGAGATCATGTCTTTTTGAAAGTATCTCCATGGAAGGGTGTCTTAAGGTTCATTAAGAAAAAGAAATTGAGCCCTAGGTACATCGGACCATTTGAAATTATAGAAAGAATTGGAGTTTTAGCTTATCATTTAGCAATGCCTCCAAGTATCTCTAGAATTCATGATGTGTTCCATGTGTCATTGTTAATGAAATACATGCCAGACCCAACGCGTGTACTCACCTATGAAGAAATAGACCTAGAACCTGATTTTTCATACTATTAAAATCCTATTGGGATTCTTGACACAAGGGAGCAAGTGTTGAGAAATCGAATAACTCATCTAGTAAAGGCTCTTTAGAGAAACCAGAATATGGAGGAAGCAACAAGGGAACCTGAAGATGTTATGAAGAAGAACCACCCACATATTTTTGGTAGGCTTTAAACATAAAATTTTGAGGACAAAATTTCTAAAGGAGGGAATAATGTATCACCCCAAACATTTTATGGTATTTTTCTCTTAAATACACCGTACTCATTTGATAGCTTATATTTCATGAATCAATGAGCCTCTATGGAACAAAACATGGTTACTTATAGGGGATAGCCATAACCTAACCATTAAACTAAAATTTACCAGCTCTGTGATTTGAATTTTAAAAATATGACATACACGGTTGTGTTCAAGATGATATTTAGAGTCTGATAGAATTAACTTAATAGTCGGTGAATAGTAAACAACCCTTATGAATAGTAACCCACCCTTATGAATAGTAACATACCCTTATGAATAGTAATATGACTATTATGAATGATATCCATACCCTTGAGTGTATAAATGAATTTAGGCACCTTAAAAATTAAGATGGATATTTTATGTGTTTATATATTTCGATTAAATAATAATTTAATTAAATATTTAATTAATCATATTTATAAAATTATTTTTGAAAAATGGATTTCACTTTTGTGTTCTACACATCGAAAAATATTTAGGGTAAAATTTTGGGATTTTTCTAAAATACTTGATTTTTTGGTGAATAGTAAAATACATTAATTTACCGTATAAATAAATTATAATTTAAATTAACTTTTACTAGAATCATGAGTGATGTAAGCACCAAAATATCAAACTCACATGCATATATTACTATTCTTGGTCATGGAATACTCACTATTGCTTGTCTTGAGAGGAAATAATAAATTAATATTTATAATATTATGAAAACTCCTCTCCCCTCCACTATATAAACCACACCTCACCCCCTCTTCCTCCCACACCACTCAAGAATTAAAACTTGCCTAAATTCTATCAAATACACTTCCCAAGCCCTCTCCCAACTTCTGAGACATGATGGTCTCACCAAAAGGCCTAAAACAAAGGTCTTAAGGAGTTTCTCAAGGAGGAGTACTCAAGAGGTAAACCTCTCTTCTCTTTTCTTTCAAATTCTTTTACAAGATTTATTATTTTATTGATCACTTCCCACATCACCTAATACAAATTCCATGATAATTCTAGTACCTTACATGTACTGTATTTTCATTATGGTAATGGAATATGTCATCATAATCTCTTTTCCCCCTCCTTTTATACAATAAATGAAAACACCGTTCAAGATGTGTTAATTTATCACACTCAAGGAAGATGTGTTTTCAATTTGCATTAATATTTTCAATACTGGTCATGAAACCTTTTAAATGTTTGGACCAGATCATAATATATGTATTTTATCTTTTTTAATGTTTTTTAATCCTTACACATTCATAATATGGAATAATAATACAAAACAAGTTTATTGTGCATAAACCCGCCAAGCCAAATCCAAGTGTTTATTTTTAACTCATCGAATGAGTAATCCTCATGGTATATAACCAGAATCATTATAAGATTATTTATATCTCTTTAATGTCACTAATAATATATATTAACAACTCTGGATGTTTAACCACATTTCAAACAAACATCCATTCATAAATACAAGTAAACGGATCATGAAAAGCAAGGAAGAAAATGCTTCCAAAATAATAAAACTGAATAACTTAAAACCATTAGAAATACCATTAATGAAACTAATAAGTTTATAACATATCAATTAAATGATTATTAGATTCTATAATTATTAATTAATGAAGCTAAATTTTTATTATTCAGGTGTTAAGAACAATCAAGAACACCTTCGAGTATAAGGTAAGGGATCCTCTCTCTCACTTTTTTTCAAGAATCTACCCTATGTTGTGCCCATTTATTTTTAATTCCTAATGATAGGGTATGTTTTCTCACCTCCCCCATACTGAACTTGTGACATATAAATAATGGGATACCCCTTTACCTCCCATTAATCCCTTGCAATAACACTCGTTACCATGCCGAAATGTTTGTAAGGGGTTTTCTCATCCCACTTTCAATTCTATGGGATTTCTATTGTTCTACTATTATTTATTATATGTGGTATAGGTGTACTGAAATTTGATATATATTATCATTATTATATTTATATTCATGGTATTATGTGATTTATTTGGTGGTTATTAACTTTTTTTCTTACGATTCAATTGGTTACAACGTGGTAACGAGCTTGGTCTCAATCTTCACATCATTGTGACTTTCTTAGTATTGTGCACCTACTATTTCTTATGTGGTGTACCTACTGCCCATTTGAGATAAATTTTCAATTGAAATTATATTACATTTAAATTTCCATATTCTCATGACATGGATATGATTATTGTCTAAGCCGTATACCACTTTACATACAATATTTATTTTGATTGTTGTTTTGACTGTGGAAATATTGATGAATATGTATCCTATATTCTATACAGATATTGTAAAGTCATATGGCTCTTTTTTAATCTATGTATAAAGAATTATTTGGATTCAACTGCGGGTGGGGCCATCTACAGCCCCTCGATGCATTGGTAGGTCTCATGAGACAAATCAGTTGGAAACAAACCCTTCGAGTTTGTTTCCAAAAATCAGATGGGTTACTCCCCACAGAACTAAACCGTTTTTATGGTATTATGGTATCATGTGACAGATACATGACATCTAATTAATAATAATTCTATTTATTCAATATCATTTATTACTATCTATGAGGTTTTCACTATGTCAAAATCTATGGATGCAGTTTCATTCTCAGTTTATCAATGGCGTGAGTTTTTCATTTATTCACCATGCCATATTGATTATGTCAAATTGTTTGCAATTAAGTTATTATTGATTCATGATTCTTCTATTTGTAACCCTTACTGAACGTTTGAGCTCAACTATTTTATTGTTTACTTTCAACAGGTGATGAAGAAGATATCATTTATTGAGTTCCTATGGATGCAATTTTCAGTTTTTATTATGAATTGTATTTTGTAACCTTTTCCAATGTAATTGTGAGTTACATCTATGTATCTTGTTTCTTCAAGACTACTAAACTGATCGTTCCTTATATATTTTCATTCCTTATAACCATTCCAATATAACAAGTAATTCATCAGCTCCGATCTAGAGGGGTCGGGGCGTTACAGACTAAATGTCATAAAAATATATTTATAATGTCCATAACTACTCCAGAAGGTAGTTTTATTAATGTGAGATTTTTTAATTCTCAACTGGTGATAACCATATCGAAGTTCGATCTTCAAGAACCAATTAACCCCATTCATCTATTCAAATAGATTATCAATATACGGCAATAGATATTTTTTATCGTGACTTTATTGAGTTTCTGGTAATCAAATCATAGGTGAAGTGTCCCATTATATTTCTTCTAAAAGAGTACAAGTTCCACCCAACGTGACACACTTAGGTGTATAATTTTTTTTTCAAATAAATAACTCAGCTGAGTATACAAATATATAAACTATTTTGGTGCCGTACAGTAATAAGGAATATACACTAACGAGGTTTCAAGTACTAAATTAATAGAAAACTCCACCTCTCTTATCGATGGAAATATAGACAAATTATAAGGAAAAACATTGGTAAACTCAATAATAACTAGATGGAGATCATCACTCAAATATTATTTCTCTAAATAGAAAGTAAACAATAATATTTCCATACCTAACTCTAGAAAATAAGGTCCATATCTACTTGAACTTGGGTCTCATTTTCCCTGAAAGACATGACACACCCCATCAGGCATAGTAAAGGTGACCCATCAAAGATAACAATCAATCCAAGCCTTATGACCAATTAGTGAATCCATCATGAAAATAAAATTAATAGGTTTCATGTTGATAACCATAAAATTATAGGTAATATCAATCTATGATAACGATAAAATATAATAAGGACATTGAAGACCCCACTCTCTCTTAATTCCTAGGGGTATATTCATATCCATCACATAATAAAAAAGATATATATGAAGATTTAGTGAATTCACAACATGGGTCGATATAAATGAGTGAGATTCACTAGCATCAAATAAAGAAATCACTAAATATGAATCTATAGTGATGGTACCTCTCACAACCACTATACGACATCTAATTTCTCTGGTGACATTTCATTTTCATAAAGAAGATTCATTTCAGATGATTGTGGTTGGAAAAACTTATTTATTGAAGAATATAATTGAATGTTAGTAATTTTTGGTGTTGATAATCCCATGTCACTATGTGGATCGCAAATTAAATTATATAAATTATATAGGTAGCCTAATAGATCACATGAAAAACAAATTGTGGGTGCCTCAATGAAAACCCATTTTGAATTCCCAACCTTGCCACACCGAAAGAAAGTCAAATAGACTCTTATAAGAACTACAAGAATTATATATAAATCTTAATATATAGAACACCCATGAGACTCATCACATTTTCTCTTTTATTTAAGGTAACTCAAAGAAATTCCACTAGAAGAAAAAAGGAACTCCCGTTAACCCTGACTTACCAGCTAGGTCAAGATCAACCATCAATGTTATATCCATCACATTAGTATGAGGAGTAATCTTAAAAAAGAAACAATGTGATCTGATATTAGTTCAGAGACCAATATCTAACTATAAATACATCATATTCTAATTGGATATAACCTTATACCAAAATTGAACAAGCTCCAAAAAATGGTTCACATACTATGTCACGATCCTATCACCCTTCTGGAGGTTGAGAAAATCCATATTCTTTTCAAAAACCATAGATTTTGGATAGATCTAATCAGTGAAAATGGATCTAAATTATTTACACTCTAAACCCTCATTCTTCTTCTCTATCACCATCAAATCCAACTATCTACTCCTGGTCCCCACAAGTTTAAAGGAAGAACATTTCTTCTTTATAACTTATAGAATTACAAAGGACTCAAAAATTTGTTCAATATTTTTCAACCAATCCTTAGCCTCTTGAGTGTCATTTAAACCTTGTAAAGTTGGTGATTTTTTAACAAAGAAACTATTGATCATGATCTATAGATTCATCCCTTATAGGTTCCACTACTAGAGCCTAAACGAGAACGATTGCAGGTACTTGTTTGAGAGATTGGACCACACACACCACTATCTCAACCAAATTTTGGTCAACAAGAGGATTCACCTCCTTTTGTTTGAAAACATCTTACTACTATGTCCTATTAAAATGTCTCCGTATAGGAATGATAATACACACATCAACAAGCATTACTAAAAGTATTAATAAGGACACATAGATCAACAAATTAAAAAAGAGATATCAGAATATCATTTCCATAAAGAATTATTCAATATTGGGATTTCAACATACTTAGATCAAAATTAGGGAAAATTATAGGAATTAGATCAAATTATTCCTCAAAGTCACTTTCCCCAAACACCCATGGTGACTTAAGGCTCATTAGGATGAGATATGGCTAGATACTCACTCGCAACTACCTCATAAGTCCCATTAATACTACCTCCTATCTACTAGGACAACCCAACAATATACTGACATTAAGGAAGGGTGAAAAACCTATTCCTTTCATACCACATTTTCATGAACCATCCCAGATACCCAAGTAACCTGATTCTTGAGATGAACCTAACATGGTTCAAAGGGTATTCTCGATCCCCATATGTTGGACACTAACACCTGGAATCATACAAGAATTATAAGGGAACTATTTTTGCACAAAAAAATGGAATACCAAAGATACACGTTAGTATTCTCAACACTCTAAAGGGAGAAATTACAAAAAAACAAATAGGTAAAACAATACCCAAAAAATAATTCATCAAAAGACACAACATCTTCCATGGTAAAATCTTAGACACATCCTATGTAACAATTTGATCTTATCTCCACCAAACACCTCCATCACCCAAGGTCATAAGGATCAATAACATCCACCACCTCCCAGTGGAACTTTCCATTTTCTTGGACCTGACATAAAATAATCTAAAAACTCCCAAAAGAAAAGGTAGGGTTTGAGAAAAATATCTTGGTAGGGTCTCACAAAGTGTTTCATAATAAATTCCAAAAAAATTAATCCAATTATAATTTCAATTTAAATAAAACAAGGAATGGAATGAAATTTAAAAAAAATATGATTTCATAATAAAAAAGTGATGACATATATTTCAAAATTGGATTAAATGAACATTTCATATAAAACATTTATATAAAGTAGTTGGCATGAAAAAAAAAACAGTTTAGTAATCAATGAAATGTAATAATCAAATAAAAAATCTCATAGAACCATGTAATGAGCCCTATAGTATGATAGTTTTTTGGAAACAAGATCCTCACACTACTCAATCAGTGATATATAATCAATGTGTGAAAAAATCCCACGAATTAGGTCATCGGGACTTAACACCCCATCAGGGGAAATCATGTAAAAGTAAGTTTATGTTAGTTTTATCATCATCAATCCATTTTTAGGGGTCATATACTATTTTTATTGTTCTAATTACCCACTAACTACCCAGGATCGCATGTTCTTTAGTCAATCTATCAACCAATCATGAGAAAATCAATCATTTCAAATCAGTTCAAAATAAAATTTCCCATGTTTTTTGTTTTTGATATGCCTTTCTCATTTAAAAAAAATCATAGGTTTTCATTAATTCAAGACTTTTCAAATCATCATTCAATTTAAAGGTTCAACATAAAATAATTTCATCAAATAAATTTTCAAATCAATCCATCATTTTTTCTCAAATTCACCCAACAATTTCAATTCCATTAAAATTGATTTTTTTCCACAATATCCATAAACCTTTATTAATAAGACATCAATAATATCAAATTCACATTTTTTATGTCATTTAAAAAATCATTTCAAATAAAATAAGAAAACTAGGATTTCAATTGTAGGGAAAATCATATATAACCACCTACTTTTAATCATCGATCAAATGAACACTCGCAATAAGAAACAACAATTAAGAACAAAGGAAAATGAGATAAATAAGGAAATACTAGATCAAAAATCATCAAGATAAAACTCTGATTTAATAAAAAATTATGATATTATAATTCTCTCAAAGAGAGTTAGGTGAGATAAGGGGAACACCATAGTTAGGAAACTCACCAGAGATCAAATGCCAAACCGAGAGGTCCAAAACGGTAAAAATTGCCTAAAAATCACCCGAGGTAGCTGTAGGAGTTTGAGAGAAGAGGCTACAAAAAAATAATGAACTAATTTTCAATCTCTAGAAAAAAAACTGCTAGGCATAAGTAATTCATGACATGGATCCTAGATTCATTATGTTAATATCTTGAGTGGTGTATACACCATAAAAGACACCACCTTGGGTTAAATACCCCGATCCTGATCATTACATGTCCTGAAAACAATTCATGGATTGAATATCATTCATTTCATGAAACTATTTCATGAATTCTTCTAATTTATAGATTCATATCATGAATTACATTCAAAACATGAATCTATCTTGCATCTAATTCACAACCATTTTATACAGAAAAATGTATAAAAGTACTCTAACTCAACTTGGACCCAAAAATAATCCTCTAAAACCTTGACACATTTATACTTGGACCCTATTAATTCAAAAAAAAAATCATCCCTGAATTGTAGATATAAACAAGGTTCATGGAATACCTAAAAGAAGGTAATCAGATGTCGTAGGTAGGTAGTCTAATGTACTTCATGATATGTACTAGACTAGAAATTTTATTTGTAGTAATATTTGTGAGAAATTTCATGTAAGATCTAGATAAGGAACATTGTAAGGCTGTGAAGTGAATCATATAGTATTTGGAAGGATTTAAAGGAAAAAGTATTTGATTCAAGATGGTTGATCCATTATATAATTAAGTTTATGATGACTTTTTTCGTGATATATACACCCATAAGAGAACCATATGTTTTGTGTTCACTATGAAGGAACAATTAATTAGTAGATATTTTAGTTGTAATTAGTTGTTACTCTGTACACAATAAAAATTTAGTAAGTGGAAACAATGGAAGTAGGGAAAGGAATGATTTGGTTTTGGATTCTATTATAGGATCTCAAAAGGTGTTGGAGGGTGGAATGTTCTACTATGATAGTCAGAGTTCAATAAATTTCGTTAAGAGATTAGTGTTTCATTCATAAAAAAATAGATCAAATTGAAATATAATTTCATCCAAAATTTTACGGAGGAATGGATGCATGAGTCATGGAATAAAACTAAGAATAAAAATCCAACATACATGTTCACCAATATGATAGTCCATGAAATTTTAAGTTAACATTGTGCCTTAGAGGGACTTGGGGGAATGGAATGTAGAAGAGAAAATATTTTCTATAGAAGTGGAATATTCTTTTTACAGAATATTTGAGACTTTCCATGTATTCCTTGAAGTAGTGTTAAAGTGGAATATTATTAATAATGGTGAATCCTAATTCATGTTTTGATTATTTGGCTGTAATGAGAAACTTTAAAAGATAGCTTGACCTTGAGGTTCATACAATATAAAAAAAATATCTTTCGGTGGAAGATTGTTTGAAAGAAACTATATTTTAATCACATAAGATATGTGGCCCAAAATATGTGAATGGAAATTATAGAACATGATATGGGTGTTCTGATGATGTTACATAAAAGTCATTCCTCATGCTTTATGACAAAGGGATGGAGTGAAAGATTCATTCAAAGTTTCATAAGAGTAACTTGTACTATTAAATGGAAGTCAGTGGAAGGGTGTATTTTCTATAGGTGATGGAAAATAACCATTTTTTAATGGTGAGATATTCACAAATATTGAAATTTGGTGAAAGATGGATTACCATATTATACCTACTAAAAGTTTGTGGGACCACCTATACATGTTTGATGATGTAATTAGGTTATTAATTGTTATTAGTGATTTAATTAGCTTACCTAGATGAAGTAAATATAATTACTTTTAAATCCTAATTAATAAAAATTGTATCATTGTCTCCTGCATAGTTAAGACTCACATATGAACCACAAAAACTCAAAGTGTTTATTTCTTGATTTATTTAAATTCTTACTATCTAAATATTTGAGAGACTTTGTGTGAGTGTGTGTGAGGAGGAAGAATATGTGCGGTGGTTTAATGTGAGGCAATTTTTCCCCATTTCTAATAGATAAAATATCGTAGGGGTAAATTTCTGTCAAATAATTTTAAAATCTTTTTCCACTATGCTAAGTGTTTCTGATGGTGTCTCTTTCAGTGAATCAGTGGTGTTCATCCCCCCAACAATATGATGATGTGAGATGTTCTTGATGATGATTTGTGGTGGATTATTAGGTGGGAACTTCCCCCTTGAGTATTTGAGGAAAATGGATGATAGTATATGTAGTGGGAAAATATCCCCCAAAGGACTGATAATGAAATATATTGGTATATGGTCGAGCACTATTTTGACTCTTGATTTGGTTATGTGACATGCTTAATGAAATCAATACACTAGCTGAAGCAGCATGGTCACACTAGGGAACTAGGATAATAACCATGGATGTGATAGGTATTATATTTTTAATTGTTTATGTTGTATTTATCCTAAGAATATCATATTGTACATTCACTATGTAGAATGATTATATTAGGGACATCGTTGGTGGTGGTCTATTGAGTTGTACTCACATCCTGCTTATGAATCCCTAGCACTTTTGTACTTGAGTGAAATTCAAGAATATAAGCACTTGTATGGAAAAGTGTTGGTGTTGGATGGTTGAGTTGGATAGATTGGATAATGTCAGGAGATAAGATTGGGTCTGGACTCGAGACCAGGTGGTGATTGTCTCAATTTTATTTGTTTTGGTCTGGGATGTATATGATTCACCCATGAGAGATTTTGTTGATGTCTTCCTGACTCATGTGAAATTTTCGATAGTTTATTCTATTATAACATGTGGTATATTATTTATTTCTATTTGGTTTTAGCTATGATGCTTTCCTTATTAATTTGGAAGTTGTGATGACTGGTTGCATGTTATTTCAATTGTTTGTTCTACTATAATATAAGGATATAGTCTCCCCTAAATGAGATATATTCCCTAAATCATTTTATATATGATACAAATGGATGAATCATACTTTACTATTATGGAATCATAAATGGCCATTATCCATTGACTGCATGAGATGCATGGAAATTTCATAGTATACAATTGAGGAAAATGCAAGGAAGAGATGAAAAAACGATTTCATGACACAACGTCTATCAACCTATGCGATCATAGAGTATGATTGTCCCAATACATAAGGATCATATTCTATTCATTCACAGGGTTTTATATCCATATCATATGACTACTTCACGGTGCTACTTTTAATTATAAGGGGGGACAAACATGTTGGGTCGGAAAAAGCAAGGGAAGATGGCAAGAGGGGGGGTGAATTGCCTTTTAAAAAAATTGATTAACAAATTAAAATCAAAGTGAAAGATGCAGCGGAAATAAAGAAGGCAAGACACACAAAATTGATAACGGAGTTCGGCCAAAACCCGGCCTACGTCTCCGCTCCCAACTCAACCGTTGAGAGATTCTACCACTTGCTTTTCAATGGTTTTAGCAAGAAACCCACTAGGCTTTGAGGTAGCACTAGGACCTATTACAGCTTGCTTTTAGTGGTTAAGCAAGAACCCAATGCTTTTAATGGTTAAGCAATAACCCACTAGCCTTTTTACGGGTGAAGGCTAGCTCACCGATCTCAAGCCTTTTACAAGGTAAGGCTTGTGAACCTCTTCACACCTTAGTGGTGGTGTGAGAACCCAAAGAAAAGGAGATGAGGAAAGAGTTTGGGGTTTGTAGGCACAAACCCAAATTTAAAGCTCAAAAAGAAATAAACAATAAAACCCGTATTGGAGGAAGACTTGGGCGCCAATTGGATTGGTGGAGCTGATGTAGCGTGCTTCTCCCAAGCTTCTTGATGTGCTCCTTGGATGTGGAAGTTGTTGGAGCACTTGAGGTTCCGTTGAGGAAGTCCACCGGAGGTTGGCCAATTGATGGAAAATGAGTATAGTGGCTTTGCAAGTGTTCCGGGTGGTGTCCGGGGCTTCCTCAGCCTTTATTTATAGGCTAGGAACTCATTGGGGGCCTTCGGAGCCGTTGGAGAGGCTTAGAGAGCCGTTGGGAGCCAAATGGACAGGCTGGTCAAAAGCCCAACGGCTAGTTTGACTGGCTCCACCGGCTGGCCGGTACAACTCCACCGGTTGGCCGGTGTTTGCAAAAAGACATTGGATTCCTGTCCAGGGGCCACCGGCTGACCGGTACATCTCCACCGGCTGGCCGGTGCCTTGGTAGAGAGGAAGAGTCTTGATCCAGGCTCTACCGGTCGACCGGTGAGGAGCCACCGGCTGGCCGGTGGCAAGACAGTAGCAAATACTATTTGAGCTGGGTGCCACAGGTCGACCGGTGGCAGAGCCACCGGTCGACCGGTGGGGAGGCAGTAGCTACCCCTTGAGTCTGGGTGCCACCGGCTGGCCGGTGGTGAAGCCACCGGTCGGCCGGTGGACTGAATTTCAGTCCATTTCTGCCTCTTCCTTGGTCAACTTCTTAGCAATCAAATGCCTATCAACACAAACACTTAAAACACAATGTTAGATAAAAATGAAAGTGATTGTGATCATGAAAATCAAACAACGAGAGGTTCGAGATGTACAACAATCTCCCCCTATTTTGATGATCACAATCACTTAAACAATTAAAGTAAAAACATGAATTGAAAGGAATGCTTAAATAAAATGAAATGTAAAGCAAAGCATGATCAAAAAAGTTTCTCCCCCAATCAATCAAGAAATTCTCCCCCTTTGTGATTATCAAAATAGAGTGGGGCATAAAACTTGATTGAGGGAAGTAATAAAAAACGAGATTTTAAATCAATTGAAAATGATATCAATTGTTGAAAATTTTGAAATGAAAAATTGAATTGAAAAATTTGAATAACAGTTTGAATTGAAAGTTTTGAATCAAAACCAATTGAAATTTGAAATTTGAAACCAAATGAAATTTTTGAAAGTTTGAATCAAAAATTGAAGAACAATTTGAATTGAAAGTTTTGAATTAAAAAAAATCGATACCAACTGATGGAAATTTAGAAAAGAAAATTTAATAGAAAATTTTGAATTGAAAGAATTGAAACCAAGAGTTGAAAATGAAATGAAAAATTTTGAAAACACAAAAAAAGCTTAAAAGATCCTAACTCCCCCTAAATAAAAACAATGAATCACCGGGGAGAGGGATTTTGAAAAGAAACAATTTTAGGCCCGGAGAGACTCGCTAGAAGGGATTTTTCAATCCATACTTGTCTCATAGCGGGTCTTCTCCTATAGAATTCATCGGAATAGAAAATCGGTTTGGGTTGGCCGTACCGGGCGTTTTTACAATTACATTCATAAATGAGATGCCCGGGTTTTTTGCAATAGTTACAAAATTTAAAGCAAGAGCTCCCCCTTACAAAAACAGTGGGTGCATGGGAGGAGGAGGCTTGGTTGGTATAGCCAAGTCCATTGGTGGTTCGGGAAACCCTTTGTGAACCAAGCAAATTGTTCAAATTTTGTTCACCTTGGGTGAACTTGGCTAGGGTCTCTCTAAGGTCTTTGATGGTTGATTCCATGGAATCAACATTTGGAAAATTTTGGATTTTAAGGGAGAGTTCCTCCTTCTCTTTGAGAAGTTGGTCTTTTTCGGAGGAAAGTTTTTTGAAAGACTTTTTTAAAGAAACAAATTTTGAAGATAATTCATGAAAACCTTTTTCTAATTGGTCTCTAGCAAATGAGAGTTCTTCATAAGATAAATGATTTAAAGAATTGGAATTTGAAGAGCAAGAGGAGGAAGAGGAGGAAGAGGAGGAAGATACCTCATGTTTTGCCATTAGGCATTTTTTACCTTGGTCGCTCGAGGAGAAGGAGGAGGATGAAGAGGTGTCACTCCATGTGGCCTTTAGGACTTTTTTCTTTCCTTTCTCCTTTTGCGTGGCCCGTTTCTTGTTGAGTGGGCAATCGGGCTTGTAATGCCCCTTTTCGCCGCACCCGTAGCATTTTACCTTGGGCTCGGATCTTGCGGTGGGTTCTTGCTTTCGTGCCTTGCGAGATTTCTTCTTCTTCTTGTGCTTCTTCATAAATTTTTGCATTTGGCGGGCTAGGTTCTCCATTTCCGAATCGCCGCTTGATGAGGAAGAAGATGAGGAGGAAGAGGATGATGAGGAGGTGCTTACTTCTTTTTGTACCTTGAGGGCAATGTTCTTTGGTGTCTTGATTGGAGTGCCCTCCTTTTGAGCTTGTCTCCTCATCGTGATCTCATAAGTCATGAGGGATCCGATGAGCTCCTCTACCGGCATATTTTTGACGTCCTTAGCTTCTTGGATCGCCGTCACCTTTGGTGCCCATGAGCTCGGAAGGACCCATAGGATCTTCTTGACCATCGTCTCGGCTGAAACATTATCACCAAGAGATTTCCTTCCATTGCACACGTCAGTAAAGCGAGTAAACATTTCAGAAATAGACTCATTTGGATGCATTGAAAAAGATTCAAAATCCTGTCTATACATATCTAATCTAGTATCCTTGACTTTATTAGTGCCTTCATGGGTCACTTCTAAAAGCTTCCAAATTTCATGTGCGGAGGTGCAAGTGGATACACGATTAAATTCATTTCTATCTAACCCGCAATGAAGAGCATTCATGGCTTTGCCATCAAGCTCAAAATTTTTAATATCGGCGGGGGTCCATTTGGATTCGTCGGGGGAAGAGAGAGTGTAACCTTGCATGACTATTTTAAAAATGGGATATCCTATACTTCTCAAAAAGGTGGTCATGCGGGTTTTCCAATAATTATAGTCGGTCCCATCAAAAAATGGAGCCCGACCCAATGAGTAGCCCTCGGGGGCGAAAGAAGTTGATGCCATCAAAAAAAGATCTTAACTTTGAAACCGGGTTAAGGAATTACTCAAAGGTCCCTCTGATACCAATTGTTAAGTCGGAAAAAACGGGGAAATGATGGCAAGAGGGGGGGTGAATTGCCTTTTAAAAAAATTGATTAACAAATTAAAATCAAAGTGAAAGATGCAGCGGAAATAAAGAAGGCAAGACACACAAAATTGATAACGGAGTTCGGCCAAAACCCGGCCTACGTCTCCGCTCCCAACTCAACCGTTGAGAGATTCTACCACTTGCTTTTCAATGGTTTTAGCAAGAAACCCACTAGGCTTTGAGGTAGCACTAGGACCTATTACAGCTTGCTTTTAGTGGTTAAGCAAGAACCCAATGCTTTTAATGGTTAAGCAATAACCCACTAGCCTTTTTACGGGTGAAGGCTAGCTCACCGATCTCAAGCCTTTTACAAGGTAAGGCTTGTGAACCTCTTCACACCTTAGTGGTGGTGTGAGAACCCAAAGAAAAGGAGATGAGGAAAGAGTTTGGGGTTTGTAGGCACAAACCCAAATTTAAAGCTCAAAAAGAAATAAACAATAAAACCCGTATTGGAGGAAGACTTGGGCGCCAATTGGATTGGTGGAGCTGATGTAGCGTGCTTCTCCCAAGCTTCTTGATGTGCTCCTTGGATGTGGAAGTTGTTGGAGCACTTGAGGTTCCGTTGAGGAAGTCCACCGGAGGTTGGCCAATTGATGGAAAATGAGTATAGTGGCTTTGCAAGTGTTCCGGGTGGTGTCCGGGGCTTCCTCAGCCTTTATTTATAGGCTAGGAACTCATTGGGGGCCTTCGGAGCCGTTGGAGAGGCTTAGAGAGCCGTTGGGAGCCAAATGGACAGGCTGGTCAAAAGCCCAACGGCTAGTTTGACTGGCTCCACCGGCTGGCCGGTACAACTCCACCGGTTGGCCGGTGTTTGCAAAAAGACATTGGATTCCTGTCCAGGGGCCACCGGCTGACCGGTACATCTCCACCGGCTGGCCGGTGCCTTGGTAGAGAGGAAGAGTCTTGATCCAGGCTCTACCGGTCGACCGGTGAGGAGCCACCGGCTGGCCGGTGGCAAGACAGTAGCAAATACTATTTGAGCTGGGTGCCACAGGTCGACCGGTGGCAGAGCCACCGGTCGACCGGTGGGGAGGCAGTAGCTACCCCTTGAGTCTGGGTGCCACCGGCTGGCCGGTGGTGAAGCCACCGGTCGGCCGGTGGACTGAATTTCAGTCCATTTCTGCCTCTTCCTTGGTCAACTTCTTAGCAATCAAATGCCTATCAACACAAACACTTAAAACACAATGTTAGATAAAAATGAAAGTGATTGTGATCATGAAAATCAAACAACGAGAGGTTCGAGATGTACAACAAAACATACAAAATTAATGTTAGAATTATTCTTCCCATGTAAGCTGTCATTCAAAGAATTGTTAATTTTTCTTTAATGCAAGTAATACTACTCATTCATGAGATGAATAATATGACCCAACCCACTGAGGATCTTCTTGGGTTGACGGTAAGCTTGGGGGTATCATCTCAAGCCCACCTCCAGTAGGCTGGTGGCTGGTGACTAGCACTGAGTATGAATATCTCACACTATAAGAGTCCTTAACCATAGTCAACTTACAACAGATACATATTTCCAATAAACAAGATAGCTAAAAAAATTTAAGGATATATATATATATATATAAGATCAATATAACAATACATAATGAATGTATCAGGCAACAAGTGAAAGTATATCCCATAAGGTAAATACAAGGGAAATAGTACATCCGATATTCCTTAGAGAATAATTTTCATGACCCCCTCACACCAAACGTACCAATCCTAGGAAAATAGTGACATAAGGGAGATAATTACACTCAAAACCTGCCTCTAATAGGCCATGAGTTGGTGGAAACAAACAATGGTATATCATATGCACAGATGAGAGGCATTACCCTCTTTAAAAATATGAGGAGACAGATATAAAATAAAACAAACATACAACTCCTAATCAAGATAAAATAAAAGACCCCAAATACATGCATGTAATGTCATACAAACTGAAACAATTATAAAAGAAACTATAATTATCCAAAAATAAATCCTCATCTACAACCTTAAAGCTCAAACAACTCCTGAACAGCACCACATGCTAGTAAATCCTATCCCAATCACCAACAAACTTCTACATTCCTGAAAAATAGTTTACATATACATAGGGTGAGCATAACATGTATACTCAGCAGGATAATCCCTAGAGCCTCCCATGCAAAAGATAAAAAAGCATACTAAATCTCAATGAATAACAATTGAAGCCAACTCATCACCTAATTAGGTATACTAAGTTCCTAGACTAACCATGTATCTCTCACCAAGTATCCCATACAAGTAATCATATATTAACAAAAATAATATCAAATAAAGTAACATGTTACCACTACCCCACTAGTTTAATGCTTTCCCCCAATATCACACCTCATGATCCATCTCTCTCCAAACATAAGCCTTACTGTAGATGCTCGGGAAACCGTATCATACTATGTATCTTGGGCATCACAAAATATCATCATCACCACATATCAAACACCCCATGAATAATATCATCCATATCTCTAGATAGTAACCGAGTAGTTTCCAGGAGCCACTACAGTCCGTACATACTACACATAAACTGTAATTTAGTGATGTTTTTTAAAAATTCTATTAATTTAGTGATGTTTTTAGCCACATTTAAAAAAACACTAATTAAGCCATGTTTCATGACAAACATCACTAAATTAGAGATGTTTTCTAAAAATCCTCCCCAAATTATCAAATTTTTCTGAAAATGTTGCTAAATTACCGACGTTTTCAGGAAACGTCGCTAATTTCACCATGTATTTAGGAAACAACTTTAAATTAGTAATGATTTTCATGAAAAATTGCTATATATATATATATATTTATATAGCATATGTTTCTACATCGATGAAAATATATATATATATATATATATAAACAGACATTTACATATAAACACACACACACACACACACACATATATAAACTCACACACACACACACAAACATACATACATACATACATACATACATACATACAAACATACATACATACATACATACATACATACATACATACATACATACATACATACATACATACATACATACATACATACATACATACATACATACATACATACATACATACATACATACATACATACATACATACATACATACATAAATACATACATACATACATACATACATACATACATACATACATACATAAATACATACATACATACATACATACATACATACATACATACATACATACATACATACATACATACATACATACATACATACATACATACATACATACATACATACATACATACATACATACATACATACATACATACATACATACATACATACATACATACATACATACATACATACATACATACATACATACATACATACATACATACATACATACATACATACATACATACATACATACATACATACATACATACATACATACATACATACATACATACATACATACATACATACATACATACATACATACATACATACATACATACATACATACATACATACATACATACATACATACATACATACATACATACATACATATATATATATATAAACACACACACACACATAGAAATATATATATATATATATATATATATATATATATATTTATATATAAAAATACACATATTTTAAATTTAATCACATTTTTAAGAAAACATGACTATTTAGTGGCATTTTTACTAGTATTTTAAAACGTGGCTAGTTATATATATATATGTAACACCTGAGACTTTTATGAGAAATATTTTGTTTTTATGTTATATAAATAATCAAAGGAATCTTTCACTACATACAACACTACCTTGGCTTGCTTTACATGCAACCTCGGCCTTCCTCGATAGCTTGCGTTGCATGCAATACCGAGTTTCACTAAACAACGATATATTATAATATTATCCGTTATGAATAGTATTAACTGAATTTTTAATTTTATAACATTTTAATTCATCTTATACATTTTCTAGAATGAGGTATGAAAACAAAATCAGTTTTTTTTTGGATAAAAGAAGTATATTTCAAAAAATGCAGTTTTACCGCCTTTTGATGGCGCACCCACATTAAATCTAGTTTTTGACAAGTTTATAAGTTCAATTTGAAAAAATAGAATTCTTATTTATAATCAGGATATAAAAATTTTATTTGGATAAAATTTTCATATTATTCTGATAACTTTAATATTTTAATGAATAGGAAAAACACGCTATATTTTAATTAAAAACAACTTTTTTCATCGCAATACTTTATATGGTTAAATTATAATATTGAATGTTTTTAAAGTATAAATAGAATATATTTTTACCATTTAATATAATGTATGTCATTAGCATTAATTTTACATTGAATTTATAGGTAAAAACATTTCAATCTTTGGCAATGTTTTAACTTTTAAAACCCGTTTGCTTAACAACGGGATTAATTTTAAATTAATTACTGCAACTTTTGTGTTTTGAATTTTGAAAAATGGATTCCATATTTGGAATCAGTGGGTACAAATTATGTTAATAGGTTACTTTTATTTTTTTTGATATTATGAATAGTAACTACGGTAATTTTTATTTACTACGGTTAAAGGTAAATAAGGTAATTCAAGGTTAAAAGAATATTATAATAATTCAAAATTACCTTGACACTTGTCTTAACCTTATTGGATGAGTAGTGGCCGACCATGGGTATCCTTGGGTCGATTTTGGGACCCCATTGAGCCACTAGGTAGTGACAATGACAATTTGGATTAATTAATTTAATGTAAAGACAAAATTGACATTAACAAAAATCTTTTAGTAATTAATTTTTATAAGGGGCTATATAAATTATATTTTTGACTATAAATATTAATTGGAAAGATAAAAATATTTCATACATAATTATATTTTTTTATAATTTTTAGACACAAAATAAATTAAATTATTTATGACACAATAATGATGAAGTATTTACCTCATTAATAAATGATTTAAATAAATAAGATTATAATGATTAAAATATTTTCAAAAACATGTCCAATTCTGATTGGATGATTTTATTTCGACCATGAGTCATCTTATCTTCATCTTTAATGATTTTTGGACCTTTTGAAACCGAAGATAAGTTTATAACAAAATAATATTTCCACACTTTCCAAAGGTGCCCCTCTCCTCCCTTATAAAAGGGAACCTCCTCCCTCTCCTCCTCACACCAATTTGAGCCTTCAATCTCGTCCAATACCTGCCCATTTCACTTCCCCACTTCCTTATAAACCTACTAGAGGTACTGGTCTTCTCAAAAGACCAACTGTAGTGCCTTAAGAGAAAGTTTAAAGGAGGCACTTCGAGAAAGAGGTAATACCTTCTACCGTTTTCTTCAAGTTCCATTCTTCTTCTACTCCCTCTTCTTTAGTTGTTTCATTATGAGGTAATAACATCAGTATCCCTCATATACTGATATGTTATTATAAATATGAAACAACTCTATTTCACCTCTTATCCATCCTCCGAAAAACAGAATCACCGCGCGTGCGTATGTACGGAATACCGTCTCCACGCCGTGGTGTAATCTGTTTTCCACCACCACCTTACTTGAATGGGTATAATGGTGTAAAGAATAACTATATAAGATTATTGTAAAGTGATATTGATTCTGAAATAGTATACATACCCTTCAATACAATTCCATGATCATGGGAACGATATCATCGCTTGTGCGTACGTACGGCCTACCGTCTCCACGATGTGATGCGACTCATTCTATATGATCTTCATTGAATAATGATGATATAAATGAATTGAATGAATTAATATGATATATATTACACTAATACCATTCTTTAAATAATTTATCTATATCCTATAAATAGGAATAAGAATTTATTCGACAAAACACGCATAAGAAAAAAAAAGTAATAAACACCCGAATAACAAGTACTAATGAAATATTACTAATAAGAAGCTAAGAATATGACCATATATGATATCATAACAATAAGTATGATTCTGTAATAAGTAAATAACATTATTTAAATCATTATACAGTAGTTTTGGACACGTACAAAGCATATCGGACCTAAGGTAAGGGAAAATATCACAATCTCACTTTTATCCGAGATTGTTTATACTTTGGTATTTACTGGGGTGTATTTTATCATCCACATCCATGTTCCCTCAATATGTAATATTGTTTCCATCCACCTAAAATTGTTTAAATCCAATTTTACCCTTCGGTGAGTTTTTAGTAAAGGATATGAAAGGAATCTTTTGTCGTTTTTCGTACGAGGTACTTTTTGACTTTTCCGACAAAAGTACGAGAAGAATGTTTTTTTAAACTTATACGGCATGAATGGATTTTTAAAACATTATTTAAAAGAAGCTTAATTTACAAGTTTTCATGTTTATTTTTAATCAAATTCTTTTAGTTTAAAATTGTATGACATGTTAAGAAAGGAAAAATGTTTTTGAAGTAGAAAGGATATTTTCCTCAAGAATGGAGTTCAAGTGTTTTATCAAAATCATTTTACATATAAGATAATATAGGGTTTTATTTATATGCATATTATTACATTGATTTTATTATGTTGTGATGGAATTATTTTTATGAATTCATTTATCTTATATGAATTGTTTTATGATGTCACGATGTTTATGAATCCCATTTTATTTACACGGGTTATGCAATGATGTATGATTTATGATTTTGTGGCACACATAAGAATGGTATAATTATGATATGGGTGAGACCTATATCTCACTCCAATGCATTAGGTAAAGATTTTATATCTCATGAGATAGACATGGCTGGAACGGCAGGTTAAACTGGTTCAGTGAAACAAGACTGAAATGAGGAGTGAACTTGGTTCAAAAATGGACTTTGTCCACGGAGATAGTCTTGGATATGAGTATTGACTAATAAGAAATGATTCTCTATGATTATGTGTGTATTCCAAAAACTTTCATGTTTTAAGTTATGATTATTGGGATTACATTTCACTACCATGATTTATCCCATGTTATGATCTCTTTTGCAGGATAAGATTTTCAAAATGTTATGTTCTTATAAATATGATATGTTTGATATTTCTTTTGTTTACCCTTACTGAGAATTTGAGCTCACCCTTTTGTATGTTTTCTTTTCCCCAGGCCAAGAAGAAGGATATTAAGTAGGATATGCCAAAAAGTTCTTCTAGATATGATGAAATAAATGGGAGACAACGTAGATGATTTATGAACCAGTTGTTTATGTTTCCTAGTTTCTAAATACACTATACCTATATGGTCCTTTCATGGTTTTGTTATATGTTGTAATAAGTATGCTTCAATTTTGAAGTAATAACCATGTATGTAAAGTATGGGTCATTATAGTTGGTATCAGAGGAAAGGTATTGTCAACCTTTGGAAACTAGGATGTGAAAGCCTTAGTAAGAATCCTAAGGATAAGTCTAAGCATAGAACACAATCTTAGTGTTTTATAAATGACCATGAATAACTTAGGATAAGACCTTAAGTGTGAAATTTTATTCTTGATTATGTGGTTTTCCTATTATAATTAGTGTTGCTCACACAATTATTCTTGGTTTTAGTCAATGGATGGAACCCGAAGGAACCGTGTTAATGAAGAATGTGATGGACAATGAAATTATTGTCCCCCTGAGCAACCAAACGTTATGAGAGCTAGAATGAAAAATCTTGTAGCCATGCTCACACAACTTTCTTAAGATATGAATCATGCAGGACTTCCAAATGAGCAAAGGAAGGAGCAACATTCTGTTGAATCCTTCATAAGGCAACGTCCACCTTCATTCAGCGGGTCTACTGATCCATTAGTTGCTAAACAATGGATTAGTACTACTGAAAAGATATTTTTAGTTCTTCAATGTTCTGAACATGATAAAGTCATCTTAGCAGTGTATCGTTTGGAAGGTGATGCTGATCAATGGTGGAATCTTATCAAGAATACGAGGCCAAGAGATGAAATTGAGTCCATGGAATGGGACGAGTTCAAGAACTTATTTTTCAAGAAGTACTTCCCTCATATTCTCCGAACAAAGATGGAGAAAGAGTTTCTTGAACTAAAGCAAAAGGATGAAGAATCTTTTGGTACCTATGAAGCAAATTTTACAAGACTTGCAAGGTACGCTTCTGGTATTATTATCCAACTTGAGAGTAAGATCGATCGATTATTTAGTGGCTTAAAACCAAGTCTTCGAAGGGCGTTATCCATAAGGGACTTCAATAAATACGAGGAAATTGTTCGATGTGCTCTCAAGGTTGAGATGGAGATTGGTGTAACCCATCAGTCACATGGGTTTGATAAGAAGAGGAAAATGGAATTCAAAGGAAAATCTAAAGACCACACTGAAAAGAAGATGAGTTTTCCCTTATGCTCAAAGTGTGGAAAGAAACATGGAGGAAATTGTATTAAGGGGACAAGAAAATATTATAAGTGTGGAAAAGAAGGTCATCGGGCAATTGAATGTCAAAATAATGGGAAGAAGATGTCTAATGATGCAAACAAATGAAGGGATACACAGAATGAACCTACTACACTTCAATGTTTCAAGTGCAAGGAGATGGGGCATTATGCCAATCAATTCCCAAATCCATGGGTTGATGATGATGATCGACGTCAACAAACTCTTAAGGCCAAAGACAAAGGAAAGTCACATGCAATTACTATCGGCGATGTAGAGTACGACAACAATGTGGTGAGAGGTACACTTACCATCCACTCTAAAGTAGCAAATGTTTTATTTGATTCTGGATCCACCCACTCTTTTATTTCAGAATAATTTTCTAAGGGTATCACCATATTATCTCAACAATTATATGTTGAGATGTATGTGACAACTCCTAATGGCACAACAGTCGCATCAAAAGTTTAAAATTCTTCTCCGATTGAAGTTTGTGGGAAAGTGCTTCCTGCAAATCTTGTGATCCTTGCTATAGTGGAATTTGATGTGGTTCTTGGCATGGATTGACTTTCTTTATATGGATCTCATATCAATTTCTAAAGAAGGGAAGTCACATTTCATATTCCAGATCAATCTATGATCGTCTATCGATGCAAGGATGAACATAACCTTCCAGTGGAAATTTCTTCCATCTTATGGGTCTTGATTCCACTAAATGAAGGTTATTTATCTCAAATGTTGGTGAGAAACTCACGATTAAGAATATTCCCATTGTACGGGAGTTTGATGATGTCTTTCCGGAGGAATTGCCAGGTCTTCCACCAAATCGTGAAGTTGAGTTTTCAATAGAACTCGTACCGGGTGCTTTGCCTATTTCAAAGACTCCTTATAGAATGACCCCAATTGAGTTACAGGAATTGAAGAAGCAACTCCAAGAGAATCTTGATAAAGGATTCATACGCCCTAGTGCATCACCTTGGGGAGCACCTGTTCTGTTTGTTAAGAAGAAAGATGGATCAATGAGACTCTGCTTTGATTATCGAGAACTTAACAAGATCACTGTCAAGAACAAATATCCTCTCCCACGCATTGATGACCTATTTGGCCAACTACGCGGAGCTCAATACTTTTCCAAGATTGAACTTCGTTCTGGGTATGATCAATTAAGGGTCAAAATTGAGGATATACCAAAGACGGCTTTCCGTACAAGGTATGGACACTATGAATTTATAGTGATTCCATTCGGTCTTACTAATTCCCCTGCTATCTTCATGGATCTGATGAATAGAGTCTTTAGAGACTATCTTGATAAGTTTTTGGTAGTCTTTATAGATGATATTCTTGTCTATTCAAAGAGAAAGGAAGAACATGAATATCACTTGAGAATTGTATTGAAGACCCTGAGAAAGGAGAAGATTTATGCCAAATTTACCAAGTGTCAATTTTGGCTTCAAAAAGTTGCAATTTTGGGTCACATAATCTCAAAAGAGGGGAAATCTGTGGATCCAGCAAAAATAGAGGTTATCGAAAGATGGTCAAGACCAACAACAGTAACTGAGATCCGATGTTTTCTTGGTTTGGCTGGATATTATCGATGTTTTGTGAAAGATTTTTCACGATTATCTAATCCACTCACCAAGTTGACTCAGAAAGGAGTTAAATTTGTTTGGACAGAGGAATGTGAAGAGAATTTCAAAGAGTTGAAAAGAAGGTTATCCAGTGCACCTGTTCTCACACTGACTTGTAGTGGAGAAAGGTTTGTGATCTACAGTGATGCATCCAAGAAGGGATTGGGGTGTGTTCTTATGCAAAATGATATGGTGATAGCTTATGCCTCACGACAGTTGAAAATCCATGAGCAAAATTACCCAACTCATGATTTGGAGTTAGCTGCGGTAATCTTTGCATTAAGGATTTGGAGGCATTATCTTTATGGAGAAAGGTGTGACATTTATACTGATCATAAAAGCTTAAATTATATTTTCACACAAAAGGAGATGAATATGCGCCAAAGAATATGGTTGGAGCTGATTAAGGATTACGACTACTCAATTCATTACCACCCTGGGAAAGCAAACAAGGTAGAAGATGCATTAAGTCGACAAGACCATGCTAGCTTATCCATGATGAGGATCACAAAAGATCCAATATTTATGGATTTACAAAGGATGGATCTTGGAATTATAATGGAAGGAGAAAATCGTATCTTTCTAAAATGAATGTTCAACCATATATACATGTAAAGATTAAAGAGGCGCAGAAAGAAGATGTCGAGTTACAAAAGAAGGTGAGAAATGTTCTTGAATTCAACCTTGATTGTGATGGGATAATAAAGTTCAGGAATCGGGTTTGTGTTCCTCCCATCCCAGAATTAAGGAAGGAGCTACTGGACGAGGCTCATAGTTCTTCATTCTCTATTCATCCTGGAAGCACGAAGATGTATAAGGACCTGAAAGAGTACTTCTGGTGGGATGGAATGAAAAGAGATGTTGCTGAATATGTCTCTCGATGCTTGGTTTGTTAGCAAGTTAAAGCTGATAGATAGAAGTCTAAGGGGATGTTACAACCATTACCCATACCAGAATGGAAATGGGAAAACATCACTATGGACTTTGTCACTGGACTTCCTAAAACATCCAAAGGCAATAATGCTATCTGGGTTATAGTTGATCGTTTTACAAAGTCTGCACACTTCATTGCTATTAGAGAGGATTTATCTCTAGATCATCTTTCCAGAATATATGTAAAGGAAGTAGTAATATTGCATGGAGTACCAATTTCTATTATATCTAATTGGGATTCGAGGTTTACCTCAAAGTTCTGGCGAATTCTTCAGCATACTCTAGATACAGAGTTGAGTTTCAGCACTGCTTATCATCCTCAGACAGACGGTCAGTCTTAGAGGACAATTCAAACTCTAGAAGATATATTGAGAGCTTTCTCTATAGATTTCAAAGGTGGTTGGGATCAACACCTACCTTTGGTGTAATTTTCTTATAATAATAGCTTTCACTCCAGTATTCAGATGGCTCCTTATGAATCTCTCTATGGAAAGAAATGCAGGACTCCAACTTGCTGGGATGAAGTGGGGGAAAGAAAGCTATTAGGACCTGATATTGTTGATGAAATGGAAGAAAAAGTAATATCTATTCAACAACACATAAGATCATCTCAGAGTCGACAAAAAAGTTATGACGACAACCGATGAAAAGACCTAGAGTTTTAAGTGGGTGATAAAGTGTTCTTACGAATATCTCCCTGGAAGAGGGTTATGAGATTTAGAAAGAAGGGAAAGTTGAGCCCTAGATATATCGGTCCTTTTGAAATTCTGGATCGTGTTGGGAAGGTAGCTTACCGATTGGCGCTTCCACCGAATCTCTCTCAAGTTCACAATGCGTCCCATGTATCTCTCTTGAGAAAGTACATACCTGATCCTTCACATGTACTCAGCTCAGAAGTTGTACCACTGGAACAAGATCTTTCTTATGAAGAACAACCGATAGAGATTCTGGATCGTAGTGAAAAAGTCCTACGGAACAAGACCACTCGCTTGGTGAAAGTTTTATGGAGGAACCACCAATTAGAAGAAGCTACATGGGAACTTGAGGATTTGATGAGGGAGATGTATCCTCATCTGTTTGTTACGAAGTGATGAATTTCTAGGGAGAAATTCATTTTAAGGGGGGTAGAATGTAACACCCGAGACTTTTATGAGAAATATTTTGTTTTTATGTTATATAAATCATCAAATTAATCTTTCACTATATACAACACTAGCTTGGCTTGCTTTACACGCAACCGCGACCTTCCTCGATAGCTTGCGTCGTACACAATACCGAGTTTCACTAAACAAAGATATATTATAATATTAGCTGTTATGAATATTATTAACTGAATTTTGAATTTTATAACATTTTAATTCATCTTATACATTTTCTAGAATGAGGTATGAAAACAAAATCAGTTTTTTTTTGGATAAAAGAAGTATTTTTTAAAAAATGCAGTTTTACCGCCTTTTGATGGTGCACCCACATTAAATCTAGTTTTGAAAATTTTATAAGTTCATTTTTACAAAATATAATTCTTCTTTAGAATCAGTATATAAAATTTTACTTTGGATAAAATTTTCATATTATTCTGATAACTTTCATATTTTAATGAATAGTAAAAACACGCTATATTTTAATTAAAAACAACTTTTTTCATCGCAATACTTTATATAGTTAAATTATAATATTGAATGTTTTTAAAGTATAAATAGAATATATTTTTACCATTTAATATAATTTATGTCATTAGCATTAATTTTACATTGAATTCATAGGTAAAAACATTTCAATCTTTGGCAATGTTTTAACTTTTAAAACCCGTTTGCATAACAACGAGATTAATTTTAAATTAATTACTGCAACTTCCGTGTTTTGAATTTTGAAAAATGGATTCCATATTTGGAATCAGTGGGTCCAAATTATTTTAATAGGTTACTTTTATTTTTTTGATATTATGAATAGTAACTACGGTAATTTTTATTTACTACGGTTAAAGGTAAATAAGGTAATTCAAGGTTAAAAGAATATTATAATAATTCAAAATTACCTTGACACTTGTCCTAACCTTATTGTATGAGTAGTGGCCGACCATGGGTATCCTTGGGTCGATTTTGGGACCCCATTGAGCCACTTGGTAGTGACAATGACAATTTGGATTAATTAATTTAATGTAAAGACAAAATTGACATTAACAAAAATCTTTTAGTAATTAATTTTTATAACGGGTTATATAAATTATATTTTCAACTATAAATATTCATTGGAAAGATAAAAATATTTCCTACATAATGATATTTTTTTTTATAATTTTTAGACACCAAATAAATTAAATTATTTATGACACAATAATGATGAAGTATTTACCTCATTAATAAATGATTTAAATAAATAAGATTATAATGATTAAAATATTTTCCAAAACATGTCCAATTCTGATTGGATGATTTTATTTCGACCATGAGTCATCTTATCTTCATCTTTAATGATTTTTGGACCTTTTGAAACCAAATATAAGTTTATAATAAAATAACATTTCCACACTTTCCAAAGGTGCCCCTCTTCTCCCTTATAAAAGGGAACCTCCTCCCTCTCCTCCTCACACCAATTTTATCCTTCATGCTCGTCCAATCCCTGCCCATTTCATTTCCCCACTTCATTAGAAACCTACTAGAGGTACTGGTCTTCTCAAAAGACCAACTCTAGTGCCTTAAGAGAAAGTTTAAAGGAGGCACTTCGAGAAAGAGGTAATACCTTCTACCGTTTTCTTCAAGTTCCATTCTTCTTCTACTCCTTCTTATTTAGTTGTTTAATTATGAGGTAATAACATCAGTATCCCTAATATACTGATATGTTATTATAAATATTAAACAACTCTATTTCACCTCTTATCCATCCTACGAAAAACGAAATCGCCGCGCGTGCGTACGTACGGAATACCGTCTCCACGCCGTGGTGTAATCTGTTTTCCACCACCAACTTACTTGGATGGGTATAATGGTGTAAAGAATAACTATATATGATTATTGTAAAGTGATATTGATTCTGAAATAGTATACATAAACTTCAATACAATTCCATGATCATGGGAACGATATCATCGCTTGTGCGTACGTACGGTCTACCGTCTCCACGATGTGATGCGACTCGTTCTATATGATCTTCATTGAATAATGATTATATAAATGAATTGAATGAATTAATATGATATATATTACACTAATACCATTATTTAAATAATTTATCTATATCCTATAAATAGGAATAAGAATTTATTCGACAAAACACGCCTAAGAACAAAAAAAGTAATAAACACCCGAATAACAAGTAGTAATGAAATATTACTAATAAGAAGCTAAGAACATGACCATATATGATATCATAACAATAAGTATGATTCTGTAATAAGTAAATAACATTATTTAAATCATTATACAGGAGTTTCGGACACGTACAAAGCATATCAGACCTAAGGTAAGGGAAAATATCACAATATCATTTTTATCCGAGATTGTTTATACTTTGGTATTTACTGGGGTGTATTTTATCATACACATCCATGTTACCTAAATATGTAATATTGTTTCCATCCACCTACAATTTTTTAAATCCAATTTTACCCTTCGGTGAGTTTTTAGTAAAGGATATGAAAGGAATTTTTTGTCGTTTTTCGTACGAGGTACTTTTTGACTTTTCCGACAAAAGTACGAGAAGAATGTTTTTTAACTTATACGGAATGAATGGATTTTTAAAACATTATTTCCAAGAAGCTTAATTTACAAGTTTTCATGTTTATTTTTAATCAAATTCTTTTAGTTTAAAATTGTATGACATGTTAAGAAAGGAAAAATGTTTTTGAAGTAGAAAGGATATTTTCCTCAAGAATGGAGTTCAAGTGTTTTATCAAAATTATTTTCCATATAAGATAATATAGGGTTATGTTTCTATCCCTATTATTACATTGAGTTGATTATGTTGTGATGGAATTATTTTTATGAATTCATTTATCTTATATGAATTGTTTTATGATGTCACGATGTTTAAGAATCCCATTTTTTTACATGGGTTATGCAATGATGTATGATTTATGATTTTGTGGCACACATAAGAATGGTATCATTATGAGATGGGTGCGACCTATATCTCCCTCCAATGCATTGGGTAAAGATTTTATATCTCATGAGATAGACATGGCTGGAACGGCAGGTTAAACCGGTTCAGTGAAACAGGACTGAAACGAGGAGTGAACTCGGTTCAGAAATGGACTTTGTCCACTAAGATAGTCTTGGCTATGAGTTTTGACTAATAAGAAATGATTCTATATGATTATGTGTGTATGCCACAAAGTTTCATGTTTTAAGTTATGATTATTGGGATTACATTTCACTACCATGATTTATCCCATGTTATGATCTCTTTTGCAGGATAATATTTTCAAAATGTTATGTTCTTATAAGTATGATATGTTTGATATTTCTTTTGTTTACCCTTACTGATCATTTGAGCTCACCCTTTTGTATGTTTTCTTTTCCCCAGGTCATGAAGAAGGATATTAAGTAGGATATGTCAAAAAGGGACTCTAGATATGATGAAATAAATGGGAGACAACGTAGATGATTTATGAACCAGTTGTTTATGTTTCCCAGTTTCTAAAGACACTATACCTATACGGTCCTTTTATGGTTTTGTTATATGTTGTAATAATTATGCTTCAATTTTTAAGTAATAACCATGTATGTAAAGTATGGGTCGTTATAATATATGTTTAGAATTATAATTACGTATATGTATACACAGACATATACATTTACACACACATAGGATTATATATATAAACACACACAAACAAACATGTATATATATAAACATATATATATAAAATATAAATAAATAATTAAATATATATATAAATATAAACACACAAATATATATATATATATCTTAATATAAACATATGATATATATAAAATATAAACATATGATATATATATATAAAATATAAACATATATATAAACATAAAATATAAACATATATATAATATATATAAACATAAAATATAAACATATAAACATATATATATATATATAAACATATATAATATATATATATATATATATATATATAACATAAAATTAAAACATATATATAAAAAATGTAATCTATATATATATAGATATATAAATATATATATATATAATATAAACATATGTATAATATATATATATATATATAATATAAAATATAAACATATATATAATATATATATATATATATATATATTTATATATATAAACACACACACAGATATATATATATATACATACATATACATATATATATAAACAGACACACACACACAAATGTATAAATATATAAAAATATAAATATATATTTTAAATTTAGACACGTTTATAAGAAAACATCACTAATTATATATATATATATATAATTATAATTCTATTAATGTACATATATATAAATATAAAAATTTAGAACTATAATTATATATATTCATACATACTCATATATATATTTACACACACACACACACACACAAATATATAAACACAAAAACACATATATAAACATATATATATATATATATATATATATATATATTAATACAAACACATATATATAAAGTATAAACAGACACACACACATATATATTAATATATGTACATCAATATATAAAATATATATATAAAATATATAAATATTTTTAACACTAATATATATATATATATATATATATATATATATATCATAAAACAAATTTATAAATAATTGTTGAGTAGATGAGTTGGTTAGTGTTGAGTTCCAATCTTGTTGGGTTTCTTCACGCATGGAGATGCTGGGTGGGGGGCGTTAGCCTTGACATGGGGGAGGCCAGCAGGTAGGGGACTATAGGGAGTGTGGAGCGTTTAAGCCTCGGTGTGAGGGGAGGCCAATAGGGAGGGTGGTGCATGAGGATATATATATATATCTTTAAAAAAGAATGTGTATTAAAAAATTTTATAAAAAATATGAATTAAAAAAAAGCCATTTTTATAAAAAATGTGGCTACTTTAAAATTAATTTTCTAAAATTTCTCAAAAATGTCAGTAAATGAGGCATCGCTAATTAACGACATTTATTAACATTTCTATTTAGTGATGTTTTATAAATGTAATTAATTAGCGATGTTTATAAACATCTCTATTTAGTGACACCTCATTTATCAGCGTTTTTGAGAAATGTCGGTGAATGATTTAGAGACAATTTAAAACGTCGCTAACTCAAAAAATAAACGTTGCTAATTTATGTTTTTCTGGTAGTGGCATCATGTATTATACCTCAATCCATTACATACCATATAGAAAATACTTATAATGACCCTTAAAATACTATATCTGGAGATACATATATGTGAAATAACTACAAGCCATTATAACCCACTACACACACATATGCGAAAGATAACCATTATGCATACCATAACATAAAACAACTAGGAAAAGACAATGAGGAAATAGGGGTTAGTAAGCTATCCATTCCTCACCAACATGGATGTTGGAAAAAACACCCTCATAGATTCCGCTAGGTGTCAATTTCCCTACCGAAAAGGGTGGGGTAGCACATAGGAATATACATATATCTCACAACCACACTATGAAAACTACCTAGCCTTAACCTTAAATGTAGCTTTCATCTCGTGGACACCTGACTAGCATTACTAAGGAAAAGATATCCCATACACACACAATACATTCAAGAAACTTTTAATTAATTTCGTTATTCCTTTAAATATTTCAAATTACATTAATTACCATCCAATTCCATACCCTCTAGGAATAATCTAATTGATTCCATAGTGTCTCAAAAGTTATCATCATTTATTATAACATTAAATAACCATCCCCATTGGATAAAACATTTAACATTCATTATAATTCAAAAATTCAAGGTACTCTAGGACTCATCCTAAGCTACCATAAAAGATTCATAATCAAAGAACAACAAGCTGGGCCATGTTGTGGGAAATGGAATGCAAAAACAAGCAACCTGAACATCTGAACTTTAAACAGATTCATCAAAAAGCAAGCATCCTGGATTTTAGCATAATAATAATGGGAAATATCATCTTTAATTTATTCTATCAGTCTAGGTTTCATCCCTAATACCTCCATGCATATCACCATGCATCCCACAATCACATGCGCCAACTAATTCCATAAACCCAAGCCTCTATACCTATGTCTCACCAACCACCAGCCATCCCAAGCTCATGTCATGAAACACAATAATGATACTCATCTAGAGTAAACACACAAGGCAACAAGGAAACAATAAATAGTCAACATGGCATCTAGGACCTAAAAACATAATAAACCAACCTTAATAAGAAAATAGGATCACTCAACCCCAAACATTTATCTTTTTCAACATCTAGTTCATTATCTTCTTGAATTAACCGATTCATTTATCATAGGTTACAACCACATGTAACCTAATTTATTATTTGTTAAGAGGTATAAGAATTATTTAAACATGTTTTCAAGCATCACTTCCATTTTCAACATACTATAAGGAAGAAAAAATTAAATTAACAAGCGTATTTATTAATTATCCAATAATAATTACTAACTCTACATTATTTATACTTTTTGAGGCAAAATAACATGATAAATCATAACATAAACATCGATAAAACACTATCTAGAGAAAATAAGAGAACTGTTATCATGATAGAAAACTAATGTGATCGTTATTACAAAAACCAAGGTTCATTATTTAATTTGTTAAAATATTTATTAAGGTTAATTCCACCATGAACCAAATAGATAAATCATGATAAATTTATGATTACACATAAAACAAGATAAATAATGAATCCCATGCCTCTAAAGAAATCTACAAAACATGCTATATTAAAAATAATGTAAAGATAAGTTAATGATGTACCCACCTGAATGTTACACATATAAGGGATCTAAAAACTTTTAAATTCTATATATAATATGAAAAATAAGGAGAAAAAATATCCTACTTGAACATGACTCATTGTTTTAGAAAATAGAGTGTAAAACAAGCTATTGAACATGTCCAAAAACATGAACAAGGCGATTTTAGGTGGACACAGATGACTATTCAAGGGTCAAGAAAAAAAAATACGGTTCACCAATAATAATATAAAGTAATAAAATATTAAAATAAAGGAAATATATTCATTCTATAGTTAAGTATATGAGACTATCAAGATTTCCAGATCGTAGGAAAAACATTATTTAAAAATTAATGAGGATCTTAATTAATTCATGTGAAAAGAGCCATATTAAAATAATTGTTCTCTTATGAATACAAGGATATAAATAAACTATTTTAAATAAATCCTTATTTACCTTTTTTAATGATTTAAAACCATATTTATGATAAAAAATTCATATTTATGACATTCTAAGGGAAATGGGAGATTTAAAAAAAGGATTGTGAGACCAACCTGCTACTGTGACTGCTATCGTGACTTCTACCGTGAGATCAACCTTCTATCATGAGTCCAACCTACTTCTATGACCACTACCATGATCTAAACTCATACCATGACTACTACTATGATCCAACATGAAACTGTGAGACTAATACAAAACATGGGAATTTTAGGTAAAAGAAGTCCCCAAACACCCCATTTGAACCTCCAGGCCTAGGAAAAAATGGAAAGGTTTTTAGGAACTAGAGAATTATATTATATACCTCTCAAAAAATTATCATTGTCAATAATTAAAAAACACCCCATAATGAAAAGGTAAATTAGGTTTGAACAATCACCATTGAGATGACTATTACCGATCTCACTATATAAAGAAAAAAACCACTCAAGGAATAGAAAAAACTGAAAACCAGGTGGAATCATAAACTGTGGGAAAGAGTATATATTACCATCACTGGATCACAACCATTACACATGGAGAAACAAAGTGAAAAACTAGGAAACAATCTCTTGGGGGGAGATACCTATCAAACATGATAAAATATATAAACAATTCATCAAGGAATATATATCCATATCATATTCTAGACAAAGGAACATTAAAAATCATTACAAAAGAAGATCAAGAAATAAAAAACTTGAGACACATAGCATGTATATATGACTCACATTCCTGGGTTCTCTCATTTACACTACCATGTCACCACATGAAATTGACCAATGGAATAAATTTCCCGCACAACACCTTCTCCAAATAGTCTTAGATCTCTATAGGCCACTCTATCTCATCATATTCAACATCGATCTTTCACCAATTAAAGATGTGAGAGTCATAATGATGATAATTGTGAATATAAAACATATTAAAGACATAATTAATTTGGATAATATATGGGGAAAGTTCTATCTAATATTCCATGACTCTAACACTAACCAACACGTCGAAAAGACAAAAAAATGGTGAAATCTTACTCCCATAACCAAAACTTCACTTACCATGATGAGGATTCACCTTCAAGAACACAATAACTCTAAAATAATACTATATAGGTATACTTCTATGGTTCTCATATTACTTATGAAAATATTTCACTTCCTTCATCCACTCATGAATTACCTAAACCATATATGTTGTGCTTTTTACTAGTTTCGGCTTGAGAATTATTGACTCTCAAATCCTAGCCCAGGACCATGGAGAACGAAAAGTCCAACTGAACAAATCTTCAAATGGTTCTATAATAATTGTGGAGTGAAAACTATTTTTTTATCAAAACTTGACCAAAGGTGGGATCCTAATACAAAAACATCTAAAATCTAGGATAGAAGCACACAACATGTCTTCAAGAATCAGAATGATGTTCTCTATTTGACATTCCTTCTATTGATAAAAAGTAGTCTTAAGGAAAAACTAAGATCCAAGATCATATTGGAGACCTCTCCAAACCCTATATATTAAATAAGGGTCATGATTATATATGATAATCCTTAGGTATAATTGGAGCCTCCCCATCTCCTCAAGATACTACCTCAAAAAAACCGTCATTCAGCTTGAGTCCTAGATCACTATAAAGTGGGATGATTTCATAAAACAGTCCACTACCACCCATATAACATCAAATCCTCCTGGTGGTTGAGGTAAACTGGTGATTAATTATATAAAAATGTACTCCCACTTCCACTAAAAAACATCTAATGGTCAAGGAAACCCATCGGGAACACAATGTTCAACTTTCCCCTTCTGGAAAACAAAACATCTAGACATGAACTTAGTAACTGAATTCTTCAACCTAGGATACCAAAACTAGACACTCAAAGAATGATACATAATTATCACACCAAGATGTTATATTAAGGTTGAGCGGTGGAACTTATGGATAAATAACTTACACATCATCGATGGAATGAACCCCCCTAAAACAACACTTAGTTCTGATAATCCTCAGAACATCCATCAAGGCTATCACCAAAGGCAACTCATTCTCACCAAACCTCCACATCGAAATCCCCCAATGGGGATTCCTCTACCTACTTCACCAGAGATGACCAAAATACCATATAAAAAGGTATCCACTTCAAACAACCTCTCCTATATAAAGATTCATCACAAATATTCCTTTAATCACTCTTTAGGAATCTCTATACTCATGAAATGTATCACCACATGAATTACTTCTCAGCGTATGATTTATAAATTTACCCTTTCCTGGTGTATATAAAATCTAAAATTCATAGTCTTATAAAAATTCTATCCATATTTATTATCATAATTTTAGGTCATGTTGGTAGAAGACATACCTCGATCTCTTGTAATAAATGGAAACCAAAAATGAATTCATAAATGAGGTAATGTCACCAAAACTTCATGGAAAATACAACTACTGCCAACTTGAGTTCATGGGTTACATAATTATGCTCATTGGGGAGAAATTACCATGACCCATAAGAAACAACTACCATTTTATACACCAGGAAACTACCCAAGAAAATAAGAAAAGCATCACAAAAAACCTCCAACTGAACTCCCTCTTTTGGAAAATGAAGAATATGAGCATTGAATAGATTATCCTTTAGATACTAAAAATATAATTTAGACTAGTAAGTCCATAAGAATGTCTAATAATTTCTAGTCAAGTATATTAAATAAGTCATGATATAATATAATTTGGGTATGAAACTCATATAGTAGCATGTATGTCTTATGAAACTCTACAACTCTACAACATTATTTGGAGCTATCCAAGAAAAAAATACCTCAATATTAGAAGGATTAGTGGATAAACATTGCTGGGGAACAACATGAACCATGTAGTGAACTTCATGATCCAAAAACTCATACTTTAATAGATTAAAAAATCGGTATTGATGTCGAATTACTCTAAAAACTATCCACAGATACTCTGTGTTCTCCTCCTCAAATACAGAGTATATAAGGTTTTCATCGATGAAAACCACCCTGAACCGATTTAGGAACTCTCATAAAGAAGCATTTATCAACCCTAAGAACACAATTTGTGAGTTAATGACACTAAAATCCATCAAAATATATTCTCAATGACCATAAAAATATTAAAAAAAAAAATCTTTAGAATATCGTCATTTTTCACCTAAATATGATGATATCTCGATCATAGATTTATCTTCAAGACCAAACTAGTTCCTTTTCATATGACCGAATATATCATCAATCCACATAAGAGGATAATTATTCTTCATTGTAACCTAATTCAATCAATGATAACTGATGTGGCCTTATTTTTACTCAGTTTGCCACATCTTTTTATTACATTTTATACAATTTATTTAATTATTTTAACACTTTTTAATAAATAAATGCACGTTTGTATTTTTATAAATAAATTTGTCAATTATTCACTTTTTATAAGATTTTATGTAATTTTGGACCTTAAAATAATTGATTTATTCTTTATGTGTTTTTAATGTAATTAATTTTCAATTTGTTTATTTAATATTTATTTGTTTATTTTATTTAATTTGTCTTTGTTAATAATTATTGTGTTTGATAATTAATTTACTTTTAAATTTTTATGTTTATATAATTTAGTCGCGGCTTGCCAGACTATCGGTAGCTAAGCTACCGATAGCAGGGGTCCTTTTTCTCTACCGGTCAGTGCTATTTATCGGTGACCATTGTCACCGATACTTTTTCCTACCGGTAGCTGTTTTATATATCTTATCGGTAGACTTTAAATACTACCGCTGATCCTTTTAGCGGTGAGTTTTTATTTTGGTTTTTATAAATCTGCTTAACTTTATAATAGTTAATATCCATTTAAACAATTATTTAATCAACGTAATTCTATTAAATTAATTTAGACTTCATTTTATTAATTATTCTTTCAATTAAGTTATGTTAAAATAGGTTAACTCTATTATTTTATGTGTTTAGTCTTCCTGCTCGTCATTTAAGTAAGTTATTTGTGCTTTTAAATTAATTAAATTGGTTCGCCTTAATATTATTAGTTCAATTAGTTAGTTAATTAATTAATTAATAGTTTTTAAACATTAACTATATTATTTTATGTATGCAGATTGAGTTTTATTTCATTCTTATTTTGTTTTAGTCTACCGGTGAGGTAGAAGAGATCTTATGGTGACTTATTGGGTCACCGATGTTTTTTATTTGATGCTATTCTTTAATTAAATTTTATAGTTATTTTAATGTTATGTCTTTTATTAATTTAGTTTAAAATGTTATTCAGTTTATAATTTTAGTGTTGCTAGTTAATTATTTTAATGTGTTTAAGGTTTAATAAAAAAATATGTTCTGAATTAATGGTATTTAGCGTTATTTTAATTAATTATCATAAGACTTTTTATTTAATTTATTTAAGTTTTAATTCTATATTATTTCACCAAGCTAATATTTTATGTACTATCGGTAGTTAAGATACTGATACTTTTTTTTCTATCGGTAGCTCCAGCTACCGATATCCCTCACCGATAGCTGCTGCTCTGCCTCTCTGCTTCTTTACTTATATCCTCACTGATACAGCCTTACTATTTTTCTCGCCGATAGCCCTTTTGGGGCTTCCCGTCCTCACTGATATGCTTCTACCTCACCGATATTTTATCCTCACCGATATGTCCTCGTATCGGCGTCATTTCCTATTACCGATACTTAATTTTTCTCCCGCTACCGATAGTCATCTTTTCACGCACGCACTGATTATCTTCCATCTCTTCACTTGCAACGATTCCTCTGCCCATTTTCCTGATTGAAACTCGAAACCATCAAAAATTTAATTAAAAAAACAAACTCAAAATTAACTCGGTTTCATCCCCAAATTTCAGATTTAAGCATTTCTGCGTTCGCCGCTGAAATCTCGCTAGGAGTTGGCTCCGCACCATTGCTGGAAGGATATCTGGACCAGATACATTTCACCGCCATGAGGAGTCGTAGCTCATGTCACCGCAACCAGGAGGTTGCGCTGCTGCTGTCCGCCGCCATCTTTGAAGAAGGCGCTGCTGGAAGTGTGCTGCTGAAGAAGAGCTCAAGCCGATTGAGCTAAGGGAGGCCGGTCCGCCGATGCGAGGTGATGAAATCACCGGACCACCCATGTTGGATGCAGAGACGAGATGCTTCCTAGAAGAAGTCGGCTGCGCTGCGTTGCCAAGAGAAGGAGGAGCTCGAGACCGCGCTGGAAGCCGGAGCCGCTGCTGTCGCGCTGGTTTGGAGGGAGTCACGCCGAGCATGGAGCCGCGCTGCAAGAGGGAGCCGCTGGTTTCGGGAGGAAGAAAGAAATCCTCCCCCTGCTGTGCGCCGATTTGGGGGAGGAATAGTTGATTAAAAAATAAAAAAAATAAAGAAGAATAAACATAATATAAAATATAAAGAAAACAAATAGTAAACTTTAACTTTAGAAAATGAGAAAAGTAAAAAGTTAAAGTTAAAGCTAAACTAACTTTAACTAAGTCAAATTAATATAAATTAATAGAAGTTATAAATTTAAAACAATTACACAATTAATAAAATGGATAAATTATTAATTTAAATACAAAATATATCCAATAAAAAAAATTTATAATTAATTAATTTACTATTAATAGTATAAATATATAATTAATAATAATTATAAGTATGCTATGAAATTTACTTATTAATTTAAGTATATTTATAACTTAAGTAATAACTTTAATTACTTTATTAAAATTAACTAATTAATTAATTAATCTAATGATTAAATTTCTTTTATAGTAATAATTAAATTATTAACTTAATTATTTATGTTCTTAATTTTTAATAACTTAGTTTAAAAATGAATAAAATTTATAACTTACTAATTATTTTATTAACTTAATTAAATCAATAACTTTTTAATAATTTATGTAATACCATAGTAATATTAAATTGGTAGTTTTATAAATAATATAAAAGTAGATAATATTTATCATTTAAGATATTTATTATTTAACTCTAAATATGTATTATAATAGTAAACATAAAATAATTACTATAACTTTTTAATTGCTTTTGTTAAGTTTTAATTATTTCATTTTGTATTTATCTTATGCAGGTTCATTACAAAGTCGAAATTACATCCAAGTTCATCCAACTAACTCATTCAGAGTTAGTTAGGAGGGAAAAGCTCACGTGACGTGCCTGTCGCGAAAAAACGCACATTTTGCGGTGCGTGAGTAAAGAACTCTGGAAGTCGGTGGAAGTAGTGGCGGTGTCATGCAGCGGATGACAGAAGTTACTTAAGCAGAGCAGCAGCAGAATTTTGGAGAGACTCTCATTAGACAATCCACGACAACACCAAATCGAGAGCGGAGACTCCGGGGAGCAGCACTGGAAACGAGCAGGAGACCAAGGAGCCCGAGTTCAGAGCATTACTTGGGGAGTACATCTTCCCTCTGTCCTTATTATTTGTACTCTGTTCTTGGTTGTTTTACACTTCTTGAATCAATATGATCATAGATTGAACTTTCTAAACTCGGGAGTTTTAAAACCTTCTGGTTATGATTTTTAAATCTTCATATGCTTATATTTTTACGAAATTAGAATCAGTTGGCGAGATTGATTCTATTTCTAATCTTTGATCATTCACACTTCAATATTTTCAATTTCATTATTCAATTTCAACTGGAGAGGTTGTTTTTGAATGCATTTTTCAGAACTTAAATGTCATTAACTTTGGAGATTTATGGTGAGTTTATTTCCAAAAGTTACCTTTTAAAACTACTTTGCAGTTTGGTTGAGTTTTGGTGTGGCGAACTCCAAGACTTAGTCATCTGCCTGTAGAGTTTCCTGGCGAGGGAAATTCTTCAGATTTTCTTGAAGTGTGATTCGATTGTGAGCTATGGGGAGAACATCCATTCGAACCAATAGTTTAGAATTCCTTTGAGTACTTAGATGATCTCGCTTCTTTGTCTCGCTGCTTTATACTAGTATACTGTATTACTCTTAGTTTAACAGTACTTAGTATAGCTTTAGTTTCTTTGTTAGAAAATCTAGTTTCCTCATCCAGTTTCTTTATAATCAGTAAAATAAAAAAATTGTAAAAAGTAAAATGATGCATCCCTCACTACTGACAATAGTGAGGTTTTAGTTTTTAAACCTTAGAATTTTCGTCTGCCTTCTCTGTGGTTCGACCCTGCACCACTGTGCTAGTGTAGGAGTAATAAATGTAATTTTGAGGGCCGTGACGACCTCCGGACGCTACCAAAATTTGGCGCCGTTGCCGGGGAAGGCACGCACTGAGAGTCTAGGGTTTAAAAAAAACACACACAAAAAAAAAACACAAAAAAAAAAACACAAAAAAAAAACTGATTTAAAAAAAAACTACTTTGAACTGTTTCTGCTACTTTTGTTGTTTTGAAAAGAAAAATCTGCTTCACAGAGAACTGTTGTGTGTTTAAGCTCATTAAATTTTGAATTAAAAATGGATGTTAAACAGAATTAGAATCAACCAGGACCTAACTGTGTTTGTTGTGGTGATTATGGACATACTGCTTGGCAGTGTGTCTATAACCAGCCACAACAAGATGTTTACACTGATGAAAATGAACAATGTGAGTTTAGTCCTATCACCCTAGCTAAAATTGAATTAATTGATTCCAAACTAGATGCTAGGGTGGAACAAATTAATAATTGGTTAACTCAAACCCATGATATTCAACTTAGAGATTCTCAAGAGCGAGATCAAAGAATGAAAAGAATAGAAACCATGCTCTTGGAATTGCAACAAAGGTTTAAAGAACAAGAAGTATTTGAAGAAAAGGTAAAAGAAAATGTTTACAAAAGATTTGAAAATCAAGTGGAAGAAGAAAGTGATAATGAAACTGGACAAGAACCCATTTACTTTGAAAAATCTGACTCTATTGAACTAAATCTGGAAATAACCAACTCTCTAAATAAAGAACACATCATTGAAAATCCAATAAAGAACTTTAATGGAATCGAGTTGGACAATTTTGAAGATGAATTGAAACAGATTGAAAAAATAGCCCAGTTCTTTTCATAATTCCTACACTTGAGAAAAATCATTGTTTTAGAATCTTTGAGAATGAAGTCACTCGGGTTGAAGATATACTTGAAACTAGAAACTTGAATGTTAAAAACTCTTCACCCAAACTTTCTGAAATTCTGAACAATGAGCCTGAAATTGAACTTGGGAACACTTTGGAAGAGAACCTTAAGCTGGATAACATAGAATCTATTTTTTTTGAACCTCAACTGAAAACTTCTCTTCCATGTTTTGAAACTGTAAACCCAATTAATTCTGAAATGATGTTTGATGATGAGAATGTGGGAATAATATTTGAAGAAAGACTAATTTATGAGTTTTCATTTCCTTATTCTCATATTAATCACTTTTCTGAATCAGTGTGCAATGAAATGGAAATCAGTGTTGATCAACTTGAGGAGAATTTTCTTAACATGAACATCTTGGAAAGTGAATTTATTGAAACTGAATTGTACAATTCTTCTCCTGAAATTGAATTGCAACACTCAAATGACATGGTTTTAGAAAGTGAGCCTTTTGAACTTGAATATGAAAATGAGGTTGAACACACGCTTGATCTAGGCAGAGCTGATTTGATAGGAGTAGTAGATGTTCAATGTTAGTTAACAGATGAGGATCTTTTGGAAGAGATTTATAACATTGTTAGAGCTGAACCACTTAGTGATAACATAAATTCTCTTTCTTGTTTTTCACTTCCATCCTCACCTGTGAAGGGTTCAAAAGATCATCATGATACTGATAGTAGTCTAGAGGGAGACTTAGAATTGAGTTCCAATGCTCATGATTATGTTCAGAACTTTATTGAATCCCCATTTGAACCTACTATTCAGTATTCACCCACAAGAACCCCTGTATTTAAACCTATGTGTGTTGAATAAGAGAGAGAAAGCCATGAAAATAATGTCACACCCTTTGAAGCACCTAGTACTATGTTGTCCCTTCATGTGTACTCAACTTTTGATAAATCTGAAACAAAACTGGAAGTGGACAACACTATATCCATTACTGCTAAAGGGTGCTACTTAGGGGTTAATTCAGGCTTTGAGAATTCCATTTTTATCTGCTTATGTTTTGGTGCCCACAATTTTCACTGTTATGTTAAAGATAAATGGGCCAAACACATGTGGTGGTTCCTATTAAGGAAACCACATCCACCTAGTGACTACGGTTAGTTGCTAGGTGAGTCTGGCTGGGGACTTTAAACCTAGCACTGCATGGGAGGCAACCCATGGTTTGTGTTTTGTTAATAAATAAAAAATTTGTAATTAAATAAAGTCTAACTGACGAATTTAAATTCAGTGCTTCATGGGAGTCAACCCATGTTCTTTCTTTGTTTTTACTTTTGTTCTGTTCTTATTTTACTTTGAATAAAGTGCTGCTTTGTTTGCTTATATATGCTCTGTTTTTGCTGGATAATTGTTCCTGGTCTATATACTCTGTGTTTTTAGGAATGCTGCTTCTGCCATCTAAGGAGTGGAATTCCCATGGTCATTTTTGGACAAGAGCTTAGTCAGGGAAGTACTTCAACTTGTTGCACTTATTTTTCTGCTCCTGTTTTTGTAAATAGAATTCTGCTTGCTTAAAATTCTGCTTGTATTATAAAAATTCTGCTGCATGTCTTGTAGCTAATGAATTAAAAATCTGCATGAGCCTCCTTGCTTTAAAACAGAATTGAATTTCAGCATTGTGATAAAACATTTTCACTGCATGAAACTAAGTGTGGGGGGGCGTACATGCTGGTCATTTGAATCTGCTTGTTTCGTTGAGGTGTTTGGCATGAACTTTGTCTACTATATTGAACATATTTTTGAACTTATTGTTTAAATGCTTACACCCAGTTAATTTCACACTTACACCTTATATGCTATGTTTGTGCTTAAATGAAAATCTTTGTCACTGGACTGAATGTTAAAGCATGTGTGTGTTTGAAATGAACCTGCTTTTATTTAATCATTGTGGAAAACACTATTTTTGAACTTCATTGAGACCCTTTAAACATGTCATATATCTACTAAATTGAAAATCTGTTTTGAACCATAATTGATTAACTGTTCTTCTCCATATTTAGAATTCAACTTTGGGGACAAAGTTGGGTTTTAAGTGTGGGGGAGGGGGTCAATTCTTGACTGTGTTAAACTGTGTTTAATTGTAATGCTCATCAATTCCCACTGCTTTTAAACTTTTTGTCAAAAAATGGTCAAAATTTTTCAAAAAAAAATTCTTCACAATTTTAGTCTTTACACTACACTCAAATGAGTCTTGCCTTAGGATGGTGATTGATTGGAAGTTGAGTCTTGCTTTGAGTCTGAAATGAGCGTTGGTGGATGATTGCTGAGTGGAACTGTTTAGTGGTTTAATGAATTTTGTTTAGGAACTTATTTTGAGAGTGATATGGGAAACCTTTTAGTAGATTTAAGATCATAATTTTAGGTACTGGAAGTTTGACTTTTATCTGAGGAGACTTTTCATTTTTTTTTAATTTATAAAAATGATCACTTATATTGAGTCAATGTAAATGGTTTTTATATAAATCTTTTGAAACTGGAGTAATACTGGGCATCTGGGATCCCACGGTGAATCTCTGAGACCTTAGATGCTGGGTGCGTTTCTGTTTACTATAAGCCCTCTGTACACTCTGAATAAGTGCATTGCACAGTGCTTGGCACAAATTACATGGCTTGGGAAAAATAAATAAAGTGTCTAAGGTCAAAAATGAATTCATTAAGGTGAGGGGAATGATGAACTCCAGATGAAGAAGGGGACAATCGGTTTATATGGGAGTCATTTGGGTTGTATCAATAAAGTGATTTCAAAAAAAAATTATTTATGTTTTAATTTTGGAACCAAGGTGATGAGTCAAAGTACAAAGTTCCTTTTGTTAAGGTTTTGATTCCACTTTCATTTTACCTTTTATCACTCTTGAATTTAGAAATTGAGCAAGAATTGAAGTGAGTCACTAGGCAGAGTCATATATGAAGCAGGACACCTTCATTTATGGATGATTCATGGTTTACTTGAGTTCCCCTTGAGTAGTGGTTCTAAGCGAGACATTATTTGAGGCTATGTTTTCAATAGCCTAAGCACACTTTTTGAGTCCTCTGTTGAAACTTATCTGAACATTGCTGATTTGTATAATTCACACCTTTTCAAAGATGATAAAACATGGGATTGTTTAAGGACAAACAATGTTTAAGTGTGGGGGAATTTGATGTGGCCTTATTTTTACTCAGTTTTCCACATCTTTTTATTACATTTTATACAATTTATTTAATTATTTTAACACTTTTTAATAAATAAATGCACATTTGTATTTTTATAAATAAATTTGTCAATTATTCACTTTTTATAAGATTTTATGTAATTTTGGACCTTAAAATAATTGATTTATTCTTTATGTGTTTTTAATGTAATTAATTTTCAATTTGTTTATTTAATATTTATTTGTTTATTTTATTTAATTTGTCTTTGTTAATAATTATTGTGTTTGATAATTAATTTACTTTTAAATTTTTATGTTTATATAATTTAGTCGCGGCTTGCCAGACTATCGGTAGCTAAGCTACCGATAGCAGGGGTCCTTTTTCTCTACCGGTCGGTGATATTTATCGGTGACCATTGTCACCGATACTTTTTCCTACCGGTAGCTGTTTTATATATCTTATCGGTAGACTTTAAATACTACCGCTGAGCCTTTTAGCGGTGAGTTTTTATTTTGGTTTTTATAAATCTGCTTAACTTTATAATAGTTAATATCCATTTAAACAATTATTTAATCAACATAATTCTATTAAATTAATTTAGACTTCATTTTATTAATTATTCTTTCAATTAAGTTATGTTAAAATAGGTTAACTCTATTATTTTATGTGTTTAGTCTTCCTGCTCGTCATTTAAGTAAGTTATTTGTGCTTTTAAATTAATTAAATTGGTTCGCCTTAATCTTATTAGTTCAATTAGTTAGTTAATTAATTAATTAATAGTTTTTAAACATTAACTATATTATTTTATGTATGCAGATTGAGTTTTATTTCATTCTTATTTTGTTTTAGTCTACCGGTGAGGTAGAAGAGATCTTATGGTGACTTATTGGGTCACCGATGTTTTTTATTTGATGCTATTCTTTAATTAAATTTTATAGTTATTTTAATGTTATGTCTTTTATTAATTTAGTTTAAAATGTTATTCAGTTTATAATTTTAGTGTTGCTAGTTAATTATTTTAATGTGTTTAAGGTTTAATAAAAAAATATGTTCTGAATTAATGGTATTTAGCGTTATTTTAATTAATTATCATAAGACTTTTTATTTAATTTATTTAAGTTTTAATTCTATATTATTTCACCAAGCTAATATTTTATGTACTATCGATAGTTAAGATACCGATACTTTTTTTTCTATCGGTAGCTCCAGCTACCAATATCCCTCACCGATAGCTGCTGCTCTGCCTCTCTGCTTCTTTACTTATATCCTCACTGATACAGCCTTACTATTTTTCTCACCGATAGCCCTTTTGGGGCTTCCCATCCTCACTGATATGCTTCTACCTCACCGATATTTTATCCTCACCGATATGTCCTCGTATCGGCGTCATTTCCTATTACCGATACTTAATTTTTCTCCCGCTACCGATAGTCATATTTTCACGCACGCACTGATTCTCTTCCATCTCTTCACTTGCAACGATTCCTCTGCCCATTTTCCTGATTGAAACTCGAAACCAGCAAAAATTTAATTAAAAAAACAAACTCAAAATTAACTCGGTTTCATCCCCAAATTTCAGATTTAAGCATTTCTGCGTTCGCTGCTGAAATCTCGCTAGGAGTTGGCTCCGCACCATTGCTGGAAGGAGATCTGGACCAGATACATTTCACCGCCATGAGGAGTCGTAGCTCATGTCACCGCAACCAGGAGGTTGCGCTGCTACTGTCCGCCGCCATCTTTGAAGAAGGCGCTGCTGGAAGTGTGCTGCTGAAGAAGAGCTCAAGCCGATTGAGCTAACGGAGGCCGGTCCGCCGATGCGAGGTGATGAAATCACCGGACCACCCATGTTGGATGCAGAGACGAGATGCTTCCTAGAAGAAGTCGGCTGCACTGCGTTGCCAAGAGAAGGAGGAGCTCGAGACCGCGCTGGAAGCCGGAGCCGCTGCTGTCGCGCTGGTTTGGAGGGAGTCACGCCGAGCATGGAGCCGTGCTGCAAGAGGGAGCCGCTGGTTTCGGGAGGAAGAAAGAAATCCTCCCCCTGCTGTGCGCCGATTTGGGGGAGGAATAGTTGATTAAAAAATAAAAAAAAGAAAGAAGAAGAAACATAATATAAAATATAAAGAAAACAAATAGTAAACTTTAACTTTAGAAAATGAGAAAAGTAAAAAGTTAAAGTTAAAGCTAAACTAACTTTAACTAAGTCAAATTAATATAAATTAATAGAAGTTATAAATTTAAAACAATTACACAATTAATAAAATGGATAAATTATTAATTAAAATACAAAATATATCCAATAATAAAAATTAATAATTAATTAATTTACTATTAATAGTATAAATATATAATTAATAATAATTATAAGTATGCTATGAAATTTACTTATTAATTTAAGTATATTTATAACTTAAGTAATAACTTTAATTACTTTATTAAAATTAACTAATTAATTAATTAATCTAATGATTAAATTTCTTTTATAGTAATAATTAAATTATTAACTTAATTATTTATGTTCTTAATTTTTAATAACTTAGTTTAAAAATGAATAAAATTTATAACTTACTAATTATTTTATTAACTTAATTAAATCAATAACTTTTTAATAATTTATGTAATACCATAGTAATATTAAATTGGTAGTTTTATAAATAATATAAAAGTAGATAATATTTATCATTTAAGATATTTATTATTTAACTCTAAATATGTATTATAATAGTAAACATAAAATAATTACTATAACTTTTTAATTGCTTTTGTTAAGTTTTAATTATTTCATTTTGTATTTATCTTATGCGGGTTCATTACAAAGTCGAAAGTACATCCAAGTTCATCCAACTAACTCATTCGGAGTTAGTTAGGAGGGAAAAGCTCACGTGACGTGCCTGTCGCGAAAAAACGCACATTTTGCGGTGCATGAGTAAAGAACTCTGGAAGTCGGTGGAAGTAGTGGCGGTGTCATGCAGCGGATGACAGAAGTTACTTAAGCAGAGCAGCAGCAGAATTTTGGAGAGACTCTCATTAGACAATCCACGACAACACCAAATCGAGAGCGGAGACTCCCGGGAGCAGCACTGGAAACGAGCAGGAGACCAAGGAGCCCGAGTTCAGAGCATTACTTGGGGAGTACATCTTCCCTCTGTCCTTATTATTTGTACTCTGTTCTTGGTTGTTTTACACTTCTTGAATCAATATGATCATAGATTGAACTTTCTAAACTCGGGAGTTTTAAAACCTTCTGGTTATGATTTTTAAATCTTCATATGCTTATATTTTTACGAAATTAGAATCAGTTGGCGAGATTGATTCTATTTCTAATCTTTGATCGTTCACACTTCAATATTTTCAATTTCATTATTCAATTTCAACTGGAGAGGTTGTTTTTGAATGCATTTTTCAGAACTTAAATGTCATTAACTTTGGAGATTTATGGTGAGTTTATTTCCAAAAGTTACCTTTTAAAACTACTTTGCAGTTTGGTTGAGTTTTGGTGTGGCGAACTCCAAGACTTAGTCATCTGCCTGTAGAGTTTCCTGGCGAGGAAAATTCTTCAGATTTTCTTGAAGTGTGATTCGATTGTGAGCTATGGGGAGAACATCCATTCGAACCAATAGTTTAGAATTCCTTTGAGTACTTAGATGATCTCGCTTCTTTGTCTCGCTGCTTTATACTAGTATACTGTATTACTCTTAGTTTAACAGTACTTAGTATAGCTTTAGTTTCTTTGTTAGAAAATCTAGTTTCCCCATCCAGTTTCTTTATAATCAGTAAAATAAAAAAATTGTAAAAATAAAATGATGCATCCCTCACTACTGACAATAGTGAGGTTTTAGTTTTTAAACCTTAGAATTTTCGTCTGCCTTCTCTGTGGTTCGACCCTGCACCACTGTGCTAGTGTAGGAGTAATAAATGTAATTTTGAGGGCCGTGACGACCTCCGGCCGCTACCAATAACCAATAAAGAGATATAGAATACCATCAACCTTCTTTAAAAACAGAAATGGTGCACCCCAAGGTGACATGATCAGCTGAATAAAACATCACTACAAAAGATCATGAAATTGTACCAATAGATCCCACAACTAAAAAGATATATTCTATATAGAGACATTGATATTGGATAAGTACTCGAATATAGCTAAATTATGAACTCAATCTTCCATCAAGGTGTAATGTAACAAAATACTCAAGAAAAACATCAGATTACCCTTCCACAACCCTAGGAAACACCGTCAGATGAACCTTCAATAAGCTCAGTATCAACTTATCTACTAAAGAAGATATGAATATAACAAACCTATGACCCATAAAAGGGTATCGCTCACTAACGATCATGGAATAATTTCCACCAACATAATTTAACATAATATATATATTGATGTAATCCATGATATCCTAAAAAATAGAAGTAATTCCCTAACAAGGATGACGTCCTTTGGATGAATCCACAAACATAAGATGTCTCCCCAAGAGTGGTTCTACCCTATTACTAGCTCATATTCTCTATACACTTTATACACATAATATCGACCTCAAACTAGAATAGTCAATGTTAGGGGAACTAGAAGCCTCTCCACCTTCAGTCCAAAATTAAATAATTGGTGTGGTGATATGAAAAATAATGTAGCTCTCGAATCAAACAAACCATGCAACCTAGTAGAAAATAATCAAAGGGTACCTTGAACAACACCCAATTCACCCGACGCTCGAAATTATAAAGCATGTGGGTGACCACGACCATCTATGAGATCTCATTGACTATTATGAAGACCAACTCCATGGCCATGTTATACCATATATGGATTAAGAACATCATGGGGTTGTCTTATTCCTTCCCTATCTCCCCTCTTCTAGTCCAAAGCTAGATATCCCTATTGTTGTTTCCTCAGATGAAATTATCACAATGGAAGAACTTAATGTAGAACACCTATTTCATGTTTACTTCATAAAAAGGACAAGTAATATCACCATTGATGGGAATGAAATCAAAATCAAAATATGATTATGATTCCTTAGAAGTGTATTGAGAGCCACCACTACTAGGGAAATGAGACTAAGAGGGATGGGACTTACCCCTATCCATTTATAAACTCTAATATCTAGGAAATTGGGATCCCTGGACTACATCTATGATATATGAGACATACTAAAGAATACTCTATTGTAAAGATAAAGTCATATCCATCATCATTTACATAACCTTTTCCCCCACTAGTACCTCAAGATATATCGATAAAATAAATATGGTAAACTAGTGCTGGATGTATGGACATAGAGCCTCCTCAAAATGCTTTTCCCTAACCTCCTTATCTAGAAATGTGTCTGGAGCATATCAGATAAGGGTCCTAAAATGGATCCCAAACTACCACACACTGTAACTACCCTGTTGAACGGTATTAAGCTCTTGGAGATTGGAAACCTTCACAATGGAAGAAAGTAACTATACTCGAAACTGATCTCATAACTTCTCCCATGAAATAGCTGGCTCATCATGATGCTCAGGGAAGAAGAACAACTACTTCCTAGCTGATCCATGAATGATAATCACTACCAATGAAACCTAGTGTTCCTTCTAAGAATAAATCAAACTAAAGGATATCTCCACATCCTCCAACCAGTCCTCTATCACCGAGTCCAAAATTAATCCCCCATACTTCTACAAAATTTGGAATTGAAACTATCAAAGTGATCTCTTATATGTGTCATCATTGACCTCTACACTATGGAAAGCTGTGGGTACATACTACTTAACATAATTGGTATCGACCTGATGAGAATGTAATAAAAGAGCCTTACCTGTAAAATAAAATATGTTTAGGATCTTTTAAACCCAGAATATGGAATATTTAAGATAAATTATTTAATTATGGTTTAAGCTAAACCCAAGGTCTACCCATTTCAAATATAGGTGTGAATAAGAATAATTCAAGATCATTTCCTCGGTCTCCACCCTAAAACCAGTATCACTTTGATTAATAGGATCAATAAACATAAAGGTCCAAGCATCAAAATAAGAGGGGGCCCTAAATAATCATGTCTTAATTGATATCCCTGGATTACATTGCTTACTAGGCTCAATTGACACCATTTCGATACACACCCATGAATTAATCACTAGAGACTACCTCTAAACTCCATCCTATACCTTAACTTGAGCCTTTGATACCACTCTATCATGACTCCATCCCCCCAAAGGTACGCCTCCCAAGATGATAGTAAGATATGGGAGATAATTATGTCTAAACCCAACCACCAATTAGACACATGTAGGTGAAAAGAATAAAGGGTATATCATACACATAGATTAGAGGCATTACCCTCTAATAAGAACATGAGAAAAGTAAGATAAGATAAATTCACCATACAACTCTTTCGTAAGGAAAAATAAAAGATCCAAAATATATGCATGTAATGTTTTAAATAATATAACAACTAAAAAGGAAACTACAAATGCCAAAAGTAAATCCTTGGTAGAAACCTAAAATCCCAAATAACTCATAAACCACACCACGAGCTAATAAAATATACCGTAATCACTAACCATCTCTTGCGGTCGAGAAAAATAGTTTATATATATGTTGGGTGATGATAGAATGTATACTCATTAAGATCTTCCCTAAATCCTATCATGTAAAATATAAAGAAAGCATACTAAAGCACGGTGAACAAAAAATTAAATTATATTGTCACCTAATCAGGTATACTATGTTCCCAACCTCAACATGCCTCTCTCACTAAGCATCACATAAAAATAATATATAATAACAAACATAATATCAAATAAGGTTCCCTGCTACCACTTCCCCACTGGTTTGTTTCTGTTCCCCAATGTTGCACGTCCTGAACCATCCCTATCAAAAAACAAGCCTTCTTAAAGACAACTTGAAAACAATATCATATCATGCATCCCATGCATCATAACATATCACCATCACCATATATCATTCACCCAATTCATAACATCATCCACATCTCTATATTGTATTTGAGTAGTTTCTAGGTGCCACTAAAGCCTTCACATCACGTATTATATGTCAATCCATGATAACATATACACAATATACCTATAATAAACCTTAGGATACTATATATAGTGATACATGTGTGTGAAATTACCACAGCCCATTAAAAATATCTATACTATAACCACTATTCATACCTGCACATAAAACTACTATAATAAGAGAGTAGGGAAAGAGAGGGTAGTCAGCCATCCATTCACCACTAACCTGGATGTTGGGGAAAACACCCTCCCACATTCCACTGTGTGTTATCCATCCTACCGACATGGGTGGGGTAGCATATGAAATTACATAACATATGAATATAAATATTTATCACAACCACACTATGGGAAACTACCTATCCTCAACCTCAACTATAGTTATCATCTCTCAGCACCCAAATTCCACTTCTAAAGTCAAGATATACTATAACCACACATATATTTCAAGAAAAAATCAATTAATTTAATTGTTTCTTTGATAATTTTTTATTACATTAATTACCATTCAAGTTCATGCCCTTTGGAATAGTCCACCTAATTCTTAAAATTCTCAAGTGTTATCATTATTTAGTATTCTATTCAAGAAACACCCCCATGTGTTAAAAAATTTAACTATCATTATCATTCCATAATTCCAGGTAATCTAGGACTCATCTTAAGATATTATAAAATATGCATAATATAAGAACAACTAGTTGAGTCAAGCAGTGAGGAATGGAATACAGAAACAATAAGACTGACCATCTGACCTTTTATAAGATTAATTAGAAAGGAATAATAACATATTTTAGATAAAAAAAATGGTAAATACCACAATTAACCAATTACATTAGTATTGATGCTGTCTCTAATACCTCCATGTATATCACCATGCATCCCACCATCACGGCTTCTAATTACTACCACTAATCTAGGCCTCCACACCCATGTACTTCCAACCAAAAAAACTTCCAAGCCCGCATCATGTCATATATAATGGATCCCCATCTTGATAAAACACACAATGTTTCAAGGAAACAACAAATAGTCAACAAGGAATCTAGGCCCTAAATAAGAGGAAAACCGTTATCATAGTGGGAAACTCATGTGATCGCTATAATAGAAACCAAGGATAAATATTTAATTCCGACAAATTTTTACTAAGGATAACTCCACTATCACCCAAAGAGATAAATCCAGATAACCATATGGTTACAGGTAAAATAGGAGAAGCAATAATTCACATCCCTCAAAAGGAAGCTCCCAAACTCACTACATTGAAAATAGGGGAAAGATAAGATGATGATGTATCTACTTAGATTTCCCAAAGAAAATATCCTTAAAAACATTTAAATTTTATCTATAATAATTAAAACCAAAGATAAAAAATATCATACCTTAATCACAACTCTTTTTTTTGGAAAATAGAGTTCAAAACAAGCTATTGGACACATCCAGAAAGATGAACTGGGTGTCTCCTAGTGGACGCAGATAACTCTTCAAGGGTAAAGAACAAAAAATATAGTTTATATGGAATAAAATAAAGTATGAAAAGATTAAAATAAAGGAAAAACATTTTTTTAGAGTTAAGGATATTAGGCCAATATTATTTTGATATTGTAGGTCAATCATTAATTAAACATTAATGCATATCTCTATTAATTTATGCAGAAAGATCCATATTAAAAACTTTGGTTTTTTAAGAAACAAAGTATACAAATATAATATTTCAAATTACCATTTATTTACTTTTTAAGGGTTTAAAATTATTTTTATGATAAAAATTCATATTTACGAAATTCTAAGCAAAAATGGAAATTTTGAAGAAAAAAAAATGAAATGTGAGACCAACCTACTACTATGAATGCTACCTTGACTACTACCATGAGACCAACCAAAAATCATGAGACCAAATTTCTATTATGACTGCTACTATGAGAAAACCTACTATAATTAATATTACCTTGAACTAACATGTTACAATGATTCTAAGAAAAAACTTGAGAATTTTAGGGAAAATAAGATCCCAAACACCCTATTGGCACCTCAATACCAAGGGGAAATACAAAGGAAAGATTTTTAGGAAGCATTGAATTACAAGAATAATACTAAAATATTATCCATGATACCTGAATAAATGGATCACATACCATATGTATAATTCACCACCACCATCTCAAATCACCACAGTCTAGAAATAATTCACCATGCATCCCCGGGAATCAATATTAAACATACCACATCTACTCAATATTTATCATACCTATATATACACCATTTCACAATCTATATAGAGACAAAATGTGTGGAAATAAGGATCGTGAGAGTGTGTGTATAAACCTACTAAGTATAATTCCTTAAGAACCACAAAACGAACACAATAAAAAATTCAACTCAACCCCTTGTATGAGAGATGTACTGGAGAAAAAAAAAGGAGGGAAAGAAGAACACCAATTCAGATCAAATTTATCAGTACTAAAGCATGGATGAGAGAAAAGAAAGAAAAAAAATACTCTAGATACGCTAAACCAATATAATTATCAACAATACAAATAAGTCTTAGTCATTTGATCTTCATATCTTGAAATCCATACCACATGAGTAAACTGAAATGATTAGATTATTGAGGGGTCCAAACAACAAGATGTTTATAGAAAAATATATACCACACCTCGAAGGTAACCTGGGGGAACTTGAGATGTCATGAGGATCAAAGAATCCAAAACCACTATATCATTCACACTACCACATCACTAATTATGAATTTGAGCTCCCATAATCATGAAACCCATACCGCCTCTAAAGAAATGAAATGAAGGATCTAAAACCTAGATAAATGGGGGATATACTAACTATAAAATATAATATTCCAATTCCAATAAAATTGCACAAATTCACAAGATCTGTAGTTGTGGACCTGAACTTTGATGTAGGACACCTTAGTCAAGGGAGTATTGACCCTATTGGAAGACATTAACCCCTCCAAGTCAACACAAAAGGGAGTAGAAACCTCAATAATAGAGGACCCACACCCTAGATGGGTGTGGGAGAGGACCAAATCTACTTGAATATAAGATATGGGAGACCCATTACCTGACCAGTCCCACTACCCGTGGAGTACCGACCCTAGCACCACTCTGATGATCACAATTTAACCATCTCATTATCTAACCATTTCTAAAGGGAGAAACCCACTCTCACCTTCTCACATCACATCTCACACATAAAAATAAAGGGCCCCATCACTTACCACATAAAAGTTTACATATAAAACACTATTCTAAGGTCTTAATCCAAACCTGATAAAAGAGATACAACTAATTGATAGTTATAAGAAAACTGCATAGTGTTCCTCTCAAGGTACACAACATGTAACCCCAAGTCAATGACCTATGAATTTACTCCCATCCTACATGGCTTGAAAAATACATATACATGGAATGTGAGTCAAGAAACATGATTTGTAGGACATGGGGTGTCACTTGGAATGTACCATATTTCCCATGTCATGTTCCACCAATGATACATGGTGTGCGATCATGATGCACACAATGTGTAAGGAAACTTGGGTTCCTGGGAATGTAATCTTTGTACATACTGATCTAGTTGACTAGAAATAATAGTGTGTAATAGGGACTATATAGTGTGTAATATTTTTCTCCACAAAAAATCATATCCTTCACAATAGTTGAGTTTGTTCTTCTAAATTATACATGGTTTAGTCAAGTTATATGATCTAGAACATGATCTTCATATGTATTCTCACTATCTACAATGATATTACCACTAAACATGTCTGAATTGTCATCAAATGTCCTGAAATTGAAGAAAACACATCCAATTGGTGATCTTTATCTGTTTTTCTCCAAAACCAAAATCCATCATCCTATCTCTATTTAATGTGCATCATGATATAAGAAACAACCCCCCACTAATGGACATGTATGATCTTCCACTCTTAGACTCCAATCTTATGTATCATCACTTTTTATATTTATAAAAAAATCCAAGAGTAGTTCCAAGGTCCAATTGTGATTCAAACATGACTGATTATCAAATTGTCAAACTACAACCGACCAAAAATGAATGCATGAAGAATTATGAGAGAAATACAAACAATCAAACAAAGTGAGAATCATCAATTTCCATTGTAAACTATCCATAAATCATAAACATGTAAATCCAAAGGTAGGTGAAAAATTATGCAATATATAATTCTTAGGGTTAATATAAAACAATAACTTGACAAGGAAATGCAATGGAAAATAGTTAAGAATTCAAGGAAATAAATGACCCATGCTTGAAATAATAAATAGAAGTGCAAGAATCCATAAATAAAAATACCTACCTCATGGAAAAATAATTTTTTCTTTGATTCCATTTTCATCCCCACATAACCAATTATTCTTTATCACTGTAAGTCCAACCTTGACCCTTTGATCCTTCATTGACACCAAGATCCAACTCTACACCCTTTTTTTCATCCCACAATGAAATATAGATATATTTCATAGAATCAAACACCCAAAACCAAGGTCATCACATCAATTTTTTGATTGTGTGGTATTTATTTATTTTATTAATAAATCTAAAAAATCCCACAAAACTCAATATGTTCATAATTTTTGTAAATCCATGCATGGGGGTAACCATTACATCCTAGGATCAACAAAATAATATTTTTTTAAAAAGGTTGTATACTATGGTAAATTTTCTATTTTACCCATGGGGAGGTCCTAGGACTCTGAAAATTCAATATTTAGATAATCCTTGATTGGAATTTTTTTTGATCAATACATCCTCCCCTCATTAATTCTTTTAATCCTTGAAAAGAAGAAAAATGATCCTTAAAAATAGGTATCTCACAAAATAACCTCATGCATAAGAGATCAATAAAATTAAGGAGGGTTCAAAATGGTTATTGTAAGAGATCAATCCATCTAGGCCATGTGACACATTATATATTTTCAAGATTCCATGTTGACCCCTAACAAGCTAAAAGGCCACATGATTTTCATAATCCACATCCCCCTTTCTTTGATCACCTTCCAAACTAGACCTAACCTCCATCATTTCTAACCTGTGATATAAGAATCATTTGAATTCTTTCCAAACCATTACAGAAACATATCATGGAATTCCCCATATATATCATGATATCAAATAGGATCATATTTAATTTTGAATATAACCTAGTTTCTTTATTGGTATTCAGTTGAGAAAACTATCAATGATCACATTATATATAACACCAACCTCAACCAAATTCTCAACATCATGTCATTACCTGTTGGGTGTCCTAATCCATCAAAATCTAAAGCAAGTATTCCTGATCATTTAGATAAACCTAATCTGATGGATTCAATCCCTAATAAAGCACATGATGAGTAACTAACATCCACTCAAACTCACTAAAAAATAAAATTTTTATTCCAATAAAAACTATATATCAAGGGGGAGAAAATGGTGAAGGCCAAGTGAGTCACCCCATATAATGAGGTTACAAACATGCGGTAAAGACCCAATGTAATGATACAAAATGATGCATCCACTATCCCTCCCTTTACTAGCCAAGAGATCCACCATATAGTTCCCTTCCCTCTATGCATGGATCACCTCAATACCTTAATCAAAGATCATATTACACATCCCGATGAAGTAGTTTATATCCCATGAAGTACTTTTTTTGTCCAGAAGGAAGCCAACCATAATCTTAGAGTTATATTCCACCATAAAGATCTTAATTTTGTAGTGACTACATAATATAATAACACTGATCATATCTTGATCCTCCACCCCCACTGAATTAAATATTCCATAATAAGTGTTGAAGACAAAAACTACCAATCCCATATCATCCTACATCAGGAAACCCCTTCTCAAGTGACTAAAATCCATAACCTCTCAATAAAACCTTCTATTTATATTACATGATTATTTTTCCAAGAAAAATACACATTTATAAGGATTCACTGGGTATGACATACTGAGGTCAATTATCTACTGGAGATGTCTCTATTCAGAATACCTCTAATGATATATAATAAGACAACCATAAGAAAATGACTATGTACCTAGGGAAAGTGGGTGACACACTCGCCACCTATAATAAAACCTTAAAATTTATTACCTATGATTATCCTGCTATGAAAGAACACTAATTAAATGATTCCACCATTACCTATCTTACATAAGCTGGTAATACCATTATAACCAACTGAAGATGAGAAATATCTATCTCTCTAATAATGGGACAACTATTACAAATCTGGATACTCACACACCTGAATTATCACCTAGATATATATTCACCCACTAAAAAGTGTCAACCACTATGCCATGGCTGCGCCACTCTGATTTCAGCAGCTATCATGGATTTAAATTCATGAAAACCAATATTTCCACACAAATTAAGGTCTCAAAATGTGGGAGTTTACTGTTACTATAATTTTAAGACATGAGTAATATACAAACAATTTATAGGCTCCACATCAAGTTGTATCAAGGAGATATTTACCAATAAACTCTATAAATCAATAAGAAACTCATTATCCCACTATGTAGTACTTGGACATAATCCCAAAAATCTAGTCTGATTTCTACACTAGCTTCTCATCACCGGTATACCATAGGCCACCCTTTTAAATAATGCACACATTCATCAACATTCAAAAGTAGATAATTCCTTATATATGCACATATTACATGAATCCACACTCACCAGGTGATGGGTAGTTTTCAATAACATCCATACGGATAGCTCTATTTTCCACACTCAAGGGGTCTTGCTCATTATTATAGATATAACCTACGTCATTAGTGAAATAAAAAACATGTATTGATACCCATAATGGATGAACAATTCATACTGTGGTGAGTACCACCATACCTCCTCTCCACCGAATAAAAATCTCATAGAAGACTTATTTATCAATTGAAAACAAAATCATTACACTAGGAGGGGTGAGTGAAAGACAATCACCATTAGTGTAAGTTTTCTAGATAACTATAGTTTGGCATGAGGTTACACCGGAATATCTAACTCGATATCATATTATACATGATGAACATTGTTGAAATAAATCAATATTGGTGGTGATTTTGGGTTATTGTGTTTGTTGACAATGTTTGAGGCTATTGATGACATCTGGTTGTCAAAGAAGTCATGAAGAGTTATCATGAATGTTTGATCTCATGAAAGCATGACATTCTTGATCTTTTACAATCATGAAATGTATGATATTATTGAAGAGAGAAATTCATGATCTCATAGAAGTTTAAAATGTTTGATCTCACAGAAGAGATAAATATTTAGTATCATGGAAGAGAAAATGTATTATCTCATGTAAAAGGAAAATATCTTATCTCATGGAAGAGATAAATTTTTGATCTCATGAAAGCATAATTTTATTTGATCTAATGATAAGGAGAAATGACTGATGTCACAAAGCATGAAAGTATGAATTGATCTCACAAAGTCCTCATGATTGTTTTTGATCTCATGATGAGATCTCATGAAGTGTTCATGATTTTGTTTGATATCATGATGGGATCTCACTATGTTCTCATTATTGTCTTTGGATATCATGATGGGATCTCACGAAGTATGCATGATTATATTTGGATATCCTGATGGGATATCACGGAGTTATTATGACTATCTTTGGATATCATTATGGATCACATTAAGTACTAGAAGACAACATCACTGAACATCAAATGATTGTTAATTGATCTCATGAAGGGATTATGCGAAGCCCATGATGACAATTTCTATGGTAGTGGAACGAATGATTGTCTGTGATTTGTGGAGTAAAGACAGTGGACACTCAACTATAAATACCCAATGACCCATCCATAATAGGTGTAAAGTTTTGATTAAAATATTTATCTGAAGAAATGTCCAGATATGTCTCACACAAAAGGGTTTTTAATGACCAAATCTAATAAAAAAGGGTCCCATGCCCATATATTTCACAAAAGTGTCTCATGCCTAGATCTCACACAAAATGGTTTTGTGTTAGGATCTCACTTTAAGCATGAAAGGGTCTTTCACCAAGATTTCTCACCTAGATCTCACACAAAATGTTTTCTTCTAGTATCTAATGAAAAGAATAAAAGGGTCTCACGCTAGGATATTACGCAAGGTTTACACACCAGGATCTCACACAAATCATGAAAGGGTTTCATGCTAGGATCTTGTTCAAGGGTTATGAGCTATGATCTCATGAAAATAATAAAAGGGTTATGCACTGGGATCTCATGCAAGGGTTAAACTCCAGGATCTTGTGCAATGGGTTATGCAATAAGACATCATGCAATTGTTATGCGACTGGATCTCGAGTAAGGGGTTACATGCCAAGATATCATGAAAGGGATTACGTTCCAGGGTCTCATGTAGGGGTATCACACTATAGTCTTGGGAAAGGAGATAAATTCCTATATTACCTTGTGAACAATATCTTTGTTATATCTTAATTCTAAATAATAAGAATATATAGGATCTACACCATTCAGAAATAATTTTAGAATGAGTTTATTCACTACTACATCCAAGGTAGTGAAAGAAAGACTTGGAATCCAGTGAAGATCTTACTAGATCCAAATATTGAGTTTGTAGTTGCTGTGTCTACATAAAATAAAAGTTTATTCTAGGTTTCTATAATGTGGAAGTGATGAATTAATGTTTTTTCATAGAATTAAAGAAGAATCACAGAAAGAACTCTAACAGAGAATCAACCTACTATTGGGGATGCATTCATTATTATTAATGAAGGGACCAACATGCCCATAAACTATGTATGAATCATTTTTAGAGTAGTGAGAAAAGTAAGAGGAATAAGGTGATCCCTTCCACTAGAAATGATCCATTTAAGTAAAGATTGAGGGAATTATCCTTGGGAAGCAACGAGATGTCCCTAAATCTTGTAAGGTAGTGAGCCTGGGCATAAAAGTGATATATATCAAACCTTGTTTTGGCAGTGAGATTTAGTGGATTCGATACATCGACACAGTTCCATTTTATGATCCTTATATGTATCATAGTGATGGTGAACCAAGTAAAAATATATATGTCATTGTGTTTCCTTTGTTTCTTTACTTTCTATGCATCATCATCAGATGAAGTTGAAAATGATAAGATCAACATTAACATTAAAGATAAAATAAGTCACCCTCATAATAAAGAGGTCACGATCAATTGGGATAGGGAGAATTTTGAAAAGAATATCCATACCCTCATTCACCCCCCTCTCAGGGTATCTAATCCCCCTATGTGCCTAACAATTGGTATCAAAGCATATGTTACTTTTTTTGGATTTGTTTGATCTGAAAAGGTTTATTTGATTTTTGAAATTGAGGATTCAATATGTTTTATTTTGGTGAGCAATAGAAAATGGAATAAATTCAAAGGAGAATCATTAGTCTGGTGAAATTAATCAGTGTGGAAGTGTCTATGGAAAAAATGTGATTCAACTGTGGGAAAGAAATAACTTATCTGATTATAATAATATTTACCCATTCAATGATTCTACATGAATGAATGAATAAAACAACATGCCAAGTGATGTTGGAACTATTGATGATTAAAAAATTATAATAATTCTACTAGTATATGTTTTATTTATAATAAAGGAACTAGATCAGAAATTAAAATAGGAAAATAAGTCTCAAGATATTCAGATCCAAGTACAAGAAATTGTGTTCAACAAGATAAACTGTTTAAAAAAAGGCTTGTTGATGTGGCTACTGATATAAGGGATAAAAAATGTTTCCCATGTTAAATAAATAAAAATTATGTCCAAAATAATTGAGAATCTCTAAGACGATGATAAGGGAAAGAATATAAACTCAAAATAATTTCATAATTTGGAATCTAGAAATGACGTTCTTTCGATACACCAATTTGAACTAGTTCAAGAGAACCAAAGGCTAAAACATGAGAATGCATCCTATAATGAGTCTATTGCTCAGAAAAATTATAAAATAAATGATAAATATTTAATTACGGATATTATCTCCCAATAATTAGAAGATGAGATTTCTATCAATAGAAAACATGATGATCAAATTTAATCATGGGGCAAGAAGATTCAACAATTGGGAGAAGATCTAGAATCTGTGTAGAAATAAGGGGAGAAATCTAATTCCAAAAGATCCCAAATTGAATGATGTAATGCATTTATTATTTGACTATCCTTTAGAAGGTAGTAATTAAATGAAAAAAATATTATATTTCATAGGAAAAACATGAAATGATTGTCTCATCCCAAAGGACATGCAGTTTGGAAAAACGTAGTATTGGCTAGGATGAACCCACTCTCATCCATGAGAGGAAAAGAGCTATGTATAGTTCCATAAATAAGAAAAATACTATAGGATATGGAAAAAAATATAAAAAGGTTTTTACCAGAAGTAATGAAAACATATGATATTTCTACTGGATGCATGGTCATATATCATGTTTTTGTTCAGAGGCCCTAGAATATATTTCATGCTATGAAGACAGAAATATTTATAAATTTTAGAATAAGTATAAAATTATTTTGAAATATAAAATTGAATTCTATCAGAAGAATGTATTCATGAAATGCTGCTATTTTGGAATATTGGGACACACCATGAGTATGTTTCAAGAAGATCAAGGGATCAATTTCATAAAAAAAACTATAGATTCATTAACATATTAACCGATAAAAGATGACACAAGGTATGTTTTTAACGATACATGTTTTATATGTGCTAATAATGGTAATTTGGTAAGATATTATAGATATAATAAAGTAGGGAAGGTGAAGGAACTTGAAATTAGATCTTCAACTCCATTCATGTATAATGAGAATACCTGTACTGGAAGAAAATAAGCTAAGTTAAAAAAGAGGTTCAATGTCTTAGAGGAAAAAAGGAGAACAATAAAAGGTATACCAAGAACCACCTCTGTTACACTCAAAACATATCTCTTGGAAAGGATTTGAACAAAATTTCAAGAAAAAATAGAAGATACTCCAATTTTAAGTAAAAAGAATGTACATTAAGTGAAATACTCACTCTTAGTACATCTGAATGAGTTGACTCAGATGACTGAAAAAAAGAAAACTGAATAAATAACATCTTGAAGAATTCAAATTTCATGACATAATGTGAGAATTGAAGGAAAGATAAAGAGACCTATCCTGGAGGATGAACCAAGAGATGACGACTAGTGGAAATATTCTTTCTTAGAGAAATCATCACGAAAAATTGTGTATAAGTGGAGAGGAAAAGAAATAAATTTGTAATAATGGGTTGAAACCCAATTTTTTTTAAAAGACCAAGCCTATAGAATCTACATTTTAGAATAAGACTGAGCATCTGGGTAAGGAATTTCTAGTTATATAGTCAGAATAGTTGATATTTTCTGGGCATTAGAAACAAGAATAAAAAGAGTATAGTGTTTTGAAAGAAAACATTAAAGGGTTGGTCCATCAGGATTGGCTATAATCCTCCTCTTTAGGATTCTATAGGTACCCTTCTCCTCATGAATTAACTATTCTAATATGTGTGTGAATTGGAATAGGATGAAGCATGAGATACAATTCACGGGTTGTGTGTGTGTGCTGAAAGGGCACATATGCATATGTTTAATAGAGATACATGCGGTAATAAGAATTTTAACTCTTGAAATTTTCATATGGTATTAGATTCAACAATTTGGTATCAAATGAAAATATTTAGGATATCAAATAGCCTATTGGTATTTTGATGTCAACCTATGGTATGTCAAGGGAATGATGGATTTTGTTTTGCTGTACAATAACAAATCTCATCAAGAGTTATTGGTCTATACATATGTCGATTGGTCCAGATCAGCAGATGATATAAAATCAACATCAAGTGGTACACTATATCTTAGTGGATTTTTTATTTCTTGGATAATAAAGAGATAAGATTTAATTTCATTTAGCACCACAGAATCTGAATATATTGTGTATACTCAACTATGCATATATTTATTGTGGATGAAGTAGTAGCTTGATGATATGGGATTTGAAGTGATGTCTCTGATTAGAATCTAATGTGATAATTCAATTACTGAAAATATTAGAAAAAATAAAATCCATAACTCAAGGAAAAACACATTGAAATCAAGTAACATTTTATCAATGAGATGGTGTATGACTTGTGAAGTTGGATTATGTTCCTATAGAACTAAAGGTTGCGGAAATTTTGATAAAGGCCTTCCCCAAAGAGGTGTTTGAGTGGCATCGACTGGATCTTGGATTTCATTAAATTCTTCAAACTTTAAATAGTGTGGATGTGGAGCCCCCTCCCCCCAAGGTATGATGTGTTTTTCCCTAAAGTGATAATCTGTTTCCTTTACCCTGTTTCAAACCACAAAAGAGTGAACTTCAATTTCATTGCCAAAGGGGTAGAAGTTGTGACTATAAAATGGGGAGAAAATGTCTTAATCAAGATAAGGGGAGAAGCTGATAGGGGGAGCGATGAAATTGGGGGGAGTTTAAAATCTGAAGATGGTAACACTGGTCTATCAATAAATAAGAATCATGCACTGGAGTTTATGATGCAATAAGAAGATAAGTGCAAGTTACAAAGAGATCTCGAAGGTTGGTCTTGTTCTATATTTTGGTATCAAGAAGGTTTCTATTGGAAGGTTTTAGAATAAAGTGATTCATTGATGAACATTGCTTGATACTCCTATTTCTCACACTTTTATTGACTCATATGGGCTTAATGTATGTGTTAAGTAATTCCTTGATCACCATCTAGGGTTTCAAAATGAAAATGGTTTCTCATGCACATGATTCATCAACAAGTTGATTCGTGAAGATTAAATTTTTTTCAACAAAACCAAAGGGGAATATTTTTGGAAATAATCAATCCTGGTGGTTTTTTTGGGTTATTGTGTTTGTTGACAATGTTTGAGGTTGTTGACGAAGGCTGGTTGTCAAAGAAGTCATGCAGAGTTAACATGAATGTTTGATCTCACTCATGCATGAAATGCTTGATCTCACACAAGTGTGAAATGCTTGATCTCATGTAAAAATAAAATGATTGATCTTACAAAAGTGTGACATGTATAATATCATAGAATAATGAAGTACCCAATCTCATGAAAGAGTGAAATGTCTGATCTCATAGAAGAGTGAAATGTATGGTCTCACAGAAAAGTGAAATTTATTATATCATGGAAGAGTGAAATGTATTATCTCATGGAAGAGTGAAATGTTTGATCTCACAAAGGCATGAAATGTATGATCTCAAGATAGCATGAAGTGACTGGTATCAAAGAGTTAGAATGTACAAACCGCTCTTGAAAAGTACCCAAGATTGTATTTGATCTCACAATGGGATCTCATGAAGTGATCTTTTTTTTCTCTGATCTCATGATTGGATCTCATGAAGTGATCATGTTTGTCTTTGGATCTTATGATGGGATCTATCAAAGTGTGCATGATTGTCTTTGTATCTCATGATGGGATCTCTCTAAGTGCTTAATATTTTATTTTGATCTCATGATGGATCATGTAAAGCACTGGAAGACAACATCACTGACCATCACATGATTATCAATTGATCTCACGAAGGGATAATGTGAATTGCATGATGCTGATTTTTATGGCGGTGGAACAGATGGCTGTCCATGATTTGTGGAGTTAAGGTGGTGCAAAAGATAATATAAATAATCAATGACCCATTAATAAGAGATGAATTTTTTTTCTTAAAAGATATTTCTAAAGAAAAGTCTGGATAAGTCTCACGCAAAAGGGTTTCTCTCCCGAATCTCATGAAAAGGGGGGTTTTTCACCCGTATCTTGTGCAAAATGATCTTACACCTGGATCTCACGAAAAAAAGTTTTGTTCTAGGATTTCATGAAAATAACTAAAGGGTATCATGCCCGTATCTCACAATAAATGGTCTCACACATGAATTCATTCAAAAGGGTTTCATTCAAGGATCTCTTGCAAAGTGAGAAAGGGTCTCATGCCATGATCTCACACCAGGATTATGCATTATGATCATGTGAAAAGTGTGAAAGGGTTATTCATTAGGATATCTTGCAAGGGTTACACGCCATGATCTTGAACAAATCATGAAAGGGTTAGGTGCCGAGATCTTTCGCAAGGGTTACATTCCATGATCTCACACAAAGTGTGAAAGGGTTACATGCCGGGATCTCACGTAAGGGTTACATGCCAAGATCTTGCACAAGGGGTTGTGGGCCAAGATCTTGTGCAAGGGTTACACGACATGATCTCACGCAAGGGGTTATATTCCCATGTATCGCGAAAGGGGTTACACACCATGATCTCACACAGGGGTATCACACTAAAGTATTACACAATGAGATACGCACCTACATTACCATGTGAATAGTATTGTTGTGACATATAAATTCATAAAAAGAAGAAGATATAGGATTTTAACCATTGAATAATTATTGAAGATGTATTTCATTTACTACTATATCCAAATAAGCAAAAGGATTATTTTGAATCTAGTGAAGATCTTACTAGAGCCAACTATTGAGCTTTTAATTTCTATGTATTCAATAAAGAGAAGTTTATTATAGGTGTATGGAAAGTGGAAGTTCTGTATCAAGTTATTTTCACAAAAGTGAAGGAGAATCTCAGAAATAAAATTCAACATAGAATCTACCTACAATTGAGGGTTCATTCATTATTTCTAATGAAGGGAACTACATGTCCATAAACTGTTTATGAATCATTTTCAGAGCAGCGAGTAAAGGAAGAGGAATAAGGTGATCCCTTCCATCAGTAATGATCTGTTAAAAGAAAGATTGAGTGAGTTATCCTTGGGAAGTAGTGAGTTGTACCTAAATCATGTAAGGTAGTTATCCTGGGCATATAATTAATCTATCCCAAACCTTGTAATGGCAGTGACCTTTAGTGGATTTGGTACATCAGAACATTAACATTTCATTCTCCTTGGATGTATCCCAGTGAGGTTGAAACAAGTAAAAATATATTTGTCCTTGTGATTTGTTTATTTATTTACTTTCTATGCATCATCATCATATTAAGTTGAAAATAATAAGGTAAAAATTAATATTAAATTGAAAAATAAGTGAACCTCATAATAAAGAGGTCAAGATCAAGTGGGACAGGAAGAAGTTTGAAAATAATACCCATAAATTGATTCCCCTTTCATCTTAGGGTATTTATTACCATTTTGGTTCTAACAAACATCTCATGCCTATATCGACTAGTATGAGAGTCCATGAATAAAAAACATGAGTCATAATATATTTCATTCCATATTTCATTCAATTATGGGTATCCTAATAACACATCATCCAAAATCCCCATAAGTTATCAATCCTTACTGAATAAGGATCATCTAAAATTGGTGAATTATGTGATAGGTTTGATGTGTTTTCCATATCCAACTAAACTATCACCACCTGGCATTTTCCAAAAAATTCATTAAAAATTGAAAGGGATCTCACCATGGAGGTTCTTGAACTTAACAACAAAAACAACATTTAATTATATCCATGAAACTACTCTGGCTACCTTCAATTGAAAAGATGACCCACTTCTAGAACCATGGGTTTAACTTCACCAATTCTCTCTTGGGTGACTCTGACATGGGTGGTGGTACAAGAAAACACCATCATAGATTCAAATACCATCATCCAAAGTCTTTGACCGAACCTATAATCCCATGAATTTATACTATAAAACATGATTTTAAGAACACCTTACAAATACCATGGGCCTCGAAACACACTTTAACTCGATCATGATTTCATATGGATAAGTAAAATATCCTCGATAAAAAACTACCACAAATAAAGGATTAAACTCAATCCATGGTAAATTAGTCCTATCATGAGTTTTTGAAAATAAACTTTATCCTTCACTATCATCTTGTAATGTTGTATATGGTGATCAAGACAGATTCAATGTCTAGTTAGTGTGTTTCTAAACTAGATTGAAGCACCCAATTCCTAGAATCTAACTAATCTCCTATCACCCAAAGAGCATGATTTCCTCGAAAATTTGGAACACACACCATATCCAACTAGTGATAGGTTATCTAACTCAGTAAAAATGATTATCTACTCCATAGATTTCATATTAAAATAATGAAGGGGAGATAAGTTTCCTTATACCATATGGTAAAGTTAGCATTCAAATAAAGTTTTGAACAACATATCATCAATCATGAACTAGTAGTGGAAAGGTCTTAGTAGAGTAACAAGATCATCATGATCTCACCTCAGTGGAACATGATGGGTATCATAGGTTTTTATCCTTAATCATATAAGAAAACCCTAAAACGATTTAGAGCATATCTAGATGATCTAAAGTGAGAGAACATGGATAATGAAAACTAGCCTCTATATGATGTATTTATCAATATTAGTTTTACCTTACAATCATGTCTTAGAGATATGGGTCAAATAATAGGTTATCAAAGTTTTAGTGAAAGGATACATTAGTTTCTGCACCCACACTAGTATCCCTATTCCGTTAACTAAACTCAAGACCCCCCAACATGTTTTACTTAAGTACCCAAACTAATACTCACATGACTACTAAATCTAAACTCTATACCTAGGGAAACCCGCTCTGATACCACTCTAACACTACTCAACCCACCAAGTCCCTGACTAGGTTATCTGTAATCCAAAGGTGCCACCTCAATACCACCTCCAATAGGACAGGGGCTAGTGAATAGAATAGATTAGAAATATTTCATAATATGGGAGGCCTTAAACAATATCAAACAAAAAAATATACATATCTTCGACACACAAGATAATAAAGAAATAAGAAGGATATATATAAGTGATGAAAATAAATTCACATAATGCATGTATGAGATAAAGAGTAAAATTTCCCATAACATAAATACAAGGGAAATGGAACATTTGATAAGCCTCAACAAATAATTGGAAGCTCCTCCACACTACATGAACACTTGTATCACACACTAGATACAATGATCACCACCACCATCTCAAATCACCACTATACAAAATACATCACCATGAATCACTAAGAATCTACTCTGAACAAGACACACTAGTTCCACATCTATTAAAACCACCACTAAACCCGTCCATCATCTACACAAACACAACATGTGTGGGCGCATATTATATATAGGGTGATTATAAACATACTTAGTATGATTCATCAAAAATCATAGATGTTATATAAGAAACAATCCAACACAACTCCTAGTATGAGATATGGATAGGGGGAAGATGAGTTGGGAAATAAGAACACCAAGCCATCTCAATAATTCTATTATTAAAGAGTATATATATGAAAATTAATAAATAGAACTCTAGATATTCTTAAATACTATAAGTCAAAAGAATATAAATAATTCCCAATAATTTCATATTTGGATCTCAAATTCTACACCACATGGGAAAACTATAATTCTCATATTATTTAAGGGTCGAAAAAACCGAAATTAAATATCCATATATATACCACAACTAGAAGGTAACCAAAGTGTTCCTAATAAGTCACAAGGCTTGAAGAATCCCACACTTCATTATCATTCCTTCTTCCAAATCACTACCAGAAACCATGATAGGAAACTCACTCATCATATAATCCTTCTCACCAAAAAAGGGATTATCGCACCCTCCAATCCATCCTCACCATATAAATGATCAAGCATCTAAGATGCCATCATCATTAATCCCTAAATACCTCTCAAGAACTTTTGTATAAGATCCCATACCTAGGTAAATGGGGAGATATACTGACCATAGCATTCAATCTACCAATGTTAATCAAGTTCATAACCTCACATGATCTGTAGTGGGGGACCTATACCTTGATGATGTAAACATCATTCGAGGGATTACCAACCCTAATTTCAGGCCTAAATCATGTATGATATTTAAAAAGGGGATCATTGACTCTACAAATAGAGACACATTCCCTAGATGGGTGTGGGGGAGCACCAACTCTACTCAAATATAGGATGTAGGGGACACACACCCTAACTAGTCCTACTGTGAGGGGAGTATCGACCCCAAAAAAACTCCAGTGATCATGGATGAACCCTACTATTGGATAACCATTACTAAAGGGAGAAACCCACTTTCACCATCTCATGCTCCATCTCAGACATCGAAATAATGGAAATCATCATGTTCCACATGAAATTTCACTCATAAAGGACTACTCGTAGTTCCAAAATCATGATTGAAAAAAGTGATACGGGCTATGGATGGTTTTGAGAAAAGTATTTGACATTACCCTCAGTGTACATGGCATGTAACTATATGTCAATTCCATGACTGTGTACTTCCATCTTATATGGTATCTACAAATCCATATACATGGCATGTGAGGAGGGGAACATAGCGTTTTGGACTAGAGGTGGCACTTGGTGTATACCATGGTTCCTATGTTAAGTTCCATTGAGGATATATGGAATGTGATTGTAATGAATACAACATGTAAGGATACTCAGATTCTTGGCCTTATACACCTTTTATATTCCAAACTGTCTATCTAGAAACACACAATGTTCATCATAGACTACACGTCATGTGATATTTTTCTCTTCTCAAAACCCAAGATGCTACAACACTTGAGTTACACAACATGTTCTATTTCAAACTACATACTATGTAGTTGGTTTTTTAAAACCAAAACATACTCCTCATCTAGATTCTCAATATCTCTTTTTATCTCTCCATCGAACACATTATAATCATCTTTCAAGTAACCGATCTCAAAGGAAACACCACCAATCATTGATCTCTGGTCAATGATCACCAAAATCAGAATCCTTCATCATATCCCCAATTCCTGTACATCATAATATGAGAAACAACCCCCACCAATGGTTTTTCATGATCCTCTACCCATCGATATAACTCTCATGCATTGTCACTACTAACATTGATAGAAAAATCCAATCGTAGGTTTATGATTTGTTTGATATTTGAACCAGAAAAATTATGTAATCTTCATCCTACTATAGGCCAATTAATAACACATGAATAATGAAGGGATAAATACAAACAATCAAACAAAGTGATAATCGTCAATGACTGTTGGAAAAGTAGGCACCAATCAAAAATGTATAAATCCAAAGGCAAATGAATAACCAATTAAATTAATAATTCTCATGACCATTAGAAATTAATAATTTAATAGGGTCATGAAATGGAGAAATAGGTATGAATTCATGAAAATAAATTATTTAAACTTGAAACCACAAATAACAAGAAACGAATCCACAAATAAAAAATCCCTACCTCATGGAATAATAACCATCACTTTGAATTCATTATCACAACCACCTAATTCATTCTTCAATGTTACTAAATTTAAACTCAATAATTTGATCTATCAAAAATACTAAGATTTGTCTTTACACCCATTCCCTATCTCAAGGGTTCAAATTTTCAGCAATGGAGAACCTTATAGTGGGTATATAATTGGGTTTAAATAGTGAAATATTCTAGGTTAAATAATTAATTAAATGAATCAATTAATTATTAAATTTATTTTTCTAACTCTACCCACCACTGTGAACTATCAAAGGATCTAATTTGAATGAAACCAAACTCATCCCCTACATAAAAATCTTATTTTAGACTAAACCACGATTTTGGTTTTACCATCCAAGGTCTTATTTAAGTGATATAAGCATTTCATTAGAAATATATATCCACATACTAAAAAAATAATATAATATTTTTCTTATATAATTAGAGATATTTCACAATGGCCACATTTTTCACCAACCCCTCATTTTATCCTAAAATGGAACTAATTTTTTTTACAAATTATCAAACACCAAAAACCACGGTCATATCATCACTATCAAGCTTATAAAAAATATAAAATATCCTATAAAACTCAACATGATCATAATTTCACCAAAATCCTACCTAGGGGTAAACACTAATCCCCAATATTAACATAATCAACAATTTTTTTATATGGTTGTCTATTGGGGTAAATTTTCCATTTTAACCTTCGGTAGTTCCTGATACTTCAAAAACTCAAATTTAAGCTAACTCTTTACCAAAAAATTTCTATATCACTTCAGTGAATTTATTGAGTGAATAATTAACTCGTGTTATAACACACAAGTTAATTAATGAATTATCAAGGATTTTCCATGAGTTTTCTATAAGATCCCACTTACATGTGATAGATTTGGCATGGATTCTCTCTTGATGCTCAACTGATTATCCCTATAACCCATAACTCTCTCATCTTCTTTATTTATATTCAAGGTACTTGAACGCTATGATAAGAAGAGGAGTTCCATATATAAAATATATTATTCAGGAAAATCTCATGGATACCCCATATAGGGAAGGGTTGTTTAATTATTACTTGGTAGATATCAAGCCTAGAAGATAGATTCAACTATGTTTCCATGGTTTATTCTATGGTTGTACAATGTTTTTCATTTCCAATATTCATATTTAATTTATCTAAGTATAAAGATCTTAAAATTTAGAATTTTAATTTCTTATATTACATTTAATTAGAGTTATTTTCCCCCTTAGAATCCCAATAGTGGTATTAAGCTTCCCATACAATTAGATTTGTGGAATAATGCTGGAAATGAATAATATTGAAGTTGTATTTCCTATCACTTAGTAGTTATAAAATATGATAGGGTTGTTTATTTGTGGGTTATGTATCATTACCTATGATATAGGATATCATAATCCAATAGGTTTAATTCATATATTTTTTTAGTTCATATCATATGATATCGTGATATCATAAAATATGATAGTTGCACATTGTTTTTCACAAAAGAGATCATCAAATTTATATGGTGATACCGATATGTGTTGAAAAATACAATTGATTATCATTGGAAATGATAGATATAATCAACCATAATATATGATTACCTATCATTTTTGGAGATTGGGCTTTGATTTGCAAAGTACAACTAATGATTACTGAAGCCTCAATCAATCTATCACAACATACAAGACAACATGTATCTCTTTATACAACTTATATCATATTTTATGACTATGATAACATCATAAGATATGATTAAAGAAGAAAAATTTTATTTTTCTCTATATACAATTATGAATTGAATTTATTGTTTATAAATTGATTGTAAATGATGTTAAAAGGTGTTTTGGGGATATTTATAAATTCATAAAGTTCTTATAATTAAATAATAAATGTTTTTAAAATATTTATTATTGAATATTCCATAATATTAAATGATAATATAAAAAATAAATTCTAACAACTTATATAGAATTCCTTATGATCTATAAATAAAGTGATTATTTAGAAATCATATGAGTAATTTATAAAGTGTATATAAATCACAAAAATAAGGAAAAATATAAATTTTTTATATTTAAATTACGAATTTCTCAAAATTAATTAATTTGAATAGTTAAAATTAAAGTCTTATTTTTTGAAATTATTTAAATCTCATCAAAAAGAGTTTTGATGAATGATTTTAACAATAGTTTAAATAATATTAATAAATGATATTTAGATTATATAAATAGTTTACATAATATAAATTGGATTATAAAATGTTTATAATTAATATAAATATCTTATATTTATAGGAAATTATTCATTATGAATAGGATGAAAAGTTTATAGTATAAGATGAATATAAACTATTTATGTTCAAAATAATGGAATTTCCATAATAAATAAATCTAAAATTATATTGTGTTTATAGTTTTCAATATTTTATGAATTGTTATATCATGTTTAAATTTATGATGTTTTCATTTATTTAAATGCTATTACCTTGTTTACACTATGAATATGTGTATACTTTAGTTTAAGTTGTTAAAATACTTCTTATAAAAATTTCAAGACTTTCATTACATGCTAGGTATGATTCCATAAGATTTAGTTTTCATTTACCTTGAACTTGGTTTGTAAATAAAGTAATTATATTGAATTTAGTTGTTGAATATAGTTTATACATATTAAGTGTTAAAGTAATAGTGGTTGGATTATCTATTGAGAAAAGTATTACTGGGTTGGATGTTCCTATGGTCCAGAGGCTTATACCATGTTCTAAAAAGGTGAGGGTCAATTATTTGTTACTTTAGGTATATTCATGTGTAGAATGTCAATATCATATAATTCTAAACCTTTTCATGAAAAGTTCATGTATCTTATGAAAGAGATAAATTTAGATATATGTAAATATGATTGGATTTTATTTTTGGGTGAGTAATAAAAAATACAGGTTGTGTGACGAGTTACACATCAATGTGGAATGAAGATATTAATTTACTGGATGGGATAATATTTCAAAACTAAATGATTGTAAGCACACTTACATCAAGGGAATAACATGAGAAAAGATGATTATATTAATACCCCTTAAAATAATTAGTGATAGATTCATTTTAAAGAAGAATTTTTTAATACACCCAACCAAGTTGGTCACTCCAAAGCTGGGTTACCATGGATTATCTTGTGTAAGGAAAGAAAGTAATGGGTAACTCTATATCATTTATCTAGTTAAGGCATTCCATAGTTGTGTTCCCTTAGATTATCCTATATATGCCTATTCTTGGAATTTTATTTAGGTTACACTTGGCCAGGAGACCCAAATAGGATTAGGTTACCAGAGGAATAGAGTTGGGTTTATACACTAACTGTACTGGAAAAAGAGTTTTCGGCTTGACCATCAAAGAGACATATTTGATATCATTGGGATGATTCTATAACCAAATATATATGTGGTGAGGGGAACACTAAATCATACCCATTACCTAGTGAAATATAGATCTTTTCCCATTAATAAATATAATTAATTCAAAAGGGTTCATCATTTTAGTGGGAGACCATTTAGTAAAATTACTTATTAAAATTTAACAAAACATGATACTCATCCTGTAAAAGATTCCATTGTAGATAAAATCCCCATTATCATCAAACTTAACTTTGAGATTAATCCTTAGGAGGGATAAAATTAATGTAATAAACTCCTAGGACTGGTAACTTATGAAAACTTATTAAGTATAAAAATGAAATTCTATGTGTTTGAGAAACACCTTCCTAAGAGACCAAGTTTTGAAGTTATTCAATAGTTGAATCTCCATGCCCATGAGAACAATAAAATGATTCACCTAAGGTTTCAAATGAATTCAATAATAAATTAACTAAGTGAGTTTAGTCTTAGATATTCAATATGATTGAGTAAGCTAATAACATAGTGAGACTAAAGGTTTCCTAAAATGATTATTTTTGTTAAGGAATTAATATTTTTTCATCTATAGAAATTTTCTAAAAATATGAATGAATTTAAGAAATTTTTTCAGATATTCTCAAGTATTGATTATAGATAAAATAGGCATGTGATTTCCAGTATATAATGATATATTTTCAACATAAGTGGGTAAAAGTTAAATCCAGAAGAAGAGAACTCAGTTGGAGAGTCCAATGGTTCTTCTTAAAATATGAAGTTAAGGTCATTTAATCCTAAGTGTGTTATCAGGAAGATGTAGTAAGGATTTTATAGGATTAAATCATTAGGATACCTAAAGTGGTTTTGAAATACCATGGAATTTCCATATGAGGTATCGATATTACAGAAATTGATTATTCTATTTTGAAGGGAATTAAATACTTGATGTACACTTTAAAAGTGTTTTAAGTATAAATGAGTTCAAAATAAATGGAAGGATTGATAGAGAATGTAGTTTTCATTAAAGTGATGAAACAAAGGGTTAATTTAAGAAATATTTGAATATAAATAAATTTATAAAGATCAGAAGATTATAAGAAAATGATGTGCATATTAATATTATTTCTCTTATATGATAATATAAGTTTTTCATTAAAAATAGTTGTTGTGAATAGGATAAGATGATTAAGTTAATACACATGGTTTATGATTCATCAGATTATATAGCATATTTTGAGAAGAATATATAGATAATAATGTTTTATCCAAGATGAAGAGTTTATCTAATTTTTTAAAATACGAGTGAAGATGTTCTTGCTACCAATTAGTGGAATATTTTAAATTATGAAGTATTATTTTTAGAGATAAATTCCCTAAAATCATAGAATACCATATATAAACAATAATTTATTTTTTATATATTCCTATTAAATGGAAATAAAAGTTATTTTATAAACCCAATGATTTTTTTCTTATCATGTTGTTCTTAGAAGAATATAATGCTTAAGTAACTGGTTGGAGTATGTTTTAACTTATAGAAGTTCAAAGATAAAAAATAAAGTATTATACTAATATAAAATTCATGTTATTTATATTTGATATCCAAAAGATTTTAGGATATGTGATGGTAAAGTAAAAATATAAAGGTTACATTAAGTTGTTATGTGAAGGTGAATATTATTATTGACTAAATTATTATTCCAATTAAAATAAAAGTGAAACTCAATTAATATCCAAAAATATTTTTAGGGTATGGTGGTAAATAAAAATGTAAAGAGTTATATTTATATATTATAAAAAAGTGAATTTCATTTTATCCTAATTTTTTTAGGATACACTGGTAAAAAATAATGTAAATATTTATATTATATTTAAATGTTAAAATTTTATGGAAAGAGTTCTAAGTATGGTAAACTTATATAAGTTATAATTAAACAACAAAAGTTAAAATAATGACATTATATGTTTTATAGTTAAGGGGTTCGAATATGTTCAGGGTGTTGTACACAGAGAATATGATTCCTAAATATCATAATTAATCAAACTTTATTCCACTATATATATTACTCACTAAATATTTTATTGAGAGGGTTTTATCAAATGGTCACATAGATATGTAAAAATAATTATATATAGATGTAATGAGATAAACCCCCCCATGATTTATGGTAAATGTGAGGCTAATCTAATAGTCCATTATATATGACATGATAAACCAGCGATTATATAGGGTTTTGGTAAATATTCTTAAAAAAGTTTTAAGAATATAAAATGTATCATATAAAAGTAAATCTCTACGTTTTTTATTATATCAAATTGGTTGCATAAATGTATATGTTAATATACATTTCATGGAATTCAATGATAATTGACTAGTTAAATTGTGCCTTTGAGTTATTCCTAACCATTATTATCAATGGAGTATTATATTTTATGATGAAATTTTAATGTTATAATGCCTATGATTCTTGTATTAGATAATTAATATGACCATGAGTCACAACAAGTGTTTTTTGTGCTAGATAACCCACTATGAATACTATATAGAATTCCATGAACTATGCCCCTTATATACTAGTGGTTTATTGATCATATATGAGTCCCCACTACCTAATGTTGGTAAAATACTAAACATGAGAACCTTCACACTTTTATAAATTTATTACACCAGCCACTAAGGCTCAGCTAATTAGGGGGTGGTTGGTTATGTTGTGGATCATGTCATTGGTTAGAAATTAACCAAGATGTGATTTCCCTTCTTTTATAATGAATATGTCATATGATAACTTTATTAATAGATACTAAGGAGTGTGAAGGCACACCTAGATAGTACACATGAAGTGGTTATTTATTTGGGTGAGTGACATGTGAGGTGCTCATTTATAAAGGTTGACGACATTTGATGTATTCATCGACTAGGTTAGTTTATAATCAGATAATTGAGAATTTATGATTTGGATATATGGGATTTACACGCTCCATTTCCCATGGATACCTGATGTATTAGATAAAGATAATGTATGATAATTTATTCTAGCATCAGATATGGCTAGTAGACATGGGTGTTGATGTATGTGTGTTTGATGAAGATTACACCATATCCCTTTATAAATTGAATTGAATTGATTATTTTATAAATTAATCCCTTTGATTACATTTATAGTTATGGTAGTTCATATTTTTTTTCAATTCTATAAAGGTATGCGGGGTTACACATTATGGTCTACTGAAGGGGGACTAATTTTGAATCAGAGATATTCTCTAAAAGTTTTTTATAGTTAAATAAAAAGAGTTTTGGATGGGTGTTCACAAGGTATTTCATATGATTTGATATAAGGTAATGTTTTATGGTAGCTTTACAAAAGTGTTTTTTAATATATCCAAAAGTATTTTTAGATATTATTTCACAAGATAATGTATACAATATATTATTAGATGAAACAACATATAAGTATTTTAGTCATTAGTGTAAGTGGGAGAGTAAATGAGATATATGTTCTAAAACCTTTTGTATATGATATGAATGGTAAAATAATATCTTATTAATGGGGAATCATAAAATGTAATTATCCATTTTCTACATGATATATATATATATATTCTATAGAATATGATTGAGATCATTGTAAGGAATGTGTGAAATAAATATTTCATGCCGTTGCCTTCATCAACTTATGAAATCATAGTGTATGATTTGAAAAAGTTATGATAATCCTATTCCATGAATTTTTAGGGAATAATAGCCATGTCATATAGATATTTCATGACATTTAATTCAATTATAATGGTAAAAAAATGTGATGATTTAAAGTTCAAATGACTCTTACCCTGCAAACTATCATTCAAAGGACTGTTATAATTGTTGAAATTCAATGGATATTACAAATTCATGTGATCTTTATATTGCCCAAATAATTAACTCATGTGTCATAAAACATTAGTTAATTCAAAAAATTATCAAGGATCATCCTCGAGGGTTATATATGAACCTAATTCCATGCGATTACAATGGATTGGATTCTTGATCAATGCTCGACTAATACTCCCTTTAACCAATATCTATATCTTTTCCTTCATTACACATAAGGTGATAATAAAATTCGATAATAATAGGAGTCCCATTCATATGATAGATGATTTGGAAAAAACATATGGATACACCACATAAGTAAGGTTTATTTGACCATTTCTTAGTGATCTTCATCAAGCATATAATATGGATTCAATTGTGTATCTTTAGTGTAAGGTATGATTTTATACTGTTCATTAATTACAATAAATATATTTCATTTATATAAGAAATGATATCTTGTAATTTGGGATTTTAATTTATTTTATTTCATCTAATAATATTTATTAAACCCTTAATAATCCCAACATCCCTAAAGTATAACTTAGAACCTCATTGCTAGTCGGCTCCCTCAAGCATATGGGGAGGTGTGCCTATGGTCATTTGGATAATCCATTCAATTATTGTAGAGTAGTATTTTATGATGTGTTAGAAAGTAGTATTAGATCTTTTTTTCATTTTTATAACTATTTGGGATATGATATAAAAAATATAGGATTAGTCATAACTTTAGAGGGATGTTATATTGTGTTCATGGACAAAAATTTCATAAGATGAAGTCAAATTTTCTAGGGATTTGGTATTATTATTATTATTATTAATTTTTGATGTTATAGTTGGGTTTATTATTATTGATTTTGATATTTTTATTTATTTTGTTTTTTGTTTTTTCTTAGCCCAAGGTGGCCAAAGAGTGGGTGTCAATGTATTTTATCAGGCATGATGGTTCACATGATATGTGCATGCTTGTGTGTGACTGTGATTCCAATTTTAGAAAAAATAAAGTTTTTGTTGTTTCATGTGTGAAAAATAACTTATTTAGAGTTTTCTTATATCACATATTGGTACATTTTTACTCAACCAAACCACATGGGTATGATTTTACTGATACATATTTTCATAGATAGGTATGATTTATATACATGTGTATATGACCTTGATCCTAGAGTGGGTAGTTTTTTATGTGTAATCCTAGTGAGGATTAGTAACCTATATTGCGAGGTGGCTTGAGTATGAGTTTCATGATATATATGAAAAACCTAGAGTGTGTGTAATGGCTGATGAGTTTCTTTGAAATATCCATTATGAGTGAATAGATTTTTCTCTATAAGATGTGACTTATTAGTGTATGGTAATGGTCAAGGTGGAAGCACTTAGTGAAGTTGAGATACAAATCAGGATATATGATTCGAGTGTTGTAATTGAGTAGTAAGGTGAGTTCCTATTATTTTTGGAGATGATTTTTAATCTTCTAGGGTAACTTGAGAGAGGGGTTAGGTCATCATGGTGAGTGGATTTAGATACATGAATCATGGATAGATTCTTTATGTTTGAGATTTATTAATACGAGGATATATTGAGTGTTTGGTATTTTTATGTAGGGGATTCGTTAATTATAGTGTTGCGAGAGAAAGAATAAAGGATTATTTTTATTTAGGATTAGTTAACATGCATGTGAGTCATGGTCAACTATTTGGGTAGGTTTGTCATCCTTGTACTGATGGGATATTACTTGATATAGAATGAATTGAATGGCATGTAAGGGTAACACTAGGGTGTATTCCTTCTTGGGTATGCTTTGTTTTGGTAATTGGTTTTGTTAGCACTGTTGTGAAAGTGGTTTAAAGAATACTCTCTTACAATGGGTCAAGAGAGTGAGTTTGGATTGACCTAAATAGTTAGTGTATTTTGAGGACCTAACATTATCCAATGATAGGTAATATCAATGTATGATTATGAATAATTTACCTTGGAGGACATATGGGACATGTCTAGGGTAGATTTTTGGAAATCTATAGGGATAGGGAGATTGATTTGGGTGGGTTATGTGACACCTAGGTTTGGTCATGATGATAGATAAAAATGCATTATGGTTTCATGTGACACCTTCATAGTGTGTGGATATTCCATATTAGGGTTTTTGTTTATCCCTCGAGATATATGATTGTTCTTAGACCTTGAGGAGAGCTTGTATGTTCTGATAAGGTCTATAACTCCTTAGTTTATTGACTACATGAAGTTAGGTCATGGTTTTTACAAGGGATCAGTAAATGATCATGTGTGGTTGGTGATAAGATATGAGATTACAGTGGTATGGTGTGATACACCTTATTAAAATTGATGAATAGAAAAGGGTGTTTACCCATAATGTTATAATATGTGTTGGTTAGAGGAAGGTTTTCTATGGGGGTTTGTCTAGTGGGTTTGACTAATGGGACCGATGCATCTAGATATGTATGGTGCATAATATGAGATATTATTTGTAAAATGGAGAATTAATTAGTTGTCATGAGAATGTAGATACATTAATAAGGTAATCTCATGTGAGGGATGAGCTATGATTCGGTGAAAAGTGAAAAGTGGTGCCATAACTGTTTTATATTTTTGAAACCCTGAGGGGAATAATGGATTCATTTAACAGATAAAGAATTAGAAGGGTGGCTTAACTATTATGACCTTGAAACTAATGTGATTTTTAGTTTCTAATAGGGTTAGGTGGGAAATATTGTGAGATGGTATGCAGAAGTCATGGGGCAATGAGCATAGTCATAGACCATGAGTGAAATCCATTAGAACCAAGAATATAAGGATATATTAGTGGTAGTGTTGGATAGATTCTTCATGGGGAACCACAATATTATTGAACCCTAGATAAATTCTTATGGTGTGCATTTATTCTAGGGAATATGATTGAGGATCATGACTTGGTACATTTCATTGATTGATAATAAGGAAGATCCTATAGTGGGGTGCACAACATAGATGATTTAAGTGTGTGGCACTTATTTTAATTTATTTTTGATGAACAATGAGATTGATGTGTTAATAGACTCAACTCAGTGGTGGTAGTGGTTTTATGAGGATTCTTGGATGCAGGTAGCCAAGTTATTTACGGTAAATGGAAAATAGTCAAGTGTGGGAATTGATCATTGAGGATTGGGTAGAGTTGTTATGTTTTGTAGCTGACATATGGGTGTTACGAAAGAAAATCTAGTGGATTGACCCTTTTTAATAATATTTTTTTCTTATGTATAAAACATCAACATGTATAGTGTGGAAGGGCCTTATGTTTTGGATATAGTCTTTGGACTAAGACTATGGTCTTTGATGAGAAAAACTGTGTGATACATGGGTGCGATATCGAGCTAGTGATGGTTTGGTATGGTCCAATGGTGTCAACAGATGGTGTATACAATCTATGGTTTTAGAATTCAAAATTTTTAATATGAGTTGGTAATTGTCATGTATTTGCTGAAAATAATCTACATCATGATGATTTAGCTAGAAGGGTTTTTAAGCAGTGGATCTGGTTTGGGTGTAGTTTCAGAACAACCATAACCATTAAGAGACATAGAATATGGTCCATGAATCAAGGATATGTGACTACGATAGTTCAAAGAGAATGTATGAGGGCCTCTTAGGTATGAGAAACATTATTTTTAGGGAGTTTGTAACGATCCATGTCATTATTGGTTTGTATAATTGGGGTAAATTTTTATTTTTGTTCCTAGATTTGGGGATATTTTGATAATTGGGAATTAAATTTGGATTATAAGGGTTGTAACATCTCTAGTGGGTATTTTTATATGTTTTGGGTGGTTTGGGAGGTTTCTTGGGTGGTTAGGTGAGTGTTGGAGTAGGTTCAGGGTGGCCTTACTGTGAATTTATATTATAGGTGGTAGGTCATGCCACGATCACAAGGAGTCACGATATGGTGGGAATTTCAAGTGATCAAATTTATAATGGATAGAAAAGGGTTTCACCATGAAAAATAAGGATCACACTATGAGCCCTCTTCATGAGATTTAAAAAATTTATATTTTATAATGTATCACATTGAAGCTTTAGTTCATTGCATTATGGATATGATTCATGTCAGATAAGGAAATTTGTTGTGGGGAATTGGTCATTCTATATCCAAGGGTAACTATGGTGTGACAAGTGTCATGTAAGGATAATTTTTATGGTTGGCCAAGGAATACTCTATGATAAGGTGAACTATGTCATGGTGGGTTCTATGTAATAATAATCATGAGTGTCATATGATTCATTCTTGGTTAGTAGCAGATCACACTACAATAAGGTCTATTCACTATGAAGGTTATTGTATAGGGGATATCATATAGTGACATAAGAGGTTGATTCCATAGAAAATGTTACGCAAGATTAAGATATATAGGATTAATTCCATCCCTATTTATGAATGAATTATTTTACCATATGAGATTAAAATATTTCTTATTCAGGAAGATGTAACACTGTGACCCCTTGGGTCATGTCCTAATGAGGGTCATGGTTTGATGTTCTTTACCATTGGGGTTGATTAATGAAGAGTCATTGTGTTTCATAGATGAGGGTAACACCATGGATCCTAGTTAATGGAATGTTCTTACACCATGAATGGGGGATGCCATGATATGAGGGATTGGGACTTGAGAGTTCTCCTTCTTCATGAAGGTTGGGTTCCATGTCCTGACTCAAAGTTCCATGCCGTGAGGGGTGAAAAAGGATAGGGAATCACGTTTCTCACCATAGAGCCCATACAGTGATAGGTATTTTCTGTTTTTTATTTAAATAAGTGAATGATGGGATTTTGGATTTTAAAATGGGATAATCCCTTCTAAATTTATTCATTTTTGGGGTGTGAGAATATGGGGAGGCTAATATCCTATTACCTTATATTTCCCTTCTTTAATATAATGGATCTTGGTGGATCAGTTTGGGTTTCTCTATGGATAATAGTTACTTTCTCCCAATTCTTAAGACCCTCATATTTTCCTTAATTTTTACCAAATTTCAGTTGGTGGGGTTTAGTTATTTGGTAATGATCATACTGAAGCATAGTATAATCATCTTGATATGATAGAATTTGGTATGGTTTGGCTGGAGGAGGTCCCAAGATAATGAATGCACTAGAACCGTGTCATTTCACTTAAGGTATGTCACTGACTTGAACTATTTAAATATTTCCATCAGTTTCAGTGAAATTTATGGATAAATTTGAATGATAAATTCAATTTTTTTATTCTAGTAGTTAGGGTGGATAATGGGGGTGAAGAATACCCCATTTCTTAGGGTTTGAGTCATGGAAGATTTCTTGATGAGTAATCTGTTGATTATTCCCTGGATATTAATTATTGAATTAATATTAGTTTAATGTGTAAATTAATCACATGATTATTATAATTGATGAAAGTGAATATTGATGGTGTTAAGGCCTAACATTTATAGGTTTTGTTTGTTAGGATTGGAAGAGTTTAGGTAATAGTGGTTTAGATTTACTTAAAGTGAATAATTCTAATTGATCTAGGTAGTCCCTAAACATCTCCATAAAATTTATTCTTCATATTTTTTAGCAAGTGATATGTTGTCTCACTACTTGTGTATAGTTAACTATAAATTGAAAATTAATTGTCTCTTTTAAATCTAAATGGGAAGAGATGATTTGTATTAGGATATGATGGACCCTTGAACACTAAGCATGATATCCCTATCCCTGATGGTCATGGAGATATGTGTTATGAGATACATGGACCTTAGAGGGGTATAAATGAAATGGATGGAACATAGAGAATATTATATAGGTTCCCGAAGTCCCTTTTTAGTAGGGAAGTTTGATGGAATGTGAATGGTTGTCCTAGGGGTTGTCTATATGGAATTTTGGGTTACCTTATAGCTTCTTGGATTGATGATTTGTTTGTAGGGCGAGTATTCCTCCTCCATCGGTATGTGTGTGTATCCAAGTGGGGATACCATGGAGAGGATTAATATATTGTTTTGGTGTGATAGGAGAGACCTATATTTTCATGGAAGTGAGATGGATGTTATACCATCTTTTAGTGTTTGGTTTATAAGGTGTTTCTTATGTGACTAGTTAGGACATAGTGTGAGAATGGCTATGTCAAGGGAAGTGATATCATTTGAGCAATGAGATTTGATCCTAGAGTTGAGAATGAGATAAATAAACCCATAAGGGGTTTCAATACCTTGATGTGACCTAGGGTACTATAGTGGGTGCCCATTCTTATATTGATTATAGAATGTATTGGAACATGGGAGCTAACATGGTTGTAGCCTAGTTTAAATGTGGTAATGCAAATAAGTTATGCACTTTAGTGGACAACCTAGGAGATTACATATGATTAATGATGGTATATGGGGTGGGATATATTCCACTTGATGATATATAATGGTATATAGGGTATGAACTATACACCTGATGATATATTATGGTATACGAGGTAGAAACTATTTCCCTTGATGATATATGATTGTATACAAGTGGGATTTTATTCCCCTCAATGACATATAGTGACATACATGAGGGACTTTATTCCCCCAGATGACAAATGATAGTATAAGGGTGGGAAAATATCCCCCTCAATGATATATAATGATATAAATAGTAGTCATTATTCCCCCCATAATATATGAAGGTACACAGGTGAGCTTATACTCCCTGATGTATATGATGGTATATAGGTGGGTCTCCATTCCCCCTGATGATGTGTGATGGTATACGAGTGGGCTACTCAAACCCCCAAATGATGATAATGATATAATGATATATGGGAAGGATGATTATCCCTTGATAATATGGTATACAGGGTGGGTTCTTATCCCCCCAATGAGTAGGATATGTATTGATATATGGGGTGGGTGCTTATCCCCTAAATGAGTATTGTATATGGTGATATCCATGGTGGCCTCTTAACTCATAGATAATGTGGCTTCTAGGGAGGGTTCTTATCCATATAATGATATATAATGATGTGATGTGTTCTTGATGTCACATATGGTGGTTTATGGAGTGGTCTCTCTCCCCAAGGATTTGATGACAATGGATAATAGTATCTAGGGTGGGTGCTTATCCCCCTGAGGGATAATGATATAAAAATATAGTTTATGGGCAGACACTATCTTGACACATGTTATGGTTATGTGGAATTATTAGTGATATCTTGGAATCAGGTGAAGTAGGTATAGTCACTCCTGGGTGTCTGGGATAGTACCCATGGATGTGACATGTATTGTATTTATAGTTATTATGTTGTATTTATCCTAATCATATCTCATTTTACATGCACTGTATAAACTCTTTATGGTAGGGAGACTATTGGTGGTGTCCTAACAAGTTAAAATCACACCCTTTTTGTGAATCCTTGTCACTTTGGTACCCAATTAGACTTTATTATTGCAGACATAGGTAGGGCAGTAGTCTGATGTAGGATGGTTGAGCTGGATATCTTAGACAAATCTAGTATATGGGATTGGGTTGGGACTTAGGAATCATTTATGGTTGTATTAATTTTATTTATTTTCATTTGGGATTTATATGATCTACCCATAATAGATATTTTTGGTGTTTATCTGACTCGTGTGGAATTTTAGATAGTTCGTTCTATCATATCATGTTGTATATTATTTATTTATGGTTGGTTTTTTCTTTGATGTTTTTCTTATTTTAAGTATTGTTATGATGATTGATTTCTTATTAATTATATTCATTATTCTAATATATTATGAGGGTGAAGTATCCCCATGATATCAACTTAGACCCTTAATACCAGTTGGCAGCCTTTGGTGTATAGAGAGTGTTACACCTGAGTTTTTGTTTTAACCCTTTGATTATTTTTATTTTTGGATCTCGATTTTTCACTCAAGTTCTGGGTGAGACATGGTTTAAATTTTGAGGGTTTATTTTGTTTAATTTTGACCCCATGTTTATTAATTGTGTTTTAGAAGTAGTTTTTGGTTAAAAATGAGATTTTTTGGGTTGAAATCAGGTGGAACACAGTTTGGAATGTCACAACCCGTCCCACGGGGTCTGTGTCGTGACTACCCCAAGCCCGCCTTCCATAGGACAAGGGCTGGAGACTAGCACCGAAAGTAATATTCCCTAAAATGGGAAGGCATTTCCTTTAACCTGTACAACACATGGTCTGAGAATACAATAATAAGAAACTGTGAAGTAAACTGCTGTAGTAAAAGAGTGAAGAAAGTAAAAGGGGCCAGAATACAAGCCCTACTGTAAGAGTACGAGTACAACTGAAAAAAAAATTCAACTGAAAAAGGGAAAATAGCTACTGGGTCATCCTCCGAGGATCCTACCCGAAGGGTAGGTATAGATCGCCTCCTCAACACTCCTCGTCCATCCGTCTCCTCCACATCACGTCACGCCAAATGGTCCACCTCCGAGCACCGTCCAGTCTTGGATCACTCAACCTCAATCAATGTTGTCTGTCGTCTGCACAAGATAGAACAAGTTGCGGGTTAAGCCTATACATGGGTGAGTATAACAATACTTAGTAGGGACCTCGAGACCCCCGTATGTCTCCTAGAGTTCCACAAAGAAAATAACACAAAGAAAGATCTCAATCTAAAAGCATGAAGTAATAGACATCAAATCTACTTAGGTATATTCCCATACATATACCTTAGTTATCAAGACAAACTCTTCTCATACATGAGAGTAGAATACCACAAAGGTAACACCACAAAGATATAAGTACCACACAGGTAACACCACGAAGGTAGAAGTACCGCACAGGTAACACCACGAAGATAGGAGTACCACACATGTGACACCATGAAGATATAATCACCACACAGGTAACACCACGAAGCTAGAAGTACCACACAGGTAACACCACAAAGGTATAAATACCACACATGCAACACCACGAAGGTAGAAGTACCACACAGGTAACACCACGAAGCTAGAAGTACCACATAGGTAACACCATGAAGATAAGAGTACCACATAGGTAACACCATGAAGATATGAGTACCACAGAGGTAACACCATTAATGAAGAAGTACCACAAAGGTAACACCACAAAGATAGAAGTACTACAAAGGTAACACCATGAAGATAGAATTACCACATAGGTAACACCACGAAGATAGGAGTACCACATAGGTAACACCACAAATATGGAAGAGACTCATCTCACAATCAAGTATAACTTAAGTACAGAAGATCATATGATTAATCGTAAGCTAGATCATATTATTCTGTTAAGAAGCACTGCTTCTGACCCACACATGATCGATACGTAATAACCCCCACTGACCCACACATGATTAGTGTGCGCTGATCCACAAAGGATCGTTGAGCGCTGACCCACATAGGATCTGATAGATGCTGACACAAACAGGATCGATAGATACTAACCCACTTAGGATCGATGTAATTTCTTCACGTTATAGCCAGCCAGAGGATTCCTCGCACCCAGTGCGCTCGTGTTTCGTAGAATCTGCCCCTGAAGATATCTTTCATACCTTTATCACCACTAATCTCCTTGACAGATTAACCCAAAGGACCACCATGTTGTAAGGATTCCAACACGACAGACAGTGCCTTAATCGGACGCCCGGTCTGCAAGTTATCAGTGTTTTCGTTCCGAGGGCCCGGTTGGATTCCTGTTCGATCCAGCCCTGTCATACTTCAACTCTATCCAAAACTCATGTGAAGTATACCAAAAGGACTGTCTCGATTTAAGGATTCCGATGCCACAGATGGTTCATCAAACGGACGCCCGGTTATCAAGATAAGGTCCTTTGAGTGTTTTTGGGCCCGGGTCTGGTCCGACCCGGTCGGATCAACCCAGCCCGACCTGGTTTGGGCTGGGCTGAGGTGGACTTGGCCCACTAGGCCAATGTTTGGTCTGGACTGTAAGAGGGGCGGCCCCGCAAGGGCTACCCGACCAGAATATGGTGGCCAACAAAGGGGTGGCCCAGCCCACGTGGGGCGGCGACCTGGTCCGGGGGTGGCAGCCCACCGGGGCGCCGACTAAGTCTGAGGGAGGTGGCCATGACTGAGGGAGGCGGCACAATCCAAGGGTGGTGTACCAGTCCGAGGGCGGTGGCCCAGTCCGAGGGTGGCAGCCCGGTCTGAGGGCGGTGACCCCCTCTGAGGGCGGCGACCTACATGAGGGCGGCAGCTTGGCTCCAAGGGCGGCGGCCCAATCCAAGGGCGGTGGCCTGACGGGAGGGCAGCGGACCGACTTGAGGGCGGCGGCCAGCGTGAGCGCCGCTCCATTTCCGTAGAACCCACCGAAGGTGAGTTCGGCCTCCGCCACAGCTTCCGTTCGCCGGTGGCATGGCCATCACACAGCCTTCCTTCCCGCGGCCAACCGTCGAGCCGGCCTCCTCATCCGTTTTCTGCAGCTAATGGGCCACAACCTTCCTCTTGTGGTGTGCATCGACATACTCGCGGTCTTCCAAGGTGGCGCAAGGAAATCAAGGTAGAGTAGGGTTCGTGCCAGGTAAGTTAGGCCAGTGCCCTCCGCGTTAGCTCGTATTATGGAGGATGTTAAGGGGTTGAATAAACAATTGAGTTAACCACAAAATTAACCCCACAAGATTCCCCGTAATAACCTCCCACAAGGAAGAACGAATCGCGGGTCAACCCATTAGTCAGTTGACCCGCGTTCTTCATGTAATTTCAAGAAGAGGAATAGAGAATCAAAAACGCAAGAATGAAAAATAAATAACCAATACATAGAAGAGGTGTTTACCGACGACGGTCGACGGAACCTCCTTCATCTTTTTCATCAGTTCGTGACTCAGTGGCACTCTTCACTGCTTTCTAAAACTAGTATCTTCCTCCATGTGGTTGGCGTCGCGGTACTTTTCCAGGGCTTCATCGCTTGCTGAAGCCGTGCCAACACCCTTCCCTGAGCTCTATATAAATAGGAGAGGAGAAGGAGTGTGCAACGCTTGGGGAATTAATGAGGTTCATTTAATTGATGAACCTCTAAAATTCCCAACGGTGCGATTATGGGAAAAGAAGATTCCAGCCACTTATTGGCTTGACACGTTGCCGGTCCGTCCAGCGTCGTTTGTTCATTGGAGAAAAGAAGAAAAATAAAATAAAAAAACATGTTATTTTATTAATCTTTAAAAAGTCTGAAAAAATAATTTTTTCACCCGACCTACTTCGGTCAAAGTAAAAAGTCCCTTACGCGAATCCCAGCTCTGCGGATTCAATGGTGTGCTCGAATTTTCAATTCGAGCACTGGTTCAAAGGATAGAAAACGCTGATCGCGCGTTTACTGAATGTACCTTAAAAAAAGTTTAGAAAATTATTAACAGTCACCCTTGACTCGTTGCGGTTGAGGTTAGGCTCTTCCTAAGTGAAACATGCCCCAATAAACCCAACGGTACACTAAGATTTACAATTTTAGTTACCATTTAGAAGTTATAAATTTTACAATAAAATAATTTTCACTTAATTAATTTATTTATAGCCAAAAACTAACTTTCACTGGTGGCCCACACCGACCAATGTTAGTATCTTCCTAAAGAAAGAATACCCTCATGAGTCCAGCGGTGGCCTCAAATTTTAATCCGAGTTACCGTTCGTGAGTTATATGCATTTGAAAAATAAAATAAATTTATTTAATTATTTTATTTACGGTTATTCCATTTTCAGGTTTTCTCACCAGATACCTGCACCGACTAAACTTAAGTCGCTCCTAGGGTAAAACCACCATCTTGAATGCAATGGGGGCCTTGGATTTCTGATCTGGGAAACCATTTAAGAGTTATTCCACTTTTTTAGGAAAACTACTTAAGAGTTCTAATTAGAGCTTAAAAAAACTTCAACGGATCATTCCAGGCACTCCGGGACTCAGAATTGCACACCTTCAGATTTTGAGGTCTCTAAATAATTCCATATAATTAAAAAACAATTATATGGAAATTCCGAGACATTAAATTCTCCCCACCTCAGGTCTTTATGTCCCTGAAAGCCAAAACATAGAATAAGGAAACAAATGGGGGTACTGAGCACAAATATGAGACTCCCGCTCCCAAGTGCTCTCCTGGAGGTTCTCGTGCTGCCAAAAAACACGCACCAGAGGTATCGACCACCCACAAAGGACTCAATCCTATCGATCCTCGATCTCTACTAGAACCTCCGTAAACATCGCCCCATCATCTAAGTCCATATCACCATGGTCGATGATGTGCGATGGATCATGTACGCATCTCCTCAACTGTGACACATGAAAAACATTATGCACTAGGTGCATTTGTGGGGAAAGAGATATATAGTACACAACCTCACCCACTCTGCTGAGAATCTAGAAAGGTATGATGAACCTTGGAGATAACTTACCGCCCCATCCAAATCTCCGAAAAACTCATCGAGGTTAGAACTGTAGGAAGACACGGTCTCCCTCCTCTTGTAAATATAAGACTTCTTCCGGTTCTAAGCAGTTTTCACTTGATAACAAGTGAGGCATCGTGATACAAACTCTTCCACTGCTTCCTTCAACCTTGGCCATCAGTATTGACACTAGAGGTCCTGGTACATATTCGCCACTCTTGGATGTATCGTTTAAGGGGATGTATGGATCTCCCTCAAAACCTCCCCCCAAAGCGTCACTGGTACCATGGTGCATCCTCTCAAAAGAATTACGTGCACCCCACATTTAGAAAATCCTTCAGGAGACCATCCTAAGGGTATCTTAGCACGTCGGATCTCGCAGTCAACGTCTCAAGCTGTGCCTCCCGAATTCTCTGAAGAATTGGGGGAGTGACAGTCATAGACTGGAGGTAAGATACTCTATCTCTATCCACGATGGATATCTATAGTGCGACTAGATGCTCTAACACCTCACTCAGCAGCTACTGACCAAACCTCCTACTGAGTGTGTCTGCTATAATGTTCCCCTTACCAAGAGTAAAAACTATCTCAAGGTCATAGTCCTGGATGAACTCTATCCATTGTCTCTGTCTCAGCTTATGAAAGCTTTGCTGACATTTATCTATCCACAAGAAAAGATACCCCTTCTTTGTCAAAGCCGACAAGGGTTCCACTACCCTGGAGAAGTCAGGTACATATCTCTGATAGCACCAGCCAAAGTAGAAGTCCCTCTCCGTTCAGGGAGTTAATCCTAGAAACATATTCTGAAAAGATTTCCCCAAATTCTACCACTCCTGTTGGGAACTGAAAAATAAAAACTCATGTTGCCACAAGGGTAAGGATGACCGACTCAAGAGTGATCGGCTGCACCCTCATATGCATGAGTCTATCCTGAGCAACCTGAGTTTCCTTTTTTTTCCGACCAAGGAAAACCTCATTTCAACGTTGTAGATAAACCACAATACTTTTTTTCCTAATACAGTCAATATGAGTATGAAATGTGGATATCCAGTCCATACCCAAACTAACGTCGTAAGGCCTTGACGCTGCCACCAAGAGGTTCCAACTGAAACTCTCGCCTCAAGGGTCAGATCGCACCGTCGACATAAGTGTGATTATTGAGTCTCCTCCCAAAGGTATCTCCAGACGTGAGGGTCAAGTCATAGGTTTAACCAGAAACTTTAGGTCTTAGACAATATTCGTGGAAGGAAGGAATGATTAGTACCGATGTATATTAACACGGTAGCTAGTAGCAGACACAGACCATACCTCGAATCATTCCTAGAGCCCTTGGGTCACACTCCTTGACTGCATGCAGCTACTCTCTTTCCCTGTCCCCCAGCTCCCAGATCTTGGTGGGGACCTCATTGGGGTGGTGGTTGTAACATATAAAAATGTGTACCACCTCTTTATGATCTCCTATCTCCTCTTCCACGTCCACTACACTGCAGATTCATCTGTCTTTATTACTTCCTATTCCTGAGACATTTAACACACCCAATTCTCTGAGACTGGCACGAGTTTCCTGCATTCCCACTACTAACATTTACTAGCTATATCCGCTCATCCAATGAACATTCATCCAAAAAATTTCTTCTTAGCACCCTACCATAAGTTGGAATGCATAGAGGAATAGTGCTGGCTCAGATGTCCTTAAACACTCCTCGCTCAGAAGTCCGAGCTTTGAAGCACAAACCGTACTGTATTCATTGAGTACCTAGGAATGGTTGGTACGCCTCGATGAATACTCAGCTACCGACATGTCATCCAGACGAAGTTAAAGAAGATCTAGGGAACTCTCAGCCACATCATCAAGCTAGTCCTTAGATTCCCATGAGTCGGACTTTCCTTGGAACCTGAGGGGTATCTAATGCTGAAACACGTGTAAGGCACTAAGCCTACATTTTTCCTCTACCAGTACTGCCAGTTGTAACTGCTGAGCAATGGGAAGTGATATAACTGGAACATTTCTCGAATGTACCATCTTAGGTAATGGTCCATGTATCGAAGCCTCATCATTATAGGGACCATCCTCATGGTCTCTCACTGAAGAGACTAGCATCTAAGATCACCATCTGATCTGATGGTGTCCCAACTTGGAGAAAAACTCTAGGCATAACATCCAACATGTCCTCTACTGCCTGGAAATCTGTCTCTCCTCGAAACCTAGAAGGCCTCTGCCGTTGGAACTCATGCAACACACTCAGTTGGAATGCACCTTCCTCTAGTGTGGTTGGTGGTAACTACTAACCAATGGGTGGTGGTGCTGTCGGTACACCACCCGAAGGTGCCAACATAGTAAGAGGGCCCTGCACCGGAGCCTCGTCGCTCAGTGGGCCGTCATTGTGTACTCTCTCGGGAATCCTAGCTGGATATCTACATGGTGGAATCCCGATAGGGAACAAGTGAACCACATTCATTAAGTTATACCTGGTGAACTAACTAAATAAATAAAAAGAAAAACTTTTCCAAAATACACATAATCAGTGTTTTCATGCGTTGAGTCAAAAATCAGAATTCAAGGTCCTAGTGTATGGATACGTCGGCCGCTGCACCAACACTAGGATCCCCAAACTAAAAACCACACTCATAACACTTAACACTATTTCCACCGAGAAAAGATCAGAGTCCAAGTTCTTCGGTAGAATTGAACTCCTCGGATACCACTTTGTCATACCCTGTCCCCCGGGGCCCGTTCCGTGACTACCCCAAACCCGCCTTCCATAGGCCAGGGGCTGGTGACTAGCACCAAAAGGTGTATTCCCTAAAATAGGAAGACATTTTCTTTAACTTGTACCAACACACGGTCCGAGAACACAACAAGAAGCAACTATGAAGTAAACTGTTGTAGTAAAAGAGTGATGAAAGTAAAAGGGGCCAAAATAAAATCCCAACTGTAAGAGTACAAGTAAAAATGAAATAAAAATACTACTGAAAAAGGGAAAAATGCTACTGGGTCGTCCTCTAAGGATCCTACCTGAAGGGTAGGTTCATATCGCCTCCTCATCACTCCTCTTCTATCCATCTCCATCACGTCACGTCACGCCAAATGGTCCACCTCTAAGTACCGTCCAGTTCTGGATCCCTTTGCCTCGATCAATGTTGTCCACTATCTTCAAAAGTCACAGTAAGGTGCAGGAAAATCCCATGAAGGGGTGAGTATAACAATACTCAGTAGGGACCCCGAGACCCCCGTAGGTCTCCTATATTTACACAAAAAAATACCACAAAGCAAGACCTCAATCTCAAAACAAGAAGCAATAAACATCAACTCTACTTAGGTATATGACCATACATATACCTAAGTTATCAATACGTACTCATATCATACATGAGGGAAGAATACCACATAGGTAACACCATGAAGGTAGAAGTACCTCACAAGTAACACCATAGAGACAACACCACGAAGGTAGAAGTACCACACTGGTAACACCACAAAGATAGAAGTACCACACAGGTAACACCACAAAGGTAGAAGTACCACACAGGTAACACCATGAAGATAGAAGTACCATACATGTGACACCACAAAGATTGAAGTACCACATAGGTCACACCACGAATATAGCAGTACAACACAGGTAACACCACAAAGGTAGAAGTACCACAAAGGTAACACCACGAAGGTAGAAGTACCACATATGTAACACCACAAAGCTAGAAGTACCACATAGGTAACAACACGAAGATTGGAGTACCACATAGGTAACACCAGGAAGATATGAGTACCACACAGGTAACACCATGAACGTAGAAGTACCACACAGGTAACACCACAAAGATAGAAGTACCACATAGGTAACACCATGAAGATAGGAGTACCATATAGGTTACACCATGAAGATGGAAGATACTCATCTCACAATTAGGTATAACTTAAGTAAAAAAGTACAGATGATTAGTCGTAAGCTAGATCATCTTAGTTTCTTAAGAAGCACTATTTCTAACCCACACAGGATTGATAGGTAAAAACCCCCCACTGACCCACACAGGATCTGACCCACACAGGATCGGTGTGCGCTGACCCAAACATGATCGCTAAGCACTGACCCACATAGGATCTGATAGATGCTGACCCACACTTGATCGATAGATGCTGACCCACTTAGGATCAATGTACTTTCTTCACGTTACAGCCAGCCACATGATTACTCGAACCCGGTGCGCTCGAGTTCCGTAGAATCTTCCGCTCAAGATATCGATCGTACCTTTAACATGAATAATATCCAAAAAGGAGTAACCCAAAGGACTGCCATGTCGTAAGGGTTCTAACGTGACAGACGGTGTGTCAATCGGATGCCCAGTCTGCAAGTTTTCAGTTTTTTCGTTCTGAGGGACCGGTTGGATTCAGGTTCGATCCAACCGGGCCGTACTCTAACTCTATCAAAAACTCAAGTGGAGTATACCAAAAGAACTGTCTCGATTTAAGTATTATGGAGCCATAGACGGTTAATCAAACAGACTCCCGGTTCTCAAGATAAGGTCCTTTCAGTCTTTATGGGCCCGGTCCGACCCGATTGGACCATCCCGGACCGACCCTGTATGGGATGGGCTGAGGTGGAATTGGCCCACTGGGCCGATGTCTTGTCCGGCCCGTAATAGGGGTGGCCCGCAAGGGTGGCCCAGCTAGAATAGAGTTTCTTACAAAGGGGTGGCCTGGCCTATGCGAGGCGGCGGCCTGGTCCGGGGGTGGTGGCCCACTGGGGCAGTATCCTAGTCTGAGGGAAAGGACCAGGTCTGAGGGCGGTGGCCCATTTCAAGGGCGGTGGCCCGGTCCGAGGGCGGCGGCCCGGTCTGAGGGCGGTTGCCCGATCCAAGGGTGAAGACCCGTGTGAGGGTGGAGGCCCGGCTTCGTGGGTAGTGGCCTAGTCCAAGGGCGGCGACCTGGGTTGGGGGTGGCTGCCCGATGTGAGGGCGGCGACCCCGGCTCGAGGGCAGCGTCCTTCTTGATCACCGTTCGGTCGTTGTAGAACCCACCGGAGGCGAGTTCAGCCTCAGCTATGGCTTCGGCCGTGGCTTCCATTCACCGGAAGCGCGGCGGTCGCGCCGCCTTCCTTCCCACAACCATTCATCGAGCTAGCCGCCTCCTCCATTCACCGTGGATAACGAGCCACAACCTTCCTCTTACAGCGTGCATCGACATGCTCGAGGTCTTCCAAGGTGGCACAAGGAAAGTAAGGTAGCAGAGGGTTCGGTCCAGGTTCGTTAGGCCCGCACCCTCCACGTTATCTTGTATTATGGAGGATGTTAAGAGGTTGAATAAACAATTGAGTTAAACACAATATTAACCCCACAAGATTTCCCATAATAACCTCCCTTAAGGAAGAACGAATCGCAGGTCAACCCGTTAGTCGGTTGACCCGCGTTCTTGGTGTAATTTCAAGAATGGGAAGAGAGAATAAAAAACACACAAACAAAAATCAAATAACCTCCTACCTGGAAGAGACATTCACTGAGGATAGTTGGTTATGCCCAAATTTACCCTACTGGTAAAAGCGGTCGTTGAAGTACAAGTAGGGATCGAATCCACAGGGACCAAAGAAGAAACCTTGAGACACTAAGATTGGATATGGGATTGGCTATGAAGTGGACAACTATGGTGTTGATTGATTTGAAGAAATATTTATTTAATTTAAAGAACAAAACCAATAAAATTACTTGAATTAAAACAACTAATTAAGGTGAGTTTATCCTAGGTTGTCTCTTGGCTTGATTGGATGTATTTGTTTTTCATTTTATTTTCTGTTCATCGGTTCAAGAGGTATCCATTAAATGAAATAATACCTCAATGTCATTCCCCGATTTAATCCATACACAATTTCAAGACTAATCACCAATTCAATTAGAGGATAAATTAAATGAGCACTCCAAGGAATTGGATTGTACTAGCACTCAAAATGTGTCATTGTTAAAGTCAGTGAAGACAAATAAAAATATAAATCAAAGAAAGGAACTCTTAAAATAAAGAAAAAATTTAAGAATTTAAGAACATAAAATAACATTAAATCCATCCCATGCAACTCCCTAGGATCAACCCATAAAAGGTTAGCCCTCCATTGATGCTATTCTATCAAAGGAAGCAGGTAGTTTTTGAAGCGGGATTGAAGAAGAAAAACATTAATCAAAATGAACACTCCACCGTTGTGTGATGAATTCACAAGTGCGGGTGTGAATAAATCCACACTTCGTTTTAACAGTATCAACAAGTGAAGAAAAGGAAAATAAAAAGAGAAGAAGAATAAATTTTATTAAAATACTAAATGTGAATGAAAAACATACATTAGAGAAATTGACGATGACATTACAGAACGAAAGTGGGAAATTACAATTGAAAGAAAAACTTGGATTCAAAAATAATGTTAGATCCCTAATTCCATTAACAACCATCTCCTTATATAGGCATATTAAGAGCCTTAGATCCTCCCCCCACAATCAATTCACCCCCAACAATTAATAGAGTCAAAAGGAGGGTGAATAATCAAAAGGAAATTGACGTTTCGAAGTTGACCTGGAAAACTGTCCAGATTTTTCCACCATTTGACGTGTGGATTTGGTATTGAAGGAGGCCTAATCCTGAGGGGTCGTAGAAGAGAAATATGCTCTTCCTTATATTCTATATGAGCTGTAAATATTTCAGGAATTTTGGCGCAGCCGTAGGGAAGATACGGTCGAAATGGTGGGACATATTTATGTGCATTAATGTCGGGCCCACCATTTAAATCTCAACTTCAGATCCCTTTATCATCATTAAAAATTCAGAATTAGCTCCTACAACAGTTGAATAAAATGATCCTCATAGTTTAAGATTTATACTGTATAAATTTGAGCTTAATTGGGCTTGGTTTGTGGGCCCCACATTTGTTTGATGGGCCTTAGGCCCATTATGCTTTTTCCAGCAAGTTTCTGCATTCAGGTGAAAAAATATCCATCTTCCTTTGTGATTCATCCATCAGACCTAAAAGAAAAAATGTTCCAAATAAAGTGATCAATCATATACCAAAATATAAAGTTCAGAAAATTAATATAACGTTATCCACAAACAGATGAATGATTGGGCCCAAATTTTCATTTTAAACATGAATTGCATTTAAGATGAGAAATGAAGTTCTATTTATATGATGCACTAAAAACAATGTTTATGGACTTTGGAACAATGAATATAAAGGTATTAGAAATAAATATTAGCCACTTTTAGTGACTAATCACACCCCCCAACTGGAGTTTTTCTAGTCCCGAGCAAAATAAATTACAAATATAAAAATTCAAATCCCCTTTTCCAAAAACATTTTAATATACATTGCTCACCGAAAGACATCATACCAAAAAAAATTATGAAACCCATCCAAATAATTTAAAACAATCTTGGTCCATAAATATTTCCTAAGCCCAAGCCCATTACTTTGTTCAAATTTATCGCCACATTTCATCCAATTTCAATTAATCATGATAAAGTGTTGTGCATCACAAAAGATATGGGACCCATTTTATTGTTCAAGGGGAAAAATGGAAGCGCTAGGTGGGAATCACATTAAACCTTAAGATGAGTATCCATTTTTTTGTTTGTTTTTTTATTTGTTTTATTTTTTTAACCACAATAAATATGAAAAGACTAACTCTGGGAAAGACAACTATGGAGTCACGTTCCCCAAGTGCCGGACGCCACACATATTGTCAATTCCATTCTCTAAAATAGAGATATAAAGCCTATCTCTGGGCAAGAAAACTATGGAGTCACGATCCCCAAGTTCCGGACGCCACACATTTGGACAAAACATTGCTCTATGTGGTCATAATTGTTTTTCAATTGTTTTTGGTTTTTTTGGTTTTTTTGGTTTTTTTGGATACTCAAATTAAACTAAATGTGACCCCATAACCCTATGCTATAATGAAAGGGACCCAAGAACTCAAATTTACACCCACGATCCAGTAGAAGTGCATTGTGGAATTTTTATTAAGAGGATGAAAATGTAAACTTTGAAAAATCACATCAGACAACTGCACGTTCCAAAAACTATGCTCATGAGCTTAAACTTGAATTAAAATCAGAATCAAGGCATCCAAAATTTTCAATATCCAGTTTCAGAGTTTTCAATGTGTGTTATCATGTTCAAGGTTAATGGAATTTTCCTTTCCATGCATGTTCTTGTAAAAAAAATCATTTTTTATCTCCCCCCAACATAGAATAACACTGTCCCCAGTGTTTAAAGAAAAGAAAAGTTAGAAGGGGGTAGGAGAGGAGTTCAAAGAGGAAATTGAAAATTATAAACATGGAAAAAATTCACCTGGTTTTTGAAGTTGAAGTTCATGATGATCCAGATTACTCCTTTGATCTCTTGGGGGATGTAGGAACCTTCTTGATTCAACATGTATCACCAAAAATAGTTCCTGAACCATACAAAGAACAAAAAAGGAGACAAAACAAACAACACAATGATTAATTTAATTCCAAGTACCATCATTTTTATGGTTTTCCATGTTTTTTTTAAATCAAACTAATGACACATTGCCTTCTTTTAAATTTCTAGGTATGGTACTACTCAGGGATCACACCACGTGACACGGATGAATACGGTTCTCCCCTTTCATACCCATCCATACTCATAAAAGAAGAACAGGTCAAGAGTATAATTTTTTTTATTTAACCTACAAAAACATAAATAAAATAAAATAAACTGATGATACATTATCTTCTTTATATTTTCTGGGTAAGGTATTACTCAGAGATCACACCACGTGACACGGATGAATATGGCGCTCCCCTTTCATACCCATCCTTACTCATAAAAGAAGAAAATGTCAACAGTCTATGGTAATTTATTATATGAAAAATAAATTGATTCAAAATAATTAGAAACATGAAAACCATGGGTTTCCTCCCATGCAATGCTTTTTTTTAACGTCGTTAGCTCGACTTGAACCCCCCCAACTTATCCAATTCCAACTTTCAAAATTTTAATGATACCATATTTCTCCACTTCAACTTTATTGAGATTGATTATTTTCTTTGATTTCTTGTCATGTAAAAACCCATGTTCAACAAGGAGGGTGAAAATCCAAGGAATTTCAGTAATGGTTGATCCGGTTTCTTCTACAGTATTTCCTAAGATTTCAAGGGTTAACCCTCCTTTGTGGGTTTCATGAGATGAATGAAAGACTAAATTTTGGTCATGGGTATCACCTATTATGTAATTATTGTGTGGGGAATGATGGATAATTATTTTCAGTTCTGTTTGATTGCAATTTGCTAATGAAGATTGGCAATTTGAATGAATTTCAGTTTCTTCTCCAAAAAATATAGAAAGAATTGGTTCCGTTTGAAAATATGATTCATCCCCAAAAGTGTCTTGTTGAATTTTAGGAGTGTGTATGGGATCAATGTTTGGCATTTCTCACAATTGTTCAGTTATTTATGTTTTTGAAAAATCATCAATAGAGAAATATTCAGGACTCTCCATCCACAATGTCAAATTTCCCTCTTGTGAATACAAAAAATCAGTTTCCTCTTTATTTTAGCACCCATCAACAATTCCTTGATTATATTAAGTTATCCCATATCCAAAGTTTAGTTATTTTTTCAATTTATGGGAGGTTTTTGGGATAAAAGATTCATCTATCAATGATTAGGAAAGAACATCTTGAGTGGGAACGGGTTCCTCAAAAGTTTTAAAGCTTTGTAATTCTAATCTGAAAGATGAAATTTCTGAATTCATTTTATCCATTTTTTCACAAAATTGTTCTAGAATTTTTTCAGGATTGGGGTTGATATATGTTTGTACATCATGGACTTCCTCATTATTTATCTTTTCAATCATTCTTGATAGGTATGGAAATTGATCTTTTAAACAATCAGCATCCCATTGATTGTACATCTCATCTGGTGTGGTGTATTCAATCATGGTTTGGTCAATGAAATTTTCTATGTGAGGTGATTCAAAATATTGATTTTACAGTTGATTATAACCTTGGTATATTAATGGGTATTGTTGAAGATAATCCATTGGAGTTGATTAAAGTTTTTTTTGGGATTCATTGGACTCGCAGAAATAGAAAGGGGAATAGAGAAGAGAAATTAGGGTGATAATAGAGAATTTTGGGAGAGAAAAGAAGATGAGTGTCTAAGGTACTTACATGGGTCCCCGGAAACGGTGCCAAAATTTGGTTGCGCCCAAATTTACCCTACCTGTAAAATCTGTCTTTGAAGTACAATTATGGATCGAATCCACAGGGATCAATGAAGAAACCATGAGACACTAAGATTGGATATGGGATTGGCTATGAAGTGGCCAACTATGGTGTTTATTGATTTGAAGAAATATTGATTTAATTTAATGAACAAAACCAATAAAATTACTTGAATTAAAACAACTAATTAAGGTGAGTTGATCCTAGGTTGTCTCTTGGCTTGATTGGATGTATTTGTTTTTCATTTGATTTTCTGTTCATCGGTTCAAGAGGTATCCATTAAATGAAATAATCCCTCAATATCATTCTACGATTTAATCCATACAAAATTTTCAATATAATCACCAATTCCCTTAGAGGATCAATTAAATGAGCACTCCAAGGAATTGGATTGTACTAGCACTCAAAATGTGTCATTGTTAAAGTCGGTGAAGACAAATACGAAGATAAATCAAAGAAAGGAACTCTTAAAATAAAGAACAAATTTAAGAATTTAAGAACATAAAATAACATTCAATCCAGACCATGAAACTCCATAGGATCAACCCATAAAAGGTTATCCCTCCATTTATGCTATTCTATCAATGGAAGCGGGTTGTCGACTTAAAGAAGTGGGATTGAAGAAGAAAAACATTAATCAAAATGAACACTCCACCGTTGTGTGATGAATTCACAAGTGCGGGTGTGAATAAATTCACACTTCGATTCAATGATTTCAAAATGTAAAGAAAAGGAAAATAAAAAGTTAATAAGAATAAATTTTATTAAAATACTAAACGTGAATGAAAAACTTACATTAGAGAAATTGACGATGCCATTACAAAACGAAAGCAGGAAATTAAAATTGAAAGAAAAACTTGGATTCAAAGAAAAATGTTGGATCCCTAATTCCCTTCACTACCATCTCCTTATATAGGAATATTAGAACCCTTAGATCCTCCCACCACAATCAATTCACCCCCAAAAATTAATAGAGTCAAAAGGAGGGTGAATAATCAAAAGGAAATTGACGTTTCGAAGTTGACCCGAAAAACTGTCCAGATTCATCCACCATTTTTACATATGAATTTGGTATTGAAGGAGGCCGAATCCTGAGGTATCGTAGAAGTTAAATATTCTCTTCCTTCTGTCCTATATGAGATGTAAAAATTTCAGGAATTTTGGCGCATTCATTTGGATGATATGGTTGAAATGGTGGGACAAATTTACATGCATTAATGTCAAGCCCACCATTTAAATCTCAACTTAAGATACCTTTATCATCATGAAAACTTCAGAATTAGATCCTGCCACAGTTTAATAAAATGATGCTCATATTTTGAGATTTCTACTGTATAAATCGGAGCTTCATTGGGCTTGGTTTGTGGGCCCCACATTTGTTTGATGGGCCTTAGGCCCATTATGCTTTTTCCAGAAAGTTTCTGCATTCAGGTGCAAAAATCTCCCTCTTCCTTTGTGATTCATCCATCAGACCTAAAAGAAAAAATGTTCCAAATAAATTGATCAATCGTATAAAAAAATATAAAATTCAGAAAATGAATATAATGTTATCCACAAACAGATGAATGATTGGGTCGAAATTTTCATTTTAAACATGAATTGCATTTAAGATGAGAAATGAAGTTCTATTTATATAATGCACTAAAAAAATGTTTATGGACTTTGGAAAAATGAATATAAAGATATTAACAATGAATATTGGCCACTTTTAGTGACTAATCAATGGTCGACCGAGCCTCCTTCATTGTTGTCATCAGTTCATGACTCGGTGGTGCTCATCACTGCTTGCTAGAACTAGTCTCATCCTCCAGGTGGTTGGCATTGCGCCACTTTTCCTGGGATTCATCGCTTAGTGAAGCCGTACCAAAACCCCTCCCCAAGATCCATAAAAATAGGAGATAATAAAGAGTGTGTAACACTCATAGAATTAATGAGGTTAATTTAATTGATGAACCTCCCAAATTACCAATAGTGCCGTTACGAGAAAAGAAGAGTCAAGCCACTTATTGGCTTGACACGTCACCGGTCCCGCCAGCGTCATTCGTCTATTAGAGGAAAGAAAGAAAATAAAATAACAAAACATGTTGTTTTATTAATCTTTAATTCTGGTGTTTCGGATTCAACGGTTCCCTCATATTTTTAATCCGAGCATCGGTTCAATGGTTAGAAAATGCCTCTCACGCATTTAATGAAAGTACCTTAAAAAAAGTTCAGAAAATTATTAACAGTCACTCTCAACACACGTCAATCGAGGATAGGCTCTACCTAACTGAAAAACTCCCCAACGAACTCAATGGTACTCTCAGATTTCCAATCTGAGTTACCTTTTAGAAGTTATGTATTTTATAATAAAATAATTGTCAATTAATTATTTTTTTACGGCCAAAAAATAACTTTCACTTCTGGCCCGCATTGGACAATGTTAATATCTTCCAAAATGAAGCATACCATCACAAGTTCATCGGTGGCCTCAAATTTTTAATCCGAGTTACCGTTCCTAAGTTATAAGCATTTTAAAAATAAAATAACTTTATCTAATATTTTATTTACGGTTATACCATTTTCAGATTTTCTCACCGGAGGCCTGCGCCGACTAAACATAAGTCGCGCCTAGTGTAAACCCACCATCCTAAATTCAATGGTGCCCTCAGATTTCCGATCTGGGAAACTATTTAAGAGTTATTCCACTTTTTTAGGAAAACTGTTTACACGCACTAATTAAAGCTTAACAAAACTTTGACAGATCATTCCGGGCACTCTGGGCATCGGAATCGTGCACCGTCAGATTTTGCGGTCTCAAAATAATTCCATATAATGAAAAAAAATTATAGAGAAATTATGAGACATTACATGGAAAACCATGCACCCCCACCCTAGAAACTGTACGACCATGTGAAAATTTTGTACAGTGGAAAACAAACCAGTTTTCACATGTTGGCTAACTGTGTGGCATGTTCCTCTTGGAAAGTGATGGGAAAACGTTTTATGCACATTTAGGAAAACTGTGCATCATGTATAGGTCATAAAAAGTTTGAAAATTACCTTTGGGTCCTCTCAGGATTTAACCCCATATCCTCCTTTTCTTGCCAAGTTCGAGATCTACAGTCCTAGGAACCTCCCCCATCTTTTCTCTCTTAGTCTCCCTTCCATGGGTGGTTTTGGTGTGGTAACTTCAAGGATTAACCAAGTAAGTGTTTTCTCCCATGGTTTCTTCCTTCTTTTAGAGTTTATTCTCCTCTCTCTTTGGGTTCTTCTTTTACACTAGGTTATATGACCGAGTGAGGGTTTGATCTTGTGTTTTTGAGTACGATCTTGATGTTTTTTGTTAAATAATTAATTTTTAGGGTCTTGGGGTGGTGCGATTGTGGATTTCACCCCAATTTACAAAAATTTCTAAGTGTGAGGTAGGTGGCTCCATGATTTTACATTATTATATGATTTTTACTTTCCTGGTTACTTTCATGAAAGTGTTCTATGGTATAATTGTGAGACACAAAATATTTTTTTGGAAGTGTTTTGGAATGCATATACGATGAAAGTGGATTTTATAAAGAAAAATAGTTAGGTTTTGTGTATTATTCATTGTGATGTTTCTTAAAAAGGGTTTTATGTCTCATGTAGAAGGAAAAAATGGGATTTCAAGGGGATTTAAAGGTGAAAATGAGTTTTCTAAATGAAATAAGAATTGTTTCATATAGGATTCTTTGTTATGCACCTTTAATATGGATTTTGAATTGTGTAAATGATAAGAAACATGTCTTAAAAACGAGTTGGGTTCATGTGTGGATTTAAAAAGGGGATTTGTTGTGGAAATGGCTGGTTATCAAATGCACTCTTCCTTTTGTGTTTTCAAATGGGTTTCATAAATTGTGAAAGTGGTGAAAAAATGTATTTTCAAATGGTTTTAGTGTGATTTTTGAAATTGGGAATGGTTTTGGTTATGTATAAGTGGTTATTTACTTATGTTCTTATGATGTTTGGATTATACCATGAAATTATTGATATATATGATGTGTGAATGTGAAATTGATCACAAAGGGAATCCTGGGTACCTATGTGGGAAAACTAGAACTAGTATTTTAAGGATTCAGAAGTGGAAAGACTGAATTATTCTAGTGAATTGAATATAGTTGACTCAAAAGTTGAAATGACCATATTCACTTAATAGGATTAATGATGATAATAATAACTAAACCATGATGATTATTGGAGACCACTATAATTTTGGATAGATTTCTCTCTAGTGGATCATGCATGAGGATGATATGGGTTGTGGTTGTTATACCACATTTCACCAAGTTATGAGGTTGCTAGAGTTGCAATTATGCTAGTTACCCTTAGGGATTTACCCATGATGCTCTATTGTGAAATTATTCTAATGTGAGGTGGTTCCATATGATGATATATAGTAGACATTGGATATTTTAACTTTGAGGAAAGTTTTTTTAGAAATGGGTTTCCTTTAATGTGTTTCCTTGAGAATGGTTTTCCTTAATATTTTTTCTTAAAAATGTTTCAAAGGATTCTGTATAAGTGTGCTTGTTAAAACTGATTCAAATGTTATAGCATGGAATCTTTTCTTTTGGGTGTCATCTTATCAGGATTTGGCTCACACCATACATACAACTTTGGGTGTATGTATATTTCTTCTTTATGACCCAGGTAAAGGAAAGATGTGTCGTGGTGATGATATTAGATTTTGTTGCTAGTGTTACACTTATTGTAGGTGTTGGTGGTGATGGCTTGAGGGTGATTCCCCTCATGTTTCATGAAGCCTTTTTGGGATGTTTTGTGATTTCCCTTCCATTATACTATTTTTGTTTTTGGTTAAAGTTGTAAAACATTGTTCTGAAAATTATCGTACCTTTTTTGGATATGTTATCAATTATAGTTTATTGTACTACCTTGTTTATTTATTATGGTTTTACTCAAGGGTGAAATCGATTCCAAAGTATTTTGTTGGTACCCATGCACTTTTTTCCATCCCATAGGGACCAAGAACACCCTTCAGGAAATGTTTAAAACTAGGTTGGGTCTCAGGTTGAATAGAATCCTAGATTGGTTCATGAAAAATAGTATCAAAGAAGGTTATGATCTTTAGAGGACCTATATTTAGAGAACCATATATTATTTGGTATGTCAAGATAGAGGGAGTAGGATTTTTAGAGATTTGGGTGTAGGTCTAGGGGATTTTCTGGTCAACACTTTCTGGACCAAACCTATAGTTTTAATGGGAATTTAAGTTTCTATTGGTTTCCTTGGTTCTTGGCAGTTGTTTTGTGTTTGGGAAATGAAAAGAGAGCTGGTTCAATGGTATCAGTGATATCTCAAGGCCTAGAAAGCCATGTGGAACTGGGGAAATGATTCTAGAAGACTCTCTATGATGGTGTCTTGATTGGCATGTGTCTGCCGACCATATATCCAAGTCACACATCAACAATAGTTTTCCATTGTAAGTTGTTTTGGGACTTTCTAGATTCTAAAAATTACCTTGGAAACTATTGTTTTTTTAATTTTGAAACTAGATTTAAAGTGGTAATGGTTTGGTTTTGGGAATGTGGAAAATGGATTTTCAGAACCATTTTGAAGGGATATTTAGAAAAGTGGTTTTTTTGTAAAATGATTTTTGGTTAAAGTGGGAATTATTTTGTTGAGAATTAAGTTTTTGTAATCAAAACCTAGGGCTTAAAAATTTTTTGTTTGGAAAAACAAAAATTCATTTTTAATAATGGTTTTGAAGTTTGTTTTAAATGAGATGAAATTGATTTTTTAATGGGATCCCTGGGATTTATTTTGAGAAAATATGAAATGGTTTGATGTGTGGAATTTTAATGTGATTTTGGACTTGGTGGTTAGTGATATTTTGAAATTTTTTATGAATTTTTTTAATGGGAAATAAATTGAGAAGTTGAATGTGTGGGTTTAATGTTTTTTCTTGGAAAGTGGAAAATTTTTGTTTCAACCTTTGGTATTACCATGAGTTACCACATGCATGGATATGTGTGGAAAAGTGGATGAGTGCCTATTTTGGCATGATAATATACATTTGTAAGGCTCCATGGAATACCATTGGTGAGTGTAAAACCCAAAAGGATTGTTTTATTTTCAAAAGTTCTTTTCAAATAAGGTTATATATTTTGATAACCAATAGTTGTGTGGTATGTCTCCTTACGATTTGGGAATTTTTCTTGCAAGGTGTTTTGATTTTGAGAAATCTTCATGTTTTAATGTTGTTTTATGTTGAGTTCTTATTGATTAATTGGTTTTAAGATAATGGTTAGTGGCCTCTTTTGAAAAATGTTTTGGGAATCATTTGAGTTGGTTCCCTTTGTGTGTTTGGTGTTTATTTGTGGTAAGTTTTAGCCAATGGATTTGTTTAATTGGGTTATTTGTTTCCTTTTTTGTCTAGTGTATTCCCCTATAAGATTTGAGGGATATTTGAAGAGTGACCACAAGTGGTTCATCATCGGTATACCCTCTAGTTGTCCAATCCATAGAATTTACTCTTGAGTTTTAGAAGTTGAATCCTCTCCTATTTTATGGTCAAGAGGACCCTCTCAATGTGGAAGAGTGGATTCATAATATTGATAGAAACTTTAATTTCATTGAGTTTCCTGATTCATTAAAGGTGAAGTTTTCCACCTTTATTCTTGAAGGTCCAAGCTAGAAGTGGTAAAGGGAAATTCCAGTAATGGAAAGAGGCCTGATGCTATTGGTGCTGGCCATGGTATTAAAAAGGCATTTGGATCTTTCATTAGATTCTTTTAGGAATAGGATCATGCTATTCCATTAGTGTGGAAAGTATGGTTAAATGAAGTCATTTTTTCCAAATTCTCTGAAGACCTACAATGTCTATGAATGCTTAGTTCACTTTTAATGGTTTTGTCAGGGTGTTTCCAGGAGGTGAAATAGAGACCGTTCATAAGAGTAGTGTGATTTTGGGATAATTTTAGATTCCCTTTATTTGTATTCCTCTGTGGTTGTAATGGTTGTGTCTGTTAGTTTTTTTGGGTTGTTTTCTCTTTAAGTTGTAAAAGTGGGTGTTTTGGATCTCTTGTGATCTTCCATTTTAATGGAAGTGTAATTTTGTTTTGGAAAATTCTAAATCCCTCCATTTTAAAATAGGCCGTTCTTGTGTAGTGTCTTGTATCTTCTATTTCTCATTCAAAGTGAAAGGGGATGATGAGTTTTTATTTTATGAATCCCTATTTTGGTGGAAGGAAGAAGTTCTGAGTTATGATTTTTCTGCTCCTGACCATGAGGTAGTAGATGTTTCAAACAATAGAGCTCCATTTATAGGCCCTATAGTGAAGCTGGAACATACTCAGGAATCCCAGGTGTGAGAGGGACGTTGTTCTAGCTTCTGCATTTAGTATGGGAATGGGTACAGTTTAAGTTCTTCTATAGTAGCTTCCTCATCTTGAAAGGTCCCGTTTTATGGAATGAGGTGTAGAGACCTCATTTCCAGGTTGTGACCCTTTTGGATTTAAGATCTCATACATAGTTATGAGGAGGTGTGGTGGTTCCATTTTCTTGTAATTTCAGCGGTGTTCCTTTTGGATGTGGGATTATGATTTGTTTCCCTTGTGTAGTTAGCCTTCATGAGTCGGTTTGGGTTTTAGCCCATTACTTGGGTTGGTGTTTCCCTCATCAAGTTATTTCCCCTTATGGTGGGGGGTTTTATAGCCTATTTGGAATGTTATGGGTTAAAACATTTCTGGTTTACCATGTTAATCTATGATAGTTGGTTTCTAATGGTGGGGAGACCCACTATAGGTCTCATTGTGGTTTATTCTAGTTTTGATTGAAGATGCTTTGTTTTTAATGGTGGGAAGTCCATTCTAACCTCCTATGTTGATAATTTGGTTTGGTTTCTAGCATTGGTTTGGTGGGAGGTAATTGTTTTTTATGATTTTATATTTTTAGTTCCTCTACATTTGATGTAACGTTGGGCTTTTGAAAATATGTGATTCAACCCTTTTTTCATTTCTTAGAAGTGGTCTGGCTTCATTGGGTTGTTTCATTTGGTGGAAAAAGTTTTGTTCTTGGTGTGAGAGGTTAGATCAGACAATAGTAGAAATAATTTGACTTTTATCAATCAGTTGGAAAATGTGGTGTCTTTTTTAGTGTATAAATCATTATGGTAGAGATAATTGTCACACCCGGGTTTTTGTTTTAACCCTTTGTTTTAGTTTATTTTTGGATCTTGATTTTTCTCCCGAGTTCTAGGTGTAAAAGAGATTTAATGTTGAGGGTTTATTTTGTTTAATTTTGAACCCATGTTTATTCCTTGAGTTTTCCTGATAGTTTTTGGTGAAAAGGGGTGTTTTTGGGTTGATAGTAGGTGACACATAGTTGGCGCATGGTTTGGAAAACCATGCACCCTCACCCAAGAAACCATGCATCCATGTGACATTTTTTGGACAGTGGAGAACAACATGGTTTGAACATGATTTTCAAACCATGCAGGATAGTCATTCACCATATTCCTCTTGGATAGTGAAGTGTTCACAATTTTCACATAGTTAGGAAAACTGTGAGGGAAAAATCATGCCCCATATTCAGGTCATTAAAACTTTTAAAATTACCTTTGTGTTATCTCAATATTTAACCCCAAATCATCCTTTGCTTACCCCATTTTATTTCTCCAGCCCTAAGATGCTCCCTCTATCTCTCTTGGCTCCCTTGGGTTCCCTTAATTTGTAGGTTTTTGTTTGGGAACTTAAAGGATTCATCAATTAGGTGTTTTATCCCATGGTTTCTTCCTTCTTTTAGGATTTCTTCTCCTCCCTCTTTGGGTTATTATTTTTCAATGGGTTATATGACCTATATAAGGGTATTATATTATGTTGTTGAGTAATATATTGACATTTTTTTGTTCAATATTACCTTATTAGGGGCCTGTGGTAGTGCAATTGTGGTTTCACACCAATTTCCAGAAGTTTCGAAGTGTTTTGGCATGCATATATAATGAAAGTGGATTTTCAAAAGGAAAATGGTTATGTTTTGTGTTTTCTTCATTGTTTTGTTTCTTAAAAAGGGGTTTATGCCTTGTTTGGAAGGTGAAAATTGTATTTCAAAGGGATTGAATAGTGAAAATAACTATTATAAATGAAATGAGTTTTTTTTTCATATTAGATTCCTTGTTGTGAAACTTTAATATGAATTATGTAAATGATAAGAAATTTTTTTTTAAAATTATTTGGGTTTATGTGTGGATTTAGAAAGGAGTTTTACAGTGGAAATGGTTGGATTTCAAATTATCACTTCTTGTTATGTTTTCAAATGGGTTTCATAAATTTTTAAAGTTGTAAAAAAATGTATTTCCAAATAATTTTAGCGTGTGTTTGGAAATTGGGAATGGTTTTGGTTATGTGTAGGTGGTGATTTCCTTGCGTTATTGGGTTGTTTAGATTATGTTTAAAATTATTAATATATGTGATGTGTGAATGTGAAATTGAGTACAAAGTGAATCTTGGGTACCATGGCGGGAAAACAAGAACTAGTACACTAGTGATTCAGAAGTGTAAATCCCATATTATTCTAGTGAATTGATGGTAATTGTATTGGAAGTGGAATGTCCTAGATTCACATAGAAGGATTTGAAATTAAAACAAAACAAAACTATGATTATGATTGGAGACCACTATAATTTTGGATAGATTCCTCTATAGTGGCTCATGCATGAGGATTCTTTGGGTTGTGGTTTCTATACCATGTTTCATTGTGGTATGAGGTTGCTAGAGTTCCACTTGTGCTAGTTACCCTTAGGGATTTACCCATGGTGATATATTGTGACATGATGTTTATGTGGGTGGTTCCATCTATCGGTATATGGTGGACCTTAGATATATTTAATTTTTAAGAATATTTTTTGAGAAATGTTTTTCCTTGGAAGTGTTTCCTTGAGAATTGTTTTCCTTAAAATGTTTTCTTAAAAATGTTTCAAAATATTTCGTATATGTGCGCATGTTAATTTGTCTTTTAATATTGTATCATGGGATATTTTCTTTTAGGTGGAATCCTACTGGTCTTTGTCTCAAACCCTACACACACCTTTGTGAGTATGTGTATTTTGTATGTATGACCCAGGTAAAGGAAATATGTGTCACAATGATGATGTTATGTCCGGTTTCTAGCGGTCCACATGTTGTTGGTGTGGTGCTGGTTTCTTGAGGGCGATTTCCCCTTATGTTGCACGGATAATTTTATTTGGGGGCGGGGGTTGGTTTCCATTATCTTGTAGTATTTCTGTTTTTGGTTAAATTTGTAAAACCTTGATTCTAAAAATTTTCATACCTTGTTTGGTTATGTTATCCGTTATAGTTTATTGTTCTATCTTGTCTATTTATTATGGTTATACTCATGGGTTAAATTGTTCCCAAATTATTTTTTTTGATACCTAGACACTAGTTTCCAGCCTGTGGGGATCAAGAACTCCCTTCAGTCCTTGTTTCAGACTGGGTTAGGTGTCGGGTTGGATGGCATCCTAGCTAGGTTTTTGACATGGATCCTTGAATGAGGTCACACAATGAATTATTCTGGTTAGTGTAGAGTGATCTGGGATATAGAATTACCTTCTTTATTTTACAACACCCTTAAAACATTAAAAATAAATAAATAGAATATTCATTTATCTATATTTGATATATATCAAAAAAATTTCATCCTTATAAATCCAAGAAATATAATTTAAACCATATTAATTAAATTGTATACCTCCCAAGAATTTTTTATACTTGAAATGATTAACCATATCATCATAATAGAAATTCCACCAATAATTTTATTCAATTTCAAATTTCTACCATATACTATTTGAAACATAGATTAAGAAACTCTAAATATTGAGATTTAATCTACAAATATTTTCCCATGTAATCTTCTATAAACAACCAATATTTTAAAGAATTAGTACCAATGGAATGACTCATACAATCGATACCTTCTCTTGATGATCTTAAACTTACACTAGTTGTTCGAAAAAACAACTCATTTTCCATAATTTCAAGCTCATCCCAATTTATTGCATGATAATAATTGTGAAGATATTTTTTAAGTTAAAAACTAGGAAAAACTTTATGAACTTTCTTCACATTGGGTGGAATTAATAACTAATAGTCCACTTTATAAACACACACTAACACATCAAAAATTTGATGAATCTTATAGAAGGATTTCCACCTCAACCAAACTTGTACTGAGTATTATGGGGTAACACTTTATAAAACACATACTAATTAATATAAAACTTCAATATTCTTATTCATCAACCAATATAATAATTCTAGTTACTATACCATCTCTATTCTATCTCAAATCAAAAGAAGCTTCTCTATCATATCATGTACCCACTCTTGTCAAATAAATGTCATATTTCTAATATCAACCTAACACAAGGGTGATCTATAAGGTCATCTATACAAAGATTCAAATGGTGTCATTCCAATGGATGAGATATGACTATTGTTAATGAAAAAATTAAACATCGATAAAATATATTAAAAATCCATATAAATATAGTATGAAAAAACACAACATATCTTATAACATTTGAATTGTCTACACATTTTGGTCATTATTCTCTAGGTGGAAAATGATACTAAGGAGAAACTAGGAACCGGAGGCATGTAAAAATCTCTTATATAGTTGTGATGAAAACTATTGTTCATGATCTAAAATAATCATTATTATAAACCTATAAATGTTTTTACCTCTACTATATTATGCCTTACTAAACATAAACTAATCTTCAGACCCTAATTAAAAATAAATGAGTCATCATTTTCAATCTATCAATAAACGCCTAAATAAAGTCATGATCTCTCAGAAAATGAGTAAAACCAATCAAAACATCCCTAACGAAATCCTCTCAATTCCATTATAGAATATTTGAGGGATACAATAAACTTATCAGAAATAAATATTTATGTTTCACTTATTCACATGTAATACATTTGGATAAAAACTCTACCACTAAATTCTTTACCCCTGACCACAACATTGCTACTTAAAATCAAGGTTTATATTCCCAATACTTAGATATATTTACATGAGTTAGGAATGGAGTTCAAGTCAAACCAATTCCCAAATTCTTTGAGGAATGTATAACATCCCTTCAAACAACACCCAATGTTCCATATCCTATATCCAATTATCAATAAAATATTTATTGACTATTTGATCTCTCTACAATATAACTTCAAATTTTCCTAGACAAGACACTATAACCTACTAAAATAAAGGATAATTAAACACAATTTGATGTAATAATACTCAACCACTAAAATTTTCCTAATATAAATTCAAATCCTTGTGCCACTCCATCATCTTTTACTCTATACTAACTTTTAATGTAACTTTAATATAGGTTTTACTACTTAATGTGTTATCTAACATATTACTTTTCCCTAGAGTATATGAAAATAATAATAATAATCCTAGATGAATCTTACACATATACACTATTGAAGGTTTAAATATATCCATAAGAATATATAATAAAAACTCATATGGTCTGCAAATAGAACAAATAATTATACTAACATGTCATATATTTAGAAAAATAAAGAGAGTATTATAGAAAAAAATTAAATATCATGAGTAATAAAGGTACATTTATAAATTAATAACTATTGATATCCATAATATATAACCATTATATTCCACATTAACGAGAATCCGAATCTATAATGTGAAGAATCACATTAAACCTCAAATGTAACCCCCTTCTCTGATTTATGATGGATGGGGGTACTAATAAACATTAGTTTCATGTATTTAAATATTTATTAGCACTAAAATGTTAATATTCAAACATTATCCTTATTAGTTATAGTTTATTAGGGTGATAAGATTCAATATTAATTGGATATAATAGTTTGATAATATATAGATAATTTCGGAAAACTACGCTCCTAAAATACATTCTTTATCACTTTGAAGAGAAAACTTCTTCATTATTAAATAGATATACCAATACTCCTTTAAAACAAATAACATGTATAAGAAAGTGAAATTACCCTGCCCAAAACTTAAAATTTGACATCTTCCAATGGAATGGATTTTGGAAAGTCAGTTCAAAAAAAAATCAACGATGTTTAACACGATCCTCTTTGGTCCCTGAGTAAACCAAAAATACCACTATAAAAAATATATATAGTGTTTGAACACCCAATGAATTGATCCCATGGACACCTTTGGTGAATTAATTATTGAAACTTAGTTCCATAGACACAACTCATGTATGTACTTTGATTACCATTAAATTTATGCAATTTGATACATATATGTGTCTACCTTACTATAATAGTGTTGATACTTTTGTGTCCACAATAACTATGATAATATCCTTATATTACATTCTATATAAAAGGGTTATAATTGTTCCCATACTATAATTAGAACCTAGAGATACCATAAATATAATATTATGTTTTTCCTATAGTACAGATGTATCATGAAGATATGACACAAATGATGTGTGACTATAGGTGATGGGTGATAATGAGACTTGAGACTTCTTCACATGAAGTTCAAACTTGGTGATACCAATTATAATAGATCACGAGGATAGACCTAGAAATAAGAACACCACATGTTTGAGGTGTCATTGGTTGTTCCTATCCATGAACATTTGTAATCAACTCCTGAATTGAGATTATTATTAGTGTGTTCTATTTAATCATGTACTTTGATGTAAGGAAAAAACTATGTCATTAAAGTCATATTGAAGTAGTTTGAGTTTGGTGAATCATTGGTAGTATGACATTGATTTAATAATCAAGATATAATTTATGGATTCTTAAAGTAAGTTATATCTTAGGCCTAGTTGATCAGGATGATAATATCTTTTCTAAATCCATGGACATTGTATAAGAATGGTATGTCCATATAGTTAGACAAGCGAATAATAAATAAAGACATGATGATGATACAAAGTGTGAATCCTACTTTATGAGATATCATGAGAAAACGAGATTATATTACATGATGTGTGTTTATTGGAAGGGTTTCATTTCTATGACTATTACATAACTCCTTAAATGCCTGGAAGGGTTTCTAGACTCCACTCATAGTCATTAAAAATTATTCAATGATATCAAGATAAGGTCCTAGAGGGCCACACATAATAGAATATTCAAAATATTTTCCTATTCTATTGAATAGGAGTATATGACATGGTGGGAAACACCACACGGTCTGAGACATTTCTGGGAATAAATGATCAATAAATAATAAATATATAAATTATTATTAGAGAATATAATAATTAGAGTGGAATTTATTTATTAAAATTATTCAAAAGGCATTAACTGAATATGTGGGAAAATATTATATTAATGAATATTACATTAATATTCAAGGTTTATTTAATATTAGAGAAAATTATGAGTTGAGTAAATGACTCGATTTTATCAGATAATATGTTTATTATATATTATAAGTGGTAAAAATATAAATGTCATTATGAAATAGTTATTTTATCATAATGTGTCATTTAAAACATATTTAGTGGGTGTTTTATATATGGTAGATGATAATCCCTTTTTGAGTGTATTACCTCTTCTATATAAGAAAATAGAATCTTATTTCCCTAGGAATATTCATTCCCATGAATTTGGGAGCTCATATCTCCTATATCTCGTATCCTATATAATGAAATTCTTTTTTAAGGAGTTTGATATTTGATCGTCATCAGAGAATAAAGGAACATGATCATAGTGATCTTCGTGACGCCAAAGGATTCATCAGAGATCCATGATGACACCCAAAATTTGACAATTGGAATTCTAATAGACTCTTGAAGCATGTTTGGAAAATATATAAGGGTTTCTTCATTGTATCCTTCAAGAAATGATCACCATCAATGAGTTTCTGTTGAATACGCCTTCAATTTGAATAAGGTAATGATTTGTTTATTTTAGTGATTAATTAAATTCACATGAGATCACCAGACCTTTATTGAGGCTTGGATCACCATAGTGGATGATATTAAATTACTCTAATGAAGATAATTTCAAAATACTCTTCCCATCTTCTTTTTCTATTCCCTTGGTACCAAAAATTGATATTAGAGTGATTGCATGGATTTTATGAGTCATGAAAAATTAAAAGGGGGATGGTCGGGTCATCATAGAAGCAAAATGAAAAAATTTAAAATGGGGGGGGGGTGTGGGGACTGGCCTCTTTGGTGTGTGTATAAGTACAAAAATAAACAAACCTAAAAAATAGGGCAACAATTTACTAGGTTAATAAAACACTTTAAAAAAAATATTAGAAAAAACTGGTGGCACTTCTTTGGGAAGTAAGGGTTTCCCTACCGCACCACCCACCACCCTCACTCACTGCCTCCCTTACCAGCTTCCTCCCTTGAAATTGGATTCTCCTTCCATCGACCATTGATGGAGCTGAAATGCCTTTCTATTGATTCCTATGGGGACCCCTCTTAGACAACTATCACCACCCTCGGCCGTAGTTTCACTTGAAGTTTGCACCGCCACCATTAGTCAGTTTCCCCACTACTACAAGCCCTGCCAAACAACACATAGTTTTCATCCTTTCCACTTTTTCATCTTCACCTGTTGTTGTTTTCCTTGTCATCACCACCTTTTATGACCACTGCCTTAACTACCCCGGCATAGCACACCACCCTAATATTCCCATCCCTTATATCTCTAAAAAATTCCCATCCCATTCACCCCAACCCCATCAGTCCCTCTTCCACCCTCCCATGGGGTTTCCCAACCCGTAACCACCTTGAACATGTCTACATGACCTATAATTATACTGTAGGAATTTTTTTGGGCCTAGAATTTGCTTGGACAGGGTCGGTCCGACCTACAACAGGCCTGGATGATATTAGTGGCCCATGGAATTTTTAAATTTCCAAAATCAATTTAAAACTTTGAGATTAAAAATAATAATAATATTTTAAAATTAATTAATTTTTTTAATAAAATAAAATTAATTACAGGGTACAAACTAAATAAATTTTTTGAATTTAAATAATTTATTTAACTCATTTAATTTCCCTCAACCGTAAATTTATTACCATTTAATTTTTATCGCACATTTATTTTACCTTCCAACTGGTCTTGAGAATGAAATGAAAATTCTTTTCTAGGTTTATTTTATTAAATTTATTATTATAACTTCTTGTAATGATTGTAATAGTTAATTAATTTTTGATGGACTTCACATTATCATTTTCATTTAATACATATAAGGGTCTATGAAACCATTTGTTTATCTGTATGTAATTTGGGGTTTTTGATATCACCTTTCCAGTGAGTGAGTACGTATATATAATGATGATGCTGATATAAGGCGTGGACCTTTCTAAGATTAGGTGGTATCCTAAATGAGATTTGAAAACACTAGATCGAGGGAGAGCTACGATATGAGCCAAGACCCAACTCAGGTATTATACCCCTAAGATAAAATTAATCCATTTAGTTTAAATAGATCAACCAATATTAGATTCTCAAGATCAGGAAAGTGTTTTATTTATTTATGCATTTCTTATTATTTTATGAATGTGTATGTTTTTGGGAAACACATTAAATAATAAATAGATAATTCATAAAGATGTGGTGAATTTTTTCAATTAACGCTATGTTCAGTTGTGAGCATGGCAACATAGTATGAACACATTTAATAGAAAAATTATTACATTAATCACTAAATAATAAAAAAACTCAAAGTAATATTAATTTCTTACACATTTCATCACTTATATTTGAACAAAACTAGGTGTACGGGGTGCTCGTCATCCCTAGTTGAGGGTGACTCCTACTAATGGGGAGTTCTTATGAGAGTGATGGGTATACTTAACTAAATATGTTAAAAAATAAGTATCCACAACTGTCTTTATACAAATTTATAGGAAAAGAGTTTTAGGAATCAAGTTTTCAATTCCAAAAATCCAAGACTTCACTCAATAGTTCAAGGACTTGTTAGTTAATGTGGTTGGTCAATCTAGTGCATACCTTGGGACTCTCTGAGTAGCGTCATAGCCATAACTTGGAATGTGATGAGATGTTTTAAGGATATTTTCCATGAAAAAACTTAAAAGATAGAGTATTATGAATCTAGTAGTGTGGGATATTAGGGATTCATAAAATAATGGGAGACATTTATTGATTTAATTAATTAATAATGTCTAAAAGGTAATCAAGATATAGTTCTAACTACTATGATTATTTTTTATAGATAGAAATGGAAATAACCAATACCACCAATTCATTATCACTATGATTGATTCTAGATTAGGAAAATTTCTTGTCTAGCCATAAATTCTAGGAGTGGTACAGGCGTATGCACATAGTAATATGCCAATTGAGGAAGTTTTAAGTATTGGAATCCTCAATTTCTACTAAGCCTAATCAGGGAGAAAGCATTGTGTATATAGACAAATGAAAAAAATCATGTAGATGTTGCACCAAATGTACAATGTATCATGTTGTCATCTATTTCTAGTCAACTATAGAAAATGCATGAGGATGATGATTTTTATAAGATAATAACTCATCTCCAATAGTTATATTAGGAGAAATCAAGGAAGAAAAGTTACGAGATATCAAGTGTGATTTATAGGTGTAGGATAGCTGAAGGGAATCGAGGATTACGTCATGTAATCATGATGATTGGGTATATCGAGAAACATGAAGCCCTTGGGTTCAAGATAAACCAAGAATTATAGAACGATCTAATTCTTTCCACTTTACCACTACGATTATCAACATTTATTATTTATTAAAATATGAATAACATGAAAATTTCACTCCTATATCTATTTTTTTTCACCAAGATGATAAGGATATGATGACTACCAAATATTTAAACCTTATGGTGAATTATTAGAGGAAGTTCAAGGATAAGGGGTCTAAGGCTAAGCACAATCCATAGAAACCTCTGCATTGCCCTTCCAAAATGGAAAAGATAAAAAGGGAGGGAAATTAGTAGGAGGTTATATTCTATGCATGTAGAAATAATATCCAATGGAAGAAGAATTAAAAATTTGGGAAAAATAAGAAAGGAAATTCTTCTACTTTTGGTATTTTTTTATTGGATGAAATCTATCATTACCTATAAGTTTGGTATTGGATAAAAAATGTGGATCACACATTTTTATTCACATATAGAAACCATGTAGATTCATAAAGATTACAAAAATAAAGGTGGATATCTGAGCTTCAAATGGAATGATACTGGAAGCCTTGGTAGTGGGGGATTATCATTTGATTATGCCTAGTGGTTTGGTTCTTTTATTGAATAATTGTTTTTATATTACTTCAGTTACCAGAAACATAATCTCATTATCTAGTTTGGACACAATGGGATTGTACTTCATGTTTAGAAATAGATTTTTTCTCTTTTATAAGGATAACACATTTTATGGTATGACACATATTAACAATGTATTGTATATACTTGAACTCAAAAACCCAATAATGTAAATTAATGAAGAAACCAATGAAAATGACTCATTTAACACCCAACTATGGTACTTTAGGCTTTTTAATGTAAATGAGAAGCATTTATAAAAATTATAACAAGTAGGGTTTTTAAAATCAACTAAATTAAAATCCTTGAATGTATGTCACACTTGTTTATAAGAGAAAATGGCCAAAGATCCTTCTCTGGGAAAGGAGTAGGAGCCATTGAATTAATGGAATTGATTCATACTTACATATGTGGATCATTTTCATTAGATTCCATGGGGGGGTTTGTAATGGATCTAAATTTCTATGTTCAATTTTTTAGAAAATTCTTGGGAAAATTACGAGACCAGGCACTGAGACGGCATGTGATTCCAAGGACTGGTGTGCTCAGAATGGTCCATCAAAATTTTTTATGTTTCAACTAGAGAACATGAGTGGTTTTCTTGAAGAAGTGGAATAACTCTTAAATGGTTACCCAGATCAAAAATACGAGGGCAATGTTGTGTTCAGGATGGCCGATTTACCCTAGGCATGAAATAACTTTAGTCAGCATGAACCTCTAGTGAAAAAACCCGAAAATGAAATAATTTTAAATAAAAAAATTAAATTAAATTAAATTATTTATTTAAAATCCATATAACTCATAAACGATGACTCAGATTGAAAATATAAGACCACTGTTGAGCTCGTGAGGGTGTTATTTCCTTCGGTGGATCCTAATATTGGCCAGTGCAGGCCAACTGTGAAAATTAGTTTTTGAGATGTGACCATAAATAAAATTATTAAATTATTTTATTTTCAAATCCTATAAATCATAAATGGTAACTTGGATTGTAAATTCAAGAGTACTGTTGATCTCATGAGGGAGTTCTTTCCTTAGGTGGGGCCTAACCTCAACTAGCACGGGTTGAGTGTGAAATTTATTTTTGGGACGTGAACAACATTAAAATATTTAATAAAAATATTTCCTTTTAACATTTCGCAATGACACAGCGACACTACAATTCCACGATGGGGAAACCCATTTCCGTTAATAAATGAAACAATTTGACAATGCTGCAACAATAGTGGCATGAAAATGCTGAAATGCATTTCTCCATTTAATAGCTTGACAGCAGTACGTTATTAGATTAACAATCCTGGAGAAATTCCCCCAGAGATTGGGATAAGAAAATAATTAGAAAAACCATCCATTGGAAAAATTATGATGAACAATGGAAAACAACGACAAAACTTCGAATCCAGGTGGATCAAAGAACGACTAACACAACAGATCTTGGAAAGCGAATTCTTTGTCATCAACGATCGATCTAATCCAGGTAGGACTTGTTATATGTGGTTTTCTGCCCTTATAATTAAATTTATTTATTAAATCGTTATGAATTCTTTGATCTATGCCCTGTTGTAGCCTTTGCATGTGCCTATATATTGGAATCTTATTTATTTAAGTTGTTTTCTAACCATGGGATCCACTTTATTGATCGAATGTACAAAAACAATTGTCCTCGATCAATATAACATTTTTATTGGTGTTTCCCCCCAACTTTCTTTACGTTCTTTATCATTAAACCACAAGGTCATGATTCTACATTGGCGGGGTGGGTTCGAGTGCAACCGAACCCCTGAACTCATTGAGGTGACACAAACAATATATGGATCGACGGTTTTGGGAAATATTGATAAAAAATCATGTTGGTGTTTGGTGAATAGTTTGGATCAGCACCACAAGTGCATTTTTGTGATTAAATGTGGTTCAGGATCATGTCAATAATCTCTATTTTTACTGGTTGGAGGCGACAATGACTTGCAGTGCGATGAAGTTGGTTTCAAACAAAGGCCATGTGTGAGATTCCATGACGAAGGCTGCTCGACATTGATGTGGTGATGGTTGGATTCAGATATCCAATGGGGTGGTTGGTCATGGTCAATGCAAAGAGCGTAAATATTATTATTATTAAAAATAATATTGGCAATGAGTTAATAAATTGAAATGATGAATTTTTATAATAATAATAATAATAATAATAATAATGGTGATATAAAATATGTGTTAGGGGTTAATAAGATTAAATGGATTTTATCTAATGGGGGTTATTAATATTATTTATAATATTAATAATTTGGGGAATTGATAAAATGGGGAAATAATTAAAGACACCCCAAAGGGGGGGCCTTGTGTGCTGTACATTTTAAGGAGGGGGTTAGATCCAATGTATCTTCCCCATTAACATTTTTATAATAATAAAAGTAACAATAATATTATTAGATATTATTATTAGAGAGTATAATGGATTTTAATGGGAGATTAAAAGGATATTTTCACATGTGGCATTTGTTGTGTGCCAATTTAAAGGGGAGAGTTTCAGCGTGCCCCATTAAAGAAATCAATGATTTTAATAATAATAATAATATTATTATTCTGGCTGTCAAACATAAATCTAGCGGTAACTCTTTCATGTGACGTCAGATCGATGAACTATCAATGGGAAGCATTACCTTGAAATTGAGATGGTCATTTTAAGACAGATGTTGGATACTTTTTTTTTGAACTCATGCCTTAGGTCAACGAAACACACAATAATAATAATAATAATATTATTATTATTACGGGATCTTGTATCTGACATATCTCCCTCATACAGTATCAGAATGGCGAAACTTATGTGATACTAAAACCCTAAAATTAAGACGGACATTTCAATACCAATTTTGGGTATTTAAATTGAGATCGAAGAATGGGCCCCATGAAGCCAGGTTTGGGTGTGTTGTGGTGAAATGCGGATTTTTCACCGAGTGTCCATTTTGGAAGAATGAGTAGTCCATCTTGTGTGTTTTTTTCATGAGGATCTCAATGGAACTGATGGTAGAGTAGGTACACCCATATCAGATACAATTATAGGGAGAAGGTCCTCTACTCGTGGAGTCAGTACTCCCTTTTCGGACCAGGGTAGAAGTCCTCCATAATTGACGTATAAATAGAGTAGGTACTTCCTATTCGGTAGGGTGTGGGTCCTCCATACGCATTGTTTCGGAAGAGTCGGTACTTCCTTGCCCTGACAAGGAGTGAGTCCTCTAGCCTGGGGTCGGTACTCCCCTGACGTACTAGGGTGTGGGTCCCCCACAACAAACAAACTGATAGAGTCAGTACTCCCCTTTCGTACAAGGGTGTAGGTCCTCTAGTCACTAAGTGGTACTCCCTTATTGAGTAGGGTGCGAGCCCTTACTTTCAGAGTTGTACTCCCCCATCCCCGAGAAGCAGTGGGGAGTGGGTCCTCCATTGGAGTTGGAGCTCCCTCAACCGTCAGAAACATATATGAGGAGCGAGCCCATCCATTTGATGAGAACATTACCTAGATAGGATCTAGTGCTCCCTCGACAGACTGAGGTGCGAGACACTCTATATAGGAGTGATGGAGGTTTTTCAAGATGGTAAAGAGCAGGGATCCCTTATCGATGTATAGTGGTGAGGGAGGGATTCTCCACTTGTGTTGCCTTAGTTTTACACTAGGTGCAGGACAACGATGACCAAACCTCCAGTGCTGGGAACTGGAGCTAGACCTAGTAGGATGTTACCGATGGAGCACGTTCTCTCAAACGTACCATTATAAATGATATAGTTTTTCTCGATGGAGTGTACCTCTTGAACAGGTACCATCTTGGATGGCTAAGCTCGTGGAGCATGTTTCTCCTGGTATTATTTGTTTCCGTTGAAAACTATGTAGAGAATCTTGTTGCTGGATATGAGGTTTGAACCTTATGATTCTTAGTGTTTGAAATGAGTATATCTGGATGTTCTTGGTATATTTATGGGTATATACTTTTTTGGAAGTGAATGTTAATTTCTTTGTGGGTTTTCCCTTATGCTTTACCTTTGTGGTTTCAGGGTGTCCTACTGAGTATTATTTTACTCACCCCTGCACGGTATTTTCCCACACGTGTCATGTCTTGTGTAGATGTTAGATGCTTTGACAGAGACTAGGTGGGCCAGGTCCAGGTGGTGCTCAGTGAGATCAGACAGAAGCGGCGTACTCCTACAGCTTCAGGCAGCCACCCTTCACCTACCCTTCAGGTAGGGTTGTCAGCAGACGATCTTCAAGGACTTGGAGTTTTACTTTTGTTCTATCTTTCTTTTGGTGGGCATGTATAATGGCCCAGTTTTCCACCCTTTACTTTCCTTTTTTTCACTATGTTTGTGTTATACTTAGTGGTTTGCATGCATAGATTCCTTGTATTTTTACTCCCAAGCATATTTGGTTTGGAGTTCTGTGGATGTGTGCAGGTACTTATGCTAATGCCTTCTATTTGTGGGATATTCCTACTCGATGCTAGTTTCTAGCCCCTGACCTATCGGATGAAGGCTTGGGGTAGTCCCAGAATGTGCCCCAGGGGATGGGTCATGACAGAGTGGTATCAGAGGAGGTCATTTCTACCTTAGGACCACAATATAGTGATCTTGGTTTGGGTTTCATAACGACAGTGTTAAGATGTTTTGAGTTCGGAACACGGGCCACAATTTCTAGGGTTGGTGCTGTAGATGACGTATCTATTCACTGGGACTATGATAACCTTATTTTAGACTCTATTCATTAGGACACCTGTCATCGAGAAATAAATGGTACATGTATCACATATGAATGGTCTATGTTTTCTATGTCCTTATTGAGTATGCTTCCTAGATATACTCTATTAACCATGGTTCATCTTGATCCATTTTAGGATGCCTTTAAGAAGATATCCATATAGGGTTCTACATCATGATCATGATGAAGATATACCCCATGATTAGGATTCAGTGTTGGGAACTGAGTTTGAGGCGTTCCCTCTAAGTGGTTTACCAGTGGTGCCACCAGCCGTAGAGCATCATGTTTTTCCAGCACTTCAGACTGAAGATGCACGCAGGTTGAGCGTGCTACATGAGTTCTAGAGGTGGTGAACTTTGAGATACTAGGCTGAACCTTACCCCCCATCCATCAAATGACTAGCTCGAGGCAGTCACTCGTGTTTTCCTATTAGTGAGGACACCTCTCGATTAGATGGTGTTCCTAGCCATGAGCCTTCTTCAAGGCTCAACGGGATACTGATGGAACTTGGTGATACAGTCACATGATTATGTGACACTCACTTGGGAGGAGATCTAAATTCTATTCAAGGAAGAGTTTTAACCATCCACGCTGAGGTCAGTACGTATCCAAGAACTTCTGTAGCTTCGATAGATCAACATGATAGTGGCAGAGTTTACAGCGAGGTTCACTGATTTGTCATGGTACTCCCTAGAAATGTCATGAGACTAGTTTTCCAGAGATCAAACCTTTGAGAAAGGATTATTTTGAGAAATAAAGGTGTCGGTGGTTTCTTCTAATATTCCCACCTATTCTAGGGTTCTAGAGAAAGCCCTGGTGGTCGAGAGTTTTCTGAATGAGGAACAGATGGATGTGACCCACAATAGGGGTCACGAGACGGAGGAATCTTCAAGAGATAGAAGATGATAGGTGATGGGATTGTAGCGTAGGAGGCATACCCATGACCGAACTCAGATGTGTGGGAATGTGGAATTGGAGAAACACCAAGGAATAGATCGGGCATAGGAGATGCGATGTTATGCTTACAATGGCCGGAGGAATCTCGCTAGAGATATTCCAACCCACCGTGCTGCTGAGAGGGAGATGGATGACGAGCCGCCTTGGTAGAGAAAATGCTTTGAGCAAGGATTTCCATAGGATGGTGAGAGAGGCAGAGCAGCAGGTGGTCCACACCAGACTTAGGGAGTCGAAGGACATGGGAGTGGACAAATGCATGTGGTCATGGTTTATGAACCAGAGACTCCAGGGGAGATCTGAGGTACGACCTCTATCTTTTCTTTTTCAATCGTATTAATGAACACATGCGCTAGTTGTTATCCTTCTACTGTGAGATTTTTTTGAGACATAGTGGTTCTAGTCAAACCCCAGACTTGACCCTCACGCTCAGAGACTCCGGCTGGAGGAGACACGATGATCACACACTAGCGCTGATAGTGAGACCCAACCCTGAGAAGTAAGAGTTGCGGTTGGGATCTCTTAGTCATTTTGTAGAGGAATTACAGCATCATTATTGGTATGGACTACTAATGTTCATTCCCAAATTAACTATTTTAGGGAAAAATGGTACATGGTATACATAGTAATGGAATGAGGTTTCCTTAGTCAGTGAAAAGGAAACCCAGATAGCATCGTGTAGACTCTCATATAGGACTTAAAAAAGGGGATCATTCTTGGAAAATATTTTCCCTTGGTGTGTGTCTAGAGGTAGAAAAAGGATCTTAAGAGGAGCACATGAGAGCGAGAGGCTCAGATTCGTGCTCGGTTCTCTCACCTTTTGTTTGAGTAAAACTTGTTTAGATTTTCGAGGATGTAAATCCTTAAGGTGGGGGTAATATAAAGACTTTGATTTTATTGGTTCTATTTTTATAAAATTATTGGGAAAATTAAAAGACCAAGTACTAAGAAGACATGCGATTCTGAGACTCGGTGTTCCCAAAATGGTCTGTCAAATTTTTTTATGTTTTAACTACCGCACGTGAGCAGGTTTCCTAAAAAAGTCTAATAACTCTTAAAAGGGTGCCCAGATCAAAAATCTGAGGGCACCGTTGTGTTCAGGATGTCGTGTTTACCCTAGGCATGACTTAAATTTAGTATTCATGGACCTCTAGTGATATAACCCTAAAATGGAATAATCGTAAATAAAAACATTAAATAAAATTATTTTATTTTTTTCAAATCCATATAACTCACAAATGACGACTCAGATTGAAAATACGAGACCACCGTTGAGATTGTGAGGGTGTGATTTCCTTAGGTGGAGCCTAATATTGGCATGCGCAGGCCAATAGTGGAAAGTAGTTTTTTGGGACGTGAATGTAAATAAAATAATTAATTTATTTTATTTTCAAATCCTATAAGTCATAAATGCTAACTCATATTGGAAATCTAAGAGTACCTTTGAGCTTGTGAGGGTGTTATTTCCTTAGGTGGGGCCTTACCTTGACTGGAATAGGTCAAGTGTGAAAGTTAGTTTTTGGATGTGAATGTCATTAAACTATTTATTAAAAATATTTCATTTTGACATTTCTTAATGACACAATGATGTTTCAATGCCACAACGGGGCAACCCATTTCCTTTAATAAATGAAACAACATGGCAACACTGCAACAACAACAATAACGTGGAAATGATGAAACGTGTTTCTCCATTTAATGGATTGACAGGGGTATGATATTAGATTAAAAATCCTAGAGAAATTCCCCAAGATCTTGGGAGAAGAAAAGTGTTGGAAAAACCTTCCATTGAAAAAACAACGATGAATAATGGAGAAGAATGATGAAACTTTTGATCCAGGAAGATCTAAGCATGACGAACACAAAAGATCTTGGCAAGGACATTATTTGTCATCAACGATCGATATAATCTATGTAGGACTTTTTATATGTGTTTTTCTTGCCTTATAATTAAATTGATTTAGTATATTGTTCTATATTATTAGATCTATTCCCTATTTTTGCCTTTGTATATGCCTATATATTGGAATCTCATTTATTTAAGTTGTTTTCTAACCATGGGATCCCCGTTCTTGATCGACTAGAAAAAAATTCTTGGCTTCAATCCATAAACCTTTGTTATTGGTGCTTTTACCCCACCGTTATTCATGTTATTCATCGTTAGACCACATGGTCATGATTTGACATTATCCATTTCCATAAGAGATAGTTGGGGATGACGATGTTCCCGGGACACAAGTATTTCATAGGTCAACTTGAGAGGTTAGAGAACCATAGCTTTATGGTTTTATTATCACTGAGTTAGGTGACACATTAATCCTAGATAATGATGAAACTCTAACAAAAAAGGAAGATGTAGAGGGCATGGGTTATGCTAAATGGAAAGATTCTAGCAATATGAGAAGGAGTCTATTTACCAAAATCATGTTTGGATTTTGGTAGACCCTCCAGCAGATGTAAAACCCATTGGGTGAAATTGGTTATTCAAGAAAAATTGGACATGAACGGTACTGTAAATACATATAAAGCATATTTGGTAGTGAAGGGTTTCAACAAACATCATATAATCAATTACGATGAAACCTTCTTACCAGTAGTGATGATAAAATCTATCAAAACATTACTTGAAATAGTATCCATCCATGATTATGAAATTGGGAAAATGGATTTCAAATATTCTTTTCTAAATGGGAAGTTGGTTAAAGATATATATATATATATATATGACTCAACCTGAAGGGTTTATTAAGTCAAAGAGTTCCAATATAGTATGCAGTCTATAGTGATCTATTTATGGGATAAAGCAGGCATCATGATCCTTGATTTTTTGTTTTGATGAGGCTGTAAGATAATTTTTTTTCTCAAGAGTGAAAGGGATCCATGTTTATATAATAAAATTAATGGGAATTCCATTATTTTCCTTATATTATATGTAGAAGACATATTAATTATGGTAAATAAAGTGAAAGTCTTGTAGTTTGTTAAGACTTGGTTAAATGAATGATTATCCATGAAATACAAAGGTAAAGAATCCTACAGAATAGGAATTAAGATCTATCGAGATATATCTTAGAGGCTTATTTGGCTAAGTCATAGTACATATATTTATATGGTACTCATAAGGTAAAATATTAAACAATACAAGAGAGGATAGTTTCTAATGACAAATGTTATCAATCAATCCAAGATAATGCATCCAAAATCACTAGAGGATATTGATGGAATGAGTAAAATCCATTAGGATTTATCAGTGTGATCTATAATGTATGCCATGATATGTACATGTTTTGATGTTTCCTTTTCATTAAGCATGATGTGAAGATATCAAGATAATATCAGAGAGCTACATTGGGTAGTTGTGAAAACTATCATGAAGTAATTGAGATATGAAATTGATATGTTCCTAGTATATAGAGGAGAGGAGAAATTATTAGTAAAGGGATACACTAATTATAGTTTCCTAAAAAAATCACGATGATATGAAATCATAGTTTGGATATGAATATTTCCTAAATGGTGGGACAATGATCTAGAGAAGCTTAAGGAAACCTATGGTCACTGATTCTACAATAGAATCCATTTATATTAAAACTAATGATGCAACTAAGGATGAAGTTTAGATTTAAAACTTTATTTTAGACATTGTTGTTATGCCTAGTAGTTAAAACCATATTATAGTTTATTGTGATAATACTAATGTAGTGGTGATTTCTAAGGAGCCCAAGTCACACCAGAGGACAAAATAATATCCTTTGGACATTTTATCTATTGTGGGATTTTACTTAGAGAGGTGAAGTTGTAGTTAATAGAGTAGATAAAAAGGATAACATGGAATAATCCACGACTCAAGCCACATCTTTGCAGAATAATGATACTCATGTGACAGTTAGCAGGTTGAGACATGTTAACAATTGTATCTAGTGAAAGTGGGAGTGTTTAAAGTGAATTCCCTAGAATTGACTCATGAATTTATTTTGATTACCAATTCATGTATACAATTTGATAGATACAAGTATTTCCATTCCATAATACTATTAATAATTACGTTTCCACAATATTTATGGTAATTTCCATAGATTACATGTTGTATCAAAAGGTTATAGAAGTTACCATAATATAATGATAACCTAGAGATACCATGAAAATGATCTTAAAGTTATGACCTATTGTACAAATATATCATGCTGACAGGATATAGATGATGTGTGACTATCAGATGCTATTGTCTCTTAAGCATTGATATTTCTTCTCATGATGTTCAAAAATGGTGATCTCAAGTATATGAGATCACGAGGAAATACTAGACAATAAGAACACCACATTTTTGAGGTGTCAAGAGTTATTTCTATATGCAAACACATGTAATGGTATCTTTAATTAATATTATTATAAGTGTATACTATTTTATCTTTTACTTTTATTTAAGGAAAAAACTATGGTATTTTAGTCACAGTGAGGTAGCTTTAATTTACTACATCATTGGTAGTATAACATTGATTGTATAATCAAGATAGAATTTTTATCCTCTAAATAGAAGTTATATATCGAGACAAGTTCATTAGTACAATATTAACTTTGTCAAATACTTGGCCATAGTAGAAGAAAGGTATGCCCATCCAGTTTGGTTAATAAATAATAAGGCAAGAAAGGATTATTACAAAAAATTGTATGCCCTTATTTATGATATATCACAAGGAAAAGGGATTATTTTACATGATGTGTGATCATATGATGGTTGTTATTTCTATGACTATTCCTTATATAATTAGGGACCTTGATGGGTTTCTAGACTCAACTCCTAGTCAATGAACAATATTCCCTACTATCGAGATAAGGGCTACGAGGGCCACTCACAATATCATATTCAAAATTATGCCCTATGATGTTGAATAAGTATTTAGGATATAGTGGGTCCCACCATAGGGTCCGAGATGTGTCTGAGAATAAAAGATCACCAATGGATAAAGAAATTAATTGTTATAAGACTATAGAATAATCATAGATAAATTTATTTATTAAAATTATTCACTAGGTATTAAGTGAATACATTGACAAATATTATATTAATGAATATTATTTTAATATTAATGGTTCGTTCAATATTCATGGGTATTACGAGTCAAGTTAATGAAACTATTTTATCATTTAATATATTTATTATATATTATAAGTAAGTGATAAAAGTATAAATGAAATTATTACGATGTTAGTTTTTTATAACCATTAAAATACTGATTATTTAGTGGTTGTATTTTATATGGGGTCCATGGAACCCTTTCTGGGTGTTTAACCTAAGATTTATAAGAAAACAGAAGCTCATTTTCAGGGGAATATTCATTCAAACTAATTTGAGATCTCATCCCTCATCCTTCCCACATCATAGAGAGATAATGTAATATTCTAGGAGTTCGATATTTGATTACCATTACAGATTAATGAAACAAGTTAGTGGTGATTTCACTGACATTGAAGGATTCATCGAATCTCCATGATACGACCCCAAATTTGAGGATTAACATTTTCACAGACTCTTGAAGAATGTGTGGATAATAATAAGGGGTTCAGAATTAGATCCTTTATGAAATGATCTCCAAATTGAGTTTCTATTGAACACGCCTTCAATTTGAATAAAGTAACCATTCATTTATTTTTGTTTTTACTAAAATTAACACAAGATCCTCAACCATTTATCAAGTCTTGGATTTCCAAAGATGATGAAGTTATGTCACTACGGTGCTGAATTTTCTAAAATACCTAACCCATTGGCTTCCTCTGATTTCCCCAGTACCAACATTAATAACTCTAAAGGTAATTACCATGTACTCAAAATTTTCATAATGTCACCATAGTATAGTATTTGGGATATATTCATACTTCACTCTCATTTTATGATATCTTGACCACAATTCTTTCTTCAATAACTAATTAGTTTCCTTTAACTAATCAAATAAGTCACAATCCTTTTAAATTGGTATATATTCTTCACTAGTTCATAAATTAATAGTTTATAATTGATAGACAATCTTAAAATTCCACCAGCCTTCTTAAAAAATAACACTGGGTACCCCATGAAAATACAATAGAGTTATAAAAACCCCTTTATAGTATATCATCTCTCTGAATCTATAACATTCAAAGATTATTTGGTATCATTCAATAGGTATCCATTGATATTGGATACATTCCTATATATTACATTTTGTGAATATCAATCTCCCACCTTAGTGGAAATAGTTTATATTTAATTATTTGAGGGTTAATACACCACAACCTAGTCCTTAAATAGCACTATAAAATCAGTAATATATAATATACATGAAGAATAGAATAAATAAACCACCTTTAGTAATAATCAACACAAGATTTTACAAAATGAAACTAATCTATGATAAGTATGTAATATTAAGGTTATATATATATAATAAGACTATATTTTACTTCATATCATCACTCACCATAACCATATCACATTTATAAATCACCTTATCCAACCTCAACTGGTTTCCCACTAGAGTGGATTACTTGAGATATCAATGAATATTTTTATATTCATATCCAATCCACTTACTTGTCTTGGAAAAATAAATGAATGTGATGCACCATAATCTAATAAAATTATGCAAGGGTTAAAAAGACGCATATAAATATTTTCACCATCTTAGATTTTACCAGATTGTCAACTTATGCTACATGAAGTTATCCATGAATAACTGATCCACCACATTTTTTTCCTTCATTACTCTACTTTAACTCTAATAAATTGTTGAACCATAAGGATGAGGAATATTTATGGTCTAACCTCTACTAATAGCACCCTATATCGGTGGTCCATCAAGTTGTTGTCCTATTTTAGTGGTTTGATTGAGGTTGATATTGTGGAAGATGAGGTGGTTCTTCCACTATCACACTAATCTATCCCATGATAGTAATCATGATACTAGGGATATATAATAGTTTTATATATTATAACTCTTTATGAATAATATATCACATCTCTATTTATACATGATGAATACGAACTATCATCTCTAAAGAATTGTGAATAAAGGGGTTTATTATGATAGAACAACTTCCATGATAAATAATGGTTTATATTTATATCTCCACCTTACACCATGATCCAGATCTATTATACTCCTTGTGATACACTATTTCTCTTCAAATTACTCCTAATAATCCCATACATCCATAGTATCTCAACATACATCCACAATGTAACTTGAGTTCCCTATTAATAAATCTATAGAAATTTGACCCACTCAAAAATATAGTCTATGCATTCATCAGGTTATAAAAAATACATGGACTATCATAAAATACTTAGAAACTTCACTCCACACCTCATAACACTAGAATTACCATGTTGGATAACTGATATCTCTTACTGAAATATCAATGAAAGAGTAATAGTCAAGAATTCCTCTTAAAATTGATCTCAAAACTAACTCCACTTGATCATGGAAATATAATAACCCCCAAGGAACAAAATCCACCAATTATTTATTTTCTCATATAATAATCTCACTGCTAATGGAATGTAGTAATCATAAAATACTTAAATAATCTATAATATTATCTAAACTCCCTCTAACCTCAACTTTTTATATTTTTTAAAAACCGAAACCTTATTCATTAGAAGGTATTTGATAGAGATAATATTTTCCACATTTTTTCAATGCATTTACAATTGTTTTAATCATACCAAATAATCAATTTGAGATTATATGAATCAGTTTTGGATTTATGATGTGTTTTGAAGCAAAATGGTGAAAAACACCTAATTCTGGATTTTAGACAGATTTTTACATCAAGTGTATTTTAGTCATTTCATGAAAAATATAAGTCCAAATTTTTTGATTAAATTTATTTATAATCATCATTTTATTTCATTGAACTTTTTCTTCTAGACCAGGAGCTTATTCGGCCATCTGAAGGGACTAAAAATTCATTGAAGTTGGAAGTTTTTCCGGGAGGACAGCGTGGAACCCACCACCATAACAGAACCCCAACATAACCTAAACACATCTAAATGATGTGTTTAAACCTGGGATAGCATGAGGACAGATATGGAAGTCTATAAAATAAATATGGAAGAGGTTTGAAGACATTAAGGCGGTCATCGAATGAAATACTTTTGGAGGAACCTTCGTGGAAGCTTCATCCAGAAACAGAAACCTACAATGAAAAATTCATAACGCCTTCCTCCGGTGTACAAATGAGCTGAAATTTAGAGTTTGAACGGAAAAGACAATAAGGAACAACATTTCTGAAGGGGTCCATAGGTGAATCAACCATTTAATGGGCCAACAATGCGACCACTTTTGGAGGACAAATTTATTCCTATAAAAGGAGGCCCTCGCCTCCTTCCCAAATCATCCCATTCTCCAACCATTTTTCAAGGAAACAAGGAGGAGATCTCCACTGAGGGAGGACAAACAAAAATATTTCCCATTTCATTTTTATTTATTTTATTTATTTTTGTTTTAGTTTTCAATTTTAATTTAGATTTCTAAAAAATTCTTGCATTGTTTTTGTTATTGTGTCCACCCATCCACCATTTGTTTTCTTCTCATCTTACCATCGTGAACTATAACACTCATGGTCATGAGTAACTAATATGAGGAATATCCTGAGGGTGTAATCATGTTCTTGAACCTAAGGCCATATTTTTAATATTCTTTGAGTTAATTCTAAGGATAATTTGTAGTGGGTGTAATCCTCAGTATGGTTTTCTAAAGTTTAACTTCTTAATCTACAACCATTTTCTCTCGATGGAGGAGGTGAATGGAGGGTGGGCCTGGGGATCGCTAATTATACTTTTCATTCATAACCGAGGTAGAATAAGGTGTTCAAAAATATGACGGAGTGTGTTCACTAAGAATATTTGAAGCTGGTTAATGAAGGTACTCCCTAAAAGTTATCTCGGGAGAACTTCCTTTTTTCTCTAATTACATTCGTTTTAGCATTGCATGGTAATTTAGAATTAAATTTTAGTTTCTTTTGATTTATTAATTTCATTTATTTTATTAAATTACATTTATTTCATAAAATATAAAACAAAAAAAATAAGTAATTTAGGTGAATTAGATTAAGTGAGTGAATAACTGAGAAAACTCCTCAAGCGAGATGACCCTCATCAGCCTCTATGCTGCACTAGGAAAATTAAATTAATTTTTTCCACTCCCTATGAAATGTGTGCGTCCAAAATGGAGCTGCTTCCGAGGATCTAATCATTAGTTTACTTATCTTTTTCTATTTTCACATCTTAGATAGTTTTCATATATTTTTAAAATTTAAAAAAATCTTTCCATGATGAATTGAAACTCCTTCCTCCTGTGTCTAAATGAGCTAAAATTTGGAGGTCGAACGGACAAGACATTAAGGAACAACTTTTATGAAGGGTTCCATGCGTGAATCAACCATTTAATGGGCCAAAAACATGCCATCTTTCAGAGGAAAAATTTCTTCCTCTAAAAGGAGGCCCTCGCCTCCTTCCCAAATCTTCCCATTCTCCATCCATTACTTCAAGGCACCAAGGAGGAGATCTACAACAAGGGAGGCCAACCAGAAATATTTCCTATTTCATTTTTATTTATTTATTTTCTTTATTTATGTTTTATTTTTCAATTTTAATTTAGATTTATAATAAATTCATGCATTGTTTTTATTATTGTGTCCACCCATCCACCCTCTTTTCTTCTTCTCATCTGACCATCGTGAACTATGATACTCATGATCATGAGTAACTAATATGAGGAATATCTCAATGGAGTAATCAGGTTCTTGAACCCAAGACCATATTTTAAATATTCTTTGAGTTAATTCTAAGGATAATTTATAGTGGGTGTAAACCTCACTATGGTTTTTTAAAGTTTAACTTATTAATCTATAACCATTTCCCCTCGATTGAGGAGGTGGATAGAGGGTGTGCTGTGAGATCACTAAGTAGACTTTTCATTCATAACTGGGGTAGAATAAGGTGTTCATACATAATATGGTGTGTGTTCACTAAGAATATTTGAAGTTGGTCAATGAAGGTGCTCCCTGAAAGTTCTCTCGGGAGAACTTCCTTTCTTCTCTAATTACATTTTGTTTAGCATTGCATGGTAATTTAGAATTAAATTTAAGTTTCTTATGATTTATGAATTTCATTTATTTTATTAAATCCCATTTATTTCATAAAATATAAAACAACAAAAAGAATTAATTTTGGATAATTAGATTACGTGAGTGAATAAATGAGAAATCTCTTTAAGTGAGACGACCCTGGTCAGCCTCTATGCTGCACTAGGAAATTAAATTACTTTTTCCATGCCCTACGACAGGCGTGCGTCAAAACTGGCACCATTTCCGGGGTTCTAATCATCAGTTTACTTATCTTTTTCTATTTTCACATCTTATATAGATTTCATTTATTTTTAAAATTAAAAAACAAAAAAAAAACTCTGCCCATGATGAATTAAAATGATATTATTCTACATCGACTGACAATTACTCACATGTGAAAGAACAAGAAACAAACTACAGTGAGGAGGCTCTCTAACGAAGAACTGATGCACTTATGATAATGGTCAAGAAAAAAGAAAGAGGCATAGTAACATAGATCTCTGTGGAAGATTTGAAGCTGGTCAATGAAGGTGCTCCCTAAAAATTATCTCAGGAGAACTTCCTTTCTTCACTAATTCCATTTTGTTTAGCATTTAATATTAATTTGAATTGATTTTTTGCATTTAATTTATTTTATTAAATTCCATTTATTTCATAAAATATAAAAGAACAAAAATAAGTAATTTAGGTGAAATAGATTAAGTGAGAGAACGAACTGAAAAATCTCCTCAAGTGAGATGACCCTGGTCAGCCACTGTGCTGCATTAGAAAAATTAAATTGCTTTTTCCACACCCTACGACATGCGTGCATCAGTATTACTACGAAAACTACTATATAATAACAATCTAGGCTTTCATAGCTGCTCAGTCCACAATCTAATTAATGATAATTGATGCCTACTATAATCTATATTCCTATACTTTATGCTTTCAATTCATAAAAAATGTAACTACAAACAAACAAACATCTTATTCCCTAGAAAATGTTGATGTCTCAAGTTACAATTTGTCAAGATCAATCATAGACAATGATTTAATTCATAACACACATAATCATCAGGACCTAATACTATATGATGCATAGACCCACTACTGTATAACTACCTTGAAAACAATAAATAATTTCTCTAATAATAATCTATAGGAAATCAAATCATTCAATTAGAATTACATGGAGTCTATTACTTACTTAGTAAATTTCCCTAACTTACTTCACTTATTAAGTTCAAGTAATACAATAACCTTACTAACTCATACAATCCTCATAAGTGCCTACTAAAAAATCTATCCCAGAACACTAACTTTGATAAAATTTTATTATGTATTAACCCTACAAAGACTCCTCTTAGGTCAGAAATGAAATTGATAGTGGACCTCAAAGCCTTACTTCAATAGGACACAAGGTGGTGACTAGAACCAAGGGCATGTAATCACAAACATGGGAAGAATTACAATTCTATACATAAAACCTACAACCATAGACACAATAATCCAATAAAATATCTCAAAAATTTAAAATGAATACATATATGACTATGCCACATACATAATAATCATTAAAGTTGCAAAGTAAATAGTAAAAAAAACAACAATCAAATCCTCCTACTCTTAGATAAATCACAAAATGCTAAAATAAAAATTTCCAACACCACCTTCAGTGTGATCCTGCAATTCTATAAAATAATATCCACTACTTGAGTGGGTTTATAAGTATACCCATAAAGTACATCCTCCAAATTCTATTTTATTAAGTGAATAATAATAATAAACCCTTGATTAATTACATGTATATAGTTATTCAACTTATACTCAAAAAAAATTAAGAGAAACATTGGATCAAGAAATCCTCCATCGAATATCATCTTCCAAATCATCCATATCACCAAAATCATATCATGAAATAAAATTAATATCAACCACCACATATCACTATCCAAACCTTTAATGAAGGTGTAGATATAACAAAAAAAACTATCTGTTGTTGCAAATACAATAATGAAAACTAAATATAAAGAAAATATGGCTACAAAATCAATAATTATATAGTGGTATGAAAATAATAATAAAAAACCACACATGTGTTAAGAATAAAACATCTTTATATTCCACCAAGTAATCAGGGACTAATACATCCTTCCACACATCACCATCATCATGTCAAAACAATATTATAACAACTCACATCAAACATAAATATTATATAAATAAACACATCTATCATGACATTAATCATAACAAATTTCCATAATTCATGAAAAAAAAAATCATATTATGTCATCTTCATAAATATTCTATATTTCAAATAAGAATTTTACTAACACAAAAATCCACATGTCCTTGGAAAAAATAACTCAACTACCATATATTTAAACCCTAAATTCCATCTAACTTATCACTAATGATTATAAACATAACCCTTTTCAACATGTGAATAAAATTATTTTATTATTTGAAAATTAAAAGGTATTATGACATTAAATAACAAAAATAAAAAATCATTTTTAACACAACTCTTAGTCAATTAAAATCAAACACTCAACCTCATATAATTTCCTCTATTATAAATAACTTCTTCTTTATCTTCATATTTACTTATTTATCCTTGGAAAACTACTTTCTAAAATATTAATCATAATTTATCAATTCCCCCTTTTTTACATTATTCCATGATGATTTAATTTATAATATTCCACATAGGATTCAATTTACGATCTTATTTGTTTTTAATTATATATTATCTAAAAACATTACCCACCACAACATTAACTAGATTATAAAAATTCACTAAATATAGAAAATGAGAAGTTTGAATCACATGTCGCACCATGTGTCAATATTAATATTAATATTTCTTATTATTTTGGGGAAATTTTACGTTTTTTAGAGTTTTATATAGTTTTTGTTGATTTTTTAGATTTTTGGGAGGCATGGAGAGGATTGTGGTCTAAGTTAAAGGCACCATGCCATGGAAACCATAACCAATCCATTTTATTAGGTGTTTTAGCCTCGTGTTTTCCTATTTGAAAAGCTGATGGGTGAAATTACCAAGGGTAATTTTGGGTGGCCATGGACCTATTTTGTGGGATCTTGGAAGGGTCACAGGGAGCTCCTTTCTATGGTTCTCCATAAGTTACATGGTTAGGGAACTAGTATAAAATCCATATAAGGGGGATGGTTGTGGCACTGACTATAGGCTGGGTGCTCAGGAGCTACATTGGAAGGCACCACATCCTAGTGTAAGTCATGGTTGCCTCCTTGGGGTAAAAGTTTGGAGAGTTTCTAAAATTACCCCTAACGATTATAATGGGGTGTCGACCTCCCCTATACTCATTGTTTGGCTGACCCAAGTGTGTGCATGGATCTATATTGCATTTTTTCTATGGATATTCTAATGTTCCTATTTACTTTTTCTTATAAATTTATTTTACTAAATCCCTCTATTACTCATACATCCCTTGGTTAATTCCTTCATATTCTACCCAATCCTATCCTCTTTAGTTTTTTCCTCTCCCAAAAATCCATGGTCTACCAGGGTTCAGATTTTGGGATTGGGGTACCATATTCATAGGGATTATGATTTTTAGGTATTTTGGAGGAACCTTTTATTCTTTTCCTATCATTCACCATCATTGGTTATGACATTCGTCTTGATTACCATTGAACCAAGGTAGTTTTTTGGGTGTTTCCTTAAATTGGAATAACAGTGTGAGATTGAGTTTTATAAATGGTTTATTTTATAAATTTATTGTATATGGGATTTATTTTTTTAGTTATAAAATTATTTCAAAGGGTATTTATTTGTGGAATAATAATTTTATGTTTGATTTCAAATATTACTTGAAATGAAAAGTATTAAAAAACATATAAGTATTTTTTTAATTGAAATGAAATGTTTTAAGAATTTGGACCCTACTTTGGTCATGAATAGAATTGAAAAGTGATTTTTTGGACCCATGGGATGGGGGGTTTAATGAAAGATTTATTTATTCATTAATTAATTTTAAAATTGTTTTACATATATTGATTAGAAAATGTTGTTAAATGGGTTTCAAAGGTTTTATTCTAATGAATTATTTCAAATGGAATTTTAATCCACTAAGAAAATAGATTATCATCCCAAGTGTATTTTGGTGAAGGCCTATTAGGTACTTTTGAATGGTTTTTCTAAATGGTGTGGGTGTGTGAGACCCTATTGATCCCCTTGTTGATTTTTATTAACATGGAATTATGTCATGATGTTTATGATTATTACTTAATGATGTGAATAATATGTGATGGGATTGTTTATTATGGGGGTTTATGAGATGATATAGGATTTAATACTCTATTATTTATTGGTTCTTGTCTGATTTCTAACCTTCTATAGATTGATATACATGGGGATCCTAGGTGTATTAGTGAGTGATGAAAGATGGTTACTATCTTGTCCCAATTAGATAGACTAGATCCATTATGGTAGTGGAGGCCTTAGGGGAGTTCCACCAGTAAAGTTTGATGAGAGAATCTATTTGGTTATAGACATATTAATGCATCTATAATCCTAGATATGGTTTTGAATCGAGTATGTCTAGGGTATCCTTATGAGATATTTTGGAATTTCTCATGTTTACTTGATGATTGTTCTTATGTTACTCTCCTTCTGCACATTGCATTGTTTTATTGGCACACACGGTACTATGAATTACCCTTGTTTATACTCATTCACATGTGTAATGGTTCCATGGTGTTTTTCATTATTCATTATTTCATTTTGTCTTGTTTCATTAAAATGTTTTTAATATTTTTTACAAAGTGTGTTGGTAAAATGATCTTAAAATGTATTTTAAAAATGAAAGAATTTTTTGAGTTAAAAATATCAGAAGTTATATAAATGCTTTATTTGTGATTTTTTTTTCATTTAATGGAAAGATAAAATGAAGTTTTAAAATTATTATGTATGTGATATAATGATACTTTTAAATTATGTTCTTACCTATAAAACCTTATTCTATAGTTTTATTTCAAACTTTTATAAAATGAAATTTTAATTTTTAAGGAAACTTTATAAACTAATTATTGGGATTTAAATAAGATTGGGTTTTCTCACACCTTTCATACACAACTTGGTATATTCAATACTTACTGATTTCTTTTAGGTTCATAGATTTGATATACTAGTTCTTGATATTTGGGTTGTACGGAATAACTGGCTTGGGACATAGATTTTGACCAAAGATCAAATGGATATAGATAGTTCTATATTAGCTTGGTTATTTTTATTTTATTTTTTATTTTTATGTTTATTTATTAACCTTTATCATATATCTATTTAGTTTATTTATTTATTCCTTAATTATGCGACGATGCATTAATTCTGGTTTATTTTATGTAATATCTCATGTTTTATACTTTTTAATAAAATTAGATGTTTTATTTTGGATATGGTTGTTTATATATTGAGGTGTAAATAATTCCCACAAATTATATTCTGCGACCCTAGAACTGGTTTTCACCCCATGGTGATCGATAACATGCCTTGGGTATGTCCTGGGTCGACTAAAGTGCCTAAATACAAAGGGTGACCCGAGTCGGTTTATGACATTACCAAACTCATTAAATTTGAAATATATTATTAGATATTTATCGACCATGTACTCCAAATCCTCATATAATTATTCATGAAAAAAATTCCATGATCCATATATTCACATATTCAATCCTTGATAAAAGGATATGATAAGGTTTCATTAAGATAATACAAGAAATTGATCTAAAAAATCACTTATCATAAATACAAGATTTAATCCATTAAATACCAAAAATTAATCCACTAATGGATATTCAAGAATAAAAAATAGCCTCTAAGATTCCCTATGGTCTATCCCAAGGTTGATAAGAAGTTATAAGGGATACAAAAGTGGTTTTAATAAGTTTACAATAATTGAAATCAAACTTCTCGAAAACCATGGAGTTTCCACAAAAAACATAGAATTTTTCTACTAGTCAATTTTAGATTTGAAATCAACATCATGTTTCTTATCTCCCCTATAAAATTTGTAAATGTTTTTCTGATTTAATTTAAACATACCAAATCCTCACCATGTTTTGTTTATTTAAACCATGATGTTTTTCTTTAATTCACAAAGAAACATGATAAAAAACCAATACATTTCTCTCTCTATATATTAGCTAGATGAAATCCCTAACATTTTAACATAACTCATAAATGTGTGTTTTAAATACAAAAAATCATGTTTCTTTTACTGAAAATTCTAGTAACTATAATAAAACTTCATTTAAACCATACCTAAGAACCTTAACACTTCCATCGACACTGAAACATATTAAAAATATGTACAACTTTTTTTTCCAAATCATGGATATATATATATATATTATTATTATTATTATTTATCTTCTTTTAACCATCTTCACACAAGCTCCACCACATCATGTTATGACATCAAAATTATATGGTTTTCATGTCAGGATGGTTTTTCACTTAATATATGACTTCTTACTTTCTTGTATCTTTTTCAACATCCTTAACAATAAGAAATTAAATAAATAATTTTTAAGATCTATAGATTATATACCTATCAAAACATTTTCTTCCTCAAAAATCCGAAACAAATAATTTAAAAATAGAATAAGTAATTACCCAAATCTAAATCCACAATAGTTATAGTATTAATAGATATATTAATGGATTTGGTATTAAAAATATTGAATGACCAAATGTTGAATTTCAAAGATATTGATTAGAAAAAGTATTATAGGAAAAGGAGATGTTTTGATATAAAGTGTTGATATAGTTACATTATTTAAAATAAGTAAATTATTATATAGAGGTTATATTTTGAGGTATAATCCTATGACATTGTTTGATTAATTATATGTTGTGGATATAAAATTCTTATTTTGAAAATTTTAAAACTCTTTCTAAATTGCATGTTGAATGATATGAGGTGAATACAAATTTTTTTTTATGGAAATGGATTTGGGATTTTAATAGTTATTTATAAATGATAAATTGGGTTATGGTTATTATAAGTATATATTTTTATATTTCTATTATTTTAGTGATGAATTATGTTGTATCCACCCATATCTATATAGACATCACCTTTTTTTGGATCAAGAGTGTTCAAATATCCATGTTATATTGGATTCTAGGTGTGAACCAACATCCCTATTATATTGGATGGTTAACCAATTTCCCTATCCGAGATTCTGTGTTCCCATGTATAGGGTGTTATATACTTATAGATATTGTATTCCACTATTATGATATGGGATAGTGGTGAAAATGTTAATGGGTATTATGTTGTAGGGGACCTTATGATATATTATTTTACTAATATTTTTCTATATTTAGATATTATATTTCTAGGGAGTGTTATTTTGGTGAGATATATTGAGATGTGGAATTACCATATGATGAGCTATATTATCTTTTTTTTTCTATTTTATTTATAGATTCGTTCATATGATTCATAAATATTCACACATGATATTTCATGAGGAGGAAAATACTGAGTATATTATATACTCTAACCTATTTTATATATCATTTTTAAATGTATAAAACTATGTTAAAGGCGGTGTTTCACTTTACTAGTTTAGATTACAAGATGGTAATTCGAGTAAATATTATGTTAGGATTTATTATCATAAAGTTGTTTTGTTGTGTTATTTTTTTGTTATATAGTCCTATAATGAAATTGGGGTTTATATTTAATTTTTCCTTGAATATAATGTGGTTAAAACTTCCTCTAATTGATTCATATAATTTTTAAAAACCATTTTTGAAATCTATGTCAATAATAAAATATTAATGGTTTGGTTATTTTAGCGGGAGTCCTATGTAATATCCAAAAATAAAAAATTAGATGTGGCTTATATGTTTTTAGTAGTGATTTTATTATTGTAATTTTTTCAATTAGAGGTAGTTTAAGACCCCACTAAATAATGAAGCATATCAATATTATTATTAGTTTAATCAATTATTAATTCAGGAAATTTATGGTTTAATTCTAGTTAAAACCATTTGTAACTATTTAATATAGGAAAAATTGTTCCCTTATCACAATAGATAGTTATGAAACATACCAAATAGTTTCATTCCTTTATATACCATATATTAATATATATAAAAAAATATTGACATATTATTATAATATTTCATAATTAAAAAATTTAAGTTTTTCTTTCATAACTATAGTGATGGTCTATATACAAAAACTGTAATGAGTAAGAGCACCTAGTAAAATCTCATATACATAGCATCACCTTCACTTCAATCACATGAGTGGTGGTTTTCACCTACCTTCCTACTACCACCATCTACCACCAATATATAACGTAACTAAGTATTAATTAATGGTTAATGGGATTAAAGCATATGCTAAATATAAAGATACACCTTGGTTTAATATAAAAACCCTATTCCTACTATAATTCACTATTAGGACTAATTATAAAATATTTAACATTTACTCAAAATCATAATTAAAATTATGAAATTTTATTCCTTCATTAAGTGTGAATAAATTTATGCATCTAAGTCATGGATAAAATTAATGATTCAAACTTCTTAAATATTACATAGGAACCTAGTATTATATTATATATAAAGTTAACATAATAAATAAGTATTATTTAATGAAACTTATCAGTCTATAAGGTCTCATAAGTGTTTAAAAATTTTCAGGGAAATTTCTTATAATTCTTTAAAACACTACAAGTAAATCATTCTCTAAAGATGAGACCAAATAATTTTTTACTTTAAAAAGTTTCTATTGAAATATAATAATATTTTTCAATGTATTAATTTCATTATATGATTTATTTTCACTAGTAAAATTAACCCAACTTCTACTAATGATGATGAGAGTTATATATGGGTCTTCCTAAAGACCTGTAATGGGGATAGTTTACGACCCATCCCCCACACACAAAAAGAATGGTCCTTTCCTAAAACCTAAGTAATAACATCCCTCATAGATATTGATACTAGATGTGATGGGTTTACATGCCATTATTCCATATAATTATACTACATTGACAATGTAATACCTGATATTTATTTATATTAAATAAAAACTTCATCCTAAGAATTATGGAACAATGAAAATTCTATTATTGTATTATAATAATACAATATAATAAAATAGAAAACATAGAAATTAATTTTATAATAAAAGCTAAAACAAGGACTATAAAATCATTTTTTTAAAAATATACTTAATAATTAAAAATATATATAAATTGATGAGTAATAATATAATTACTCAAATTCATCTTAGAATAAAAATGCGAGGAGTTTTTCAAATTTTAGTTGCTAAATGCATGATTTTGAAATGCATAAGTGTTTTTAATTTAATACTTAACTTTCACAGATATAGAGAAATATTTTCATAAAAAGGGATTTAAATTTTTTATCAATGTGTCAAAATTGGACAATGGTGAGTTGTTCATAATTTTCTAAGATAGTAACATTTTTGGGTAAAAAGTAAAATATATTATGAATATACGGTAAGTATTATGATATCATAATAACTTACAAATCATGTAATAAGTAACCTAAAGTATTTAAAGATTAATAATTTGTTTATTCATTAAAAAATTCATTTTAAAGTAATAAAATTAATTTTCCATAACAAAAAATAATATTACAAAATATAAATTATAGTTTAAATATTTTAAAAACAATTCATTATAAATATGAATATAGTTCACATACACCAAAAATTCATTTTTTAATTTATCTAAAAATAAAGTTTTATTCGATTATTGTAAACACTTACAATATTGAATAATTTCCAACTGAGTCACAATTACAAACACACATAAGTCAGAAACCAAACACCATGACATAACATGACCAATATCAAAATTCACAAAAGCCACAAAACAATAGAAGTCCACCAAAGTTCCACCAAAACATCATAGTAGTAGAATTAAAATTTAAAAATTTGGTTGAAAACTATATTATTGTGTAATTAGGGGCCACCAATACAACCTAAAAATGTCACCTACCAAATAGGCCCTGTCACCTTTCTCCCACGTCACTATCACAACAACACCCCAATTATTCTCTTCACAAAGAATCAAACTTAAAATTCATTTTTGGACAAAACAATTCATTTAAAAATTCACCCATAAAACATGAACATAAAAAATTCAACATTGGAACCACTCTCCACCATCACAACCATAAATATCTCAATCACCTCTATAGAGATGATAGAATGCGACTAATACTAGAACAACATAAAGAAGATGAACCAGTGCAACCTAGAAGCAACTGCCCCAACCTCCTTATGAAAAAACCCAACCACCAACCAGTTGAATAACTCAACCAAAAAAATCCTTGAAAATTATATAAAATTATTAATTTTATAGGGAAGATTTAATATAATGCAGGACTATAGTTCAAAATAGAATATAGTTTACAACAGAGAGCCACTGACCCCTTCCTTCAGGACCACCACCTTGAGAAACTAAACATTATCATGATTCAAAAGTAATTACAAGATTTTAATCAATATAAATTAACCACCTTTACACTATATATAATTTAACTAATTCACCCAATTATATAACACACCACCCATGAATGAAAATTTAGAAACCAACCTCGCTAGGGAAAAATCAGAGAGTAAAAAGAAAGGAAACACAAACAAAGGTTTCCATCAAGATACCCATTAAAAATATCTAAATAAACATCAGTAACATCAATATAGACCATGGATAGGGTTTTGTGTTATGGGTCAAGTAGATATATCTCAGTGGGGTGAGATTTGACTAAGAATAAACCATGACAAGAAAACTAAGACACAAAAAATTAGACTCCAAGATATACCTAGAAACACTCCCACTCAAAAAATCCCAAATCACTGAGAATACCCATATGAACTATTAAGATGGGGTTGAGAACACTTATTCACATAGTCAAATTAGTTGAGGAAGAATACATGAATCTCAACAGAGAGTAATGAACAATAACAATGGGGAAATAAGAAAAGAAAGGTGTGATAAAATAATAATAATAATAAAATGATAGGGAGGGAAGGACCACAAAATAAGGGGATAGGGATGAGGGGAAGGAATTAAATCATATTGGAAAAGAAGAGGTTGTTATAGGATATTCAAATCTTGGAAGAAACCCTAGATTAATAAGAAATAGAAACACCATAGGATTGAGGATCTATAATATTTTCCACACCAAAATAATATATTTAAAATAATTTGTGTTCTTTAACAATTGAAATTTAAAAACCAGGTTGGGTGTGTCAAATAACATGGTATAAAACCATGAAAAGTCCGATTGTTTTCTTTTTTATTAAACTGGTGTCCAAGGATCATTATTTGAAATTAATAAACAAACCCCCTCATTCACTATAAATATCCACACATCCTCTCATTTCTTTTCACTCCAAATTTTGTGAGCATGGATATCCTCTTTCTCTCTCTCTCAATATTCTTTTTAAACATGTCATAAGGTTCAAAGGTTTTCTTCCTATGATTTAAGAATATAAATTTCTAGGGAAGGGTTCTAAATCCACCTATTTTCCTTGTTAATTGCAATTATTTTATTATAATATCATTTAATTTTTTTCCATATATTTCCATTATTGTAATTCAATGATATTAACATATATTCGATATATTGTTTATAAGATATTACTTATTCTATATCATTATAAACATTATCTAAACTATTATTATACTGGTATAAGGGTCCTTAATCCCTTTAAATCCCTTATTTTTTAATCCTATCAATTTAATTTTCATTTCAATATGAAATTTTATTATTCTTCATTATTATGAATTTATTATTATATTATCAATGATTGATCATCCATACCTCTAATTATAAAAATATCATAATCTTTTATAATACTCAAAAATTATTAGAAACCCTAGGGATAAATCTAAATAACCCAAAATATTTAGTAATGTTAAGGGAATATATTTTCCTAGAAATAAAATCCATGTCTAGATACTACAAGTGGAATTAGGATCTTGCTCAAATACACCTTGGAGTAATAACCCCAGAAAAGGTTCATTGGGTATCAGTTAGATTTTCAATTAGGTCATAATAAATGGGGCTAATTTCACACGTAGTTTTAATTTCTTGGGGGATATGATTTGGATAATTCACAATCTCTTTATGAACCATAATAAAGGATTTTAATACAATATTATAGAATAATTTCTTTTGATATCATTAACTGTGAAAGTAAACTATACCATTATTTTATTATCATTCCATTAATAAAGGTACTTTCCATTTCATTATGAATATAATATAGTTTCTATGTTTATTATTGTATATTCACCTAGATAGCTATATTATTACATTTAATCGGGATATATTGACATTCCACATACCCTTCACTTCTGTATACATACCTTTTGATTATGTAGCCATGATTATTTATGAGGTTGCATAGGGAACATTATGAAATGTAGTATTTAAAAATTATCTTTATGATTAATGCATTATAATTTTTGTATTATATGTGGATCCCATAATTATATATACCCTTAATACAATAGGTGTAATGAGATAAAATAGTTTGGTGTCTTTTATAATCCTTACTAGTTTATGTATGATGTCTTGTAATGTGTCCCCCACATTATATTATGATGTTTGAAATTATGCATTCCATCACTATTAGGTAAGTTATTATTATCTACGAATTTATTTATCATTATGTTATCCAGGGTTATATTATACTCACAACTATATTTGTTATGGAATTTATTTAATCATGTTATATTATTGATTCCATGCTTATGTATGATAACTTCCATTATAGGCTATCCCTTACTGAGTATCTTGAGCTCACTCCTTTATACTATTTCTCATTTCCCTAGGAAATCATAAATATTACTAAGTATGAATTATGGATTTTCAAGGATAGCTAATAAATTTCTAATTATTTGCATGCTGTACCTTATGTTTTTAATATAATGTAATGTTTACTTATGTATCTAGTTTCTTGATACTGCTTGAAGAGGATGAAACTGGTATGGAAGTCATTGGGGGGGGGGGGGGATAAATTCCTTATATTTTATTTTCTAAAAAACCTATAATCCATTATACTTATTCAACAGTGATATCACCAATCAAGCAAAGAAGATAATAAATGGAGCACAACATGTTTGTTAATGATTTTTTCCACCCTATGGATGAGTACTTTCTCAGTGATTAGTGGTTATTATTCCCCAAACACATAACTATAATTTTATTATCATGAGTAGGTATAGGAAAGAGTGTGATATTGAAACTATTATAGAATATTTCCACCCACTAGTGTAGTACAATGCTTATTGATAAGAAATAATAATAAATCACTACAGTTATATTGAATTTGAAGTTTATGAGATATTCTTTTCTCTACTAGATTTGATCTTCTTATTCTTCCTATTACAACCCCTCTTAGTGGATATTATCAATTATTTATCTTTGATACCACAATGTATTAGTTTTTATATATCAATAAAATTCTCAAAATTCCCCTTTCTTGAATTTTTGTTATTTATATTCACTAAATATAGTGTGAATATTTATTCCTTAATAGTTATAGTAATCTCCTTGAATCTCAATGGAATAGATTGACTCATTTGAACTCATTAAAAACTGAGTTATGATCTTCACCTTAAATTTCATTAAGAATCAGAATTCCTTCCTTATTCACATAATTAAAAATATCATAACATCTTCTACACAATATCCCCAAATTTATTTCCTTTTTTAAATCCTAAAAGTATACATGAATTTATAAAGATATGGCGTGGTAGGGAGACTTTTGATGTGTAACCTCATCTAAACATATAATTTCTTCTGAACTAGTATTCCACTTTGATATCAACTAGGATAATGATTTTTTTTATAAATCATGATATTGGATCCATGAAGACAATATGGATTTAATCTACAATGTATTCTAAATTTTCCTCAAATTATTCATAATATATTACTCTGAATATCTTCTATTTTTCAGTATATGGAATTTTAAAATATTTCTAAATTTATTATCACAGACAACTCAAATATTTTTACATGGATTAAAAAAAATATTATGCATGGATAAATTCTATTACACCCATAAGATATTTTTCTTTACTACTGAACATTATTTGATGTCATAAATTTCATATCTTAATTCTATTATGTGCGACAAAAAACGTTTGTTCATAACTCAATATAATTATGTGGGTAAAATATTATTGTTTTTTTATTATTTTAATTATTAAATTTTGTTATTGTAGTTTAATTCTATTATATGGGACACAATTATTATTTTGATAATTAATTCAATCTTCAAGTTTGACATATTTTTTAAAAATAATTCCATTAATTTCCTTATTTGTATGATTGTAAAAATACCATCAAATCATGATGTCAACAAACAATTCAAAACCAATTTTTTTAATTGAAGGCCAGTAAAAAATCCTAACAATATAAATGTCTTTAAAATAAATACAACCTCATACTCAAGAGGGGTCAATAGTCTCTCCCTTTTGTTTTTTGAAAATAAAATATACTTCTTCTATCATTATTGAAAATAAAACCAAAGTGAATAGTTGTTAGGTGTCTACTCAACATTTTGAAGGAAAAATAATCATGAATAAATCACCTATAAATCTACATGATCTAGATATTTGAAGAAAAAAAGTGTGATTAAATCAATCATTAATGTTTTCTTAAGAAAAAACTCAGCTCAACCCTTAAAATATCTATTCTCAAACAAATGAGTAAATTGAATATGAATTTTATATTTCGTTCCCACATCACTCAACACACATTTAAAAATAGCTAATAAACAAGGTAAATAATTATCTCCTCCTGTATACAACAAATCCTAAAAAATTAAGAATGATAAAATAGAAGTGGAAAATCAAAAAATTTGATTCCACTATTCTAAAAATTGAGTTTCAATCCCATTTTCAGTGTTAATTTATGAAATAACTTTGTTGTGAAAGTTTTTTAGAATATTAGAAACATTCTCCATAGATGGAAAAAAGTCTAGCTTCAACACCATCAACCAACATTTCATTCAAGAAGTGATATTTTATGTTAATAGTTTTGAACCTAGAATGATTCACTAGATTCATTAATAGATTTATGTCAATATAATTCTCAATGTTTATAATCAGTGGGTATCCAATTTTGAAATCCATATCCTTAATATGAGTTTTTATCCACATCATTTGAGTAGTCATCTGGGATGAAGCCACATACTCTAACATAGTATAACTTAGAGTGATTGAATTTTACTTCTTTGAATTATAATCCATCCATTTATCACTAAAAAAACAATCTACCCGAAGAGTAATTTCTATCATCCATCTATCCTACCCAATTAGAATATAAAAAAACTTTTAGGTTCAGTTTAACTTATTTATTATATATCAGTCCAAAGATGAATGTGTTAGATGTATATATGATAATTCTTTTGGCTATAATAAAATGTGATCCCTTCATATTATACTGAAATCTGGAACAAAGTTTGAGAGGGAATACTATATATAACCTTAAATTAGTTAGATACAAGATGCTTCCAATGTGTTGTTTGAATTACTTTCCATTACCTAAATTCCCTTCATTATCCTTGATCAGCTTTTCTTCCACATGTATAAGATTATATACCCCCTCTTTCTTCCATCATTACTAAACTCTTTAACAAATCTTTTTCATACTATTGTAGTTAAATAAAAATATGGCCAACATATTGTGTAATTATTAATCCCCAGAATAACATCATTTCACCAAGCAGTGATACCTCCAATTCATTCTTCATTTGAGTAGAAAAATATTTACACACCTTGTGTTTATCATAATAAAAAATGATATCATAAACATATGAAATCATAATGAGTGATTTGGTGTTAAACTTCTTTATATATTGGTTGTTTTCCACCCATCCCTTAATGAACATTATGATTGTCAAATACTCATCAAGCTTAATTTACTAAGATCTTGGACCTTGTTTTAGTCTATAAAGATCATTGTTTAATATAAAAACTATAAAAAACTAACCCCCTACATCCATCCATCATACACCATATCTAGTATGTGGTAAGGCCTGTAGGGTATTCCAGATTCCGAATAGTTAGAAACTAGTATTGATCATCAACATCATACCAAATGGGAATTTTTTATCCAATAAAATAAATCAGTCTAGGAGAATAAAATTATTGAATTTTGGAAATGATGTGTATATACATTGTATACCCATTCCAAATCAAAAAAATAGAATAAAATGATACAATATAAATTAAAAGATCTCCCTAATCTTGCCTTTAACTACCTCACACATAAAAACCCTCATTAAACATCTAAAAATCCACATATATTGTGTACCACCCATTAACAAAACAAAAAATAGGGATGGATTATTTGGCTAAGCTAAGAATAATAAACAAACAAACATACCCGACCAAGCTATCCACATGACCCAGAATCACTCACTATCCACTAACTTGAGCCCCACTCTAATAGTGCTATGGAGGAGGATTCTATGGAGTGTAAATTTTCTGAATTATTACCTAAACCTACTAAATCCCCTCAATCTATAAAAATAGAGTTATGAAAATGGTATTCAACATAAACATCCTAGTAGGATTTCACCAGTGATTCCATGCATTTTATTTTCTAATACATTCCATAAATTCTAGTTTGAAAACAAATTATTTAAAAATAGTGTTTTTATTTCTTGAAGGAAAAGAGTATACTTGATTAATTTTTTAAAAGTCATTTTTTTTCAAAAAAACAGTCTTAGAATACTTTAAAAGTTTCATTTTAACAAAAAAATTTAAAACACAGTTTACAAATTCTTTTATAAGATAATTTTTAATGATATGTTAAAAATTATATTATATAAGTGACAAGGAATAAAAATCAATAAAAATGATATAACATTAAAAAAAATCCTAAAAAAGGAATAATTCAAATGAAGAGTAAATAAAAATACCAAGAAATAAATGAAAATCCAAGTCCAAGGGTTAGTCCATACCAAAATAGGAAAAATAAAATAAAATATAGCCTATAATAAATTAAATATAAATAGTTAGCAAGAAAATCCGAACAAAAAATAGTGAACAACGAAGTAAGGAACTAAATATAGATAAATATGGGATCTACCCTAACGTCACATAGACTAGGCTACCTAGTATTATAAATTCACTCTTAACGAGCAGAACTATAATAAATTCTATGGTAATAGGGGGAACCAACGGAATAACTTCACAAGTCAATAGGACACACGAAAAATTTCAAAGGACCTCTTTTGACCTAGGATATCCAACCCATGTACGCAGGGTGTATTATGTAGCTTGTATGCTAATTAGAGGGATTAGGGAAACATTTTAATCATAATTCATCAAAATCAATAATATAGAATTAGTCAATTGATCTTATCATAAATACATTACCTCACCTCTCAACCAAATATATTTCAAATCTCCTCCATATACAAAAAAATATAAATCACATAAACCCTCAAGCTTAAATATACAATGAGACAATGAGGATTTCATTACAGGTAAGATACTATTTTTAGAAAACTATTTAAAAGATGAAAACCGAGCTTTTATAATTAATTCTAAAATCCTATTGAAAAATATTACTTAAAAATGAGTTTAAAATATTGAATCTAAATTTAAAACCTTCATTTTTTTATTACACACACACACATATATATTTCAACATATCAATGAAAATATCCTCATATTCTCATATGGATTTGTTCATGTATAGATATATATATACATTCCCATATATATGGGTATATTATCCAGAAATAATATGAGACAACCACAACTTCTGTCATAACTGAATAAAATAATGATAAAACATGGAAGCTAAATGATATTTCTCAAACAAATAAATTAAAATCAATTAACCCCTTAAAATCACATGTAAATTTGTTCAATTAAGTCAATAAATATAAAATAATTCCAAAAAATCTAATTTCTATGGGAAAATAACTATCAATAATATATTTTTTTAAAAATATAGTTTATTCCTTTCATGTAGATATAAAGGAGTGTAAATCTATAAGAATTAATTTTAAAATAAGTTTTAATATCTTAAAGACCTCAATTAATATTTTTCTATAAACCCATTAGAACCAAAATAGTATATGTAATTTAAATAAAGTAAATTTAAAGCGTTAAAGAATTCATGGAATGTCAATGTAATCAAATATCATGCAAACTCCTACCTAGTACAATCATGGATGATGCAAAAAATTCAAGAATCGGAGGATGAAGGATTCAAGGTGATTTTACACACCCAATGTAATATCTTGGACTTTTTTCAAGGTAGGAACCGTTTAATTTCATATCTAATCCTTTATTTTATCCTTATAAACATTCTTGATCCATTATATGTGAAATTGGGGGTGTACGGGGTTTGTTTGGAGCATAAATCTCAGATTTGTGGAGAAACAGGAGAGGCACACTGTTAGTGCAAGGTTATTTCTATGTGTTCCCCTCAAACCATGAAACCTTGTAAGGGTGATACATGGTTTCTATAAACCATGAAAGGGGGGACTTGTCCATGAAGGGAAGAGACAAAGGTTGTGTATAGGTTGTGCACAGTTTGTTTAAACATGTGTTGTAGGTCGTGCACCTTGGACTGTGGGTTGCACATGGTTGGCGTACGGTTTGTCCAACCATGAGGAAAAACTGTGTGACCTATTAAAAAGTATAAAATTACCATTTTGGATATCAATGTTTTTTAAATAAACCTCCTCATATATTATTTTCCAATAGACACATAACATTTTCCACCTCCCATTTGATCTCCCCATGGCCTAAAGCTTGGTCTTGAAGTCATTCTTCAATATGGACTCCATTTTGAGTGTCGTATGACTTGTTGGATCACCACTAGTAAGATATCCATTCCTTTAGCTCCTTTTTTTATAATTAAAACTCTCAATAGAGTTATTTTGGTGAGATCTCTTATGGCCTATTTTAGGGAATTTGTCTATTCTTCTATTTTCTTCTGATCTAGACCAAACCAAAGGCTAATACTAGACGAGTGTTCTACCACAAGATTAAGGTAGGTGGATTTTACCTTTTACCTATGGATTTTTTCTATTTTACTATTATTATTGTGCCACATGCTGACCCTTCCAATATTTGTTCCTAAATTAATTAATTCCCTCAATTAAATTGTTGGAACCTTAAATGAGTCGCCGACTTTGCTCTTAGACTTGATTTGAGGTTGTCAACCTCAACCTGATACACCTATGAGGGGTATTAATTTTTCTACCCTACGTTAAACCACCCATTTTCATGTGGGATCTCACCAATATTTTAGTAGGAGCCCCTTTAAATTAAATGAGATAGATAGAGATGATCAGTCCTCCTTTTCCATGTTATTAAATTCTATTAAAATGGATAAATGGTTCATTTCAAATGGAATTGTAGAATGAGATGGATATTATCATGGATTGGGCATCTTTATAATGATAATTGTAATTGAATATGGACATTAACATATATGGTGAAACTTAAAATATATGCTTGATGTTGTACATAACAGTATAGCACTGACTTCTTATGAATGTATTGTACCTATTGTATTATGATATGACACTGACTAGGGGATCAATGTATAGATTCTGTGATAGTAAGGTATGTTTACTTATGGTATGGAACTGACTAGGGGATCGAGGTATGGCACCTAAAACCCCAAGGTATGATCATTTATGGTATGAGACCAATGAGGAAGATTGAGGTATGGAATCATCAACTTCTGTATACCTTTATATCTCTAAACATAGGTCACTCTGGTTATATTCTTTGGGACCTGGCTCATGTTGGTCTATTATGCTTTTAACATGTGGAATATTTTGAGTTGGTTATTACCTATAATTTACAAATTATATATCTATTGTTTAACATCTATTATATACCACTCTTATTATAACATGTTCTCATGGTCTTGGTATATTTGTTATTAACTTATATCTTTGCATTTTGTACTTGCAGATAGTTATAGTTTATATGCACATGCTATATTTTTTTAGACACCATTTGTGGTGGCCTACTTAGTATATCTCACAACCTATTTGGGATGTCAATTGATACCTACAAAGAATTCATAGTTGCAGGTATAGATCAGGGAAATCACATAGTTATATATGCTTGATTGATTGTAGCATGGGAGTGGGGATGCATATAACTGAGCTATATATCATGATGCTTTCTGGAGATAGTCTTTGTTTTTATTATTATTTTGGTATACTTATATGTAAGTGTGTCTGCTGCTATGTTTCTTTTTCTTCTTTGTTTAGGGACATGACATTTCATCATTTTGTATATGGAACTGGATGTTGTTATTGGTGGCTTGTTTATTAGTATCATCTAGATATTTTACTTCTATTATTCTAGTTTTCATTTATTATGATTCCATTATTACCCATTTATTACACTTCTATGTTACCTTGATTATGATGGAATAATATCCCCACTGTAACACCTTATACCCTCACTGCTAGTCAACATCCTCTAGTATACGAGGATGCATGTTTAAGGCTGTGTGGGAATCCGAGTTTGGTTACTTCTCAGTGAACTAGATCCAGGATGTTACAAATTAGAATTAATGATTTATTTTATTTTATTTTTCTATTTTCAGATGGTAGAAAAGAGACTATGATGTTTTAGAATTTGGTAATAAGCATATTACTAGGAGTATCTAACCAAGGTATGGGGAAAAAGGAAAAATTACCTTGGATGGGACGTGATGTTCTCATTATTCCTATTATAGTTGTTTTGATTCCATCATTGGGTGACAAATATGATATGTGATGTTGTAATTATTATCAAATTGGATCACATTTTATCGTTGGCCTAGTATGGCTAGGAATCATTGATCATGAATCATTTTAGGTACTTTATAGGATTAATATGTCATGCATTATGCCATTCCATGTAGGTTTCATTGACTAACTGCATGATAACTGTTGTATGTGCCTTGATTGATATATTTGTTATGTAACTAAAATTTATATAGGAAAATGGGATTGAATATTTAGTTATTAAAGTGTTTTCATCAACCTAAATAGTGTTTTCCTGTATATGTTGATAATGGGACCTTAATAAATCAACTGTCATATGTTTGAGTTATTTGAATGTGGTTACATAGACTTTTCCATTAGTTAATTTTGAATAAATGAATGTTATTTATGATATAAAGAGTTAATTTACCTCTATATATTGGGAATTATGATTCATTTAGTTAAATCATCTTATACTACATGTTACATTCTTCTATTAAATGTAAGGGTATGATTACAGTTAAATTAAATACCTATTTCAGTTTATAAATAATGTAATTATATAAACTGGGAGTGGTACTTTTGTTAACTCATATATTATTTAAATGTAAGAATTGAAAAATATGAAAATATAATATAGTCATTATTAAATGGGGTTTCCAACTTCAACTTAAAGGGTGATTTTGTCTATAATTTTCACCTAACAGTCCATATACCAAGACCCTTATAGTGAAACATAGATCTTGACCTAAACCCAACATTAGTAGCGAGTAGTAGGTAGTGTATCTTGTGTTATTTATGATCATTCCTATCACCCATACCTATATTTAGGAGTAGTTAGAGGGGATTAAATCTTATATTAGAAGGCTTTTACCTATCCTATTTTTGTATTTCTGATTTTAAAGTTGTTAAATCATATTTGAGGCATGTTCTTGAAATTTTTAGAGCTATTTCACCATAATGTCCATGATTAATGTTCCAAGAGTGTGGTGATGACCATGATCCAGTGGTAGTGGGATCTGAGACACCAGTTTTACCTTTATTAGAACCATATATGGTACCTCCTACTATTCTTGACATAGGTGATGATGCTCAGTTTTGAGAGGTATTTCTATGATTTACATAGACTATACAGGGAGCTCCATAACATTCCTCTTTTATGGAATATTTGACATGAGCGTTTTAACAGCAGCATCCACCTTCCTTTTCAAAGGATGGTGGCCATCAGGATTCAGAGTCATGACTATAGGTTGTGCTGACTATCTCGGAGCACATTGAGACACATTCTGAGAGGATAGTGAAGTTCTCTATGTATATGATTTGAGATTTTTCCAAGTGATGGTGGGATGTCATCACCAAGGTGGACCGTCATTAGGTTATGGTCTGGGATGGTTTTAAAATAGTCTTCTTTGAATAATTTTTCCCTAAGACATTGAGGGTAGATCATGTGAAAAAGTTTACAAACCTATAATAAGGTTCTATGCATGTTATGGAATACTCATCTCTTTTTACAGAGTTTCAGCATTTTGTGCGTATATATACCACTAATGATCTAGCTAAAGCATGATGTTTTGAGGATGGGATTGGGAATCCTATTTGTTCTTAGGTTAATGTTTTACAATTGAATACCATGTCAAATATAGAAAACCAAGATCTTATTACCAAGAATAACCTCGGGTAAACTAGAGGTTTGGATCCAAGTAGTCTAGCTTCTTAACCTAGTAGTGTAGTATCTAGTTGTTGGATGCATCGATTTCAGACCTATCACGAGGAAGGTACCGGTCAGAGTACACATACAAGCAGTTTTGTAGTCTATTATCTGTGTGGGAAGAAGGGGTCTGTGAAACCTCAGTGTGAGAGGGACCTAGTTGAGTATCAATCTTGTGGAATGATGATCCATTTATAGTTATTTTTCATAATATTCCCTCTAGTGGAAAGTTAGAAAGGATCAACATCGACTATGGGTCTAGGATTGGGATTATAAGATCCATTCTAGGAAAGGAATTGGAGTGATACCGATAGGTCAAGCCAAGGAGGTGGTCAAGGCTGAGAAATCCAGGCACCAGTTACACAGTGTCAGTATAGTGGCTCTATATAAGGCTGTAATGTTTTAACCTAGGGATGCAAAACATGATAGTTTTATAGAGTGAATCTTGTGTTGGGGGGACATATTCTTGAACCTTATATAGTTATAGGTACAATTTTTTTGCATATACCTTGGTATCTATTTAATTTTACATTGGGGATTCAAATTATTTTATCTATGTGGCTATCATGGAAAGAATCATTCTTGAAATTCATCACTTTTGTGTGGTTATGCCCCATGAAAATAATTTGGGTATATATTCATGTAGTGTATTCCAATGTATTGAGTTTCCCTTTAGATAGACGACTATCATTCTCTATGAAACTTCATTGTCCATGAGATTAAGTGCTTTGATTTCATCCTTAGGATGGACTAGTTGGTTACTTGTCATACTTGAGTGTATTTATACTGATTGAGGGTGTATTTTACATCCACAGAGGGTGGTAATTATATTTAAAAGGGTGAATGTGATGTCTAGATAGGTAGACCTAGACCAGATCATCGTCGGATGAGTGGATCAATAACCCATATTTCTAGCCATTACAAAGATGATCAGGGAACACATCAAGCTAAATTACCTCCTTTAGTAGACCATTTTGGGATGTATTCCTTAATGAATTTTCTTATTTACCTATTGAGAGAGAGGTGAATTTAACTATTGATGTAGTTCCTGGATCTTCTCTATTGTTCATTCCTCTTTACAGGATGACCACTACTGAGTTGTAGGATCACAAGAGATAACTGAATGACTTAGAATCTAAGAGTTTTATACAACCTAGTATTACTCCCTAGGGTTCAATAGTCTTTTTCGATAAAAAATTGGATGAAACCCTCAGAATATGTGTATATTAATGAAATTTGAATAATATTAATGGGAAGAATTGATATCCTTTTTTCTCATAAAGATGACATGTTTTATCATATCCGAGGAGATCATGTTTTCTTAAAGATTGATTCGAGGTAAGGTTATCACCAGGTATGTGTTATAACTTCAAAGATACATCATAAAAATTTATTTAGTGGATATGGTCTGTATAAGTATACTTTTATGCTATTCAGTCTCATGAATGCACTATCCATATTCATAGATATGATGAATTGGGTTTTCCACACATATTAAGATTAATTTGTGGTAGTCTTCATAAATGACATCTTGGTGTATTTTCGTACTCGAAATGACCATTCCAAATATCTGGATACGATTATGAATACACTGAGTGAGAACCAACATATATGATAGCCTTACTAAATTACACTTTCAGATTGATAAATTCCACTTTCTAATTAATATCATCTCAGTTGTATGAGTATTAGTTGACCTAAAGAGGGCTATAGATATATTTTCCTAGGAGTATCCTAATAATGTTTTTTAAATACATAGTTATTTAGTGATATCTTGTAATTATCAGAACTTTATACATGTATTTTCATGCCTAGAATTACCTATTAAATTATTTAATAATAAGGGTGTAATGTTTTTATAGTCATAAGCCTACGAGACAACCTTTCGTGATAAGAAAGGGAGAATATCTTTAGAACTGATCCTGATTCTTCTAGAGTCAATAATAATCTATAAAATATGTTGTGACACATTAGGTATTAGGCAAGGAACAATTTTTATGTAGGAATATCGAGTCATGGAATATGAGTCTCTTCAATTGAGACCACATGATAGGAATTACCTTATACATGATCTCGAGTTATAAGCTATGGTTCACGCCTTACATTTTTGGAGGAATTACCTATTGGGATAGAATTTTTTGGTGTGTGAAGACCAAAAAAACCTTAGGTATATATTTATGTAGCATTAATTAAACCTCAGAAAGATAAGGTGGGTTTTATACTAGTTGTACTTTAATTTTGATATCACCTTTATTCCTGGTAAATGAAATGATGTAGTGTATACTCTGCGCTGAAGGACTTAGAAACATGTAGTTCAAGAGGCCATTGATGAGTGGTAGCTTATGGATCTATTTTATGAGATGCACTTAGAGGTTAAAGATTGTATTGGATATTCTGTACTTGTATCGTTATGGCTGAAATCTTTACTTATAGAGAGATTGAAGATGAGGAAATTATCGAATCCCAAGGTCTTATTCATAAGGGAGAGTGTTTCATGTAAGGATCTTCCACTAGGATGGATCATTGATAAGGATGAGGAATTTCACATTCATGGACACATTTGGGTTCCTATAGTTATCTAGGAGGAATTTATTTGAGAGTCTCATGATTCAACTTGGGCAGTACATCCTAGTCTTATCAAGTTGTATCATGATTTATGTTTCCAGAATTGGTATCCTGGAATGAAAGGATAAATAACTGGTTTTGTTACTCGGTGTTCAACCTATAAATAGGTGAAGGTAGAACACTAGTGAATAGTAGGTATTTTATAACTATTTCTCATTCCTGAGTGGATATGGGATTATTTCATGATGTATTTTGTGACTGGATTACTGATATCCCCTTGAATTAGTGATGTAGTATGGGTGAACATTGACATGATCACGAATGGAGATCACTTATTACCTATCAGAGAGACCTTCTCCCAGAGATAATCTTGGGAGACTATATGTTTGTGAGATTGTATGACTACATGGTATCCCTCATCCTATCATTTATTATAGGGATAATCATTTCATGTTGAGATTCTAGAAGGGGTTATAGAAATCTTTGGGTACTTAGGTGATTTTGAGCACAAAGTTTCATTATCAGACTGACGGTCAGTCAGAATGAATGATACAGGTATTAGAGGAAATGATCTAAGAATGTTTCCTTGATTTTGGATGTTCTTGAGAGAAAAATATACTTAATTTTGAGTTTTTATACAATAAAATATTTCTTGATATGATTTATATAGATCATTGTTAGGTCTTATATGCTTGTCTATGATGTTCACCTCTGTGTTGGTTAAGGGAAGGCGAGGAAGTACTAATTGGACCTCGTCTCATTCAAGAGACTTCAAAGTAGGTTCATTTTATCAGGAAATAAATTTATACATATCAATTTAGGAAGAAGTAATAGGTCAATCATCATTGTAGATCACTAAAGTTTTAGGTGGGGAATTGATTTTTCTTGTGTGTATCAACTATACTAGGTAATCAACATTTTAGAAAGAAAGAGAAGATTTCAACTCAGTTAATTGGTCCTTTTTGAGGTTTTGGAACGAGTCAGGTCTAAATTGTATCAGTTTCAGTTTCTTTAAAGGTACTGGTCTATGCATGATGTCTTCCATGTTTCATAGTTTCACTGGTACAATTTAGATATGTATAATATCTTTCATCCTGATGTGGTTGATTTGGAGTTAGATGAATAATTTGAGGAGAATCCCAACCATATTGCGGATCAGATAATGAAGATTTTTTATGGTAGGTTGGTTCCTTTAGTACAGGTGTTATGGAATCATGACTATGCATAAGATAAGACCTAGGAGGGAGAGGTCGACATACATGTTCAGTATCCAAAGTTATTCTCAGATGATGGTTTAACACCCATGGAAGGGAAAACCAGGGATGAATTACATTAGGGGGGGGGATTTTAATATCTCATATTTTCTTCGAGATATAAAACCATCTAATTTAAGGTTGAATCATTTTTCAATCCTTATAAACCTTACTAATTCATTAGAGGATAAATATGGAGTGTCCAGGTATTTTTCTAAACACAATGCTCTGAGTTATGGATAAATAGGGGAGGTGTATGTTTAGAACATGGTTAGTGCTAACTATGAAACTAAAATTGTGTTCCCCTATAAGCATTCCACATGGTTTGTCTAAACTATGAGAAGGAGGATTTGACCATGTAGGGTTGGGATAGAGGGTGAAAATTTTCTAAACATGGTTTGTTTAATCATACACTACATGATGTATAGGTTGTTCTCCCTAGACAGTGGGGTGCACATGGTTGGAACATGGTTTGGTCAAATGTGCGGCCAAACCGGGCGACCTCATAAAAAGTGTAGAATTATCGTTTTACACTCTCTATTTTTAAATAAGCCTCATCCTTTATACTTTTACAATGAATTCACACCCTTCTTCTCCTCCCATTTTATCTCCCCATGTCTTAAAGCTAGGCCTTGAAGTAGTTCTTCCATCTGGACTTTGATTTGAGTTCTTTCTATCATATTGGATCACCAACAGTAAGATACCTATTCCTCTAGCTCCTTTTTTATTCTTCTTCCTATTGATGGAGTTATTTTGGTGTGAGATCTTATGACCTATTTTCAAGGCATTTTTATGTTCCTATATTTTCTTTCAAACTGGACCAAGCTAAAGGCTAATACAAAATGAGTGTTTAATGTGCGACTAATTGTCACCTATCGACCGGTCAATGTTCTGATGCTCTGCTAATGTGTATAGCAGCACTCGGGTCAAATCTTCGACGATGATACTTTTTAATAGTCGTTTGTTTTTAGTTGATTGTATTTTGATTGGGGGATTTGTTTATAGAGCTTAAATGAAGTGATTAATGATTTCTTCTTGATTTAACAATTTGATAAATATTGGGATGAGTTCATCACTAGGTAGTTAAGCTTGTGATATCCCCGATCTTTGCTTTATATTGCATTTAAATTAACACGCACTTCACAAGATAACGTTTATTGGAATCCCTAAGTGTTAAGGCTTTAATCCAAGCCTTAAATTAACTTAGGGTTCTAATATCAATCATACCTTGTTTATGGTAGTGTATTTATGGTTCCAATAATCGATGAAAACCACACATTAAACAAAAAAAGTCATTAATCAATGACATGTTGAGTCCAACATACACAATGTTAATTCAAAGAATATTCATCGAGAAAAAGCTCTCAATCACTTAACATACCTAAATTATAACTCACCCTAATGAGATATTTACTCAACCATTAAAATATTTAATAATATGGTAATATATTTTTATGGTGATGAATTATAAATAGAACAAAAAGAACGAGATAAGAAAAGAGTTGTGCATCGAACACACACACACACACGAAGGGTGATGAGAATTAAAAATAGAATTTCAATTGAATGAGGATGAAAAATAACGGAATTGGTTTCAACATGATTACAAATATTTTAAGAAAATTAATATTAAAATACAGAAGGTGGATTAGAATAACATATATTGAAGAAGAAACTTTCATTAAAACATAATTACAAAATAAAGGACATACAAGATTACAATAATGAAGAACACAAAAGTAAAAGGAAACAAAGAGAGGAGAAAAGGTATCTAAAGTGAAAACTTGAGTATGTCAGGTAATCCCAAGACTTTGGAAAGGCTTTGGTCATGCCAATATGATATCTTCTCTTTTGAAATGCCAACCCCTTTGAAGGAGAGGAGGGGGATGTATTTATAGCCCAAGGAAATAGACTATTTTCATTCCCAATCTGTTCCTCCACATGGCTCGGCGATTTGAACATCCAGACAGCAGGATCTTGAGATATATTATTCTTTAAAGTTTTAGATAATATTGTTTTCCAACTACTCTCAAAATTTTGAGGAATTTGTACTTATGGATCCAAGGTTATGATAGTTTTATTAAACAAAGATAAACTGTCCATTTCAATCCATACTTTTTCAAAGGCTGGAATTTGAATGGGTTTATAAATAGGAAGATGCCTTCAAATATGAACAATTTCTTAAAAAAAGTCGACCGCCTCTATCTTATTTTTCATAGTACAAAATATCAGATTTATTTTATGATTACATCATGAGATATGTCATGAATACTGTACTGATTGTATTTCTAATACATAATGGCGGGATGAGTTTGAATGAATCATTTTGGCCCCTTGTATTTCGAGTTGGGCCTTGAAATTTTTATCCAAGACTACATAAATATTCTTCCAAAATTTAGAGTAGAATAAAAGAATTTTGACTTCCTGATGTATCTCAGTAAATCAATCTTCAAATCAGGTCTAGTTTCATCACAAATTCTTTTTGTCTTTTTGTGTGGTCCATATGACCCTTCAAATGAAAGAATTGGACCATGATTCCTTATAATGATATGTTTTAAATTGAATAAGGAATCCTAAAAAAAAAGAACCACACAATTTGGATCAGTAGGGTGAGATTAATAAATAAAATAGTAAACTAACTCAATTGGACTACTTCTAAAAATGCACAAAAATTATACTTAGTATTAAAACATCAATATTTCTCACAAATTATGCCCATTTCATATAAAATCAGTAAAGGGAGTATATAATAAGTAATAAAAATATTAATAACATAAAATCCCACACACTTAGTTTTGTGCATGTCCTCATGTGCAAAAAACAGGATAAAATCATTTTCACTCACCAACAAATATTAAAATTTTGTTTTCCCCAATTAGGGGAGGTTTAGACTATTTCACTCATCCATATTGAATTCCACAACAAGTTGTTATAGAAAAAATGTTCTAATAACAAATCATTTTTTCATGCCCAAATTTAGAAATGAAAAATGGTGGCACAAAAAAATTACTCCTCTCAAGATGATAACATTAATTTTTGTAGTTTCACTCATTCAACAACCAGAAGTGAAAATCATAGAGTTTGAAACAGCTCTCAGATTACACTCCCTATTTAAAGTGTCCAATAATCAATAGGTCTTTTGAAGGGGTTTTTTTTGTGTCTATGGGACGGTAGGAATATAATGTCCAAGAGAGAGAAGAAGAGGGGTAAAACACTGACATAGAAAAGGAAATGCACATTTTTTTGAAATAAGACATGAAAGGAAATGGAAACACATATTTACAATGGAATTATTGTGTGAAGAAAGACACAAGAGAGGAATAAAATTTCAAGGGGTTGAGAAGATTAAATATTTACAAAACACAAACTTCTCCCAATGACATAAGTGTTCTTTTCTTTTTTTTTTCTTTTTTTTTTCTTTTTTCGAAAGTTGAACTTGAAAAAGACCTCACACTCATATCCCAGCCCATGATTGATCTCCTCACAACACTAGTTTTAATAGTTATAACAGGATCAAATACTGAAAAAGTGATTTTTGACCCACCCAAGACACAACCCATTTTTTTCTTTTTTTTTTTGATTTTTTTGATTTTTTTGAACACTTGTCAATAACATTTACAAAGTTACATAAATGAATGTATATTACATTCCCCAAAACAAACTGAATGACAACCTCTCCCCCAAACTAAAATGGATGCTTTCCCTCAAGCATATGATAACATGGTTAAATCAAAAAAGGGTACCCAAAATGAAATCCATTCTCCCCCACACTTAAATTTTTAAAAAATATGCAATGAAAATCCATGTTGATATTGGGTGGGATAAGGTATTGGACTTGTAATGTGTCTATAAAAGAAAAAGTTTTCATAGGCTCGAAGGGGATTTCAAAATAAGGATTAATGTATGGTTAATGGGAGGATATTTGGCTTTTATAATTATCATGTGGTTCAGAAAATACCTCTATCATATTAATGCACACTAAATTTGGAAATTCATCCCGAAGGTCCACAAACTCAAGACTCAAAAATGGGGGTGAAAAACACACATTTTGAAAAGATGGCCATAGGTGGCCTTGGCATGAAAGAAAATGTTGTTCCCAATGGGTGGGTAAAATCATTTTCCAAATACAAAATTGAGAATTCAATTTTTTTTGGGTTTGACACAATATTATTTATCCAAATATATGAAGAAACCACAAAATTTTGAGATGAAATCATGTGTTTTGACTCCCCAAAATGGTTGAACAAAATTTTAAAACTGGATGGTGAGTAATTATGACTCTTGTGGTTTGTTTCTTACATATTTTTTTATTTTTTAGTTTTTTTTAGTGTTTTTAAAAAATACTAACCCACACAAAAGAGAAAGAGAAAAAGAAAGGGTTTGATAAAGAAAGTGGTAAAAAAATGAAAGAGTGAAGAAGAAGAAGAAATAGGGATAGAGAGAGAGAAGATAAGTTAAAGGGAAAGTGGTTCCCCCTAGTTTGGATTTGGTGGGTTTCCATATCCATCCAGTGGTGGGTTGACTACAGAAGTTGGGGATTAAATGGAAGTCAATGTGGTTCTAGGATTGTGTGTCCTCTCAGGGTGATGCTTCAACCGATGTTTATTAACCGTGAATATTCCTTTTGAAGAGGGGTCTTGGACTTTCACTGCACCAAATGGGTAAAAATTAGTAATAACAAAAGGACCTTCCCAATGATAATTAAGCTTACCTAGGTGAATCCAAAATTCAGAATTGAATAGAATTAAATTTTCATCTTCATGAAATACCATTCTTAGGATGTGTTTGTCGTGGAGTGCCTTGGATTTTTCTTTGTAGAGATTATAATTCTCGTAAGAATAAAGTCGAAGCTCCTCCAGTTCAGCCAATTGCAACAATATTTCTTCACCAGATTTTTGACAATAAAAATTATAGGTTTTCATAGCACAAAATGACTTATGTTGGATTTAAACTGGTAAATGACATGCTTTACCAAAAACTAGCCTAAAAGGAGACATTCCAATGGGTGTTGTTTAGGCAGCTCGATAAGCCCAAAGTGCTTCACCAAGTATTTCAGTCCAGTCTTTTTTGGTGGGTTTTACAATTCTATCAAGCACTCTTTTCACTTCTCTATTAGAAATTTCAGCCATGAAATTTGTTTGGGGTTGATATTCAGTTGATGTCTAATGTACAACCCCATTATTTTTTAGAAGAGATTCCACGGTTCTATTACAGAAATGGGTTCCTAGGTCACTTATCAAGGCACATGGTGTGCCAAATCGGTAGAAGATGAGGGTCTTTAGGAACTCACTAACAGTATGTGAATCATCCTTTCTAGTGGGTTTGGCCTCGACTAACCTAGAAACATAATCAACCGCAAGAATGATTTATGAGAATCCATTAGAAGGGGGAAATGGTCCCATGAAATCAATGCCCAAAACATTAAAGATCTCACATAAAATTAAAGGCTTTTGGGAATTTCATTTCTCTTTGAAATTGTTCCCAACTTTTGGAAAGTGGGACATGATTGACAGAACTCATGTAAGTCCTTGAAGAGTGAAGGCCAGAATAATCTAGAGTCTAGGACCTTTCAGGAGGTCCTTTGTGGTCCAAAATGTCCACCACCAGGAATTGAGTGACAAAATTCTAAGATAGAGGAATTTTCATCTTCATGAACACATCTCATAATTAACATGTCTTCCCAGTTTTCCAAAGTTTATTTTCTTCCCAAAAATAGTATTTTGAATCACTTTTCAACTTCATTTTTTGTTCTTTTGAAACAATTTCAAGAAAAATACCCGCAACCAAGTAGTTTACAATTAGGGCATAAAAAGGTAACTTTGGAGTGAGAGATGAAAGGTGCTCATTGGGGAATTTAGGATCAATGATTTCTAAATGAGAATAATTTGAAATTCTACTCATGTGATCAGCCACATGGTTTTCTTTTACTGGTCTATCTTTTATTTCAATGTCAAACTATTGGAGCATTAGGATCCATCTTATTATCCTTGGTTTGGAATCACTTTTACTGAGTAATAACTTTATAGAAGAATGGTCTTTGAAGATGATGATTTTGGCACCTAAGAGATAGAGCCAGAATTTATCTAAGGCAAAAACCACTGCTAAAAGTTCCTTTTTAGTGATTGTGTAGTGAGATTTAGTTTCATCCAATGTTTTTGAGTAATAATAGATGACATGAGGAATATTTTATCTTTTTTTACTAAGAACAGCCCCAGTGTATCTATCAGAATCATCATAGATCAACTCAAAGGGTAAGGAACAATATGAGGGTTGGATTATTGAGGCAGATGTAAGAGAAGTTTTGAGTTCAATGAAGGATCTCTTGAAAATCTCATCAAAATGGAAAGTGACATCATTTTGGAGCAACCGAGTGACTGGGATGGAAGTCCTACTGAAGTTATGGATGAATCACTGATAGAAACCATCATGACTGAGAAATGAATGGATGTCTCGAATATATGTGGGTTCTGGAAGTGATTGGATCAATTCAATTTTGGAAGGATCAACTTCAATAACCTCTTTTGAAACTATGTTCCCTATAAAAATACCATTTTCAACCATGAAGTGACATTTTCCAAAATTTAACACAAGGTAACAATTGAAACACTTTTGAAGGACTAGAGAGAGAGAATGCAATCCTGATTCAAATGACTCACCATAAATGGTAAAGTCATCCATGAAGACATCCATGTAGTGTTCAATGAATTTAGAAACGATACTCATCATACACCTATGGAATGTTGCAAGATCATTTCAAAAGCCAAAAGGCATTCTCTTATATGCATATGTTCCAAAGGGGCATTTGAAAGTAGTCTTTTCTTGGTCCTAAGGTGCGATTGGGATTTATAATTAGCCGTTGTATCCATCAAGAAAGAAATAGTGTGACTTTCCGAGTAATCATTCTAGAATTTGATCAAGGAATAGAAGAATGTAGTGATCTTTTTGCATTTAAACATTAAATTTTCAGTAGTTGATGCACACATGCCATTTGTTCTTCACTCGATTTATGATTACCTCCCCATGTTCATTTGTGACAACAATTATCCCACCTTTCTTAGGTATAACTTGAATTGTACTAACCCAATCACTATCAGAAATTGGGTAGATAATACCATCTTGAATAAGCTTAGTCATATCTTCCCTAACTACCTCAAGTATGAGTGGATTGAGTCTTCTTTGTGGTTGTCTAATTAGTTTGGATGACACCTCAAGATGGATGTGATGTATACAATAAGTAGGGTTGATTCCTGGTATTTCATCTAGGGTCCAACCTAAGGTTTTTTTCTTTTCCTATAACACTTGAACAAGTTTGGACTCATCAATTCCAGTAAGTGAAGAATAGATAATGACAGGATAAGAGTGATCATGGAAATGGAATTCATATTTCAGGTGTTCAGGAAGAGGTTTCAGATCAGTCAGATCTTTCATTTGTGGGTCAGACAACTCAGGAATGGAGGAAGAGACTTCAGTTGCTTTATATTCATTTTTATTTAATACTATCCAAGGTGGAGCATTAGAGATCAGAGTTGATGTGGGATTTAAGAGAGTTTTCAAGTTCCTCTTGATTAATGGAGTCTATGAATGAAAGGTCCACATCAACGTCACCATTTATGACTTAGTTAATCTTGTTGCAGATTTCACAAGATCCTTTCTCATTAGAACATAATGAACGTGATGGAATGAGGTTCAATTGACTCTCAGAAGTGTCCACAGAATCATGGATTGGGAATGCAGATTGATCCTTAAATGGGTATCGCATGGCTTGGAAAATGTTGAACTTTACCAATTGGTCACCAAATTCCAGGGATAAGATACATGGATGGATATCAATTTTGGTTCTTACTATCATTAGGAATGGTATTCCAAGAATTAGGGGAGATCGAGAAGAGTTCATCTCACCTTCCTTGTCAAGGACATAGAAATCGGCTAGGAAGATAAGATCATTTCCACGAACAAGGACATCCTCAATTATTCCCTCAAGACTAGCAGTGCTTCGATTGTCCAATTGAATGACAACACCCGTTGGATGTAAGGGACCTAGACCATGTTTAGAGAAGATGGATTTGGGAATGACATTAATTAAGGCTCCTAGGTCTATGAGTGCATCATCAAAGTTGGAACTTCCAATTTGGCATGGAACCCTAAAGGTCCCTAGATCTTTGCACTTTATGGGAATAGATTGCTGGGTGGAAAATTTTTCAATGTCCTAAGTTTCCTCTTGTGGGTGCACAATTCCTTAAAAAACTTGGTATACTTAGGGATTTTTTTATGGAATCTAAGAGGGGAATGTTGAATTCAACACGTCTAAACATGTCAAGCATTTCAGGATCAGGTTCAAAAGACTTCTTTTGCTTAGAAATGGCTTGAGGAAAAAAAATTGGATTCCTATGTGGAATGGAAGGAGGTGAGGGAATGGATTCAGGTTCCTTTTCAAGTTTCTTTTTTTCTTTTCATTTTCTAGGTCAACATTTAAAGGGGGGTTGGAGAACTTATCTTGAGGCATAGAATTTTAATTTCCCGATCTAAGTGAAATTGTACTTAAATTACCCATGGGGTTGGGTAATGGTTGAGCTGGGAGTTCAGAAGAATTGGATGGTTGCTGCTGACTATGGTGGGATGCAAGTTGTCCAATTTGGGTTTCAATGTTCTTGAGGCTGGAATGGGTGAAGTAGGAATGATATTCCACTGCACTTTCCTATGGTTTCTTGGAATAATAGGCTTGTCTCAGATTGGGATTACCTTGATTTTGGTTATTGGGAAAGCCATTGTATTGGTTTGGGAATTGGGAAGGCTCACTAGGATAGTGGAATCCAGGAGGAGGATTGTTCCTTTGTTATTGAGGAACAAAAGGATAAGGTAGTTGGAAGTTACGAATACCTTGACCATATTGAAACTAGTTTGTGTTTTGAGGAGGGAATTTAGTGGGATGAGATACGGGATTACCATACCCCATGACTTAGTTATAGGAAGAAGATAATGGATCAACATGAGGTTGGTTGAATTTTCTAATGAACTGAACTTATTGTTGAGGGTTGGGGTTCTGCTGAGCATATGATGCATTGAGATCTAATAGTCTAGATGAATCAGATTGATCCTCTTGATGTTGTGGACATGTTTTTATTGGATGAGTTGGTGAGTTACGGATTCCACAGTTTTTAATAGGTCTAGGAAGCATAGATTGTGGAGAAGATGAGGTTGGGGCTTTGGATGCCACAACTAGTTGTCACACAAGACCTGTAAGTTCACTCATCCACTTGGTCATCTTGTTCGGTTCTATGGATTGATAATCTTGAGGTTGTTTTACTTGAGCATTTGCTCTATTATGGAATTTTTGTGTGTTTTCATCCATGTTACTTATGAGATCTCTTGCAGCTACAAGAGTTTTATCAACATGTGCACCACCACTTGCAGCATCAATGAGGGTTCTCTCCATAGCCAATAAAAACTCGTAGAAGTATTGGATCAAGAGTTGGTCAGGGATTTAGTGGTGTGAAAAGGTTGCAACAATCTTTTTGAACCTCTCCCAGTATTCATGGATTGATTCATATGGGAACAGACATATACAACTTATTTCCTTTCAGATAGAAGCAGTACGAGAAGCAGGAACAAATTTCTCTAAGAAGAGTCGCTTCATGTCATTCCATGTGGTTATGGAACCAGGAGGAAGGTAGTAGAGCCATGACATAGAAGTTTTATCTAGGGAGAAATGGAATTCTAGAAGTTTGATTTGTTCCTCAGAAACCCCTTGAGGCTTTATGGTATAGCACACTACTTGGAACTCTTTAAGATGAAGATGTGGATCCTCACCGGCTAGCCCGTGAAAATGAGGAAGAAGATGAATCAAACCCGATTTGAGTTCTAAGTCACCCTCTATGTCTGGATATTGAATACCAAGAGGTTGATAATTCATATCAAGGTAATCAAGTTCTTTAAGTGTTTGTTCCCTAGGATTAGACATATCTAATTCAATTGGTTGTACAGTGACAAGTTCTTGAATGGTTTGATTATCCCCAATGTTCCTCCTAAGTTGTCAAAGTGTTTTCTCAATTTTAGGGTCAAATAAATCCAAGGTATTGTTTGGGAGGAAATGGGGAATTTAGATAAATGTTGGACGAAAGAGGAATATGGGTTTTGCTTTGTGTTTTTTCAGTTTAAGATTTTTATGAGACGACGGGTTTTTATTTGTGTTTGTTTTTTCAATTTTGTTCAATTTTGTTTTTTTGTTTTTTTACAAAAACCAGAAATTAATGAATACTTAAAGAACCATCCCTGACAACGGTGCCATTTGAACACATGACCAATTGTCACCTATTGACCGATCAATGTTCCAATGCTCTGCTAATGTGTATAGCAGCACTCGGGTCAAATCCTCGGTGATGATACTTTTTAATAGTAGTTTGTTTTTAGTTGATTGTATTTTGATTGGGGGATTTATTTGCAGAGCTTAAATGAAGTGATTAATGATAGTTTCTTGATTTAACAATTTTATAAAGATTGGGATGAGTTTATTACTAGATAGTTAAGCTTGTGATATCCTTGATCTTTGCTTTATATTGCATTTAAATTAACACCCACTTCACAAGATAACAATGATTGGAATTTCTAAGTGTTAAGGCTTTAATCCAAGCCTTAACATAACACAGGGTTCTAATATCAATTATATATTGTTGATGGTAGTGTATTTATGGTTCCAATAATCCATGGAAACCACACATTAAATAAAACAAGTCATTAATCCATGACATGTTGAGTCCAACATACACAATGTTAATTCAAAGAATATTCATCGAGCAAAAGCTCTCAATCACTTAACATACCTAAATTATAACTCACCCCAATGAGATATTTAATCAACCATTAAAATATTTATTAATCTGGTAATATATTTTTATGGTGATGAATTATAAATAGAACAAAAATAATGAGATAAGAAAAGAGTTGTGCGTCGAACACACACACACACGATGGGTGATGAGAATTAAAAATAGAATTTTGATTGAATGAGGAAGAAAAAGAAAGGAATTGGTCTCAACATGATTAAAAATATTTTAAGAACATTAATATTAAACTACATAAGGAGGATGAGAATAAAATATATTGAAGAAGAAACTTTTAATAAAACATAATTACAAAAGAAAGGACTTACAAGATTACAATAATGAAGAACACAAAAGTACAAGGAAACAAAGAGAGGAGGAAAGGTATCTCAAGTGAAAACATGCATATGACAGGTCCTCCCAATCCCTTTTAAAGGATTTGGTCGTGCCAATATTATATCATCTCTTCTGAAATGCCATCCCCTTTGAAGGAGAGGAGGGGGATGTATTTATAGCCCAAAGAAGTGGAATATTTTCATTCCCAATCTGTCCCTGCACTTGGCTTGATGATTTGGACATCCAGACAGCCAACTATAGAGATATATCCTTATTGAAAGTTTTATATAATAATGTTTTCTAACTACTCTAAAAATTTGGAGGAATTTGGACTTATGGATACAACGTTATGGTAGTTTTATTAAACAAAGTTAAACTGTCCATTTTAGTCCATACTTTTTCAAAGGCAGAAATATGAATGGGTTTATCAATAGGAATATGCCTTCAAATACGAACACTTTATTCAAAAAAGTTGTCTGAATATATCTTCTATTTTACACTAAAAAATATCAGCTTGATTGGATCATTACATCATGATATATGTCATGAATTCAGTACTGATTTTATTTCTCAGACAGAATGGTGGGCTGAGTTTAAATGAATCATTTGGGTGCCTTGTATTTGGATTTGGGACTTGAACTTTTTATCAAAGACTCCTTACATTGTACCTGATCTTTTGAGGATAATATAGGAATTTGGACTACCTGATGGAGCCTAGTAAATCAATCTTCATATCTAGTCCAACTTCATCATAAATTCATTAGGTCTTCTTGTGTGGTCCATATGTCCCTCAAATGGCAGAATTAGCCCATGATTCCTTCTAATGATATGTTTTAAATTGAATAAGGAATCCTAAAAACAATAACCACACAATTTGTATTAGTAGGGTGAGATTTATAAATAAAATAGTAAACTGACTCAATTCAACTACCTCTAAAAATGATCAAAAATTATACTTAGTATTAAAACATTAATATTTCACACAAATTATGCACATTTCATATAAAATAAGTAAAGAGAGTATATAATAAGTAATGAGAATGTTATTAACATCAAGTGTTCTATGACAGTATTAAGGTATGTGGTCTATACCTTTTACTTAATGTTTTTTTACTATTTTATAATCACTATTGTCCCAAACACTATTCCTTCAAAGATTTTCTCCTAAATTAATTTAATTCCTTAATTAAAATTTTGGACCTTAAATGAGTTTCCAAATTATCTATTAATATTGTTGGAGGTTTTCAACCTCAACCTGAGCCACCTATGACGTGTGTTCTTTCATTTGAACTGTATTAAACCACCCCTTTGGGTATGTGAGATCACCACCCTTGTTATGGGAGATTATTTAAATTAAATGAGATTGTTGGAGAGGATCATTCCTCCTTTTCCATGTAATTAAATGATATTAAAATGGTTAAATATTTTTTTTAAATGGAAATGTTGAAGGATATGTATATTTTATTGGCCTTTTCCCTTTTATACAAATAATTGTAATTGGGTTTGGACATTAAAATAGAAAAATAAACTTTATATACTTTCTTGATGTTGTACATATCGATATGGGAAAAAAATATTATGAAGGTTTGGAACCTATTTTGTTATGGTATTGAACTGATCAGGGGATCAAGGTATAGAACATACGACCCATAGGTATGATTACTTATGGCATGTTACAGACTCGGGGATCGAGGTATAACATCTACGACCCTAGGTATGATCATTTATTGTATTGAACTGAGGAGGTAGATTGAGGCACAAAACTTTATAATCTTTTATACATTTATATATATATATATATATATATAGGTTTCCCTGAATATAAGCCTCGGGACCTAACCCACTTAGTTTTGTAACTCTTTTCAGAAATGGTGTACGCTAATCTAGTTATTACTTACTGTAGACACTTTTTATATATATATATATATATATTGATTCTCATCTATTATTGCCTACTCTTATTATAGGATGTTATCATGGAGTTTTATATATATTATTGACTTCAATAATTTCATTTTATACTTGAACATAGTTATAGTTTATATGAATAGGATGAAATTTTATAGAAACTATTAGTGGTGGCCTACTATGTATATCTCACACAATGTTCAAGCTACCAATTAGTAATCTAACATACTTCATGGATGAAAGTAGGGATAGGGTAAACACCTAGTTTTCGATGCTTGATTGATTTTATATTTGGAGTGGGGAAGCATAGGACTGAGATAAGCCTCATGATGTTATCTAGAGATAGTTTCTTTGGTATTTTTTTTCTTTTGATATACCTACATGTATACGTTCATTCTTCCATGTATCCTATTCTTATTTGTCTAGGGACATAACATTTTATCATTTTGTATTTGGTATTATATGTTTTTATTTATTTCTTGTTTATTATTATAATCTGGATGTTTTTTTTTATATTTTTCTAGTTTTCATTTGTTATGTTTCTGTTCTTACCCATTTATTACAGCATTGTGTTACTTTGATTATGTGGGTATAGTCTCCCCACTATACCACCATAGACCCTTTACTCTAATCAGTATCTTATGGTATATGGGGAGGCACTCTTGAGGCCTTATGGCCAGTTGGGTTTAGTTAGTTATGTGTGAACTAGGTCTAGGAATTTACACACTAGAAACTAAATTCACATTAAATAACTACCAGGACCAACATACGGTTTATCCAATAAGGATCCAAATTGAGTGTAAGGATAAGAAAAATGTGAAAAAGGAAGAGGATGAGAAACTCTTATGTGGACCGAATCAACTCTAAAATGTAAGTGTAGGTCCTGTAAATTGATGGAGAAGGTGGATAAGAGAGTTATTGGGGAAGCACTTTGCAGAATTCTATGTGAGATATGGTGATGAGGAGAGGTTCTAATTATGTAAAAATATGAGAGGGGTAGATTTTTCATTTCCATTTTTTATCTTGGGATGTAAAATTCAGGTTGTGAACTTACATTTCATGCCATGAATAATGGCTTTCAGCATGGACCAATGGTTCGTACCATGATTCACCTCCCTAAAAACATTAGCCGATTTTCCCAGATGGGTTAATGATGTGAACCATAAGTTCATTTCATGAACCACTGCAGTTAAAATAATATTTTTCTTGAGGGGGTTTCCAAAATTCTTGAAATAATCCCAAATCGAAGAGAACAAAATAATAAAAAATAAAAAAATAAAATAAATGGGAATGTTAGTTTTAGGTGTGGAAATTATTCTAACACACCATGGTTTTAAATTATATATTCCTTTAAAACATAATATGTTCAATATAATTTGATGAATTAAATAAAAAATAAAAACAAAACCGTGATATATTTTATGAAGTTAAAATCGTAAAAAAATTAAATATGATCATTATAACATAGTCTTTAAGTATGTTAGTAAAACTAAAAGAAACTATATTAAAAAATAAATAAATAAAGTATAAGAAATGGAATAAGGTAGTGGTAGTGTTTCTTATGAATTTCATTTGTCTAATATTGGAAGGGAAGTTATTCCACTAGGGTTTTCTCATGACCAAACTGAAGTCAAACTTCAAAAATTATGGACTGAGTGAAATAATTTTCAAGAGAATTCAATCTCATGGAAATTTATATAAGATCTATGATATAATAACTACCATATGTGATCACAACTATAGTTTATCTTATGATGAGGTCTTAGGTGGAAATATTTCGTGATTATGTAAGTAGAAATTAAGAGGACATAAAAATGTAATTATTAATGTAATAAGATATTTATTCAATTTTCATTTCAACTTTTACAAAAAAATAATGTTCATTTTTATTTACAATTCATTGATAATATTCAATTAATATAGATAAAAAACTAATAAGATCATTTTATGATTAGAAATTTATTTTTATTAAAATTTCTATTTTTATACGCTATTTATTTTTTATTTTAAGAAAATAAGTATATGATGACAGTGGAAGTAGTAGTGCTATGAGATACATTGTGATGTTGTTTCTCACCCTAGTCTGCCTTTGAACTTTTGATTTGACTCAAGATTTTTGGTGTTTCTATCTTTGTTTCTTCCTATATGTCTTTATTTGAAACCACATCCTTTTACTAAATTTTTTGATTGATGAATTTTCGATGGGTTTTTGGTTCCTTCAGTTCATGATTTGCATTGACTAGTTGGATGGATTTGTTTGATGTTTCTTCCAGGATGACGATTATGGTTCATGAAATACTTTTCATGGAAGTGGATCTAAATGAAAATTTCAGTGGTTATGGTGATGATCATTGTACCTTCCTAACCTTCCTCATTGGATTGAGAAGGCGAAAGGGAATTAATTGTCCTTAAGAGACATCCCCAAGATGCCAAAGGTTGGAAATAAATGCCATTGTCTTTATGAATTGTTGGGGGGTGATTTTCCCTAAAAAAACTGAACCAAACATCCCATATCCGAGTAACCACTACCTAATTCACGATAATCATATAAAAAACTCAAGGAAATACTATAGATATCAAAACCTAACTAAAACAAATACGATAGTGAAATACTACAAAACATCAAAGTAAACAGCATAAGAAAAAACCAATAAAATCTCAGAGACTCCAAGATGCAACTCCATAGCTTCCAATATGATCCATTTTCTAAATCCACAAGACAGTACAAGTATCATGATGCACCACTAAATAATTGTGATAATTTAACTTTCCCCTTGTTTCCATAAACAATATCTTCAAAAAACACCAATGTACCAAAATATGGGTGAGTAATGAAACTCAGTAGGATTTCCCAAAATGAATTCTTTACTCACAACACTAGGATATAACATGTTAGTAAATTTATATGAAACTGTCTATATAACAAAATTTAAAATAGTTTATAACAAGTCAAGAAGTTCAATAATGAAACAGTTTTCCAGGACAAGATAGTTTCCAAGAAATGGAACCAAACAATTCTCTAAAACCATTTCACAAACTTCATTTGGGAATAATCCATTCCATTCCACATATCCACACATCCAACCATGCATGCAACTATAGACCTTCCTATATTCATGAGTGGTGAGTCATAATTTCACTAAACTACCACTCAATGAACCATTTTGATGGGGGAAAGTTGATACCTTTATCCATGCCACAAATAATGGGGGAAACCTCATACCCTTATGCATTTCGAATGAACATGAACACACAACAACCCTTTTATACCAAACCAACACTGAAAAAACTATTTCAACCATTTCAATAAAATGACACTTTTATCAAAAACCATACCAACAACCCATTTAAATAAATCCAACACTTTTATTGAAAAAAATTCTAACAAACCATTTCAATAAAACAAACATTTTAATTTAAAAAACCTTTCTATTCATCAAAACCAAATAAACATGTTAAAATAATCATTTTAAAATCATGTTACCATTTTCACTTTCCAATAAAACACCCATTTTTTCACAATACCAAAAAACTATCACCAAATAAGGTTTCCATCAATCATTGCACAATAATTTAACACAAAACAATCAATTTGAGATTAAGATTTCTAGTTTTATCAAGAGGAATTGAGAGTAAATCCACCTACCCTAGGATATATGGTTAAAAGAAGAATTACACTAATACACCAATGAAACCAAGATGAATCTTCAAAAAATCACTTGAGATCTCTTCCTCTGTCATTAAAAATGCCAAATATAACCATGATTGGCATAAAACACCTTATATCCATCCGTAAAGGACTAGATCTAAGAATCCGAGAGAGAGAGAAATGTAGATTTAAGAAAAACCACCAAGAACCACCATAAACAAAGACTTACCATGGGAATTAGGCTTCCACACACCTAGAAATGCCTCTAGATAAATTCCAATTCAATGGGGGAAGGGTTCCAAATCCTTTGAGAGAAGAAAATATTAAGTTAGGATCGTTATGGAGAAAACAAATGAGGGGTTAAAACTTATTCCTGACCCAGATCATCTTTTTTAAGATCTTGTTTTTAAATCATGCATGGTTAGTTGCATGATTATAAAAAATTATGCACTAACCATACTCCAACCACTGAATCAAGGAGGAATGCACATTGTTGGATTTCATTATTATAAAAACTTATCCGACAAACACGAAAAATCCCACTTTCATATTTTTCATGGTTTCTCATAGGCAACCACACAGTTTGTAAAAACTGCATGCCTTCCTGTCCAGCTTCCCCTTAGCCCCCATCTAACTATGCATAGTTTCTTGTAGGAGTTTCAGGATTTCCAAAAATAATGCTCAATTTGATCACCTATAGAAAAACCCAAAAAACATTATAAATGGTTTTCAAGCCCTTTAAAATTTCACCCAAAAACATTATATATTTAAAATACATAAATGAAGGGTTACTTACTTGAAACGAGGGGTTATAAATTCTCCCCACCTTTGGATTTTATGTCCCTAGAAATTAGAAAACCACTACTATCCAAAAATAGTTTGATACATTGATCGACCATTTCCTCTTCCTATTCCCAAGTCTCTTCTATAATCTTACCATGTTTTGAAAAAACCAATACTAGACAGATGATTTTCCCAGGAAAGACTTTGTCATGCCTATCCATAATCTACAATTTCATGTGCACCAACAAAACATTTGGAACTAGGTCAATAAGATCCCATAAAATCACATGGTCTAGATGAGGTTTATACTTTTACAACTAAGATACATAAAACACATTATTCATAGCACTAAACAATGATGGAAAATCCAACCGATATGTCACCTCACAAACGAGTTCAATTATCTAAAAATGGATTATGTATCCAGGATATAACTTACCATAATTTCCAAAGAAAAAATTTCTTAGCCTTGGAGAGATCCTACAGAATAGATGATGAAACAACTCAAACAAAAATGTCCATAGAATATGATCCGCATATGATTTATGACAACTTTGAGATGTCTCCATCCATTTTCTAATCAAATGAATCTTCTCTATTGTTACTTGGATAAGTCTTGCACCAACTAAGGAAGTTTCACTATTTCCACCCAACAAAGTGGATAATGACAAGGATTCCCATAAAATGATTCAAATAGATCCATATGTATTATGGACTAATAATTATTATTATACGAGAACTCCATAATGGTATGTGATCTTCCCATGAGACAAAAAATTACATTACTCAAGACCACAACATGTATTCTAATTTTTGCATCATCATTTTTGATTTTACATCAATTTGAGGATGATATGCCACACTCATAGTCAATTTATCCACAAGGTATTTCTATAAGGATTTCTATAAATGATAGGTAAACCACAGATCTATGTCTGACACTAACTAAAGTGGTACACCACACCTCCTTACCACTTCTTGGATATATATTTTTGATAATTCATGCACCATATGAGATTAAATAGTAGGTATTAAATGGTCTAAATTTGTTAGTTGATCTACTATCACCCATATGAAATCATTTTTCCACACTATTATTGGGGAACCTATTAAAAAACTCATATATAATTGTACCAATTTAAAAATAAAAATAGGTAAATACTGAAACATACTTTCTAGTCACTGATGCCATGATTTAACTTGATGACAAGTTAAGTATCTCCAAAAAAACTCATCGATCTTCCTATTCCCGTTGACCCATGAAAAATGTGATTTCAACACCATATAAATATTTTATATCCTAAGATGAAAAAAACAATTTTAATGATGTTAAGCTTGAATAAGTTGTTCCTGAAAAGACATAGGTATGACCATCCGATTTCTAACCGATAACACTAAACTCCCATCCATAATCCAACCATCAATAGTCTCCCAAACATTTAGTTTTTTTCCTCATAGCGACACATTCAAAATCAGACATCTATGCATCTTTAACCATCCCAACCAAATTAGGAACAAATTAAACTAGAAGTAAAACCGAAATATCACCTCAGTCTTCACTTTACAAGTGCAAGTTAGCTATGACAGAAATAATTTTCCATTGATACAAAGCTTATTTTTCCAACTGATCATAATACTTTTTGTTTAATGTATTCGCCACTAAATTTACCTTACCTGGTTTATACATCAAGTAAAAGTCAAAAATTAGGAGATAATACATCCATCATCATTGTCTCAGATTCAAATCCATTTTTTAGGAAATATGGTTTAAGATCTTATGATCTATAAACACTTTAAATTTATCACCAAATAGGCAATTATTCCAAGTCTTCAAAGCATAAACTATGAATACTAACTCAAAATCATGTGTTGGGTAGTTCTTTTCATGAATCTATAACTGTCTTGATCCAGAAGCAACAACATGATCTCCATGAACAAGAACACATCCCAACACTAATCTAGAATAATCAAAATACACCACATACTCATATCCTGATTCTGACAATATCAATATTGGTTTTTATGTAAGGATAACTTTATGATATTATAAATACTTCAAAAATTCATCATTCCATTGGAATGGAACATTATTCACTTTCAAAGCTATCATTGGTGAAGCGATTAGTGAGAAATCATGAACAAAAAATAATTAATAACCAGATAGACCAAGGAAACTGTGTATCTCAAAGACATTATTTGGTGGTTTCAAAGAGATAACAACTTTTATTATTTCTAGATCCATAGAAACAACTTTTTTAAAGATTACATTTCCATGGAAACATACTTATTATTTCCAAAAATCACACTTTGATAATTTTATATACAAACAATGATCCCAATATTTTACCAACACTGTCACCAAGTGTTCCTCATGCTCATCCATTGTCCTTGAATACAAAAATATGTTGTCCAAAAAGGCCACCAAAAAAGAATCTGCAACCTTTGAAATATCTGATTCATCAATTCCATAAATACTATTGGTACACTTATAATATCGAAAATAATTACCACATATTCTTAATGGATATATCTACTCTTAAAAGATGTCTTTGGAGTATCCTCATTTTGAACCCACAATTAGTGATATCCTATTTAAATTCAATTTTGGAGAACCACTGATCTCCCCTCAATTGATCGAACATATAATCAATGCGTAGAAGTGGATACTAATTATTTAACATAACTTGATTAATCTTATGACAATCTACACATAGCTGAAGTGTTCAATCCCAATTTTTGAAAAAAACCGGTTCTCCCCATGGAGATGTACTCGGCTTAATGAACCCTTTGATTAGCTGCTCTTCTAACTACACTTTAAGTTCCTTAATTCTGTTGGTTCCATTATATAATATAGAAGGGAAATAGGAATTCTCCTTGGAATGAGATCAATCATAAACTCCACATCCATTATAGATGGAAACCCTAATAAATTATCTAAAAAAAATATGGAAACAGATCCACAACTGCTAGAAAACTGTTATTCTCGATATCTTCCATTTATGAAAAAGTAAACACTTCCAACTAGTAGGAGATAATTCCAAATAATGGTGCTAAAAATCCCATTTCACCAATCTTTACATTCTTTTATCCGTTAAAGATATGCTCCTCACCATCATTAGTTGTGATACTAACCATTCTAGTATAACAGTCAATGCATGACTTGGACACGGTCAAACAATCCATACCAAATATTTTGTCATAGACATCTATTTCCAATACAGAAAAATCCCATACCAGTTCGGTTCTATCAACAATTATGGAACATTATATACACCTAAAGTCTCAACATTCTCTTTGACCTAGAGGAGTTTTTGGTTTCAACACCAAAGGAATCATCTCAACATTTAATCTTATCAAATCAAATGAACAAGAAGTAATAAAGGAATGGGATGTACCTATATCAAACAAATATTTCATAAGGGTAGAATTCAAAAAGATCATACCTCTCACCATCGATGGTTTAGATTGATCATCTATAATAACTTTCTCATCTCTATATAATTGCTTGCTCATGATACTTTTTTCTTTATTACGCTGTTGAGATTTTATATCATAAGGAGTCATGGTATTCCTAGAATCACCATGTATTGCTTTGTTTGGATAACAAGGATAGTTATTCTACCCTATTACCATCAAAGCATAAAATTCCTGTGACACCTAAGAAGTTTCTCAAACACCCAACCTTAGAGCACTCTGAAAATATCATTGAAGATTCCCCATATTATTGAAATTATGGAATGATCTAGGAATTATCATAAATTGTCACCTTAAGAGGCCATACGAACCACATTGAAGACATAAATACTATCTCTATAGATTGGGTGGAATATTTATTGATCATTCCATTTGATTTTGAACCATCACACTGCCTTAGATATAGGTGTGCCTCTTCCACTTTCTCCCAGCACTAGAGTTCCCAATGTTTACTGTAGGTATCAACATGTTCCCTCCATCTGTAGCTTTTGATTTTTCCCTTTATTACATAATTGATCTATTAACCATATTTTTATAATCCATAATACAATGCACCTAAATCTTTGATAAAATCTCCTTCCTTATCCCCAATTGAAATATTTGTACCTTCAAGGATGCACTATCAATAACTTCGGGTGCATAGTCGACTAAATTACTAAATTTATCCATATACTCTATCACTGTGATGCTCTACTGCTTCAAGATGAATAAGTCTATTGTTATCATGATCTTGAATGTTTGAGGAAATAATTTATTATTGAACTATTATTAAAAATCCTCCCAAGCTAGGTCTTGGTCTAATTTAGCCTGAGCAACTAAATATCAGCATTGGCATGAAATATCCTCTAGCATATATGTCACCAGCTTGACTTTTATCTCTGTTAGTGTGCCAAGGAAATTGAAGTTTTGATTCATCCTATTAAACCACACCTCTACCTTCTACAGTTCCAAATCACCCCAAAATATTTGTTCATTATGCTTCTAGAACAGGATGGAGTGATACACTTTACATGGTTTATCCCTTCAGTTCCCTCTACCCACAACTTTAAAATCTTGGACAATACTATGAGTAGTTGTTGGTTCACCTATGGCTTAGTCGCAACCACATTCTCAGCAACTTCCTCAGGTTGGTTTCTATGATTCCGAGCAAGTGCCATTTTATATAAACACAAAAAACGCCATAATTATCACTCTCTAGAAACTTAAGGTTTAATAATTTCAAATTCTACAACATCAATCTATCACAAAATTGATTCCCAAAATTCAACATTTTATACATTCAACTTTTTTTGAAAATTTCACCATGATTTTGAAAATCATATCATTTTCAAAATAACAATTTCATTCCATTTTCAAAATCTCATATTTTAAAAAAACCTTAACAATTTTCAAAAATCAACACTTTTACCCCAAATCATAAATCATTACTCAAAATGAAATATTCACTCATAGTGGGAAGTAATTTTTATAATTCATGTCATGATCGTCTCATTGGCTAAACCCGTAAAAATGATATAACACTCATATAAGTGTCTCCAAAACACTTATGTACCAATCTATCTGGTAACTTTAAGTTCAACATAAAAAGTTTAGATACATATTTTTTATGCTATAAATTTCATGTCCTGATAATCCAACTCATTTCTACCATCCCAACTCAAGGAATTAACCAGAATGAATTTAAACTCATAGACTGGGAGAACTGAAGACCACTTGTTAGTTAAGGACTGAACAAGATAATACCACTTGTTCCCCAAAGATATTTGGAAGGACCAAGACTGATACCAATTGTAACATCCCACCCCACCTTATTGTCTTGAGAAGGTGGAAGGAACTTACTTGGAATCAAAAAACATCACCAAGATGCCAAAGGTTGGAAATAAATGCCAAGGGATTCATGAGTTGCCGGGGGAAGATTTTACTTAAAAAAGAACTCAACCAAATATTACATAACCAAGTAACCACTACACGATGCATGTTAATCATATAAAAAACTCAATGAAATACCCTATATATAAAAACCATACTGCCAAATACTATCACAAAAAAATACTACAAAACATCAAAGTAAATAGAAGAAGAAAAAACCAGAAAAATATCACAGACTCCAAGACATGAATCCACATCTCCCAACATGCTTCACACTCCAACTCCACAAAATAGTCCAAGTATCATGATGCACCACTAAATAAGTGTGATACTTTACCTTTTACCATGTCTCGATAAACAATATCCGTAAAAGAACTAAAGTTCTAAATAAGGGGTGAGTAATGAAACTCAAAGGGATTTAAACAGATTACTTCCCTACTTATGACACTAGGATAGAACATGTTAGAAAATTTATATAAAATAGCATATAAAACATAATTGAAAATAGTTTATTACAAGTCAAGCAGTTCAATACCCCAAAAATTTTCCATATGAAAACAGTTTCCCAGAAATGTAACTAAATAACACTCTAAAAAAATTCAACAAATTCTATTTTAGAATAATCCATTCCATTCCATATATCCACACATCTATATATTCATGGAACCATGGACCTCTTTACACTCGTGAGTAGTGAGTCATCCTTTCATTAAGTCGTCACTTAATGAACCATTTTGATGGGGGAAAGTTCATACCCTTATCCAACCCACTAATAATGTGGGAATAATCATACCCTTATCTACCCCAAATGCACATGAACATACACCGAACCTTTTATAAAAAACCAGTTACAAAAAAACCATTTCAACCATTTCAATAAAACTAAAATTTTCATGAAAACCATTCCAACAAACCATTTTAATAAAACCAACATTTTTATTGAAAACAAATTTCCAAGCATAAAAAAACCATTTTAAAATCATCATTTCAAAATCAAGTTAACATTTTAACTTTTGGAAAACACCTAATTTTTCACAATCCCATAAACCACACTGATGATGGTTTCCATCAATCATTGAATAATAATTTCACAATAAATTTTACAAAAATCAATCAATTTGAGATCAAGAATTATAGTTATAGCAATAGGACAAGAGATTAAAGCCACCTACCATGGGATTTAAGTAAAAAATGAAGAACGGCACTAAAACACCAATTAAACTAGGTAAAATCTCTAAAAAACCTCTTTATATCTCTTCTCTTATCATTAACAAGGACAAACCATACCATAATTTTCATAAAACACCTTATATCTATCCAAAATGGACTAGATCTGAGAATATGAGAGAGAGAGAGAGAGGAATGTGGATGTAAGAAAAACCACCAAAAAGCCATAAATGAAGACTTATCATAAGAATCATTCATCGATGTACCTATAAATGACTTCAGATAACTTTCAATTCAATGGGGAAGGGTTCCACAACCTTTGGGAGGAGAAAATATTTTTTTAGGATTGGTTTGGAGAAGAAAACAAGGGTTTAAAACTTAATCCCAACCTCAATCCACTTTTTTAGGATCTTGTTTTTAAACCATGCATAGTTAGTTGCACGGTTAGCCAAAACCCTGTGCTAATCATTTTCCAGCAACTACCTAAAGGAGAACCTCACATGGTTGGCTTTCAGGTTTGGACAAACCATGTGACAAATTTTCAAAATCCCACTATCCAACTTTTAATGGTTTCTCCTAGGTGGCCACATGGTTCAGAAAAATAGTGCATCTACCTGTGTGACTTCCCCTTAGCCACTATCTCACTATGCATGGTTTCTTATAGGAGTTGAACGGTTTCCAAAAACCGTTCTTAATCCACGAAACTATATAAAAGCCCCGAAAAAATTACAAAGGGTTTACAAACCATCCCAAACATCACCCAAACACATTATATACTTAAAATACTTAAAGTAAAGGTTACTTACCTGAAATCAGGGGGTGCTATATTCAGGGTAACTTTTGAGGCCTAAGTCCGCAATATACTATGCTCTTGATCTTGGACTCCACCATAGTTCTCTCATTCATAATTGTATGGTGATTTTTCAAGGTATTTTGGGATGTGAGTAAGAGTGACCAAAGAAGTTATGGGAGGCTTCTCTTGTAGTGGATTCATCTTTGACTTTGGGTTCCTACTGGGGTTGTTCTACTTGGTGATTGTGGAGAGGCTTTGACTTCATGATTCTCATGGTATGTGGTGATTAATTTTGGTGTTTTCTGGTAGTGAAGATGGAATTCAACATTGGGTTATCTCCAGGGAACTGGTGTGGTGATAGGATGATGACAGAGAAAATGGTGAATGGATGAAAATAATGATGGAGGTGATTCATGATGATGATGGTGGGCGATGTGATTGACTAATTATGGTAACTCATGGATCAAGGTCTCCTTGGGTTATGTGCTCGTTTTGTGTTTTTGAATTTTGAATATCATATTTGGTATCTTTGAATTTGTATCTCACATGAGGCATTTTTATTACCACTCAACCATAAAAAGGCTATTTTGAAAATCAAAAAAATTTATTTTGAGTCAATTAATATTATAGAATTAAAAAACATAAATAATTTTTTCTTAATCATAAATTTTAAGTATACTCATAAACTTTTTCTAAAATCAATTTTTACACATTCTGCACACTAATATTAAAATTAATTTATCCCATAATTATAAATTTCATATTAAATTGGGATTTCTCATATAGAATCATTATAAACAAATTATTTAATAAGATCTATTTTATATTTGTGTATTAAAAGTAAATTAATATGGTAAAAATGTTTATTAGCACAGTAAAAACAAAAAATGATAAAAGTGAAAAACATAAAAGTAAAAGACTTAAAAACATGTTCTAAAATTTATTATTTAGGATTTAGAAATATTTTAAATTATCCCAATAAATTATTATCCATGAATGAATCCGATTTACATTTGAATAGATACTTTTCTTTATATTTTTATAAAAATACCACTCCTCTCACTTAAAAAAAGATCACCCACTCCACTTTTACTCACACCCATAACCTATTTTATTTTAAAAAAATTGACCCAAATAACTCCCCAACACTACTATCCCTGTACTATAGGTTTTGGTATTTTTAAAAGAACACATCTCAAATACTTAATCCAATTTGAAAAGAAGCTCTTCCAAGGAGTAAGGTAAAATTATTAGTTGTTCCCTTTTCATTTCTTTTCCTTTATTTCTTCTTATACCACCTTAAAATATAATATATATATATTTTAAATAATTATATAAATATCATAATATTACTGAATTGTTATTATATTTATGGGATAACCATTTTATACCTTCCTTCTAACCATTTTACAAAAATGTCACTTGTGTTACATATGAACACCACTTCTTTAAGCAACATGATCCGTTTTTCATAACTATTGTGCGTGGATGAATAATAGAGGGTATTTAATGAATAAATATTATATTTAAAATATTATCAATATTCTTAAAATATAATGGAATTCCTAAATTATTTCTATTCTATGGAAAATAAGAACGTTGCATATGTGTACATGCAGACTACCACCTCTAAGAAGTAACATTTTTTTCATTTGGAATATTATTCATTATCCAACTATTTTTTAATCTAACTAAACAAATAAAAAACATATAAATAATATAATTATAATTTATTAATATTGATATTATTTTAAAATAATCACTTTCCTATCCATGAACACCCATCGATAATAACATGTATTTATTTGGGTTAGTTTAACCACATAAATGAACAATGTTACAAATTTATATCGTGGATGAATATGGAAACATTAATATTGGTATCATTATTAATTAATTATAAAAAAACATTTTTTATTTTTTTCTAAAATTTTATTTTATTATTTAACTTATTGTTAATATACCACACTTTGTTCATTAAAAATTACCAAAACAAGCATGCCAGTGATTTAATTTCAATGAACCATAATTAAAATTATCATGGAATGGAATTGGAACTTTATAAATAATTATAATACATAAATTAAGTTAAATTAATTAATAAAAGAATTATAAACTTGGTATCAATGAACATTAATCAATATTGACACTTTAAATCATGTGTAAAAAAAATAAAACTGCTAACATCAAATGATGAAAATAAACAATAACTGACTAATAAATGTATAATAAATTATTATAATTTAGGGGAATAAATAATATTATATATTAATATAGTTATTAAATAAGTGATTAAGATAGTTATTATTTTTATACAAGAGGTTAAATAACTTTATTTGAAGTTGAGAATTAGGGTAATGGTTTCTCAATTCAATACCCTTTCATTATGTTATAGTGTTTCTTCATGAAAATAATTTTTTTCGTTGAGTAAATTATACCCTAAGATTTTATTAGGTTATATTTACTATTTTTTTTTGGATATTTACATTTCTATAACATAAAAATCATTTCAAATGTTCCATCCTAAATTATGATGTTCGTAAGGGTTTTTTATAACTCAATTTCTTTTATTTGATTTATAATGATTACTCTTATATCCAAAATATTCTAATATTGATTTAATTTATCCTATGATTTTATAAAACTTCAATTACACTTTAATTTTTAATGATTTATAGTTATTTCCCATGAACTCATTTCTAAAATATTTTTACTTCAAATTTTATGACATTTGAAAGGGTTTTTTGTCTCAATTATCCTTATTTGAGGATTTTTTTCATATCATGCACTAAATATTCTTTTATATGGTGTAATTACTACCCCATAGAATTATATTATTGTTACTAAATTATATTTCACGGGATTTACTAGTATTTTCATGAATCCATTCTTCAAATTATTTTGATTCATTTTGTTTCTAAATATGGAAGGGTTCTCGGTTAAACCATTTTTTTTCATTGGGATATATAACATCTTATTTTGTGACACTCATCTATTTTTATTTTATTCCTCCACTTTTCTATTGAAAATTTTATTTCACATTTTCTTTAGGGAAATTAGTGATTTACATAAAAATATTCTTCTATGTTGGATTTTATTCTCTTTAAAATATGAAATTATTAAGAGCAATTATCATCATTTCTAATGGACCTTTATCTTCCATGTACATATTTTTCCATCCCTCCATTTTTATCCTTTCTTAATTATAATACATAATATGTTCTGTCTCCTATTATCTTCATACTTATCTTTAATTATTTTCAAAAGGAAGTCTCATAAGAATTTTTACGATATGGGTTTCAGAAAATGGTATTTTTTAAATATTTAAAAGGATTTCCTTTTAACATTAATATTTTTATCTTCAACACCACATTTAATATGGTAAACCTTTATATAATTTTCAAGGATCTATTATTGTTACTTTTTTTAAATTATTTTTTTGAAGTTTTTTGTTACATATTTGAAAATATCTATTGAACGTGACTCATAAATTCCTCTTTTTACAACATTGTTAAAAATATTTTTTGAAATCACATTTATGACTTTAATTAAATTTTACTCTTTATGTTAAAGGGTTTATTAATTATTAGGAGTTATGTTTCATGGATTACGACTTAAATCCACTCATTCTATTCCCTTTGGTGGGATTAAACTCATAATGTTAAATAATTTAGTTCTTGATCCCTCTTTATGTGAGACCATTCGAAGTGAACATCTTATAAAGGTGTTTTCATCTATTTAAACATTCATCAAAGTTATTATGTTTCAATGGGAATATGATATAAAAGTATCATCCACCATTTTAATATGAATAAATTATGATCATGTTTGTCTATTTATTGTTTGGGGAAAATATTGACATCCCATGTAATAGTGTTCCAATATGGATTCTTATCACTAAGGAAAATTAATTATACATTTTATAGATTTTTATCCCATTTCATATGATGAATTAATTTAAAATAGTAAGTGATGGGTGGGTCCTGATATTAGATATCCCCTTGATACATTGGTAGGTATCATAAGACAAACTAGAATGAAAATTTATTGTATTTATGCCCAATTATTTATGATGTATTGGGATTGGACTTCGGGCCACCCAGAACTTCATGTCACTAAGGATTTCATGCCACCTTTAAGTCCTTCGGTCCATCTCATGGCCTTTGGGACACCTCAAGTCCTTCAGGGCCACCTGATATACAGATGCCCAAGGGAGATTCTACAGGGAACCAACTCTAGAGGAGGATTCAAGAGAAGGGAGCATTCACTAGAGCATGGATACCAGAATTGAAAGAAGGAGAGGGTATGAAATTTCTATCGGTAATAGGCCTTTACATATCTACACAGGATAGTTAGCCAAATATCCATGCAATGGTGGATATCTGATCACGATGCAAGATGCTGGGGAGGGGTGGTTTCAATTAGTCATAGTCTGTATGATTTCTTTAAGACCTACGGGTCCTGTAATGTATCCAAGCCTATGATAAATGTAATTTATTAACCCTACGAGCCTTGTAAGGGTTCCCCCTCATCCCTATAATTGGGGGTTATCAAAAATCCATAAAAAAGAACGCCTTCGGGCCATTACAGTCACAATATAGTTTATATTGTTATTCATTGATATAGTTAAAGGTCATGTGATTGGTTATATGGAACTATTTTATTATAATTTATCATTTACATAATATTCAATAATTTTTTATTCTATGATATATCTCGATATATTCTTTCCCTTACTATGAATCTGAGTTCACCCTTCTTATGTTTCCAATTCCCAAGGTTATAGAATAAATTATTAAACGCAGTATTTATAAAATAGGAACATGTGTGGAGAATTTATGGGATTGTTTGAAGAATTATTATGGATTAATTAATTTCTTATATAGTGGGGAAATTTTCCATTAGATGATAAAGACATACACAATATTAGGTAATGATTTTCCCTAGTTCTCTAAAACTCTTAAACTAAAATTAAATTGGCGCATAACCAACTTAGTATTCATTATTGATATTTTAATAATTCATTTTTATCTTTATTTTAATTTATTTGGTATCGAAGATGATATGTAATGTATGTTTTTATACACATAGGATTCTAAGAGTGTGTGTATGGGGTGCCTCAATTGGTATCAAAGTTGATATGTAATGTACATGTTTATTCACTCTAGATTATAAGATATGGGTTCAGGGAACAATATTTGGTTTCAGAGAAAATTTTTAGATAAATTTAGAGGGTAGTAAGAGTAAATTATTAAGGTATTAGTATCCCTTATTGTCGATATGTGATTTTTGTGAAGGAAAATCATACTATTTTTGGAAAATATTAATATATTTTATGAGTATACATGATTAGGTTAAAAACCAATTTTTATGTGATTTAATGTTTTCTGGGGATAAATATCATGTTTAAATATTTAATCAAAGGTTTATATGATTTTTTGAGTTTAGTATATTTTTGAGTCCACTTTGTGGAAGTTTTATTTTTTTCAAAGTATTGTCAACATTTTGAATTCAATATGTTATAGAATCTTGTTGAAGAAGAAGAATTTTGATGAAGGAGAATAGATCCCAAGAAGTTATTATATTCCTATAAAATATTCATCGAAGATTATTAAGTATTTTTTAGGGAAGGTCATTTAATATAAATATTATTACACGAGGATGTTCCCGTATAATATAAATATTATTTCATGATGGGTTTTTATTTGAAGGAAATATGATTTCACGATGAATGTTTGAAGAGGTTTGAGAATTCTTCCCATATGAATAATTTGTTTTTAGAAGGAACATTATGATTTTTAGTTATATTGGATACCTATATAAAGGTAAATTTGTGTTTACATTACCTGTATAAATGTAATTCATAAATATCAATGGATACATAAAGGTAAATATTACCTGCATAAGGGAATATAAGCATGTGTAAAGGTAAGTATGGAGATGTGTATAGATAACCATGAATTATTATGAACTATGTAAAGGTACATTCCCATGACTATGGGTAACTGAAGTTTATATAAGGGTAACTGGGTACTTGTGTAAGGGTACAAGTCAGGCTATGTAAGGGTAGAAAACAAATCAGGAAGCTTGCATAAGGGTAATTAGAGAAGGTAAATATAGATACATAAGGGTAGTCAATAAATCTATAATCCTATTTAAATGTAACCCCTTGTGTAATAGTAGTCAACACACTAGTGTAAGGGTAATGGATGACAATTTAAGTTTTTATTTCCCTATGTAAGGGTAAATTTTAACTTACGTAAGGTTTGACTACTAGAGTTTTTAAGGGAAATTAGACTTGTCTAAGGGTAAGATGATTTTTTACCAATGTAAGGTTAGAATACTGGAGTTATGTAAGGGTACCAATTAGGATCACAACTTGTGTAAGGGTAAGTAGAAAAAAGTGGATATACCATAGAAAAACACCTCATGATGTAGTGGAAAAGGCATACTATCCTTATATAGTAGAGAAGGAATGATACTAGTATAAGGTTATACCACTAGTATTGGGGTGTTACTATCAATTTTGGGGTACTAGTGTTAGTTTTGGGGTTCTACCATTAGTTTTAGGGTGCTACCATCATTGTTGGACAAGCTATCATATTCCTCAACAGTTGGAAGTGCCACTGTTAGAAGATTTCATGAGCTTCACATGATGGAAGGAGATACCATGCATATGATACAAAAAAAGGACAAGTTTCCATATAAAATTTACAATATTGTTATCCATTTGAGTTAAGAAGAGATTGAAACTAATGATGCAGATTTATATGAGCTCATGATAATATGTCCATCGGTTCTCAAGCGACAAACATATATGGTAATTGAACTGAATTTATGTATGGTGTTTGATAAACATAATAATGAATCCAGTGTTAGGTGAATTCATGAAATACGAATGAGATAACCGAAGGCATCACATCCATATTTCCTTGATCTATTCACTTTCCACAATGTATGCACCTTCATGCATGGTTTAATATGAGCTGGATGATCTATCTTGCATGAACTGAGGAGTTCATACTAAAGGTCTGGAATACATGGGAATGTGGTTCATAGAATTTCCATGAACATATATGAATATTAAAATAAAATGGTTATTAAAAACCATGTGAATAAATAGAAAAAATAACACCAGAGTTCTTTAGGTATTTAAATGAGGAGTTATGAAGAATTAATCCTAACGATGAATCTAAAAAGTTCCTGTAATGAATTTAATCATTTTATTAGGATCATTATTTTTACCAAAATTATGAATTATAATTTTGGGATATTGAAATAATATCCAAAATTAATTATAAGATAATTAAATTTTAATTCTGACAAAATTAAAATAATGGGTAACTGCTTTTGGTTACTACAATTATGAAGAATAAATCATGGAGGAAAATATGGCAGAAGAGTTAATGTGAAGGATAAATTGTCACTATAGTTATTATTATGCTTATCATATACATATATATTATATGTTGATGAATAATTGAAGTTATATGTTATTTTTGATCCAACAAACATTATCAAGGAAATATTTGTTGGTATCAAAGAAGAAAAGAGATAGATGACTCTATTATTTCACATACATTCTAAAGAGTCAAAGAAGTGAAAATAGATATAGAATAGTTAGTTAAATATTTAATAATAAATAGAGAAGTATAGAATATATATAACCCTTGTCTTATGTAGAATATAATTTTTGAAAATCCTAACACATATTTGTATCAATGAAATAAGTAGTCAAAAACATGATACTCTATAAGATGGTTATCATATCTACATGAGAGTTAGAAAATTGAGGAAGAGGCACAAATTAATTTTCATTTAGAAATATCTAATTATTATAATAGTAAGTTTATATAGAATGAGCAACAAGTATGAAATATTTTGTGACCCCGACCCCAGTAACCCGGAGCCAGTGCATGATATCTTAATTTTTCATAGATATATGGCAACAAATCCCAATAGACTGATCAATTTAGCAGTTTTGGTGAACCGAGTATATATTTAATACCCATTTTACATTGGTAATATAAAATAAAACATAATAAATAAAAATATAAAATAAAATAATTCCATGAAAACACATTCCATGATTTTTTTCTTCATATCACAGGGAAATGAAATAAAATAATAGAGAAATATGATGCTTAGTAATGGTAAGCATATAATGGAAGCTATGAAGAAATAAGGAATAATCAATATAAAAATTTAAATAACTAAAAAATTCCATTTAATCAATAACTTTATAATAATATTGAAATAATAAATGATTATCAAATAATTCCATATAAATAATCCCATGAGCTTGAAACTTAAACATGGATATTCTAACAAATCAAATAATCACGTGGAATATAAATAACTGAATTCATAATAATGTAATACATAATTATGAAAATCTAAAATATACCATCTAGGCCATGTTCCAAGACATATAATATCATCGAGTCCTTGTGACATGATATCTATATAAATGGGTAAGGCGTCAAACAAAACCCAATCTAGTTTGATTCATGTGACCTACCAATGCATCGAGGGGATATATCGAGCCCCAACCATCACTTAAAAATTCCAATGAATTCCTTATTTGAAAAGGGTGAAACATAATCAATATAAACATTCATAGTGAAAAGCTAGAATACAAAATATTAATACATTCCCCAATCTATAAGCATAATTATAATCCATCCAAATTAATACTGTGAATGGTAATAAAATTGCACATACTCATTAAAACTAAACATAAAAAATCAAAATAAATAATAAAGATGTTATTAATAAAATATATACCTAGTGATACATATGTTCAATAAAGGGTTAAAGCTGTTTATGAGTAGAAATACCATAAAAATATCCTCAAAAACATTTTAGAGGAAAAAAACATTTCACTTCGAAAAAGTTTTTTGTAAACTAAAAGTTAAAAAAATATTTTCAAAACCATTTTATTTGAAAATAATATTTTATAAATTATCAAATAATCTTTGAAAAATCTATTAGTCTAGAAAACATAAAATTTCGTTCATGTTGTACATCTTAAAACAAATATTCCTTTCACATTTTTTGAACATTCCAAACATTCATTTTTTTGAAAATGACATCAAAATTACTTTCTGTTTTTAAAGAGTAAAAATGGGTAAAAAGTTCTTTAATAAATAATTTTGAAAAGGTTAAAAAAATTAATTTTTTTAGAAAACATGGGGTTTGATGAAAAATTATTTTTAACCGAAGAGAGAAATAAAATCATATTTTCTTAAAAACATTCTATTACTAATTTTAATTAGTAATGATAGGAAAAATTGTATAATTACTTGAAAAGGTTCATTAATAACTTGAGTATAATAAAATAGATTTATTTTATGATAGAAATATCAAATAGTTATGTCAAGGGAGACATAAAAACAATCCCAAATAATGATGAGGTTGTGAAATAAATCCTTACCACTTTGGTAACTTTGGTATTATAAGCCCCATGAAATAAATAAATTTAAGTGAAAAATTAAATAACATGAATAAAAATTAATTCATGATATAACAAAAAAATGGGTAGTATATACACCACATAAAATAAATAAGTGTTGAATATGATGTATGTCTCATAGAAGTAAAAGTGAGATAAGAAACCCTTACATCAAGTCCGACTTCCTTCGTACATGCCCGTAACTCTTGTATAATGGTTTTAATAATGTTATTAATTTTTACTATAACCATACCAATATTTATAATATTACATATGATCCTATGATAACATTTTACCACCCTTTTGTTAATAATATTTCATTATTTTTATTATTTCATGTGTTAATTTCCTTGTTTTCTCTTTCACATTTTGTCTTGAAAGTTATATTTATTTTTAATAGGATATATATATATATGTATATCATATCTATATTGATAATAATTTTATAAATATCATAATTATGCAGTAGATACATTTTTAGAACCATTTATGAAAGTTGGACATGAAAAATGAATCACATCGCTTCATGGAGACGGTAGGACATATGTACGCACGAGAAAAATTATCATTCCCATAAAGATTTAATATATATATTCATTAATTTTATTATTATTATATTCTATCTATAGTTTGAGAAAAAAATGAATTACATCACTTCATGAGGTAGAAGTCCATCATACACACGACCATCCTTATCATACCTAAAACAAAATGGAATCTAAAATGGTATATGTGATAATAAAATTACCAAACTATGATAATATCATAAATACCATAAAAATATGGAAAATATCTATTTATATCCATCCTCTAAATGTGGATATGGAGGATGAACTATATCGGATTGTGTGGTGGTAGTCCACTATACACACGATCGATGATTTTGTTTCCCATTTGATGGAAGTGGAGATGGATAAAAATTATAAAATCAATATAATAACATATTAGTATATGGGAGTTACTGGTTTTATTATATTGGATGTTTTAAGACATAATTTATGGTGGGAAATGATGATAGAAAATGAAAGATCTTTGTTAGGATAATTACCTTCTTTTAGAGAATCCTCCTTTGGATCTCCTCTTAAAGACCCTAGGGATGGTATTTTGGGAGGACCAACAACTCTATAATATAAATACGGATTTTGGGGAGATATTTTGGATGTTTGTTTGGATCCAAAATTCAATGGGAGTGTTGAGTAGGTAATTGAGGGAGTTCACTTTTATAATTAGGGAAAGGGAACCCTCTTGGAAATTACTTGGAAATTTCATAATAGAATCCAAAATGATAAAGTCATTCAAATGAAAAAAATATTAGAAATGAACATATATTCAAAATTGGAAAATATAATGTAGAAATTGGTCCATAAAATAATATTTTTTCCTGTTTGTAGGTCATTTTTAACCCTTATCTTCTTAGTTTCAACCCCTATAAACCCATTTTACATTAACTGTAGTAAATAATTTATACCCTTTTCACTATTAATTTTGTCAAAAATCAAGTTAAAATTATTATATATTATAAATTATTTTTATTCCAAATATGGAATCTATTTCTCAAGATTCAATACAGATGATTTTAAAGTTTAATTTAAAATTAGCACCACAACCGTGATGGGAAAGCGAGTTTTCAAAGGGAAAATGTTCAAATGTTTGCAAAGTTTTTATATCAAAATTTAATATGAAAATGATTATAATTACCAAAATAGGATTAATAAATATATAATTAAAATTTTTTTACTTCAAAACCAATTTAAAATATAATTTAATTTTATAAATAATTTAAAAGAGAATGATTTTTTTCAATTAAAATCCAGTATTTTATATTATTCATCATGAAACAAAACTTTTTAGAAAATTTAAAAATATTCCACATAAGTTTATTTGGAAATTATGATTTAAAAAATTAATTTTATTTTTTCAAATAAATATTATAAATTTGATATAAATTATTTTTAAATTATGCTCATGATTCATGACAAATCTTCCTTTCAAAAAAATACAGTTTAAAAAAATCATGTTCTATTTCAGTTGGTTCTTATTCTATTTATAATAAATTGATAGCCATTTAATTTATTTTATACATGTGTTATACATAAATGTTTCATTATTTAATTTTTAATATTAATACCAACCAATTTAATGTCTAGGTTATAATGGTAATGTTTAAATAATAATATATTAATAGAGTATCATGTTTCATTGAAACTTAGTGTTGTGTGCATTGAAAGCTATAAAAGAGATTGAATTTATTTTAAAAAAAATAAATCATAATGTCTTAGGATGTTATATTATCATATAATATTGGTCTTTCCTATCATATATTCTACCAAAAACGATGTTCCTATTTTTAGAAACTTGAGGTGTTAAGGACCTAAAAATCATAAATATGTGGTGATTTAAAAGGTCATCTGATTTATCAGAAGTGATGGTAATATGATAACATTTTTATTTCAATATCCTTTTCCTAAAGTCAGATAATTCTTTTACAATCTAATAGTATAAAACAATACTTACATGATATGTTTCTATTTCATAAGCACAATTTTATCCTTTTTTTATATTTCAATCAATTTCCATTTCATCATTTATTCCCTGAAATGAATATCCAAAAAATATTTTTTTTCCCGAAGAACTAAAATTCACTTTTAATGGATAAAAATATCCATAATATAATGATAATACATTCTTTCGATCTATATTTATTATTAAAACAAAATGGTTAGTACATGTTATCCAATATACATAAATTTTCATATGGTGAAGTAACATATTAATCTCTAAAACCTCATCCAATATCCAAATTGAAACATTTCATAAATGGATTACCTTATGTCCCATCCAAAAGATTAAGAAACAAAACATTAGAAATATGGTCAATAAATTTCCAAAAATAAACTTATCATTAATCCTAAAAAAATATCTTAATCATCACATATCAAACATTTAAGTACCTTCATCATGTATTCTCTTGAAACAAGATAATAACCTAAATTAAAATAAAATATTATTTAAAACATGAATGATTCATTATTCCTGAAATAAAACATGGATTATTGGATATATTTCTTAAATCCAAATATAATGTTAACTCCATCAATGATATCATAAACCAATTGTCAGAAAATCATAAAACAGTTACATGTTAGTTAGTATTATCCCATTTACTCTGTCCATATCAATCATCTATTTATACTAACATCATTATCTCAACAATTGGAACATATTAAGGGTTATATTTTCCTAAATCATATATTTTCCAAGAAGTTAAACTTTCCATCGAATAATTTTTCTTGGTCATCGATACCATTGAAAATATGATTTAAATCCATAAATAAATATTATCGTAGTACAATACATATAGCCCGAATGGCCCGAAGGCCTTATTTTTTATTTTATTATAGATAATCTCCATTTTAAGGGTTGAAGGGGAACCCTTACATGACCCTTAGGCCCAAGACACAAGGCCCAACATGACCCGCAATACATGACCTGAAGGCCCAGAGGCATACCATGCCCATTACATGACCCATAGGCCCATCACACTAGAACTACCCCTCCCCAATGTCTTGAATCGTGGATCTCCTTAGCTCCTCACCTTGCACTGCTGATCGGTTAGCAATGCCCTGTACAAAGCTACACAATTCTTGGTCCCGATGGCAGCTGCCATACCCTCTCATTCTTCCAATACGGTTAGCTCTGCATCTGGTGGATACTACTCATGTTGCTGTGATATTTTTATGGGGCCTGTTCCGTGTGAACTGGGCTAATCCATGGTCTACATGACCCGATGGCCCTGTGGCCCGAAGGCCTTTGATGACCCGAAGGCCCTGGAGACCTGTAAGCCCAAACCAGTGGCCCGAAGGCCCCAATCGGGTGAATAGTTCCGGCTGCTATAGTATCGAACAATTACTGCTACAGTACTGCTATAGTACCCCGGAAATTCTCCTCCACCCGGTTTTGAACCCGGGTCTCTTGGATGCCAAGTAGGAGCCCTTACCACTCGGGTACATGCTCATTGGCTAGTACAATACATATACATTTAATAATTCTTACAAATATAATATCATTGACTACAATGATTCTATAATATAATTCATGAATCTAAACATAAGAACATTAATCATTACAATTTATCTATAGTGATAGAAAAAGGTTGACTTTGATTCCTTAGCTTATTTTGAAGTATATTTCCTTGATTGTTGGGGTATTCATTTTCATAGTTCCCCATCTCATTAAAGTAATAGAATTTCGCAATGGAATATTATTTATTTCCCTTCAAATCGAGGTTATGGTGGAATTTTTCTCCACATTTTATGTAAAATAATTTTCCTTTTAATCATATACCAAAGTTTTCCTTCCAAAAGTATCACATGATGGAAAATATTTCTTTCACTTCTTCCCTTTATCTTTTTTTTCTCTATCATCCTATTATTCTTTTTATTCCCTTTGATGTCATAATACTTGGATAATTATTTCTCTATTTTGGTAGTATATAATACTATATCCTTATATGATAATAAATTTGGGAGAATAGTGTCCTTCAGATGTGTAAGAACTCGGGTTTTTAGAACGGGTCAAAATCCCAACCCTGTTTGAATTTTTTTACTTGTTCTTGAGAAAACTGGGGAAATCTGGGAAGTTCTATAAATTTCCAGACTACATTCCGTATACTCTAAAGTACACGTCGTGTCTGGGTTAAGCGAGTATTGGCCGTGTGCTCACCGAGTACATGCCGTGTGATGACCGTGTAGAAATTTCCTACTAAAAAGCATTTAGTGTTACTCAACATACTGTGTATACTCTCTCCCGTGTACTGATTGAGTTCAATTCATGTGTTGACCCATGTGGTTCGTCCAAGCTGTGTAGATACCTCCGCTTATTTTGGAGTATGAAAAAGGCCACTTCATGACGTGTAGTCCTGAAATACATGCAATGTACTTTTTTTATTCACTTAAATGAAAGGGAATCACGTCTTATTCTAGAATATATCTTTTTCTTCCCCATTTATAGACCTTGAAGCATTGGAAATATGAAAAAAATTTCATCCCTAGATTCTTCATCTGATATCCGTTCTTCAATCCGTCGGTGGTTTTGGGATCACAACAGCGAGGCTAAACCCACACACCCTATTCCGTTCTTGATCCTTTTACTCATGCATCATAGTTTCCAACTTAGTGTAATTTCTAGGATTTTATGTAAATGTTTATCTAAAAAGATAGGCTTTGAATTAGAGCTCGATATTGGACGTGCCTACATCTACGAGTCTCAGGTAGGTGGTACATACCTCTTCTTGTGTTTTTGTAGAATTTTGGGTGGTGCGACTTAAAGCACGTATTCAGTTATTTTGAATGAGACCCTAATTTATCTCCTATTATATATTGAATTAATTTTTAGACCCATGGGATGAATTTGGGAATGCCCTATTTCCTATATTACTTGAGCAAGATCAGGCAAGAGGCCGATGCTCATTGGGACATTTTGGCCTAGGTGCCAAAATGGTTACAATTGGTCTGTTTTGTTTAGAACTCATATGTTTAATCTGTCAAATCATGATTATGTTGTTTAGAGGAATTCAAGACCTCAGTGATGCTGTGTGATAACAGGTGGGTTAGTCTAAATTCAACTGTTTAGAATGTTTTGCCTGTTTATGTGACTTTTTTAGAATTTTTATTTATTTAAACACTAAATTGCATATGCTGGAACCATTTTGGTTGTGTTGAGCGTGGACCGGGTATTCTTGAGTGATGCTGATCATAGGTTAGGCTTGTCCTGGGTTACCTTGGGTAGTTTTGACCACGGGATTGGGTGTCATGGATGTCAGCTTGAGGCATGATGAATTTCAGGTTGGGCATGGCCCAAGTTACTTGAATGACAAGGCCATTAGACTTGAGCGGCATGGTCGTAGGGAAATGAGGTGTCAGAGGTGCTGTGGCTTGGGTACTATTTTTGGTGATTAACGCTCACCTATAACTTTGAGTAATGTGCACATAGAGAGACTTCGTTATGAGGTGGTTTTGAACACTCGTGTGGGTAGAGGCCCCCATTAGTTGCGGTTTTATGTACTATTGGTTTGGGGGTGCTTTCCGTCGAAATCCATGTGGAAGGTGAGGAGCCTTCAGGGGATAGCATTGAGGCTATCGAGTTGAGGGAAGAGGATCACCGTTATTTGAGGGAAGAAACCGTTGTCCCTCTAGTTACATTGTTTGAAGGAAGACATCGCTGTCCCTCAGGTTACTTTGTTTGAGGGATAATTTTTTTATCCCTCCTGTTACTTTGTTTGATGGAAGACATCATTGTCCCTATGGCTACTTATGTGAGGACATGAATCACTGTTCCTCAGGGTTATTATTTCTTCGGCGTGCCTTCAGGATGTCGGTACTTGAGACACTCGGTGTCAGGGGGGAACATGGTGCCAGATTAGGAGACAGATATTCCGGCGTTGGCCGAAGCAGGTGACACTCCATGATGGCTGTTGAGCACCAGTGGAGTTAATATTTGTTTTTGTGCATTGTAATGTTTCTGTTTTCTTTATAAATGAATGCCTTCTTAAAATCTTATATTAGGTACGCACCGTTGGGTGGTATCCTAATGAGATTCGTCTCACACACTGCATGGGCCCTTCAGGATGTGTATAGAATTTATGGATTTACACGCAGGAAATAGGTAAGCTTTAGGAGTTGGACTACATTAACTTTTTCATGGATATGGTATGGACATTGAGGTCTTTCCTAGATGGAGTTTACTTTGTTCTGCTTTCTTTCCTGTATCAGCATGCTTACTTGTTATGTAGCTACAGTTGGTTAACCATTGGCACCCTTTACATATATATGTACATGTATGACCTGATTTGGATGCATGTTTTTTTGTTCAGTAGTAATTACATGTTATCAACATGCTGTTATGTTTACTTTCCACTACTGTTGTTATATTTATTTCTTCCGTTGTTTATCGATATTGAATGTGCTTCCGCTCTGCGGGTCTAGTTCGAGTGTACTGATTCCTTTATTATTCCGCTGTAGGTTTATTATTACACTCGGACCAGAACCATTATTATCCTTTCAGAGGGTATAGCCTCCCCACTATACCTATTAGACCCTCACTGCAAGTCGGAAGCCTTTGGAATTCGGGGAGGTGCGCCTAAGGTAGTGACACCCGATCCGTTTAGCACTATTCGGGTCTGGGTCATTACAAGATTATTGGATTAATACTAGAAAAGAAGTAGTCAATATTTCTCTTTAGACTATGTACATTTTCCACATAATGCCTTTCTAATCTTATAAAACTTTCTTCACACTTAGAATAATTTTCCTCTTATTTATGTCTTAGAATTAAGAAATCTATTTCCATATCTTCTCATTTCTCATGAGGAAAATATTGTTCCAATAAGAGTACCTTGAATTACTTATATTCCATGTTATATATTTTTTATTCATCCTTAATGTTTTGAATCAATTACAACCATTTATCTGCATCCCCTAAGAGATGATAAATTTCCATTATAATTTTTTCCATTTCACTACTTCCTAGATAAAGAAATATCTTCTCCAAGGAACATATCCATTGCTCAGCTAAAAATGGATTTTTAGTCCATTTTAATAACAGAGGTTTCTGATGCATTGTATGGTCTAGCATTGTTACATCGCATGGTGGATCAGCAAGCTACTCCATACAGGAAATGTTATTACTCATAACCCATGTTAGCTGCCCAAATATGGTTATAATTTGATAAGTTCCAACTCTAGTTCCATCTCCAACTTTATTATCTTTCCTAAGATGAAAATTCCTATATAGAGTAGATGAATTGATATGATTCCAATTCCTTTTTAGGCACCCTTTCTAAAAAATGAGATACACTAGATTATATTTTAACATTATGAAAGGTAATGTATAATCCCAAAAATAATGAAACTCTTAAAATAAATTGAAAAATTTAATCATAGTTAATCTCACAATCATAAATATGGTTTCATTGGGAATATGATTATTTTCAAATCCTTCTTAATGGTTGGTAAATAAAATGTGAATTATCGTAATCATATCCCCCAGAAGTGTAAAAATAGGTGCATAGTAAGGTCCGTTCTCCTATACTAGGAGATGATCGTGTCAAGAATAATTCACCATTTTCAGAGTTATTTCCCCTAAGAACATTTGTTCCATAACCACATCCACCTATATTATCTAGACATGGATATATTTTTCAGTAAATTACATATTTTATTACTTACCAAAACATTAAGATGTTCTTCTATACTTAATCTCAAATTCTATTATAGAGATAAGTTAAATAATCTATATTTTTCTAAATCTAGTTCCCATGGTTTCTACTAAACTTCCTATGGTACCAAATGTGGAGACCCTAACCCCATTAATCTAGATCCATCATATTCTTTATTACTTTGGCATAGATATAAGGCACACAAACCCAAAGTACCAATCCATTTAGAAGTTTTGGAGATCTAGATAAATTCATGACACCCATTTTACATAGGGAATATAAAATAAAACATAATCCATAACAATAGAAAATGAACTGCATCCTTGAAAACTCATTCCAAGAATTCTTCTTCATATCCCTAGGAAAGGGAAAAAATAAGGGTGATATCAAATTCTCAGTATGATTAAGAATACAATAAAATATATGAATAGATAAGGCATAATCAATATTTAATGGTAGATAACTGAAACACATTCCATTTAATCAATAAATTTATTATAAAATGGAAAGAATAAATAATGATAAATTAATTCCATATAAATAATCACTTAAGATTGAAACATAAACATTAATATTAAAACTAATCAAATAATCACATAGAATATCAATAATTTAATTAATAATTATGTAATTAATAATTATGGATATCTAAAACATATCATCAATTCCATGTTCATAAGAATATAATTCTAAAGAGGCATTGTTCCAATAAATCTATATAAATGGGTAAGGGATCAACTAAAACCCAATCTACTTTGTCTCAATAGAACTACTGATACAACGAGGGGATATAGTGGGCCCCATCCATCAACTACAAAGTATAATTCATTTATGATATGAAAGGGGTGAAAAAAATCAACAAAAACATTCATATTGAAAAAATATCATATAAATTTTAATACTTTTCCCAATCAATAAACATAATCATAAACCATCAAGAGAATTATAGTGAATGGTAATAAAATTTTACATCTTTAGTAAAAATTAACATAAACCATAGAAATAAAAAATAAGGTTGATATAAATACAAAATATACCATGTTAATCATAATTAAAATAAATTTTTGATGTCGTTGATGAGTTGAAATACCCTAAAAATATGTTTAAACACATATTTCAGGAAAATAACCTTTTCACATAGATTTTTTTATAAAAAAACTATAATTTCACAAAATATTTTTAAAACCCATTTATTTGACAATAAAATTTTAGAAATTGTAAAATAATCTTTCAAATATTTATTGGTAATGATGGTGTAAAATTCCATTAATACTGTACATGTTAAAAAAATATTCCTTTCACATTTTTATTAAAATAAAAAAGTACACTATTTTAAGAAATACATGGAAATTCCTTTAATTTTTTTAAAAAAAGAAAAACTGGGTAAAAAATCATGTAATAAATAATTTTTAAAATGTAAGAAACATTTTTTTAGAAAACATGGGGTTTGATGAAAAAGGATATTCGACTAAATAGAGAAATAAATATGGATTTAAACAAAATACTTTCTTAATCATTTGAAGTAACAAAGAGGGGAAAATGGTATTATTACATGAAAAATATCATGAATAACCATAGGATAAGAAAATATGTTTATTTTAAGATATAAATATTAAAAATTCCCTTAATGGAGACATAAATTAAAACAATCCCAAATAATGATTAGATTGTAAAATAAACCCTTACCACTGGTAAATTTTGGAACAAAATCCCCATGAAATAAGTAAAATTAAATAAAACATTAAAGACCATGAAGATAAATTAATTCATGATATAACATAAAATGGATAGTATATACACCGCATAAATGAAATAAGTGGTTAATATAGTTTTTTTTACATGGAAGTAAAAGTGAGATGATAAACTATTGCCTCATGTTTGATTTCATTCATACAACTTTTTACCTCATATCTAATGGTTTTATGCATGTTATTAATTTATAAAAAAACTATAACCAAATTTAAAATACCATTTATGATCCTATAATAATAATTTACCACCCATTTTTCAATAATATTTCATTATTTCATTGTTTTGGGTATTAATTTCCATGTGTTCTCATGCATGTTTTTTCATGAAGGTTCCGGTTCTTGTGAAAAAGATATATATATATATATATATATCATATAAGTAGTGATTTTAATGTTATAAATATCATTTTTACTCATAATATACATTTTTATAACCATTTATTAATTTTGGACATGGAAAATGAATCGTATCATTTCGTGGAGATGGTAGACCACATGCACACACAAGCGACAATATCATTCCCTTAACAAGTGAAATGGTAAGGAATTGTGTGATATATTAATTTTAAAGAATCAATATTATAATATATATGCATATATATATAAATTCATTAATTTTAACCTTCTTATATTCCATTTATAGAGAAAGTTAAAAATGAATCACATTGATTCGTGAGGTGGTAGTCTACCATACACACAAGTGACATTAGCATATTTGAAACAATATGGAATGTAAAAAGGTATATGTGATATTAAAATTATATAAGTATAATAATATCATAAATATAATATGAATATGGTAAATCCATCATTATATCCAATCTTGAAGGATGGTGATGGAAAATGAACTACATCGGTTTGTGATGTGGTAGTCTTCCGTACACATAATCAATTTTTTTTCTTATTTGATAGAAGGGGAGATGAATATATACTATATAATCCACATAATAACATATTATTATATTTTGTGTAATTTTTTATTATATTTAATGTTTTAATACATAATTTAATGTGAAAAAAAAGAATCAAAATGAAATAGCTTTGTTAAGATAATTACCTTCTCTAAGAAAAAACTCCTTTGGATATCCTCTTATGGACCCCAGGGATGAAATTTTGGGAGGAAAAATAGCTATATAAAATTAATAAGGATTTTGGGGATATATTTTGTAATGTATTTATTGATACAATTGACTTGGAAGGTGTAAGGGAGTGAAGGGAGGCAGTGCCATTTTATTAGTGGGGAAGGGTAACCCTCTTGGAAATTAATTGGAAATTTCCTAAAAGAATCCAAAATTATAAATTAATTCAAGTGAAAAAAGAATAAAAATTAACCTATATTATAACTTCGTAAGGATAAGGTGGAAATATTTCCATCCAATAGTATTTTTAAATGTTTTTAGGTAATTTTTAACCCTTATCTTCTTAGTTTAACCCCCGGTAAACCTATTTTTACCTTAACCGTGGTAATTTATTTTTAATATTTTCACTATTAATTTTGGAAAAAAATTATGTTTACCTAATTATATATTATAGATTATTATTATTAAAAATATGGAATCCATTTCTACAAATTCCATACACATAAGTGGTAAATTATAATCTAAAATTAATCCCACAGGTGCGACGAGAAAGAGAGGTTTCAAAGGGAAAATGTTTAAAAGTTTACAAAGTTTTTATATAAAAATTTAATTGGAAAATTATTCCTATGATCTAAATTGGATCAATATAAATATAATTTATCTAATTTTACTTTGAAACTAATTTAAAATATAATTTTTATTTATAAATAATTTTTAAAAAATGCAGTTTTCAATTAAAATTCACTTTTTTCACTATTCATTAGAAAATGAAACTTTTCAAAAAAAAATACCAAAAATGAAACAAAAGATAATTTTTATATTATTATTTATAAAATGAAGTTTATTTTTATATAAATTTTTTAAAATTAGTAAAAAGTAATTTTATGTTATGTGCACAATGCACAATTAATCCACCTTTAAAAAAAATACAGCTTTTTAGAAAACATTTATTTCTCTTTAAAATCATTGTTATTCTATTTATAATTAATATAAAACCATTGAATTTATTTTATACATGTGTAATACATTAAATTTTCACAATTTAGTTATTATTATTAATTACCATAAATTTAATTGCTAGGTTATAATGGTAATGTTTAAATAATAATATTCTAATAGAGTATCTTATTTTGGTCAAAATATGTGTTATGTGCATTAAAATCTATCAAATAGATTGAATTTATTTAAAAATAAATATTTCATAAAGTATTAGGATGTTATATTACCTTATAATATTGGTATTTTGTGTCATATATGCTATCATGTATGGTTTTCCTATTTTTTGAATATTGGGGTGTTACATAATACCATCAACATTGTTGTGGCTGTCAAAGATCCACAAATTGAGGAAGAAGATATTATTTACTTGAATGGATTAAAATACTTGAGATAAATAATAGATATTATTTAGAAAACTATTGCAAGGAATCTATTGAAGAATTGATGGTTCTAGTATAAAAAATTCCATTGAAGAAATGGTGGTACCAGTATAAACAGCGCCATTGAAGAACCAATGGTACTAGTATAAAAAAGCCATGTCTATGAAGTGGATGATACCTACCTGACACTTATGTGTGATTTTAAAAACACTTGTAATCACTATAAGTTTATTGATATGAAAATCCCTAAAACAACCAAAGGTTGATCAGGACAAATAATAGGGTTTCTCATTGTTGTTGAACCTTGAAAAAATATTTATGTGCATTTGATTCTTCTATTATCATAATTTCATGCATATATGATCATTATATGTGCATATAATATGTATTTCTCTTAATCAAGAAAGAGTTTCAAAATAAAGTGGCTCACTAAAAAGAAATTAAAAACTGATAAAATTTGTCTACACTGGTTCACCCCTCTATATCCCCAAATGATCTTTCTGGGATCTACAAGTAGTAAAAGAATATAGATCTTCCAATGATTTGATCAATTTTTTCTCCAATTTATTTTTTAAGGAGTATATAATGTGAAAATTTTAAGTTTATTCTGAAGATACCCATGTGTAAGAAGTAGTCTTCACTCCTATTGATGAAGAAATGAACATCTCTACATAGAATTTGAAAAATAAGAGAAAAAGGGAGGAAAATAAGTTAATAAAACTCTAAAAATACAAGTAGGATCTATCACTACTTGAATATGGTCAAATTGATAATTATAAATTTTAAAATTATTTTTACATAGATTCTCTTAAAGGTGAAATATCATGATATTGTGAATCTTAGGGATATGAGCCTATCAATACAGTTGAATAATTCTACTCTCAATTTCAAAAAATATATAAAATGTTCTGAATAAAATGGTTTGATATATACATTGTTTTTTAAAGGATATTATTTATGAAAAATCACAAATTCAAGAGGAAATTAATAAATTATAGGATTATTTAGGTACGAAATTCAAATCGTACAAGGATATCATAGACCTCATTTAAAAAAAGGGAAAAATCCATAACTCTATCCAATGAAAATATTTAATTAATTAAAGAATAATTGAAAAGGAATTTTTATGAGATAATCATGATTAAACATGTTTTTGGTGAAGTTATCCATGGACATAAAATATTAAACAATGTTTCTATGAAGTTAAATGATTCTTATCTTAAAGGAAAATGTTATAAGGTATAAGAGATCTATATTTTAGTTCAATAAAATGACAAGGTACATGAATATTATTTTTAGAAGATCCATGCATTGGATTAAATTTGAAAAATAACATTGACGTTAAGAATTATCAATTGGATATTAAATCCAAGATGATAAATGATCTCAACTCACTGTTATAATAAAAGGTTTCATTGCATGAAGTAGAATTTGAGAATATGAGGATGGAATATTAAGATATAATGGAATTTATTGATGATCAAAAAAATTCCCTCAATATGAGACGTCTTGTATTAGAAATAAATTTTTCTAATCATGAAAGGACTCATGTTAAGACTTCATAATCAATGAAGTACGGTGATTCTACCAAACAATGTTCATGGGAGGATTCTTATGACACAGTATCTCTACCACGTTTAAATAATATCATTATATTGCCTAATGATCTATCATAATAATATTTGAATAAAGAGGTACCATTTATATCTCAATGTAGTTTTTTTCTAAATCTATCTTTATAAAAATTGTAGGATTAAATATTTTTTTTTCACATGTATGGATGAAGAAAAATGGTGTGAAACCTATACCATGTCCATGATGGATAGAAATAGTGTGAAAGATGGTTCCCGAAGAATATCCCCGTAGGTGGTGAAGAAGACCCAAAAACAATATGATGATTATACTAGAAATTCTAGAGAGCATATAAAAACATAAAATAAGATCATAGTTTTCGGGTCAATGTTGTTAATTCAACATATTCAGGTATTGTGCAATGTATATTTGGTATAATCCATTAAATTATAAAGAACAAATAAGTCTCATGATAATAGGGAGAAACTTTTGGAAAAATACTAATTATTCACAGATCAATAAGAATATTTTTATATCATGTAGATTTGAAGAAGTTAAGGATATTTTTAATTTTGGAATAGGTTGTGGTCACAAAAGTGATGTATTTACATCTCAACATGTATCAAAGAGAATAAAAATATAATTTTTAAGGATAAAAATTGAGTATAAATATAAAAAAAGTTTCAAAACATATTACACTCAAGCTGTTTAATAAGAATTCATCCTTAAAAACAATAGACAAGAAAGATAATATTCAAAATATGTCTAAGAATATTGTAAAAAGGAGTGAGACATTTAAAAATAAGGATATAAATAAAGGAACTCCAAATAATTCATGTGGAAAATCCATGAAATCTTCTAGTGTACCCAAAGATATTCTTGTAGATTTTATATTAGATTTTAAGAGAGAAAAAAAGTTAGTGGAAGCATAAGAAAAGACTAGTAAAAAAAGAAAAGAGGATATTCCAAATGAAAAGTTATATGTGAGATATATAATAAATCTAGATACATTACCAAATAACGATTAACAAAATTTCTAGTATAATAAAAATATCTGAATAAAATGAATAATACATCAGGATATTCAAATGATTTGATCACTAACGAAATAATAACCATATCACACAAATATTTTGAAGGTTTGATGAGATCCATGCTACCAAAGGAAAAATAAGATTCTAAAATATTATGCAGAATCATAATGACTGATGAAAGTGGTGAAAATTGGTTGATAAAATCATATCAACATTATTGTTCACATTGATAGACAAAAATACCCACATTATTCCATTTATATTTATATGTTTTTTATTTTAACATAAAATACATAGAATTGAAGGTGAATTATGAACTTAGGGGGGGGGGGACCTAAAAAAGGAGTGAGTGTCAGCATATCCTTAATAGTAAATATGTAGAAGAAACTATATTGTTTAAATCTTATATTTATTATTCTAAAAAAAATTATTGAAGAAGATCATCCTTGGTAAAGTTTTGGAAGTTTTAAAATCTTTATAGGCACAAGTTTAAGATCCATTTTGGTTTAGTCTATGAATATTGGAACATAATGAAATTTATTCTTTAAGAGATTCACCATTATGAAGAACTTAAGAAGTTTTTCTAATGAGGGGGGTTACAATTAAAGAATAATATTACAAAATTATTTGTCTCATTAAAATTGAAACATTCTTGAAAGTGATTTATTTAAAAAATTTCATTGAAGACGAGTTTCAGGTTGATATTTTTTTCACTTTAATTTTTATCTATCATTTTTCTCTTCCTAAAATACAGTTTTATATTTGTTAAAGAATATTTAATGTTCAAATTTCATTCGATATAATTATATTTACATAATGGATATATTGGTTTTCTATATCAAAGCATTTTGTTTCTTAATCAAGCAGGACTCAAGTAGACTAATAGTGAAATGGTTAATTGTGTATTGTTAGTTTTGAATTGATACTATATGTCTCAAATACTTAATATTTTATAAAAATAAAGGGGAAGGAAAAGTGAAATGATTAGTTGATAAGAAAAATGGGGAGAAAGAATAATATATATTGAAATATCATTTCTATATAGTTATTGACCAAAAAAAAGAAAGGGGTGATTGTTATAGTGACCCATTCCATTTTACACATTTTATCATATTATTTTTAACATTAATATCCATTAAAAAAATAATGAAATTACTAGGGTATTTGAAATCCTAGGTACATTAAACATATATATTTAAATAAAATATCTTTATTGTAAAAACCATAATGAGTTAAAAAATCCATTAGATCTCCTAAAACTACATGGGATAACCATGAGATTACATAGATAAAATAGGTGAGCTAATAATTCCTAAAACAGAATAAACATGATAAAGATACATAACATGTGAGTCAAAGTAATAACATAATATCATAAAATAGAAGTATCATGATTAATCAAATGATAATATAACATAAATATCATGGTATCATTTGATAATGGAAACAAATAAAATGTGGCAGCAACACAAAACATGAAATAAATATAAGTCAAGGCTAATTACTAAGACGATATCACATGGTGGACTGAGTCCTATATTAAATTAGGTTAATTCCATAATCCTATATAAAAAACCTCATGAGTAAGTTTTTTACCCAATACAATGGAGCTCTATCTGAGTGTACCCATCCGAACATGTTCATGATTATGTGTGCCACAAAAGGAAATAAATCAGAATGTATAATCATAAGAATTACCTAGGGAACGAAATGAGATGCAAAATCTTACCTCATATCATAAAAAAAATTCATTAATATTATAAAGAGAATAAGTAACTAGATATTATGTAAGTTCATATATGAGTACATAATAATAAGACTAAATATAAGGTGTTCATTTTGTAATAAAAACATTAAATGTGGGTTATATAAACGAAACACATTTCATAAATATTTCATCATGAAATAACCAATGGAAGAAATGGGTTTCATAAATTTTTTTTCATCATCATCATAAACCATTTAGATAATGAATAAGAATGGGATCATTGGATAATATCCATATTAAATCATAATTAACATCAAAGGATGTTATCGTAGATGAAAATTACTTTATAAGATCTATTGGAACATTTCTTGAAGAAAATTACCTTTTTTACATTGAAATCACTTCATTAAAATTTAAAAATTTCCAAATTATTTTTGAAAACAATTTATTTAAAAGTAGTTTTTGAAAATTTTAAAGGAAGATTCAAATTATTGAGTAGTCATTATGGTTTGAAATACCAATATTTCAATATAAGTTAAAAGAAAATATTCCTTTCATAACATTATAAAAAAATGTGAAAAATTACCCCATTTTGAAAATGACAAGAGGATTAATTTTAAACCATTTTTATAAAATTAAAAAATTGTGTACAATGATTATAGTATATCATGGGATAATTATAAAAATAATATTCTAGACAACATTTTTATAAAACATGAACATGGTAGAAAAATGATTTTTGAATGAAGAGAAAAATAATCATTTTTTCTTAAAAAACATATTTTTGGATCATGAGTACATAAAGAATGGAAAATGAAATAAAAACTTATATTCTGTAGAAATAACCAATGGATATGTATGTTAATGAGCTTCTTGAGTGGTGGATCATGAAAGTTCATTATTAGAAATAATTTTTAATGAATCCTGATAAAAAAGGATATTGTAACATACAACCCTTTCCACTTTGGTAATTTTTTTATAAGACCCATAAAAGAATGAACCTTACATAGATATGTAAAACCATATAAGTTTCATTATAATCATCATAAAACACATTCATGGGTAGTATGTACACCATATAAAATAAACAAGTTATGAATATGACATATGTCTCACAAAAATAAAAGTGATATTAATGTCTCTTTCCTAGAGTCTTAATCATCACATATGTTCATTATTTTGAAAAATAATAAACTTATGTGAATTATTTAATTTTATGATAATTTTTCTTCAGGATTTTTATTTATTTTATTTTATCTATTGAGAAGTTATATTTAATTACTTAATAAATTAAGTTCACATCATAAATTTTGATGATATTTGGATTGTATGTCCAAAACGACATTGATAAGTTGACTATGGTCAAAGTGTTCATTATTAAATCATATCTAGAATAATAATAGTAGAATAATTATCATTTTTCTATATCAATTATACTTTTAAAACTATATATGAATGATGTTTAAGAAAAATGAACTATGTTACAATCATAGAGACGATATATCGTACGTACTCACGAGTAACGTTTCGATTTTTCAACGATCATTATGGAAATAATGTAAGTATTAATTTATTGTTATATAACTATAATTATATAATAAATATAATATTAATTCATTAAATAAACCTATATATACCATCCATGTGATTTAGTAATGAAAAGTGAATCACATCACTTCGTGGAGGTGGTGATCCACATGTACACACAAATGACGTTATTATTATTTAGTCAATGGAAAGGTAAGAAAATATAGGATATATTAATTTTTCATAATGAAAAATATATTATTAATATCATATATATACATTTAATACATCATTATAACTATCTATTAAAGGTGGTGATGGAAAACAAATTACATCGGTTTATGAGCCAGTAGTCCGTTATACACACAAACAATGGTTTCATTTCCAATTTGATGAAAGAGGAGATGAATATAGGATATTAAATTAATATAATAAAATATAATTATATGGTATATACTGATTTTATTATATCATCATGGTTAAATATTATTTGAATGTGGTTGAAGAAGATATAAAATGAAATCACTTGCTTAAGAACTATACATCTTCTTTGGAAAGCCTATTTAGGATTATACCAAAGTCCTTCATAGGATGGATTTATAATCAATCCAAGGGCACTATGAAGTGAGTGGAGATGTATGAAAGGTATTTTTTTAGGTTTTATATAATATATAATTCTTTTAATGTGTGAATTAAAGAGTAAAGGAGGTTTCGTTTTATTATAGAGGAGAGGGGCACTCTTGGAATTACTTAAAGTATAGAATTAATAAAAATTACATTTCATGGAAAAAATGATCTAAACTAATATAATAGAAATATATGATTAGTACGGGTCTAAATAATATCATATAATAACATTTGGGTAAGTTTATATTATGTTTTTACCCTTATCTATTTGTTTTAACTCATGTTAAACATTTTTCATAACTACTCTGATAATGAATTGTTTACTATTTAGGGGTCAATGTAGTTAATATTAAAAAAAATTAGCATATAAATGAAATATGGTTTATATTTTAAACCATATTATAATTAATTGGATGAATATTTTAATTTTATGAATTTCATATCATTGAATAAAATATTATTAAACATAAAATATCATTGATGTCATTTTTTACACTATTCATTTAATTTGACTTTAAAAACATTAAGGAAAATATAAAATTAGAATATAAACCATTAAAACATAACTTAATTGTTATATTTATCTAAAAAATTCATGTAAAATAATAATTCAGTCAAATCATGTTAATTTTACTATTTTAAAATCATTTATTGTATTTTTCAATTAATTGAATAAATACTATATTGGTCATTCCATAAACATTTAAGGTAATTATTTCATAAATAAAATAATAAATATACTACCCTAATAAAAAAAATAATTTCTATTTTATATAAACCTTTTATAACCAAACATAACATTTTTTATCCCTTTACCAAAATTTAAAGATAATTAAAGAAAGAAAATTACCTTTTTCACTTTTCTTTATATAAAATAATATACTGGCCAAAATCACTGAAATATGGGATAAAGTCAACATAGTTTTGAAACATGGATAAAAATGTCCGAACACCACTCATAAAATAGGATAAATTCAAGTGTTAGGGTCATTTTCTAGTCCTTAATATATCATTTTTAACCTTAAATACCCGATTTACCCTTACTGTGGTGGTAATTATTTACTATTGGTACTATTCATAACGACTAAACATAAAAGCGAACTATTTACTAAATTTTTACCTCTTAATTAAAAATATTGAATCCATTTATGAATATTCAATTTTTAGAAGTGGAATAAATTAATTTAATATTAAAGAAAAATGAAATGAGAAAATTGTTTAAGAAAAATTCATTTTATGTATAAAAATGTTTTTATACCAAATTAAAGTATAAAATTCATTACAAAGACTATAATTGTATTATATTTAAACAATATAAATTAATAAAATTTTTCAAATAATTGAAAATTAAATTTTAGTTTTTAAATATGTTAAAATGAAATACAGTTTTAAATAAGAAAATTATATTTCACTATTCATTGAAGAATCAAAATTTTCTAAAAAATATTAAAATCTGACCATAAGATAATTTTGATATAGTAATTTAAAAAATGATATTTTTTTTCAAATAATATTTCTAAAATATCATGAATTTAATTATAATATTTTCTCATAAAGAAGAAATAAAAACCATTTTGTAGAAAATATATTTTTGGATAATAAAATGAATTTACTAAAACATATTTCATGATTATTTAATAAGAATTTATATATAAATTTATATTGAGTAGGAAATTTTATATACTTTATAAATCAGTTATTATTATTCATACCTAAAAATTTAATGTCTCGGTTATAATAATCATATTTAAATAATAATATCTCATAGTTCATTTAAGCTTAGTGTTGAATGTCATAAATGATATCAAACCTAGTTTTATTTTTACAATATGAGGGTGTTTCATTTTCCCCCTTTTATAGATTTCATTATTAACATTTGGCCTTGTGTTTTGTAGTCAAAGGTTTGAAATTTTAAATTACCTTTATTGAAATAACATATTATAAAAAGAGTTAATAAAAATTCCTCTTGAAAAGAGGGAAAATTAAATTTCATGGTTGTATATAATAAAACATAAATTAGTTTCTAAGTATGGGAGCATTTGTGAGAATTGAAAACATGGACATGGAAGAAAAGTGTAACGTCTAAACAATGATGGAGAGTGATCAAGATCATTGATAAAAGAAAAGTCAAGGATCTTGCTAAAGTTAACGACCACAAAAGCACAAACCAAAGAGATGTGAAAAGGACCATCAATTCATCAAAAATGAAGGTAATAGTCATGTTTTTGTTTTAAGATCATTTTTATAGAGTTGAGGAAATTATTTACCATCTAGACAAGAATCATAAATAAATATACTTACTTTACAAGTATAATTTCATCATTTAATCAATTTCTACCATGATCTCATATGTTTATCAAAGTGATGAGTATTGAAGATTAATTTTTCATGTTTGAAGAACTAAAATCAAATTTTAACATATGAAGTAACACAAAAAAGGATAAAAAACTATTCCTAATGTGTTTATACATTAACCAAAACCAAAATGGTTATCACATGGCAAGATAATTCTACAAAATAATAAACCTTCATATGAAGAAATACAACATTAATTTCCAAATCCATAATAATAACACCCAAAGTTTAAATTAATTTATTTTATAAATATCTAACTTCAAATTATTCAACATATTCCTAACCATGTTCTAATGAAAAACCTAGGGGGATTTCCTTCCTCGAGGCTCTGAGCGGGTCAGAGCTACCTAATTCAACATTATCGAAACCTCCCATGTTAAAAAGAACAGATGATGAAGGATTCTCTGTGGAGGCTGATCCCAACGCGATTCAATATAGAAATAAAATGTGTAAGTTTTCTATCATGGGTATCATTGCTTACTTAAAATGTGACTAACCATCGTTCTATCTTGATATTAAGCCTCACATTTCTCACTGTTGGGGTTTTTCTAACTGGAAACTAGTCCCACTAGGTAAGGTCTATTTCTATATTTTTTCTCCTCACAAGAAGATTTAGATAGGGTATGGAAGATAGGTAATCTGCAACTCAAACCTGTTCTATTGCATATCTCTGAATGGGACTTTTCATTTAATCCAAACACACATAGAAACAATTTGGAACAGGTATAAATTAGACTGCATAACCTCAATTGGTTTTTTTGGCATCCAAAAATCTTAAATGACTTAACCTCTGGATTTTGTACTCCCTTTAAGATCAACCAAAGATCATTAAATGGCGAGTTAGGATTATTTGATAGAGTTATAGTAGAAGTGAACCTAGACACTAAACTGCTGCACACTATTTCCTTTAATGCAAAGGATTATAAGGCTGGAGTAAGGATAGAATACAAGAGAAAGACCCATTTTTGTGGGTACTATAAAATCATAGGTCACTCGATACTAAAATGTAGGGAAATACACAAAAATTACTCACAACCAAGTGGTTTGGAATGTATGAAGAGAAAAAAACCAAAGAAAGATAAAGGTCCTTCCTATGATAAACCTGAAACCTCTAAGAAGAACACTAAAAAGTGGGTTGTAAAATCCAAGGCCTTGATTCCATCAGAGGTTGAAGAGGGAAAACCCTAGGCTGATTTAGTGTAGGAACATGAAAATTAAGACGAAGATCAATGTATAACTAATGAAATTTAAACAATTTATATGTAATTACTTAATAACTCTCACTCAGATTTAGAAGTCACAACTTTGGCACCCAATCCTAGTCATCCTAACAAACAAGTGAAAGATATTTATCCTGTCCGGACATTCCCTAAAATGATGGAATGTAATTCACATTATAACATCCCATGAAAATAAATAATATTAATTTTTCATATTTATTAATATTTGTGAATAAAATATTAATATTACTTTAGAGGGGATGCTATGTTCGATGGCATACCCAATACGCAACAACGAGTTTCTTTGAAATCTTATGTTTCACACTAATGATACAATAATATTATTTTAAATCGCAATTAATGCCTAACTGTTGTAATGGTGGGAATGAATAGAACTAACTAACATATAAATATACATGTTTGTTAAATGTTTTTACATTTATCCAATAAATGTTAGAGGCTTACAATGAGAATGAATCCAATTTTTATTCTAATATTCTTTAAAGGTCGATTAACCGCCTTTTGATGGAGAACCATTTTTAAATCTACTTTTTGTCAATTTTATATGTTTTATTTGAAAAAATAAAATTCTTCTTTAGAATCGGTACATCAAAATTTACTCTGTGTAAATTTTTGGTATTTTTCCGATAAAGTGCATTTTTAATGAATATTGTAAAATGTTGTATTTTAATTCAAAACCTCATTTTAATATAATTTATTTATATGTTTAGATTATCTTTTTACTTTGTTTTAAAGTGTAATTAAAATATATTTTTACCATTTAATCCAATGGTGGTCATTGGAATTAATTTCACTTTGAAATTGGACATAAACAAGTGTCAATCTTTTGATAGACATTGTTTCTTAAAAACACGCTATTTGTTTTGACAGTGGGATTTAATTATAAAATTAATTAATGCAACTTCTATGTTATGAATTTGGTAAAATGGACATCATTTTTGAATTTGGAATATCAAATATAGCATAGGGTGATTTTTTGGTATTTTTCTGAAAAACTTCAATTTTTGATGAATAGTGAAACCACTAAGTGGTAGTTAAAAAACTGATTTTTCCAATAAACGGAACTTTACCGTTATTGTGATTTGAATTTCAAAAATCCGACATACATGGTTGTCATTAGTAAGTAAAATTTGGTTCAATGGGATGAAAATATTTTTTTTGGTGAATAGTATCTTTTGAGTTTTATTGATCGCGATTAGAGGTAATTAGGGTAATTTAAGGTAAAAATGATATTATAAAAATATGAAAATATCTTGACACTTGTCCTACCCTTATTGGATGAGTCATGGACGACCATTAGAATCCATGGGTCAATTTGGGGGACCACATGGAGCCAATTGGGTAAGATAATAACATTAATACCATTTATTTAAAGTAAAAATAAAAATGACACAAACATGTATTGTTTTACTAAAACAATTTTTACAAGGGGTTATACATGTTATATTTTTTACTATAAATATTAATTAGAAATATAATAATATTTCATACAACATGGTAATTTTTTTTATAATTTTTAGACATCAAATAAATAAAATTATTTATGACGCAATGATGATGCAGTGATTACCTCATTAATGAATGATTTAAATAAAATGAAAAGATAAGGTACACTCTAAGACTTAAACTTGTCCAATTATTATTGGATTATTTTATTTCGACCATGGGACACCTTATAGTTGACTTCAATGGTTTTTGGAGCTTTAGAAACCGAATTTCATTTTATAATAAAATAATATTTTCATGCATTCCAAATAATCCCCTCCTCTCCCTTATAAAAATACCCCACCTCTACCTCCCTTACCCACACCTCTAAAGCCATTGGCTTGACCAAACTCTGCTCATTTTATCTCTCAACATACCTCTCTTCCTCCTAGAAGCCTAACTTTGGGAAGAATCCTTCCCAAGGAATCCTTTTGCTCGAATCAAAAGGAGTTACCCAATTTAAAGGTAATGTCTTCTCTTATGTTATTTTGTTTTATTTTTCTTCTCCAACCCCATAAAATCTTTTTATTCCTTTATTTTGTAACAAAAAAAGTATCTTCAATATACTAGGATTTTTTATGAGAAGTATTTGAGCTACACTTACACACACCTCCGTCTAATGGTTAAAGAACAGACTGTTTTCGTGGATGGTGAATTTCTGCCTCACGAAACGATGATTATTCAATATTCTTTTAACACCTCTCATGGTGGAAATTAATATGTCACTATATATATATGATATATATATATATATATATTATATTTATGTTTTCCTTATGCTTTTTTATTGTTTATTTATGCCATACCTTTATGGTTTCCATAATGGGTAAACGCAATAATTTAATTTTAGGAAGTGCGGACTACCGCCCCCTCAAAGTGATTTGAATCGTTAATGCCATATGTGGGATGTATAAAGGATGGAGTTAATGATGTTATATATGATATTATACTGTAATTATAATATACATATGTATCATTATGTTTTCATTCCATTAAATTATGAAATAGAAATGAAAGTAGCGTTCATGCGTACGTACGGATTACCGTCTTCATGAACGGTGCATTTCATTTCTTATCTCCAAATTTTATGTACTATTATCAGTACATATATATAATGGATATATATGATATATATTACATATAAATGATGAATATCATTCCATAATTATAATATATATATATATCTCTCATTTAGTTTTAATTCCATTAACACGACAAAGAAATGAAAGTAGCATTCATGCGTACGTACGGCCTACCGTCTCCATGAATGGTGCATTTCATTTTTTTTATCTTAAAATGTTATGGAATATTATAAAATGATTATATACTAGATGTATATATATTTTTTAAATCATTAATACTATTCTTGATATTATGTACTTATAACTACATGGACAATTCTTTTCAAACAAGTTCATTTTTGACTCATGTACCGAACATCGACAAAAAGTATGATATGAAATCACATAAAAAACTAATTATTATAACATGATAATATATGAATTTAATTGAATAATAAACATTAATGGTGGTCCTTAAGCAATTATAAGTTTACCAATTTTTATTATTCAGGAATATAAAGAAACGAACAAGACAAGTCGGACTTGAGGTAAGGGATCCTACCTCTCTCTTTCTTTTCAAGTTATCTCTTTTATGTCATTTCTTTTATGATCTATGTCATTATGTTGGAGGATGTTCTTTTACATTCACCCTACTATACTTTTTATGTTCATATGATGAGATACCCTCTCTTTCTATCATCAATTCATTTTAATAATGATTAAGTGGTGCCGTTAGGCTGCCGAATTTTTGTAAAGGATTTTTTCACCCTTCTCATTTTCAAAGTTCTATTTTCATGTCAAATATTTCAAGTTACTTTTTATTATTTTGGGGTATGGTATCTATATCCATAATACTATAATTTTATGTTCATATGATGAGATAACCTATTTGATCTCATCAATCCATTTTTGAACGTTTTAAGTGGCGCCGTTAGGCTGTCGAAATTTCGTAAGGGATTTCTTATCTCGCTTTTTGTTCCCGTGAGATTCATGATACATTTTCCACTATTTCCCTTTGTGTGGTGTATGTAATGCCCATTATTGTATTTTTTGTGTAATATACTTTAATTTATGGGTATTTACATCTTCATTGTATGACCCTTCTTTCATCGGGTGTACGTTTCGAAAGTTACCCAAATCGGTAAGGGAACCTTTCACCCTCATCTTTTTTCAAAGACTTCTTTTGTTATGTCTTTTAATTTACATATTCTTATGTTGGGATATGTTCTTCTATATCCTAATTAATGTAAATTTATTTCCAAGTGATGGGATACCATTTTATCTCTCATCAACTCATTTTATGAATTTTAAAGTGACGCCGTTAGGCTGTCGAATTTCTGTAAGGGAAATTCTTAACCCAATTTCAATTCATTGGGTTAAACCTACACTTATTGATTATGTCAGTCTATGAATATGTGTTAATGAACTATGATTTTTTTACACTTAATATCCACTTATATTGGGCGTATTTATATTTTTCACACATAATTTCATAATTGATTTATCCTTAATCTAAGGATATCGCCTTTGTACGGGACTTCATCTCAATCTCCTTTCATGGAGGCATATTTTGTTTTATACACAAATTTCTTTTATACGGTGTATAAACCCCTTTTACTTTTACTTTTACTTCAAAGGAATCTTTTTATATGAAGTGTTTTACTAAACGAAAAATGGAATGTTTTTGTCTTACGTATGTGGAAACAACGACTTCTCTGCCGCCACGAGTATTATTTGAGTTTTGGATTCCTCTACAAGCCATAACTTTTTTATTTAAATGAAAAATAAATAAAATGTTTTACATTTATTTTATTTAGGTATTTAAAATGGTTTTGATAATGTTTTGATTATATCAATGTGTTGTATTGATATCTTATGATTGAAATGTGGAAATGTTATGTTTTTTATGCATGTTTTATGGGATATGATTATGTTATGGTACTTGGGGATTGTTTATGAAGAAGGGTGGTTCCCTGATAAACTAAGGGAGGGTGAGCTCGATATAGCTCTCCAATGCATTGGGTAACGCGATGTAGTTAAACATTTAGGTTTTTTCCAAGAGATTTAGGGAATATACTGTGATAGGTATTCCAAACGTAACCATGAGGGTTACTCCCTATGTAAGAATGTTATGAATGCCTCAAGTTACCTTTATGTCTTATGATTTCTTTGATTTATTCATAAATCTTATGATTTCATAAGGTATGTTAAAGTGATTATGTTTTATGAGTAAAGTATTATTTCATTGATTCTTATGTATACATGGACTAATGTTTTCTTTCCTTATTTTCTTACATCCCTTACTGAGCTTTTTATGCTCATCCCAAGTTTTTGAAATTTTTTTCACAGGTCAAGGTAAAAGTATATGATGTGATGATAGTGTCAAGAAAGTGTCAAGAATGAATCCATGTTTTATTATAAATGTGTACGATCTTTTATGTAACCACCATGTTTAAATGTGGAATGTAACACTTGATTTATGATCTAATTCTCTAAAACTCTAAACCTGAAAGGATCCTCAATGTGTATTCTTCAAATAACTCAAGATTAAGTAATGTTTAATGCCTGGGCCTTATAGTTGGTATCAGAGGTTGGTTTTAATAACTTTAGAGGTTAGGTTATTCTTTAAGAATAAATGACAAGTTGTGTATAACCATAATGGTTAGTATACTAGATGGAGTCATTATTATTTTTGAAAGTTGGAATGAGTTTGAGATAACTTGGATAAGAATATCTTAGTGTTTATCTTCCTCATTAGTATATGATGATTTTGTTGATATACTCCCACTGAAATTTTTGGTTTTATTAAATAGATGGATCTGGCGGGCACCAAAGTGACAATGGGTATGAAGGAAACTATGGTGGTTCTCTGATTAAGAGACTGGATGAAATGGGGGATTCAATGAGGAATTTCATGGTTATTCTAAACCAAATATCAAGGAGTCATGATTAACCACTTGAACCTTAGTGAGTTCTCTAATGAATCATGTTCTAGAGAACCAAATCAATGTGGAAATTCAAGTAATAATTATAAAGGTAACCATTAGGGTTTATATGATCCTTACTTTTGAGGTAATTATGGGTTACTATATGTTATGATGGAAAATGAAAGGCATGATATAAACTTGAGGTTAAGATATGTTATGGTTATTTTTGATGAATTTATCTATTTTTGATGAATGTTATAAAATTATATAGTTTTTGAAAAGGGACAACATGCAGACCATGTGAAAACCTGTCGCGTCGGACGAAGCCGCAGGAATCGAACCCACAACCAAAGTGAAACTAGTATTTATCACCTACCACTGGACTACATGAAGTCCCTGGTTAGTGTGACTAATTCTTTTAAGTTAGATGATTTTATGAATCAAGAATAAGTTGATTTTGGGTTATCTATGGAGATGATTAACCTATCATGGAGGATATGTGATTAGGTTAATTACTTTTCAATATGAGACTTTAAGAGTAACTGATGTTATTTGGAGATAAATGTTAAGATTTATCCTGGAAGACTATGTGATTAAATCATTCATAGATTTGGGTTTCAATCTTAGTTTTTATTACTTTTAAGAATATTATGGATAGCTATTTATCGAATGGTCATTGTTGAACTTTGGGTATTGTTGGACAAATTTTGGAGATTAAGAATAGCTTTTCTTTTATAAAGGATTATCCTTTTTGGGGATTATCTTACCTTGTACTAACAATTTTGGTTTTTGGTTAAGGTCTAAAGATATGAGAAATATATATTTCATCTTTTGTGAGCTATGTGATTCTCTTGAAGATGATTAAAGCGCTCTTAATGTGAACAAGTCATCCTGAATACTCATCGTTTGGAGAAAATATGAGTTTGTGTTAGAAATATAGTAAAAGATGAAAGTCTACATGACAAGTAAGTATGTTTCCTTATGTTTTAGTTAATCTCATAAATAAATTCCTCAATAAAATTTAAGTTAAAACCAAAATGTTGTTTATTAACTTTTCCTACTGGGGAAATAAAATACTGTTTAACCCATCACAAGTTTGTGATTTTCTGGTGGTTAACTTTCTCCTAGACATGTTTTCAATCACTCTCCATCAGACCTTGATGGTTTTTTTCTCCATATCCATATTTTCATGGAATCCTAGTATCTTTTGTCTCGGGTGACCTTTGTAATTATCTTTCATTCTTTTAAAGTGATAGTTTAATTGACTCCTTTTCCGATGTGGTACTTTCAAGGAAGTTTCCGAGTCCAATTTTAAAATTGCGAGGACGTAGTTTCCAAAAGGGGGGAAGGATGTAACATCCCCGGAAAATAAATAATATTAATTTTTCATATTTATTAATATTTTTGAATAAAATATTAATATTACTTTAGAGGGGATTATATGTTTGATGGCATACCCAATACGCAACAATGAGTTTCTTTGAAATCTTACATTGTACACTATTGATACAATAATATTATTTTAAAACCTAATTAACGCCTAGCTGTTGTAATGTAGGGAATGAATAGAACTAACTAAAATATGAATATACATGTTTGTTAAATGTTTTTACATTTATCCAATAAATGTTAGAGGCTAACAATGAGAATGAATCAAATTTTTATTCTAATATTCTTTAAAGGCCGATTAACCGCCTTCTGATAGAGAACCCTTTTTAAATCTACTTTTTGTCACTTTTATATGTTATATTTGACAAAATAAAATCCTTATTTATAATCAAGACATCAAAATTTACTTTGTGTAAATTTTTGGTATTTTTCCGATAAAGTTTATTTTTTAATGAATAGTGTAAAATGTTGTATTTTAATTCAAACCCTCCTTTTAATATAATTTATTTATATGGTTAGATTATCTTTTCTAATTTGTTTTAAAGTTTAATTAAAATATATTTTTACCATTTAATCCAGTTTTGTTCATTATAATTAATTTCACATTGAAATTGGACATAAACAAGTGTCAATCTTTTGATAGATATTGTTTCTTAAAAACAGGCTATTTGTTTTGACAGTGGGATTTAATTATAAAATTAATTATTGCAACTTATATGTTATGAATTTGGTAAAATGGACATCATTTTTGAATTCGGAATATCAAATATAGCTTAGGGTTAATTTTTGGTATTTTTCTGAAAAACATCAATTTTTGATGAATAGTAAAACCACTAAGTGGTAGTTAAAAAACTAATTTTTCCAATAAACGGAACTTTACCGTTTCTGTGTTTTGAATTTCAAAAATACGACATACATGGTTGTCATTAGTAAGTAAAATGTGGTTCAATGGGATGGAAATATTTTTTTGGTGAATAGTAACTTTTGAGTTTTATTAACCGCGATTAGAGGTAATTAGGGTAATTTAAGGTAAAAATGATATTATATAAATATTAAAATATCTTGACACTTGTCCTAACATTATTGGATGAGTCATTGACGACCATTAAAATCAATGGGTCATTTTGGGGGACCCCATGGAGCCACTAGGGTAAGATAATGACATTAATACCATTTATTTAATGTCAAAATAAAAATGTCACAAACATGTATTGTTTTACTAAAACAATTTTTACAATTGGTTATACATGTTATATTTTTGACTATAAATATTCATTAGAAAGATAAAAATATTTCCTCCAACATGGTAATTTGTTTATAATTTTTATACATCAAATAAATAAAATTATTTATGACGCAATGATGATGCAGTGATTACCTCATTAATGAACGATTTAAATAAAATGAAAAGATAATGTAAAATATAATACTTAAACTTGTCCAATTATTATTGGATGATTTTATTTAGACCATGGGACACCTTATACTCTAATTTAATGGTTTTTGGAGCTTTATAAACCAAATTTCATTTTATAATAAAATAATATTTTCATGCTTTCCAAAAGAGCCCGTCCTCTCCCTTATAAAAAGACCCCACCTCTACCTCCCTTACCCACACCTCTAAAGCCATTGGATCAACCAAACTCTGATCATTTTATCTCTCCAAATCCCTCTCTTCCTCCTAGAAGCCTCATTTTGGGCAGACGCCTTCCCAAGGAAGTGTTTGGCTCAAATCAAAAGGAGTTACCCAATTTAAAGGTAATGTCTTCTCTTATGTTATTTTGTTTTATTTTACTTCTAAAACCCCCTAAAATCTTTTTATTCCTTTAATTTGTAACAACGCAAGTATATTAAATATACTAGTATGTTTTTATGAGAATTATTTGAGCTACACCTGCACACACCTCATTCTAATGGTCAAAGAACATACTGTTTCCGTGGATGGTGAATTTCTGCCTCACGAAACGATGATTGTTCAATCTTCTTTTAACACCTCTCATGGTGGCCATTAAGATGTCACTGTATTTATATATGATATATATATATATATTATATATTTATTTCATCCTTATTCTTATGTATTTTTTATTTATGCCATACCTAAATGGTTTCCATAATGGGTAAACGCGATAATTTCATTTTAGGAAGTGCGGACTACCGCCCCCTCAAAGTGATTTGAATCGTTAATGCCATATGTGGGATGTATAAAGGATGGAGTTAATAATTTTATATGTGATATTATACTGTAGTTATAATATACATATTTATCATTATGTTTTTATTCCATTAAAGTATGAAATAGAAATGAAAGTAGTGTTCATGCGTACGTACGGATTACCGTCTCCATGAACGGTGCATTTGATTTCTTATCTCCAAATGTTATGTACTATTATAAGTACATATATATAATGGATATATATAATATATGTTACATATAAATTATTAATATCATTCTGGAATTATAATATATATATCTTTCATTTATTTTTAATTCCATTAATATGACAAAGAAATAAAAGTAACGTTCATGCGTACGTATGACCTACCGTCTCCATGAACGGTGCATTTAATTTTTTTATCTCCAAATGTTATGGAATATTATAAAATGATTATATAATGGATATATATTATTTTTTTAAAATCTTTAATACTATTCTGAAAATTGTGTACTTATAACTACATGGACAATTCTTTTTAAACAAGTTCATTTTTGACTCATGTACCGAACATCGACAAAATGTATGATATGAACTCACATAAATAACTAATTATTATAATATGATAATATATGATATTAATTTAATAATAAACTTTAAAGGAGTTCCTTAAGAAATTATAAATTGACCAAATTTTATTATTCAGGAATATGAAGAAACGAACAAGACAAGCCGGACTTGAGGTAAGGGATCCTACCCCTCTCTTTCTTTTCAAGTTCTCTCTTTTATGTCATTTCGTTTATGCTCCATGTTCTTATGTTGGAGGATGTTATTTTAAATTGATCCTACTATACTTTTTATGTTCATATGATGAGAGACCCACTCTTTCTTTCATCAATTAATTTTAAGAATGTTTAAGTGGTGCCGTTAGGCTGCTGAATTTTTGTAAAGGATTCTTTCAACCTTCTCATTTTCAAAGTTCTATTTTCATGTCAAATATTTCAAGTTACTTTTTATTATGTTGGGGTATGGTATCTATATCAACAATACTGTACTTTTATGTTAATATGATGAGATACCCTATTTTATCCCATCAATTCATTTTTGGAAGTTTTAAGTGGCGCCGTTAGGCTGCCGAAATTTTGTAAGGGATTTATTATCTCACTTTTTGTTCCCGTGAGATTCATGCTACATTTTCCACTATTTCCCTTTGTGTGGTGTATGTACTTCCCATTATTGTATTATTTGTGTAATATAATTCAATTTATGGGTATTTACATCTTCATTGTATGACCCTTCTTTCATGGGGTGTACATTTCAAAAGTTACCCAAATCGGTAAGGGAACCTTTCACCCTCCTCTTTTTTTAAAGACTTATTTTGTTATAACTTTTAATTTACATATTATTATATTGGGATATGTTCTTCTATATCCTTATTGATGTAAATTTTATGTCCATGTGATGAGATACCATTTTATCTCTCATCAACTCATTTTATGAATTTTAAAGTGATGCCGTTAGGCTATCGAATTTCTGAAAGGGAACTTCTGAACCCAATTTCAATTCATTTGGTTAAACCTACACTTATTGATTATGTCATTCTATGAATATGTGTGAATGACCTCTGATTGTTTTACACTTAATATTAACTTATATTTCGTGTATTTATATTTGTCACACATAATTTCATAATTGATTTATCCTTAATCTATGGATATCACCTTTGTACGAGACTTCGTCTCAATCTCCTTTAATTGAGGAATAGTTTGTTTTATACACAACTTTCTTTTATACGGTGTATAAACCCCTTTGAATTTTACTTTTATTTCAAAGGAATCTTTTTATACGAAGCGTTTTACTAAATGAAAAAAGGAATGTTTTTGTCTTACGTATGCGGCGACAACGACTTCTCCGCCGCCACGATTATTATTTGAGTTTTGGCTTCCTATACAAGCCATAACTTTTTTTAAATGAAAAATAAATACAATGTTTTACTTTTATTTTATTTTGGTATTTAAAATGGTTTTGATAATGTTTTTATTATATCAATGTGTTGTATTGATATCTTATGATTGAAATGTGGAAATGTTATGTTTCCTTTATGCATGTTTTATGGGATACGATTATGTTATGGTTCTTGGGAATTATTTATGAAGACGGGTGGTTACGTGATAAACTAAGGGTGAGTGAGCCTGATATAGCTCTCCAATTCATTGGGTAACGCGAAGGAGTTAAAATTTAAGGTTTCTCTGAAGAGATTTAGGGAATATACTATGACGAGTATTCCAAATGTAACCATGAGGGTTACTCCCTATATAAGAATGTTATGAATGCCTCAAGTTACCTTTATGTATTATGATTTCTTTGAGTTATTCATAAATATAATGATTTCATGAGGTAATTTAAAGTGCTTATGTTTTATGAGTAAAGTATGATTTCATTGAATCTTATGTATACATGGACTAATGTTTTCTTTCCTTATTTTCTTATATCCCTTACTGAGATTTTTATGCTCATCCCATGTTTTTGAAATGTTTTCCACAGGTCAAGGGAAATGTATATGATCTGATGATAGTGTCGAGGAAGTATCAAGAAAGAATCCATGTTTTATTATAAATGTGTACTGTATTTTATGTAACCACATTATTTAAATGTGGAATGTAACACATGATTTATGATCTATTTATCTAAAACTCTAAACCTGAAAAGATCCTCAATGTGTATTCTTGAAATAACTAAAGATTAAGTAATGTTTAAGGCCTAGGCCTTATAAAAATACTCCAGTGTTAGTCAATGGGATCATTAATCACTTTAACGCTGACCCTCTTAAAAGATCACAGAGTGAGGAAAAGGACTCATCTGTGGACAATACTATCCAAGTAGAACAACATAGTACTCCTCCTGCTTCTCCCAATATTGGAAAAATCCATTACTAACTTATTTATTCAAGGGTCAGGTAATGATAAACAAACTGATGACAAACTAAAAAGTGGTGTCTCAAATCCTAAGGTGTATAGGGAACATAATTTCAATACTAGAAATACTCACCATATTGAATTCCCCACTGCTTCTTATTATAAAGAACATAGAAGCATTACCTCGATGGTACAATAACCCTCATCCAAAAAGCAGTCTGAATATAATCAGGACTACAAAACTCATGATCTGGCTGTTCTAGGTACCTATTTCACTTTAAATTTTGGCTCCGAACATGGAAAATAGTAGGTCACTGATGGCACAAAGACCACAAAAATCACTGCTGGTTCAAATGCTAAACCTGAACTGGCTGGACAGAAAGAGACACCATTGACTACTCCAAACAGTCAATCGCTTCCACCTTTAAACTATAAAATTAATGACACTAAACCTATGGCTGAAAAATGATCAGGTACTCTTGCTCCTTCATTTTTATCTCAGTCTGATGGTGTTTCACATTCTGTCTAGCATAATGGTATATTGTTGAATTCTGGAAATCTGATTGATACTCATGATGTGGTTCACACTGATACCTCTACTAGGAGTATTGTAGGTTCACATGTAAATACCTCTCTGCATGAATTTCCCATGGATAATGCTAAGGGGATAACAAACAACCCCTTTGATTATCCTAAAAATAAGAAGCAGCAGAACACTAGTCCACACAATGATAAAAACGTAGAAGATGTTCTAGGAAAAAAGACTCAGCGAACAAAAAAAAGGAGTTATATCTCCAAACATTTGTCCAAATGAAGATTCTCTTATGTAATTGTCAGGGTATTGCCAACTTTGACACTCTTATCATATTAAAATGAATGATCAACACTCATTTCCCAATATTGATTTCTATTGATGAACCCAAAAATAAATTTTCAAAAAAATATTTCCACTTATACCAACATGCTTATTCTTTTTTAGGTGCAACAAAAAATTCCTCTAATGTTGAAACCATATGGGGGTTCTCACACACATATCTTAAAAATGTTAATGTATTTAATGTTTCTGAGAAAATCATTACTTGAGAATTCATAATTGGTATCACTCACTCCTTCTGATCTTTTATTTATCCTTAAAATAGATACCAAGATAAGAGACCTCTATGGAAGGACCTTACCTATTTAGGTACCAAAATCAATACCCCTTGGTTTTTGATTAGGGAATTTATTTCCATTTAAAATTCTAGTGAGAAAATAGGTCTGAATCATGGTAACATTTCCACGAGAGAATTCAAAACTTCTATTTACGACAACAACCTTGTAGAAATTAATCTCACTAGTGCCAAGTTGGCTTGGTACAAAAGGAACTAGAATAGGGTGGTTGCCTCCAAGTTGGACAGAGCCTTCATAAACATACCTACTTTGGAAAAATGGAACTCTATCTCCAGTATCACCCTCTACAAGATAAACTCTAACCATCATCCCATTCTCATCAATGTATACACCAAAAATATATAACCCTTGATCCCTTTCAGATTTAACAATGTGTGGTTTTCTAAGGATGAATGAATTTATATCCTCAAAAAGTATTGGTCTTCTATGTCACACATCAAGGATACCATTTCCTATCCTGTTAAGTTAAAAAACCTAAAATAGATTCTCAAAATTTGGTATAGTTATACTACCAAATAGTTAAAAAATGACATTATTCTTCTTGAGGATAAACTTAGTCAACTTCAGAACAATAACAGTAGCTCTGATTTCAAGACTGATCTGACTCAAGAAATCAATATTTCGGTAAAACTAAACTATTTTCTCAATTTTAAGGAGAACATAAAGAAAAATACTTTCAAAGATAAATGTTTATCTAATGGTGATAGGAACAGGAAATTCTAAAACTCACTTCACAGAGTCAGGAAGGCTTACAGATCTCTATCTTTTTTAAAAGATGGGGAAAAACTCTTAGACAATGAGGGTGATATTTCTAATCATATTTTTTCTTACATTTAATCCATCTTCAATGGTCCTAAAAATAACAAAGAAGTCATTATGGAGGTCCTTCCTAAAGTGGTTAATGATGAGGACAACACCTTCCTTCTAAACATACCACTTGATCATAAAATTAAATATACAGTCTTTAGTTTGAATCCTGATAGTGCCCCGGGTCCTGATGGTTTTAATAATGGATTCTTTCAGTATTATTGGGATTTTATACATTTGGATGTTTGTAAAATTGTAAAATATTTCTTCTCTAATGGTATCCTTCAACATGGTCTAAATGCTTAATTTCTTTCTTTGATCCCTAAAGTGGACAATGCTTCTGAGATCCACCTTTTTAGACCCATTTCTCCCATTAACACCCTCTTTAAAATCATCAACAAAATCATTTCTAATAGACTTTCATCCATCATAGAAAAAATTTTCTCCTGGAACCAATTTGGATTTATCAAGGGAAGATCCATACAAGATTGTATTTGTCTTTCCTCTGAGTGAATCAACAGTCTTAATAAAGATAACAGAGGTGGTAATATCGCCATTAAACTTGACATCAGAAAAGCTTTTGATACCATGGACTGGAGCTTCATCTTCAAGGTTCTTTATGGCTTTGGTTTCAATTACTCCTTTATTTCTACAATCAGAACCCTTTTCAACTGGACCTTTGTTTCGATCCTGATCAATTGTTCTCCTAAGGGCTACTTTAAATGCACCAAAGGTGTAAGACAAGGTGATCCCATATATTCCATTCTTTTCTCCATTGCGGAGGATTATTTTAGTTGTCTCCTTTATTGTCTTGTGGATTAGAATAAAATAAAACCCATTCATGTTTCTAGGAATGTGAATTCTCCCACCCATCTTTTATATGCTGATGATATCATACTTTTTTTGCAAGTTGACAAGAGAAATATTAAAAACCTCAAAAATTACCTATCTCACTATGAAGTGGTCTCTGGTCAAACCATCATCTGGAATAAATCTTTTATCTTTTTACAAATATCTTCCCTCCCAGCCGGAAAGGTAACATTATCAATGAATTAGGCATCAAAGAGGTTTCCGTTCCTTTTAATTACCTTGGTATTCCCATTTTCTAGGGTAGACCCAAGTATTCTCACTTTTATTCCATTGTTGACCAAGTTTGTAATCAACTATCCTCTTGGAAATGGAAATCTCTTTCTTTGGCAAGAAGATTATGCCCTTTAAAATCCACTATTGTTTCAAAAATGGTTTAATCCATGATGGTTTATAAATGGACTACTGGGATTATTAAAAAAATGAATACCTTAATCAAAAATTTCATTTGGACTGGTAGTATGTTGTAAAGAAATCTTGTCACGGTCCCTTGGTCGACTTGTTTCAAACCCATAGATAAGGGAAAAATTGGCATAAAAAATATTAGATACCTTAATGAGGCCCTTCAAGCTAGACTCACTTAGAATCTTCTTTACAACAATTAATATTTTGTCACTTTTCTCAAAAAGTGATTTCTTGGCAAACATAAGGAAGGAAATTTAAATTTCCTCAGCTCCTCTATCTGGCCATATATTAAGCAATCTTTTTCCACCATTATGAATGATGCCAGATGGATGGTTACGAGGGAGTCCTCTTTAAATTTCTGGTTAGATAACTGGATTGGAACCCCTCTTATTTCTATGATTCATCCTGACCAAACCCTTGAAAACACTATCTACTCTATTAGAGATATGCTAAATTCTCACAATGACCATCTTCCCAAAGACATTATTAATATCATTAACAACTATCCTTTCTCAATAACTGCTGATTTTTTAATTTGGAATCCTTCCAACAATGGTATGCTTAATTCAAAAAACTTTTACAATAATTTTTTCTATAATTCTAAAAGTGATTTTGATTATCTTATATTATTTGAAAAACCCTGGATAAATATCTCATGATTCACTCTTATTTGGAACCTTTCCCACAATATAATTCCCACATATAGATGTCTTCAATCATTGGGTATTAAACTTTGCTCCAAATGTAGGCACTACAATAAACACAGAGAAGAAACTAACCACCTCTTCCTCTATTGTGCTACTACCACAGCTCTATGGAACTATATTTTTGACATTTTTAACTGCAAATGGTTGATACTTGACTCTGTCAACACTCAACTAAAGAGATGTGTGGAAATGGAAAACTATAAGAAAATTAAGAACATCTTCATTGCTACTATTGCGGAGCTCCATCATGGGATTTGGTATGATAGAAATACTATTACATATAACAAATCTTCATTCAAGAATAATTCAGTTCAAACACGGATTCTTATTGCCATACATGAAGCTTCTTTGATGCAAAAGGGTCACTGCAACAACACTGTTCATGACATTATGATTTTACAACATCTTCAGCTTGATGGAATTTATTTTCACACACGTCATAACTTTGAAGTGTTTTGGCATGCTTCATTTCCTAGTTGGATCAAATTCAATGTTGATGGTGCCTCAAAAGGCAATCCAGGTCATGTAGGTTGTGGCGCTATCTTTAGGAATCACATTGTCAGATCCTCAGATGCTTTCATGGGAACTGCGGTATTGCCTCTTCTCTTGAGGCCAAAATGATGGGTTTGATACATGCTGTTTCGTTTGATATGAATCATGGTTGGAATAACCTCTGGTTTGAAAGTGATTCGACTACCATGGTGCAAGAAATTTTGAAAAATGTAACACACCTTGCGTGGCCGATCACTACTCGATGGATAGATTTTACACGCTCGCTTATCGACCTCAACTACATTATCACTCATACCTATCGTGAAGCTAATACGGCTGCTGATGGCCTTGATAACAAAAGAGTAAATCAAGACATTATCTGGCTTGAAGATCTTCCCACTGAACTTCTTGCATCTTCATGAAAAATATAGTAATATGATTCCGACATTTAGACTCATGTAATATTTTTCTTTTAATTTAATTATCTTATTATGACTCATAAATTCATATAACAAAAAATGAATATTCTCTAGTATTATAATCACTAAAATATTCTAATTATTTTTATATTTAACTTTTATCATCAAAAATATATATCAAAACCATATATTCTTCAAAAATATAATTCAATATTTATTCCTCAAGTAAAATATGATAATATTCTATTTAGAATAATCATATTAGTTTCCCAAAAATAGTAATCTTTTACCGAAATAAAATTAATCACCATGTAACCAAATCACTTTTTAATCCCACTGTTATCTACATGATAAAAAATATGTTTCCAAAATCAAATTAATCATATCATTCAAATCCATTAATAAAAAAAAATTTATGCTAAAAAGGACATCATGTAGTCTAGATGTAGGCATTGTACTATTGTCGACCTTAAGTTGTGCATCCAAGACCTATGATATTTATGGATGTGGTGGGTTTTCTCCCAGCCAATAGGTTTTAATTTTTACTAAAACAACATCAATATAATTCCTATAAACTTCCCAAAAATTTTATTAACATCTTCCAAAATGTAATATAATTCTTCTGAAACAATCCTTTACGTTAAACATAAGGGTTACATATACCTTAGCCTAATAAAACTTATTCCAAAAAATATTATTATACACATTAAAATATAATCATTTAAAACCTAAAAAGGGGTGTCTAATACTTTGAATATACGATTAACCTTAAAATTATAAATACAAGATGGTATCTATAACTCTTAAGTTAACCTCCCATGAAAAAATATATTCCTCAAAAAATTCTCACAATCCTTAGATATTTAATGATTCTTATAACTAAAATACAATTGATATAAAAATTATACAATACAATTCTTGAATCCTAATACATAAACACTTATATACTTTCACTTAATTGATTGGTAAAATATATAACCTTCCTTGGTTTAGAAGTTATCCCTTGGATTATAGAATTAAGTTATATAATACACTGAACTATAAATTTTACCTTATGATGAACATCATATACCTCTATTTAACTCTTGATTTATCCCTAGAAATTACCTTCTATATGCCTTTCTTTTTCACATATAAAATATCATCTAATTCTATTAAGAAATTTCCTAGAGTGTTTCTGCCCACATACTTTACATCTAGGTAACTAAATATTATTCCCTCAATGGACATCATGAAACTCAATTTTTATCCTATCATTCATGTCAAAATTTCACCCTAGTTGATGTTGTTAATGATATAGTGAGATGGGTGATTATGAATTGTCACATGGTTTAACCTTATAGATCCTGTTTCATTTGGTTTCTAATGAGGAAAACGATTCCATTATCATTCGCATTCATCATTAACATAATTCCTCATGGTTCTAACCATTTACTAAGACCAAAATAATATTGTGAGAAACAATATTCATAGTGATAAACCACATAATCATGAAAAAACATTTATATTATATCAAAATCATGACACCATTTTTCAATATATGACACTTTATGTTTAACTTAGGTCATTCACGGTCATGATATTTTCAAATCCATTGTAATGGTTCATAAACAAAATGTGATTTATCCAAGAATATATCCGGGGAGTGTTAGAAATGGTGCATAGTAAAGTAACACTGACCATACACTAGAATGATGGATGAGATATACTCAACCAACTCTTTTTAGGGTCATTACCTATAGATGAATCTCTTCCAAAACAACATCCACTTGTATTATCTACTCTCTCTACACATCACCAAAATTTCCAAGATATACTCATATAACTAGAATTATCCCTAGGGTTATCATTAAATTATTATAGTTTTAATCCTAAAAAAACTATAACTTACTCTTATACCAAGTAAAGTGACACAATCCTTTTTACACATATTATTACAATATTTTTAACATAAATATTCCTTAAATTCAAAACATGGAATGAAAATAATAGTCTATTTTTAGGAATAGGTACCTAAAACATTAATATGAAAATAAAAAAATATTTATTTTAAACTTTATAATGAGATCCTAAATTCCTTTGGGCTCCTAAAACTGCATCAAATAACGCAAATAATACATAGATAAAAGGGGTGATATAAAAATCCATATAACACCCGAGACTTTTATAAGAAATATTTAGTTTTTTTGAAATCATCAAAGGAATATTTCACTACACACAACACTATCTTGGCTTTCTTTACACGCAACCGCGACCTTTCTCAATAGCTTGCGTCGTACGCAATACCGAGTTTCACTAAACAACGATATGCTATTAAAATATTATTAAAACTAGCCGTTATGAATAGTAATAACCACTTTTTGAAATTTTATAAATTTTATTTTTCAAAATGGACTTCATTTTTGGATTCGGAATATCGAAATTGTCCTAGGGTAAAATTTTGGTATTTTTCTGAAAACATTCAATTTTTTATAAATACTGAAACCACTAAATGGTAGTTAAAAATACTGAATTTTTCATAAAACATAATTTTACCGCTTCTGTGAGTGGAATTTCGAAACTCCGAGAGACACGGTTAATATCAAGGACTAAAATGTGGTTCAATGAGATGAAAATAATTTTTTGTGAATAGTAACTTTTTACTTTTTTTTACCACGGTTAAAAGTAAATCGGGTAAGTAAGGGTAAACGTGTTATTATTATTACCCTAACACATCTCCTAATTCTATTGGATAAGTATAATTCGATCGAAAACAACTTTAGGAATAATATATGACCATTTAGGACCACTTGGATTAGATTAGGACATTTATTATTAATTTATTTAAAGAAGGGTTAAAATAGTTAAAATCAAAGTTTAATAAGTAAAGCATTTTTAATATAGGGTTATAAATAAGATAAATTAGACTATAAATATTAATTAGAAAGCTAAAAATATTTCCTACATAATAGTATTTTATTTGTAATTTTTAGACATTATATAATTTAATTTATTTATGACACAACGATGATGTAGTAATTATCTTATTAATGAAATATTGACATAATTGATGTTATAAATACCCAAATAAATGTAATTTGAGACTTTTTATGAATTAAAATAATTTCCTAGGTTAATATGACATGTTATTATTGATTTAATTAATTTGGTTCTAACTAATCATTCTGTTATGATTTTCACAAAAATCAATTACTAAATAGTTTCAAAATTGACATAAATAAGTTTTTTTAAAAACAATATTATATTATTAATTGTTATTTTATTCCTAAAAATCTAAGGTTCGGACAAATGACTTAGATAAGGTTATATATATTAATAATAAACAACTTGGGGTTCTTTTGGCTTGATATAGTAAGTTTATTAACCTTATAGTGCAAGAAAACAAGAAGACACGGTAAAAGTTAAATTATCTAACTTAAAGTTAAATCTAAATGATAAGGTTAAAATTGATACCTAAACCTGTCTAAATTCTATTGGATGAGAGAATTTAGACCCCTACCCAACTATCTTCAAAATATATCAATTTGGAGCTATTAAAAATCGAATTTGACTTTATAATAAAATAATATTTTTAGTTATTCCAAAGGTGCCCCTCTCCTCCCTTATAAACAGGCACCTCCACCCTCTCTTCCTCACACCACTTTGAGCCTTCAAGCTCGTCCAACCCCTACCAATTTCTCCTCTCCACTTCCCTCGAGACATCCTAGAGGTCCTGGTCTTCTTCAAAGACCAAGTTTAGTGCCCTAAAAGGAAGTCTCAAAGAAGCACTTCAAAGAAGTGGTAATGTCCGTTACCGATTCTTTCATCCTTATTTCTTCTTCCACTTCTTCTTATTTAGTTTTTTCATTATGAAGTAATTATATCAGTATCACTAATATACTAATATGTTATTATAAGTATGAAAAACCCTATTTCACCATCTATCCATCCTACGGAAAATGAAATCACCGCGCGTGAGTACGTACGGAATACCGTCTCCACGCTGTGGTGTAATCTATTTTCCACCACCACCTTACTTGGATGGGTATAATGGTGTAAATAATGACTATATATGATTATTGTAAAGTTATATTGATTCTTAAATAGTATATATACACTCCAATACAATTCCACAATCATGGGAACGATATCATCGCTCGTGCGTACATACAGAATACCGCCTCCACGATGTGATGCGACCCGTTCTACATGATCTTCATTGCATAATGATTATATAAATGAATTGAATAAATGAATATGATATATATTAAACTAATACCATTCTGGAAATGAGGTATCTATAACCTAAAAAGAAGAATAAGAACTTATTCGACAAAACACGCATAAGAACAAAAAGTAATAAACACCCGAATAATAAGTAGCAACCAAATATTACTAATAATAAGCTAATAATATGACCATATATGATATCATAAAAATAATTATGATTCTGGAATAAGTCAATAACATTATTTAAATCATTATACAGGAGGTTCGGACACATACGAAGCAAATCAGACCTATAGTAAGGGAAATATCACAATCTCATTTTTATCCGAGATTGTTTATACTTTGATATTTACTGGGGTGTATTTTATCTTCCACATCCATGTTCCCTCAATATGTAATATTTTTTCCATCCACATAAAACTGTTTAAATCCAATTTTACCCTTCGGTGAGTTTTTAGTGAAGGATATGAATGGAATATTTTGTCGTTTTTCGTACGAGGTACTTTTTGACTTTTCCGACAAAAGTTCGAGAAGAATGATTTTTTTAACTTATACGGCATGAATGGATTTTTAAAACATTATTTCCAAGAAGCTTCCTTTACAAGTTTTCAAGTTTATTTTTAATCAACTTATTTTAGTTTAGAATTTTATGACATGTTAAGAAAGGAAAAGTATTTTTGAAGTAGAAAGGATATTTTCCTCAAGAATAGAGTTCAAGAGTTTTATCAAAATTATTTTCCATCTAAGATAATATAGGGTTCTATTTCTATCCCTATTATTACATGGATTTGATTATGTTGTGATGGAAATATTTTTAGGAATTCCTTTATCTTATATGAATTGTTTTATGATGTCACGATGTTTAAGATTCCCATTTTTATTACATGGGTTATGCTATGATGTATGGTTTATGATTTTGTGGCACACATAAGAATGGTATCATTATGAGATGGATGGGACCTATATCTCCCTCCAATGCATTGGGTAAATATTTTATATCTCATGAGATAGAAATGGCTAGAACGCTAGGTTATACCGGTTCAGTGAAACATGACTGAAATGAGGAGTGACCTCGGTTCAGAAATGGACTTTGTCCACTAAGATAGTCTTGGAAATGAGTCTTGACTAATAAAAAATGCTTCTCTATGTTTATGTGTGTATTCCACAAAGTTTCATGTTTTATGTTATGATTATTGGGATTTCATTTCACTACTATGAATTATCCCATGTTATGAAATTATGCTCTCTTTTGCAGGTTAAGATTTCTAAGATGTTAGGTTCTTATGAATATGATGTGATTGATATTTCTTTTGTTTACCCTTACTGAGAATTTGAGTTCACCCTTTTGTATGTTTTCTTACCCCAGGTTAGGAAGAAGCTTATTAAGTAAGATATGCCAAAAGGGACTATAGATATGATGAAATAAATGGGAGATAGTGTAGACGCTTTATGAACCAGTTGTTTATGTTTCCTAGTTTCTAAAGACACTATACCTATACGGTCCTTTCATGGTTTTGTTATATGTTGTAATAAGTATGCTTCCATTTTGAAGTATTAACAATGTATGTAAAGTATGGGTCGTTATAGTTGGTATCAGAGGAAAGGTATAGTCAAAATTTGGAAACAAGGATGTGAAAACGTTAGTAAGAACCCTAAGGATAATTCTAAGCATAGAACACAATCTTAGTGTTTTAGAAATGACCATGAGTAACCTAGGATAAGACCTTAAGTGTTAAATTTTATTCCTGATTATGTGGTTTTCCTATTATAATTAGTGTTTCTCACACTATTCTTCTTGGTTTTAGTCAATGGCTGGAACCCGAAGGAACCGTGTTAATGCGGAATGTGACGGGCAATGCAATGATTGTCCCCCTGAGAGACCAAACGTTATGGGAGATAGAATGAAAAATCTTCTAGCCATGCTCACACAACTTTCTCAAGCTATGAATCATGCAAGACTTCCAAACGAGCAAAGGAAGGAGCAACATTCTGTTGAATCCTTCATGAGGCAGCGTCCACCATCATTCAGTGGGTCTACTGATCCATTAGTTGATGAACAATGGATTAGTACTACTGAAAAGATATTTTCATTTCTTCAATTTTCTGAACATGATAAAGTGATCCTAGCAGTGTATCGTTTGGAAGGAGATGCTGATCAATGGTGGAATCTTATTAAGAATACGAGGCAAAGGGATGAAATTGAGTCCATGGAATGGGACGAGTTCAAGAACTTAATTTTCAATAATTAATTCCCTCGTATTCTCCGAACAAAGATGGAGATAGAGTTTCTTGAACTGAAACAAAAGGATGATGAATCTATTGGTACCTATGAAGAAAATTTTACAAGACTTGCAAGGTATGCTTCTGGTATTATTATCCAACCTAAGAGTAAGATCGATCGATTCTTTAGTGGCTTAAAACCAAGTCTTCGAAGGGCCTTAGCCATAAGGGACTTCAATAGCTACGAGGAAATTGTTCGATGTGCTCTCAAAGTTGAGATGGAGATTGGAGTAACCCATCAGTCATATGGGTTTGATAAGAAGACGAAAATGGAATTCAAAGGAAAATCTAAAGAGCACACTGAAAAGAAGATGAGGTTTCCCTTATGCTCGAAGTGTGGAAAGAAACATGGAGGGAGTTGTCTTAAAGGGACAAGTAAATGTTTCAAATTTGGAAAGGAAGGTCATCGGGCATTTGAATGCCACAATGATTGGAAGAAGATGTCTAATGATGCAAACAAAGGAAGGGATACACAGAATGAACCTGCTACACTTCAATTTTCAAGTGCAAGGAGATGGGTAATTATACCAATAAATGCCCTAATCCAAGGGTTGTTGATGATGATCTTCATCAACAAAATTTTAAGGCTAAAGACAAAGGAAAGTCACATGAAATTTCTATCAACGATGTGGAGTACGATAATGATGTGGTGAAAGGTACACTTACCATCCACTCTAAAGTAGAAAATGTTTTATTTGATTCTGGATCCACCCACTCTTTTATTTTTTAAGATTTTTCTAAGGGTATCACCGTATTACCTCGACAATTATATGTTGAGTTAGCTGTGACAACACCTAATGGAACAACAATCGCATCAAAATTTTATAATTCTTCCCCGATTGATGTTTGTGGGAAAGTGCTTCCTGCAAATCTTGTGATCCTTCCTATAGTGGAATTTGATGTGATTATTGGCATGGATTGGCTTTTTTTTATATGGATCTCATATCAATTTCCAAATAAGGGAAGTCACATTTCATATTCCATATCAATCTATGATCATCTATCGATGCAAGGATGAACATAACCTTCCAGTGGAAATTTATTCCATCTTATCGGTCTTGATTCTACTAAATGAGGGTTATTTATCTGAAATAGGTTGGTGAGAAACTCATGATTAAGAATATGCCCATTGTACGGGAGTTTGATGATGTCTTTCCGGAGGAATTTCCAGGTCTTCCACCAAATCGGGAAGTTGAGTTTTCAGTAGAACTCATACCGGGTGATTTGCCTATTTCAAAGACACCTTATAGAATGGCCCCAATTGAGTTTCATGAATTGAAGAAGCAACTCCAAGAGAATCTTGATAAGGGATTCATACGCCCTAGTGCGTCACCTTGGGGAGCACTCGTTCTATTTGTTAAGAAGAAAGATGGATCAATGAGACTCTGCATTGATTATCTAGAACGTAACAAGATCACTATCAAGAACAAATATCCTCTCCCACGCATTGATGACTTATTTGAACAACTACGCAGAGCTCAATACTTTTCCAAGATTGATATTCGTTCAGGGTATCATCAATTAAGGGTCAAAAGGGAGGATATACCAAAGACGGATTTCCGTACAAGGTATGGAAACTATGAATTTATAGTGATGCCATTTGGTCTTACTAATGCCCCTGCTATCTTCATGGATCTGATGAATAGAGTCTTTAGAGACTATCATGATCAATTTGTGGTTGTCTTTATAGACGATATTCTTGTCTATTTAAATAGCAAGGAAGAACATGAAGATCACTTGAGAATTATATTGAAGACCCTGAGAAAGGAGAAGCTTTATGCCAAATTTACCAAGTGTGAATTTTGGCTTCAAAAGGTTTCTTTTTTGGGTCACATAATCTCAAAATAGGGGATATCTATGGATCCAGCAAAAACAGAGGTTATCGAAAGATGGTCGAGACCAACAACAGTAACCGAGATCCAAAGTTTTCTTGGTTTGGCTGGATATTATCGACGTTTTGTGAAAGATTTTCAAGATTATCTAATCCACTCACCAGGTTGACTCGGAAAGGAGTTAAGTTTGTTTGGATAGAAGAATGCGAAGAAAATTTCAAGGAGTTGAAAAGAAGGTTATCCAGTGCACCTGTGCTCACACTGCCTTGTAGTGGAGAAAGGTTTTTGATCTACAGTGATGCATCCAAGAAGGGATTGGGGTGTGTTCTAATGCAAAATGATATGGTGATAGCTTATGCCTCACGACAGTTGAAAATCCATAAGCAAAATTACCCAACTCATGATTTGGAGTTAGCTGTGGTAATCTTTGCATTAAAGATTTGGAGGCATTATCTTTATGGAGAAAGGTGTGACATTTATACTGATCATAAATGTTTAAAGTATATTTTCACACAAAAGGAGCTGAATATGCGCCAAAGAAGATGGTTGGAGCTGATTAAGGATTACGAATGCTCAATTCATTACCACCATGGGAAAGCAAACAAGGTGGCAGATGCATTAAGTCGACAAGACCATGCCAGTTTATCCATGATGAGGATCATAAAAGATCCAATATTTATGGATAAACAATGTATGGATCTTGGAATTATAATGGAAAGGGAAAATCATATCTTTCTCAAATGAATGGTCAACCATCTATACATTTGAAGATTAAAGAGGCATAGAAAGAAGATGTCGAGTTACAAAAGAAGGTGAGAAATGTTCCTGAATTCAACCTTGATTGTGATGGGATAATAAAGTTCAGGAATCGAGTTTGTGTTCCTCCCATCCCCAAATTAAAGAAGGAGTTGCTGAATGAGGCTCATAGTTCGTCATTATCTATTCATCCTGGAAGCATGAAGATGTATAGGGACCTGAAAGAGTACTTCTAGTGGGATGGCATGAAAAGAGATGTTGCTGAATATGTCTCTCGATGCTTGGTTTGTCAGCAAGTTAATGATGAGAGACAGAAGTCTAAGGGGATGTTACAACCATTACACATACCCTAATGGAAATGGGAAAACATCACTATGGACTTTGTCACAGGACTTCCTAAAACATCCAAAGGTAATAATGCTATCTGGGTCATAGTTGATCGTCTTAAAAAGTCTGCACACTTCATTTCTATTAGAGAGTATTTCTCTCTGGATCAGATTGCTAGTATATATGTGAAGGAAGTGGTAAGATTGTATGGAGTACCACTTTCTATTATATCTGATCGGGATCCGAGATTTACCTCGAAGTTCTGGCGAAGTCAACAGCATACTCTGGATACAGAGTTGAGTTTCATCACTGCTTATCATCCTCAGACAGACGGTCAGTCTAAGAGAACAATTCAAACTCTAGAAGATATGTTGAGAGATTTCTCTATGGATTTCAAAGGTGGTTGGGATCAACACCTACCTTTGGTGGAATTTTCTTATAATAATAGCTTTCACTCCAGTATTCAGATGGCTCCTTATGAAGCTCTCTATGGAAAGAAATTCAGGACTCCAACTTGCTGGGATGAAGTTGGGGAAAGAGAGCTATTAGGACCTGATCTTGTTAATGAGATGGCAGAAAAGGTCCGATCTATTTAACAACACATAAGAGCAGCTTAGAGTCGACAGAAAAGTTATGCCGACAACCGAAGAAAAGACCTAGAGTTTGAAGTGGGTGATAAAGTGTTCTTACGAATATCTCCCTGGAAGAGGGTCATGAGATTTGGAAAGAAGGGGAAGTTGAGCCCTAGATATATCGGTCCTTTCAAAATACTGGATCATGTTGGAAAGGTAGCTTACCGGTTGGTGCTTCCACCGAATCTCTCTCAAGTTCACGATGTGTTCCATGTATCTCTCCTGAGAAAGTAAATACCTGATCCTTCACATGTACTCAGCTCAGAAGTTTTACCGCTGGAGCAAGATCTTTCTTATGAAGAACAACCGATAGAGATTTTGGATCGTAGTGAAAAATTCCTACTAAACAAGACCACTAGATTGGTGAAAGTTTTATGGAGGAACCACAAATTAGAAGAAGCTACATGGGAGCTTGAGGATATGATGAGGGAGAGGTATCCTCATCTGTTTGTTACAAAGTGACGAATTTCGAGGGCGAAATTCATTTTAAGGGGGTAGAATGTAACGCCCGAGACTTTTATAAGAAATATTTTGTTTCTTTTAAATCATCAAAGTAATCTTTCACTACACACAACACTATCTTGTCTTGCTTTACACGCAACCACGACCTTCCTCAATAGCTTGCGTCGTACGCAATACCGAGTTTCACTAAACAACGATATGCTATTAAAATATTATTAAAACTAGCCGTTATGAATAGTAATAACTACTTTTTGAAATTTTATAAATTTTATTTTTCAAAATGGACTTCATTTTTGGATTTGGAATATCGAAATTAGCCTAGGGTAAAATTTTGGTATTTTTCTGAAAACTTTCAATGTTTGATGAATAGTGAAACCACTAAGTGGTAGTTAAAAAAACTGAATTTTTCATAAAACTTAATTTTACTGCTTCTGTGAGTGTAATTTCAAAAATCCGAGAGACACGGTTAATATCAAGGACTAAAATTTGGTTCAATGAGATGAAAATAATTTTTGGTGAATAGTAACTTTTTACTTGTTTTTTACCACGGTTAAAAGTAAATAGGGTAATTAAGGGTAAAAGTGTTATTATTATTACCCTAACACATGTACTAATTCTATTGTATAAGTATAATTCGACCAAAAACAACCTTAGGAATAAACTATGACCATTTAGGCCCACTTGGATTAGATTAGGACATTTATTATTAATTTATTTAAAGAAGGGTTAAAATAGTTAAAATCAAAGTTTAATAAGTAAATAATTTTTAATATAGTGTTATACATAAGATAAATTCGACTATATATATTCATTAGAAAGATAAAATTATTTCCTACATAATGGTATTTTATTTGTAATTTTTATACATTAAATAATTTAATTTATTTGTGACACAAAGATGATGCAGTAATTATCTTATTAATGAAATATTGACATCATTGATGTTATAAATACCCAAATAAATGTAATTTGAGACTTTTTATGAATTAAACTAATTTTATAGATTAATATGACATGTTAGTATTGATTTAATTAATTTGGTTCGAACTAATCATTCTGTTATGATTTTCACAAAAATCAATTACTAAATAGTGTCAAAATTGACATAAAATAGTTTTTTAAAAAAAATATTATATTATTAATTTTTATTTTATTCCTAAAAATATAATGTTCGGCCAAATGACTTAGATAAGGCTATATATATTAATAATAAACAACTTGGGGTTCTTTTTGCTTGATATAGTAAGTTTATTAACCTTATAGTGCAAGAAAACAAGAAGACACGGTAAAAGTTAAATTATCTAACTTAAAGTTAAATCTAAATGATAAGGTTAAAATTGATACCTAAACTTGTCTAAATTCTATTGGATGAGAGGATTTATACCCCTACCCACCTTATCTTCTAAATATATCAATTTTTAGCTATTAAAAACCGAATTTGACTTTATAATAAAACAATATGTTTAGTTATTCCAAAGGTGCCCCTCTCCTCCCTTATAAAAAGGCACCTCCTCCCTCTCTTCCTCACACCACTTTGAGCCTTCAAGCTCGGCCAAACCCTGCCAATTTCTCCTCTCCACTTCCCTAGAGACATTTTATAGGTCCAGGTCTTCTTCAAAGACCATGTTTAGTGCCCTAAAAGGAAGTCTCAAAGAAGCATTTCAAAGAAGAGGTAATGTCTGTTACCGATTCTTTCATCCTTATTTCTTCTTCCACTTATTCTTCTTTAGTTGTTTCATTATGAAGTAATAACATCAGTATCAATCATATAGTGATATGTTATTATAAGTATGAAGCAACCCTATTTCACCATCTATCCATCCTACGGAAAATGAAATCACCGCGCGTGCGTACGTACGGAATACTGTCTCCATGCCGTGGTGTAATCTATTTTCCACCACCACCTTACTTGGATGGGTATAATGGTGTAAATAATGACTATATATGATTATTGTAAAGTTATATTGATTCTTAAATAGTATATATACACTCTAATACAATTCCACAATCATGGGAATGATATCATCGCTCGTGCGTACGTATAGAATACCATCTCCACGATGTGATGCGACTCGTTCTACATGATCTTCATTGCATAATGATTATATAAATGAATTGAATGAATGAATATGATATATATTACACTAATAACATTCTGGAAATGAGTTATCTATAACCTAAAAATAAGAATAATAATTTATTCGACAAAACACGCATAAGAACAAAAAGTAATAAACACCCGAATAATAAGTAGCAATGAAATATTACTAATAATAAGCTACGAATATGACCATATATGATATCATAAAAATAATTATGATTCTGGAATAAGTCAATAACATTATTTAAATCATTATACAGGAGGTTCAGACACATACGAAGCAAATCGGACCTAAGGTAAGGGAAATATCACAATTTCATTTTTATCTGAGATTGTTTATACTTTGATATTTACTGGGGTGTATTTTATCATCCACATCCATGTTCCCTAAATATCTAATATTGTTTCCATCCACATACAATTGTTTAAATCCAATTTTATCCTTCGGTGAGTTTTTAGTGAAGGATATGAAAGGAATCTTTTGTTGTTTTTCATACGAGGTACTTTTTGACTTTTCTGACAAAAGTACGAGAAGAATGTTTTTTTAACTTATACAACATGAATGGATTTTTAAAACATTGTTTCCAAGAAGCTTCGTTTACAAGTTTTCAAGTTTATTTTTAATCAACTTCTTTTAGTTTAGAATTTTATGACATGTTAAGAAAGGAAAAGTGTTTTTGAAGTAGAAAGGATATTTTCCTCAAGAATAGAGTTCAAGAGTTTTATCAAAATTATTTTCCATCTAAGATAATATAGGTTTCTGTTTCTATCCCTATTATTACATGGATTTGATTATGTTGTGATGGAAATATTTTTAGGAATTCCTTTATCTTATATGAATTGTTTTATGATGTCACGATGTTTAAGATTCCCATTTTTATTACATGGGTTATGCTATGATGTATGGTTTATGATTTTGTGGCACACATAAGAATGGTATCATTATGAGATGGATGGGACCTATATCTCCCTACAATGCATTGGGTAAATATTTTATATCTCATGAGATAGAAATGGCTGTAACTCTAGGTTATACCGGTTCAGTGAAACATGACTGAAATGAGGAGTGAACTCGGTTCAAAAATGGACTTTGTCCACTAAGATAGTCTTGGAAATGAGTCTTGACTAATAAAAAATGCTTCTCTATGATTATGTGTGTATTCCACAAAGTTTCATGTTTTAAGTTATGATTATTGGGATTTCATTTCACTACTATGAATTATCCCATGTTATGAAATTATGCTCTCTTTTGCAGGTTAAGATTTCTAAGATGTTAGGTTCTTATGAATATGATGTGATTGATATTTATTTTGTTTACCCTTACTAAGAATTTGAGTTCACCATTTTGTATGTTTTCTTTCCCCAGGTTTGGAAGAAGCTTATTAAGTAAGATATGCCAAAAGGGACTATAGATATGATGAAATAAATGGGAGATAGTGTAGACGCTTTATGAACCAGTTGTTTATGTTTCCTAGTTTCTAAAGACACTATACCTATACGGTCCTTTCGTGGTTTTGTTATATGTTGTAATAAGTATGCTTCCATTTTGAAGTATTAACAATGTATGTAAAGTATGGGTCGTTATAATCCCAGAAAAAGAATAAACATGATAATGAATCATAACATGTGATTCAAAGGAATAACATAATATCCTAAAATATAAGGATCCTGAGTAATCAAATGGGATTATAACATAAACAACATGGTATTATAAGATCATGGAAACATATGAAATGTGTTAAATACATGAAACATGACATATGCATAATTCAAGGATAACATCCAAGACAATATCACTTGGTGAACAGAGTCCCATATTGGATTAGGTTTACTCCATAATCTAATACATATCATCTTGGGAGAAACAAAATTCACCCAATTAAAGGGAGTTATATATAAGAACTGTCATTATAACATGTTCATGATTATGTGTGCCACAAAATGAAATTAATCATAAGGAATAATTATAATAATTAACCAGGTAAATAAACTGGTTGCAAAATCTGGACTCATATCATAAACAAAGTAAATTTCTTAAATACTCTAAATATAAGAAGTAATTAAATATTATGGAATCTCATATCAAATTATATAATCATAAGTATAAAAATAAGGTGTTAATTTTGGAATAAAAACATTAAATGAGTTGAATATAAAAGAAATATATTTGATAAACATTTCATCATGACATAACCCGTGGAAGGAAATGAGTTCTATAAAAATATTTTCATCACAATCATAAACCATATAGAGAAATAATTAGTATGGTATGGTTGGATCTTATCCCATGGAAAACATGTGACATAAAATGATGTAATATTAGATAAAAATTCCCTTAAAATACAACTTAGAATATTTCTTGAGGAAAAATAATATTTTTACTTTGAAATAACTAATTTAAAATCTAAAAAATTAAAAAATATTTTAGGGAAAATTTTATTTGAAAATATATTGGAAAATTGTGAAGTAAGCTTCAAATTATTGAGTATTCATGATGGTTGGAAATTCTCTTCATGTGTATAAGTAAAAAAAACATTAATTTCACACCATTGTAAAAAATTAAAAAATACCTCATTTGTAAAATAAAAATATTATTAATTTTAAACTATTTTTATAAACGTAAAAAATGTTTAAAATTGAATTTAAAATATCATTATATAACAATAATGAAAATTATTGAATTTTTTTAGAAAACATGGGCATGGTAGAAAAATAATTTTCTAAAGAGGAGAGAATTAAAATTTGTTTTTATTAAAAATATTATTTCAATATCATGAGTTTATAAATAGCGTAAGATAAAATGAAAAATTTTATTCTCTATAAATAACAAGAGGTGAATAAAATTTATGAGTTTCTTGAGAGGTGGATCATGAATTTTCATCATCGGAAACTAATCATAAATAGTCTCGATAAACAATTGGATTGTAACATAAAACTCTTACCACTTTGGTAACTTTTGAATCATAATCCCCATGATAGAAATAAACTTTTATGGATATTAAAATCACATTAATTTTCATGAGAATAATCATAATAGGAATTCATGGATAGTATATACACCTCATTAACGAAACAGGGGGTTAATATGGTATGTGTGTTATATAAATGAAAGTGCGATGAGAATCTCTTACCTCGAGTCTGACTCATCATGTTTGATATATATCATCATAAATAATAAATATATATTAGTTATTTAATTTTTTAATAAATTTTTTCAAGTTTATAATTCCATTTATTTTTTCTTTTACCATGTTATATTTAATTACTTAATCAATTAAGTTCACATTATATATTTTGATGATATTTGGATTGTGTGTCAAAAAATAATTTTCTAGATTATCTATTATCAAAGAGGTCATTATTCAATAATCTATAGAATAATAATAATGAAATAATTATAATATAAGTTATACATTTAAAACAATATATGAATGATGGTTATAAAAATGACCTATATTACAATCATGGAGATGGTAGGTTGTACGTACACATGAGTAAATTTTCCATTTTTAAAAGATCATAATAGAATGAATGTAAGTATTAATTTATATTTATAAAATTAACCTTATATAATATATAAAATTTTATTTCTTTAAATAAACTTATATTTTTCATCTATGTGATGCATAAATAATAAATGAATCACATCACGTTATGGAGGTGGTTATCCATACATACACATGAATTACGACATCATTTTTCAATGAAAGAAAAGTTAACATAATATTTGATATATTAATATAAAATAATGATAAATATATCATGAATATGATATATATAAATTAAATTTATATTTTTTTACCATAAATGGGAGATGGATATTTAAAACGAATTACATTGGTTTGTGAGGCGGTAGTCTGTCATACACACAAACAATGGATTCGTTTTCCAATTCATGGAAGAGGAAATGGTTGTAGAATATGAAATATATATAATAAAACTAATTATATTAAATATTCATATATTATTATATCATCATGGTTGAAAAAGATATTTAGTAGGTAGAATAAAAAATAAAATGAGATTTCTTGGTTAAGAACTATACCTCTTCTTTAGACAACCTCTATATGATTATACATAAAGCCTTCATAGAGTTGGATTTAGGATAAAATAATTCCTATAAGATGTGATGAGGTATGTATGTAAGGTAATTGGGAAGTTATTTTAAAAAATATATGACTTATAAGTGTGAATAATATAGGACAATAGGTTCCCATTTATAAGATAGGTAAGGGGAACTATTGGAATTACATAAAGTATTAATTTAATATAAATTATTTATCATGGAAAACCAGATCTAAACTGATATAATTTAATAATAGGATGATTATGGGTATAAATACTATTATAAAATATTTTTTACAAGTTTAGATTATGTTTTAACCATTATTTATTTGTTTTAACCTATGTTAACCCTTTATCACAATTACCATGATGACAAGGTTTTTATTATTTAGGGGTCAATATATTTACTATACAAGAAAATTGGAAAGAAAATAAACCATGGTTTATATTTTTATACATATTATAATCATTTGTTCAAATATAGTAATTTTTGGAAATTTAAATCATTTAGTAAAATATTATTTATTATAAAATATCATTAATATCATTTTTTATTCTATTTATTTAATTTGACTTTAAAACATCAAGAAAAATATGGAATTAAAATATATACCTTTCAAACATCAATAAAATGTTAATTTTTTCTAAAAAAATTATGTAACACAATAATTGATTCAAATTATATTAATTTTAATTTTTTAAAATCATTTATTGATTTTTTTCTATTAATTGAATAAATATTATGATGGTTATTGTGTAATCATTCAAGGTAATTATTTCATCAATAAAAATTATATTTAAATTATCATGATAAAAAAAATCAATTATATTTTAAATATACCTTTTCAGACCAAACATATCCTATTTTTTCCCTATTTCTAAAATTTAGAGATAACAAAACAAAGAGAATTAAATTGTTTACCTTTTTTTGCATAAAATTATATAAAGGTAAATATCAAATAAATATTACCCCAATTTTTCATATTTTATAAAATTGGATTTAAATAGAAAAATTAAACTCATAAAATAAAATAAAGGTACGTTTTAGGGTCATTTTTTTCCTTATCATATTATTTTTAACCTTAATTACCCAATTTACCCTTACCATAGAGACAATTATTTACTATTATTACTATTAATAATGGAAAAAAATAAAAGGGACCTATTTAATAAAATTGTAAATCTTGATTCCAAATATGGAATACATTTTTAAATAATGAATTTGTATAAGTGGTAGGAATTAATTTAATATTAAAATGAAAATCACAAAAAAAATTATTTTTAGGAAAATTCCTTCTTAAGTATAAAGGTGTTTTTGTAAGTAATTCAAGTATAAAAATGGTTTTATACCAAATTCAAGTATAAAATTCATTCCAAAAACTATAATGGTATTACATTTAATAAAAATCAAATAAATAAAATTTTAAACTAATCCAAAATAGAATTTTACTTTGTAAATAGTTGAAAATACAATTTTTCATACAAATATGTATTTTCACTCTTCATTGAAATATCATCCTTTTCAGAAAAAACTCAAAATTTCAACATAAGATATTTTTTTATTTGATTATTTCAAAAATAATAACCCTTTAATCTAATAAAATTTCTAAAATTTCCAAAAATTGATTATAATATTTTCTCCTAAAAATAAAGAAAACCCATTTTAAGAATTTTTTTTGAAGAATAAAATGACATTATTAATTTTTTTTGATTATTTATTAAGAATTTATCAATAAATTTATATTGATTAAGACATTTATATATGATTCATAAAATTATTTAATCCTATTTATACCCATCTATTTAACAACTAGGTTATAAAAACCATATTTAAATATGAATATTTTATGGTTTATTTATGCTTGGTGTTGTGTGTTGAATATGATATTGAACATAGTTTTCTTTTTAAAATATCTAAATGTCATAGTGTTTTTTTAGTTTTAGTTTTTTTAAAATATTGAACAATATTATTGAAGGAGAAGAATAATGTTGATGGAGAAGAGATCCAAAGCGGTTGTTCCATGCCTATAAAATATTATTGGAATATTTTGAATTGGGTTTTAATAGAAGGTAATTCCATAAAAATATTATTACATGATGAATTTTCCATGAAATATAAATATTATTTTAATAAGGGTTTTTATTTGAATGCTATGTGATTTTTTAAATAATGTTTAAGAGGATTGAAAAGGATTCCCATATTAGTAATTTATTTTTAAAAGGCCTAAGTTGATATTGAGTTATAATGGATACCGATGTAAACGTAAATTAGAATTTACATTACCTATATAAAGGTAAGATACAAATACCTTCAACTACGTAAAGGTAAATCTAACCCATGAAAGGGTATGGATTCACGTGTATTGTTAAATATATATATGTCTAAGGGTTTCTATTAATTATTTTTCATTGTGTAAAGGTACAAACCTATGCATAAAGGTAACTTATGTTTATATAAGGGTAACTAGGTAAGTTTATAAGGGTATAGGGCAGGATGTGTAAGGGTTGAAAAAAATCTGGAAGCTTTCATAAGGATAATCTAAAACCATAAAGGTACCTATGTAAGGGTACTAAAAAAATCTCGAATATTTCATAAATGTAACCCCTTATATAAGGGTATAAAACATACTTGTGTAAGCGTAAAGGATAATTGTGTAAGGTTCACATGTCCTGTGTATGGGTACATGGAATCTTGCATAAAAATAACCCACTAGAGTTGTGTAAGGGTGAGAAAAATTTCATAAGGGTAATGAAACATTTCATATACCCACTTAATGATAACCTACTTAGGTTTCATAAGGGTACCAGTGAGGATCATGGATTACTTAAGGGTAAGAATAAAAACAGGGTTACACCATGGAAAACCACATCATTAAATAGTGAATAAGGCATGATACTATTAGAAAGTGAAGAAGGAATTATATTATTAGAAGGTTATACCACCAGTATTGGTGTTCTAGCATCAATGTTAGGGTGCTATCACTTGTATTAGGTAGATACCACAACATTGCTGTGTTACAATCAATGTTGGAAATTACACCATTAGACTCAACAGTAGTAAGCACTACCGTCTGAAGCTTTCATGAGATTTACATGATTTAAGGAGGTTCCATGCATATAAGACAATAACAAGGAGTGTTTTTTCCACCATTTACAATATTATTATCCCTTTGAGTCATTCTATGATTGAAACCTATGACGTAGATTTACAAAAGACCATTCTACCATGTTCACCAGTTCTTGATAATTAAACATGGATGGTAATTGAACTAAATTTATGCATTGAGTATGATCAAAATAATAATTCATGAAGTGTTTTGTACATGAATAAAAGAGTGTGATATAACCGAAGGGAATATAACCATTGTTTATTGAGTTATTTAAGAACCATGATGTGTGCCCCATCATGCATTTTTTAATATTATCTAGATGATTTATCTTTCATGAACAATGTATTTCATACTAAAGGTATAAAATACACAATGATATTATTTATAGGATTTTAGTGAATAGATAATGATGATTGAAATGATACGATTATTAAAAACCATGTGAGGGAGGAGAATGAAGAATGGATGAGTCCTTGGGGTATTTAAATGAGGATTTATAAATAATTAATCATGATGATAAAACTATGTGGAACCTCAAATGAAGATAATCATGATATCTAGATCATGATTAGTCCCACATTTAGAAATAATAATTCTAATATATTTTAAATAATTTACAAAATGAAGGAGAAGATATTCCAGGTTTCATTCAATCCAAATTAAAATAAAGAATAACTACTTTTGGTTATGTGCTATTATAAAGAAGAAACTATGAAGGAAAATACGGGATATAATATCATGTGAATAAGAAACCGACACTATATTTATTTTTATGGTTATCATATACATATATATATTTTAGGTTTCCAAAGAGTTTATATTAGCTTCTATTTCTGATTTCATATAGATTCTCATGGAAATAAATTCTAGTATATAAGAAGAAAAGATAAAGACAACTCTAGTCATTCACATACATTATAAGGAGTCAAAGTTATATAGGGGTATCCAATGTAGTGTGTTATGAATTGAATATGAAATAGATAATAATATAATATAGATAACTCTTTTGTTATGTGTAATAGAATTTTTGAGAATCCCAATACATCTTTGTATCTAAGAAAGTAGTCAAATCCATGAAATTATACAAGAAAATTAGCATAACTTCTTGAGTTGTTGATAATTTTGAAAGAAGGAAGAATGAAGTATATTTCATTCAATAATAATTGATTATAATGATAGAGAGTTGATATATCTGGACCAATAAGCATAGAATACCCTGATATTACTATGGATATCAAAGATGTATTTATTGAGATAGAATATTTTAAACAATTTGATGTTATTAAATCCTTGGGTTGACTAAGATAACTTATTCAGAAATTTTTTAGAATGAATATGTTGATGAATTGGTGGTACAAGTATAAAAAAAACCATTAAAAATTGGAGGAAAAAGTATAAACAATTCCATATCTTGGAAGTGGATGATACCTTCTTGGAACCTTTTCGAAAATTGTAAAACTCTTGTAATCACTATAATTTAAGTGATAATAAAATCCATTTAAAGAACATAGGTTGTTCATGGAAAGGAGTAGGATTTATCGTTGTGGATGAGCATTGTAAAATCCTCATGTATTGATGATTCTTTTATTATCTTCATTACATTTGTATGTAATCATTGTGAGTGAATATCAGAACCATTCCTCTTAAATACGGAAATGGTTCAAGAGGAATATAGAATAATTGAAAAGATAAAAAAACATAGTAAAAGTTGGGTACACTGGTTCACTCCCATTTTAGTGTCCTTAAATGATCTGTCCAGGATCTATGGATATAGTAAAAAAATGTTAATTTAATTATAAATTATGACCATAATTCATTAGTTGAATACTTATGGATAAATATAAATATAAGGAATCATCTTAAAATGTAGGTAATATAAGAAGTATGTGATTTCCTAGTAATTACATCCTTTTGTAGGTATAAATAAATGTATTTAAGCTCTATCATAGATTTAACTATGGGTAATAACACTAGAAAAACTAGTTAGGTATTAACTTGATCTTCATGTGGTTCATGATAAAGTGGCCTAACTGCACAATAAGTTTATAAGTTTATTTTTTTCACAATTATTAATTTTAGTATTCTCATTACTCAAATTTCCTTTATTTAATGTAATGGATGAATTCTAAAGGAAACATGTTAAAAATGGATTTCATGGATAATATGGTGACTATCCTAATGAACTACCAAATGAGTTAAGAGATAGAGTGAGAAATATTATAATGATTGCAAACCATAAGTCACAAATTATTATTAATAATGTGAAAATATTTGAATTCCCATACACCTCAAAGAAGATAAGGATTAAGTATCATGGAATTTTGGGTGATAAAGGTGACAATGGAAATTAGATTAAATTTTCTATGTGTCAAGAATTTTTGAATAAGAACCCAGTAAAGTGTCTCATAGGAACCATAAGTTATTTTTTTTGTGTGGTAAAGTCAGTCATAAAGTAACCATCTAATGAGGTAAAAATAAGGGTTCTGTTAACATGATGGAGGGAAAATATGTGTTTCTTAGTCATATATAATACATTAAGGTATAAACTTCATTTGAAATTATGACTTGAGTAATATATATCTTTTATATACCCTTAACTAATTATATTGGTAAGTGATGATTAGAAATTTTATGGATGAAATTTATTTATGGGGAGGGGGGAGAATGTAACACCCTAATACATTAAATTATTCAATCCTTTAAAACTTGATACATTAGATAACATGTGAAGTATTTAACATCAAACTAAAAAAACCATGATTTATTTTTTTAAAATGAAATAAAATAAAAAGATCATTATTACATAGTTGTAGAGTAATATGGTTTAAATAGAAGTAACTATATTACAAAATTTATAAATAAAGTATAATAAATGGCTTTAGGTAGTTGGTTTCTTCCTTGAGAAGCTCATTTTTTCAAGCATGTAAGTGAAGTAGTGTCACTCATGTTTACCCAAAACTAGGCACAAACTAAAATTCAATAATTAATGTATATGTCAAAATATTTATGAGATAAGTTCATGATTATGGAAATATCCATAAGATCTATGCTAATAGAATCACTTCCCACGACTTCCACAAGATCTTATCTTATTCATAGCTCTTATTCAGAAATATTGAGGGGTTATATAAGTAGAAATTAATAGGTTACAAACATTTAATTATCAATGTAATATGTTTTTTTAGTTTTTTTCATTGAAAATTTTAAATAAAAATAGAGTTAATTTGTAATACTAATGCATTGAAAAAATTAATTTATTATTGTTTAATAAATAATAATATCATTATATGATTAATATATATTTTTCAAAAAAATTCCCTTTCTACGTGCGATGAATTTTTATTTTATGAAAATAAATATATTATGGTAAAATAATGATAATATATATTGTTTATATAAATTATATATTAACAATAATTTAATTAATAATTGATAGTAAATATGAATAAGAACAATTAATATTATGAAAAGTCATTTTCTTATAAAAAAATTTCATTATATTTTATGATTTTATTTAATATTTAAATTATTATATTTTTGAATTTTAATTTTACAAAAATTAAATTCATTTTTTTATTCATAAAAAAATATTATCTAAGGATTAATTTTTGAGTTTTTTCTTAATTTTTTGTTTTTAAGTGAATAGTGAAAAATATTGTTTTCACTGATACCGTAACTTTCATCACATCATCGAAAACTAAACATGAATTTTCAACATATAAAACATTTTTCAAGAGAAAAATTTATTCATGAAATAAAATAATTTTTTTATAAGTACTATGTTGAATTTATAAAACCCATGTTTAACATTTTGGAAACTTAAGTAATATTTTATACAAATACAAACTATTTTGTCATGTTTCTTTTAACTAAGTATCCAAAAGGTAGAATTCAATTTTTATTGTTTTTCAAGAAAAAAATATTAATTTTTTAATAATAAAACAATTAATATCATAGAAATCAATAACCATGATAATTTTATCTTAATCATAATTTTAAGTATAAAAATACAATTTTTCTAAAAATAGGTTTTAGGTGTTATGTGTACTAATATTAAATCTAAAATTTTTCACCCTTATAAATGTTATTTGAAAAAAATTATCTCATGTTTGAAATAATTGGGTCAGAATTATATAATATGGCCGATTTTATTTTTATTCGTTAAAAGTGAACTGGAAAATTACTTGTTACCATGGTAAAAACCAAAAATGATAAAAGTGAAAAATATAGGAGTAACAGATATAAAAACATGTTTTAAAATGTATTTTTGTGGATTTGTTTACCCTACCCCTTCCCCTACTCCATTTTTTTCTATTATTATATCAACATTACCATTGAATAATGAATTTTCCTTCTATATTAATATAAAGAAACTACTTCAAAAACGGGAAAGGGAAGCACCACCTTATATCAGCGCTTTTCTAGTGCTGATAAAGACTCCCTATATCAGCACTAGAAAAGCGCTGATAAAGAATCCCTTTATCAGTGCTAAAATTTTAGCGCTGATACAGGGTAACCTTTATCAGGGCTAAACAAGCACTGATAAAAAGACCCTTTATCAGCGCTAGAAAAGAGCTGATAAATAACCACTGTATCAGCTTTAAAATGTTAGCACTGATATAGGATGGATTTATCAGCACTTTTTAGCACTAAAAAAGAGGACTATTATCAGCGCTAAAAAAAGCGCTGATAAAGGGTACCTATATAAGCTCTAAAATTTTAGCGCTGATAAAGGTTGTATTTATCAGTGCTTTGTTAGCGCTGATAAAACCTTAGTCCTTTTTTCTATAAAGTCGGTCGGACAGTGCCCTCGTTTTATCACGACCTAAAGCTGTCGCGGTACTAGAACCCTACGACTCCCCTCCGCTGCCCACTGAGTTCTCATTGCCGGACCTCTGTTGCCCTCGAGCTTCTCGTTGTCGGATCTCCACTGCCGGTTGAGCTTCGTGTTGCTGGGACTCCGCCGCCCGCAACTCCCTAGAGCTTCACTTTGCCTGACCTCCGCCACCCTCGAGCTTCGCTTTGCCGGACCTCCGTCGCCCACTGAGCTTCGCCTTGCTGGACCTCCATTTAAGGCATGTTTTCCAAATCATTTTTTAATATTGTTCTCCTATCCCATCACACATAACCATCACACATAACCATATGTTTATTTGGCATGATATATTTAATGGATATTTTAGATTGTGATGGTTGTAGGCTACATGATTCATTCTTTTCTTCTTCATGTGTGTGTCTAGGGTAATTCCCACCGTCGAAGCTTGATTTTGTTCCAACTTCTTCTAATAGTTCTAGAACTATTATTCTATAAATCATATCACACTATTAAAACTTTGTTAATTGGAGTTTTGGTATGTGAGGCTTGCCCATCAATGGTGTTCTAGTAGATATTGTGTTGAATTATTTCATCCCTAGGTTTCATTTCCTCCAGTGGTGATGATTCTGCTTCATTGTAGATTCATGAGTGTTCTTCCTACATATTGTGATGGGGTTCTTGGGGGTTATCATCCAATATATTTCTATTACTCATAAGTTAACACCTTTTTTTTAATGACTACGGTGGGTTTTTAGGTGATTTGGTATTTGTTTATTCTAGATCCTAGAAACCATTCAATTTGATGGTGGTATGGATGAATATGTTCGATAAATTCTTCCAACAATCAACTTTATGAGAAGGTTTGGTTTGAATTATAGAATATATATGATTTGATTTAATTATATTATTAGGTTATGTTGGGTTGGAAATGGGTGGTGAGGTTCCTAAGGTGATGAATTCTAGTTTTTTATCTTGTTATTGAAGTTGTTGATGATGATGTTGATCAGGCGCATCACAGTGCAGGTATCAAGGCACAAGTATCATCATGATTTGAGGCATGATTCAATAGCATATTATAGTTTGAAATTTGAATTTAGTGGTGTTTTATGGGGTATTTTTTATAATTTCACATACTATTTGAACATATGTGGCTATGACATATTTATTTTTTCTTTTATCATTACTCCATTATTCTAGGATTTTCTATTAGTATAGTTTTTTTACTATAAATAAATATGTGGAATATTTGGGGAATGTTTGACATGGGTTGATTTTATTTAAAATGGATGGTTTATTCATGTAAAATATCTCTTGAGAAACATAGTATTGGTGGAAATATTGATATGCTCATCATCAATGGCGATCAATGGGTTTACACTATCAGAGTGAAGTTTATGAAAAATTTAAGGTCCTTCACACTTGGATTCCAGTTTTACTAGATTCCTTTTAGGTATCATCGATTCCCTTAGATCCAACACCATGTCACCATAAAGTAAGGAATGAAGGACAACCTTTTTCTTTAAGGACAACACCACCCAGTTCTGATGAATTTCTAGGTCATCCAATGCTTGAACCCTATTTTCTTCGAGGGGTTCCCCCCTTCTTTCCTTCATGCTATCTAAGTGACTTTGTCTGGTAGTTCACTTGTATGGCATGATGCCCAAACCACCAATATTTATAGCCTTGCCACCCCTACCTCCATCTCTTTCCTTCTCCCTCACTGAGGTTTCTAATTGCTTCTCTGTAGTGGCCATGCCCCTTCCTAACAGTGTTTGTTCTATATCCCTTGGCTCTGATCCTGTCATCCAGCTCCAAATACTTATTGATCCAGAGAGAACTCCCTCACCAGCCCCAAGTTTCATTAACCATCCATCCCCTGCCCCTTTGGGTCCTCATCTACCACTCATATGAAGCTTACCAACAAGAAGGGATTATGGGCATGTTCAAAATCAAGGGACCTCATTGAGAGATCATCCTCCCACTTCAATAAGGCTACTAGCTCTAGCTCCAATTCCAGAGCCCTGTCCTACCCATCATTATTATCTTCATATGTAATGCTCATGGTCTTAGTGCCCATGTTAAATCAGACTTCCTCACTATAGAAATCAAAAAGAATAGTGTCATTGTTGTTGTTGTCAAATAACACAAAAACCCTATAATGATCATAGAATTCTCCTGGAAGATTAAGTTGCTTGGATTTCTACACTCTGACCCCTCCAACAGACACAAATGGGTATTTTGGAACAATAAATATGTTGTTGAGACTGTTCAAGATTGCAATCAATTAATCACTAACAGTTTGAGATTTATGTGTGACTATATACTTATTATATTTTCTTATTATTTCTTACACACCACCACTTGAGTCGAGTAACCTGATTGAAATACATATTTGTACTTTGGTTCTGATGTGGATATGGTTTTTTATGTGTTTGTGACATGTGTATGTTTGGATATATGGGTATTTAGGCATGATGATATTGAATGTAGGGTAGAGACCTAGGAGTGGTAGATGTATCACTCTTGATTATTCTTGTGTTTGGTCTAGGGTGATTTTAGGAAACTATAATGAATCTAAAGTAATTATATTTAATGAAGATGAATAAATACTAATGGTTATGCTCTATTAATCTCTATTTTTATAAGGAAGTGGTTCTCTTATAGTGTATTTGGAAGTCTTGTTTTGTGTACTTGAACCATAAATACTAATATTTGAGATTCAAATAGGATGAAGATGAATAAAGATTGGATGGATTCTAATCATTTGACAATAGAGTATGAGAATGGAGTGAAAGAGTTCATCAAGTTTGGAAAGGATCACGCGAAGGATCCTTCTCAAATCCTTTGTCTGTGTTTACATTGTTGTTATTCTAGACTACTAACTCCAGAAGAGTTGGAAGAACATTTGATTTGTCACGGAATAGATCGGAGTTATAAATGTTGGAATAAACACGGAGAAAATGCGAATGTAGCTACTGGATGGGATAAAACTGCATCTTATGGATCATCAGATATGAATACGAATATGGATAATTAAGAAGACCGTATGGAGGATGTGATTACATATGTCAATGATGATGAAGATCGTATTGAGGAAATGAAAAAGACAATTGAAGATGACCTTCATGATTGCCTAAAATTATTTGAGAAGATAAGAGTTGTTCAAAGATGCAATTGTATGATGGTTTCACTAAGTATACAACATTTTTAGCTGTACAAAAGTTATACAAATTGAAAGTAGGCAACAGATGGAGTGATGTCAGTTTTACGGAACTACTTGCTCTCTTGAATGACATGCTCTCGGAAGATAATGAGCTCCCAAGCCGAACATATGAAGCTAGACGAATGCTATGCTTGATGGGTATGATTTTTGAAAGAATACATGCCTGCCCGAAAGACTATATATTGTTTTGCAAGGAGAACAAATCACATAAAAAATTCCCAAAGTGCGGTGCTTCTCGATAAAAGAAATATAAATCCAATCCTACGAAAGTTGTATGGTATTTTCCAGTCATTCCGAGGTTTAGGCATCTATATGGTAGTGAAGAAACTGCAAGACAATTTTTGTGGCATGCAGATAAAAGAAATAAATATGGGAAATTGGGTCATCCAACTGACTCTCCTCAATGGAAGAAAATAGATCATGAGTATCCTGAATTTGGAAAAGAGCCGATAAACCTTCGTCTTCTGTTATCTACAGATTGAGTGAATCCTTTTGGTTTTCAAACCAGCACTCATCGTACATGGCTTGTTATGTTGGTAAATTATATCTTTCCACCCAAGTTATGCATGAAGAGGAAATTCATCATGTTATCTATGCTTATATAAGGACCAAAACAATCAGGTAATGATATTGATGTTTTTCTGGATCCTTTGATCGAGGATTTGAAGTTATTATGGGATTCTAGTGTAATGTTGTATGATGCTTATAAAAGTGAATACTTCACGTTGAGAGAGATGTTGTATGGGACAATAAATGATTTCCCTTCTTATGGAACTTTTTTAAGATATAGTATTAAAGGAACTCAAGGGTGTCCCGTGTGTGAAGAAGATACAAAATCAATTAGGTTGAAACATTCATCAAAATTTGTGTTTATGGGACATCGTAGATTTCTACCTCATCGGCATAAGTACCGATCTTAGATGACATCATTCAATGGAAGTTCAGAACAATGCGTAGAACTGTCTCCACTTACAGGTGATCATCTGTTTGAGAAATTAAAAGATCTGAACATTGTTTTTGGTAAACCATTTTTGAAAAACCATACAAAAATCGGTTGAAAAAAGAGATCCGTTTTTTTGAATTACCATACTGGAATTGTTTGTATGTCATACATTTTCTTGATGTGATGCATGTGAATAAAATGTATGTGACAGTGTTAAGGTAATGTTTCTAAATGCCCCTGAAAAAACAAAATATGGAATTATGGCAAGTTTGGACATGGTTGACATAGGAATACGAGAAGAGTTGGCTCCCGTGAAGGGTAAAAATAGAATGTTTCTTTTTCCAGATGCTTATACTTTTTCTAGGGAGGAGAGATATCAGTTTTGCAACTTATTCAATGATATAAAGGTTCAAGAGGGGTATTCATCAAATATCAAGAACATTGTGTCAATTAATGATTTGAAGTTAAAAGGTTTTAAATCACATGATTGCCATGTTTTGATGAAAGATCTGATTCCTATAGCTTTACGTTGCATTTTTCCCAAGAATGTTTGTCATACGTTAACCAAACTTTGTTTCTTTTTCGAAGCTATATGTAGAAAAGTTTTAGACCCGGCGAAATTTCTAGCTATGGAAAAAAAATTAATCATATTATGTGATTTAGAAATGTTCTTCCCGCCAACATTATTTGATATGATGGTTCATTTGATGATTCAATTGGTGAGAGAGATTCGAATTTGTGATCCTGTGCACTATAGATGGATGTATCCTGTTGAATGGTATATGAAGACTTTGAAAGGGTATGTCAAAAATAAAAGTTGGCCAGCGGGTTTTATAGTGGAGCAATATATTGTTGAGGAGCCATTGAATTTTTTACCGAATACCTATATGATGTGGAATGTATTGGTATCCAGAAATCTCATCACACTAGACGCATTGAGGGTGAGGGAATTTTTGGAAGAGAAGTGGTGACAATCAGTATTACAGATCAGGATTAGGACCATCTTTATGTTTTTCATAACAGTTGGGAGGTTTCTCCATATACTGGAACTCAAAAAAAAAATTCTTAGGCAGTTGAATCCATCATGGGATGAAAAATGGTTATCAGATACACATAATCACCAGTTTATAGGATGGTTTCAGGACCATATTTTTAAGTAGTTTGATGAAAATACGAATTCAATTTCAGAACGACTTCGATGGATAGCCGCTGGACTAAGTATGTATGTATTATCTTACAGTGGTTATGTAATTAATGGTTATACATTCTATACAGATGAAGATGATTAAGATAGTACCATGCAAAATAGTGGAGTAACACTAGTGGCTGAAGTGATTCATGTTACCGGTAGTAAGGAAAGAAATCCAATTTTTTCAAATATGTCACACTTTGGCATTATCAAACTAATATGGGAGTTGGATTATACTACATTCCAATTGCCGATTTTTCAATAAAAATGTGTTGATAACAACAATGGTGTTAAAATAGATCAATGGGGATTTGTGAAAGTTGATTTTAGTAAAGAAGGGTACAAAGAAGAACAGTTTATAATGACATAACAAGCGGTACAAATTTTTTATGTTCCAGATCCTGCAAACTGAAAGTGGTCGATTGTTCTGTTATCGTCCAAAACTACTGAGGGTTCCGATGGAAATTCAGTTGAGGACGATCCTTTTAGTGGTACGTCGCAATCATTTCGGAGAGGTCCAAATGTAGATGATGTTTTGTATGTTAGAGGAGACCACATTTAAGGGATTTGGATAATCGAAAGAGGTTTCAAATCCCTTCAACCTTTGAAAAAAAGAAAGAGAGTTCAATAAACTGGTTATATTTTGTTTGTAATATAGATCTTGTTATCTCATGTTATTATCTTATAATTACTGAATTTATGTAATCTAAATTAACTATTCAACCACTTTTATATATAATGACTTCTGCACATTATGGTGCTCCTAACCTTGAGGCTGAACAAGTCTCTCAGGCTGATGCTGATGTGGCTCCCGCTGCTCCTGCTACTCCTGCAGCTTCTACTACGGCTCCTGCTGCTCCTGCAGCTCCTGCTTCTCCTACTGCTGCTCCTGTTGCGGCTCATGTTTCTCAAGATGCTCCTCCTATTGTGGCTCCTGCTTCTCCTGATGCGGCTGCTTCTGCGGCTCCTGCTGCTCCTAGTGTTGAGGTCCAACAACCATCAGCACTTTCCGTTGATACCATTTCAAATGAACATATAGATTATGTTTATATCGATGAAATGGTCCGGAATGAAGGGCCGACGGCGCAGAAAACACAGGTTCGTCGTAGTTTGACGGTGTTAGCCATAGTTCTTAAGGCGAAAAGAAAAGGCATCAAATTTGAAGTCGGATAGAATGCATGAGGCCAACATGTGAATCCCAACAAGGCTATGTTTAGCAGCTACATTGGAGTTGTCACTTGGAAACACATGCTGATTGACATAGATTCATGGCACCATGTTGTGTCCGGGATGAAGGCTGTGATCTGGGAAAAAATTACGGTAACATTATGAATTTATTTCTTTAATTTACTAGAAAATAAAATAATGAAACAATGTCTTACTCTTCTCAATATCTTGCAGAGTACATTTATAGTTGATGATTCACACAAGGATTATGTACTAAGGCATGAAGGAAGGATTCATCGAGGTTTTCGCACTATTTTAACAAGATTTCACCTGAAAGATTCCAAAGGTAAAATAAACCCACACCCACCCATTATCTACGCTCACCTGATATCCCAAGAAGCATGGGATGCATTTATTAGCCGCCATGGGGATGAGAAGTTTCAGGTACATTGTGGGTGATAATATGTTGTTTGAGGATACCTGTATTCATCACTTTGATTGTTAATATTTCATTTATGAAACAGAAACTCTGTACTGAAAATAAGGAACGTGCATCAAAACCAACATACCCCTATTGTAAAGCAAGGATGGGGTACACTTCATTATGAAAATCGTACGCATTTTAAATTTATAGTAATATTATTAGGTGCCAATAAAAAACATCATGATTATCTTTATATGTTTATATGTAGATTGATGAGTCTAAAACCAAATTCACTTCCATTCTATGTCATGTTCTATGAAAGGAGGCACGTGTGAATAAAGAAGGGAAGTTAATAGATGAGAACACACAAAAAGTGTGGGAAATATGTGTAAGTATGACACGACGATAAAAAGATTTGTTTTAAAATGATATTACATAAAAATAATTAGTTATTTTCCTATATCCTACAGTCATAGGAATCAGCTAATCCTGAAGCGGATACAGACCTATTATCGATGACTTTGAAGCAACCATAAAAATACGGTCATGTCATAGGTGCGGGGTTTGGGTTGACACCCCGAGTATATTTTGAGAAGAAGAAAAAAATAGATGATACAGATGAAAAATCGGAACAAATGAGGGACAAAATAGCAACCCTTCAAGAACAATTGCAATGGTAGGAAGAGTTGATAAAAACTTTTATGGGTGGGAAGCAAAGGGAAGACACAACTCCGGAAAAACCAGTGCGTGAACATCCCACCCCACCCCACACCAGCTTTGAGGTGAGCCATTCACCTCAAAGAACTGTCTTAGACATGGTAATCAATATTCTAATAATTATTCCAATGAAATGTGAATCAGAAAAACTCTGATAATTTTTCTGTAATGATCTTCTATAGGGTGATATTGATTGGGATTTATATCTGTCAACACCCACCTATCACCTTGTAGCGAGGGTACAGTGTTCAATATCTCAGATGCCATGCTGCATAATAGACCACTTCTGAAAGGTCATATAAAAGTGACGATTACTATAGCTCATGAGCCAAATGTAGAGCTATCTATTCCACTTGATGACGATGATATTCATATGGTCGAAAAGGCTATTGGTACATTCATTGCATGACCGTCCCAACTTGTAAGAGTGCATGCGGACAACGAGGTATTTATTTATTCTTTTTTTTCAAGATAAACCCTTAACAATTAAAGAAAAAAGGGCCTGAACCAATGATTGTTGTTATATATGGAGAAAGGGAAGGGGTGACAAATCTCGGCTCAAAACCATCTAAAGGATTGACTAACCAATCCCAAGGAGCTTCTGAAAGCACAATAACACCACCTGTTCTCTATCCACATTTACTAGCATTGAAGACTAATGTGGATTAGAAGCTAAAAGATTGTAATAGTCATATAGTGGTTTTCAAAGAGAATATACACTGAGAGGAAAGTAATGATTTCATCGCTGCTGAAAATGTAAATGAGATCCTTGAAAACGTTTGGCTAGGCATCACAATTGTAAATGTATATATGAGGTATGTTTCCATGAATTGATTTTCTAAAATCTGATCTAATGTGCAAATTATGACTAAATGCATTTTCTATTGTTGACAAACACATTTATGAAAAACAGTTGAAGGAATTTTCCCATGAGACAAGATTTGGACTCGTTAGTCCTCATATCACAACAACACACCTAACAAAATTAGAGCCATCAAAAAGGGATGCAATAGTGAACGGCTTTCTGAAAACATTTGAAAGCAAGATTACATATGGAAGACTCTTCCTAATACCAGCCATGCAGGGGTAATACTCTACGATTAAACCATATAAATTATATTTTCACTTATTTTATTACTTATTCCTTTTTGTGTTTTTAGGAAACATTGGTTTCTAATTGCAGTGAACTTGGATACTCCAAAGATTTATTTTCTGGATTCAAATCAAGGATATCCATAAAACCGACCACACATGATGGAGTTTGTGAATCTGTATGACACTACATATTACGTTTTAGGTCTAAAAATTAAGTAATATAATTTAGATTATCTTTTACTAAGGATTCTGTTATGATAGGGCTGTGTATCATTATCGTCTAAAAAAAGAATGATGACGGGGGATAAGTATAAGGAGGCGATCAAGTACTACGTCTGGAAAAATATCATGGTATATATAATAAAATTTCACTATCCAAACACATCTCAACACAAGTAACTTATTCTCCTAATGAACAATTTTTTTTGTAGTGTCTAAAACAAAAAAACGATAATGATTGCGGTTATTATGTTTGTAAATATACGAAAGAGATCGTTTATCATCAACAAACTAGAATCCCTAAAGAGGTATTTTAAAAAACAACAACTAGTTTGTTTAAGTTATTTATTAATTCTTTATTTTTATATTTTTCAATACTACTCTTACTGCGAAAAAACCACATAGTTACAAGACGATATAGATGTGTTCTGAAATGAGTGGGGAGCATACCTGATGGCATATTTTACACAAATACAATGACGATCTGACTTGGGGACATGTACAATTGGTGGTCATTTTTGAGAGGGGGTTAGAGGATCAAAAGGTGAAAACATTTGTATGTAAATGTTTGTAGGAAAATTGTAATTGTTATTAATGTCACAACCCGTCCTCGGGGCTCGTGCCGTGACTACCCCAAGCCCGCCTTCCATAGGCCAGGGGCTGGTGACTAGCACCAAGGCGTAATTCTTGGTAAAAAGGGAAGGCATTGCCTTTGGAAAGTAAACAAACACCACAGAGCAAGCAAGCAGTAGAAGTAAACACTAAGTAAAAAATGAGTACAACAGTAAGTGCGGAAAAGTAAGTGGGCCAGTATACAAACCCAAACTGAATGTAAAGTACAACTGGAAAGGGAAAAAACAACTGTAAAGTAAAGCCGCAACGTTGAGCCGTCCACTGGAACTCCCACCTGAATGGTGGGGACAGATAGCCTCCACAGCTCCTCGGGTCCAACCGTCCGCTCTGAGTACGTCCCGCCCAGTGGTCCACCTCCAGGTACCGTCCTGCTTCGCAAGCCTCAACCACGGTCAATGCTGTCCGTCTTCTGCAACCAACACAACATAGTGCGGGCATAGTCCGTACAGGGGTTAGTATAAGCTACTCAGTAGGGACCCCAAGACCCCCGAAGGTCTCCCAGAATCCACAAAGGATAATCCACAAAGGAAAGATACAATCACGAAGTAACATCCAACACTGCTTAGGTATATGCCCATACATATACCTAAGTCATCAATTCGTGTCCGGCTCCAACATTCGAGCCCAAGTACAACCCAGTCCACACAGGAAAGCAAAACGTAAATCCACACGGGAAAGCACAACACAATCCACATAGGAAAGCAAAACAGGATTCAGCTCACACAGGTATACATCTTTGTATGACGATAGAGATGATCAGATATTTCCACTGATTCATCTAAGTCATCGGAACCACAAAGGATCGATAGGTACTAACCCCCACAATGACCCACAAAGGATCTGACCCACAAAGGATCGATAGGTAACTAACCCCCGCAAAGACCCACACAGGATCTGTAGGCGCCGGCTCACACAGAACCGCTGAGCGCTGAACCACACAGGATCGGACCCACACAGGATTGGTAGCACTGATCCACGTAGGATCGATGAGTGTTGTAGTCGTCGCCATCGAATCCACTGAGAATGTCTGTACAGTCGTCGTCGTCATCACAGTCGCAACGCAACCAGCTCTTGGGTTCCCGCACATAGTAAGCTCGTTCGGGAGGGTCTGCTCAACGAGCCGAGAGGATGTTATATCAACTGACACATAGTCCAGAGTTGATGTATCCAAAATTTCCGTATTGTTAACAGGAACTCAACGTCGCAGACGGCGCGTCAATTGGACGCCCGGTTTGAGAGTTATTGGCTTTTTCGTCCCAGGGTCCCGGTTGGTTTTTAAGGAAAAACTAACCCAACCGTACTCCACCTGTGTCCAAACCTCGAGCGGAGCAATAAAAAAGATCTGTCTCACTTAGATGAATCCATTCAAGTCAACGAAATGTCAATCGGACGTCCGGAGCTCAAGATATGAGTGTTTCCGCTCCAAGGGCCCGATTGGTTTCGTGTACGAACCAACTCGGCCGAACCCAAAGTATTCCGAAACCTTGAGTGAAATATGTCGAAACGACCGCCTCGATCCAAGGATCGCATTGCTGCTGACTGTGCGTTGATCGGAGGTCTGTAGCCCAAGATATGGGCAAATGACCGAAGAGGGTCCGAAAACGGGGTTTCGGGCCCGGACCGACCCGGCCCGAGCCCCCCTGGGTCAGCCCGGCGCGCGGCGCCCGGTGGCTCGGTCGAACGGCCGAGCCGTTCGGGTAGCGGGGGGGGGGGGGGGGGGGGGGGGCGCTACCCCTCCAAAGTTTGTAACCGCGACCCCCCTTAATGGGGGCCGCTTAGCTGGCCGGCCGGGGGTTTGAACCCCTGGCTTTCCCTTGTTCGGCTGGCCTGCCCCGGCCGTCCGGTTTCTGTCGCCACGGGACCGGCGACGGCCGGTCCCCTCCCTGCTCCGACACTGGCAACCCGTTTCCAACTGACGGTTCCCACGCTCCGCCACGGCCCGGTATCGGCCGCAGCCTTCATTCATCCGGTGTGGCGCGACGGCGCCACACCGCTCCGCTGCGGCCCCGCTCCGGTTGCGGTGCTTTTGCGGTTCTCTGGCATGATGCGACGACGCCGCGACTTGGTTCAATTTCACGGCGCGGCGCGACAGCGCCACGCATTCCTTTCCGCAAGATCCCGCGCGGTGCGACAATGCCGCGTAACTTCCCTTCGTACTGCAACAACAAGAAAAATAATAAGGGAGGGGGGCGGCCGTGTTTGTGCGGTCCGGACTCCTCCTGTAAATCGATAGCATGCGGTCCAAATATACATGGATAATTAATGGGAGTAAAACAAGAAAAGAAAAAAAACACATAAACCCCTACTTTGAACGTAGATAGTATGGAGGTTCGTCGAACGAGGATTCGTCGTGGAATATCTGTCGCAGAAAGAGACGTCGCGAAAGAAGACGTCGTCAGCGTCGCGGTATATGGCGTCGCGTAGTCGGTTTCCGAGGACTCGGCGTTCTTCGTCGGAGATCTATGCATTCTTCGCGTTCTTCGTCAAAGATGAAGAAGTTCCTCACGTTCCTTATCCTTTTCTTCCCAAAGACTCCACAACAAGAATTCCAACCCTTAATAAAATAAGCCCACACTTATTTTATTAACTTGACATTAGTTTGAAATTCAAACACTCACATTAAACTCACTTCATTAATATCATAAGTTATTAAAACTTAAGTTATCAAATATAATTGTGAGTTGAGGGAGTTAAGGAATGTGAAGGGGTGGGGTTCGTGTGGGCCCCACCACCCTCATAACCTCCCATGGGATGTTGGGTAGTTACCCAACTTCCACCCAAATCTTAAATCCACTAAGAGAAAATAAAAATTGTAGTTAAATTTTTATTTTAACTTCCACAATTTTTATCAACTTCTCTTGTGAAAACGCAACTCCGGAAAAGAGTTTCTAAGCAATTACCGGCACTGTGAATCCATCGGTGCCCTCAGAATTCGATTCCGAGCACCGGTTCAAATGTTAGAAATTCCCGCTCGTTCGTTCACTGAACGTACCTGAGCTAAACTTCGGATAGAAATTTCGGGCACACTGGGCCTCAGAATCAATTGCTGTCAGAAACTGCATTCTTGTAAAATCCCAAAGAAAATTAAGAAAAAAATTTCCCTTCAATTTTACGGGTCTTTACATTACTCCCACCTCAGGGATTTACGTCCCCGTAAAGTTACATCATAAACTAGGAAAAAAAATGTGGGTATTGAGCACGCATCTGAGCCTCCCTCTCCCAAGTGCTCTCCTGGAGATTACAGTGCTTCCATCTGATGCGCACTAGAGGAATCGACCGTCCACGCAGGACCCGCTCCTATCGATCCTCGATCTCCACTGGGACCTCCTTAAAAGTCTCCCCATCATTAACGTCTAGCTCCCCAAGGTCAATGATATGAAAAGGGTCGTGCACGTATCTCGTCAGCTGAGATACATGGAAGACGTCGTGCACCCGGTGCAACTGAGGTGGTAGAGCCAGGTGATAAGCTACCTCGCCAATCCTACTGAGAACCTGGAATGGTCCGATGAAGTATGAAGACAACTTACCGCCTCAGCTGAATCTCTATAATCCACGTCGAGGTGAGACATGCAAGAATATGTGGTCGCCATCCTCAAACTCTAGTGGCCTCCACCTCCTGTCAGCATAAGTCTTCTGTCATCTCTGGGCCTTCCTCATCCACTCCTAGATGACCTGGACCTTCTCTGTCATGGCCCGGACCATCTCCGGTCCCACAAGTGCTGATTCCCCAGGGTCTGTCCATCACAAAAGTGATCTACAAGGTCGGTCGTACAACACCTCATATGGTGCCATCCCGATGGTGGAGTGGTAGATGTTGTTGTACGCAAACTCCACCAAGGGTAGGTGGTCCTCCTAGCTACGACCAAAGTTGAGGACACATGCGCAGAACATGTCCTCGAGAGCCTGTATAGTCCTCTCAGTCTGACCATCCGTCTGAGGGTGAAAGGCGGTTCTCAAACGTAGCTGCGTCCCGAACGCCTCTTGCAACCCCTTCCAAAGTCGGGAAGTAATGCGAGCATCTCGATCAGAGACAATAGATGATGGCACACCGTGAAGTCGTACAGTCTCCTGAACGTAGAGGCGCCCCGAGCTCTCCACTGAGCCCTGCTATCTAATGGGTAAGAAGTGTGCCGACTTGGTGAGTCGGTCGACAATCACTCAAATGGAGTCATGACCTCTGGAAGTGCGTGGAAGTCCAGTCACGAAGTCCATAGATATCCCATCCCACTTCCACTCCGGGACCTCCAAGGGCTGTACCGAGCCTGCTGATACCTGGTGCTCTGCCTTCACCTACTGGCAGGTGAGGCATCGAGAAACGAACTCCACCACAACCTTCATCATGCCTGGCCACTAGTGCTATCGTCTGAGATCCTGGTACATCTTCGCCACTCCAGGATTTACCGCCAAAGGGGAAGTGTGAAACTCTCTCAGCACCTCCTCCCGTAAGGAAACTGGCACTAAGGTACGTTCTCTGAAAAGGATGTCGTGCTCTGCTCCAAAGGAGAAACAATCAGGTGCCTGACCTGAGGATATCTGTGCACTCCGCATCTCACAGTCAGCGTCCCCACGCTGTGCCTCTCTGACCCGCTGCAGTAGTGGAGGGGTGACTATGAGAGACTGAAGGAAGGCTGCTCTATCTCTATCCATGAAGGATATCTGCAAAGAGGCTAGCTGCTCTATTGCCTCCCCAGGTAGCTGAATGCCCGTCCTCCTGCTAAGAGCATCAGCTACCACGTTCCCCTTCCCAGGAGTATAGACTATCTCAAAGTCATAGTCTTGGAGGAACTCGAGCCATTGCCACTGTCTCAGATTCAGGTCCTTATGAGAGAAGATGTTCCTGAGACTCTGATGGTTAGAAAAGACTGTAAAGCGCTCGCCCATCAGGTAGTGTCGCCATGTCTTTAGAGCGAAGACCACTACTGCTAACTCCAGGTCATGGGTAGCATAGTTCTGATCATGCGGCCTCAAATGACGTGATCCATAGCCGATCACTGCCCACTCCTACATCAGGACACATCCGAGTCCGGTCCCTGATGCATCGCAGTAGACTACGTACCCTACTCCCTCCTCAGGAAACCTCAAGATAGGGGCGCTGATCAATCTCTGTCTCAGCTCTTGGAAGATCTGCTGACATCCGTCCGACCATACAAAGGGTTTTCCCTTCTTCGTCAAAGCTGTGAGTGGTGCCACAACTCTGGAGAAGTCTGGCACAAATCTTCGATAGTATCCAGCTAGTCCCAAGAAACTCTGCACCTCAGTTACGCTCCTGGGTGGCTCCCAAGCCAACACTTCCTCGATCTTCACAGGATCCACCGCAACTCCCGCCTCAAAGATGACGTGTCCTAAGAAGTGGACCTCACGTATCCAGAACCGGCACTTCTAGAGCTTACCATAAAGCTGGTGCTCTCGGAGTGTGTCTAGTACAACCCGCAAGTGGTAGGCATGCTCCTCCTCAATCGTCGAGTAAATCAAAATGTCGTCGATGAAGACCACGACAAATCGATCGAGGTATGGCTGAAAGATCCTGTTCGTGAGGGCCATGAACACTACTGGAGCATTGGTTACGCTAAATGGCATAACCAAGAACTCATAGTGGCCATACGGACATCTGAAGGCCATCTTCTGCACGTCCTCGTCCTGAAATCTAAGCTGATGATAGCCTGACCTGAGGTCTATCTTTGAGAACCACCATGCTCCCATGAGCTGATCGAAGAGGTCATCAGTCCTCGGTAGTAGATACTTGTTTCTTACTGTCACCTAGTTCAGGCGACGATAGTTGACACAAAGTTTCAAGCTCTCGTCCGCCTTCTTGGCCAACAGTATCAGGGAAGCCCAGGGTGAAACACTGGGTCAGATGAACCCCTTGCCCTGCAAGTCCTCCAACTGTACCCGTAGCTCTCGAAGCTCAGCAGGGGCCATCTGATATACTGGAGTCGATATCGGGGCTGTCCTGGGGTACAAGTCAATATAAAAGTCTACCTCTCTATGAGGAGGTAGTCCTAGAACGTCGTCGGGAAAGACGTCCGCATACTGATCCACCACTGCTGGAAAACCAGGACTTCGCACGTCAACTGCTCCTAGGATGAGGCTATCCAACTGATGAGTGATGGACTGTCCTCTCCTCTGCGATAGTCCATCCTGTGCTGCGAAGGATCCCTTCTTGCCGGTGAAGGTGAACCTGCTCCCGTCGGTGTGTACATATTGCATCTTGCGCCTAATACAGTCAATCTGTGCATGGACTGTAGATAACCAATCCATGCCCAAGATGACGTCGTAAGGCCTCGACGCCACTACAAGAAGATCCCAACTGAAGCTCTCGCCTCCTAGATTAAGCTCACACTGCCGGCACCAGCGCGTAATCATCGAGTCTTCTCCTGTAGGAGTCTCTAACCGTAAGGATCGAGCCAACAGCTCTCTCGGAATCTCCGAGCCTTGAACAAGGGCAGCGGCTATAAAAGAGAGACTCGCTCCTTTGTCTATAAGAACTAAAGCAAGGGTGGAATAGACAGATATATTACCTCGAATCATCTCGGGCACGCCGTGGTCGTAGGCCTCCACTACCTGGAGCTGTGCCTGTCTCTTCCCACCAGCTCCCTATGGTCGGGGTGGACCTCCTGGTGGTGGTGGTGGTAGAGACTAAAAGCATCGCCCACCACCTGCTGCTCGGACAGCTCCTCTGCCTCATCCGCCTACTCCCTACAGACCGCCACGGTTGACCCTCTGCCTATGCCTGGGTGGCCCCTCAACCATCTGCTGCTCCTCGGCATGGCGGGTCGGGCAGTCACGAGCCATGTGGCCCTGCCCGCTGCATGAGTAGCACTGCCTGCCTCTCGAAAGACTGGCTCCGCATTGTGTGCCCCGCACTGCTGAGCCAGTGTCCTGAGGTTGTCTTCCTGAGGGTATGGTCTTCCTAGACCCATGAGTCATCCGTCGACTGCCTGCTGCAGAAGACTCTGCTACGTGGTGCCCCGCGGTAGGTCTCACTGCTGAAGAAGGATCAACAAGAAAGTTATCGATCAAAAGGGCTCACTCCAGTACTCCTTCATGGGTTGGAATGATGAGGGAGATCATCAATGCCCTGATCTCATGCCTCAATCCCTGATCAAAGGTCCAGGCCTGAAAGAATGGGTCCCGTACCATGTCTGTCGAGTAGCACGAGAGATCGGTAAATCTCACTGAGTACTGGGCGACTGTCAAGCTGCCCTACCGCAGCAGTAGAAGCTCCTGGATGTGCACCGCATGGATGGTGGCTGGGATGAAATCTAAGCAGAATAGGCTTTCAAAGTTCATCTAGAGGAGAGATGCCTCGTCATGCACCTGGAGCATCAAGATCCACCATCTCCCTGCTGCCACGTGCAGTAGGCTCTCTGCGAGGATCACCATGAGGTCTGCTGGTGTCCTCACTAACCTGAATACCCGTACCACTACCTCCAGCCGGTCCTCGACTGCCTGGGGGTCCATCTCCCCGCGGAACCTGGGCGGTCGCTGGTGCTGAAACTCGTGCAGTGCACTAAGGCAACTTTCATCGTCAGTGGATGGGGCTGGTAGCATCGGTGGCTCGGTGGGTAGAGGTACCACCGGCGCCTCTGCTGTCAAAGGGCCCTACACCGAGGCCTCGTCGCTCGGTGGGCTGTCATCACACACAACTCTCAGAACCCTAGCTGGCTGTCGTCGTGGGGCCATCCTAAAAAGGAAACAGGTGCGCCATGGTCAGAGTAGTATACCTGGTGAGCTGACACAAAGTAATCACAAAGAAAACATGAAACACACATGAAATCAATGTTTTCATCCATTAAGTTGGAAATCAGAAGTCAGGGTCCTGGTGTACGGATACGTCGGCCGCCACACCAATACTGGACTCCCTAGACTGATAACCACACCCAATACGCGTAACACTATTTCTTCACATAGAAAAAGATCAGAGTCCAAAGTTTTGTGGTAGAATCAAACTCCTCTGATACCAATTTGTCACGACCCATCCTCGGGGCCCGTGCCATGACTACCCCAAGCCCGCCATCCATAGGCCTGGGGCTGGCGACTAGCACCAAGGCGTAATTCCCGGTAAAAAGGGAAGGCATTTCCTTTGGAAAGTAAACAAACACCACAGAGCAAGCAAGCAGTAGAAGTAAACACTAAGTAAAAACTGAGAACAAAAGTAAGTGCGGAAAAGTAAGTGGGCCAGTATACAAACCCAAACTGAAAGTAAAGTACAACTAGAAAGGGAAAACAACAACTGTAAAGTAAAGCCGCAGTGTCGAACCATCCACTGGAACTCCCACGTAAAGGGTGGGTACAGATAGCCTCCACAGCTCCTCGGGTACAACCGCCCGCTCTGAGTACGTCCCGCCCAGTGGTCCACCTCCAGGTACCGTCCTGCTCCGCAAGCCTCAACCACGGTCAACGCTGTCCGTCGTCTGAAACCAACACAACGTAGTGCGGGCATAGCCCGTGCAGGGGTGAGTATAAGCTACTCAGTAGGGACCCTGAGACCCCCAAAGGTCTCCCAGAATCCACAAAGGATAATCCACAAAGGAAAGATACAATCACGAAGTAACATCTGACACTGCTTAGGTATATGCCCATACATATACCTAAGTCATAAATTCTCGTCCGGCTCCAACATCTGAGCCCAAGTACAACCCAGTCCACACAGGATAGCACAACACAATCCACAAAGGAAAGCAAAACAGGATTTATCTCACACAGGTATACATCTTCGTATGACGATAGAGATGATCAGATATTGCCACTGATTCATCTAAGCTGTCAGACCCACAAAGGATCGATAGGTACTAACCCCCACAATGACCAACAAAGGATCTGACCCACAAAGGATCGATAGGTAACTAACCCCCGCAAAGACCCACACAGGATCAGACCCACACAAGATCTGTAGGCGCTGACTCACACAGAACCGCTGTGCGCTGACCCACATAGGATCAGACTCACACAGGATCAGTAGAACTGATCCACGTAGGATCGCTGAGTGCTGTATTTGTCGCCGTCGAATACACTGAGGATCTCTGTATAGTCGTCGTCATCGTCACAGTCGCAACACAGCCAGCTCTAGGGTTCTCGCACACAGCAAGCTCATTCGGGAGGGTCCGCTCCACGAGCCGAGAGGCTGTTACATCAACTGACACATAGTCTAGAGTTGATGTATCCAAAAGTTCCGTATCTTCAACAGGAACTCAACGTCATAGACGGCGCGTCAATCGGACGCCCGGTCTGAGAGTTATTGGCTTTTTCGTCCAAGGGGCCCGGTTGGTTTTTAAGGCAAAACCAACCCGACCATACTCCACCTGCATCCAAACCTCGGGCAGAGCAACCCAAAAGATCTGTCTCACTTAGAGGAATCCATTCAAGTCGATGGCACATCAATCAGACGTCCGGAGCTCAAGATATGAGTGTTTCCGCTCCAAGGTCCCGGTTGGTTTCGTGTACGAACCAACTCGGCCGAACCCAAAGTATTCTGAAACCTTGAGTGCGATATGTCAAAATGACCGTCTCGATCCAAGGATTGCATTTCTGCTGACGGTGCGTCTCTTGGAGGTCCTTCTCCCATGATATCAGCAAAAGAACGAAGAGGGTCCGAAAATGGGGTTTCGGGCCCGGACCGACCCGGCCCGAGACCCCCTGGGTCGGCCCGAACCGGGTCGGCCCGGCTGGGCGCGGCCCGGCGTGCGGCGCTAGGTAGCTCGGCCGAACGACCGAGCCATTCGGATAGCGCGGGGGGGGGGGGGGGGGGGCGCTACCCCCCCGTGGTTTGTAACTGTGGCCCCCCTTAATTGGGGCCGCTTGGCTGGCCGGCCAGGGTTTGAACCCCCGGCTTTCCCTTGTTCGGCCGGCCCGCCCCGGTGGGCCGGTTTCTTCTGCCATGGGACCGGTGACGGCCGGTCCCCTCCCTGCTCCGACACCGACAACCCGTTTCCGACTGCCGGTTCCCACGCTCCGCCGCGGCCCGGTATCGGCCGCGACCTTCATTCATCCGGTGCGGCGTGACGACGCTGCACCCCTCCGTCACGGCCCCGCTCCGGCCGCAGTGCTTTTGCGGTTCTCCGGCGCGGTGCGACGGTTCCGCGACTTGGTTCAATTTCACGGCGCGGCGCGATGGTGCGGCGCATTCCTTGCCGCAAGATCCCACGTGGTGCGACGACACCACATTACTTCCCTTCGAACCGCAACAACAAGAAAAATAATAAGGGAGGGGGGCAGCCGTGTTTGTGTGGTCCGACCTCCTCTTGTAAATCGATAGCATGTGGTCCAAATATACGTGGATAATGAACGGGAGTAAAACACGAAAAGAAAAAACACATAAACCCCTACTTTGAGCGTAGATAGTATGGAGGTTCGTCGAACGAGGATTCGTCGCAGAATATCCGTCGTGGAAAGAGACGTCACGAAAGAAGACGTCATCTGCGTCGCGGTATACGGCATCACGTAGTCGGTTTCTGAGGACTCGGCGTTCTTCATCGGAGATCGATGCATTCTTCGCATTCTTCGTCGAAGACGAAGAAGTTCCTCAAGTTCCTTAGCCTTTTCTTCCCAAAGACTCCACAACAAGAATTCCAAACCTTAATAAAATAAGCCCCCACTTATTTTATTAACTTGACATTAGTTTGAAATTCAAACACTCAAATTAAAATCACTTCATTAATATCATAAGTTATTAAAAATTAAGTTATCAAATTTAATTGTGAGTTGAGGGAGTTAAGGAATGTGAAGGGGTGGGGTTCGTGTGGGCCCCACCACCCTCATAACCTCCCATGGGAAGTTGGGTAGTTACCCAACTTACACCTAAAGCTTAAATCCACTAAGAGAAAATAAAAATTGTTGTTAAATTTTTATTTTAACTTCCACAATTTTTATCAACTTCTCTCGTGAAAACGCAACTCCGGAAAATGGGTTTCTAAGCAATTACCGACACTGCGAATCCATCAGTGCCCTCAAAATTCGATTCTGAGCTCCGGTTCAAAATTTAGAAATTCCCTCTCATTCGTTCACTGAATATACCCGAGCTAATCTTTAGATAGAAATTCCGGGCACACTGGGCCTCGGAATCAAGTGCCGTCAAAAACCGCGTTCTTGTAAAATCCCAAAGAAAATTAAGAAAAAAATTTCCCTTGAATTTTATGGGTCATTAAAATTAAATAAAAAATCCTTTCTCCAATGATTAATTTTACCATTTTATCATATGATATGCACCAGCAACATGCAATAATGCTAAACCACTCAAAGGGTCTCTATTTTGTTTTAAATGGACATGATTTTAAGTGAAAATAACAACTGAATTATAGAAATCTGACCAAATGCATTTGGATTGTCTTGATATTTTATGAGAATGATCCACGGGTCCTTTTTGATGTTTACGAGTCAACCCTGCCTCAATCCGAGGCATGGTGTGACCAGTACCACTCAAAGGGTCTCTCTTTTGTTTAAAATGGACACAAATTTAATTGAAAACTAAAACTATCCTATGAAAATCCAACCAAACGCGTTCATATTGTCTTGATATTTTATGAGAAAGATCCAAGGGTCATTGGTGACGTGTATGAGTCATCCTTGCCTCAATCCGAGGCACGGTGTGGCTGGTTCAACTCAAAGGGTCTCTATTATGTTTAAAATTGACACGATTTTAAGTGAAAACAACAACTGACCTACAGAAATATGACCAAAAGCATTCATATTGGGTTGATTCTTTAGGAGAATGATCCAAGGGTCCTTGGTGACGTGTATGAGTCCACCCCACCTCAATCTGAGGCACGGTGTGGCCGGTACCACTCAATGGGTCTCTATTTTGTTTAAAATGGACACGATTTTAAGTGAAAACAACAACAGACCTACGGAAATATGACTCAAACGCATTCATATTTTTTTGATAATTTATGATAACGATCCAAGGGTTCTTGGTGAAATTTAAGAGTCAACCCATATTCAATCTGAGGCACGGTGTGTTTGGTACCACTCAAAGGGTCTCTATTTTTTTTTTGAAATGGACACGATTTTAAGTGAAAACAACCACTAACCTACAAAAATCTGTCCAAACGCATTCAGATTGCCTTTATATTTTATGAGAACGATCCAAGGGTCCTCGGTGACGTTTATGAGTAATCCACACCTCAATCAGAAGCACGGTGTGACCGGTACCACTCAAAGGGTCTCTATTTTGTTTAAAATGGACACGATTTTAAGTGAAAACAACAACTGACCAATGGAAATATATCCGAACACATTCGGATTGGGTTAATCCTTTTGGAGAACGATCCACGGGTCCTTGGTGACATATATGAGTCAACCTCGCTTCAATCCAAGGCACGGTATGGCCGGTACCACTCAAAGGGTCTCTCTTTTGTTTAAAATGGACACAATTTTAATTGAAAACAAAAACTGACCTATAAAAATTCAACCAAACGAATTAGGATTGAATTTATATTTTATTAGAACGATTCAAGGGTCCTTAGTGATGTGTAAGAGTCATCCCCTCCTGAATCTGAAGAACGGTGTGGCTGGTACCACTCAAAGGGTCTCAATTTTGTTTAAAATGGACACAATTTTAAGTGAAAACAACAACTGACCTACAGAAATCTGACCAAATGCATTAGGATTGTGTTTATACTTTAGGAGAACGATCCAAGAGTCCTTTGTGACGGGTAGGAGTAAACCCTGCCTCAATCCGAGTCACGGTGTGCCCGCTATCACTCAAAGGGTCTCTTTTTTGTTTAAAATGGACACAATTTTAATTTAAAACAACAACTGATATATGAAAATCTAACAAAACACATTCGGATTGCCTTGATCTTTTATAAGAATTATCCAAGTGTCCTTAGAGACATGTAAAAGTTATCCCTACCTCAATCCGAGGTATGGTGTGGCTGGTACCACTCAAAGGGTCTATATTTTGTTTAAAATGGACACGATTTTAAGTGAAAACAACAATTGACCTACGGAAATCCAACCAAAAACATTCAGATAGTGTTGATCCTTTAGGAGAATGATCCACGGGTCCTTTGTGACATGTACGAGTCAACCCCGCCTCAATCTGAGGCACGATGTGACCGGTACCATTCAAAGAGTCTTTCTTTTGTTTAAAATGGACACAATTTTAATTGAATACTACAACTGACCTATGAAAATCCGACCAAATACATTCGGATTGTCTTGATCTTTTATTAGAATGATCCAAGGGTCCTTGGTGACGTGTACAAGTCATCCTCGCCTCAATTTGTGGCACGGTGTGGTAGGTACCACTCAATGGGTCTCTATTTTGTTTAAAATTGACACGATTTTAAGTGAAAACAACAACTGGCCTACAGAAATCCAACCAAAAGCATTTGGATTGGGTTGATCCATTAGGAGAACGATCCACACGTCCTTGGTGACATGTACGAGTCAACCCCACCAACCCCCTAGAACGCCCCCACCCCCTGGACACCAATCCACCCCCTGGACACCCCCACCCCTCGGGACACCCCCACCCCCTATAATGCCCCCCCGACACCTTGGACACCAGCCCACCCCTGGAAATCCCCTCGGGACACCCCCATACCCTGGAAACCGCCAGACACCCCCTACCCCCCTTGGACAGCCACCCCAAACCCTTGAACAGCCCCCAACCCCCTCAATTCTGAATTGAATTCTTTATGTACTTAATTAACTTATGAATTATATGTTAATGGTGTACGACTATACTTGTTTTATGGGTATACTTGGTCTAATTAGCTTATAATTCATGTGTTAATTTTGTATGGGTATACTTGAATTAATTAGCTTATTGATATGTTGAATTTTTTTGCAGGTGTTAGGGTGTGCTGCTGCAGATTTTTTCGTAGCAGCAGACATCGAATTTATCAGCGCTTTTTTAGCGCTGATAAATGGTGCTTTTATCAGCCCTAAAAAAGCGCTGATAAAATACACCTTTATCAGCGCTAAAGATGTGCTGATAAAGGATCAGTTTATCAGCGCTCTTTTAGTGCTGATAAAGTCTACCGTTATCAGTGATTTTTTAGCGCTGATAAAGTACCCCTTTATCGGTGCTCGGTAAGCACTGATAAAGGGTACCCCCCTTTATCAGTGACGAGCTTTACAACACTTTTTTAGTGCCATTAAAGCCCTTTTTTAGCTATAAATCATGGTTGGAATATCCTCTGGTTTGAAAGTGATTCAACTACCATGGTGCAAGAAATTTGGAACAATGTAACAAACCTTGTGTGGCCGATCACCACTCAATGGATAGATTGAACACACTTGCTTATAGACCTCAACTACATTATCACTCATACCTATCCTGAAGCTAATACGGTTTCATATGGCCTTGATAACAAAGGAGTATATCAAGAAATTACCTGGATTGACGATCTTCCTGCGGATCTTCGGCATCTTCATGAAAAATATTGTAATATGGTACCGTCATTTAGACTCATGTAATATTTTTCTTTTAATTTAATTATCTTATTATGACTCATAAATTCATATAACAAAAAATGCATATTCTCTAATAATATAATATCTAAAATATTCTAATTATTTTTATATTTAACTTTTATCATCAAAAATATATATTAAAACCATAAATTTTTCAAAAATACAATTCAATATTTATTACTCAAGTAAAATATGATAATATTCTATTTAGAATAATCATATTAGTTTCCCAAAAATAGTAATCTTCTACCAAAATAACATTAATCACCAAGTAACCAAATCACTTTTTAATCCCACTATAATCTACATGATAAAAAATATGTTTCCAAAATCAAATTGATCAAATCATTCAAATCCATTAAATAAAAAACAATTTTATGCTAAATAGGACATCATGTAGTCCAGCTATAGGCATTGTACTACTATCTCCCTTCAGTTGTGCATCCAAGACCTATGAAATTTAAAGATGTGGTGGGTTTTCACATAGACAATAGGTTTTAATTTTTACTAAAACAACATCAATATAATTCCTATAAACTTCCCAAAAATTTGATTAACATCTTACAAAATGTAATATAATTCTTCTGAAATAATCCTTTACGTTAACCTTAAGGGTTACATATACCTTAGCCTAATAAAACATATTCTAAAAATATTATTATACACCTTAAAATATAATCATTTAAAACCTCAAAAGGGGTGTCTAATACTTTGAATATACGATTAACCTTAAAATTATAAATTCATGATGGTATCTATAAATCTTAAGTTAACCTCCCCTGAAAAAATATATTCCTCAAAAAATTATCACAATCCTTAGATATTTATTGATTCTTATAACTAGAATACAATTTATATAAAATTATACAACACAATTCCTAAATCCTAATACATAAACACTTATATACATTCACTTAATTGATTGGTATAATATATTTCCTTCCTTGGTTTAGAAGTTATCCCTTGGATTATAGAATTAACTTATATAATACATTGAACTATAAATGGTACTTTATGATGAACATCATATACCTCCATTTAACTGTTGATTTATCCTTGGAAATTACTTGCTATATGCCTTTATTTTCCACATATAAAATATCTTTTATTCTATTAATAAATTTCCAAGAGTGTTTCTGCCCACATACTTTACATCTAGGTAACTAAATATTCTTCCCTCAATGGACATCATGAAACTCAATTTGTATCTTATCATTCATGTCAAAATTTCACCCTAGTTGATGTTGTTAATGATATAGTGAGATGGGTGATTATGAATTGTCACATGGTTTAACCTTCTAGATACTGTTTCATTTGGTTTTTAATGAGGAAAATTATTCCATTATCATTCACATTCATCATTAACATAATTCCTCGTGGTTCTAACCATTTACTAAGACCAAAATAATGTTGTGAGAAACAATATTCACAGTGATAAACCACATAATCATGGAAAATCATTTATAGTATATCAAAATCATGACATAATTTTTCAATATATGACACCTTATGTTGAACTTAGGCCATTCATGGTCATGATCTTTTCAAATCCATTATAATGGTTCATAAAGAAAATGTGATTTATCCAAGAATATATTCTAGGAGTGTTAGAAATGGTGCATAGTAAAGTAACACTGACCATACACTAGAATGATGGATGATATATACTCAACCAACTCTTTTCAGGGTCATTAACTATAAATGAATCTGTTCCAAAACAACATCCACTTGTATTATCTACTCTCTATACACATCACCAAAATTTCCAAGATATATTCATATAATTAGAATTATTCCTAAGGTTCTCATTAAATTATTATAGTTTTAATCTTAAAAAAACTATAACGTACTCTTATACCAAGTAAAGTGACACAATCCTTTTTACACATATTATTACAACATTTTTAACATAAATATTCCATAAATTCAAAACATGGATTGAAAATAATAGTCTATTTTTAGGAATAGGTACATAAAGAATTAATATTAAAATAAAAAATATTTATTTTAAACTTCATAATAGGATCCTAAATTTCTTTGGGCTCCTAGAACTGCATCAAATAACCCAAATAATACATAGACAAAAAGGGTGGTCTAAAAATCCCAGTAAGATAATAAACATGATAATGAATCATAACATGTGATTCAAAGGTATAACATAATATCCTAAAATATAAGGCTCATGAGTATTCAAATGGGATTATAACATAAACAACATGGCATTATAAGATCATGGAAACATATGAAATGTGTTAAAAACATGAAACATGACACAAGCATAATTCAAGGCTAAATTCCAAGACAATATCACTTGGTGAACAGAGTCCCATATTCTATTAGGTTTACTCCATAATCTAATACATAACGTCTTGGGAGAAACAAAATTCACCCAATTAAAGGGAGTTATATCTAATAACTCTCATTATAACATTTCATGATTATGTGTGCCACAAAATGAAATTAATCATAAGAAATAATTAAAACAATTAACCAGTTAAATAAACGGGTTGCATAATCTAGACTCATATCATAAACAATGTAAATTTCATAAATACTCTAAATATAAGAAGTAATTAGATATTATGGAATCTCATATAAAATTATATAATCATAAGTATAAAAATAATGTGTTAATTTTGGAATAAAAACATTAAAGTAGTTGTATATAAAAGAAATAGATTTGATAAACATTTCATCATGACATAACCTGTGGAAAGAAATGAGTTATATAAAAATATTTTCATCATAATAGTAAACCATATAGAGAAATAATTAGTATGGTATAGTTGGATCATATCCCATGGAAAACATGTGACATAAAATGATGTAATATTAGATAAAAATTCCCTTACAATACCACTTAGAATATTTCTTGAGGAAAAATAATATTTTTTACTTTCAAATAACTAATTTAAAATATAAAAATTTCAAAAAAAATTTATGAAAAAATTTATTTGAAAATATATTAGAAAATTATGAAGTAAGCTTAAAATTATAGAGTATTCATGATGGTAGGAAATTCTCTTCATGTGTATAATTCAAAAGAAAACATTAATTTCATACCATTGAAAAAAATTAAAAAAATACCTCATTTGTAAAATAAAACGAAGACTAATTTTAAACCATTTTTATAAAAGAAAAAATGTTTAAAAATGAATTTAAAATATCATTGGATAACAATAAGAAAATTATTGAAAACAGTTTTAGAAAACATGTGCATGGTAGAAAAATAATTTTCTAAAGAGGAGAGAATTAAAATTTGTTGTTATTAAAAATATTATTTCAATATCATGAGTTTATAAAGAGAGTAAAATAAAATGTAAAATTTTATTCTCTATAAATAACTATAGGTGAATAAAATTAATGAGTTTCTTGAGAGGTGGATCATGAAATTTCATCATCGGAAACTAATCATAAATAGTCTCAATAAACAATTGTATTGTAACATAAAACTCTTACCACTTTGGTAACTTTTGAATCATAAGCCCCAAGATAGAAATAAACTTTTATGGATATTCAAATCACAATAATTTTCACGATAATAATCATAATCGGAATTCAAGGATAGTATATACACCTCATTAAGGAAGCAAGTGGTTAATATGGTATGTGTGTCATATAAATGAAAGTGCGATGAGAATCTCTTACCTCAAGTCTGACTCATCATGTTTGATATATATCATCCTAAATAATAGAGATATGTTAGTTATTTAATTTCTTAAGAAATTTTTTAAAGTTTATTATTCCATTTATTTTATCATTTACCATGTTATATTTAATTACTTAATCAATTAAGTTCACATTATATATTTTTATGATATTTGGATTGTATATAAAAAATTAATTTTCCCGATTTTCTATTATCAAAGAGGTCATTATTCAATAATCTATAGAATAATAATAATGAAATAATTATAATATAATTTATATGTTTAAAACAATCTATGAATGATGGTTATAAAAAATGACATACATTACAATCATGGAGATGATTGGTTGTACGTACACATGAGTAAATTTTCCATTTTTAAAAGATCATAATGGAATGAATGTAAGTATTAATTTGTATTTAAAAAATGAACCTTATATCATATATATAATATTATTTCTTTAAATAAACTTATATCTTTCATCTATGTGATGCATTAATAATAAATGAATCACATCATGTTATGGAGGTGGTTATCGACACATACACATGAATAACGACATCATTTTTCAATGAAATAAAACATAACATAATATTTGATATATTAATATAAAATAATGATAAATATATCATGAATATGATATATATAAATTAAATTCATATTTTGTTACCATAAATGGGAGTCGGATATTTAAAATGAATTACATTGGTTTGTGAGGCGGTAGTCCGTCATACACACAAATAATGGATTCATTTTCCAGTTCATGGAAGAGGAAATGGTTGTAGAATATGAAATATATATAATAAAACTAAGTATATTAGATATTCATATATTATTATATCATCACGGCTGAAAAAGATATTTATTAGGTAGAATAAAAAATAAAATGAAATTTCTTGGTTAAGAACTATACCTCTTGTTCAGACAACCTCTATAGGATTATACATAAAGCCTTCCTAGAGTTGGATTTAGGATAAAATAATTTATATAAGATGTGATGAGGTATTTATGTAAGGTTTTTGGGAAGTTATTTTAAAAAATAAATTACTTTTAACTGTGAATAATATAGGACAATAGGTTCCCATTTATAAGATAGGTAAGGGGAACTCTTGGAATTACATAAAGTAATAATTTAATTTAAATTATTTTTCATGGAAAACGAGATCTAAACTGATATAATTTAATAATAGTATGATTATGGGTAGAAATACGACTATAAAATATTTTTTACATGTTTTGATTATGTTTTTACCATTATTTATTTGTTTTAACCTGTGTTAACCCTTTATCACAATTACCATGATGACAAAGTTTTTATTATTTTGGGGTAAATATATTTACTATACAAGAAAATTGGAAAGAAAATAAACCATGGTTTATATTTTCATACATATTATAATCATTCACTACTAGAAAAAAGACCTATACCCATGGTTTTTCCCAAAACCGTGGGTATAGGGTTGCTCTATACCCACGGTTTAAGAAAAACGTGGGTATATGTATAGTGTGGGAACCTATACCCACGGTTCCGGAAAACCATGGGTATTGGTCACCTATACTCACGGTTTTTCTAAAACCACGGGGATAGAGTTTTTTTCAAAGGGCTATACCCACGGTTTTGTAAAACCATCGGTATAGGTATTTATTTAAAGGCCTATCCCCACGATTTTTGAAAAACCGTGGGGATAATTTTTTTTTCGGAGGCCTATCCCCACGGTTTTTTAGAACCGTGGGGATAACTTACCCGGTTGAAAAAAAGGCGCGGGAAAACAAAAAACAATTTGGCGGGAAAAATTAATACCCACAATTTGAACTAATATATATAAGTTGATAGAAATTTATAAACCAATTAAATCTGTGGCTTGGTTGGTTATGTGCTGCGCAATTGTCGCAGCGGTTGTGGTATTGAATCCCGATGACTTCTTTTTTTTAATACAGACACGAGGATTAGTATATAATTAAAAATAAATATTTATAATGGCATAGTCGAGTTAGCTTAGTTGTTTAAGTGCTAGATAAGTTTAAGTATGCTGCGTTTGACGCGGGTTCGAAACCCACATGCTTCTTCTTTTTGTAATACTCCTGTAGATTAATATGTTTTTATAAATATAGATATATATTCATATAAGTACATTGGCTGAAGTGGTGGAGTCTGTTGGGATAATTCCTCAGGTCGCGGTGTGGCACGGGTTCAAGTCCCAGCGGCTGCAGATTTCTCATATTTCTACCCACGGTTTTTAAACCGTGGGAAGAAGAATTTGACAACATGGAGGATGGTTTGACACGGTGTAAAAAAAATTATTCCCACGGTTTGTCAAACCGTGGGGATAGGTTAAGACCCTATACCGACGCCACTCAGCCCCACGGTTCCCAAAACCATGGGTATAGGCTATACCCACGACTTTGGGGGCTATACCCACGGTTTTGAACCGTGGGTATAGGTAGTTTTTCCAGTAGTGATTTGTTCAAATATAGTAATTTTAGGAAATTTAAATCATTTAGAAAAATATTATTTATTATAAAATATCATTAATATCATTTTTTATTCTATTTATTTAATTTGACTTTAAAACATCAAGAAAAAGATGAAATTAAAATATATACCTTTAAGACAACAATAAAATGTTATTTTTTCTAAAAAAATTACGTAACATAGTAATTTATTCAAATTATATTAATTTTAAATTTTTAAATCATTTATTAATTTTTTTCTATTAATTGAATAAATATTGTGATGGTTATCATGTAATCATTCAAGGTAATTATTTCATCAATAAAAATTATATTTAAATTATCATGATAAAAAAATCAATTATATTTTAAATATACCTTTTCAGACCAAACATATCCTATTTTTTTCCCTATTTCAAAATTTTAGAGATAACAAAACAAAGAGAATTAAATTGTTTACTTTTCTTTGTATAAAATTTTATAAAGGTAAATATAAAAGAAATATTACCCCATTTTTTCATATTTTAGAAAATTGGATTTAAATAGAAAAAATAAACTCATAAAATAAGATAAAGGTAAGTGTTAGGGTCATTTTTTCTGTATCCTATTTTTTTAACCTTAAATACCCAATTTACCCTTACCATGGAGACAATTACTTACTATTGTTACTATTAATAATGAAAAAAATAAAAGGGACCTATTTAATAAAATTGTAAATCTTGATTCCAAATATGGAATCTACTTTTCAATAATCAATTTGTATAAATGTAGAAATTAATTTTATATTAAAATGAAAAACACAACAATTTTTTTTTAAAATTCCTTCTTAAGTATCAATGTGTTTTTATAACAAATTCAAGTATAAAAATGTTTTCATACCATATTCAAGTATAAAATTCATTCCAAAGATATAATGGTATTATGTTTAATAAAAATTAAATAAATAAATTTTTAAACTAATCCAAAATAGAATTTTACTTTCTAAATAGTTAAATAGAAAATAACATTTTTCATACAGATATGTATTTTCACTCTTCTTTGAAATATCAACCTTTTCAGAAAAAACACAACATTTCAACATAAGATATTCTTTTATTTGATTATTTCAAAAATAATAAAAAATTTATCTAATAAAATTTATAAAATTTCCACAAATTGGTAATAATATTTTCTCTGAAAAATAAATAAAACCCAATTTGAAGATTTTTTTTGAAGAATATAATGACTTTATAAATTTTTTTGGATTATTTAATAAGAATTTATCAATAAATTTATATTGATTAAGACATTTATATATTATTCCTAATGTAGTTAATCTTATTTATACCCAACTATTTAACAATTAGGTTATAACAACCATATTTAAATATTAATATTTTATGGTTCATTTAGGCTTGGTGTTGTGTTTTGAATATGATATCGAACATAGTTTTATTTTTAAAATATCTAAATGTCATAGTGTTTTTTTAGTTTCAGTTTTTTTTAAAAATATTGAAGAATATTATTAAAGGATAAGAATAATGTTGAAGGAGAAGAGATCCAAAGAGGTTGTTCCATGCCTATAAAATAGTCTTGGACTATTATGAATTGAGTTTTAATAGAATGTAATTCATAAAAATATTATTATATGATGAATTTTAAATGAAATATATTATTTAAATAATGGTTTTTATATGAATGATATGTGATTTCCTAAAGAATGTTTGAAGAGGCTTTAAAAGGAGTCCCATATTCATAAATGATTTTTAGAAGGCCTAAGTTGATATTGGGTTATAATGGCTACCGATGTAAATGTAAATTATAATTTACATTACCTACATAAAGGTAAGATACAAATACCTACAACTACGTAAAGGTAAATCTATCCTATGAAAGGGTATGGATTCACGTGTATTGTTAAATATAGATCTGTGTAAGTGTTTGTATTAATTATTTTTCATTGTGTAAAGGTACAAACCTATTCATAAAGGTAACTGATTTCTATGTAAGGGTAACTAGGCAAGTTTATAAGGGTATAAGACATGATGTGTAAGGGTTGTTAAAAATATGGAAGCTTTCATAAGGGTAATCTAAAACCATAAAGGTACCTATGTAAGGGTAGTAAAAAAATCTAGAATATTTCATAAATGTTACCCCTTATATAAGGGTATCCAACATACCTATGTAAGGGTAAAGGATAGTTGTGTAAGGATCACATGTCTTGTGTATGGGTACATTGAATCTTGCCTAAGGATAACCCACTAGAGTTGTCTAAGGGTGAGAAAACTTTTATAAGGGTAAGAAAACATTTTATATACCTACTTATTGATAACCTACTTATGTTTCATAAGGGTGCCAATGAGGATCATGGATTATTTAAGGGTATGAATAAAAAAGAGGTTACACCCTGGAAAACCACATCATTAAACAGTGAATAAAGCATGATACTGTTAGAAAGTGAAGAAGGAATTATATTGTTAGAAGGTTATACCACCAGTATTGGGGTTCTAGCATCAATGTTAGGGTTCTATCACTTGTATTGGGTAGATTCCACAACATTGGGGGGTTACCATCAATGTTGGAAATTCCACCACTAGACTCAACAGTAGTAAGCACTACCATCTGAAGCTGTCATGAGATTTACATGATTTAAGGAGGTTCCATGCATATAAGACAAGCACATGGAGTGTTTTTTTCCACCATTTACAATATTATCATCCCTTGGAGTCATTGTATGTTTGAAACCAATTACATGGATTTACAAAAGACCATGCTACCATGTTCACCAGTTCTTGATAATTAAACATGGATGGTAATTGAACTAAATTTATGCATTGAGTATGATCGAAATAATTATTCATGCAGCGTTATGTACATGAATGAAAGAGTATGATATAACCGAAGGGAATATAACCATTGTTCATTGAGTTATTTAAGGACCATGATGTGTGCCCCATTATGCATTTTTGTAATATGATTTTGATGACTCATCTTGCATGAACACAATATTTCATACTAAAGGTATAAAATACACAATGATATAATTTATAGGATTTTAGTGAATAGATAATGATGATTGAAATGATATGATTATTTAAAACCATGTGAGGTAAGAGAATGAAGAATGACTAAGTCATTGGAGTATTTAAATGAGGATTTATAAATAATTAATCATGATGATAAAACTATGTCTAACCTCAAATGAAGATAATCATGATATCTGGATCATGATTAGTCCCACATTTAGAAATAATAATTATAATATATTTTAAATAATATGAAAAATGAATAAGAAGATAATCCAGGTTTTATTCTATCCAAATTAAAACAAAGAATGACTACTTTTGGTTATGTGCTGTTATGAAGAAGAAACCATGAAGGAAAATACATGATATAATATCATGTGAAGAATAAACCGACACTATATTTATTATTATGGTTATCATATACATATATATATTTTAGGTTTCCAAAGAGTTTATGTTAGCTTCTATTACTGATCTAATACAGATTCTTATGGAAATAGATTCTAGTATAGAAGAAGAAAAGAGAAAGATGACTCTAGTCATTCACATACATTATAAAAAGTCAAAGTTATATAGGCGTATCCAATGTAGTGTGTTATGAATAGAATATTAAATAGATAATAATAGAATCTAGATAACTCTTTTGTTATGTGTAAGAGAATTTTTGAGAATCCCAATAAATCTTTGTATATAAGAAAGTAGTCATATCCATGAAATTATACAAGAAAATGATCATATCTTCTTGAGTATTTGATGATTTTGAAAAAGGCAGAATTAAGTATATTTCATTCAATAATCATTGATTAATATGATAGTGAGTTGATATATCAAGACCAATAAGCATAGAATACCCTGATATTACTATGGATATCAAATATGTATTTATTGAGATAGAATATTTTAATCAATTTGATTTTATGAAATACTTGAGTTGACTAAGATAACTTATTCAAAAATTTTTTAGAATGAATATGTTGAAGAATTGGTGGTACCAGTATAAATAAACCATAAAAAATTGGATGAAATAGTATAAACAATTCCATATCTTGGAAGTGGATTATACCTTCTTGGAACCTTTTCGAAAATTGTAAAACAATTGTAATCACTATAATTTTAGTGAGAATAAAATCCATTAAAAACCCCTAGGTTGATCATGGAAAGGAGTAGGATTTCTTGTTGTGGATGAGCATTGTAAAATCGTCATGTATTGATGTTTCTTTTATTATCTTCATCACATGTGTGTGTAATCATTGAGAGTGAATATCAGAACCATTCCTCTTAACTACGGAAATAGTTCAAGAGTAATAGGGCATAATTGAAAATATAACAAAACATAGTAAAAGTTGGGTACACTGGTTCACTCCCCTTTTAGTATCCTTAAATAATCTATCTAGGCTCTATGGATATAGTAAGAAAGATGTTAATTTAATTATAAATTATGACCATAATTCATTAGTTGAATACGTATGGATAAATATAAATATAAGGAAACATATTAAAATGTAGGTAATATAAGGAGTATGTGATTTTCTAGTAATTATATCCTTTTGTAGATATAAATAAATGGATGTAATCTTTGTCATATATTTAACTAGGGGTAATGACACTAAAATAACTAGTTGGGTATTAACTTGATCTTCACGTGGTTCATGATAATGTGGCCTAACTTGACACTATGTTTTGCACTCCTAGGTGGTATGATTTTTTATTAACATAATTCTTATGAACCATTATGAGGGATTTAAAAGGAACTTTATATTTTAATATATAAAAATCTTGATTATAGAACATAATAGGAAATTACCATAGATAACCTAGATTGAAACTTGTAGATTCATAAGTTTTTTTACGCTTGCCATTGATGAGTTAATTTTTCTATGTTTATAATTTTATTTTTATACAATTATTAATTTTAGTATTCTCATTACTCAAATTTCCTTAATTTAAAGTAATGGATGAATCCTAAAGGAACCATGTTAAAAATGGATGTCATGGATAATATGGTGACTATCCTAACGAACTACCAAATGAGTTAAGAGATGAAGAGAGAAATATTATGTTGATTTCAAACCATAAGTCACATATTATTATTAACAATGTGAACATAGTTGAATTCCCATACACCTCAAAGAAGATAAGGACTAAGTATCATGGAATTTTGGGTGATAAAGGTGATGATGGAAAATAGATTTAATTTTTGACGTGTCAAGAATTTTTGAATAAGAACCCAATAAAGTGTCTCATAGCAACCAGAAGATATTTTTGTGTGGTAAAGTCAGTCATCAAGTAACCCTCTGATGAGGTAAAAATAAGGGTTCTATTTACACGATGGAGGGAAAATATGTGTTTCCTAGTTATATATGAGACATTAAGGTATAAACTTAATTTGAAATTATGACTTGAGTAATATATATCTTTTATATACCCTTAACTAATTATATTGGTAAGCTATGATTAGAAATTTTAAGGATGAAATTTATTTATGGGGATGGGGGAGAATGTGACACCCTAATACTTTAAATTATTCATTCCTTTAAAACTTGATACATTAGATAACATGTGAAGTATTCAACATCAAACTAAAAAAACCATGATTATTTTTTTAAAATAAAATAAAATAAAAAGATCATTATTACATAGTTGTAGAGTAAGATGGTTTAAATAGAAGTAACCATATTACGAAAATTATAAATAAATTAGAATAAATGGCTTTAGGAAGTTGGTTTCTTCCATGAGAAGCTCATTTTCACAAGCATGTAAGTAAATTAGTGTCACTCAAGTTTACCCTAAACTAAGTTCAAACTGAAATTAAATAATTAATGTATAAGTCAAAATATTGGTGAGATAAGTTCATGATTATAGAAATATCCACGAGATCTATGCTAATAGAATCACTTCTCATTACTTCCACAAGATCTTATCTTATTCATAGGTCTTATTAAGAAATATTGAGGTACTATATAAGTAGAAATTAAGAGGATACAAAAATTTAATTATCAATGTAATATGTTTTTTAGTTTTTTTCATTGAGAATTTTAAATAAAAATATAGTTCATTTGTAATACTAATGCATTGAAAAAATTAATTTATTATTTTTAAATAACTAATAAGATCATTTTATGATTAAAATGTATTTTTTAAAAAATTTCCATTTCTACGTGCGATGAATTTTTATTTTAAGAAAATAAATATATTATGGTAAAATAATGATAAAATATATTGTTTATTTTAATTATATATTAACACTAATTTAATTAGTAATTTATAGTAAATATGAATAAGAAAAATTAATATTATGAAAAGTCATTTTCTTAGAAAAATATTTCAATATATTTTATGATTTTATTTAAAATTTTAATTATTATATTTTTGAATTCCAATTTTACAAAAATTAAATTCATTTTTGTATTCATAAAATAAATATTATCTATGGATTAATTTTTGAGTTTTTTTTAAATATTTGTTTTTTATGTGAATAGTGAAAAATATAGTTTTCACTAATACCGTAACTTTTATCACATCATCAAAAACTATGTATGAATTTTCAACATATAAAACCTTTTTCAAGAGAAAAATTTATTCTTGAAATAAAATTATTTATTTATAAGTACTATGTTGAATTTATAAAACCCATGTTTAACATTTTGGAAACTGAAGTAATATTTTATACAAATAAAAACTATTTTGTCTTGTTTCTTTTAACTAAGTATCCAAAAGGTATAATTCAATTTTTTATTGTTTTTAAAGAAACAAATCTTAATTTTTTAATAATAAAACAATTAATATCATATAAATCAATAACCTTGATAATTTTATCTTAATAATAATTTTAAGTATAAAAATACACTTTTTCTAAAAATAGGTTTTAGGTGTTATGTGTAATAATATTAAAACTAAAATTTATCACCCTTATAAATGTTATTTGAAAAAAATTATCTCATGTTTGAAATAATTGGGTCAAAATTATCTAATAAGGCCAATTTTATTTTTATTCATTAAAAGTGAATTGGAAAATTATTTGTTACCACGGTAAAAACCAAAAATGATAAAAGTGAAAAATATAAGAGTAAGAAATATAAAAACATGTTTCAAAATGTATTTTTGTGGATTTATTTACCCTAACCCTTACCCTACTCAATTTTTTTCCATTATTATATCCACTTTACCATTGAATAAAGACTTGTCCTTCTATATTAATATAAAGATTCCACTCCGCTCCCTTGTAAAATGATCCATCACCACCCTACTACTCATCACACACCAAGAATCATAAATTCAACCACAATATACCCAAATAACTCTCAAAAACTCCTTTAAAATTTATATATGTTATTTTTTTCTCAAAATACCACCTCTCAAATCTTTATTTCAATTTTATAGGAGCTCTTCAATGGATTAAGGTAAAATTTTCAATTACCCCTTTTTCATTCCTTTTAATTTCATCCTTATTATACCCCTATTAATTTAATCTACATATATTGGAATAATTATATTAATGTCATAATTATACTACAATGATATTTTTTTATGTGATAACCATTTTCTACATTCCTCCCAACCATTCAAAAAACCAAAAATATCTCTAATGTTGCGTGAAGAATACCACCTTCATAATGAAAACGGTATGTTTCTCATAAACTCCATGCATGGATGGTTAAAATGGTATATTTATTGAATAAATATTTTATTTAAAAATTTTTTATGATTAAAAAAATATAAACTAATTCATACCTTCTTTTCACTCTATAAAAAACAAGAATTTTTCCTATGTGTAAGAGCAGTTTACCACCCCCATGAAGCAACTAATTTGATTTTTGTCTAGTATTTTATTAATTTTTTAATTTTTTAAAAATATAAATAATTACTTAAAACATATTTTTTCCTTTATAATAATTACATTACACCAAATGAATCACTTTTGTAGTCTCACTCATCCATCTATTATAACATGTTTTTGTTTGGGTATGTTTAACCACCTACATGAACAATGTTATAAATTTATATATTAGATGACTATGGAAACTTGAATAATGATATTATTATAAATTATAGTCATTTGTTTTTCTGGAAATTTTATACTATTATTTATCTTATTATTAATATAACACCCTTTGTATGTTAAAAATTACCGAAATAAGCACACTATCGATTCCATCTCCATGAACCATAACTAAAACTCTTGTGGAATGAAATTATAAATTTATAAATAATTATAAAACATATATTATAGTAACATAAATAATGTAGGAATATTGAACTTGGTATCATTTAATGGGAATAAACATCGAATATTTAAAGTATACACAAAATAAATAAAATTACAAACATCTGATAATGAAAATAAACTATAACTAATAAATGATTATTTTTTTAATGTAAAATAATTCTCTAGTTACTTACCTATTTGATTTTTTGGTGAAATTTTTTTATTTTGGGTTTTAATTCTTTATTAATCCTTGGTGGTCAATCCTTATTTGGGGTTGAATAGAATTTTATGGGTAAAATGACCAAAAGTTCAAGGACGTATGTTTGTTTCAATTTAATGGAGTATAGGTATAAAATTGTGAAGATATTATGAGGGTCATCCATGTTTTTGAATTATTTGTTGGTATTTATATATTTTTTATTTAGAATATGGGCAAAAATTTATTTGCTAGAAACTTTTACTTCTTGAACAATTTACATGACGTGAACGTGTTGTCATTTTGATGTTGTGAACTGGTTCAGGGCATGAAACTATTACACACTATGAAACCATTTTATGTTGTGAAATGTTTTATCAGGGTTATTTTAATTTTAGGTGAGTAATTTTTTGGTGTATTTGATAAATTTATAAATTTAATTTGTGAATGGGTTTCACATCGTGAATCACTCAGGATTAGTGGTTTATAAAAACTATGTCCATGAGATTTTATTTCATTCTCCATGTAGCTGTCTCCCTCAAACCCAAGGGTGACTTCAATTTATTTTGGATTCTTTCCTTAACTTTTTAATTTTTCTATGAAGAATTTAATATATGGTGAGTTTTTTTCTTTGGTTCACCAATTTTATGCTTATTGACCACTATTACAGTGTATTCCCTTGACCTCTGTTCAACTGGATTTTGATGCTGTGTGATTTAGGGTTCTCCTTATGATCTCTTACACCTTCATTCCTCATTTTCATTCCCGATTCAGAGTGTTTATTTAATATCTAGATAAATTAAGTTGGTATAAAACAATATCATGTGGTATATTTCTATTTGTTTAAGTATTTGAAATATTATGCGATTGCACCGACATAATGTGTGTGTTAAGAAAAAAAATAATGGGTGATGATAATAATGTTTTTATTCTAATCCTTATTTACCTTTGTACCTAATGGTGTTTAGACCTATCTTGGGGATACCCATAGGTTGAGACTACTATTGAATAATGAGGAACTAGATAATGTCTAAAAGATATATTTTATCATGACATGAGACCTCAGGTGATTGCTTGGGATAAATTTACCTTAGAAATTGGTATCCTTGATTATTGGATTACTAGTGACAATTTGATATAAAATAGGCATGAAAACCATCATAGTAATGGAATAAGATATATTTTAATGAATTAATTGATAATTGAAAGACAAATGGTTATCGAATGATTTGACCATTGTGACTTTTGATGTTATGTTGTGTTATTTTGGCTATTATGACTTTTGTTGTGATTTATGCTAAAATGATTATATATAGGGATTTTCGTGGTTATACTGAAATTTTTATATTATGGGATTTCCTTGGTGATAATAAATTATTATATAAATTTATAAGAGAGGTGATGCTAAAATTCTTATAGAAAGGGATTTTCTTGATTATATTGAATTGCATATATAAAGGGATTTTTCAATGATGCTGAAATGCATAAAGGGGTTAAACCCCTTATGTGATTATTCAATTGATTTATTTTTATGGTTGTAATAGTTGTGTTACATGATGATGGATATTTAGACATGGTGATGAAGTAGGTTGATTGTTTTATTATGTTAATTGACTAATTAATACTTATAATTATCTCTTTGTTGCATACACTTATTAACATAATTTTTTTAGACATGGAAGTATCAACTTACTAAATTTTTCTCACACCATATTCGGGACAAAATTTTGGAACCCAATTAGATTGAATGGATGCAAATTTAGAGAATTGAAAATACCTTATTATTTATTATTGTTTACTGGATGGGTTGGAGCTAGGAGAAGGGATAGAAATGGGGTTCAAGAACTAGATTTTTTCAATTTTTCTGGGTTAGTATAACATTTAATCTGTATTACCTCAGTTTGATATTTAGATACATTCTATATTGTCATGAAATTATCATTTAATTACTATTGGAATATTATGTTTACTTTAATTGTTTGGTTTATCCGTTGTCATGTATTATTTCGACTATTTCCATTAATTTGATTTGGTTTATTTCTATTGTATTACAACTCTATACCAGGGGATATAGTCTCCCTAATATGTTCTCTACACCCCCATTTCTAGTCGGTACCCTCTGGAATAAAGGGTGGTGCGTTTGAGGCCTAGTGACCCACCTAAATTAACTATGTGAGAGGGTGCCGAATTAGGGGATATTACAAAGAGGTATCAGAAGAGTATGCTATTCTCTTATTTTTCATTACTATTTGTGAATGTTAGAAACAAGTCTAGGATATTTCAAGACTTTCTAATGATCTAGTGCATAGGAGTAGCTAACCTATCTACAAGGTAAAATCCGAGTACATAGGAATGGGACTTTTTTATGATGTTCATTATTACTGTTGATATTATTTCACCTTTTGTTATTCAAATGTTGTGTGATGTTATTGTTTCTTGATATTTATACTCAGGGGCCCGATTTGGTGAGATATGTCTATGCATGCATCATGATAGGCCCATAGGGATATACCTTGACCTGAATTATTCATGATAGATAAATATGTATTTCATGTGATATATTTCTCATATTAACTATGTAATGAGATATGAGTTATATCTAATAAATAAAATTAAAGAACTGTTATGTCAGGATAATTCGCTAATTAAGAACTATTTTGAGAGACAATGAGATTGTGGTTCTCTATTTTTGTCAAATTTTAAGGTTGAACTTATTTCTATTTATTGTTTTAATGAGTTCATTTGTATTGTATAGAAAATTCATTTTCTTCATCTTTGATTTAAGTGTTAGGAGAGTGAAAACCAACACACTCCTAATGCAGCTGAACAAGAGATTCTTGTAGCTCATGAGGATCATATGGATGTTCATATTCACGAAAGATTCTTGAGGGTCATGTGATCCATTGAAATGGATACTGATTACACCTTTAATTCAATGCCTCAGCTTACAAGCAAGTTTTAGTTGTATCATCCACCTAAGTTCACTTGGGAGGGAGGCCCCCATGCTGTCGTGTTTTGTATTGATTCAACACAAATAATCTTTAAGCACCTTGATACACCCACATATAGGGGGTGTATCTTACTGCATAAATTCTTTATGAACAACCCAATAATTAGTGGGAAACTTTAATGAAATGTGGGTAGAAAGAGGAGTTATCAGGGAATGAATTTAAGGAAAATTTTATGAGTCACTTATATCCTAAAACCTTGAAGGATGATGACGATTGTGAATTCATGTACATAACAATGAAGGGAATGTCGATGATATACTATTATAGACATTTCACTAAATTACATTTCTTTACTCCATCTTTAGTAGTTTATGAGATTTATAGGGTGAGGCACTTCAAGGACGATCATCACTATGAGATCATTCCATAGGTGAATGTTTTTATTTTGAGTAGATATTTGAACGTGATGAACCAGGCTCTTTCCACATAAGGGAATCTAAAAGAGGCCCTGAGTAGAGGATATAATATTTTAGTAGGGATAACGAGGATCTCTTCTTCTAGTGGCATGATGTTCCACTATGATAGTTATCACAAAATAAATTGAGGGCATAGAATTTAGGGTAGTTGTTATATATCATAGGATCATGTTCCATTGTAGTTCTATCTGTGTGGAATGATTGGTCACATGTGGACTTAGTGTTCATACCCAAATTTGAAGTGTCATTCTTATGGTAGGCTAGGACACCTACAAAGGTTTTTTAGGGGAATGAAATAACAAAGTAGTGGAAGGAGATCAAGATTTGTACCAAAGACTGTAAATGACATAGATACCCCTCAAAAAACTAATAGTTGGAGTTCCACTAGGAATTTAGGTCGAGGAAGTAGATGTGGTACCCCAATGTTGGAGAAGAAGTACTAGGTAGAGGGAACAACATTGTGGAGTTAGACTGAAGCACATGTCAGAGGGGGAAATTTAGCTTCATACTATGCAGTCTACTCCAGATAGTTTTTTTCGGGAAATTATACCATCAGATTTATGTTTCTTGTATCATCTACCCTTTATTGTGTTTTTTATACCGGAAAATCACAATACTTTATATCTTCTATTTTTGAAAATGGTTTTGGCTTGGTTGTATAAATCTTGGATTGTTTATTAACCATTAATATACCGTTGGGAGTGTAGTTGGATAATATAAAAGGTTTCCTGGCATGTTTTCTAGAAATTGGTGGTTAACATTTATTTAGGGAACCATTTGTGATAGAATTCACTGGTTTCAATTTGATCCTTTGTATGGAATGAATATTTTTATACTATGCTCATATCAATTGTTATTATAGGACATCGACCTTTCTATCTATAGAAGGAGGAAGCTATTTTCACTAGGGTGAGTGGGATATTTAGGGAAGTTGTGTAAGACCAATTAAGAGAATATTGGATTGTCTCAATGCTCAAATAACATATGTTTTAGTAGATGATGGTGGAATGAAACATCATATATTTACAATAGTGGTAGCTCATTTTTAGGATTTCTTTATTGATGATTTCTTTGTCTTACCACATGAGTGGAAGATCAAGTTCATCATTGAGTTAGTGTTGGGATAGGAGCATGATTTTATCCCACCTTACAATATGACACTAGTAGAGCTTCGTGAGTTGAAAGTTAAGTTCGAAGATATAGATGCTAAAGGTGTAATACAGACAAGTAAATATCTATATGATCCTCCCATTATTTTCACTAGGACGAATGATGAGACTTTGCACTTGTGTGCAGACTATCAAATATTAAACAAAATGATAGTAAAAATAGGTACCTCCTTCTAGGCGTCAACGATCACTTCAATCAGCTGAGAGGTGCACAAATTTTCTCTAAGACTAACTTGAGATTAGGGTATCATCAACGGATAGTTAGACTATAAAACATACCTTACACTACTTTTAGGGGCATGTATGGATTTCTGAAGTTCATATAGATGTCGTTTGGTCTAATGAGTGCACAATTTGTATTCATATCCTTGATGAATAATATCTTTCATCATTTTCTAGAGCAGTTTGTGGTTGTTTTTTTTGATGACCTCTTAGTGTACACTCAGTTTGTTGATGATCAAGCACAGAATCACGATATTATCTAGAGTACATTCAGATATCATCATCTTTATTCTAATAAAACCCAATGCAGTTTTTGGATTGATGAAGTCAACTTCTTGGGTCATGTCACCTTAGAGGATGGAGTGTTAGTGGACCCAGAGAAGGTCACAACCATGGTATCTTTAGAGTGGCCAAATAATGCCATTAATGTTCAGATTTGTTTTGGGTTTAGTATGTTATTATTGAACTTTCATCTAGTACTTAAACTACATAACATCACCAATTTCCAAGATAACAAAGAAAGGGGTGAAGTTTATTTAGTCTGATACATACAATCGATATTTCCAAGATCATAAGAGAGGGATGAATTCATCACTAATTCTCACCTTAACTATTCTAGGTTAGGCATATACCATGTACTATGCTTCATCCAAAGTTATAATCAGATCAGTTAAGATAATGGAGGACCGATTAGTTTCTTATGGCTCCAGATAGCTGAGACTGAATGAGAGGAATTATTGTGACATCCCAACTCGGGTTCCACTAAACGGTTCCCTAAGCCGGTTGGCCACATTCCCTCAAGCATGCCTCCCCATATGCCAAATGGTGCTGACAAGCAACAAGGGTCTGGTAAGTCAGTCTTGGGGAGACTATACAATCTTTTATCAGAATAAAACACCAAAAGAAGCAAACAACAATAAAAAAGTGCGGAACTATATAAATAACCAGAACAATACCACATCATATGAGAGTAAAAAAAATCACAATACTCAACTAGATGGTAAAACTTTCTATGACAATGCTAGTGTCAAGTGTATACAATACAACTAAAAGTAAAGACACAAAAACTATAAATCAGGTCCCAAAACACGTCTGGTTTCCTCTTTCATGCTCATATCCCAACAACAACTTATCCTAGGGCCATTCCCTTATCCTGTCTTGCATCAAAAAAATCTACTCGGGTGCCTATCAGGCAGTATAACACCCCAAACATTTTATGCTACATTTCTCTTAATACATTCTATTCATAACCTATATTTTATAAAGCACTAAGTTTCTTTTAAATAACATGTGTTTATATAGGATATTTTCATAACCTAGCCATTAAACATAAATTTTCCACTTTTGTGTTTTAAATTGTGAAAAACGGACATACACAGTTGCGATCATCGTGATATTTGGAGTGTGATAGAATCAAGTTAATATTTAGTGAATAGAAACTTACCCTTATGAATAGTAACATACCCTTATGAATAGTAACCTACCCTTATGTATAGTAATACAACCCTTTTGAATGGTAACCTTACTCGTTAATGTATAAATAAAATTTAGGCACCTTAAAAATGAAGATGAATATTTTATGTGTTGGTATTTTTCGATCAACCAATGTATTTAATTAAAAATTAAAATTTTAATATTTATAAAAATATTTTTGAAAAATGGAGTTCATTTTTTATTTTACACATTGGAAAATGGTTAGGGTTAATTTTTGGGATTTATCTAAAATTCTTGAATTTTTGATGAATATTAAAATATGATAAATTACTATAAATGATAAATGCTTGATTTACTACATCATAGTTGATTAAAAGCTGATGTAAGACCACTTGGTTTGAAATTAAATGTAGTTATTTCTATTTTTAATCACAAGAATAAATACTATTCATATTCTTGAGAAAAAATATTAAAATAATAATTAAAATAATGTAAAATCCGTCCTCCCCTCCACTATATAAACCACCCTCACCCCTCTTCCTCCACCACCACTCAAGATTCAAGACATGCCTAAATTCTTCTTAAATAACTCCCTAATATCCTACCCCACTTCCTTGACCTTCTGGTCTCACCAAAATTTCAAAAATTAATTCCCTAAGGATATTCTCAAGGAGGAGTACTCAAGAGGCGAACCTCTCTTCTCTTTTCATTCAAATATTTTTACAAGTTCCATTCTTTTGTTGATCTATCCTCACCTACACACATCCAAATGAAATTATATTTCTAGTACCTTACATTTAATGTAATTGTATTCTTCTAATGTAATATTTCATCAACATCTCTCTTTCCCCCACCTCTTACACTAAAAATGAAAATACCGTCCGAGATGTGTTAGTTTATCACATTCAAGGACAACAAGTTTTCAATTTCTATTTAAATATTCAATACTGGTCACGAGACCATTTTAATCGTTGAAAAAGATTATAATATATGTATTTTAATTTATTCAATGTTGTGGAATCCTTACACCCTCATAATACAAAATAATAATACAAAACAAGTTCATTGTGCACAAAATCACCAAGTTAATCCAAGTGTTTATCAACAAATTTTAACTCAAGAGTAATCCTCATGGTATATCATCTAAAATCTTAATAAGATAATTTATAATTTCACTAATAATATATATATTTCAATTATGTATGTTTAACCACATATCAAACAAACTTCCATTCATGAATACAAGTAAACTAGTCATGAAAACCAAGGAAGAAAATGCTTCCAAAAGAATAAAATTGAATCTCTTAAACCCCTAAAAAAGGAAAGGAATGAACCAAATATGGTTATAATATATCAATTAAATGTTGATGAGGTTATGTAATTATTAATTAATGAAGCTAAATTTGAATATTCAGGTTGTTAAGATCAATCAGGAACACATTAGGGCATAAGGTAAGGGATCCTCCCTCTCACTTTTATTCAAGAATTTCCCCTATGTTGTGTCCTTTTATTTTTTATTCCTAACGATGGGGTATGTTTTTCACCTCACCCATACTTCCCTTATGATATATAAATGATGGTATACTCCTTTACCTCTCATTAATCCCTCACAATAACACCTGTTACCATGCTGAAATGTTTGTAAGGGGTTTCTAATCTCACTTTCAATTCCGTGATATTTCCATTATTCGCCAGTTATTTCTTGTATGTGGTATATGTGTTCTGATATTTGAAATATAATTTCGTTATTATATTTATATTTATGGTATTATATGATTAATTTTATGATTGTTGATTTTTGGTCATATGATACAATTGACTACAATGTGGTAAGGGACTTTGTCTCAATTTCCGTTTCGTTGAGTCCTACTTGGTATTGTGAACCTAATCATTATTATGAGGGGTGTATACTTCCAATTTGAGATAATTTTTCATTTAAAATTATAATTTTGGTAAATATCCATTTTCTTGTAGCATGGATATGATTACTTCATTAAGACGTATACCATTTCATATACGGGGTTTATTTGGGATGTTGTTTTAACAATGGAAATATTGATGAATCCGTATTCTCTACTCCATACGGATATTGAGAAAGAATATGGTAATTTTATTAAATCTTTGTATAAATAATTATTTGGACATCCTGTGATGGGAAGGGCCCTCTATAGAGCCTTGATGCATCAACAGGTCTCATGAGACAAATAAGTTGGCGACAAATCCTTTGAGCTTGTTTCCAAAAATAAGATGAGTTTATACCAACAGACATAAACCATTTCAATGGTATAGTGGTATCATGGACGTCTAATTAATAATCATTCTATTTATTCATTTTCAGTTATTACAATCCATGAGGTTTTAACTATAGAAAAATATATGGATGCAGTTCATTTATGTTTATTAATGGTGTGTGTTTTTAATTTGTTCACTGTGCCATATTGACTATGACAATTTGTTTATGATTTTGTTATTGTTGATTCATGATTTCACTATTTTTAACCCTTACTGAGCATTTGAGCTCACCCCTTTATTTTTTTACCTTCAATAGGTTATGAAGAGGAGACCATTTATTGAGTTTACATGGATGCTATGTATTAGTTTGTTTATGTATTGTATTTTGTTACCTTTGTCATTGTGATATAAGTTTCATGTATGTATCTAGTTTCTTAAAGACAAATAAACTGATATTTCCTTAGGTATTCTATTCCTTTTAATAATTCCAATGTAATAAGTAATGCACCGACTCCAGGATATTGGGGTCTTGGTGTTACAGTTGGTATCAGAGGAGGAACCCAACCTTAAGTTAGGTGTACTTCCTGGGTTGAGATGTAGGTCCCATAATGAGGACATTGTTCTCTAAGGGTGGGGGGGGGGGTGGGTGAATGTAACACTGCAGAATGATAAAGGGTTAAATGAATAAATTATATGACAATGTCAATAATATGAACCTTCATTTTTAGAAGCCTACCTAATTAGAACTCTATAGTTAAGCGTGCTTGGCCTGGAGTAGTGATCCAGATGGGTGACCTTATGGGAGGTTTCCCAGGGTGTGTGTGAGTGGGGAAAAAGCACACTAGAAAGGTAATGTGTTATCCTACAGGGAATTTCATTAGTTAGATAATATTTTCAGGCACATGAGTGGGCCCTAGGGTGGGGACCACGTGTCTACGGGGTAACTATTGTTACCTAGAGGGCCAGGACCTGGCGACCATATCAAGGTGGGGTGTCTATGCTGTCCTCAGGGCCTAGTTGTCACAATTGGTATCCGAGAATGTTTAGTATCAATCTTGGAAACTAGATTAGAAAATGTAGATTAGGGAACAAAGACCTAAGGTAGTATTTGAGGATAAACATACAAGAAAGTTTTGGAATTTTGGTAAGGAATATATTATGTGGATCCTTCTAGAAAATACATCCTTGTCCGGATACAAAAAAGTATTGGTGGCTCTAGCACAGATGATCCTAGGAGTGAAAACCCCGAAAAGGAGTTATGGTCTTGACTTGGGGTATCCTGGTATATGACAATGTTCTTTGCTGTACTCTTGATTTGACACTCCCTGGGGATATGCTTAGGATAATTCAAAATTTCTTTACAAGACATTATGAAGTGTCTTAATGTAAATACTTTCTCAGAGAAACCATGTTTATGGGATTATATTTTCATATAATTTCAATTTATGTTGAGATTATAAATTAGGATTCATAACCTAATCTAGTTTATTCCATTATTTTGAAATGATGCTTAATGAAAATAGGGGAATCAATACTCGTGGACAATGTTGGGATTTCCCCGCTGAGCAAGTCAACACATTCAATGCTAGAGTTGATAATATCATGACCATATTGGGACAACTTACTCAAGATGTAAAAAATAACCATTCCACACCTATGCTAGATCGTTTCATGCAGCATAATCCCCCATAATTTAGTGGGACTACTAATCTAGTGGTAGCTAGCAGTGGATCAAGACCCTTGAAAAAATATTTGTGGCATTAAGATGCAATGAAAATTAAAAGGTAGTATTGGAGGTATATTGTCTCAAGGGGGATACTGATCAATGGTGGTCCAAGATCCATAATACCATGGAGGAAGAAGAAATAAGAGATATGGAATGGAAGAATATTAAGGAAATATTCTTCGAAAAATATTTCCCTCGTGAGCAACGAACCAAAATGAAGAGTAAATTCCTTATCTTAAAGCAAAGGGAACAAGAAAGTGTTGTAGAGTATGAGGATACCTTCAAAAGACTATCTATGTATTCCATAGATTATATATGTGACTCAGAATACAAGACTGATCATTTTTTGAAGGTCTTAATCCAATTATTTGAAGGTAACTGGCTCTCAAACATTTTCATCATATGAAGAAATTGTATTAAGTGCCATAAAAATAGAGAGAGAGTTTTCTAGATAAAATTTGTTCAAGGGAAACCAAGATAATAAGCAGTACTCTAATAACCATAGAAAATGTGAATCTCTGAATAATAATAATGGAATGAAGCAATTCCCGTTATACGGGAACTATGGAAAGAATTATCCTAGAAAATGCTTGAAAGGAATGGGAGTCTGCTATAATTGTGGAGAAAAGGGTCATTGATCTAACGAATGGAAGGGGAAGAAACAAGTAAATGATTTTTAATGATACAATTATAGAGAGATGGGACACTATGAAAATGAGAGTCCTAAGCTCCAAGGATACTTTCCTCAGAAAAGTACATGAGAGAAAGGGAAAGCTTATGCAATTATAACTGCAGAGGTTTAAGTTCCTAATGATGTGGTGGTAGGTAATTTAATTATTTAATCAAACTTACCCAATTATTTATTTTATTTTGTATCATCGAATTCATTTATATCTTACCAACTTTTCAAGAAAATTAGACATGTAAAATTTGATTTAATAAAGGAGTTGTTAGTCAAAACTCTTTGGGGATGTATCATTGCAACAAAGGCATGTCGATCAGTCCCCCTCATGAAAGATAAACGTGATTTAGTTGCTAACCCTATCATCATACCAATGAATGAATTTGATATAATTCTCAGTATGAATTTTCTGTCAATTTGTGATGTGAAGATCTATTTCAAGAATAAGGAAGTTACAATCTTTGAAAATGGTGTATAATCCCTTATTTTTAGAGAAGAAACCTCGCCATATGATTCTTATCTAGATCTACCCCAATAGCTTTACTGAATTCAATTCTTGGATAGGAAGAGAACCTATTATCTATGGCTGAGGAAATAAATATTCAAATTGAAGATGTACATATAGTGAAAGAATAAATTAACATATTTCCATATGATTTACCTAGACATTATAGAGAGCGGGAAGTTGAGTTCTCTTTTGATTTAATTCATGGTGCAATACCTATATCAAAGACTCCCTATAGAATGAACACTGTGGAATTAGATGATCTAAATAAACAACTAGAGGAATTGAGTGACAAAGGATTTATTCAACCTAGTGTTTCTCCATAAGGAGAACCTATCCTAATTATTAAGAAGAAAGATGGATCCATGTGGCTATGCATTTACTATAGGGATATCAATGATATTACTATAAATAATAAGTATCATCTTCCACGAATTGATGATTTATTTGATCAACTTCATGGAGAACAATACTTTTCAAAGATTGACCTTCGATCTGGATATCATCAGCTGTGTGTGAGGGAAGAAGATTTCCCAAAGACAACATTTCAAACTTGGTATGGGCATTACGAGTATATAGTGATTCCTTTTGGAATTAATAATGCACCCTCTGTTTTCATATATTTAATGAATAGTGTTTTCAAGGAATATCTTGATAACTGTTTTGTGGTATTTATCGATGATATCCTGGTATACTTTAAAATCTATTAAGACCATGGGAATCACTTGCAGATTATTTTAAAAACACTTAGAAGAGATGAATTATATGGTAAGTTTAGGAAGTGTGAATTTTGGCTTTAATCAGTTTCTTTTTATAGTCCATATTTTCTCTAAGGATGGAATCCTAGTTGATCCTATGAAGAAAAAGGAAATCCAAGAATGGCCCACTCCAATGAATATAACTGAGTTACACAGTTTTATTGAATTAGCAGGTTACTATTAGTATTTCGTTCAGAATTTCACCCGAATGGCTAACCCTCTAGCTAAGATCACACGTAAAGGGGTTAAGTTTGTATGGACTAAAGAATGTACAGAATTCTTTGATGAATTGAAAATAATATTGGTCAATGATCCTATTTTGACTCTTCCATATGGAAATGATGGATTTTTGATATACAATGATGCATCAAAGAATGGACTGGGTTATGTTCTTTTGCAAAATGATAAAGTTATAACTTATGCATCAGGGTAGTTGAAGAATCATGAGAAAAATTACCCAACTCATGATCTGGAGTTAGCAGCTGTAATCTTTTCTCTGAAAATGTGGAAACCTTATCTCTATGGTGAAAGATGTGAGATATATACAAATCACTAGAGTTTGAAATACATTTTCAAATAGAAATAACTCAAAATGAGGAAAAGGAGATGGCTCAAGTTACTCAAAGATTATTATTGTTCAATACAATACCACCCATGAAAGGAAAATAAGGTGTTAAATGTATTAAGTAGTAAATATCATGGACTTCTGACCCATATGAGGATTAAGAGAGATCCTATATTCATGGGTCTACTAAAGATGGATATGGGAATTGTTAAGGAAGTGGAAACATATTTACTATTTCAAATTATTTCTAAACAATATTTACTAGAGAAGATAAAATGCTCTAAATATAACGATGAGAATATAGAAAAGATAATTAATGCTGTTAAGGATGGGAGATTGGTAGACTTCGTGTATGAGGAAGGAGTTCTGAAATTTGGGAAGAGGTTGTGCATTCCATCGGTACCGAAGTTAAAAAGGGAATTATTATACGATTCTCATAGATTATGTTTCTCTATAAGACATAGTAGCACAAATATGTATAGATATCTAAAGGATCATTTTTTGTGGGATAATATGAAGTCAGAAATTGCTGAATACATGTCATGGTGTCTAGTTTTTCAACAAGTAAAGGAAGAGAGACAACCTCCTATAGAGGTGATGCAACCTCTACCTATTCTTATGTGTAAGTGGGATGAAATTTCGATGTATTTTTTCACAAGACTACAAATGACACCAAGAAATAATGATGAAATATGGTTAATTGTTGATCGTCGCACAAAATCTGAACATTTCCTTGATACAAGGGAGTATTTACCATTTGAGCGCCTGGAAAGACATTATATTAATGATGTTGTAAGACTTGATGGTGAAACTCTATCAATTATGTCAGATAGAGATCCCTAGTTTACATAAAAATTTTGGATAAGCCTCTAGAAGGCTTTGGATACATAGATTTATATGAGTGCTACATATCACCCCCAAATCGGCAGACAACCTGAAAGGACTATTCAAACACTGGAAGATATGTTGAGATCTTTATCTCTTGACTTTCAAGGTATCTGCGATTAATAATTTCCTTTGGTAGAATTTTCCAAAAATAATACCTTCCATTCTAGCTTTAAAATGGCACCATATGAATAATTATATGGTAATAGGTGTCAAACTCCAACTTATTAGGATGAAGCTGGTGAGAGGAAACTTTTAGGCCCATAACTTATCGAAGAGAAAATAACAATGGTAAATAAAATCTGAGACCATATTAAATTAGCCCAAAGTAAGAAAAAGAGTTATGATGACAACCATAAAAAGGATTTGGAATTTCAAGTAGGTGATCATGTCTTTATAAAAGTATCCTTGTGGAAGGGTGTCTTAAGGTTTGGTAAGAAAGGGAAACTGACCCCCATATACATCGGACCGTTTGAAATTTTGGAAAGGATCGGTGCTGTAGCTTAAAATCTATAAATTCCACCAAGTCTCTCCAAATTTCATAATGTGTTCATGTTTTTTTTGAAGAAATATATGTCATACCCAATGAATGTACTCACCTATGAAGAAATAGAACTGAAAACCGATTTGTCTTGCTGTAAAGAGCCTATCGAGATTCTTGACACAAGGGAGCAGGTATTGAGATGTCATAAAAGTCATATAGTAAAGGTTCTCTGGAGAAACCATAATATGGAGGAAGAAACATGGTAACCTGAGGATGTTATGAATAAGAACCAGCCACATATTTTTAGGAAGAAATATACCTGAAAACATTCGAGGATGAAATTTCTGAAGGTGGGAATAATATAACACCCCAAACATTTTATGGTATGTTTCACTTAATACATTCTATTCATAGCCTATATTTTATAAAGAACTGAGTTTATTTGAAAAAACACTTGGTTATCTAGGAGATATTCATAACCTAGACATTAAACACAAATTTTCCACTTTTTTGTTTTGAATTTTGAAAAACGGGCATACTTGGTTGCGATCAGGGTGATATTTGGAGTCTGACAGAATCAAATTAATTTTCAGTGAATAGTAACTTACACTTATGAATAGTAACATAACCTTATAAATATAAACCCACCCTTATGAATATTAATATTACCCTTATGAATGGTAACCTCACTCATGAATGTATAAATAAAAATTTTGGCACCTAAAAAATGAAGATGAATATTTTAAGTTTTTGTATTTTTCAATTAACTAATGTTTTTAGTTAAAAATTAAATTTATAATATTTAGAAAATTATTTTTGAAAAATAGAGTTCATTTTTGTATTCTACATTTTGAAAAATGGTTAGGGAGAATTTTTTATATGTATATGAAATTCTTGAATTTTTGATGAATAGTAAAATACGATAAATTACGATAAATGCGAAATACTTTATTTACTGCATTATAGGTGATGAAAGGCCAATTTAAGCCCACTTAGTTTGAACTCACATGAAATTATTACTATTTTGGACCACATTAATCAATACTATTCACATTCTTGAGCAAAAATATTAAAATAATGATTGAAATAATGTAAAATCCCTCCTCCTCTCTACTATATAAACCACCCTCACCCCCTCTTCCTCCCACACCAATCAAGCTTCAAGACATTCCTAAATTCTAAAAAAAATATCTCCCTAAGATCCTAACCCATTTCCAAGACCTTCTCGTCTCACCAAAAGTCTGAAAACTACGACTTTAAGGATATTCTCAAGGAGGAGTACTCAAGATGTGAACCTCTCTTCTCTTTTCTTTTAAATTCTTTTCCATGTTATATTCTTTTGTTTCTCTCTCCTCACCTCCACACATCCAAATTCTATGATAATTATAGTAACTTACATTTAATTTAATTTTATTATGATAATGGAATATTTCATCATCATCTCTCTTTTACCCCTCCTCTTACACTAAAAATGAAAAATACAATCCAAGATGTGTTAATTTATCACATCCAAGGACAACAAGTTTTCAATTTCCATTACTATATTAAATACTGGTCATGAATTTTTTTTAATGATTTAACTATATTATAATAAATTTATTTTACCTTATGAAATGTTTTGTAATCCTTACACACTCATAATGTCACTAATAATATATATATACAATTCTTGATGTTTAACCACATTTCAAATGAACTTCCATTCATGAATACAAGTAAACAGGTCTTGAACACCAAGGAAGAAAATGATTCCAAAACAATAAAATTGAATCTTTTAAACCCATAAAAAGGACATGAATGAACCTAATAAGGTTATAATATATCAATTAAATGTTTATGAGTTTCTATAATTATTAATCAATGAAGATAAATTTTATTATTCAGGCTGTTAAGATCAATCAAGAACACCTTCGGGAATAAGGTAAGGGATCCTCTCTCTCACTTTTATTCAAGAAATCCCCCTATGTTCTGTCCTTTTATTTTTAATTCCTAATGATGGGGTATGTTTTCAAACCAGACACATACTGTACTTCTGAAATATAAATGATTGGATACACCTTTAACTCTCATTAATCCCTCACAAGAACACTCATGACCATGCTGAAATGTTTGTAAGGGGTTTCTCATCTCACTTTCATTTCTGTGAGATTTCCATTTTCACCACATATTTCTTTTATGTGGTATAAGTGTACTAAAATTTGATATATAATATAATTATTCCCTTCATATTTATGTTATTCTATGATTAAGTTTATGGTTATTGATTTTTTTTCATACGATTCAATTGACTAAAATGTGGTAAGGGACTTTGTCTCAATTTCCATTTAATAGAAACCTACTTGGTATTGTGCACCTAATATTTCTTATGTGGTGTTCCTACTTACCATTTGAGATAATTTTTCATTTGAAATTATAATTTTGGTAAATATCAATTTTCTTATAGCATGGATATGATTATTTCCTTTTGTCTTATAACATTTCACATACGGTCTTTATTTGGGATGTTATTTTAACTATAGAAATACTGATGAATCTTTATTATCTAATATCTATGGATATTGATAAGTCATATGGTAATTGTATTAAATCTATGTGTAAATAATGATTTGGACTTGCAGTGACAGGCTGAGCCTGCTAAAGATCCTCAATGCATCGACAGGTCTGAAAAGACAAATCCGTTGGCGACAAACCCTTTCAAATTGTTTCCAATAATCAGACAGGTTTCTACCCACAAACATAAACTGTTTTGATGGTATAGTGGTATCATGTTCTAGATACATGACTTCCAATTTATAAGAATTCAATTTATTCATTTTCACTTATTACTATCTAGGATGTTTTCATTATGACAAAATCTATGGATGTAGTTTCATTCTCATTTTATTAATGGCGTGTGTTTTTCATTTATTCACCATGCCATATTGACTATGCCAATTTTTTATGATTCAGTTATCATTGATTCATTCTTTCTCTATTTATAACCCTTACTGAGCATTTGAGCTCACCCCTTTAATTTTTTTCCTTCAACATGTTATGAAGAGGAGACCATTTATTGAGTTTCCATGGATGCAATTTATTAGTTTTTGTTATGTATTGTATTTTGTTACCTTTGTCATTTTAATATGAGTTTCACATATGCATATAGTTTCTTCAAGAATACAAAACTGATTTTTCCTTTGTGATTTCTTTTCTTTTAACCATTCCAATCTAATTAGTAATGCACCTGCTCAGGGCTTCTGGGGACAGGGTGTTATAGGCGGCCTGAATATGGTGTGAGTACAACTCAGTAGGCCACCACCAACGATGTCTGAAACGAGTCCAGTCAAAATATAGTGCATGCAGTGCTATGAAACAATAATTACAATTCATAATTAAATTGTTATCACATTGTCATTTAATCATTAATCATCACATTATGCCTAGTTTTAATTCATGTTTACCATTTGAATCATCATTCATTATTATCATTCATTTGGGGTTGAATGCCACGTCAAGCACCCCAAATCTCATTCAGTGTAGGTCTCTGTTACTATCACTATATATCTCATTTTATGTAGGTCATCATTCCTAGAACCCCATAATCTCAAGCTTGTATAACTATTGGGTAGTAGCACCATGTCTAAATACTAAGTTCTAATCAGTCTAAGAATTCTATGTCTAGAACCACAAAAATCCCATCCATTGAATCATTACTTAATTAACGATAATTATACACATCATTCCATTACTAATCCAACTATTAGTGAAACATTTCGAAGGCCATTAGTTAAATAAACAATCAACTAAGAATATAACCCATTAATTAATTCATTAATTAATTAATCAATTAACATAATTCTCATTCCATAATTAATTATTCAAAATTAATTATCCATATCAAATTTAAACTTGTCATAATTAATTTTCACAATTAATTATATTTGATCAACATCATAGCACATAATTAATTATCACAATTAATTACCTTAAATAGCCAAAAATCATTTCATAATTAATTTCCACCAATTAATTATCTTAACTCAATCAATTAATTATCTCAATTACACAATCTCAACCCATAACTAATCTCCAAAACAAATATTGATTTGGGAAACTCTTTTTCATTTTTTCCATGATTCAATTATCAATTAATAAAAAAGGCAACCACAAGTCAATTCTACATTCCTAATTACTCTAATTTAGGAAATAGATTATCATGGGAAGCTATAAAATCAGAAAATCACATTAACCTATCAAATCCACAACTGTGGGAGTTTGATTTAGACCACCTACCTTGGTTTGTTGATGGATGTTAACCCATCTGAAATCCCAAAAATCCGAGTGACACAACGTCGTCGACCAAGATCCAAATCTAAGTCCCTAAAGAAAAATTAATATAAAAGGCATCAGGATATTTAAAATCTAGATCTAGATCCACAATACTATATCTTGATCTCAAATAATAGGTTTATATCCATGGAAACAGTGGAGATCTTCCATGAAAAGATCAAGGAAAGGTAGAGGAATGAATGAGAGAAGCAACAAGATGAAATCCACTTACCAAGAAGAGAGAGGATCTTCAATCCAGGATTTCAATCTCAAAGAATGGTGTTTGAATCACCTTGGAATACATCAGTAAGGCTTTGGGATCACCTAGAGTTTTTCAAGAATGATCCAAGGTTGAAATATGGGAGTCTCGGGGGTTCGAGTGGTTTTAAAAATAAATTTTATGATTTTTAATACCACACAAAGAGTTTCCTAGGAAGAGGCACACATTTAGGGGAAACCGTGTACCAACCGTGTGTACATATTTATTTAGTTTTGCACAATTGGAATAGTTTAGTTGCACGGTTTGTCAAACAGTGTGTAAACTTTGTAGACCTCTATGTCCAGGTTTGCATGCTTTTCACAGTTTGGTCAAACGGGGTTTCAAACCATTTTCAATCCATGAACAACCCATAGTTCATTAGTTTTTATTAAAAATTCACCCAAATGTACCCCAAGACACTAATAAAAAACAAAGGTACTTAAAAACCCCAAAATTACCAAAAAAACCTGAGATGTCTCTAGGAAAGGTTAAGCTCTTACAATCTCCCCAGATTATAATACCTCATCCTCGAGCTGCACTCCCAAACTTCTCTAAGATTCTGATCCAAAAATATTGGGACAATGGGACCTCATGTCTTCTTCCCATTACCATTTTTACTCTTGAACACTTCAATGTTTCCATTACACATGAACTAATGGAATGGTCTTTCCTTGTATCATTTTATCACTGCGACCCAGCACACGTATCAGGTGTTTCTCAAATGAGGCATCTTTCTCACGATCAACTTCCTCCACATGAATCACATGAGAAGGGTTGGGGTGATACATCCATAGTTTTGAAACATGTAGAACATCATGCATAACATTGAATTTAAGTGGAAGGTCTAATCGGTACACCATTGGCCCGATTCTCTCTGGAACCTAAAATGATCATATAAACATAGGCGCTAACTTGCCCTGCCATCGTATCCTATGGTGACCCAATCTAGATGACACTTGAAGGAATACACGATCACCCTCTGTAAACTCTAGGGGTCATCTCCATATATCATCATATGACTTATACCTACTCTGATCCATAGCCATATGTTTCAAAATCAACTACACCTACCCCGATGTCCCGTGAACAAGACTCGGTCCCAACAACCCTGACTCACCCACCTCTAACCAGCATAGCAGTGATCTACAAGGTCTACCATAACGTTTCTCATATAGTGCCATCTATATAGGTTCCTCAGAACTATTGTTACAGGAAAACTCCACTAAATCCAAGTGATTCTCCTAAGAACCATCAAAGTCAAGCACACATGATCACAACATATCCTCCAACACCTATATGGTATGCTCCGACTGCCCATCTGTCTGTGGGTGGAAGGTCGTACTTAACAAAACCTATGTACCAAAAACCTTTTATAAGCCCCTCTAGAAGTGTTAAGTAAAGGGAGAATCATGAGATGAAACTATAGTCTGTGGCAACCCATGCAAATGGACTATCTCTCATACATACAGTTCTCCCAACTATTCTACTGTAATGGTTTCCCTGACAGGAAATAAATGTTCTACCTTAATTAGTTGATCCAAAATGACCCAAATATCATAATTCTTCCTAAGTGTCTTTGTATGTCCTACCATAAAATCCATATTCACATCATCCCACTTCCATTTCGAAATAAGCAACGACTGTAATAGGCCTCCAGGTCGCTGATGCTCTACCTTCACTTGCTGATAGGTGAAATGTCTTGTTACGAACCCTGCTACCTCCTTTTTCATTCCTGGCCACCAAAACTTTTGTCATAGGTCATAGTACATTTTTTCACCCCTGGATGTACCGCCAATTTTGAAGCTTGAAATCCTCATATGATTTCATCTTGCATACTTGTAGGAACAACGACCTAATTTTTCACATTGATGATCTCATCCACATCTATTATCCAGTATAAGGTGTCTCCCCCACTTCCAGGCTTTCCACTAAGGCTAAACACTTCAGATCCTTATAATACATGTCCCTCATAAATCTCATGTGTGTAGACTCCACTACTATAGAAACCAGAGTCATCCTCTCCTGACTCTCCTAAACCACCACATGCATTTCAGCTAGAAAAGTCATCATCTTCCCCTCTGAACTTGACTCATGTACCAACTGAGTCTAAGTTTTCCTGCTCAAGGAATCATCCACAGTATTCCCCTTTCTGGGTGTATATTCCAGTTCGAAATCAAAGGAATTCATATACTCTACCCATATTTATTGCCAAAGATTCTAGTCGCACTATGAAAATATATACTTAAAGCTTTTGTGATTCACAAAAACTATAAAATTTTCACCCACAAGATAGTTTCTCCAACACTTACGAGAATAAAGAACTACTTCCTACTTGAGGTCGTGTGTAGGGTAATTCCATTCATGTGGCCTCAAATTCCGAGACCCATAATAAACGACTCGATCCCCTTGCATCAACATGGCTCTGAGTTCGATCCAAAAAGCGTTACAATACACTATATACTCCTCACCCAAATCAGGCAAGATCAAAATTGGTGACGATGTCAAGTGCTTCTCCAACTCCTGAAAACAATTCTTAAATTCTTCTATCAAATAAAACTTTATCCCTTTATTTTTAAAACCTTAATTTGGTTCTTACAATTAGGAAAAGTCATGGATGAACCTCTTGTAATATATAGATAATCCCAAAAATCATCAGATATCAAAAAAATTATTAGGATGCTCCCAAGAAACCACTGTATGCACTTTTTATGGGTCCACTACCACATGTTCTTTCGAGTTGATGCTCCCCATAAAGTGTACATTGTTAAACCAAAATTGACATTTAGATATCTTGGGATATAGCTAATTCTCTCTCAGTATACCTAGGACAATGTAAATATGTTGGTCATGATCATCATGAGTCTTAGAGTACAATAAGATGTCGTCTACAAACACCACCAAAAAATGATCTCAGTACGAATGAAATATCTTGTTCACCAAGGCCATAAATACTACTAGAGAATTTTTCAACCCAAATGACATTATAACAAACTATAAGAGGCCATATCTTCTTCTGAAACTAGTTCTCGGTATATCAGAAGTCTGAACCCTCACCAGATGATACACTGATCTCAGATATATATTTTAGAACACACAAGCCCCCTTCATCTTGTCAAACTGATAATCGATACATAGAAGAAGATATAGGTTATTCATGTTCATTTTATTCAACTTTATGTAATCGACACACAATCGTAATATCCCATCGGCCTTCTTTGCAAACAATACAGGTGTTCCCCAAGGCGACATACTTGGAAGGATAAACCCTTTATCCTCCAACTCCTCAAACTGCATTTTGAGATATAGAAGCTCAGTCGGTGCCATTGTGTAAGGTGGAATAGATACTAGATCAGCCCTCCAAATGAGCTCAATAGTCAATTCCACATCTCTCATAGGTGTCAACCTTAAAAATTCTTTAATAAATACATCTTGAAACAATTATACTACTGGTGGAAGGACGTATTTCCTTCCACTACCATTATCCCACAAAAGACTAGAAAAATGGGCTATGAGCTCTCCCAGTTGTTGAGTAATTGACTTAGCTCGTCCTACATGGATACCCCATTCTTCACAATGAACATACTGGTCACACTTAGTAGATACAAAGGTCACTCTCCTGCGGTAACAATATATGTGGGCTCGGTATGTGACTATCCAGTCCATACCCATAATCAAGTCAAAGCTCGTTATATCATGGACATAGATATCCCAAAGAAAATGATACTCTCTAATCTCTAGTGAACATTCGTTTCAAAATAAGATATCCCTAGACCATGTTACCAATAGTGTATCGATATTCATCACCCCTCTTATGGACTCCACCACCATGATCAAACCATTAACAAGATTTGCAGATATAATGTAATGAGAGGAACTAGTATCAGAAAAGGAAATAGCTAAAGTAGAAGAAACTAGAATAGTACCTCGCACTATTGATGGACCAGACTCTCTCTACACAAGTGTAGGATGCACTATATGCAACTATCCTACCCACTTCACTGTGGAATCTTCTAAATCACCTAAGCAGTACCACTCTACTGATATGGGTACTCATACCCTGAAGAACCACATCCACTACCTATACCATCTCTACTAGTATAACTCCAACTACCAAAACTATATAGTGTAGAAGACCCTCTTCCCACACTCTAACTCTGAGAAACTTCTCCCTCAGCACCAGCTTGTCGCTACTTCCTACAAAACTTCTATAGGTGACATATATTTCCACAAACCCGGCACTCCATTGGTGGTCGAGGACAATGTGTATGACAGTGTCCCTGCCTACCGTACAGGTGGAAAAGCACATGAGTAATATCCGGTGCAACAACACCTATATAATGTCCACCTTTCATTCCACTCTCCAGAATAAGTTTCTCATTATGGCTTTTCTGGATCTCGGAAGGCACACTCCCTGATTGTTCAGTGATAGCTACCTGTCCAGTACTAGAAGCCTCATTCAAGTTCCCCTCTCAAATGAGAGCCTGATTAACAACTTGTGAGAATTTATTCAGCCAAAAGATATTCACCTGGGACTTAATTTCACACCTAATTCCATCTGGAATTTTTTTTCCAAAGAAGCCTCATCTTACACCAAATTTGGAGAAAAACATTGTAAATCTATGAAATGTTCAGCGTAATCCATTATGGACATTATTAATTTTGTTAAATTAATAAACTCTGAATACTTCTCTTGTCTTAGGGTCTTTGGATAGAAGTGCTCCAAGAACTTCTCTAGAATGTCCTTCCATAACATATCATCAGTTTTTACAGATTGTACATGGATGTACCACTGGTGCTTCACTGACCCCCATAGCATATAAGCAACCAACTTGACCCTCCTCTCATAGAGAGTCTCTAAATGGTCAAGTATCATCTCTATGGAATAAATCTAGAATTCATCTCTCTCAGGTTCACCCTCTCCAGTAAAAGTAGTAGGGTGAAACAACTGAAACTCCCTTATCAACACATACATGATATTCAGAACTAGACCTGGGTTTCTCTCCATGAATTTAATGAAATAGGAAAGGTTCCCTTGGAACAATTCTCCTTTCTCCAAGGATTGTACCAATGGTGTCTCATGTTCCCTGTATGGAAGTTCATTCATGGGTATAACCCTCAGTCTCGCCCTCAAAAAGTGTTGTGGTGGCATATCTATACATAGAAAAAGACACATCTTAGGTACAATAATGCAACATTATAACATTTACATAAGAGGTAAAACTAACAAAAACAGTTTCAACATGTCCTTTACCCATTTTCTCACCACATGGTCAACACCGAGGCCTTATCACTACCCTTAACTATCCTACTCCTAGTTATTGGTTAATAAGGGTACATACCTTCTCATTAATTAATTCAACCATTAATTAATCACATCATCTCAAATTAATCAATTCAATAATTAATTAATTAATAATACTAATATAATCATCAAGGTTCTCATTAGACACCCATTTATTCTCATTTTTCATCATTATTTCAATATCACAACAAGGAAAAACAGTTCAAATTCGACAACTTACCCATAACCAATTTTCCCATGAGTTCCTAGAATGATGCATATCACAAAAACCCTGAGTGCCTAGAATGATGCATGAAAAACTCAAGTATCCTTCCTCTTTAGTCTATGAAACAAAATTCAACAACTTTCAAAACGTATATCACATCACACCACATGTGCTTCACCCAAGGTGAAATAATATCAAACTGTAACAACAAAAAACAATCACAATAATCACACCTTGAGTAATCGGATTTTCCCCGTACATGGGTTTGAAACTCCAATGAACTAGATCATTACCAAGCATCGTCGATTCCTAGTATCTTTCTACCATTCCCAAAATAGTAATACAAAAGAAAAATAACAAAATGAAAACTCCTTTGATACAACTTTGTGACATCCTGACCTAGGTGCCACTAAATGGTTCCCCAATCTGGTTGTCCACATTCCCTCAAACATGCCTCCCATATGGCATAGGGTTCCAAATATAAGTGAGGGTATGGTAATTTAGTCATGGGAAGACAATACCCTGTTTTATCAGAATAAAACACCAATAGAAGAAAACAACAATAACCAAGTGTGGAAGCATATAAATAACCAGAACAATACCATATCATATGATAGTCAAAACAAGAAATCACAATACTAAACTGGAAGGAAAAGAATTCTATGAAAATGAAAGTGTCAAGTGTCTACAATGATAATAAAAGTAAAGACACAAAAACTCCAAAGAGGGTCTCAAACCATGTCTGATTCCACCTTCAATGCTCCAATCCCAAAAAAACCTATCCCAAGGCGTCTCTATTATCCAGTCTTGAATCAAAAAAGTCTACTTGAGTGCCGACCAGGAGGCCCGAATAAAGTGTGAGTACAACTCAGTAGGCCACGACCAATAGTGGCTAAAATGAGTCCATTCAAAAGATTGTTCATCTAGTTTTATGAAGAAATAAATACAATGCATAATTAAATAGTTATCACATTTTCATTTAATCTTTAATCATCACATTAGGCCCAGTTTCAATTCATGTTTCCCATTTTAATCATCATTCAATATTATCATTCATTTGGTGTTGAACGCCATGTCAAGCAGCCCAAATATCATTCAATGTAGGTCGCCATGCCTATCACTCTATATCTCATTTGGTGGAGGTCATCATGTATATAACCCGATAAACTCAAACTTGGATAACTATTGGGAGGAGCACCATGTCCAAGTCCCAACTTCTAATCAGTCCAAAAATCCATGTCTAGCACCAAAAACAATCTCATCCATTTAATACTTCTTTAATTCACAAGAATTAGCAATATAATTCCATTACTAATCCAACTATTAGTTAATCATTTCAAAGGCCATTAGTTAACTCAACAATTAACTAATGACATAACCCATTAATTAACTCATCAATTAATTAATCAATCAACACAATTCTCCTTCCATAATTAATTCTTCACAATTAATTATGCATATTAAATCTCAACTGGTCATAATTAATTCTCACAATTAATTATCTTTTATCAACATCATGTCACATAATTAATTCCCAAAATTAATTATCTTATATATCCAAACATAATTTCATAATTAATTTCCCCCAATTAATTATCATAACTAAATCAATTCATTATCTCAATTAAAAAATATCAAACGATAACCATTCTCCAAAACAAATATCTATTTGGGAACCCCTCTTTGTTTATTCCATGATTCAATTATCAATTAATCACCAGGGAAATCACAAGTCACTTCCACATTCCTAATTACTCCAATTTAGGAAATCAATTATCAAGGGAAGCTAGAAAATCATAAACTCACATTCACCTATCAAATACAAAAATATGGGAGTTAGATTTTGGACACCTACCTCAGTTTATTGATGGATGTTAACCCAACATAAATCCCCAAAATCCGAGCGGCACAGCACCATTGATCAAGCACTGGATCTAAGTCCCAAAACCAAAATTAAGATCAAAGGCATCAAGATCTTGAAAATATATATCTAGATCCACAATCTTAGATCCAGATCCTAAATCATAGGTTATATCCATGGAAAAGGTGGAGATATTACATGAAAACATCAAGGAAAGGTAGAGGAATGAACTGGGGAATCAATAGGATGAAATCCACTTACCGAGAAGAGATAAGATCTTCAATACAAGATTTTGATCTCACATAACAATGTTTGAATCACCTTGGAATACCTCCGAAAGGCTCTAGGATCACCTAGAATTTTTAAATCTAAAGTGAAGTTTGAAATATGGGAGTCTCGGGGGATTCAGGTGATTTTAAAAATAGATTTTTATATTTTTAATTCCGCACACTCGGTTTATTGGGTAGAGGCATGCAGTTAGGGAAAACCGTGCCCCAATAGTGTAGACCTCTGTATCTAGGTTTTCATGGTTAGACCGGTTTAGTCTCATGGTTTTTCAAACCATGCCAAAATTGTGCAGACCTCTCCATCCATGTTTTCATGCTTGGAATAGTTTTTCAAACTGTGCATAAACCGTTCACATCCCACAATCCATTTGTTTTTCTTAAAAATTCACCCAATGCACCCCAATACACTAATACAAAACAAATATAATTAAAAACATCAAAAAGTACCTGAAAATTCACCCAAGATGACTCTATAAGAGTCCGGGATCTTACAATTATCTCTCACATGATCTAGAGTTAGCTGTGCTAGTACATGGTCTGAGATGATGGATACACTATCTTTTGGGCATGTGGTTTGTGGTGTACATGGACCAAAATATAATCATGTAAATTTTTTATTAGTGGGATCTAAACATTTATCCAAGGAGGTTGGTCGATTATTTAGAATCTTTCTAATTTGAGTTGGATTATACACCAGGAAAGAGAAACATTGTTGATAATGAGTTGGGCCAGAATATGAAGAAAGAGGTAGTACAGGAGTCTTACGATGAGTGGAAGATGATGGAACTATTTTAGATGTTAATATTGATATTTAGGATTCCTTTAGATGAGTATATATGACTTCAACATCGGTTATACCTATTCTTATTTACCAGAATAAGATAGAGTGACTATCTAATATGAAGGGATTAGATCTGTGAGATAGCTTATATAGTGGGAAGACACCACTATGATGGTATCCTGATAGTGGTGATTTTATTATTATCCATTGTTGAGTCAATGATACTATGGTCTTGCATGAGGAGATGATGAGAGAGTTCTATGCTTCTAGATGTGTGATACATCCATTGATTACAAATATATATCATGATCTCCATAGAATTTTCTACTGATAAGGAATGAATAAGTAGGTAGTGGGCTTCATGGTGAGATTTTTCACCTATCAGAAGGTGAAGGATTAACATCAAATTCTTACTAGGATATTATAGTATCTTCCCATTTTAGAATTTAAATGGGATGATGTCACTATGGATTTTGTAACAGGATTAACCAGGACAACTCTCAATAATGATGTAGTATGGGTGATCATAGATAGACTAATTAAGATATCCCAGTTATTTCCCATAAGGTAGACCTTCACTATTGATGATCTAGCTAGTCTTTTTTTGTGGGAGATAGTACAATTACATGGTGTTCAAAGGAGTATCACATCTAATAGAGATCCTCATTTCATGTATCTTTTCTAGAAGGGTATTCGGATGACTATGAGATCATAGGTTTTTATGAGTATATATAATCATCCTTAGAATGATTTCCAATATTAATAGAAAATTTCAATTTTGGTGGATATGTTACAAGCTTGTGTTTTGGATTTCGATGGATCATGGGTTAATAATTTAGAACTCATGGAGTTTACTCGTAATAATAACTACTATGAATCAATCAAAATGGAACCTTTTGAGGATTTTAATTAAGGATCATGTCATTTTACACTTTTCTAGTTGGAGGTAGGTGATTTAGCACTTGTTGGACCTAGTATCATGCTGGAGACATCTGAGTAGCTTTAGCTGATCATAAGGCGGTTGTGACCATAAAGATCATGTAGAAATAATATACTGACCATCATAGATGACCTCTATATTTTGTGGTTGGTCATCATTTTTTCCTTCGGTTGTCCCCTAAGGTGGGGACACTTCATATCATGAATCAAGGAAAGATAGTGCCCAAGTTTTTTGGGCTGTTTGAGACAGTGGATTGGGTTGGCCCAGTGGTGTACCTAATGGCCCATCCACAACACTAAAGTACCATGAATGATGTGTTTCACATATCAAAACATTTGAGATATCATCTAGAGCCTTCTAATGTGATAGACTTTGATGACATCATGCTTGGTGTATATGCATCCTTTAAGGAGAACATGATACAAATTATGGATCATAGTGATAATTATCTATAGGGAAATATTATACCTCTATTTCAAGTGTAGTGGTAGCATGGGTGTGTTTAATAGGATATATAAGAGGGAGAATATGATATGTGAGCATAGTGTACAAAAAAGTTTGCTGAGACCCCTAGTGATTCTTAGAGAATCTCGGTGATGATCTATTATATAGTGGGGAGGTTATAAGATTGTGTATTTTTCTATGTATGCCCCTCTTTGGGTTTTGGTAGAACCTCATTTCTTTTGGATTTTCGTTCCTCTTTAAACCCATTTGATCGAGTATCATTTGGGGATGGAGATCATTTTATGGGGAAAATGATCTAATGTATGGGGATGTATGTTTTTTTTGAATTTACTGGGGTCTGGGTATAAACATGTTAAGGTATTATGAGGGTTATCTATGGTTTGGAAGGCTTTATAGGTGGTTTAGGATTTTCTTGCAGAATATGGGATGAAATTTACATATCAGACACATTCAAATTTCTAATGGTTTACACAATGTGAACATGCTATCAGAGATATTTTTTTAATTTATTTTTGCATGAAAATGTTATATGCTGTGAAACTAGTTCACTTCATGAAATGGTATTTCATGGTCATTTTAAGATGAGGTAATATGTTTTTTAGTGTATCTTGTAAATTGATAAATTCACATCATGAAATGGTTTTAAATTATGAATCTCTTAGGATCAGTGGTTTTTAACTATTCTATGTATGTGATTTTATTACATTTGTCATGTAACTCTATCTCTCTCTGTCTCTCTCAAACCCCAGGTCAAATCCAGGTGATTTTGGAGTAATTACTTCCCTTCCAGATGTCTTGATCAAGCATTTAATCTCTGATGAGTTCCTTTTTTTGTTTACCCCACTCTTCTATTTTTTCTCTTATATCACAGTGTAATATCTTGACCACTGTTGAATGGATTTTGATCTTGTGTGATTTAGTTTTATCCATGTGATCTACTTTTTATTCCTTCCTCATTTGTGTTCCGGTTTGATAGAGTTTCTTTAATCACTGAAAAAAAGTAGATGGTCTTGAACAATACCTTATTCTCTTTTTCTATTAGTTTAAGTATGTGAAATATTATGATATTTCACTAATACAACATGGGATTTAACAAGATAAATAATGGTATATGATAATCATGTGTTTAGACTCCCCCTTGGATCCCTTTGGACCCAATGGTGTGGATACCTAGCTTGAAGTTACCCATACAGTGAACCTACCGTTAAATAATAATGAATTGGGTAATGTATTAAAGATATGTTTAAGCAAGAAATGATACCTCAAGTGATTACTTGGGATAGATTCACCATAAAAATTAGAACCCTTGATTATTGTATGAATAAAGACAATTTGACATAAAATGGGTGTGAAAAGAGGCATGTAAATAAATTAAGATATATTTTAACAAATGAATGGGTAATTTAAAGACAAATGGTAATTGGATGAAATGACCATTGTGATTTTTGATGTTATGTTTTGTTATTATATCAGTTATGACCCATTTTGTGATTTTTCCTGAAATTTTTATATAAAGGGATTTTCTTAGTGATTCTAAAATGATTATATAAATATATTTTACCGATGATGCTGACATGTTTATATAAAGTGATTGAACCGGTGATTGTAAATTGATTATATAAATGGATTTTCTCAGTTATCTAAAATTATTATTTAAAATACATTTCCCAATTATGATGTGAGGCTTACAGGGCTTGACCTAGTTATATGATTATACCCTGTATTTGTGGTTACATTTGGAATGGTTGTGCTATATGCTAAGAGATATTCCAGTATAGTAACGAAATAGGTTGATTATTGTATCATAATAATTACTTAATTAAATATCTAGATTAGCACATTATTTAATTCAATTAATATCATACAAGTTTTTATTAGACATGGTGGTGTATAACTACTGAGTTTTACTCAATTTTTATTTGGACCATCATTCAATACCTGAGCAGATTACATGAATGTTGGTTTGGACAAGAGAAACAAACCTTATTTTGTATTTTTTCGTGCTCGATTTGTTAAATATTGGAGGTGATATTGAAATGGGGTTTAGGAGATGAGTATTTTGATTTTATTTTTGTTATCATAGTGTTTTATCTATTTTACTTCATTTTTACATTTAGATACATTTCATATTTCCATTAAATTATCATGTTATTCTTATTGGATTATTTATTAGGCTTTTATAGTTTGGTTCATCTATTATGATGTATTTTTTCCTCTACTTTTCATTTCTCTATTTGTTTTTATTTATAACTTATTACAACTCTACACCAATGGTTATAGTCTCTCCACAATATTTTCTAAACCCTTGATAATAGTTAGAATCCTCTGGTTCATGGGGAGGTGCGCTTGTGGTCTAGTAACCAACCTTATTTGGCCACATGAGTATTTTGATTTTATTTTTGTTATCATAGTGTTTTATCTATTTTACTTCATTTTTACATTTAGATTCATTTCATATTTCCATTAAATTATCATGTTATTCTTATTGGATTATTCATTAGGCTTTTATAGTTTGGTTCATCTATTATGATGTATTTTTTACTCTACTTTTCATTTCTCTAATTTTTTTTATTTATAACTTATTACAACTCTACACCAATGGTTATAGTCTCTCCACAATATTTTCTACACCCTTGATAATAGTTGGAATCCTCTGGTTCATGGGGAGGTGCGCTTGTGGTCTAGTAACCAACCTTATTTGGCCACATGAGAGAGTGCTAGATCATGGAATTTTATAATAATTGAGGGGAATATAAGTTAATATATATGAATATAAATTTGAAATAATTTATTAAGATAGTTATTTTTGTTATATAGGATGTTAAAGAACATTAATGGAAGAAGATAATTAAGGTAATGGTGTTTCTTAACTCAATAACCTTTCATTGAGTTATAATGGTTCCTTTTGAAAATAACTTTTATAATTTGGGTAAATTATAACTGAATATTGTATTAGGATGTATTTTCTCTTTTTTAATTTATATTGATTTACTTTTCATTCACATAAACCCCTATTCAAAATTTTCTTACCTCATTATTTATGATATATATAAGGGTTTTTCATAACTCAATTTTATTTCATTGAGTTATAATTTTTATTCCAGTACCACATTCTTATAAGATTGAGTTATTTTTTTCCATGATTGTATAACTATTTATTTTCACATTTATTTATATAGATTTACAATCCTTTTCTAGGATCTTCATTCTAAATGGTTTTTACTTGAAAGATGATGACATTTGTAAGTATTTGCATCTCTATTCTCCCTTTCTGAGGTGTGTATTCATATTATACACCTAATATTCTTTCATATGGTGTAATAAATACCTCATTGTATTATATTCTTATTATTAAATTCTCTAAAATTTGATTTACTCATATTTTAAATAATACATTTTTACATTCATTTGATTCATCTTGTTACTAAAGCCGTGAGGGTTTATAGTGGGCACAATTTCTCTTCAATAGGTCGTAAACCATATTCTTTGGATATACTCATTTATGATTATTTTATTTCAAAAAATTCACTATTTAACATTTTAATTCCTATTTTCCTTAGGGGAAAGTTGTTATTTACAACAAAATATTCTTATTTGGTGGATTTATTTCTCTCTAAAATATGACATTATTAAGAATTATTCTTATCTTTTTTAATAACCCTTTTAATTTTATGTTTTTGTTTTTCCTTCCTTATAATTTTCTCCATTCTTAATCAGAAAATCTAATATTTTCTATCTCATATGATCAACATACTTCACTTTATGAATTTTCTAAAAGACGTTTTATTATCATTTTTATGATGTGGTTTTAAAAAAGGTATTTTAAAAATATTAAAAAGTAATTCCATTTCACATTCATATTTGTATATACCAAAAAAATTTATTATGGAAAACATTAATGAAAATTTCAAGGATTTATTATTGGTATTATATTTAAAATATATTTTTAAAAACTTTTTTATATTTTTAGTTCGTAAATGACTTTTGAAAGTGACTTATATCTTCTACTATATATATAATTATTGATTTTTTTTATAAAAATGCTACCATGATTTTTCAATCATTTTACTATTTATGTTAAAAGGGTTTTACCTAGTTGGGAGTTATATTTCATGTATTACCTCTTAAATAGTATTATAGTATTGCATTTTTGGGGGGTTACACTTTCGACATCAAACAATCTAATTCTTAATACCTCCTTATGTAATATCATTCAAAGTGTACTTATTATAAAGATATTTTTCATCTATATCAAAATCATTCAAAGTTATTGTATTTCACGTGGAATATTTTCTAGAAATACCATCCAACTTATTTCCTTAGATAGTTTGTGATCATATTGTTCTATTTGTTGACTAGGGAAAACATTGTTATATGATATTCCATTTTTTCAATATAGATGTTTATTTCTAAGGCATGTTGATTATGTGTTGGATTGATTATTCTCACCTTCAACATATATAGTGAATTGAACATAGTAAGTTATTATCATGGACCAATGTTTGATAGACCCTCAATGCATAATTATGTCTCATGATACAAATTGGATCCGAAATTCTGTGTATACCTTCCTGACTATTTATTATGTCTTAGTACGAGGCCTTGTCTATATGATTTATGATGTTCCATATTATGAATTCATTCTCTATTAAATAATTTATTTTTATCCATGTGATTATTTATATTACTAGTCTAGGATATATTTTAATATCTTGTGATTATTTATATGGAATTATTTGAGTATTAGTTATTCTTTACATTTTATTAATGCCTTTTATATTCTATGATATCTCTTGATGTATGCTTTCCCTTAAAGCCAGTTTGAGCTCACCCTTATTGTGATTTGATTTCACTAGGTTTGGAAGAAAAGTGTTACACATGATATTTTTAGAATATTTTCACGTGCATAGAATTTATGAGAGTTTTTGAAGTCTAATTATAGATTAATTAGTTTCTTATATAGTGGAAAAAGTGTCCATTGAATTAGAATGAAATAGGCTATATTAGTTAATAATTTATTACTGTTTCCTAAAATTCTAAATCTAAAAGGTACATTTTTTGTAAGTGAATCAATATTCATTTTTGATATTTTAATAATGAATTACTATTTTTGGGTCGCTTCCATGGGTATTTAAGTCAATATGTAATGTGTTTGTTAATTTATGCCAGATTCTGAAAGTTTGGGTCTAGAGAACTTTAGTTGGTTTCACAGATGATATTTAATGTATGTATCTCTTTTCATTGGATTTTGAATGTGTGTGTTCAGAGAACCTCAATTCCCCCCACCATATCGCTTCATGCCCTAAAAAATCTACTAAATTCAAAGTAGGAAACACACACGTATTTGAACCAACCATGGATTAATCTTTGAGATATAAAAAAATTACCATCAAACCATCCCATAAAAATATATCCTTAAACCAAACATCCCACCCGACCACTTTGATAGAAAATAGAAAGGGATGGAGACCGACAATAAGTCTCCACACTATTTAAGAATTCAATTAGAATGGTTCTTCAAAGCATCAAAAAACCTTAAAGAAATATCCCAAAATACAACCCAAATACCAATTAAAATAGAGAAAATAGAAAAATACGACCAAAAGAACAATCATTATTCAAAAGAACAAGTTATCATTCTCCAAAGAGGATCATTTTTACGAATTAATAAAATATAAATCCATGGATCATTCTGATAATAAGAAGATAAAAAAGGGAAAAAATTATGAAGGAATAAAGGAGCATCTCACACTTACTAAACTACCATCCATATACAAAATAAATAGGTACAAATTTCATAACATATGCTCAAAAACCTAGAGTTATAAATTACATAAGAAAAATAAATTTTAATGGCTAACCTAGTCATACCAAAGGATAAGTATAGAAGAATAAGACATACTCATAAAAAGGATATTTAAATCCCAACCTCTCACCAGGTATTGGTCCTATAGATCAATAAAAGAAATAATATTCACTATCATAACCTCACTATACAATCCTTACATGAGGTTATCCAAACATAACATGATGAGCCTATGATCTATTTAAGGCCTCCCATTGAAGGATACCTTTCATATAGATCACTATATGTAACTACTTAGGATAAAAAACCTCCCAATAATCTACTCGAGAAATTCCACAACATTTAAAGAACCTGGATCACTCCCAAAATAAAGAATGCATTAGAAAGGATTTAACTCCACCACCCCACATGAAGTTTGGGTATTGTTGAAATCTATAATGATTATACTTAAACCCTAAAAGAAATCTTCCCAAGGATCACTCCATAACAAGATCCTACCAAATTTCTCTAGGACATTCTAAGGGACATATCATAAATAATAAAAGTGAAAACTAACTCAATTGTCCATAACCCAAAATAGATATAAATTCAACCTAAATCATAATTATTTATAAAAAATCAAGTAATGTAAAAAATCACAACCATAACCCTAACAAACCACAAACCAAAAAAAATTTAAAATCTCTATTCCCAACCTATTTTAAATTTCACTTTCCAAATCTTAAAATCACAAATTTTACTGAAAAACCATTTTAAAATTACATAATTCCAATTATAATGTTTAAAATAACTATTTAAAATAATTCTAAAATGTTTCAAGTCTCAAAAATCCATACCCTAATAATTTTTTTATAAATGACTATTTTTTATTTCAAAACTCACTTTGACCATTTGAAATAAAATTCATTTTTTAATAACCCAATGAAATAACTTTTAAAAACATAAATTTAAGTTATTAAAATCACCTAATGACCTTAAAATTCCAAATATATTTCAATTATTTTCAGAAATACCATTTATCCAATTCATAAAACATATTTTTACCATTATAATTCATGTTATCTTTTGAAACCACCTTTCATGTTTTTAAGACACCAAGTATTTTTCACCGAATTCTAAGAAAAATACCTTCATTAATATTCCAAAACACACCTTCACTTTTATTTTTAAAACCCAAGACACTATTTTAAAATTTATCAAAATCAATCAAAACATATCAAAACACCCTCAAACAACATCAATGAAATACCGAAAAGTATTTCCAAGTACAAAAGAACATAGAAAATTAAAAACTAAAAAAAGGATAATTTCCATTCTTTTTTTCCCACATGGTTTGATAAAAAATGTTAAAAACACACCAATACCATTAAAAGTTTCTTGTAACCATTAAAATGGGATCCACATGGTTTTCATGAAATGTGAGTTATCAGTGCCTCCTATTCTACTCTCATTTAATTAGAAAACTAATAAAACTAATAAGAATGGCCAAAATTCAAGAGTCACTTCCCAATATCCCATTCTAACTCTTTTATTAATACTAAAAGTTTTTTCCATACACTTATTCATACATGTATCCCATGTTTTGATAGTTCTACCTTCAATATACCATTACATCCCAAGTAAGAAGGGTTATATATGATACTGATTTTTCATGAACCAACATAGAAAATCCATCCATAAAACACTTTATTCGGCCAATAGGAAGTCCTGTGGGGATTTTTAATCCCCCTAATGTATTTCCATGGTCAATATTGGGTGTCTGATGGATAAATTACCCATTTTAGTTCACGACACAAACATAGATTCCATCATCAACCAAATGAAATCCATTAGGTTTCTCCATATAATTTTCCACATTGAATTTACTATTTAAAAATGTTTACGTTACATCTGTATAAGAATTTTGAAATTTATTTTAGCAGTAATTAAAAGAAAAATTATAATTTTTTCAAGTATAAGCACTAGAATAAATGTCTCATCAAAATAATTTCCTCTACATGTAAAAAAAATTTATAAAAAACTCTATCTTTATTTCTTAAAATACAAAAATATTCATTGAATTTGATTTTTAGAACGCATTTTATTCTAATTATATACTTATTAATAGGTCATGTAACTAGTTCACATGTATCATTATTCTCTATTTTATATAGCTCCTAATTCATGTCTTGGGTCCCCTCTTTGTGTTAACAATATTCATCAATACTTTTAGATTAAACCTTGGAAACAAAGATAGTGGGATAAGAACCCATAATTGTTTTGAGTCCAAATACCAATTTTTTGATCAAAAACTATATTTTCAGTATATACACACATATGTTGTCTTGAACCTATTCATATGAACTTCTGTCTTCCTTATTCATCTCTGGTATTTGTAGAATCTGGATCATCTTAGGGATTTTTTATAGTTTCTTCATATTATTTTAATGATTTAGATACAATAACATCATCCTCACTATCAAATATAGGTAGAATCATTACATCATCATCAATTTTAAAAATTAAAATTTCATCACAGCCAATGATCTTCTATATATTTTTTTGTAACATATGTAAAAATTTCCAATCAGTGTGTGATGAAGGAATATTAATTTTTTATCCTTCTCATCAAATTTAATTATATTTATTACTTTCATTTTGATTAAACATTCACTCCAAAACAATCAATAGTGTCTTACACTTGGTTTCTTATTGAACCACATTTTATTGTGATAATGTCAAAGTTGGTCCTCAAAAAATATCTATTTCAAATAATTCCAGTAGTTTTAAATACTTATAACTATAAAATTCTTGATGTGTCATGATTAACTAGCATATATGTGGACATATCAATAAGACTTCTAGTTTTTATTTATATTACCACATTTTTTGAGAAGTTTATGGAGCACTAAACTCATGTTTGAGAAAATTTAATAGAAAATTTAATTGAACATTTTTATCTAATTTCTAAGGTGAAAGATACCATTCTAGGTAAAAATAAATGTAAGATATAGAAGAAATGAATTCATCCAAGTCATGTTTATATTTTTAAAGATAAATGAAATTAAATCATGAAGAGGTCAAGCCATTTCAGACCCTAAGAGAAATAAATTTATATTTTGAGAGACATGTATCATCCCTATTGCTCACATTTAAGTGATGATGATAACCCACCTTATTCCCATTTTTTATTGGTTATGATTATATAATGGGAATTGATGGTGAATCTTAAAAAGTAAAAGAAATGATCAAATATGTACTTTATAAATTACTTAAAGGATTATCTATCATGTACATTGAAATTTTTTCTTCCTCTTTAAATTATTATCAGACATAAACTGGTATAATAAATTCTTGAATATAGAAGATGATTCATGGTGAGGAATTTTAAAGAGAATCAATTGAGATAGAGATATCAAAATAGTGAAAGCTAAAAAAATGGGTCATTTCATATTAAATCTTTAATTTTGGATAACCTGAACCAAAAAATGGATTCGAGGTATGATTTTAATTATACCTTATATGTTTTGACTTATATTGTATATGGTTATAAAGGGTGAATGACTATGTAAAAAATTTTAGGTCTATAAGACCTCTCCATTCCTTAAGCATTCATTTTGAAAATCACAAACACCTTCTTTATAAATACATTTTCCTTACACTTACATAAATAACATTTTGACCAAAATTTCCTTAAAATGTTGAGTTAAATATATTTTCATTATGGTTTTTAGAAATATGTTTTACCATACCGAAAAGGTTCTTAAGGTTCGAAAATTTGTTTCATGGTTATACCATACCTGAAAAGTTCTTAAGGTTCTGAAATTTGTTTCATGGTTATACCATACCAGAATTCCTTAAGATACTGTTTCCCATTCTCTGTTTTCACTGCAATACTGATTTCCATCTTAAATGAAATTCGGTATCATATTTTCCATATACTTAGAATTATAGTGTTTAAGAAAGATTTGTTATACTATTTTTATGCCATATCGAAAATCCCTTTACTGAATTTCTTATTCCGAGATCATCTATACTGGACATTTTATTTTCATACATCCTTAAATGCCGATTTTTTCAAAGCCAAAATTTCTATACCGGAAATTTCTTTTCTGCATTTCTAAAAAATATTTTATTAATACCGTTTTGTTAGAGATAGTGATACCGTTTCTTATGATACCAATACTGTAGAATAAGAAACCAAAATCAAGAATTTCCTTATACACTCCCTTTGATAATATGATACCAGTTATATTATATCATGTCGTAAATCATGATACTAGTACCGAAATTTGAAAACCGAGTTTTCATAAAATATTTCCTTATACTTTACTCATGTCTATTTTAAGAAAATACTTTCTGAAATTTATAAGATCAGAATTTATTTTTCATAGATTTATTTCATTATAATTCTGAACTTTATATTTTCTTTCATATCATTTCAATTTTATCGGATTCCAAGTTCCTTACCCTTAAGGGGTAATATCTTTATATTCATAGTTAGTTATATAAAATGATGTCATTGTTTCTGTTATAAACTAACCATTATATGTTTTCGACGTGTTCAGGTCCCTTCGAGATTTAAAGAAATATTACAGTTAAAGTGGAACCGAGCAATAGTTTTTTTTAAAGCTATAAATAGGACCTCAGATGATGAGATCCATACAAGTTCATGAGTATAGCAGTTCACATGCATTGAGTTTTGGAGTTCATCTTTATAAAAGTGAATTACTCTAAAGTGATAAGATCTTATAAACTCTCAGGCTTTGGGTAGAAAGTTTGAACAAAATGTTCAAACATTGCATCATGAAAAATTTCTTTGTGGAGAGGTGTGATTTCCTTAAAATCAGAGACTTTGGGTTGTGAAGTCAGAGGTGCCGATTTCCTTACAAATCAAGGGCTTGCAGGGATATCAAGAGAGATACCGATCTTAGGATTGACGGCTTACGCAGGTTTTGGTAAGACATACTTTCTTGTAAGTATAAAACAAGGGACCTTTATCCAAGGTTGTTGGATACCCTCCTCTTTGGGTTAAAAGAATATTTTAATTTTCCACTGCTTTGTAAAAGTCGGGAAGTTTTATTTTTGTTTAAACTTTCTAACATGTATCTCTGATTGTAAGAGATTCTATATGCCTTATCGTAGAATCGCTTTGTAAGAAAAGTTTTTTAATATTTAGACTTAAGAACTTTATATTTCTCTACGAAGGTAATTTCTTATTAGAGGAGTATTGAATTTTTATTATACAAAATTTCATTAAGAAATGTTTAAAGTATACAATTCACCCCCTGTTGTATATTGTGCATTTTTTGTGCTATTGCGATCCTAAAGTTGGTATAGAGTAGTATTTCATACTCTCATACCAACCTATCAATTGGTATCAGAGTAGGTTACCTCTTACTCGGAATCAATCTATCAATTTGTTTCAGAGTGTCGGTTCAATCTGAATTAATCTCCTGATTAGATTCAGAAGAGAAATCATCATATTCTTCATCATATTTTTGGAATCATATTTTCGGTCTCACATGTCTGGACTCGTTTTTTTACTTTACTAATTTTCTTAAAAGTTTTATTTAAGAACATTATATTTCCTTCAAGTACTATTACTAACCTTTTTGTCAAAGAAGGTATATTTTTTTGGCAGGATCCATGCATATTGGTTTTTTGGACAATTTAAATCCTACCAGACCACCTATTTTTGATGTAAATTATTATGGGTACTAGAGAGATAAGATGAAGACTTTCATTATTAATACTGGAGTTGACAACTACCTAATGCTGAGAGGAGATTATAAGATTTATGATAAGGAATTGAGAATTTTTGCTAATCTGGAGAGAGTATAATATCAAACTAATTTCAGAGTCATAAATACATTGCTATGTTCCATGAATAGAAACATCTACAGTCAAATATCCTCATGTGAAGCTTCAAATAGTATCTAGAAGAAATTGTAAGTTACACATTTTGTAACTTCTAAAGTTATTGAGACAAGAAGAGCTATGTTGAGATCTGAATATCAAGGCTTTAGTTTTCCTTATGGAGAACCCATAAGCAAAGTTCATCAAAATTTCATGATATCTATGAATAGCATACAGTCTACGGGAGAAAAAGGTCTTGTTGATGAAATACTTATTGAAAATATCATAGACATCCTGACTAATGAATGAGAGTCTAGGAGAAAAACAATTGATGAGAATAGAAAAGTCACCCTGATTTCCTTAGATGAGCTTTTTTGAACTCTTCTATAGAACGAGACTAGAATGAAGAGAGATACGGATAATATTAAGAAAAATAATGGAAATGGAAGTGTTGCATTCACAATAACTTCTAACCCTACGAAATCCAAAACTCAAGAAAGAGTTACTAGATCTAAGTCAAAGAAAGTAACTATTCATTCAGAATCAAGTGATATAGAAAAATACAAGAATTAGTTAGCTAATCTTGCTCAGAAAATGACCAAGATAGTAGCTCATAAGAACTATAAAAATAAGTTTAAGAAGAGAGACTACAGAGAAAATAAATATGGGGAAGTTACTTACTATGAATGCAGAAGAACATGCTATATCAGACCTTATTGCCCTCTTTTGATAAAGAAGGATAAGAAGGAAAGAAATTTAGAGAGAAACAAGAAGAAGTTATATCGTTCTAAGCACAAGAAAAGTCTAAAAGAAAATGACACTTGGAGTGCTAGTTATGGAGATTCTTCTGAAAGTGAATCTTTAAAATATGATTCTGCAGCACAAAATAATATCGAATTCATTGCTACTGCTTCTTTTCTAAATACTTGTCTTATGGACATGGTATGCTCTGCCGATGATTTAACAATTTTATCTCTTGATAAGGATTATTATCTTGAATATATTACTTCTGATGAAGATACTTAATCTTCAGATAATGATGAAATACCTTTGTATAAAAAAGTATCTGGATTTTCCATGTTGTTAGAAGCAAAAAATTGTAAAATTTATAAGAAACAAGACAAGGAAAATAAAAGAGAAGAAGTTATTACAAAAGATATTTCAGACCACACTAGAGATCTTGATGATAAGGATGAGATCCTAGAAAAACTTTTTAAAGACCTTAAGGATTTAAATTCTGAAAAGGAAAAACTTTCTACAGATCTTTAGAATGCTATTTCAAAAATAAACATTTTTGTGGAAAAATATAACTCTAAGGAAATAATTAATGAGGATAAGAATTTAGTCATAAGACTAAAATATGAAATATTTTCCCTTAAGAAACTTCTAGCCAACTTTACCTCTGGAAAAGAAATTTTTTGTCAAGATGTATTACCAAATCAGACCTCAGGGAAATAATTCTGGAGTTGGTTATACTGACAAAAAACCTAATTTAAAAAAAATATTTTATTCAATCCAAAGCCCCCTTCAGTACAAAATGTCAAAGTGGAGGACATTAGAGGAAAAACTATTCTTTAAACAGAATTCAATCTCTAGGTTTCCACAAGACTTATTTTTTCCAATCAAATGTGGGTTCCTAAAATTTTATTGTCTAACCCTAAATCCAAACATATTTGGATTCCAAAAATCTAACTCTTTTTTTTGCTGGAAAATGAAGAATGTACCAAAAATATCTGGTATTTGGATAGAAGATGTTACCATGATATGACTCATAACAAAAGTTATTTTCATATGATTGTAAAAACAAAAGGTGGAAAAGTAACCTTTGGGGATAATTATCAATGAGAGATTTTCGGTATAGGTAATATCATTCTTCTTGGAAAAGTTTTAATTTCCAATGTTTTATTTGTTAATGGTCTTAAGAAAAACATTATAAGCATAATTAAATTATGTGATGAAGTTTACCTTGTGAATTTTAGGAATGATAAGTGTTTAGTTCACAATTCAAAGGATGAATATACTCTTACTACCCATAGTCATGAGAATGTTTGTACTTTAAACTTAGAAGACTTAAGAAGTCAAGATACTCCTTGCTTAAGTGAAATTGAAGATCAATCTTGGATTTGGTATAGAAGGTTAGGACACTACAACTTTAAGAACCTTAGTAATCTCTCAAAGAAAGGATTAGTTAAGGATCTACCAGTTCCAAGTTTTGATTCTTCAAAAGTTTGTGACCCTTGTCAGTTTGTAAAGAAACACAAATCTAGATTTAAATATATTAGTGAAGTTTCAACATCTAATTCCCTACAGTTTGTGTATATGGATTTATTTGGTCTTACACAAAATGGAAGTATTGGAGGAAAATATTATCTATTTTTTCTTGTTGATGACTATACTAGATATAACTAGGTCTATTTTTTAGCAAGAAAATCTGAATCCTTTTCATATTTTAGAACTTTTTGAGCTCAAGTAAAAGATGGGAAAAACCTACCATTGATAACTATTCATAGTGATCACGGTGGTGAATTTTTAAATTCATATTTTGAAAGTTTTTGTAGTAATAAAGGTATTGCTCACAATTTCTCAGCTCCTAGAACTCCTCAACAAAATGGTATTGTTGAAAGAAGGAACTGAATCCTTCAAGAGATAACCAGAACCTTGTTTAGTGAAGATTCTATAGAAAAACACTTTTGGGACGAAGCTGTATGTACTGCTTGTTATACTATAAATTGAGTTTTGATAAGACATTTTCTTAATAAAACTCTTTATGAGCTAGGGACTGGTTGAAAACCAAAAGTTTCTTACTTCAAGGTTTTTGGTTCTAAAGTTTTTATCCTTAACACCAAGGATAACTTACACAAATTCGCACCAAAACATGAAGAAGGAATTTTCATAGGATATTCCACTAACTCTAAGGGTTATAGAGTTTTCAATCAAAACAATTGTACTGTGGAGGAAATAGTACATGTTAAATTTTATGAAACTAATCCTTTTGTTTTCAAACATCCCGTTTTAAATCCTCCAGATATGTTTTTCTAAAAATGATCAACATCCTACAGTTAAAGATTCTTCTAAGAAAAATGTTCACAAAAATATTCTTGAAAAATTTACCCCTGATGTTTTTCTACCTTATGTTGATGATGAAGTTTTAAAAAACCCTAATCAATTGTTACTTAGAAATCATCCTACTGATAATGTCATAGGATATTTCAATCAACCTGTAAGGACTAGAAGTTCCTTAAGGAATGAAATTGAACATTTTTATTTTCATTCCCAGTTCGAGCCAAAGACTCATGAGGAAGCCTTATGTGAGGAAGAATGGATAAAGGCTATGCAAGATGAAATCAATGAGTTTTTATGGAATCAAGTCTGGAAAATGGTTGAGAGACCTAATGATACATATGTTATTAGTCTAAAATGGGTCTACAGAAATAAATGTGATTAAAATGGTATTATAGTTTGAAATAAAGAAAGATTAGTTTCTAAAGGTTATAACTAACAAGAAGGAATAGACTTTGAATAAACCTATGCACTGGTAGCAAGACATGAATCTATCCAAATTCTTCTAGAATTTGTAGCATTCCATAATTTTAAACTTTATCAAATGGATGTGAAGTGTTCTTTCCTTAATGGATATGTACAGGAAGAAGTCTATGTAGACCAACCTCCTGGTTATGAAGATGAAAAATATTCTAATCCTGTATTTATAACTACCAAAGCCTTATATGGCCTTAAACAATCCCCTAGAGCTTGGTATGATAGACATACATGATTTTTACTTCAAAACAACTGTTCTAAGGGAACTGCGGATCCAACACTTTTTATAAAGAAAGATAAGAAAGGAATTTTAATTTTAAAAATATATGTTGATGATATTATATTCTGATCAACTCAACAGTCCTTAACGGATTCCTTTACAGATCTTATGAAGTCTGAGTTTAGGATGAGTATGATGGGTGAGTTAACATTCTTTCTTGGTTTTTAAATTTCTCAAAAAATAGAAGGAACTTATATATCTCAACATAAGTACCTCAATGATCTTCTTAAAAAGTTTATGTATGATAACAAAAAGAGTATAAGTACTCCTATCGGAACTTCTAATAATCTTGATATTGATGAAGTAGAGAAACCTATGGATCAAATATCTTATAGAGGAATAATAGGGAGTTTACTTTACTTAATAAAAAGTTGACCTGACTAAAGGTTTTTTGTTTTATTATGTGAAAGACATCAATAAAATCCTAAGGAATCCGATCTTAAGGTTGTGAAATTAATTTTTCGCTTCTTAAAATGAACCTTTGATTTATGAATTTTTTATTCTTCTAGAAATGTTTTTGAACTAAAAATATTTTCGGATGCTGATTTTGTTGGTTGTAAAATGGATAGAAAGATTACATATAGAACTTCTCATTTCCTAGTAGATTCCTTAGTCTCTTAGTCTTGTAATAAACAACATTCTATATCACTTTACACTACTGAAGCAGAAAATGTAGCAGTAGGAAGTTGTTGTGCTCAAGTATTGCAGATGCAACATACACTCAGAGATTATGGAATGAGTTTTACCAGAACTCAAATCTTGTGTGATAACACTAGTTCCATATCCCTAAGAAAAAACCCATCACATCACTCCCATGCTACGAACATCGATATTATGCATCACTTTCTTAGGGATCGCACACTCAAAGGAGATATAATTCATAAATTCATCAGAACGTAAGAACAACTTGATGATATTTTTACCAAACCATTACCATCCAATTGATTTGAATATATTAAAAAGAATCTAGTAATGATATCTATGAAATAATCATTCATATATAATTCTGTTTTAATCATCTCCTAACAATAAGATACTCCTAATATCAGATGGAGTACATATGTTTGAAAATATTGAAAATATTGTTTTCCCTGTTTTTTTTCAGAATCACTCAGTTTTGGAATTGAGATTTTTTTTCAGTATCTATTTTCTCAAAAAACCTAAAATTTAACAGTTTCAAACTTTCTATCTATTTTGAAAATCTCGTAATTGAAATTCTCAGAATTCATATTATCGGTGTTGACATACTCGGAGTCAAATTTCTGGTGTTCAGTTTTTTTAACCCCAAGAAATATTTTCTTTGATACCGATAATTTCTTTAGTGATTCATTTAAAGGAACATTTACTTACCCCCAAGTTATTTTTCTATAGTTCTATTTCTTGGTATTTCTTTCTTTTACGATTTTTTTTAAAAAACCTCACAATTTCAATATGGAAATATTTTTTTTCAACCATCCTCAAACGTTAGATCCTTCTAGGCAAATCACATTCGTTTTATTTCGTTATGGAAGTTTAAAGGTCGTAGTTTGTCTATATAAGGTCTACCCCAATTGATGAGGACCCCACTGATTCCTTAATCCTTCAAGATGATGTTCTATTTCTTAAGAGTTTGTCATTCCGGATTTCTTATTTGAATTCTTACAAATCCAAATGTCATGTAGTTCCGACCATATGGTAGTCAAGGAGAATAAAGACAAGGTGATATTTTGAGAGAGAATTTTTTGTTTAGACCTTTACAATCGGTATGACTCTCTCATCTCTCGTATTATCAAATGTAATCATTGGGAGAGTATTTGTATAGAAAAAACTAGTTTCAAGATCTTGTATATCCAGAACAAGTCATACAGTTTTATGACTCTGTCAATTTCTTTGAGAAGGATGACAAAGAGTATTTCAAGTTTAAGGATTATGAAAAATCTTACAATGTTTCATGCTGGAATGCGGCTGATGAGGAGTTAGGATCCTTTGTGGGTCAGCACTGAGTGATCCTGTGTGGGTCATCACTGAGCGATTTTGTGTGGGTCAGCACATAGAGATCCTGTGTGGATCTGATGAGGAGTTAGGATCCTTTGTGGGTATTCCTCTTAAAGAAGTAAGATTATTTAGTAGTTATAACTAATCATCTTTACTACCACACCTAAGTTATACCTGGTGTGAGAGTGTCTGTACCTGTGTGGTACCTTCCTTCATAGTAATACCTTGGTGGTATTTTTTGGTGTGGCATACTTGTGTGGTACTTTCATTCGTGGTAATACCATGGTGGTATTCTTCAGTGTGGCGTACTTGTGTGGTACTTGCCTTTATGGTTATACCTTGGTGGTATTCTTCAGTGTGGAATACCTGTGTGGTACTTTCCTTCGTGGTTATACCTTGGTGGTATTCTTTGGTGTGGCATACCTGTGTGGTACATGCCTTCGTGGTTATACCTTGGTGGTATTCTTCAGTGGGCGTACCTGTGTGGTACTTGCCTTCATGGTAATAACTTGGTGGTATTTTCAGTGTGGCGTACCTGTGTGGCACTTACCTTTTTGGTACTTCTACATGTGTGGTACTTACCTTCATGGTGTTACCTGTGTGGTACTTCTACCTGTGTGGTACTTCTATCTACACGGTGTTACCTGTGTGGTACTTACCCTTGTGGTACTTCTACATGGGTGGTACTTACCTTCGTGGTGTTACCTGTGTCGCACTTCTACCTGTGTGGTACTTCTAGCTACATGGTGTTACCTGTATGGTACTTATACCTGTTTGGTACTTACATTCATGGTGTTACCTTCATGGTATACCTTCCTTTGTGGAATAGTGGAGCTTTGGGCATTAGTGTTAGACTCTGTGTTTTACTCATGATTGAGACATGTTTACTTGATAACTTATGTATATGTATGGGCATATACCTAAGTAGGGTTCACAATTGTTTTCATACTTTGTGGATTATCCTTTGTGGAATTTTTGAGACCTTAAGGGTCTCGGGGTCCCTACTGAGTATCATTATACTCACCCCTGCACAGGCTATGCCAGCACCTCATTGTGTTTGGTGCAGATGACGAACAACACTGACTAAGGATGAGGGTACCAGGGCTGGAGGTAGCTCGAGGTGGACCTAGACAAGGCGTACCGTAGAGACGACCATTCGAGAGCTGTAACTACCCTTTAGGTAGGATCCTTGGTGGGTGATCACATGATCTATTCCTGTTTACTTGTACTTTCAGTTTCTTGTACTTTCCCGTTGGGCCTGTATTCTGGCCCCCGTTTTTCTTACTGTACTCACTATGTTTACTATTCAGTTTACTCGAGTTCGTATCTTGCTAAGTGCTTGGTTGTGTGTGTTACATGTTATAGAGGAAATCCCTTCCCAGTTTTAGGGAATACGCCTTTGGTGCTAGTCTCCAGCCCCTAGCCTATGGAAGGTGGGCTTTGGGTAGTCACGACACAGGCCCCAGGGGATGGGTCATGACATCAACCAAACACACAAGCCATTTTTTTCTCATGAGAGCTACCGATACATCGAAATTCTATGTGGTTTTGATCCCAACCCATCACTTAATAACTCAAATGCATTCTGTATTTGAAAGGCAACACTAGAAATTGCCTCTACCCCCATGGGTATATACTAATGGTCTATAGAAACTGTAGGCTCAGATTTTATAACCAAACATGTACCTATGTTTTTAGAAAACCATTGGTTTAGGTTGAGATATACCAATGGGTTTTTATAAACCATGGGTATATCCATTTACATAGGTAGGATTTCTATAGATCCACCACCCCACCTCCCTATTCAAACCCTAATTGATTTTGGCATCCCCATCCCCTCCTTATGTGATTTTGGCACCCCCATCCCCTCATATTGTGATTTTGGAATCTCCCTCCCCTCTTCTGTTGATTTTGGATTCCCCTCCCCTCCTTATAAAATATTTCACCCATTAACTAGGTCTTCATCTGGTATTTGAGGTAACTTTTTTATTGAGATATTTGATAGGTAATATTTATTTACCTCCTTTTATTTATTCTCTTGTATTCCTCCATTTTCATGGTCATGAGTCACTTTTATAAATCTACATTGAGTCAACATGTGTCTTTGTACTTGTTTCTAGATATTGTTAATATTAATTAGTTTTAACAATTATTTTCTAATATTTTTAAAAGTATTACATTTAACAGAAATTATTTTCCATTTTAGTTTATTTATTTTATGGGAAAATAATTTCACAATGGTTTATTTTTTCACTCAACCCTAGTTTTCAACCAATAGGGATTAGGTTAGTGTGAATTAGCCTATATGGGAACATTGTTTAAGTGTTAAGACTTGGGTCACCAAAATAATTTATTACATTCAAGACCATTTTAGATTGTGAATATACTCAATAATGGATATTTTTAAATTGGGAGATCAAATGCAACCCATATATTAACAGTGGATATACGGAGGAGCTGACAAACCAAACTTTAAAACAATTAATTGAGATATAAGTCAGGTGGAAGACACTAAATTAATCAATTTTGGACATTATCCCAAATTTAATAGTTTTTTTAAATTTTTATTTATTAATTTATCTTTCATTGTTGGATTCCCTTACCCATTTAACTAATATTTTAATTTTCAAGAGGTACATCATGAAATTTGAACAGATACAGAAATATTCATCCATGATATCCACTAAAAATAAATATTTGGTTGAATCTATTCTGTATTTGGGAAAATTATATCCCATATTTCATCTTATTAATTTTTAGTAATGCATTTGTAAAGTTAAAGGAGATTATATCATTCATGTATGAGGGATATTATAATATTTTTTTTCAGGATTATCTCAATTACATAATCTAGTTAGTTTGAATAATATAAGTAATTATAAACTTAAATAAAATCCTTTCATCACTAAATATTATCCTCAATTATGTTTTCAAATTAGAATACCTCTATAGATAATAAATACATATTTTTATTCTTGTATTGCATAGTTGTTAATTATTTCAATACTTTAACATTATTTTGATTTCAATGAGCATGACTTGGTTTTTTCTTATGATATGCATTATTACTTGTTTGTATGGATAATAGAGTATTATAAAATGGTCCTTATATCATTCATTTTATTCAATTTTCTTTACTATTAGTGTTATTTAATTTCCTCAACACTATACATTTAATTTTTATTTGAATTTGGTTATAAATGAAATTATGGTTTATATTTTTGGTTGAAAGATAGCTTTTTTTCCTCAATAATATAATGGATAGAAGCTACAATCACATGTCAACCAAATTTCTAGAGAATTTGGAATCTTTTTTTTTATTTTTCATTTAACAACTCTCCATATGGAGGTCATATACACTGTGCATGTTTAAATTGTTTTAGAAGACCATTGTTTATATGTTAATAAGTTAGCTACCATATAACCAAATTTTATTTAAAAAAAAATATTATGTTAGGTATCATAATGGATATATGAGACAATCTTAAACTATTCATAAATGGAAGGAAAGAAGTGGTTTGGATAATTTGATATTTGATTGGTTTCCATTTGATAATCATCATAAGAGATATAGTATTCCTATTAAAGAAGGAAATGATATAAATACAAATGAGAAAAATACTGAATATGATGATGCTAAGAGAGTGATAAATTTAATGGATGATTCTAGAACTAATGTATATTAGTAATGTACTAAAATGACAATGTTGGAATTTTTAATGTAGTTATATTATTGAAAAACCATGCATTTAATTTCAAATACCTCCACTGATTAAATTATTACCATTTTGAAGGAATTTATACATAATTGTTAAGATATTACCTCAAATAATTATAAGTCATGGAAGTCAATTAACCATCTTGTATTTTCTAATAATAAAATTCATGCTTTTATGAAAGATTACAGTTTATTTTTAAATGAAACTTCTCACCTTAATGAATGTAAATAATGAGGTACATCTTGATGGAATCCAAATGTAGATGGGACACCATCTCATATGCCACAGAAAGTCATGTGACACTTTCTATTGATTCCAATGCTTTTAAATCTATTCACGTCTATAGAAATCTCAGCCAATATGCAGTGGAATGATGCTTAGAGAATTAAAGACAATAATGAGTTGGTTTATCCTACAAATGGATTATCATGGAAAGTATTTGATGCAAAACATTATGATTTTGTATATGATGTGTGTAATGTCACATTGGGTATATCCTATGATCGTTTTAATCTATTTGGTTAGATGCTTATTGTCCACAACACATGTCCAATTTTTATTCTTGTTTATAATCTTGTTTTCTGGATGTGTTTGAAAAAACATTAAATTTCTTGAGTATACTAATATCTAGACCTTTTATCCTGAAAGTGATATTGATTTATACTTTAAACCTTTAATAATAGTGTCGAAACATGTAACACCCCAAGATTTCATAGCGTGTTATTTCTTCAAAATAATTCAATAACATGCACTACACGCAACACCGAGTTCTAACACACCGTAACCAATCAAACTAGCCGCTATGAATAGTAATACCTACTTTTTGAAATTATATATATTTTATATTTGAAAATGGACTTCATTTTTGGATTCGGAATATCGAATTTAGCCTAAGGTGATATTTTGGTACATTTCGGATAACTTTCATATTTTGATGAATAGTGAAAATTACTAAATTTTAATTAAAAACAACTTTTTTAATCAAAATAATTAATAGTGATAAATTATGAATTTGAGTGGTTTTAAAGTATATTTAGAATATATTTTTACCATTTAATATAATGTTGGTCATTGGACATAATTTTACAATTAAACCGAACATAAACAAGTGTCAATCTTTTGATAGTTATTATCTCTTAAAAACACGCTTTTTGTTTTGAAAGCGGGAATTAATTTTAAATTAATTTCTGCCACTTCTGTGTTTTGAATTTAGGAAAATGGATTCCATATTTGGAATCAGGATGTTAAAATTGTGTAAATAGGTAACTTTTATTTTTAGACATTTTGAATAATTACTGCGGTAAATATTTTATTTACCATGGTTAAGGGTAAATCCGGTAAATAAGGGTTAAAAAATAATATTATAATAATACTAAATTACCCTAAAACGTGTCTTAAACCTATTGGTTGATACATGGTCGACCATGAGAATCTTTGGGTCTATTTTGGGACACCATGGATCCACTTGTAAGTGATAATGACACTTTATTTTAATTAAGTCAAAATGAATACAAAAATGACACAAGCATATATATTTTAGAAAAACAATTGTTACATAGGGTAATATAAGTTGGATTTTAGATTATAAATATTCATTAAAAATATAAAAATATTTCCTACATAATTATATTTTATTTATAATTTTTAGACATTAAATAATTTATTTTATTTATGACACAAAGATGATGCAGTAATTACTATAATAGTGTAAAATTAAAATAATTGATATTATAAATACCCAAAAAAATATAATATAAAACTTTTAATGAATTAAACTAATTTTCTATGATAATATGATATATTTGGATTTATGTAATTGACTTTTTTCGAAGTAGTCAATCTGTTATGAGTTTCACAAAAATCAACTATTGAATAGTGTCAAAATTGACATAAAAGAGTTTTTAAAACAAATATTATATTATTAATTGATATTAAATTCCTAAAAATCTAAGGATCGGCCAAGAGACTTATATAAGGATAGGTTCATCATTAATGGACCACTTGGGGGTCGCTTGGATGTATATAGTAAGTTTATTAACCATATTATATAAAAATACAAAGAGACATTGTAAAAGTGAAACTAATTAACTTAGAGTTAATACTTAAAGATAAGGTTAATATAAGTACCCAAACCTGTCTAAATTCTATTGGTTGAGTGTTTTTAGACCTATCCCCACCTTAAACTTTGAATAATAAACTTTGGAGCCTTTATAAACCGAATATGAATTTATTATAAATTAATATTTCTAACTTTTCCAAAGGTGCCCCTCACCCCTCTTATAAAAGGGAACTCCTCCTTCTCATTTCTTCACACCTTCAAAGCCTTTTGGATCGGCCAAACTCTGCCCAAATACTCTCCCAACATCCCTCAATACAACCTAGAGGCCTTAGTTTGATCAGAAATCCAACCTAAGGAGCCCTTTTGATCAAATCAAAAGGAAGAACCCGAAGAAGAGGTAATGATTTCACCACCCTTCTCCAAGTTCATTTCTTCTTCCACTTCTTCTTCCTTTGTTCTTACCATTCTAAAATAATAAATCCAGTATCTCACATATACTGTGATGTTATTATAAATATGGTACAATCATATTCAGTATTCTATCCACCCTTTGAATAACATGTCACCATACGTGCGTACGTACGGCTTACCGTCTCCACGTCGTGGTGTAATTGTTATTCAATATAATATTATTTGGATGGGTATAATAATGATGTGTAACTCATGTAAATAATAAATCTAACATGTTAATGATTCTTTATATATGATATACCATCCATTTATATATTATTTTAATATCAAATGAATGATATTGTCGCTCGTGCGTACGTACGGACTACCGTCTCCACGAACGCGATGAGATTCATTCTCCATCGTATCCATTCAAGTATAATTTGATGATTTAAAAAATGATGTTTAAGGACTTGATATCATTCTGGATATGAATAATATACAACCTATCCTTTACATACATGTCTTACGTAACAAAACATACAAAAGAAAACAAGTAAGTTAACACCCGAAACAACGATAATACTAAGATATTATTATCAAATCAATATTAAAAGATCATATATGATATCATATTAATGTATATGATTCTTGTATAATTTAATAACAATTATTTCACCATTATACAGGAGGTTAACCTACCACAACCAAGGAAAAGTACAAGGTAAGGGTTATTTCACAATCTCTTCATTATCCGAGGTTGTTTATACGTAATAATCTACTGGGATATCTTTATCATCCACATCCATGTTTCTTAAAAATGTATTTCAAAACATTTTTACTATTTACAAGAATATGGGTTAAAGTCATTTATACCCTTGTTTGACTTTTTATAAGAGGTTTATAAAGGAATCTTTCCGTCGTTTTCAAAACAAGGTCCTTTTTAACCTTTTCGACAGAATTGAGGTAAGAATGTTTTTAACTTATACGGCGGGTGCGGTTATTTTACGCCGTTATAAAATCTTCAGAGATTTCTTTACAAGATTATAAGAATATCTTCAAAGAAAATGTTTTATTTTATATGGATCTTAAATGATTTCAAAATAAAAGGAGATATTTCTTTAAAAAGAATTTTGATTTCATCTATGTCAACATCCTTTGATGGATTTTAAGATTATTTGAAGAAGATTTATTATGATACAAAACTTCTATATTGTATTGAAGGTTTTGTGATATGTTTGACTATGGATGTGCTATTTTTATACCATTCATAGTTTATGGTGAAATTATTGACATTTCGTATGCTAGTTTTAATACGAATGTTTATGTTATGTTTAAACCTTTTCATATGGGAATGCATTGGACTTAATAAGTGACGGGTGGAGCCCGCTATAGCTCCTCGATGCATCGGTATGTCTCATGAGACAAACTAGTGTCTTGGCACAAGGCCTTGACAAAATCTTATTTGTAGTCTTGGCACGAGGCCTTGGCTATGTGGTTATGATAGTCTGGCATTATGCATTCCAACATTATGAAAGTGGTTATTGATATTTCATGTGATTATTCGATTAGTAGAATATCCATGTGAACAAGTAAATGGAATTATTTCATTTTACTTTTGCCATACTATGCTGAAGTTCAATTTTAAAAGGCTTTTGTTTTAGTAATTCATTGCCTTAAATGTTTATGCTTATTTTGAATGTTCCGCTATATTGTTATCCTTACTGGGCATTTGAGCTCACCCCTTTTCTATGTTTTATTTTCCCAGGATGTGAAGAAGTAAGTTATGAATGACATGCAGGGATAGTATGTGGGGATATGAGTGTGAAATATGAAGACCATGTTGTTGTAGTAGTTGTTTTTACTCTGAAATGTAATGTAAAACTTTATGAATATATCTAGTGTTTCCAAGGCTACTAAACCAATCGATCTTTCGAGTTTTGATCTTTCTTGTGATCATGCCAATGTTATGTAAGTAATGCACCAACTCTGGGTAACTGGGGTTGGGGCATTACAGTTGGTATCAGAGGAAGTTTAGTACAAACCTTGGAAGCTAGATTTAGATAAACTCTGATTAGAGCACGTAGACCTAAGATGAACTTTGAGGATTAGTATAGAAGAACTTCCTAGAATTTTGGTATTGTAGAGATTTTGTGAGTTTTCCAAGCAATACATCCCTGTCTGGATACGAGCAGGTAGAGGCGGCTCTGGCACAGATGTACCTAGGGGTAAAACCCGAAAACACCACTTTGATCTAGACTCGAACGGGAACTGGTGCACGACAACGGGCCTTGCTGCACTCTTGGTTACGACACTCCCGGGGGATATGCTTAGGATAACTCTCATTTTCTTTACAAATCATTTTGAAGGGATTATGAGTATTTACTTCCTCAAAGAAAACATTCTTATGATTATGGATTATATCCATAAATAGTTCAATTTATGTTAAGTGTTTTATAAGTATGGGATTATGTATTTTGATTCATAAACTGATCTAGTTTATGCCATTGTTTAGAAATGGCGCCCAGTAGAAGGAATGAGAACTCCAGAAATGCACATGATCCAAAGAGAAGGAAGGATCATATCTTTCATGATCTTAAGCTAGAATTTATAAGAGAAATAGTCTCCCATGTATTATCATCATATGAAGAAATAATATCATGTGTTGATAAGATAAGTAAAGAGTTTACTGAGTCCTATGGATTTGAAGGGAATCAAGAGAAGAAAAGGATAGAAGAGAGAAAGATGGATAAAGGGAAGAGGGAAAAGAAGAATTTTCCCATATGTGGTAACTGTGGAAAGAAACACCCTAGAACTTACCTGAAAGGAATGGGAGTTTGTTATAAGTGTGGAGGAAAAGGGCACAAAGTACGTGACTGCAAGGGTAAGAAAATGGTTTTAAATGTACAATGCTTCATTTGCAAGGAGTTTGGACAGTACGCGAACCTATGTCCCAGTCATCAGACTATGCCGCAAATGATGTTATTGGATAATAATCAAGTTATGATACTACCACAGATGAAGAAGAATGATTAGAGTTCTTATGTTGATTATGTCAATTGAGTGTTGTATCAACAATGTACTTGTTATAATAATTATGGAGTATATAACGATTTTACTGCAGTAATATTTCATTAAGGACTTGAGATTGTGTGGAACAAAGAAAAGTGACTCAATAACAGGATAATTTTTTGGAAAATATATGGTTGAGAGAATGATAAATCATAATATAGTTCTGATACTGAGATAGTGATTTTGGAATAATATGTGATTGTTTTGGATAAATTATATTGGATATTCTTGACTACCTTGGAACTGATTAATGATTTGTATATTCCATCATTGTTGGGGTTTTAAACATTTTTGGATTAATGAAGTATATCCAGCATTCTATATGGAATAAGGGATCATGAATGTAATCAATAAGGAATATGGTAATACATGATGAAGGTATTTATATGCTATTACGGGGTAAAAAGGATCTATATTATGTTTACCTTCCTTATAAATGTTGGACTGTGAGTTTGGACAGAAGTATTTTGGATAGTTCTAGTTTGGATTATTTTGGATTACCATAAAAGGACAATCCGGAGGTCGGGCAGCAACCTGTCGCGTCCGGCAAGGCTGCGAGACTTGAACCCGCAACCGAAGGGCGACAAGGGTGTATCACCTACCACTGGCACAAGAGATGTCCTGGATTAAATAATGTAGTTTTTTTAAAAGATCTGGTAGATTAATTATAAATTTGTTTATTTTGGAACCCTGTACGAATAGTATAAATAGAATTTTTTTTTTACGTTCTATTATCTTTTAGAGTGAAAGATGAGTTTGTGGTAGAAATTTATTAATGGATAAAACTCTAATTATAAAGTAAGTATATCTCCTTATTATCTTAGCCAATCTCATAAATAAATTCCTCAACATTAATAAAAGAAACTTAGAACAAAAAATGTTGTCCTAGATGGTACCTTAAATCATCACTAATTTATGCATTTGTGATTGTTGGCCTTTTCATAGCCATGTTCTCTACCACTCTCCATCAGATAATTGATGGTTAGATTTCTCTTCCATATCCATATTTTCCTACATGGAACCCTAGTATGTGTTATTTTCGGTAATCATCATACTTTCCACTCTTTATTTTAAATAGAGGCCTCATTAATTCATTCTTCGATGTGGGATTTCAACTAAGATATTTTGAAACGTCAAAAATGTGTTATCCCAATACCCTATATTTTGTTGAACCGATGGTATTTCAAATAATCATAGATTGATGAGTTTAAGGACCTCAATTTTATACTTGTTTGTCATTGATGACCTCAATCACTACCTATAAATATTTACGTTTTTCCTCCAATTATATGTCTCTAATTGCCACCAATGTTCTCCTAATCAAGATCATAATTTGGTGGTGACCCTTTCATTTCTCTTTTCCTCATATTAAGACTAAATTTTAGTAACCCAATTTCCGATGTGGATTTTCCCACAAATATATTATCTATTTTCAACCTTTTATTTTCGAAGAACAATTTCAAATTGCGAGGACGCAATTTATTGAAGGAGGGGAGAATGTAACACCCCAAGATTTCATAGCGTGTTATTTCTTCAAAATAATTCAATAACATGCACTACACGCAACACCGAGTTCTAACACACCGTAACCAATCAAACTAGCCGCTATGAATAGTAATACCTACTTTTTGAAATTATATATATTTTATATTTGAAAATGGACTTCATTTTTGGATTCAGAATATCGAATTTAGCCTAAGGTGAAATTTTGGTACATTTCGGATAACTTTTATATTTTGATGAATAGTGAAAATTACTAAATTTTAATTAAAAACAACTTTTTTAATCAAAATAATTAATAGTGATAAATTATGAATTTGAGTGGTTTTAAAGTATATTTAGAATATATTTTTACCATTTAATATAATGTTGGTCATTGGACATAATTTTACAATTAAACCGAACATAAACAAGTGTCAATCTTTTGATAGTTATTATCTCTTAAAAACACGCTTTTTGTTTTGAAAGCGGGAATTAATTTTAAATTAAAATCTGCCACTTCTGTGTTTTGAATTTAGGAAAATGGATTCCATATTTGGAATCAGGATGTTCAAATTTTGTAAATAGGTAACTTTTATTTTTAGACATTTTGAATAATTACTGCGGTAAATATTTTATTTACCATGGTTAAGGGTAAATCCGGTAAATAAGGGTTAAAAAATAATATTATAATAATACTAAATTACCCAAAAACGTGTCTTAAACCTATTGGTTGATACATGGTCGACCCTGAGCATCTTTGGGTCTATTTTGGGACCCCATGGATCCACTTGTAAGTGATAATGACACTTTATTTTAATTAAGTCAAAATGAATACAAAAATGACACAAGCATATATCTTTTAGAAAAACAATTGTTACATAGGGTTATATAAGTTGGATTTTAGATTATAAATATTCATTAGAAAGATAAAAAGCTTTCCTACATAATTATATTTTATTTATAATTTTTAGACATTAAATAATTTATTTTATTTATGACACAAAGATGATGCAGTAATTACTATAATAGTGAAAAATTAAAATAATTGATATTATAAATACCAAAAAAATATAATATGAAACTTTTAATGAATTAAACTAATTTTCTAGGATAATAAGATATATTAGGATTTATTTAATTGACTTTTTTCGAAGTAATCAATCTGTTATGAGTTTCAAAAAAATCAACTATTGAATAGTGTCAAAATTGACATAAAAGAGTTTTTAAAACAAATATTATATTATTAATTGATATTAAATTCCTAAAAATCTAAGGTTCGGCCAAGATACTTATATAAGGATAGGTTCATAATTAATGGACCACTTGGGGGTCTCTTGGATGTATATAGTAAGTTTATTAACCATATTATATAAAAATACAAAGAGACATTGTAAAAGTGAAACTAATTAACTTAGAGTTAATACTTAAAGATAAGGTTAATATAAGTACCCAAACCTGTCTAAATTCTATTGGTTGAGTTTTTTCCGACCTATCCCCACATTAAACTTTGAATAATCAACTTTGGAGCCTTTAGAAACCGAATATGAATTTATTATAAATTAATATTTCTAACTTTTCCAAAGGTGCCCCTCACCCCTCTTATAAAAGGGCACTCCTCCTTCTCATTTCTTCACACCTTCAAAGCCTTTTGGCTCGGCCAAACTCTGCCCAAATACTCTCCCAACATCCCTCAATACAACCTAGAGGCCTTAGTTTGATCAGAATGCCAACCTAAGGAGCCCTTTTGATCAAATCAAAAGGAAGAACCCGAAGAAGAGGTAATGATTTCACCACCCTTCTCCAAGTTCATTTCTTCTTCCACTTCTTCTTCCTTTGTTCTTACCATTCTAAAATAATAACTCTAGTATCTCAAATATACTGTGATGTTATTATAAATATGGTACAATCATATTCAGTATTCTATCCACCCTTTGAATAACATGTCACCATATGTGCGTACGTACGGCTTACCGTCTCCACGTCGTGGTGTAATTGTTATTCAATATAATATTATTTGGATGGGTATAATAATGATGTGTAACTCATGTAAATAATAAATATAACATGTTAATGATTATTTATATATTATATACCATCCATTTATATATTATTTTAATATCAAAAGAATGATATTGTCGCTCGTGCGTACGTACGGACTACCGTCTCCACGAACGCGATGAGATTCATTCTCCATCGTATCCATTCAAGTATAATTTGATGATTTAAAAAATGATGTTTAAGGACTTGATATCATTCTGGATATGAATAATATACAACCTATCCTTTACATACATATCTTACGTAACAAAACATACAAAAGAAAACAAGTAAGTTAACACCCGAAACAATGATAATACTAAGATATTATTATCAAATCAATATTAAAAGATCATATATGATATCATATTAATGTATATGATTCTTGTATAATTTAATAACAATTATTTCACCATTATACAGGAGGTTAACCTACCACAACCAAGGAAAAGTACAAGGTAAGGGTTATTTCACAATCTCTTCATTATCCGAGGTTGTTTATACGTAATAATCTACTGGGATATCTTTATCATCCACATCCATGTTTCTTAAAAATGTATTTCAAAACATTTTTACTATTTACAAGAATATGGGTTAAAGTCATTTATACCCTTGTTTGACTTTTTATAAGAGGTTTATAAAGGAATCTTTCCGTCGTTTTCAAAACAAGGTCCTTTTTAACCTTTTCGACAGAATTGAGGTAAGAATGTTTTTAACTTATACGGTGGGTGCGGTTATTTTACGCCGTTATAAAATCTTCAGAGCTTTCCTTACAAGATTATAAGAATATTTTCAAAGAAAATGTTTTATTTTATATGGATCTTAAATGATTTCAAAATAAAAGGAGATATTTCTTTAAAAAGAATTTTGATTTCATCTATGTCAACATCCTTTGATGGATTTTAAGATTATTTGAAGAAGATTTATTATGATACAAAACTTCTATATTGTATTGAAGGTTTTGTGATATGTTTGACTATGGATGTGCTATTTTTATACCATTCATAGTTTATGGTGAAATTATTGACATTTCGTATGCTAGTTTTAATACGAATGTTTATGTTATGTTTAAACCTTTTCATATGGGAATGCATTGGACTTAATAAGTGACGGGTGGAGCCCGCTATAGCTCCTCGATGCATCGGTAGGTCTCATGAGACAAACTAGTGTCTTGGCACAAGGCCTTGACAAAATCTTATTTGTAGTCTTGGCACGAGGCCTTGGCTATGTGGTTATGATAGTCTGGCATTATGCATTCCAACATTATGAAAGTGGTTATTGATATTGCATGTGATTATTCGATTAGTAGAATATCCATGTGAACAAGTAAATGGAATTATTTCATTTTACTTTTGCCATACTATGTTGAAGTTCAATTTTAAAAGGCTTTTGTTTTAGTAATTCATTGCCTTAAATGTTTATGCTTATTTTGAATGTTCCGCTATATTGTTATCCTTACTGGGCATTTGAGCTCACCCCTTTTCTATGTTTTATTTTCCCAGGATGTGAAGAAGTAAGTTATGAATGACATGCAGGGATAGTATGTGGGGATATGAGTGTGAAATATGAAGACCATGTTGTTGTAGTAGTTGTTTTTACTCTGAAATGTAATGTAAAACTTTATGAATATATCTAGTGTTTCCAAGGCTACTAAACCAATCGATCTTTCGAGTTTTGATCTTTCTTGTGATCATGCCAATGTTATGTAAGTAATGCACCGACTCTGGGTAACTAGGGTCGGGGCGTTACAAAACATCTTTTGGATATGGGTGTGCACACATTTGACGATACTTCAAAAAATATATTTTAGATGTGTGTTTCCCTTCTAAGGTTTATAAATGATTTACCTGCTTATGTACTAATTTCTGGTTGGAGCATGAATGAAAAACTATCACGTACTATTTTTATGAAGAATACATGATTGAGAAGGATTAAATATTGTCATAGATTCTTTTTCATGGGGAATCAAAGATTCCTTCAATGGATAATCAATATAGGTAGAATCATCGAAGGTTTAATAATACTATTGAAACTGAACAACCACCTCTACCTATTTCAGGAACTGACATGCTTAATGAAATGAAATATTTAAGTTTTTCATTAGGTAAAGGATATATGAGATCTAAAAAGAGGAAAAATGTTAACACTGAAGCCACTTACAATTGGGAAAAGAGAAGTATCTTTTTTGAGTTACCATATTTGTTTACCAATTTGTTACATCAATGTATAGACGTAATGGACATTGATAAAAATATATGTGATATATTTCTTTCAATTATTCTAAATATTAACAAGAAGACCAAATATGACCTCTAATCTCACCAATACTTTTTGGATTGGGGAATTCGACCAAATTTGCATCCTGTGTGTATCAGTGAAAATAAATGGAAAGTTCTGTGTGATTCTTATGTGATGAAACCTTTAAAGGAAGATAAATTTATCTAAGTATTGAATAATATCAAGGTTTCAGATGGATATTCCAACAACAACATATCTAAATGATTCAACTGAATAGATTTGAAACCAAAATCCCTCAAAACTCATAATTATCACATCCTTCTTCATGAATTCAATCCAATAGAAATCTAGACACTGCTATTGAATAATGTAAGGGTTAAAGTGATTCTCCTATAAAAATTTTATAGGCCTTTTTTATAAATGGTTATCAGATTATTTCTTGATAAATATGTAGCAAGATGCGCCATTAATTTTGTGTGAGTTGGAAAAAACTTTCATCTATAATTTTTTATCCACATGATGCATTTAATAGTTCATCTTCAAACTAAAAGACTTTTTGGGGGACCCATTGATTTTCGATGGATTTATCATATTGAAAGAAATATGTACACAGTGAAATCTTATGTCCAAAATAAGAATCATCCTAAAGGTTCCATTTTGAGAGTTTATCTGACTCAAGAATGTATGAATTTATTTCAATGAATTTTTCTTATGTGATAAGAAGAGATAAATATCCATTGAGAAATTAAGATGAGATGTATGGGGAAATTTATCCCTCATTTTAATATATTCCCCAAACTAGAGGAATTTCCAGGTTATATATATTGGATACATTGAGCCTTGAAGAGTATGATATGGAATATCACACAGTCTTGTTTAGCTGTGGTTTATTCAATGACTATATAAAGTATGTAATTTGGATATTTATATGTTATATCATACCATAAATTTCACATATACCTTAGATTTATTTTTATCATTTTATGTTGGGAGGATAAAAAACTATAATAGACTTCATTAATCGTTTAATTTGATAAGGAGAGATGCTTTTCATAGCTAAGAGTTTCTTTATTGGTTGAAATAAATGGCATGACCATTATTTAATTAAATTAAAATATGGATATTAATTTAATTTTATTAATCATATATATTTCTGATATTGAGTTTACCTACTTAATTATTTTCCAAATAATTAAGAGAGTTGTATTTTGGTCCCATTTATTTTGTCCATGAAAGAAAATATTTAAAAATAAATGAGTATAAATTTGTTAAAATGGATGAAGATGTGAAAAATGAGAACTCATAATGATGTAGTTATGTTTACTACTACAATAGAATATTATTCTAGTGCATCAAATAGTCAACCCCGATATGAAAATTTCTCATGTTATGGACTTGTTGAGATAATATTGTTATTGGATTACTACTCTCAAGGTTGAGTCACTACGGTGAAATGTAAATTTTTTGATTCAATGATGTGACATGGTACATTTATTTATGATTTTTGTTTTAGATTTAATGACACAAGTAAATTCCTGGATACCGATGAAACATACATTTTGGAATCAATGGAAAAATGTGTTTTATATGAGAGATCATCTAAGAACTGATTACGGTGTCATTAATGATGCAATCCCAATATATTTTTTTCATGATGCTGGGGAAAAAATGAACACCATTGAAACCCCAAATGGTGTTGACCAAAATATTGTATTTGATTACCCAAATTGTCACATTGTTAGAGTTTATGTTGATCATAAGGTTGTGTTTGGTAATATATATATGAAACCATATATGGTCGCAGTTCATTCAGTTTACCTTAACAATAGTTTCTTAGGATGGTATTACTTTAATTAATTTAATTTATTTTGAATGATGTGAATTTTTTTAGTATTTTTTGGATTTATTCAATTTAATTATATTTATTTCAAATTCTAAAAACTGAGTTTAAAATGGGTTTTTAAAAAATGTTTAACTTAGACTTAAATTATTGTTACTAAAATATGTTATGAAATTGTTTATGATTTCTTTTACTTTTACGTTGTAGGAATTTTTTTAAATGTTTTCTAAAAAATGTACATTTCGTTCTTATGAATATTATGAAAAATACTATATAAGTTTGAATGAAGTGATTATTTGATGTTGATCGACCAATTCTTGAGCATGGGTTTCCTCTTATGCTTCCCTTAGCGAGTATAATAATTATAACCATTTTTTTATAAATTACATATAATGTTAGGTTAATATTCTTTATCAAATTTTTAGGGATATTAAGATACAATAGAGTTGTCTCTTCCTTATCCTACTAGGATGGGTCCAAGCAAGGATGATCCGAGACCTAGACAAGGAACCCATCATACAAGTTACCACCCTAACCCACTGGTAGACACCCCATCTACCACAACTTTTCATCATCTTCTTGAGCCTCTAGGGTTGTTCCCACCCATACCTCCATCATCATCTCATTTATCCTTGTCTTACCATACCATGTCTATTCCACCTATAGGTTTTTTCCATCTTTACTATATTAATATCCTTTAATTTATCTCTAAACCTACAACCCATATCATAAGAACACCTACATTTCCTACTATCCATCCACGATCTGATGATTTTGTTCCTTCTTCTTGCACTCTAGTGCATGCAGATCCCCCAGAGCATATAGTGGAATAGACACATCCTGTAGAGGTTACTGATCTAGGATATCCTAAAGATCTATCAGATCCTATTGAGTAGCATACAATAGGGTTTTTTAGTATAAGTGTGTCAAATTATGTCACATCATTTATGTCCTGTTGTACCGTGACTTAATTCTTATTCCCCCCTTCTATCTTATTTAATGGAATCTTCTAGTAAGTGACTTGGGAGAACCTTTATGTGTGAATCCATGAATCTTCAAACATAAATAATGGTGGATTATAATGAATAAAATTTTATTACAGGTAAAAGTGATAGCTAGTGTATAATTTTTGTGTCTATTTTATCAAAGTAACATGATTTCATTTTGTTGGAACCATTCTCATGGAGACATATCCGTAATGAAATCAAGGACAAAGCATGTGCAGAGATATGGGTAATAAATTTTGATACCTTTCTATCTATAATTTGTTTGTATTTATATGAATTGACATGTTCATTATAGCTTCATTTTAACCATCATGACAGTAAATCTTTTAAGGATTCATGGTTTATGGATCTTGGGGAGTTATGGAAATCATATAAGCATGAGTTATATGATGGTTAGAGGAGTAGATTATGTTTTGATTTAGTGGGTGTCCCCATATTCCCTAACTATCCAACATAATAATATCAAAAAATGATCTTGTATTGGAAGAGTGATTAGTTTAAGGTATTCCCAATCTGTAATAGTTAGCATATAAAATTTAATTCTTATTACTTGTACTGATTTTTTGTTTTTAGAATGCATTGAAAAAAAATAACTAAGATTCAATGATATATCTACACACATTTTTTCACACAACAATTCTTGAGCATGATAATAACTATATAATTTAATATTAATATAAATAATATCAAGATTTATATTGTTAATTTTTTATATTTTCATGCTGAAATTTAAGTTCTATTGTCATTAATTCCTTTAACATAAGGCTGAAAATAACCTTTTCAAATAGCCTAATAGACTAATCTAATAATGTCACAATGAACTAATGGCCAATTGGCCTAATTTCCTAATGGCCTAATAGCCAAATGGACAATTGGGTATTTGGACTAATGGCTTAATGACCAATTGGCATAATGTCATAATGGAAAATTGGCCTAATGGACAAATTTCCAGTTTTCCTAATGACATAATGGCCAATTTTCATTATGGACTAAATGGTTGTTGGCCTAACAACTTAGTGGAAAATCAGTCTAATGGACTAATGTCTAATTGGCCTAATGCTCTATTTTCCAATTGGTTAATTGGTGTAATGGTGTAATGGTGTAATGAACAATTGGCCAATTTTCCTAATGGACCTATGACCAATTGGACTAATGACCTAACAACCAATTTTCCTAATAGACTAATGGATAATTGAACAATTGGCCCAATGACCTAATAGACTAATGTCCAATTGGCCAATTGGTAGAATGGCCTAATGGACTAATGTCCAATTAGCTTAATGACCTTATCGAAAATTGTCCTAAAGAATTTAGGGCCAGTAGGCCTAAAGTCCTAATGGTGAATTGGCATAATGGAATAAAGGCCTAATGACATAATGATCAATTGGCCTAATAGAAAATTACCAAAATGACATGATTTCCTATTTCCCTATTGGATTATTGGCCAATTGGTAAATTGAACTAGTGACTTAATGGACAATTAAACAATTATCCCAATAGCCTAATGGCCAATTTGACTAATAACCTAACCCCTAATTGGACTAATGGCCTCATGGAAAATTTCCCAATTGGCCTAATAGACTATTGATAAATTGGAAAATTGTAATAATGTCCCAATGACCGAATGGAAAATTAGCATAACAATATAATTTAAAATCAACCTAACGAATTAGTAACTAATTGGCCTAAAGTCTTAATGCCCAATTGGGATAATGACATAATAGAGAATTGTTCTAACAGACTAATCGTCTAATGTACTATTAGCCTAATGTACTAACATACAATTGGACATTTGGAATAATGACCTAATGGCTGATTGGCCCACCAAACTAATGTCCAATTGGACTAATGGCCTAACTACCAACTAGCTGGAAGGCCTAATGGCCATCTATCCTGAAGGACTAATTACCAATTAACCTAATGCCCTAATGTCCAAGTGGCCTAACGGCCTAATGGCATAATGGCCTAATGGCCAATTGGCAAAATATCCATTTGCCCAGTTGGACTAATGTACTAATAGCCAATTTTCCAAATGAACAAATGGAAAATTGTCCAAACTCCCTAATGACCAATTGAAATAATGAAATAATTCCCAATTTTCCTAATGGAATAATGGCCTAATGGAATAATTCCCAATTGAACAATTGGCCAAACATCCTATGGGAAAATTTTCCTAACAACCTAATGCCCTAATGTCCAATTGGCCACATGACATAATAACTAATTGGACTAAATGTCTAATGGTCAATTAGCCTAATGAAGTAATGGACAAATGGCCCAATAGCCCAATGGAAAATTGGACTAACGACCTAATGGTCTAATGTCCAATTAGCCTTAAAGACTAATGGAAAATTGGCCAATTAGCCTAATAGAATAATGAACAATTAGCCAATTGACCTAATGACCTAATGGAAAATTGGCCTAACGGCTTAAATACCAATTGGATAATTGGTCTAATGGACTAGTGGACAATTATCCAATTGGAATAATGATATAACGTCCTAATTTGAAATTAGAAAATTGTCCTAAAGGCCTAATGTCCAATTGTCTTAATGTACTATTGGTCAACTGGCCTAACATCTTAACAGACAGTTGGGCTAACAACCCAATGGACAATTGGTGGATTGTCCTAATAGAATATTTCCCAAATGGAAAATTATCCTAATAGACTAATGACTGATTATCTAATTATACCAATAGAGTAATGGACAACTGTAAAATTGTCCCACTTAACTACTGGTCTAATGGTGCAATGGCCTAATGGCCTAATGGAAAGTTGTTCTAAAGGCATAATGGATAATATTCCTAATGGCCTAATGAAAAATTGGCCTCATGAACAACTGACCGATTGCCATAATGACCTAACAAACAATCAGACTAATGTCTAAACAACCTAAAGGAAAATTGTCCAATTAGATTAATGGCTTACTGACCTAATAGAAAATTTTCATAATGGTGTAATGGCCTATTTCCCAATTGGAATAGTGGCCTAATGTACAATTCGCCTAATAACCTAATGGCCAATTGTCCTAACGGACTAACGATCAATTGGACTAACGACCTAATATCATACTACCAATTGGAAAATTAACATAATTTAATAATGGTATAATGTCCAATTGGAGGATTGGACTACATGACTGATAGAAAATTAGCCTAATGTCCCAATGGCCAATTGAAAAAATAGCCTAATGGCATAATGGCCAATTTTTTAATGGGCTGATGATCTGCGAAGTTGTCATAATGCCTGAATGATCTAACAACCTACTGGTATAATAGACTAATGGCCAATTTTTTAATGGAATGATGATCTAGAAAGTTATCCTAATGCATAAATGATCTAACAACCTACTTTTCTAATAGAATAATGTCCAATTGACCAATTTTCACAATTTCATAATAGAAAATTAGCCTAATTGGCCTAACCGACTAACAATATATTGAAAAATTGGACTAATTTCATAAAGTCCAATTTACTAATTATCCATATTTCTTAATGACCAATAGTAATAATGTCCAAGTGGCCAATTGGACAATTCAACTAATGGCTTAAAGACCTAATGGATAGTTTTCCTAACGATCTAAGGGCCTTATATTTAATTGGACTAATGACATTTGGGATAATTGTCCTAAAAACCTAATATCCAATTGACCAATTGGACTAATGGAATAAAATCCAATTGGCCCAATGGAATAATGGTGTAATGGAAAATGTTTCAATTGGACTAATGGACTAATGACCAATTGGACAAATGGAATAATGTCCAATTGGCCTAATGTCATAATAAACTAATGTCTAATTGGAAAATTATCCAATGGAAAAATGTACTGATAGCCAATTATCCCAAAGGACTAATGTACAATTGGATAATTGTTTTAATGGCCTAATGAACAATTGGCCTAATGACCTAATGTACAATTGGCCTAATGGCCTAATGGCCAATTTGATTAATTTACATTAGGCTGTTATCCAATTGGAATTCCTTATGAACCAGAAAAAAGTATATATATTTAATGATTATGAATTGTTCATAAATATATTATTTCAATAATTCAAGATATGGGACTTATTTTGATATTATTGAAACTACATCAAAATAATTTGGATGATTTATTTGATCAAGGATTAAATATTTTAAAATCTGTGAAATTTAGATTATCAGAATAGTTTGTATATTAAATTGAAATATAAAATATTGTATTTTTAAAAAATGTCATATATATAAAAAAATTACATGTAATGAATAATATGGAGTTAATATTTTGAAATGAATATAAAGAACTCATATTCACGATTATGGAATATTTATAACGATTAGCTAAAATTATAAAATTTTTATGATTAAATTTCATTTATGATTTTTTCATCAACGTTTTTCACATGTTTAAATTTATGAAATTTTCATTCATTTAAAAGTTATTCCATTTTATTATTATTCAAGATTATAGAATGTTTATATTTTCAATATGTGTATACTAATCATTGTCATTTGTAGAAAGCTGTATTGGGTATCGATGGTCATGTTCCTCACTGAAAATTATTTTGGTCAAGTAAGAACAAGATGACTGACAGTATAGTAAATGCACACACACAAGAAAAAAATTTGAAATTTAGTTATTTATTTTTCAAATATTTCTACAAAATTAATAATTAAATATCTTATTTATATTTTCAATTGTCTTCCATAGTGTCCCTTGATGATAAGTAAGATAAAAATATTATTCCAAATGATCATTTGAGTCTTGTATTAGGTGAGGAGCGCTAGGGAAGAGTCCGATGTCAACCCGAGAACAATATCATCCCCACTAGGTATTGATCCTTATTGAGATCCTATAAAACCTCTCAGACTGCCGGGATGCAAAGTAATCATAGAGAAGAATCTGAGGAAAAAATAACTTTTCGGGAGCATGAAAGAAGTAAACTGATCACCGAACACTTCATGAAAGATATTTTAGTTATAATTCAATTAATTCCATAAGAGGCTGCTACTACTGTTGATTCATATATGGAAAAAAAGAAAACTTTAAATAATTGAACAAGTGATGCCAATGGGGGTCCTAGTGGAGGTTGATATGGTGGCGGTGGTGATGATGATGATGAAAATGATGATGATGATGCTCAATATGATGATGTTGGTGATGAGGATGTTACTGATGGTGATGGGGATGGGGGAGATATTGATCTCCTCCATTTTTGACTTAGAGTACAAGAGACAATTGATTTTTGTTTAAAGACTTGAATTGAATGGTTGTATGAATGTATATGTATGTTATACTAATGAAAATTCTTCCAAAATTATTACAAACAATTGGTTAAATAATAAATATAAAATATTTGTATTTTATTGAATGTGTACTATGTTTTTTATATTATTTATTGGTTCAGGAGATGGAAGAGCTACTGCAGGTGCCAAATTGAGACAATTACCTATACACATGGTTTGTAGAAACATGAGTTTGTGTTTTATAGTAGAAAAAACTACACCCATGGTTTGTCTTAAATTGGGGTTATGGTACAATCCTCTAAGGCTATACCCATGGTTTTTATGGAAACCGTTGGTATAACTCTATACCGAGGCTCCCAAAGCCATGGTTCCTAAAACTATGGTTATAGGCTATACCCATAGTTATAATCTGTGGGTATATAGAGTTTTTCTAGTAGTGAGGGGTGAAACATAATCAATAAAAACATTCTTATTGTAAAACCATTACAGGAAATATTAATTACTTCAAAAATCAACAAACCAAATCACAAACCATCAAAAGTAATATGATGAATGGAATCAAAAATTGTACATCCTCAGTAAAAATTATTAGAAGCCATCCAAAAAACAAGATGGATGGAATCATTATATTATATACTCACCATAATATTAAAACACAGATGTAGACATAGATAAAAAAACATTAAAAATATCATTTGATTTTATTTGAGTAAAATAAAATATTTATTTTGAAAAAAAAATATTTTCACAATATTAAGGAAAAATTTTATTTGAAAGAAACATTGTAGAATTATAATGTAAGCTTCAAATCATTTATAATTAATGATGACATGAATAGAAGTTCACAAAGTACCTTGTTCAAAAAACAACAAGAAGATTCATTTTATTTTTTTTGTAAAAAATAAAACATAGGTAAATTTTTTTAATAAATAATTGGAGAGTAATGAAAATATTAATTAAAAAATTCTAAAAATAATATAGATATGGAATAAAAATATTTCATCAACAGGGATCTAAACAAAATCAATCTCGAATAATGATGAGAGTGTGGAGTAAAACCTTACAATTGTTGTAACTTTTGAATCACTACCCCAATGAAAGAAATAACTTAACACAAAAATTTAATACCATGAATATAAAGGGATTCATGATTTAAGATATTAAAGGGGATGTATATACACAAAAAATAAGAAGTAAGAGGTGAATATGGATTATGTATCCCGAAAGTAAAAGTGAGATGAGAAAATCCTTTCCCTATGTTTGAACTCCTACAAATGTGTCAAACAATACTGTATAATAAATATAAATTTGTTATAAATATATTATATAAACATATTTATATAAATAATACCATATATTATTTATTTATAACATTGTATTATCTATTTATTAGCAATATTTTATAATTATCTTTATTTAGGTTGTTAACTACTTCGTTTTTCATATATGTTTTCATTTGATAGTTTCGGTCCTTGTACATTCATTATGGTTAAATTAATTCCATAATTTTAATCATGATATAAATATAATATATATAAATTATATATATATATATAGAGTAATTCGTAAAATTTATAGAATGAAAAAAGAACTACATTGTTCATGGAGACGGTAGGTTGTACGTACGCATGAACAAGGTTTCTATTTTTTAACAGATGGGAAAAGAGAAAAATAAATAGTAATACATCTTTATATAATAATTATTATATAATATAAATAATTTATATTAATGAAAGCCATCCATATTATCATCCAACTAAAATAGAAATGAAAAAAGAATCACATCTCTTTGTAGAGGTGGTAGTCAACACATATGCATGAGCGACATAATCACTTCCCAATGGTTTGGAAGGATAGAAGGTGGATATGATATTATCATTATAGAATTACAATTATGTAATATATATAATATATAAACAATAAACCAATTATAATTCCCATCTATAAAATATGGTAATGATAAATTAATTGTATCGCTATGTGGAGACGGTAATCTATACGTACGCACGAGCGATACTTTCACTTTACATTTGATATGAGAGAGGGTGGATAGTGGTGATTTCATAATCATGAGAACATTTAAGTATATTGAAGATATTTTTTTACCATTTTATGATAAATACCATATATTTATAAGAGGTAATCGATGTTTTAAAAATAAAGTGATCCGTTAAGGCCATTACCTATCCTTTGAAAGAACTCCTTTGGATCCCCTATTAATTGTAAGTGCCCAGGTAGAGTAGTTGTATCAATAAGATGGGGAAGGGGTGAATCAATGATATCATTTTATTTTAAGTTTCCTTTATTTTGAAACAAACTTCACCTCCGGTTATGGATTTATTTCCATACTGAAAAAAACCAAACACACATCCACAGGAAGACAAGTATTTAAAAGGTTCACTATTCAATAAGAATAGTTGTGTCCTTGGTATAGTTTGGAAATAATCCAATATCCCACAATCCCTTAAAAAATAATCCTTTTTAAGGAATAAAAAGGGTAGGATATTCCCATTAACTCATGTAGAACTATGTATGCAATACAATAGTGTGTATGCTCCCACTTAGCACAAATTGGGTAAAAACAATGTTTATCTAACAACACATGTTACATGTTATTATTTTCAAATTCTAAAAATGTATTATTTAGAAAACAATTCTTGAATTTATTACCTTGAATATGGTAAGAACAAAAATTAATTTGATATTGAAGTCAGTCCAATTTCCCAATTTGATCTTCCCACTATGATTCTTCAGATCCGATCACCCAATATGATGTACCTAAATCCGATAGAATATGATCAAGAAAATTTAGTACTCCTTTATCCTTATTCCAGAAATAAAAATATAGAAATACTGATCCAATTATCAATCCTGATATGATGATTATCTGAGTAGAATGACAAAAAAAAGACAACTAAAAATGATTATCAGTTGAATACTTCCCAGTATTGTCTCTTCTCCTTTAAATTCTCCATCAAAGCTTCTTTAACAAAGAAAAATACGGAAACATATTCTCTCTACTGAAAGTCAAATATTTTCCCTCTTCTCATGAACAATACATCTATCAAAAAATAGAAAACTAATTTCTACTTTTATAGGAGACCCAGATGTGGTTTGAGTTGGAATCCCCAAAACACCCCTCTAATCAAAATTACCCGAATTTTCATGATTCCTTGAATTTTGGGTGCATTTTTACTTTCTCCACACTTTTCAATTATTCTAATTTCTTCTTAATCCTTCTCAAATATTCTTCATGACTTTGTTTCTGATTCAGACTTTCTTTTTAAACACCCGTCCAATTTTGATCTCCCATTACGATTAGCTCAATCCAATTTCTTCAATATGATGCTTTATACCAATTAAATATATGAAAAAATAGACAGCTTTCATATTCTTTACAAATTCTAATCCTATTCTTCGTCCAAATTACCAATATGATTTCTCTTGACCCAATTGATAAAACCCTTTGAAAACAAAACAAAGCTTTTATTTTTGTTCTCAATATGATTCCAATAAGCTTAATTCACAAAATATTTATTTTTTTGATTTTGGTATGATTGAAAACTAGTACCCTGAATTTCTTATATTTTCTACAAATCTTCCAAGCCTTCAAGATTCAATCTCTTCCTTTGAAAACAGATTCAACCCCCTTAAATAGTTGACTACATTGTTGATTGGTCTCTATCATTACATTTTTCATTGACTTAAAATCAATTCCTTTACCTCTGATTTTTGAATACAATAATGAATTTGATGAATACAATGGATGGTTTATATAGCTTCAACTTCAATAACTTTTATCAATTCAAAACATGTGCTTGTATCATGAATTATTTCATGAATTTTAATACATTAAGGATCAGATTTATAATCAATTTAATTTCATGGGAAAGTATTATACCTTAAATTTCATTCAACAACACAGTTATTTACAACTCTTCCTAAATATGATTGTTCAGAATACAATTGGACTGAATATGATCCGACAGAATACTATCTCCAACACCCTTTTTTCCCTATCCACCCAAATCTTATTAATCTGGTAGCATCTTATTCACTCCTCCTTTATTTCATCAATATTTCATTATAATATTGACTAATAAATTATAATTTATGAGAACTATAAGATCAGAAAATCCATATAGACTCTGATTCTCCAAAATTACAATTTCACATTCTATTCAAAATTCAGGGCACGTTTGATGACCCTTTACTTATATCCAGATACTTCCTCAATACAATCAATCCTTTCATTATATATTCAATATGAATCATATTAACCTTTTCTTCCAACAAACTACTCCTAAATACTATAGACCTTTTCAAGCAATGGGAATATGATGGCCATTCATTTTTTTCACCAAACACAGAGTGAGGTGATTCCTTTCTCCATTGATAGAAAAACTCATTACCAAATAACTTCTTCCTGATTATGATGCATAATTTTTTTTCCAACATATTTTTAAATTTTATCAACATCCCAATCCAATGGATTAGGTATTGACTCATATAGATTTCCTGGATCTGATGCTGAATAAGATTCTTATCCTTATGATTATAGATCCAATATAAAACATTAAAAACTCTTCTTCAATCTTAATTAAAACAAAAATTTCAACATTATTTATTCCTTGAACAAAATCAACAGATTGATCTTATTGATAACAAATACAATAAAAAAAACTTGGGCTAAACAATCTCCCCTTTTGTGTTTGTTGTCAATACCCAATTAAACCACTTGGAAATTGTAAGTGGTATTGTTTTATTTTCTCTCATTTTATTCTCCATTTGTTTTATTACTTCACCCATTTCTTTTACCCATTTCTATTATCAATCCCCCTTATTAAAAATCAAATTCAAATAGACCACTATGAAAAGTTCCTCCCTTATTGAAAAATGATCTCATTTCTATGGGTTTAAACTTTTCTTTTTCGAATCTTGAACATTTTCCTCAAAAAAGGCATTACATGAGTTTATTAACAAATATCATTTAACAAAACATCTATAATTGTATATGGGAGAACCCAATGTACAAAACAAGAGTGAATAATTAAGGATCTCAACGTTTTCCATTGCACTACTTTCCTGTAATACCTTTTTCATATTTCCTTCAACATTATCATTATTATGGAAAACTATGAAAGGAATTGTTTTAGATAAAAGTAACCTATAACCATCTTAACAAACACACCAGAAAGTTAATATGTATAAAAACACATCTTTTCAAAAACTAATATTTTTCAAAACCTTATTACTCTCTTTTAGAAGAATAATAAGATACTCATCAATTCCATCTTCTTTTATTTAGAATCCTTCAATTCCCTGCATGTTAGAACAAATATACATAAATTTGGAGAATTAGAAGTAACATAATTTTTTTTTTGAAGTAAAAATTGGACTGAGAGTCCTCTCTCAGTATTTACTTTTCTTTTTTTTCTTTGATTTTTCATTTGATATGATTTATGAATTTTGTTCATCCTTCTCAAATTTTGTAACAAAAATATTATTGCTTGTTGATTATTATGATGAGGATGTCATATTTTCATCATATTTAATAACATCTTTGTTGAAATAATTTGTCAACATTTTTTCTATGCCTATATTTTATTTTGGTAATATTTTTGAACAACTTTTGAAATTATTCCATTCTTGCTCATATCCAAAATTTGTTGATACATTTTTTATTATATTTTATTGTATCATTAGAAGAATTTTTATCACCCTTTTATTTTTATTATTTTTTTGCTTCCTATAACATCATTTCCAAGTTAAAGTGTTATATCTAAATAACTAAGAACTCTTTCTTTTTAGACTCAGCATATCAGTTTCTCTTAACTTCCCAAATATCCAGATTCTCATAATTGTATAGAAACTTTTGTTATGATGATAAAAAACAAGACATCCATTTGCATGATTACCTTGTTTCTCAAAACTTACACAAATAGTTTCCAATGGTTGGAATCTATTTTCAATCTTTACTCCAAAATTCTCAGGATTTTTGAAAATAACCTTCTCAAACTTCTTTCTTGGAGGAGATTGTCTTCCCCTCAAACTTTTCCTTCCAAAACCTATGGAATAATAGTAATGTTATTGGTTGAACCAAAACATATTTTCCTTATATTTTAATCAACCACAATACAAATAGTATCCATAAAAATAATAATTTCCAATGAAACTTCCATACTGACCAGAATTGGGAGCATGTTTCCCAGCAACCATATTTATTTTCTAATCAGAGTCAAAAACATTTCTATTATCAATAAGAATATTTTTCTTCAAGTGAATTATATTTCTAGTTTTAAATGAATCATAAGTATTAGAAACTTTTCTAGATTCATGATTTTTAGAAACATTTTCAGACTTAGGGTTTTTAGAAACTTCTGAATTCACAACTTTGGTGGTCTTGGAAATGTATATAACTTTCCTAGATTTTTTCTTCTCAAAAAAATTATAACTTTATTCTAAACCTTTTAATGTAATTTTTTTGATCCTTATCAGTTTTATCCTTACGAGAATTTTCACCAAATTTAGAGATAGAGGTTCTGAAACTTGTATCTCTCTCTTCATATTTAAAATGTTTTTAGGAAATGTTCAAAATCTTCTTATTTTTCCTTAAGATTCACTTCTAGATGTTTATTATGATTCCTTTATTCCTCAAGAGATTTATTTAAATTATCACTCTCTTCCATAAACTTGAATTTCTCCTCAGTAATTCATTATTGATAAATTGTTGAAGAGTTTTAACTTTTCAACTCTTGGATTTTCTTTTCAAGTCTCCCAATCATCCTCATACATTCATTCAATTAATTTTTAATATAATATTATAATTGAGTTTATTATAATTTATAAATAAATATTAAAAATTATTCATTATTAATTATTCTAATGAAAGTATTATCCATAACATGATCAATTATTTTTCACATTCAGTTTAACTTTATACAGAACAACTACTTTCAGTACTAGAAGAACATTCTTCATTAAAAATTGAAATAACAGTGTTCTATACAACACCATTTTCAAACTCCTCACTATGATAATCTATAGACAAAAATATTCTCTATTTAGATTTGGAGAACTTATTTTTTCCCTCTAATAATATATTTTTTCTCTATCACCCTTTTTCCTCCAATATCTTCTTGACCTTCTTTCTTCTCCTCCACTTTCTCCTTCATCACTTTATTCTTCTTAATATCTTAATGGGAAATTGGAAACAAAATTTCCAACAGCTCCACATCCAATTTTTTTAATGGATGTTTCCCTTTATACCTTCATGTACCTCTTTTCACATTTTGAGAAAATAAGGATAAAATTTCATTAACATTTTTACAAACATCATTTATAGAGTCAGAATCTCAAGCTTTTTATTCATCAAGAATTTTCATTGAATTTTCTTTATTTGTGGCATTGAAAGACATTTCTCAATCAGTTTTTTCCATTCATAACTTTTTCCATTATCATATCATATGTGATGAGAGTACTATGAAAATTTTATCGAGATAATGTAACAGGATCACTATCTTCTAATAACGAAACTTTTGCATAAAACGTATCAAAGAGAATTATCAAGAATTTTGAAACAATATTAGAATTTTATAACATTTCAACAAGCCTATGAGAGTGGTAAAAAAGTCTTTTACCCTGGTAAAGAATTAAAAAACATATTCAAACTCACCCATTGACAGATCTTCATACTTTAATCTCTAGATTTGTAACTTTTCACTTCTCAATTTTGTATTTACTTCATAAATGTTATTCAGATTTTCCCAGATATCTTTAGCAATGGAACATCCTTTTAGTATCAGAAAATTACTTTAAAAAAGTGATGATACTGAAGAATTATTGATCATACATCATTATCAAGGTTTTACTTATTAGAAATTTTTAGATGATAATTCTCAATACGATGAGGGAAATAATCTATAACAGCTCTTGGAACGTCATACCCAAGAGACATAAAATATGGAAACATTATCTACTTCAAGATATGGTAATTCCTATAATTTAATATTGGAATCCCATTACCAATAACACAACTTAGATTATCCATCACAACTTCTTCTTTAAAACATTATAAAAGAATAAATGAAGGAAACTTACCCTCTAATACGAGTTATAAGTGCTTAGGTAGAATATTTGTATCACTCAGAGGGGGAGGGGATGAATTAGTGATATATTTTTATTTTTATGTTTCCTTTTTTTTGAAATAACCTTCACCTCATGTTAAGGATTTCTTTCCCTACTAAAAAAAACAGACATCCAAAAGAATACAAGTATTTACAAGTTTCACTATTCAATAAGAATAGATACATCCTTGGTATTGTTTGGCAATAATCTAAGACCACTAAATCCACAAGAAAATAATCATTTTGTGCAGAATACAATGATTAGGATATGCCATTTCACTCATGTAACACTATGTAAAAAATACAATAGTGCACGTTCTATCTTATACCATAAATATGGTAAAAAATATATTTTTTAACAACACTTTTACTTATGATTCCTTTCAACTTAAAAAAATGAATTATTTAGAAAAAAATTATTCACTTTATTTCTAAGAAATTTATAAGAACAACAAAGAATTTGATATTGAAATCAGTATGATTTCCCAATATAATCTTCACACTCTGATTCTTCAAATCGGATTTCCCAATATGATGGATATATATTTGATAGAATACAATCGAGAAAATTCAGAATTCCTTCTTCCTCAGTCTATAAATCCTAATATAGAAATCCCAATCCATTATCCTTCCCGATACGATGATCAACCAAATAAAATAAAAATAATAATATGATAGAAAAATGAATACAATGATCACAAAATATAAAAATCAGATGAATATGTTGTAATGTTTTCTCTTCTCCTTTCACTTTTCTATTGAAGCTACTTTAAAAAATCACAATACAGAAACCTATTCTCTTCCTAGAAAGTATGAGCTTCTCTATCTTCACATTAGTAATACATATATCAAAAATTGTAAAATGTTTATTTTTATTTTATAAGTAAACCAAAATTGGTTTTTCTGGGAATCCCACAAACTTTTGTGCTCAACCAAATTAAAAAAATTGCACGATTATTTGAATTTTGGGTGAATTTTGACTTTTTCCATGCTCCCTAATCCTTCTATGTTCTTATTGATCATTATTCATGAATTCTATTCTCCTTCATACTTTATTTTCAAGCACAATTTTTATTTATATCTCCCCTTATAATTTACTCAATCCAATTTCTTCAATACGATACTTTGTACCACATAAATATTTGAAGAAATAAGAATCCTTAATCTTCTTCACAAACTTCAATATGATTATTCTTCCCAATTTATAATACAATTGATCATAACCTAATTGAGGAAAAAAATCAACAAAAAATCAAATAATTTATTTCTATTCTCGTTATGATACCCATATACTTCATTCGATGAAGATTTATATATTTTGGATTTTGGTATGACAGAATACTAGTACCTTTAGTTTCTCACATTTTCTATAAATCTTACAAGACTTCAAGATTCAAGACCTGCCTTTTACAACACATTCAACCATCTTAAATGGTTGAATATATTGTTGATCAGTCTCTTTCATTATGTTTTGCATCAGATTTAACTCAATTCCTTTACCATCAGTCTTCGAATACAATTATGCCTTTGATGAATATGACAGTATGCCAAATATGATGGACCATTGTCAGATGCTTTAACTTCAACAACTTCCTTCAATTTCAAACTTGTTCTTTTATGATGACTTACTTCATGACATTGAATACATTAAGTATCAGCTTTAGTATTGCCTACATTTAATTGGAAATTATTATACATTCCCATTTTTTTAACAACATATTTCTTTCCAACATAGCCTAAATACGATTGTTAAGAATACAATCGGCCTGAATACAAATAGGCTGAATACGATCTCTAGCACACTTTTTTCCTTTCCATCAAAATCCGATTAATCTAAGAGCTTCTCTTTAACTCCCCATTTCTTTCATCAATATTACATCACATGTTTTACCACTGACTTATGATTTTTTAGAACTCCAAGATTAGTAAAGAATTGCCACTTTTGTTTTGTCCTGGTCATACAAACTCCGATTCTCTACCGTTATGATTAAACATTCCATTCCAAATTCGGGGAAAGTCTGATGGCCCTTTACTTCTAGCCAGATACTTCCTCAATATGATCCATCGTTTCATTATGTATTCAGTGTGAATCCAATGAACATTTTCTTCCAACCATCTTACCCTGAATACTATGGACCTTGTCATGAATTTTGAATATTATGGTTACTCCAAATTTTCACCAAATATAGAGTGAGGTGATTCATTTTTACTTTTATAGAAAAACTAATCACCAAAAAACTTATTCCTAATTATAATGGTGAATTTTATTTCCAGAAGCTTTTGAATTTTTATCAACACCCCAATATGATGGATCAGGTATTGACCCATCCAAATGTACTGGATGTGATGTTGAATATGAATCTTGTCCTTATGATTCTGGATTAAAAATAAAACTTTACTCACCCTTCTTCAATACTAATTAAAATTACCTTTTGAAAATTCTTTCTTCCTACAACATAATCAACAAATTGATCTTATTGACAACAAATACAATAAAAAAAACTTGGTCCTAACATTAATGACCCTAGGGTTGGTATTCTGGGATGAAAGAACCTACCTAATTTGGATAAGTAAGTTGAGAAGTGATTTTTAGGGGATTTTCAAGCTATAAGACTCAATGTAGTGTGAGTAGGATAAATGATTAGTTTCTTTTAATAATTGAGGGGAGGGGCATTATTGTAATTTACTAAAATATTAAATTAATATAAACAAATTTTGATGTCTAAATGGATACAAATTTTTATTATTAGTATGTAATATGAGGATAAGTTAAAATACTATCATATAATGAAATGTGGATAGGTTTTGGCTAAGCTTTGACCCTCATATTTTAGTTTTAACACACCACTACCCCTTTGGACAATTACCATAATATTAACGTTTTTACACATTAGATGTTAATAATGTTACTATATGATGAAAAAAGACCCATTAATGGACCATGATTGTTTTTTAAAACCATAAGCTATTAATTTTTGTAAATCTAATATTTTTATGAATTATAATTATTTAAAAAAATATTATTTATTATAAAATATCATTATTGTCATTTTTAACACTATTCATTTAATTTGAATTTTAATACATCAATAAAAAAGGTTTATTTATAATATAACAGTATAAAAAATTAATAATATGTTACATAGATACGTAAAATTAATTCTACAAAATAAATAATTCAAATCATATTTCTTTTATATTTTTAAAATCAATTATTTTTTTCTATTAAATAAATAAAAACCATATTAGCGTCACAAGGTCATTTAATGTAATTATATAATTTATAAATATTATAAAAAATTTATGTAATTAATATAATTTTATATATCTCAATATATAAATTTATATTAATTCATAACTTATTTCTGTTCCAAAGTAGACATATAAGTGATATTTAAAACTATGAGTGTGACAATTTTTTTAACTTTCATTGGTTTATATATTAAATTTATCATTTTCTTAGACAAGTGACCACTAAAAAAATATTCAAGACTAAGGTGAAAAGGGTTGAATTAAATTCAACCAATAATAACTATGATGATTTTTTTGGCCTTATCAATTAATTATAACATAGGTTAACCCAATATATCCTTTACCTAGGTGATAAATTTTACTAAGGTTACTATTCTTATTGAAAAAAGTAAAAGTGATATATCAAAAAAAAATTGGTGATTAGAATTAATAATATGGGATTTATTTCTCATAATTAAATCTCTATAAGTGGAAAAATTAATTTTAAATTAATTTAAAATAATGTTTTAAAAACCACTTTTTAGAAAAATAAATTTTAAGAATATAAAACAGTTTATTCTTATACCATGCATAGAAAAATATGAACTGAATGTTAAAAAATTTTATTTAATTTATAATATATAAATTTCCTTAAAATCATTTTTTAAAGTAATTAATTTTATTTGTTAATATAAAAATACATTGCACCAATAAAAATAGTCTTTTTTTCTATAAAATTCTATTCCACATATACAATATGTTATTCCAAATATAAAGATAAAATTTATTCAAATAAAGTTAATTAGATTATTTAAAATATAGATGAACAAATATTAATTTGAAAACATTTTAAAATAAAATTTAACTTTTTAAATTTATGATGAAAAACTATTTCCAAAAAAATCAGTATTTTTCAGTATTACTGAGAAATCAATCTTTTTAGAAAAATTTTAAGATTTCAATATAAGATAAATTTTATGTGATGATTTTAAAAATGATATTATTTTTCTAAAATAAAATTTATTGAATTTATAAAAATTAATTATAATATTTTCTCAAATAATTAAATAAAAATCAATTTTGAAGGAAACACATTTCTGGAGAATAAAATAACTTTACTGAAAAATTTAGAACTTATTCCAATAGAATTAATCAATTAATTTTTATTGATTAAATACATAATATATTTTATATTTTTTTAATGATATTGTTACCCACCAATTAAATTGTTAGGTGATAACTGTTATATTGAATAATAACACTTTTATAGTATATCCTAGCTCGTTTACACTCGATGTTGCGTATAATGAAATATATCAAAGAAATTAAATTTTATTAAAGATAAATATATTATAAATTATAGGGTTGTCACATTCTAACGAGTTAAATAATTTTTCCCTTTTAATTTTAATTTGTACTCTGTAATCAATGGTTAGGGATTTAAAAATTCTTGTGTGGAAAACCCATATCATAATTTTTTTTAATAAAACGTCCTCCTAAAAATGGGAAATGGAAGTACGAAGGTCACTACAAAACTGGGTTTCCAAATAAAATAATGTTACTCATAAATGAAAATATGGCCATGGAAGAGAAAAATAATGCTCCATGATTAATATAGAGTGAGATAAAACATGGTCCTAATAAAGTTAATCATCCCAAAACCCTAAATATATGATGGGTTGAAAGACCTTTGATTTATCAGTAATAAAAGTAAATCAATAATGTTTTAATTCCAAGGACCTTTTCCTAAATTTTTGGGATTCATTAACAATACAGATAAAGAAATCAATAAAATAAGATTTCTTGATTTATTTACATGTCATAAGAACAATCTCATCCTTTTGTTGTGATTTCATCAATTAACACTTCAACTCTTACATCATGAAATGGATATTCAAGATAATTTATTTCCCAAAGCATTTTTCATGAATCATATGATCCATTATTAATTCCATAATCCTATAAATATTTACCAAAACGAAAATAGTTTGTACAATGTATCCAATATGATAAATCATACCTTAACCTAAAATAATAATATCTAATGTCATCATGATGCATTCCATAAGTCGTTTACCATAAGACTCCTCCAAAATATTATTGTCATATTTAAAACACAAAAATCTGGTCAAGATATTTTCCGTAGGAAACATAAATTTATTCATGATGTCATTTCCAAACAACTGACTACTTTGATCTAATTTAATAATAACCCAAATTACCATTTAATTTATCCTTATTCCATGTATCCCAGAAATCAAAAAATGCAGAAAACTATATCATAAATTACTTTTTCATTAAATCACTAATACTTTTCTTGGTCACAAATACTACCCCATTAGAATTTTCAATTTGACAATTCTCTTCATCCCAACTAAAAATTATTAACCCAACATCGAAAAACATTAAGGGTTTTATTTCTCTTCTTTATGCATTCTCCAAAAATACCACCTTAACACTAATCACTTTCCATTTTTATTAATACCATTCAATATATTCTTTTAGATCATTAATGGAATACTAGAATATCATGGAGAAAATATTTCTAAAACATAATTATGATATATCAACATATAAAAACATTAATCCTTCCACTTCAATGATTAACATGACATCGATCCTTCATTGGTCTAGGAGTTAACCATTAGATTGGGGTATTGACTTGGTTAATTACAATATTCCCCACTAAAAATATATTTTACTCTTTAGAAAACTATTTCTCTATGACCTTCACTTCCACATATAAAAAATCTTCCATTTCCAATGATATATTCTACTGTGTGTCTCATTAAATATTTCAAAAATGAAGGAAATTGATACTTCATTCCTCCATGGTCTCCACTACCTAATATCACAACAAACATTATCTTTATCTTATTTAGTGAGTCCAAGAGTGGTTTATGTCCTGATGTACATCTTATATTATGATAAATAATTAGGCATAATAAAAATATCTTTAACTATATTCATCATCCCATTTGGTTTCTCAAAATCACCACATTATCTATCATATTCAATGTTAACTCGGTACCTTTTGGTTCCAGCTATTGATTGAAACCAAAAAATTATAGTATGATAAATAATAATGATAGTGGGAAAACAAAAAATCATGAAAATCATTGATAGGATGTATATATCATGACACCTTATTTTCAATCTATGACACCTTATGTTTAACCTAGTTCATCCATGATCACAAAAAATTCAAATATTTTGTTATATAGAAAATGTGAATTAGATTTAGCATATCCACCAAGAGTGTCAAAACAAACACCTATTAAGGAAACACACATTATGCACCCAAATGATGGTTAAGATATACTCAAACCAATTATTTTCAGGGTTATAATTTATATATTCATATGTTCCAAAACCATACCCACTTGTAGTATCCAGTCATGGATGTATTTATTTAGGAAAACCATATAATCAGTTCCTTACCAAAACATTAGGATATTATCCTATATTTATAATTATCCTCAATTTAATTTATAGGAAAATATTTCCTAATCTATGTTTCCCTAAATCCAATTCCCAAGGATTGCACTAAACTTTATCTGATTCTAACTCTAAAGATCCCAACCCAAGTAGGCCTGAGCCAGTGGTTAAATTATTATACATTCATAAGAAATAATTGACTGCATCCCAAAGGAATAAATAGTACAATAATCATGGTAATCAAAATACATACAAGGATTTCACATAACATTTGGAAACATAAAATGCAATATATAAATTTCTTTTGGAACACCATAATCCTCTTTATTATGTTCCTACATGTCAATCATAAAACACTTCCTAGAATCCTAGGTAAAGGAAACATAATAAAGGGGTGAGATCATATTCTTAGTGAGGGTATTCATATATTGTAATCTAAATATGGAAGGAATAAAATTGTAGAGAATAAATAATAATAAAAAATTTCCATATAAATATTTATATTAGTCAAGAACATAACATTGGATGTGATAACTAATAAAATAGTTGAATGTTCATCAATAAATGATTTCATAATGAAATAATCCATAATGTCAAACATCTAAACCATACTATTAATGAATAATTCCAATAAAAACAATTATCAAGGATTCTTTCTAGGATATCTTAAAAAATGGGTTAGGACTCAACCAAATACCCAAGCTAGTTTGTCTCATGAGACCTACTGATGCATTGGGGGGAGATTTCATTACATTCCCCACACATCACATAATAATTACAATGAATTATTCATTTTGAATGGGTGAAATATAATCAATGAAAATATTTTTATTATAAAACATTCATAATAAATGTTAATTCTTTCCCTAGTAAAAAAACATAATCATAAACCATTCAGAGTATTAAAGAGAATGGTATCAAAATAGTACACCCCCAGTAAAACTGATTATAAACCATCTAGAAAAATAAAATGGATGGTATAATTATATTTTATACTTAGAATAATATTCAATAGAGGATGTTTATATAGATAAAAATATTTCAAAAAGTTAACTAGAAAATTTCTTAAGGGACATACCATTTTTATTTTAAAATCACAAATATTTCAAAAATATTAGGGAAATAAGTTTCCTTGAACAAACAATATAAAACTATAAATTAAGATTCAAATCAATGAAGAAACTTAAAGTAGAGTTATTATGTTCATGATGTATAAGTTAAATATCATTCCTTTCAAACTTTTGAAAAAATTTCAAAATACCTTCATTCAAAAAATGAAAATAATATTCCATTTAAAACCATTTTGTAAAAAGTAAAACTTTGGTAAAAATACAATTAATACATCTTTGGTGAGTAATAAAAATATTCTTTAAAATATTTTATGGAAAATATGGACATTCAAAAATAATATTCCTCTATCACAGACTTTAACAAAAATAATCCTGAATAATAATGAGATTGTGAAATAAACCCTTACCATTGTGATAACTTTTGAATCATAATACCCACGAAATAAATAAATTAAATCAAACCTTAAATAAAATTAATATAAATATAATTATGATATAAAATATAAAATGGTTATTATATACACCAAACAAAATAAATATGTGGTGAATGTGGCATATGTCTCACGAAAGCAAAAGTGAGATGAGATAACCATTATCTTAAGTTTGACCTCCATCATATGTGTCCGAATATCCTATATAATAAATATATATTTATTATATATATATTCCACAACCATTATTATATATATAATACAGCATATTATTTACTAATAACCTTTTATCACCTGTTTATTAAAAACATTTTATTATTATCACTATTTCAGGTGTTAACTGCTTTATTTTTCATGTATGTATTGATTTGGTAGTTCAAATACTTGTAATTTTTTTGTGGTTACATAATATAAAGATTTTTAATCATGATATAAATATCATATATATTCATTATATATTTATTTATATAAATCCATAAAATTTTTAGATAGAGAAATGTACTACACCATTCACGGAGAAGGTATACTGTACGTACGCATGAACATTGTTGCCATTTTTTGAAGGACAGAAAAAATAATGGTAATTAGTATGTAAAAAATAAAGAATAATTATTATATAATATAAGTCATATATGTTAATATAATCCATCATTATTACTATCCAATAAAAATATAAATGATGCATGAACCACATCGCTTTGTGGAGGAGGTAGTCCACACGTACGCACGAGCGACATTATCATTTCCGAATGGTTTAGAAGGTAATAAGGTAGATATAAAATTATCATTAAATATTTATAATTATTTAATATATATCATATAAAAAAAATTAAAAACATCATAATTACCAACCATAAAATATGGTAATAAAAAATGAATTGTATCACTATGGGGATATGGTAAGCCCTTCGTATGCATGATCGATACATTCACTTCCCATTTTATGGGAAAGAGGGTGGGAAATGGTGCTTCCATAATCATAATAACATTTAATTATCTTCATTATAATTAATTTTCAATTTTAATAAAAATAAAATAGATTTATAGGTGTTAAAAATGATGTAAAAATAAAGTGATCAGTTAAGGTGATTACCTCTACTTTGTAAGAACTCCCTTGGATCTCCTCTTAAGAACCATAGTGTTTGTCTTATGGGAAGAAAAAAAACCTCTATAATGTGTATAGGGTAGTTTATAAGGGATATTTTCATGTTATTCTCAATATATATATCATATATAAAAATTACACTCATCATAATTATCATCCATAAAATATTGTAATGAAAAATTAATTGTATCGCTAGGTGGAGACAATAAGCCGTACATATAATGAGCGATACATTCACTTCCCATTTTATGTGAAAGAGGGTGGGTAATGGTGGTTTCATAATACTTATAACATTTATGTATTTTTATGATATTTATGTTACCATTTTATGATAAATATAATAGATTCATAGTAGTTAAAATATGAAGTAAAAAGAAAGTGACCAGTTAAGGTGATTACCTCTTATTTGGATGAACTCCATTGGATATCAACTTAAAGACCCTAGTGTTTGTATTTTTGGAATAAAATGACCTATATAATGTGTCTAGGAATGTTTATAATGGGTTTTTTTTCAATTGATGATTATGATAGATGGATTTAAAAGGTATAAGTAAGTGAAAGGAGAGTTGTCCTTTTATGACTTAGGTGTGGGGAATTCTTGAAATTTTTTAAAATATTAAATTAATATAAATTACATTTTATGTTAAAATGGATCCAAATTGATAATAGTATAATATAATATGAGTATGAGTTTAAATAATCTCATAAAATAAAATTTGGATATTTTTTTGGTATGTTTTCACCTTTATATTTTACTTCTAACCCCCCTGTTACCCCTTTTAACAATTACTATAATATTATAGTTTCTAACCTTTAAGTGATAATAATGTTTCTAAAAAATAAAGAACCAATAATAAATGGACCATGACTGATTTTAAGACATATACCATTCTTTCATCCAAATATAATATTTTTAGGATTTGTAAATCATTATTTAAAATATTTATTATTATAAAATATCATTATTGTCATTTTTAACACTATTCATTTAATTTTACTTTAAATACCTTAAGAAAATGTGGTATTTAGAATATAATGGTTTAAAACCTCCATATTATATCATATAGATCTATAAAATTAATGTAGAACTTTAAATGATTCAAATTATATCACTTTAATATTTTTTAAAGTTTTTGTTTTATTTTTCAGTTAATTAAATAAATATCATAATATTATTGCACAATCATTTAATGTAATTATATAACTTCTCTAAATTATAAATAAATTAATATCATGAATATATTTTATTAATATAATTTTATAATTTTATATTCATTCATAACTTTCTTTTTTCCCTATGTGGATATATAATATATATTTAAAACAATGTGAATGACATTTTGTAACTTTCAATGCTTTAAATAATAAATTTATAATTTTCATGGAAACACGTCCATTAAAAAAATGAATTTTGTGCCTAAGGTGATTATTGTATAATTAAATTCCTAAAATAAGTATTAATATAAAATATTATGGCCTTATGACATTTGTTTAACCTAGATTAACCTGATTTAACCTTTACTATGGTGATAAATTTTTTCTAGGTCACTATTCATATTGAATAAAAAATAAGTGTAATATTTAATAAATTTGGAATTTATGATTCCAAATATGGGAATAATGTTCTAAGATTAAATATCTATAAGTGGCAAAAATTTATTTTAAATTAACTACTGAAAATATGATGAAACCGATTTTTAGAAAAATATATTTCTAAGCATAAAAAATGGTGTATTCATATCCGAAGCATAGATAAATATTAAATGAATGTTATATTTATTTATTAAATATATTATATAAAAATTTAATTAAAATAATTCAACAATAGTGATTAATTTAATTCATTAATAGAAAAATACATTACACACCTAAAAATAGGGGTTTTTCAGAGAAATTCCTTATTATGTATGAAATGTTTTATACCAAATTTAAACATAAAATTTTCTCACATAAACTTAATTGGATTATTTAAAATATTAGAGAAATAATTTTTCTGTGAAATTATTTTTAAACAATACAAAACTTTATAAATATTTGAAACAAAAATATAGTTTTAAATAAAAATATTTATTTTTCTCTATTCACAAAGAAATAAATCTTTTTAGGAAAATAAAAAAATTTAACCCTAAGATAAATTTTGTATGATGATTTAATTTTTTTTTATTTTTATAAAATAAAATGTATATATCTTATATTAAATATTTCAAATATTTTTTCATAAATAGAAATAAAATCCATTTCTAAAGAAAATATATTTCTAAAGAATAAAATATCTTTACTGAAAAATTAAGTACTGATCTTCTAATAATTAATCAATTAATTTATATTTTTATGTACTTTATATATATTTAATAATTTTTTACTACTATTCATACATGCCAATTTAATATCTAGGAGATAAATGTTAAATTAATTAATAATATTTTAATATTATATCACGGATCATTTAGACTCAGCATTGTGTATAACATAAGATATAAAATAAATTAAATATATTTAGATATAAATATATTATAAGTTATAGGGGTGTTACATTCTACCCCTTTAAATAAATTTCCCCCTGCAATTTAAACTTGTTCTCAATAGTCAATAGGGTTTTATTTGAAAGTAAATTTTTTGGAAAACCTATATCATAAAAAAGGGTTAAAAAAAGTGAATTTTAATAGAAGGAAAGGGAAGTATAGAGTTTAAAAAAACTAGGTTTCCAAATAGTATAATATCATTGGGATTTGAAAATATAGACATTAAAGGGACTAATAATGCCTAAGGATTAATAGATAGTGATATAGAACATGATAGTGAGAAATTTAATCATCACAAAACCATAAATCTATGATGGGTGAAAAGGCCATTTCTTTATTGATAAGAAATGAAAATGGGTATATTTTTTATTTCAATGTCATTTTCCTAAATCTTAGAGTTTATATTACTATCCAGATAAAAAACTCAGGAAAATAAACATAATTGATATATTTCCATTTCATAAGCATAATATCAACCTTGGGTTTCACATTGATCAATTTACACTTCAACTCTTATGCCAAAAAATGGATATTTGAGATGATTTTTTTTATGCCCAAAGAAATTTTAACAAATCATAAGATCCATAAGTCATTGTATCTACCACTAAATTTTTACCAAAACCAAAATAGTTATCAACAGTTATCTAATATGATAATTCATACTTTAACCTCAAACAAAAATATCTATAGTTAAAATTAATCTATTCCATATTTTTTTAACCTTAAAAATCCTCAAAAAAATTCAACATATTTAAAACCAAAAAATTTGATAAAAAACTTGTCCTTAAGAAATATAACGTAGTTCCTAATGTCACATTCCATACTTTTGAATACCTTGATTACATATACCGATGACCTAAATCGCTGTTCAATTTATCATTATTCCATTTATAGAATAAATAAAAAAATATAGTAAAGTCAATAATAAATTAATTTTTCATCAAATCACTAACCATTTTCAAGGTCACCAATACCACCACATTAACTTTTTTTACCACCAGTCTTTTCTTTATGGAAATTAAACATTATTAAATTAACATAAAAAACATTATGGGTTGAATTTACCTTATTCATGAATTCTCTAAAAATATCACCTTATTACTAATCGCTTTTCTTGGTTTTCGATACCATTCAACATATTCTTTCAGATACTTAAAGAAATAATGATATACCATTGATAAAATAATTCTACAACATAATTATCAAATACCAATATATAAAAACTTTAATGATTTCACTTTAATGATTTACTTGACATATATACTTCCTTGGTCTATAATTTTATCCTTATATTAAGGCATTGAACAGGATAATTCCCACATTCCCCACAAAAAATAAAATTGAATTCCTAAACAAAATTCTATTATAAAACCGTTATTTCTATATAGAAAACATCTTCTCATTACTTTCATACATTCCATGGGGTGCCTCTTTCCACATTTCTGACATGAAATAAATTGATACTTCTTTCTACCATGGTCTATAGTACCTGAGCTCTTTGAAAACACGATCCTTCTCTTTTTTGGTGATTCCTAGAGTTACTTAAGGTGCACGTTCATAAAAATATACCATGGTAACTAATTTGGCATCATATCAATATCTTTAAATCCAATTATCATCCCATTAGGTTTCTCATTATCACCAAAATTTTTATCATATTCAATTTTAACATGGTTCCTTCTGCTTCCAAACATTGAATAAAACTAAGAAGCATAGTATAAGAAACAATAATCATAGTGGGAAACCAAAAAATCATGAATATCATTTGTTGGATTTCTAAATCATGACACATTTTTTCAATTTATGACACCCTTTATTTAAAATAGGTCATTCATGATCACAAAAAATTCAAATAATTATTGATAAATTAATTTTTAATTGAATATATCATGTTCCTTGAATAGTGTTAAACCTAGAACGTAGTAAGGAAACACTCACTGTATACCAGAATTATGGTTGAGATATACTGAAGACAACTTTTGTCATGTTTATTAACCCTGGAAACAAATGTGAAAACCCCACATCCACTTGTAGTATCTAACATGGATTCATTTCTAGGAATTCCACATAATCACGACATAAAATAAATTAGGATGTTATCTTATACATAGTCTTATCCACAAATTCAGTCATAGAGTAATATTCTCTAATATATATTTCCATAAATCCAATTCCCGGTTTTCTAATAAACTTGATTTGATACCAACTCTGAAATCCCCAACCCCAGTAGACTAGATTTGGTGGTTACATTATTATATTGGCATACAATACAAGTTATCACATTCCAACAGACTGAATAGTTTACTATTCTTGGTAAACTAGATACATTCTTGGATTTTACATAAAATTTTAAAACATAAAATATATCAAAGTATTTTCTTTGAGAACACCACTATACCCTTTAACAGATTCATTTATATCAATCATAAAACACTTCCTTATATCCTAGGGAAAGGAATCATAAGAAAGTGGCGAGATAAAATTTTATATGATGGTATGCATGAAACAGAAAATAAATAAGAAATAAATAAAATGTTAGATAATAAATGATAATAAAAAAATTCTATATAAATAATCAAATGAGTTTAAACCTTAACCATGGATGTAATAAGTAATTAGATAATCACATGGTAATCAATAATTGATTTCATAATGATGGAATACATAATTTAGGACATCTAAAAAATACCATTGAGTAATTTTTCGTAGAGAAATATAATTTTAAGGCCTCGGGAAAAGGTATCGTATAAAAATAGGTATGTCCATATCCAAATACCAAAGTTATTTTGTCTCACGTGGCCCATCAATGCATCTAAGGGCAATATAATTATGAGCCCACCCATCACTTAATATGTATAACGCATTACTCATTTTAAAGGGGTGAAACTTTATCATTTAAAAAAACCATATTGTAAAACTAACATACATAATGCTAATAATTTCCCTAATCAATAAACATAATCATAAACTATCCAATGTAATACGGTGAATGGTATCAAAGTAGTACATCCCCAATAAAAAAGGGCATATAATATCCACATAAATAAGGTTTAAGGTATCATTATATTAAATAATCTACCTAATATTCAACAACGGATGTTGAAAAATGTAAAAAAATTAAAAATATCACAAAAACATTTCCTCATGAAAATACCATTTTTATTTTGAAATAAAAAATATTTTCCATATATTAATGAAAAAAATTTATTTTAAAAGTAAATTTAAAAAAATATTAATGTTGTATTAAAATAATTTAGTAGTCATTATAGTAGGAAATTCCATTCATGATATATAAGATCATAAAATTTCATTTACACTTTTATAAAAGGCCTAAAAGTACCTCATTCAGAAACTAAAAAGAAAATTCCCTTCAAAACCATATTGTAAAAAGTTAATCAATGGTAAAAATTTATTTAAAAAATAATTTTAGAGTAAAAACATTATTATTAATACATTTTAAGGAAAATATGGATATAGAAAAAATATATATTCCCTCAGTTGGGACTTAAACATAATCAATCCCACATACTGTTGAGATTGTGATATAAACCCTAATAGTTGTAGTACATTTTAAATCATAACCACCATGAAATAAATAACATATAAATAAACACTAAATACCCTAAATATAAATATATTCATGATATCACGTATCAATGTTTCATTATATATACCATGAAAAATAAATAAGTGGTTAATATGGAATATGTCTCACGATAGTAAAATTGAGATGACAAAACCTTTACCTCAGGTTCGACCTCCTTCATATGTGTCTGAACATCCTATATTATAAATATAGATTTATTATACATCTATTAAATAACTATAATCATATATATCATACCATATATGATTTAATTTTATCCTTTTATTACTCTCTTATTATAAATATTTTATTTGTATCATTATTTCGGGTGTTAACTAATTCATTTTTTATATATATTTTTATTCTGATGTTCCGGTACTTATAAGTACATTTTAATTAAATAATATATAGAATTTTAATAGTGATATAAATATAATATAAATTCATTAAATATGTATTTATATTAATCCATAAATGTTAGATATAAAAAAATAAACTACCCCATTCATGAAGACGATATGTTGTAAGTACGCATGACCATTGTTTATGTTTTTGAACGGATGGAATAAAAGAATAGTAAATAATAATTCACATTTAAATAATAATTATTATATCATATAAATAATATATATTCATTGAATCAATTATTATTACCATTGAAGTAAAATAGAAATGAAAATCGAATCACATTACATCGTGGAGGTGGTAGTCCACACGTATACAAGAGAGACATTATCGTTTCCCAATGGTTTGGAAGGTATGAAGTTAAATAAGAAAATTTCATTAAAAATTTATAATTATGTAATATATATCATATATAAATATTAAATCCATCATTATTTCAATCCATAATACTTCTTAATGAAAAATAAATTGTATCGCTACGTGAAGATAGTAAGCAGTATGCACATACAAGCGACACTTTAACTTTTCAATTTATGGAAAAGAGGATTTTTAATGGTGGTTTCATAATCATGATAAAATTTATGTATATTAGGTATAATTATTTTACTATTTTATGATATCTACTAAATAATTATTGGAGGATAAATATGAAGTAAAGAATAAAGGGATTAGTTATGTTGATTACCTATTTTTGGATGAACTCATATAGATCACCCATTATGGACCATAGGGTTGGTATTTTTTGAATCATAGATCCTATATAGTTCTCCTAGGAATGTTTAGAAGATAATTTTTATGGTATTAACTATATTTAAGACTTAATATTGTGTAATTAAGAGAAAGGAGAGGTGTCCTTTTATAATTGAGAGGAGGGGCATTCTTGAAATTTTCTAAAATAATAAATTAAAATAAGTTAATTTTGATGTCCAAATGGGTAAAAATTGATAATATTAATATATAAGGAAATTATGTTTTAAAATCCAATGATTTAATAAAAGTTTAACTTGTTTTGGGTCTATTTTCATCCATATATTTTAGTTTTAACCCATGTTACCCCTTATGATAACTACCATAATATTAATGTTTTCTTTCATTTAAGTGTTAATAATGTTAATACAAAAAAATAAAATACACATTAATGGACCATTATTTATTTTTAAAACCACATAAATTCATTTGGATGAATGTAATATGTTTTTAATCTTTAAATCATTTAATAAAATATTATTTATTATAAGAATTTATTAATATTATTTTTAACAATATTCATTTAATTTGACTTAAAATACATTAAGAAAAATGGTATTTTCAATCTCATGGTTTCGAAGATTCCTAATATTTTTATTTATCTGTTAAATTTGCGGGACAAACTAGCTCATTGAAATTATATCACTTTCAATATTTTTGAACTCATTTATTTTATTTTCCCTTTAATTAAATGAATAATGTATTAGCGTTGCCCAAGAATTTAAGTAATTTTATAATTTATAAAAACTAAAAATAAATTCATATGATAAATATAATTTCATTAATATATATATAGATAGTTATATTCATTCAGAACTATATTTTATCCCTATGTGGACATATAAGAGTTATTTAAAATTAGGAGAGTGACATTTGGTAATTTTTTTTAAATATTAAAATTGTAATTTTCATTGAAAAGTGTCCTTTAGAAAATTAAATTTTGATTATAAGGTGATAAGGTTAGAATTAAATTCATATAATAAGAATTTGAATAAAAATATATGAAATTATCACTTATTTTTAACCAATATTTATATGATTTACACTTTACCAAGGTGATAAATTTTACAAAGGATACTATTAATATTAATCAAAAATAAAGGTGAACGATTAAAAAAATTTGGAATTATGGACTCAAAATATGGGATTCATTTTTTAAAATTCAATCTCTATAATTTTCATAAATTCACTTTAAATTAATTTATCAAAATGTTTTAAAAACCACTTTGTAGAAAAATACATTTTTAAGCATAAAACATAGTTTATTGTTATCCCATTCTTATAAAAGTAATAACTGATTGTTAATTTTATTTGAATAAATATTATTTAAATTTATTTTAAATCATTCAATAATAATTATTAATTTAAATTATTAATATAAAAAATATATTTCTCCCATAAAAATAGTTTTCTCAGAAAAATTCATTTTTACGTATAAAATCTCTTTATACCAAATTTAGACACAAAATTGTTTCTAATAAACACAATTGAAACATTTAAAATATAATATAAATAATTTTCCTTTTAAATAATTGTAAAATAAAATTGAAATTTGTAAATCCTTGAAACAAAAATATAGTTTTCAATAAAAATCTTTATTTTCCCCTTATGACTGAAAAAATCATTCTTTTTAAAAAAATCCAAATAAATTACATTATGATAAATTTTATATGATTATTTAGACATGATATTTTTATATAAAATGAAAGTTATAAAAATATATAAATTAATTATATTATTTTCTAAGAAAAAAATAAACAACAATTTTCGAAGAGAACTTATTTATAAAGAATAAAATAAATTTACTGAAAAATTGAGTACTTATTTCATAAGAATAAATCAATTTATTTTTATTTATTATATAATTTTTATATATTTAATAGGTTGGTTAATAATATATATACCCACTAACTCAATGGCTAGGTGATAACTATTACATTAAGTAATAATATTTTAATAGTATATCACGGTTCGTTTTGTTGAGTCAATAAGGTTTTCCTTATGACTTTTCCATTCCTTCTTGTTTTGAAAATCACAAACACCTTATCTTAAGGAAAATTGCTTTCTTAAGGAAAATCTCTTTTATAAGAAAAATTGTCCTTATCATATTTTCATCCATATTTTTTCTTAAAGTATGAGATTCAGATTCATTTTCTCGGAATCGTTGAAACTTTGATATAAAGCATTCTGTTTTAGGATTCGGATTCTGGATAAGAACTATAAGGAAGTTTCATTCCGAATTCCGGATATGAACTCTGACTAAGTTTTATTCCAGATTCAGGATACGAATTCTGAAGAAGAATTCTCATTACGAATTCTAATGAAGAATTCTCATTACGAATTCTAAAGAATTAATCTCATTCGGAATTCTCATTACGAATCCTGATGATAAATTCTCATTACGAATCCCGATGATGAATTCTCATTACGATTTCATGATGACGAATTCCTATTCCGAATTATCATTCCGAATTTACCTATTAAACAGAATTTGAGTATCTTTGTTTTATACACTCTAATTTAATTCAGACTCCGAAAAATATCTTTTTTAGATTCCGAACTTCTATATTACTTACATTTCTATATTTTGTGTACTCTTTATTATTTTTCATTACACTCCAAACCTTTACTCCGAAGCGTTCATTCTGAACCTTTGAGTCAGAATTAAAACGATGTCGTACATTCTGTTACACTTGTTTTGTTATAAAACGATGTCGTCTGTTTTGTTATAAACTAACCGTTGTATAAGTGACACGTGTACAGGTCCCTCCGATCTTTAAGGAAAATATGACCGTTGGAGAAGGAGCCGACCTTACCTATAAATAGGAGCTCATTTGAAAGAGCTCAAGAGAGATGATGCAACTGATGACAGATAAACAACTTGGTTTTGTGCATACATGCTGTTGAAGTGAATTCTAGAGAGAGAGGCTCTTATTAACTCTCAAAGCTTCATGCGACTCCGAATGTTGGTGATTACATTCGAGGGCTTCCGGGGATAGGAACACAGAGGTGCCGACTACCTTAAAGTTCGAGGGCTTTCTTGCTGAGGAAGAAAGAGGTTGCCAACTACCTTGAAGTTGAGGGCTTGCGGGGATAGCAAGACAGAGACTCCGATCTTCGTATCGAGGGGTTACCCTGGTGTGGGTAAGACAGACTTGCTTGAAAGTATAAATCAAGGGACATTTATCCAAGGTTGTTGGATACCCTTCTCTTTGGGTTAAAAGACTTATATCTTGTGACTTGTAGTTTTACTACTTGTTTATATTCCACTACATTTTGTAATATAAGGAAAGTATAACTTTCTTATACTTCCTTACTTACTCTGATTCATTTAGATTCTATACGCATTAAGGTAGAATCTCATATTGTAACCTTTTGTTAAGTTTCAATTTCCGGAACCATATTTCCAGAACCCTCATTCGGAATCTCTTTCCTAGTTTGCATTCGGAGTTAAGAGGTGTTGTGAATTTTCTTAGTTTAACTTTGTTAAACTTAGCCCTTTCCTTTGCTTAAAGAAAACATAGTTATTCTTAACTAACTTTAAAGGTTCCAAAGGAATTTTTAAAGTATACAATTTACCCCCCCTCTTGTATATTGAGCATCTACATTACTATTTCGATCCTACAATTGGTATCAGAGGTTGGAAACCTCTTACTCTATACCAATCTTACATTTGGAATCAGAGAAGGTCTCTGAAATACTTTTACTCACATACAAGTTTTTCTTGATCACTTTTTCATTCCGAATTTCCATTCCGAACTTTTCTCATTTCGAACTTTGTTATTACGATTCTTTGCTACTAACAAGTTTGTGTGCAAAGTTACTTTAAGTATGGCAGGAATTCATGTTGGATCAATTGACAATCTGAATCCTACAAGACCACCAATCTTTGATGGTAATGACTATGAATACTAGAGAGATCGTATGAAGACTTTTATTATCAATACTGGAGTAGACAACTTTGTTATGCTTACTGGTGATTATAAAATTCCTGACAAGGAAGTCAGATCTTTCACTAATCAGGAAAAGCAAGAATATCAACTAAACTATAAGGTACACAATACTTTACTATGTTCAATGACCAGAAACATATATAGCCAAATTTCTTCTTGTGAAGCAGCTAACTGTATATGGAAGAAGTTAGAAGTTACACACTTTGGGACTTCTAAAGTGATTGAGACAAGAAGAGCTATTCTTAGAGCTGAATATCATGGCTTCAATTTTACTTATGGAGAACCTATCTGTAAAGTTCAACAAAGATTTATGACTATCGTCAACAGTCTACAATCTATGGGAGAAAAAGGTTTAGATGATGAATCTCTTGTGGACACGATAATTGACATTATGCCTAATGAGTGGGAGTCCAAGAGAACAGCTATAGATGAGAATAGGAAGGTCACTCAAATTACACTTGATGAATTATTTGGAACACTTCTACAACATGAAACTAGAATGAAGAGAGATACTGACAACATCAAGAAGAAGAATGGAAATGGTACTGTTGCTTTTACTACAACTTCAAATCAGATGAAAGCTAAGACTCCTGAGAGAGTTACCAAATCTAAGTCTAAGAAAGTTATTTTCCAGTCCGAATCTAGTGAGAGTGAAGTCTCAGAAAATGAATTAGCCAATCTTACTCGAAGGATGAACAAGATAGCTGGACAGAGAAATTTTCAATCTAAGTGTAAGAAAAAATAATGGAAAGATAAGAAAGATGGAGAAGTTACTTGTTATGAATGTAAAAGAGCTGGACATATTAGACCAGATTTCCCTATGCTCAAAAAGAAATAAAGGAAGGAAAGACATTCAGACAGGAACAGAAAGAGATATTACAATGCTAAAGCTAAGAATGTTCTGAAAGCTAATGATACCTGGAGTGCCAGTGGTGGCGACTCTTCAGATGAATCTTCTGATTATGAATCTTCAGAACAGAAGAATCTTGGTCTTATAGCCAGATTACCTATTGATAATCATTGTCTTATGGATAAGGTACGAAATGCTGAATCATTGACCAATGTTTCTTTGAATTCTAATAATAGTTAGTATTATAACTCTTCTGATGGAGAATCATCTTCTGATGAGGAAAATACTTTACCTACTTATGAAGAAGTCTCTAGGTTTGCTGAACTTCTTGAGATTGATAATTCCAAACTCAATAAGAAACTTGATAAGGAAAACTCTAGGAATTTTATTCTTACAAAAGAGATATCAGATCTTTGTAAAGATCTTGATAAGAAAAATGCTGATTTTGAAAGTATTTCAAAAAATATTGAGGAATTAAGTACTGAGAAGAACAAACATTCTAAAGAATTAGAAAAAGTAATTTCTACGAAAAATGTTTTCGAGCCTAACTCTAGTTCAAAAACCAATGATTTTGAGGATAAAAACTTGGTTGTAAAACTCAAGTCCGAAATTTTTTCCTTAAAGAAGTGTTTATCAAACTTTACCCAAGGTAAGGAAAATTTTGATAAGATGTATTCCCAAATACGAACTTTAAGAAATAAATCCGGATTTGGTTATACCCATACAAAACCTATTTTCAGTAATAATTATTTTGTTCCTGAAAGTGCCCCATTTTGTACCAAGTGTCAATGTGGTGGTGACTGGGAAAAGAATTGTTCTTTAAACAAAACCCAATTTCTAGGATTTCACAAAGCTTACTTTTCTAAGAAAATGTGGATACCTAAAATTTTATTATCTGGAAATCTCGGATCCAAACAAGTTTGGATTCCGAAAATCTAATTTTCTTCTTGATTTCAGGATAATAAAGAAAGTACCAGCAATAATACATGGTACATGGATAGTGGATGTTCCCGACACATGACTGGTAACAAAAGTTTTTTTGAAAAGATTATCAAAACGAAAGGAGGAAAGGTAACTTTCGGAGACAATGCTAAGGGAGAGATTGTTAGTATTGGTAATATTGTTTTTCTTGGTAAAACCTTGATTTCAAATGTTATTTTTGTTAAGGGTCTTAAGAACAACCTCATTAGCATAAGTCAGTTATGTGATGAAGGTTACCCTGTGAATTTTAGGAATGATAAGTGTTTAGTTCACAATTCCAAGGAAGAATTTATTCTCTCAGCCAATAGGCAAGAGAATGTTTACACCTTGAACTTAGAAGATCTTAGGAGCCAAGATTTACCTTGCCTAAGTGCACTGGAAGATCATTCCTGGTTATGGCATAGAATATTAGGACACTGCAATATGAGAAACCTATGTAAACTCTCTAAGAAGAAACTAGTTAAGGATCTACAAGAGATTAGATTTGATTCTTCTAAAGTTTTTGATCCTTGTCAATATGGCAATCAACATAAATCTAGTTTTAAGTCAATCGGTGAAGTCTCAACAACCAATGCATTACAGTTAGTGAACATGGATCTTTTTGGTCCAACACAAACTGGAAGTATTGGAGGCAAATACTATGTATTTGTTCTAGTTGATGATTACACTAGATTTACTTGGGTCTATTTTCTAGCAAAGAAATCTGAAGCTTTTTCCTATTTCAAAAGTTTTAGAGCTCAAGTTAAAAATGAGAAAAACCTTCCATTTAAAACTATTCATAGTGATCATGGAGGAGAATTTCAAAATTCTGATTTTGAAACTTTTTGTAGTAAGAAAGGTATTACTCACAATTTTTCAGCACCTAGAACTCCTCAACACAATGGTGTAGTTGAAAGAAGAAATAGAATTCTTCAAGAAATAACTAGAACCATGTTGAGTGAATATTCTATTGCTAGACATTTCTGGGATGAAGCTGTAAGTACTGCTTGCTATACTATAAATCGAGTTTTGATTAGACTTTTTCTTAATAAAACTCCTTATGAGTTATGAAATGATAGAAAACCAAGACTTTCCTACTTCAAGGTTTTCGGTTGTAAAGTATTCATTTTTAATACTAAAGATAATTTACATAAATTCGCACAAAAATCAGATGAAGGAATTTTCTTAGGATATTCCACAACCTCTAAGGCTTATAGAGTTTTTAATAAAAATACTTGTACTGTTGAAGAATCAGTACATGTAAAATTTGATGAATCAGATCCTTTTGTTTTTAAAAAATCTCATCATACATCTTCAGATGTTTTTTCAAAAACTGATTGTCAACCTTTGATAGAAGAACCTTCTAATAAGGAAATTGTTCTAGAAGATACTTCTGAAACATTTACCCCAGAAGACTTTCTACCCTATGTTGATGAACAGGTTTTCCAAAATCCAAATCAGGTGTTTCTTAAGAATCATCCCAGTGATAGTATCATTGGTGATGTAAACCAACTTGTAAGGACTAGAAGTTCCTTAAGGAATGAAGTAGAACATCTAGCATTCCTTTCCCAATTAGAACCTAAAAGAACTGATGAAGCTTTAGGTGATGATGATTGGATTAAAGCCATGCAAGATGAACTAAATGAATTCGAAAGGAATAAAGTCTGGATCTTGGTTGAAAGACCTAAGGAAACCTCTGTTATTGGAGTAAAATGGGTTTTCAGAAATAAATGTGATGAAAATGGAGTCATTGTTAGAAATAAAGCTAGACTTGTTGCTAAAGGCTATAATCAGCAAGAAGGAATAGACTATGAAGAAACCTATGCTCCAGTAGCGAGACTTGAATCTATCAGTATTCTACTTGCCTTTGCCGCATTCTTTAATTTCAAACTTTTCCAAATGGATTTGAAATGTGCTTTTCTTAACGGTTTTGTTCAAGAGGAAGTTTTTGTTGAACAACCTCCTGGCTTTGAAGATACAAAACATCCTGATCATGTTTTTAGACTTACCAAAGCTTTGTATGGCCTTAAACAAGCCCCACGAGCATGGTATGATAAACTCACTGGATTTTTGCTTCAAAATAACTATGTTAAGGGAAATGCAGATCCAACCCTTTTTATAAAGAAAGATAAGAAAAATGTTTTGATTGTTCAAATTTATGTTGATGACATTATATTTGGTTCAACTCAGCAATCTTTGACTGACTGCTTTGCTAATCTAATGAAATCTGAGTTTGAAATGAGTATGATGGGTGAGTTAACATTTTTCCTTGGTTTTCAAATTTCTCAAAAACCAGAAGTAACCTACATATCTCAACATAAGTATATTAAAGATCTTCTCAAAAAGTATGGTTATGACAACACTAAGAGTATAAGTACTCCCATTGGTACCTCAAACTCTTTAGATCTTGACGAAGCTGGGAAACCAGTAGATCAAAAATCTTTTAGAGGTATGGTAGGAAGTCTACTTTACTTAACAGCTAGTCAACCAAACTTAATGTTTTCAGTATGCTTATGTTCAAGATATCAATCCAATCCTAAGGAATCTCACTTAAAGGCAGTAAAAAGAATTTTTCGCTACTTAAGGGAACCATGGATCTAGGATTATTTTATACTTCTGGAAATGATTTTGTTCTAAAAATCTTTTCTGATGCTGACTTTGGTGGATGTAGAATGGATAGAAAAAGTACATCCAGAACTTGTCATTTCTTAGGAGATTCTTTAGTTTCTTGGTCCTGCAAGAAGCAACATTCTGTATCACTGTCCACTGCTGAAGCTGAATATGTAGCAGCTGGAAGTTGTTGTGCACAAGTGTTGTGGATGCAACACACACTCACAGACTATGGCTTGAGTTTTACTAAAACTCAAATTTTGTGTGATAACACAAGTGCCATTTCCCTAAGTAAAAACACTTCACATCACTCTCGTGCAAAACACATAGATATTATGCATCACTTTCTTAGGGATCACACACTTAAAGGAGATATTATTCTTCAGTTTATTGGAACGCAAGATCAACTTGATGATATTTTCACAAAATCTTTGCCTTCTGATAGATTTGAATATATTAAACAGAAGTTAGGAATGATAACCGTAAGATAATCTTTCTTAATTAACTTTCTGTTGAAAAAAAATCTCCTTACAGTAATAAATTCCTTTTCATAGGGGGAGTACATTTGTTTGTTACTTTAACAATTTTTTTTAATTTTTGTTTTCAAACTTTTCGGAAAGAATATTTCCGGAATGGAACTTCCGGAACTAAAATTTTCAGATTGGACATTCTCATACATAATACTTCTGGAATGAAAGTGTTTGTATTGACAATTTCCGAAATGAAAATTTACGTACTGGCAGTTTCATAACCAGATTTTTGTACCGATTTTTTTTCTGTAATGTGTTTTTCGTATTGACTTTTTTGTACTAAGTTTTTTGTAATGAGATTGTTTTCCATAGTAAACTTTTAAGAACTTTGTCTTTTCATAATAAAGTTTTTTATCATTTTTTTATATTATCCATTATGAATAATCCTCCTCAGCCAATCCGAAAGGTATGATTTGCTTACTCAGGTTTTCGTAGTCATACTTTACTTGCTGGCATTTTCTTATATTATGTTTTTGGAATTTAGTTTTTTTAATTCCTTGCCTAAATAAAAACCTCAAAAAGATCGGATTCAAGTTTTCAACCGTCAGATTTGATCTCAGCTTATCACAACCGTTAGATCAACCGTGGAAGTTGAACCGTCCTTTCATTGCCTATATAAAGGGGACCCAATTACTTGTCCCACATCGATCTCAAGCTCTCGCGTCTCGAATCTCTGTCTCTCTGATTTAAGGCCGTTCCGAACTTCGGTCTTCTCCGTTCCGAACTTCCTAGAGGACTTCAGATCCGGATGTCTGCGGAGTTAGTGTCTCAAGAAATGTCTTCCACCAAGCCTATTTCTCATTGGTTTTTACGGAGAAAGGTTAGTCCATCCGGATTTCTTCAACAACTATGACTCTCTTATCTCAAAGAACATTAAGTTGAATGGTTGGGAAGATGTTGCTGTATCCAAACCAGGGACTCAAGACGATGTTTTTACAGAGTTACTTGTTGAGTTCTATGAAACTGTTTCCTTCTTTCAGGAAGATAATAGGGAAAAGTTTTATTTCAAGTCATATGGAAAGACCTATAAACTTTCTTATATCAAGGCATCAAGCTTGGTAGGTCTGTATTATGGAGGAGAAGCTGAGTTTATTTCTCATGTATTGCGGACTCTAAGGGTAGCTTCGACAAGGAAAAAGCATTAGGAACTCTCGGACTGGATGATGACAAGGCTCCGAAGATTTCTAGTTTGCCTACAAACTTCCGGATTCTAGAGCTATGGGTGCAAGGACTTATCGTACCGAGAAAAGGCGATAAAGACAGCTTGAAGAAGAGTGAGATCTATATCTTAGATTTTCTGATAAATCTAAGGAAGTTTAACTTCATGAGGCACATTCTTATAACTATTGAGAACCTTAAGAAAGGAAATCTCAGAGCTCAGATCGTAATGTACCCAACGATATTATCAAAGTTGATAGTTCGGTGTCTTGAATCTTTCAAGGAAGCTTGCAGATCTAAGCCAAGGGTTTGTAAAATCTTGTTGGTTAGTGATGACACCCTTAAGAGGATGGATGTGGCTTTCAAAAAGGAGATTGGTGAGTTCGTTGACTTGCCTAATCAAGAAGAAACGGTTCCGAAGGCTGCTGAACCGGAATCATCCAAACCAGTGAAGAAAAGAAAGTTGAAGGAAGCTGCAGTTGAAGTCGAAGATCCTAAGTCTAAGGAAGCTCAAACCGCACCTCCCAAACCAAAGAAGAAGAAGACCTATCCTGATGAGGTAGTTACAAAGTGGAGAGCTGATAAAGAGAAAAGGAAAGTAGGGGATCTGCAGTTCGGATTGGACCCTGCGGAAGCTAAGGCATTAAAGGAGAGAACTGCTGATGAGCTTGAAAAACAAGAAAAAGAGAAGAAGCTCAAGAAAAAGATGACAGAAGCAGAGGTAGTCCAAGCGTTGTTAAAGTTTAATGAAATAGTATCCGGAAGTATCCCAGTGCCGAGATCTTTCTCCCTAGAATCTCTACCTGAGACTCCAGGAAGAAACCTTGATTTTCCGGAAGAGACTACAGCTGAGCATTTTGAGCAAATTGAGCAGATTCAGCAAGTGGGAGATGAAGAAGAAGTTGCTGAAGGAAGTGGTGAAACAGGAGATCTCTTGAAACAAGTGGATGATTATAAAGGATCACCTTCAGAACATCTATCACTCCGAACTTCAGAGGCTGAATCCTCTAAGTTAGTAACTCCAGAGAAGGATAAGAATGAGGAAGATGTTGTTCAGAAAGTTGTTGATGAGATTGTTCAAGTATCTACTGGGGAGCAGAAAAATCCTGATCAAGAATCAATTCCGAAGAAAGACAAGGTAAAGCAACTCCTTTTTGAAACTCCGAAATCAGTGGCTAGAAAGAAAAGAGAGTATGGTGATTCGTCTAGAAGGAAGTTGGAGCTTATTGAGGAAGAAAACTCTCCAAGCAAGATTTCAGATTCGGAGTCATCATCATTGGGACATGATTTTGTTGTCCAGTCTTTAAAGAAGTTGGTGGGATCCATTCCGACATTCTCTAGTATTGATTCAAGATGCCAGATGCTCCAACATGCGTTGAATCAGAAAACTAACTCCGTATCTATGGTGATGGACAAGTGCGTTGAGATTGAGGCTCAGTTCAAAACGTTTTTCGTTGGTTACGAAGCTCATAGAAGATCTTGCAAGAGGATGAAAAACTGGTCGAAGAAGACTATAGAAGAAATGAGGTTGTTCGATGAGTTTCAAGACAATGTTAAAGATTCTTTTGAGACCGAGGACAATAAGATAAATGAGTTAACTTCATCCTTTGAAGAGAAGCTGACAGAAGAAAAGAACTTCTGGATTCAAAAAGTAAGAGATCTAAATGGAAAACTGAATTCCGTTTCTCAGAACTGGAAGTTTGAAAGGGATCATCAGATTGATTTTGAAGAAAGGATGAAGGCTCAGGAAGAAAAGATCAAAGCTCAGGAAGAAAAGATAAAAGCCCAGGAAGAAAAAATTGAAGCTCAGTCCGCAAGAATAGTTGTCTTAGAGAAGCAAGCTAAAGAAGATCATAAAGACCTGAAGAAGATCAAGACTATTCTAAAGGGGCTCATGTCAAAGGAAAAAGATCCAAAATAACCAAATCCGATCTTTTTGTTGTATTCTTTTTGTTGCTGAGATTTCAAATATTAATAAAAGTTGTTCTTGTCGTTTCTATTGTTATCATTACTAATATTTCGGGTACTTTGTTTTTTTTCCATTCCCTCCAATTCTTTTTGAAAATAAAAAAGGGGGAGAAGGAAAAGATTCTTAATAAAAAGAAGAACTCTAATAAGATTTTATCAAAGGGGGAGAAGAAAAAGATCCTTAAAGAAAAGAATAACTCTAATAAGAGTTTGTTTAAGGGGGAGCTTTTTTCATTAAAGAAAACCTTCTTGTTTATCACTCCGGAAATCTGAATACGATCCTTAGAGTTTCAAAGCCTAAGGTGGAGTTAGTCTTATTCATCAATATCCTTAAAGCAAAGGGAGATAAGTTTTTTTTCTTCTTAGAATTTCTTTTTCGTAAGGATGTTTGTGCTTTCCAAAAAGGGGGAGATTGTTGAGTCAATAAGGTTTTCCTTATGACTTTTCCATTCCTTCTTGTTTTGAAAATCACAAACACCTTATCTTAAGGAAAATTGCATTCTTAAGGAAAATCGCTTTTATAAGAAAAATTGTCCTTATCATATTTTCATCCATATTTTTTCTTAAAGTATGAGATTCAGATTCATTTTCTCGGAATCGTTGAAACTTTGATATAAAGCATTCTGTTTTAGGATTCGGATTCTGGATAAGAACTATAAGGAAGTTTCATTCCGAATTCCGGATATGAACTCTGACTAAGTTTTATTCTAGATTCAGGATACGAATTCTGAAGAAGAATTCTCATTACGAATTCTAATGAAGAATTATCATTATGAATTCTAATGAAGAAATCTCATTCGGAATTCTCATTACGAATCCTGATGATGAATTCTCATTACGATTTCATGATGACGAATTCCTATTCCGAATTATCATTCCGAATTTACATATTAAACAGAATTTGAGTATCTTTGTTTTATACACTCTGATTTAATTCAAACTCCGAAAAATATCTTTGTTAGATTCCGAACTTCTATATTACTTACATTTCTATATTTTGTCTACCCTTTATTATTTTTCATTACACTCCGAACCTTTACTCCGAAGCGTTCATTCCGAACCTTTGAGTCAGAATTAAAACGATGTCGTACATTCTGTTACACTTGTTTTGTTATAAAACGATGTCGTCTGTTTTGTTATAAACTAACCGTTGTCTAAGTGACATGTGTACAGGTCCCTCTGATCTTTAAGGAAAATATAACCATTGGAGAAGGAGCCGACCTTACCTATAAATAGGAGCTCATTTGAAAGATCTCAAGAGATATGATGCAACTGATGACATATGAACAACTTGGTTTTGTGCATACATGCTGTTGAAGTGAATTATAGAGAGAGAGGCTCTTATTAACTCTCAAAGCTTCGTGCGACTCCGAATGTTGGTGATTACATTCGAGGGCTTCAGGGGATAGGAAGACAGAGGTGCCAACTATCTTAAAGTTTGAGGGCTTTCTTGCTGAGGAAGACAGAGGTTTCCAACTACCTTGAAGTTGAGGGCTTGCGGGGATAGCAAGACAGAGACTCCGATCTTCGTATCGAGGGCTTACCCTAGTGTGGGTAAGACAGACTTGCTTGAAAGTATAAATCAAGGGACCTTTATCCAAGGTTGTTGGATACCCTTCTCTTTGGGTTAAAAGACTTATATCTTGTTACTTGTAGTTTTACTACTTTTTTATATTCCGCTTCATTTTGTAATATAAGGAATGTATAACTTTCTTATACTTCCTTACTTACTCTGATTCATTTAGATTCTATACGCTTTAAGGTAGAATCTCATATTGTAACATTTTGTTAAGTTTCAATTTCTGGAACCATATTTCCGGAACCCTCATCCGGAATCTCTTTCCTAGTTTGCATTCGGAGTTAAGAGGTGTTGTGAATTTGCTTAGTTTAACTTTGTTAAACTTAGCCCTTTCCTTTGCTTAAGGAAAACATAGTTATTCTTAACTAACTTTAAAGGTTCCAATGGAATTTTTAAAGTATACAATTCACCCCCCCTCTTGTATATTGAGCATCTACATTACTATTTCGATCCTACACATTTTGGATTAGTGTTGTGTGTAATGAAAGATATCAAAGAAATTAAATTTATTTAAAATAAATATATTCAAAATTATAAGGCTTTTATACATATGATAAGAATGGATAGAGATAAGTTGGGAACTTGATGCCATTTTAATAGAAAACTCTACATCGATTATTAGTAAAAAACAAAAAACGTCATATGGAAACACATCATGAAACATGAGGACCATGGAAACAAGATCTCCACTCAAATATTCTTTCAAAAGTTAAAAAATAAAAAATATATATCATCCTACCCAACATTGAAAGATATATTACAACTCTACATGATCTCAGTTCCTATTCTACCTTGAAAACACAGAACACCCCATCAGAGGAAATAATGAAGATCCATTGAAGATAGTAGTAAATTTAGGATTTATGGGAAATTATCCAATCCATACTAAAAATTAAATCCAGAGGTTTCATGTTAAGAAATAGTAAATCCTATATGAGCTCAATATCTGATAGAGAGAATTCATAAGAAGGGCTTCAGAGAACCATCTATCTCTTTGTTTTAATGGGCCTAATAATATTTATCTTAAAATATATAATATTCATAGGAAGGTTTAATAGAATAAAAATATGAGATGATATGACTAAATGATATGTGTTTCAAATAAAGACATGATTAAAGATGATGCTATAATGATGTTACATTTTATTTTCACTATACCATCATCAGATTACTCAAGATACTTTTAAACTATATGAAGAAACATTGTTATAGATGTCTGTAGATGCAACCCATTAATCACAGAAGAATCTGACAGAAACACAATACTTTAGGTGATGATGATCCCATTCCACTATGCAATGTATAAAATACATGTGAAAAACATTATAGGTGTCCCGATAATCCACACAAACCAAAAAAACTTGATTCATCCATATAAAACTGCTTCAAATTCCCAACATTGACACATTAAAATAATGTCAATGAGACACTTAAACACACTGTAAAAGGTTGGAATGATTCATGATATTTACATCCACCACAAGACAACACCCTCTTCTTATTTCCATTAGAGTAATTATCAAAAAATCAATCTTTTGTATGAGATACTACAACTAACCTTGACATACCATCCAGGTCAAGATCATCCATCAAATATCTATCTAACGAATCCTCATAAGAGGTGATCTTCGACATGAAAAAATGATATTAAATATCATATTAAAGATCCAAAACAAACATACAGGCCTTCAAATTCTCATTTGATACTACCTCAGGATAACACTGAAGAAGTTTAGTAAAGAGGATTGTATACTGATTAATGTTTCTATCACCTTGTTGGAAGATGATAAACTTAAAATAATTATCTAAAACCATTAATTTTGGATATAAGTTCTCTTTGAAAGTATCTCTAAGCTCTATCCACTAAAATCCATCATGATTCTTCATTATAACCATCGAATCCCACCATTACCTTCTAGGATCTTCTATATTCAATTTAGAATATTTCATCGTTATTGAATATATTGTTTACAAGAGCATGAAAAGAAGCTCAATATTTTCAAACCCAATCCTATGAATCATTAGGAAAATTTGAGCCTTATAAATATGGTGGTTTCTGTTAAAGAAAATTCTGAGCATGATGACTTCAAGGTTTCATTACTATATCCTAAATGGGAATGGGTGATACTACATATCCTAGTGTTTGGATAAAACACACAACTTTATAAATGATAGTTTGATCAGCTGAAGTTGATTTTCTTAATTCATTTGTATCCCCCTCCTAAGGTATATTCAAATGTATTCTTAAGGGAATGGTACTACCCAATATACACAGGAATTATTAAAACATCAACCAAGATACTAAGATCATCAACTCAATAAATAGGTACAATAATATCACTTCAACAAGACCAAATTAAATTTTATGGGATTCCAAAATACAAAAAGTAAGTTTGGATAAAGAATAGAATCAGTTCAATTTATTCCACTATGATGATTTTCCCTATCACTAATGGTCACATAAGTCTTTCTACAATGAGATATGGGTAGTGACACACTCGTAAACTACTATTAAAGTCTCAAACATCCTACCACCCATCAACTAGGATATCCTAAACTACATTAAAACTTCAAATAAGATGATATACCACACATTAGATACCATTTTTCCTGAACCAACCCAAATACCCCAGTACACCAGTACCCGATATAACACTGACATAACCTGAATGGGATTCCCGATCCCCATGTGTTGGAGACAAGTACATGGAATCTTCAAGGGTCATTGGTGATAATTTTCTAGATGAGAAAAAAGAATCAATACATATAATAGAGGAAGATAAACTAATTATCGGTTGGTGTTCCATACACTCCTTAAGTAGGAAAGTACTACAAGCAAAGAAAACAAAAATCCCATATCGTACATCATAAAAAAGAGACAAGAGATTAATCAATATAAGCCTCAAAATATCCATGTAAAAAGTGGAAAATAGATCCATCGGTCAATACATTCAAAAAAGGTCCCATGAATCAAGTAGACCAGCCACATATAAGTGGAGATTTTCCTTTTCCTAGACCTATTATAACATCTTCTACAAATTCCCAAAGGCAAAGATATTGAGTGAGAATAAATTTCCTTGTAGGATTTCACCAAATGTTGTATACTTAGTTCAATAAAAAATAAACCATATAATAATTAATTTAAATAAAATAATTCATGAGAATATCATGTTTAGTTAAATAATATTTCAATTATATTAGATGGAACATATTACAAAAAAGGATTAAGTGATCATTTTGATAAAAGAGAAAGGATATGAATAAATCATTTAAATAAACAATGTAATATAATCATCAATTTAAAATTATGTACCATGATCATATTCCATAAGGTTAATTAGATCCTAGATATATATTACTCTCACTCTTTTATAAGTGGATCAATGTGTGCAAACATCCCTAAGGATCAGGCCATCATGATATAATCAATCAACACCCCATAAAGGAAAAATCATATTGAACATTGTTTAGTTAGAATTTTCATCATCAATCTATTAATATTTATTCAAAGTTCTAGTGTTGTTTTACAAATTACCCACCAACTACTAGAGATAACTTTTTTTAATCAATCAGTAAATCAAGTGAAATCATCTCAATTAAAATAATTATTCATCATTTAAATGTAAAATTTTAGGGTTCAATACACTATTTCAATTTAAAAACCAAATCATAGGTTTTTATCAAATTAATTACATTAAAAACCATCTTTTATTTTAAAATATTTTCTCAAAAGTTGAACTTAATTATTTTTATCAAATCACTTATCATTTCAACACATCTCTTCTTAAAATCCACCATATATTTTCAATGATTTTGAAAAGAGGTTTTTTTTAAAAACATCTTTCCTCTTTGAAATAAAGTATTGAATCATAAAAAATAAAATAAATCAATAGAAAATACACATAAATTTAATCAAGAAATTATGTTTTCATATATAAGAAATTCCCTATGGAACTACCTACCTTGTGTAACACAATGAAGAAATCACCCAAAACTGGAACTTCCAATGGAGAGTCTAAGGTGAAAATAATCAAATAGGAATCCCTAGAATCATAATTCATCAAATAAATTTCAAGATACATCAGTTAATAGATGATCCAACACTATAAAATAAATAGATAATGGGAGAGAGGGGAAGTATAAATCAATAATATTACACTTACTGGAGAGGGATTAAATTCACTCACCGACACTTGAATTATAGAAGATAATAGGTTGGAGGATCCAAATAATATCTTGAGATCATGTAAAAGACAAGGGGTCATGTTATGGTCTAATAATATGGGATTATAATTTAAAATGGTGGTTCTTAATTTTAATTAAAAAATTCGATGGATTAAAAAACCATTTTCATAGTTTTCTAGGTTAGGCCATATGGTTAGAGATAACTGTATGCATAAATTTGTACCCTTATTAGGCTTCTAGAGACAGACTCAAGGTTTGGTCTCATAGATATAAAAACCATGAACCAATCATGTTCTCTATCCTGGGATACTAACAAGGGGTGAATGGTTTGACAAACTATGCAGTAACCATGAATCTCCCACAATCTCATGATGTATGGTTTGAGAAGATACCACATAGTTTTAACTAACTATTCAACCATCCTACAAAACCTCAAATAGGGAACATAGTTTCCTATGAGAAATGGTATGGTTTTCCCTAATGGTCTTCCAACCATAATTAACCCCAAATCACCCAAAAATCTCAAATATCCCACAAAAAACAACCCATATGAAGATTCAAATAAAGTAAGATAAAAATAAGGGGTAAAAAGTTCCTAAAATTTGGTAAGTGGATGTAATATTGGTAATCTTAAATTAAATATTTTGGATTTGGATTTCTGAATGGATGGTGGTCAGGAGCTTAAGAGCTTAGTGGAGGAGGGCCTAGGGTAGATAAGTATGTTTTATTAGCACCAACTAGGTGTTGGATTCCCACCAACTACATGGTGGCATAGAAAGTATCCCATCACATTTGATAGGATTGATAAAAATCAGGTGAGCATAGGTCGGCTAGCTGGTGTGGAATTCTTTGGGGTGTTTTAATCAAGGGTAGACCAATAACTTACTGGTCTTACTTCCTTGGGTTTTAAGGTATACATGGGTTTCATGGAGTCCATTTTTATCTGATTTTACTGTACATTCCTCTCCTTGACCCAACTTTGAGAGGGGAGATCTAGGGGTTTGAAATGGTTATTTATGGTGAGTTCATATGGTTTATTCCATTTTTTATTCCACCATCACTAAATGTTAATTTTTAGTGACTTTTGCTTTGGTTTTTGTGATTATTTCACCCGATCATTGTGAAATCATATGAGTTTGATGGGGATATCACTATACTTGTGAAGAGGTTATCTAGAGATTCTATATACCAGTCATCCACAATAATTTTAGTAATGGTATGTCACTCAATGAATTTAATTAATAATTTCAATTTAATTAAATTAAATTTATGTACAAAATGGTATCAGGTGATAAGGATTTCTTCTAGGATGGTGTTAGGGAGGTGTGATGGGCCTTATGGAATATTTGGGTCATGGGTTTGGCATGATTGTGTTCTGGTGAGTTTTCCAACAGTTATACAAAATTAGTTTAATTTAAATAATTATTTGTAACTATTTATAATTAATCTTTGGTTATATTTCACATAAAATAGATGTCTGGGAGAATGGATGGTGCTCAGTTGTCTTGGGTGAGATTTTTGGAGTCCTCTGTGGACTTATCATAGACTTTTGGGAATCTTGGGGAAGTTTAGAAGGGGGATTAATCCAATATTGAGGTAGCTATAACCTTTAAAAAAAATTATAAGTATTTATATACATGACTGTGAATACCTTCCCATGTACATGGTTTGAAGAACCATATGTGTCTTGGGTTGATGATATATGATGGATCTAAGACTCATATGCTTGAAATAAGTTCTCTTACGCACTGGATGTTTTAGGATTACCTGAAGACTTGATCACCAACGGGAGAGGGTTCTGTTGAGCTGGTATAAGTATTTGGGCGGTTTTCAGTGTGTGTGGAGATACACATTTCCCTGGTTGGGTCATCTAGAGCTACTAGGAAAGCATGAAGGTCTTAGGGTTGGATGCTGATGGGTGATATTGTTGTATGAAACATGGGTAACGTAAAATTCCCCATAAAGCTGTAGGAATGTCTTGGTATATGAGGTGAGTGGGATACATATTTCATGACTTGGGAATAAGATAATGGCGTGGTTTCCTTAGAGTGATGGAACAAGGGATCTAACATAGAAGATATGAGAATGGACCCAAGTGTAGACCATTATAATTTTTTGGGTCTTCTTTTGGGGATTCTAAGTGGTTTAGGATGAGATGGATTTGGATGGTCCCTAGGTAGTGATATTAGGTGTGTTGAGGGTCTTTAGAGAGGTTGGAAAAGTCCTTGAAGAATGGCTCAGGGTAACCCTAGGGGTAGTTTTGTCACTATAGGGTGACATGATTGAGGATGTATCGATGATCAGAGACTATGAAAGGTCTTGAGGCCCCAGTGAATTCCCTATTGGTTGAGTTGAGATGTATTAAAATGAAGGGATGTTTCTAGAGTAACTAGAACCAAGGGATCACATGGTGAGTCTAGTGAAGGTATGTAACTCTATATGCATGTGATTAATGGAACCTTCCATGTGGAGGTTAGGCTCAGGATGCTTAGGAAACTTACCTAGAGTCTACAAGAATGGGTTGGGGTGTTTATGGACCTCCCTAATTTCTTTGAGGATGGGATGGTGTGCTAGGTGACCTTGTCTCGATGGATTTGGTCTTTGGATGATCGTACCCTATTCTTTCGGGAACTAGGTAGAGGAACTTAACATGAATAGATTAGGTTGATGTGGTGATTGCACCCATAAACTCGGGTATCTGATTGAGGACTATAAAAAATGAATTTGGTTGGTGTGTATGTGTTAGATATTTATGGGAGTGGCTTTGGTCTAGGACCACTATGGGGGTTGGGTCATGATATGAAGATTGATCGATGGAATTCTCTAGGATGATTAGGATGGGTCGATGCTTATTGATTTATAACCATGAACAATGTCTGTGGGTATCGAGTTAGGGTTTTGGATTCCACCCTACCAAGATTCTTCAGGCATGGGAAGGGTATCATTGCATTAACATGACACAATAAGTGGATTTGGCATGGTGGTGAGGTAGGTTTTGCTAGGGTAAGGGTGGCCAAGATAGAACCTGATGACCTGAAGAGCATGTATACCTCATCAGGGGTCACAATGTATTTGTTATCACATGAGGACTTGACGAGGATGTTTATTTTTATTCCCTTAACATGAATACACATTCATATAAAGACACAAATTATAAGTTCTTTATGAGAATGTACTGAGTTTTTTGATCTTACCTTACATTGGTATCTCTATTACACCCATGCCACAGTTATAGTAAGTGAACAACATAATTTTTAAAAACTATAATACAATGAACATTTTAATATGTTATGTCCCAATAATTCTAATTTTATAGAATTAATATTTGTTTTCAACATACTTGGTCCAAATAATTCTAGAATGAAATTGGTAAATTTTTCCTTACAGATAAGCTTTTATGAATAATAAAAAATATAATATTTTAATAATCATATTTTTATTTATAATAATGTGTGATAATATATGGATTTAAAAATTATTTTTAATAAATTTTATAGAAATAAGGGTAAAGACATTTGGAGGTAAAAATATATATTTTTTATAAAACTATTTTTTTAAGAAAATTGTTTTAAAAAGGCATAATGCCTATCCATTTTAATTAATTTAAATAATTTTTAATGGTGAAGTTTTTAAATGAAATGTGTAGATTATATATATAAATATATGAATTTAATTTATAACACCCAATATTTTATGTCATGTCCCTTCCTAAATAAAATTTACTTCTTCAATACCTTATGTTGCTCACAAAACCCAACATTAACAAACAAATTATTATAACCTAGACGTTACAAGGAAGAGAATGAATATTATTGACCAAAATATTCAATTTATATATTATATATTCAACAAATTTTATTCATATTCATCTAAAATATTTTATAGGAATAATATAAGAACGAATCCAATTTTATTCATTAAAAGGATATATTTTTCTAAAGGTAGTTTATTGCCACTTAATTGAGCACCTATTTTAAAACTAAATTATTAAAATTTTATAATACATATTTGGAAAAATAAAATTAATTTTTGAAATCAGAATATCGAAATTTAATTTGGTTAAATTGTTTTTCATTTTTCTGATATGTTTCATTTTTTGATGAATAGTAAAAAATACTGCATTATAATTGAATACTGACTTTTCATCTAGAAAAATTTATAATATCAAATTATATTTTAAATTGGTTAAAATTTAAAATTAAATAAATAATACATCTATTAATTTAATTTAATTAATTGTATTATTTTTTATATTGAATTTGGATATAAAAACATTTCAATCTTTTGTACCTTTTCACATTAAAAACTCGATTTCTAACCATGTCTATGGGATTAATTTTAAATTAATTTTACAATTATGCATTTTTAATTTTTAAAAATATATTAAATATTTGGAATCATATGGTCCAATTTTTTTAAATAGTTCCCTTTTATTTGTGAACAATTTGAATAGTAAATATAGTAATTTTAATTACGAAGGTTAAGGGTAAATTGGGTACTTAAGAGTGAAACTAATATTATAAATATTATAAAATTTCCGTAAAACATTCCCTAATTTTATTTTATGAATTATTTGTGACCAAAATAATCATTTGTCTGATTTTATGGCCTTATAGAGCCACTTGGATACCATTAATACTTTTATAGTATTTTATTTTAAGAAAGTCAAATATGTCATACTCATGTTTTTAACAAGTATTAAAATTTTTATATGTTGTTATTCAGAAAAAATATTAAACTATAAGTAGTAATTTCAAAGATATGTTTTCTATATTCAAAATGATAATTTATTTTTAATTTTTAAGAAATAAATAATTTCCATAAAGGATTACACAATAAAGATATAGTAATTGTTTAGCTAATGGGAATATCAAATAAATTATTATAAAAATATCAAAATAAGTATAATTTTAGTTAATTAATTTCATCCATCAATTTTAGAGATATATTTGACAATTTAGTGATATTGTTTTTCCAAGATACCTTCTTTTGTTGATTTTTTAAAAGCTAATGTAATGAATTGTGTCAAAAGTATCATTAATGTTATATTAAATTAAATAATAACTTATTAAAAGATATAAAATTGATAGAAATATAAATTTCAGAAAAATAACTGAGATATGGTTTAGATTGTTATATATGATTCATTTATTCTCAGTTTATGATTTTATAGTAACAATATTCACCCTCAAATAGTAAAAATCCATGTTGTCATAGTAAGAGTTAAATAGAATAATTAAGGGTTATATCCAAAAGATAAGGCTAATAATGTGACATAAAAATGACTAAAAATTATTGTTTAAGATGATTCTAACCCATAAACATATATTATTTTGAATAAATCATTTTCGATCAGTTTATAATTGAAAATTAATTTTTATTAGTTTAATATTTTTAAAGTTTCCAAAAGTTCCCCTCACCTAAATTATAAAAGGGAACTTACTCCCTCACTTATTCACACCACTTTTAGACTTCTGGATTGAACAATCCCATCCCATTTCACTTAAAAACATCCTTAGACAATTTTTTTAGATCATGGTATTCCAAAAATACCAACGCTTGATTTCTTAATAAGAGATCTAAAAGAAGTCCTCCGAAGAGGAGATAATAATTTTTACCAACTCATTCAAGTGAATTTATTCTTATACAGCCAATTAATGTTTTGTTTCCATGATGAAGTAATATATACAGAAGCACCATGAATGCATACACACGACATAACATCTCCACGCCATGGTAATTGTTTTCATCACCATTTTACTAGGATGGTTATACTTACAGAAATATGTGATAAATATATATAATAATTGTGAAATGATATTGATTCTATAAAATTAAGATACAATTAAATTCCTTTACATTTCAAATATATATCAATGATATCATCTCTTGTGTATACGTACAACTTATCACCTCCATGAAGTGATGCGATTCATTATCTGTGTTCAACATTCAAGATCTATTCAAAAATGTATTTAATTATTAAATATGACATTCAATACATTAATATTATTTTTTATATGTTTTATCTATATATTATTAAATAGAATTTGGATTTTCATGACAAAACAAGCATGAGTATATATGGAAATTAAAACCTAAAATAGTGAAATGAATAAAATATTATTAATAATCAAGTGGTAAAATTTTATAATGGGGTTATATATATTTTCATAAATATTATTTTTCTGGTTTAAGTTAATAATATGTTTAAAATTTCTATACAGAAGTTTTGAATACATACTGATGAAATCATACCTAAGGTAAGGGTTTAATTCACAATCGCATCATTAATCAAGATTGTTTCTGTTTAAGTATCAACTGGGGAATATTTATCTTCCATGTTATCATTTACTAAAATGGTTTCAAAAAGGGTTTTACTATTATCCTATGAATTTTTAAATTATTTTCTTTAACCATGATTTAATTTTTACAAATGTGGTTTGAATTTTTTTTTCATTTTCCAAAAGAGGTACTTTATAACTTTTATGAAAAAATATAAAAGGATTTTTTTAACATATATGAAATGAGTGGATTTTCCCGCATTCATGATTAATTAATTGAGGTCAATATATTGTGACACCATATAACTTATTTTATTTGAATGGTTTATGTCTAGTTTGATTGTGTATGTGCTATTTTGATACCATATATGGTTTATGGTTAAAGTATTCACATTTTGTATGCTAGATTTTTAATAAGAATGTTTAAGTTGTTTATGTTTCTTCTATTTCATATAAGGAACTAATTGGAATTATTAATTGATAGGAGGGGCCCACTATAGCCCCTTAATTCATCCACATGGTACAAACTAGTTTGCGTATCTGTATAGGCCTTACCCATTTATGTATGGTGTCTTGGCCAAAGCATTGATGGTATGTTTATGATGTCCCTCATTATGAATTCCCTCATTATGAGAATAGTTATTGATATTCCATGTGATAATTCGATTAGTAGAATATCCATATGATTATTTATATGGCATTATATTATTTCTATTAATTCTTTCCATATTATGCTCAAGATTACGTTTAAATAGAATGTGTTTCCATTATTAACCTTGATTTAATGTTTATGATTATTTGGTCATGATAGATTCTTTTGTACACTTACCCTTACAGAGCATCAAAGACAACCCCTTTCTCATTTTTTCCTAGGATTCAAAGATATATATTAGGATTGACATGCATGGATAATCATAGAGAATAACAATGTTCTTAAAAGATTCATTATGTTGTTTTTTATAAATTCAATTACAATATATGTTGTAAGTAAGTATCTATTTTTAAAAGACTACAAAAATATTTGGACCTTTGGGATATGCTTCCTCGTATAATATAAAAATGTAATAATTGAACCACCGAATTTGGGCTACTGGGGCCAGGGTCTTTAAAGTTGGCATCAAAGCATATTTAGTAGAAACATTGGAAAACTATATTTAGAAAATTATATATTAGGGAAACGCAACCCTATAAAAAACCTTGATAATATTACTAAAGTAGACAAGGCTTTGATTTTACGATTATTTATGCATAATTTTTAATTTATGTTTAGTGTTTTACAAGTTTGAAATTATGAATTATCATTCATAACTTAATATGTTGTATGACATTGTTTACAAATGTCACATAGTGGAATGAATTAAACTTTATCAATTCATATAATAAATATAGGATTTACTTCTTATATAGGATAATGATGTTGTAGATGGAACTGAAACTGATGATTAATAACTTATAAGTTTAATGGGAACATTGAATTAGGTTATAAGAAATAACCTTACCACTATGAAGAATTATGTTCCACAACATGGAGGAACAATTTTAGAAAGCTTCTCGAGACAACATCCTCCATCATTAAATGGGACTTCAAATCCATTTCTAGATGAGAAATGAATATGTTCCTTAGAGAATATATTTCTCTCTTTGGTAATTAATGAAATAGAGAATGTTAGCATGGAATTTTATCATCTCTTAGGAGATACAGATCAATAGTGGTTGTTGATTCAAAACAAAAAGGATGTGGAATAAATTGAAAACAAGGAAAGAAATGATTTTAATGAAATTTTAGTGGAAAAATATATCCTCCATGAACCTAGACATGATATGGAGAAAAAATTATTGAATTTAAGAAAAAACGAGGATGATAATGTTACTAAATATGAATCCAACTTTATAAGGTTTGGAAGGATGCTGCGGATTACATACGTAATCAAAATAAAAATATTTGATCAATTATTTGATGAGATTAAACAAATTATTGAAGGGAACTAGTATCCCAAACATTATCATATTATAATTATATTGTGTCTTGGGCTATCAAAAATAGTGAAATAATTCTCCATGTCTTATGGAATAAAAGGAAATAAAGATAATAACACAACTACAAAGTAATCTAGAAAAGGAAATAAGGAAAATGATAAAACAGTAATAGTTGAATTTCTAGCTTGAAAAAAACGTGGAAAGAAACATCATGCAACATTCCTATTGGGAATTGGAGCTTCTAATAAGTGTGGAGAAAAATTCCACCAATCCTTTGATTGTAAGGGAAATAATTAATCCAGTAATGTGTAGTGATTTAGTTGTAATGAAATGAGATACTATTCATCTGATTTTCTGAGACATCAAGGGAACATTCCCCAGAAAAGTAAAATGGATCAAGGGAAAGATTATGAGTTCACAACAACTAAGGTTTAAGTTCCTAATGATGTGGTGGTAAATACATTAATCACCTTGTCAAATTCAAATAATGGTTTATTTGATTCAAGGCAATAAAATTATTTTACATCTTCCCACTTTTCCATGAAAATTAGGCATTTTCTTTTTGATTTAATAAGCGAGTTGTCAGTTAAAACTTTTTAGGGAAGTCACATTATAATAAATATGTGTGGTTAAAACCCCATTAAGACATATAAACATTATTTATTTACTAATCGTGTCACCATACCTATGGTTGACTTTGATATAATCCTCAATATGAACTATTATTCAAAATATAATGAAAAAAATATTGAATGAAGAAGGAAATTATGATTTGTGAGGAAGATATAGAATCACTTATCTTTATAGAAGAAAATTCAACATTTGATTCTTATATATATCCACCCCTTGTTTCTCTACAAAATGGAATTATTATGGTGTAATAAAAAATATATTTAGGGATGAAGAAGGCTATCTTCAAATTGAGGAGGTACCTATTATATAGGAATACAATGATATATTTCCGGATGCATTACCAGGACTTCCCCTAGGGAGTAAAGTTTAATTTTCCATTAATTTAATTTTAGATTCAAGACCAATATCCAAGAATCCCTATAGAATGACCAATGTTGAATCAGTGTAGTTGAAGAAACAAATTGAGGGGTTGGGTAAAAATGGATTTATTTTCCCTAGTGTTTTCCAGGAGGAGCCCCTATTCTCTTTTTTAGAAGAAAGATGGATCAATGAGGTTGTGTAATGATTATATGAAAATCAATGATATAAAAATAATGATCATGTATCCTCTACCTCAAATTGATTATTTATTTGATAAACTTCACGAAGCTCAATTTTTGTTGAATATTGACCTTCATTCTAGATATCATCAATTGTGAGTAAAAAAGGAATAAATTCTAAAGTTAGATTTTTGTACATGGTATGGACATTATGTTTTTACAGTAATTCCATTTGGATGGATTGATTCACCTCAATTTTTTTATCTAATGAATAGAGTATTCCAGGGATATCTTGATAATATTTTTGTGGTATTAATTCCTGATATTCTTGTGTATTATAAAAGATATCAAGACCTCTAGAATCACATACATATCATTGTTGAGACTCTAATAAGGAATGAGTTATATGATAAATTTAAAATGTGTGAAATATGGTTTCATGAAATTTATTTTCTTGGCTATATTGTTTCCAAGTATTTAATATCTGTTGATCTTATAATGACTAAAGAAATCCAAGAATGGCATGCACCAATAATCATAATCGAGGTACATAGTTTCATTGGTTTAGAATTTTACTATCATTATTTTATTCAGAATTTTTACTGATTGGATAATACATTAACTAAGATCACATGTAAAGGGGTTATGGTTTAATAGTGAAATTAATGTGAAGAATATTTTGAACAGCTAAAGATAATATTTTTCACTGCTCTAATTAAGACACTCCCACTTGAAAATGGTCAGTTTGTCTTTTATAACGATGCATTGAAGAAAGGACTTGGTTGTATCCTTATAAAGAATAATAATGTTATTGACTATGCATTAAATAATTTAGAAACTCGTGAAAATAATTATCCAACTCATGATATTTATTTAGCAGCTGTAATATTTGTTCTGAAGATATGGATACACTATCTCTATGGTGAAGGATGAGAGATATACACAGATCACATGAGTTTAAAATATATATTCTCATAGAAATAACTCAATATGAGGAAAATGAGATGGATCAAGCTACTCATGGATTATTATTGTTCAATACACAACCACCTAGGGAAGGAAAATAAGGTATAAGATGCATTGAGTAGGAAGGTTCATGGAGTTTTGAATAAAATGAGTATTGGCAGGGATTATGTGTTCTTGGATAAAGTAAAGATGGATATGGTAATTATTAAGGATGGGGAAACACCACTCCTCTATAAAATGGTTGCCTAACCACCTTTATTGGAAAAGATAAAAAGTTCTTAGTATGATGATGAGAATTTATAAATGAAAATAAATTTTTTTAGTAATGGAGAACTGGCGTTCTTCATATTTGAAGATGGTATTTTGAAATTTGGAAAGATACTTTGTGTCCCCTATTTACCCTAACTAAAAATAAAATTATTGGGTGACACTCATAGATCAAATTTCTCTATAAACCTTGGTATCATTAAAATATAATGTGATTTAAAGGAATATTTTTGGTGGGATAATATGAAGCAGTAAATCACTGACTATGTGTCAAGATGTCTAGTTTATCAAAATGTGTTTACTAAGTGGAAACATCCTAGAGGAGTCATGAAACCTATACCTTTTCCTATGTGGAAATGGGATGAAATTAATATGAAATTTTTCACTTGATCACAAATGACCCCAAGCACTACTACAAAATTAGCCTTTAACAGCTCCAACATATGTGTTTATTAGTGCTAAAAAAGTGCTGACAATGTGATTACCATGAAAATCCCAAAACATATATTAGTGTTGTTAAATAAGCCTTTGACTATGATTTTTTAGTGCTGTTAAAAGGGGCTTTTAATAGTTCTTTTCAGCACTGATAAAGGCAATGCTGTTAATGGGGGTAAAATTATATATTTTTTAGGAACCTATGAAGATGACCACCTTTATCATCACTTACATGATGCCTTTAACAACGATCGTCCCCCCATTTATCCGATCTTTTCAACAAAATACCTTTTATTAGCGCTTTTCAATTTTGCAGCCTCATGTGCGCCCACGTGGATTCGAACCATGCACCTCTCCTTTGAAAATATAGAACGGTTTTACAACTACACCATATTGTTTTTCTGTCTTTTAAATGATATTTCTATTTATTTATAAATATATTTAATTATATTTATATAATTATTTTAAAATACATTTATACAATATGTGTTTGTGTGATATATATAGACTTATATTTATTTAAATATATGATATATTATGTTCATCTATATATACTAGAATATAATATAAATATATATGTTTTTATTAATACACACATATGTATATGTATATATAATGTCAAAAATTGTTAGATATTTTTTAAAATACAATTTTAGAATATATATTTAATTATAGATATTATAAAATACATTTTACATTAATATGTTGATATAAGTATTTATATGTGTGATGTTTTATAAGTAAATATAAGAAAACATGCACACTTTTAATTATAAATAAAATTAAATAATGAAAAAATGATAAAATTTAAAAAATATTATATCAATATGAATGCAATACCTAGGAATAAATTCAATTTACACTAAACAAATACAATAAGACCCCCCTTAAACGAGGCTTAAAATTCATCAAATGTAAAATAATCGGGGTACCCTGACTAAAAACTCAGTTTTAGAGGCCTTCTGGGGCTTTTTTGGCCATAAAAAACGTGATAGAGATTTACTTGTGTCACTAAGGGCATATATGATTTCATAGGATTTGATTTGATATGTGATAGAGCTCAAAAGGACACTCAGATATAAACTTATAGCCATTTAAGGTTTGAGTAACATTTTCAACTTATTTTAGATATTTTATTGATTTTTTTGATTTTTTTGTCTTCAAATTGATATTAAATGACTATTACTGAGTAATAATAAAAATAATATTAATTAAAAATATTTATTCATTATTTTATAATACATTTCCTCAAAATATTTTATATATAATGTTTAAATACCTATTTACTTTATCTAAAACATATTTTTAAAATATATAATATATTAATATATTAATATAATATTCATAATTAAATATAATTATTTTTAAGTAAAACTTTATCAGTGATACTAAAAATGTGCTGATACAGGGGGTATTTATCAGTGCTTTTTAAAAAAGAACTGATAAAGACCCCCTAATAACCATGCTTTTTTAAAAGCACTACTAAAAGTCCTCATTTATCATCACATTTTTAAAAGTGCTGATAAAGGGTGGGCCTTTATCAGTGGTTGTAAAAAATAGTTGATAAAGATACCCTTTTAACAGATCTTTTTTAGCGCTGACATAAGGGGTATTTAACAGCTTTTTAAACTAGCGCTATTAAAGCCCTAGCACTGGATAAACACAGTTTTGTAGTAGTAAAGAAAGAGTGATGTAATATGTGTTATTTTTGATAGGCTTACCAAAAGATCACATTTAATCACTATAAAGGGATATTTTCCACTTTAGTTCCATACCCAACTCTATATTATTGATTTTATAAGACTTCATAGTTCACCTCTTTCATTTTTTTTAATCGTGATCTATGATTTACATCAAAATTCTAGAAAAGTCTTTAGAAGGACCTTGATACCGAACATCATTTGAGCACTGCCTATCACCCTCAAATTGATGGAAAATGAGAAAGGACTATCCAAACAGTATAAGACATGTTGAGTTCCTGATCACATGACTTTCAAGGTATGTGGGATCAATATTTACCTTTAGTAGTATTTTACTATAACAGTAGCTTCCATTAAATTTTTGAAATGGAGTCGTATAAAGAGTTATATGGAAAGAGATTTCGTACACCAAATTTTTCGGATAAATATGGTGGAATGAAAATTATAAAATTATAACATGTTGATGAAACAATGGAAAAGGTAAATACTATTCAAACCCATACAAAACCAACTCAGTATTGGAAAAACAGTTATGCTAATAACCAAGGCAAAGATTTTGAATTTAAAGAGGGAGATCATGTTTTCATGAAGTTATGTCCATGGAATGGTGTTATAAGATTAATAAAGCAAGGGAAAATAAGCACAAAGTACATGAGAACATATGAAATTTTTGAATGAATTTTAATTGTGGATTATCCTTTAGCAATGACACCGGTCTCTCTAAAGTTAATGATGTGTTCCACATGTCATTGTTAAGTAAGTACATGTCATAACCAATACATGTAATCAACTATAAAGAAAATGTTTTGTAACATGATCTGTATTATAATGAATATTATAGTGAGATTATTGACACTAGGGAGCATGTTTTGATGAATTGGATGACTCGACTGGTAAAGGTTCTTTAAAAAAACTATAAAATGGAAGAAGTAGCATGGGAGCTTGAAGATGTTATGAAGAAGAACCATTATCATCTATTTAGAAGGTAATATTCATGAGAATTTTGAGGATGAATTTCTTTGAAAGTGTGAATAATATAACCATCCTATATTTTACATTATGTCTCTTTATAAATAAATTCAGTTTCTTTGATATTTTACATTTCTAGCAACACCAAACATTAACAAACAAATTATTATAAACTATCCATTTAAATGAAAAAATGAATAGTATTAACCACATTATAAAACTTATATATTAAAAATTCAGTAAAATGTTTAGATCGTTATCTAAAATAATTTTCAGGCATAAGATAAGAATGAATCCAATTTTATGTATTTAACATATATATTTTTCTAAAGGTAGTTTTAGAACGTTTTAGTAGTAAAATTGTTTTATAACTAAATTTTGAATATTTTATAAATTATATTTGACAAAATAAACTTCATTTTAAAAGGGTAATATAAAAATTTTACTTTGGTTATATTTTTGGTATTTTTCTGATAAGTTTCATTTCTTGATGAATAGTCAAAATTGCTACACTTTAATTGAAGAATGACTTTTCATCTAAAATAATAGGAATGTTAAATTAAATTTTAAATTTTATTAATGTGAAATTATATCAATAAAAAACATATTAATTCAATTTAGTTAATTTTAATATTTTTATATTGAATTTGGACACAAAAACATTTAAATCCTTTTCAAGTTTTCACTTTATAAACCTGTTTTCCCACCCCATATATGGGATTTATTTTAAATTAATTTTATCTGATTTTGTGTTTTGAATTTTAAAAAATGTAATTTATATTTGGAATCCTTTGTTATAAATTTATTATGTAGTCCCCTTTTTTTTGGACAATAGGAATAGTAAACTTAGTAAATTTAATGATCAAAGTTAATGGTAAATTATGTAATTAAGAGTAAAAATAATATTATAAATATTATGAAATTATCATAGAACTTTCAGTAATATTATGATATGTGTGATTATAGAAAAAAATAATATTTGGACCTATTTTATACCCACTTGGATCCACTTGGATGACTTTATGCTTTTTATATTATTTTATTTTAAGAAAATGAAAATTGTCATACTCCTATTTTTAATAAGTATTACATTTTAGATATATAGTTATTTAGAACATATATTAGACTATAAATAAAAATTTTAAATCTAAAATATTAATATCAATTATTATAATTTATTTTTTAATTTTTAATAAATAAATAATTAACTTAAAAGTCTATACAATAATAATTGAGTAATTATTTAATTAGTGGTAATATAAAATAAATGATTATAAAAATAATAAAATAAATATAATTGGGGATAATTAATGTCTTAAATTAATTTTATAGATATATTTGACATGTTAGAGATATTTTAAAAGTATTGTTTCCAAGATATTGTGTTTTATTGTTTTTTAAAAGTCAATGTAATGAATACTGTCAGCATTTTCATTAATGTAATATTAAAATAAATAATATTTTATTAAATGATATTAATTTTTAAAAATCTGAAATTATAAAAAATTATTGAGATAAAGTTAAAAATATTATTCGTGATTCATTAATGGTAATTTTTATCATATTATAGTAACAATATTGTCACTGAAAGAGTAAAAAACCATAATATCCTGGTAAGAGTTCAAGAGATTAAATAAGGGTTAAATCCAAGATATAAGGTTAATAATGTTACCTAAATATGACATTTTCTTTGACAGTATTTATTCAAATAATCATATTATATTATAAATAAATCACTATGGATCCATTTTAAATTGAAAATTAATTTATATTAATTGAATATTTTGAGAGTCTTCAAAAACGCCACTCACCTCAATTATAAAAGGGCTCCTCGTCCCTCATTTCTGAACACCACATTGAGCATTCTAGATTGACTGATACCTACCCTTTTCTCTTAAAAAAATCCATATCCAAGTTCTATAGATCCTTTTCTTCCAAAAACACCATACCTAGATCCCTTAAAAAGAGATCTAAAGGAAGTTCTTCGAAGAAGAGTTAATCGTTTTTACCAACTCATTCAAGTCTATTTCTTCTCATACTTCTTCTCCATATATGTTTTCAATGATAAAGTATAAGGCCCCAGCCTTAAACATTACTTAATCTTGAGTTATTACAAGATTAAACATTGAGGATCTTTTCAGGTTTAGAGTTTTAGAGAATTAGATCATGAATCATGCATTACATTCCACATTTAAACAAGGTGGTTACATAAAAGACAGTATTAAATTTTCCATCAAAGGAAACACATTTATAATAAAACATGGATTATTTCTTGACACTTCCTCGACACTATCATCGCATCATGTACTTTTACCTTGACCTGTGAAAAAAATTTCAAAAACCTAGGATGAGCATAAAAATCTCACTAAGGGATATAAAAATACAGAAAGAAAACATTAGTGCATGAATACATAAGAATCAATGAAATCATTCTTCTCTCATAAAACATAAGGACTTTAACATACCTCATGAAATCATAAGATTTATGAATAACGCATAGAAATCATAAGACGTAATGGTATCTTGAGGCATTATTAACATTCTTCTGTAGGGAGTAACCCTCATGGTTACGTTTGGAATACCCACCACAATATATTACCTAAATCTCTTCGGAGAAACCTTAGTGTTTAACTCCTTCGCGTTACCCAATGCATTGGAGATCTATATCGGGCTCACTCGGCCTTATTTTATCATGGAACCACCCATCTTCATAAACAATTCCCAGTAACCGTAACATAATCGTATCACATAAAATATGCATAAAGGAAACATAACATTTCCACATTTCAATCACAAGATATCAATACAACACATTGATATAATAAAAACATTATCAAAACAATTTTCAATACCAAAATAGAATAAAAGTAAAACATAGTATTTATTTTTCATTTAAAAAAATGTTATGGCTTGTAGAGGAAGCCAAAACTCAAATAATACTCACGACGGCGGAGAAGTCGTTGTTGCCGCATACGTAATAAAAAACATTCCTTTTGTCATTTAGTAAAACGCTTCATATAAAAAGATTAATTTTGAATAAAAGTAAACGTCAAAGGGGTTTATACACCATATAAAATAAAGTTGTGTATAAAACAAAATATTCCTCAATGAAAGAAGATTGAGACGAAGTCCCTTACAAAGACGGTATCCTTAGATTAAGGATAAATCAATTATGTAATTATGTGTGAAAAATATAAATACACACAATATAAGTGGATATTTAGTGTAAAAAAATCAGAGTTAATTCAAAAAAATTCATATCACGAAATAATTAATAAGTATTGGTTTAACCTAAAGAATTGAAATTGAGTTAAGAAGTTCTCTTGCAAAAATTTGACAGCCTAACAACGTCACTTTAAAATTCAGAAAATTAGTTGATGAAAGAGAAAATGGTATCTCATAACTTGGACATAAAATTTACATCAATAAGGATATATAATAACATATCCCCACATAAGAATATGTAAATTAAAAGACATAACAAAAATAAGTCTTTTAAAAAGTGGAGGGTGAAAGGTTCCCTTACCGATTTGGGTAACTTTCAAAACGTACACCCCATGAAAGAAGGGTCATACAATGAATATGTAAATAACCATAAATTAATGTATATTACACAAAGAATAAAATTATTGGTAGTACATACACAACACAAAAGGAAATAGTGGCAAATGTAGCTTGAATCTCACGGGAACACAAAGTGAGATAAAAACTCTGTACCTCATGGTAATCAATCGAGTCCAATGACCAAAATATAATTAGAACCAATGAATCACAGAATACCATGAATATCATGATAATATATATATATCAAATAGAAGTACACAATACACCACATGAAATAAATGAGTGTCGAACAAAGGAAATCTCATTGAATTAAAAGTGAGATAAGAAATCCCTTATGAAAATTCGGCTGCCTAAAGGCGCCACTTAAACATTCTTAAAATGAATTGATGAGAGTAAGAGGGGGTCTCTCATCATATGAAAATAAAAATTAAGATAATGTGAATATAAAATAACATCCACCAACATCAGAACATGGATCATAAAATAAGTGACATAAAAGAGAGTGCTTGAATGGAAAGAGAGATGTAGGATCCCTTACCTCAAGTCTGAATCGTCTTGTTTGTTTCTTTATATTCCTGAATAATAAACATTGGTCAATTTAAAATTTCTTAAGTACCTCCTTTAAATTTTATTATTCAATTCATATCATATATTATCATGTTATAATAATTAGTTACTTATGTGAGTTTATATCATACGTTTTGTCGATGTTTGGTACATGAGTCAAAAATGAACTTGTTTGAAAAGAATTGTCCATGTAGCTATATGTTCATCATTTATAGAATAGTATTAATGATTTAAAAATAATATATATATATATATTATATAATCATTTTATACTATTCCATAACATTTGGAGATAAAAAATGAAATGCACCGTTCATGGAGACGGTAGGTAGTACGTACACATGAACGCTACTTTCATTTCTTTGTCATATTAATGGAATTAAAACTAAATGAGAGATATATATATTATAATTACAGAGTGATATCAATCATTTATATGTAATATATATCATATATATACATTATATATATGTACATATAATAGTACATAACATTAGGAGATATGAAATGAAATGCACCGTTCATGGAGACGGTAATCCGTACGTACGCATGAACGCTACTTTCATTTCTATTTCATACTTTAATGGAATGAAAACATAATGATACATAGGTATATTATAATTATAGTATAATATCATATATAAAATCATTAAATCCATCCTTTATACATCCCACATATGTCATTAACGATTCAAATCTCCTTGAGGGGGCGGTTGTCCGCACTTCCTAAAAGGAAATTATCGTGTTTACCCATTATGGAAACCATAAAGGTATGACATAAATAAAAAATGCAGAAGCATAAGGAAAACATAAATAAACAATATAGATATATATATATATATATATCATATATAAATACAGTGACATCTTAATGGCCACCATGAGAGGTGTTAAAAGAAGATTGAACAATCATTGTTTCGTGAGCCAGTAATTCGCCACCCATAGAAACAGTATGTTCTTTAACCATTAAATGGAGGTGTGTGTAAGTGTATCTCGAATAATTATTATAAAATCATACTAGTATATTGAATATACTTGTGTTTTTACAAAATAAAGGAATAAAAAGTTTTTAATGGGTTGGAGAAGCAAAATAACACAAAAGAACATAAGAGAAGACATTAGCTTTGAATCGGGTAACTCCCATTGGTTTGAACCAAAAGGGTTTCTTAAAGAGCATTATTATTAAGGTAAGGCTTATAGGATTAATAGAGGGATGTTGAGAGATAAAATGAGCATATTGTGGTCAAGAAAATGGCTTGAGAGGTGTGGGTAAAGGAAGTAGAGGTGGGGGACTTTTATAAGAGGGAGGTGAGGCACTCTTGGAAAGTCATGAAATGTTACTTTATTATGAAATGGTTTTCGGATTTTAAAGGTCCCAAAATGATATATTTTGGGGATAATGTGATAATTGTTCGAACTCCACCCATAAAATAAGTTTTACACAAGTTTAAGTCTTATATTTTACCTTATCTTTTCATTTTATTTAAATCGTTTATTAATGATGTAATCACTGCATCATCATTCCGTCATAAATAATTTCATTTAATTTATGTCTACAAATTATAAAGAAATTACCATGTTTTAGGAAATATTTTTTTATTTCTAATTAATATTTATAGTAAAAAATATAACATGTATAACCCCTTGTAAAAATTGTTTTAGTAAAACAATACATGTTTGTGGCATTTTTATTTTTACTTTAAATAAATGGTATTAATGTAATTATCTTACCCAAGTTGCTCCATGGGGTCCCCCAAATTGAACCATGGATTGTAATAGTTGGAAATTACTAATACAATAAGGTTAGGACATGTGTCAAGATATTTTCATTTTACTATAATATCATTTTTACCTTAAATTACACTAATTACCTTTAATCACGATTAATAAAACTTAAAAGTTACTATTCACAAAAAATTATTTCATCACATTGAACCAAATTTTACATAGTAATGACAACCATGTTTGTCGGATTTTTAAAATTAAATTCACAGAAGTGGTAATGTTTCATTTAAACGAAAAATCAGTTTTTTAACTACCACTTAGTGGTTTCACTATTCATCAAAAATTGAAGTTTTTCAGAAAAATGCCAAAAATTCACCCTAAACTATATTTGATTATCTGAATTAAAAAATGATGTCCATTTTAACAAATTCATAACATAGATGTTTCATTAATTAATTGTATAATAAAACCCCGCTCTCAAAACAAATACCATGTTTTTAAGAAACAATATCAATCAAAAGATTGACACTTGTTTATGTCCAATTTCAAAGTGAAATTAATTCCAATGACCAGCATTGGTTTAAATGGAAAAAATATATTTTAAATATAATTTAAAACAAATTAAAAATATAATATAACCATATAAATAAATTATATTAAAATTATTTTTTGAATTAAAATACAATATTTTACACTATTCATTAAAAAATGAACTTTATCGGAAAAATACCAAAAATTTACACAAAGTAAATTTTGATGTCCCGATTATAAAGAAGGATTTTATTTTGTCAAATATAACATATAAAAGTGACAAAAAGTAGATTTAAGAAGGGTTCTCCATCAAAAGGCTGTTAATCGACCTTTAAAGAATATTAGGATAAAAATTGGATTAATTCTCATTGTAAGCCTCTAACATTTATTGGATAAATGTAAAAACATTTAACAAAAAAATATAATCATTTTGTAGCTAGATATGTTCATTCCTTATATTACAATGTCTAGGTGTTAACTACCATTTCAAAATAATATTATTATATTATTAGTGTGCAATGCAAGATTTCAAAGAAACTTGTTGCTACGTATTGGGTACACCATCGAACATAGCATACCCATTTATGTAATATTAATATTTTATTCAAAAAAATTAATAAATATGAAAAAGTAATATTATTTATTATCTTGGGATGTTACATCCTTCCCCCATTTTGGGAATTGCGTCCTCGCAATTTTAAAATTGGTATTGGAAACTACATTGAAAGTCCCACATCGGAAAAGGAGTCAATAAAACTATCACATTAAAAGAAAGAAAAAGAAGTACAAAGGTCACCCGAGACAAAAAATACTAGGATTCCATGAAAACATGGATATGGAGGAAAAAAACAAACCATCAAGGTCTGATGAAGAGTGATTGAAAACATGATCAGGAGAAAGAAAACAATCTGAAATCCACAAACTTGTGATGGGTTAAGCGGTATTTGATTCCCCAGTAGGCAATGTTTAGAAAAAAAGTTTTTGTTTTAAGTTACATTTCATTGAGGAATTTATTTATGATCTTAACTAAAACATAAGGAAACATACTTACTTGTCATGTAGACTTCCAACTTTTACTAGATTTCTAACACAAACTCATATTTTCTCCAAACGATGAGTATTTAGGATGACTTCTTCACATTAAGAGCGCTATAATAATCTTCGAGAGAATAACATAGCTCATAAAAGATGAACTATATATTTACCGTGTCTTTAGAGATTATCCAAAAACAAAATGGTTAGTAAAAGATCTGATAATCCCCAAAAGGATAATCCTTTATAAAAAGAAAAGCTACTCTTAATCTGCAAAATTTTCCCAACAATACCCAAAGTTCAACAAAGACCATTCAATAAACAACTATCTATAAAATTTATTCAAGGTAATCGAAACTAAGATTGAAACCCAAATCTCCAAAGGATTTAATCACCTAGTCATCCAAGATAAATCTTAACAATTATCTCCATAAAATTTGAGTCACTCTTAAAGTCTCATATTGAAAAGTAATTAACCTAATCACATATCCTCCATGATAGTTTAATCATCTCAATAAATAACCCAAAATCAAATTATTCTTGATTTATAAAATCAACTTACTAAAAAAATTAGTCAAACTAACCAGGGAATTTACACAGTCTAGTGGTAGGCGATAAATACCAATTGCACTTTGGTTGTGGGTTCGATTCTCGCAGCTTTGTCCGACACGATGGGTTGTCACATGGTCTGCGTGTTGTCCCTTTTCAAAAACCATATAAGTTTATAACATTCCTCAAAAAGAGATAAATTCATAAAAAATAACCATAACATATGTTAACCTCAGTTTTATCTCATGCATTTTATTTTCTATCCTAATATATAGTAACCCCTAATTACCTCAAAAGTAAGGATCATATAAACCCTAATAGTTACCTTTATAATTATTACCTGAACTTCCACATTGATTTGGTTCTCTCGTACATGATTCATTAGAGAACTCACCAAATTTAAAGTGGTTAATCATGACTCCTTGATAGTTGGTTTAAAATAACCACGAGATTCCTCATTGAATCCCCCATTTCATCCAATCTCTTAATCAGATAACCACCATAGTTTCCTTCATACCCATTGTCACTTTAGTGCCTGCTAGATGCACCCATTTACTAAAACTAGAAATTCCAGTGAGAGTATATCAACAAAATCGTTATGTACTAATGAGGAAGATAAACACTAAGATATACTTATCCAAGTTATTCGAAACTCATTCCATCTTATAAAAAATAACAATGACTCCATCTAATATACTAACCATTGTGGTTATACACAACTTGTAACTTATGCTTAAAGAATACCCTAACCTCTAATGTTATCTAAAACGACCACTGATACCAACTATAAGGCCCCAACCTAAAACATTACTTAATCTTGAGTTATTACAAGATTACACATTGAGGATTTTTTCAGGTTTAGAGTTTTATAGAATTAGATCACGAATCAGGCATTACATTCCACATTTAAATAAGGTGGTTACATAAAAGAAATTATTAATTTTTCCATCAAAGGAAACACATTTATAATAAAACATGGATTCTCTCTTGACACTTCCTCGACACTATCATCACACTAGGTACTTTTCCCTTGACCTGTGAAAAACATTTCAAAAATTTGGGATGAGTTTAAAAATATCAGTAAGGGATATAAAAATACGGAAAGAAAATAGTAGTTCATGTATATATAAGAATCAATGAAATCATTCATTACTCATAAAACATAAGCACAATAACATACCTCATGAAATGATAATATTTATGAATAAATCATATAAATCATAAGACATAAAGGTAATTTGAGTCATTCATAACATTCTTCCATAGGGAGTAACCCTCATGGTTATGTTTGGAATACCCACCACAGTATATTCCCTAAATCTCTTTGGAGAGACCATATCATTTTACACCTTCACATTACCCAATGCATTGGAGAGCTATATCGGGCTCACCCACCATTATTTTATCATGGAACCACCCGTCTTCATAAACAATTCCCAAGAACCATAACAAAATCATATCACATAAAACATGCATAAAGGAAACATAACATTTCCACATTTCAATCACAAGATATCAACACAAAACATTGATATAATCAAAACATTATCAAAAATATTTTCAATACAAAAATAAAAGAAAATTAAAACATGGTATTTATTTTTCATTTAAAAAAATCTTATGGCTTGTAGAGGAATCCAAAACTCAAATAATACGCACGGCGGCGGAGAAGTCATTGTCACTACATACGTAAGACAAAAAATTCCTTTTGTCGTTTAGTAAAACACTTCGTATAAAAAGATTCATTTTGAATAAAAGTAAAAGTCAAAGGGGTTTATACACCATATACAAGAAAGTTGTGTATAAAACCAAATATTCCTCAATGAAAGGAGATTGAGATGAAGTCCCTTACAAAGATGATATCCTTAGATTAAGGATAAATCAATTATGTAATTATGTGTGAAAAAAATAAATACACACAATATAAGTTGATATTAAGAGTAAAACAATAAGAGTTCATTCACACATATTCATAGCACGAAATAATCAATAAGTAGAGGTTTATCCCAAAGAATTGAAATTGAGTTAAGATGTTCCATTGAAAAAATTTGACAGCCTAACAACGTCACTTTAAAATTCAGAAAATGAGTTGATGAGAGAGAAAATGGTATCTCATCACCTGGACATAAAATTTATATCAATAAGGATATATAAGAACATATCCCCACATAATAATATGTAAATTAAAATACATAACAAAAGAAGTATTTTAAAAAGTGGAGGGTGAAAGGTTCCCTTACCGATTTGGGTAACATTCAAAACGTACACCCCATGAAAGAAGGGTCATACAATGAAGATGTAAATACCCATAAATTATAGTATATTACTCAAAGAACAAAATAATGGGCAGTAAATACACCACAAAAAAGGAAATAGTGGCAAATGTAGCATGAATCTCATGGGAACACAAAGTGAGATAAAAACTACGTACCTCGTGGTAATCAATCGAGTCGTATGACCTAAAGATAATAAGAACCATTGAATCAAAGAATACCATGAATATCATGATACTATATATATATCAAATGGATGTACACAATACACCAAATGAAAAAAATAATTGGAAAACAAAGTAAATCTCATGGAATTAAAAGTGAGATAAGAAATCCCTTACGAAAATTCGGCATCCTAACGCTGCCACTTAAACATTCTTAAAATGAATTTATGAGAGTAAGAGGGGGTATATCATCATATGAAAATAAAAATTACAGAAATGTGAATATAAAATAACATCATACAACATCAGAACATGGAGCATAAAATAAATCACATAAAAGAGAGTGCTTGAATGGAAAGAGAGAGGTAGGATCCCTTACCTCAAGTTCGACTCATCTTGTTAGTTTCTTTATATTCCTGAATAATAAACATTGGTCAATTTATGATTGTTTGAGGACCTAATTTAATGTTTATTATTCAATTCATATAATATATTATCATGTTATAATAATTAGTTAATAATGTGAGTTCATATCATATGTTTTGTTGATGTTCAGTACATGAGTCAAAAATGAACTTGTTTGAAAAGAATTGTCCATGTAGTTATAAGTAAATCATTTCTAGAATATTATTGATAATTTTAAAATAATATTTATACATTATATAATCATTTTATACAATTCCATTACATTTGTATATAAAAAATGTAATGCACCGTTCATGGAGACGGTAGGCAGTATGTACGCATGAACACTGCTTTCATTTCTTTGTCATATTAATGGAATTAAAACTAAATAAGGGATATATATATTATAATTCCAGAATGATATTAATAATTTATATGTAATATATATCATATATATCAATTATATATATGATCTTATAATAGTACATAACATTAGGTGATAAGAAATGAAATGCACCGTTCATAGAGATGGTAATCCGTACGTACGCATGAACGCTACTTTCATTTCTATTTTATATTTTAATAGAATGAAAAAATAATTATACATAGGTATATTATAATAAAAGTATAATATTATATATAACATCATTAACTCCACCCTTTAAACATCTTACATATGGCATTAACGATCCAAATCACTTTGAGGGGGTGGTTGTTCGTACTTCCTAAAACGAAATTATCGCGTTTACCCATTATGGAAACCATAAAGGTATGGAATAAATAAAAAATACAGAAGAATAAGGAAAATATAAATAATTTATATCATATATAAATATAGTGACATCTTAATGGCCACCATGAGAGGTGTTAAAAGAGGATTGAACAATCATCGTTTCGTGAGGCAGTAATTCGCCACCCACAGAAACATTATGTTATTTAACCATTAGATGGAGGCATGTGTAAGTATATCTCAAATATTTCTTATAAAATAATCCTATTATATTTAATATACAGTTTTTGTTACAAAATAAAGGAATAAAAAGAGTTTAAGTGGTTGGAGAAGCAAAATAAAATAAAGGAACAAAAGAGAAGACATTACCTTTGAATCGGGTAACTCCCCTTGGTTTGAACCAAATGGGTTTCATGAACAGATTTCTGCCTAAGGTAAGGCTTATAGGATTAATATAGGGATTTGGAGAGATAAAATGAGCAGATTTTGGTCGAGTCAATGGCTTTAGAGGTGTGGGTAAGGGAGGTAGAGCTGGGGGCCTTTTATAAGAGGGAGGAGGGGCACTCTTGGAAAGTCATGAAATGATACTTTATTATGAAATGATTTTAGGATTTTAAAGGTTCAAAAATGATATATTTCTAGGATAAGGTGATAAGGGTTCTAAATCCACCGATTCAATAGGTTTTAGACATGTTTAATTATTATATTTTACCTTATCGTTTCATTTTATTTAAATCGTTTATTAATGAGGTAATCACTGCATCATCATTGCGTCATAAATAGGTTTATTTATATGATGCATAAAAATTATAAAAAAATTACCATGTTGTAGGATATATTTTTATATTTCTAATGAATATTTATAGTAAAAAATATAACATGTATAACCCCTTGTAATAATTGTTTTAGTAAAACAATACATGTTTGTGAGATTTTTATTTTTACTTTAAATAAATGGTATTAATGTCATTATCTTAACCAAGTGGCTCCATGGGGTCCCCAAAATTTAAACATGGATTTTAATAGTCGTCCATGAATCATAAAATAAGGTTAGGAAAAGTGTCAAGATATTTTCATTTTATTATAATATCATTTTTACCTTAAATTACACTAATTACCTTAAATCGCGCTTAAAAAACTTAAAAGTTGCTATTCACAAATTTTTTTTTTCATCCCATTGAGTCACATTTTACTTACTAAAAAAAACCATGTATGTAGGATTTTTAAAATTCAATTCACAGAAGTGGTAAAGTTTCATTTAAACGAAAAATCAATTTTTTAACTACCACCTAGTGGTTTCACTATTCATCAAAAATTGATGTTTTTCAGAAAAATACCAAAAATTCACCCTAAGATATATTTGATATTCTGAATTCAAAAATGATGTCCATTTTACAAAATTCATAACATAGAATTTTAATTAATTAATTTTATAATTAAATCCCACTGTCAAAACAAATAGCGTGTTTTTAAGAAACAATATCTATCAAAAAAATGACAGTTGTTTATGTCCAATTTCAAAGTAAAATTAATTCCAATGACCACCGTTGGATTAAATCATAAAAATATATTTTAACTAAACTTTAAAACAATTTAAAAAGATAATCTAAACATATAAATAAATTATATTAAAAGGAGGCTTTTAATTAAAATACAACATTTTACACTATTTATTAAAAAATGAACTTTATCGGAAGAATACCAAAAATTTACACAAAGGAAATTTTGATGTCCCGATTCTAATGAAGGATTTTATTTTTTCAAATATAACATATAAAAGTGACAAAAAGTAGATTTAAAAAGGGTTCTCCATCAAAAGGTGGTTAATCGGCCTTTAAAGAATATTGGAATAAAAATTGGATTCATTCTCATTGTAAGCCTCTAAAATTTATTGGATAAATGTAGAAACATTTAACAAACATATATAATAATTTTGTAGATAGTTCTGTTCATTCCTTCTATTACAACAGCTAGGCATTAACTAACATTTAAAAATACTATTATTATATTATTAGTGTGCAACGCAAGATTTTAAAGAAACTCATTGTTGCGTATTGGTTATGCCATGGATCATAGAATCCCCTTTAATGTAATATTAATATTTTATTCACAAAAATTAATAAATATGAAAACTTAATATTCTTTATTTTCCTGCGATGTTACATCCTTCCCCCCTTTTGGGAATTGCATCCTTGCAATTTTAAAATTGGTCGTGGAAACTTCATTAAAAGTCCCACATCGGAAAAGGAGTTAATAAAACTATCACATTAAAAGAAAGAAAAAGAAGTACATAGGTCACCCGAGACAAAATATACTAGGATTACATGAAAACATGGATATAGAGGAAAAAAACCATCAAGGTCTGATGGAGAGTGATTGAAAACATGATCAGGAGAAAGTAAACAATCTGAAATCCACAAACTTGTGATGGGTTAAGCGGTATTTGATTCCCCAGTAGGCAAAGTAAACAAAAAACGTTTTTGTTTTAAGTTACATTTCATTGAGGAATTTATTTATGATCTTAGCTAAAACATAAGGAAACATACTTACTTGTCATGTAGACTTCAAACTTTTACTAGATTTCTAACACAAAGTCATATTTTCTCCAAATGATGAGTATTCAGGATGACTTGTTCACATTAAGAGCGCTATAATCATCTTTGAGAGAATAACATAGCTCATAAAAGATGAACTATATATTTCCTGTCTCTTTAGACATTACCCAAAACCAAAATGGTTAGTACAAGATCAGATAATCCCTAAAAGGATAATCCTTTATAAAAATAAAAGATACTCTTAATCTGCGAAATTTTCCCAACAATACCGAAAGATCAACAAAGACCATTCAATAAACAGCTATCCATAAAATTTCTTCAAGGTAATCCAAACTATGATTGAAACCCAAATCTCTAAAGGATTTAATCACCTAGTCTTCCAAGATAAATATTAACATTTATCTCCAAATAAATTGAGTTACTATTAAAGTCTCATATTGAAAAGTAAATAACCTAATCACATATCCTCCATGATAGGTTAATCATCTCCATAAATAACCCAAAATCAACTTATTCTTGATTTATAAAATCATCTTACTAAAAATAATTAGTCAAACTAACCAGGGACTTCACGTAGTCTAGTGGTAGGCGATAAATACTAGTTTCACTTTGGTTGTGGGTTCGATTCCCACGCCTTCGTTCGACACGAAGGGTTGTCACACGGTCTGCATGTTGTCCCTTTTCAAAAACTATATAAGTTTATAACATTCCTCAAAAAGATTTAAATTCATAAAAAATAACCATAACATATGTTAACCTGAAGTTTATCTCATGGATTTCATTTTCTATCATAATATATTGTAACCCTTAATTAGCTCAAAAGTAAGGATCATATAAACCCTAATAGTTACCTTTATAATTATTACCTGAACTTCCACATTGATTTGGTTCTCTCGTACATGATGCATTAGAGAACTCACAAAAGTTAAAGTGGTTAATCCCGACTCCTTGATAGTTGGTTTAAAATAACCACGAGATTCCTCATTGAATCCCCCATTTCATCCAATCTCTTAATCAGAGAACCCCCATAGTTTCCTTCATACCCTTTGTCACTTTAGTGCCTTCTAGATCCATCCATTTACTAAAACCAGATATTAGAGTGAGAGTATATCAACAAAATCATCATGTACTAATGAGGAAGATAAACACTAAGATATACTTATCCAAGTTATCTCAAACTCATTTTGTCTTTCAAAAAATAACAATGACTCCATCTAATATACTAACCATTGTGGTTATAAAAAACTTATAACTTATGCTTAAAGAATACCCTAACCTCTAAAGATATCTAAACTGACCATTGATACCAACTATAAGGCCCCAACCTAAAGCATTACTTAATCTTGAGTTATTATAAGATTACACATTGAGGATCTTTTCAGGTTTAGTGTTTTATAGAATTAGATCATGAATCAGGCGTTACATTCCACATTTAAACAAGGTGGTTACATAAAAGACAGTATTCATTTTTCCATCAAAGGAAACACATTTATAATAAAACATGGATTCTCTCTTGACACTTCGTTGACACTATCATCACATCAGGTACTTTTCCCTTGACCTGTGAAACAAATTTCAAAAATTTGGGATGAGCATAAAAAGATTAGTAAGGGATATAACAATACGGAAAGAAAACAGTAGTCCATGTATATATTAGAATCAATGAAATCATTCATTACTCATAAAACATAAGCACTTTAACATACCTCATGAAATCATAATATTTATGAATAAATCATAGAAATCATAAGACATAAAGGTATCTTGAGGCATTCATAACATTCTTCCGTAGGGTGTAACCCTCATGGTTACGTTTGGAATACCCACCACAGTATATTCCCTAAATATCTTTAGATAAACCTTAGAATTTTACTCCTTCACGTTACCCAATGCATTGGAGAGCTATATCGGGATCACCCGCCCTTAGTTTATCACAGAACCACCCGTATTCATAAACAATTCCCAAGAACCATAACATAATCGTATCACATAAAACATGCATAAAGGAAACATAACATTTCCACATTTCAATCACAAGATATCAATACAAAACATCGATATAATCAAAACATAATCAAAAAAATTTTCAATAAAAAAATAAAAGAAAAGTAAAACATGGTATTTTTTTTCATTTAAAAAAATGTTATGGCTTGTAGAGGAATCCAAAACTCAAATAATACTCACGGCGGCGGAGAAGTCATTTTCGCCGTATACGTAAGACAAAAAATTCCTTTTTTCATTTAGTAAAACACTTCATATAAAAAGATTCATTTTGAATAAAAGTAAAATTTAAAGGGGTTTATACACCGTATAAAAGAAAGTTGTGTATAAAACAAAATATGCCCCAATGAAAGGAGATTGAGATGAAGTCCCTTACAAAGACGATATCCTTATATTAAGGATAAACCAATTATGTAATTATCTATGAAAAACATAAATACACACAATATAAGTGGATATTAATTGTAAAAAATAATAGTTTATTCACACATATTCATAGCACTAAATAATCAATAAGTAGAGGTTTATCCCAAAGAAATGAAATTGAGTCAAAAAGTTCCATTGAAAAAATTTGACAGCCTAACAACGTCACTTTAAAATTAAGAAAATGAGTTTATGAGAGAGAAAATGGTATCTCATAACTTGGACATAAAATTTACATCAATAAGGATATATAAGAACATATCCCCACATAAGAAGATGTAAATTAAAAGACATAACAAAAATAAGTCTTTTAAAAAGTTGAGGGTGAAAGGATCCCTTACTGATTTGGGTGAGTTTCAAAACGTACACCCCACGAAAGTAGGGTCATAAAATAAAGATGTAAATACCCATAAATTAATGTATATTACACAAAGAATAAAATAATGGGCAGTATATACACCACAAAAAACGAAATAGTGACAAATGTAGCATTAATCTCACGGGAACACAAAGTGAGATAAAAACATTGTACCTCGTGGTAATCAATCGAGTCGTATGACCTAAAGATAATAAGAACCAATGAATCACAGAATAACATGAATATCATGATAATATATATATCAAATCGAAGTAAAGAATACAAAAAATGAAATAAATAAGTGGTGAACAAAGGAAATCTCATGGAATTAAAAGTGAGATAATTAATCCCTTCCGAAAATTCGGCAGCCTAACGATGCCACTTAAACATTCATAAAATGAATTTATGAGATTAAGAGGGGGTATCTCATCATATGAAAATAAAAATTAACGTAATGTGAATATAAAATAACATCATCCAACATCAGAACATGGAGCATAAAATAAATGACATAAAAGAGAGTGCTTGAAAGGAAAGAGATTGGTAGGATCCCTTACCTCAAGTCCGACTCATCTTGTTTGTTTCTTTATATTCCTGAATAATAAACTTTGGTCAATTTATAATTGATTTAGGGCCTAATTTAAATTTTATTATTCAATTCATATAATATATTATCATTTTATAATAATTAGTTAATAATGTGAGTTCATGTCATATGCTTTGTCGAGGTTCGGTACATGAGTCAAAAATGAACTTGTTTGAAAAAAAATTTCCATGTAGTTATAAGTACATCATTTCCATAATATTATTAATGATTTTAAAAAAATATTTATACATTATATAATCATTTTATACGTTTCCATAAAATTTTTATATAAAAAATGAAATGCACCGTTCATGGAGACGGTAGGCAGTACATACGCATGAACTCTACTTTCATTTCTTTGTCATATTAATGTAATTAAAACTAAATGAGATATATATATATATTATAATTCCAGATTGATATTAATCATTTATATGTAATATATATCATATATATCCATTATATACATGTACTTATAATATTATATAACATTAGGAGATATGAAATGAATTTCACTGTCCATGGAGACAGTAATCTGTACGTACGCATAGATGCTATTTTCATTTCTATTTCGTACATTAATAGAATGAAAACATAATTATACATAGGTATATTATAATTAAAGTATAATATCATATATAACATCATTATCTCCTTACTTTATACATCCCAAATATGGAATTAACAATTCAAATCACTTTGAGGGGACGGTAGTCCGCACTTCCTAAAATAAAATTATCGTGTTTACCCATTATGGAAACCATAAAGGTATGGAATAAATAAAAAACAAAGAAGCATAAGGAAAAAATAAATAATATGTATATATATATCATATATAAATACAGTTACATCTTAATGGCCACCATGAGATGTGTTAAAAGAAGATTGAACAATCATCATTTCGTGAGGCAGTAATTCACCACCCATAGAAACAGTATGTTCATTAACCATTATATGGAGGTGTGTATAATTTTATCTCAAATAATTATTATAAAATCATCATAGTATATTTAATATACTGTTGTTGTTACAAAATAAAGGAATAAAAAGAGTTTAAGTGGTTGGAGAAGCCAAATATAACAAAAGAACATAAGAGAGGACATTACCTTTGAATCATGTAACTCTCCCTAGTTTGAACCAAAAGGGTTTCTTGAAGAGACTTCTGCCTATTTTAAGGCTTATATAATTAATAGAGGGATGTTGAGAGATAAAATTAGCAGAGTGTGGTCAAGCCAATAGCTTGAGAGGTGTGGGTAAGGGAGGTAGATGTGGGGGCCTTTTATAAGAGGGAGGAGGGGCACTCTTGGAAAGTTATGAAATGTTATTTTATTATGAAATGATTTTCGGATTTTAAAGGTCCCAAAATGATATATTTATAGTATAAGGTTCTAAGGGTTATAAATACACCCATACAATAGGTTTTAGACAAGTTTATGTATTAGATTTTACCTTATCTTTCCATTTTATTTAAATCGTTTATTAATGAGGTAATCACTGCATCATCATTGCGTCATAAATAATTTTATTTATTTGATGTCTAAAAATTAAAAAAAATTACCATGTTGTAGTAAATATTTTTATATTTCTAATGAATATTTATAGTCCAAAATATAACATGTATAACCCCTTGTAAAAATTGTTTTTGTAAAACAATACATGTTTCTGACATTTTTATTTTTACATTAAATAAATGGTATTAATGTCATTATCTTACCCAAGTGGATCCATGGGGACCCCCAAATTGATCCATGGATTGTAATGGTCGTCCATGACTCATACAATAAGGGTAGGACAAATGTCAAGATATTTACATTTTAATATAATATCATTTTTACCATAAATTACACAAATTACCTTTAAGCACGATTAATAAAACTTAAAAGTTACTATTCACCAAAAATTATTTTAATCCCATTCAAACACATTTTACTTACTAATGAAAACCATTTATGTCAGATTTTTTTAATTCAATTCATAGAATTGGTAAGGTTTCATTTAAAAAAAATTAGTTTTTTAACTACCACTTAGTGGTTTCACAATTCATAAAAAATTTATTTTTTCAGAAAAGTACCAAAAATTCAGCCTAAGCTATATTTGATATTCCAAATTCAAATATTATTATCATTTTACCAACATCATAACATATAATTTGAATTAATTAATTTTAAAATTAAATCCCGTTGTCAAAACAAATAGCGTGTTTTTAAGAAACAATATCTATCCAAAGATTGACACTTGTTTATGTCCAATTTCAAAGTGAAATTAATTCCAATGACAACCATTGGATTAAATGGTGAAAATATATTTTAACTAAACATTAAAACAAATTAAAAAGATAATATAACCATATAAATATATTATATTAAAAAAAGGTTTTGAATTAAAATACAACATTTTACACTATTCATTAAAAAATGAACTTTATCGGAAAAATACCAAAAATTTAAAGAAAGTAAATTTTGATGTCCTGATTCTAAAGAAGGATTTTATTTTTTTTAAATATAACATATAAAAGTGACCAAATGTAGATTTAAAAATGGGTTGCCATCAAAAGGTGGTTAATCGACCTTTAAAGAATATTAGAATAAAAATTGGATTCATTCTGATTGTAAGCCTCAAACATTTATTGGATAAATGTAAAAACATTTAACAAACACATATAATCATTTTGTAGCTAGTTCTGTTCATTGCTACAATTTCAATGGCTAGGTGTTAACTACTATTTAAAAATAATATTATTATATTATTAGTGTGCAACGTAAGATTTCAAAGAAACGTGTTGCTGCGTATTGGGTACGACATCAAACATAGCATCCATTTTAATGTAATATTAATATTTTATTCACCAAAATTAATAAATATGAAAAAGTGATATTCTTTATTTTCCTGGGAGGTTACATAAAGTAATTGGTAAATTATAATATGTATTTTTTGAAGTTATTATAATATTTGGAAAACCATATTATCCCTTTTATCCATCCTACGAAAAATAGAAGCACCATGTGTGTATACATAAGACTTACCATCTCCACACCGTGATGTAATTTTTTTAGAACCATTTTACTAGAATGGTTATAATTATGGAAATATTGGATATATACATATATAATAATTATGAAAGGATATTTATTTCATAAAATTAATATACCATAAACTTAATTACCCTTTCAACTGCATAGAAATTATATCATCACTCATGCCTATGCACGATTTTCTGTTTCCACAAAGCGATGCGATTTATTATCAATTATCAACATTAAAGAGTGGTTTCAAAAATGTATTTAATTATTAAAAATAATTTTTTTGAAATTAATATTATTTTAGAGATTTTGGATATATATCCTATGTATTATAACAAGGATTTTCAATAAAAAACAATCATGAGAAAACATGACAATTAACACATGAAATAATGAAATGAATAAAATATTATTAATAAGTGAGTGGTAAAATGTTATAAGATGATCATATATGATTTCATAAATATTATTTTTATAGTATAAGTTAATAATATTTTTAAAACCACTATACAAATTTTTCAGATTTTTAGAAAGGAAATCGATCCTAAGGTAAGAGTTTAATTCAAAATCATATCATTAATCGAGATTGTTTGCATTTAAGTCTCCATTAGAGGATATTTCTCTTCCATGATGGTGTTTTATAAAATAATTTAAATTTTTTTAATAGTATCCTATGAATGTTTAAAGTATTTTCTTTACCAATGTTTTAATTTTTAAAAAATGGTTTGAAAGGATTCTTTTTATCATTTTCCAAATAGGTGATTTATGACTTTCCAAAAATATATAGAAGGAATGTTTTTTCAACCTATATGAAATGATTGGATTTTTTTACCTTCATAACACCTTAATTAAGGTTGATATCTTATGTTACCATATACCTTATTTTATTTAATGGTTTATGATTAGTTTGACTGTGTATGTTCTATTTCAATACTATTCATGGTTTATGGTCAACCTATTCAAATTTCATCTGCAAGTTTTTCAATACGAATGTCTATGTTTTTTATTTTTCACCCATTTCATGTGAGGAATTCATTAGAATTATTATGTGATGGTAAAATAATACAATATACACTCAATGCATAAGTAGGTATTATGTGACAAACTCATTTGGGTATTGTCTAAGGCCTTACACATTTATGTATATTGTCTTGGATGAAGCCTTGACAATATGTTTATCATGTCCTGCATTATGAATACCCTCATCATGAGAATAGTTATTGATATTTCATGTGATTATTTTATTAGTATTATATCAATGTTTTATATATATGTAATTATTTTATTATCATTTATTCTTGATATATTATTCTCAAGATTTTGTTTAAATGGATTGTGTTTCATTTATTCACCTTTCCTTAATGATTATTCCTATTTATTCATAATAGCTTCTGATGTACGCTTACCCTTACTAAGTCAATGAGCTCACCCATTATGTTTTTTTTGTTAGGATGATTAGATGTATAATATTATTGATAAGCAGTGATAATATAGGGTAATAATGGTGTTCTTAAAGGAATCATTATATTGTATTGTATAATTTCAATTGTAATATATGTTTCAAGTATGTATATAGCTTTGAAAAATTGCTAAACTGTTCAGCCCTTAGAGATACAATTAATTGTATAACATTCCATAGTAATAATGTAACTACTAAATCTATGTTAATAGGGTCATCATATTTAGATGAATGCATATAATGACGACTACTAGTCATATATTTAATATAATATTATCTTATTCTTAAAAAATTAATTTCTTAAAAACCCATTTTAAGCACAATTTTTGGGTTTATTTTTAAATTTAATTGTGAAACTTATATTAATTTAATATGATAACATGTATTCCACATATATAATCACAATAATTAATATTATATAATAATTTAAGCTATTTTTGGTCATAATGAATAGTAAAAATAGAAAAAATTAATTTATGTGGTTATGATTAAAATGGGTATACCAAGGGTTAATATTTAAATATAAGGGTCAAAATGAATTATAAAATATATGAAACCCCATGTTTTGGTTTTATTTAAACCTTATACTTATCCCATTAGAATATTATCAAATTTGGAGACATATTTCATAGATAGTGACATGAAATTTTTGAAAACATTGAAAAATTACATGTGTTTCACTTACGTTAATTATAAAAAGGAACATCCTCACCCACATATTCACACCTCTTAAGTCAAATATATTAACAAAAAATTTGAAAATATATTGAAAAAATAATTATAAATATTATATATGATCTTGTATTCACAAAATAACAACCCTAGAGACCTTAATAAAAGATCTTATGGTAGTTTTTCTAATAAAATGTAATTATCTTTACCAAGAACATTCTTATTTACTTCTTATTTTACCACCTTAAATTATGTATACAAAATTAAAACATAATAACAAAAATTTCTATAATATGATTATATGTTATTATTATTTTTAAATAATATCTATCCATCTCATTTTTCATCAAACACGAAACAAAACCATCGCTCGCGTACATGTCTGATTGTCGCCTCACGAATTGATGAAATTTGATTTCAATCATTGAATAACATGGATTTTCATATTTAAGGAATAAAAGGTATATATATTACAATAATTAATTAATATTTATTATTTAAATTTATTATATATTCTACTTCCTTCTCCTTTCACCCAATAAGGAAATAATAATGTTGCTCCCGCGTACGTACGACCTACCGTATCCATGAAGCGATGCAATTCATTTTTTTTGTCCAATATTAAAGAATGATTGTAAAAAATTATGTAATGAGTAAATAATATATTTATCAAATTAAAATAAATATTTATATGATAAAACTATATCCTATTCATAATAACTTGAGTTTCCATAATAAGTCACGCATAATCAAATGAAGTAGTTAAACCTGAAATAATGATAATAATGAAATATTATTAATGAAATGGTGATACGATGTTATATGTGTTTCACATATGATATTCTAAATATGAATATATTTATGGTAAAAATTAATAACATGTTTCAAACCATTATATATGAGGTTAAATCACTTTTAACTAAAGAGAATCATGTTGTAAGGGATTTCATTTCAATTTTAACTCCACTAAGAGCAATTTTTTACTATAAACCCATTAAATTTTATGTGGTGAATATATATCCCCATTGATATATTTATAAAAAATAACTATTTATTTATGATGAATAATGTTTCATTTTCAGTTTATTCTTTAAAATGGTTACAATTCAAAAGTTTCCAAAGAGGTAATAATTTATTTTACCACCTCACTTTCTTTTGGGAATGATTCTATTTTTGTTGAAGGAATATTATCATTTATCCTTTATAAGATCAAATAATTTTTATTATTATTATATATATTTAATGAGTTTACATATATTATTACAAATTTTACTCTCTTTGGTACTTGAATCAAAAAAATAAATGTTTAAATGAAAAACTGAATTTATTTCTCTTTTAACCATATATATTTTTATTCCATGTTTATATTTTTCGAAATTGTTTTAAAGAAGTCCTTTTTATTAATCAAATAATTTAATAAGGAAATTTTAAGTCATCCTTGACTTTTTAAAATTGTATTAAATGAATATTTATAATTTTTTTCTAAAATCCATGTTTTTTAATTTATTTAAAAAAAGTCAAAAGTAATGTTTATAATGTATAAAATGATAATAAAACTACATACTATCATAACCATTTTATGATATTTATCTTCTTCTACCTTTTTTTAATTATTTTAAAATGGAATATATTTTATGAAATACTATTTTAATATTTCACTTCCACTCCCGTTATTCTTCTAAAGTAAACTATTTTATTACCATAACTATTTTTGATTATGAACCGATGATCATATATTATATATTATTAATTTTATGGTCTCTAACTTTATCTTGAAGCATTCAAATTATTATGATCATTATACATTACATTTATCTGAAATATACATATTATTTATATCATGGATATTTTTATTACCTAAACCATATACAATTTATAAATACAGTGTCTTACTTTGAAAGTTATTGACTGGGGAAATATTGATAATAAATATTATTTATTTCGTATAAATATTTACTGATAAGGAATATTATTTATGAATTTAAATTATCATTCAATATATGATGAATTCATTAGACATACAATGATGGGTGGGGCCCAGTTATAGTTATCCCCTTGATGCATCAACAAATCTCATGATAATAATTCCTACATTTATAATGTAGTTATTTTTATACATGACATTATTGCATAGATATGATCATTGGATTCATTTCTGTGCTCAAGATATGGATAAAATGGAATATTTCTTTTACTTTTTCATATTGATTATTCCTTATTTACTGATGATATCTTCCACTATAAGGAACCCTTACTAAGAATTTATGTTTTCCTTTATTTTATTTTCTTTCCTTAGTATATGAAGATGAAATATTCCAATGAGATTCAAGGATGATGAGAATTTGAATTTGTTATGTTTTATATTCTATTACAAATATAAAATGTGTATCACTTATGTATTAGGTTCTCCAAGACTACTAGATCGACTATTAAATTGGGTTTAAAAATCCTATATCAATTTTAATGTAATAAAGAAAACACTGGCTCTAGGTTACTAGAGTTGGTCTATGAAAAATGGTATCTTAACATGTTTAGTAGATTCCTTGGGAACTATATTTCAGAAAACATAAATTTGGAAACATAAATCATTTATCTAGTTTAAGGATATGTCAAATTTTTGAATAATAACCAAATGTTTTTGTAAGGTAGTGATTTTTTGGTTGTATTATAAATAAATTCATATCTATGTACTATAAGTGGGTGTGGTTTTGGTATCATCATATTTAGGGGAAATAAATCCAAAAATGGATCATTGGAATTTGAATCGATCATCACATAGTGAAAGAACCCTTGCTACTCACCTGGCATGATACTCATGGGGGATATTCATAGGATAATTCAAATTTTCTTTACAATAAATTATGAAGGATATGTTTTTTTTTGATTTAAAGATATTCCCAAAGAAACCAAGGTTATGAATTATAGATTGTTAGTGACAAAATTTTCATTTTATGTTAATTGTAACGCTAGATTTAGAATTATACATTATGATTGAAAATGAATAATTTTATGAACTAATTTAGTATGTTTAATTTTTGTTGTAAATAATTCATATAAGAATGAATGGTATCAATACATGTGGTAATTGTAAAAATTTTCCTTCTGATAAAGCCAATAAAACTGGGGTTAGAGATAAGAAGATCATGGTAATATTAGGGAATATGACCGAGGTTATAGTTAAAAACCATGGAAATTTAGAGCAACATGTTTTTACACATCATGATACACCTATATTGGATAATTTAATGTGATAGAATCCCCCAACATTTTGTGGGGCTATTAATCTAGTGGTATCTAAGCAAAGGATTAAGTACCATGAACATATATTTTTGGCATTTGAGTTGAAATAAAAATGAAGAAGGTTATAATGAAAATATATTATCTCAAAGATTATTTTGATCAGTGGTTTTCATTTATCTAGAATACTAGGGAGGGAGATTAATTAGAACATAGAGAACGTATAGAAACATCCTTCACTAAATATTTTCCTATTTAGAAGAAATCTAAAGAATTAAAAGTTGCTCATACTAAATAAATAGGATTAAAAATGTGTTATGGTGTGTGAGGAAAAATTTAATAGACTATAAATGCTTGCTACATATTACGTACTCAATATTAAATGTAATATTGACCATTTATCTGAAGGGATTATGCCAATTCTTCGAATGGAATTGGATTCTCAAAGTTTTTCATCTTATGATGAAACAATTTTATGTGCCTTAAAAATAAAGAAGTTATTTTATAGATAATATATATTCAAGGGGAATTAATTAAAGAAGATGTCATTTGAACATAAATAAAAAGAGAAAAAAATGAATAACAATAAAAAAATTAATAAATTTCCATCATTGGAAAATTGAGGAAAGAAGCATTTTAAAAAATACCTAAAGGCCTTAGGAGTGTGTAACAAGTGTATTAGAAAGGGTCATCTTGATTGTGAATGTGAGGGGATGAATTAGACCACTACTATCAAGTGATTCAAATGTAAATATATAGGGAATTATTCAAGCAAATTCCCTAGGTTTCAAGGAAATCTACCATAGAATATTCCAAGAAGAGAAACACATTATTGTAATACCCCAGGTTTCATAGTGTTTTTATTTTGGATTATTTTATCTTTTTATGGAGTGGGGTTGAGTAATAGTAGTTTCTGGGATAAAAATTAAAAATTTTGAGGATTTTTAACTATTGTACAGTTAGTAGAAACTGTGCGGTGCCCATGTGGGTGCCCAGGTGAGTATGAGGTGTGTCATACGACTTGAACATGGTCTATTAAACAGTGCATAAAGAGTGCAGTTGGGATCTCTTAGTTTGAAGTGTTAAGTGGAATGGGTTGTGCATGAATTTATCAACCATGCATCTAACTATAGGTAACAATGAAAGGGGGTTCCTGGCCTTGGAAATATCTAGAATACAATTAGCGATGGGTTTAATAAATTATTCTCAACCCATATGGGTGCCCAAAATTTTAAAAAATATTTTTTTGGTTTTTTATTTGGTTCTTATTTTCATATTTTATTTATTTTTCCCCATTTATCTTCCCTAGCATCGGGTAAGTCCCTACCCCATCCACTCTTGGTGTGCGCCTACCTCCATCTCATCCCACTATTATTCTAGTCATACCACTAGATTTCTTATGGTTTCTAGGATGGTTCTTCAAGGTAAGACCTTCTCTCCATCTTCTCCCTTGATTTGGAAAATTTCCATCCCCTTATCACCTTGTCCCATTCAGAATAACCCTAGGGCAAGTGTTAATCCAATTTTTGGTTCCTTATTATGTGTTTGTGGTATGTAGTGGATCTATTGGGTTGGACTTGTTCTTATTCTGGCATCTAACACAGAAGGCAAAGAATTTTGAAAAATTTTGGGTTTCCATCATCACTTTAGGTAGTATTTCTTCTAATGCTTAGTTTATCCCAATTTTATTTGGGATCTCTTGGTGATTTTGAGATCCTAGTATTTTCACTAGTGCATTTTGGTCATCCTTGAGGTGTGTTTGAGTCTCCAGAGTTGAAGGTGACTTACCTGTATATGCATAGGTAGACGTATATATATGTATGTTCCCCCTATATATATATATTCACCCATTATGGCATACATATATACATATATATATATATATATATATTTGGTAGGTGTACATATGCATATATATGAAAAATGTATATGTGTTTCTGTGAAAAAGGGTATATGAATATATAAGAATATATATAAGGATCCCCTTATACATATTTATGGACATCAAAATATGTACATAGGGTCTAGGTGTCCTTATGTATATGTGAAGGTTAATAATCTTGGAGGTGGGGAAGAGCATCTTTGAGTGTTCATCAAGGTGAATAATCTTATGCATAATGTTCTCATAAATGTAGGTGTTACTATGAAATGCATTTCATTTTGTAAGTATAATACATTTTTTCATTTTTAAATTACACTTTATGAAATTATATATCAATGGATAGCCTTGTGATGTGTTGAAACCATATTTGTGTGTTTTGTACTTGTCATAGTTGTTTTTCCATGTGCACTCCATGTTCATGTTTTGAAATGGCATGTGTAGTTCTACAAAGATTTTTTAAAATAAATTTGAGACATTTTTTATATTTTTTAGAGAATTATGTGATGGATTTTAAATATGTTTTAAAAAAGTGTTGTTTTTCATTAAGTGAATGTATTTTGTAAGGGGAATTTATTCTTAAATATAGGTGTTGACCTCAAATGTCATAAAAAGGGGTTCCCAATTTTACTTAAAATGGTTATTTAAAATGTATGAGTGGTTTACATATTGTGGAAAAGCCCAATTAGATTATTTAAAGGTTTTTTGATGAAAATAAAATGGGCTTTTTCCTTGTTTTTGTTTTTCATAAGGTAGTTTGAAAAGTTGTATTAAATGAATGATTTTTTTGAACATATTATAATGTATAAATTTGTGCTTTATGGAAAGTGTGATGGAATAATGTATTTTTTCCTTGTTTTAAATTTTCAAAGAATAAATCCATTTTCTGGGGGATACCTTGATATACTTTTAAGGAATGGGTTCTTACTTTGGAATGAATTTATGAATTTCTTAGTGAAATGGAATGGGGTTTTAAGGGGGTTATTTTTTTTAAATTATGGGTTTCGTATATTTTAAAAAGGATGTTTCAGTTTTATACAGTGAAAATGTAGTTTCCCTTGACATATGGTGCTCTCATTAGAAATATGTTTGAGTTTCAAATTATTTTAAAATGGGATTTTGTTAAAAATTTTAGGATATTAGTGAAGGGATGGTTGGCACTTGTGATGTGATGTTGATGTCCCCTTTTGGAACAATCTTTTTTTTAGATGATGATTTTGTTGTTCATGTGATTGATGTATGTGATGTGATAAATATTTGTGTTATTGGTCTCTTATTATTATCATTTTTGGTTCCCTTGGTGATAAATAATAAATTGATTTATTAAATGACAATTGAACCCCTCATGATCCTCATGGGATGCATGGAGGATGTTAGAGGTGGGATTTATGCTACCCATGGGGTGTTCCATGTTCATTAACTTTGGATCTAGTTTTTAAATATGAAATTTATGTCACTTAAGGGGTTAAACCTAAGATTTTTATGTTTAACATGTTATCATGGGTTTATGAAATTAAATTGTGAGAATTTAGTTTTTTAGGTTAAAATGGTTTATAAATGAAATTAAGGATAATTGTGACTCATTGAAAGCATTGAATGCTGGATTGTTTGGTATAATATTAATGGGTTAATGAGAAATGATTTTCAAATGGTGACATGTTCATGGGTTATGGGATAACAATGATTAATGTATTGATGAGTCATTAATTGTTAATTTTATGTTTTGTTTAACTATGGTTGTTAAATGTTCTAAGTAGTAAATGGTTAAAGAATAATGTACACATGGCTTAACAGTTGTGTGTGGAATTGGATTGAGGCTCCTCCCATAGGTCAGACAGACTGATTCTCTATGTCCACTGCTGTATATCATGGGTTCTGGAGTTGGACTAGGGCTCTATGCCCTTAATGAATGCATTGTATGAGACTATCTAGACCGATTCTCCAAGGTATGTGTGATAGACTACCTACATTAATGATCAATGGTAATTGTGACAGACTACCGTGACTGATTCTCATAGGTAAGTGAGATATAATTGTTGGGAAATTTTTTCCCTTAGTACATAGGGAACTTTACTTATCCATTTATTCATCATAATTGATAGGCATAGGACGTAGTGTAATGTATGGAAATACCTAACTATAGAACAAATTAATAAAATGACTAAAGTAAATATTGATTGTTAATGGAACCTTGTTTATTCTTATTTCTTCCCATTTTTTTAGAACCTACTTTGTGATTTCTGACATGTGACCAAGAGGTTGGGATGACTAGCCATGGAATTCCAGATCCCTTGAGATGCTTTCTTTTTGGTTGGATTTGTTTTTTTCTTGATTGATTTTGTGAGTTATATGTTTTAAATGAATAATTGAGACATGTTATTCCTATTTTGTTCCTTGAGTATGTATTGATGATTATGTCCCTTTTCAATGCCTTGTGGATTCTTGATCATTTTGTGGCTAAGTGGCCTTGGGTGCTTACTTTACCATTTTTTAGAAATGTTTTAAAGTAATTATTTTCATAAAATAAAGTAAGTGGTTTGTTTTTTAGAAATAAAAATATTGTGAATGGTTTTGAAAAGTCTTAGGCCTGTGAATAGGTTTTGAAATACATGTGTTCAGATTATGAAAACATGGGAAATGTTTTCTGTGTTTTCTATGGATTTTTTTCCTATATATGATTATGTTTTTAAATAATACCTTACAGATTTATTTTAAAACTATAATTGATGTACAACCTTAGGAAACCTATTCCATAGTTTCAAAGGATTGTGGTGAACTACATGTATTTTAGCTCACTCTTATAACTTTCAAGGTTCTTAGTTGGATTCATTTTGTAATTCGTGGCCCACACAGGGGAGAGTTGTGTGGAGATGTTTTGGGTCTCATATTGATTCTGTTAGTTTTCCTTTTATTTCTTTATTGTAGATGTGTTTTTAGTTACTTTATTTCTATATAGCATACTTTTTTTACTTATTTAATTATTTTGGTTATCACATTTATATTTTTTCTATAATTTAACTCTATTTTGGGAAAAATAATTCCCAATGATTTATTGTGATGCCCAGACAGTATTCACAAGCCCATGGGTGTCGGCAAAATCCTTTGAGCCTTATGTGAAATCGAGTTGGGTGTCGGGTAAGATGGAATTCCAGGATGATTCATTGAAAAGTGGTATCAGATCCTATGATCCTAATGGGACCTAGGTTTTGTATAAGCAATACTATTTAGGGACATTCATGTATAAGATAGAATAAGGTTATCAGAGTTTGAGAGGTAAGAGCAAGGATAGAGAAGAAAGATCATGCTTGTCCTGATCCTTAAGCTGCTAGGGAAAGTTGGGTTTCGAAAATTTGATTTGATGTTTACTTGGGGCATTTGATGGTTTTTTGATGTTATTGATGTTTTTATGCCCTTTGAGATTATGAGTGATATCGGGGGTTACTCAAGGACTTATAGTGGAATGGAAGGAGAACTTGAGCTGTGTGGTTGGTGCACATGGCCTAGGAAACCAAGCAGTGCCCATGCGGTCATGTGTGCCTCTTATATGGAGTGTGTTTCAGGGTTGTCTCATGGTCCTCCAATTGTGGGGCCAACACATGCATAACACTATTCCTTCTCCGGTTGTCCTGTTTTTCCCTCCTCTTAATTTTGGATTTCTTGAAATGTGTTTTACATTTGTTAGAGGTGAATTGATTATTTTTGGATGTGGTTTTTGTGATTCTTATGAGGTTTATTATGTAGTACTTGGGAGATCCTGGTTTTGAATGATTTTATTGTGAAATAAAAAGGGGTTTTAGGAAAACATTTATTCTCAAACTTGGTTTTGTGGAAAATAGAGAAGGTTTAATTTCCTTTGTTTTATGAAATTATTTAAAAAAAATTCTTGTTTCCTGGTGAAATGGTGCTTTCAAAAGGAATTTTTTTAATGGGAATCCTTGGGTTCACTGTTTTCAAAATGATATATAAATTTTCACATGGTTTCATGTGGTTTCTTTATTTGGTCAATGTGTGGGTTCCACTAAGGTCATTTGGTTTCAAGGAAGTATGTCTTGGTTTTTGGGAAATACCATTTTTGGGGGTGTTTTTTAAAGTTTATTGGTGAAAATAATATTTCTAATGGAAAATTAAATTTTTTAAAATTTTATTTTCCTATTTTAATGATTGTTTTAAACATTATTATGGATTGATGCTTTGTTTTGATTCCTTTATTTAAAAGGAATTTTTTTTGTGGAAAGAGATATGGATTTCTATGTTCCATGTCTAGTGCCATTATTTATGTTTCTTAAATTGTCAAAATAGTTTCTTTGGATCCGGTGCCTACCCAGATATCAAGTGGAGTAGTGGATGCGAAACACTACTTTTTAGAGTTGTTTATTTCGGTACTTTCAGTACTAGTTGGGTTTAATGATTTTATTTTATTTGGGATGAATTTATTTTAGTCGTTGTGATATTGGTTTTGGATCTTTGTCTGTGGTTGTTTAGATCTTGCGAATACTGATCTGTTTCCTCATTGAGTCATTGAGGTGATCATGGATTTGGAAAAGATAGAGTCATTGGGTGCACAATCTATTGACTAGGGTGTGTGGTCTACTAGCTTAGTTTGGTATACTAGCTGGTGCTTTATTGTGTCCATTTTGGGTGCATCATCTGGGAGGTAGGAACCGTAAATTAGACCCTTGCTTAACCATATGCATTGTGACCTAATCTGAGTTCTCTTATATACTTCTGAGGATCCTTTTGGTGGTTCCTTATTTATTGGGTGTGGAAGTGATTTTTCTTGAGAATGTGACTCTCATGGATGTTCACTTGTTATAGGATATACATTGAGGTAATTCTATTTAGTACCAAAATTTTAGAGGAACTCTAAATGGTGGGGAGGCCATGTTAGAGGTTCTAGAGCTGCATAAGATTTGTTGTTTGGGTTTTTGTTCCACTATCACATGGAGACATGGATTCTTATAATTGGACTCGAGATAATTTTTTTAGGAATTTAGTCATTTCATTTATGGTTAAGCCCTTTTGAGTGTTTCTTTTAGTTAGTTACTCTTTATACCATTCATGTATCTTTTCTATTCCATCAGTTGGGAATTTCTGGGGATATAAAATGGAATGGTGGGATGATTTTAATACCCATGGTGTCACGGTGTTTTAATTTTGAATTATTTTATCATATAATGCATAAGCATTGAGTTATGGTATTTAGAGGGCCAAATATTTATTTTTTGGAGTCTTATTAGATATTTCAATATTATCCAATGTGGTTAGTAACAATAATGTGGATCCCATTTAGTTTCCCATATGAGTCTAAGGTGTGGTGCACAACTTGCATATGGTCTATTAAACTGGAAGGAAAGCATGAAGTTGTACTATGTAAGTTAGTAATGATGAGAAACACGATTTGAGCATAGATTTATCAACCGTGCATCAACCTACACGTAACCTTATGAGGGTGTGACTGACCATTTTAGTGTCTAGCGTATGCTTAGTGCACAATTTGGTAAATAGTTCACAAAAAATGCTATTTCCTATAAATTTTAAAAATATTTTTTAGGTTTTTATTTGTTTTTTTCTTATTTTATTTTCTCTCCCCTTCTCCTCCCTAGCATCGCACAATCCCATCCCCCTTCCTAATCAACCATGCACCTCCCTCCCTCTCATCCCTCTCTTCTTATGGTGATACCACCATATTTCTTCTAGTTTCAGGGTCGGTTATTTTAAGTAATATCTTCTCTCTCTATTCTCCCTTGATTTGTCCAATATTCTCTCTGTTCCTAACATGAATCTATTTAGATGAACCCTAAGTAAATGTTTAAAATTATTTTGGTTACTCCTCCTATTTTTAGGATATGCAATTGCTCTCTCTGGTCGAACTTACTCATATTCTGACATCCACCACCAAAGGTGAAGTTTTTTGGTTCGTTTGAGTTTTCTGTCACCGCTTGATACACACACACACACACACATATATATATATATATATATATATATATATATATATATTCACCCAAAGTGGCATGAATATATATATTGGGGCTAGGTGTGATTATATATATATATATATATATATATGAAAAATTCATACGTGTGTAAGTGTAAATAGGAATATGCATATATAAGTTTATATGTAAGGATCCCCTTGTACATATTTATGGCCACGAAAATATGTACATAGGGGATGGGTGTCAATATTTGTATGAGATAGTGAATTTGATCACAGGTGGGGATGAACAACTTCAAGTGGTCACTGATGAATGTTTCAAGTGCTGAAGTGTTTCAGATTTATTTTCTTCTCTTTATGGTAGGTGTTAATATAAAATTCATTTCTTTTTGGAATTATAATATGCTTCTGCCATTTTAAATTCTTCTTTATTAAAGTATAGATATATGGATAACCTTGTTGTGTTTTAAAAACATTTCAGGGAATTTTGTACTTGGCATAGTTGGTTTTTCATGTTCACATGATGTTCATGTTTTTAAATGGCATGTTTAGTTCTAATAAACCTTTACAAAATAGATTTTTTAACATTCTAATTTTTTTTAGAAGTGTGTGATGGGTTTTAAACTATTTTTGGTTTTCATTATGCTATATGTTTTAATGGAAATTTGGTCTTAAATTTGGGTGTTGATCTTAAATGGCATAAAAGGGGGGTTTTAGTTTTATTTAAAATGGATATTTGGAATGTGTGAGTGGTTTAAATTTTTTTTAAAAGCTGAGTTGGATTATTTAAAGGTGTTTTGGTGGAAAAAATGTCTTTCTCCTTGTTTTGTTTTTTCACTAGGTAGTTTGATTTTTTATGAAATAAATGATTTTGTTGATGCTATTAAAATTTATAAAGTAGTGTTTTATGGAAAGCGTGTTGGTGGAAAGGTCATTGGCCATGTTTTAAATTTTCAAAGAATAAATCCATTGTGTGGGGGTAACTTTGATATAATTTTAAGACTTGGATTCTTCCTCTAGAAAGAATGGTTGGATTTATTGGTGCCATGGAATCGGGTTTTTAGTGGTTTTTCTTTTGTGTTTAATGAATTTCCATGTTTTAAAAAGGGGGGTTAACTTTATAAAGTTTAAATGGAGGTTCCATTGACATATGTGGGTGTTCTTGGATGTTTTGGTGATCCTATTGGAATTGTGGTTGAATTTCACATTTTTTTAGAAATGTATTTTTTAAATTTCTATGATATGAGTAAAGGCCTGGTTGGCACATGTTATGTGATGTTGATTTTCCCTTGTTGAACCAACTTTATTATATATTATTATTATTTTGTTTATGTGATTTATTCTTGTGATGTGATAGGGGTTGGGCCATTGGTATATTCTTGTGGTGATTTTGGGTTCTCTTGGTGAGAAATAATAAATTGATTTATTAATTGAGAATTGAAACCCTCATGATCACTATTGGATGCCATATTATTTTTATGTTTAACATGTTAACATGTGTTTATAAAAGAAAATTTTGAGAATTGGGTTTAGTTGGTTAATATGGTTTTGTAAATGAAATTGGTTGATAACATGTCATAGGGGAGTGTTTAGTATAAGGTAATGGGTTAATGAGAAAAGATTCTAAAATTTTGGTGTGTTCATGGGTTATGGAATGAGAATGATTTATGTATTGATGAATTATAAATTTTTAATTTTATGTTATTGTTTGACTATGATTATTAAATGGTCTATGTGGTAAATGTTTAAAGAAGTATGTGCACATGGGTTAACATTTTTGTGGGGTATTGCACTAAGGATCCACCCACAAGATAACCAGACTGATGATCTTGGCCCAATGATGTATTTCATGCTTTAGAGAGTCAAACTCAGGCTCTATTACCCTAATGGATGCATTGGATGAAACTGCCTGAACTGATTTTCCAATGTAAGTATGATAGACTACCTGGAATGATGCTCTAAGGTAAGTGTGATAAACTACCTAGACTGATGCTCTAAGGTAAGTGATATATAACTCTTGGGAAATGCTTTCCCTATTTAAATTTGGAACTTGAATTATTTATTTATTCATAGTAGTTGACCGGAACATGCCATAGTTTAATTGACGAAAATAAATAAATATAGAAAAAATGATGAAAATGATAAATTTGAATATTTTTATCTAATAGAACTTTGTTTACTCTTATTTTCCTTGTCATTCCTTTATCACCTGCTACATGTTTGGTGACTTGTGACCTAGAGGTTGGGATGACCTAATATGGAATTCTAGATCCCTTGAAAATTTTTCTTCTTTGTTGGATTTTTTTCTTCTTGATGTATTTTTTTGTCTCATATCTGATATGATGTATTGAGATATGTTATTCCCATTATTTTCATTGAGTATATATTGGTGATTATGTACTCCCATTTCCATTACATATGGATAATTGACCATGTTGTGCCTTTGTGGCCTTGGGTTTTTATTTTACCCTTTTTGTAAAATCGTTTAAATTAATTATTTTCATTAAATAATGTAAGTGGATTATTTTTTATAAATTAAAACGGTGTGTGGGGTTTTGATAAGTCTTAGGCCCATGACTTGGTTTTGAAATTTGTGTGTTTGGTCTTGGAAAACATTGTAAATATTCTGTATGTTTTCTATGAATTTGAGCTATTTTCACTAGAGATGATTAAGTATGTAAAGACAACATTCTAGATTTATTTTAAAACTAGAATTGGTTTCTAGAATTTGGAAACATATTTCATAGTTTTTATAGGTTGTGATGACCTACTAGGATTTAAGATCATGCCTATATCTTTCCAGGTTCTCAATTTGATTCCTTTTGTTCTTCATGGATGGCATGGGGGAGAGTTGGGTGGAGTTGTTTTGGGTCTTGACTTGATTTAGTTAGTTTTACCACCTTGCTTTCTTGTACCTATTTATTTTAGATAGTTTGTTTATATATAGCATACTTGACTGCTTATTTATTTATTTTTGTTATTTCATTTATATATTTTATTTTTTAACTCTATTTTTGGTGAAATCATTGCCAAAATATTTTAGGTGATGCCCATGTGCTATTCAACAACCCATGGGGATTGGGAACAACCTTCGGGCTTTGTGGTGAATTGGGTTGGGTGTCAGGTATGATGGAATACCATGTCAGTTCATAAAAACGTTATATCAGAGCCCATGTTTATAGTGGGACCTTGGTTTGTCATATACCATGTTATTCAGTGATGTTTGGGTAGAAGTGAGACTAAGGTTATCTGTGCTTGATAGATGAGGGCATGTCGAGTCTAGCTATCTCTTGCTTGTCCCTTGCCTCATGTTTATGGGGAATGTTGGGTTTTGAATAGTGTATTTTATGTTTCCTTGGGATATTTTGATGGGTTTTTTTGTTATTTATATTTTGATCCCCTTTGACCATGTGAGTGATATTGGGGGTCACTCATGGTCTCGAGGTGGAAAGGAAGAAGAACTTGAGCTGTGTGGTTGGTATGCATGGCCTGGGAAACCATGTGGTGACCATGAAATCAATTCTTCTTCTTATATGGAGTTTTTTCAGGGTTGGCTCACGGTCCCCCAACCATGGGGCCGATGCATTAATAACATTATTCCTTCTTCGATTGTCTTATTATGGACTCCTATTGATTTTGGATTTCTCCAAAGGTGGTTTTCACATATTTGTGTTATATTATGTGTTTAGCGATGTGGGCTTTAGGATTCTTATGGAGGTTCTTGTGTAGTAATTCCTTGTTCTTGTTTTTGAATTCTTTGATTTATAAATATTAAGGGTCTCAAAGGTAAACATTTATTCTAAAAAATAGTTTTTTTAAAAATAGGTAAAGGTGAATTTAATTGGTTTTATGAAATTATTTATAAAAATGGTTGTCTCCTAGTGAAGTGGTGTTTTCAATATGAAGGTGAGTTTTGAATGGGAATACTTGGGTGCTTTCTTTTCAAAATGAAATGTAAATTTTGACATACTTTCGTGTAGTTGTTTTGTTTGGTAAATATTTTTGTTCCACTATGGTCATTTGGTTTCAAAGAAGGATGAACTGGTTTTTGGGAAATACCATAGTGGTGGGTGATTTTTAAGGTCAGTTGGTGTAAATAATATTTTTTAACAGAAAATTTATTTTGGTAAAATTATTTGTTCCACGTGTAAGGGTTGTGTTGTACCTTATTATGGATTGTTGTTTTTGTTTCGATCCCTTGATTTATAAGGAATATTTTGGTTTGTGTTAAGAGACATGTATTAGAGAGGTCCATGTCAAGTATTTTTATTTTTATTCCCTATATTATCAAAAGAGTTTCTTCGGATTCTGTGCCTACCTAGTCCCCAAGTGGAGTAGTGGATGTGGAGCCATACTTATGATAGTTTTTGATTTATGGGTTGTCATTTCATGTTGAGTTTAGGGAGTTGAGTTTCTCTGGGAAGCCTTTCTTTCAGTGACTATGATCCTAGTTTTGGAGCTTTGGTTGTGGTTGTTTAGAACCTATTGATGTTGAAATATTTCCTTATTGTGCCATTTAGGTGATCATTTATTTGGAAAATAGAGAGGCCTTTGGTTTATAATCTGGTGACTAGGGTGTTTGATCTACCATCAGAGTTTGGTATACTAGCTGGCAGTGGACTATGGTCATTTTCGATGCATTAGGTGGGGGTGATCCGTTCTTTGGAACCTAGGTTAACTGTATTTGTTTCTACCCATGCTGAGGCCTTTTATCATCTTTTAAGGCTCCTTGTGGTGGCTTCTTATTTATTGGGTGTGGAAGTGATTTTACTAGAGAATGTTTCTCTCTTGGATTTTGAATTGTTTTAGGATATGTCTTATGTTATTTTTCTTTAGTACCACTATTTTAGAGGAACTATAAATGGTAGGGAGACCATATCAGAGGTTCCTATGGTTATTGAGATTTCTTTTTTGAGGCTATTGTTATAGTAGTACATGGAGACGTGGATTCTTAATAGTTGATTGGAGAAATTGTTTTTTAGGATTTTAATGATTTCATTTGAGGTTATGTTTTTGTTGATTATTTATTTTAGTTATGTCCTCTATTGACATTTTGTTTTCCTTTTCAATTCCTTTGATCATAGAATTATAGGAACAAAAAGTGGCATGGCATGGAGATTGTAATACCCTGGGTATCACATTATTTGTATTTTGGATTATTTTATCTTATTATGGAGCATGATTGAGTTCTGGTAGTTGGGTTGCCGAAAATTTAAATTTTAGAGGACTTTTAGCTATTTCACTGCTAGGACACATGGTTAGTAGTAACCATTCAGTGTTTGGGAGAGTGCCCATGTGAGTCTGAGGTGTGCCACATGGCTTGTCCATGGTCTATTAAATCGTGCAGTAAGCATGTGGTTGGGATATGTAAGTTAGAAGGTCCAAGTGTCATGGTTTGAGCACAGATTTCTCACCTATGTGTCTGCATACCAGTACCTATGTGAGGGTGTTCCTATCATTTTTAGTGGACAATTAATGGTTATGGAATGGTTTGGTAAACTATGCGGTTTCCCAACATTTTTTAAAATGTTTTTAGAGTTCTTATCAGAGTTTTTTTCTTATTTTATTTCTTTTTTTCTACACTTAACATCTCTAGAGTCGCGTGATCCCCTCCCTTTCTTCTCCAGCTATGTGCCTCCCTCACTCTCAGCCCTCTCTTATTCCAGTGATAACACCACATTTATTTTGGTTTCTTGATTGGTTCTTCAAGGTAAGCCCTTATATCCATCTTATCCCTTGATTTGGAAGATTTTCCATCTCCCCATCACCTATTTCCATTTTGAAGAATCCTAGGTGAAGGGTTAATTTGATTTTTGGTTCCTTCTTATTTTTTTAGGGAATGTAATGGCTCTCTCGGGTCGTCCTTTTTCGTATTCCAGCATCTACTCCCAAAGAAGGAGTGGGTTGGTTCATTTAGATTTTCTATTTTCTCTTGAGGTAGGATTTATTCAACTTCTTAGTATATCCCAATTTTATTTGGGGTATTTTGGTGATTTTGAGTTCCTAATATTTTCTGTAGTGCATTTTGATCATCCTTGAGGTGGGTTTGAGTTGCCAGAGTTGAAGGTGACCTACTTGAGTATGCATAGGTAGGAATTTATGTATATATGTATATTACTTTATTATATATATATATTCACAAATGGTGGAATGAATATATATTTTGGGGCTAGGTGTTCTTATTGTTTATATATGAAAAATTCATACGTGTGTAAATGTAAAAGGGTATATTCATATATAATCATATATGTAAGGATCCCATTGTACATATTTATGGACATGTGAATATGTACATAGGGTCTAGTTGTCCTTATGTATATCCAAAGGTGAATTTTCTCAGAGAGAAGGAAGAGAATATTTGAGTGGTCATTGATGAAAGCCTCAAGTGTTGTTGTGTTCCAAATTTATCCTCTTCTCCTTGAGGTAGGTGTTACTATAAAATTCATTTCCTTTTTGAATTCTAATTTTCCTATTCCTTTTTAAATTCCTTTTTATGAAAGTATAGATATATGGATAGACTTTAGATGTGTTTATACTATTTGGTGTGTTTTGTACCAGGCATAATTGGTTTTTCATGTGCACTCTGTGTTCATGTTTTGAAATGGATTATTTGGTTCTAAAAATATTTTATAAAATAAACCTGGGCCCTTTTTAAATGGTTTTGAGAACTGGGTTATGAGTTTTAAATGGGTTTTAAACCAGTTTTGGTTTTCATAAATGTGAAAGTTCAGTTTTGAGGGGAATTTGGTATTAAATATAGGCGTACACCTCAAATGACATAAAATGGGGTTTTTAGTTTTTTTTAAAATGGTGTTTTGAAATGTGCGAGAGGTTTAACTTTTTTAAAAAATCACATTTTTCATATTTAAAGACATTTTCATAGACTTGAAAAGGGCTTGTGCCTTTTTTTCTTTTTCATAGGGTAAGTTGAAATGTTTTATAAAATGAATGATTTTTTGAACCTCTTACAATGTTTAAAGTGGTGTTTTATGGATGGTGTGATGGAATGAAGTCCTTCTACAATGTTTAAATTTTCAAAAAATAAAGAAAATTTTTTGGGGTGACATTGATATAATTACAAGACTTGGGTTCTTCCTTTCAAATGAATGGGTTGATTTCATGGTGCAATAAAATTATGTTTTTATTGGGTTCTATTTTTTATTTTATGTGTTTCCTTGTTCTAAATGGGTGTTTTAGTTTTATAATGTGAAAATAGAGTTTACCTTGACATATGTGGGTGTTTTGGAAGTGTTGTTGGTCCCTTTGTAATTATGCTTGAATTTTACATTGTTTTAGAAAGGGATCTTCTAAATGTTTATGTTATGAGTGAAGGCCTAGTTGAAAATTGTGATGTGATATTGATTACCCCTTGATTAAACCTCTTATTTGTAGATGATGATTATGTTTTTCATGTAATTGATGGTTGTGATGTGATGAATGGTTGTTCTATTGGTCTATACATATTGTGTATTTTGGTTCCCTTGGTGATGAATGATAAATTTATTTATTAAATGAATATTAAAACCCATATGATCCCCATGAGATGCATGGAGTATGTAAGGGTTTGGATTGAGGATACCCATGGGTGTGTCATTTTTATAAACATTGTATTGGGTTATTAAATATGTAATTTTTTTTACTTAATGGGTTAAACCTAGGTTTTTTTATTTATCATTTTAACATGGGTTTATAAAAGGAAGTTGTGTGAATTGGGTTTAGTTGGTTAACATGGTTTTTAAATGAAATTGATCTTAATTGTGACTAACTGATAGCATGGCATGATAGATATTTTGTTATAATGTTAATGGGTTAGTGAGAAATGATTTGAAAATGTAGAATTTTTCATGGGTTATGGAATTAGAATTATTTATGTATTGATGTATTATGAACTGTGAAGGTTGTAATATTATTTTACTATGGTTGTAAAGTGTTCTATGTGGTAATTGGTTATAGGAGATTGTGCACATGTCTTAATGGTTGTGTGGGGTATTGGAATGAGACTTCACCAAAGGGTTGGCTAGGTTGACGCTCTAGGACCACCGAGGTATTTTATGGGTCAGGGAGTTGAAATAAGGCTCTATTCCCCTTGTGGATTCATTATATAAGACTACCTAGACAGATGTTCCACATTACGTGTGATAGACTACCTAGATAGATCTTGTAAGGTAAGTGTGATAGACTACATGGACTGATGCTCTAATGTAAGTGATATATAATTATTGTGAAATTTTTTCCCTAGTGATATAGGTAACTTGGCATATCCCTTTATGCATAGTAGTTGACTGACATAGGTGAATGAAAATGCCTAACTATATAAAAAATGAATAAAATGAATAAAGTGAATATTGTTAGATAATGAAACCTTTTTTATTCTTATTTACCTTATTATTCCTTTATTTCCATATCTATTTTTCTGACTTGTGAACTATAGGTTGGGCTGACCGAACATGGTGTTATGTATCCCGTGATATTTTTGATGCTTGGTTGGGTTTTTTTGTTTAACTGATGTATTTTTTTTAGTTCCATGTTTTACATGATATATTGAGATACCTAATTCTCATTGTTTTCACTAAGTATATTTTTAATATCATGTCCTCCTTTTCCATTCCTTATGGATACTTGATAATGTTGTGAAAAAGTTGACTTGGGTATTTATTGGACATTTTTTGGAAATTTTTTTAATGTAATTATTTTTATTAAATAAAGTAAGTGGGTTATGTTTGGAGAAATGAAAATGATGTGCATGGTTTTTATAATTCTTAGTCATATTACTTGGTTTTGAAATGCATGTGTTTAGATTTGGAAAAAATGGGAAATGTTTTAGATGTTTTCTATGGATTTTCTTTTTACTCCATAGAGATGATTATGTATGAAAAGCCCACATTATAGCTTTATTTCTAAACTGTCACTGATGTATAACCTTAGGAAACCTATTTTATAGTTTCAGAGAGTTATAGTGACCTAATGGGATTTTATCTAATTCATATATCTTTCCAGGTTCTTAGTTGGATTCCTTTTTTTCTTAATGGATGGTGTGGGGGAGAGTTGGGTGGATATGGTTTGGATCATGACTGAATTCGGTTAGTTTTCCTATATTTCATTCTTATATCTTTTTCTTCTAGTTAGTTTATTTCTATGTATCCTAATTTCCTTCTTTTTTATTTATTTTGGTTATTGAATTTATATCTTTTGCTGCTGTTTAACTCAGTTTTGGGTGTAATAATTACCAAAATATTTTTGGTGATGCCTAGGTGCTAGTCACCATACCATGGGGATGGGGAACACCCTTCAGACCTTGAGGAAAATTGGGTTGGGTGTCGGGTAGGATTGAATCTCATGCCGGTTCGTTACAACACTTATAAAATCACTAAAACTGATATTGAAGTTCCAAAATATGTGGTGGTAGTTACATTACTCAAATACAAGAATTTATATGATTCATTATTTGATTCTAGATCCTCATAAAATTTTATGTCTTCTTTATTTTCAAATAAAATTAAATATTTCCCTAGTATATTAATAAGGGAGTTTTCAATAAAAAAATCATAGTGGAAATGTCACTATAACAAAGATGTGTTAGTTATTTTCCATTATCACACATAAATTTTCCCTATTTGTGGACTTTATTATTATACCTATGGTTTACTATGATATAATACAAGGAATGGATTTTAATTCAAAATATTCTGAAAAAATATATTAAAAAGTGAAGGGAATTACGATTCGTGGTGAAGATGTGGAATTCCTTATCTTTAGGGTTGAGAATTCATTATTAGATTCATGTCTATATCTACCACCAATAGCTCTTCTGAATTTTATTCATGGGGAATAAGAGAAAACATAATCTATATATAGAAACGATAATGTTAAAATTTAGGATTTACCTATTGTATATGAGTACATTGATGTATTTCATAAGGAATTACCTAGACATCTACCAGAGCTTGAATATGAGTTTCCCATTGATTTAACCCCTGATTCAAGATCTATATAAAATACACCCTATATAATCACGATTATGGAAATAGTGGAGTTAAAGAAACTACTATAGGAGTTCCGTGATAAGGGATTTATATGCCTTTGTGTTTCTCCTTGGGGATCCCCTATTCTTTTCATTAATAAAAAATATGGATTTATGAGGTTTTTAATTGATTATAGGGGAACAAATACTATTATTATAAAGAAAAAGAATCATATTCCTCTCATTGATGACTTTTTTGACCAACTTTATAGAGATCAATATTTTTTGAAGATTTACCTTCATTATGTGTATCATCAATTGAGAGTAAAGATGTATGTTATTCCGAAGATAAAATTTCATACGATGTATGTCCATTATGAGTTTATAGTATTTCTATTTGTATTGAATATGCTACCATATATTTTTATGGACCTATTGTATATAATATTCATGGAATATCTTGATTATTTTTTTGAATTTATTGATGAAATATTGGTGTACTAAAAAATCTTTGAGGATTTTGGGAATCATTTTTATATCATTTTTTACAACCTTAAAGGAAAAAAGATATATCGGAAATTTAGAAAGTGTGAATTATAGATTGCAAAATAATCTTTCTATATGCATATTGTCTCCAAGTATAGAATATCAATTGATCCTATGAAGAAAAAGGCAGTCAGAGAACATCCTATACCAAAAAACACAACTGAGGTGTGTAGTTTCAATGGTTTGGAAGGTTAATATTGGTGATATATACATAAAATATCATAATTAGCTAACCCATCAACCATGTTTACACATAAAGGGGTTAAGTTAACATGAAAAAAAGACTAATATTTTGAATAATTGATGAAGAGATCGGTCAATGGTCCTATTTTTACTCTACCATTATGAAATTATGGGTTTATGATATATAGTGATTCATTGAAGAAGGGAATTGGTTGTGTCCTTTTGAATAATGATAAAGTTATTGAATTTTCATAGAGATAGTTAAATGACCATGAACAGAACTATCTAACTCATAATCTTGATTTGGCAGCAATAATCGTTTCTTTTAAGATATAGAGACATTATCTCTATTTCAAAAGATGTGTGATATACACAACCCATAAGTTTATAAAACACATCTTTTGAGAAAAATATTTCAATATGAGGAAAATTGGATGGTTTTAATTAGTCAAGGATAATGATTTCTCAACAAACTACTACCAAGGGAAGGAAAATAATATTGTGGATGCATAAAAAAATAACAATCATGGACTTAGGAAAATAATGATAACTTATAGGGATCCTATATCCATGGTTCAAGTAAATATAGATTTCAAAATTATAATGTAATGGGATAAATCACTCCTTTTTCAAATGATTGAAAAAATATATGTAATGGAAAATATAAAAATTTTCTAATATGATGATGAGAATTTTCAAAATAAAATTAAATCTTTGAATGATGTAAAATTAGAAGACTTTGTTTGTTGAGATGGTATTCTGAAATTTGGAAAGAGGCTAACTATTCCAAATATACTCAAGAAAAAATTGAATTTTTGGATGATGATAATAGCTCAAAATTCTCTATATATTCCGGTATCTCAAATATTTATAGGTATTTGAAGGGACATTTTTTGTGGGATGACATGAAGTGAGAAATTGATGATTATGTATCAAGATTTATAGATTATCAATAGGTAAAGGCTAAGATACATAATCCTAGATGATTATTGTTTCCCCTAACTATTACTATATCGAAATGGGATGAAGTTACCATGGACATTGTCATTGAATTACCAAATACTCTAAGAAATAATTATGCAATATGGGTTGTTGTAGATCTCCTTAAAAAATCTATATATTTTCTTACAATAAGAGAAGATTTCACTCTTGAGAGCCTTGAAAAAATCTATGTTAATGATGATTTAATACTTCATAGAACACCATGTTAAATTTTTTTCTAATCAGGATCCAAACTATACATTTAAATTATAGAAAATCATTTAGAATTCACTTGCTATCAAGATTCATTTGAGAACTCCCTATTGTACTCAAACAGATGGATAGTCTAAAATGATATTATATGATTTATTGTGATCATTATAACTTGATATTAAAGGTATGTGGGATCAATATTTACCGTTGGTATAATTTTCATATAAAAATAGTGTCTATCAAAGTATTCATATGACATCGTATGAAGAATTATTTTGAAAGAGATTTCATATTCAGACATATTGGGATGAAGTAAGTGAAATGAAACTTGTAAGCTTATATTTTTTTGAGGAGTCAATGAAAAAGTTAAATACTATTTAGATTAATATTTAATTATCTAAAATTATGAAAAATAGTTTTTTCTGAAAAATGGATAAAGGATATCTTATTTCTAGTGGGAGAACACATTTTCTTGAAAGTAACTCGATTGAAGGGTTTTATAAGGTTCAATATGAAATGGAAACTGATCCCCATATACATAAGACATTTTAGAATTCTAAAAAGGATTAGAGAAGTGTGTTATCGGTTATAAATTCTACCAAGACGCTCTAAATTACATGATGTGTTACATATATTATTTTTAAGGAAATACATTCCATACCTGATTAACATGTTCACCTCTAAAGAAATAGAATTGGAACATAACCTATCTTAATATGAAGAGCCGATTCATATTATTAACACTAGAGAGCATGTATTAAGGAATCAAATGACTCTACTAGTAAATGTACTTTGTAGAAATCATAAAATGAAATAATCGACATGGTAACCAGAGGATGTTATGATTAAGAACCGCTCTATTTTTTAGTAGGTAATATCCATGTAAATTTTAAGGATGAATTTTTTGTGGGAGAAAAAATTTTACAAATGAGACTTAATTTTAGTAATTGATATTTATATATTAATAAAAATTTAATGAAATGTTCATTTTATTATTTCATGACACCAAAATTATAATTTTATAAGATGATTATCAATTTTAAACTTACTTCTTCAAAATAAGAATAGAATGATTTTCTAAAAATTTCCCTTAGAAAAAAGATTTTATGAATAATAAAAATATTAAATTTAAATATTCATTCTTTTATTTGTTATAATTTATTATAATATGTATAATAAAAAATTTATTGAGCATAAATTTTATAGAAATATGGGTAAGATCTTGTGGAGTTAAAATGAGATTTTTTTAGAAAACTCATTTTAAAAAAAAAATTTGTTTAAAAAAGACATAATGTCAACCAATTTTCATAAATTAAAATAACGTTAAATGAAGAAATATTTAAATTAAATTTATATATTTTATTTCTTAATATATTAATTTAAACACATTTAATAATTATTACTTGTCACATAGTTAATATTAGAACATATTATGCTTGAAAAATGCATTTCTTGAGAAACTATTTTGACTTATTTTTATTTATCATTTTTAAATTAAATCATTAAAATTTTATGAATATAACTTGATAAATATTATTACATTTTTTTAATTATCATAATTAATAATATTTAATAAATTCAACTTTTTTTGGTCATAATGAATTTTAAAAATAGCACAAATAAATTATTGTGGTTAAGGTTAAAACCAGTTTACTGGAGGTTAATCTTTAAAAATAAGGATAAAAATAACATAAAAACATTATAAAACCTTATTTGTTTGTTTTATTTTAACCTTATCACTATAAACTTATAGAAGAGGTATTATGGATCTATATTTTCAAGAATGTGACATGAAATTATTTAAAAACATTGAAAAATTACATGTGTGCCTCCCACCTCAATTATAAATAGGTTCATACTCCCCCATTTATTCAAACCTAACAAGACATGTATCTGAAAAAAAGGAAAAAATATCTCCCCAAAATCCTTATAAATAGTATATAGGTTCTGATATTCCCAAAATACCAACCCTAGGGTCTTTAATAAGATATTCAAAAGATGTTCTTCTAAGAGAATGTAATTGTCTTCAGCAAGATCTTTTTTTACTTCATATCTTACCAAATTAAATTATGAATTAAAAATTACAAAATAATAAAACCATTATTTCACATATATTGAGATGTTATTATGTTTGTCTCATAATATCTATCCATCTCCATCTCCATCAAAGGATAAAAAAACAATTGCTTGTTTATATTGCAGGCTACCACCTCACGAGCTGATATAATTTATTTTCCATCAACAAATAACAAGGATTGTCATAATTATTGAACAAAAATAATAAATATGATTATTATGGAATAACATTGATTATTAAGTTTTAATATATTTTTTAATTCCTCAACTTTTCACCCATTAAGGAAATGATAATGTCGCCCGTGCGTATCTACGATCTATTGTCTCCATGAAGCGATGAAATTCATTTTCCATTTCCAAAATTCAAGAATTATTTTAAAAATATATTGTTACAGACCAAAATATTATTATGTGTCTATTTTTTTGAATAAATTTAATCTATTCAATAGCTTACATTGCAAAAAACACTAAGTTTAAATGAACACCAAAATATTCTTTTTTTAAAACGACAGTTATAACCTAGCCATTAAATTGGATGGAATGAGTAGTATTAAGAACATTATGAAATATATAATTTCACAACTCATTTTTAATGTATTAATTTATTCTTTTTGAATATTGACATAATTTTTAGTAAATTGTTTTTTCATCGATTATATATTTTCTTCAGAAATATATCTTTATTTCTTTCTATGAGAAAATAATTATAATTATTTTTTAATTTTTTTATGAAATTGAATTTAAAAAAATAAAGATCATTTCTGGAGTCAACATGTCAAAATTATATTAGGTTAATGTTTTTGGGAATTTCTTAAAAAAGTTAAATTTGGGATTTAAAAGTGAAAATAATGTTTTTAAGAAATACCATAACTTTTAAGAAATAATTATTATATGATAATAATTTCAAATTTATTAACCCGGATTCTTGATCAAAATATATTTTTAATGGAATAATGTGTTACATTGAGAATCACATACTTAGTAATTTTGAAAACCATGATTTTAACCTTACAAAAAACTCTTTTCATGTGTTATACACATAACATATCTAGAATTGATTTTTATAAATATTATAAATTGAATAAATTAAAATGGATTCCATATTTGAAATAATGAGGTCAAAATAATGTTATAACATCATTTTCATTTTTAATTATAAAAAAGATATCATGGTAAAAAAATATTTACTGCAATATAGGTAAAATAATGCAGCAGGTTAATGTTAAAAGGTAAAATATTAAAATACCCATAATATATAACATTAAATAGGTGGTGATGAGATTATTGACCTTAAAAAGGAATTTCAATGTTAATTGTCATCCAAAGTTATTGGAATTAATTACACCCAAATGTGGATGGCTTTAAATATAAAATAATCATTATTTAATCACTTATAACCACCCCTCCTCAAATATAAATACCACCCTTTATCCTAAAATGTCTTGAAGCATTAAAAATATATAATAAAACATATCCTAACCATTATATCCATGCTCAATTTCTTATATTTTCACCCAAATACTAATTCCATGTTCTTTATGGGGTACTTCAAGGAGGTGATATTCAAGTAGTAACCTTCTCCATCAACCTCTCTTAATTTAATTTAATTTTCTAACTTCTCACCACATACTTCATGCATTCAAGAATAATAAATCCATTATTATTTATATAATTTAACTTTATATTTATAATGTAATATATTATATCCATATGATATCTTGTGACCTCTTATTGAATGAAACAAAACTATTGTCCAAACCATGACATTTAACCATCTCCATGGATAATGATTTTTTTTGTTTTACACTAACACCTTCAACTCTTTTTATAAAATTATTATTCTGGTTAAATAATATTTTAATATGTATATTATAAAAAATTTAAAACTATGGAACTAATATATGTACATAATATTAAATAAAATGAAATTACTTCTTGACGGTCATAAAACCGCCAAAATAAACTAATCATTTTTCATTAATGTTTTATCAAATGAATCATCATCATACCATAAAGAAACGTGAAAAATGGGACCATTTAAATTTTTTAATTTTTATTAATACCATTTCATTTTACATCTAGATTTTAATTTTTCATTTGAAATTAAAACCCATGATTATACATAGATGAACTGACCATGTAACCATGAAATGAACACACCTGAAACAATGAAAATAACGAAATATTATTAATGAACAGGTGGAATATTGTTATAAAATTATTTTATAAGGTATTATAAATATTAATACGGTTTTTAATGAATTAAAAACAGTTTTTAAACATTTACACATTAGGTTAATGTATGAAAAACTAAAGGGAATTGCGAGGTAAGGGTTTCTCGTCTCACTTTTACTTTTGTGAGGTATATCCCTTAGTCTCCATTAATTTATTTGTGTGTGATGTATATAACAATATTTTATATATTTTATCATGAATATCATTATATAAATTCTATTAAATGTTACAATTATAATTTTTATTATTATTATGGGGTATACAATTCGACTGATTACAAAGAGGTAAGATATTTCTTAAGTCAATTTCTATTCATTAGGTTAAACTTCTTATTTATTGATTATAACATGTTAAGATTATGTGTGACATGAATTTTTATTATATTATGTTGTATTTACACCTATTTTTAGTGTATTTATACCTTATACACATAATAAATTCATTTTTTTAATTCTCAATTCAATGATATGATATTTATAAGTGAATTTTTTGAAAAAAATTATACTTTTAAAATTTCCCTTAAAATGATATTTTTCTTTAATGTCCATGTTTTATAAAAAATTACAAAAAATGTTTTTAATACTCTATTTTTTTTAATTGTCTTGTCTTGTTTTAGTTTTTACAAATTGTTTTGAAATGATTCATTTATTTTTGTTTTCCAAACAATATTCTTTATGAAATTTATGATAAACTATGGATGGAGTGTTTTTTATCTTATATATCATGAGTGGATATTCCCATTGTTATGATTATTTAATGATATGATATATGATTTATAATATTACCATGTTATTTGTAAATAATTTTTACTTTTATAATTTCATAGGTTTTTAAAATGAAATTATTTAAAAATGGTAATGTTGTATTTTTCAAGAATTATTTCAAGTGATCTTTAAAAATTATTTTTCATCTAATATAATATTATTTTATGTTACCTACGATTTACTAGGGATATTATTTTGGGATGCTATCCTTTTTTTCTTTCTGATTGGTTAATTTTTACGATGACATTATATTTATGAAACCCATTTTATTTGATGGGTTTTGATATGATGAATGATTTATGTATTTTTGGCACACATATGTTTTGTTTTCATTATGTGAATGGTGGGACCTACATATTCCTCAAGTTAATTGGGTAAATCGTTTTATCTAGTGAGTTAAAAATTGGAAACAAGTAGATGGGATGGATACACTTTTAGAAATATGTGCAACCTAGTCCAATATGGGAAACATGTGCCTTCTGATCCACTATGGGATATAGGTGTATCCTGATCCACAACATTGATGGTCTTGGTATTTAACCTTGTAATTTGATATGGGTTTATATATTTATGATAGTGAGACAATTTTATTGCATTATATCATGGATCAGGATTATTTTATGCTGATTTATCACACTTACTATCCATGTTTTCTGAAATGATAATTTTTATGACATTAGTCATGTTTCTGATCATTGACAGGCTGGGTATGAAATTCTTAAGTTGTGATCAAGATCATACAACCCCATTATTATCTTATTCATTAATATACTATTGTATTGATATCTCTTAATTTTATCCTTCGGATAATCTAAGATCACCATTTAATATGTTTCTTTTCTAAAGAATATGAATAAATATATTAATATTTATATATTAAAAAGGGTTCTAGTTATATAGGAATAAACAAGAGATGTTGTGGATATTTTATAAATCGGATTTTTATGTTTCTAATTTTCCAAAGAAACTAAACCCATAAGTTTATGATGTCGTTTTGATATGTTATGTAATGAATATTAATCTATTTAGAAGTAATATCTATTTATGTCATTATTATAGTTGGTATTAGAGAAAGGTTAAGTTTACCTTTGGAAGATGGAATGAGAAAACCTTAATACGAACCCAAAGTGTAAGTCAAGGTTAAAATCCTAGATTTTTTTTGTAATGATCATGAATTACTTGGGATTAAACCTACAGTGTAATATATTAAAATTCTATAAGAAATTTCTCAGGATTATGTGGTTTCCTAATATGATTATTGTTTCCCACATAATAATTTTTTTTGTTTTAGACAATCATTGGAACCAAGATGATTCCTATTAATGGTAAATTTGATGGATAATAGAGTGATATTACTTATGAGAAACCAAATGGAATTGTATTAATAAGGTGAAACTTTGTTATTATGCCTAATAATCAATACCACAATATGACCATTAATGAAATAATTGGTGAGTTTTCTCACCAATCTAATAAGAAAAAATAGAGTTTCGTGGTGGACAAAGAAGAAATAAAGTCTAATTTTCCTCATGAAAAGTATATGGGAAGAAGCATTAAGGAAAAAATTTCAAAGAAACTAGAAGATACTTTGTGAGTGGAAAATAAAGACACAAAAAATGTTATTTTAATGAAAAACTAAAAGTTTCAGTTAACACCGTGGATGAAAATAATGGTATTCCAAAGGAATCATAAATATTTAAATGTTTTAAATGTGTCATTAATGGGAATTATGAAAATATATTCCCTATGTGGATGCTCATGAAGAGAATCAATAAGGCTGTATGAGTAATAGTTATATTACTGATGATGAAGAGACTATGACTGAAGTAAGAGATGGAAGAAGTGTTAAGAAATAAAATGAAGCAGTGTTTTTTATGGTCTATGAAGGAATATAAATGATTTATTATTAATTGGAATTCAATAATTAGTTGTAAAAGTACTTTTATGGTATTATTGAATAATGAAACATCTAAATATTTTTCAACTATAGATTTTCTTTAAGCATTTGAAAGTACATGTTGAATAGTATTGGTAACCATAAAATAATATTGAGGGGGAAAGGTGATATTTTTGCAGAACACACAAATAAGAGAAAGATGACCCTTAATATGTACATGATGTTGAGATATTAAAGAGATAAAGATATGTTTTTTTGTGAAAAAAAGGATAGTACTTATGACATTGGAACAAATTAGTAATATGATGAAAAGGTGTTTTACAAATTGAGTGTATATATTTTTTCTATTTATGGTATGATGAAAAGTTAATTTTTTAAATCATTCATTTTTGTTAAGATTTTATGGTTATTAAAGTTATTACCATGTTCTAAGATAATACATGATAATGATATTCACATGTTTGTCATGTGACAATTACGAGCTACATCATGATGTTTGGGGGTTAATTATAAGTTTATTTTGAAACTTTAGTGACCATTATTTTAATGTTTTGGATTTTAATTTTTTGGAAGGTTCATAAGGGTAAGAATTTTTGATATTTTTTACATTGAACTTTGGATTATGGTTTAGATATTAATGTATTAAATAACCATATGAATATTAATTCATATTGGATAACCTATGTTGGACATTTTTTGATGTTAAAAAAATAAATAAGGAATTAAATTTTATCCCATTATTGATCTTATTATCCACTAATTCTTTAGAAATTAAAATTAAAACATAATTTATCGGAGTATGAAATGAATCATAAATTCATCCAGACATAACCAAAGAGTGATATAGTACTTATGAGATGATATCAAGTAATTATTTCTTGTCAAATTATTTTTAAATAAAATTTAATCATATTATCATCATTTATGATGATATGAATGGCATTTTTCAAACCTATGTGGTCTTTGGCTTTATAGTCATTATCCTTCTAATTACCATGTTCAATATAATTCTTTATCAGAACATGATAGTTATAATTCTCTTACATGTCCATATATTCACTTTCCACAAAAATTTCCCTAATTGAAATCCTTATTTTATGGAGATATTTCTATTTTTATTTCACTCTTTTTAATAGGAAGGTTTATTGACTTGTTTAAAAATATGGGTTTCCTATGAAGGAATTAAAGAAAAACCTTTTATTTTTGAAGTGAAGTTTAAAATTGCAAGGACATATTTTTTTTGAAATTATTGATCATATTGTGATGGTAGCTTATCGATTGTATCTTCCACTAAATATCTCTCATATTCATGATTTGTTTCATGAATCTATCCTAATGAAGTACATAATTAATCCTTCACAAGAAATAAATTTATAGTTCATATCATTAAAGATAGATATTTCTTATGAAGAACAACGAGTACAAATTTTGGATCAGAGAGATAAATTTCTAAAAAACTAGACCACTCACTTGGTTAATGTTGTGGGGTGAACCCACCAATTTGAGGAAGCTATGTAGAAACCCGAGGATGTGATGAGATAAAGATATCCTAATATATTTTTATTTGAGTGATGAATTTTGATGGTGAAATTCATTTTAAGTGTGGTAAAATGTTACACCACAATATTTTATGATATGTCTCTTACTTTAAATAAATTTAATATCTTCTATAGATTACATTTCGCAGAACACCAAGCTTAAAAAAATCCAAAATATTATTATTTTAAAATAAACACTATAACATAGAAATTATATTTGTGGGAATGAATAGTACTACACAAAATATGAAATATATAATTTTAAAACTCTTTGTAATTTATTAATTAATTATATTTGAATATGTACATAGTTTTTAGCAAAGTAATTTTTTTCATCATATATATGTTTTATTCAAAAATAGATTCTATTTATTTCTATGATAAAAAAATATAATTAATTTTTTAAAATTTTATAAAATTTATTTGAATACATAATATTCATTATTGTAATCATCACATAAAAGTTATCTTAGGTTATTTGTTTTGGAATTTTCCTTAAAATTAGGTTTTTGGTTTAAAAAGTGAAAATACTCTTTTTACGAAATACCATAACTATTCCAAAAAATTATTATATTATCATGATTTAAAATTTATTAACTCTAATTATTGAGAAAAATTTATTTAATGAATGGAATAACATATAACGTGTTAAATTTAGAAACACTTGTTTATCAATTTTGAAATCCATGACTTTAACCTACAAAACAATTTTTATGGGTTATATGAATAACATATTTAGAATATATTTTTATCAATTTTATAAATTGAATAATGTAACATGGATTCCATATTTTTAATAATGATGTCAAAATTAGGTTAGAATTTGATTTTTATTTTATGCATAAAACAATTATCGTGGTAAAAAAACATTTACCATGGTATAGGTAAAATAATGTAGCTGGTTAAAATTAAAAGTTAAAAGCTTAATATATCTAAAAATTTCCATATTAAATGGGTGTTTGATGCGTTTATAGGCTTTAAACATCCTGTAAAACATTATTTATCAACATATTTAGTTTTAATTAATTCCTCCCAATTGTGGATGACTTTAAATATAAATTAATCATTATTTAATCAGTTAAAACCACCCCTCCTCGTGTAAAAGTAAAAATCATAAAAAACACCTTTCTCCCCTAAATCTTTGAAGATTTTAAAATTTCTAAAAAATACACTACTCACCACTTTACCCACATCTATGGGATTTTGGTGTTACCCAAAAAAACCCATGTTTCTTATGGGGTCTATGAAGGAGGTATCATTCAAGAGGTAACTTTCTCAGATAACCTCTTTTAATTTCATCTATTTTTCTACCATCTATTCACCTAAATCGTCCATAAAAGTATAATAAAAATGTATCATCTATATAATATAATTTTTATTTATAATTACATATGTTATACCCATCCTTTTTCTTATATCCTCTTATTCAATGAAATGAAACCATGGTCTAAATTATGACGATTAACCATCTTCATGGATAATGATTTTTTTGTTTTTCATTAATACCTTCAAGGACGGTAATAAAAGTATTATTATAGTTAAATTAGATGGAAATAATTATATGTAACCAATTTCATGTTTTTTCACATATATATATACACACAATTAAATAAATCCAAACTATTTTGTGATGGTCAAAAAACTACAAAAATAAAATAAACATTTCTCATTAATGTTTTATTAAATGAATTATCCTCATAATAAAAATTTAAATGATATATGGGAAACTTTAAATTATGGATTTAAATAATAAAATTTCAGTTCACTTAAAGAGTTTTATTTACATTTGATAATAAAATCCAAGATTATAAAAAAATTAACCAAGCTTGAAACAATGAAACGAATGCACCTGAAATAATGAAAATAATGAAATATTATTATTGAATGGGTGGTAAGATATTATAAAATTATAATATATGGTATTATAAATACTAATATGGTTCTTGAATTAATTATAAAAATTCTTTAAAACATTATATAGGAGGTTAATGTTTTCAAAACTAAAGGGACGAATGAGGTAAGGGTTTCTCATCTCACATGTACTTCTATGAGATATGTGCCTTATTCACCACTTATTTATTTTATGTGGTTTATATAATTCCTTATAATATATCATATAATTAATCTCATTATGTTCATGGTATTCAATATTTCATTTGATATTTATTAATTTTATTTGGCATAAAATTCAACTAATTACAACTGATAAGGGATTTCTTAACTTAATTTCTATTCACTAGGTTGAACTTCTACCTCATTGATTATGACTAGTTTAGATTATGTGTGAGTTGAATTTTTATTATCTTATGTGGTATTTACACTTTTTATGTGTAATTAAATTCAATATGAATAATTCATTCATTTTATTAATGATAACTTCAATGATATGTTATTTATAAAGAACTTTTTTTTAATTATCTTTCTAAAATTTCCATTAAAACGTTATTTTTCATCCATGTCCATGTTTGATAAAAAATTTTCTAATTTTTTTTACTATTTTATTATGATTTTTATGGTAATTTTTATTCATGTTTGACTTTTTGAAAAATGTTTTTAAAGGATTATTTTATTCCATTTTTTAAATGAGGCTCTTTGTGAATTTTCCCATAAAATATAGAATGAATTTTTTAACTTATAAAGAATGAGTGGATTTTACTGCTATAATATCCCAAAAATTGAATGTAATTTTTTTAAAATTATATGGAATTATCTCAAGACCAAACACACTGATGAAAGCTAATTATGAGGCCCGGTGAGCCCGTAATAGAATATTTGATCTTTTTTAGTTTATTTAAGTAAATGTGTGAGTGGGTTTTTCAAATTTTTAAACTGGTGCTCAAATAAAAAAATATGAGGGAGCCGTTGAAGTCAGAATGGAGTGATTCTCCTAGAATGGACCTAAACTTGAATGGCGCGGGTCAAGGGGAAAAGTTATTTTTTCAATTATTGAATGAAAAAGTTAAAGAAATAAAATAAACTTGTTTTATTTTATTTTTCTAAATTTTTAAACCATTGTAGTGAAATAACATATAATAGAATGAAACCAAAAATTCTAGTTCATAAATGAAACAACGTAACGACTACGTAATGGAATGTAACTAAAGTGTTGTTTTGTGTTTCATCCTTTAATTGTTGGGAAAACAATGCAGGATTGTTTTCACATTCCCAGTTCTACAATGAATCTCTGGTAGGTGATGACGACAAATGCCAATGACTACCTAACAACGAATTGTGGAGTGACGAATGGAGGAAGAATTATTCTTCCAACTTTCGAATGGATCATCACCAATGAATGAGTTACTCACATAGGGGTTTTATTTATACAGGAGTTTTCCCTACTCTTCTTTCTAAAAAAATGAAAGCGGATCAACCCATGAATAGGTTGGCCCATTGATCATGTGTTTTGGTGAGAGGGTATTTTTTCTTGGGGTTTTAAATGGGATTGATTATTATCCGATATAATTGTAATCACAAACCTACCCATGTAGAAAACTCTAATGTGAAGGGCATAGGCCGACCCAAACAAGCCTGAGCCCCTTCTCCTTGTGATTTCTTAATGTCCAAACCTCCAAGTTGATGGTGAAGTAGTTTCAAGGCCGTAATAGGGAAGGAGGTACCCCATGGAGACCATAGAAACAAATAATGTGAAGAAAGGGCCACCAGATCCGATTTGGTGTTCCACAGAAGAACCTACCCGTGATGGCAGTGACACCAGAAACCAATGATGATAGCGGCGCCAATGACCATTCATGGTGTCTTACGGCGACAACTGTGGGTGGGAGGCCACGTCATGATGAAGCGCCGAAAGGAACATCACAGCGGTAAAATAAGAGCTATCAAAGGCACTGCAGATGCGACACTATACCAGATCAGACAAAGTAAGGCCACAGTCAATGGACCACGACTGAGGAGGTGGTCTCGTGGATGACCTGCGGGGCAGGAGGGAAGACATGGTTTCCGGACATGTCCAAGCATGGTGAGAGCCGGCCCGCCATTTGTGGTACATGAAGGGTGCATGTCATGATGGACCCACTGTCTAATGGGCCAAAATAGATCTGGGTTGGGTAGGCAAACTCGGGTTGGGTCGGGGGACCCCGGGCTTTGTCGGTCCGACTAGGTAGGACCGGATCTGGACCTGACTGTCCTGTCATTGGAAAATTTGCCATATCATTAAAACCTTGCATCTGATTGACAAGATGTTTGTGGTTTTGGAACCCTCAACAGGAGGCCAGTATTTTGGAAAGATCAATAGAAACATTAATAGATGTTGAAATACAATGATTCTCTTGAGGAGTATATTCTCCCAAAATCAAGTCTGCTTTGTACATGAATCTTGTGGTTGGATAAGGCCTTAAGACTAGATACCCAATTTGGATAGGCTCTTAGAGACCCTATGTGGATCATCTCATATCGACCATATGTGGATCATCTCCTAGCGACCCTGTGGGGATCAGCTACTAGCGACCCTGTGTAGATCACCTCCTAGTGACTCTATGAAGATCATCTCTTAGTGACCCTATGAGGATCATATCCTAACGACCCTATGTGGATCATATCCTAGTTACCTTATCTGGATCATCTCATAGCGACCCTCTATGGATCATCTCCTAGAGACTTTTTTGGATCATCTACAAGTGGCTCTGTGTGACCTAGAAGACCCACGATACTCATCTAGGATGAGTACATCAATAGTCCAAGGTGTTCAGTGTTACTAATGATAGTGTTGTTTTCCGTAATTTAGATTATACTTGTGGGAGTTGTCCTGTTTTTTTTATTATGCATCACGATTTTCTTTTTATCCGTTCCTTGGGGTTGGGGTCCGTACTGAGTATTTTTTTACTCACCCCTGAATGGGATTTTCTCGCACATGTGGTGTCTAATGCATACGACCGATGACTTGATGGGGGACTTGGTGGCCCCTGACTAGGTGGTGCCTAGTTAGATCACAAAGGTAGAGCGTGATTCTACGAGTTTCGGTAGCTCAAATATACTTACCAATTAGGTGGGGTTTCTAGTAGATGACTTATCTTCGATCTCATACTTACTCTTGTGAAATTTTTCTTCTGTTGGGTTTTTATTCTGGACCATTTACATTCTGTTGTACATTTACACTCAGTGGTTGTTTGTAGCATGCATTTTCTCTTCCTTAGTTTTCTTGGGATGTGGTGGCGTGTGTGTGTGTACAGGTAATCAGTAAAATGCATCTCACTTGTAGGTTTATGCCTTCAGTGCTAGTCGCCAACTCCTGGCCTTAGGATGGTGGGATTGGGAGAGTCACATAATATGCCATGGGGGGACAAGTCATGTCAAAATGGTATCAAAGGTGGTCTGTTCTACCTCAAAGACTAGGAGTCTTTTGTTTTGTTTTTTTGGTAGAAATGTTAAAAGTTTCATGTTCGACATTAGATTTGGGGAGTCCAGTATTGGTGCGGTGGCTGACTTATCCATACACCAGTACCTTGAATTTTTCTTTTCATCTCTATACATAAAAACACTAGTTTCATGAATCATATAATAATTGAGTGTTTCCTCATGTTCTTCATGAATTAGAGTCATCTCACCAGGTATAATCTATTGACCATGGTACATCTCGATCTATTTCAGGATTCCTCAACGCAGACAACCATCCAGCCATGATTCTGATATGTGGTCGTGAGAACAGCCTACCTAGTGATGAGACATCAGTTCTGGGACTAGTCCTATACATGGCCCCACTAGGTGGTGCACTAGTCTTACCACCAACCCTTGGTCTGCATCTACTTCTAGCGTTACCGGTGGAGGACACACATAGGCTCATCACACTACATGAGTTTTAGAGAAAGAGACCTCTCAGGTTAATGGGAGAGACAATTCCTTAGGTCACTGAGGATTGGATGGAGGCAATGACACGAGTCTTCCACTTAGTGAGGATGGCACATGACCAAATATGTGTTCTACCTGTGAGACTTTTGCAAGGACCGACGGGGGGATGGTCGAGTTTGACTATGGAAACTAATGTTGAGGTGACCCTCTCTTGGGATGACTTCAAGAGAATTTTTCGAGAGGTGTTCTTCCCCATGATCATGTTCTCAGTGTGCATACATGAATTCCTTCACCTACAACAGGGAAGAATGAATGTGGAAGATTACTCTATAAGGTTTACAGACCACTCCCACTACTGTAAAGATATTGTACGTGACCATTCCTTCAGGGCATGGAACATTATGTAGGGACCCTGACAGGAGATCATGGCGTCGATGATTTACCTCAGCATCCCTGCTCTGGATGGAGTGCTAGAGCAAGCCCTACTAGTAGGGAGCTTAATCACCAAGAAGGATATGATGGTGGAAGATACCACTGGGTGACATGTGGCTGAGTCATACATGGATGGAAGCTGATAGATGACACAGAGGCCCAAGTGGGCTAGACCATCCAGAGGGGTACCCCAGAACCCATGATCGGTGGAGAGAGGACAACAAGGCAGTGGGGTTCAGTAGATAAGTTGGACATGTTACTCGTGCGATGGCTTGGAAACATGGATCCTAACTACCCACCTCACCACAAATATGATCAATAGGCAATATAAGGGATTTCAAGGATGCGACAGATGTTCGATCAGTGTCGTCCGTAGGGTGGAAGACATGTAAGTGGAGTAGGTTGAGTGGAAGGTGGTGGAAGATGGTTTGAGGTGCTACCAACACCACCAACAGGTGGTCCACCACGAGATCAGGGAGCCGGTGGATAAGGGCAAGGCCAGCTCCAGGTGATGGAGGCCTATGACCATGGCCCTCCAAATATGATTAGTGGTATGATCTATGTCTTATACCCCTTTAATATAGTTCTTATAGACATAGGTTCCAATCACTATTTCCATTCCACAGACCTTGTTCAGAGCTCGGAGATTCTGTTGGAGCTGTTGGCTCGATCCTTATTATTAGAGACTCTTATAGGAGGAGATTCAGTGATTACACACTGGTGCCGGTAGTGTGAGCTTACTATAGGAGGTAAGAGTTTCGGCTGTGATCTCCTAGTAGTGGCATCAAATTCTTATGACTTCATCTTGGGTATGGAATGGTTATCCATAGTCCATGGTGAGATCTACATCAATAGGATAAAAGTTTAGTGTGTCTGCGAGGATGGGATCAGGTTTACCTTCACTGGATAGAAGGGAACATTTGCAGCATAGGATGTACTTTATCGAAGGAGATTGTAATCGATCACTCATCAGTTGGATAGCCTCACCCTCAATTTGGTGGACGATAGGAGTCCGAGTTTTCTTGTAGTGGTGGATGAGTATGAGGACGTCTTTCCTGAGGATGTTCCAAGACTCCTTATTCATAGAGAGGGAGAATTATGCATCAATCTATACCCTAGGAAAACAACGATATACAAACCATCATATAAGATGACCCCGACAGTGCTTCGCGATTTGAGGGTACTACTAGAGGACTTACAGGGAAAGGGATTCATGAGGCCCAGTGTTTCACTGTGGAAAGCCCTAGTTTTGGTCACAAAAAAGGCATATTGGATATTAAGACTATGTGTGGACTTACGATGCTTAAACCAAGTGACCGTGAGAACAAGTATCCACTACCAAGAATTGATGACCTCTTCGATTAGCTGAAGGGAGCGAGGTGGTTCTCAAAGATATACCTTACATCAGGCTATCACCAGCTTTGGTTATGGGATGAGGATGTACTGAAGACAGCATTCAGATTCCTGTATGGCCACTATGAGTTCTTGGTCATGCCCTTCGGCATGACCAATTCCCCATCTGTGTTCATGGGACTCATGAATAGGATCTTATAGCCCTACCTTGATCTTTTCTTGGTAGTATTCATTGATGAAATCTTGGTGTACTCCGCGTCAGAGGAGGAGCATTCTACACACCTACGGATAGTCCTAGATACAAATAGAGGTCACCAGGTTTATGGGAGCTCTCGAAGTGACAAATCTGGATTCGGGAGGTCGAATTTCTCAGACACATCATCTCAGAAGATGGATTTGTAGTAGATCTGATGAATATAGTGGCATTTCATTCTTGGGAGCCACCTAGGAGCGTGATTGAGAAGCAGAGTTTCTTGGGGTTGGATGGATACTACCGGAGGTTTGTGCCCAACTTTTCCAGAGTAGTAGAACCCTTATAGGATTTGAAATGGAAAGGACAACCCTTCATGTGGATGGATAAGTACCAACAAGGATTCCAGTAGTTGAGGAAGAGATTGTAGAGTTTCCCCATTTGAAGACTAATAGAGGAGGGAATTGGGTATGTAGTTTTTTGTGATGCATTAGGGACAGGTCTGGGTTGTGTCCTGACATAGGATTGATCAGTGATCACCTACGAATCATGGTAGTTGAGGCAGAATGAGTAGAACTACACGACCCATGGCATGGATCTAGTAGGAGTGGTCTCTTACTTGAACATGTAGCACACTACATGATGGGTGAGTGGTTTAAAGTCTACTCCGATCACAAACATATCAGGTATATCTTCTCACAGAAGGACCTGGATTTGATATAGTGATGAAGGTTGGAGTTCCTACAATACTATGACTTAGAGATACTCTATATTCTTGGGAAGGGGAACGTGGTGGAAAATGCGCTCAGTAAGAGATCCAGTTTAAAGCTGCTAAGTGAGGTGACAAAGTAGCTAGTTGTGATGTAGATATCCTTCACGAATGATGATGGAGAATCTTACCTGTAGTCAATGAATATTACCCCCCACTCTTACAGCGAGTTAGGCAGACACAACTTGTGGATGTTGATTGTGAGGCCTGTCATGCTCAGTTATCCTCAGGATAAGCTCCTTATGTATTTTTGAAAGGTGGGGAGCATGTTAGCTTTTTTAGAGGGAGCATGGTATTACCAATGGAATTGTGATAAGAGATTTTGAGGTAGTCCCATTCCTCCCCCTTGGAAGTATATCCTAGATTTTTGAAGATGTAACAGGATCTCCAACATCAGTATGGGTGACCAGGGATGAAGAAAGTGGTGGACGAGTTCGTTTCAAGGTGCCTCACTTGTTAGCAAGTGTAGGATGAGCATCAGGTTCTAGGAAGCTTAGACCATTCACTTGAGGTACCAGAATGGAATTGGTATGTTGTCTTGATGTAATTCATGATGAGATTACCGCGTATATACAAGGACCATGATTGTATATGGGTGATCATTGATTGACTCACCATGTTGGCTCACTTAATACCCTTATGAGAGCAGGGATCAGTAGAGGGCTTGGGAAAAATATATGTCCATGAGATAGTGCAGCTTCATAGGGTGCCTTCTATGATCATCTCATACCGTGATGATATCCTCACATCCTTATTGTGGAAGGGATTACAAGAGATGTTTGGGACTCAGCTGTGCTTGAGCAGAGCTTTTCACCTAGAAACTGATGGTCAGACATAATAGAATATATAGACCTTGGAGAACATGCTTCGTTCTTGTGTCCTAGATTTTGGATGTAGTTTGGAAGACCACCTTACACTGGTGGAGTTTTCATACAACAACAACTATCACTCAAACATTAGAATGGAACTATTCGAGGCTTTTTATGGGAAACCTTGCAGATCACCTCTATGCTAGACGATCCCAGGAGAGTCCGTACTAATGGGTCTAGAGTTGGTACGAGCTACCACTGTGAAGGTGAAGATCGTCAAGGAGTGGATGAGGACTACTTGGAACAATTATAAATCTTATGCTGACAGTATATGGAGGCCCTTGGAGTTCAAGTAGGGGGACTATGTGTTCCTTCGAGTCTCACCCCGACTGGGATTGTAGGGATTTGGCCGAGGAGGAAAGTTATCGATGAGGTTAATCCAAAAATTTTAGATTCTGAGTAGAGTTGGAGAGGTGGAGTACTGCCTAGCTCTTCCCCGTTAGATGCATCAGGTGAGCAATGTTTTTCATTTGTCATAACTAAGGATGTATGTGTCTGATCAGTCACACGTCATCGACTGGAGTAAGCTGGACACTAATAATGAGATGACGTTTGCGAAGTTCCCTGTGAAGATAGAGGATCAATAGGAGTGGGTCCTTCATGGATGGTTGATTCCTTTAGTGAATATTTAGTGGAAGAAATGGAATCTCTAGGATAGAACATAGGAGTGGGAGGTTTAAATTCATGCTTAGTACCCCCATTTTTTATTTAGTCTTTGTTTTGGATCTTGGGGAATTAAAGCCCTAAGGTGGGGAGAATGTAATGTCCTAGAAATTACATATAATTTTTTTAATTAAATAGAATTATTCATAGACCATACCCTTAGACGGAACTCAATTTTGAGGCCTAATAATCCTAGAATAGAATTTTGAACTATTTTTAGTTGATTTAAATAAACGTGCGAGAGGTTTTTTATAAATTTTAATATGATGCTCGGATAAAAAATCCGAGGGAACTGTTGAACTCAGAATGGTGGTATTTTTCTAGAATTGAACTAACCTCGATCGAAGTGGGTTGAGGGAATAATTTATTTTTCAGAGTTTTTAAAGAAAAAGTCAAAAAAAATAAAATAAACTTGTTTTATTTTATTTTTATGAATTTTAAAACCGTTTTAGTGAAAATAAGTATAATGGAATTAATATGAAAAATCTACTTCATCAATGAAATAGCGTAACAAGTTCTTAATAGAATGTAATTGAAGTTTTGTATCATTTTTTTTCATTTAATGGTCGAGAAAAAAATGCAGTATTGTTGGCACAATACTAGTTTTTCTATACTGCTCTGGTCGGTGACAATGATGAACTCCAATGACTTCCAAACAATAGACCATGGAGCGACGAATAGAGGATTCATTATTCTTCCACCATTCAAATGGATAATCTCCAATGAATGAGTTATTCAGGTAGGGGTTTTATTTGTGCTTGAGTTTTCCCCATTCTTCTTTCAAAAATAACGAATGAGGATCAACCCATGAACAGGTTAATCTGCAGATTGTGTGTTCTTATGGGATGTTGTTTTCTTGATGGGGGTTTTCACTAGGGTTGGTTATTATAAGATATAATTTTAATCCCAAAACTCCATATGTTTAAAAAATTAATGTGGATGACGCGAGACGACATGAACAAGGCCCAAGCCCCTCCACCTTGTGTGTTCTTCACGGTTTTTCCTCTAAGTTGATGGTGAGGATTTTTAAAGGACGTAACATGGAAAGAGGTACCCCATGGATACCGGAGGTGCAGACGATGCGAGTAATGGACGATCAAAGCGGGCCCGATGTTCCATGAAAGAACCCAGTGACACGTCGGAAGGAACATCGCAAACATCTTAGGATGCAGTGGTGTGGCAGGAATTGCTGACCTCCATGCTGGTAGATGGCAGCAGGTGGACGCAACCACTCATTAGCGTCAGAGGTACCACGAATGTGGCACTGAATAGTGTCGCATGCGGAAAGGCCATAGTCAAAAGAAAGCGATGGAAGAGGTATCCCCGCATATGACCCGTGGGGCTGGAGGGCGGATGCGGCTTCCATCCGTGTCCCACCCAGGTAAGAGATGGATGACCCTTGATGGAATGGGATAGGTTTGGGCTAGACCCACGGCCCAACTGGATGGAGCCAGTACAGGCCGGTGGACCCGGGTCAGATCGGTCTGACCAGGTAAGACCAGACCAAGACCTGACAGACCCCTCTTTGATAAATCAACAATATCTTTCAAATTGGGTGTTAGATTGATGAGTCAGTTACAACGTTGGAACACTCACAACAAGGTTGTTCTTTTTGTATGATCTATGTCAACTTTCATGTTATTTGAAAAACGATGATTGGATATAGTATTGGATTATCCCAGAATCAAGTGTGCTTCGTGCGGGGATCATAGAGATGGCTAAGACCCAAAGACTAGAGACCCTATGTCGATCATCTCCTAGCGACGTTGTGTGGATCAGCTCCTAGAGTCCCTTTGTGGATTATCTCCTAGAAATCCTATGTAGATCAGCTCCTAGAGTCTTTGTGTGGATTTTCTCTTACTAAACCTATGTGGATCAGATCCTTTCGACCCTGTGTGGATCATCTCATAGAGAACCTGTGTGGATCAGCTCTTAGCGACACTGTGTTGATCATCTCCTCGATACCCTGTGTGGATCAGCTCATAGAGACCATTCATGGATCTTCTTGTAGTGTCCATGTGTGGATCAGATCCTAGAAACCCTATGTGGATCAATTAAAAGTGGATATGTGTGACCCAGCATACCCATGGTACTCATCTAGGATGAGTACCTCAACAGTCCAAGGCGTTCAGTATTGTGACTTTTTTTTCATACTTTAGATTATACTTATGTGAGCAATCTTGTGTCGTGATCATGTTTTTTGGTTTTCTTCATGGATTAATTTGTGGTCCTTCCTTGTGGTTGAGGTCCCTACTAAGAATTTTGTTAATCACCCTAGCATGGGTTATCCTCGAATGTGTCGTGTCTATTGTAGATGATCGATGACCTGACGGGGGACGTGGGGGTCAAAGAACCGATGTTTCCTAGTGAGATCAAGAAGGCCTGGAATACTTCTACGAATTCCGAAAACTTCTATATACTTACCCATTAGGCGGGGTTTCAAGTGGACAACATGTCTTTGATCTCATACTTACTCTCGTTAGATTTTTCTTTTGTTGGGTTTGTATTCTAGCCCATTTACTTTCAGTTGTACATTTACACTAATTGGTTATTTGTAGCATGCATATTCTCTTACCCAGTTTTCTTGGGACGTGGTTGTGTGTGTGTGTGTGTACAAGTACTCTGTAAAATGACTCCCACTTGTTGGTTGACGCCTTCGGCGCTAGTTGGAAACCCCTTCATTTGGGAGGTGGGATTGGGGGAGTCACTACATGGGCCCAGGGGACAGGTCCTGACAACCACCATCATGGAGCTTCGATTATTTTATATCTCCTTTACAATATTACAGGTTTATTTAAAAAAAATGTTTTTCTATATAATTATGTTGATTTTTAAAAAGAAATGACTTGAAAATGGAAATTTTTATTTTTTCAAGAATTATTTAAAGATGCATTTCAATTTCTTCCATCTTCGATAAAATTATTTGATGTTACTTATGATTTATTGGGGATATTGTTAATGGATAGTATCGTTATTCTCATTATGGTTGGTTTATGTTTATGATTCCATGATATTTATTAAACCTATTTCTTTTCAATGGTTCTAATATGATAAATTATTTATATTATTAGGGAAAAAATATATGGTTTTCATTATGTGATAGGTGGGAACTATATATCCCTCCAATTTATTCGGTAAAACTTTATATATCATAAGATAATAATGGGAAACAATTCAACGAGATTGATCCACTATGGGAAAAAGGTGCGTCCTAACCCACTATGGGAAACATGTGTGTCCTAATCCACTATGTTGATGGTCTTGGTAGTTAACATTAAAATATGATATAGTTTTATATATTTATGATGGTGTTACAATTTTAGGACTTTATATTTTGAATCATGATTTATTTGTGATGATTTGTCACTCTTATAGTCCATGTTTTGTAAAATGATAACGTTTATTCTTGGAATCATGTTCATGATTCAGGACAGGTTGGGTTCGAGCTTCGTAAGTTATGATCATAATCAGAAAACCCTATTCTTATCGTATGCTTTCATATAATCATGGATTGACATCTCATAAGTTTATCCTTATGGAGAATCTGAGCTTATAAATTATTAGATTTCTTTTCCCTTAGATTTGAATAAAGGTATTATGAATGATATTTAGAAAAGGTTCTATTCATGAATGGATATATAGGAGACAATGTAGATGTTTTATAAACCAATTGTTTAGGTTTCCTTTTTCCAAAAGCACTAAACCCATATGGTGTTGGCATGGTGTTTTTATGTTTTGTAATGTATATTAAACTATTAAGATGTAATATATATGTATGAAGGGAATGGTCTGTTATATATATTTGATGAGTAAATATGATATTTATATGATTATATCATTGTTTAGATGTTGGAACTATATCTTATACACAAGAGTCGTAACTTTTGTGAAAAAACATACATGAGAAAATGAAGTAGTTAACACGCAAAACAATTATAATAATGATATATTATTAACTAACAGGTGATAATATATTCTAGGAGGATCATATATGACATTATATAAATAAATATGTTTTTTTATAAATTAATAACATGTTTAAAACCAATATATATGAGGTTAAATCATGTTCCACAAAATGAAATAATGTGTAATTGATTTCATCTCAATTTACACACTATTGAATCATATTTTTTATTATGCACCATTTCAATTACATGTGGGGTATATACAACCCCATTGATTTATTTAACATGAATAACTTCCTCTTCATGATGATTAATTCTTTAATTCATGTTTATTTCATTAATTAGTTACAATACAAATTTGACCAATGTTTTGTGCATTTATTTTACAACCTCACACTCTTTTGGGATTTATTACATTTTCATTAAAGTAATATTATCAATTTTTCTTAAAAAGATCAAATAATTTTACTATCCTATGTATATTTAAGAATATTCTATATTTTATTATAATTTTCCACTCTTTGTTACTTGAATCAATAAAACAAATGTTTAAAATAAAAATTTATTTTATTTATCTTCTAATCAGATACCTTTTTATTCAACATCCATATTTTTCAAAATTGTTTAAAAAAAGTAATTTTTATTTCCTATATGATTTATTATGGAAATTTTATGATATACATGAATTTTTAGAATGTATTTAATTTAAGATTTATAATTTTTTATGAAATGGATGTTTTTGAATTTTGTTACAAAAATTCAAATGGAATGTTTTTAACTTATACAGCGATAACAAAATTCCCCACCACCATAAATGTTTTATAATATTCATCTTATTATATAAGCTTTCAATTATTTTAAAAGTAATTTTTTTTTATGAAATATTATTTTAATATTTCACTTTTATTCCCTCTATTCATCCAAATGACATGATTTTATTACAAATCCTATATTCCTTATGAACCAGTTTTCATCTTCTTTATATTATTAATTATTAGTTTTTTATATTTATCTAAAAAAACACTTTATTGTGATCATTGTACATTCTATTTTTCTTAAATATACATATTATTTGTATCCTGGATATGATCTTTTCCTAAACTGTATACCATTTCTATATACAATGTATTACATTAAAAGTTATTGATTGGGGAAATAATGTTATTCTGTATTGTTTTTTCAAAAAATATATTTAATTCTGTAGAATATTATTTTTGAATTGAATTAATCATTCAATATATGAGTAATGAATTTTAAATGTAGTGATGGGTGGGGCCTAGTTATCGATATCCTCTCCACGTGTCGCCATGTCTCATGATATAAATTAGTTGTAAAAATTAAATGGGGTTTTTGTATATATCTACCCCTAGATTAAACTATCTTGGTGAAATGTTTTGACAATATGGTTTAACATAATTTCTTTGATAATGGTGTCCAATATTAAGAATTTCATTCGTTATGAATTTAGTAACTATTATTCGTTAGACTATTTCATTGATATTATCCATGGATACACTATTATACTCAAGATGTGTATTAAATAGAATGTGTTTTCTGTTATTTGCGTTGATATATTGATTGTTACTTATTTAATTATGAGATATTCTACTGTATATGAACCTTACTGATAATTTTAGATCACCCTAGTTTTTTTTCCTTTCACAAGACATGACATTGAATTATTTGAATGAGTTGCATGGATTATAAGAATTTACTTTTGTAAGGTAATGACATTCTATTCCAAATGTAAAATGGGTATCATGTATAAATTTAGTTTTATAATAAAACTAAATTGATATGTCATTTGGGATTAGAACCAGAACATATATTCTAATTTAACAAATAAACCAATGGATATGGGTTACTGGATTATTTATATTACAATAATGGTGAGAATAAAAACCTTATGTCTGTATTTTTTGTCAGAGTACATGATGAGAAGTTGATTGATATGGTACAACATTGTGTGTTTATAGAGACAATGTTTATGTGGCCTAGGGATGGTAGAAAGGTCAGTGTGTATGTGATGTATTTTTTTGTTTCACTTTATATATGGGATTATCCGAGTGGGAGATTATATGTATGTTTGGTATGATAACATCATTTGTTATTTTAGGTTATTGGATGGTTTATTTTTCATACACATACTTGTATGATGTTGGGTTATTTATGCTATTTATATTACAATGATTTTTGGGAATAGTGTCCTGACTATATAGATTAGGCCCCCACCATTAGTAATAAATTTCTAGAGTATAGGGAGGTACAGTTGAGGTGATGTGGTTAACCTAGCTCTAGGGAATTAGAAGTGTCCTAGTGTTTATGGTTATTAAAGTAATCATAGGTTTTTGTTATATTATGATTTAGGGAGATAGTAGAAATGCTATATAGGGATGTGTGAAAGCCTATGATGGATACTAAATTGGTGTGTATAGAACACATTTTCATGTAGAGAGCCCAAGTTACTAGGTTTATTTGATTTTTATTCTTTTTTTTTGTGATGTTATAGTCGTATGATTTCACCTTTGGTGATGTACATGGATTTTTAGGTTTATGGTTTATTTTTATTTTCTTTTATTAGTTGGTTGGAAAGAGGAATATATTTGAATCTTGGAAAATTTTCAATAGGCTATTCACAAGAATCATAGTAGCAATAAAATATTAAAATTATATAGATGTTATTATATGTGGTTGTTTACTCATGATATTTACAAGGTATTTAACCTGTAAAAAACTTATATGATGTTTTCTCAAACATTTTATATGTGGAAATACACTTAGCTAGGCCTTGTGTATTTTCTTCAATGGTAGTTCTTGAGGATTTTATGGAAAGAGGTTCCCTAGTGGTGGAATGTTATTCAATTTTAAAAGGAGTGTATGGAAACCCTTTATGGGTTAGTTTGGACATTTATTTCCTCCATGATGAGTAGATGACTTTTAGGATGCCTGATAGGTTGTTTGAGAATGAGAATGAATTAATCTATAATATTTACATTCTATTGGGGTTTAAAAAGGAATGAAACATGCCTCTTGGTTGGTATCAAAGTATGGTTTTAGAGGGCCAGACCGATTGGGTTCTTAGGTCAGTGGTTTTGGACGTGCTTTTAGTAAGAAAATGGGAGAGTGGGTAGACTTTTGTTGTTTTTGAATGACACTCATGTGGTCTGTGATTGTGTTTTATGATTGGAAATTCGTAGATACATGATTTTAAGGAGGATTACCAAGGGTAATTTGGGTTGGATGATACTAAGATGTGTGTAGGGTATGGTAAGTAGCTTAGGGGTGTGATCTCTTGTTATTCAGGATGTGACTCATGGGAGAATGAGACAGGTTGTTTGATCATGTTTTATATGAGCATGTATCCATTGGGATAGGTGAGTATAGGTTAAATACTAGGAGAGAAACCATGAGAGGATTCTTAGTATAATAATCTACCATAGGAATAGGAATGTGGTCTTTTATGAGACTTTGGGGAAAAGTATCGATGTGCGAGTGCAGGGGCACGTTGGTGTCCAAAAATATCAAATAGTTCATGGGTTGTTAAATAGGTCTTGTATAGGTTTTTTGGGAACACCTTGAGTGGAATACGAACATGAATGGTGTGGATGTGGTAATGTTTATTTTGTTTTGATTCGGGGCCAGGCTCAGAGTGAGGTGACTGGTGTTTCTGGTAAAATTTGTGAAGGGACAGTGGACTGATGCTTTTGGTGAGAAATGAGTGACATCCCTTTGATGGGAGAGGTGATATCAATGATTAATTAAAGTAACATGGTATGATATATCAAATCGTAGTCCTAAAAATGAATCTTCAATGATACAAGAGAATGGATTGGCTAAAGCAATATACATGAAAAATTATGACCCATTTTGGGTTCATGATTGTGGAGTAGTATAAGGGAATCCATATGGTGAGGGAACCCCAATGTATGATACAAGGGTGTAAACCCTTTTGTATGAATTTTTGATGGTTTTCAATAATGAAATTCCAGGGGATTCAGAAATGGGAAGTATACGGTGCTCAGTATTGGTGCTTAGGTATGAGCGGGCTAGCCAAGTTAAGTCATGCATGAAATGCTGGAAAAAAGATGAGACATAGAGATCCTTATTTTGTTTAATGGATAATTATAATGAAACTTATATGGTGGGTTCAGCATTTCACATACTGGTGTGAGGATCTTTTACCAGAAGGGTCATAGAGGCAAGACCGGTCACGGAAGATCAAGGTGGAATTAAGGTGCTCATGTACCGGTGAACCCATTAAGATTGGTTCCTTGGTAAATAACAGCTTCAAAGTTAATGTCTAGTGTTGGTTAGAGTCGGTGCATTTGAAAAAAGCTCGGGGATGTTTTGGAAAGATCTAAGGATGGGTCAGATTAGATTTATGTCTATTCTCAGGGTGAGAGCATAATGGATGGAGCATGTGGTTGGTTATCCTACTATGGAATTACATCAGGACTTGATTTTTGAATTCAGTTTTGGTGAGTGAGTAAACTTAAAATTACTTAGATTATTAAGGAATCATATTGTGGAATTGAAGTATCTTTTTAGCATGAGTAGACAATAAATTTTTGAAAATTCAGATAGAGATTTGACTGGTTCACTTGTTTGGTTTATTATACAGCGAGGTTACAACCATGTTGGGAATGTTGTATCATATATGATGGGTGTGCAATGAGGAATTGATTGGGAAATTTATAGAAATATATTGTATCTAGTATCAGTGTCAAAATTACATAACAAAAGAACATCATGATTTAAGAGATGGAACACCACGAGGGCTTGATGTTTTAATAACAAATGATGGTCAAGGGATATAGTTCAAAGGGTTATATGACTTCTTGAGTATGAAATGAATTATGAAGGTTAGTTTGTAGAACCCTCTATATTTTGAATATTTACAATAATGAGGGAATTTGAATTTTTCCATTGGTTGATGGATTTTTTTGAGAACTATTGTTTGGTGTAATATGTCATGTATTTAAAATGAATGACTATGTTTGATAACATAAAAAATACAAAACACTAAGCATAAACCAACCAAAAAATACCACTATATATCAATGTTAAAACCCTTCCATTGAATTAATGGGTATATAAAAGATTAAATATATTTTGATATATATATAAAGGTTCTACTCAATAAAAAGTTATTGATTAATTCTTAGGAAACAAGCACTCAATGATTTTTTAATAAAGTCATTTTATTCTTCAAAGAAATGTCTTGTAAAAACTGATTTTTATGTCTTTATTACGAGAAAGTAATCATAATTAATATATTGAAAATTTAGTAATTTAATTTTATAAAATGATTTCATTTTCTAAAATATAATATCAAAATTGGATTTGTGTGGAAAAATTCATGAAAATATTTATTTTTAGTATATAGTGAAAAAAATAATTTTTTTAAAAGTATAGTCTATTTTAAATATTTAAAATGTAAAATTATATTTTTGACTAGTTTTAAAATTTTATTAGATCATCATGATTTAAAATAATTTATTTATTGTTTTTTAAATAAAAATTATACTTAAATTTAGTATAGAAAAATTTTATTCATGAAATGCTTTTAAAAAAAAATCATTTTCATCACATTTTCCAGTTTAAATTTAAGTTAAATTCCTCTGATTTTGTGCGTTAAATTAATAAAAATGGATTCTATATTTAGAATCATTGGGTTATATTTGGGTAAATTTACCCATTTAATTTTTAGTTAATATTTATAGTAATTATAATGTATTTTTTACCACAGTAAAGGGTAGAACAAGTAATTAAGGGTTGAAAATAATATGGTATGGAATATAAAATGACCCTAATAATTTCCATAATTTTATTTAATGGTTCAGTATCATCAATAATAATTCAATATTTATTTATATGACCTTTTTTCCATTTGGGTGTGATTATGACCTTTAATGTATTTTACGTAAAGAAAAATGAAAAATATTACACTCTTTTTTAATAACTGTAATATTTTTAACGCGAGGATTAACAATAGAAATGTTAAGTTATAAAAATTAATTTTAAAATTAAATTATTTATCTTAGTCATTATAATTATTTTTTAAATTTTATTAAAGAAATAATTACCTTAAATTCCTACAAAAATGTCACATAGTAATTTCTCAATTAATTGGAAAATAAAATAAATGATATTAAAATTTTTAAATGTAATATAATATGAGATAAATAATATGTTCCAAGAATTTTATAGATGAATATAATAGGTTAGTTATATAATAATTTTTTTTCAAATTTCATTTGTTTCATGATGTTATTAAAATCATAGTAATTAATAGTTCAAAAAATTTAAATTAATGATATTTTATAATAAATAATAATTTATTAAATGATATAAAATTATAAATAATATTATATTCTGCCAAGTTATTATTTTATTTTTTATCATATCAACCATAGTCTATTTATGGACATTTTTTCTATTTATAACAACTATCGTGACCCTTAAAGAGAAAAAAACATTATTTTCATGGTAAGTGTGAAAAGGGTTAATGAGGGTTAAAACCAAAAAATAAGAATAAAAATGTAATCCAAACATAAAAAAGTTTTTAATTTTTGAGATAATTTCGACTCATACTCATATTTTATTTTAATATTATGAATTTGAAACCATTTGGACATCAAAATTATTTTATTTTAATTTAATATTTTATGAAATTACAAGAGTTCTCATCCCCTCAGTTAAAAAATGGAACCTCTTATTATAATTTAATCACACTTAAAAATCATATTTTTCCCAATATATATATTTGAATACCTTATTAACATCCCTCCCCATGTTCTAGGGTCCTTAGTTATGACATAAAACCACCTTAGTGCAATAAAGGTGTAAATAAATGGATTTTTTTGAATAAGATGTATAGTTCTTAACCGAAAATTTTATTTTTATTTCATCATATACCTCCTTCAAATATTCTCTCACACGATGAGATAATAATACATTAATTTTCAATTTATTATGTACTACTACCTCAAGAAGTAATGTAATTTTTTTACCATCACCACGTCTCAAGGCTGGTTATAATGATGGAAGTGATGTGTGTATATATATATATATATATGATATTCATGAAATATTTTTCATTATGAAAATATAATTAGCATTTAATTTCATAACTTTCCATTCAATGAAGAATAATTGAGTCTTTTATGTGTATATGTGGACTGCCACATTCATGAAGTGATGTCATATATTTTTCATCATCACATACCATGGATGATATATATAAGCATGTTTAAGGAAATAATGTGGAATTTATGATAAAGTTATAATTTTTGGAAGGTAAAATAATACTCACATTATTTCCATAATGATTTCTAAAAAATGGAAATGTTACACATGCGCAAGAATAACCTAACTTCTCCATGATTCTAATATTGTTTATTCATTTTAACCATATTTCATGATTGGATTTAGTAGAATAATTTATGTATTAAAATGATAATTACATCTTTATTATTTTTCTGGAGATGATATAATAAAGAAACTTTTTGACCATGGTCATCACACTGATGTTGTTTTGAAATTATGCACCAAACATTATGAAAGTACATAACATGGACATCACTGATTAAGTAATTATATATTTCATTAAGATAAATGACATAACTACTTTAAGTATAATGTATTAATTAAAGATAATTTATTAAGAAATTATGTAATTTATATTTGTTTTTTATACAGGAGTTAAAGAACAAATATGGAAAGTATGGACTCGATGTAAGAGATTTCGTTTGAATTTACCATTTTTGGGGAATATTTTAATGTTATGCTCCTAATTTTTTATATGTGGTATATCATTCCACACTTACATATTATATCTTGGATACAACATACTTCATGGTATCTAATATTTCAATTTGAATTATTTTATCCCTAGTTGAATGTAACCAAGTGGTAAAGGGTTTTTAAACTCAATTTCTTTTCATTGGCTTATAAATATACTTATTTGACGTTTTTATTCCATGATTACGTGTGAATAAATATATCAAGTGTTTTATTATGAATTTATAAGTTTTTTGGTAGATTTATATTTGTTAAACACAATATTCACATATTTTAATTCTCAATTCAATGATACAATCCTTGTAAGGGTAATTTGTATCAAATTCTTTTTCTTTGGGCCATACATTTATGATATACACATATATTCCTTTATAAGGTGTATATAATAAAACATTAACATATTATTCAAATAATATCCTTAATTTAATGATACTTAATTTTTCATTTAAATTTATTCTTTTTTGGGGAATACGATTGAAAAGATACCAATGTGGGAAATGCTTTATGTTACAATCTCATTTCCTTTAATGATTTTTTATGTTCAGATTCTTTTAACAAAAATCATATGATATTATTTTCATAAACCAAATATATTTTATTATCAAATGTTTTTCAATGTATTTTACAAGTTTTCTTTTTCATTTCCCCCATTTTGTAATAAAGAAATATCATAGATATTTTTAAATACTACTGATCTTGCATCTTCTTTTAGACTGAGAATATTTCCCTTCAGTATGCATATTTTATAAAATATTTTTAAAAAATTTCTCTTCAAAACATAAATATTTTTTTGAAGCTATTTTACATGAAATTTACCATATTTTAAAATGATTTAATAGAAAATATCTTAATGTATTCTAAATGGATAACTTTTGATTCACCTCTACAAAATGTTTGAAAAGAATGTTTATTTTTAAAATCTATGACATGAAAAAATTACACACCTTTATGGAAATTATTTTATTTAAATATTCTTATATAATTTTCCATGGTTATTTTCAAATAAAATATTTTTCCCAATATTTTTAAATTTTATAATATATTACTCAATGAAAAGTGTATTTTACCTTGTTTTCAATGATATTTTTTAAATATTCAATCAAATTTATTTTCATATAAATAAACATCCTTTAAAGAATCGTCTATTTTTCTGGGATTATGATCATATGATATCGTCTATATTCTTTATCTAGATGGATTATGAGAATTTATTTAAAGATATTATCATAAAATACATTTCATTCCCACAGGTTATGAAATATATGATTGTTGTTTTTCAAGGGTGTTATGTTGAAAAGTTAAATATTATAAATTTATTATTCATGTTATGGATATTGGACACTATATATGATGATTGTGCGTAGAAATCACCATGTGATCCTGATATAGCTTATAATCTGGGTGATTCCAGATAACATTGAGTGAGATCGATATATATTATATGATTAGTGATCCCAAATAGTGCTTCAATGAATCAGGTAATGATTTCGTTCTTTGTATAATTATATTTTAAGTGTTCCATACAATTATTCCAATTGTAATGGTCTTATAAGGGTTCTATGAATATAATTTTCCAATATACCAACACATTTTATTTATTCTCTCTATTAATTTTTAATGAGTCCTTTGATCAAGATTGACATCATGTGGATCATGATTACTAATTCCAATGAATATTGACTTCGTAAAAATATTTAAATATTTATTCCATGATTGAAGATACAGGTATTAATGGGTCTGAATTCCATTATGTTATGCTCATGCACTATGATTATTTGATCATACCCTTATGCTCATATTACTTTCAATGATGAAATTCAATTTGTAATGCTTATGTTTACCCCTAATAAGAATTTCATCTCACCATTCTTGTGTTACCATTTCTCTATGTTTTGAAGAATGATGCTAAATAATTATTGTTTATAAAAGTTTTATATGTGAAGAATATTTTGAAAGATGTTGGGGACTAAACATCAAACACGAAAAGATAGGTATTATGGGAGATGATGTTGATATTATGAACTGGTTGTCGATGAACAGAAGTCATTAATAGATTTTTCTAATTTTATAAAAAAAACATAAAACTGAAGGGTCCTTTGGCATATAAGTAAAACAATAGTTCTATTTGATGCTATAATTTTTTGAGGGAAAAAGTTGGTTCACATTTATCAGTATCAAATATAGAAACAAAAAGTTAATTTTCTTTACCAGATTCGAGATTATGGGTTTGTTGCTATTATAGTTGATATCAGAGCAAGGTTTAGATAATCTTGGAGATAATATATATTATAATGTGTGGTTTTTGTATTATATTTGGACACCATTATGGTATTATAAGTTTAATTTTTATCATAAAAAAAAGTCTTAGGCACCTCTATTGAGATTTTTAGTGATGGAATTTTAAGCTGATTAATGATATTTAGGGATACATTTCATTGGGTTGGGGTACATATATCCTTTTGGTTTGACATGAAGTATTATTTTAGTTAGTATAGATTTAAATTTTGAGGGCATATATTTTAAATTTACATATAAAATTTAAAATGTATATGATCTTTGTTATTGATGTAATTATGGGTTATTACAATTTTGGAACATATGTTTTTTTGTAGAGATAATCGTAGGATTGAAAATTTATTTCATGATTTCATGATTAATGATATATAGGATGTATATGACTATAATTTTAGGGAAAATTATTTGATATTATGGGATTTTACTTGAGGATTTAATCTTGAATTATATTTTCAAAGAATGTAATTTCTTAATGTGTATTTATGGTTATCCATTTTACTTATAAAAATTATTATCATATTTTGGAAATTATGTAATATAAATGTTTGATATGATAAATTAAGGGTGATTGATTTTATTTGGAGATATTATAACCTTGGAATAATATGTGATTAAATCTTTCATATTTTTGGGTTTCAATGTTGGTGAGTAATATTTTGAAGAATTTTAAGTTTATTTATTTTTTGAATGATTTAGTTTGACCTTTGGTTTTATTAATGAACTTGAGAGATTATTGTTGTAATTATTAAAATGTAGGTTTATTAGTTTGGGGAACTATATTATAATTTTCTAACCAATTTGGATATTTTAAATGTTGAAATATAAGAGGTATGAATTTTAATCATTTATTGAAGTATATGATCTGATAAAAGTTTATTTTGTGCTTCAGGAAAAAAACAATTCATCTTGAATACACATTTTTTTAAATAAAAACATGAGATTGTAGTGGAAATTGAATACAGGATGAAATTATTCTTTTCAAATAAGAATATTTCTTTATGTTATTAGGATATACGGTAAAGAATTACATAGCTCTAGGGAAAAGGATCGTGAAAAAACCATATCTTATTACTTTCTATTCTAATGAATGTATGGTCCTTTTGACCACAATATGGTTTATGGTTTTTTGTTCATTGACTTAATCATGATTATTCACTTTCTTATGATAAAATATATTTTTTATTTCCATAATTATTTTGAAATAATTCTGTTCATTCGTGTCTTGATTTTTACATCACACTAATGTTTTCCAATTTGGAAACCTAGTATGTGTTATCCCATATAACCTTTATACTTCCCTTTGTTTCTTTTCAAGAGGGAGTATTATTAACCCTGCTTATGATATGGTATTTTAGAAAAGTTATTTAAAGAAATAAAACATTGATTAATAAAATTTACTTAGAAATTGAGAGAATGTAACTTCTTAAGGGGGTGGAGGAATGTAATATCTTAGTATTTTAAAAATTCTGAATAAGTTTGATTGTGTTTCAAATATTCAACACTGATAGTAAATGAACCAAAAAATATTATTATATATGACCATTATGACCTACTAGTTAAATTAACAATATGAATAGGAATAAATATTTCTTAATATATGTATATATTTATATATAAATGAAAGTTTTAATCAATACACATTTGTTTATTAATTATTAGGAAATAAGCACTCTATTTTTTCTAATAAATCCATTTTATTCTTCAAAGATATGTTTTCTTCCAAAAGGGTTTTTATTTTTTTATGAGAGAGTAATTGCAAATAATTTACTGAAATTTTTGAAATTTTATTTTATAAAAATGATTTTATTTTTTAAATATGTATTTCAAAAATTATCTTTTGAAGAAATTTTTGGATTTTTCTGAAAAGATTTATTTTTAAGTGATTAATAAAAGATACTGATTTTTATTAAATATTGTATTTTATTTAAAATTGTTTCAAAGAAAATTTACATTTTTTAGTTGTTTTAAAATTTAATTAGTTCCTCTTTATTGAAAATAATATAATTATATGATTTTTATTGAAATTTATTCTTGAATTTATAAAAAAACATTTTTTACTTAAAATATTCATTTTTCTTAAAAACTGTTTTTCATCGCAATTTTACATTTAATTTTAAATTAAATTCTAAAACTTATGTGTTTTTAATTTTCAAAAATGGATTTCATATTTTGAATCGGTGGGTCCAAATTTGGTAAATAGGTGCGTTTTATTTTTAGTAAATAGGAATATTAACAATCGTAATTTGTGTTACCACATTAAATGATAAATATGGCAATTAAGGGTTGAAAATTGTATGATAAGGAATATAAAATTACCATAAAACATGCCTTAATTATATTATATGAGTCTTTATTGTCCATAATTATCTTATATTTTGTTATATTACCTTTTCATATTTGTGTCATTATGAAACTAATAATATTTTATGTAAGGAAAAGTGAAAAAAAACAAAACTCATATTTTTAATAACAGTAATTTTTTTAATATTGGAAAAAATATAATATATTAGCAATATTAATTTTAAATATAAATTATTTATATTAATCATGATTATTTTTTATTTTTTAGTGAATAATAATTACCTGAAATGATTACACAAAGCTCACAGAATAATTTTTCAATTAAAGGAAAAATAAAAATTAATGATATGAAAAATATTAAAAGTAATATAATTTGAGATAATTAATGATATAAATGAATTTTATATATTACTATACCATATTAGGTATGTAATAAAACATTTTGTTTTAATTTTATTTTTTTTATTGATGTAATTAACATCAAAGTAATTAATAGTTCCAAAATTGAAATTTATGATATTTAATAAAAAAACAATTAATTAAAGAATATAAATTTCCTAGAACTAAAATATTCATAATGTTTATTCATATATGGTTTATTATTTCTACCATGATCGATTTATTTAACAATTTTCCATTTATATTAACTATCCTGACACTTAAGGTGTAAAAAATCCTTTTTATAATAGTAAGTGTGACTAGCGTTAACATGGGTTGATCAAAAATGATATAGAAACAATTTGATCCAAAAAAGAAAATATTTTATTTTATTTTATTATTTTAAATCATATTTATATTTTATTTTAATATAATCAATAAGGATCCATATTTACATCAATATTAGTAAATAATGATGATGATTTTCACATAGGATAAAAGAAGAAGAAAAAAGTGAAATCATTAACACCCCTAAAATCTTAGAAGAATTCCACAATAAATGGAAGAAGAAATTTCTTTTGTGGAAAAATTTACCAAAACATGGACTTATAAAAAAATCAATGGGATATAAATTTTATGGAAGAAAGAATAAGAAACAATATATTATATTAATCTAATAATGAAATAAGATGACTTTGACAATATTTAGTGATCATATCTACTGGATATAATAATTTAAACGAATTGAAATACTATATACATACACGATTCTCACATTACATTTGAAAACATGAAATATAACACCATATTCTAGTGATGAATTTATTATTCATTCAAGTATATCCCTTAAATGATTCACATTTATCTTCTTAGAAATATAGGGAATGAAAAACCAAATAGATGGTGATGTTAGATTCCCATTAAGGTCAAGCATAAAACATAATATATATATATTTAGGATAAACATATCAAGACTATTATATAAGATATAAAAATTATAAAATATTCCATATAACTAATTTCATATAAGGGGTATAATTCAAGGTATGAAAAATTAAAAATAATAATAACATGTATAAAAAACTATTTCAATAAATACTGAATGTATAATTTTGGATATCATAATCTTACTGTCCAGGCCTTGTGTGAAGACATCATGAATAAATTGGTTTGGATTTTACAAAATTTAAAAAATATTTTGTCTTATGAGATTAATCGATGAATTGAGTAGATATAATGGCCACCTTGTTCCATTTAAGAAGTTCAATTCATTTATATTATAAAAAAATTCAATAATAATTTAATACATAATCAATATAAATATTTGTATTGAAAAAATAGAAAATAGAATGTTAATATTTTCCCCAATTAATCAGTAAATAAACTCGATCAAAAGAAATATAGTGTAATATGGTGAATGATATCGTTATATTATATCCCTTGAAAATCATAAGATTCATCAAAGGGTATTAACATATATTAATATACTTTTAATATATTCCTAGAATATTTATTGAGGAAAATTAATTATTTATTTGAAATCAATTATTTAGAATCTAAATATTTCTATATTATTAGGGAACAAAATTTATTTTAGAAGAACCATATAACGTTTTAATGTAATATTAAATACAATTAATATTCATTATGGATGTATAATTCATTCGTGAGGTAATATCTAAAACATAGATTTTGTTCACACCTTCCGTAAAAGGATCCTCCTTAGAAAAACAACAATAAAATTACTTTTAATTTTTTTTAAAATTAAAAAATGTGTATAAGTTACTTTAACAAATCATTATATAATTGTAAAAACATTATTCAAAATATTTTAATTAAAATATGGACATGGAATGAAAATATTAATGACTGAATAGAAAAAAAGTTGATTTTCATTGAAAAAATTCATTCAAATTTTTGTATAAATAGAGAGAGGTAAAATAAAGTAAATACTTAAAATTTTTATAGATAACCATATGATAATAAAATATAACAATTTTAAGATAAAAATATCTTATAATTAATCCAATAAAAAAAATTGAATAAGTATGAGATTGTGAAATAAACCCTTAACTCAAGTTCAAATTTCATCATGAGTGATTTTAAACTGATGTAAAATAAATTTAGATTTATTATAATTATATAAATAAACCATATAAATACTTATAATATCATATATTACCCACTTATAACATTTAAACACATGTTTATTGATAGTTCTTTACAAAAATCATCATTTAGTGTTATGTATTTCATTTTTAATGTAGGTTTTAGTTAAATAGTGTAATTCATTGAATATTAATCATGGTAAAATAATATATAAAACCTTAATCATGTAGAAGTTATAATATTTATTTATTATATACACATTTATTACCATTTATATAAGTTGGTGATGAAAAAGGAAATACATTAGTTCGTGGAGATAATAGTCTCTATATATGCACGAGTGATGTTTCCACATTATGATGGATGGAATGAAAGAAAATTAAATACTAATTTAACATAATTGAGTCAATATTATATCATAGAAATCATATATATTCATTTAATATATTCTGGTTACCATCCTTGTAAATCCAAAATGAAAAATGAATCGCATTGCTTTCTGTAGGGGGTAGACCACATGTACACATGATAGGCGTTATCATTTCCCAAGGGACATGAATATAATATGTTAGATACTATATTATAATTATAGAAGTATAATTATTTCATAAATATCATATATGAACACCAAATCCATTATAACAACCAACCATGAAATATGGGGATGGAAAAAGAATCACATCACTATGTGGATGCAGTAGTCCACACTTATGGACAATCAATACTTTCATTTACAATTTGATTAAAATATAATTGAAATTGGTTATATAATAATCACAGTAGAATATTATTACATTTATTATTATGTATTAATTATTCTATTATAGAGAAAACCTATTTATATTAAGTATAATAAGAAATATACTTTGAAAGAGTCAGTAAAGATGATTACCTCTTCATTGAGAGACCACCTTTAACATAAACATTAATCCTTCACTAGATGGCCTTAGAAGAAGAAAATAATACCATGAAAAATGTTAAGGAATATTTTGAGGTTTTTGGGTAGGTATTTTCTGGAATATATAACTCAATTATTGTTAATAATGGAGGATAATTGGTTCCCTTTTATAAGTGATGGGAGGGAAACAGATGGAAATAAATAAAAGAATTAAATAATATAAAGTAATTTTATTTTGAATGTGGAACCAAATATACATGAATTAGAATTTAAATTAACATAATGTTAAAATATATTCAACCAATAAGGTTTATAAAACTTTTAAGTGGAATTTTCATCCTTATCACTTAGTTTAACCCTCAGTAAACCTATTTTAACCCTAACCGTGTAAACACAATCTTACTGTTTTAGCTATAAATTATGAAAAAACCTATGTTTATATTATTATATAATATTAATTATTATAATTAAAATTAATGAATTTATTTAAAAATATTTTACTCCAGAATTTAAATAAATAAATTTTAATACAAGTTCACAAAATGCATTGAAAACCATTTTTTTAATAATTATTGTTTTAGGAATAAAAATTATTTTACAAAAAAATAATTTATAATATTTATTACAGTGTAATTCATTGAATTATTTTAATAAAAGGATTGTTAACTTTTTATACCAAAACCAAAACCTAACGTAACCTTTTAAATAGTTGATTAAGAGAGAAGAGCTAAAGACTATTTTTTATTTTAACAAAAACATTATTTAGATTTCAAAATTGTTTATCATATATTTATAAGTTCAAAAATATATTTTAATATGATTTATATTAATTAATAAATACATATTTGGTCTATCTAAAATATTTCATTATCTTTCAATTAATTCTTATATCATTATAATGTAATAATGGTGACATTTTTGTAAAATCATTATTTTTCTCTATTAAAAAAATCAACTATTTTTGAAAAATCAAAAACAAATACCCTTATATAAATTTTACATGATAACTTAAAATATTAATTTTATTTTTTAAATATATTTTCTAAATTTTTTAAAAATTAATTATAATTATTCTCACTTATAACACCTAAAAACATTTTTCAGTGAATTAATTCTTGTGACATAAAATGAATTTATTCATATAAATTTCCTTTTAAAAAATTATATGAATGTAATTTTTTAGTTAATTCAATATTTTTATTAGTGAAGTAAGTTTATACATATATTTTATAATTTTTAATTCATATTAATACCTTCTATCCCAATTATTTGTTTATAATAGTCATTTTTAAATAATATTATTTCATGGTTCATTTAAGATTGGGATTTTATGTGGTGAAAACTATTAGATTTAGTATCCTTTTAATGAAAAATAAAATCTTGGGGTGTTATATCATACCCTCATTAAATAAATTTAATCCTTTTAATTGAAATTTACTTTGATCATATAATGAAATTTTAATTGATTCTATTTTGCATTTTGATATGTAGGACAGAAATAAAGAACATTATATTTCTTAAAAAAATAATATGTGTACCTTAATAAGTCTTAAATTTTTTAATTTGTTTCAAGAATATCATCTTAGTAATTAAATAATGATTTTAGAACAAAACATTATATATTTTTCTTCCATTGCAATGGTTTGAGTAATTATTATAAAATATACATACCTAATTCTTTTTAACTTTCAATTGGAAAATTTTTCCCTTTGATTGAGTATTTAAATTAATTTTCACTTCCAATTCTAACGATGAATGAGTAAAATAAAAATTTCATGAATTAAGTAAAAAAATATACCTTTATGTGATGCCAGGACTCTGATACCACTCAATGGATCCGAAATCTAGTTAACCACATGGTCTCAAGTGCATCTCCTCGAATGCCAGACATTTTTTGACTAATAGTGAGGACCTAGGGTATGCCCATAAGGAGAAAACACCCTCATTACTAGTGTTTAGGATATATTATAGTTTGGATATCATGTAAATTGTAGGAAAATATTAATAAATAGATGGAATAATCGAAACAAACACAAAAGACACTAGACCACCAACCCACTACATCAAAAACAAACTGAAATAACAAAAAAACTAATGAAACTGACAATAGTACACAATACTAATAACCAAATCATATAAAAAATTTGATCATAATGAATCTCTTGTTACTAAAATACTAGAAAAAGTTAAACATGGACATAGGAAATACACACTATAAAAAAATAAAAAAAAACCAAAAAACTATCCCAACATCATGATCTCCAGCTCTATCATTTTCTACCAAGATCCATCCTAAGGAAGCAAGAAATATCATGTGACCAATGTATGATTCTTCCCTTAAAAACGTAAATATATGTAATCTATCTTGGTACTAATGGAATACTGAATAGTGTGTGAGATAAATCTTATTAGTCCACCACCAATGACATCTATAACATCCAATCCATGTAATAGTACCTAAAACAGTGTGTAGTCATGAATATATGAAATTAAGTTAGTACAATAATGTAAATACCCAAGTACCAAATTCAACATTAGCTGACGTCTGAACATGTAATCAATTAATTAATTAATTATGGTATAGTTTGTAGAAGTTAGGAATGTCAGGTATAACTAGAACTGACTTGCTGATATGATATTAATAATAAATAATCCAGGATATAATAAGGGATCCAGCAATAAGGATAATAAATAAGAGGATCCATGGGAATAACCAAGTAATCCATGAGCATAGGGGCCAAGAGAACTCAATAATAACCTATAACCATTATATAGTTGGTCTGGGTGTAATAAAAGGGGTGTCACCCAAGACATTCCACATATATATGATTCTAATCGATTCCAAGGAATTTATATAAGGTAAAATAAGATAAGAAGTGACTAGGACCAATGGCTATATCCCATGTTCCTCATGTCCATAAATTTCATGGTGGATCTAGGGAGTGTGTCAAAAGAATACTATAATAATAATGGAGGGATCCTAAGGTGTTATAATAGGCATCCCCTAGTAGAAAAGACAAGGTTTCTAATTGGGCGTCACCCTTGGAAACCGGAATCCCTGAATCAGAATTGAATCCATTATTTCTCAAGTAATTCCATTGGGAATCCATGGATGGATCGAGTCTAACTACTCCTATAAAAATTTCATCGTCCATATGCAATAGTCACCTTATACTTGATCAATTAATTAATTAAGTACATTTAATAGTCAATAAATTTCATAAGTTATTTGGTTCAAGAAGTTTCTTTTCATTAGTGTGACAAGGCTAAAAGGACATGAAAACATTTATAAGTTCATACATGTCATAATCGATTCATTAGGATCAATATATTTCCTTCAATTAACCATGGAATGGTATTCTACATATGCACAAAAAATTCATTTAATTACATTCAGTTATTGATAGTCATATAAATAGTATAGTTTTATTAATAATTAAGATACATTAATTATATTCAAACACTCAACTTAGAATGCTCAATTGTCATTATCATATTCAAGGATAACCATTACAATTCATTTATTCAACTAAACACTTATCTTTTTAAAGGTCAAGTCAAGGAAGACCTGAATAGTGGCACAAATAACCACAATGAACCATTAAAGGCATAATTAAGGAAAAAACCCTACTTGTGGTGGTCAACATTTAAATCATATTCTCCAAATATAGATAAAATATATAAAAACGGTCTTAGAATATGATTTTAATGACTATAGGTTTGGTAGGTGAATTTACTAGGCCATGCCATATAAAATTGTTGTGCATAAAATATGGAAATTTATAAAATGGAGAAACTTGACTGATGTTTTATAGACTACATAACATAAGCTAGTATGACTCTCTTCATCTAGTATCATCTTTTAGTTTGTCCTAGATTGAAAAATATCTGAATAATAGATCAACACCCTAAAAAAAGGGCATATGATCATATATCTAAATAGCATCATTGGGGAAAAGAAGAACAATGAATGGCTAAAAAGGAATCAAGTATTTACCAATGCACATCAAATATGATGAATGAGGATAAAATTAGAATTTTGATCATAGATCGGGTTAAAAAACTATCAAAGAGGGATTGGAATATTTAAAAAAGGGTGTTTTGGGGGTGTCTATCTAATGAAAAGATCAAAGGAGGAAGGGGTGAGTTAAAGATTTCATTAAGGTATTTGGGTTTAATTTTACACAAAAAATTGGGGTGCACAATTTGGCCCCATGACTGGTAAAACTGTGTGCAAACTGTGTAAGGATAACTACTTGGGGGGGGGTACTTGCTTGGTTAGACCACACAGTTTGAGAAACTCTACGCCAAACATGCAATTCAGTTCTGATAAAAAATGTATAAATCTCGTATAATAATGTGCCCCCTAGAACATGGTTAGGGTAAACTATGTATGATACTTTCTCATTTGTCTAGCACTACGTGGTTAGGATATATCATTTGGGTTGGGCACAAGATTTCCAATTACTGTGTGGCCCAATGGTTTTCTCCACCAGTAGGGGTTCCAAGCTCTGATGAATTGCCAAACACCCCTGAACCCTTTATAACCTTTTTTGGAATCCACATTAGTTACAAAATAAACAATTATACCAAATTCAAAAGGATCCATACCTGAGATAAAAACTAGGTTCTTATAGTATCCCCTTTAAAGGAACTCATCCATGAGTTCACCTTCCCATGGGAGGAAAACATTCACCTGGGAACAACTCTGGCCACTGGGAAAGTATATTGGACTATATCTCCAATGTCTCATCCAATCCATGGATGTGATACCATAAAACCTATACTAAAGGAACTGACTGACCTCATAGATACTTCATTCAAAAGCTAATGATGTGTATATGATTCTCCTAAAAATAATCATCCGCATCAAGCTCAAAATCCATAAGATCAAAAGCATGAGAGATGTCGACATGATAATAGTGAAGCTATAAAATGTGGAAGACATAGTTCATGGAATAACACATATGAGGTAAAAAAATTAATAGTCTACTAGACTGACTCTCTCCAGAATCTCAAACATCCAAACAAAATGATGTAACAAATTCCCTTCTATCGTATCCATCTATGAACTTTCTTGGGAGATACCCATAGGGAAACATTATCCCTGAACTCAAATTCAAGAGGTCATCGATGAATATTGGAATAATATTTATATCAAAACTGAGTAGAATACATATTCTTATTGATAATTCAAACCAACTCCTATGGCACCTTCATGAGAAGAGGAGCTAATAGGGCTACCTATTCTATGCCTAGCTAGCATAGATTTCAATGGTATGACCAACCATTTATGTATTCAATAGAAGCCAACTAAATTTTCACATAAATTCTATTATTGTAGGAAAACTAAATGAGAGTGATATGATTCTCCAAAATTACCATTGATATCAAGGATTCATGATTGGAGCATGTCCGTTAGAACTTGTTTCACCCATTATGACTGGCCATCAGACCAAGGGTGAAAATATGTGCTAAGAAGCACATATTTACCCATATATTTATATAAACTCTAACAGAACTATGAGTTGAAGTGAGTTTCCATATCTAAACCACTAGTATAAGGGACCCCATACATTCATGTACTCTTGTGGACATAAATTCTTCCCTGATCATCAACTAAAAAAGTCTCTCATATAGGAATTAAGTGGGATAATATTTTTAATCTGTCAATGACAACCCAAACTGCATCTCTATCTCGAGGTGACCTCGGTAAATAGACTAAAAAATACATAGTAACATTTCACCATTTCCATTATGGAACTAGAATAATATATAATAATCCAATATGCCACTGGTGATCCGTCTTCACCAACTGATAGGTGGAACACATAGTGTTAAAGCCTGATATACGATGTTTCATCCCATTCCAGCAATATTGGAATCACATATCTCTATAAAACATGGATATTCATGGATGAACTTATAACTAATAATCATGGTAATCTCTCATAAGTTCCTCTCACATATTTGTTGAAACCCATAAATTCCCATGAATATAGAGAATATCATCCCCATCAACATACCAATCTATAGGTGGGTCCCCACCAATAATGCTCTCCAAGATAACCAAGACATTAAGATATGAAAATTTATACTCTTAAAATTATCAAGGAGTGAAGAGGTAAATTTATAGGATGAGATATAAGACTAATTGTGACTGTTGTGAAACTCTAGATGTAGATCAGAAAAAAGGTACATCAATTTCCATTCATCACAATCTTCCTATACGACATGTGCCTGAGTTTTCTGACTCAGTGCATCAGCTACTTCATTTCACTTTACAATCTTACAAGAAAACTCAAAATTTAAGGACATAAGATATTCGATCCATATTCGTTACCTTAGATTCAAGTAACCCAATGTAAATTTATATTAGAGTCTCTTTCTTTCTGTATACACCACAAATCAGTCACCCATCAGATAGTGTCTCCAACAATGTAAGGTGTGGAAAAGTACTACTAGCCCAAGTTCATGCATTAGATAATTTCTCTCATGAGTTATCAACTACCAAGATCCATACATAACACCTATATCTTTCTGAATTATCTCTAAACCTAGTTTGATTGTGGATGCATCATAGAACACCATATAACCTCTTCCAGGTTTAGGCATAATCAGAATAGGTTCTGAGACAATCCTTCCTTTCAACTCCTGAAAGGATTTCTCATACTCTTATTACCATTGAAAATCTACTCTATTATTTTTTAGACCATTAATAGGTCATAAAATGAATGAAAATACCAATAATAAATTCTTGTAATATCAATCCATTCCCAAGAAACTTAGTATTTCAAACATATTCTTAGGATTTTCCTAGAAAGTCATCGAACTCACCATCTCTAGTTCCATAGATACAACTGATTCTGAGATAATATAACCTAATAAGTGTACTTTGTCAATCCAAAAGTGGCACTTAACAAGCTTTGAACAAATTTTATACTCTCTTAGTGTGTTCAAAATGATATCAAGATGCTTATAATGGTCTCTATGAGTGTTAGAAATCATCCACCAATAACATGAAAAATGAATCCAGATAGGAATAAAAAACCCTATTAATCAAATCGATGAAAGTTTTATGCACATTCATAAGACCAAAAAACATAACAAATTACTCATAAAGACCATACCTGATATGAAATGTTGTACAAGGTTTGTTTTATGGTCTAACTCCCACCTGATGATATCTTAATATCAGTTTGATATTTGAGAACACCCATGATCCTTGAACCATGAAAAAGAGAACATATATTTTAGGTATTGGATACTGGTACTTGACCATATGATGGTTCGACCTTTTGTAATCCATACATAAATGAAGGGTCCCATTGGCGTTCTTGAAAAAAAAATCATGGGTGAAACTCAAGAGGAAGTACAAGTCCATATGAAAAATTTGGCCTATAAATCTTAAAACTTTATTTTGATCTCTTAGAGCATTGAAAATTCCATCTTATACAGAGTAATGGAAATTGGATCTATTCTTAGAATGATCTCTATTGTAAATTCTAACATTATCCCATGAGTAAATCTAGAAAAATCACCAAGACAGACATCCTTGAAATGATATAATATGGGAGGATATCCTACTAGGTGTACTCCTTGCTCCTCCATGAGGACAATAGAATCCTAGGATGTAACTCCACATAGACCATGATCATCTGGTCCAGTTCAACTATAATGGAAATACCACTCACCCATATATAGATAACTTATTTCTTCTAGTGATGTAAATGTTACCATAAAACAATAGAAGTATAAAAATACATAATAAAGAGACAACCAATCCATACTAAGAATAAAATTTAAGACACTAATCTCGATAACAATAAGGTTCTACAAGAATGGGTAACTTCCTAACTCAATGGGATAATCCCTACATTAGATCATTCCCTCCGACCATACTATCAACTATGTATCTAGGGTCATTACACCACATTAATATAGAATTACACACAATTATCAAGGATGATACTATAGAGGAGTATATTATAATAGTACCTAATATTATAGATGGTCTTACACTCTAATGCTCTGGTATCAGTTGTAGAGAATGCATATGGCCTGATATGTGGCCCTATGCAAGAGTTGGATTATTGTGAGCATGACTGCATTACTGGTTCTATTGATCTGATGTCTGGCTACCAAGGCTATGACCTCCTCCTCACTCATTCATACTGGTGCTACTCAAACTCCCCACTTGATATAGCATAAAAGAACCTACCCCTAAAGGTAGATCTGGTGTGGATCCTCTTCTACTAGAATAAGATGGAAAGGTCTGACAGAATCTCTGAAGATGCCCCCAAACAACACCTACACGACACTCCATCGGGTCTCTATAGTACTAAGTCATAATATTTCCCTCCCATGTACACTAATGTTATACAACAGAGCTTCTAGTGTGGTAAATGTGACCACCTAAACTCTGATGTGAAACCTAAAGGGAACATTTCTTACTATGAGAACAAATATTTCCCTACCTCAGCACTAATACTCTATGTTTGTTAATTTATCCTTCTCTTAGGTTTCACTCAGTGATAAGAGACATATAGATGATCTCAAATAAATTAGGCAGGTGAAAAACAATCACTAGAGTATGGATGGCATACTAGAGCCCAACCTAAATGCGTCTACTATACAAAAACTCATCATTGGATTGAATTGCTGAAAATCACTACAACATAGTAAAATCTGCTGAATAATCCATAAATGACATAAAAACATACTCTAAATTTATAAAATATCTTGCTCAGTTAGATCTCAACATATGAAGAAATAAGTGACCATATAAGGTAGTATGGAAAACAACGCATACCATGCCCTGCTGATAGCCAGACTTGGTAATCACATCCCACCAGTGCGTGGCCGAATCACACAACATGTAAGTAGAAATCTTGGCCCTTTACTCTAGTGGAATCTAAATATGATCAAATATAGTTTGTGTTGTAAAGACTCGTAAAATTGAAGGGAAATTTTTTTCTAAATTTTCTTTGGGATTTTACAAGAATGCAGTTTCTAACGGTGCCTGATTCCGAGGGCTGGTGTGCCCGAAATTAATTTTCCAAGTTTAGCTCGGGTATGTTTAGTGAACAAATGAGCGGGTTTTTCTAACTTTTGAACCGATGCTCGGAATCAAATTCTGAGGGCACTGATGAACTCGCAGCGTCGGTAATTGCTTAAGAAGACCCCTTTCTGGAGTTGCGTTTTCTCGGGATGAGTTGTTTAAATAAAGCGAGGGATAATAATAATATAATTGTTTTACAATTATATTTTCATTCTCTTGTTAAGTAGATTAAGTGTTCTGTCACAACACTTTTCCTCTCTCTTGCGGTTATAACTTATGTAAGGGAGTTAGAGGTGGGTCCCACTTGTTGATAACTACATTTGAGAGGATTAAGGTGGGGTGGGGCCCACACGATCCCAACCCCTCACCTTCCCCTAATTTTTCCCCTCTTAAATTTTGTAACTCTCAAAAAGAAACCCCCCATGTTTTAAAAGAAAGTCAACTCTTTAATTGTGTAGGTTTTTCAAGTAATTAATTCTTGGATTCGTTTGAATTTTAAATGAATTCCTTTGGCTTGTGTGTTAATTAAATAAGACTAAGTCTTTTTCATGGGAGAATAGTTGATGGTGTGAAAGTATTTGAAGAGAAATCTCTAAGCTTGGAAGAACTTATTTCTTCTTAAGTAATGCACCCACACCCCCTATTAAATAAAGTCAACTCTTGCATTTAAACTTTTTAATAAACGCCTCTATTAATTGGGTGGTTTTAAACTCCTCAATTAATTGATCATTTCTTTTCTTTTTGAATTTCAAGAATTGGTTTTTGTGTAAATAAAATAAGGCATCACTTATTTTATTTTGTTGGTCTTGTTGTGTGGAGAGGCTAGGGAGAATTCACCCAAGTTCTTGAAGTTCTTCCTCCTCGACGAAGAACGCGAAGAACGTCGACCTCCAACGAAGGTCGACAAGAATGTAGGATCCTCGGAGATCGACGACGCGACGCCGACGAATCCTTTCTCCGTGACGCGACGATCCCCCCTTCTGCGACGTCTTCTTACGCGGTGTCCCTTTCCGCAACAAATCTTGTTCAACGACAACGCTTGAGATAGGGAATTAATTTGAGAATGATTTTATTCCCTCGTTTCGTTTATTCTAAGGAAAACAAAGAACATGAATCAACTTATAATCTAGTTGATCCGCGAATGTTTTCCTTGGGGTTTGGGACTAAATTGTTGCTGGAAGTGGTAGGGGTTTATTGCTTCTTGTTCGTGAAAACATCCTTTGTCGTTCCTCATCTTTTCTTTTTTGGGCCGCTTGTTGTCAACTTAACGGGAGGAGGTCGGACCGCACGAACACGACCGACCCTCCTCCCCCTTTGTTGTTGTGTTGTTGCGGTTCGGAAGATGGCGGCACGGTGCGACGGCACCGCGCTGGAACCTGGAGGGATGCGGCAAGGATGCGTGGCGGCGTCGCGTCGCGCCGTTGAAGCCGAACGAAAGTGTGGTGGTAGTCGGGGCCGCGAAGGCGAACCGAAGACTCCGCAGTTTGTTGTCGAAGTGCAGATCGACGGATGATGATGAGGCGGGCCGCATTGGCGTTTTGAATCATTTGCAGTGATCTTCGGCTCCCGGGAGGACCACCAGCGTAGACAGAATTGAGAATTGACCACCAGAGCAACTCCGGTGGTCCGCGGAAGACATCGTCGGCGCACCACGCCGGCACGGCGAAGCCGGTGGCTGGAGGCGGAGGCGGGCGACTGGTCCCGCGGCCATGCGGGACCAGCAGGACGCGACATCATGCCGCGTCTGTTGACAGGGAGTGGCCCCCGCGTGGGGGCCGCGGTTTCGTCCAGGGGGCGGTCCCCCCTAGCACGGCCGCTCGGCCAGCGCGCCGGGCTGAGCCGCCTGGCCGGACCGCCAGGCTGGGCCAGGTCGCACCCAGCCGGGTCAGACCCGGACCCGGGTCGGGTCGACTTGGTTCGGGCCGAACCAAGGGGGGTTGGGCCGGGTCGGTCTGGGCCCAGACCCCCTGCTTTCGGACCTTTTTCGGTCTTTCGCCCATATCTTGGGGAACAGACCTCCGATCGATGCACCGTCAGTTGCGTAGCGATCCTTGGATCTAGACGGTCATTTTCGTATATTACACTTAAGGTTTTTGAGAACTTTGAGTACGGCCGAGTTGGTTCGGATACGAAACCAACCGGGCCCTCGGAGCGGAAATGCTTATATCATGAGCTTCGGACCTCTGATTGAAGTGTCGTCTACTTTTTTGGATTCATCTTGATGAGACGGAACTTTTGGATTACTCCGCTCGAGGTTTGGAAGCCGTCGGAGTGGGGTCGGGTTGGTTCGCTCACAAAACCAACCAGGCCCCTGGAACAAAAAAAAGCCAATAACTCACAGACCGGGTGTCCGTTTGACGCGTTGTCTGTCTCGTTGACTTCCTCTTGATGAGATGGAACTTTTATAATACTTCGCCGGAGTTTTTATGTAGTTGGATAGTGTCTAGATTGGATTGTACCCGACATCCATCCGGGCCCCTGGAACGGAAAAGCTGATAACTTTCAGACTGGACGTCTGTTTGACGAACCGTCAGTGGCGTTGGGGATCACGTGGAGAAACGGTCCCATTGAGTATACCCTATGAGGGTTCAGGGTACAGTTGAGATACAGCCGGGGTGGTTCGCACATGAAACAACCGGGCCCCTGGGACGAAAAATCTAGTAACTCACAGACCGGGCGTCCGATTGACGCGCCATCTGTTGCGTTGAGACCCCAATGACGAGGCTGTTGAGATAATTCTTCGTGGGACATTGAGATACATGGAGTATCGACCTGTAGATCATTGAGCAGACCCTCCCAGAGACGAGCATGGGGAGTACGGAGACTGTGTAGCCGACTGAGACCTGATGACTGCTTGATCGACTCGACTTGGAGTGAGTCGACTAGCCTAGTGGACGGAGCACTACTTTATTTGGGTGCAGACCCACGGCGGACAGAGAACTACCTGTGTGACAGTGCAGACCCGTGGTACTCGTCCGGAGAGTACCTCTGCATGCTATTAGGGGGTGTGCACTACTGTGTTTGGGTGGCATACCCCGGAGGGAAGCACTACTGTGTTTGGGTGGCTGACCCACGGTACTCGACAGGAGAAGTACCTCAGCAGTCTTAGGTTAGTGAGCAGTACCTCGGAGTCGTGAGAGGAGCACTGTACACTCCAGAGATCGGGCTCTTCAGCAGTTACAGTTTCGATAACACAAATCCTGGTTTGAGCTGAGTCTATGACCTTTGTGTTACCTCTTGATTGAGATGGGTCACTTGATAACTTAGGTATATGTATGGGTGTATACTTGGGTAGTGGTTATCCGTTGATTTCATAATCTTTGTATTTCCTCATGATTGAGATGGGTTACTTGATAACATAGGTATATGTATGGGCATATACCTAAGTAGAGGTTATCTGTTGAGATCTTCCTTGTGGTTATCCTTGTTGGTTTTAGTGAGACCTTGAGGGTCTCGGGGTCCCTACTGAGTATCGTTATACTCACCCCTGCATGGGCTATGCATGCACCTCGTTGAGTTGGTTACAGATGACGGGAAGTGCTGATGGAGGCCGAGTGTTCGAGGACTAGACGGTACCTGGAGGTGGACTACATGACGAGTCAGTATCCAGAGGTGGACTTCACGGCGAGACGACACTCAGAGGAGGTTGATGGGCGAGAGAATTGAGGAGCCGCGACATCTGTACCTACCCTTCTGGTAGGATCTGAGGAGGACGACCCAGGAGCCGCTTCCGTTCGTCCAGTTGTTGTCTTTTTCGGTTGTAATTTTTTTTAGTTGTAACTGTACTTTCAGTTGGGTTTGTATTCTGGCCCATTTACTTTTCAGCACTTTCTTTTGTACTTAGTGTTTTACTTCTTCTTGTACTCTGTGGTATTTTGTTTACCTTTACAAAGGCAATTCCTTCCTAGTTATCGGGATTTACGCCTTTGGTGCTAGTCGCCAGCCCCTGGCCTATGGAAGGAGGGCTTGGGGTAGTCACGACATGGGCCCCGAGGACGGGTCGTGAGAAATTGGTATCAGAGGAGTCGGTTCTACCGCAGAACTTATAACTCTGATTTTTTCTTTCTGTGAAGCAATATTGTTAAGGGTACCGAGTGTGGTCTTCAGTTCAGGGAGTCCAGTGTTGGTGCGGGCGGCAGACGTATCCATACACCAGGACCCTGACAACTGATTTTTGACTTTGTGCACGAAAACACTGATTACGTGTGTGTTTCCAGAAGTTTTTAAAATTCATCTCAAACCAGGTTTACTCACCAGGTATAATCGTTTGACCATGTCACGTTGTTTCTTTCAGGATGCCTTTCCACGGATGACTAGCTAGAGCCCAGAGGGATGTGCGTACTCACAGCCTGCCGAGCGACGGGGCTTCGGTACAGGGCCCTCTTGCATTTGAGGCACCAGTGGAGGCACCAGCGGTACTACCATACGTTGGGCCACCAATGCCACCAGCCCCAGCAGTAGGCGATGCACGCCACTTGAGCGCGCTGCATGGGTTCCAGCACCAAAGGCCACCCAGGTTCTGGGCAGAGACGGACCCGTAGGCGGCTGAGGATTGGCTGGAGGCAGTGGTGAGAGTCTTCAGGCTAGTAGGGACACCTACAGACTTCATGGTGATCTTTGATGCCAGCCTTCTTCAGGCAGCAGCAGGCAGGTAGTGGAGCCGCTTGTTCCAGTTTTGCGATGATATGAAATTCACATGGGAAGACCTTGAGACCTTTTTTAGGGTGGAGTTTGTACCAGTAGCTCTACACCCCGAGCGTATTCAGGAGCTGCTGCTTTTGACGCATGATTTTCGATCAGTAGCCGAGTCATCTGTGGGAAGTAGACAGATGATGTAGAGGTCCAAGAGGGCTAGAGCCAGCCGTACGAGGAGCATGAAGTGTTATGAATGCGGAGAAAAGGGTAACTTGGCATGTGACTATCCGACTCCTCAAAAAGTTGATCTACATGCATTGGAGGAGCCACCGAGGCAGAAGCAGCGGCAGGTGCTTGAGCAACAGCCGAGCAGTGGACAAGTCAGTAGGGCTCCAGGATCAGGTGGACAGGAGCAGAACTAGTGGATACATCCCTTGTACATCTAGTTCCATGTTTCTGTTGTTTTCGTGTCTTTGTACTATGAGATGCAATAATAAAAAGACACTTATCTTTGTTTTCTTTCCTATCCTTTTGTTTGGTTGATACTGAGTGGTCCCGGTTAAGACTGTTGACTTGACCCTCACTTTCAAGATTTCTACTAGAGGAGACCCAGTGACCTCACACTGATGCCGGCAGTGTGACTCGACCCTTGGAGTCGAGAGTGACAGTTGGATCCCTTGGTAGTAACGTCGAGGCCTTACGATGTTTTCCATGGAATGAATACATCATTCATGTTCGGATTGACTGTATTAGGCGATGAACGTGGTTCATCTAAGGGATGAGACTGAGTTTCTTTTTTCGGCAAAGGAGAAGTTTTAGCAGCTCTTTCAGATCATAGGAAACGAAGGTGCAGATCATCCAGGAGTGGATGAAGACTGCACCATGCAGTAAGAAACAGGAAACCGGCACCAGTCTTAGAGATTCGAGCATGTTAAAAGTTCCAAGAAGAGGAAGATTTAAGGAGAAATGAGTCTGCGAAGCAGCATACGTGGAGGTAGAGTTAGGAGAGCAGCATGAGGTTGTGTACATTTTAACATGCTACAACCACCCGCCTTAGTTATCCCCGCCAGGCTCAGGGAGGTGGAGGGCGGAGGGAGAGTGCGGCTGCATGCTGTCAAGGAGTGTGACCCAATGGCTCTAAAAATGATTCAAGGGATAGTTTGTGTCCACTACTATCTGCTGTAGTAACAGACGTCGATATGAATCATTCCTTACTTTCACAAATTTTGTCCCAGACCTAGAGTTTCCGGTAAGCCGTAGACTTGACCCTCACGTCTGGAGATACCTTGGGATAAGACTCGATAATCACACTTAAGCCGACGATGTGGTTAGACCCTTGAGGCGAGAGTTTCAGTTGCAATGTCTTGGTGGCAGCGTCGAGGCCTTACGACGTTGGTTTTAGTATGGACTGGGTAATCACAGTTCATACACAAATTGACGGTATTAGGCAATAAGGTTGTGGTTTAACTACGATGTCGGGATGAGTTTTCCTTGGTCGGAGGAAAGGAAACCCTAGGCAGCACAGGATAAACTCATGTACAAAAGGGTGCGACCGATCACTCTTGAGTCAGTCAACCTTACCCTCGTGGCAGCAGTCATTTTGAGTTTCAGTTCTAATAGGAATTGGAGACCTCTAGAGTTCGAGGATGATGATCACGTCCTTATACGGGTCTCACCTCGACGAGGTTTACGAAGATGTGTCCAAGGCGGAAAGTTATCTCCGAGGTTCAGTGGACCTTCTTAGGTCCTCAGTTGGGTAGGCGTGGTGGTTTACCGCTTGACCCATCCACCTCAATTGCAGCAGGTGCATGACGACTTCCACATATATCAACCGAGGAGATACGTGCTCAACCCTTCGCAAATCATTGACCATGAGGAGTTAGATGATGGCGATGGGGTGACTTTCATAGAGGTTCCAGTGGGAATCGAGGATCGATAGGAGTGGATCCTACGAGGAAGGTCGATTCCTCGTGTGTGCTTTCACTAGCAGTACGGGAACCTCCAGGTAAGCACATTGGAGCGGAAGGTTTAGATACATGCTCAGTACCATTTTTGTAACCCTAGGTTGTGTTAAAGCATTACGAGGACGTAAATACCTTCATAAAATTCAAGGGAATTTTTTTTCTAAATTTTCATTGGGATTTTACAAGAACGCAATTTCTGACGGCGCCTGATTCTGAGGCCCGGTGTGCCCGGAATTAATTTTCAAAGTTTAGTTTGGGTACGTTCAGTGAATGAATTAGCGGGTTTTTCTAACTATTGAACCAGTGATCGGAATCGAATTCTGAGGGCACCGATGAACACGCAGCACCGGTAATTGCTTAAGAAGACCCCTTTCTGGAGTTGCGTTTTCTCGAGATGAGTTGTTTAAATAAAGTGAGTGATAATAATATAATTGTTTTACAGTTATATTTTCCTTTTCTTATTAAGTGGATTAAGTGTTCTGTCACAACACTTTTCCTCTCTCTTGCGGTTATAACCTATGTAAGGGAGTAAGGGGTGGGTCCCACTTATTGATAACTACCATTGAGAGGATTAAGGTGGGGTGGGGCCCACACGATCTCAACCCCTCACCTTCCCCTAACTTTTCCCCTCTTAAATTTTGTAACTCTCAAAAAGAACCCCCCCCCCTTTGAAAATAAAGTCAACTCTTTAATTATGTAGGTTTTTCAAGTAATTAATTCTTGGATTCGTTTGAATTTTAAATGAATTCATTTGGCTTGTGTGTTAATTAAAGAAGACTAAGTCTTATTTTGTGGGAGAATAGTTGATGGTGCGAAAGGATTTTAAGAGAAGGCTCTAATATTTGAAGAACTTATTTCTTCTTAAGTAACGCACCCACACCCCCTATTAAACGAAGTCAAATCTTGCGTTTAAACTTTTTAATAAACGCCTCTATTAATTGGGCAGTTTTAAACTCCTCAATTAATTGAACGTTTCATTTCTTTTTGAATTTCAAGCGTTGGTTTGTGTGTAAATAAAATAAGACATCACTTATTTTAATTTGTTGGTCTTGTTGTGTTGAGAGGCTAGGGAGAATTCTCCCATGTTCTTGAAGTTCATCCTCCTCGACGAAGAATGCGAAAAATGCGAAGAACACCGACCTCCGACGAAGGTTGACAAGAACGCCGGATCCTCGAAGATCGACGACATGACGCCGACGAATCCTTTCTCTGCGACACGATGATTCCCCCTTCCGCGACGTCTTCTTCCGCGACGTCCCTTTTTGTGACAAATCTCGTTCGAGGACAACGCTTGAGGTCGTGAATTAATTTGAGAATGATTTTATTCCCTTTTTTTGTTTATTCTAAGGAAAACAAAGAACATGAATCAACTTATTATCTAGTTGATCCGCGAATGTTTTCCTTGTGTGTTGGGACTAAATTGTTGCGGGAAGTGGTAGGGGTTTATTGCTTCTTGTTCGTGAAAACATCCTTTGTCGTTCCTCGTCTTATCTTTTTTGGGCTGCTTGTTGTCAACTTCACGGGAGGAGGTTGGACCGCACGAACGCGGTCGTCCCTCCTCCCCCTTTGTTGTTGTGTTGTTGCGGTTCGGAAGATGGCGGCACGGTATGACGGCACCACGCGGGAAATTGGAGGGATGCGGTAAGGATGCGTGGGGCCGTCATGCCGCGACGTTGAGGCCGAACGAAAGTGTGGTGGTAGTCGGGGCCGCGAAGGCGAACCGAAGACTCCGTAGTTTGTTGTCGAAGTGCGGATCAACAGACGATGATGAGACGGGCCACATTGGCGTTTTGAATCCTTTGCAGTGATCTTTAGCTCCCGGTAGGACCACCGACATAGACAAAATTGAGAACAGATCATCGGAGCAACTCCGGTGGTCCGCGAAAGACTCCGCCGGTGGCCGGAGGCGGCGGCCGGCACCGACAGGTCGCGCGGGACTAGCAGGACCCGACATCTTGTTGCGTCCGTTGACAGGGAGTGGCCCCCGCGTGGGGGTCGCGGTTCCGTCTAGGGGGTGGTCCATCCTTGCGTGGCCGCTCGACCAGCGCGCCGGGCCAAGCCGCCCGGCCGGACCGCCTGGTCGGGCAGCGCCCAGCTGGGTTGGACCCGGACCCGGGTCGGGTCGACCCGGTGCGGGCCGACCCAAGGGGGGTTAGGCGGGGTCGGTCCGGTCCCAGACCCCCCGCTTTCAGACATTTTTTTGGTCTTTCACCCATATCATGGGGTATGGACCTCCGATCGATGCACCGTCAGTTGCGTAGAGATCTTTGGATCGAGTCGGTCGTTTCAGTATATTACACTCAAGGTTTCAGAAAAATTTGAGTATGGCCGGGTTGGTTTGGATACGAAACCAACCGGGCCCTCGGAGTAGAAATGCTTATACCTTGAGCTCGGGACGTCCGATTGACGTGCCGTAGACTTTGTTGGATTTCTCTTGATGATACGGAACTTTTGGCTTACTCTGCTCGAGGTTTGGACGCCATCCGAGTGCGGTCGGGTTGGTGTGCTCACAAAACCAACAGGGCCCCTGGAACGAAAAAAAGCCAATAACTCACAGACCGAGCGTCCGTTTGACGCGCCGTCTGTCTCGTTGAATTACTCTTTATGAGACGGAACATTTGGCATACCTCTACTGAGTTTTGATGTAGTTGGATAGTGGCCGGATTGGATCGTACCCGACATCCAACCGGGCCCCTAGAACGGAAAGATGATAACTTTCAGACCAGACGTCCGTTTGATGAACCGTCAACGGCGTTGGTGATCACGTGGATAAAGGGTCCCTATGAGTATACCCTACGAGGGTTCAGGGTAGAGTTGAGATACGGCCGGCTTGGTTCGCACATGAAACCAACCGGGCCCCTGGGACGAAAAAGCTAGAAACTCACAGACCGAGCGTCTGATTGACGCGCCGTCTGTTGCGTTCAGACCCCTATGACGAGGCGGTCCTTGAGATACTTATTCATGGGACTTTAATATACTTGGAGTATCGACCTGTAGCTCGTGGAGCGGACCCTCCCAGAGACAAGCAGACGGAGTACGGAGACCGTGTAGCCGACTGAGACCTGACGACTGCTTGACCGACTCGACTTGGAGTGGGTCGACTAGCCTAGTGGACGGAGCACTACTTTGTTTGGGTGAATACCCATGGTGGACGGAGAACTACCTGTGTGACAGTGCAGACCCGCGGTACTCATCCGGAGAGTACCTCTGCAGGCTACTAGGGGGTGTGCACTACTGTGTTTGGGTGACATACCCCGACGGGAAGCACTACTGTGTTTGGGTGGCTGACCCGCGGTACTCGATAGGAGGAGTAACTCAGTATTCTTAGGTTAGTGAGCAGTACCTTTGTGTAACACCCCATGCTTCCATGGTATGTTTCCCTTCAAATAATGCAATGGCATGCATTGTACACAACTTCGAGATTCTAACACACCATAACAAATCAAACTAGCCGTTATGAATAGTAATACCTACTTTTTGAAATTTTATAAATTCTATCTCTCAAAATGGAATTCATTTTTGGATTCAAAATATTGAATTTATCCTAGGGTGAAATTTTGGAACATTTCGGATAACACTTATATTTTGATGAATAGTGGAAATTAGTAAATTTTAATTAAAAACAACTTTTTAAATCAAAATAATTTATAGTGATAAATTATATTATTGAGTGGTTTTAAAGTATATTTAGAATATATTTTTACCATTTTATCCAATGGTGTCCATTATAATTAATTTCACTTCGAAATTGGACCTAAACAATTGTCAATCTTTTGATATATATTGTTTCTCAAAAACACGCTATTTGTTGTGACAACGAAAATTAATTATAAAATTAATTAATGCAACTTATATGTTTAGAATTTTGTAAAATAGACATCATTTTTGGATTCGAAATATCAATTATATCTTAGGGTGAAATTTTGGCATTGTTCTGAAAAACATCAATTTTTGATGAATAGTGAAACTACTAAGTGGTAGTTAAAAAAACTGAATTTTTCATAAAACATAATTTTACCACTTCTATGAATGGAATTTCAAAAATACGAGAGACAATGTTAATATCAAGAAGTAAAATATGGTTCAATGAGATGAAAATAATTTTTGGTGAATAGTAACTGTTTACTTTTATTTACCACAGTTAAAAGTAAATAGGGTCATTAAGGGTAAAAATGATATTAATATTACCCTAAAACATGTCCTAATTCTATTGGAAAAGTGTATCTCGACCAAAAACAATCTTAGGAATAAAATATTATCATTTAGGTCCACTTGTATTAGATTAGGACATTTATTATTATTTAATTTAAAGAAGAGTTAAAAGAGTTAAAATCAATGTTTAATTACTAAAACATTTTTAATATAGGGTTATACGTACGATAAATTCGATTGTAAATATTATAATACAATTTCCTACATAATGATATTTTATTTATAATTTTTAGACATTAAATAATTTAATATATTTATGACACAATGATGATGCAGTAATTACCATAATAGTGAAAAATTAAAATAATTGATATTATAAATACCCAAATAAATATAATTTAAGACTTTTAATGAATTAAACTAATTTTATAGGATAATATGACATATTAGGATTAATTTAATTGACTTTTTTCGAAGTAATCATTCTGTTATGAGTTTCACAACAATTAACTATTGAAAAGTGTCAAAATTGACATAAAAGAGTTTTTGAAACAAATATTATATTATTAATTGATAATAAATTCATAAAAATCTATGGTTCGGCCAAGAGACTTATATCATGATAGTTATATCATTAGTGGACCATTTGGGGGTCTCTTGGATGTATATAGTAAGTTTATTAACTATATAATATAAAAATACAAAGTGACTTGGTAAATGTCAAACTAATTAACTAAGAGTTAAAACTAAAATATAAGGTTAATATAGTGAGCCAAACCTGTATAAATTCTATTTTTTGAATTTTTTTCGACCTATCCCCACCTTAAACTTTGAATAATCAACTTTGGAGCCATTAGAAACCAAATATGAATTTATTATTAATTAATATTTTTAGCTTTTCCAAAGGTGCCCCTCACCCCTATTATAAAAGGGCACTCCACCTTATCATTTCTTCATACCTTAAAAGCCTTTTGGTTCGGCCAAACCCAGACCTAATACTCTCTAATATTCCCTCACTACAACCTAGAGGCCTTAGTTTGATCAGAAATCCAACCTAAGGAGCCCTTTTGATAAAATCAAAAGGAAGAACCTGAAGAAGAGGTAATGTTTTCACCACCCCTTTTCAAGTTCCTTTCTTCTTCCAATTCTTCTTTATTTGTTATTACCATTCTAAAATAATAACTCCAGTATCTTATATATACTGTTATGTTATTATGGTACAACCATATTCAGTATTCTATCCACCTTTTGAATAATATGTCACTATACGTGCATACGTACGGCTTACCGACTCCACGTCGTGGTGTAATTGTTATTCAATATATTATTATTTGGGTGGGTATAATAATGATGTTTAACTCATGATAATAATAAATATAACATGATAATGATTCTGTATATATGATATACCATCCAATTATATATTATTTTAATATCAAAAGAATGATATTGTCGCTCGTGCGTACGTATGGACTACCGTCTCCACGAACGTGATGAGATTCATTCTCTATCGTATCCATTCAAGTATAATTATCATTTTATGATTTAAAAATAATGTTTAAGGACTTGATATCATTCTGGATATGAAAAAGATACAACCTATCCATGAAAAACATGGTTACATAACAAAACATATAAAATAAAACGAGTAAGTTAACACCTGAAACGACGATAATTCTAAGCTATTATTAAAAAATCAATGTTAAAAGATCATATATGATATCATATTAATGTATATTATTCACGAATAATTTAATAACAATTATTTCAACATTATACGTGAGGTTAACCTAACCCAAACTAAGGAAAAGTACAAGGTAAGGGGTTTCTTAACTCACTCTTAATTTCGCGAGAATTCCATTGTTCACCACTTAATTATTGGATGTGTTGTATGTGTACTGCCCATGATTGTATTCATTGTGTAATATAATTTAATATATGTGTATTTACATCATCATTGTATGATCCTTCTTTCATGGGTGTATGTTTCGTATGTTACCTAATCGATAATGGAATTCGAAATTTCAATTTCTATTTATTTGGCTTTAGGCAAACTTCATTGATTATTTTACTCTGAGATTATGTGTGGAATAACTATACATTTTCTTATGTCATAATTTCCACTCCCCTTTTCTATGGATATACTTTTGATACACATAATAACTCCATTGATAATTTCTCAAGTCATCGATATGAATTTGATAAGAGTAATTTTAACTCATTCTCCATTTGTTGAGTCAAACATCTAATTCATTGGTGTTGTTTTTACAAGATTAGGTGTGAATATCCTTTGATTGTTTTACACTGAATATCCAATCATATTTAGTGTATTCATTTTTTTCACACATAACTAATTCGTTGATTTATCCTTAACCTAAGGATACGGCCTTTATGAGAGATTTCATCTCAACTTAAATTCCATTGAGACTTCTTATTGTTATACAACAAATCACTTTTATGTGGTGTATATAATGTAATTTGACATAGTATATCATGAATCCCTTTATTCTCATGATATTAAAAAGTTTTTATCACCTCAATTATTTTTATTCAAGTGTCTAACTTTTGGTTAGAATCTCTAACTAAAATACCATTTTTAAATGTTTTAAAGACTTATTCATCTCATTAATGTCCATGTTTTAAAAATGGTTTTAAGGATTTATTTATATGGACATTAAAGTTTTTAAATTAAAACTCCTTTTACAGTGTTTCAAAGTGGTATGGGACACTTTGATTCAAAAATCTATTTTTAAATGGCTTCTTGAAAAATAGTGTGACTTTTAAATGATTTCAAGAAAAAGGGGGATATTTTTCTCAAATAGTTTTGATAATTATTTTCATCTATGTCAACATCCTTAATTATTCTTGATTGAGGATAATGTGATAGAATACAATCTTCCATGTTGTATCGAATGAGTTATTTTTGACTGTGGATGTGCTATTTTAATACCAATCATGGTTTGTGGTTAAAGTATTGACATTTCATATGCTAGTATTAATACGAATGTTTATGTTATGTGTAAACCTGTTCATATGAGGTAGCATTGGACTTAATAAGTGATGGGTGGAGCCCGCTATAGCTCCTCGATGCATCGGTAGGTCTCATGAGACAAAATAGTGTCTTGGCACAAGGCCTTGACAAAATCTTATTTGTAGTCTTGGAACGAGGCCTTGGCTATGTGGTTATGATAGTCTAGGATTATGCATTCCATCATTATGAAAGTGGTTATTGATATTTCATGTGATTGTTCGACTAGTAGAATATCTATGTGAATAAGTAAATGGAATTATTTCATTTTATCTTTTCCATATTATTCTGAAGTTCATGTTTAAAAGGCTTTTGTTTTAGTTATAAATTTCTTTAAGTGTTTATGCTTATCTATGAAAGCTTCTGCTATATTATTATCCTTACTGAGCATCTGATCTCACCCCTTTCAGTGTTTTATTTTTTCCAGGATGAGAAAAAGTAATTTATGAATGACCTGCAAGGATAGTATGAGGGGATATGAAGACAAGATGTTGTTTTAGTTTTTTTTAGCTTATGATGTAATGTAAGACTTATGAATATATCTAGTGATTCTAAGACTACTAAACTAATCGGTCTTTCGAGACTTGATCCTTTGTGATCATGCCAATGTTATGTAATAATGTACCGACTCTGGGTATCTAGGGTCGGGGCGTTACAGTTGGTATCAGTGGAAGTTTAGTACAAACCTTGGAAGCTAGATTTAGATAAACTCTGATTAGAGCACATAGACCTAAGATGAACTTTGAGGATTAGTATAGATGAACTTCCTCGAATTTTGTTATTGTAGAGAGTTTGTGAGTTTTTCGAGCAATACATCCCTGTCTGGATACGAGCAGGTAGAGGAGGCTCTGGCACAGATGTACATAGGGGTAAAACCTGAAAACACTGCTTTGAGCTAGACTCGAACTGGAATTAGTGCACGACAACGGTCCTTGATGCACTCATGGTTACGACACTCCCGAGGGATATGCTTAGAATAATTTACATTTTCTTTACAAACCAATTTATTGTATTATATATATAAGATGAGAGTAAATGACCTTGGTTAATCCTAATGTGTTTCAAATTGAGAATATGGTGACATGTTAATCACTAAATGATTGTATGACTACTATTACTCACACAATGCTTTCTGGTTTTAGTCAATGGCTGGATTACAAAGAATTCATAGTGACTTTGAGAATGATGTACAAGGTGGGAACGGTGATGGCAATGAGAAAAAAATGGAATGTTGATAGGCGTAAAAGATATCGTCTTTATGCCAAATCAATTTTGCAAAAATATGATCAACAATATATATATTAACCAATTACTGGACTCAACAAAGAAGAGAAAGGTGATGAATGATAAGAGATCTAGTAGTGGAGGCCATGGAGAAAGAAATCCTCAATTTCCATCATGCAGGAAATGTGGAAGGAGACACCCAGGAAAGTGTCTCAATGGGACAATGAAATTCTTTACGTGCGGGAAGGAAGGACATAAAGTGAAGAATTGTCGAAGAAAAATGAAGAGTACTATGGAAGAAGATAAAAATGGTCCCGAGAATCCATTTACAGTCATTTGCTGTAAATATAGGGGACCTGGAAATTACCTGATTGAATGTCATACTCTATAGGATATTTTCTTGGTCAGAGAAGAAGCTATGTGGAAATAAATGGTTGGATAAATGTTTAAAAATTATTAGTGATCCTTGTTGAAGGGTTTACTTTGGAATAATTTTCTCTTGTATTTGTAACCCTAACGTTTTCCATGTGAGAATTATATTTATGGAAGAATTATCTTTTCTCTTGTGGATATAGTTATAAATAACCATTTGGTTTTATATGATCATTGGGTTTGAGGCAATTACAAATTATTATAATTTGGGATGAAAATGAAAGGTATGAGATAACATTTGTGGTTAAATTATGTTATGGTTATTTTGAGGAATTTATCTCATTTTGGTAATGTTATAAAATATAGTTTTTGAAAAAGTACAACACGTAGACCGTGTGACAACCCGTCATGTCAGACAAAGTTGTGGGAATCGAACCCACAACCAAAGTGCGATTGGGATTTATCACCTACCACTGGACTACGTGAAGTCCCTGGTTAGTGTGACTATTATTTTTATTTAAATGATTTTATTGATCAATAATAATTTGATTTGGGATCTTATGTCTTATCAAATGAATACCCTTAGTATAGGAAAATTATTTGTTGATTAAGTGATAAATGTTATTTTGGAAGTTGTTTGCTTTGGTGTGAACACTAAATGACCATGAAAAATAGAAAAGTATTGGATTTCATTTGAGGAGTAATGGTGGATTTTTATCAATGTTTTTATTGTGGATTTATAATGATTTGGGTTATTTATGGAAATGATTAGGTTAATTACTTTTAAGTATGTGAATTTAAGAGTAATTAATGTCATTTGGAGATACAATTTAACGTGGAAGACTACATTCATAATAAGTTTTGGTTTTCAATTTTAGTTTTGATTATATTGAAGGATTTTAAGGACAATTGATTATTGAATGTTATTTATTTAACTTTGGGGTATTGTTGGTTTAATTTTGGAAATTAAGAGTAGTGTTTATTTCTCTCAAGGAATATCCTTTTGGGGGATCATTAGATCTTGTACTAACCATTTTGGTTTTGATTAATCTCTAAAGACAATGTAAATATATAGTTCATCCTGCATGGATCATGTGATTCTATAGAAGTTTATTCTAGCTCTTCCAGTGTGACCAAGTATTCTTGAATACTCATCATTTAAAAAAAATGATGAGTTAGTGTTGGAAATTTATTAAAGAATAAAACTGTACTTAAAATGTAAGTATATATCTTTTTATTCTTTGTCAATATCATAAATGAATTCCTCATCCTTATGTAATGTAACTTAAAAAAAATGTTGTCCGTTTACTTTCCTACTAGGAGACTAATGTCCATTTGTCCCAACACAGGTTTGTGGTTTTCTTATTGTTAACTTTCTCCTGATCATGGTTTCTATCCCTCTATATCAGAACTTGACACTTAGTTTATCATCCATATCCATGTTTTCTTACATGGAATCCGAGTATGGGTTATCTTGGTTGACCTTTATACCTCTCTTTCTTTCTTTTAAGGTGGTAGTTTTATTGACACTTTTTCTGATGTGGAACTCTCCATTATATTCCCAAGCACTATTTTAAAAACTGCGAGGATGAAATTTATTGTAGGAGTGGAGAATGTAACACCACATGCTTCCACGGTACGTTTCCCTTCGAATAATGCAATGGCGTGCATTGTACGCAACTTCGAGATTCTAACACACCACAACCAATCAAACTAGCCGTTATGAATAGTAATAGCTACTTTTTGAAATTTTATAAATTCTATCTCTGAAAATGGACTTAATTTTTGGATTAAGAATATCGAATTTATCCGAGGGTAAATGTTTTGAACTTTTCGGATGACACTTATATTTTGATGAATAATGAAAATTACTAAATTTTAATTAAAAACAACTTTTTAAATCAAAATAATTTATAGTGATAAATTATATTAGTGAGTGGTTTTAAAGTATAATTAGAATATATTTTTACCATTTTATACAATGGTGTTCATTATAATTAATTTTACTTTGAAATTGGACCTAAACAATTGTCAATCTTTTGATATATATTATTTCTTAAAAACACGCTATTTGCTGTGACAGCGGGAATTAATTATAAAATTAATTAATGCAACTTATATGTTTATAATTTTGTAAAATAGACATCATTTTTGAATTCAGAATATCAATTATAGTTTAGGGTGAAATTATGGCATTGTTCTGAGAAACTTCAATTTTTGATGAATAGTGAAACTACTAAGTGGTAGTTAAAAAAAACTGAATTTTTCATAAAACTTAATTTTACCACTTATGTGAATGGAATTTCAAAAATCTGAGAGACACGGTTAATATCAAGAAGTAAAATGTGGTTCAATGATATTAAATAATTTTTGGTGAATAGTAACTTTTTACTTTTATTTACCATGGTTAAAAGTAAATAGGGTAATTAAGGGTAAAAATGATATTAATATTACCCTAACACATGTCCTAATTCTATTGTACAAGTGTATCTGGACCAAAAAAACCTTAGGAATAAAATATTATCATTTAGGTCCACTTGGATTAGATTAGGACATTTATTATTATTTAATTCAAAGAAGAGTTAAATGAGTTAAAATCAATTTTTATTTACTAAAACATTTTTAATATAGGGTTATAAATATGATAAATTCGATTGTAAATATTAATTACAAAGATAATACGATTTCCTACATAATTATATTTTATTTATAATTTTTAGACATTAAATAATTTAATATATTTATGACACAATGATAATGCAATAATTACCATAATAGTAAAAAATTAAAATAATTGATCTTATAAATACCCAAATAAATATAATATAAGACTTTTAATGAATTACACTAATTTTATAGGATAATATGACATATTATTATTGCTTTAATCTACTTTTTTAGAAGTAATCATTCTGTTATGAGTTTCACAAAAATAAACTATTGAATAGTGTCAAAATTGACCTAAAAGAGTTTTTAAAACAAATATTATATTATTAATTGATATTAAATTCCTAAAAATATAATGTTCGGCCAAGAGACTTATATCATGATAGTTATATCATTAATGGACCACTTGTGGGTCTCTTGGATGTATATGGTATGTTTATTAACTATATAATATAAAAATACAAAGTGACATGGTAAATGTCAAACTAATTAACTAAGAGTTAAAACTAAAAGATAAGGTTAATATAATGACCCAAACCTATCTAAATTCTATTGGTTGAATGGTTTTAGACCTATCCCCACCTTAACCTCTGAATAATAAACTTTGTAGCCATTAGAAACCGAATATGAATTTATTATAAATTAATATTTTTAGCTTTTCCATAGGTTCCCCTCACCCCTATTATAAAAGGGCACTCCTCCTTCTCATTTTATCACACCTTAAAAGCCTTTTGGTTCGGCCAAACCCTGCCCATATACTTTCTCAACATCCCTCACTACAACCTAGAGGCCTTAGTTTGATCAGAAAGCCAACTTATGGAGCCCTTTTGATCAAATCAAAAGGAAGAACCCGAAGAAGAGGTAATGTTTTCACCACCCCTTTTCAAGTTCCTTTCTTCTTCCACTTCTTAATTCATTGTTATTAACATTCTATAATAATAACTCCAGTATCTTATATATACTGTGATGTTATTATGGTACAACCATATTCAGTATTCTATCCACCCTTTGAATAACATGGCACCATACGTGCGTACGTACGGCTTACCGTCTCCACGTCGTGGTGTAATAGTTATTCAATATATTATTATTTGGGTGGGTATAATAATGATGTGTAACTCATGAAAATAATAAATATAACATTATAATGATTCTTTATATATGATATAACATCCAATTATATATTATTTTAATATCAAAAGAATGGTATTGTCGCTCGTGCGTACGTACGTACTACCGTCTCAACGAACGCGATGAGATTCATTCTCTATCGTATCCATTCAAGTATAATTATCATTTGATAATTTAAAAATAATGTTTATGGAGTTGATATCATTATGGATATGAATAATATACAACCTATCCATGACAAACATGGCTTACGTAACATAACATATAAAAGAAAATGAGTAAGTTAACACCTGAAACGACGATAATTCTAAGATATTATTAACAAATCAATGTTAAAAGAACATATATGATATCATATTAATGTATATGATTAATGCATAATTTAATAACAATTATTTCAATATTATACAGGAGGTTAACCTACCCCCAACCAAGGAAAAGTACAAGGTAAGGGGTTTCTTAACTCACTCTTAATTTCGTGAGAATTCCATTGTTCACCACTTAATTATTGCATGTGGTGTATGTGTACTGCCCATGATTGTATTAATTGTGTAATATACTTTAATTTACGGGTATTTACATCATCATTTTATGATCCTTCTTTCATGGGTGTATGTTTCGTATTTTACCTAATCTATAAAGGAATTCAAAATTTCAATTTCCATTTATTTGGCTTTATGCAAACTTCATTGATTATTTTACTCCGAGATTATGTGTGGAATAACTATACATTTTCTTATGTCATAATTTCCACTCCCGTTTTCTGTGGATATACTTTTGATAAACATAATCACTCCATTTATAATTTCTCAAGTCATCGATATGAATTTGATAAGAGTAATTTTATCTCATTTTCCATTTGTTGAGTCAAACATCCAATTCATTGGTGTTGTTTTTACAAGATTAAGTGTGAATATACTTTGATTGTTTTACACTGAATATCAAATCATATTTAGTGTATTTATATTTTTCACACATAACTATGTCATTGATTTATCCTTAACCTAATGATACGACCTTTATGAGAGATTTCATCTCAACTTAAATTCCATTGAGACTTCATATTGTTATACACCAAATAACTTTTATGTGGTGTATATAATGTAATTTGACATAGTATATCATGAATCCCATTATTATCATGATATTACAAAGTTTTGATTACCTCAATTATTTGTATTCAAGTGTCTCTCTTTTGGTTAGAATCTCTAACTAAAATTCCATTTTTAAATGTTTTAATGACTTATTCATCTAAATATTTCTCATTAATGTCCATGTTTTAAAAATGGTTTTAAGGATTTATTTATATAGACATTAATGTTTTTAAATTAAAACTCCTTTTAAAATGTTTCAAAGTGGTATGGGACACCTTGATTCAAAAACATATTTTTAAATGGCTTTTTGACAAATAGTGTGACTTTTAAATGATTTCAAGAAAAAAGGGGGATATTTCTCTCAAATAGTTTTGATAATTATTTTCATCTATGTCAACATCCTTAATTATTCTTGATTGAGGATAATGTGATACAATAAAATCTTCCATATTGTATCGAATGAGTTATGTTTGACTGTGGATGTGCTATTTTAATACCATTCATGGTTTGTGGTTAAAGTATTGACATTTCATATGCTAGTATTAATGCGAATGTTTATGTTATGTGTAAACCTGTTCATATGATGTAGCATTGGACTTAATAAGTGACGGGTGGAGCCCTCTATAGCTCCTCGATGCATCGGTAGGTCTAATGAGACAAAATAGTGTCTTGGCACAAGGCCTTGACAAAATCTTATATGTAGTCTTGGCACGAGGCCTTGGCTATGTGGTTATGATAGTCTAGCATTATGCATTCCATCATTATGAAAGTGGTTATTGATATTTCATGTGATTGTTCGACTAGTAGAATATCCATGTGAATAAGTAAATGGAATTATTTCATTTTATCTTTGCCATATTATGCTGAAGTTCAAGTTTAAAAGGGTTTTGTTTTAGTTATAAATTGCTTTAAGTGTTTATGCTTATCTATGAAAGCTTCTGCTATATTGTTATCCTTACTGAGCATCTGATCTCACCCCTTTCATTGTTTTATTTTTCCCAGGATGAGAAGAAGTAATTTATGAATGACCTGCAAGGATAGTATGAGGGGATATGAAGACAAGATGTTTTTTTAGTTTTTTTACCATATGATGTAATGTAAGACTTATGAATATATCTAGTGATTCCAAGACTACTAAACTAATCGGTCTTTCGAGCTTGATCCTTTGTGATCATGCCAAGGTTATGTAATAATGCACTGACTCTGGGTATCTAGGGTTGGGGCATTACACTCGGATTCATGACAGGAGCATTGTACACTCCAGAGACGGGGCTCTTCCGTAGTTACAGTTTCGATAATAAAAATCCTTGTATGAGCTAAGTCTATGACCTTTGTGTTACCTCTTGATTGAGATGGTTCACTTGATAACTTTGGTATATGTATGGGCGTATACCTGGGTAGTGGTTATCCGTTGATTTCATAATCTTTGTGTTTCCTCATGATTGATATGGGTTACTTGATAACTTAGGTATATGTATGGGAATATACCTAAGTAGAGTTTATCTATTGAGATCTTCCTTTTGGTTATCCTTGTTGGTTTTAGTGAGACGTTGAGGGTCTCGGGGTCCCTATTGAGTATCATTATACTCACCCATGAATGGGCTATTCCCGCACCTCGTTGTGTTGGTTGCAGATGACGGGCAGTGCTGACGAAGGCCGAGTGTTCGAGGACTGGATGGTACCCGGAGGTGGACTACACGACGAGTCAGTATCCGGAGGTGGACTTCACGGCGAGACGACACTCGGAGGAGGTTGACGGGCGAGAGCATTGAGTAGCCGCGCCATCTGTACCTACCCTTCAGGTAGGATCCGAGGAGGATGACCCATGAGCCTCTTCTGTTCTTCCAGCTGTTGTCTTTTTCTATTGTACTTTTGTTCAGTTGTAGCTGTACTTTCAGTTGGGTTTGTATTCTGGCCCATTTACTTTTCTGCACTTTCTTTTGTACTTAGTGTTTTACTTTCGCTTGTACTCTGTGGTGTTTTTTTACCTTTACAAAGGCAATTCCTTCCCAGTTATCAGGATTTACACCTTTGGTGCTAGTCGCCAGCCTCTGGCCTATGGAAGGCGGGCTTGGGGTAGTCACGACACGGGCCCTTAGGACAGGTCGTGACATGTGTGACCTCTATCATAGACTTATAAGCTTGTGGACCTCCATCCCTCAAGAAGGTAGGAAGATATTTCTTCTAGAACTCACATGTTAGATTATCCATTATAGGTGTAGGTTATGGGGAACATTCCATGTAATACATTAGACATAGAAAACCCTCATGAATATGAGTTTCAATTCCTAGAACAATTATAGTTTGTGGTGCATTGGGTGTAATAGCAGGAGGGATCAAAGGAGGTTCAGGGCCCACTACCTCTGGGGCGTAATCCTGAACACCCTCATAGCACATGTCATGAGGACATTATGGTAAAATAAATCTAAAAATTCTAATAAATAATCATAGAAAAAGTATGATAACATATAGAAGCACTAGAATAAGTAGAGTGTAAAAATAATGGATCACTGCCAAAGGTATACTACCCCAACTACCCTCTTAGAAGACTCGATATTGGTAATTTATCAAGGTTAAATTACAAGGGTTCCATTAGATGAAGGTTCAATAGAACCTTGCGTCTTCATTTATTGATAACCATTTATTTCATAATTCAGATGTCAGATTTTTAAGTTCCATTTTCATATAAAATTATATCAAAGTTAGATTAAAATGTATTTTTAGTCCAACTGAATCAGGACCTATATATCTTTTCATTGAAATCAAAACCCATTTAATTTCTTTCTAACCCCATATACATCTTCTCTCATAATGTTTCTGGTAATATACGATGTCTTGAATTAGTAAAAAAGCAATTCCAATCCATGAGGTCCCCTAAAACTCATGAATTAAAATTGAAATCCACTCAATTATAGCCAATGAAAGAAATAGGCATAATATAAAAACCATTTTATCACTCAAAAATCATAGGAGAAACATGAAAATTCAAGACGTAAAATATACCCATATATAATGGCATATTCATGGAATGTGAATTCTAAGTTCCTATAATGATGCATGATGAATTTTCTATGCCGTCATATAATAGATCTAAGGATAATACACAAACCTCAATCAAAATAGTAATAATAACCATCACATATCATGTGCATCACATATTGATGAAAGTATATCAACTGTAATAGGTAAAACTATAATAATAATTACACTTCTATGAAACTTCACATTTACCCCAAACTTGGGTTAACTATGCCCACTAATGACTTATAAAAAAGTTTAAAGTGTTCCTAATCTATTGAATATTGTCTCTAAATAGTAAATAAAGAATGGAAAAACTATAATGCCAGTTGTTGATGTCCCAAACTAGGTTCCAGTCAACGGTGCCCTGAAGCCTGTTGGCCAATGGCCTCAAGCGCATCTCTCAGAATTGCAGAGGCTAAAGACTACTAGTGAGGGTCTAGGGTGTATCCATGTGAAGACTATTACCTAATCACAATAGTGTATCATAGAGGATATATATTATATCAAATAAATTGAGGAAGTAATATAAATAAATAGATGACATAGTAGAAATAAACACTAATGATATTTGACAAGTAATACGATCTAGTGGAAGAAGATAAAAATATTAAACTAGATAAACTAACAATAGTACTCAATGATGATAACTAGATTATATACAAAAGCTGGTGATAATTTTTTTCATGTGTCTAAAATACTAGAAAATAGGTATGCGTAGTTGTAGACAATACATGCTACACAAAAGAAGAAAAAAGACGAAAAAAATCCCAACATCTTGATCTCCATCTTAGTCATCTGATACCAATATTTATCCCAATAAATAAAGAAATATAAGGATACCAAAGAAAGAAACTTCCCTTTTCCAACGCATGCATACATGAAATATTCTAGGGTACCAATGGTGACCCGGATAGTGTGTGAGATAAATATCATTAGGTCACCACTAAGGGAATTCATAACATCAAGTTTGTGTAATACAAACTAAAAAAGTGTGTTGGAATGAATATATGAAAGAAAAGTAGTATAGTTTTATAAATACCAATGTACCTACATCATCCTCAACAATTGTCTCAACATGTGATAATTTCTTTAATTAATTATGCCCCACTTTATATAAGTAAGTCATATATGTTATAACCTTCATTGGCATCCTGATGTGATATTAATAATAAATGATTGAACATATAATAAGGAATCCTACAATGATGATGATAATAAAGAGGATAAAAAGTAATAACCTAAGATTCCTTGTCCTCAGGGGTCAATCTGACTCAGTAATAAACTATATCCTATATATAAGGGGAATTCCTATGATCCAAGGGGAATCACCCAAGGTATTACACCTATATATGATTTTTACAGAGTCTAAGGAATACATCAAAGGTAAAAATGGATAAGCAGTTACTAGGCCCAATTGGTGTATTCATGGAACCACATGTCCATATATGGAAAGATGTATCCAAGGGGTTTGTCCAATTAATACTATAGTTATACTAGAGGGATTTTGCAGTGTCATACCAAGATTCCACAAGGACAAAATTATCAGGTTACAAGGTGGGTTTCACCCTTGGAAAGTAGCATCACGGAATCATAATTGCACCCACGAGTGTGCAAGGAATTCCCTTGAGAATCCAAGAAGGCTCAAGTCTGACCACTCCTATAAATATGTCAAGGTCCATATAAAATATTCACATTATATTTGATTCATCAATTAATTATGTCTATGTAATAACCATTACATTTAATAAATCATTGGGTTCAAGTTGTTTTCTTTCATTAGTGTGAAAAGGATAAAAAGACATGAAACCTATTATTAGGTTATATGAGTCATAATCAATTAATTAGGTTCACAACACTTCCTTCCACTAAGCATGGAAAGGTGTGTTGTAACCATGAAACCATCCCATTTAAATACATTAAATTTTGCCATGTCATATACAAAGTTTACTTTATCAAACACATAACTTAAAAGGTTCAAGTGAAATTATCATATTCAAGGATAAACATTACAATTAATTGATTTAATTAAACACATACCTTTATCAAGGTTAATTCAAGTCACCCTCGTATAATGGTGTAGATAATCACAAAGAACCAGTAAATGAATAATTGAAAAAATCAAACTACTTGGGGTAGTTGATGTTGAGGTCATAACCTCAAATGATAGATAAAATATATAATAATGGTCTTATAATGTGATTATAAGGACTATAAGAAACACAAATAAATTTAATATTCTAGACCAAATGAAATGAGTGCACCCAGAGTGTGATAATTTATAAAATGATGAAACTTTATGGATGAGTTATTTACCACATACGTTAAGGTATATCTACTATCATCATCTAGTATCATCCTTTAGTTTGGACTAGATCATAATAGATATGAAGAATATATCCTTACCCTACAAATATGATATATGAGAGTACATTTAAATAACATCATTGAGGAAAATAAGAACGAAAAATGACTAAAAAGGAATCAAGTACTTATTGATGAACATCCAATGCGATGAAAGGGAATTGATTCGGACTTCAGATCAAGGACCAGAATAAAAAACTATCAAAGGGGGATTAATAGATTTAATAGTGAGAGAAGAGGGGGTCTCTGTACACAAGAATGATCGAAGGAGTAAGGGGTGAGATAAATATTTCATTCAGGGATTTTTTTCATAATTTTATCCAAAAAAGGGGGCACATTTGGACAAACCACGAGACAACCATGAAAAGCTCACTAATTATGGGTGTAATTTCACGATTAGGCCACATAGTTAGAAAAAAAATGTCCCAATCATGTGATTCATCTCAACTAAAATCATTAGGCATTCTACGTGAACATGAAAACCTTGGACTAAGGTTAAGAAAAATTGTGTGCCATTCTTTCTCCTTTTTCTAGTCCCACATGGTTAGGAGAGACTTTGTGGACTGGGTTGCGCGATTTCTAATACCAATGCAACCTAGTGATTTTCATCATTCATCGAGGTTCCCAACTCTGAAAAATCCATTAAAACTACACGAATCCTTTATAACCTCATTAGGCATCCATATTTGTCCCAAAATAATGAATTATACCAAATTAAAAAGGATACAGACTAGAGATAAAAATTTGGTTCTTACACTTTAATGGATCATAATATCAATAAAAGAGGACCTATCTAAAAAAATGAATAAAATATGTTAAGATAATAATAAATATGAATAAAAATTATTTTAATTAAGTAATATATTAATTATTATATAATTAATAATAATATCCATAGAAATTCAATCATACTAGAACCATTAAAATATAATACCACCCATTCAACATATATTATTTTATAATTCATGTACTAATTCCAAATCCTTCATACTAATTTAACAAAAAAATCCAGATTATGTCGAAGCCAAAAATACATATAATAACTATTTTTGAAACTAGGGAATAACTATTCATCTTAACAAAAATTTCCCAATATATTCTCGTTATAACAAGATTCTTATTAGGTGTCTTCATATAAAAATTACTTCCTCAAGGTTTCTTGGGAAGATTCAATATCCATGGATATTAAAAAATAGTGCAGAGATCTGGAATCCAATAAATCACGAGTTTATAATCAAATTACCAACTATAAAAACTTAAGGGATTTGAAATTTCGGTATAATAATTGCCTAAGCTTGTCCTTTATCCCTTTTCCTTTTCAATGGTAGATTCCATTGATTCTTAGTGTATTCATTTATGTATTACCATATATCCTTATTTTTGAAACACCAGACATTGGAGGATTGTTTTTTCCCTTAAACTCACTCAGTTGATGGACTTTTACTCTATAATTAATGAAAAAATCCACTCCATTCAAGTAAATACAAGGTTGTTTCATTCTAGAATTATAACTTGTGGGATGTTACATCCTTCCCTTATTTTACTTCTCTTTATTTCTTTTTTATAATTATCATTCATCCTCTTATTTAATTTATTTACTTTGAGAATATATGACTTGGATAATTATTTCCCTATTTGTATAACACTTGATACTATATCATTATATGACGAACACATCTGAGAGACTAGTGGCCCTCTCAAGGAATGGATTAATCCCATAAAAGAAATAATAAATATCAACTTCTATATTATTTAGGTAGTCTATAACATGACTTGATAACCTTTTATGGATTCCTTACACTCAACAAAACATTCCACTTCCTTCTATATTAGATTAAGAAAACACATTTCCATCTTAGGTCATTTCTTATAGGGAAAGTATTTTTCAGAGAATATATTCTAAAATGTATTATATTTCAATATATATAACAACCCTCATCCTTTTTATTTTTAATGAATGACTATCATTGATCAAAATCCTCCATTAAATAATACTTTTCCAGAATAACATTCTCCCATTCATTACTTCTCCAAGATAGAAATGTCTTTTAAAGGGACTTGATCAACTATTTATATATAAATGGATAAGTATTTCCATTAAAGGATGGTTGTCTCTACCACATGGATTGGAATAACATCAATGAATCATGATTTATAAAAATAAATTATTTTATATGATTTAGGTTATTGGTCATAACCTGAGTCATTCTTCCTAATATAGTCATAATTTTCACAGATCAAACATCAACCATTTCTACATACTCATGAGAAAAATCCCAACATTTATTACATAGGATTACAAATTTTCAATTACATCAATTAATCCCCATTTTTAATCAATTCCTTACACTCGGTTAGCTAAAAATAATATGAATCATAGTGTATAATTCCATATCTTGTCAAATACCTAACATAAATTGAATTTTTTTGAAAAACTAATCTCATAATCATAAGATTAATATATTTAGACATATCTTTAAATCATAATAATATTTTCTAATAATTCATAATGGTTTATATAGGGCATGTGAATCAACCAAATAATATCCCTTAGGAGTTTCTAGCTAGATGTGCAGTGTTTGGCCCAGTAATCATGTATCGATGATGATTGAGATCACACACAATCCACCCATTTCAGTGTTATTACCCCAAGGTGCATCTTGTGAACAACTACATCAACATTGTAATATCTAGAAAAAGATTCATATTCTAGGAAAACTATATAGTCACTAATTTTCAAAAAACATAATGATATTATCCTATATTAAAACTTTACATTAGAGTTTATCATAGTGTTTTTTTCTCAAATCTATGGTTTTCTAAATCTATACACCAAGGATTATCCTAATATTCTATAATTATAACTGTAACAACTCAAATATAGCAAGAATAACATGGTGCTTATTTACTACTTTGACATAAGATACATGAAATAAAATATAAAATATTGAAATGTTTAGTAGTCTAGGAAGACTAGATATATTTATGATTCTCACTTTACACTTGAAAACATAAAATACAACTTAATATTCTAGTGATAAATTTATAATTTATTCTACTATATCCACAAAATAATTCGTAAATACCTTATTGGTATAATGGGAAAAGGACAATATAATTAAGGGTGCACTCATATGATTGGTAAGGGAATGCATATAATAAAATATATTATAGGGTAAATAAATCAGGAATAATGTGTAAGAGGAAAACAACAATATTATAGTCCATATAACTAACATCATAAAAATAGAATAAATATTTAGAGGATATAGGAACATAAATAATCATGTGGATAAAAAACTAGTTTTATATTGATATAATACATAATATCTGACATCATAATCTTTCGATCAAGGAATTGTGCCAATAAATCATACAGAAACAGGTTAGGTATATACCAAATACCCAAACTAGTTTATCTCTTGAGAATTTCCAATGCATAGTGGGGATATAATTGGATCCACCCATCACTTAATAAGTCCAATTCATTCATTGTATGATGGAAATTAATAATAATTGAATTCATAATCAATAAAAATATTGATATTAGAAAATTAACAAATATAATATTAATATTTTCCCCTTTAAATCACAAGATAAATATGATCATAAGCCATATAGATTAATATACTGAAAAATATCATTAGAACAAATCCCCAGAAAATCATAATATAAATCAAAGTATGTTGACATAGATGAAAATACATTTGAACACTCCCTTGAAATTTTCTTGAGGAAAATAGAAAATTTATTTTTAAATTACTTATTTGAACTCTAAAAATATATAGAACACTAGTAAAAAAAAATTTTAGAAGAAACATAGAAACATTTAGTGTAATATTCTTAGGAAGGGAGAGTTGTGACAATGGAAAAACTTGTTCATGTGAAAAGTGTAAAAATAAATATAGTATTCATAACTTTGGTAAAAAATTACTCAGTTATAAAATGATAATAAAATTAAAATATATTTATTATAAAAATTTAATCATGGGTAAAAAGGACTTTCAAAATACATGGAGAAATATAAATACATCATTGAATACTTTTTAAAGAAAATATGAACATGAAATAAACTTTTTTCTGACTGTAACAAACTATTTCTATTTTAATGTATTCTTGAACCACTATTTTGAACATTATTTCATTGGGTTTCGTTTGGGGATGTTTCAGGTGAAAATTTTGGAAATTTCTGTAGTTTTTGGGCTATACATGGTTGGTGCATAGTTTTCCTAAATAGTTCACCCTTTAAGTGAAACCCATGAAAACAGACGAAATGACATTTATCATGGTTAGTGAATGGTTTGAAAAACCATGATCCCATTAAGGATAAATTGTACACCTTAAAAAAGGGCACACATCTAGGGCAAAAATGTTTTCTAAATTTACAGCCCCGCCTCGCAAACTGTTCATATGAGAAATTTATAATCTAAAAATTAGTTTTAAAATCCCGAAACCCCTTTTTAGATTTCAGATGGTCCAAAACGACCCCCATATGATTTATTCTTCTTTAGAGGCTCAGAAGAGGTTATTTTTGACAATCTAAATACTTCCATATGTTGATCAAAGCTAGGATAATTATGTTCTATCCCTTTATAGCATCTTTTCTTCCCGTTCTCTTTCTCTTGATATCTATTATTTTGTCCCTATTGTTTTATAGATCTCTATATGTTATTGGAGGATCTAATACCCACTATTTTAGAACTTGGATCTAGGTTTGTGTCTTATATATTCATTGTCATCATTCTTCATCAAATTATCCTTATTAGGGCTTTTTCATTTGAGATATAGTGATTCCAAGGTAGGTGGTTCTGTTATAGTGGATAATTTTTATTAATCCTAGATTCGTTGATTTAAAATCAATTTCATGATAAAAATGAAATTTCATTCAATTTCTTAATAAAAAAACCAAATACATAAAATTGGGGTTTGGAAATTTGATATTGGTATAAATTTTCAAAATACTAAAATTATATTGAATTGGGGTATATTTTTGAATTTGATGGAATATTGTGAAATTTATATTGTGAAGTTGATTTGATCAAATTGATTTCAAATTTGTATTTGGAAAAAAATGAATTAAAATAATTTTGATATAAACCCATTGGTTTTATCATTAAAAATGAATGATTTGACTAAAAATATAAATTAGTTTTTTAAAAGGAAATTGACTTATTTTATATGGGAGAATGGGACGAATTGTATTTTAAGAAGTCTTAAAATTAATTACCCTTCATTGATTTTTATTATAGAACATTCTATTATAGGTAGATAGGGAGTTATCAAGACTACACTCTACAATTGAAAACAATAATAATACACAAATGTATCAGGTCACATCCCTAATTGGATGGTGAAATTTCCTCCTTGGTCAGTATTGAGGAGTAAGTGTGCATACAAATATTATCATTATAGCTATTTGAGTGTGAGGGAGTCTGATATCTTAGAAAAATCGTACCTTTTTGCACATGACCATGTTTCTTGTTTTTTATATTTGTAATATATATCAACTGGTTTATAAACAGTTATATTTGAATTATGAATTTATATATACAATTTATATAAAATGAATATTAATCAATTTTTTAAGTGTATTTCATTCATTTTAAATGTAAAGCATGATTAATTTTAAAATATTATTTTGAACTACCATGACTATTTATTTTAAATTTTAAGATTTATTTGGATAATTAAATGTTTCCATCTTTTATGGAAAACCTTATGAGACCCTACTGGTCTTTTAGATCACACCCAACCTATGCCTTTGGGTGTTTTTAGATTATCTTCTTCCAAGTTTGAGCAAGGTTATGACGCCACTTTGAGGTCGCAGTAGCTGTTAATACTTAGGCTTGGAGAGTTGTTCCCTTTAGGACATGGCTAGTTATCATATTTTTAGGGTATTTTACCGTATTACATTGGGTTATTTATAATTATTCGACTTCTGATACACTTATCATAGTGGTGTTTTTCTTGTACGCGTACTGACTTGTCTATCTTTTTTCCATAATGTTTGTGGAAAATTTGATCACACTTTCATATTGTATGATTCTTGATGCTATTTACCAACCTATGGGGATCCAGAATTCCCTTCGAGCCATTATATGATCTGTTTGGTTATCGGGTTACTGGGGTAGCTTGGATGAATTTTAACAAAGTGTTTTAAAAGGTGAAGATTTTTCCATATTTCATTGATGTCAGTATTTAGTTGTTCATTCTTGTTGGGATATAGGAGGTACTTTCAATTTATTTCATATATAGATCTCATTAAAATGAGTCGTAAATCACTAGGGTTGGTTCTAGGAATAACATCTTGAGGAATAGTATATTATTTTCCCTAATTTTGATTTCGATAGATTTAAATCCAAGTCATGATTTCCTATATTTTGTGATTAATTTTCCCAATTGCTCTATTTGAGTGTAGAATCTTATATATTTAATGATCTTTACTAATTTTTTTTATCATCATGCCTCTAACAAGACATGTTAATTGGATCCAAGAGAAAGCTTCTGAAAAACCTAAGTGAGAAAATATTATCATATACCCAAGTCTAGATTAGGTGATTCTGAAAACTCTCAAAGATCCAAGACAAACACCACCACCAGTTCCGTTTCAGACTCCAGCTGTAGAACCTCAAAGGGGAGATATCTAAAATAATTCTCAAAATCCCCTTGGATATAATCGACTAGCGTTCAATGTCTCTAATGATCCTCAATAGGCTAAAGAATGTTTGATCATAATCGAGTGTTTTTTTGAGTTCATGGAGATACCTAGTGAATTCAAGGTGAAATGTTCCACCTCCATGATAGATGGACCAAGAATATGATGGTGGGATATAATGGTGACATCAAATAAAAATGATGGATTTGAGTAAAAAGACATCGATGCCCATTTCACGGACTAGTTCTGTATAGATTTGATGGTGTTTGCCAATGCAATTGAGTTAATCAAACATGAAAAGGCTAAAAGACCATGGCCAAGTATGAAAATAGTTTCTTCTAATCTTGTATAGTTTTAACCTAAGACTATATCGAATGAGAAGATGAATATTAAAAGGTTTGAATTGGTATATCGATCTGGTATTATCCCTCAGATTTTATTGATAAAGATGAACTCTAATACCGATTTATTGGAGAGGGATTTGATGGTCAAAATAGACATGGTAAGAAAGTCAGGGTTTAAGGGAGGTTCCTTTTCCAGTTGTGGAAGAACAAATTAATGTAAAGGGAAGTATAATCCTGATGATTCTAATGGATTTTCTTAACATTAGGGGTTTCTTGACATCTTATAGTGACTGATAGCGGCCCTATGATTAGTTACCAGTGTGGAATTCTTGGGAACTAAAAGAGAATTTTCACTGAGGCACTGAAGATATGTTGATCTTGTGGAAGATTTGGTAACTTGAAGTAGCTCTACCATGTTTATTCCACTTTTTATTATGGGACAGGATCATCAGTTCCTATTAAAACTACAATGCAATCAGACTATTCAAGGAAAAATGGGTTCCAACCACATACAACTAGAATGAAGCTTCTTCATGCAGTGAAAGTGTCTTTAGAGGAAGCAGATATGTGTCCAAGGACTGTGAGAAGTACTATCACTATAGATTCATCATTAGAGACTTCTTTATTTTACAATGGTGTATCTCATTCATTTATTTTAACCCATATTGGTAATATACTAAATGTTCATATGAATATTTTTTCTTATGTGATGGATATTAATACACCCCTTGGAATAAAGAGAGAGAAGGGTCTTTGGAGTTCTACTTGTGTTTTATATTTGTCAGATGTGGATCTTTCATGGAGTTTTCTAGTTCTCAACAAGAAACTATTCAACATCCTATTTGGTATGGATTAGATCATTAGCAATAAATACTAGATTTATTGTTATCGTCTATGGGTATTATTTACTAAACACATTGGGGCTTTCTATATCATTCAAGGAGAATGGAACATGAGGTTGAGTAGAGATGGACCCTCATACCCATATATGGGGAAAGTGATATCTATATTATTCATTGATATGAAGTAGGAATCCTTCAGCGGTGATCGAAATCCAGTTTTCAACGAGTTTCCTGACATGTTTCCTTCCGAATTCTCATGTTTTCCATTTGTATGGGACGTATATTTTTCTATTGATCTAGTTCCTTGTACTCAACTAGAAGGTGAATGAAATAGATGAAAACTACGTTGGATGATCTTTTTATAAAACTATTCATATTCCCGAGTATGTCACCTTGGGATGTGCCAGTTCTCTTTGCTAATAGAGTTGATGGATGAAATCAAATTTGTGTGGATTACCGATAATTCAATCGAGTTATGGTAAATAAAAAATATTCATTTCCACAGACTATGAAATGTTTGACCAGTTTTATGGGGAAAAGTGGTTTTTTAATTTTGATCTTTGATTTGGTTACTATATATAATATTTTTATATTTATAAAACCACCTCTCAGAGTAGGTACAACCATTATGAGTACATTGTCATGCCTTTGGGTCTAAATAATGCTACTACAATATTTATGGATTTAATGAATATGATTTTCCATGATTATATTTATGCCTTTGTAGTGGTATTTTTTGATGACATCCTTGTCTACTAAAAATATGAGGATCATTTGGGTTACCTAAGAGAAGATATGGAATTGTTGAGAAATCACTGACTTTATTCCATGATTTTAAAATGTGATTTTTGAATTTGGGAAATGAATTTCTTGGTACATGTTGTGTTAGAACATGGTATGTTAGTTGATCCTGAGAAGGTGAAGTCTGTTATGACATGGGAAAAACCAAAAAATGTTTTTGAGATTCAGATCTTTCTGGGTTTAGTTGGGTATTGTATTCAGTTCATTAAGTACTTCTCCAAGTTGGTTACTCTGATGAATACTCAAACTCATAAGGGAGTAAATATTTATTGGGATAAAAAATGATAGAGTTATTTTGCGCTGGTGCTGAATCTCCCAGATGAGGGGAAGGGCTATGCCATTTTTTGATGCATCCTCTTCAGGTTTGGACTGCATAGTTAAGAAAGTTTATCATGTCATTTCTTATGTCTCTCTTCATCTTAGGTCACACAAAAATAACTACCTAACCAATGACATTGAACTTATAGCTATGATGCGCATTCTTAAGAGTTGACGGAACTACATATATGGAGTATGGTTTACTATGTATTATGACAAAAAAATATTGAGTTATATATTCTCTCAAAAACATTTTAATCTCTACCGAGGCATTGGTTGGAATACCTACAATATTTGGACTTTGACATCATTTATACCCCTTCAAAAGGGAATGTCATCACGAATGCATTGAGTAGGAAGCTTCTAAAGAAAGAAATGAAAGAATCATCAAAAGAGTGGAACATGATGGATATATTTTCATAGTTTCATATTGGAGTCTGGGAATCAGGGGACGAAGTTACCTTGTCCAGTTTTTGGTTGATGTCCACTCTTCTTGAGATTATTTTTCAAGAACAACATCTTGATGGTGGTTTTTTCATCTTTAAAGACAATCTGTATATTAGGTAGATTGTGCCTGAATGGTCATTCTCCACTGAGGCCATTCTATGATACCAAAATTTAATTATTGCACCGTTATCAATAAAGAATTATGTGATGGGGTATTTCCATATATCCCATTAGGCAGTTCACCCCCAATCCACGAAGAATTTCTAGGAGATGCATCATATATTATTGGGTTTAGGTATGAGATTTGGCATTGTTCAATTTTTATTTCATTGTTATACACACCAATAATTCAAGGACAAGCATCAAAAGAATTCAATTTTTCTTCATCCACTTCCAGTTCCATCATGGAAGAGGGATGATATCAATATGGACTTTGTGGATTGGGTTTCCTCATACCCTGAGAAAGAGGAATATGATATGGGTTGTGATTGATAGGCTGTCTAAATCTTCTCACTTTATACCCATTCTTCATATAACCAAATTTTACGTTATTGGAGATATAAATGTGAAATAGATTTTCCATTTTCTTGGATTTCCATATTCTATAATATATGATAGGGACCCTCAGTTCACTTTTCTCTTTTTGAGAGTCCTTTAGGAGGCACTAGGATCATAGGTCTATTTAGAAACAAATTACAATCCATAGTAGGATGGCCAGACAGATTAAAGATATAAAAATTCTTAGGGATATACTCTATGCATGTGCTCATGACATTTATGAGTCTTGGGATGACCATATGGGGATAGTTGAGTTTTCTTAAAACAACAGTTATCATTCTATGATAAGAATGGATCTTTTTGAGACATTGTACGACCATCCTTGTAGATCTCTATTGTGTTAGTCAGAGATTGGTGAATGTTCCATGGTTGGACCCAGATTTTTTCATGAGATGATAGAAAATATTTATGTGATTATTCAGAGAAATTTGATGACACGAAGTTGATATAAATCTTATGTTGATCGTCATAAAAGACCATTGGTGTTTTTAGTTGGTGACCATGTGTTTTGAAAGATTCATCCCATTTGGTTCATTGATGGATTTGGAGTCAAGGGAAACTTGCTCCTCCTTTTGTGGGATCTTTTGAGTTTTTGATTATCTGGTAAATGTTTCTTATCATTTATAACATTTTTTGAAGGAGATGTTGATACAAAATTTGTACCATGTATCACAGATCCCAAAGTATCTATCTGATTCATCTCATGTTCTGGGGTGGAATGACCTTGAAGTTGATCATGATTTATCCGAGACTAAGCATCCAATCATGAAAGAAGATTTTCAAACAAAGGAACTACATGGGAGCATGATTCCTTTGAATCACATGCTATGGTATCATGGTTCTTATTCTCATGAGACATGAGAGAGAGAGGCACTAATGAGAGAGAAGTGTCCTCATATTTTTGGTGTGGAAGATTCTTGATTGGCTTTATGGGGACAGAAAGATTCTATGGTGTGTAGGTTATAACATCATATTACTTTTTACAGGTATTTTTAAACCCCCAATTTTTATTAATTTTTTTGGGTTTTGTTTGAGGTTTTTTCGGGTGAAAAGTTTGAAAATTTTGGAAGTTATTGGGCTATGCATGGTTACTTCATGGTTTTCCAAAACCATGCACCCTTTAAGTGAAGACTGTGAAAACTGAGGATGATAAGTTTTTCATTATTTGAACACAGTTTAAGAAAAAGGAACACACCAAGTAGAAATCATGCTCCTTGTAAGAAAGAGGTGGAAAATTAGTGAACACAATTTTTTTTAACCATGCGGCCCTTCCCAACTAACCATGCATATGAAAAAAGTTTAATCCAAAATTTAATTTTAAAATTTTGAAACCCCCCTTTTTAGATTCCCAATGGGCTGGAACGACCCCCTTATGGATTCTTATTTTTTGGGGGATCGCAAGAGGTGATTGGACTCTCTACACCCTTTCGGATGAGGATCAATGATATGGTCATAAAATTAGATCCCTTCCTGGTAAGTTTCCTCTTCCCTATCTTTCTCACACTCCATATTCTTTTCTCTTTTTGGGTATTATATGTCTCGATATGTTGTTGATGGATCTAACACTATCTTTTTCAGATATTGGATCTATTTTTGAGGCTTGGATCTTTATTGCAGACATTATTCTTCAATGTCTCAAGATTATATCATTTTGATTTGAGATATAGTGATCTCGAGGTAGGTGGTTATGTTATGTTGTCCAATTTTAATTAACCCTAAATTTATTGATTTATAATCAATTGTTTTATTTAAATTAAATTTCATGCTATAAACGAAATTGATTTATAATGGGTTATTAAAAACCCAATTACACTGAATTAGGGTTTTGAAATTTTATTTTTGAATGAATTTGGGGAAAACTCCCAATTACATTGAATTTGGGTGTATTTGTGAAATTGATTTAATTTTTTGAAATTTCAATGGTTGAATTAAAATTGTGAAATCGATTTGATGGAATTGATTTCAAATTTGTATTTTGAAAAAACAGATTAAAATGATTTTTATAGAAAACCATTGGTTTTATATTGAAAAAGGAATGATTTGATTAAAACCCAATTTTGGTTTTTAGAAAGAAAAATTAGCATATTTGAAATGGGATAATGGTATGAATTGTGTTTTGAGCAGTTATAAAATAAATTTCCCAGCATTTATTTTTATTAGATCACAAGAAAGACTATATAGTTAGTGATTTATTCGAATATCAGTCCATGATTTAAAAAAATAACAATACATAAATGCAATAGGTCACATCACTGAAGGGATAGTGACGTGTCCTCCTTCATCAGTATCGACGAAGATGTGTGTATAAACATATTTCTGTGACAACTTCTTGAGAGTTAGGGAGTTCCATTTCATGAAACTATTTTACATTTTTGGACCATGACCATGTTACTCATTTTTTTTATTTTAAATATATACCATTGTTATTGAAAACCGTTTTACATGCCTTTTGAATTTATTAAACTATTTATATAAAAAATTTATTAATCCACTTGATTAAATTATTTCCATCAGCTAAAATGTAAAGATTGATTCATTTTAAAATATTATTCTGAAATCCCACACCTCTTTACTTTAAATTTAAAGATTTATATAGTCAATTAAAATTTGGGATCTTTTATGGTATCCATGGTGAGACTCTAATGGGATTTTATCTCACACCCTACATGTGCATTCAGGTAATTGACGATTATCTTCATCCAGGTTTGAGAATGGGCATGGGGGCACATAGAGGATGTAGTTTCTATTGATATTTAGGATTCGAGAGTTGTGTCCAATATGAATTTAGAAATTATATTGTTTTTATGGAACTTTTCTCTAGTACATTGGGTTGTTTGTATGTATTTTACTAATGGTACACTTCTCATAGTGGAGTTTTTCTTATATGCATACAGACTTGTTTATTTTTATTCTCTTGTGTTTGTGTAAAATACATTACCACATTAATATTATATTATTGTAGGTTCTAGTTTACAACTCATGGGTATCAGGAATTTAATTTTGTCCATGATAGTATTAACTCAATTATCAGGTTACCAGGGTACCTAGGATAGTTCCAAACACAGACATAACAGAACAACAAAGTTGGTTTTCCATGAAAAAACATTTTTAGATTTTGAGTATTTAGAGATAGGAAGATGAAACGAAAAATATTAATTTACAAAAAAAAACAATTGAAAAAAATATATTTATTTTAAGATAAAAATATCATATAATTCCTCTAATGAAACTTAAATATAAAAAATCTTGAATAATGATGAGATTGTGAAATAAAACATTACCTCAAGTTTGACATACCTCTCATGTAATTTTACCCTCAAGTGTAAAAAATATAGATATATTATAATTATATTATATAACCATATACACACTTAAAATATCATATATTATCCACTTAAAACATTTTTATATTTTTTTATTAATCAATATTTAATTAAATCTATCATTTCTCAGTGTTAACTGTTTCAGTTTTCATGTCAGATTTGGTTTAGTTTATTCAGTACTTAAACATTTCTCATGTTAACATAATCTATAAAAACATAATAATTTAATAATTACCATATTTAATTATTATATACTCCTTTATAACCATTCATATAAGGTGGTGATGAAAAATAAATTACATTACTTCATAGAGACGATAGTTTGTACGTATGCACAAGTGATGTTTCCTCTTTTTGATAGATGAAGTGAATGAAAGGTAAAAATTAATTAAATTTTATAGAATCTGTATTATATCATATATATAATATATATCATATATATTCTTTAATTATATGCTTATTACCATCCATATAATCAAGAAATGAAAAAATTAATCTTGTCTCTTAGTGGAGGTGGTTGTCCACACAAACGCATGAGCGACATTATCATTTCCCAATGTATAAGAATGTAAGATGGTAGAAAAGATATTATAATTAAATAAAAATAATTATATAATAAATATCATATATAAACATAAAATCTATTATAAAAAGTAATCATGAATGACGGTGATGTAAAATGAATCATATCGCTATGTGGAGGTAGTAGTCCACATGTACACACTAGTGATACTTTCATTTCCCATTTGATGGAAAAGAGGTGGAAAATGGTTTTACTATAATTATAATCACATCCCATTATATTTTACATAATATATTAATTATGTTAGGATAGATAAAATGTATTTATAGGATATATAAGAGTAAATATACTTTGAAATAGTAGGTAAAGATAATTACACCTTATTTGAGAGACCTTATTCGACTAACACCTAAATCCTTATGAGGATAGTATTAGTATAATATTCAAAGATCATAAATTAAGTTATGTAATATAGGAAGGTTTTTTTGTAGGTATTTTCTGAGATATATTTCTCAATGTTTGTGAATAATGGATGAAAATAGGTTCCCTTTTATATGTGATGGGGGATAGACATGGAATTACTTAAAATATTTAAATAATATAATTAAATATTCGAGTGAATGTGGTACTAAACTTACTTTAATTAGAAGGTAATAAAATTTATGGTCAAAATATATTAAAAAAAACATGTATACTTGTTTTAATTAACATATTGAATCTTATATCTTATTTTAACCCCTAGTAAAAATGTTTTAACCCTATGTATGGTAAATAATTTTACTCTTTGGAAATTTATTATGGAAAAAAATTAAGTTCAATGTCTTAAATAATATTAATTTTTCTGATTCAAAATATTAAATTAATTTTATAATCTTTAATTTCCATAAGTGTGAGAAATTAATTAAAATATAAACATAAAAGAGGCAAAGATAACTGTTTTTAGATGTATTATTACTTTAAGAATATAAATGATTATATAGAAATTTTTTTGAATAATATTGATTATGATAGAATTATTTAGATTTTATTAAATAAAATGTGACTTTTATTCATTTAAAACTAAACTAAATCTAAAAGGAACTTTGTAAATACTTTATTAAAGGATAAGAACAAAAATAGTTTTTATTTGAAAAAAATGGTTATTTAGATTTACAAATTGTTATGAATATATTTGTAACATCATAATTATATTTTTATATGAATTATATTACTTCTTAAATATATATTTTATTTATAAAATATATTTTTTATAATTTAAAGTTATTCTTAAAACATAATAATGTTATAAAAGTGACATGTTCCTAAAAAAATCTATATTTTACACTCTTCACCCAAAAATAAACTATTTCTAAAAATATAAAAAAGTTACCCTAATATTATTTTGATATTATAATATAAAAAATAAAATTCATTTTGTAAAATAAGATTTCTAAAAATATCATAAATTAATTCTTATTATTCATAAAAAATTACTTATAAACCATTTTTATGAAGAATTTATTGTTATTTCATAAATTGAATTTATTATTATACTTTTTTACTAGTAAAAAAATTGATGAATTCATTTTTAATTGAATTAATTGGTTTAATTAAAGAAATAATTTATATATATATTGCATAATTTGGTTATTCCTATTCATACCCATCAACCGTATGACTGGGTTATAATAGTCATATTTAAATAATATTTTTTCACTATTTCATTAAGACTGGGAATATGTGTGGATCATTCTATAAATTTTTTTATTAATTTAAATGATGTTAAAATCTTCTAGTGTTACAAAAAGAAATATGGAGACACATTCTCCAATTTATTTTGTTATTTTTCTAACTACCATAGAATGAAAAAGAAAAAGACTAAAGAGAAGAGAAATGAAAAGCACAGGAAAAATATTCTAAATGATGAAACTCAATATAATGAGTGGTTTTCAACAAATGATAATGATATTATTTTCAATATTTTCAGGTTAGAGGTGAAATTTTTTAGGATACAACACAAAGGATTTTATAACAATCACACAAACCCAATAATAAACCATGAATAATAAAAGGAATCCACCAAGTGATGTATGTTCTTTGATGGGTCATTCAAAAGGTAGATCCAACACATGTGGAAACAAATTACCCATAAAAATCAAGTCTAATTAGAAAACTAGAGAAGTATACATGTGGAAATATTTTAAGACTAAAGATGAAATGATGAAAGTTTCATAGTTGAGAATGTTTTCTTAGTTCTTTTCTCTATCTTATGAGAAAATTAGGATCCCATTTATTCCCATATCATTTTTGTTTTAATATTGTTCTAACCATTTAAGGATTTTAATGTGGTTCTAGTACTCAACATTTATGCTAATAATAAAGATAAAGTTAGAATAAAAAAATAATGATATAACATTTTGACCATATTGGGATGATTTATCAAGTGGAATTTCAATGAATATCAGATAAAAATAACTACCATAATGATGTGAATATGGATAATATCCTTTAAGGGGGAGCAACTTGATAAGATTCCCGAACATTATTTCTCACTCTAATCCTAAAAATTTGGATGGTGTTTGGGATATTTTTAGTGAAAATGTATGCATTCCTATCCTCTAATCCTTTATGTCAGTAACAATCCGGGGTCTACCTTGAACCCATCACCTAAGATGATCCATAAAAAGGCCAAAGAGGCATTCTTGGTCCTCCCAGGATAGCAACAACCTCCAAGGTAATCATAAGATACAATAGGAATGGTTTCTCCTAATAAAAATAAACAATAAAACTAAATAAATAAAAGATCAAAACAAACTTAATTTTATTTCCAAACATTAAATTCTTTACATTTACAATTATATAAACAAAAAACTAAACAACAAACAATACCAGAATAACCAAACTGAACCTGACACCCAAGGGTCACTCTCTAATCCACAACTAAAAATTTCCCATGGTGATCGTACCATAGCCAAAAACTACATCAGAAAATAAAAACAAGAAAGCATTATAGGCAAGAGTATTAGAAATTACTAGGTAATCTTGAATAATTCTATTCCAAATGAAAATAATTTAATTAAAGAAATATTGATTTTAATTTTTTAATACATTCTATGAAAGTAAAACTTTTACTCTTTTCATTTCGACGTAACCCAAATCATAATCTATTGCCCTTATAATTTTAAGAAAGGTTAAAGGGGAGAAGTTAAAGGGAATCCAAGAAAGTAGAATTCATTTTTCATAAAAGTGGTTAAGGGTAGACTGCTTTCTCTTTCGAAAATCCTCTTAAAATCATTTGAAACAATAACCACACACTCTTCTTTTTTCAAAAAACACGAAAAATATGTACAAGGGATATAATTCAACTTAATGAGGGAAAAGACTATAACGGTACTAGTATTAGGGAAATTTGGGAAAAAATAGGATCTTTGAGGAGACCCAAAACATACTATACATATGAGTCATCCCAAAGGCATTCCCTACTCGATGACATCATAAAACCCAAATATCCGATCATCCCCTACCTAGATGGACCGAGTCACCCAATACCATAGTAATGACAAAAAAATAACCCCCTATGAGCCACTATCTAGTGAAATGACAAAGACTAGTATATAAAATATTCTCAGAATTCCTCTTTTCTATTCTAGGTTCCCATTTTAAGTTCACAAATGGGTGTTCCGAGCAAGATCAAGAAAAAATTCATACACAATTCATCATACATATCACAAAAAATGGCACCACCCCGACCACCTCAAGGAGTAACCTCTTTCTATAAAACAATATTCACATGAGTGGAGTCACAATTAGAAGACATTACCTCCCCATTATAAACCAAAAAGTAAATGGATCCCTCTTACAAGGTTTTTTCCAAAATAAATCATTTCCTAAATTCTAAAAAGGCCTCACATTCTTTACACACAACAAACCTTTTCATAAATAACCATACACGAACCAATTTTAAAACTAAAAAGTTTAGAAACACTATTGAGAGACACCAATAATCATTTTAAAACATCAAAAATACATTTACATTATCAAATCATGCTTCCAAAAATCATAAACTACTTGTAATGGAAAATAGATCTATTTATCAAGATCATAGTGTGCACAAGTTCAACAATCCCACACCACATATTAAAAAAATTCAAGAAAAATGATTTATTTAACATTGAACAATTATTCCAAAAAACAAATTGATATTTAACTATCAAGGAGGGTGTGAAATGAATTAAATCAATGAAATCTAAAATTTAAAGGAAATGTGGGAAGGGATCCTACCTCAAATGATGATGAACTTTTGGAATCCAATGCGAAATCTCAATAGAACCTCAACTAAACTCAATGGATGATAGATCCAACCTAAAACATTAATATTAAACCTAAATTTTTATGATTCAACCTTGAAAATAGAACACTAGTATCTAGGGTTTTTCCAGACCAAAAACCCCAACAAGGTAGAACCCCGAACTAAGAGAAGGAGGAAGAGAATACTCACCAGAGGCGGGGATCCACCACAGGAGGAGAAGGGTGCCGACAGGGTCACGCAAGGGAGGGAAGTTAGAGGAATGATCTCCATATAGAGGTCATTGGAAGGAGGTGTACGCACAAGGGGAATCTCCAGTAGGGGTTAGGTGATAGAGAGAGGGAAGGGTTGTTCCTAATGGAGAGAGGAGGGGGAGAGAAACCATAAAAAATCATATCCTAACAAAAATAAAAATAAAAACAATAATAATAATAGAATATTAAAAATAATACTAATAACATAACAATTATATTAACAATAATAATAACAAAAATATTCTTAACAATAATATTATCATTAATATTCTTAAAGTATTCTTTTTAATTTTTTTTTTCATTTTTCTTATTTGATATTATTTTCATTTTATTATTATTATTTTAATTTTATTTATTTTCAACATCAAGTTGGCCACAAAAATACTTAGGAGAATCTACAAAGATTCCAGACCATGCTCGGCCAATGCACCAGATACCACCATCTCAAAACATTAATTTTTCAATAAAAACTCAAAAATTCAAACCATGACTCAACCTGAATCTTAAAAAAATTATCTAAAGTCTAGAAAATAATAAAACTAATTAATTAAAAAGGGTGGGGTGTGAAAATTTCCCCCACCATAACAGTTTCTGGCCTTGAAAATACAAAATGAGGCCGGACAAAAAAAATCAACTGATAGTTATTTACAGTTCCAAGAGATCCCCAATGAAAAAAAGGGAGGAGGGAAGAGAACTATAAACAAATAAAGACATTAAATTTAAAATTGGAGACACAAAATGGAACCCCTGCAACGTGTCACCCACCCCCAAGAGCTAAGACACCACCAATTGATCGATTGATGTAAATGAACTCTCTCATCTTACAATCCAAACTATTAAATGAAAGCACCTTGAACCCAACAAAAAAACTCACACCACTATGTTGTAATAATTAAACAAGATTAAACCATATACCAATTAATACTTCCATGGTCTTAATTAAAAAAAAAATTGGGTGTGTTATCGTCCCAATGTTAACTCAAGGGAGGAGATTGGGGTTAAATAGCTCCGAATGAGACTACCTATTGCCAAGACGACACCAATAACATAACGGAATTTCTAACATGAGGAGGCCTAAATAAAATCCCTACCATAAGAAGAAACTAAAACCCAATACGGAGCTGGAGGAAAACACATGGAGGCTAAAATGGACTTCCAACCATAAGGAATATTCTACATAAATTCATTTCAGTGGAATTTTAGTGAGACCCATGGTGGGTCTCTCTACCATAAAGATCAACTACCTTAAATGACTGACACAGGATGAAAATGGAAGCCCCACATGGCTATCTTCGTAACTTCCCACAAAACCTAATCCCCCATCATTTACATCCCCTGGGGGATCATGAATACATGATATATTAGCTCTGGGACCTATGGTTGGAGCTCTTATGATTGAAGAATCTCTTACCTCGTAGTCATGTGTTGAAAACCCTTGAATATAACTTCTCCTTCTAGTTCCACATGTAACCAAGATGTGATACAAACAACACTGAAATAACACAACACATTCTGTGACCAAATTTTCCTCAACGTGGAACTTCACCGCGACAAAGACTTATAAGATGCCCATGCATCATTACTTTCACCTTAAGTGAGGATATGACAAAACAAGAGCACAAAGAACACGCTTCCTCACAAGACCTTAAAAAACAATGGTATCAAACCTCATACCTAACAACTTGGGAAACTTAAGAAACTAAGGTATCTTTTAACCTTCCACAACCACTCTCTTTCTGTAAGAGGATCCTCTTAATAAAAAAATATGAGCGGTGGACTCAATTTCTGAATCATAAGAGGAAAGTTCTTATATTGATCCATTGAAGGGCCTTCCAACAATGAATTACCTATGATCTCACTTCAAACATGTATTAATTCTTTAGGGGAGATTACACTTTCCAAAAGAATAAATAGAGGGTCTAGACAAAATAAAACACCCACAAAGATATGCTACAACAGATTCCAGACATAACACATGACTCATATTTTCACAAACATGAATCCATTAAAATGGTAGTTTTTAAAAGTTCAAAAACATCAATTATTACAATCACAATGAAATAAAACATAAAAACTTCCACCACATTTGGATATTACATCCAAGTAACATTACAGAGAGAATACCCAAAGAAAATCCCAAACATCACCTTACTCATGTGAATGGGATGGGGTGACCATTGAAGAGTTGGGTCCAGATTCACAACACATCTTGCAAACACCCTGACATAACTGCTGCAATTTACCTAAGAATCCAAAGGTGTGGTAGGTTCTTGGAGAACTCGGGCACAATGGCCTATTGTGGCAAAGATTGCCACACTAATGAAAAACAGAGTTATTGAACCCTGAAGAGGTTGATGATAGGTATAGAGGCCTCTTAATTCCCATACCAGCACCACCATTATTAGGCCACTTCCCATTCTTTTTATCAGAATCCTGTTCACCACTTACAAAAACAAGTGGAAGATCCACTATCTCAGGACCTCTTATATACAAAGCTTCAACACGAATGGATATCCTCACCACAATAGAGAAAGTGGTTAATTTAAGCACTACCACCTTCGACTGTAGTTCAAAACGGAGCCCGAACATGAAATATTGAGCTTTCAGATGATTGTTTTACACATACCCTAGATTATATGGAACCGAGTCTAAGAATTGATGACAAAACTCTAACACCAATCCAACAACATTTTAAATACCACAAAACTCCAACATCCTCCTCACCTTCATCATCAAAGAAAGGTACTCTTGGATGAATGAAGACTTGAAGAAATCATAGGTATGGTCTCTCGAGGATTTCTTCGAGACATTGACTTCTACCATTTCAAGGTGGGATGTTTGAGCATAAAGATAGAAATTTTTTCCTTTAGTTGCTTAGTCAACAAAAGGAAATTGAAGTACCTATCAATCCTCTATAACCACTCCTCCACCACAAGAGGATCTTCTTGACAATAAAAGAGAGGAGGGTTCATCTTATGGAATTCTGGAGCGTGGTCTATAAATCCATCAACTGGAGTGTTTTTAATTGGTGCACCACCCAATGTGGAACCTTGGGTGTCCAGAGAATCTTTGTGGGGGTAGAAACTAAGAAAAATGAAACAAGGAACTCAATCAATACTAATCCAACAATAAGGATTCACTATTTCAAACCCCACAAAAGAAACATCAATCCCAAAATAAAAGAGATACACCAAACCACTATAAGCTAAAAAACATTTCATTTTCCATTTAAGTGTTTTTTTTTGAAAATGAAACAAGCTTAAAGGATTACACACCCACTAATGGTATTCCATGGAGCCTCACACATGCACAAACCCATTCCATACGGAGCAACCATCCACATTTAACTTATTTCCATTCATATAGTCATTCACAGAAACCCCATATCTCAATACAAAAGTTTTCCCCTTCTGAAAACAAAATATTCAACCCATTTCAAAAAACTTCTAATTAAACATCAAACTCCATTTCATAAATACCTATTTTATTAAAACTCATTAATTTTTATTTAAAAAAAGTTTTCAATACCCATTTCTAAAAATAAATTCCCATTTTCCAGTCAACCAACTCTTGTTAAATCACAATCTTGTTTATAAAAACCCAATCTCACTGAAATCATTGATGTTTTTACACAAAAACCATTTCATGAGAATCTACCTTTCCAATGATTCTTTAAAAAAAAATTGAAAATCCATTTTCTACCTTCCAAACAATGTCCCCTCCATTTTAAATGTATCTTTTCACTATTACAATGAAGGAATTTTCAAAACCAATTTTCAAATATAATAAATTCCCAAACTATCCACGAGGGGGAACTAGTGATGGTGGTGGAGGGTCAAACATATGGTTGGTGTTCATACTCCAGTAACCCCACAACCACATAGAAAATTCTAGGGAAATTTCCCTACCTCCACATGGATTTCTTGGCCCTACGAGATCACAAAGGCCACTTTCCAAACTCCTATTTCATTTTTAATAATTAGAAATCCACAAGAATCAAAGGACACCAGTAAAATTAAACATCCCATTATAACCCACAGTTTGGAATGAAAAATAGTTCATGAAGTACATGTAATTCCTAAATCTCAAGCCCTAAAAATCCTAGTCCTTCTACCTTTACATCCCCATGTACCTATGGGAAGTATGAAAAGCAAGGCCCACTAAAGAACTGACCTTCTTTGATGCCATTTTTTTCACGAACCAACCCGTGTCGACCCTGAACCTGTCACCTGAGCCGATCTATGGTAAGGCTAAAGAGGCATTCCCAATCCTCCTGGGCTGGTGGAATGTGACAAGGCAATCATAAGACACAATGGGAATAGTTTCTCATAATAAAAATAAACAATGAAATTGAATAAATAAAAGAGAAAACCAAACTCAATATGATTTCCAAACATTACATTCTTTTAATTTACAATAAATGAAAAAAAAATTGAACAAAAAATACCAAAATCACAAAAAAAATCAGACACCTAAAAAACCTCCACGTGACACCAAGGGTCACTCTGTAATCCACATCCAACAATCACCCAAGGTGATTGAACCTGATCCAAAACCTTCTTTAAAAAATAAAAAGATTAAAACACTATATGCATGATTATTAAAACTTAGTAGATAAGCCTGAATAATTATATTTCCAATTCACATTATTTAAATAAATAAACAATGATTTCAGGTTTGAAATACATTATATAAAAGTAAAGATTTCAAATTTATCATTTCAAAGGAACTCAAATCATAATATATTAACCTTATAATTTTAAACAAGGTTCAAGGAGAGAAGAGAAAGGAAAACCAAGTGAGTAGCATTCATTTTTCATAAAAGTGGTACATGGGAGGTTACTTTATCTTTCAAACATACTCTTAAAACCATTTGAAACAAAAAATAAACACTCTTAATTTTCCAATAAAACAACAAAACTAATTACATGAGATATCATTCCACTTAACGTGGGAAACAACACTAACAATACTATTATCGGAGAAATAAGGGAAAAAAGGATCTCAGAGGAGAACTAGAACATACTATACATGTGACTCGTCCTGAAGGAATTCTATACTTGATGAAATCATAAAACCCAAATGCCCGATCGTTTCCCAACCTAGCCTGGCCGAGGGGCCAAATCTCATAGCAGTAACAACAAAATAACCCCTAGTATGGTCCACTAGCCAGTGAAATGACCTAGACTAGTGCATCAAACATTATTAGAATTCCTCTTTGTTATGATAGATTCCCATGTTATGTTCACAAAGGGATGTGTTGAGTAAGACCAAGCAAAAATCCATACACATTTCATCATACATATCACACAAACTAGCACCAACCAATCCACATAAAGGAGTACCCCCTTGATTTAAAACAATATTCACATGAGTGGAGTCCCAAGATGAGGACATTATCATTTTTTATCAACCAATAATGTGAGGGATCCCTCAGAGGAGGTTTTTATCTAAAATAAACCATTTAACATATTCCAAACATGCCTCAAATGATTTATACACATCAATACTTTTCATAAATAACCATAAAAACCTCTTTTTAAAACCCCAAAATTTAGAAACCCATTTGAGAAACCCAAATCATTCTTTTTAAACATCATAAATACAACCAAAAGATCAAAACATGATTACAAAAATAATAAACCTCTTGAAAAGGATAACAGTGATATTTATCAAGAACATAGTGTGAAAACATTCTAAAAACCCACACATAATATTTAAAATAATCAAGAATGACACGTAATTTCACATGGAATAATTATTCTAAAAATAATAAGTCACTATTTAACTATCAAGGAGGGTGAAAAAAAATGAAATCAATGAATTCTAAAATTTAAAGGCAATGTGCATAGGGATTCTACTTTAAACGATGAAGAACTTTTGGAATCTTGTAAGAAATCTCAATCACACCCCAACCACACACAAAGGATGCCAGATCCAATTTAAAACATCATTATTGAACCCAAAATATTTGGATTAAACCCTGAAAATCAAACCCTATAATCTAGAGTTTGGAAAAACCAAAAACCCCACCAAGGGAGAACCCCTAAATAAGTAAAAGAGGAATATAATACACTAGGGGGGGATCCACTAGAGGAGGAGGGCATCGACAAGGTTGCGCACCAGAGAGGGGTGCAGTGGTGGGAGGGCTGTGCACTGGAGAGGAGGTTGGATATGGAAGGGTCACATGAGGGAGGGAGACCTATGGAATGGTCATCAAATGGAGGATTCCGGAAGGAGGTGTGAATGTAGGGGGTCTCACTAGAAATAGGTTTCATGATAGGGAGAGGGAATGGGGGGAAGGGAGGTGCATGCGGGAAAGGGAAGGGGGAGATAAAACCTAATAAAAAATAAAAATAAACAACAATAACAACGTAATAATAATAGTAACTAAATAATAATACTAATAACTTAATAAAAATATAAATGATAATAATAATAATAATAATAATAATAATAATACTCATAATAATAATATTATCATTATTATTATTAAAATATTCTTTTCATTTTTTATTATTTTATTTTTATTATTTGATCTTATTTTCATTTTATTATTATTCATTTAATTTTTAGTTTTGAACACTGGGTATTCTACACAGTTACTTGGGAGAAGCTTCACAGTTTCCAAACAATTCTCTACCTGTATGGAAGATGCTGCTAATCCCAAAACACTCATTTGCAATAAAAATTCAGAAATTAAAATGGAGACTCAACCCAAACCCCCAAAACATTATACAAATACAAGAAAATAATAAAATAATGTAATTAAAATGTTAAGGGTGTGATGATTTACTTTCAATATTTTATCATAATTATAGGGGGAAATATTTTCATCAATGAAAATAAAATGAGAAGATCTTGTGAAGATCCATGTTAGTATGAAATTAAACCTGATGGTTATACTTTAATATTTTTAATTTGTGCACTATGTGGTGCATAAAATTCATGTTGAAAATCACTAAAAATATTTGTATCATTTTGTACCAAAAAGCTTCAACATCAATACATATGAATAACCCCTAAATAAGAGATTGAATTATTGGAAATAAATGTGATCTAGTATCAATTTCATGATATTGTGTATAACTTTGATATATAATTCAAACACAGAAGTATTCTACATAAATCATAAATCATATAGATTATGAGTGGGATTAATGATATAATATTACCAAGTAATGGATTTATTTCACCAACTTCCATGCGATTTGTATTTTTCATAAATTAGTAGGAGAGAGAGTAGAACAAGGAGAGTAAATGATCACGGGGAGAAATAAAATCAAATGTGAAAATTGGAGGAACAAAATACCATTCTAGTTTCTATTTTTTGGTGACAAATAATAAAAAGGAAGATATTTTTTACCTACGTTGTGATATATTTATTTTTTGGTGAATTAACATCAATATGTAAAAGAAGAATCAAAATGAAGAACAAGATTTTTTTTATGAAATTTGTTGTCCCCAAGCATGTAAATGAGATAAAGAATATATTGTAATATATTCTTGAGATCCAATTAAAGGGAATATGGTTTATAAAGTTTCAAATTGAATTATAGATATGAATCTTGGAAGCATATGTTTTTTAACATTGTTTATTCAGGGAGATTCATTAAGGAGTTTATGTTTGTGAATATTTATATCCTTATAATGTATAAGTACATAATAAAATATATTTGGTTTTAGTTGAATTGAATTTTGATGATTGGTGATATTATCCATGATTTAAAACACAAGGGCTAGTGGTGTTTGAAATATGTACATTATCTATAAAAATCTGCATAAACCATAGAGAATTACATTCAATATTTTCTTATTAGATGAACAATTATGAATATATAATGTTCTTTTAATATATGTTGTAAATGATTTTGAAAAAAAAATGTTAAGAAGGATGTATGTGGTATTTGAAAAACAATTTTTATAATATTTTCTTAAAAAATCACAATCTTTTTCCATGCTAGCGAGGGAGGTGTCTAGGGTATTATCCAACTTGCTTGTAGAGTATGGAACATGTAGGGGTTTTAGTTGTCCAACATGGGGCAGTGTGGCTCATGAAACCATTGTGTGAGGTGTGAAAAGTAGACTAGAGAAGATCCAAATACTTACAACTAGCCAGCTATGGGGAAGATTTTTTATAAGAGAGTGGATGTTTGAATATTCTGTTGATATGGGACTAAAGAGTAGTGAGAACTATTGATCTTATTTAAAAGATATGAATATAACCAATTCCATTTGATTTGGATGATCAACTCTGTCTAATCATCTTGTATTTTCAAATTCTTCTTCCCACTGATGCTCAACTGATGAAGCTTCTATGATTTCCACTCGACATTGTAATTTGAGAAGGACCAACTGAGTGGTTCTTCTAAAAGTTTAATTTTGATACCATGACTTCATCTAGTGGGTGAACACATGAATTGAATACAATCAGCTATATAAATAACTTATGATCAAATATATGTGTAATATTCCATCAATGAACTGCCATATATGTGTATGAGAAGGAAATATTCTATGACTCATGTTCTATAAGGATGAGTTTCCATGAATAGAGCATTTACCTTTTATGCGTATGAGAATTGGTCATGATGAAATTAACATATTGCATGAATTATGAGTGATAAATTTTATAATGGACGAACATGAATTACTTTTATGAGATGAATAAATTCTCTTAAGAATCAAACTATCCATCGATTCATAAATAAGAATCTAAATATGGTTTCAAAAATGGATGAGTGAGTTACAATTATCATGTAATGAATGTTGTTACACATGAATTCATGAAAATAGATTGATAAAGGTATATCAATTCATCCAAGTTTTAATTAATCTAAAACTAGTTAAAGTAATACATTACTTTCATGTCATGACTATAGTAATCAATCCAGGCTTGCATCGAGGTGATCCCATTATGATTCATCCATGCGTAAATCTTGAGGAAGAATGATTATATGTAGAATATGATTTTTATACTAATAAATAAACATTGGTATTTTATGAATTTTTTTTATAAATGGTATATATAATAAGAATAATGTGAAATTATTCTGAATGTGAAGAAAATAATAAGTATGATGATGCATATATTGATTTATCATGATTGAAATATCACAAATGAGTTACTATCATTATTCTAGAAGATTAATTAGAGTAATCAATGTGACAATCCCATATAGTGTGATGTGTGAATTATAAATCTAGATGTTTGTTCACAAAAAATGGTTAATATGTGATCTATTATGCATGCATGCATCACTATAGCTCATAGTTAGAAATAGAGCGCTGAGGAATGTGTTATCAATGTAAATAAAAACTGAGTTGAGATAACTAATTGATGCTCACAATTATTTCTCAAAGTATCATGAATTCCAGGTACAGGGATGTGTAAGTGTAATAATAATCCATGTATATCTAAAAATTTCTCTAAAAATAATATTTCACATCTAATGGGAGTTTAGATAAATATTATGATTATAAATTTTGTGAAATCTTTGACCTAGGGCATTTAAATATCGCATGGAAAAATAAACGACAATTGAAGAATAATGTTAAGAATAAAATTTAGGAGGATACGAATGAGAAATTAAATTGGAATATTATTAAATTATTTTTATAAGACTATGTATTTGGTAAGACAAAAGGAAAATTAAATACAAAAATAAATTTTGATATATTTTATGAAAATTGAAATGATAATAAATATGAGGATTTTATAAAATTTTATTCACAATATTTCAGGCAGTTTGAATGTTGGAATTTAAGGTCAATTGAATAAGGATAATAATATTCACATAAAGATAATATAAACACGAGAATAATGAGAATGAAAAGGAGTTTCATGAAAAATTTATTTTTATGACAAACTCATGTTTCAAAAATGGTTATCCTATTAAATGTCTTGTGCACATTGTAATGTATTAAATAGAAAGAAAAGGGAGGACCAAACAACACAAAAAGGAATCACTATGATCACTACATAATATGTGGAAAATAAATACTAAGAACATCTAGGTGTCCCATATTATTACTACGAAAGGGGAAGAAGATCAAACCTTATAGTTGTGGAGGGGCTCAAGAAATCACATGTGATCTTTCTCAAAGGTAGTATAGGAATATATGATTTTATAATGTAAAACAATACATAAAATATATTCATGCCTAGTTTATTATAGGATAATTAGTACAAGTTCAAACACATGATTATGATTTCTTTGATAATAAAATGTAATCTATGTGTGAGTTGGGAAAAAGCCACTGGAAAATAGGAATATGGTGACGTATAAGGAGGTTAACCCCATTATAAAATCATTTTTCTATTATGTTTATTCATTAATTTTTATATAGGTATAAAATCAAGAAAAAATTTGACATAATAAAAGGGTGATTCAATCATTGAAAAAGTGAAGAGGTGACAGGGAATAAAAATAAAATTTATTAAAATAATAAAAATACCAATTCACCCCACCCCCTCTCAGTATTGGATCATCTATTTGAGATCCTAAATTTTTTACCCATTTTTACTATCTGTACAACACTATAACCTATAAAAAATATGTCCAATTCAACTATTCTTAAAAATTTGATAATTTTGGGTAAAATATTATTGAATATAATAATATAGTTAGAAAAATTACATTAATGAAAATAATATGAATTTCTTAAGAAATAAAGAACTAAAAGTTACTTACACTCTCACAAAGTCAATATCATAGTAAATCAAATTGAGTATCATTCACATTCCAAATCATATTGAGTATATGAGACTAAAATTACTTAGTCTATATTTCATCTAATGATTTGGAATCCCCAATTGAATGAATCTATACATATCATAAGCATATTGATTAACCTTTTCAATAACATGAACACATGGTTACTTAGGAAGGTACTACTCTAATACAAAGATTTTCTCTTCAACACACTTTTTATGTTACCAATGTTATGATTTTATTGTATTAATATTTTATTTCCCAAGGATTAATCTCAATTTTATGTTTGATAATGATAATGTTATTTGTATACAATATAAGATTTTATTAGATGACTATCATGTGTCACTAACTTTTAATAAGGAAATTTAATGAATTGGATCTCACTATAGTGAAGAAACCATTTGAATTCATCATACTCATTATTTGGACAAGATCCTAAATCCACTAAGAAATGAGTCCTTTGTGTAATTCCTATAAACACTTCTATATTTAGGTAGTGAATAATACCAACCATACATTACATGAATATTTGATGGTTTAGTAGAATACTCTTTTTCCAATTTAAACATATGGATAAACCCAACTCAATTCCTCTAGTATTCTAACTCTCATAGAGTAACAACTAAGTGTAACTGAAAAACAACCATTAGATTTGGTCACCTAACTCTTATGGTTATACATTTCACCAATTACAAGAACAATATAATTCATGGGAACCATTCTATGGTAGAACATACTTATTTATATGATTGAGGATATTAAATGGTCTAGATTAGAGGGCATCTAAAACTTGGTATTTTTATGGGGATTTAATATCATCATCATATCTCATGTTATTATTGTTGACATGTCTGTATGATTTTAATGATAAAGTGTGGAATCATATTCACTCCACCAAATAAATGTGTTCAAACCACATTGATGTGTAACTCTTTACATAATTTAAAGTTTGTGTTACTCATCAATTGAAGCCAAAAATATTTATACATTTCTAAATGAATCTCATTCATAAGGTGAATGAACTTCTTTATTTATGGGTTTATAATTATATAAAATTTATAATCCCCTCCTGATTTTTCCTAGAGACATATATACCCACCCCCACCTATATAAAATAAGGAATAAGACTCTAGGATAGTGTGAAGTCTCACCCAAATTCCCTCTACCCATTTATACATCACTTAAGAGATATTATAATTAATCATAAACGAAGCACCAAATATGTATAAACTAAAATAAATAACTAAATAACGATAATAACTATAATTAGAAACCAACATCAAGTTTAGTGGAAACTAAATCCATCATCACACCTTGAATGTAACTCCTTAAATATATGTATAAAATTTCTTGAAGTAGTTTAACAATATCAAAATAAAGAATAAAAATATTCAAAATATAAATAATTTATATTCAAGAATAATTAATATGTGAATTTTTTTAAATAAATGAAAAAGTCATATATTTGAACATCTAAAAATAATTTATGAATAATTCATAAATAAAAGATAATAAAAAAACATTATAATTTTAGTTATTAATTATGGACATTCCATAATCTGGAATGTAAACACTTTATACTCATTTAGTAATATTAACTTCTTCATATTATTAATTAGATAACATGTCAATTTTTATATATTAATTTTATGAGAAGTAAACATTTTATATTTCAATTTGTGTTTTGTAAAATATTTACATAATCTAAATATCATCTAATATATATTACATAAACCTTCATGCAATCAATCATCAATATTTCTTTTCATATGGTTTAAATAATATTCTAAATAATGACATTTAATTTGAATAATTAAAATTTACTAATTATAGATAATTTATAATTAAATATAAACACTTTTATATTTTGGCGTTATTTTTTTATAATTTATAAACACTTAAATAAAATTCCATTTTAGTTTCAAAATAATCACTTTATTTTAATATCATAGGATATTACCTATAATTATGTAAAATGTATTTCAATATTAAGAGTCTTTATATTAAATTATTTATTATTAAATGTTCCATTAATTTTATAATTAATTGGAAAGAATTTTCAATTATATAAATTTTAATATAATTATAAATAAATAAACATTACAAAAATACTGTTCAACATTATTTATAAATCTTTTATAAATAATGTAATCCAAATCGTAATTTAATTTTTATAATTTTTTCCCAATCACATTTATATTTCAATCTAGTGGGAGTCATATAATATGAGTTATAGTCGAAAAACACATAAACTATCATGCAATATTAGTCATATTTTTTTACTGATGATGCAATATATGGTTACAATTCACAATTTCATTTTATAATATACAGTGATATCACAGTTATGATGTGACACTATTTTAAAAAAACACAACACAACAAATACTAGAATGAAATATGGGTGAGACATATGTTATGGATAATACAAAACCATGAGGTTTGTTCAATGTCATTGTTTACAATATCCCTATATTGTAAGTCATGAAATAAGTAGGTAGAATAAATCTTTAACCAGATTTTATGATTGGTAGTACAAAATGCAATATGATATTGAAATCATTATTTCACAGCATGATTTTAGAAATATAAATTCATGGTAGGATCTAATACCACAAATAGATTTCATAGGGTTCTAATAACACTTATTAGAGGTAAATTAAGTGATCAATAAGCCGAATCCGAGATCTACATTAAATACAAATGAAACCATAAAAAAACTCGAAATGAAGAAACTATAAAGAAGTGTACCATTCAGTATAGTTTTTATCCCCTATTTATTGATTAATTTTTATATCCAAGGAATAATTGTAATATTATTCCCTCTATAGTGCATCTATGCATGTTGATTAAACTACTCATTGTATGAGAGGGACTCATCTCATCATAATGACTTGTCACACCTTGTTGTGAAATGATGGATGAAAAATTATGATATTTAATTTCAATATATCTTTAGTCTTGAATGAATAATCAATAATGAAAACCATCCTTCAAATAATAATTGGATTTATAAACCTCTATAGGAATCTTAGTGACTATATGTATTAACTCATGAATTATAATTCACGAGTTAATGCATTAGCCAAATCTTGCATGAATACATAAAACTCTATTGAGTTACATCTTATGTAGTGGATATTTAATTAAAGATAATCATTGAAGATCCACTCAACTGATAAATATTATCATTCAAATTTCCCAACTATTTAATAATGTTTCATGGAATATGACATATGATATTAAAGTCACACATTGATAGGTTTCAATGGGTATTAAACAACACTTGTTTAATTTAGAGAAGATATTGGAAATACATACCATGATCTCCATGCATATATAACGTTATGTATAAGTAAAATAAATAAATAACTATTTGAACATCCCAAACCTTTCACCATTAATCCGCTGTAATATCTTGATTTCAATTGAATTGGTTTGAGACAATTAATTAGAGTGGTAGACAAAGCCCTCCCACCTCTGAAGGTATCCTTGGGTTGGATGGATTTCACATCATATGTGTGGAACTCTCTTTAATCCATTATGTGAAAGTAACTAGATATGATAAAGAATAAAAAGAGAGATCCTTGGGTAGCGGGAGTCTAGTTGAGCGTAGGTTGGTATCATACACATATCAATACATGGAATATTACCTTTTATAACACTTAAGAAAACTCGTCAAAATTTTTGATCATTAAATCATGTGACATAATTCACTAGTTAATGTACCAACCAACATTCATTACATGGATTTATTAATGAAACAATTTATGTTACCAATTTTGAAGTGTTCAAATAATAAAATTCATGTGATTTTATTCACTTAATCCCTTATGGAAAGTAATTTTTTTAAATCTAAAAATCATTCAGATGCGTTAAAAAAATCTTTTAATATGGTTTCCTAGTATAAAGAAGGGAATCTCATGAAAGTTGAATGAAATTTAATTTCATTATAATCCATAAACTATATTCAATTTTACCATATGATTCAACCATTGATAGTATAGTGGAAACTATTTCCATTCCTTATGATCTCCCCAATAACTATTATACATCATAAATTATATATATGTATAGAAATACAATTTTTAGTATAAATATAATATTCTATTTTTGGATATATCATACTATAAAATATAAAAACGCTTTAGGAAACACATACTCATTCGATCTCACACTATCACTTAATTATAATATACATTGTGCAATTTCACCTTATATCATATGATATATTATAACTTATGAAAGAATATCCAAATATCATTTTTATTTATTACAAAAATCTCTAGTAAATTCATCATCAATTTCACCTTGTATCACATCATATGTATTAACTTATGAATACCCATCCAAACCACTTTTGTTAACACTAAAACACTTTTAGAGTAGCTCTTTGAGGAAGAATAAATCCCTATTCAGTAAACCAAAATGTGTGACTACAATTTCTATTATAGTGTTGGAAAAAATATTAATCATAGGATCCATGTATATAAGTAAAAATAGACCTCTAGAGAAGCATTAATGCTATTGAAGCTATAAATGGATCTGGCATGATCTCTATCAAACACATGGATCTCTATACTTGTGTCCACAAGCTACATATCATGCTATAAGGCATTATAAAATATTCCCTTTGTATAGTACATCGATTTACTATGGGTCATGGTTTATTTCAATCCCATATATCAAACTCATTGTTTCACAACTCTCTATGTATAAAATGAATGGATAAATGATTATATCACATGTCATGGATCCTTTATGGATGTGCACATCACATTCCCCTCTTCCGAGTAGATAATCACATCATATGTACTATGTAGGTGTATTATCTCACTCCACAGTCCATATCAATTGGTGGAATAAATGTCACACTATTTACATGATAGGATAAATCCTATATTGGTTGAGCATTAACCAAAAACACGATAAACAAAATACCCAACCACCCCTAGATTATCTAAGACACAATGGTTTAACTAAGAATGATATCATAGTATGTAGGTTCTCATGCTCAGTATCACACCATCCTCAGATAATGGGGACTCATATTTGATCCATGTACCACTATTATACAAAATACATAGTGTATAACACTTTATTTGGTGTTATTATGGGGCCATCTAGTGCACATATACCTTGTTTATGCCTCATGATTTAATTTGGTATCTTATAGGAATCCTCTTCATTATAACATTAAGATTTTATCATAACCTATAATTCTCCATGATGAAAATTGGTTAGGGGTAACATGAAGTTATACTTCCAAGGGTAATTTATCATTAAAGTTCATGAAATATAAATCTATATAGACATTGTTATTTCCAACATGAATGAATGATAAGGAATAGATCACCATTTATATGATAAATTTTATATTCTTAAAAACCTTTTTTGTAATACTTAAAAAACCCAAAATAAACCCTAGTTTATCTTATCATATATGTTAAACTTATAGATTATCCTTATGTTTTCAGCAGTTTCTAGTGTAATGTTAACTTATTAAAATAACATATCCTAGAACCCTTATCATATTATGTGAGACCAATTTAACCATAGACTGGTATAATCCTTTATATGTTAACTTTGAACTTATCTAGTCCAGAAATACTCCTACTAGCCTCTTAGATACTATATTCTCTTCATAATATCAATTTAAGGCTCATAAAATCTGTTGTGTTTATGAGATAACTTTTATTTCCTTTAATAATAATATTAAACAAATAAAATATTATTTATAAAATCATACATGTAATTATATGTATTGGGATCATTTTAATCTAGAAAAAACATTGTTAAATGGGAAAAAAATTCCTCATATTTTAACAAGTATCTGGATAATAATATTTTCCCAGATAAAAAATATATACCTTTATCACATTTTGAAAATATGTTTTAGAATTTGATTAATCATAAAACATTTGTATACAATCAATAATATCTTTCTTTCACTATCACTTATCTTATTATATAGTAGTAATGAGATGCAGATACACATCCTTTTATGATTCACATGGTCTTGATCTGTCCTTTACATTAGAATCATTTATGGAATAAATTTTTTGATTCATTATTTGAAATATTATGATAATATAGAACAATTAATATAATGTTTTTGAAGTCATTTATACTTACATATTTTTTAATATATGCCTAAGGTAGGATGTACCCTTTAAAACCAATGAATCAATTTCTACAACAACAAAACCTAACATAATCATTATATTGAGTTTCAAAATGTTTAAAAATTCCATATTATGGAATAATTACTCCTCCTTCCTAATAAGTGGTTAGGATTTTAAAGAATTTGAAGGGATAATTGAAGAAACATCTATAGACTCCTTAATAAAAAATTTATTCTTGTTATTGGAACATTTACCAACTTTTACTATATAAAAAACACCAAAATCTTTACATCACATGTCTATTTCATCCTTTCTAGACACTTTAGAACGTCAAGTAATTTTTTTTGAACTCATAAACATTGTAAGAACATTTACATGGATAAAAATAGGATGAATTAAATAACCAAAATAAATATTGAGGAAACCTCTAGTCTCGTAAATCCATTAACATAATTAATAATATTGATTATATAAGTCGAGACTTAAATTCATTTTATTATTTAAAATATAGTGAATTTGAAATCCCCAATGAATCATTATATACCTCACAAGTCTAAGAATTCACCTGTTTTACAATTTCAATATTTCGTTCATTATGAAGGTTTTGATCCAACACATAAAATATTCCATACTTAATATCTCTTATTAATCCACCAGTCTTAGGATCCATTTAAATTAAGTTTCTTTTTCCTGAGGATTAATACAAAAGTTATGTTTTATGATGAAGATATTATTATATGAAACTTGATATTTTCTTAAATTAGTATCATGTTTTATTACCATATTATAATTAGTTTTTTAAAATGTTCTCTCACTAAAATGTTGACTGCTTTAGAAGACATCATATCCATTAGTATGAAAATATCCACATTTCATTGTGGATTACATTAGTTTGGGGACAAAAATAATCTCAAACTATTTATAGCTGATAAAACCTTTCAATCAAATCATATATGAATATTTTATAGTAAAGTGGATAAACCCTTATATAATCCATTATATAAAAAACACAACTCCAATCCAATTCTTTTTTTAACAGTTGGAGTTTCCCAATAAAGTGTGATCCAAAGTGAGTTCTATGGTTAAGGAATATAATATTTGGTATCACCTCATTAAATTATTTCCTTATGCAATATAATCCTAGTGAACCAACATTTAACATGGACTACCTAGTTGGATGATAGTGGTCTTGAAAAGTGGCTCTTTGTATGGTATGTAACAATTATTACTTGAAGGGAACTTAATATCACCATATTATCACATGGTATTTATAATGACTAGTACAATAAAAAATTCATAATTAAATGATTTATAAAAAGGGTTTTACTTTCTTACATTTCTAGAATATTTTTTATATTTTATCATAGATAATTAAACAAAACATTACATAAAAAAGTGGAAACCCCCACATAATATCCATTTTACCTACAAAATAAGTTCATTATAAATACATTATTTCTTAATTCAAGGTAAATTAAAAATTTATAATACTATATTTATTAAATTTTATACCCATCCTTAATCCTTCAGAAAAATTACATGATATTTTGGGATGAGAAAAAATCAAATCTCATTAAGGTATTTAAAAGAAAAGAAACTTGTTTTTCCATTTATAAACTCTAAAAATACTATAATTTTTATTATTTTCCACAATAATATTTTGATGTCAAATATCCATTTACTTTTCCATGAAAAAAACATAATTAGTTAATAGTTTTCTGAAAACATATCATATAATGGAGAAATCATAGTCATAACAATTTATATAGGATAAAATATCACATGATTACTATTCAATGAAAATAATCCATCTGAATTTATAAAAAATGTCATAAAATTTCCTTATAAACAAAATAAAATTTTGTTACCTTTTTAAACCAAACCATTTTCTTGATAAACGATTTAATGCATATCATATAAAAACTTTTAGACATTATTACTACATTCACCCTTAAAATGGATTAATCTAACCATATAATTCTCATATTTATTAGGAGTAACCTCTAATTGGTAAAATTAATCACTTTACCAAATGAAATGGAGGGTTAGACTAAGATCAACTCTCCTCAGAGCTAGTCCAAGATCACCTATAATTCATATAAAATGTAAAATAAACATAGAATGGTTGAAACACACATATATTTTAATTTAATAAGTAAATATATTTTAATTTTAATTGAATAACATAATAAATAATAGTTTTAATCATCTCATAAAGATGAGAAATTTTTTCCATTTCCTTTTATCTTTTTAAAAATAAAAAAGTACAAAATATTTAGAGAAATGTTTCCTTTTAAAATAATCAAAAAATATTATAAAGGAATATTAACAATGATTAATTTCCATGATGGTTGGTATAATTGTACGATACATATATATTGAGAAAACTTTTTTTTTACTTTAGTAGAAAAATATTCTTTTTTTACTATGGTTAAAAGCATATGTTTTTTTAATTTTGTAAAAAATATTAAAAAGAACCATTATATAAATGTTTAAAAGTATAATTTATAAAAATTTAAAAAGAATGTTAAAATTAGTTGATAATGAAATTTAACATAATTTTATGTATAAATAATGAAATTATTTAAATATTTTAATGAGAAATGATAAGGAATAAAAACATTTGAAATGAATACATTAATACAATATTTTAATGAAAAGTTCATTACCTTAGTTTCCATTGAGCTACATACATTCTATAACTTCTAAATAATAAAATTATATTAATTTTATATTTCTTAATAATATTTTCTATGTTATTTTAATTTTTATTATTAATCTTATTTCATTTTTTATCATTTTTTATTTTGTTACTAAAATGGTTAATTTCACGTTGGACATTTTGGGATTATTTAGTTTATAATGTCAATACCACATTGGTGAATTGACCATAGTAAAATGTGTTATGGATAAATTATCTATAGAATTTTAAACATGTCATATTATTCATATTTATAAATTAGATATATTTTTAAGAGAAACAATTTATGGTGGTTATGGAAAATTAATCACTTCATTTTATAGAGAGGGTAGTCCGTACATATGAGTGAATAAAGTTTTTATTTTTATAACTGGTTTAATATAATTAATTTAGATAATAATTTACTTTCATAGAATCATAAATATGTTATACGTGTCATATTTAATAATTATTTCTATCCTGATGACCATCATTATGAGGTGAAAATGAAAAATGAATCACATAGCTTCATGGATGTGATATTCCACACATACACATGAGTGAAATTGTCAATTTTTATAGTATGGAAAAAGTAAGAATGTATGTTATATATTAAATTTATAGAATATTAATTAAATTATAAATATAATATATATTAATTTTTTCAATCATGATAGTTATATATATGATCAGAGGATGAAAAGTAAAACACATCTCTTCATGGAGGTCGTATTCCACACGTACGCATGAGAGACATTCTCATTTCTAATAAGATGAAAAAGTGATAAAAATTATATTTACAATAATAATTGTAATATTTTATTATATTTAATATTATTATAATATTATTTCAACATGTTTCTATAATATTTAAAGGATTTAGAATGACAAAATAACTTCAAATAGGTTATTTAGGAATTATAACTTCCCCTGAGATATCTCCCTTTGAGTTAAACATTAATACTTCTATGATTTATATAATAAGTAGATAAGGATGTATATGAAATTGAAAATTATTTTTAGGTGAGTTTTATACATTTCTTGGATGAAATAGATTTCTCAAAATGTGGGAGGAAGGGAATAGAGGTGGTGCGCTTTTTTAAGGGAGGGGAGTGGAACCCTAGTAATATTTCTAATCATTGATATATTATAAAGTATTAATAAAAGGTAGGTGGATAAAAATCTATAAAGTTTAGAATATAAATTGATCATTGTAAAAATAAAATAATTCATTAAAAAGTAGGATATTTTTTTGTGGCCTAATCACTTAGTTTTTACCTCAATGAACATGATTTCCCATTTACCATAGTGAATCATTTTTATGATAGTTACTATTAATAATGATAAGAAATAATGTTAACCTAATTTATAAATCTAAACCTACTAATTAGAAAAATGGAATCCATTTTTTATGATTCAATTTGTATAAGTGGTTGAAATTACATTTAAAATAAATGCTCAGAACACAATGAGAAAGAGTTTTTTAAATTACTTTCTTAAGCATAAAAATGAACTAATACCAGATAAAATATAATATTGAATCATATGTAATTATTTAGATTATGGTTAAAAAATGAATCTTATGTTACTTTAAAACAAAATAAAAAATATAAGGGGCTTTAAAATTAATTGACTTAATGATAAAATGATAGTTTTATAGAAATCGTTATTTTTAAATTTTCACCCAAAAATATTTTTTGAGAAAAATTATAGAAATTAATCATATTTTGATTCAAAAAATTAATTCATTTTTATCAAATTCAATTTATTAAATTAATAAATTTACATTTTAAATAAAACTATGTAATTCATATAAAAAAATATATCAATAAAACTATTAATTTTTAGATAGAAAACTTTTATGAAATTATTTATAAAAATAATATGAGTTTAAATATATAATATAAATATTTATAAATCATTATATTTTTTATTTCCATGACTAACTGGGTTTTAAAATTATTCCTACATTGGAAATTTTGTCCCCACAATTTAATTCATTGCCTAAATATGTGCGGGTGTTTTTAGCACATAATATTTTATGATTCCAATATTGCTTCCTAAATCATGTAATTATTCTGTGAAACCATTACCTAGTGAATATCTATATTTATTGGTAACTACTCTCTATGATACAAAATATGAATCAACTTTTCTTTATAATATATATCAACCTCTAAATGTACCACTTTAGTGATAAAAATCTTGAGATGCATCAGGTACGTACTTTCTTGACAACAAACTATGAAACATATCATGTAGTAGAGATAAAATCAATGGTAAAGATACAATATATGAAAATGATCTAATCCTTTGCAGAAGATTATATGCACCCAAAAAATGTGGACTTAAAATTTTTCATTCTTCTAAAATTAATAACACTTTTTTCAGGGAGATACATTAATAAAAACACAATCGCTTACCTCATATGTGAAATATTTCATTATTTTATTTTTATAAATATTATTCTTGATTTTATTTGTCCTCATGCATACTGAATCATCATTACCTTCTCAACCATATCTTCTACGAATTCTGGTCCTAGTAATTTCCTCTACTGACATTGTCCCAACTTGTTGGAGTCTGACATTGTTTTCTATATAATGCCTCAAATGGTTCCATCTATATACTTAAATTGAAAATTATTATTTTAAGAAAATTAAAACAATGATATATAATGATAAAAAATTACATGATATTCTGATGAGTAAGCTCAAATCATATCCTCCAAATTATGAAATGTACACTCTCATTTTTTATTAGATTAAGGATGCAAAGTTGTATTAAAATATTATTTAGTACCCATCGATTACAAAAATCCTTTAATTTTTTTATGTAACTTAAGGATCATTATCAAATATTATGGAGAGGTAAACTCAATATAATCTGACTATTTAATTATGATTATGTCTTAAAATATTATCCAAATATATTTTATATCGTATAGGTGTAAAATGAATTAATTTAGACAGGCAATAAATAATAATCCAAATTGTATAATTTCCTCTATATTTCATCGCTTATCCCACCATGAAATACACGTATATATTATCTCACTTCCATTTAGACACCATGAAATCCAAAATCATCCCCTTTTGCGGTTGTCTCTCAGCATTAAACAATTGAGAATTTACAATTTTCATGGTTAAAATAAATATATATTTCTTCAAACCATCCCACCAAAAACATTAATGAATATCTCTATAAATTTTAGTGCTACTAGTATGAATATAAAATAGAGATATGTGATCAGCACATAGAAGTTCCTTTTTCAACTAAGAATTACTTTTCACACACACCCTCTTTCCAAATCTAAAAACACATTCTTTATCGACATTAAACTCATGAAACATAACCTTGTTGTCAAATTATAATATTTCATGAAAAACAACATATTATTTATGATCCCACATAATTCATTCTATAATATATTATAACATTGACACCTAATCCAAAATATAATAAGCTTATGCATATATAATTTCAAGGATGATTTTCAAAAAATGAAAAAATAAAATGTCATATTCTAGTAGTATTATAGTTAATGATGCATTATATTTTTAACTCAAGGAATCAACAACTGTGTTTTCTTTACCTGGATGATATTGAATTGTGTATTCATAATCCTTAATAAATTTTATCCATATTCTTCTCCAAATGCATAATTTTTTGAGTGAATATATACTTTAAACTTTTATGACCATTAAAAATTTCACATTTCTCCCCATAAAAAATATGTCTCTATATATTTAATGAAATAACAACCATAAACATTTCACATTAATATATATTATAGTTATTCTAACTAGGATTCATTTAATGAGTATAATATGTGAAAACCCAATCATTTTAAATCAAAACAACCAAGTCATTTCAAAGAAGAATCATTGTAAATAAAAAATTCACTATTTCGTGTTGGAAAGACTAACATGGGAGAATTAACCAATATTGTTTTTAATTCCAAAAACTATTCATCACATCACTTTATCCTAATGAATTCAAATAATTTTTGAATTAACATAATCAGTGTTATAGATAACTGATAACTGTTCTAAAAAAGAATTAGTAGTAACCTATTAATCTAAGAAAAAATCAAGTATCAATGAAGTTTTTATGCCTTATCTACTATTCCAAAACATTATTGAGCATATGAAGTGGTTATTCCATTTTCAAAAACAATTTTTATTTGAAAAAAATAATCTTCAGAAAAAAATAAAATGTTCTATGTTTTTCAAAAAAATTATATTCTTCTGATGTCTGTAAAAAAAATTTATGATCTCTTTTTCATGATCTTCATAAGTTTTATAGTACACAAAAATATCATTGATAAATTTTTTTTTCAAAATTCCAATGGAATAATATATTTTATAAGATCCATAAATACCGAGGGTGTGTTTTTTAACCCTAAAGGAACATTCACAATCCTTTAATGACCATATATAATATAGAATGCCATCCTCAGAATGTATTCCCCCTTCACATTTAGTAGGTGATTGTAACACCTGAGACTTTTATGAGAAATATTTTGTTTTTATGTTATATAAATCATCAAAGGAATCTTTCACTACATACAACACTAGATTGGCTTGCTTTACACGCAACCGCGGCCTTCCTCGATAGCTTGTGTCGTACGCAATACCGAGTTTCACTAAACAAAGATATATTATAATATTAGACATTATGAATAGTATTGACTGAATTTTTAATTTTATAAAATTTTAATTCATCTTATACATTTTCTAGAATGAGGTATGAAAACAAAATTAGTTTTTTTGGACAAAAGATGTATTTTTCAAAAAATGCAGTTTTACCACCTTTTGATGGCGCGCCCACATTCAATCTAGTTTTTGACAAGTTTATAAGTTCAATTTGACAAAATGAAATTCTTCTTTAGAATCAAGATATAAAAATTTACTTTGGATAAAATTTTCATATTATTCTGATAACTTTCATATTTTAATGAATAGTAAAAATGTGCTATATTTTAATTAAAAACAAATTTTTTCATCGCAATACATTATATGGTTAAATTATAATATTTAATGTTTTTAAAGTATAAATAGAATATATTTTTACCATTTAATATAATTTATTTCATTAGCATTAATTTTACATTTAATTCATAGGTAAAAACATTTCAATCTTTGGCAATGTTTTAACTTTTAAAACCCGTTTGCTTAACAACATGATTAATTTTAAATTAATTACTTCAAATTCTGTGTCTTGAATTTTGAAAAATGGATTCCATATTTGGAATCAGGGGGTCTAAATTATGTTAATAGGTTACTTTTATTTTTTTTGATATTATGAATAGTAACTACAGTAATTTTTATTTACTACGGTTAAAGGTAAATAAGGTAATTCAAGGTTAAAAAAATATTATAATAATTCAAAATTACATTGACACATGTCCTAATCTTATTGTATGAGTAGTGGCAGATCATGGGTATCCTTGGGATGATTATGGGACCCCATTGTGCCACTTGGTAGTGACAATGACAATTTGGATTAATTAATTTAATGTAAAGACAAAATTGACATTAACAAAAATCTTTTAGTAATTAATTTTTATAAGGGGTTATATAAATTATATTTTCGACTATAAATATTTATTAGAAAGCTAAAAATATTTCCTACATAATTATTTTTTTTTTAATTTTCAGACACCAAATAAATTAAATTATTTATGACACCATAATGATGAAGTATTTACCTCATTAATAAATGATTTAAATAAATAAGATTATAATGATTAAAATATTTTCCAAAACATGTCCAATTCTGATTGGATGATTTTATTTAGACCATGAGTCATATTATCTTCATCTTTAATGATTTTTGGACCTTTTGAAACTGATGATAAGTTTATAATAAAATAATACTTCCACACTTTCCAAAGGTGCCCATCTCCTCCCTTATAAAAGGGCACCTCCTCCCTCTCCTCCTCACACCAATTTGAGCCTTCAAGCTTGGCCAATACATGCCCATTTAACTTCCCCATTTCCTTAGAAACCTACTAGAGGTACTGGTCTTATCAAAATACCAACTCTAGTGCCTTAAGAGAATGTTTAAAGGGGGAACTTCGAGAAAGAGGTAATACCTGCTACCGTTTTCTTCAAGTTCCATTCTTCTTCTACTCCCTCTTCATTAGTTGTTTCATTTTGAGGTAATGACATCAGTATCCCTCATGTACTTATATGTTATTGTAAATATGAAACAACTCTATTTCACCTCTTATCCATTCTACGGAAAATGAAATCACTGTGCATGCGTACGTATAGAATACCGTCTCCACGCCGTGGTGTAATCTGTTTTCCACCACCACCTTACTTGGATGGGTATAATGGTGTAAATAATAACTATATATTATTATTGTAAAGTGTTATTGATTCTGAAATAGTATACATACACTTCAATACAATTCCATGATCATGGGAACAATATCATCGTTTGTGCGTACGTACGGCCTACCGTCTCCACGATGTGATGCGACTCGTTCTATATGATATTCTTTGAATAATGATTATATAAATGAATTGAATGAATTAATATGATATATATTACACTAATAGAATTCTTTAAATAATATATCTATATCCTATAAATAGGAATAAGAATTTATTCGACAAAACACGCATAAGAACAAAAAAAAGTAATAAACACTCGAATAACAAGTAGTAATGAAATATTACTAATACGAAGCTAAGAATATGACGATATATGATATAATAACAATAATTATGATTATGTAATAATTCAATAACATTATCTAAATCATTATAAAGGATGTTTGGACACGTAAAAAGTATATCAGACCTAAGGTAAGGTAAAATATCACAATCTCATTTTTATCCGAGATTGTTTATACATTGGTATTTACTAGGGTGTATTTTATCATCCACATCCATGTTCCCTCAATATTTAATATTGTTTCCATAAACCTACAATTGTTTAAATCCAATTTTACCCTTCGGTGATTTTTTAGTAAAAGATATGAAAGGAATCTTTTTTCGTTTTTCGTATGAGGTACTTTTTGACTTTTCCGACAAATGTACGAGAAGAATGTTTTTTTAACTTATATGACATGAATGGATTTTTAAAACCTTATTTCCAATAAGCTTCATTTACAAGTTTTCATGTTTATTTTTAATCAACTTCTTTTAGTTTAAAATTGTATGACATGTTAAGAAAGGAAAAATGTTTTTGAAGTAGAAGGATATTTTCCTCAAGAATGGAGTTCAAGTGTTTTATCAAAATTATTTTCAATTTAAGATAATATAGGGTTCTGTTTCTATCCCTATTATTACATTGATTTGATTATGTTGTGATGGAATTATTTTTATGAATTCATTTATCTTATATGAATTGTTTTATGATGTCACTATGTTTAGGAATCCCATTTTTATTACATGGGTTATGCAATGATGTAAGATTTATGATTTTGTGGCACACATAAGAATGGTATCATTATGAGATGGGTGGGAACTATATCTCCCTATAATTCATTGGGTAAAGATTTTATATCTCATGAGATAGACATGGCTGGAACGGCAGGTTAAACCGGTTCAGTGAAACAGGACTGAAACGAGGAGTGAACTCAGTTCAAAAATGGACTTTGTAAACTAAGATAGTCTTGGATATGAGTCATGACTAATAAGAAATGATTCTCTATGATTATGTGTGTATGCCACAAAGTTTCACGTTTTATGTTATGATTATTGGGATTACATTTCACTACCATGATTTATCCCATGTTATGATCTCTTTTGCAGGATAAGATTTTCAAAATGTTATGTTCTTATAAATATGATATGTTTGATATTTCTTTTGTTTACCCTTACTGAGCATTTGAGCTCACCCTTTTGTATGTTTTCTTTTCCCCAGGTCCGGAATAATGATATTAAGTAGGATATGCCAAAAATGGACTCTAGATATGATGAAATAAATGGGAGACAACCTAGATGATTTATGAACCAGTTGTTTATGTTTCCTAGTTTCTAAAGACACTATACCTATACGATCCTTTCATGATTTTGTTATATGTTGTAATAAGTATGCTTCAATTTTGAAGTAATAACCATGTATGTAAAGTATGGGTCGTTATAGTTGGTATCAGTGGAAAGGTATAGTCAACCTTTGGAAAACTAGGTTGTGAAAGCCTTAGTAAGAATCCTAAGGATAAGTCTAAGCATAGAACACAATCTTAGTGTTTTAGAAATGACCATGAATAACCTAGGATAAGACCTTATGTGTGAAATTTTATTCTTTATTATGTGGTTTTCCTATTATAATTAGTGTTTCTCACACAATTCGTCTTGGTTTTAGTCAATGGCTGGAACCCGAAGGAACCGTGTTAATGCGGAATGCGACGGGAAATGCAATGATTGTCCCCCTGAGCAACCAAACGTTATGGGAGCTGGAATGAAAAATCTTGTAGCCATGCTCACACAACTTTCTCAAGCTATGAATCATGAAGGAATTCCAAATGAGCAAATGAAGGAGCAACATTCTGTTGAATCCTTCATAAGGCAGCATCCACCTTCATTCAGCTGGTATACTGATCCATTAGTTGTTGAACAATGGATCGGTGCTACTGAAAAGATATTTTCAGTTCTTCAATGTTCTGAACATGATAAAGTCATCTTAGTTGTGCATCGTTTGGAAGGTGATGCTGATCAATGGTGGAATCGTATCAAGAATACGAGGCCAAGAGATGAAATTGAGTCCATGGATTGGGACGAGTTCAAGAAATTATTTTTCAATTAATACTTACCTCATATTCTCCGAACAAAGATGGAGAAATAGTTTCTTGAACTGAAGCAAAAGGATGATGAATCTGTTGGTACCTATGAAGCAAGTTTAACAAGACTTGCATGGTACGCTTTTGGTATTATTATCCAACTTGAGAGTAAGATCGATCGATTCATTAATGGCTTAAAACCAAGTATTCAAAGGGCTTTTTCCATATGGGACTTCAATAACTACGAAGAAATTGTTCGATGTGCTCTCAAGGTTGAGATGGAGATTGGTGTAACCCACCAGTCACATGGGTTTGATAAGAAGATGAAAATGGAATTCAAAGGAAAATCTAAAGACCACACTAAAAAGAAGATGAGTTTTCCCTTATGCTCAAAGTGTGGAAAGAAACACTAAGGAAGTTTTCTTAAGGGGACAATGAAATGTTATAAGTGTGGAAAAGAAGGTCATCGGGAAATTGAATGTCGAAATAATTGGAAGAAGATGTCTAATGATGCAAACAAAGGAAGGGACACATAGAATGAACCTACTACACTTCAATGTTTGAAGTGAAAGGAGATGGGGCATTATGCCAATCAATGCGCAAATCCAAGGTTTGATGATGATGATCGACGTCAACAAACTCTTAAGGCCAAAGACAAAGGAAAGTCACATGCAATTACTATCGGTGATGTGGAGTACGACAACGAAGCGGTGAGAGTTACACTTACCATCCACTCTAAAGTAGAAAATATTTTATTTTATTCTGGATCCACCAACTCTTTTATTTCTGAAGAATTTTCTAAGGGTATCACTGTATTACCTCAACAATTAGATGTTGAGTTGGCTGTGACAACTCTGAATGGCACAACAGTCGCATCAAGAGTTTACAATTCTTCTCCAATTGATGTTTGTGGGAAAGTGCTTCCAGCAAATCTTGTGATCCTCCCTATAGTGGAATTTGATGTTATTCTTGGCATGGATTGGCTTTCTTTATATGGAGCTCATATCAATTTCAAAATAAGGGAAGTCACATTTCATATTCCAGATCAATCTATGATCGTCTATCGATGCAAGGATGAACATAACCTTCCATTGGAAATTTCTTCCATCTTATGGGTCTTGATTCCACTAAATGAAGGTTATTTATCTCAAATGGTTCGTGAGAAACTCACGATTAAGAATATGCCCATTGTATGAGAGTTTGATGATGTCTTTCCAGAGGAATTGCTAGGTCTTCCACCAAATTGTGAAATTGAGTTTTCAATAGAACTCGTACCGTGTGCTTTGCCTATTTCAAAGACTCCTTATAGAATGTCCCCAATTGAGTTACAGGAATTGAAGAAGCCACTCCAAGAGAATCTTGTTAAAGGATTCATATGCCCTAGTGCGTCACCTTGGGGAGCACTTGTTCTGTTTGTTAAGAAGAAAGACGGATCAATGAGACTCTGCATTGATTATCGAGAACTTAACAAGATCACTATCAAGAAAAAATATCCTCTCCCACGCATTGATGACCTATTTGACCAACTACGTGGAGCTCAATACTTTTCCAAGATTGATCTTCATTCTGGGTATCATCAATTAAGGGTCAAAAGGGAGGATATACCAAAGACGGATTTCCATACAAGGTATGGACACTATGAATTTATAGTGATGCCATTTGGTCTTACTAATGCCCCTGCTATCTTCATGGATCTGATGAATAGAGTCTTAAGAGACTATCTTGATCAGTTTGTGGTAGTCTTTATAGACGATATTCTTGTCTATTCAAAGAGCAAGGAAGAACATGAAGATCACTTGAGAATTGTATTGAAGACCCTGATAAAGGATAAGCGTTATGCCAAATTTACCTAGTGTAAATTTTGGCTTCAAAAAGTTTCATTTTTGGGTCACATAACCTCAAAAGAGGGGATATCTGTGGATACAGCAAAAACAGAGGTTATCAAAAGATGGTCGAGACCAACAACAGTAACTGAGATCCAAAGTTTTCTTGGTTTGTCTGGATATTATCGACGTTTTGTGAAAGATTTTCACGATTATCTAATCCACTCAACATGTTGACTCGGAAAGGAGTTAAGTTTGTTTGGACAGAGGAATGTGAAGAGAATTTCAAGGAGTTGAAAATAAGGTTATCTAGTGCACCTATGCTCACACTAACTTGTAGTGGAGAAAGGTTTGTGATCTATAGTGATGCATCCACGAAGGGATTGTGGTGTGTTCTTATGCAAAACGATATGGTGATAGCTTATGCCTCACGACAGTTGAAAATCCATGAGAAAAAATACCCAACTCATGATTTGGAGTTACCTGCGATAATCTTTTCATTAAAGATTTGGAAGCATTATCTTTATGGAGAAAGGTGTGACATTTATATTGATCATAAAAGTTTAAAGTATATTTTCACACAAAAGGAGGTGAATATGCGCCAAAGAAGATGGTTGGAGCTGATTAAGGATTACGACTGCCCAATTAATTACCACCCTAGGAAAGCAAACATGGTGGCATATGCATTAAGTTGACAAGACCATGCTAGATTATCCATGATGAAGATCATAAAAGATCCAATATTTATGGATTTACAAAGGATGGATCTTGGAATTATAATGGAAGGGGAAAAATCGTATCTTTCTCAAATGAATGTTCAACCATCTATAAATGTAAAGATTAAAGAGACACAGAAAGAAGATGTAGAGTTACAAAAGAAGGTGAGAAATGTTCCTGAATTCAACCTTCATTGTGATGGGATAATACAGTTCAGGAATCGGGTTTGTGTTCCTCCCATCCCAGAATTAAGGAAGGAGCTACAGGACGAGGCTCATAGTTTTTCATTCTCTATTCATCCCGGAAGCACGAAGATGTATAGGGACTTGAAAGAGTACTTCTGGTGGGATGGAATAAAAAGATATTTTGCTGAATATGTCTCTCGATTCTTGGTTTGTCAGCAAGTTAAAGCTGAGATACAGAATTCTAAGGGGATGTTACAACCATTACCCATACCAGAATGGAAATGGGAAAACATCACTATGGACTTTGTCACTGGACTTCCTAAAACATCCAAAGGCAATAATGCTATCTGGGTTACAGTTGATCGTCTTACAAAGTATGCACACTTCATTGCTATTAGAGATGATTTCTCTCTAGATCAGCTTTCTAGGATATATGTAAAGGAAGTAGTAAGATTTGCATGGAGTACCAATTTCTATTATATCTGATCGGGATCCAAGGTTTACCTCAAGGTTCTGGCAATGTCTTCAGCATACTCTGGATACAGAGTTGAGTTTCTGCACTGCTTATCATCCTTAGACAGACAGTCAGTCTGAGAGGACAATTCAAACACTAGAAGATATGTTGAGAGCTTGCTCTATAGATTTCAAAGGTGGTTGGGATCAACACCTACTTTTGGTGGAACTTTATTATAATAATTTCTTTCACTCCAATATTCAGATGGCTCCTTATGAAGCTCTCTATGGAAAGAAATGCAGGACTCCAACTTGCTGGGATGAAGTTGGGGAAAGAAAGCTATTAGGACCTGATCTTGTTGATGAAATGGCAGAAAAGGTCAGATCTACTCAACAACACATAAGAGCAGCTCAGAGTCGACAAATAATTTATGCCAACAACCGAAGAAAAGACCTAGAGTTTGAAGTGGGTGATAAAGTGTTCTTACGAATATCTCCATGGAAGAGGGTCATGAGATTTGGAAAGAAGGGAAAGTTGAGCCCTAGATATATCGGTCATTTGAAATTCTGGATTGTGTTGGGAAGGTATCTTACCAATTGGCGCTTCCACTGAATCTCTCTCAAGTTCACAATGTGTTCCATGTATCTCTCCTAAGAAAGTACATACCTGATCCTTCACATGTACTCATCTCAGAAGTTATACCGTTGGAACAAGATCTTTCTTATAAAGAACAGCCGATAGAGATTTTGGATCGTAGCGAAAAAGTCCTACGGAACAAGACCACTTAGTTGGTGAATGTTTAATGGAGGAACAACCAATTAGAAGAAGCTACATAGGAACTTGGGGATTTGATGAGGGAGAGGTATCCTCATCTGTTTGTTATGAAGTGCCGAATTTTGAGGGAGAAATTCATTTTAAAGGGGGTAGAATGTAACACCCGAGACTTTTATGCGAAATATTTTGTTTTTATGTTATATAAATCATCAAAGGAATCTTTCACTACATACAACACTATCTTGGCTTGCTTTACACACAACCGCGGCCTTCCTCGATAGCGTGCGTCGTACACAATACCGAGTTTCGCTAAACAACAATATATTATATTATTAGCCATTATGAATAGTATTATCTAAATTTTTAATTTTATAACATTTTAATTCATCTTATACATTTTCTAGAATGAGGTATGAAAACAAAATCAGTTTTTTTTTGACAAAAGAAGTATTTTTCAAAAAATGCAGTTTTACCTCCTTTTGATAACGCACCCACATTAAATCTAGTTTTTGACAAGTTTATAAGTTCAATTTGACAAAATAAAATTCTTCTTTAGAATTCGGATATTAAAATTTACTTTGGATAAAATTTTCATATTATTCTGATAACTTTCATATTTTAATGAATAGTAAAAACACACTATATTTTAATTAAAAACATCTTTTTTCATCGCAATACTTTATATGTTTAAATTATAATATTGAATTTTTTAAAGTATAAATAGAATATATTTTAACTATTTCATAAAATTTATGTCATTATCATTAATTTTACATTGAATTCATAGGTAAAAACATTTCAATCTTTGGCAATGTTTTAACTTTTAAAACCCGTTTGCTTAACAACGAGATTAATTTTAAATTAATTACTGCAACTTCTATGTATTTAATTTTGAAAAATGGATTCCATATTTGTAATCAGTGGGTCTAAATTATGTTAATTGGTTACTTTTATTTTTTTGATCTTATGAATAGTAACTACGGTAATTTTTAATTACTACGGTTAAAGGTAAATAAGGTAATTCAAGGTTAAAAGAATATTATAATAATTCAAAATTACCTTGACACTTGCCCTAACATTATTTTATGAGTAGTGGTAGACCATGTGTATCCTTGGGTAGATTTTGGGACCCCATTGAGCCACTTGGTAGTGATAATGACAATTTAGATTAATTAATTTAATGTAAAGACAAAATTGACATTAACAAAAATCTTTTAGTAATTAATTTTTATAGGAGTTATATAAATTATATTTTCAACTATAAATATTAATTGGAAAGCTAAGAAGATTTCAAAAATAATAATTTTTTGTTTATAATTTTTAGACACCAAATAAATTAAATTATTTATGACACTATAATGATGAAGTATTTACCTCATTAATAAATGATTTAAATAAATAAGATTATATTGATTAAAATATTTTCCAAAACATGTCCAATTATGATTGAATGATTTTATTTCGACCATGAGTCATCTTATATTCATCTTTAATGATTTTTGGACCTATTTAAACCGAATATAAGTTTATAATAAAATAATATTTCCACACATTCCAAAGGTTCCCCTCTCCTCCCTTATAAAAGGGCACCTCATCCCTCTCCTACTCACAACAATTTGAGCCTTAAAGATTGGCCAATCCCTACCCATTTCACTTACCCACTTCCTTAGAAACCTATTAGAGGTACTGGTATTCTCAAAAGACCAACTCTAGTGCCTTAAGAGAAAGTTTAAAGGAGGCACTTCGAGAAAGAGGTAATACCTTTTACCGTTTTCTTCAAGTTCCATTATTCTTCTACTCCAACTTCTTTAGTTGTTTCATTATGAGGTAATAAAATCAGTATCCCTAATATACTTATATGTTATTATAAATATGAAACAACTCTATTTCTCCTCTTATCCATCCTACGGAAAACGAAATCACCGCGCGTGCGTACGTACGGAATACCGTCTCCACGCCGTGGTGTAATCTGTTTTCCACCACCACCTTACATGGATGGGTAAAATGGTGTAAATAATTACTATATATGATTATTTTAAAGTGATATTGATTCTGAAATAGTATACATACACTTAAATACAATTCCATTATCATGGGAACGACATCATCGCTTGTGCGTACGTACGGCCTACTGTCTCCATGATGTGATGCGACTCGTTCTATATGATCTTCATTGAATAATGATTATATAAATAAATTGAATGAATTAATATGATATATATTACACTAATACCATTATTTAAATAATTTATCTATATCCTATAAAGAGTAATAAGAATTTATTTGACAAAACACGCATAAGAACAAAAACAATGTAATAAACACCCGAATAACAAGTAGTAATGAAATATTAATAATAAAAAGCTAAGAATATGACCATATATGATATCATAACAATAATTATGATTCTGTAATAAGTCAATAACATTATTTAAATCATTATAAAAGAGTTTCGGACACGTACAAAGCATATCGGACCTAAGGTAAGAGAAAATATCACAATCTCATTTTTATCCGAGATTGTTTATACTTTGGTATTTACTGGGGTGTATTTTATCATCCACATCCATGTTACCTCAATATTTAATATTTTTTCCTTCCACCTACAATTGTTTAAATCCAATTTTACCCTTATGTGAGTTTTTAGTAAAGGATATGAAAGGAATCTTTTGTCGTTTTTCGTATGAGGTACTTTTTGACTTTTTCGACAAAAGTACGAGAAGAATGTTTTTTAACTTATACAACATGAATGGATTTTTAAAACAATATTTCCAAGAAGCTTCATTTAAAAGTTTTCATGTTTATTTTTAATCAACATCTTTTAGTTTAAAATTGTGTGACATGTTAATAAAGGAAAAATGTTTTTGAAGTAGAAAGGATATTTTCCTCAAGAATGAAGTTCAAGTGTTTTATCAAAATTATTTTCCATCTAAGATAATATAGTGTTCTGTTTCTATCCCTATTATTAAATTGATTTGATTATGTTGTGATGGAATTATTTTTATGAATTCATTTATCTTATATGAATTGTTTTATGATGTCACGATGTTTAAGAATCCCATTTTTATTACATGGGTTATGCAATGATGTATGATTTATGATTTTGTGGCACACATAAGAATGGTATCATTATGAGATGGGTGGGACCTATATCTCTTTCCAATGCATTGGGTAAAGATTTTATATCTCATGAGATAGACATGGCTGGAACGGCAGGTTAAACCTGTTCAGTGAAACAGAACAGAAACGAGGAGTGAACTCGGTTCAGAAATGGACTTTGTCCACTAAGATAGTCTTGGCTATGAGTATTGACTAATAAGAAATGATTCTCTATGATTATGTGTGTATGCCACAAAATTTCATGTTTTAATTTATGATTATTGGGATTACATTTCACTACCATGATTTATCCCATGTTATGATCTCTTTTGCAGGATAAGATTTTCAAAATGTTATGTTCTTATAAATATGATATTTTTGATATTTCTTTTGTTTACCCTTACTGAGCATTTTTGATCACCCTTTTCTATGTTTTCTTTTCCCCAGGTCAGGAAGAAGGACATTAAGTAGGATATTCCAAAAAGGGACTCTAGATATGATGAAATAAATGGGAGACAATGTAGATGATTTATGAACTAGTTGTTTATGTTTCCCAGTTTCTAAAGACACTATACCTATACGGTCCTTTCATGGTTTTGTTATATGTTTTAATAAGTATGCTTCAATTTTGAAGTAATAACCATGTATGTAAATTATGGGTCGTTATAGTGATACCTTGATCTAAGATCAATCTTTGAAAAATACCATAGAACCTAGATCCAATCAAGAAATTTATTTATATGAGGAATTATAAACTTAGTCTTAATAATGATGTTATTGAGTTATTTATAATCAATGAAAATTATCACATAACCATTCATTTTTAACATATAGAATAGAATCACCCTAAAGAGAAGTTCTAGGGTGGATGAATACCTTATAAAAATATCAAATTATTTCTTTTTCATTTCTAATAAATCAAAAAAATCCATTTGATAGAGAGGTTTTGAAATTTTATTTACATCATGCATTAAGGAAATGGTAAACTCAACCTCCCAATATTCAATTATAAAAGGCCAATTTTCAACAAATACATCGATATATTTATTTGCTTCTTGAAAATAAATAATTTGAACAATCTATTTCTTCTCAAAAGTTCCTTCAAGATAATATTAACTTCTACATTTTATCAGTTTATATAATTTTTTATATTTTATAAAAGGTATAAATTCATTATTATATAAAAATGGAATTTCATTTTGAAAGATAACTTATTTACCTCTATAATCTATCTTATAATGATAAATTGAAATTAAATCCATAACTTGACTATCAAAAAGATCTATAAAAGGAAAAGGAAGAATTTTTGTATGAAAAGTAATTCCACATATTATAATTTGAATATTTTTATAATTTCTCGCTACCTTTAGAAAACCCTGATGAGTTTATACAATGTATGTAAACATTATTTATTGAGATGGTATTTTTATTTTACAATCAAAATTTTTAGATATAAAATAATTAATGGTTTCCAAATCAATCAATACATTGTCATAGTCTGAATAAACAAGTAATGTACATGTAATCTCTTCATTTGAGGGTTGTAAATCATTTTTAGTAGTATAAAAAAAATTTATTCACTTTTCTGTTTCTGATCATGATGGTTCACATCTTGAGTAAATAAATTTTGAAATTCATTAGCATAATGTGTCAAATCATTGCAATTAAATCATTTCACAGACTAATTTCCATTGCTGATATGACTATTGAAATTGAAAATTTCTATATAGTCAGTACCCATTTGTCCAAGATTCTCATATTAGTAAAAATTTCTTGATTTCATAAGATATTCACTATAATACTTCTTTTAACACATATCACATGTGGGTAATTGAATTATATGACCTTCATGATTTTTTTATGACTTCCTCCCCATTTTATAATTGTAGAATCGCTATTTATCTTTATTATTTCAAAATTCTAAAAAAATTCACCTTAAATTTCTTAGCACACCACACAGTTTAATCATAACTTATGAAATCCAAAAAAAAGCAACCCCTTAAAAATTATCTTAAATCCTGAGTAAAATTGATTAACATTTCTATTATTGTCCATAATAATATTTGGTTAATATTGTCTAATCTATTAATGTTATCACCATAGAATGAAATATATTCCACATAATTTTTTATCAATTCCAGTAATTGTCTTCCAATTAAATGTTTAATAGCTTTAAGAAAATATTTTCAAGATGGAGATCTATAAATACCACCCATTACACGAGATCAATTTTTTCCATTCACATAGTGTTCTAAATCAAATTCCACCAATGATCAACTTTACCATTAAAATGAAAAATATAAAGGGTTACATTATGATTTCCTAAACATCCCATAACATCAAATATCTTATCCAATGCATTGATCCATGATTCAGATTTCATCGGGTTTGAAGATCCAATGAATGTTAGAGGGTGTTGTTTTCTGAAATTCTATTTTATATACATCTTACTCTATGGAGGATTACTTCATTATCTTTCATGGGGCCACCATTTATATATTGCATCATCAAACTAAAAATAACCAAAGAATTCTCTATTTTATCTATTCCAAGTTACTAATTTTTAAGGTTATTATCCCTTCGATGTCTTTCTACCTAATCTTTCAGGTTTCCTCTATGAAAAATGATTGTAAACTAACATATATTAGATTAATCAAAATTTAAATATTTAAAATCTATCTTATAATAATACTACCATAAATTAGAGTATCTATAAAGTATATTTTAACATTACCTTAACCTATAAAGTTATCTAAATGGTATATATGATACAAATTATAACAAATTATACCTCAAAAACCCTCAATTATAAGATTTATAATATTATATGAACATTCATACATTTATATGATATTTATATTTTAAAATTTAATATAATAAGATATAACAAAGTGGAAACTTCCACACAATATCCATTTTTACCTAATAAAGTTCTTTATAAAGATATTTTTTCTTCATTCAAGGTAACTCACATATCTGGAGCATTGAATTTATTAACCTATATACCCATAGGTAATACATATGAGAAAACATTTGAAAATTAGGGATGAGTAAAAAAATATTATTATGGTATTTAATAGAAAAGAAACCCATTATTCCATTTATAAACCTGAATAATCCCTAAGAAATGTTTCCTTTTTCATAATAAATATTTGTTCTCAAATATTTATTTTCTTTTCTATAAAAACATCCTAATTTCTTAATATTATTCAGAAATTCTTCATTATAATGTAAAATAACATCATGATAACGGTTTATTGGAATATATTAAAACTTGTTAATAAAATTCCATGAAATCATTATTTTTACATTTATAATAAGTCCATAAATTGTTTTTAGAAACATATGATCATTTTTTTACTTTGAAAACCAAAAAATTTACTTTATTAATCATTGTAGGAAAATAATGTAGGTTAATTATGAAATTAAACAAAATTAACACTTAAAATAACCATTATAATGGAACCACCTAACAATATAATTAGCATATCTATTAGGATCAACCTATAACCGGTAAAAATTATCACATTGCCCAACATTCTATGGTGTTATATAATGATCACCTATTATCATAACTATTTAAAGATAAAAAAAATTAATATAAAATATCCAAGAACCATTTCATGGATAGAACACATCAATATTTTTCTTTAATAATAAAACCCATTTCAATTATAATCTGTGATCTTAAGTAATAATAGTTCAATTATCTCATAAAGATGAGAAAAATATTTTATTTCATTAAATAGGCTTTTTAAATCTAAAAATTATGAAATTATTAAGAGAAATTTTTCTCATGAAAATAGCCATAGAATTATTTTATGTAATCTTGATAATGAAAAATATCAATGATGTTGGGAAAATTTAGTCAAGCCGTATATGTTAAAAGAAATCATTCCACACTTTGTAAAAGTAATATTAAAATGACCCATTTGATATATGTTTAAAATATTAATTTATAAAATATTAAGATTAAATTAAAAATTAGTTGAAAATAAAATATACAAACATGTAATGTATATATAATAACACTCTTGAATGATGTTAAAGTAAATGGAAATTGATGATTTTTTTTAAAACTTTTACATTAAAAATGGTTTTAATGAAAATTCCCTTACCTTATGTCCCATCTTTCTTCATATGTTCTATAAATCCTGAATAATATAATTAAATTTGTTTTAAAATTTATTAAAAAATATTTTTAGGTACATATTAATATTATTATTATTTGATTTATTACCATTTTTATTTAGTTAATAATGTAGTTAAGTTCACATTGGAGGTTTTCGGGTCATTCAATTTATAAACTCAAAACTATATCAGTGTGATGGTTGTGGTCAAATGGGTTATGGTAACCTTATATAAATAATCTTAAAAAATTATATTTATCCTATTTATATATTAAATACACTTTTGAAATTAGACATTTAATATGTTTATGGAAAATGAACCATGTCATTTCATTGATACAATATTCTATATGTACCTAAGAATGACATTTGAATTTGTCTAGTATGTGTAAAAGAAATAAATTATATAATATTTTACTTATACTGAATCATAATTTTTATTAAATTAAATATTTATTAATTAATTACATCTTTATGGACATCCTTATAATGTGAAAATGATAAATGAACCACATCATTTCATGGAAGTAATATTCCACACATACATACAAGAAAAGTTATTTATTTCCAAATGATAGAAAGAGTAAGAAGGTAATTGATATATTATATTTTAAGAATAATTATTATTTCATAAATATAATATTTATTCAATTTTTCATGCACTATAACCAGTCATCTGATTTGGGGATGAAAAATAAAACACAATTCTTCATGGAGGTGGTATTCCATATGTACACATGATCAATGTTTTCATTTCTCATAAGATGGAAAAAGAGATAAAAATGATTAAAAAATAATAATAATAAAACATTAGTGTATTTAATATAATTATTTTTTAATTTCAATATGTTTGATCAATATTAAAATGAGTTATAAGTATAATTTAACTTGAAATAGTTTAGAGAGGACTTAAACCTTATATTCAAATATCTCCCTTTCACTTACACTTTAATACTTCTAGATTTGGTCTTTTTAGAAGACCAAAACCTATAGGATTTGGGTATGGATGTTTGGTATATAATTTTGACGTATTTGTTAACTAGAGTACACAAAATTTGCAAGGATGAGAGAATAAGAGGTGCCCTTTTATAAGTGAGGGGAGTGGCACACTTGTAATCACTATAAACATTTAAATATAAAAAAGTATTGATATGGGTAAATTGTCACCAAAACATTTCAATTTAAAATATAAGGTGATAATGGTATAAATAATATCATCCAAGAAGAAATAAAATATGTTTTTTTGAAGCCTTATCACTTTTTTTACCTTAATTAACTTTCCATTACCCTTTAATGCAGTGAAACATTTTTAACAGGGTCAATATTCATAGTGACCAAAAATGAAATTAACCTCATTATTAAATATGTACCTCCTTATTATAATTATGGAATATATTTTTCCATATTAAATTTTTATAATTGTTAGAAATTTATTTTAATATATGTGTGAAAAATGTAATGAAAAACTGCATTTAGAAAATTGTATTTTAATGCATCAAAATGAACTTATAGCAAAAAAATATAACATCGATTCTAATGAAATTATTTTTATTATTTTTAATTAAATTGATATTATATTAATTTAAAACAAAATATAAAATAGAATATGAATTTTAAATTATATTTTTTAATGACATGAAATGACAATTTTACAAAACAAAACATCTTCACTATTCACTTAAAAACATTCTTTTCAAAATAATCCCAAAAATAATCCTAAGGTATATTTGATATATTTATTATAAAAATGGAGTAAATTATTTATTAAATTAATTTTATAAAATAAATAAAAATAACTTTTAAATAAAACCTTGTAATTTGTGGAAAAATAGTTTTGGTAAAGAGAACTATTATTTTTTCGATTGAAAAAATATAAAAAATTATTTATAAAAGTAATTTTAATATTAATATATAATATTGATACTTATAAATAATTATATTTATCTATTTTCAATATTATTTAGGTTTCCACAATACCTTTATTTTTTTTAAGTGATACTGGAGTTGGTCACCCAACCCATATCCCTATAAAAAAAATTACTAGAGAAAAATAAGAGATACAATTAATACATGAGGTGTAATGGGATTACACCATATATAAATTGAAAGTGGTAAATATAGAAAAGTAACATGAAAAAAAAAGAAAACATAAAAGGATTGGTCTAGATTACATAGTCCAGCCTTCATCATTTGAGAATCCATAATCTGTAGAGCATCAGAAGTCTTTGTATTTTGTCCAAGGAGGAAAATGATCACAGCTAGATTCCACCTCCGCTGATTTGACCTAGTGTTGATGTCTTTCCACCTCCACTGAATCCAACAACCATGATCATATAAAAATTTATCAATTAACTTATTCACATGAAGATGTATATTTAGGCTAAACCATCAATCCATAAATAAAAAAAAATATTGGGAGCACTACGAAAAAACAAAAGCAGCCCTTTCAAAATCAGTAGACTGAAGGAATCTAATGAAGATATATCAAAGCAAATGTAAGTAGACAAACCATCTACTTACAAAAAACACTCCACTACCAGATATCAACTAGACCCAAATTCATGATCCCAACAACTTAAACTTTAAATATAAAACACAAAAAAAAATGCCACAAAAGCATACAGAAACAAGCCAAAATATCCAAAAGCTAAAGAGAACTATAGAAATAACAAAACCAATCCCACATCTGTCTAATAGTAGCAAGCCAGAATGATCAGAAAAACAGATTCCTGGTTAAAACAGAATAGATACCAAACAACTAAAGTCAAAGAAGATCTAAGGAATCCAACTTCTTAGAATAAGAAATCATCATTACCATGTAATGTCCCTAAAGATAAAATTTTGATTTTGTTTATATTCGTACACCCTTTTAAAACATTCCTTTTCTAATTTGATGGTATGTATCTGTAGTAATTTCACCAGTTTTGTATCTATGGTAAAAGATTGTATCTTTTTCATCTAACCATGAATCCAATTCTTCCTCCAAATCCTCCTCAACCTGATATGATTCCCTCATAGCAGGATCAACTTCATCATCCCAATTTGTGCCTTTCAAATCAATAAGGAACTAAACAGACATGGGTTGTGGGGGATGACTACATTTTCAATCCTAAAGGCCCATAAGGATCTAGTGAAAATTTTTCTTTCAATATTAGAGTAATATCTATGTTATTATTCTTATTGGGGTTCAGAGTAATGAAACCATCTTGGTAAACCATTGCTTTTTTACCATTTCTCTCCCTTGACTTCATGCAATCCTCATAAATTTGATAAGATTTCTCATCATTATCATGTAATTCATTATTGTAATCCGAGCAAACATTTTTATCCTATTATTGTGGTGGTTGTACAACACTTATGATATCAACAATAGTTAGGTCATGCTTGTCAATATTATATGTTTCCTTATCAGTGGATTGATAATTCTGAACAACATCCACTCTAGAGGATTTTCTGGGAGAGATTTGATTTTTAGAGTGTCCGTCAATATTCTGAACAGTATCCTCAGGATGATCGGAGGAAACAACCTCTATCCCCTTATGCTCCCATTTTTTAACCCAAATTGAGTTATAATGTGTAGGGGGTCAGGAAGAAAAATACCTTTTTCCACATTCCTTTGTGGACTGACGAATTCTGAGGCATTTTTGGCAATAAGATAGAAGGCTTTTGAAAAATACATCTTGTAAAAAATTAGAATTTCCATTTAAATCCAAATTTGGGAAGGTATAGGTTGTGATATATCAATTTCATCACATATTCTAGCCATAGATGGACTAGAAATATTTTTAGTCGAAGAATCTAATTTGAGTGGTAGTCCAATTAAGTTGGAAATCAAAATGAGAGCTTCCAGTTTAAAAAAAATGCAACTGAATACTTGGGAACCCGAGCCAAATAGGGGAAATAGAAGGCTCAAAATCAGTGTTTAAATTTTTTGACCATTTTAAAACCGTCATGGAAGATCCATAAAAAATATTTTTATGTGGTTAAAATAATTTCAAAATAGGGATATTTTAATTTGAACACTTCAAATTAATCATTATGAATATTTATAAATTTTCTTAAATATAAAGTCATTATATTATGACTTATTTTATTATTTATAAAATAATAATATGTTAGTATTTATAATTTATAAATTAACATTTTATTTATAATTCAGTATTAATGCCTTAAATTTTTATTAAAAGGTATTCAATATTAAATTTTAATATTTTTGGAATATTTACTAATAATTGTTTACTAAAAAATAAATAACTAATTAATATATAAACACATTATAAACTAATAAATATTACCTAAATACCATGTTACCATTATCTATAAAAAGGATAAAATTAATTAATTCAATTCATAATTAAAAGGAAAAAATAATTTTTTTCTTTATATCATATTCTATGATTAAACGCATATCGTAAGTGACAGATCAAATCTATTATCAATTTTATTCAATGAATCATAATAAGATGAAAAAATAAGATAGATCAAATTTTAGAAAATGATTTTATAATAAAGTGAATTGTATCATATTTATGATATGATTCCCAGTTTTGTAACTCAGTGCAACAAAATCATATTCTAAGATGAGGGGAGTCATGTGTTTTGAACATAAGGGAAATCCATAGTCTTCAACAACGTCATGTATTATGATGTCCCATATTGCACATAACAGTATGAAACCCACAATATAAATCCTTCAACCTGAAATTATGTTATCTCATAAGATAATTTCAAACTTTATCTGAGATTACTTTATCAGAAAAATGTTATTTTAACAACTTTTCATCATTTTGAAAACACTATTTAAAATATATAATGGTATGTATGTATCTAATACCACAAATATGTTTCAATTAAAATTAAACCACACATTTTTAATTTAGATACAAAATTTTAAACTCATCCCAAGATCTCAATAGATATATAATATAACAAATGAGTAAAAATATATAAAGAACTATTATAATAGAACGCATTGTTCACTATTGATCCCCTAAAACATCTTGATCTCTATCACATAGGCATGATAGATATCACTGTAGTGGAAGCAAAAAGAATCTGACCTCTAGTATCACCTATGAATCAATTATATTTTACATAATATGTTAGAGACTCTCCTCCATCCATGGTGTGTTAGAACTTAGTTGTTCTATATTATATGAAGAGAGATATTTGGGGATAGAGAGTTTGGCTGAGTTTATAGTTAATTCAAACATCTTATATCCCATAATAATAACTCTTTTATAGAACCCTAAGATGATCCTAAACACTTTCGAGCATTAAATGATGTGTTATAATACATGGGTGAATAAATCATCCAACATACATCACATGTGTGTATTAAATAATCACTTTACATTATAAATGTTACAATGATCGAATGATAGATTGACTAAGAATTTATTCACCTAATCAATAATAACAAGTGGATTTTTATCATATAAAAAGTCTTATGATATGAGATCCAATCATAAAATATTATTTGATTAGATGAAGAAGTAAATGATATGAAACTAGAAGAAAATCCTATTTACTTCCTTGTTATAAAACTGCTTTAATCATACTATAAAATTCACATATATGAAGTGTAATGGAAAATATCTCCCAAAATTACAATTACCATTCTAATAATTAAATAAAATAAAATATATATTTATATAGAAAACCGTTTTATAGTATAACTATCATATTCTATGTTTATACATATCATTCTATATGATATATATATAAATTCTTTCATGAACACTTACTACTTTATACATTATGACATGTCTAAGAAGTGCCTTACAATATAAATTCTACTATACCTTATGATTAAAATAGGTAGAATCATGTAATAAAATTTAATTCATTAAGATATCCTCTAATCATCAAATATGATATGGCCACATGTATCACATTCATAAATAGATTTAGGGCATAACCCCTTCACATGATTATCATAAAATATCTTGTGTGATTCGATATTATGATGAAAAAAATGTATTCCAATAATACCTTTGTATTCTTTTAATAACCTTCTAATATATCTATGATAGTACAACAAAATTTGCATTAAATTAATTCCATAATATCGTATTTAGATAATCAAGTTTTGTATCCCACTTTTTTCAATTTCTATAGACATATAATGGAATACAGAATTCCAAAATGGATAACATATATAGATAAATGAGTAAATTAAATAAAATATCATTACATTAAATAATAACAATAAATTTAACCATATTTGAATACATAATTAGTATAGTATCTTTATCTCAGTCTTCAAAACTATTTCTTACAACATAATTGAAATGAATCTAATATAAAGAATATATAAGGAGGGATGCGACATCACATTCTAAGTTCTATGAAATTTACCTATAAAGTCTCACACCATCATCAGTTGGGTACCCCATATTTGATAAGTGGCACAATTGTATTATAATTAATGAAACTCCAAACATTATAATTTTAAATGTTTATCGGACTTTTGTAATTTTTTAATAAATAAATTGACTAATTGTTTAGATATTTTAGAAATTAATTGTTTTATGATGAATAAAATACTGATAATAGTGACATGATAATATCCTCTAGATGGTATTGTCACAATCTCATCACTTATGAGATTCATCAGTACTGGTATACCTAATTCCACAACATCCTATCTTGAAGGGTAGACCTAAGGATGGAGTGACCGTAATAAAAGCAGTCCAAATAGTAAAAACAATGTATGTAAGGTATATAATGTAGTTGGGAATACATATATTTCTATCATGATATCACAGTGGTAGATGGGATATGATTTTTTATTGGTGTACTCAATGATTCTTCCCGTGTACTTTGTGATGCCATCGATGTACTTAGTGATGATATCGGTGTGGTCACCGATGCTTCTAGTGTACTCAATGATGTCACTAGTGTACTATGTGATATTATGTGACTAAAATATCTAAACATATTATTTTATAAAAATTATATAACAAAATAAAATTAGTATATTTACCGAATATTTAAAATAAAATTTAAAAAAAAAAGTCAAGAAAGAAAGTAATTCAACAAGGAAAATAGAATATATAACACTTAATAATTATAAGAAATTTCACTAATATTTATTTTCTTAAAATATAAACAAATAAATACACTATGTATTTAATATGTTTCAAAAAATTTACCTAAAATTAATATTGTATTATTATAAAAATGCCTTTACTGAGTGGTGTATATAATAATTACATGTTGTGAAATTAATATTCATTAAATAAAACTGTAAATAAAAATACAAAAAATATTTATTATATCACAATTCTACTAAATTGAAAATATTGTGATATATATATCCATATTTATTATTTCGTCTTATTCTTCACTCCCCAATGTAAGATCGATGATTTCAATGTCACTAGTGACAACTAACTCAATGTGTCTTTATTGATGGGATTCATTATTATAAAATACTATAGAACCATCACTCATATTATACTTTTCTCTTACTTTCATGGGGAAAATCACATTTCATCCTTCATTTATTGTATCATATATATGATACCCCCTTTTCTATTGGTAGTACGAGATATAGGTTTCATTTTCTTCATGATCACTAGTATTGATCAACCAAGGGAAGATGATAGTGGTAATTTTTTAATCTTTCTTTATACCCTATTGAATAGTGTTCCACTTTTATTCGAATAACACGATTCAAAATTTCGCAGGATAAATTAACTCAACAATTTCAACCAACTTTCCAGGGGTTCCTAGATATGTAATTGTAAATATATCTTTATTTTCCATTTCCAACATATATTTCAATGAAATATATAATTTATTTCCACCAATATACTAAAAATAATAATTTAGTTGGGGTTTTACATTACATTAGACACTTTTATAAATGCAGTTAAAGAATTTAAACACATTTTCTAAAAACAAGGTGAAATGTGGTGTTAGTAATTTAGTTGTGTTTAAATTATGTTTAATTGTGTTTTTTAAACAATATTGATAATTTATTGACACTAAATTTACTCATGTTTTTAAAAAACATGTTTAAAATGGTATTTTAAGTGCAAGTTGTTGTGATCTGATGAAACCCCAATTGAAACCATGAGCAATTTCAAAACAAAAAAAAATACATGATCAAATAATGATGAAGCATATTATTTATTAAATATGTGTTGAATATTTTAGATGGTGATGTTAAATGGAAATACTAATAATAGATATACAATAAGAAAATAAAATGACAAAGTTTATAGCCAAAAGTGATCACCTTTTTAAAACATATTTTGTATTTATATTGGTAACATGGTAAAAATATAAGTTATTGGATATGAGGGGTTTATAAAATCAGGAGTTGGTGCTTAGAAATTAGAAGTGACCATTGGCTTATGGAATCTATAAAAAATATTTCATAACACTACCCCTTGGATGTCATAATTTCATGAAATCATTTGTATTATTCACATTAAAAAATAAATATGGGATAAATAAGTGAGCCAATGTAATTGGATTTCAAAGCCTGTTTCTTGATTAAAACTATATTAGGAAATAACAATGGGAAAAACTGATGAACAAAAAAAGAGTGCAGTTTTCCTAACAATCCCTCATAATTTCATGATTGACTTCATTGTCTATGCATCATAATATTATAAATCATTTTATCAAAATGATTTAGTTTTTAATGAAGTTGTGAATTAATATTTAATATTATAACATGCCCTTAAATATTGGATATTAATATCATAATTATTTTGAATATATTTGGTGAAAATTTACCATGGATTTATTTTTTTGGAATGTCTCTCTAACCCTAACTACCGACCGATGCCTAGATGGGGGGTATTCACTTTACCTTAGGAGTTCCTACCCATATGTAAGAGGCTTATGAATAGTCATGGGGGTATATGGTGATATTTTGGGGAGGGTATTCCCCCATATCTGAGTTCATATTAATAAACAATAACTAATCATAGTCTATAACATAATAAATTAAAAATGGAAAAAATAAACAGAAGAAATATGGAAAATAAATAAATTGTAGGAAAGGCCCAAACAATCATTCCATATATGAACTGAACAGTCAATAGCCTGTTTATATATAAAGACCATAAATAAAGAAAAATGAAAATGCATGATCTATGACATCCCAAATAAATACCTTATCTTAATCTTCATTTACTCATATGATCCACCCCACTCGATCAAACCCAAGACTTATCCCAAATTATATCTATAACCATGTGAATATCTTCTTGGGTACACATGTGAAGTGGTAGCCTGAGTAGGGTGTGTTTACTATATTTATAAGGGAACAAACATTGTTTTCCCATACCAACAAGCATACGATATGATATGTTCATGGGAAATGCTCATCTGAATAAATAAATAAACTACAGAAAATAAACCACCATACTACCTTATTTGTCTAGTGTTAGGGTGTCTCTAAGCATGCCATAAAATTTTTCCAACCATAATGATAACCCCAAATCCACTTATATGGAATCCCCAACCATTGTATCAAAAATCTCTATATATGAGGGTATTTATTTGTCATCATAGACCTCCCTTATGGTGATTTTATTTATAATTCACAACATACCTCTCTTATGGTAGTTTATTCATCTAAGGAATAAGTCCAAAATATCACAAACATGGATCCAAGCTCACCCTAGTATACTAGAATCTCCATGACTCATTTTATAGACATCCCAATGTAGATCACATGACATGATGCCCCACCAGAAATATCCTGATAGGGATAGCATGTGATAGACCACATGATTATATAGCTCCAAATACATGGTTTCAAAACCATATATGATCTCCAACTATGTTCGAGCTTTATCCATAAAAGGATCAAAATCTATGTTTTCCAAACAGTATAAAATACATATTCAATGGGAGATTCCTCAGATGAGGATTAATACCTATTTTAATCTCATTCAACCTCCCCCATTAGAGTTGGCACATCTGAGGTATAAACCCTATGAACATTTTAGCCCTACCTTATGGGATTTTCTTTCCAATAGTAAAACTATTTAATTTTTATACCACATCAAACATCAATATAAATATTTTTAACATGGGCGGACATATTCCCAACTGACCAGGCATCCCATAGTCAATCTCCCTAGAGAAAAACCCATCTAATCATATCCTAAATAGGATCAAAAAATTAATCTGGGTTGTAAATTGACACCCATGATCGTCTCAACACTTACCCATAACCACTCACTCACTAGGTTCATAAGTCACAAGGAACCAACTTGGGTCCCCTCAGTCTAAGTATAGAGAAATCGCCTTCACATGAGACTCGATCATAGTTAGGGTATTAGGTTATCACCTGGCACCTTAAGAGACCATGTTAGTCAATTTCATCAAAAGGGCATCATGATCTTGTAGATTTTATTGTATCTCTCTATTTGGGTGACAACGAAATGATTTCCCAAAACTAGTTTTGATTCTCAACGACCATCTGAGTTACTCTACTAAACGAATTTGATATTGGTCTTCCTAAGGTCATTCCACCTTGGACGAGTCACAATGGATGGAAGAGGATCTCTCATCCCACCATCTCATCGACGAGCCCAAACAGCTCAAAGCCTACCAATAAAGGGACCCTCTAAGTCTAACATGACCTAGGAACACTATTACGATATCACCTATAGATTTGAGGTGTCCTATTCACCTATGAATAGTTTCATAGTATAGTCAATACTGGATTCACCTCTCAAGAGGTCTAGAGGGAAAATGGTATTAAAATAATCTCGACCTCATCCATCAATGGCTAAGGGTTGCAGTTAGAATAGAAGTGTTTTTTGTGACCCATAGTGCTCGTCCGTTATGATGAAACCAATTAGTTTAGTTAAAAACATTCTATTTAATTAAATAAACAATTAAAATATCATTTCTTAACGATATAGCATCCACATCAACATGAAAAACATAAATATCATCAAGAATGTATGCGAGGCCACCTACCATTTTAAAAGATTTCTGAATTTCTACCAAGGGATGTGATCACCTTCAAAGGATTTTCCAAGACCATATGATCTAACCCAAGTCATATGAAGTCATATCTCACAACCAAACCACCAGAATTAGTTAATTATAACCTCATTATAATTAATTATTTAATTTAAAAATTTATACAGAATTAAAATATATATCCAAATAGATATAATTTTAATTTCTCATCGTCCGTTCTCATCATGATCAAACCACAACAAAACTCTGAACAGAAACCCATGGAATACCGCTAGCCTATTTTCGGCGTATGATTCCATAATGATCTAGTAGATTCAAAATAAGAAACCATAATTGGGAATCTCATTATTATAGATGAGAGAGAGAGATGACAATATTATATCAAGGGAGGCTTTTTGATAACATGAATCACTGATGGAATTCACCAAAAGCCTCTTATTTTATTCCCTTGAATATTATAGGGAAGGGGGAGGAACTTTGGATCCCATGAGGGGGAGAAATTGGTAAAATTGGGCTTCCCCCTATTAAAATTTTTGGAATTTAAAAATGTCCTTTTTAAACCATTTGAATGTGCTACACAATTTTCCAAACCGTGGGCCAACTGTGCGCCCTCCACTATTTAAAGAAACACACCTCACATAGTTTGGCCTCATGGTTTTACAAACCATGCGACAATCATGGTTCCATATATGGAACCTTTCATGGTTTCCTAATAAATCTCTCATGGAATTTCATTACCATAAAATAACATTACAATCTAACCATGATATTTTCAAAATAATCTAAAAGTTCATTGAGTATATGGGTGCCACATTGTTTTCCCCATACCATGAACCCTAGAAAAAAACCAAAAAACCGTTGAAACTTATACTGAAGACTTCGAGACTCACCTAAGAACCTGAAATACTTATCAAGCCTCATTCCACATATAAAAACATCACATATAGGAATTATAAATCTCAAAATTCATTCTAAATTCCTAATAAAAATTCAACCCTTCTAGTAATGGAAAATTTAAATTACTTCTGAAATTTTCAACTCATACTGGATAGGATCTTACAAACTCCCTTCCATACTACTTATAATCCCCAATATTCCTTTATAGTCTTATAACCGAGTATCCAGACCTACCACTGTCATGTATTGTCACTCAAATATCCATGATCCATCCCCTAACACCAAAAGTACTTCTTAAAACCCACATTCCCAATAAGGTTTTTAATCCACCTAACCACGAGCTATCACCCATAATCACCACTAAAAAACCAAGATGATACTTATCCGAGATAGTTTATCCTTATATAATAGAACATCATAACCTCATTCATCAACATGTCTATGGTGCTCCCCACAATAGAAACAATCATGACAAGGCTAATTCAATCCATGACACTACCCACCATTGCAATTACAGTTTGAAAATTGTATCTAGAATACTAATGATGATCAAAAAATGGTTTCAAACTATCATACACATATAAACATGATAGAACTATCTAAAAACCAACACCCATTCCTATATCTAGATTTTATATGAGAATAGACATGCCTCCATTGTCCCTTACCAACATGAGTATATTGACCATTCCTAGAAAGGGAATGTCTTAAACATAAAATGATTGTTTCATATCACAAATGACATGTATGATTTGTTTTCAATATAATTTCATCTAATTGTACATGAGAATGTTGGTTAGAACACCTATGGACATTCTATATAAAAAAACCTAGGTCTAGCTATTGACATTCCACTAAAAATTGATAGATATCTATTTATCCCAAGAGGTATCTCGAGATCATCCTGAAAACCCCACAGAAGTGTTATCCCAACTTCCAGTGTAAAAAAATTTGATTTCACATAGAACTATTTCATCATCATTCCCCAATGTGAGCACTGAAACATTCTTGATCATATATATCAAGATCATCACAATCCATCTTAAGCCTCATTCTTATACATGAACTCCACTAGACACCATACATGAATTTGTTCTTAGAATCTCATAATGATTCTAGTAGATATTTTCTTGATTTAACCACTAGAATAAAAACACCAAAAAGACCATAAAATGACCAGCCTGAAACTCATTAACCTTCTCACATGAGGGTCACACACTCACATATGACATCCCACCCCCAACTTCAGGATAATACATGCAATCATGCATCCAAAATATCTCCTAATCACTATGTCCCATGCCCCTCAAATCAGTATAACACCCCAAAATGTTAAATGTTTAAAACTAAAAATGTAAATACACATATCAACAACAGAAACCTTTTTTTAGTGCGTCTAACTGATTATAAATACCAAATTAAAGAGGCATGGCCACGTTTAGTGATTAAGATGGGTGAAATCTATGGATGATTCCTAATGTGTGTGCGAGTGAGGATAAATAAATCAAAATGACATGTGTTGGACATTGGGGGAAGTTAGTGGTATGAGGACTCATTCGGGCACATGGATGGGCCATAGAAAGGCGGTAAGGAATTTCTACATGGAAACTATGGTGCTTGTGGGGACCATATGTTAACACTCAAGAATGTTAAAGGGTCATAAGAGAAAAATTTTCTACCATTTTCAATATAGTGTACCTTTATTTTTGGTATCCTACCAAATTTATAGTCTATTTTTAAAGAGGTTTTGTTGGGTAAAAAACCCTCAAGGTGACATTGTAGCATTTTGGGTTGGTTGTGTTCGGTGATAATGCAGGTTTCCATGGTAAATTGTCATGTTTTAGAGCTGTTGTTGACAATCCATGTTGACAAAGAACCATGAAAAAGGAATGGAATATCTGAAGGTGGTACAAAAGAATACATACCAGGTGGCGCCGTTTTCCAGTGTTTGCCTAAATTTTTGGGTCCAAAATTTTGGATTTTGTGAGCATTGTGAAATGTTCATTTCCTTGAAGATCTCATGAAAATATGTAAAAAGATTGGGTTTGACTAATATGGGCTTCTTTAAGTGGATTTCATAGAGACTAGAAGAATATTGACGTTGAGCTTTGTGATTACAATGAGCTTCACGAATAGTAGATGTGAAGAGCATTTTGGTGAAGCTCTGTAGCGCCGACACAAAATAAATTATGGAAGACTCCACTATTATGAAATGCCCTGTGATCCAAAAATTTCTACAGTGCTTTGCAATTTGGATAGAATTTCTGTGGGAAATTCGGAGCTTTGTTATTTGAGATGATGTGGTGCTGACTTCGCGCAGAAGTTTCTCAAGTCAGTGGAATCATCTATAAATAGACCTTGACCCCCCCCCCCTCCCCGAGATAAAAATATCGTTTTCTAAGGAAAATTTGTAGCCCTTGAATCACAAAGGAGGTTCACGGAGGCAGTGTTCTTTGTGAAAGATAGGATTTTTGTAGTGGATAATCTAGCTCCATGAAAGAGGTGTGTTCTGCATTGTCTTAGTGAGCTTCATGGAGGATTTCTCTTCGCGATGACTTCAGCTCTACGACAGCAAAAGCTATATGGAGGCTTGAGCTTTGTGAAGGTTTGATCTCTATGAAGTACTGTTATCTGCAAATCAGTAAGCTCTGCAAAGGTGTGTGCATTGTGAAGTGGTAGGGACTTCGCCAAGGCTGGACTGAGCTTTGTGAAATTGGGATCTTTGTGAAGTAGAGAGATTTGTGATGGTATTTACAAAGGTTGTATTCCAATGATCATTGGAAAAGGGGTATTGATTAGTGGATGAAATTTCGACTTCAATAGAGAATCTATCTATAATTGAGGATATATTCATTAGATATAATGAAGAGAACTAATGGTCTATATACTATGAGTGGATAATCTAAATGAGAAGTCATATCACTTTAGTTGGGAGAGAAATGTGTTTTCAAATTGTGAATAGTTGTAATCTACGTGAGATAGTGAGTCCGCTTATAACTTGTAAATAGTAGTGTTATTTTAGTGGATTTGGTACATCGGCATATTTCCAGTGTATACTTCTTGGACGTATCCCAGTGAGGGTGAACCAAGTAAAATTAATATGTCATGTGCATGATTGAATATTTATTCATACTCTGTAATGGAAAAGAGAGAGAAGAGTGTTTTGTATCTCAAAAAAACAAGATCCAAGGGGCACATGTTTTAATCTCCCGTACCCTGATTCACCCCCCTCTCAAGGAATCTAGCCTAGTGGACCTAACAGTTGGTATCAGAGGGAAATTTTAATATCAGGGTTTCTCTCTCAATGGGGGTAACCAATAACAAGGGAATTATGATCTTCGACATAAATAATTTTCATCAATGGAAGAATCAGATGCAACACTACTTCTGATCTCTGAGAATAGACCTGTTTACAGCAGAAATTCATGGTATCTCAGCTGACATTAATATTTGTGCTTTCTCAGAAGCTGAGAGAATAGAATTGGATGTTTATTCCAAGAGAATTAATGCTTTAGGGGGAGTTCTATCCAATGCTATTTATACGAAGGTGATGTCATGGAAAAAATCACAAGATATGTGGGAAAATCCATTGAAGATATATTAAGGAGATACAAAGGCCAAATATGAAAAGCTGAAAGTGTTGTGGAATAAGTATGAAGATCTAAAAATGAATCTTAATGAGTATATGGATGAATTATTTGACAGGGTAAATATTTTTGTGGAAAATATGTGAGGTCTTGGAGAAGTCATTGAAGACATAAAAATCATGAAGCGCATCTTGATAAATCTTCCTCCTTAGTTCAATTTGAAATTTTCAGTAACGGAAGATAAAAATATGAAAGAACTGATACTAGAAAATTTACATAGTACCTCGGTTTCATATGAAATGAGGAACGATGATAACGAGGCTATGGAAAAGTAGAAATCTAAAGAGGTGTCATTAAAGGCCATAAAGAATCTCCCCATCGAAGATACTCAGGAAGAAGAAGAAACGAATGAGCTAATCTCATTTCTTTCTTCCAACCTACAAAGAGGAAAAGGATAGTTTAAATGGAAAATTCTACTAGCATGATTTATATGTGGAAAGGGTTGTCATCTTGTGGTAAGGTGCCCCAAAAAGTTTCAAGATGATGATAATGACGATGATGAGGTTGAATTTCCCAAGAAGAAGTCTTCAGACTTTGTGAAAGGGAAGAAACAATTTAAATGAAATTTATTCAAGAAGAAGAATATTATTTCACAAGAATTTTATAGAACAGATGATTTTGATGTTGAAGACGTTAAGGATATTGAAAACATCAAAGATTGTGGAGAAAATCCTAGAGAGGCTGTTGTCGATAGTGTTCAGGAAAATGAAGAAAATGAAATTGATGAAGAAGAAGAAGTTGAAAGAAGAATTGATATACAAGATCAGTTAGAGGCTTCTCTTGTAGATATCGATGTTAGAAGAGACAAAACAAATAAATACAATAAAGTAGATTGTGATTCCAAACTCTATATGAATCATCAGGAAGAAGAGAAGTCTATGTGGATTGAAGAAATTGAGAAACTGAAATCATCAACACCAGAGGATGCATAATCGGTTAGTGAGTATAAAATAGTGGTTTAAGAATAGAAAAGGGAGATTGATGGCTTGAATACCATTATGAAAGATAAAATCAAGCTTATTGATGAACATGAAGGAGAAGTTTTTGGTTTGCGGAAAAAGGTTAAGGATAAAAAAACTATTGACTCCGACTGCGAAATCCGGAAAGAAGATCACTCAGAAAATAGATAAGATGAAAGTGGAGCATAGTGGATCTACAGAAAGGAAGAATCAATTATGTTCAGATCCTAAGGCAGATATGGGGCTTGGCCAAAAACGAAAAGCTGTGAAAATTGATGTTAGAATTCAAGAACCAGTTTTGAGATTGAAGAATAATTTGGGAACTAAGAAGAATCAGAATATTCAGAGATCCAAAAGAAAAACTACTAGTGCAGAAGTGACATGCATGAATTCACCCTAGTAGCTATTGTTGGGGAAATATGGTTCATTCACAATATGTGTGATTCATAGCCAAAATATACTAAAGAGAAAAAGAGCAATAGTGGCAGTCAAACAGAGTTAGATATTATAGAACATCCTTTTAGGTACATTGCTTATTGTTCAAAGAATTTGGACACATGACTAGATATTGTACATTGACCATGCAGAGGAATGAGAAAATGAAGAATCAAAGTAGGCATGAGAATCAAACCTACAAACCAACAGGTGAGTTGAAAATTCAAAATCGATTTGTAGCTCTGCAGGTGGAAACTAGGCCATCACACTCCGAGGAAGATAAATTTTTCCAACTACACCAAATGTGAGGTCGAAGACATGGATCAGAAAGAAAAAGGATGAGAAGGATGTGGTGGAAGAAATTGACCTAAAAGAATCCGACCATTCTGGTGTATGGATCCTCGATAGCAGTGGAACATCTCACATGAAAGGTAATAAGGATCTTGTCACATGAATAATATATGACAAATAAGGAGTTGTCATGTTTGGAAATGATGAAGTCCTGATGATTATTTGATCCGGAAAGGCTAGGTTTGGGGGAAAATAAATGATACGTGCTAATGTATTAGTAGTATAAGGTCTCAGTCACAATTTTCCTACCATCAGCCAACTACATGACTAATGGTATTCTATAAGTTTAATTATGAAGATGTGTATTTTTAAAGAATAGATGGTGCAGTGGTTCTACAGGAAAAAAGAACAAAGGTAAATATCTACCTTGTAAGTGGAGAAGAGGATATTTTTTTTCTGCCTAGAGAGAGAAAAAATTGTGGCCTAAAAAACTTTCTCATATATGTCAACCATCCCTAGAAGATGCGATAGTATTCACCTAATAGTGGTATGGAATTCGCAAACATTTAGGTGAATACTATCTCGAGAAACATGAGATAAGGCATCATGTTTTTTTAGTAAGAACTCCCCAACAGAATGGAGTGGTTGATGGGAGAAACCAGATCATTAGAAATACGGCTAGAACGATGCTTATAGAAAAAACCTACCAGAGAAACATTGGACGGAAGCATTATTGATGTTGGTCTATATATCTAATAGGGATCTGTTGTTTCCAAAGGAAGGAAAGGCTCTGTATGAGATGTGGTATGAAAAGAAGACAACAGGGAATTACTTTCTAATCTTTGGAAGTAAGTGAATTATTATCAACAAAGAAAAAAACAGGAAATTTTAGTCACGAGGAGTTGATGGGATATTCCTTGGAACCACGAGAAAATGAAAATATTACAAATGTTTAATAAGAGGGTGGGAAAAATAGTTGAGAGAAATGATGTCACTATAGTAGAGAATAAAGAGAGTATTCAATAGTAGAGTGAACAATTTATTGATAAATGTGATGAAGAGTAAATTAAAAAAGGAGGAGAGAAGTGGCTAATTCTGATTCAGAAGAAGATACTGATGATAAGTATGATGAAGTAAAATCCGTATCTACACATAGAAAAGGAGTCGAGCAGAAATTGATAGGATAAATATCATTGGTGATCAGTGAACTCTAGTTCAGATAAGAAGAATGAAATCACTGTAGTAGAAATATTTCATATCATAGGTAGAGTGTAAATTCATTGCTGATGCATATGAAGACGAATACTGGGTTAAGGCTATGAATGAAGAGCTATATTAGATTGAAATGAACCAAATGTGGGAAATTGTTTTGAGGCCCGCAGATAAGATCGTCATCGGGACTAAATGGGTCTATCACAAAACAATGAATGAAGATGGAATCCTGGTTCGAAATAAATCACAACTAGTGTGCAAAGGATACTCTAAGATAGAAGAAATTGATATTGATGAGACATTTTCACCAGTTGTAAGTATGCAGACAATCAGATTATTCCTAGCCATTGCAGTGCAACAGAAGTTCAAATGTTTCCAGATGGATGTCAAATCTTCATTCATGAATGGGGTTCTGGAGGAAGAACTGTATATCAAGAATCCAGATGGTTTTCTCATTCATGAGGATGAGAACAAGGTTTTTCAGCTGAAGAAGGAATTATATGGGTTGAAACATGCACCAAGAGCATGGTACTCGGGGCTTGATTAGTATTTGAAGAAGATTGGTTTCTGGCGTGGTGGAGTTGATTATAATATCTATTACAAAAATGCTAGTAATCAAAGGATTATGGTGCTGGTTTATGTCGATGACATAATATTTGGAGGATCAAATGAAGATCATTGTAGACAATTTTTTGAATTCATTAAAAGTGAGTTTGAAATGGCAACGATTGGAGAGGTGACATTTTTCCTTGGTTTACAAGGGTCAAAAGGAAGGAATGACACTTTCATTTCTCAATCCAAATATTCCAATGAGTATCTAAGAAGATTTGGAATAGAAAATTCCCAGAAGATGAAGACTATGGTTGCTACCCAGATGAAATTATCAAAAGATGGTGGATGAAAGGCAGTTAATAACACAGAATATAGGAATATTATTGGGAGTTTACTATACTTTACAACTACAAGACCTGATATGTTTTTTTCCACATGCCATGTAGCATGATATCAAAGTAATCCCACGGAAAGCCACATGCCTGAAGTGAAAATAATAATTTGATATATCAATGGAACTTTGGATTTTGATTTGATGTATAATGAAAAATATCATTAAGAGTTGTTTGGATATACATATTCATATTGGGATGGTTTTGCAGATGACAGAAAATCAACATCAAGAGGTGATTTCTATCTTGGTGGATTGTGTATTTCTTGTCTAACAAAGAAGGACGATTTAATTTCATTGAGCACCGTAGAAGATTAGTATATTATTTCCACTCAATAATGAAAACATTTACTATGGATGATGTATAGTTGTTTCCGACGCTTTCGCCGGGGCGCGCGCCCGTCCGTCCGTGGGGGAGGACGCGCGACCCTTCTGTTGCCCCGCATTCCCGCTTTCCAAAGGCAGGTGGCATTCGATCCTTATTCAGGGACGTCTGCTCCTTGATCGAAACGGGATGATGGGATATCGGTTCTTCCTCCTATGGATTCCGCCTCAGAACTCGTCACCTAGTCCGGGTCTCCCTTATAGATTTAATACGTAGTTCGTGAAACTCTTCCCAGTGCCATGTTTCCATGGACTTCGGTTAATTACACTGCTTCTATCGGGACATTCCAAAGGGTCCAGTCAGGGCAGCAACCTTCAGTCAGGGGAGTAGTCACGTTGAGGCATCAGTAGCGTGTCTGGATGCTGGGGTACCTGGAATGTCTGTTTGTTATCCTTGACCACAAGTCTTCTCGAGGGCGTGGAAGCCCGAGGCATCCCACATCGAGCGCGGGGAATTATATGTCGTAGACACATATCTGAGGTTTTCCTCATCTTCCCGTGCTCAACACAGGGTATGCCGCAAGTTTTAACGTCCAGCGGAGACGGATCAACCCAACCAGAGCATTAGCTAGGATAGATCGGATTGAGGGATCCTCCTTGAAGGGATATCGATACCGGGGCCAGCCCATGGGCGACAGTGAAGAAGAGCGTACCGACATGGTCTCACCAGGATAAGACAGTCCGGGCGAGAATCGGAATGGGTGGTAGGTTGATGAATGGAGTGGAAGGAGAGTGAAGTGGGACCATCGCAGGGACGACAGTAAAGTTGGGCTTGAGCCTTGATGAGGCTTCCTACGTATCCCTGTGGCAGGGAATCAAAGTCCGCGTAGTTCAGGATGATGTCGATAAACTGACGTGAAGGTGGACCTTGGCCCGATGAGCATCGTCAGCGTACCGACGTGAAAGTAGACCCGTGGGTCCACTAATGGTGGGCTTGAACCTTGGGAAGGTTTCCTACGTACCATGCCTTGACATGGATCAAAGTCCTCGTAGTTCAGGATTGATGGAATACAGTTTAACGTCATGCGGGACGATAGTGAACCCTGACGTGAATAAACGACGGGCGGTGGGTGTCGGCGAACGGACGTAAGTGAGGGACCTTGGTCTGACGGGAGGTTGGCTTGAACCTTGGAAAGGCTTCCTACGTACCATGCCTTGACATGGATCAAAGACCTCGTAGTTCGGGTTAGTCACAACGGCTTGCCGTCAGACTGGAATTGCAGTTTAACGTCGTGCTGGACGTTGGTAGAACTTGACGTGAATTGGATGATGGTTGGGCTTGAACATCGTGGAGGCTTTCTACATACCACACCTTGACATGGATCAAAGACCTCGTAGTTTGGGTCAGTCCCAACGGCTTGCCGTCGGACTAGAATTGGGTGTACAGTTTAATGTCATTCGGGACAAAAGGAGGCATGTGGTTTAACGTCATGCTGGACGAGGGCGAAACTCAACGTGAATGAACGACTGAGCAATGTGGCTTGAACCCCATGGAGGCTTCCTACGTACCATGCCTTGACATGGATCAAAGACCTCGTAGTTCAGGTGGGGAAGGGTCGCAACAGCTTACCATTGGACCAGAATGCAGTTTAACGTCGTGCTGGACCGGGGTGAGACCCGACGTGAAAGACGGGTGGGCTTGAACCTCATAGAGGCTTCCTACGTACCATGCCTTGACATGGATCAAAGACCTCGTAGTTCAAGAGATGGGTTTGTCGGTGAACCGACGTGAAATTAGACCCGGGGGTCCACTATTGGTGGGCTTGAACCTCATGAAGGCTTCCTACGTATCATGCCTTGACATGGATCAAAATTGTCGTAGTTCGGAATGGGTTTGGTCGCAATGGCTTACCACTGGACCGGAGTGTAGTTTAACGTCGTGCTGGACGGGGGTGAAACCTGACGTGAAAGACGGGTGGGTCGCAATGGCTTACCACTAGACCAGAATGGGACCCGACGTGAATGGATGATGGGTCCGACATGAATGGATGATGGGTGGGCTTGAACCTCGTAGAGGCTTCCTACGTACCATGCCTTGACATGGATCAAAGCCCTCGTAGTTCAAAGGGGATTCGCCGGTGAACCAACGTGAAAGTAGACCCGTGGGTCCACTAGTGGTGGGCTTGAACCTCATGAAGGCTTCCTACATACCATGCCTTGACATGGATCAAAGTCCCCGTAGTTCGGAATGGGTTGGGGGTCAGGATCGGTGCTCACTCTAAGCCCACGTGAGTCATGCTCGGTGTGAGAAACAAGTGGTTGCAAGGACCTGACGATCACGTCGCGAAGGGTGCGTCCGTGAGAAGCGAAGAGGGGTTTACGCGTTGAGCGGCCCATGGTGTTGGGACTTACTCCAGGATGGAGGCCCATGGTGCGACAGAGCGCGGGAAAGATGGTCCTTGGTCCGATGATGGGAGGTGCCTCGTTCCCTATCATGCCCCCCACTGACCTTGGTAGTGGGGAAGTACGGAGATGCAGAGGTGCAGCCATCCGTTGAGGGGGGCCAGGGTCTCCCTTCTCTTACGAACATACGCCACTCCGACAAGGAGGATCTCATTCCATGTGAGGAAGAGTTCCGTTCCCGTGGAGACGAGTGGTGTAAAAAATGATCGAGTTGGGGGGACCCTTCGCGAGGGGCACGAGGTCGGATCACAGTTTAACGTCATGTGTTGAGGACGTGGTGCTTGGCAGTTTAACGTCCTGCAGATCGGACGAGGTGGGTTCACTCCACACCCCTAGGACTTACATAACCGGTACCCTCTCTTCCTTGGGGAAGGGAAGGTACCAGTAAGGCCATGGTTAAGGGGGGTCGTGGAACGAACCATCGAGGGGTCCACGTTAGCGTGGCTATGCGAGGAAGCAACAGCCGTTAGCGTGCCTATGCGAGGAAGAATTAGGCGAAGCAACGCTACGGGTGGTATTGTCCATGGGACTTTGAAATCACATCGCGCAAACCTGGAGGGCCACACGGGAAGAGGACTCGCTAAGTAGAGGAGTGTGCTTTGCGAAGTGGAGTGCCTTGGCCTTAGCATGGGGCATAGGTGTCAGTGGAATGTGCTTCGCGAAGTGGAACAGTGTTCGCGGAGCACTGCCTCACGAGGAAGGGGTGCCTCGCGAAGCAGGGCCCTGCAAAGCAGTGTGCTTCGCGATGCATAGTGATCCTGCCTTGGCATAGGGATCACTAGCATGGGATGGGTGTTTCGCGAAGCATAAACGCTCCGCGGCTGCCCGGGTTCCCTTGGGAATCCCCTTCCTTCGCGAACTCCCTTGAGCTTCGCGAAGGGCATCCCTCTCGGAAGAGGGGCTCAAAATGAGAGAAAGCAGAGTCATCTCGCGAAGTAAAAATACCTCGTGGAGCTCATGATTCCCGAGGAAAAGAATGCTTCGCAATTTGGGAGAGGAGAAGCCGAAAGGTCGGATTGTCCGTCCCCGGGACTCAGGGGGAGTCCAGTATTTATAGGAAGGGGCGCCGCGAAGCAGGTCTCGCGCGCCGCCTCCGGTGCTTCGCGGCGCGCTCGCGAACGTCAACGTCGTCCGTGGAGAATTACCGCCTCCAGAGCTTCGCGGCGGCTCGCGAACGTCAAATGGGTTCACGGAGGATTACCGCCTCTGGAGCTTCGCGACGGCTCGCGAACGTCAAATGGGTTCGCTGAGGATTACCGCCTCTGGTGCTTCGCAGCGGCTCGCGAACGTCAAATGGGTTCGCGGAGGATTACCGCCTATGGTGCTTCGCGGCGGCTCGCGAAGGTCGGGGCGCTTCGCGTGGGTGCTTCGCGTCAGGGCTTCGCGGCTGTGCTTCACGAGGCAGCGCGCCAGCTGTCTTTTTCCTTCCTTTCTTTCGGGCCGTATTTTTGGCGCCAACAAATGCCCCCCCCCCCCTCAGACTTGGAGCCGCGGAGGGCGAAGGGTCGAAGTCTGATGGAAAATCTCCAAAATTGTCAGTGGTTTGCGATCCAGCGTCGCGAAGGGGCCCCGCGATGCAGCGTCGCGAAGGGGCCCCACGATGCTTGTCGGGGCCGCGGATCCGGACGCGCCGCAATGCTTCGCGCGGGTGAGGCGCGCCGCGATGCTCCGGGGTCTGTCCAAATAGAATCCAACACTTAGGTAGTTACACCACCGTGGTGGGAGTACGTGCGATAGGCGCATCGGTTTGACCATGGATCATTCCTTCTTTTAGACAGGGCCTCTCTGGCAAGGGGATCCGTCACTTCCCAGTGGGATCTTGGGGCATCCTGAACTTGTTCAGGGCAGAACCGCAGTTTATTGTCATGCGTTGAGGACACATAGACTCCTGTAGTTTAACGTCATACGATAGGACATGGAATAAGAGGGAAGGAAGCGTGTGGCGCGGTAGATATGAAACCGACACGAATGAGGACTTGGAGTCCAAATCACATCACATACCCCCTGGAGGACACTTTTCAGGTCGAGGGACCAAGAGTGAGGATTGGGCTGGGCCCGAAGCAAAGTGGCCGTGCATTCCTACGTACCCCATGAGGATGGGAATCATACGTAGTTCTGAAAGCGCATTTTAACGTCATGCAGGACGATGAGCAGCCCGACCGTGTTGGTACACATCCTTCCAAAACTACTAATCCCACGTGAGTCGTGCTCGGTTTGGGAAACAAGCAGTAGTGGTGGGAATTTCCCGACACAGAGAGGGGCCAGTTTGGGCAAAGGGATGCTCGGTGAATCCCAGCCCAGTGACACTAACACGATCTTGAGGTGCACCTAGATGCGCGAAGAGAAAGAGCCGAGTATGATGGAATTCCACTTGAATGTGGGGAAGTGGAAATGTGTGAATCAGGATGCTCGAGATTCAGATCACAATGATGGCGGCGTGACGACGAAGGGTAACTGCTGACGTATTCGCAACACAGCACCCTGTCGCGTTGGCCTAGAATGGAGACATACAAATGAGGGTCGACCGTTGACCATGTTCGAAACACGGGACCGTGTCACAGATGTTGTCAAATATCCGTAGGGACGTTGGCCCGAAACGATTGAAGGGCCCTTAGGTCCAGCATTCATGGAGAGCCCTTAAGCCCAGTATCCATGTCGCCCGGGGGTCCTTCTGGACATGGAAGAGGATGAGGATCCAAATAGCGAGTTCACGAATCTTGGTCGTGGGACGAGGGGAATGTCCCTGTGACAATCCCACACTTCGGGCTCTTTGTCAAAACACATCTGAATACGGCAACGAAACGTATTAGAGAGAGGGAGCAGATTCCTTTCCCTTGGGGGGGATCTTAGTTTAGGGTCGTAGAATTCGGACCATGAAAAGTCAGACTGGGCCTGCGGGGAAGTGCCAGGGCACTCCTACGTATCTCATAAGGATGAGAATCAAGCCTTACACAATTCTTGATGGACCTTAGACCATAAATAGGTAAAGGGAGAAGGGGGCGCATGGCATCAAAACCCGACGTGAAGGAGGACGTAAGCCCTACTTACCATGCATTCTCTGGCGAAATGCTCGGGTCGAGGGACCGAACACAAAGGTTAGTCTGGGCCTGCGGGGAAGTGCTCGGGCGCTCCTACGTATCTCATAAGGATGAGAATCAAGCCATACGTAGTTCTGGAAGTGACATGGTAGGATACCAGTGCCAGGGGAAAAGGGGAGTGCAGGCATGGCCCTTGCACTAAATGAAGCGGAATTTGATGTATCTTGTTTGTTCTTTAAGGTGAATGGTTTTTTTTGTGAAGCGACAGGCCTAGAATAGTAGGCCGTGATGTCGCCACAAGGATCAAGCCGCGATGGGCGTTGACAAATGGCATGGCGCGTGGCCAGTACCCAACGTGATGTCCTGTACAACGAGGTTACCACAATGCGGTGCTGTTTTTCGTCGTGCGGCCAGGACGATAATGTCACAGTTTAGGGTCATGTGATAGGACCAAGCATGCATTTCATCGTCATGCAGCGCAGACGTAGCAGAGACGATGCTAGGAAGGAATTGTGCGCAGTGTTATAAAACACAATTGACAGAGAGATGATCCCACATCAAATTGTACGCCATTCGGAGAGGGAAACCTTATGCCGAGGGGCCTATACAGAGGTAATACAGGGAGAGAGACTGTCTTCCTGAATGGGTTGTACCCGGAGACAGGGCGTCTGGGTGGTCCTACGTATCCCATGAGGATGGGAATCAAGTTGAACGTAGTCCCGAATGGATCTTAGTTTATGGTCTTAGAGCTCGGACCATGGGAGCCCCAAAAGATTCCAGATTGGAGCTTTGTCCCCCTAGCATGCAAAGGTGCACTGAGGGATAGCACCAAAAGTGTCGAGATTCCACCTGGACATGATGGGGTTGAAAATGATGTGAATCATGCAACCAACATTCAAGGACTGAAGGGGATGGTGTGACGACAGAGGATTACTGCTGACCATGTTCGCAACACAGCATCCTGTCGCGTTAGCCTAAAATGAGGACTAACAAACGAGCATCGACCGCTGACCATATTCGCAATGCGGGATTTTATCGGTTTGTTGTCCAAAACCCTCGGGGGCGTTGACCCGTATCGGTAGGAGAGCCCTTGGGCGTAGTATCCAGGTCGTTCTTGAGGGTCCCTCTGGGTGTGAAAGGTGATGGAAGTCCGAATAGAGGGGAACATGAAGCTTGACAAGTGGAAGGAACTTGATCAAGTTGAATCTGACACTCTTGGTCCTAGACTAGAGTTCTCTTAATACATGGGTGAACCACTGTAAGGAGTCAAGGGACTCAACTTTTGAGGGTGATCGAGAGATGGAAGGTTCCCAGGGGAAGGGGCATGGTGCCCAAAACCTTGTATTATACCTACACATCCCCCTCCTGGAGAGGGATAGGCCAAATATCCTAGGTGACCGGGAGATGAGGAGATCACTAGGAGGTGGGGATGGACCCGAATCTTAAACATCCAGGTGGTCCTACGTATCCCATGAGGATAGGGAATCAAGATGAACGTAGTTCTGAAGGGTTCCTTTCAATGTCATGCAGGACAAAGAATAGGACGACCAACTCTCAGAACGGGGTGCACGTGGTGCAGCTATTGCAAACCTGACGTGAATGAGGACGTAATCCTACACTACGCCACGCGGTCCCGTGACCGGGGTCCCAATGGTAGGACCCGAGAGAGGTGAACTTGCTGAACTCAAGCTGGACCCAAAGACAAGGGGTATTGAACGTAGTTCCAGATGAGAATCTTAGTTTATGGTCATAGAGCTCGGACCACGGATGGTGACAACTCCCGAGTAAGCACAGATGTCAACCCAATCCCTAAGCCCACGTAAGATAAACTCGGTGTGGGAAACAAGGGGGGTATCCTCATCGCAATAATTGGGGCGTCCATCAAAGGGGAGTCGGCGGAGAGTTTCGAAGGACACCTTTGATGCAGCTTATTCTCCCAACGTGCAGACGTGCATAGAGGAAAAGTACCAAGAATTCTGAGACTCTACTTGGAGATGATGAAGTGATGAAGGGTGTGAATCGTGTACCCGACATTTGGGCTTAATGGGTTGACGTGGCGATAGAGGAAAACTATTAACCATGATGGAAACACAGCATCCGTATCGCGTCATCCTGAGGTGGGAACAAAAAACGAGCATCAACCACTGACCATATTCGCAACACGGGATTTTATCGATTTGTTGTCTGAAACCCTGGGGGGCGTTGGCCCGTATCGGTAGGAGATCCCTTGGGCGTAGTATCCAGGCCGTTCTTGGGGGTCCCTCTGGGTGTGAAAGATGATGAAATCCCTGATGCGGGGATACGCAAAGCCTGGAAAGCGGGTGCGGATGTGTCCGGGTAAAGATTGGCATTCCAGGTAATAAACCAGAGTACTCTTAAGCACATTGGTGAACCGCTGAAAAAGGGATCGACGAAACAGCTCAGTAGGGGGGGGGGAGCATGGCGTGGTCATTACGAAACCGTCGTGAATGAGGACATAATCCCACACCACACCATACACCCTGGGTAAGAGGGGACCTGGTCCGTGGCCCGGAAAGGCCAAGGGGCCTTAGGTCAGGCATCAGTCAGGAAGGCCTGACTGGTTTGCAGTTTAACATCTTACATGAGGACGAGGGTCGGGGACCCGAGAAGGCCAAGGGGCCTGAGGCTGGGCCTCATAAAGGGAGGGCGCACGGCATGGTACATGATATCGACGTGAATGAGGATGTAGTCCTACACCATATCATACACCCTTATGAGGAATCCTGGGCCGTGGCCCGGATCGCTAGCACCACCTGGGGGAAGTTTGTCACCTCGTGATGGGGCTGAATGAATCACTGTTCTTGATGCCTGGGACATCTTGGGGTGGACCCGAAGATCCAGGACACTGTTGACCATGTTCGAAACACAGCGTTACTATGGTGACCCGTATGGGGGCAACAAATGAGCGTTGACCGCTGACCAAATTCGCAACGCAGGACTTGTATCAGCTTGTTGCTTGAAAACCCTTGGGGGCGTTGGCCCGTATTGGTAGGAGAGCCCTTGGGCATTGTATCCAGGCCGTTCTTGGGGGTCCCTCTAGGTGTGAAAAATGACGGAATCCCAGTCAAGGAGTGGGTGAAGCATAGTTTTATCCATCCACGAAAGGGGAAACACCTCCAGGGGGGAATGTGCATCCGGGTCGAGGCTTGCTCGATGTGGGTCAGGGCAAAAGTGTGCACCCTGCCATGTCTTGACCCGAGGGGAAGATTTTGGCTTTTGGGCTGGGCCAATAGACGAAATGTCCGGGCGTTCCGACGTATCTCATAAGGATTAGAATCAAGCCATACGTAGTTCTTGAAGGCCATGCAGTTTAGCGTCGTGTGGTGAGGACGTGGGAGGATAGAAGAACGGGAGTGGGCGCATGGTGAGACCCTTATAATCATTGTGCGAGCAGGGTTGCATGAGCGGGGCCAAGAAAGCCTACTCCCCGCTACACAAAGATCCTCCAAAAAAACTATTCCTAGGGGGAATAGTGGAAGGGAAAATCTAGGGGCTGGGCTCAAGACGAGGTGTCCGAGCGTTCCTACGTATCTCATAAGGATGAGAATCAAGCCACACATAGTTCTAGAAGTGCAGTTTAACGTCATGCGGGACGATGAGAAGCATCTCATTTGGGGATATGTACGGTACAACAAGTAATCCGACGTGAATGAGGACGTATTCCTACACCATACCGTACAATCCCACAAGAGGATAAGTCAGGGAGAAAACAACAAGGGGGGCCTGGGGCCAAACCGTGGTTGAGACGGGGCCAGGGGCCCAAGGAGGCCAAGGGGCCTGAGGCTGAGCCTCGGTCAGGAAGGCCTGACCGGATTGCCGTTTAATGTCCCATGGGACGAAGACGCAGTTTATGGTCGTGCATGACTTTACGGTTTAGAGTCATGTTGGACTATAGTGTCCAGTTTAAGGTCATGCGGGACCGTTTTACAGTTTATCGTCTTGCAGGACGAAGATGTAGTTTAAGGTCATGCAGGACCATTTTGCAGTTTAAGGTCGTGCTGGACCTTCACGCAGTTTAGGGTCGTTCTGGACCTTCACGCAGTTTAGGGTCATGTTGGACCCCTTTTTTTTGTCTTAAGCAAAGTACCGCTTGAGGAACTTGGCATTGGTGGGGGGGGGGTAATACGCTCTCCATCCGTGGTCACCAAGGAGTATGCTCCATTGGGGTAAACCTTATGGATGATATAAGGCCCTTCCCATTTGGGTTCTAACTTGGGAGGTTTCCTACCGGGAATCATTGGCGTTTGAAGGGCCAGTACCAGGTCACCCTGTAGAAAAGAGCGGAGACGAACTTTCTTTTCAAAGGCTCTCGCTATCTTGTCCTGATGCCTTTCCAGATTGTGCAGGGCACGAAGCCGGTTCTCGTCCAGTGCCTCTAATTCAGCTAGACGGATCTCGACTACCTCATCTGATGTCTGGTGATCATAAACTGTAGTGCGTAGCGACGACAGCTGGATCTCAATGGGTTGGACGGCCTCAGCTCCATACACCAGGGAATATGGGGTCACCTGGGTAGAGTTGCGAGTCGTCGTCCGGTAAGCCCAGAGGGCGTTGGGGAGCTTGTCTGGCCAACTCTTCTTATTCTGACCAACCATCTTCTGCAGAATGTTAGAGAGGGTCTTGTTCAACGCCTCGATCTGTCCATTCGCCTGTGCGTGGTAGCGGGAGGTATGGTTCGACCGGATGTCATACTTAGCGTACAATTTCTTCAATTCAGATGCTCGGAAGTTGGTGCTGTTATTAGTGAGGACGGCGTGAGGGACTCCAAACCGGTGGATAATGTTGGAGCTCACAAAGTCAACGATGGAACGGGCCTTGACCTCTTTGAGCGGAACTGCTTCTGCCCATTTGGAGAAGAAATCTGTAGCAGTCAGGATGAACCTACACTGGCGGGCTGTTGCCGGTGGATACGGTCCCACTACATCAAGTCCCCATACCGAAAATGGCCAAGAGTACTTGGTGGGGTGGAGGGGCTCCGATGGCCGATTCAAGAAGTTGGCGTGTACTTGACACGTGTGGCATCTCTTGGGATATCAAATACAATCGTGGATCATAGAGGGCCAAAAGTACCCCAACCTCTGGATTTCATGGGACAGTTTCGGCCCAGCTTGATGGGCGCCACTGGAACCGGCGTGAACCTCTGGCATAACTTGAGGTATCTCCCCTCATTGGAGGCAATGGAGGAGGACATCATAGAAACTCCACTTATAAAGGATCTGTTCCAGACTGGGGCCGCTCCGAAGGGTAAATTGCAGCGCGCTGCGTCGGATTCGCTCGCGTTCGTCCCGGTCGTCCGGGAGGTGACCGTTTTGGAGATACTTGACAAAAGGTGCTCTCCAGTCGGGGGTGGTTTCAACCACTACGTCTGATGAACCCGGGACTCCCGATATGGAGGGTCCGGCGGTGAGATGACTTACCCGCAGGCTATCACGGTCCTCTTGGGTGACGGGGGCAATGACTCTCCGGTGGGCCACGTGTATAACCAAATCATCTTGCTCGGGTTCTGCGAGGGACGCGACTAAGCCAGTCAGGGCGTCCACTTGGCCATTCTGCAACCGTGGGACATGGGTAACCTCTGGTCGAGAAGAGAACTGGGCCATTAGGAGGAGGGTGTACTCCAGCAATGGTGCAAGCTCTGGCTTCCTGACGACGTAGTCGCCATTAACCCGTTTGATTACCAGCTCGGAATCTCCCGTCACATGTAGATGGGGAACATGGATCTCAAGGGCCAACTCGAGGCCGATGATGAGAGCCTGGTACTCTGCCTCGTTGTTCGTACAACCTTCTGACAACAGGAATGAGTATGGAAGGACGGCTTGCGCCGGGGTAATGAAGACAACACCCAGGCCCACTCTGTTGAGCTTGGGATCGTTGAGCCTCCTACTGGTGGGGCTCCGGGAGGCGCCGTCGAAATGCATTTTCCAACACGGGGCAGCATGATCGACTGAGAGTATTGTCTCATCAGGGAAATCCAGGTCCAGGGATTGATCCGCGGAGGTTGGATGGGCAGCTAAAAAGTCTGCCAACGACTGTCCCTTAATGGCCTTCTGAGGTATAAACCTGATATCAAACTGCTGGAGAATCACCGCCCACCGCGCTAGTCGGCCTGCCAGCATGGGATGGCTCAGGATGTACTTCAGTGGGTCTACCCGGGAGACCAATTGCACCTCGTGGTGCTGCAGGTAATGACGTAACTTCTGCACGGCGAAGACGAGCGCAAGGCAGCTCTTTTCGATAGGGGGGTATCTGACCTCTATATCGAGAAGCATGCAGCTGAGATAGTAGAGACTATTCTCAGTACCCTCATTATTCTTCTGGGCGAACAGCGCACTGAGGGATCTCTCTAGGGTGGTCACGTAAAGGACCAGCGGCTTTCTGGAGACTGGTGGCATCTAAACCGGAGGTTGGAGCAGATACTGCATTATTTCCTCGAAGGCGGTCCGACACTCCTCATCCCATTCATAGGTGGCGCCCTTCTTCATGATCCAGGAAAAGGGCTTACACTTGCCGGCCAGATTCGCAATGAATCGGCGTATATAGGCTAAGTGGCCTTGAAGGCCTCGGAGCTCCCGAATGTTTCTCGGGGGAGGCATTTGGCTGATGGCCTTGATCTTCTCCGGGTCGATCTCGATGCCTCGGTATCTGACAACAAAGCCCAGAAACTTCCTGGAGGTGACCCCAAAAGCAAACTTCAGCGGGTTCATCTTCAGGTGACGAGAACGGAGGAAGCCGAACACTTTCTCAAGGTCTCTGAGATGGTCCTGGCACTGGCATGATTTGACTACAAGGTCATCCACGTAGCATTCCACCAATGTCCCGAGGATCAGTTTTAATATGCGATGCATGGCCCTCTGATAAGTGGCTTCTGCATTTTTCAAACCGAATGGCATCACCTAGTAGAAAAAGGTACCCTGGGGATCCCTGAAGGCAGTGGACTCCTCGTCTTCGGGGGCCATCCGAATCTGGTTATACCCGGAATACCCATCCATGAAAGAGAGGGCTTGGAACCTGGTCGTGGCGTCAATCAATAGCTCTGTCACTGGGAGTGGGAAGTCATCCTTTGGGCAGTGGCGATTAAGATCGCAGAAGTCGATACAGACTCTGATCTTCCCATTCTTCATCCTGACTGGCACAATGTTGGCAAGCCACTTGGGGTACTGGACCTCCTTAACGAAGTTGGATTTGATTAGATTATCAACTTCGGCCTCAACCATGGCACCATGATAAGGGTGCATCTTCCTAGGAGGTTGCTTAAACCCACGATGTTTTGCCGGGAGGCCCAGACGGTGGACGGCCACTTGGGGATCCAGCCCTGGCATCTCATCGTAACTCCAGGCAAACACATCACGGTGCTATTTGAGGAAGTCTACGTACTGCTGCCGCTTCTCGAGGGACATGGCTGCACTAATCAATGTGGGTCTCAGATCTGCCTCGCTACCAAGGTTCACCTGTACCAGTTCATCAACCGTGGTAGAGACGCCTTCTTCAAAGGCTGGGGGAGCATCCTCCAAGTCTTCCTCCCCACCCGTGGGGGGACTTCCCGCGATGGGGGGGGGGGGCTTCTGAGCTATCAAAATCTGAGGGGCAGCTGGTTCCGGCTTGGGCAGCAGCGGTCATCACATCGAGAGACTCTCTTGCCATTAAGACCATATCAATGAAGGCAGTCGACCCTATCCCATCTGGCCTTCAGCCTAAAGGGCCACTCTTGATGATATCAAAGCAGTGGTGATGTGTCGGCCTGAGTCGGTTAATTACAGCCCGGCGGAAGAGACACCTATGGCGCACTGCCGTTGTCATGAGATTGACGTCCCGGTACCGTACATGGGTAGGGGGTTCCGGGATGACTTGAGCCTGGTTGATGTAGGAGTACGAGGTTATTTTCTGTTGTCGCTTGGACACAGGAACATGCCTTCCTTGCGTACCCGAAACAACGAAACATTGTCCCATGTCGGGGGGTCGTGGCCTCCAACCGGTGGATCAGGAGGATGTAGGCGTCATCCATGCTTGCCCAGAGATCACTTGTGATCGGGGCGGGCTCATCCTCGCTTACTAGGATTTGCTTGTCCTTGCTTTTGTAATAACCCGCATCCAGATAGCGGGCCTCACAAGAAGCGAAAGGGGACGCGTCTCCTTGGATCACGCCTACTCGACCGTTGAGCGAGTACTTGAGGCACTGGTGATACGAAGAGGGGACCGCTGCATGCAGATGGAGCCATGGCCTACCCATCAATGCATTGTAGGCGGTGTCCTGAGAAACAACCATGAACTCGGTGCTGGCAATTAAGCCACCGAACTGAGTCTTCAGGCGGATCTTGCCGACCGGAGTTTGCTTTGTCCTGTCGTACCCCTGGATCCTGAGGTCAAAGGGAGTTAAATCACCTTCGGACAGACCCAGCTTTCGCAGCATCCGGTTCGGAATTAGATTGATTCCAGAACCTGTGTCAATGAGGCAGCGGCGGACTTCCACACCGTTGAAGTGGCCAATGATATATAATGGGCGAATGTGACCCTGTATATGAGGGTCCTCATCTTCACCGGAGAAAGAGATAACCGCCTGACATTCGGCATTTTCAATCGTCTCGGTATGGAAGGCTTCCGCAGCTGCTACTTCCGTCTCGAACTGGAGGGGGCTCCTTAGGGCCTCGGAAAGTGCCTCGCGCATTTCAGATGATAGGCGAAGGGCCTCAAGGATGGAGAGCCTCGCCGGGATGCCAGCGAGGTGCTTCAGAACATCGTACTTCCATGCCAAACGCGAACCTCTGCTTACAGGAGGTCGTTCGGCATTTGGATGCACGGCGGGTCCGACTGGCTGAACCGGCAAGTAACTAGTACTGGGTACATCTTGCTGCCTACCAGTAGAATCCTGAAGAGTAGTCGCCGGACTAGGATCGGACAGCGGAGGCTGGCCTGTAGCCGGGCAAGACTGGTTGTGATACGAACGAGGCGGCTCCCCCCGATCCAGTAACACGAACGACGGTGGAGGTAGAGCCGAGGGTGTTGGATGGGTTTGCGCGTGCTGAGATCTGCACTGAGCCTGATGCCTCGTCTTGGTAGCGTGAACAGCTTGGCCACAGGTGCCTGCTGATGTGCCTCGATGACCGGCGCGATTGCGATTCCTTTGACGTTGACGTCGGCTGGAAACGTTGGGGAGGTCTTCCTGGGGTTCCCTCTCGTCGGGGGTCATATAGGGCTTTACCAGCTCCACGGTGTTAACCGAAGCGTACCCTTGACTATCGCTCGAGGAGTCATCCACCGCTGGGCGGATTCTGGGAGGGATCCCCATTTCGGGGGGCATAAAGTCGCCGAGAGTGCGGGATGACAATGGCACTGGCGGTGCACGTTGCTTCTTCTTGTGTCGCCGCTGCTTGCCCTTTTGGGCAGAGGTCGACTGTGAAGATGATGCGGAGGCACCGGCTACTTCCTCTGAAGGTTACGAATGCTTCAGGCGTGCCCAGATGATACCCTGGGCACGGACGATGGTTTTTCGAGCCATCCAGTTGTCATATTTCTGGGATCCGCGGCTAGGGACTTGCTGCCACTCACCTTCACCGTCGCTGCCGATCTCTGATCCTGCAAAGACACCTGCCACTTGCGCTGGTGCTCGGCCCAACTTGACTATGTTGTTGTTGACCTGGTCCTGAAGCCAGCCTTTAAACACATATCATCGCTTGAGGGTGTGCCCCAAGATCCGATGATAAGGGCAGTAGTTGGGGTGATCGGTGAGATGCGCCTTTGCCGACCTTCTGCACTCAGGCAGACACAAAATCCCTTTCTCTAGAGCACTTCGGAAGTATCCAGGGACCTGATTTTCGTTGAACGAATAGGTCTGGTACCTTCTTTTCGGATAGGGAGCCCTGGGGGCCTGGTCCTGACGAGGGGTCGGAGGGGCTTGCCGAGGAGGCGGAGCCTGATTGTCTCGCCTAGGTGGCGGTGGCGCGTTGCGTGGGGGAACCTGTCGGTTCTGAGGCGGTCGCTGCTGGGCGGGAGCCTGTGCTTGAGGTGGAGGACCTCTACGGGGTTGCGGGGGTGGTGCCATCGGCAGCAATTCCAGCTTCCTTGGGGCTTCTATTTGAGCCACCGCGGTGGGTTCAGCCCTGGCGGTTCTCCTGGCTGGGATCATAGGGGGCAACAAACGTGCCTGACTGGCCTATTGCAGGGCTTTCTCGAGGCGTTGAGCCTTGTCCGAGAAATCTATGAACCCTCCATGGTAGTTATGGGTAATCAAGGAGGGTACCAGCTCTGTCTTGACGTTCCCCACACACATCGTCAGTAATTGCTCCTGAGTCAGTGGCATATCGAGAGAATATGTAAGTCCCTTCCACCGGGCGGTAAAGTCTGCGACTCGCTCATCAGGCCTTTTATTGCACTTGAAGAGGTTTGCAATGCTGGTCTTTCGCGTGGTGGAGCTGAACTGGTATAAGAACTGCCGGAAAAGATCCTCCCAACCGGTCACCGATCCGATAGGGAGCTGGCTGTACCAGACGAATGCCAGACCTTCCAATGTCTGTACGAAACATCGGAGCTTGGCGGCTTCTTGCTGAGCCGGGGTCCCCAGCATGGGGCCACACCTGGAAGAAAAATGATCCAAGTGCTGGGGCGGGTCCCCTGTCCCGTTAAAGGGCGAGAAAGTGGGGTTCCCAAAACCCGGAGGTGCGGGCATATCATCCACCCACGTGGGATAAGGCTTGCCATCCGGTGGGACCACCACCTGCCGCGTTTCCAACGCCTCGAGGCGGGCTGTGAGTGCCGCAATAAGGTCCTCCGGGTGGGGGTCCCTGTCTTCACGGGGATCCCTAACCAAAAGTTCATTGCCAGGTTCTTCAACACGGTAGACGGCTTCGGCCGCTCGTGGGTCAACTGGCTGGATGACCTGCTGGGCAACTGGGGGAACCCGGGTTGGATTCTTCAGATTGTCCCGTCGCTCGGGGGGGTTTGGCGAGACGTATCACGCCCTCTTGTCGTATGTTCCAGCTTCCGCCCAGTCTGCGGCAGTAGCATGATCAGGGTGGCCTGGAGGCATCTCACCGGGGGGAGTTGTTCCTGCCCCTACTGCCCCGGCCTGGGATTACCATAGTCGGGTCGTCGCTCTACGGCGTGTTCAGGCAAGAGTTCGTCAACCAGCCTTTTCTTCTCAGCAAGCTGCTGGCGTAACGTGGCCTTCTCGGGATCCTCATTTGTTTTCTGCACAAAGGCGGACGGGTCGGAGTGCTTGACTGTTCCAACGTGCTCCTTACCCTTGCCAGTGCTTCGACCGAGTACCAGCGACTCGGTGGGTACGGGGAGACCTAGTAGGTTCCTCTGATGATGGGTAACTCTCCCTGATGGGTCGAGCAGCGGCGGTACGCCCTCGGATAGTAAGTCTCCATCAAGGAACTCAAGCTCATCTTCCTTATCCACAACATCGGCCATGTGGACTGCAACCCCTCTTGAGGGCATATCCTCGATGTCGCATAGCGAATCGGGCTGCCGTCGGATAGGGTCGAAGAGGAGAGAGGCATAGTGTCCCCAACCACGGACTTGCACATGGGGGGTGGCTTCCCTGATGATTCTGCGGAGTGCTTTAAGACACTGAACGAATTTTCATTGAAGGGAACTCTGGTGGCCTGGCAACTCAGGGTGCTGGGCCACAAGAAGTGCGGCTGTATCGATCAGGCGGCACCACTCGCCGATTTCTTCGAAGTGCTCACGACTTCTGGGGTACACCACCCATTCATAACGGAGGCGGAAGTGTGTCTCCCAAAGGGTTCGACAAAAGCAACCCACGTCTCCAGGGGTAAGAGACTCTGGTATGCGGAAATTCAGTGCCGCCGTCGGCCAGAACTTCTCTGGGAAGTAATCCACTGCAAGGATACTCCAAAAGCTCCTAGGCTCGGACTCAGGGTCTGGCCCTGTGTTGCCCCACTCGTCAACCGGGGGTGGCTGAGGGACCGGTAGCGGTACCGAGGCTGACCTTTGGGATAGTAAGCTCGGCGGTGGAGAATACAGCAAACGGGAAGACTGGCTGCCGAATTCCGGGCCATCCTCCTAAGAGTGAGGTGACCTGACCACGATGTCACGATACGACGGGCTGATAACCAGAGCTTCCGGAACAGGAGCCGCAGCTACCGGCGACAGGTCGTGTCATCTCTCTACCGTCGTTGGCCCCCAAAATAACTCTCCGTGATCTCTGGTAGAGGTAGAGGGCTCTTCTGGTGACAGAGGCGGTGATTGCGTGGTCGAGACCTGTGGAATTCCCAGGATTTCTCCCTCCTGGATGTACCTGCGGAGAGAGACAGGAATCCGGTGGACCTCAAATTCTGGGAGAATGAGGCTAACGCGTCAGGTTCCTGCCCCAGTCCTTGATATGGAGAAACGGGGAGAAGGTTCCATCACTGAATCGCATTCCGCTTCCGAGTCGGAGAAGCGGACAGGTTTGATCTCCATCCGGGCCTTCCCAGGATTCTTCTTGTGGCGGCGACTACCCGCTCTTCTGCCCCAGGGTGGCTCTTCGGGATAGGGTTGACCCCTATCAGGCAGCCTCGGGGCGGCGCTGGTGCCGTGGCGGAGAGGGCCCCCACTCGAGATAGTCGGGGTGCGAGGGGCACTGGGGAAAATGTCGAAGGGTACATGGGGAGGACCTCCATGAACAGTACCCATGTGGGCGGGGCCTCTGTTGGAACTGGCAGGAGCATGGGGAGGACCTCCATGGTCGATGTGGGTGGAGCGAGGCTGACCTTGACTCCTTGAGTTGTGGGGCGATGAGGACCTTCGCCGGTTGCAGAGAGGACGTAGGGAGGGCCCCCACGTTGGAGAAGGACCGGGTGGACGGTGCCTTCAGGTTGGAGGCCGGGGGCAGGAGGATGGACTCCATACCCTGTATAGTGGGCGCGGTAAATGTTTCCGCGCTGAGCGTCATTGCCGCGGGGCAGGTATTCCGGCAGGATGGGGGTAGCATGAGGCATGCCTCCATGACGAACCTCGGAGTGGGGAAGGCCCACGCTCTGTGGAGTAGTGGTACGGGGAGGACCTCCGTACGGGGTGACATTGCCGCGGGTTAGCTCGCGGCGATCACCACTTAGGCCTGCAACCCAGAGAGTCAACCCGGCCTGCCCGTGCGGCGGTTGGGGTCTCAATCCTGGTTGGGTGAAGGAGTGCCCCTGCTCAGTGTATGCAGGGGCTTCACGATGCACGTCGGTGGTGGCTCGGGCCATTGTATCCGTCGACGTTGACGCGCCTAGTCGAGCGTCCTCAGCCCGTGCCCGGCGCTGACATCCGGTCAGGCGAGCTAGTGCAGGTGGTGTAGGGACATAGTCTGCCTGCTCTTCCTGCGGGGCCGGACGGCGGCGCTGACGCAGCCGGGCGGGAGCTCTCTCCTGGAGCCCTTGGGTCGGGACCCTGAGAGGGCTGAGCCGGACGACGCTCGCCTCTTCAGCGTAAGGCGAGGAGTCATCAAGGCATTCCGGAGACAAGCTCCCAAAACAGTTGAATGTTGGGGTGGGGAGCAGAGGCTCCCTGCGCGGCCTGTTAGGGCGGCGTTGACGGCGGGGCCTGGAGGCCTCCAGGTCCAGGCGGGCCATATCTCGGGTTGGGATGACCCCTTCTTCCTCATACCTGCGCACGAGGTTGTTGATCACCCTTCGCTGGATGACCTCTGATGGGGAAAGGGGGCGTGGGCACCCCGTATTCCGCGATGTGGCGGCCATCGTGGCGGTAGCGGCGCTACGTGGGGTGGCTGTCGTGGTGTTGCCCCTGCCTCTGCGTGGGAGAGGAGCGGATGGTGATCGCGTCTCTGTAACAGCTACCTGGTTCCTGGGAAACGAAGGGATCAACCCATCAGTACTGAGAGGAAAAGGATTGACAGTCGGTGCCCCAGCGTTCTTCCATTCTCCATGTCTGTGAGAAGGATCCACGCCGATACGCTGCAGAACGGAGTGCCCCAAGTTCTACTGCCCCGACATCCGGTGAGTTTCACGACAGGCCCGCTATTTGCTTGGCGGGACCAGGCACCGGATATCTGGATCCCGTGACACATCAATCTACTGGTGTCTCGAACACTACTAATCTCCATATTGAGGAGAAGAATTTCACGTCGGGTTCACCATTTCTGTTTCCGACGCTTTCGCTGGGGCGCGCGCCCGTCCGTCCATGGGGGAGGACGCGCGGCGCTTCTGTTTCCCCGCATTCCCGCTTTCCAAAGGCGGGCGGCATTCGCTCCTTATTCAGGGACGTCTGCTCCTTGATCGAAACAGGATGATGGGATGTCGATTCTTCCTCCTGTGGATTCCTCCTCAAAAATCGTCACCTAGTCCGGGTCTCCCTTATAGATTTAATACGTAGTTCATGAAACTCTTCCCAGTGCCATGTTTCCATGGACGCCGGTTAATTACACTGCTTCTGTCGGGACATTCCAAAGGGTCCAGTCAGTGCAGCAACCTTCAGTCAGGCGAGTAGTAACGTTGAGGCATCAGTAGCGTGTCTGGATGCTGGGGTACCTGGCATGACTGTCTGTTATCCTTGACCACAAGGCTTCTCGAGGGCGTGGAATCCCGTGGCATCCCACATCGAGCACGGGGAATTATATGTCGTAGACACATATATGAGGTTTTCCTCAGCTTCCCGTGCTCAACATAGGGTATGCCGCAAGTTTTAACGTCCAGCGGAGACAGATCAACCCAACCAGAGCATTAGCTAGGATAGATCGGATTGAGGGATCCTCCTTGAAGGGATATCGATACCGGGGCCAGCCCATGGGTGACAGTGAAGAAGAGCCTACCGACATGGTCTCACCAGGATAAGACAGTCCGGGCGAGAATCGGAACTGGTGGTAGGTTGATGAATGGAGTGGAAGGAGAGTGAAGTGGGACCATTGCAGGGACGATAGTAAAGTTGGGCTTTAGCCTTGACGAGGCTTCCTACGTATCCCTGTGGAAGGGAATCAAAGTCTGCGTAGTTCAGGATGACGTCGATAAACTGACGTGAAGGTGGACCTTGGCCCGATGAGCATCGTCAGCGTACCGACGTGAAAGTAGACATGTGGGTCCACTAATGGTGGGATTGAACCTTGGGAAGGTTTCCTACGTACCATGCCTTGACATGGATCAAAGTCCCCGTAGTTCAGGATTGATGGAATACAGTTTAACGTCATGCGGGACGATAGTGAACCCTGACGTGAATAAACAACGGGCGGTGGGTGTCGGCGAACCGACGTAAGTGAGGGACCTTGGTCCGATGGGAGGTGGGCTTGAACCTTGGAAAGGCTTCCTATGTACCATGCCTTGACATGGATCAAAGACCTCATAGTTCGGGTTAGTCACAACGGCTTGCCGTCGGACTGGAATTGCAGTTTAACGTCGTGCTGGACGTTGGTAGAACTTGACGTGAATTGGATGATGGTTGGGCTTGAACTACGTGGAGGCTTCCTACGTACCACGCCTTGACATGGATCAAAGACCTCGTAGTTCGGGTTAGTCACAACGGCTTACCGTCAGACTAGAATTGGGTGTACAGTTTAATGTCATGCGGGACAAAAGGAGGCATGTGGTTTAACGTCATGCTAGATGAGGGCGAAACTCGACGTGAACGAATGACCGAGCAATGTGGCTTGAACCCCATGGAGGCTTCCTACGTACCATGCCTTGACATGGATAAAAGACCTCGTAGTTCATGTGGGAAAGGGTCGCAACAGCTTACCATTGGACCAGAATGCAGTTTAACGTCGTGCTGGACCGGGGTGAGACCTGACGTGAAAGACGGGTGGGCTTGAACCTCATAGAGGCTTCCTACGTACCATGCCTTGACATGGATCAAAGACCTCGTAGTTCAAGAGATGGGTTTGTCGGTGAACCGACGTGAAAGTAGACCCGTGGGTCCACTATTGGTGGGCTTGAACCTCATGAAGGCTTCCTACGTACCATGCCTTGACATGGATCAAAGTCCTCGTAGTTCGGAATGGGTTGGGTCGCAATGTCTTTCCACTGGACCAGAGTGTAGTTTAACGTCGTGCTGGACGGGGGTGAAACCCGACGTGAAAGATGGGTGGGTCGCAATTGCTTACCACTGGACCAGAATGAGACCCGACGTGAATGGATGATGGGTCCGACGTGAATGGATGGTGGGTGGGATTGAACCTCGTAGAGGCTTCCTACGTACCATGCCTTGACATGGATCATAGACCTCGTAGTTCAAAGAGGATTCGCCGGTGAACCGACGTGAATGTAGACCCGTGGGTCCACTAGTGGTGGGCTTGAACCTCGTGAAGGCTTCTTACGTACCATGCCTTGACATGGATCAAAGTCCTCGTAGTTCGGAATGGGTTGGGGGTCAGGGTCGGTGCTCACTCTAAGCCCACGTGAGTCATGCTCGGTGTGAGAAACAAGAGGTTGCAAGGACCTGACGATCACGTCGCGAAGGGTGCGTCCGTGAGAAGCGAAGAGGGGCTTACGCGTTGAGCGGCCCATGGTGTTGGGACTTACTCCAGGATGGAGGCCCATGGTGCGAAAGAGCGCGAGAAAGATGGACCTTGGTCCGATGATGGGAGGTGCCTCGTTCCCTATCACGCCCCCCACTGACCTTGGTAGTGGGGAAGTACGGAGATGCAGAGGTGCAGCCATCCGTTGAGGGGGGCCAGGGTCGCCCTTCTCTTACGAACATACGCCACTCCGACAAAGAGGATCTCATTCCATGTGAGGAAGAGTTCCATTCCCATGGAGACGAGTGGTGTAAAAAATGTTCGAGTTGGGGGGACACTTCGCGAGGGGCATGAGGTCGGATCACAGTTTAACGTCATGTGTTGAGGACGTGGTGCTTGGCAGTTTAACGTCCTGCAGCTCGGATGAGGTGGGTTCACTCCACACCCCTAGGACTTACATAACCGGTTCCCTCTGGTCCTTGGGGAAGGGAAGGTACGAGTAAGGCCATGGTTAAGGGGGGTCGTGGAACGAACCATCGAGGGGTCCACGTTAGCGTGGCTATGCAAGGAAGCAAAAGCCGTTAGCGTGCCTATGCGAGGAAGCATTAGGCGAAGCAACGCTACGGGTGGTATTGTCCATGGGACTTTGAAATCACATCGCGCAAACCTAGAGGGCCGCACGGGAAGAGTAATCACTAAGCAGAGGAGTGTGCTTTGCGAAGTGGAGTGCCTTGGCCTTAGCATGGGGCATAGGTGTGAGTGGAATGTGCTTCGCGAAGTGGAACAGTGTTCGCGGAGCACTGCCTCGCGAGGAAGGGGTGCCTCGCGAAGCAGGGCCCTGCGAAGCAGTGTGCTTCGCGATGCATAGTGATCCTACCTTGGCATAGGGATCACTAGCATGGGTTGGGTGTTTCGCGAAGCATAAATGCTCTGTGGCTGCCCGGGTTCCCTTGGGAGTCCCCTTCCTTCGCGAATGCCCTTGAGCTTCGCGAAGGGCATCCCTCTCGGAAGAGGGGCTCAAAATGAGAGAAAGAAGAGTCGTCTCGCGAAGTAAAAATACCTCGCGGAGATCATGATTCCCGGGGCAAAGAGTGCTTCATGATTCGGGAGAGGAGAAGCCGAAAGATCGGATTGTCCGTCCCCGAGACTCAGGGGGTGTCCAGTATTTATAGGAAGGGGCGCCGCGAAGCAGGGCTCACGCGCCGCCTCCGGTGCTTCGCGGCGCGCTCGCGAACGTCAACGTCGTCCGCGGAGCATTACCGCCTCCGGAGCTTCATGGCGGCTCGCGAACGTCAAATGGGTTCGCGGAGGATTACCGCCTCTGGAGCTTCGCGGCGGCTCGCGAACGTCAAATGGGTTCGCGGAGGATTACCGCCTATGGTGCTTCGCGGCGGCTCGCGAATGTCAAATGGGTTCGCGGAGGATTACCGCCTCTAGTGCTTCGCGGCGGCTCGCGAAGGTCGGGGCGCTTTGCCTGGGTGCTTCGCGTCGGGGCTTCGCGGCTGTGCTTCGCGAGGCAGCGCGCCGGCTGTCTTTTTCCTTCCTTTCTTTTGGGCCATATTTTTGGCGCCAACAATAGTATTGATGATATAGGAGTTGAAGAGAAGTCTTCGATTGAAGTCTAGTGAAATAACTCAAGTGCTATAAATCTCATCAAAAATCCTATCCGTCACTCAAGGACAAAGTACCTTGAGATAAAGTATCATTTTACAAAGGAGAAGGTTGAGAAAGGAATTGTGAATTTGGAGTATGTGCCTATATAACTACAGGTTGTAGACATTCTGAAAAGGACTTACCCAAGGAAGCTTTTGAGAGTCATTGACTAGCTCTGGGTGTCCAGTCGACTCCCCGCACTTGAGAAAGTGTGGATGTGGAACCCCAACCCCCTCTCCCCGAGGTATGGTGTGATTTTCTCTAATATTCTGATATGTGTTCTTTCCAATTTTTCATAACACAAAGGAGTGACCTATGGGTTCGTTGAAAAAGGGGGAGAAATAGTGTCCTCTAAAGGGGGAGAAACTGTGGCTAATGAAGGGAGAAATGTATTAGTCAAAGACACGAGGAGAAACTGATAGGTGAATCAACAAGATATTGGAGTGAAATTAGATAGAGAGATAGTTTTAAATATGACGATGCTTGAAGTGATCGATCAAATATTAGATATCAGGATAGATGAGGATCGTGATGAAAGCAGTTTATTGGTATCAGTATGGTATCACCAGTTGTTGTCATAAATGAAGTGATTCATTGATGATCCTTTCATATTACTATTGTTTCTCAGTCCAAGAATTGGTCATGTGGGCTTAGACTATGTGTTGATTGAATCATCGGATGCTATCTGAATCTCAATAGGTGAATGGTGGTAGATGATGGAAGGAGCTTCATAGACGTATCGAAGTGAAACAAATCGTTATGAGAAGAGTTGTCAACAAACCCAAAGAGTAGGATTATTGGTAAAAAATCCACAATGTAACATTACAACATTTTTGGGTTGGTTGTGTTTGTTAACAATTCATGTTTACATGGTCAATTTTCATATTCCTGAGATTATGTTGACAATCCATGTTGACAAAGAATCGCGAAAAAGTAATGGAATATCCGGAGGCGGTACAAAAGAACAGATAAAAGGTGGTGCAGTTTTCCAGTGCCTTCCACATTTTTGGGGTCCAAAATTCGGGATTTGGTGAGCATCATGAAATGTGAATTACCTTGGATATATCATCAAATTTTGGAAAAGGCTTGAGTTTCGTGAAGATGTTCTTCTTGAAGTGGATTTTGTAAAGACTCGAAGAATGTTGATGGTGAGCACTACGATTATGACGAGATTCGCGAACGGAAGAGGTGACAAGCATTGTGGAGAATGTTTGCGGTGGTGGCACAAAGGAATTGATGGAATTATCCACGATTATGAAAAGCTCAGTGATCCCAAAATTTCCTTGGTGCTTCGTGATTTGGATATAATTTCGGCAGGAATTTAAGAGCTTTGTGATTTGAGATGATGTGGCACAGACTTCACGTGGAAGTTTCTCATGTCAGTGGAATTTCCTATAAATATACCTCAACCCCCTCAAAAGAGAAATATAGTTTTTTAAGAAAAAATTATTGATCTCTAATCGAAAAGGAGTTTTTCGGATGTAGAATGCTTCACGAAAGGTAAAAGCTTCATGGTGGCTAATCTAGCTCTGTGAAAGAGGTGTGTTCTGCATTGGCTCGGTGAGATTCACGAAGGATGTCACTTTTTAATAGATTGGGCTCTGCAGAAGCCTAATATTTGCGAAGGCTTGAGCTTTGAGAAGGCTTGAGCTCTACAAAGTAGTGTTCTCTGCAAAGCAGTAAGCTCTGTGAAGGTGTGTGCTTTGCGAAGAGGCAGGGAGTTTGCGAAGGCTTGTTTGATCTTTTTGAAATTGGGAGCTTCGTGATATAGGGATATTTTTGAAGGTATTTACAAAGGTTTTTTCATAGTGACCAGTGGAAAAGGGGTATTTATCAGTGGATGAGATTTTTCCTTCAATAGAGCATCTATCTATAATTCAAGATGTAGTCATTAGAGATAATGAAGAGACCTACAGGTCTATAAACGATGAGTGGATCATTTGAAGAAGTAGTGAGCTCACATTAGTTGAGAGAGCAGTGAGTTATCAAATTGTGAATGGTTTTAAACTAGGAGGGATAGCGAGTCCACTTCGAACTTGTATACATCTGATCACTTTTAGTGGATTTGGTACATCGGCATATTGCCAGTGTATGATCCTTGGACGTATCCCAGTGACGGTGATCCAAGTAAAATTCCTGTGTCCTGTGCATGATTTAACATTTTTTATACTCTACAATGGGAAGGATTGAGAATAGAGTTTTGTCTAACAAGAAAACAAGATCAAGGGGGCAGTATTTTTAATCTGTCATACCCTGATTCACCCCCCACTCAGGGTATCTAGCCTAGTGGACCTAACAGGTTTAGAATGAAGTAGTGATAACGATAGGTTACCTCCTGGGGTATTTCCCAGGGTGTGTACGCATTTTGAAAAAGTATGATGTAAATAACATAAGTTGTCTTGTGGGGATAATCATTAGTCTGAAAACCCGTTCAAGCATATGTTTGAGCAAAAAAGATCGAAAAAATGGGTCTACGGAGCAACTAGGGTACTTGTGGGTCCTATATTTACATTGGTATCAAGGTAGAATAATAACGAGATGTGTGGTGGCACTACATAGGTTGATATGTAGGTTCCAAAATGAGGATATTTTGATATGATGGAGGGGGTGAATGTAACACCCTAAAATGGTAATGAGTTAAAAGGGTAAATATTACTACTAATGTCAATAAGGTGTACCTTTATTTTTGGGATCCTATCTAATTATAACTACATTATCAAAGAGGTTATGGTATAGAGTAGCGATCATCATGGGTGGAATATTGTACAGTTTCTCAAGGAGTGTCTTATTGAGAAAAAAGAATACAAGAAATAACCTGTGTGGGACTATGGGAAAAATAATTAGTATGAAGAACCATTTAGGAACCATGGGTGGGAACCAAGGATGGGATAAAATGTATTATAGGGGAATGTGGGGTTCTTACATATCCTAGTTGTTACTAATAACAATTGGGTCCAACAGGCTCCATAGTTAATCTAAAACATTTACTATCCCCAAGGTCCAATACATATTATTTCAATGCATTTTTTTTATTCTCACAAGCCCTAGGAGACCACAAGAGAGGTCACCCATCCTAATCACTACTCTAGGAAATAAAATATAACTATAGAGTTCTAATTAGTTAGAATCCAAAAAATAAAGGTTAACCTTGTTGAGATGGGTAGTAACATTTAGAATGTTAACATTCTTGGTTGTCAAAATCACACCATATAACAACTAGTGTGGATAACCCCACTCACTCCTAATAATTACCTTAGAAGGTTCTATCAACAAACACACATCAATCATTATGTTCCATGATCATCTACTACCATCCTTTAACACCACAACTCCTTATTAATGTGTGTTAAGGTCTATGATCTGTTCAACCATCCCACGACACTCGATCCATTTATGACATAAAAATCATATAAAAATACATTATGAAATCTCATCTGATCCCTGGGATATCATTACTATAAGTGTCAGATCCACATCATCAGCCCTATCATTCTTATTACTAATTCTACCAAACAACTTAGGCAGTTGTGAGTCATGAATCACTACGGGAAAGATGAAAGTGTCCCACAACATGTTAGTCTTGGAACACTAATCTCTCCCTTGTAACTCTTATACAAAATCTGTCATCTCACTCATTCCATTTCTACTCACACGAAATGGTTATCAGAAAAATAACTATAGCATAGGACAACACTAGTTCTTTCAATATATTTTTCCTCACTTTCACACACCATGGGATACGTCACTAACAAGAACATGTGTTAACTTGTGGTATAATCATTATCCTGATAACAATTTTGTGAATGTGGACGAGGACTAGGGAGTGAATAACAATAACTGGCTATTTCAGGTTCCTCGGTTTCTTTGTAAAAATATGTTATCCTCTCCCTAGGGACTATACCTATTCCTCATAAGGTTATTAGACTAATTATTGTCCCCTATTCAAACACATGTTCTTTCATTTTATTTTTTACTCACTCACAAAAACCCTAATAAACTTTTTTATAGGTCACCCATCTTAATAATACTCTAGGAAAATCCTTTTTAATTATGCATTTCAATTCATGTAGGATCATGAAAATAAAAGTTCACATTTTTTACATGGGCAGTACATTTATCATTTTGTTCCTTTTAAATTTTGGGGTGTTATAATCACCCGACATAATGAATGTTGTGTCCAACCTCCTCACTCTATAGCATATCATCAAGAGGTTACATCACCAAAGGTGTCATTCCTTATGATCCATGTTCATCTACTGCCAAACCCTTTCAATGAATCTCTAATTAAATGTGTGTAATAGTGTAACCTTAGGTAAACCATATCACGACACCTAATCCATTTTTGAAATCTCCAATCATATGATATAACATTTTGTAAACTCATTCGAGCCCCAAAAAATCATTATCATAAGCGTTAGATCCACCTCCTTAACCCTCTCATGACCATAACTAATTCAATAACCCGATTGATGCACTCATGATTCATACAACAAAAAATATAAGTTGACCATTCCACACAACATTATATTCTTGAAACTCCTAGATCTCCCTTGTAACTCCTCTTCAAAATCGAACAACTTAACTATGCCATGTCACTCACAAGACTAACTATATCATAGTGTCATTCATTGGAACCAATGTTGTTCTTTGATGGAAATGGTGTATGGGTTGTGTTTTTTGTGAAACTTCACATGGATGATTATGAAGTTTATATGTAAAGGGACCATATAATTCAAGTAGACAATAATATTGAATGTGGTATTGTTTTACACTGTTTGAAAAAAATTTGGGTCCAAAAATTGGAAAATAAAGAAATGTTTTTCTGAAAAGGGAGTTACGTAAAAGAGGTATGGTGGTTTGGAAACATCAATGAAAGGAATGTTTTGGGATCATATCATCAAAATATGGTTAAGAAAAAAATTGCACGAAATATTTATATGTGCACCAAAGATAAAGTTTTAGGGAAGAGTCTTACATGCTCAATGCGACAGAAAATCTGATTATGCGTTCTCAAAGAGAATCTTACGCATAGGGTCATTAAGTCCTATAAATATTTTTCTACCCCTCTCATGAATTAGAACTTTTCCAATTAATATTCGGTTGCTCTTCCACATGAAATATATGCACATGAAAGATTAACATACAGTTAAACTAGTTCAAAATGTGTTCTTTTATTTTAAAAGATCAAGTAAGCCTTTGGGTGTAGTTGTGCTAAACATATGGATTTTTAGGAAAGTAAGTGTTGAGGTAAATACAACTTTCATGAAAACAAAAAATATTGCATGTAAGATCAGGTGTTGCGCGCAAGTGTTGGGTTGATATTTTTTTAGGTTTTGATTATATGGCTTGTTTTATTAGTGATTTCAAGGGCATCAATTTAGGACTTTGACGTAATCAAAGTCTAATGCTATAAAGAGGATAAGTATTCAATGAAAATATATTGAATAGATCTTCAAGTCAATAAACTGAGTAGGAAATCACCCACAATAGTGAGAAAGGGGGTGTCAATGGAATTGTTCATAGTTATTCAATATGATTTCACTAAAATCATTATAAATTCAGTGTGCCTAGAATATAGTGACTATGTTGGAACTATTGTAATCCATTTATAATGATGATTAGTGGATTTTTTATGACTAAAAACTTGTTGGCATGTGCACCATGGACTAGTCCTTAGTAGAGAACCAACTAAAATTGATGTTTCATATATTTGAATGTGGTTGGTTGTTTTCTACTCATTCTCATTGTACAGGTTTAACAGTTTCCTACCAATGTGGTAATAAGATCTATAAGATTAAATGAAAATGTTTACACCCTGATTCACCCCTCCCTTCTAAAGGTGTTCTAAGGTCCTACATCATCAATTTCATACCATTCCTATAAAAGAATATATATTATACCAAAAGTCCATGAACCTGAACAATCATGCCCATTTAAGAAATTCTTGAAACCCAATCACCCAAAGTGTGTCAAAAAAAGTCATCATTGTGCCTTCGCCAGAAACCCCAATAGCCTCCCATGTATTGATCTCATACCAAAAATAATCTAAATGTTATTGATTATCTATATAATATAAAAAAACATGCTCTAAACCCTATCATGGGATGACCTTGATAAAAAAACCACTAAACTATTAGGGTTTAAGTAAAAAATATGGACCTGTAGGTCTCCCACCTATCTTTACCAGTCATGTATTTCTCCAATGTCACCACTCATGGGTCATCATCCACACTCCCATCTCAAATATATCATGATTTCAACAGGACAAGAACCCATTTATGGGGTCCCACATATGATGTCATCACATGACTAACATGACCAAAAACTAGGGAACTCATCATCATGACCATCCAATAATGAAACTACTCCCTAAAGGATAACATATCACCAATAAACATTTTCCCATAACAAAAGGAATCACCATAGATGATCCATATCAAGGGAGAACACAAACACATAGTTTGGTTAAGTATAATTACATTCCATGATATATTGTAAAAAAATATAGCTTGTTACTAGATCTTTAAATAATGGAAACTAATCAGGAACACCCTGTAGGTGGTCTAACGGTTAGGCACCATGTGCCGTACTGACGTTGAAAATTATCTACACCTAATGTGTGCATATACCATTCCATCCTCATCATATATGAGAATCTCAATATAGATGTACATGAACATTCATTAGAGTGAAATATATATACAAGTATTCTTAGATGAATAGAATTCAACTGAGTACTTATACAGAATAAACATGTATGAGAAGTATTTAGAACTTTTAGAATCTGATCCTCAGTCGTTAGTGAATCCACATACTAGCAGGCCTGTAACATGTGGACCCAACGTGATCAATATATGTTATGATATTCCTCTAGAATATACAAGTGAAGAGTCAAAATAAAAATACAGGCCTCCTACCAATAGTCAAAGAGCCATAAATCCATAACAAATCATCAAATCTAAACAACATGTGAAATTCCCATGGTGAAAATAAAATAAAACTGTAAAATTATAAACTAATAAAATTAATATAATATTCTTAATAAACTAAAATAATTACCATAAAAAGTTTTATTGATGCACTAACTTGATATCAATCATATGCTCTAACAAATTCTTAATTCTACAGTAAACCATATCCATAAAAAGTATGAAAAAAGAAAATGAATTCCCTGATACTTCTTTATAAATCCTTCCACCCAAACCACTACCCAATTCATATATTGGTATCAAAATCATACATTAGGCCTCTGTCCCCATATTATAAAGGCGAATGACTAGAATTGTATGTCTAAGGTGGTACTATGGAGATACTATCCCCCAATATCTGAGTGCATAATAAAAAACAATAATGAAAAATCATTCAACACATAATAAAATAAAATCAGATTTAAGACATATAAAAGAAGCTAAATAATTAATGAAATTTTGTAATGTTTGGAATAGTCATGCCATACAAACAATGACCTCACAATGGCTCAGTTACATATATAAACCAAAAATAATGAAAAATAAAAAAACAACACCATGAAATCCTGAAGACATGCCTCATCCCAAACTCCATGCACTCTTTTGAGCCATCCTTCTCGATCAAACCAGGGACTCATCCAAACCTATACATGTAATTATGTGAATCACTTCTCAAGCACCCATTTATAGAGGCAACCCATGTAGTGTTTGAGTAGAAAAATTAGTAGGGATCCATCAACCGAGTACTATACCAAGAAATATAAGCTATGATATGTTTATATAACAAACTTAGATAAAAAAATAATTTATAGAAAATAGACAACCACACTATCTTTTTCACTCAATGCTGGGGTGTTTCTCAGAAAATATTAAAATTGTACAAATAGTAATAAAAACCTAGTATCCATATCCATTGTAGCATAAATGTTTTATCACAGACCTCACTCTATGGGTTGTTTTATTAGCCATTACAGACATCTCATATGGGAGTTTTCTGCACAATTAATCACAAAACTCCCCTATGGGATTTTTCTTATCTATGGAATAAGACCAAATTATCCCAAGAACATAAACAAGTTCCCCTTGGTATACCATACTAGGCTCACCGCATTATATATAAGGCCCTTGGAAGCTCATAGGCCTGTGAGAATCTCCAAAACCCCTACAATGATAGCACATAACGATCCACATGATCATGTTACTCTAAACCCATCAGAACTATACCACATTCGATATCCAAATATGAAGGAGCTTCATCCCAAACCACCTCTAAATCCATGGATGCCAAACCAGTTTCAAATACCTCCCCTATGGTAGTATTCTTATTCAGGGAATAATTTTTATAAGGATCTCATCCAACCTCCTCTATGGGAGTTTCAACATTTATGATATACACCCTATAAGAATTTCATAACACACCTATGGGGGTTTCTATAAAAAAATATAATTCCATAAGATATATACCACATCAAGCATTAATGTAAATATTATAAACATAGGTAGCCATATTCCCAACCTGATAGGAATCCCATAGTAAAACATCATATATCCTGACCTAGCTCATCACAGCCTAAAATGGATGAAAACATCAATATGGGTTATAAAGTGACACTGGCGATTGTCTCAGCCCTTATCATAATGACCATCTCACTACCTACTAGGGTCCCCATGGCCTCAGTATGGAAAATGGAAATTTTCATGGGTCCTTGGTCTCATTCATGGTCCCATGTCATCACACATCACTCTAAGAATGTTTTTCAATCGACACCATAAAAAGGTTTGTGTGGCCTAATAAGCTACATAGGGCCTCACTATATGGGTAATAACCAGGATATGGTCCATGAGCCACATCGATATTCTAGGCCTCTCTAAGTTGGTATTTTATACTAACCAAATTCTTGTATTCATAGGGACTTTCCATATAGATATGATCAAAATAGATAGAAGAAGATAATCCATCCCACCCTCACATCAATGACCTCGAATAGCTCAAATAATATAATGTATGGGGTCCTCTATGGAATACATGTCTTATGAGCACTAGTCTAAACTTTCCTATATCTTGGAGGTGTCCCAAGACCCTAGGAACATATAAAAAGTCTATTGAAGCTTGAAATCACCTCTCAGGAGGTCTAGTGGACAAACGTTTTCTCAATAATCCTAGCCTTAACCATTATCAATTTAGTCAACAATCTAGAACACCATATTTTTTCATTAACCTTGGAACTCTTCAATTTTGAATAAAAAAAATAATTTAATTAAAAAATTTATATTAATTAAATTATCTATGGAAACACCATTGGGGATGGACTAAGAATCCACATACACATAAGAAAAACATGAATGTTAGAGGCAAAGTACCTAAGACCACTTATAATTTTAGAAGCCTTCAAAATTTCTCCCAAGGGAAAAAAGTTGCTACCAAGGCCCATCCAAGCCCATCCAACCTCACATACGTCATCTATTTTATGATCTCACAGTCACACAATAACAACTATTTTATTATATTCCTGATATTACTCATTAATTAATCTCAATGATTTATAATAAGTTATATTATTTTATCTAAATAGGCATAATCCCAAAATTCTCATCAGCTAATCTCATCATTTCAGAATCATGATAAAATAGTAACGAATAAGTCATGAAATACTCCAAACCTCAAATTGAGAAAAATACCTAACCAATGATATCAAAAAAACTATTAATTCAGTTCAATTTACACTTAAAATATTTGAAATATCACCCGGGAAACATAACTAAAAAAACAATACAATGTTCTAAATGAATCTTTGGACGTCCTCTTCCGAAGTATAGTGGAAGCCCCATCATTAGTGTCTTATTACACCTAACTCATGTGTAATTGAAATTAAAAAACCCTATCCAGGGATGTAAAAATTAGATCAAACATATAGATAGAGAGAGAGTGATTACAATAGAATATTAATGGATGACTATACATATGTTGAATCATCAAGGTAATTCACCAAAAACCTTTTCTTGATTTTTTTTGAAGAATAGGATAATGGGGGAGGAATGATAAATGTATGAGGGGTATAATGGAAGGAAATAATGTTAAACCTCTTTAAATAAAAGGGGGGATAAAATGGTATTTTTATCCTTTATAATGATCTTCACAACTTGACTACACAATTTTACAAATCATGCACCAGCCATGCACTATATACTATCCAAGACAACATAACTCTCATGGTTTTTCCACACAGTTTTTTGAACCATGCACTAACTATGCCACCACCTCTATAAACATTATTCGTTTCAATTGATTTACCTCATGATTTTCCTTTAACCATATACTAGTTGTGAAATCTAACCATTCTCTTTACAAAATTAACTAAAAGTTCTTTGAGTATTAGGGCACCATAGGGTTTCTCCCAAAATGTGGTGTGAAGACATGGAATTTCCATGTAATTTTTTGAATATATTGTAATTTTACGAGTCCACGAAAATTGAAGACACGTTATTCCGAGTCCTGGAGGGCCCGAAATGAATTTTGAACATTATTTCGGGTACGTTCAGTAAACACATGAGTGGGTTTCTCTAACTTTTGAACCAGTTCTCGGAATTAAAATATGAGGGCACCTCTGAACACATAGTGCTAGTATTCTCTTAAGGAGACTTTCACCTCGACGGTAGTCGGTCGAGGGTGAAAGTAAAATTTTGTGTTCTCATGGAAATAATCAAATAAAATTATCACATATTTTATTTTATTTGTTTTAACCACTCCATGTGGAAGTTGAGTAGTGGAGACCACCAATCCTTAACCTCCCATGAGAGGTTATGGTAGTGGAGACCACCCTAGCCTAACCTCCCCTGAGAGGTTATTGTGGTGGGGACCACCTGAGGCCTAAACCTCTTGAACTACCCTCTTATTGAGGGATAAACCTCTCAACTCCCGCTTTAATGTGGAGGTGAATCTTGAGCTTCCTTCACATTAATTATGAAAACATACCACTTTAATTGTACCAACATAGTTAATTATTTTAGTCAATTTGAATTTTAAGATAACAAACTAAATAATAGATATCATAATATATTTTTTTGCGGCTACCTATTTATTTTGGTGGAATTGGGAGGAAGGAGCTTTGGGAGAAAAGATCTCCAATGAAGAACACCTCTCCTTCGATGAATTCTTCTCAAAACTCCATCGAAGGATCTCCAACGATGCACAAACCGAAAAATTGAGGAAAACACCAATGAAAACGACATGCATCATTTCCCAACGAATCTTTTTCTTCCTCACGACATTGTTGACGTCTTCAAGAGAACAAGGTAGGGGTTTATTTCTATATGATTTTCACATCCTAATTTATTCCCTTATAATTATTTTGTGGGATTGGGAATAAAGATTTACGAGGGTTGTGGGGATTGGTGTTTTAAAATTCTTCCTCACACATTCATGATTAATGTTTTGTGAATCACCTGCTACCGCATTAACGTAGATGGTGCGGGCCAAACAAACATGGCCCGAACACTCCTCCGTTCTTCTTTGGTGTGTTCTTCGAAATGGAGGAAAGCGACGAAGATGACGAAGGCAATGGTGCCGCCACCCGCAACCTCCGTGACCCGCGCCGCCCCACGGCGCTCCGCCTGCTGGACCTCCGAACTGGCTCGAGCCACCCGTGGCGCTTCTACCTCCCGGTCGAACCGGATTTGCGCCCCGGGTGCACCGCAAGCCGGCCATCTGAGCCAGCCCTACCGCGCCGCCTGCCGACCCTCCAAGCCGCCCCAGCCGTGCCGCCTGCCGGTCCTTGGAGCCTCCCCGGCCGCGCCGCCTTCCAGCCCTACAAGTCACCCCGACCGTGTTTCCTAACAACCCTCGGAGATGCCCCGAATGTGCTACCTTCTTTCTCTCTGAACCACACTGGCAGCGTCTCTGCGCCACCTGGGACGAGCCACCCTCACTGCGCCACTCCGGAAAAACCACCCTCGCCGCAGCCCTCCGAGCCGCCTCGGGCCGAGCCGCCCTACGCCCTCATGGCACCCCTCGGCCGAGCCACCCTCACGGAACCTTCACGGACCTCGCGGGCTGGGCGGGACCTAGCGGGTCAGGCCGTGTTGACTAGAACCGGGTCAGCCCAGGCCAGGTCGGGCCAGGTCGGTCTGACCGGTTCAGTCCGGACCCGGGCCCACTATGACTCATTTAAAATCATTGGCTATAGCTTTGGCACCAGACATCCATTTGACGAACTGCCATCGACCTTGGAAATAATAGAGCGAGACGATCCCTTTGATTATACCCCACTACAGTTTTTGGGAATGTTGAGGTATGGGTGGGTTGGATCGATCACGAATCCAACCGGGCCCTTGAGACTAAAAGGCTAATGACTCACAGACTGGGTGTCCGATTAACACATCGTTTGTTGCGTTGAGACCCCTATGATGTTGCGGTCCATTGAGATGATTCTTTGTGGGACTTTGTGGTAGTTGGAGTATCAACCAATAGTTTTTGGAGAGGATCCTACCGGAGACGAGTGATCATAATGCAGGAACCTAGTAGCTGGCTGAGACTTGACGACTATTGTCCTTTTCGACTCAGAGTGACTTGACAGGCCCAGTGGGGAGTTCCTCTATGTGACGCGGTAGACCCACGGTGGGGAGTGCCTCTATGTGACACGGCAAAACCATGGGACACGATAGGAGGAGTACCTCAACAGGCCATGATGGGGATCACCTCTGTGTGACACAACAAACCCACGGTACTCGATAGGATGAGTACCGCAGCAAGTCATGAGGGGGAGCACTTCTGTGTGACGCGACAGACCCATGGTAGGGAGTGCCTTTGTGTGACACGACAGACCCATGGTACAGGACAGGAGGAGTACCTCAGCAGTTCAATATTTGTGGGAAGCGCTTCTATGTGACGTGGCATTCCCATTATACTCAATAGAGGAGAGGACCTCCAGCAGCCAAGGTGTTCGATGATGTGACTAGGGATGTTACTTTTTACTACCCCTAGAATAAATCCTTGTGTGATCTGAGTCAGTAACTCTATGTTTTCCTCGTGATTGAGATGGATTACTTGATAACTTATGTATATTTATGGGCATATACATAAGTAGGGTTATCTGTTGATTTCAAACCTTGTGGTTTATCATTTGTGGATTTTGTGAGACCTTGAGGGTCTCGGGGTCCCTTCTGAGTATTCTTATACTCACCCTTGCACATGATATGCCCGCACCTTGTTTTATTGGATGCAGAGGATGAATAATACTGACTGAGGCTGAGAGTACTCGGACTGAACAGTTCATAGAGGTGGACCATACGACATGTTGATATATAGAGGAGACGAATGAATGTGGTGTGCTGAGGAGGCGACCTATACCTACCCTTCAGGTAGGATCCTCGGAGGACGACCCAACAACTGACTTTCCTTTTTCTTTAGTTTCTTTTACTTTTAGTTTCTTGTAATTTCCATTTGGGCTTGTATTCTAGACCCTTTTGACTTACTATACTCACTCTGTTTACTATTTAGTTTACTTGAGTCTGTATCTTGCTGTGTGCTTGGGTGTGTGTGTTATAGGATATAAAGGCAATGCATTCCCAATTATAGGGAATATTCCTTTCGGTGCTAGTCACCCGCCCCTGGCCTGTGGAAGGCGGGCTTGGGGTAGTCACGACGCAGGCCCTGGGGGACGGGTCATGACAAGTGGGCCAATGAATAAAACTTACAAAACCTATAAAACATAACCCAAAGCCTCTAAGGCTTTTCCTATCACCTGAACTACCTACCAATCCTCATTACATGTCTAAAAGCATCACTTTGAGCAATTCCAACTCCAATAATTATATTCTTAATCCCAAATTAAAATTCAATAGTTTATGTGAAGGAAAATTAATATTCCTTGTATAAATTTCAACTCTTAAAGACACATGATATTATATATTTTTTCTTCTATCTCTGTTGAAATACCCAACTGTTTGTTATCCTATATATATATATACTATATTATTTATATAATATGGTGGGTATATAATTAGTCATGTATAATCCATATTTTTTTCCTATATCATGGTTAATAAATATCATATATGAAAATTCTCAACTAGCATCATGAATCATAAAAAACACAACATAATCTGATGAAATCATAAAAATTGTTTATTTCACTTAATTACAAGAAATTATAGTTCCAAAATATGTAAACAAATCTGAAATTTGAGATTATGATTTGTGTGGATGAGATAAATATCCATCATTTCCATAACCATATAATTTTGAATCTATATTCTTTAATAATTAAAAAATTACACACACAAATATCAATGAGTAAAAGAAGACTATCACCTTGCATCAAATCCATTATAATAAGAAATATTATTATTTTCAACGTATATATGAACAAGAATATTTATTCCTTTAAAGGTAAATAAAATACACATTTATATTTAATCCATTAATAACAAATAAGTTCGTAAACATCCCCTAAATTATGAAATATATAACTTCTGAAGAAATTATATCTAATTATTTAATAAGTTTAAAAATATTGCAAAATTTTATAGTCAATATTTTGGATGATTAATTAAAAATATAAGGACATTCCTTATAATATTATCATAAAATATTCCATTTATTTATTAATCTTTTTAAAAGTTTTGATGATATCCAAAAAATATGGATTAATTAAAAATTCAAATCATTTTTATATTATTCCTTACGTGAAAATTTCATAGATGTATAAATATTATTTAGTTCATCCGATATAGTTATTAATTATATTTTATGATTCATTATTATTTATAAATATGCTTTCAGAGTTTTGATCCCATCAAGTATTTATAGATGTTATAATTAAAGCTACCACATTAATAACAACATTAATTGGAAATAATCCAAATTTATATAAATATAAAAATGTAAATGGAAGAACATTTATTATAATAAGATCATATATATATTCAATAGTCATAGTATTTTGGATAACTAATAAGAAAATGTATATTTCACATGTCATATATTCCTCTAATCATTTATATGGTTATTTTGATATTTTTATCTCTCAAAATCCATTTCGATCAATGAGTTTATAAAGCATTAAAAAAAATCAAATATATTATCAACAACATTTAATGAGATCTCATAATTTATCTGGTACTAGTGAAAATTCTTGGAAAATATTTTAAAAGACTTATTATTTCAAATATTTTCATTTTCCCCTTCAAGGGAAAATATATTCATTTATTTCCAATATTGATGTACAATGATTTTATATAACCAGTTCAATAAAACATCTACTGTGTATAATCATACTATTGATTTACAATAATTTACAAGTTATGTATTCATATAATTGTTGTGAGAATCATGTTACTGGTTCTACTAGACCATTTTATATATAGAAGGGGATGATCAATATTTATTTTAAATAATATTTAAAGTATGAAATTTATACCCAAAAGCAAATAATAATTCATGTGACCATTTAATAATTATTTTTTAATATAACATTTAAATGGTATAACATTTTCGGCCGATGCACCCATATATAGTCCATAATTAAACCTCATTATTAATATTAAAAAATTTCCTTAAATATTTCCGGTGATGACATCTAAAATTTACCTTAAAAATTACTGACCCAAATTAAATCATTATATGTGGGACCTTCATAATAATATAACACGAATAAATAATTCTTCTGTATGTGATAATTTAATAAACATACATCCTTTAAAAAATTCATTACTCTCTCCATGATGAATGTTTATTATTTTATTAATACATTTATGCTCATGTATATTTGAGTCAATATTTTTCATTATAACTGATACTAGGTGACCTAAATGATAATATCATGTATTTAATGTATCAGGATCCATAAACTTCTTGATTAAAATAATTGATGTGATTGTACATTGTTAAAATAAAACATTAATAAATTCTTTGGAATACACTTTTTTCAATTGTGAAATATTGTTAAATATTAAGTTATTCAACACATCCTTCATCCAATTCCCCCTTATGATATTAATTTTTCAAGAATATAATTGATGTTTAATATATGTCATTAAGACTTTAGAGTTTAAAAGCATCATTTATCCAGAATTATGTACCACTAAGTCAGAATATATTAACCATTTAAGATCCTATGATTAAGTTTCACTATCTATTAATGTACTTACATGAGAATATAATAAAACATCAAGATTTCAAATCAGTAATAAGTATATATATTCTCTTTTGAACCATATAATTAAAATGATTTTTTAGAAAAAAAAATTCAAGATCAACACACATTAGATCTTCTTGATATTACATTTTGTATACATTACAAATTCATGACATTTGATGAAAAATTTAAGTACTCATATTTATCAATATAATTTACTCTTATGTCGGTTGATTATTAAACAACGAATTCATAATATTATCATTACTAGTTATGTAACACCCTGAGATTTTATGAAAAATATTATTTTAATTTCATTAATGTCTTGTGTTGTATGCTACACCAAGATTACCATGCGCTATATGCAACACCGTATTAGCTTGCAGTATACGCAACACTATTCTTGGATCGTGTTACACAAAATTTTGATAATAGTTATTCTACGCAACATTGAGTATATATATATATATATTTAATGTATAAATGAAATATGGTTGGATTCTGTTATACAAAACAACAAAGGATTCTTTCACAACACGCAACCCTGACTTGGCTTGCATTACACTCAATCACGACCTTCCTCGATAGCGAGTGTTGTACGCAATACCGGGTTTTACTAAACAACGATATATTATTATAATATTATTATACACTAGCCGTTATGAATAGTATTAACTAAAATTTGAATTTTATAACATTATTATCCATCTTAAACATTTTCTAGAACATGGTATAAGAACAAAATAAATTTTTCGGGTAAAATAAGTATTTTTCAAAAAATGTAGTTTTTCCACCTTTTGATGGCGCACCCACTTTAATCTAGTTCTTGACATGTTTATAATTTAAATTTGACAAAATAAAATTCTTCTTTAGAATCAAGAAATAAAAATTTACTTTGGATAAATTTTTCGTATTATTCTGGTAACTTTCATATTTTGATGAATAGTAAAAACACGCTATACTTTAATGAAAAACAACTTTTTTCATCGTAATAATTTATATGGTTAAATTATAATATTGAATGGTCTTAAATTATAAATAGAATATATTTTTACCATTTAATATAATTTATTTCATTAGCATTGATTTTACATTGAATTCGTAGGTTAAATCAATTCAATATTTTGCAATGTTTTAAACAAAAACCCGTTTTCATTCGACAACGAGATTAATTTTAATTTAATTTCTGAAACTTCTGTGTATTGAATTTGAAAAAATGGATTCCATATTTTGAATTAGTGGGTCCAAATTATGTTAATGGGATACTTTTTATTTTTGGGAATTATGAATAGTAACTACGATAAATTTTATTTACCATAGTTAAAGGTAAATCGGGTAATTAACGGTAAATATAATATTATAAAATAACCCTAACACATTCCAAAATTCTATTGGATTGCTAAAAGTAGACACATATAACCTAAGGGTCGGATTAGATTCATTTTATAGACTTTTTACCCTGAAAATAAATTAATTATTATTAAAACCAAAGAAAGTGACAACATGTCACTCTGTTAAATCTTATAAGTATAATAATTTTAATTTAGTGATAAACATCATGAAACTTCAAACATGAATAGTCTCCAGAAAGCTAATAAAATTATCTACATCATGATAATTTATTTAGAATTTTTAGGGATTAAATAATTGTCAGTAATGGTGATACATTAATGATATAGAAATTATTTATTAAGTGGAAAATAAGTAATATAGTTTTTATTGAAATAATAATACCCATTAAAAGGACCAAAACCTGACCAAAACTTATTGGAAGTGTATATATACACCTTAATAATCCAATTACTTAATATTTAACCGTTTGTAGCCTTATAAAAGTGATTATGACACTTATCTTATTTTATTTTAAATGATGCCAAAGTTGTCACCTTCATAATTTAATAAATATAACAATTTAAATATAGTGATTTTAAGATGATAAATTCGAGTAAAAGTATTATTGTAAAATTTAATAGATTTATATTTAACAAAGGATTTTAATTTCAATTTTTATGCAAAAAATCAGTATATTAAATAATTATAAAAAAATGTTGTAGTAATTATTTTATTAAGAGATAAACCAAATAAATGGTTTTAAAAATAATAAAATAAATATTATATGAACTATTTAATGTGATCCACTAATTTTATAGATACATATGACCTTTTATGAATCTATTAAAGCTTTTATTTATAACATATCTTTTGTATATATTTTATTTAAATTCAAATAAATTAATAGTGTCAAAATTGACACTATTGTTATTTTATAAAAATAACATATTATAAAATTGTTTAAAAATCACAAAAATATTTAAAAATTTAAAATTTAAATTTATATGGTCTATAATTTTATAAAGTAAACAATTATGTAAAATTCACCACAAATAAGTAATTATTTGTCATAATTTAAAATTTAGAATTTTATTACCACAAATAAACTTAAATAGATTAAATAAGGATAAATCAAAATAATAAGGTTTAAAATAAGATCCAAGCATGTATAAATTTGATTGGTTGATGAGATTACAACCCTATCTCATCTTGTCTTCGAATATGAGTCATTTTTGGAGGTTTTTAAGTGGGGTTAGATTTATTATTAATATTTTTAAGAATTACAAAGGTGCCCCTTTCCTCCCTTATAAAAGGGAACCTCCTCCCTCTTCTACTCACACCAATTTGAGCCTTCAAGATCAGACAACCCCTGCCAAATTATCTTCTACACTTCCCTAGAAACATCCTAGAGGTTCTGGTCTACGTTAAAGACAAATCTTAGTGCCCTAAGAGGAGGTTTCAAAGAGGCGTATCGAAGAAGAGGTAATTTCTTCTCCCGATTCTTTCAAGCTTCTTTCTTCTTCAACTTCTTCATATTTAGTTGTTTCATTATAAATTAATAACATAAGTATCTCTAATATACGGATTTGTTATTATAAATATTAAACAACCCCATTTCACCTTCTATCCATCCTACGGAAAACAAAATCACCGCGCGTGCATACGTACGGAATACTGTCTCCACACCGTGGTGTAATCTGTTTTTCCACCAGCACCTTACATGGATGGGTATAATGGTGTAAAAAATAACTATACATAGTTATTATAACATCATACTGATTCTGATATATTGTATCATCCACTCCAATTCAATTCAATAATTATGGAAACAATATCATCGCTCGTGCGTACGTACGGACTACCGTCTCCACGACACGATGAGATTCATTCTCCATGTTAACCATTTAAGAATGATTATAATGTATATACAAGAAAGAATAATGAAATATATGAAATTATAAAGCTACTGGATTTATGTATATATGTATGTCATCTACTTAATTCCATTCAACTCAATAAGGAAACGAAAACAGCGTTCATGCGTACGTACGACCTACCGTCTAAATGAACGGTGTATTTCATTCCATTTATCGATCTATTATATATATGTATATTTAGAATATATATTATATATAAATAATTTTTTATATTCTGGAATTATGTAATCGTGATCTATGTAATCATATGAATAATTACAAGTCAAAACACGGACGACAAATGAAACGATTTTAACTAAAACAGTCTTTAACATGGAATTTACAAATGAACTGGTAATGTAAAGTCATTAATGACCCATATATGATATCATAACAATGAATTTGATTCTGTAATAAGTAAATGACATTATTTAAATGATTATACAGGAGGTTCAGATACATACGAATCATATCAGACATAAGGCAAGGGATAAATTTTTCAAATCTCATTTTATCCGAGATTCCTTATTCATAAGTATTTACTGGGGTTATTTCTATCATCAATGTCCATGTTTTATAAAAGTGTTTTCATTTATGTTTAAAGTCATTTTTACCCATTTTTGAATTTTTTACTTTTACTACATGTTATGCAAGGAATCTTTCTCTTGTTTACGTTACGAGGTACGTTTTTGACTTTTTCGACAAAAGTACGAGAAGAATGTTTTTTTAACTTATACGACATGAAAGGATTTTTACGGTTTCATAAAGACTTATTTTCATGAAGCTTCCTCCAAAATCATTCATTACTATTTTCAACAAAATCTCTTTCTTTTAAAATTGCCTGACGTTTTGTGAAAAGAAATTGATTTTGAAGAAGAAAGGATATTTTCCTCAAGAATTCATTTCAAGTATTTTATCAAAACCATTTTTCATCTAAGATGACATTATTTCATATGTGTATGTTTCAAGTATCATGTCTCTATGATATAAATGGTTTCACTTTTCTTATTATGAAATGATATCCATTTCCTTTATATGGATTATGTGATGATGGAATGATGTTTATGAAACCCATTTTGTTTATTGGGTTATTATGAATGATGTATGTTTTTTTGTGGAACAAGTAATAATGATTTCATTATGAGATGGGTGGGACCTATATCTCCCTCCAATGCATTGGCTAAAGATTTTATATCTCATGAGATAGACATGGCTGGAATGGTAAGTTAATCTGGTCCAGTGTTACAGGACTGAAACGAGGAGTGAACTCGATTCAGAATGGGACTTTGTCCACTAAGATGGTCTTGGATTCAATTCCTTGGCTACTATGGAAATCATTACATGTGCTTAATGGATTCCACCATTACATGTTTTATTCCCATGCTATTTTATCATGATTTATGTTCCATTATAATCTATGCCTTATGTACTTCCATGTTTTATGTCGTTGCTCAAGATTTTAATGTTTAAACATTATGTTCATGTTTTTTTAGTTCCAATGTATATGGTATGTTTTATTTTATCCATTCTTACCCTTACTGAGCATTTGAGATCACCCTTTTTATGTTTTATTTTTCCCCAGGATCAAAAAAAATGTTTTAGGTTAGGAAAAGAAAAGTGGAAGATCTTTATGGGAGATGTTGAAAATCTTTCACCACGATTAGAAGATTGCGTTCCAAGTTTCCAAAGACACTAAACTATTACGGTCCTTGTGTTTCTGTTTTTGTTATGTATTAAGTATTCCGCAAAAGTAATGTAATGTCCATGTACGTCAAGCTTAGGGTCTCTACATTTGGTATCAGGGGAAAGGACTAGTCAACCATTGGAAACTAGGATGCGAAAACGTTAGTAAGATCCCTAGATATATTTCTATAGTATGTCTTGGGATGTACCTAAGGATAAGAGTACATATAGGATATAGTCCTAGAACTACGATAACGATCTTAGAATTTAACCTAAGATGTTAGATATTGAGGGTGCTCCCCCTTTACTATGTTGTTTTCCCTAGCATGATTTTTGACTCTCACAATATTCTCTTTGGGTTTTAGAAAATGGCTGGAAACATGAAGATTCATGATAATGGAGGATATGACGGACAATGGAATGATTTTCTTCATGAGAAACCAAATGAAATGGGATCTAGAAGTCCAAACATCATTATTATGCCTAATCTTCAATCTCATAATATGATCAATAATCTCAACTTTGGTAAGTTTCCCGACTCAGATAATAAGAGAAAGATGGAGTTTCATGATGATCATAGAGGAAAGAAAGTTCAATTTCCCTCATGTAAATCATGTGGGAAGAGGCATCAGGGAGATTTTTTCAAAGGAACTGCAAGATGCTTTGGGTGTGGAAAAGAAGGACACAAAGCCTGTAAGTGCAAAGGAAAAGGTTCAGTTAACACCATGGACAAGGATAATGGTATTGCTATGACATCAACAATGATTAGAATTTTAAATGTGGAATGTACAGGCATTATGCAAACCAATGCCCTAATGGAAAATCTCATGAAGAGAATCAGCATGGTCATATGGGTAGTATTTATGTGGATGATGATGAGGAGACTACAAATGATATATGAGCTGAAAGAAGTGTTGAAGCTCAGTCGGTTGTTTTAGAAGGTAGTGGAATGATTGTATGTTTATCGAGAGTTATGTTGTATCGTTAATGGTACTATGGAATAAAGAATCATCTGAGGATTGTTACACTATTGTTTTTCCTAAAAGTATTTGAAAGTATATGTTGAATGGTACGAGTAACCATGGAAGGTTATTCAAATTTTTTTATAAAGTAGATGATATGCGCATAATGACGGAATAAAAATATAATGAGATGTTTGATTGTATTCATGAGCTCGTGATTGATATATGGACTAAGTGATATCACGGTTTGAGTATATAGAATTTTGAGGATTTTCGTATGTGGAAAGTGTTAACTTTTAACTGCATTCATGTTTTCACTATGGTTCAATGGGTATTAATTTTTTAAGAGAATACATTATTAAGGCCTTCGAATGTTTGGAATGTGACCAACAAGACATATCATATGATATATAGGGATCAACAATGGTATTAAATCCCTGGTAATCATTTTCACTATATTATGAGAGTGGATTGCAATATTATGAATAAGCCAAACGATTGGAATGGATTATGTTGGACACAAGTTAGTATTGTTTAAGGATAAAAGTTTTTTCGATATTATTGATGGGTTGTTATAATAATATAGTTTTAGAAAAAGGACAACCTGTAGGAGGGGCGAAATCCCATCGCGTCGGACAAGGCTGTGGGAATCGAACCCAAAACCGAAGTGCGACTGGCCTTTATCGCCTACCACTGGCCTACAGGAAGTCCCTGGTTAGTAGAAACTAGTTTTATCTTATTAAGCGGTATGATATATGATGTATAAGTTCATATTTGGAACCATATACAATTAATCTAACCATAAGATGGACTTATAACTTTTTCTAACCTTTTGTTTGAAAGAGATGGAATGACCCATCATTCTATCACATGATCTGCTAACACATCACGAATAACAAATTCAACTTCATTTATTTAAGGGATGAAGTGGAAATTTTTCAATTCACGAACAACAGTGAGATTGTACCAAAATCATGAAAGTATTTCTTTTAATTCATCAACTTTAGGGAAATGATCTTGAAAACCAAAAAAGTTGTCCTAATTCCCTTATATCTGATGAATCAGATGGTACCTTAGATCATCACAAATCAATAGCTTTGTGATTGTTGTCTTTTTCATAGCCATGTTCCCTACCACTCTCCATCAGAACTTGATGGTTAGATTTGACTTCCATATCCATATTTTCACCTATGTTCTCCTAAGTGGAAACCCAGTGATGAGTTAATTTGGGTAACCGTTACATTTCATACTTTAGTTTTTAAATCCATGTTTTGGTATTCCTTTTTACGATGTCGGTTTCCATTAAACAAACTTTCGAGTAGTAAACCATTTATAACCCTGATGAATTTCGGGGGCGAAATTCATTTTAAGGGGGGTAGAATGTAACACCCCAATATTTTATGAAAAAGATTATTTTAATTTCATTAATTTATTGTGTTGTATGCTACACCAAGATTACCTTGCGCTATACGCAACACCGTATTAGCTTGCAATATACGCAACACTATTCATGGATCGTGTTACACACAACTTTGATAATAGTTATTCTACGCAACATTGAGTATATATATATATATATATATTCAATGTATAAATGAAATATGGTTGTATTCTGTTATATGAAACAATGAAGGATTTTTTCACAACACGCAACCCTGACTTGGCTTGCATTACACGCAATCGCGACCTTCCTCAATAGCGTGTGTTGTACGCAATACCGGGTTTTACTAAACAACGATATATTATTATAATATTATTATGAACTAGCCTTTATGAATATTATTAACTAAATTTTGAATTTTATAACATTATTATCCATCTTACACATTTTCTAGAACATGATATAAGAACAAAATACAATTTTCAGGTAAAATAAGTATTTTTTAAAAAATGCAGTTTTGCCGCCTTTTGATGGCGCACCCACTTTAAATCTAGTTTTTGACATGTTTATAAGTTAAATTTGAAAAAATAAAATTCTTCTTTGGAATCAAGAAATAAAAATTTACTTTGGATAAATTTTTCGTATTATTCTGGTAACTTTCATATTTTTATGAATAGTAAAAACACGCTATATTTTAATGAAAAAAACGTTTTTCATCGTAATAATTTATAAGGTTAAATTATAATATTGAATGGTTTTAAAGTAAAAATAGAATATATTTTTACAATTTAATATAATGTATGTCATCAGAATTGATTTTACATTGAATTCGTAGGTTAAATCAATTCAATGTTTTGCAATGTTTTAAACAAAAACCCGTTTAATTCGACAACGAGATTAATTTTAATTTAATTTCTTCAACTTTTGTGTATTGAATTTGAAAAAATGGATTACATATTTGGAATCAGTGGGTCCAAATTATGTTAATAGGCTACTTTTTATTTTTGGGAATTATGAATAGTAACTATGGTAAATTTTATTTACCATAGTTAAAGGTAAATCGGGTAATTAAGGGTAAATATAATATTATAAAATTACCCTAAAACATTCCAAAATTCTATTGGATGGCTAAAAGGAGACCCATATAACCTAAGGGTCAGATTAGATTCATTTTATGGACTTTTGACCATGAAAATAATTTAATTATTATTAAAACCAAAGAAAGTGACAACATGTCACTCTCTTAAATCTTATAAGTATAATAATTTTAATTTAGTGATAAGAATCATAAAACTTCTAACATGAATAGTCTCTAGAAATATAATAAATTTATCAACATCATTATAATTTATTTAGAATTTTTAGGGATTAAATAAGTGTCATTAATGGTGATACATTAATGATATAGAAATTATTTATTAAGTGGAAAATAAGTAATATAGTTTTTATTGAAATAATAATACCCAATAAAAGTCACACAAACATGACCAAAACATATTGATATTGTATATCTACACCTTATTAATCCAATGACCTAATATATAACAGTTTGGAGGCTTATAAAAGTGATTATGACAATTATATTATTTTATTTTAAATGATGCCAAAGTTGCCACCTTCATAATTTAATAAATATAACAATTTAAATATTGTGATTTTAAGATGCTAAATTCGAGTAAAAGTATTTTTGTGAAAGGTAATAGATTTATATTCATCATAAGATTTTATTTTTAATTTTTATGAAACAAATAAGTATATTAAATAATTATACAGAAATGTTGTAGTAATTATTTTATTAAGTGATAAACCAAATAAATGGTTTTAAAAATAATAAAATAAATATTATATGAACTATTTAATGTGATAAACTAATTTTATAGATACATATGACCTTTTATGAATCTATTAATGCTTTTATTTTGAACATATGTTCTGTTTATATTTTATTTAAATTCAAATAAATGAATAGTGTCAAAATTGACACTATTGTTATTTTATAATAATAACATATTATAAAATTGTTTAAAAATCACAAAAATATTTAAAAATTAAAAATTTAAATTTATATGGTCTATAATGTTATAAATTAAACAATTATGGAAGATTCACAACAAATAAGTAATTATTTGTTATAATTTAAAATTTATAATTTTATTACCACAAATAAACTTAAATAGATTAAATAAGGATAAATCAAAATGATAAGGTTTAAATTAATATCCAAACATGTCTAAATTTGATTGGTTGATGATATTACAACCTTATCTCATCTAATATTCTAATATGAGTCATTTTTGGAGGTTTTTAAGTGGGGTTAGATTTATTATTAATATTTTTAAGAATTCCAAAGGTGCCCCTCTCCTCCCTTATAAAAGGGCACCTCCTCCCTCTCCTCCTAACACCAATTTGAGCCTTCAAGCTCTGACAAACCCTGACAAATTATCTTTTCCACTTCCCTAGAAACATCCTAGAGGTTTTGGTATACTTTAAAGACCAATCTTAGTGCCCTAAGAGGAGGTTTCAAAGAGGCGTATCGAAGAAGAGGTAATTTCTTCTCCCGATTCTTTCAAGCTTCTTTCTTCCTCAACTTATTCTTCTTTAGTTTTTTCATTATAAAGTAATAACATCAGTATCACTAATATACTGATTTGTTATTATAAATATGAAACAACCCCATTTAACCTTCTATCCATCCTACGGAAAACAAAATCACCGCGCGTGCGTACGTACGGAATACCGTCTCCACGCCGTGGTGTAATCTGTTTTTCCACCAACACCTTACATGGATGGGTATAATGGTGTAAAGAATAACTATTCATAGTTATTATAACATCATACTGATTCTGATATATTGTATCATCCACTCCAATTCAATTCAATAATTATGGAAACGATATCATCGCTCATGCGTACGTACGGACTACCGTCTCCACGACGCGATGAGATTCATTCTCCATGTTAACCATTTAAGAATGATTATAAAGTATATATAAGAAATAATAATGAAATATATGACATTATAAAGCTACTGGATTTATGTATATATGTATGTCATCTACTTAATTCCATTCAACTCAATAAGGAAACGAAAACAGCGTTCATGTGTACGTACATCCTACCGTCTCCATGAATGGTGTATTTATTTCCATTTATCGATCTATTTTATATATGTATATTCTGAATATATATTATATATAAATCATGTTTTATATTCTGGAATTATGTAATCCTGATATAAGTAATCATATGAATAATTACAAGTGAATACACGGACGACAAATGAAACGATTTTACCCAAAACAGTCTTTAACATGGAATTTACAAAAGAACGGGTAATGTAAAGTCATAAGTGAACCATATATGATATCATAACAATGAATATGATTCTGTAATAAGTCAATGACATTATTTAAATCATTATATAGGAGGTTCAGATACATACGAAGCATATCAGACATAAGGTAAGGGATAAATTTTGCAAATCTCATTTTTATCTGAGATTACTTATTCATAAGTATTTACTAGGGTTATTTCTATCATCCATGTCCATGTTTAATAAAAGTGTTTTCATGTATGTTTAATGTCATTTTTACCCATTTTTGACTTTTTGACTTTTACTACATGGTATGTAAGGAATCTTTCTCTTGTTTACGTTACGAGGTACTTTTTTTGACTTTTTCGACAAAAGTATGAGAAGAATGTTTTTTTAACTTATACGACATGAAAGGATTTTTATGGTTTCATAAAGCCTTATTTTCATGAAGCTTCTTACAAAATATTTCATTACTGTTTTCAAAAAAAATGTCTTTCTTTTAAAATTCCATGACGTTTTGTGAAAAGAAATTGATTTTGAAGAAGAAAGGATATTTTCCAAAAGAATTCATTTCATGTATTTTATCAAAACCATTTTTCATCTAAGATGACATTATTTCATATGTGTATGTTTCAAGTATCATGTCTTTATGATTTAAATGGTTTCAATTTTCTTATTATGAAATGATATCCATTTCTTTTATATGGATTATGTGATGATGGAATGATGTTTAGGAAACCCATTTTGTTTATTGGGTTATTATGAATGATGTATGTTTTTTTTGAGGCACAAGTAAGAATGATTTCATTATGAGATGGGTGGGACCTATATCTCCCTCCAATGCATTGGGTAAAGATTTTATATCTCATGAGATAGACATGGCTGGAACGGTAAGTTAATCCGGTTCAGTGTTACAGGACTGAAACGAGGAGTGAACTTGATTCAGAATGGGACTTTGTCCACTATGATGGTCTTGGAAGCAATGCCTTGGCTACTATGGAAATCATTACATGTGCTTAATGGATGCCACAATTACATGTTTTATTCCCATGCTATTTTATCATGATTTATCTTCCATTATGATCTATGCCTTATGTACTTCCATGTTTTATGTCGTTGCTCAATATTTTAATGTTTAAACATTATGTTCATGTTTTTTTAGTTCCAATGTATATGGTATGTTTTATTTTATCCATGCTTACCCTTACTGAGAATTTGAGCTCACCCTTTTTATGTTTTATTTTCCCCCAAGATCAAAAGAAAGGTTTTAGGCCAGGAAACAAAAAGTGGAAGATCTTTATGGGAGATATTGAAGATCTTTCACCACGATTAGAAGATTACGTTCCAAGTTTCCAAAGACACTAAACTATTACAGTCCTTGTGTGTCTGTTTTTGTTATGTATTAAGTATTCCGCAAAAGTAATGTAATGTCCATGTACGTCAAGCTTAGGGTCTCTACAAGTTAGGTCCATCAACTAAGAAATTATTTTACGTTTTAGATATTCTTGCCAAATAGTCTCTATATATCTACTAGGGAGAAGATCCCCTACAAATTTTAAGGTTGGTGAATGTATTAGGGAGAAACAATGTGGATGAAGTTTTTGATTCACAACACATACCCTATCACAATTGTATATATAATTCAGAGAAATTTTATTATAACGACACTCAACTCATAACGTAATGGATAAATAATTTTGTCAAATTTGGTAAACATCCAAATATTCATGATAAAAATTCATGTTTGAGTAACACATATTACATCAAATTTTCATGAATAATTTAATTTTTATTACTGAATGAAAATGATTAATTAAAATTAAATTTACAAAAAAAATGAATTTATTATTTATATATCATGATTTGTGAATGATAATTTCTTATTTAGAAAGGATTCCCATATTTTTAAAAAATAATGTTATTTATCATTATGAATATGGTTTAACTACTTAAAGTGGTAATTTTTGTTTCAAAAAATAAACTATATTACAAACATAATTTAACTATATAATATTTTATATGAACTATAAGAAGAATGAAAACCAATTCAGGGGTTAAAATAAAAAAAAAATACAATTGTATCAAAAATACATAATAATTTGTTAGATAATAAATTTTATTAATATTTCTTCTATACGATATAGAATTGATTGAAGGGAGATTTTATTCAACATAATTTCAAAATACACTATTTATTATCATCCTTCAAGGATTAACTATTTTATAGATATTAATAAAATTCATTATGTAATTTAAATATTTATTACCCTCAAACTACTTATGGTGGTTATATTATTATTATTTGTCTTATTTTCCTTTATAAATAGATAATCCACGATGATTATCATAAAATATCATATTTATTTGAATTTTATTTAAAATAAAAATATGTTTACTTCAATTCACTTTAGGAAATAGAGTAGAATATTTTTAAGAAATATTCTCATTTACTTTAGGGATTACAATAAAGTTTTTTGATCATGTTTTATGGTGTGTTTAATATAATATAAAGAATGTTTAATTCAAAAAATTACATTTAGAGGGATGAATATAAATAATATTTATTAATGTTGTTCATCATAAACACATAATATTTATTAAATATTTATGGATGAAATCTATTTGGAAGATTTTTTGGGTTGTGTTGTTTGAAAAGTCAATGAAGAGGTGAATAAGGAGATAGTTGAAGATGAATCTTATATAAATGACAATGTCTATACCATATTACCTTCCAACATTTTATAATGTGGTGAATTTTAGGAGAATATGTTGTGGAAGAGATGAAATATTTAACATGTTTTATTCACTATGGATATGCTTCATAGAGGAGGTTACACCACAATTTTCTTTTTAAAGATGTAGAAAACATGGCCATGACCAAGTAGCACACAATTGAGTGGGCCTGTCGGGAAAATGTATGCACATTTTCATGTTAATGGGATCATAGATTCATTCCATAGGGTGGAAGTGCCTAGGTAGTGGTCTACGGAACAATATGATAATGTGGAGGAGGCCGTGAGGGGGACTTGTTACACATAATTTGATTGTCAGTGAAGTTAAGAGGACTATATGTCGCTAAAGTTTTAAAGGTAAGTCCAATGTGGGAATTGAGAGTATTTTTCCTTGATTTAGTTAGATAAACCACAAAAACGGGCCGTATTTTATGAATTCTAAAGCCACTAGAGAATTTGTAGAGCCCACACCATAGAGAGAAGGATGTATCACAAAACCATTAGAAGATAATGAGTCCATGGAACACATACACCATGGATTATGGGGGGTTTAAATTCAATGGGAGTAATATAGTCTATTCTATGTGACAAGAGGATAGAGGAGATCATGAAAAATATCATGTGTGGTTTAATAGAGGGGTCACTGCTCAAGAAGAAGTGGATTTGGTCAACTACAATACTACACCCTAGAGGGTTATTGGAAAGTCCATATGGTGAATTGTGGAATTGATTCTTTTGACATAGTGATGGTGGGTACACTGAAGTATAAAAAAAGGTAAACACTACACCATCGAATATTTGAGCATGGAAAAACCAGGTAGTTTATGTTATTTTTTTAGCTTGAAACTTAAATAAAGGGATTTATTTCTTGAATCACTTGATAGTCAATTGTAATTAAATTATACATGATTCCACCCATAATTATATAGCACACTTATAATTTTTCTCTATAAAATTGATTCAATTATAACCCTTATATTCAAATAAAATGATGATAGATTCATGTTGTGAAAAAACAAACACATAGGCAGACGCATAAAGAATTTTAGGAACATAATTTCTGATCTTCTTTTCAAATCTTATCCGAAAGGTTAGGGTCCAGAAAGGTGTATCTACAAAAGTCTTATTCTTACTGGAAATCAAAATTTCATTTTTTTAAAGAGAAACATAATTTTTAGTGTATTCACCATGTTCATGTTGAGAAGGAAATATTCAACAAACTGAGTAATATGTTCCTTATTAATGGGTTCTCCAATTGTTCAAGGAATTTAACAAGGAGTGCCAGTGAAACCACTCTAAATTGTATTTATAAATCAATATAATTTTAGTTAATTTAGTGTATAAGAACATTTCTATTCTTTCTCCTTGGACTAGCCCAGTGTGGATAAACCAAGTAAAATCCTTTGTGTTTTTTCCTATATTCATCTCTTATTTAGGGGAAATGTGCAGAAAAATCAATTTTTTCTTCAATGTAAGAAAATAATATATTCATTCAATGAAGAATTGTTTATGATTTAGTACCATGATCCACCCCATTCAATTATTTATTGTCTATAAGGACCTAAAAAGTTATATTATAGGGGAATTATTATATTAGATTATAGAAAGTATGGAAATAATTTTCTCCCATAAAGGTATCTCAATAATTAATGGTTGTAATTTATATTTCTTGAAAATATAGAGGCAATATTATTTCAGATCCTTTGGCATGTATTTTTACACAATTTCCAATTATGGATTCACCACAAATAATGTATATTTAACCATTAAATAGAGAGATCATTGATAATTATATGTAGAAACCAATGAAATAAATTCCTTGGAAATTTCTCTTGAGAATACCATTTTTGTAAAGGAAATGTCTTCTAAAGTCTCTCATGTTATGTGAGAAAATATTGTAAATATTTAAAAATAAGATTTAATGGTTTGGGAAGCATATTTTTAGGTTATGTATAACAAATATGAATGTTTATGAATCAATTATAATTATATAGTAAGTTCTTTTTTAATCATCTAAATTTACTTATTGAATATATCTCAGGCGTTAGTGAATACATCAACTATTTAAATTATTATGAAGAGGACCAGGAAAATACTCCAACCTCATTTTAAGGAAAAATTAACAGTTCTAGAGTATAAAGATCCAAAATAGATTTAACTCGATATATTTCATAGTATTCTTATGATTTATAAAATAAAAAATGAACAGAATGAGTAAATAAGAAATTAAATTACCTGTTAGGTGATGTTTAATTCATTAATTACACTCTCAATCATAGAAAAGACATATTTTAATGAAGTTGATGAGGTTATTTCATTTAGTTCCTCTAATTTTAAGAGAGGAAGAGAATATTTTAATGATAAGTTTCCCCTCGATTGCTTCAAATGTGGAATGATGGGACACCTTATGTCCAAATATATTAAAAACTTTAAATATGATGATGAAGAACCAAAAAACCTAATAATATGACAGAATAATTTTCAAATAATTATCAATATAATTCCTTCAATTTTTTTTCTTTTTAAATAAGAACATAGTTCTGGAAACATTAGGGGAGAATAATTTGAAAATTGTAAGGATGCAGGTGGGTTAATTTATATTATAAATAAGTTAAGAAAATATGATATTTAAGTTGAGAATTAACGTGTTTTGGATGTTTTTATATGAAGGAATAACTTGTGGTATCCCTTACAGAACAATATTTTTATAGGGAAAAATTTAATAAGACTAATGTAATAGTGCATGTGCAAAGACCCTGACCCAGTATCCAAGAGTCAGTGGTTACCATATTACATTGGTATAAGATACAAGGAATCATATCAAGATGGAACAAATAGTTTAGTTTCCTTGGTAAAAGAAATATAAAATATTCCTATCTTATATTTGAAAACACGTATTACAACATACTTTTTTTGAGAATATCATTATTCCGTCTTGCATATCCTCACACAACAAATCATAATATACTTCCTGGATTCCTAAGGAAAGGAAAATAGAAGTTATTTAAAATTATCAGTAAGCTTTATGTATAATATAATATATAATTAATAAATAATCATAATCAACATGTTTAGGTAATTAAATTAATAGACATTCCATTTAAAAATTAAATTTGGCATAATATAGAAGGAATACTAGATGATCAATTAGTTCTATATAAATATTTATGTGAGAATGAATCATAAAAAATGTATATTCAACTAATATAAAAATCAAATTTAATATAAATAACTATATTCATAATGATGAAATTCATAATGTCAGATGTATTAAATATTATGTTCTATCCTCAATATAGTTACGACCAGTAACAATCTTCAACACGATTTAAATATGTGGGTAGAAACTTGTATTATTTGGACAACTAGTTTTTTTACGATACTTATCGATGAATCTAGGAGCTATAGAGGGACTCTACAGTCAAATAATAAATCAATTAATTAATAATATGAATAAATAATACCACTGAATCAACATCTCTTAACAAAAATCAATATTTCCATTATTGAAAGAACTAGTCAAAGGGAATATCATTTCCTTCCCCAATAAAACTAATCATAAAGTATCCAAATAAATATTATGAATGGAATTATTAGAGTATATCCTTATAATAATATTAATAAAATGATATTGACATGGATGAAATATAAAATCTTACCTTGTTATTACATAACTTTTTATTACATGGTTTAAAAAGAGGATATTTTAAATCTTCTATTCATAGAAATCAGGAACATAATATATGAAAACATAAAACATTATTATAATCCATTTAAAAGGATTATTTATGGGTTCATTATAAGTAACTTTAATCTATATCATATCTTGGTGATATACATTCAATTAAGGGTGAGCTTGAGGCCCAGTAAGGGAATACGAATGGAAAATCATTTACATATGATGATGTGGAATATCAATATGAGCATGTGTAAAATAAATATGTAATGAGAAAGGTATCAAGAAAAATATCATATTAAAAATACAATGATTAATAAAATGGAAATTAGGATAAACCATTTAGATGAGTTATTCATAAAAATATCACCATGTTTTGTCCCCATGGTGCTACAAAGTAAAATTACCAAAGTTATTAAACAAGGTATCATAAAACAGGTCATCTATAGAGATTAAATTATATTACCATTGAGTTAGAGATATATAAAATTTATCTTTTAATATTTATTAATTAATATTATCCACATATATCATAACAAAAAACATCATAAATAACCTATGGATAATAAATAATAGGATTCTTATCTAAATCACAAAATTGCAAAAGTGCATAAAGAGACGATCATTATGTCATTTTTAACAAATTTAAAGAGAATGAAGGTTTCATGTATATAAATAATAGAATAAAATAAATAATTCCAACATATAATTAAATAACCAAGGAAAATAAAGTTTTTTGGGTATTCACAAAAATAAAATGAAGGAAAATTTCATAAGTAGAGAGAGAAACTTTGAGGAGTAAAATATTCAATCTGACGGGTATAAAATGTGGTTTAAGAAAAGGGTCAAATTAGAAGAGAAAAGGGTATCCCATTAATAAAACATAATTTTACAGTAATTTTATGATCAAAAGGGCAATTAAATAGAGTAGCTATAACATTTATAAGACATATTAAAAAATGGTTCTTGAATTGAAGACAAAAGAAATATAGTTACCTTACCTTGAAGAGTTACACCTTGATACTGAGGAAAGGAACCTTGGGGTATTGAAGAAATCATTGGGGACTCATTAGGAGGAAAAATACAATAAATTCACGAATTATGGATTTTTATTTAATGGATATTGAGAAATGGGTTGGTATTTATGGAAAGTGTGGATGATTTGTTTAATAATTTCCCAATATAGACCTTCGAAATCTAGGTTTCAGAAAAATAAAATCCATTGGAAATCCCATAGGATTTCTCTATGGTTTTGTAAAATTGGCTTATATTTTAATATATTTGAACCCATAAGAATATATAACTATTTTATATTAAATAATTTTGAGATTAAAATTAATGTTTCTAGAATATAATGTTTTTGAAATCAGTATTTCAATTTTAGACTTTGTAAAGTCATTTATAGGTTTAAAAAATGATTAAAAAATATTAAAATAATTCATTCTAATAAAATAGAATATTTTGAGTTGTTTATTATGGTTAATAATTGTTACGTCATTATGATATAATTATGAATTTATTAAACATATTGAATACACAAAGCTGTATTTTTACTATTAACAAACACAAAATGTATTTTAGAAAATTATAATAAGTTACCCTAACCTAATTTAAAAATTTTGATTTCAAAAATGATTTTGATTTTATCATAATAATTATATAAATATAATAATTTTAATTTTTAAATATAAAAATTCTCATTTATTTTAGAAAATAGTGGGTTGTAAGCGATAGTAAAATTTCTGACACTAAAAAATTTCATAGAACAAAACAAATTATTTTATGATTTATATTTAAATAAGATTGATTTTAAAATAATATTTGGTAAAAATAAATATTATTCGGAACACCATATTTTATTATAAAAATATATATCTAATCTGAAAATCACAGTTTATGTCTGAAAAATCAATTAATTAAATTTTGTCTCAATTAAAATTATAATTTATTAAGTAAAACAATTCTTAAAATGAAATTGGTAGAATAAAAATTTTATTTATACGAGGGAATTGAAAATAATGTAACTATCTCCTGGAAGCATAACCACTTATAACACCCTCTTAAAACCTATGGGTAAGGTGTGAAATGATGATAGATTCATCAGGCAACTCAGATAATGTCGACCATGTGGTAATTTCCACTAACATGAACTTCGCCCATAGGTGATTTCATTCTTGTTTAACTTGTTGAATTTGGACCTGGTATTATTAAAAGAAGAACCCAAGTGACGCTACCTCCCTACCAAGTTATGAAAAATTGGATTCATACTACATGACTACTATTTGAGTCTATTTCTTATACATTCTTTATTAAATATCATTTTTCATATATATTTATAAACACTCATTATAAGGGTAAAATTATTAACAATGGTTATGGTTCCCAAAGATCACATTTACCATTATAATTTATAATTTACAACTAATTATTATAGATATGTGGTTTTCTTGTGTATAATATAGTATATCACACATTTTCTTAGGAAAAAAATATCATTTAAAAAGAAACATGGGTAGTTACATTCCTCCCCCCATAAGAAATTGCATCCCAAAAATTTCAATTCATTCTATCGATTGAGAAAATATGTGGGTACATCTATCTCATTATCTCACTTGGTACCCATGTCACCTCTTCCAACTTATGGTTCCTCCACAACACTTTAACAAGGTGGGTAGTCTTGTTTCATATAACACTGTCTCTACGGTCCAAGATCTCCACCAGTTTCTCCTCATGAGAGAGGTCATGTTCCAGTTGTTCCACCTACGGATTCAGTACATGTGACGGGTCACATATTTACTTAATTAAGAGAGATATATTGAATATATCATCAAGTTGAGATAGATTTTATGTATGTTCAATCCAATTGGCCACTGATCTTATGTTACCTAAGATTTCATTGGGGCCAATGTACAAGGGGATAATCTCCCCTTTATTCACAAAAAAACTCATGAGTCTATTCCATAGTGATATTCAAAGGAAAAATTTCTCACCAACATCAAACACTATGTCTCTTCAACGGTTGTAATCATTGTTCATCTCCCGACTCTAAGAATATTTTATGTGTTGTTGGATGGAATGATCCTTTTTTCCTCTATTACACAAGATCAAGAAAAATAATATTTCTATCACCAAATCCATCCCAATAAGTAGACATTCTACATCACTTCCCATATAGAGATTCATATGGTGACTTTTGAATACATGAGTGTAAACTTTTGTTCTATGATAACTCATCTAATGGGAGGTTTTAATATCTTCCACCATTAAATTCTATGGATCATGTTTTCAGCATGACCTCAAAAATCTGAATAGTCATTTCAGATTGGGCATCAATTTTTTTTGTTGATAACCCATGCTAAAATTCAATTCAGTATTCATATCATGTTGAATACTTCACCAATATTATATATGAACCATAGATCATGATAAAAAATGATAGTAATTTGTACCCCAAAAAGCCTCTCCACTTCTTATATATATATTATGGAGTTTTTTTAAGAAATAAATCATCCTAAATTGTGATGAAATGCACAGTCTCGGTGAGTCAGTCCACTATAACCCACATCTCAGTGTTTCCTTTGGATTTTCATTAGAGGCTAGTGAATAAGTCTATAGTGACATTTTCCCACTTCCATGTTGGTATGGTTAGCAGTTACGTTAATGATCTTGAAGGTCCCTATACATTTTAGTTATTATATGATATATATTGAATATTGAGCTATGAGTTTCATCCATCATATCCTTATTTATCTCTAGGATCGACATGACACATATAGATGTATAATATTTCAGTACACCTTCTTATTGAATAATGAATTTAGGAAACATCCCATTATTCAGATCCTCTATATTTTTTTATAACAAATGATATTCTCATTGATATTTCATGATAATATCTATTAATGTTTTTTATCAATTATTTGTGGTCGGATTGATAATGTCCCTTCCCTTATGATTCCCATTTCCAATATTACTAGGTCCTTAATCAATGGATCTTATTGAATCATCATCATTTGAAGCAGAATAGGGTCTTTCATACATAATGAATTGAGGACATTATTTTCTCTTCTAGGTTTATAATGAATTAAAAATTATAGACATTAATAAGTCCAAAAAATATAATTTGTCACATGTTTAATTCCTTCTATGTTAATATATAATTCAAACTTTTGTTTCCATGTATATGTCACATTTCTCTATATAATGACAGTGCCTCCATATATTAAGAGAAAAAATAACCACAACTACCTCCAGGTTAGGCACAAGATAATTCTACTCATGATTATTTAAAAATAAATAATAATAAAAAATGACCTTATTATTTTTCTTGAGGAAACACCCAATACCCTTCAGATATTAATCACTAAAAATAATGAATACATCTCCAACATAGGGTAGTGTTTACCCAAATTTTGTAAAAAAATTATTCTTTGATTTATGGAAACATTACTCTCACTCCTTAGTCCAGATGAACTTATTCCATTTTTAATTTAAATTGGCTAGTGTATTTTAATTTTGTGTTTTTTTTTCAAAAACCTCTTATAATATCTTTATAAACTAAGGAAACTAAAAATATACATTACTGTTTTAGGATGTGGCCACTTCTCTATAACCTTTATCCTGGAAGGGTCAACAAAGATTCCTTTATTAGTTACAATGTTCCCTAAGAAAGAAAATTTTTGTAACCAAAATTCACCTTTACTAATTTTTTTAAATATCTTTACCTTCCACAATGTTTTAATATAACCCTCAGATGATCCACATTCAGCTTGCAACTTTTGTAATATATCCAAATTTCATCAATAAAAACTACCACAAATTTATCAAGGTTTTCTTTAAATAATTAATTCATAAAATTATTAAATATAGTAGGGGAATTAGTAAAGTATAAGGGAATAAAAAAATAATAATAATTCCCGTATATTGATCGATATTTAGTCATTTTAATATCTACTTTCTTCACCCTCAATTGATGATAAGTAGATCGAAGATCAATCTTGGTGAATAATTGATCCCCATGAAGCTAGGAAAATAAATCATATATCCTTGGGAGAGGGTACTTTTTCTTTACTATGATCCCATTAAGTTATCTATAATCAATTCATTACCACATTTTCCATACTTTTTCTTCCTAAAGATATCATGTGATCCCCAAGGAGACACACTTGTTATGATAAAACCCTTATCCAAAAGATCTTGATGTTTTTCCTTAATTCCTCTAGTGAAAAATTTTCAATTCTATATGAGGTCTTTGTTTTCATCTTGGATATATGAATGAGTTCCCAAGATAACTCTACCTCACTTTTAGGGGGACATCTAGGCATCTATTTAGAAAATACATTAATGTACTCCTGAATAATGGGTATAATATTTCTCATTATACATTCGGCTACTTTATCAAATTCATAAATCATCTATATAAATAAGGCTACAAGAAGTTCTTATAGGCAAATCTCCTCCAATATTATGCACGACATGAGGGATTCAAGGGCATTCAAAAAACATCAGCAGGTTGAGTAAATTGACTCCGAGACCTTCAGGCATGGGTCCCAAGGGTGATCAAGTGGTCGGCTCTCCTACCTCGAAGGTTCTGTCTGGAGGGGAGGTTTCTATTGATCATGAACCTCCATCCCCTATTCTCGGGTCTCTTGGGCCTGATGCATCATCTAGCAGAGGGTCTGGTAAGAGGATTCCAGTGCTGGGGCTTCCAGCTCAGAATCCCGGGAGGTTCATGGTGTGGCTTCTCCAGTCGTGGTGGCGCAAATAGGGGGTAATGCTACCATTGGCATTATTTTTTCAAATTCAATGAATGGTCCCCATGGGCCTACAGTTCTATCAGATAAAAGGTGTGGTTTAGAGATGTTGGCATCAGTCTCTGACCTTTCTCTTTCTGACTTAATATCAGGGTCTCATTCTATCCACGGGTCCCCTTATGTTGTTAGTGGGGTTACCTCCGGAAAGAAAATTGATGTCCATCCCAGGAGAAAGGTTGACCTTTTCTCTTTTTCTCTATCTTCCTCGGATAGTGTTTTATCTCTGAATCCAGCATAGGTTTTTATTTCTTCTCATTTTTCTTCTATGTTTCTATAATGTTCCATTCATTCCAAACTAGCGTTGGTGACCCCCCATGGTATCAAGGTTGTCTTTGGTTCCTGAGGGTGTGACTAAGGATGTCGAGTCTCAGTGAGTTTCTCCCCAACTGGCGTTCTTGGTCTCCATGATTCAAGGGGATGCAGAGCCATTCTTTGGAGGGTCATATTCTTCGATGAAACTGTTGCTTCTCAATTATGAGTATGGGGCCTTCAATAAGAGGATCCTACATCCAAATTCGAGCGATATGCTAGATGGTATTGTGGGCCCACTCATGCGTTCTAAAAAGAAGGAGGATGCTTCTTGACTCTTGTTCTCCTCCCCTGGTGCCCCTGGTTTTAATACCATAAAATACAAGGTGTAATGATATCCCTATAAATATGGAATGTGGGAGGGATGGGGGCATAGGCTAAACCTTCCCTTCTACCTATGGAAGCCAAGAAGTCCCGTGCCTCCATTGTGGTTATTCTAGAGCCTAAGATAGACCACATAAAACTCCCTTGCATGTCCATGAATCTTAGTTTCCAAAAGTACATGCATGGGTGCCTGATTAAAACTCATATATGTATTTTTTGGAAGAAGTCTGTTAAGGTGGAGGTGATTGGATTGTCATTGTAGTTTATCCACATGAAAATATCTAGTTCGAAAGGCTAGGTTTTGTGGTCCTTCGTTTATGCTAGCACTGACGTACGGGCGAGACTTGATCTCTGGAGATTTCTTAATACGTTCCATCCAGGTTCCCTACCTTTGTTTTTGGGGGGAGATTTCAATATCATCCGCGATTCATCTGAGAAGAAGGGAAGCTCCTCCATGCATTTTAGCGGGATGTAAGACTTAAATGAATTCACTGAATCTGCAAGTCCTCTTTGATTTGGGGTTCAAGGTGAGTCGCTTTACATGGTGAAATAATCGGAGGGGCACTAGTTGAATTTTGAGCAGTTTGGACAGGTTCCTTGAGAACCTACAGGCCCTTGATTTTGTTGGTATCATTTCAGTTAATCATCTTCCATATTCACTCTCGTATCATACTCCATTTCTAGTGGAGCTTCGTGTGCATGGGATTCAACATGGGAGCCAGGACTTCATTTAATCTAGAAGCTAGAACCAGTTTCCTAACTTCTTGCTGATGGTGAGAAAATTGTGGGGGGGAAGAGAGGATGGTGGTCCCTAGTATGATCTGTCCAACCGCCTCAACTATCTCAAGCATGATATTCTGAATTGTCTTGGAAATAGACCAAATGATAGCATGGGTGTGGACTCTATCCATGGGATTTTGATATGATGGGGGAGGATATGATTTTGGATTGGAATGAGGATACATTCACTTCTCTTTGTGATAAACGTGTCTTCCTAGGAGAGAAAATGATTGAGATTGAGAGGGATCTTAGGCAGAGATCTTTGGATAAGTGGATTAAAGAGGGAGACTGCAACGATGGATTTTTTCACACTTACCTGAAGGAGAAATGATCCATGAGGATCAGTATTCATCTGGACAATGGTGAATATATGGATGATGTGGACATTTGTAGGAGTGTTTCACTGGAACATTTTGAAAAGCTTCTAGATAGAGTGGCCCAAGAAAACACTGGAATTTATGGTGGTAGTGAAGAAATTGATTCCTTTTTGGAGTGCATTCCAAGGATGGTGGGGCATATGAGAATTAGCTATTGATGATTATTCTGAAGGAGTAAGAGATTATGAAGACAATGTTTAAAATTTCAAGGGATAGTTCCCCGGGATGGGATGGATTTCCAGTAGCATTTTATGGAATGTATGGGATACTGTTGGGTGTGAGGTGGTGGAATTTGTCCAAGACATCTTCCCAGGGGGGGAGCTTTTGGAAAGGGAGTGAGTGCTTCAAGGGTCGTGCTCATTCCGAAGACCAATTATCTCACAATATTTGTCCAATTCAGACCCATATGCTTTTGTAATGTGTCTTACATAAACCTATCGAGTCTCATTACGAGGAGAATGGGTGGCCTGATTCTGAATCTAGTCTCCAAGGAATAACATGGGTTTATTAAGGACTGCAACATCCAAAGACGTGTTGTAATAGCGAGTGAATAGGTTAATGATATCAATTTGCACTCGGTTGGATCCAGTGTTATTTTGCAGGCTGATATGGATAAGGCATAGAACAAACTAGAGTGGTCTTTTATTCTTAGGGTGATGCACAGGTTCAACTTTCAGGAATGGGCATGCGACCTCTGTTTCTGGTGATTCTCTTCATCTTGGATGTCTTTTTCACTTATAGGGAAGTGGTTTGGCTTCTTCAATAATTTTAAGGGTGTGAGACGGGGAGGGACCCTTTCTCCTAGACTTTTCAAATGGGTGCAGGACGATCATTCTCGAAACCTTCAAAGAAAAATTGAAGATGGAAGTCTGAGGCCGTATGTCAGGAACAAGGGTAGGTAAGGGATATCTCATCTCATGTTTGAACATTATGTTTTGGTATTCACTAATGGTAGTCGAAGGTCCCTCCTTTCTCTTAGGGAGGTATTTTCATATTATGGCATGGCTAGCGGGAAGATTATCAATCCAGCCACGATCTAGGTTTATATCTCTACCAAGTGTACTGCCCGAATATGTAGGGCCATACAAGGTATTTTGGGCTTCCAATAGAAGCTCTTTCCCATGATATATCTTGGGGTTCCTTTATACTTTGGGAAGATCAAGAGGGCACTCTTTGAGGGAGCTATGGATCTATTGTTGGGAAGGATTTACTACCGGAAGAGCAGATTTCTATCCTTTGGTGGGAGGGTAACACTGATCAAAAACTTTCTCCCTTCCATATCGATGCATATATTTTCCATTATCCATCCTCCAAAGGGAATAATGGAGAATATGAAAAAGACTCTCACGAAATTTTGATGGGATTCCAACCATTTGGGCCCGTGCCATTGGTCGCCTTGTGTGCGTTTATCCAAACCGATCAAAGAGGGGGGAGTGAGGCTATGTGATATCACTGCTACCATGTAGGTCATGCATGTACATTTGGCCTGGGATATTATGGTAGGGACATATCTGTGGGTTACCTTCTTCAAAGAGTGATAAGGGGATCTTGATCTAAATATTAATGAGCACAGGGCATGCCCCTCTCAACTGGGACGATGCATGGCTGGGTTCCTTGAAAAACTACGTGTCTCACACTGGTAGATCATTGGTATAGGGGATATTGGATTTTTGAAAGACAATTGGGTGGGTGAGTGTTTGTTTTTTCATGGATTTCTTACCCTGGATATCACCTTTAAGGAAGCCTACAAGCACCAAACGTTCACAAAGTCAGTTCTGAGCCAGGAACGTAAGAAGGTGTTTGACAGTATATGCATGAATGAAGAATAGGATAGATGCAGCTTCATTGGGTCAAGCTCGGGTAGGTTCTCCATTTGAGGCTACATGGAGGGGAAGAGTGCAGAGAATAGCCTTGGGGATGGGCCAGATCAAATCTGGTGTAAGGAGATTCCAACCAAAAAGAATGTTCTTGTCTAGATTTATAAAAAAAGATCTCTACCTATGGATTGGAACATCCAAAGTAGGGGGATCATCTAGGCATCCTGGTGCTTCTATTACAAGGCAGCGAAGAAAGAAGAAAAAAATCATCTATTTTCCCAGATTAAATGGGAAACATCTATTTGGAGCATGTTCACTCCTCTAGTGTTCTCCATCTTTGAGCATTTCTCATTTCAAGATCTCCTCTCCTCTTGGTTTCTCGTCGGGACAAACAGAGACTCGGGTGACAAGGTCTAGAAATCTATTCTCACTACCATTTTCTGGGTTATTTTGGAGGCTAGGAACAATGAACACATGGGATACTGAAGCTCGATCTCATTTCTTCACATAAGAGTATGATCGTTGGTCTACGGGTTGGTCTCACTGTTGAGGATTGGTCAACACTCGTCTACAGTGTGAAATTTTTTGGGAATGTCTCACGCTCCAGACTGTTTTAAAGGGAGGTGGGTTAGATTTCATCCTCTTTCCAGTGGGCTCAAGATTAACGTGGATGACTTCTACATGCATGGAAATATGAGAGGCAGTGGGGTTTAACATGACTCAGGTTGTTCGGTGTATTTGGCCTTCAGTGCTTCATATGGTATGGGTAATTTTTTGGGGGCTGAGGATCGGGCCCTCCATACTGGGATCATGGTTCGTAGGAGTCATCAATTTCAGTTGTCAGAAGTGGAGTCAGACTCATATTTTTTGGTTAAAATTGTCCATGGATGGCCATACGTGCCTTGGGAGCTGTCTTATATCATCAAGAGGTGTTCCTCAGAGACTAACCAAGGACAGATCAGGGATCATAATTGGAATGAGGACAATTTTTTTGAAGATGCACTCTCAAAGATTTCGGAGTCACGGGGATGAGATCTTTACTTATGAAAGGTTGGTCACCCTTCCAATTGAGTATAGGTAATTTGTGATTGGGTATGACTTAGTGTTACACCATTATCAGCCTCCTTGAGTGTCTGGGATGTAATTTTATTGTATTTGGCCCCATTTTCCATTTATATAAAAAGCAATATTCAGTCATGAGAAACATAGGGAATGATTCTATATTATATGCAATGTTATATTAAATAAAGGAATACATATACATAGAATAAAAAAAGTATATTATATATTTGAGAGAAGAATGAAAGTACCTATAACCACATCATTTGGAGCCTCTACTTCAGTTGTAGTGATAAACAATTCATAACCTTTCTCCCTTGGTCTATGTTAAGGATGATGGTGACTTCCTTCCGTTATCTTCGGATTAGGACAATTATTGGAAAAGTACCCAAGACATTCACTCATTAAGAATTGAACTTAAAACTGGGCCTGCACTGTCTTCCCTTTTTCATTAGTGTTTAAAAGTTTAGGGTTCACCTATCCAGGATAGTTCAGAGTGTTATGGACATCTCTTCCATAATTATAACATTTTACACTCTAAATAAATTATTTTCTTGAATGCTTCATCAACACTTTCACATGTGGGAAGTTGCAATTTTTTTCCTCCTATTCTCTGATGAAATTTACTCCATATGTTTGGATCCAAAGATATATTATTTTCATTAGACATATGTTACACCTAAGATTCTCAATACTCCAATTCAACCTTCACCTTGTTCCACACTATCACCTCATAGATTTCATAGTCACAATTTTCTAGATTCCACTATAGATGAGGTCTCATTCCAATTAAGAATCTATCAACCTCTCCCTTCAGATCTTAAACAAATCTAATGGTGTAACAAGGAAGTATTTTAATGTTCATCTCTTAGATTCCTACATAATCATTTTACTTTTTTTTCTGCTCTACGATTTCCTTGTTTATTTTTTTCATAGCGAATGGGGAAAATATTTATTGATAAAGATTCCATTAAACTCTTCCCACCACATAGAATCAATATCCAGTATTGGATTCATGTTTTTAATCAATGTCCATCATTGATCATCTTATCCTTCTAAGAGGTATACTACCAGCGTGGAATTCCCTTATTCAGAACATTAGAGTATATAAAATATCTTTTCAATATATCTTATCTATTGCTCTGCCATCAATGTGTCGGTAGATCCCCTTAAAGAAGGTGGTCGTTAATGCATGAAGGGCTCAATGGGACGTTGTGACCTTTGAGATTAATCTGGTCTCTCAACATGATTCAAGTTTTTATTCATTACTCAAGTTAGTCGATTCATGACCGTCAAGATGTTTTCCATTCTGGATTCTATCAGAGGGTTGTTAATGCATTGTACATTGGGCTCATCATTTGCGTAATTCCTCCCATTAACAACAATTTTCTAAAAGAAGAAACCCTTAGTGATAAATGTGGTTCTTTTATGAATCTTATATATATAATGGAATTTTATGTCTTAAAATACTAGGATTAAACATACAATTATTTAACAAAAAATAAATTTTAAATATATCCTTTATAATGGTTCATAGAAACATATGATTAACCAAACATATCCCTATAGAGTGTCAATATAGGATTGAATCAAGGGTTGTTTTCATTCACTAGTTCCTGATTGAGTTTACATGAATTTGTTTTTTTGGTGTTACCCCTAGATAAATCTATTCCAGAGCCACATCCACTTGTTCATATCAAGGTATAGATTTCATTTCACAGAAACCACTTAATTAATACTTCACTAAAATACTAGGGGGTTTTCTATTTTTAAACATTTATCTAGGGTATATAATGTGGATTTATATTATTAATTCCCATAAATAACTTAACTACCCTTTTATACCAACTATGGAATCCCATATTTTTGTTACATAACTTTTTATTATAGGGTAGAAAACAAAGGATATTTTAATTTCTAGTTTCCTGGAAATATAAAACATAATACATGAAAACATAATACATTATTCTAATCCACTTGAATGTATTCTTCATGGATTCAACCTAAGTACATTTACTACACATCATATCCTAGGGACATACATGAAAGGAAAAGGGTGAGTATAAGGCCTATTAAGGGAATAATAAAGGAAAAAACATTACATGTGATCATTGGGAATATCAATTAGAAAAAGGGTAATATCATTATGATATGGGAAAGGTAAAATGAGGAATATAATAATAAAAAAGGCATTATTAAAAAAAATTAAATTTGGTTAAAACATTTTAATGAGAAGATCATAAACATATCACAAAGAACTATCACCAATGTGTTAAAAATGAGAATTACAAAGGTTATTCACCAAGGTATCATTAAACATGTGAACTCTAGATATTAAATTATTTAACCAATTCAATGGATAATTATAAAGGATAAAAATTAATATATATTAATTAATTTTATCCATATAAATCATAATCAACCATTTCATAAATAACTCATGGTGAATAATGAACGAGTTTCTTTTCAAAATCATGGCATTTCAAAAGTTTTGAAACCTATGGTCATTATGTCACTTTTAACCCACAAAAAGGGAATGTGGGTGTTATGAATATTAATACCTATATAAAAAACTGTTTTTACATAGATGTGAATATCCTAGAAAATAAATTGGTTTTGGTATTTAAAAAAATAATGGATAATTTCTTAAGTAGAGAGGGAAATTTTGAGGTGTAAATTCGAAAGCATTACGAGTTTAAAATGTTGTTTTAGGAAGGGGTAAAAAGAGAGGGGACTAGAGTCTCCTATTGATAAAAAATAATTTTTAAGTAAGTGTACGATCAAAATTTTATTAACATTGAGTAAACATTACATTTAGAAGACATATAAAAAAAATAGGTTCTTAAATTGAAGACAATGGATAATTACCTTACCTTGAGGAGTTACTCTTAGACCTAGGAGAATGGAACCATGTGGGATTGAAGACACATTGGAAAGACTAATTGGGAGGGAAAAATACTATAAATTCATGGAGGATGGATTTGGAGTTAAATGAATTGTAGAAATATGTGGGTATTTATATAAAAATTGAAGGATTTTTTTAATAATTTTAAAATATAGGCCTTGGAAATCTAGGTTATGGAAAAAGTAAAACCATTGACATACCCATGGGTTTTTACCATAGTTTGGAAATTTGGGTGATATGTTATGTTATTTTGACACAAAATAATTGATAATAATTTTTTATTACTTCTTTTGGAAAGGAAAATTAAAATTTTCACAAGGCAATGTTTTAAAAATCAATGATTCCATTTTAGACATTGGAAATTCTTTTATATGTTTGGAAATTGATTAAAAGCCTTTAAAATAATTTATATTAATAAGATAACATATTTTGAGTCATTGATTATAGTAAATACATTATTAAATCATTATGAAATAATTAAAAATTCATTAAACATAATGAAAACCAAAAATTGTATACTTACTATTAACAAAAAAATAATGCATTTTCTAAAATTCTCATAAATTCACTGAAACCTAATTTTGATATATTGATTAAAAAATGATATATATTTTATCAAAAATAATTCTATATGTATGATAATTTTAATTTTTTAATATTAAAATACATATTTGTTAAAAAATATAGCGGGCTCTATGGAATAGTAAATCTTCTAACACATAAAAATTTCTATGAAAAAATAAAATTATTTTATCATTTTTATTTAAAGAAGATTATTTTTAAAATACTATTTCCTATGAATATATATTATTTAGAATACCTTATTTTATTATAAAAATTTATATCTTTTTTGAATGTTATGGTTTGTGTCCAAAAAAATCAATTTATTAAAACTCATCTCAATTACACTAATATTTTATTTGGAAGAACTATTATTAAAATGGAATTGATTCAGAAATAATTGTATTTATAAAAATTAATTAAAATTTAACTAACTATTTCCAAGACACGTAACCCCTCATAACACCCACATATGACCTAAGGGTAAGGTGTGAAATGGTGATAGATTCATGGGGTGTCTTGGCTAACATCGACCAACTGGTAATTTCCACTAACTTGAACTTCTTCTGTAGGATATTTTATTCTAGCTTCACTTGTTGAATATTTTCTTGTTCTTGGTCATGTGAGAACCCCATTAACACTACCTCACATTAATTTTCTAAAAAAACAGTCTTCAGAAAACATGATTGTTCTTATTGAGGCCATCACTTCTCCTTCCTGGATTAATTATCCAATGTCTTTAATACTTATAAACACTATTTAAAATGTTAAAATTATTACCAATGAGTATAGTTCTAAATAGTCAAGTTTCTCTTTCTATATTATAAATAAATGTTCACTATTAATGATATATGAATTTTGTGTGTATAATATAATATAATATAAATATGATCATGAAAAAAATATCATTTAAAAAGAAACATGGGTCATTACATTCTTCCCCACTTAAGAAATTTTACCCCTGAAATTTCAATTCATTATCACATTTGAGAAAAGGATAGGGTACTTTTACCCCATTCTCTTATCTTGTAACCATGTCATCTTTTTGAACTTATGGTTCCTCCAAAACACTTTTACAAGAAGGCTAGTGTTGTTTCATTGATCCTTTTTTTTGAGGTCCAATATCTCTACTTAATTCTCTCCATAAGAGAGATCATGTTCTAGTTGTACCACCTCAGGATTCAGTACATGAGAGGGGTCAGGTATGTAATTCTTCAATATAAATACATGTAATAAAACATGAACTTGAGATAAATTTTGATGATGTTGAAGACGATAGTTCACTTCTAATATGTGATATAGGATTTCATAGTGGCCAATATAGCTGGGGCTAAGATTCCCTCTCTTCCTAATCAAGATGAATCTCTTCCATGGTGATATTCGATGGAGATATTTATCTCCAACATCAAACTCCAAGTCCACTGTATGGATGTTATCATTGATCATATACTATCTCTGAGAAGGTTTTATGTATTGTTGGATGGCATGAACCTTTTCTATAATCTCTTTCACAAGGCCATGCCGAACTATATTCCTCTCACCAACTTCATACCAACCAGTAGGAGGTCTACATCGCTTCCCACATAGAGCTTCCTAGGGATCCATTTGAATACTCAAGTGGAAGCCGTTGTTGTATAATAACTCAACTAGTAGCAGGTATTGATCTCATCCACCTTTTAAATTACATTGAGCTTGTTCTCAACATGTCCTGGAGTGCCTGAATTGCCTTTTATATTATCCATCATTTTGGGTGTGATAGGTTGTACTGCAATTCAATTAATTATTTAGATGATGTTTAATAGTCCCCTATAATTTAGATGTGAACCATAGATCATGATCATAAAAAATAGAAAGTGTCACCCCATACAGCCTTACCACTTCCTTTATGTATATCATGGAGAGTTAGTCAAGAGATAAATCATCCAAAATAGTGATGAAAATGGGTAGTATAAGTGAGTTGTTCCACTTTATCCCATATCACATTGTCTCATTTGGATGTTCTTGGGAGACCAGTGATGAAGTTCATAGTGATATTTTCCCACTTCCATGTTAGTATGGGTAGTGTTAGAAATACCCCTTTAGGAATTTTTCTCCCCACACTCACCTGCTGACAGACCAAGAACCTTGCAGTGTAGTCAAAAATCACCTATTTCATATTTTCTCACCAATAATGATCTTGAAAGTCCCTATACATTTTAGTGATCTTGTATATATAGAGAATATAGATCTATGAGCTTTAACCATTATTTATTTAATTATCTTAGGGATATATGGGACACATATCCTTGTACAAAATTTCATAAAACCTTCTAGATCAATATTGAACTCAAGAAATTTACCCTTCTTCACATCCTTTATCTTTTTTTTTTGAAAAAAATGATCTTATATTTGATCTTTATTAATATTTTCTAGTAATAATGGTTGAGAAATAATTTGGGATTGGATTTATAATGTATCTTAACTTAGGATTACCATGTCCAATTATACTGGGTCCTTGATCAATGGATATCATTAATACCAAATCATTATTAGAACAATGTGGTCTTTTCTACATAATGCATTAGTAAAATCGTTTTCTCTTCTAGGGTGATAACGATTTCAATAGTCATTTTATTTAAGAAGTTCCAAACAAATCATTTGTCTCATGCTCAATTACTTAATTGTAAATATATACTTCAAACATAAGAGGTCTATATATATATATATATCAAATTCCTACTAATAAATCTATTGCATCAATATCTTCAAAGAAAAAATAACAGAATCTATCTCTAGGTCATGTGTATGATAATTCAATTCAGGAGGATTTAACAATCAAGATTCATAAGTAATCATCTTATCATTTTTTCTAAGGACTCACCCATGGACCTTCATAGATTCATCTCTAAAAATAATGAATCCTTCTCCGATATAATGTAGAGTTAACAAACGTATACTATCTAATCTCTTCATTATTTTTTTGGAAAAATTCTTCACACACCTTAGTCCAAATGAATATAGCCCCGTTTTGAGTTAACTTGGTTTGTATATTATAATATTTTGATTTTTTTTTCAAAAAACACCTATAATATCGTGATAAAACAAAGAAACTATAAATATCATTTTATGATGTAAGAGGAGGCCACTTCTTTACAATATTTGTCATGGTAGGGTCAACTGAGATTCATTCATTGGTTATAATGTTCCTTAAGGTAGCAACATTTTTTAAACACAATTCACATTTGATTAATTTTAAAAATAGACATTCCTTCCTCATTGTTTTTAATATAACCCCTAGAGGATCCTCATAGTCCACATAAATTTGGTAATATATCATAATATATCCAATAAAAACTATAATTGTTTTTTCAAGGTATCCCTTAAAGACTATATTCATCAAATAAATAAATATATTAGGGGAAATATTCAATCCTAAGAAAAATACAACACACTCATAATGCCCATATATTGACCATAAGGCAGTCAATGGAATACCTTATTCCCCCACCCTCTATTAATGATAAACATATTGAATATCCCTCATGTAATTGAATTCATCCCCTTGAAGTTGGTTAGATAAATCACGAATCCCTTAGAGGGGGTACTTTTTCTTCATGGTGATCCCATTATGTTCACTATAGTCAATACATAGACACATTGATACATCCTTCTTCTTCACAAATACAACAGGTTCTTCATAAGGATAGACACCAGGTTGGATACATCCACTATTCAAAAGATCATGATGTTGTTTCTTTAATTCTTCTAGATCCAAATTTTATATTCTATTCAGAGTATTCAATATCAAATTAGATCTAGGTATGACATCAATAGGGAAATATACCTCCCTTTCTCGGGTATGTCTAGGAAACTCTTCAAAAATACATCAATATATTCCTGAATGATTAAGACATTCTCTATCATTATACATTCATTTACTTATTCATATTCCCTAATCATCTCCATAAAAATTTCTATGGGAGGTGCTTCTAGAAAAATATCAAGTCAGGATATATTTCCATTGAAAATAACTATAGGTTTTTTTATTCAAAATTAATGATATTTCCTTAGTTATATAGTTTATATTAGAAATATATATTGAGATCCATTCCATCACCAATATAGTGTTGAATTTCACCATGGGAATGACTACTAGATTTAATATGAGAATTTTCTCACCAAAGTTCATACTAGATATTATATACACTTTTGATTCTTGGATAATACATCCATGAGTCTTGGATGATAACCCTACTTATAGTACCTCAAGGGTTGATTCTATATTCCTTAAAAACTTGGAGGAAATAAATGAATGAGTAGAACTAGAATCAAACAATTTATTTTTCTAGATTTTAGAGAACGATGTGAGTACGTAAAACAACATCATTTGGAGCCTCTACATCAACCACCATGATAGAAAATGAATAAACTTATTCCCCTTTTATATTCATAGGTTCATAGTGGTTTCCATACATTACCTTCTAATTTGGTAAAGTTTTGGAAAAGAAACCACGATTTCCACACATGAAGCATTGAAATTAAAGATAGGCCTGCGCTGTAACACCCGAGACTTTTATGTTATATAAATCATCAAAGGAATCTTTTTCTACACAACACTTGCTTGGCTTGCTTTACACGCAATCGCGACCTTCCTCGATAGCTTGCGTCGTACGCAATACAGAGTTTCACTAAACAACAATATGCTATTAAAACTAGCCGTTATGAATAGTAATAACCACTTTTTGAAATTTTATAAATTTTATTTTTCAAAATGGACTTCATTTTTGGACTCAGAATATCGAAATTAGCCTAGGGTGAAATTTTGGTATTTTTCTGAAAACTTTCAATTTTTGATGAATAGTGAAACCACTAAGTGGTAGGTTAAAAACTGAATTTTGCATAAAACTTAATTTTACCGCTTCTGTGAATGGAATTTCAAAAATCCGAGAGACACGGTTAATATCAAGGACTAAAATGTGGTTCAATGAGATGAAAATAATTTTTTGGTGAATAGTAACTTTTTACTTTTTTTACCGCGGTTAATAGTAAATAGGGTAACTAAGGGTAAATATGATATCAATATTACCCTAACACATGTCCTAATTCTATTGGACAAGTGTAATTCGACCAAAAACAAACTTAGGAATAAAATATGACCATTTAGGCCCACTTGGATTAGATTAGGACATTTATTATTAATTTATTTAAAGAAGGGTTAAAATAGTTAAAATCAAAGTTTAATAAGTAAATCATTTTTAATATAGGGTAATACATAAGATAAATTCGATTGTAAATATTAATTAGAAAGCTAAAAAGATTTCCTACATGATGGTATTTTATTTGTAATTTTTAGACATCAAATAATTTAATTTATTTATGACACAAAGATGATGCAGTAATTATCTTATTAATGAAATATTGACAAAATTGATAATATAAATACCAAAATAAATGTAATTTGAGACTTTTTATGAATTCCACTAATTTTCTAGGTTACTATGATATATTAGTATTGATTTAATCAACTTTGTTCGAACATATAATTCTGTTATGACTTTGACAAAAATCATATATCAAATAGTGTCAAAATTGACACAAAATAGTTTTTAAATCAAATATTATATTATTAATTGTTATTTTATTCCTAAAAATCTAAGGTTCGGCCAAATGACTTAGATAAGGATATATATATTAATAATAAACAATTTGGGGTTCTTTTGGCATGTTATTGTAAGTGTATTAACCATATAGTGAAAGAAAACAAAAAGACATGGTAAAAGTTAAATTATTTAACTTAGAGTTAAATTTAATTGATAAGGTTAAAATAATACCCTAAACTTGTCTAAATCCTATTGGTTGATAGGATTTCGACCCATCCCCACTTTAGCTTCGAAATAAGACCCTTTGGAACCATTATAAACCGATTTTGACTTTAATATAAAATAATATTTTGAGATATTCCTAAGGTGCCCCTCTCCTCCCTTATAAAAGGGCACCTCCTCCCCCTCCTCCTCACACCAATTTGAGCACTCAAGCTCGGCCAACCCCTGTCATTTTCTCCTATCCACATCCCTAGAATAATCCTAGAGGTCCTGGTCTTCTCCAAAGACCAATCTTAGTTCCTTAAGTGGAGGATTCAAAGAGGCGTTCCAAAGAAGAGGTAATATTCATTACCGATCTTTTCAATTTCTTTCTTCTTCAACTTCTTCTTCTTTAGTTGTTTCATGATAAAGTAATAACATCAGTATTACTTACATACTGATATGTTATTATAAATATGAAACAACCCTAATTCACCTTCTATCCATCCTACGGAAAAATGAAATCACCGCGCGTGCGTACGTACGGAATACCGTCTCCACGCCGTGGTGTAATCTATTTTCCACCATCACCTTACAAGGATGGGTATAATGGTGTAATCAGTAACTATATATGATTATTATTAAGTAATATTGATACTGAAATAATATATATATATACTCCAAAACAATTCCACGATCATAGGAACGATATCATCACTCGTGCGTACGTACGGAATACCGTCTCCACGATGTGATGCGACTCGTTCTACATGATCTTCATTTCATAATGATTATATAAATGAATTGAATGAATGAATATGGTATATACTACACTAATACCATTCTGGAAATGAATTATCTATAACCTAAAGATAAGAATAAGAATTTATTCGACAAAACACGCATAAGAACAAAAAGTTATAAAGACCCGAGTAACAAGTAACAATGAAATATTACTAACAAGAAGCTAATAATATGACCATATATGATATCATATAAATATGTATGATTCTGGAATAAGTCAATAACATTATTTAAACCATTATACAGGAGCTTCGGACACGTACAAAGCAAATTGGACCTAAGGTAAGGGAAAATATCACAATCTCACTTTTATCCGAGATTGTTTTTACTTTGGTAATTACTGGGGTGTATTTTATCATCCACATCCATGTTCCCTCGATATGTAATATTATTTCCTTCCTTCTACAATAGTTTATATCCAATTTTACCCTTCGGTATGTTTTTTGTAAAAGATATGAAAGGAATCTTTTGTCGTTTTTCGTACGAGGTACTTTTTGACTTTTCCGACAAAAGTTAGAAGAATGTTTTTTTTAACTTATACGGCATGAATGGATTTTTAAAACATTATTTCCAAGAAGCTTCCTTTACAAGTTTTCAAGTTTATTTTTAATCAACTTCTTTTATTTTAAAGTTGTATGACATGTTATGAAAAGAAAAATGTTTTTGAAGAAGAAAGGATATTTTCCTCAAGAATGGAGTTCACGTGTTTTATCAAAATTATTTTCCATCTAAGATAATAAAGGGTTCTGTTTTTATCCCTTTAATTACATTGATCTGATTATGTCATGAGGGAATTATTTTTATGAAGTCATTTGCCTTATAAGATTTGTTTTATGATGTCATGATGTTTCAAGAATCCCATTTTTGTTACATGTGTTATGCGATGATGTATGTTTTATGATTATGTGGCACACATAAGAAAGGATTCATTATAAGATGGGTGGGACCTACATCTCCCTCCAATGCATTGGGTAAAGATTTTATATCTCATGAGATAGACATGGCTGGAACGGAAGGTTATTTCGGTTCAGTGATACAGGACTGAAACGAGGAGTGAACTCGGTTCAGAAAGGGACTTTGTCCACTAAGATAGTCTTGGCAATGAGTCATGACTAACAAGAAATGATTTTCCATGATTATGTGTGCATGCCACAAAGATTCAAGTTTTATGTTATGATTATGGGGATCTCATTCTCACTTCTATGATTTATTCCATGTTAAGATATTATGATCTCTTTTGCAGGTTTTGATTTTCATAAAGATATGATATGATTTTTTATTTCTTTTATTTGCCCTTGCTGAGCATTTGAGCTCACCCTTTTATGTTTTCTTTTCCCCAGGTCAGGAAGATGGATATTAAGTAGAATATGCTAAAAGGGACCCTAGATATGATGAAATAAATGGGAGACACTGTAGAAGATTTATGAACCAGTTGTTTATGTTTCCCCAGTTTCTAAAGACACTATACCTATACGGTCCTTTGTGGTTTTGTCATATGTTGTAATAAGTGTGCTTCAATTTTGAAGTATTAACAATGTATGTAAAGTGTGGGTCGTTACAGTTGGTATCAGAGGAAAGGTATAGTCAACCTTTGGAAACTAGGATGTGAAAGCCTTAGTAAGAACCCTAAGGATAAGTCTAAGCATAGAACACAATCTTAGAAATGGCCATGAATAACCTAGGATAAGACCATAAGCATGAAAATTTTATTCTTGAATTATGTGGTTTCCTATTATAATTAGTGTTGCTCACACTATTCTTCTTGGTTTTAGTCAATGGCTGGAACCCGAAGGAACCGTGTTAATGCGGAATGTGATGGGCAATGCAATGATTGTCCCCCTGAGCAACCAAACGATATGGGAGCTGGAATGCAAAATCTTGTAGCCATGCTCACACAACTTTCTCAAGCTATGAATCATGCAGGATTTCCAAATGAACAAAGGAGGGAGCAACATTCTGTTGAATCCTTCATGAGGCAGCGTCCACCATCTTTCAGCGGGTCTACTGATCCATTAGTTGCTGAACAATGGATTAGTACTACTGAAAAGATATTTTCAGTTCTTCAATGTTCTGAGCATGATAAAGTCATCCTAGCAGTGTATCGTTTGGAAGGAGATGCTGATCAATGGTGGAATCTTGTTAAGAATACAAGGCAAAGGGATGAAATTGAGTCTATGGAATGGGACGAGTTCAAGAACTTATTTTTCAATAAGTACTTCCCTCGTATTCTCCGAACAAAGATGGAGAAAGAGTTCCTTGAACTGAAGCAAAGGGATGATGAATCTGTTAGTACCTATGAAGAAAATTTTACAAGACTTGCAAGGTACGCTTCTGGTATTATTATCCAACCTGAGAGTAAGATCGATCGATTCTTTAGTGGCTTAAAACCAAGTCTTCGAAGGGCGTTAGCCATAAGGGACTTCAATAGCTACGAGGAAATCGTTCGATGTGCTCTCAAAGTCGAGATGGAGATTAGAGTAACCCATCAGTCACATGGGTTTGATAAGAAGAGGAAGATGGAATTCAAAGAAAAATCTAAAGAGCACACGGAAAAGAAGATGAACTTTACCTTATGCTCAAAGTGTGGAAAGAAACATGGAGGGAGTTGTCTTAAAGGGACAAGTAAATGTTTTAAATGTGGAAAGGAAGGTCATCGGGCATTTGAATGCCGTGATAATGGGAAGAAGATGTCTAATGACGCAAACAAAGGAAGGGATACACAGAATGAACCTACAACACTTCAATGTTTCAAGTGCAAGGAGATGGGGCATTATGCCAATCAATGCCCAAATCCAAGGGTTGATGATGATGGTCGACGTCAACAAACTCTTAAGGCTAAAGAAAAAGGAAAGTCACATGCAATTTCTATCAGCGATGTGGAGTACGATAACGATGTGGTGAAAGGTACACTTACCATCCACTCTAAAGTAGCAAATGTTTTATTTGATTCTGGATCCACCCACTCTTTTATTTCTGAAAAAATTTCTAAGGGTATCAACGTATTACCTCAACAATTAGATGTTGAGTTAGCTGTGACAACACCTAATGGCACATCAATCGCATCAGAAGTTTATAATTCTTCTCCGATCGAAGTTTGTGGGAAAGTGCTTCCTGCAAATCTTGTGATCCTTCCTTTAGTGGAATTTGATGTGATTCTTGGCATGGATTGGCTTTCTCTACATAGAGCTCATATCGATTGCCAAAGAAGGGAAGTCACATTTCATATTCCAGATCAATCTACGATCGTCTATCAATGCAAGGATGAACATAACCTTCCAGTGGAAATTTCTTCCATCTTATGGGTATTGATTCCACTAAATGAAGGTTATTTATCTCAAATGGTTGGTGAGAAACTCACGATTAAGAATATGCCCATTGTACGGGAGTTTGATGATGTCTTTCCGGAGGAATTGCCGGGTCTTCCACCAAATCGTGAAGTTGAGTTTTCAATAGAACTCGTACCGGGTGCTTTGCCTATTTCAAAGACACCTTATAGAATGGCCCCAATTGAGTTGCAGGAATTGAAGAAGCAACTCCAAGAGAATCTTGATAAGGGATTCATACGCCCTAGTGCGTCACCTTGGGGAGCACCTGTTCTATTTGTTAAGAAGAAAGATGGATCAATGAGACTCTGCATTGATTATCGAGAACTTAACAAGATCACTATCAAGAACAAATATCCTCTCCCACGCATTGATGACTTATTTGACCAACTACGCGGAGCTCAATACTTTTCCAAGATTGATCTTCGTTCAGGGTATCATCAATTAAGGGTCAAAAGGGAGGATATACCAAAGACGGCTTTCCGTACAAGGTATGGACACTATGAATTTATAGTGATGCCATTTGGTCTTACTAATGCCCCTGCTATCTTCAAGGATCTAATGAATAGAGTCTTTAGAGACTATCTTGATCAATTTGTGGTAGTCTTTATAGACGATATTCTTGTCTATTCAAAGAGCAAGGAAGAACATGAAGATCACTTGAGAATTATATTGAAGACCCTGAGAAAGGAGAAGCTTTATGCCAAATTTACCAAGTGTGAATTTTGGCTTCAAAAAGTTGCATTTTTGGGTCATATAATCTCAAAAGAGGGGATATCTGTGGATCCAGCAAAAACAGAGGTTATCGAAAGATGGTCAAGACCAACAACAGTAACTGAGATCCGAAGTTTTCTTGGTTTGGCTGGATATTATCGACGTTTTGTAAAAGATTTTTCACGATTATCTAATCCACTCACCAGGTTGACTTGGAAAGGAGTTAAGTTTGTCTGGACAGAGGAATGTGAAGAGAATTTCAAGGAGTTGAAAAGAAGGTTATCCAGTGCACCTGTGCTCACACTGCCTTGTAGTGGAGAAAGGTTTGTGATCTATAGTGATGCATCCAAGAAGGGATTGGGGTGTGTTCTTATGCAAAATGATATGGTGATAGCTTATGCCTCACGACAGTTGAAAATCCATGAGCAAAATTACCCAACACATGATTTGGAGTTGGCTGCGGTAATCTTTGCATTAAAGATTTGGAGGCATTACCTTTATGGTGAAAGGTGTGATATTTATACTGATCATAAAAGTTTAAAGTATATTTTCACACAAAAGGAGCTGAATATGCGCCAAAGAAGATGGTTGGAGCTGATTAAGGATTATGACTGCTCAATCCATTACCACCCTGGGAAAGCAAACAAGGTGGAAGATGCATTAAGTCGACAAGACCATGCTAGTTTATCCATGATGAGGATCACAAAAGATCCAATATTTATGGATTTACAAAGGATGGATCTTAGAATTATAATGGAAGGGGAAAAATCTTATCTTTCTCAAATGAATGTTCAACCATCTATACATGTGAAGATTAAAGAGGCACAGAAAGAAGATGTCGAGTTACAAAAGAAGGTGAGAAATGTTCCTGAATTCAACCTTGATTGTGATGGGATAATAAAGTTCAGGAATCGGGTTTGTGTTCCTCCCATCCCCGAATTAAAGAAAGAACTGTTGGATGAGGCTCATAGTTCTTCATTCTCTATTCATCCTGGAAGCACGAAGATGTATAGGGACCTGAAAGAGTACTTCTGGTGGGATGGCATGAAAAGAGATGTTGCTGAATATGTCTCTCGATGCTTGGTTTGTCAACAAGTTAAAGCTGAGAGACAGAAGTCTAAGGGGATGTTACAACCATTACCCATACCCGAATGGAAATGGGAAAAAATCACTATGGACTTTGTCACAGGACTTCCTAAAACATCCAAAGGCAATAATGCTATCTGGGTCATAGTTGATCGTCTTACAAAGTCTGCACACTTCATTGCTATTAGAGAGGATTTCTCTCTAGATCAGCTTGCCAGGATATATGTAAAGGAAGTGGTAAGATTGCATGGAGTACCACTTTCTATTATATCTGATCGAGATCCGAGATTTACCTCGAAGTTCTGGCGAAGTCTTCAGCATACTCTGGATACAGAGTTGAGTTTCAGCACTGCTTATCATCCCCAGACAGACGGTCAGTCTGAGAGAACAATTCAAACCCTAGAAGATATGTTGAGAGCTTGCTCTATGGATTTCAAAGGAGGTTGGGATCAACACCTACCTTTGGTGGAATTTTCTTATAATAATAGCTTTCACTCCAGTATTCAGATGGCTCCTTATGAAGCTCTCTATGGAAAGAAATGCAGGACTCCAACTTGCTGGGATGAAGTTGGGGAAAGAAAGCTATTAGGACCTGATCTCGTTGATGAAATGGCAGAAAAGGTTAGATCTATTCAACAACACATAAGAGCAGCTCAGAGTCGACAGAAAAGTTATGCCGACAACCGAAGAAAAGACCTAGAGTTTGAAGTGGGTGATAAAGTGTTCTTACGAATATCTCCCTGGAAGAGGGTTATGAGATTTGGAAAGAAGGGGAAGTTGAGCCCTAGATATATCGGTCCTTTTGAAATACTGGATCGTGTTGGGAAGGTAGCTTACCGATTGGCGCTTCCACCGAATCTCTCTCAAGTTCACGATGTGTTCCACGTATCTCTCCTGAGAAAGTACATACCAGATCCTTCACATGTACTCAGCTCAGAAGTTGTACCGCTGGAGCAAGATCTTTCTTATGAAGAACAGCCGATAGAGATTCTGGATCGTAGCGAAAAAGTCCTACGAAACAAGACCACTCGCTTGGTGAAAGTTTTATGGAGGAACCACCAACTTGAAGAAGCTACATGGGAGCTTGAGGATATGATGAGGGAGAAGTATCCTCATTTGTTTGTTACAAAGTGACGAATTTCGAGGGCGAAATTCTTTTTAAGGGGGGTAGAATGTAACACCCGAGACTTTTATGTTATATAAATCATCAAAGGAATCTTTTTCTACACAACACTTGCTTGGCTTGCTTTACACGCAATCGCGACCTTCCTCGATAGCTTGCGTCGTACGCAATACCGAGTTTCACTAAACAACAATATGCTATTAAAACTAGCCGTTATGAATAGTAATAACCACTTTTTGAAATTTTATAAATTTTATTTTTCAAAATGGACTTCATTTTTGGACTCAGAATATCGAAATTAGCCTAGGATGAAATTTTGGTATTTTTCTGAAAACTTTCAATTTTTGATGAATAGTGAAACCACTAAGTGGTAGGTTAAAAACTGAATTTTGCATAAAACTTAATTTTACCGCTTCTGTGAATGGAATTTCAAAAATCCGAGAGACACGGTTAATATCAAGGACTAAAATGTGGTTCAATGAGATGAAAATAATTTTTTGGTGAATAGTAACTTTTTACTTTTTTTACCGCGGTTAATAGTAAATAGGGTAACTAAGGGTAAATATGATATCAATATTACCCTAACACATGTCCTAATTCTATTGGACAAGTGTAATTCGACCAAAAACAAACTTAGGAATAAAATATGACCATTTAGGCCCACTTGGATTAGATTAGGACATTTATTATTAATTTATTTAAAGAAGGGTTAAAATAGTTAAAATCAAAGTTTAATAAGTAAATCATTTTTAATATAGGGTAATACATAAGATAAATTCGATTGTAAATATTCATTAGAAAGATAAAAAGATTTCCTACATGATGGTATTTTATTTGTAATTTTTAGACATCAAATAAGTTAATTTATTTATGACACAAAGATGATGCAGTAATTATCTTATTAATGAAATATTGACAAAATTGATAATATAAATACCAAAATAAATGTAATTTGAGACTTTTTATGAATTCCACTAATTTTCTAGGTTACTATGATATATTAGTATTGATTTAATCAACTTGGTTCGAACATATAATTCTGTTATGACTTTGACAAAAATCATATATCAAATAGTGTCAAAATTGACACAAAATAGTTTTTAAATCAAATATTATATTATTAATTGTTATTTTATTCCTAAAAATCTAAGGTTCGGCCAAATGACTTAGATAAGGATATATATATTAATAATAAACAATTTGGGGTTCTTTTGGCATGTTATTTAAGTGTATTAACCATATAGTGAAAGAAAACAAAAAGACATGGTAAAAGTTAAATTATTTAACTTAGAGTTAAATTTAATTGATAAGGTTAAAATAATACCCTAAACTTGTCTAAATCCTATTGGTTGATAGGATTTCGACCCATCCCCACTTTAGCTTCGAAATAAGACCCTTTGGAACCATTATAAACCTATTTTGACTTTAATATAAAATAATATTTTGAGATATTCCTATGGTGCCCCTCTCCTCCCTTATAAAAGGGCACCTCCTCCCCCTCCTCCTCACACCAATTTGAGCACTCAAGCTCGGCCAACCCCTGTCATTTTCTCCTATCCACTTCCCTAGAATAATCCTAGAGGTCCTGGTCTTCTCCAAAGACCAATCTTAGTTCCTTAAGTGGAGGATTCAAAGAGGCGTTCCAAAGAAGAGGTAATATTCATTACCGATCTTTTCAATTTCTTTCTTCTTCAACTTCTTCTTCTTTAGTTGTTTCATGATAAAGTAATAACATCAGTATTACTTACATACTGATATGTTATTATAAATATGAAACAACCCTAATTCACCTTCTATCCATCCTACGGAAAAATGAAATCACCGCGCGTGCGTACGTACGGAATACCGTCTCCACGCCGTGGTGTAATCTATTTTCCACCATCACCTTACAAGGATGGGTATAATGGTGTAATCAGTAACTATATATGATTATTATTAAGTAATATTGATACTGAAATAATATATATATATACTCCAAAACAATTCCACGATCATAGGAACGATATCATCACTCGTGCGTACGTACGGAATACCGTCTCCACGATGTGATGCGACTCGTTCTACATGATCTTCATTTCATAATGATTATATAAATGAATTGAATGAATGAATATGGTATATACTACACTAATACCATTCTGGAAATGAATTATCTATAACCTAAAGATAAGAATAAGAATTTATTCGACAAAACACGCATAAGAACAAAAAGTTATAAAGACCCGAGTAACAAGTAACAATGAAATATTACTAACAAGAAGCTAATAATATGACCATATATGATATCATATAAATATGTATGATTCTGGAATAAGTCAATAACATTATTTAAACCATTATACAGGAGATTCGGACACGTACAAAGCAAATTGGACCTAAGGTAAGGGAAAATATCACAATCTCACTTTTATCCGAGATTGTTTTTACTTTGGTAATTACTGGGGTGTATTTTATCATCCACATCCATGTTCCCTCGATATGTAATATTATTTCCTTCCTTCTACAATAGTTTATATCCAATTTTACCCTTCGGTAAGTTTTTTGTAAAAGATATGAAAGGAATCTTTTGTCGTTTTTCGTACGAGGTACTTTTTGACTTTTCCGACAAAAGTTAGAAGAATGTTTTTTTTAACTTATACGGCATGAATGGATTTTTAAAACATTATTTCCAAGAAGCTTCCTTTACAAGTTTTCAAGTTTATTTTTAATCAACTTCTTTTATTTTAAAGTTGTATGACATGTTATGAAAAGAAAAATGTTTTTGAAGAAGAAAGGATATTTTCCTCAAGAATGGAGTTCACGTGTTTTATCAAAATTATTTTCCATCTAAGATAATAAAGGGTTCTGTTTTTATCCCTTTAATTACATTGATATGATTATGTCATGAGGGAATTATTTTTATGAAGTCATTTGCCTTATAAGATTTGTTTTATGATGTCATGATGTTTCAAGAATCCCATTTTTGTTACATGTGTTATGCGATGATGTATGTTTTATGATTATGTGGCACACATAAGAAAGGATTCATTATAAGATGGGTGGGACCTACATCTCCCTCCAATGCATTGGGTAAAGATTTTATATCTCATGAGATAGACATGGCTGGAACGGAAGGTTATTTCGGTTCAGTGATACAGGACTGAAACGAGGAGTGAACTCGGTTCAGAAAGGGACTTTGTCCAATAAGATAGTCTTGGCAATGAGTCATGACTAACAAGAAATGATTTTCCATGATTATGTGTGCATGCCACAAAGATTCAAGTTTTATGTTATGATTATGGGGATCTCATTCTCACTTCTATGATTTATTCCATGTTAAGATATTATGATCTCTTTTGCAGGTTTTGATTTTCATAAAGATATGATATGATTTTTTATTTCTTTTATTTGCCCTTGCTGAGCATTTGAGCTCACCCTTTTATGTTTTCTTTTCCCCAGGTCAGGAAGATGGATATTAAGTAGAATATGCTAAAAGGGACCCTAGATATGATGAAATAAATGGGAGACACTGTAGAAGATTTATGAACCAGTTGTTTATGTTTCCCCAGTTTCTAAAGACACTATACCTATACGGTCCTTTGTGGTTTTGTCATATGTTGTAATAAGTGTGCTTCAATTTTGAAGTATTAACAATGTATGTAAAGTGTGGGTCGTTATATGCGCCATCATCCATTTATTGTTAGTGTTGAGATGTTGAGGCTTCAACTCACCAAGATAGTTCTGAACTATATTACCATCTCTTCTTCAATTATCTCATTTTTTACACCCGAAAAAGCATTTCCTAAAATTCTTCTACCCACATTTGTTAAATATGGGAAGTTTTAGTTGATTTCATCTTCTTGTTGGATCAATTTTCCTCTCCAATCATAGATCCATATCTCTCTTATTTTTCATTCCAACTAATTGACTACTACATGTCTCCAAACTCCAATTTGACTTTCATAGCACTCTGCACTATCAATTCCTTGGTTTCATAGTCACCATTTTCTATATTCATCTATGTACAGAGTCTCAGTAAACTAAATAATCTATCAACCATTACTTTGGGAACTATAATAAAGAAAGATGTGTAATGATAAAGTCTTGTAATGTTTATCTCATATCTCCCCACAAAGTCATTTTCCTTCTACTTTAGAAATAATAACTCCTTCTCCATTTTTATTTTCATTGAACTGGGATAACATTTAATGAAAAATATTCCGTAAAATATTACCACCCCATAACATCAATATCCCTTCTTGGTATCATGTATTTAATTAGTGTGAACCACTGATCATATTCTAATTCTAAGAGGTATACTACCGGGGTGAATCTCTATTGTTTTTAATAATAGACTACAGAATAGATATTTTATATAGAGATTATCCATTGCTCATCAGTTAATTGATCGATAGATCCACGAAAAATGTGGTCATTGTCACATTGACGATTCAATGTAATGATTTTCACTTTGTGGTGAGTCCAGTCTCTCAACATGATTCAATTTATTATTCATAACTTGTGATAGATGATTAATAATCCTAATGAAGTTTTCCATTCTATCTTTTATAGGAGATCCATTAGTGAATCTTCCATTTCACTCATCATTTATGTGGTTCCTCCCATTTCCCACTATTTTTAAAAGAAGAAAACATAGGTGAGAAACATGTTTCTTTTAAGATTATTTTATTTTTAAATGATTTTTATATCTTAAAACATCAAGATTAAATATGTTATTCTTTAACAAAAAATACATTTTCTATATATAGTTAATAATTGTTCATAAATAGATTGTGATAAACTAAATATATCCCCCGGGGGTGTCAAACTAGTAGGGTAGAAAGTCCCATTGTCGTGCACTAGTTTCCATTCAAATCTAGCATTATGTGGGGTTTTCAGTTTTCCCATAGATACATCTATGATAGAGACAAATCCACTTGTTCATATCCAGACATATATTTTGTTACACGGAAACCACTAGATTAATACTTTACCAAAATACCAGGATATTTTCATAGATTTAAAATATTATCTATGGTTCATACCAATTATTTTTATTATTGATTTCCATAAATAGCTAAAGAATCAATTGATTCTAACTATGGGATCCCTCCTATTTTTTACATGTTACAAAAAGGGGATCTTGTAAATATTAATTTCTTGGAAATCAAGAACATAACACATTTAAACATAAAACATTGTTCTAATACACATGACGGGATTATTCATGGATTCGTAATATGTATATTTATTACATCTCATATCTAGGGGACCTGTATAAAACGAAATGGGTGAGCATAAGGCCCTTTAGAGGAATAAATAGGGGGGATAATTTATATGTGATCATGAGGAATATCAATAAGAACACGAGGAATATCATTATGGAATGAGAAAGGGAAAATGTGGCATATAATAATGAAAAGAACATGATTAAAGACATGTGAATGTGGATACAAAATTTAAATGTTATTTTCATAATCATATCACCAAGGTTTTTTATCAATGCGTCATAGATGAAAATTACCAATGTTATTCACCAAGGTATCACAAAACATTCCATATCTAGAGATTAAATTATTTAACCAATTAATTAGAGCACTATCAGGGATAAAAATAATATGTATTAATTAATTTGATCCACATTTATCATAATAAAATATTTCATAAATAACCCATGGTGAGTAAAGAATGAGTTTCTTATAAAAATCATGACATTTCAAAAGTGATTAAAGACATTATCATTATGTTATTTTTAACCCCCCAAAAAATGGAATTCAGGATTATTTCATGTTAATAAATGAATAAAATAAATATTAATTACATCTTAGTGAATAACCCTGGAAAGAAATATGTTTGGTTATTTTGAAAAATAAAATAAATGATAATTTGTTAAGTAGAGGGAAATTTGGAGGAGTAAATATAGTAGTATGATGGGTAAAAAACATGGTTGTATAAAAGGGTTAAATGAGAGGGTAAAATGGTATCCAATTGATAATAAAAAAATTTGAAGTATTTTTATGATAAATAAGGTATTAATATAGATTATCTATAACATTTATAAGACTTATAAAAAGGAGGTTCTTAACTTGATGGCAAATGAAGGATAATTCCCTTATAATGAAGAGTTACTCCTAGATCCTGAAGAATGGAACCTTGGTCGATTTAGGACACATTGGGAGACTAATTGGGAGGAAAAATACTATAAATTATTGTAATATGTATTGGGATAAAATGGATATGGAGGATGGATGGGTATTTATAGAAAACATGGTGGATTTGTTTAATAAATTACAAATGCAGGCCTTTGAAATATTGGTGTTGGAAAAAGGAAAAATAATGGATTACTAATGGTTTTGTACATTTGGGTCGTGTTTTAAGTTATTTTAATATACAATAACTAAGAATAATTTTATATTACATCTTTTGGAGAGGGGAATTAATGTTTTCACATTGTATAGTTTTTAAAATAAAACTATCTATTTTAGACATTGGAAAGTCATTTATAGGTTTAGAGATTTATTAAAATATATTAAAATAATTTATATTAATAAAATAACATATTTTGAATCTTTTATTGGGGTTAAATAATTCTTATATCATTATGAAATAATTTTTAAGTCATTAATCATCTCAAAAACTGAAAACTATATTTTTACTATTCAGAGAAAAATAAATTATTTTAGAAAATTATCATAAATTCATCAAAAGATATTTTGAACATGATGATTTCAAAAACAATGTTTATTTTATTATTATAAATCTATAAATATGATAATTTTAAATTTTAATCATAAAAAATATTATTCATTAAATAAAGAGTGGGTTGTAAGGCATATAATAAAATTTGAGCCTTACAAATTTCATAGGACATTATAAATTTTTTATTATATATATTTAAATAGTATTTTTTAATAGAAGTTTTCATAAAAATAAATATTATTCATAATACCATAGTTTGTTATATAAATTTATATATTTTATGAAAATTATGGTTTATTTCTGAAAAATAAATTTATTAATGATTGTATCAATTAAACCTTAAATTTATTAAGAAAAACTCTTCTTAAAATGGAATTGACGGAATAAAAATTTTATTTATAAAATTTAATTAATTTTTAAGAAACAATGGTGTGGACATGTAAAACCATATAACACCACTGTAAAACCTAAGTGTAAGATGTGAAATAGTGTTATTTTCTATGGATGGCTCGACTATCATTGAATGAGTGGTAATTTCCACTAACATGAACATCTCCCACATGCGATTTCATTCTAGCTTCACTTATTCAATCTCGGCTTGGTATTGATCAAGGGTGAACCCCCGTGATGCTACCTCCCTCCCATGTTCTGAAAAATGGTCTTTATACGAAATGAATCTACTCATTGAGGACATTACTTCTCCTTTCTTCATTAATTATCATTTTTCATTACTAATTATAAAAATAAATTATAATGTTAAAATTATTACCCAAGGATATAGTTCTCAATGGTCAAATTTCCCTTTTCTATATTATTAATAAAACATCATTATTAAATATATGTCATTTTGTTGTGTATAATATAATAAAACACACATTCTCCAAGGAAACAAGTATCATTTACAAAGAAACATGAATCATTACATGGAAATAATTAAAAGTTATTATTGGATTATTTCTTGAGGAAAATTCCATTTTTTACATTGAAAATATTTTTTGAAATCTAAAAACTATTCTTTTAATAAAGAAATCATTTTATTTGAAAAGAACATTGTAAAATTTAATTATTCTTAAAATTATTAAGGAAACACAATAACATGAAATTATATTCATTCCACAAAATTTTAAAACATTATTTTTACATTATCATAAGAAAATTTTTAAAGTACATTTTTTGAAAAATGATAGAAAGATTCATTTTGAAAACATTTATAAAAGTCAAAAAGGGATACAAATTAATTTATAAAATATTTGGGGAATATTAAAACCTTTTTTTGAAATCATTTTTAGAAAAAATTTACATAGAAGAGAAATATTCATCAATAGATACATAATGTTCAATAATATTGATTAATAATGAAATTGTGCAATAATACATTGCCAATTTATAATCAGTCAGATCATTTTCGTCATGAAATAATAAAATTTAATAAAGCATAAAATATCATGAGAATAAATAAATAAATTATATAACATGTCAAAGTGGAGTTATGTTCTCCTTATAAAAGAATATTGGTTCATAACATCAAAATATTCCTCAACGAATGAAAATTGAGATGAAGCCCCTTACAAAGATCATATATTTGAAGGGAGAATTAATCATATATATAAATTATGTATATCTGATGTAATTACATATAGAATAATTCAACATAAAACAGAATATATTAAAAATTCATTGGACACATAATCTTATAACGACATAATCATTCAAGTTTATGTTTAACTCAAGGAATGGAAATTGAGTTAAGAAATCCTGTACATTTTTCTTTATTTTAATTGAAGCTACTTTAACTCCCGGTATAATTTTTTAAATACTGTTAATAATTTATAACATAAAAATATTCATATTTATTATATCATATGTTATCCTATAATGTCATCGGATCACCCGTTTGTTAATAATATCTTGTTATTACCCTTATTGTGGTGTCGAATGCAGCATTTTCCTATAAAAGTTTTGTCATGTATTTTATGGTTCTCATGCATAAAATATAATTCCATCACTTCCATAATTATATTATGGTCATATATTTCATAATTATTCCTTATATATATACATATATTATAACAAACTTTTAATTTGGAACATAGAAAATGAATCACATTGCATTATGGAGACGATGTGCCATATATTTGCAGAAGCAACGACATCATTTCATTATTGGGTGAAATAGAAAGTTAGTGGTTGATTTTAATGAATTAATATAATTTCATAATTAACATATATATCCATTATTTATGTCATTATAATCATCCTTGTAAATTGGCAATGAAAAATGAATTACCCCTCTATGTGGGGACGGTAAGATGTACATACGAATGTGTGGTGTTTTCTATTTTTATAGGATGGGTAAAATATATAATATACAAGTTTGAAAATAATAATAATATATAATAATATATATTATATATTAGATTTTATTTTTATTATGGAAAAACACATGAATATGATGTATAAGAATAAATAAATCTAAAATAGTAGATAAAAACAATTACCTCTTCTTCAGTGGACTTCCTTTAGATATCTTTTAAGGGACTTAAGGTTGATCTTTTAATGAGAATAGAACCACCAAAACATTTCAAATGAATTTCATAAAGGATATGGTCAGAAATTTTATAATATATATGGCTTAGTGTGGTGTAAAAAAGTGAAGTAAGGGGACCCGTTTTATATCCGAGTTGATGGGATCTTTATGAATTTTATAAAGTATTAATTTAATATAAACTAAAATTCAATTTAAAATGGATCAAAAAATATTAATTGCAACTCTAAGATGATAATGTTTCATAATAACCTCATCTAATAACATTTATATATGTTTTTAAATAATTCAACCCTTATATTTTGTTTTTAATGCTTGTTTTACCCCTTTAATTCTTACCATGAAAACATTAATTTTTACACTTTGACAGATCATAAAGTTATTATAAAATTAAAAAACACACAGAAATGGATATTGGATTAAAATTTAAATCTTATCCCAGTAATTTTTTCTAAATTTAAGATTTTTTAAATTTTATATCATTTAATAAAATATTATTTATTATAAAATATTCATAATGTCAATTGTATGAACTATTCCTTACATTTAATTTAATAATATAAATATAACTCTTATAATTAATACAATTATTTTATAACATACCTAACAAATAAATATAATATCTAAAGTCTTTTATCACATTATTTATATCAAATAATATTTATTCTAATAATTTTAATATAATTTATTTTATTTTTCCTTTGATAAAATAATTACTACATTAGTGTTGTGAACGTTTTTCAGGTAATTATTTCTTACCTAAAAATTTAAAATAAATTGATATGATGAAGATAATTCTTTTATATTTTCAATTAAAGTTTATATTTTAATACATCCTCTGGATAACCACATATTAAAAAATTTATAGTTATTACAAATTTGAGTATGGCATCATTGACTTTTCTTGAAAAAAAATATTGTAAATATCATAATCTCATCAAAATTGCCATAAATGGTCGCATAACCGAAATTCTAATAATTATTGAAAAATACTATTGATAAATATAAATTTTTCAAGAGTAAGGGTCATTTTATTATGCTTAAAAAATTATATTTAACATAAATTATCCAGTTGACCCTTTATCGTGGTAAAAAAATATACCATGGTTAACATTCATATTGGACAAAAAATGGATATATTTACTAAATTTGTACATTATGAATCCAAAAATAGATTCTATTTTAAAAAATTAAAAACAAAAAAGATTCAAATTTTAATTTAAAACTAATCTTTCAAAACACAATTAATGATAGTTTTCTTGAAAATGCATTTGAAGCCCAAAAATGAACATTTACCAAAATAATTTATAATGGTAATTAAAATTCTATTAATTAAATTATAAATAAAAAAATATTATTTAATTTAATGTTAGATCAAATTTAAATGATAAATCTAGTTTTTAATATAGAGCAAATAATTTTTTTATTAAAATTGTAATTTTTCAATATTCATTAAAAAATCAATCTTTTATTAAAAATAAAAAAATATTTATATGATAATTTTAATATTATGATTAAAAAATGATATTATTTTTTAAAAATATTATAGAAGTTTCATAAATTTATTATAATATTTACCCAAAAAAGGAAATATTTTTTTTAAATAAAACACATTTTTAAAGAATGAAATGACTTTAATAAAAAGTATATTCTTATTAAAAAAGAATTTATTAATACATTAAATATGAATTAGAAAATTATATATTTAATAATTTGATTAATATGATTAATTGCCTCTAATTTAATGGCTAGGTTATAAATATTTCATAATATTATTTCATTATTAATTTAAGGTGGGTGTTTTGTGCAATTTAAGATATCAAAGAGAATAAATTTATTTTAAAAGAGACATATCGTAAACTCTTGGTTTGTCACATTCTCTCTTTCTTAAATAAATTTCATCCTCTATATTTGAAATTGAACCATGAAATTCAATGGTTGAAAATTATTAAATTCCCTTTTCGGGAACTAACATCATAAAAAGAGTTAAAAACATACTATTAAAAATATAAAATGGAAAAAAGTGAAGGTCACAAAAAAACTATGATTCTGAATTGTAAATAATTAGTGGGACATGAAAATATGGACATATAAGGGAAATATAACTATTAAGCACTGATGGTGAGTGGTAGAGAACATGGTAATTATAAATTTTACCATCACAAAACCATAAATTTGTGATTGGTTAAAAGGACATTGATTTTATTATTATAAAAGTAGAAGGATACAATTTCTATTGAAAAATAATTTCCCTAGAGTTGAGGAATTCCTTTTCTTCCTAGAGTAAGATCCTAATGAAATATAATTACTATAAATGTGTAGTTTCATACAGTAATAATTTTCCACCAAACTCTTATCATTTTATGAAAATGATGGGTATGAATTTTTAGGACAGTGGAACTAGAATCAACATCTAAAAAAATCTACCAAAATAAAAACAATCTATTTTTTTAATTATAAATTAACAAAAACCAATATTGTTAGTACATGATAAGACAATTAACAAAAATAATCAATCATCATATGAGGAAAAATATATTAATCTCCAAAAATTTAATACTAATACCAAAAATTTAACTTAGATCATTTAATAAATTAGTATCCTTAAATGTCATAAAAAATATTCAATCCTAAGATTAAAATACAGAAAATAATTAATATTTTATAACAGTATCTGAAGATAAGTTTAATATTTCTCTCCAAAAAAATGCACAACCTTAAAATAAAATCTCCTAGATATACTAACTATTTACATAAATAACTTGTGCCACCATAAATCCACAATGAAATCAAATATTCCTCCAAAATAAAATTCAACCTTTATTCCAAAAATAAAATTACACAATATTTTGTTTACATTAATAATATAGATGTCCCAAAATCGGGAGAATCTTCTGAAATAACATAAATCACATATCACTAAATAAATTTATAATCTATTGGTTATCGATATGAAATCATTTAAATAAAGAAAAATTATGTCATAATAACTAAGACATCATGTAGGCCAGTGGTTGGCGACTTACCCTTATCTCCCATCGCTTGTGGGTGCACATCTCATGGGCTTTCCGGGAGCAATAGGTTGTAACCCAGTCTGTATGTTTTCCTTTTCATAGAACAATATTATTATTATATAACTCCCATTAAAATATTAGAAAAAGAATAAATATAATAAAAATTAAATAAATGTTTTAATATGAAATGTTATCTCATTATTTTCATTTTTCCTTCCAAAAAGTATATTAACCTATAGTTACCTTAAAATCAAATATCATATAAACCCTAAAGGTAATCCATAACTTTAAAATTTTGTCTTCCAAATGTAATTTCATTATTTATTAAATTAATTTTCTCCACATACAAAACATATGGATTACATTACCACAAATGTCTCCCAAACATCCTTAATCCTTACTAACTCCCATAACATAAACACTGAAATGGGGTTTGAAGAATTTATACTTATAATAAAAATTAATATAATAAACCCATGATGGTTTCTATAAATATTATGCTAATTAAAACATATATTATTCGAAAATCAATACAATTCATTAGATGTTTCATGATTCTTCTTTCCATAATCCATTTGGTTAAATACTTCTTCAACACACTCCCAATCACATTTAATTTTAATCTAATTCCTTTGGGTTCCCTCCAAAATGTAATTTTTACACATTAAAATACAATAATAAGAATGATTTATCAAATATTTATGAAATATTATTCAAAGTATGTCTAACTCATGATACATTCTTCTGAATTTATGAGTACTTATGTTTATCCTAGGTTATTCATGTTCTTTACGATATCTATAGTATGTTATCCTATATATATAATTATCCTAAAATGTTATTCATATGTTTATATTCCAAAATATATGTTTTACAAAATCCATTTCCCAATGTTTCTACTAAAATTTCTCTAATAACCACTATATTAACCTAGACATAAGTAGCCCAAAGTCAGTGGTTACCTTATTACATTGGAATAAGATACAAGGAATCACATATCAAAGGACCAACTGGTTGATTAGTCTTAGTAAACTAGATACATATAAGATTCCCATATTATATTTGAATATAAAAATGAAAACATAATTTTTTTTCGAAGAATAACACTATTATCTCTAGCATATCCTCTCATAACAAATCATTGTATACTTCATGTATTCATTATAAAAGGATAGAGAATAATGGTGATCTCAAATGCTCAGTAAGGGTTAAGTACTGTTGAAGCTATCATGAATCAATAAGAATAATCAATATGGAAAGGTAAATAACTAAAAAAATAGGACACTTAAATACTAACCTGAGCATAATATGGAGGGAATAAAAAAAATCAATTAATACCACAAAAATAATCACATTATAATGAAACATTACATATGGATACTCTACTAATGGAATAATCACATGGAAAATCAAGAAATGAATTCATAATTATGGAATGCATAATGTCATACAAATTAACTTTAAATATCTTTCCTCAAGATAGATATGGTCAAGATCAATCCATAGGATAATTTAAATATATGTGTAGAAACCCTTCTGATTTGGCATACTAGTTTGTCTCATGAGACTTGTCAAATCATAAAGAGTTTATAACAAGACCATTTAATCACATAATGAGACATGTTAAATCCTCATATGAATAAATAATTCAACAGAATCTACATTCCTCCACAAAATAAATAAATACCATATTGGAAGAACTAGTCATAAAAAATATCAATTCCTTCCATAGTCATATTGATCATAAAAAATCCAAATAAATATTATTAATGTTATCATTAAAGAAAATACTTAACATAAGATTCATAAAAAGATATTGACATAGCTGAAAACAATTTAAATATCTTATAGGAATAGTTGTTTACCAAAATGACAATTTTAATTTGAAAATAAATTTGAAAATATAAAATATGTGCATGCAAAAAAGAAATAATTTTATTTTAAATGATCTTTGTATGATTTTAAATTAATCTTCAAATATTTTTGTTAGCGTGATGGATGGAATTTTTTTTCATTCCATAGAAGTTAAAAAAATATTCTTCTCACACTTTTTTAAGAATTTTCATAAAGTACCTTGTTTGGAAAAGGATGGAAAAATTCCTTTTTAAATTTTTATGTAAAAAAGTGATAAAAAAATAATTTAAAAAATACTTTGGGAATATTAAAATCATTTTTACTTAAAAATGGATGTAGAAGAGATATATTCCCCTGTAGATATTTATAATTAATCCATCTTGAAAAATAATGTGATTTTGAAATCAACCCTTACCACTTTTTTAATTTATCAAATCATATACACCATGAAAGAATAATATTTAATAAAACATTAAATATCATTATAATACAAAAAACCATGATATAAAAAGTCAAAGGGTATTTATATACATCTCGGAAAGAATACATGTGAATAAAATCAAAATGTTCCCCAATGAAAATAAATTGAGATGATATCTCTTATAAAGATCATATATTTGAAGTGAGCATTAATCAAATGAATTGATTATGTGTGTACAATGTTAATATAAATAAAAAGTTATAAATAAAACATAATATAACCAAAACTCATTTCACACATAATGCCGACGAGCTTGTACCCATGTGGTATAGGCTCCTCCTTGGCATCCAAAATACCTAGAATCAAATCCGGGTAGGGAAACAATTCTGGGTTACTATAGCAGTACTGCAGCAGTACTGTAGCAGCGGCGGAATTGTAACAGTGGTGACACTGTAGCGGTGGAGGTACTGTAGTAGGAACTATAGTGGTGGGCCTTCAGGATATATAATGGGTCTCCCTCTACCCAGTCAAAAGTGGTATTTGATTTAATTATAAAATATGGCTTCAGACCCAACCTATAAAAGAAATCAAAAATAATCTTATCATGACATAATCAATGAATCGACGATTAACATAATGAATAGAAATTGAGTTAAAAATCTATTATATGTTGAATTTAATTAATTAAACCTTATTTAACCTCCTTCATATTGGTTTAAATAATTTTACTAAATTATAATAGATCCATATTAATATATGATCCTCTTATTTCATCTTATCACCCATTTGTTAATAATATTTATATATTTCTCTTTTTCGGTGTTAACTACTTTATTTTCCTATACCTGTTTTGTCATGTAAGTCCCAATTATTGTCCATAGGATATATTTTCTTCATCCAAATAATTAAATAAAGGTCATATATTTCATATTTATTCTATATATATATATAACCTATCTTGATTATTGACCATGGAAAATAAACCGCATCACGTTGGGGAGATGGTAGGCTGTATGTACACTCCAACGATGATATCATTCCATTAATGGATAAAAAGGTAATTATGAGGGTGATATATTAATTTTATAGAATAAATACCATGTCATAATTACCATATATATATATATATATATTATTTCCATCATTATAACCATCCATGTAATGTGGTGATGAGAAACAAATTACCCCAATCTATGGAGAAGGAAATTCGTACATAGGCATTTTCATGGCATTAACTTATTGTAGGATGGATAAAAGGTATAATATAGTTGTTTAATAATAATAAAAATATCTAATTATATATATGATAAATGATATTTTATTTTAATATGGAAAAATGCATGAATAGGAAGTAGAAGAAGAAATAAATTTCAAAAATTTGATAAAAATGATTATATATTCTTTAGTGGGATTCATTTATGTCTATTCCTAAGGGACTTAAGGTTGGTCTTTTGAGGATACTAAAACCTCTATAACATGTTTAAGGAATTTCAAAAAATTAAATATTATAAATTGGACGATATAGATGCCACAATGTTTTGTAATGAAGTGAAGGAAGGGGTTCCCTTTTATAATTTTGGTGAGGGATACCTAAGGGATTTAATAAAATTTTAATCTAATATATATTAAATTTTAATTAAAAATGGATCCATAATAATTAATTTATAATATAATATTATTATGGGTCTAAATACCCTCATATAATAAAATTTAGATATTTTTTGGAAAAATTTGTACCCTTATCGTTTGGTTTTAACCCTTATTTAACCTCTTTAACTCTTACCACCGTGATATGAAGTTTTACACTACGAGGGTTAATGCAGTTTCTATAAAATGAAAATTGAACCATAAATAGATAATTTATGAAATTATAAATATTATAACAACAATTTATCCCAATTTTGTAATTTTAAAATTTTAATATCTCTTAATAAAATATTATCTAATATAAATGTTTCGTAATGTCATTTTTAGTGCTATATATTAATTAAACTTAAATAATATATTGATAGGACTTAAAATAAAAAAATCATTATATCCCTAATATTTCAAGGGATTCTATAAAATTATTTCATTAGAATAATTATCTCAAATTATATTTATTTTAAAAAATATAATGTGATTTATTTTATTTTCCCATTAATTAAATAATTACTCTTTGAGGATTGTGAATGATTTAAAATAAAATTATTTATTCCACAAATAATAAAAATAATTTAACATGACGAAGATAAATATTATATATTTCCAATTACTATTTATTTTATAATATATCTACTGCATAACCACATATTAAAAATGTCATAGTTATTAAAAAATATGAATGTGCAATCCTTTATTTTTCATTATATAAAATATTATAAACATTAAAATCTCATAAAAATGGACATAAATTGTCAGATAAAAGAAACTATAAAGATTATGGGTGAATTTTATTCATTAAATATTTTTTCCCATGTGTTAGGGTCATTTTATTTTCCTAATCATATTATTTTTAATCTAAATAACATAAATTCTGCTTTACCATGGAAACAAAATTTACAAAGTTACTATTTATATTGGAAAAAACCAAGGGGAAATAATTAATAAATTTATACCTCATTAATAAAAATATGGAATTCATATTTCAAAATTCATGATGTATAAGTTTAATATTTTAATTAAAAAATAATCCCTCAAAACACAATGAAAAATAATTTTTTTTGGAAAATGCATGTTTACGCCCAAAAAAGTACTTATACAAAAATAATGTATAAGGATAATTAAAATATAATTAACAATAATATAACTAAATATTTAATATTTAATATTATTTTAGATAAAATTAAGATCATTAAGGTACCTTTTAATATAAATAAAATGATAGTTTTAACAAAATATGTATTTTTCACTATTCACGGAAAAATCAATCTTTTAAAAAAATTCACAAAAATTCAACATAAGTTAATTTTAATATGAAAATTTAAAAATAAATAATTATTATAAAATATAGTTCATATAATTTTAGGAAATGTTTTATAATATTTACTCATAAAAATAAAGTGAACAATTTTGGAAGACAAAATATTTTTTAAGAATAAAATGACTTCACTAAAAATTATGTGATTATTCAAAAATGATTAATTGATAAATTTACAATGATTTGTAAAATAATATAATTCATAATTTGGTTAGTATTATTCATGTCAACCAATTTAATGTCTTTTTTATAATGATCACATAATAATATTTCCTTGTTTATTTAAGTTGGGTGTTGCGTAGAACAATCTATCAAAGTGATTAAATTTATTTAAAAAGGCACATACCATAAAATCTTGGGGTGTTACAACATGATTCCAAGGTATAAAAATGTAACATCCCCAGCCTGGGATCCACTAAACTGGTTTTCTGAGATGTATAGTTACACGATGTTAAGCATGACTCCGCGTATGATATAGGTTGTCGACTAGCAACGAGGGTCGAATAGGTCATGTGGGGTGACTATAAACTCAATACTAGAGTAAGCCACATCAGATAATAATTCAAATAGCGAAAATTTTAATGAACAATCCATATCATGCATAAATAACCAAATCCAAAAACTGGGCACAATCATAAACAATAATAAATTTTCCACGTCATTCTATAGTGTCTTGTGAATAAAACCCAAAAGAATGAAAAATATTAGAATCCCTAAAAAGGACTGAAATCTATGTCTGGAACCTCACCCAAACGTGTCCCATGTCCAACTCATCTCCCTAGCATAGGGAAATTTCCCTTTTTCATACCTGCAAGCATGAAATCAGCTGGGGTACCCAACGTCCACCCAAGTAGGGTGTGAGTATTACATAGTAGGCCACCACTAATGGTGTATAAAAAATATCCAGAAAGGTAGATAGTTCAGGAAAATTATAAATAAAGGAATGTTAAGGTATAAAATTCAATTACTTTTCATTATTTATGTTTCTTTAAGTTAACCGACCAATTAACCAATTTTTATTACTAAGAAATTATATTTATCATGTCACCCTATTCATGTGTCAAATGGATTAGGCATGATCAACATCTTCAACATGTGGGAATTTAATAAGTCCTATCTCAATAAGAATTAATTCACAACAATTCCCATTATCCTCTTCTCAAAGCCTCAATCTAAGTGGAATGAAACCATTAGGGTAATAAAACTCCTTCCACTTCCATAACATGTCTATTTAGGGGAGGATATAACCTCAGTCCCACTCAACCCATGGTCATAGAAAGTCAAGTCAATACCCCACTCTACCAAGCCAAGTGGAAATACTTATTTATCATTCACCAAAAATCACCATTTAAAAAAACATAGACAACATCATTTACAACATCACAATAATCTCAATAAATGTGATATTACATTTTTCCTCAATCCATTAACATGATCATTATTCAAGTTACTTAACCCCTTTAGCTCCATTCCCATTTTCCATGCCTATCTCACTATGCATATTCCAGTATAAAGCTAATACCTATCATTTTATCATTAATCCTTTTAACCCTTTTTCATGCTAAAAAACAACCTCTTAAGTAATTACCCAACCTAAGTGTTTTAATAAACACTAATTTCACATCACTTAATAATATTAACATATCTCTCATAGGATCTACATTCTCGCACAACGACCTACACTTACTTAGCTAGATCTATGTTCAGGGAATATAGGAATGCCTCTTGAGTGGCCCTAATTTGGTCGATTCCTCCTCCATGAATTCCATGGGGATAAAGAGGGGTTAAATTAACCATTTAGACACCACTACATCACATCATGTCAAAGGAACCAAGAACTCTTCAAATGAGGGAATGAATAAAAACCCTACATGAAAAAATTTACACAAAACCCAGGGGATATATCTTGTAGAAAACCTACCCTGATTCCTCTAGTGAACACACTCTCAATCGAAGCCTTATATCTCGATTAAACCATCCCTTGATTCTTTACCAAAAAAAGAACTGAAAAAGTATTGTTTTAGATTTTTGGATGGATCAGGGAAAGAAATAAAAACCCTAAACCAAAAAGGAAAATAAGAGGGAGATTAACCTTACTCGGATCTTCAATTGGAAATTGACGGTGGTCCAATATTGTTAGGAATGAAGTAGATAGATCCTTGGGTTCTCATGGTCCCTTTGGTTCATTCCTAGGGTTGCAAGGGAGGAGGTGGAGGAAACTCCAAAGTGATATATAAAATCCTGGAGTGGAAATTTTGAAAATATTTAATGGATTGTGGGACACATAGTTTAACCACATGGTTTTCCAAACTGTGTTCAAACCGTGCGGACACCACTATCCATAAATCCACCTTTGGAATGATTTACCAGGGTTTCCTGTAAGGTTAGCATTGACCATGCACAGACTGTGCGACTATCCCAAAAAACTCATTTTCCCCCTTTTTCGTGTCCCGAACCACCAGAACACCCCCAACCCTTCTTAAGGACTTTGGAAAGAACTTAGTTAAAGAAAATAAAGGGGCTAAACTGAAATTTAAGTAAAACATACCCTTCAAAGAAATCCAGGATCTTACAAACACCTCACCATATAAAGGCTCATCCCCGAGCCTCTCTTCCTTATCATCATTGAGTTTCTAAAGAAATGGGATCCGGCCACTGGATTCACATACTATATTTCCAATACCATGTTTACTCATGAATGTTTCCTTGTTTCCCTAGAACATGAACCACATGAACAACTTTTTCATGCAAAACATTCTCACTATGATCCACAAAATGAACATGGTGCTCTTCAAAGGACACATCAACCTGAATCTCAACATCCTCGACATTTATCACATGAGATGTATCTGGGTGATATTATCAGAGTTTTGAAAGATGGAAAACACGATGCATCCCACTATAATGCTATGGAAGAGCCAATCGGTAAGCCACCGATCTGATTCTCTCCACAATCTCAAATGGAACCACATATCTAGGTGCCAACTTGCCCTGTTTACAAATTCTATGGTGACCCAACCTTAGAGACACCCAATGAAACACACTATCACCCACCATGAACTCAAGAGGTATATGACTCTAATATACATATGAATTCTACCTAATCTAAGTTGTTTCTATATGCTATTGAATAAAACGAACCTTCTCCAGTGTCTCCTGCACAAGACTCGACCCTAACAACTCAGACTCTCTGGCCTCTAACCAACACAGTGGTGATCTACACGCTCCCTCACAAAGTTCCTTAGAAGGTTCCATCTGAATTGTATCCTAAAAAATGTTTCCATACGCAAACTCACTAAAATACAAGTGCTTTTCCCATGAACCACCGAAATCCAAAACACACACTCTCAACATTTATTCTAATACCTAAATTGTTTACTCTGACTACCCATCAGTCTGTGGGTGGTAAGCCGTACATAGAAACACCTCGGTACCAAGTGCCTTCTGTAGTCCCTTTTAGAAGCACGAGGTGAAATGCGAATCATGATCTGAATCTATGGTTCTTGGTAGGCCCTGCAACCGTACTATTTCCCAAACATACAACTCCCCTAATTGGTCGACTTTATAGGTCTCCTAGATTGGAAAGAAATGGGCCACTTTGGTCAGCTGATCTACCACCACAAAACGACATCATTCTTCTAAGGTGTCCTCAGAAGACCCACTACGACTTCCATTGTGACATCATCCCACCTCCACTCTGGAATAGGAAACGACTACAACAACCCACCTGGGCACTAATGTTCATCCTTTACCCGCTGATAGGTAAGGAATCATGCCACAAAACTCACCAATTTCTTCTTCATTCCCAGCCACCAAAACTGCCTACGTAGGCCACGGTACATCTTAATCAAGCCCGGATGCACTTCCCACTTTAATGCGTGGAACTCACACATCAACTCTTCTCGTACATCTGCCGCCACCAAAACATGACAATGAACATAAGCGACTCCATTAGAGCCGAAGGTCCAACCAAAAGGTGACTCCCCACCTTTAAGACTTTCCTTCCTAGCCAAAAAATCTGGATATAATAACTGAATCTCTTTAACTCATATCACAAGCACAGAATTAAATTCTATAAATTCAAGGGTCCTCTGCCCATGCCCCTATTGTACCTCCAAATGCATCTCTGCATACAAGTCCATCATCACCCACTCTGAACTAGATTCTTGAACTACTTGATTCTGAGTCTTCTATCTAAGAGAATCAGTGACCCGATTCCCTTTTCCTATTGTGTAATCCAATTCAAAATCAAAATATTTCAGGTACTCAACCCACCGTCACCGTTGAAGATTCAAATCCCACTGAGAGAAGTTTTATTTGATACTTTTATGGTATGTAAACACTATTAAGGGTTATCCAAACAAATAATGCCTCAAACACTTTAAAGTATGAACCAAAACAACTAGCTCCAGGTCATTAGTAGGATAATGTATTTCATGTGGCCTCAAATAACTTGACCCATAAGCCATAACCCGATCATTATACATCAATACTGCCCCAAGTCCAATACCAAACACATCGCAGAATAAGGTGTACCTCTTACCTAGTTCGGGTAAGATAAAAAAAGGTGTGGTGGTCAAAAAAAAATTTAGCACCTAGAAATCATTCTCACAAGACTCTAACCAATCATTCTTAACCCCCTTCTTGGTTAGGCTTGTGAGTGATGATGGAAAATGGGATAAATCTATAATAAACCTTCTGTAATAATCGGACAAACCTATAAAAATATGAATATCAGAGACGTTCTGGGGATTATCCCATGACACAACTAAATGTACCTTTTCGGGATCCAGCGATATGCCTGTCTTAGATATGATATGTCCCAAAAAGTTCACCTCATCAATCCAAAACTGATATTTTGATAGCTTGACATAAATATTATGCCCTCTTAGTGTACTCAAGACGATGTTAACATGTTTGGAATGATCTCCATGTGTTATAGAGTACACCAAGATGTCATCAGTGGAAAAAACTATAAAATGATCCTGATATGGATGGAATATCTAGTTCATCAAGGCCATGAATACAAATGGTGCATTGATCAAACCAAACGAAATTACTGGGTATTCATACAACCCGTACATGCTTTCGAAAGTCATCTAGGGTATGTCAAAAGTTCTGACCCTCAACTGATGGAATCCCAATATCAAATCAATCTTGGAAAACACTAAGGCACCTCAGAGATGATCAAACAATTCATCAATTCTAAGAAGAGGGTTTCAGTTCTTAACTATCATCTGGTCCATCTTCCTATAATGGACACATAGCCTTAGTGATCTGACAGCCTTCTTAGAAAATAGTACATAAGATCCCCATGGTGATGTACTTGGATGTATAAAACTTTCATGTTCCAATTCCTCTAACCAGGCCTTCAATTCTTAGAGGTCTTCTGGCGCCATTCAGTAAGGTGGAATAGAAACTAGCTCTTCTACAGGAGACAATTCGATCATAAACTCAACATCTCTCTCAGATGGTAACCTCGAGAAGTCCTCAGGGAACACAAACTAAAACTGATCTATAAAAAAGGGAAGACTACATGTCATTTCTCCCAATCATCTATCATAAGGCATGCCAATTGTGCTATGAGCTACCCCATATGGTTGTGTAACGACCCTATGTGGTGCACTCATGTATCTCACTCACTACTAAGGACATGAGTTATCCCATCGAGAGATGTGAATGTTACCCGACATCGGTAATAGTGGATATGAGACTAAAATAACAGCAACCAATCCATTCCCAACATTAGGTCAAGACCTGAAATATCTTGGATACATAGATTCCACAAAAAACAATACCCACCATCCTCTAGAGAACATCCCTTACACTTCCTGATGTCCTCGACTCGCACCCCTAGTGGTGTGTCAAGCAACATTACCCCATATACATTCTCTCTAGTTAATCTGAAATAGAATTAGGAACCGAGACGAAATAAACAAATGTGTAGAACCTATATCTAATAAAGAACTAAAAAACATGGAATCTATAAGATTCGTAACTGAAATAGTATATGGTCATTCCTCACCACCCTCAGGTGTAGCATGAACGTTATGGAGATGACCTGCCTCTTTACCTCGGGCTCCAGCCTGAGTACCATGCACTGCACTACTCTGTTGGTAAGGGTGATCTGGCCCTAGAATTCCACATCCACCACCCCTACCAGTATGGCCCGTGGACCTCTATCTTCCTACCTGATATGGGGTAATCGACCCCCTACCTACACTCAGAAACTACCTTGGAACTCAATCATTCCCCGACTATTGCGGGTTCCTACAGAACCTCTTCATGTGGCTCAACCTGTCTCACACATAGCACTCTACTGGTGGGTGGGGACGCTGGCCATACTTGTGCACCGATCTACAACACTAATAACAGAATACATGGTCACCACCTTGAGAACCCAAACCCATCTTCTGGCTACTATGAGCGCTTCCACCATTTTGAAAGGTTCTAAAGAGGTGATTCTTACTATCAGAATCCACACCACTTGTTCTCCCTACTAGCACCACAAGTTTACTACCTGAATCTTTGTTAAAGTTTCCTTCTGAGAGAGGGGCTTGATCCACCATTTTAGAAAACATGTTTACACAAAATGTATTCACCTGAGATTTGATCTTGTGTCTCTGCCCATCCTAGAAACTTTTTTTCACAGCTGACTCATCTCCCATAAATTTCTTAACAATGCATCTCAAATTGGTGAAACATCAATAATATTCCATCACTGAAATTGTCCCCATAATCAACCTCTTAAAATATAAAGCCTTCTCCTACCTCAACGATTCTAGATATAATTTCTAAAAAAATTCTATTGAAAATATTTTCATATCATTCCCTCAGCCTGATCTGTCTGAACCATAATGTCCCACCAATGTTTTGCTTTCCCCCCTGAGTATATATGACACTATCTTGGCTCGATTCTCTAGAGGAGTATCTACATGGTCATGAATTTTTTGTATATATGTGATCAAGAACTATGATACTTCTAGACCACCATATCCGGTAAAGGTTAGAGGGTGTTGCAGCTGAAACACCCTAGTCCACTCAAACATGCTCGACACAACCCGCCCTGGGTCTCATTCCATCATCGGCATAAAACATGAAAAGTTCTCATACAACTTCTCTTCCATATCTCCTTGGACCACCTCGTTCTTCTGTTCCACTATAGGAGGAGTGTTCTCGGAATGATTCTCATGTCTCCCAACTGATGAACGCCTTCGAGAAGGCATTTCTCTACAATTCCAAACACGATCTTTAGGACGCAACCATAATGATTTTATGAAAAGGAAGAGATATAGATAGGATATTCACTTGTAATAACAAAATTAGTTCACATACGCTACCCAAAAAAGACCACTCACAACTGGGTCACTACCCTCAGTCGTCACCCTTAGTCTATGGACAACACAATATGTAATTATCATGGTTACAATCCCTATCTTTGACTCCCATTCGAATAATTTTCATATTCCAATTTACCCTTACAAAAATCATTTCCACTTTTATTTCTTTATCAATAAACACTTTCTAATTACTACTTGAAATTTTCACTTCCCCTTTTTAATCATTCATACCATCTTATTAGGAAGAATTAATTTATTTTAAGAGAACATATGAATCCAAACCTTTAAATCCCACACACCCATCTGGTATGTGTGCCTATCATGATGAATGCAACTTTCCAACATAGTTTCCTATAATGATGCATGAATGCATAACATCATACATTTCTGGCCATGATAGAAATATTGAAAATTCCTAAAATCACACAGCAATTGCATCACCCAATGGTGAAATATCATCGAATGTAACTGAACACAACAAGAACAACAATCCCTCCCCAGAGTGACTTGTGTTTCCCCCATACATGGGTTAGCTACTCCCAAGCATGAGCTCATTACCAAGGCCCAAAAAATTCCTAATATCCTATCTACCATCCGAAAATAGTAATAAAGAGAAAATAACTCCTTTGATACCACTTTGTAACATCTCCAACCCGGGATCCAATAAACCGGTGCTCCAATCCGTGTAGTTACCTGACCTCAAGCGCTCCCCCCCATATGCAGAAGGTTTCCAACTAGTAGTAAGGGTCTAATAGGTCACATGGGGAGACTATACCCTCAATACCAGGGTAATACACAATAAATAATAATTAAAATTACAAAAATAGAAGATAACAATCCATAAAATGCATAAATAACCAAATCCCAAAACTGGGTACAATCATAAACCACAATAAATGTTCCATTCCATGCTATAATGTCAAGTGAACAAAACTCAAAATAATGAAAAATAGTATAATCCCCAAAATTTTCTATACTCTATGTCTAGAACCTCAACCAAATGTGTCCCATGTATAACTCATCTCCCTAGCATAGGGCCCTTTCCCTTGTCATGATCAGTAAGCATAAAATCTGCTCGGGTACCTAATTGCGGCCCGAGAAGGGTGTGAGTAAAACTCAGTAGGCTACAAACAATGGTGTATAAAAAATATACATCAAGGAATATAGTGTAGTAATATTATAAATAAAGGAAATTTAAGGTAAATAGTTCAATAGGAATTCTTTATTTATGTTTCTTTATGTTAACCTACCAATTAACCCATGTTTATTACTATGCCATTTTATTTATCATGTCACCCTTTTCATGTGTTCAAGGGGTTAGTCATGATCAATGTATTCAACACGTGGGAATTTAATAAGTCCTATATCACTAGGAATTAATTCACAACAACTCTAATTATCCACCCCTCGAAGCCTCAGTCTGGGCGGAATGAACAGTTAGGGGAATAGAACTCCATCTGCTTCCCTAACCTGTGTATTTATGGGAGGAGCTAGAACCTCAGTCCAACTCAACCCATGGGCGTCGAACCTCATGTCAATACCCCACTATACCAAGCCATGTGGACATGATTATTTATATTTCACGTCAAAACACCATATCACAATAACATATCCAACATCATTTACAACAACATAATAATCTCAATAAATGGGAAATTACATATTTCCTCAATCCATTAACATGTTCATTATTCATGTTTCTTAACCCCATTATTCCCAGTCCCATTTTCCATGCCTATCTCACAAAGAATATTACATTATAAAGCTAATCCATAGAATTTAATCATTTATCCTTTTATCCCATATTCATGCAAACCAAACAACCTCTTAGGTAATTATCCAAACTAAGTGTTTTAATAATCACAAATTGTACATCAATTAAGAATATTAACATATTCATCTTAGGATCTATGTTTTCACACAATGACCTACACTTAATTATCCAGCTCTAAGTCTAGGGAATATAATAATCCCCCTTGAGTGGACCTAATTTGGTCGAGTCATCCTCCTTGCATCGAATGGGGATCAAGAGGGGTTAGATTAACCATTTGGACACCACTACATCACATCATGTCAATGGCACCAGGAACTCTTCAAAGGAGGACACGAACAGAAACCATATATGGATAAATCTACACAAAACCCAAGGGTTATAACTTTTAGACCACCTAACTTGAATCCATTGGTGAACACACTCCCAACCGATGATTTAGATCACTATTCAAAAAACCCATGAAGCATTACCCTAAAACCCAGCAAAAAAGTAGTGTTTGGGCACTTCATATGAAGAGGGTAAAGAAATTGAAACCCTAAACCAAAAAGAAAAACAAGAGGGAGATATGCATTACCTGGATCTTCAATCCGCAACTGATGTAACTCCAAATAGATTAGGAACAAATTATATAGATCCATTGGTGCTTTGGTCCCTTTGGTTCGTTCATTGGGTTGCAAGGGAGGACGAAGAAGAAAATACTGAGTGAGATATAAAATCCTGAAGTGGCAATTTATTAATTTTTTAAATGTTTCTGGGCCGCATGGTTTACCCACATGGTTCTTCAAACCATGTGCAAACTGGGTGGATGCCGCTGTCAAAAAATTTAACACTTTCACTGTTTACTTGTGCTACTTGCACGGTTAGCACTAACCGTGCAGCGAGCCCAGAAAACTCATTTCCCCATTTTCCATGTTCCGAATACCGAGAACACCCCAATCCTCTTTATGGACTTTAGAAATCAATTAATTAACTAAAATAAAGGGCCTAAACTGAAACATAAGTTAAAAAATACCTTATGGAGAAATCTAGGATCTTACAGAAACATCAACAAGAAGAATAAATTTTTTAGTTAATGTATGATATTAGATAACAAAAATCTAGTAATTCAAGAAACATGTGGACAAAAGTAGTAATGAACCATAAAAATAAATAACATACCAGAATCATTAATGATTTAGATTAAAATATCAATCCTAGAGAGATGATAATAGAGGATCAGGAAAAAGAAGTTATGAACTAGAATTAGAGGTGTGAAAATCAATAATGATTATTAACACCTGGAATTATGGATACAAATATAAAGGAATCAACATCAAGTTAATAAAAAGGAATTCCTGAAAAAGAATACATACTTATTCCATACTTTTAGTGGTTTAAATTTAAAAGGAAAATGTGTTGTTGTTTCATAACTAGAAAAAATACAACATTGTGAATTTCAAAAAAAATAAATATGATATTTTTTTGGTAATGAATATGTTATTAATATTGTTGGATTTAGATAATATAATATTATAGGAAGAGATATCATGTAGATTGACATTCTCTTGGTTAATATGCTAAGTCATAATCTTCTTAGTGTTAGATAATTTTTTTAAACATAGAAATACATTTTATTTTTTTCAAAATGAATGTAAAATCAAATCTAAATATGGTTCAATTAAACTATAGGGAAGAGAGACAAAGGGAAATAAATACCTTATTAGAGATGAATTTTTTAATGTTTTCCAAATAATAGGAGAATAATCCATGTCAGAGGTGGATTTTTCATTTAATCCAAAAATCTTATTATTGGTTTGTGAAGAAAAATATTGCATGTGATTATCACACTCACATATGCGATTCATTTCAAAAGCGGAAGATTATCAAGAATTATTACAACTCATTGATGATTAAGGAATCAAGGTTGTTAGAGATTGAGAAAATGAATGTTCGTGGACCAATTTCAATAAATATAATACATGGAAATAGATATTATATGTTGTTTTTATTGAAATCAAAAAATGGGACGTATTATTCAAATCACACACCAGAACAAAGAGTATTGATGTATCACTCTATATTAGAGTCAAGATGAAAAATCATTGGCGAGAAGATTCAGAAATTAAAAACTCACACTTGGATTGTATTTAAAAATCATCAAGAAGAATAATTTATAGAAAAGAAATGAATTCAACATCTAGTTTTGAATGTTATGACACCGTATAAAATTTTCTAGTGGAATGAGAAAATCTCAAAATCAATAACATGATCCAAACAATGTTTGTTGAAAAGTATACTCTAGAAGTATAATAGAAAGAAGATATTATTGAACTAGTTACCATATCCAATAGAGAATTTATATGTGAACATGAAGGTATAAATTATTTTGAAAATATTTGGGGAAAGAAACACACACTCATAAAATTTATAGATTATGGATGTAAAATTTTTATTTACAACAAGGAGAAGTGAAGAAAAGTTGAATATTAGAGAGATGAAGGAATATTTCTTGGATACTCATTAAAGAGTAATGAATTATTATTTCAAAAAATGTTACTTGTAAATATGATTTATATAAATTAATTTGTGGTGATTGATGGTGGGAAAATAACATCTTAACATGAGTTGAACTCTCATAACAACTAGAAAATTTCTAAACAAGAAACTGATGAAGAATCGTAGGGTTCAAGTGGCATTATAAATAATTAGGATAATTTTGATGAAGACTTATATTCTGAATAATGTTTATAAACTCCCAGAAACTAATGAAGGTAAAAAAATCAAGTATTAAAAGACGGAAAGAAACATTGTTAGAGAATAGACAACCCAAGTCCAAACTATAAGAAGAAAGGATCAACTATTTGTATCTTTATTATCAATGGTAGAACAAATATCAATTTAAAAAGTTATAACTGATGAGATTTGTGTCAATGTTATGAATAAATAGATTTACCAAATTTATAAACATGATACAAGGGATATTGTTCCACTATATATGTATTTTATGGGAACCAAGTTGGTGTTCTAAAATAAACTTAATGATGATGTAAAAGCGATTCAAAATAATAATAATGGATTATGAAAAAATGGAATTATAAAATTAAAAGAATTTTTGTGGATGATATTTTCTCACCAGTAGCATGACGTTAAACTATTCGATTATTATTATACATATAAATTTAAAATATCATCCAAGAATATCAAATTTATGTTAAATCTACCTTCTTGAATGTTTTATTTGAGGAGGAAGTGTACATAGAGAAACTATATGGGTTTCTCATCAATGAGGATGATGAAAAATTGTGTCCAGTAAAGAAGGATTTATATAGACTACAAAAACTACCAATATAATGTTACTCCAAGTTAGATCAATTAGTCTAGAAGATTATTTTTAATATAGTAGGAGTAAATCACATCCTCTACATCAAGAAATAGTATAAGCTATGATTGGTAGTGATTATCGATATTGATGATATAATATGGAGAGGATATTGTGGAATCCAATGCATGTAGTTTTTTATAACTCCTGAGGTTTTAATTTGAGATGTATCTAAAAGGTAAAATGTCAATTTTCCTTAGTATTTGAGTAAATTCTATGACTAGATGGGTTTTTTTCTCATATACTAAATATGGAAATTAGTTTTTAAGAATATTTCAAATATAGGATTCAAGGATGTGGTTATCTTCCTAAGATACAATAATTAAATTTACAAAAATAGAGCATGGAAACTAGGCTCATGTGAAAAATATCAACATATATTTTGATTTTTACTCTATTTGAATGCCACTTGGATGGATATATTCTTTTATACTTGTCAATACTCTAATTTTTAGAGTGGTATGATGTAAATCCAAATTACGAATGTGAAAAAATATTGAGATATGTGCTTCATATGATGAACTATGTATTTTTATACCAAAATTATAATTATTAATATGTTTTGGGATTCATTGACATGGACTGGGTAGGTTTGGTAAAAAACCAACATCAATGTATGGTGGTGATTTTTATCTTTGGATATTAAACATATTATTGAAAGGTAAGAAGAATTAATTCACATCTTTGAGCATCCTAGTGGTCAATTACATTACTTCCACTCATGAATGCTCCCAAATTACTATGGATGAAACCTAATGAAAAGTCAAATGCAGATAATTTGATAATTTGATAATTTGATAATATGATAATATGATAATTTTATAATTTGATAATTTGATAATTTGATAATTTGATAATTTGATAATTTGATAATTTGATAGTAATTTGATAATTAAAATGGAAAAAACATATTGATAATTTGATAAACATAATGATGTATGGTTTGAAGTGATTTCCCATATTCCAATAATTTGTGATAATTCAAGTGAGATCAATCTTATAAAAATTCTATTAATCAATCACTGATAAATCAAATCAAGATGAAAATATCACTTTATAAATGAGAAGGTGGAGTAATGGATATTGGTATTAGAGTGTGTGACAACAAAAGATCAAGTATCTGATATCTTGGAAGTGGAACTACACAAAGTGAAATTTGAAAAACATCGGTAGGTTCTAGGAGTCCAACCATATCTGTCCACTTAATTGATTTAGTAATGGATACCCCTTCCCGTATAGATAATTTCTTGATCAAGGTAGGTTTTCTCACCTCATTTTTTTGGATTCATAACCCCATCTTATGAAATTTTAAAAGAAGTGATCTTTTTGGATTTGTTACAAAAGGGGGAGAATGATCCATGTTTTTTAATGGGGAAGAAAATTATAAGCATTTTTTAGAGTATGAAAATGAAAAAATAAGGGGATATGTTTTTTTAACGGATTCCAAGGTGGTCATAATTAACTATTCAATAAATTATTGTTTCTCATACTTATTGTGGATCCCATGGTTTTATAATTAATTATTACTCGATCATTAATACACATATTGATTGAAACATTTTTAGTGTATGTGTATCTTGTAGGGTTTGAAGTATTTTAAGAAATCCCAAAGAGGGATATTGTTGGAAAAAATCCCTTTGGATTGTCGGATGGGTTTTTTGTTAACAAGTTCAAGAAGTGGTGAAATAAAAGGTAGTTAAAGAATAATTCTATCTCAAGGATATATCATATGACGTATCACATACTCCATACCAAATAATTTGGTGAATTGGAGGTGACTAATATACAGAGGATATGCAAGATTTACCAAATCATACTTATCAGGGATACACCACAAGGAGGAGGATATGATACAATGTTGTTTGGGAGGATGTAAAAACATTTCCAATATTATGAGCCAGAAATATGAGAAGGACAATAGGGAAAATGTTTCACAAGAACATACACGTGATAGAATTGGTCCATGTTGTGGAGTGGAAGCGTGAAGGTAGTGGTCCACACCGAAATATGGCAACATGGAGGTGGCCAGGAGTAGATATCATTACTCACAAATAGAGGGTCAAATAAGTGAATAGGATTATATGGTAATATAATTATAGAGGTAAGTATAATGTGGATATCAAAATTATTTTTCAAAAATTTATCCAAGAATACCACATTTTATGACCATATTCAATTAATACAGATCTATTGTAGATTTCAAGGTGTCCAAAATATAGAGCGATGGATATGATACAATACCTTTAGAATTTTATGTGTCCACACTACCACTAAAACATGAATTTTGGAGGGTGTTAATTCAATAAGAATATCATAGTTAGTTATGTGTGATTAGTGGTTAAGTGATATTGTTCAAGCGATCATTTTTGGGTCAAAGGAGGAGTTATGACTCTATGATAAGTGGATCCAGTTAACAACAAGACTCCATATCGCAGTACTGTTGACCGCACCATAGGAGGAAATGAGTAATTGATGGTTTCTATAATGTGAAAGTGGCCACCCCATATTATATGAAAAATAGGTAACAATACACCCTGGAAAATATGACCACACTATAATAATGAAGTTTTAGTTGTAGGATTATTTATCAATAAATAAAAATAAAAGGAGTTAGGGATTGAATTTTTTTTTGAAAAATCTCAATTAAATGGTGAATAATAATTGTAGTAATTTTAAGGGTAAACTTTCCACAATTCCATAGAAAGGATATTTAATCCTAACCATTTTAGGGATATTCCTATTGTGAAAAATAGGTAGTTAGGGAGACATGAGAGGAATTTCTGGAGAAGATATTCAGAGGTATTTTCTAGATATTATCTGGAAGGTTGATGGATTAAGATGGTGTTATTCTAGGAGTTTTATTCTCATTGTAAATATAAATTTAAATTTTGAAGATAAAAACAATCATTGTTGTATGAATAATCTTCTTGTGAATAAATTAGGATTCAAGAAACTAAACTGTGATATTCTTGTAAAAGGAGAGTTGTTAGTTCTCGAACGGTTCATGGTAGTGAACAAGAATGGTCAGTGAGTCTAATCTAAATTTTACTTTTATAGCTGTGATATTTTAGTTAATTATTCATATTGGTGCAATTTTATTCTTTTCCTTACACTAACCTAGTGTGAGTGAACCATGTAAAATCCTTTTTGTTTTTTACTGCTTTAATCCTCCATTGATGGGAATGTTAGTGAGAAATAAAAATCCTCCTTCATTATAGAGAACAAGATTATAATTTATTGAATAATTGTTCTAAACTTAAACACCTTTATTTACCCCCACCATTAGGATGTTATCCTATATAGGTACACAAGGAATATTTTATAAGAAATAAAATTAAATAGAAAAGAAATACCATAATACAATATTTATTAAAAATAAAAAAATACCATCTTCATAATGAAAATTTATATACCATAATCAACCATAACACATTCATTATATAAAAAATAAATAAGAGATGTCAAATTTTATCACATAACCATCCGGGTTTATGATATGATTAGTGAACTGCGTTTTCACACATCGTGAATGATAAGTGTGTAATGTACATCATTCAACCACTTCCAATGTAATTTCATTTCTATTCATTTAATGAATAATGTTTGTATCAACAGTATCCATATTAGTTATTGACCAATAACATTCAAATCAGGTAATGGAATGAAATTTATTAGTGTTGAGTCTTTACTCCTCTTCAAAATATTATTATTTGTCCCATTAAAATATTTTCCAAAAATATTTAATATATTTTTTAGTTTTACTATGAGGATATAAAATAAATATAATAATATATGACATAGAAAATAAAAATTTATTTTAATATTTCTTTTTGAATGAGTGGATCCAATGTGACAGTGTAAGATAATTCTAAAATAATATTGTCTAAAAAACATGAGACACACCTTATTCATGAATGAATTATCTTACACTAATGATAAAAATGTAGTCAACATCATAACAACAAGAATTGTGGAGAATATGATCATACTGATAACATGTTGCGAAATTGATTTAACCCATTAGGGGAAACCCCAATCCCACATTGGTTTCCAAAGAGAGTGGAGGTAGAATTTTAATATTGGATGTGATTCTTATACTATTATAAATTCATTTTAGGATAAAACCCTAAAAGGTATTATGTATTGGGCCTACAGTAATCTGGTTGGAGAGATTTATGTCTAAAAAATGGTATCCAATCTATAGTGTATCGTAAGGTTTGATGTGGATGGAGTTTCCAAAAAACTAGTTTAACCTTGATAATGGTGGTATCACCGAAGCATGTGGGTATATGGTGTGTTGTGTTGAAAATATTCAAAATATAATTGTTTAGGTGGAATGTCTTATGATGAGAAAATGGTAGTGAAATGCATTTATATATTCTGGATTATCCATGAAGGGTGGACACAATTGCGTGGTCTGTCGTTTTATGGGAGGAATCTTGGGGTAAAACCAATCCCACATTTGTTTTTGTATATATTAGTGGATGATATACAATCATGGACGAGGTTACCCTGAATAAAACAAATGGTTATTGGATGAAACACTAAAAGAAATTATATATTGATCTAGAAGGGATCTAGGTTAGAATATTTGGATCATAAGAGAAATCCCATTGAAATAGTAAATAATTTCAAAATTAAAAATGTCTGATTAATTATAAGAAAATTGAATCATTATTGAAACATGTGTATAATTATTCATAAAATGATTGTGAATTAAATTACTAGTAAGTGAAAGTAAAGAAATTGAGAAAATTACACACTGTAGAACCAAAATTCATAACCTTTAATTAACATAGTATTTTATTTATAGAGGTTACATGAGAATACTAAATGTTAAATGTTGGAAAAATTAATATTTGGTGGTGGTAAATGATGACTCTCATTTGAATTACGGAATCCATAAATAAAATTTCATAACACATTTAACATATTGGAAATATTTTTCTCCTGGTAGAACATATACTTGTGTTTCAAAAAATGTGGGTAAAAGTTCTGATAGAATAAATTTTTCCTTTTTCATTTGAACTACATAACCAAATTTAAGAAACCTTCATCGATTCTACATACATGATGAAATAATATGTAATGTCTCACTCCACCCATAAGTAATTTCGTACCTATAAATATATCATTATTCTATGTATTAAACCCATATTTCCAACCAAAAATAAGAAACATTTTTATATAAAACATGAAGAAATATGGTGTTGGTAATAAAGTCCTGATTAAAAATAGACTTAATTTTTTTAATTTTTTTTGATAATTTACTAATATCATATTTATTATTGTTTTTTGAAAATAATGTTAAAATGGTTTTTTAATAGTAGGTAAAATAAATAATTTACCCACATTTTAGAAAAAGAGGGTAAAATATTTTCACTAAATTTCCCTTAATAAACATATACCAATATCTCCCAAAATAATGGTAAAAGATAAAATTATGGCTAATTTTTTTTTGAGATTCCATCATCACCACTACAAACACATTAATGAAAGAAAATATATCCCACCTTAAAATTATAACATAGTATCAATAGAAAGAGTTTATTATAGGAAACATAGTTTAAAATAAATGAAATGAGGTATGCAATTATCTAAATAATAAATAAGTAGGTGCAATGACTGAATTTCTAGAGGGAATATAGGGTTTTCACTATAAAAATAAGACTGAAAACACTCCAGAAACATTGCACCTCTAAAATCCTTTAAAACACATCATCATCGATGATGAATCTATGGAAATAACAGATGATATCCTTTAAAAACATTCTCTATAGAAAGGTATGAAATAATTTGAAAATATAATAACAAAAATAAATTATTCTTTTGAAAAAACATATATAAAAACCGTCATGTTTTTTAGAACAAATAAATGTGGATTGTATCAACGGTTTTGTCCATCACTAATAAAAGAACTCCCTTACCCGTGTTTTTAGAACAGATAAAGGGTAGTGTTGAATAAGAGTAATTCTATAGTTGTGATTGGAGATCCTAAAATCATGAGTGATAAAATTTATACTATAAAAGAAAATGTAAAACTACAACTCAAACTAAAGGTATAAGTGAATTAAATAATTTAACCACAGTTGAAATCCATGTGAAAACATCCTATAATTATGAAGATAATGTTCTATGGTCATAACACAAGGATTTAAATGTTCTGTTTAAATGTGAAATTCCCAACAGATCCTGATCGAGGATTAATACATTTTTTCGATTGAAATAGAAAAAATATAGTTAAGAATGTTAGTATTGTTGAAAAATAACAATACCATAAAGTTTAATTACTCATCCTAGATCTTGGAAAACATTAGGACAAATTATAATGGTTACCATGTGAATTTATGTAATAAATTTTTTCCAAAACATTATTTCCAATGATTTATTTATTTATTATAATTTTATAAAATAAATTGGTAATTTTAACATAGGTTCACAATAATGAGATATGCTATAGAATATTGGATTCCATCATGGAAATGCAGAATCTCATTTTAAATATGGATTTAGGTTTGCAATTATACATGTATGCATTGGGCTTCAATTTCACATAGATATAAAAAATCATAATTTTATTCACGTCTCAATTTTCTATGATGTAGCTAAAATTCATCAAAAACACTGTATTGGTTAAGGGATTATCACTTAAATGTACATGGAAAATGTATGATCTTAAATAATCATAAAATATTATTTAATTATAATATATTATATAGGCATTAAAATAATTATGCTCACTAGTTTCCCTATAGTATCTTATGTTAGGACACTATTCCCTATTTTAATTCTTATTTTTATGTTATTACAATCACTGAATCTTATACCATGTTTTAAATAATTATGAGACAAATATACCAAATTTTTATATATTTCAGTTTTATTATCCACATTCTATATTTATATAAATTAATAAATAATGTTATTAATTATATTAGGAAATTTTCAACATGGTGTAAATATATATTTGAATTTGAACTTACATGCCGTACACACCATTTGGAAAATTATTTGTTAACAACTTTTGTTATCTATTTATTATTTTTATTTTGGATCCTAATACATATCATAGTTTGTGTCCTCAAATATATTATATATCGGTTAATAATATCACTATTAAATTTTAATTATATATATATATATATACATATTCTTGTGTAAACTATAAATGTGTCTATAATAATGAGGAAAATTTTCAAACTTCAGTATCTACAAATAGAAAGATTGATGATTCAATATTTTCCTTAGTATTACTTAAATTATCTCCAATGTGTGCAACTTGAATGAATCCTATCTTTATTGAATATAAACACCTTCAATAGAAGGTTATTCTCTCTTTGATAATGTAATCGACAATAATAGATCCTTATGGATGAGATCTATTTTTCATATAAGAATTTAAATGACATAGAAAACTATTGAATAAAATTATGAAATTAACATGATAGAACTTTTTCTAATTACGATGAATGTTTTAAATCATGAATGATAAAAAATAAAGACAATACCTCTATATGATATACATTCGTCGGTAATGTACCTGTCCTTAAAAATTAACCTTCTCTACCAAATACAAAATCAATAGATTTATCATTGTATAAAATAATGGTGGTAAGATTATCTCCAAATTAAAGGGCCTCCTTCAAATCATTTCTTTATGTTTTCAATCTTAATAGAGTTAAAGGTTGTCTAATAAAATTATCTAAAGATGGTTCCAATATTTAATACAACTATAATTATATTTTAAGTAAAACATTACACATTTCAAAATGTACCAATTTCTCCATCAATATATATGATCCATTAATTTTCAATCCATTTAACTTTTAATGTTTTAAATGAACACATTTATAAATGTTACATTAATATTGATTAGTAATTTATATTATTTAATATTTTAATGAACACATCATTTTATTGATATTTAAAATATAAAATTATTGTAGGATACTTATAATTCTCATTTTCCATGGATATCACATAATATTAATTAAATTAACAACATTAAAAGAATTTCTATACAAAAAAAGATATGCCCGAAATCACAATTACATATAGTGTATGGCTATATATCATATTCTACAATTAAGGGATATCATAATTCCTGAAATGATATTTCATTAAATTTTCTATTTCAATCATAAGCTGTAACTGATGGTTACTATAAGGTACTACCCATGCAAATAATATTGTTAACTAAGGTTTATCGTATAGACATTATCTTAAATTTATTTGCTATTAAAATTATTATAGTTATCACTCAAGTGTTATTCCACATTGGCTACCATAAAATGGGATAATTACAAAGATAAAATATATAACATGTTACACTCATACAATTAATTCATGAAATATCTAATAAGAGTTTACTCATGTGTTATAACATATGAGTAAATGTGAGCACACCCAAGAAGCATCCCCATGGGATTTATAAATCCAAGTACAACACGATGTTATTTTTTTGGTGTGGTGAATCATTTTCAATTAATAATATCTTATTCCAGAGGCTCTCTTATCCTTCCTTCTTTACCTAGTGAGGAGTTGGCACACTACAATAAGGATGAGGATCCAACTCATACAATGACTGATTCATCTTAACCAGTGGACACGTCCCAAGGATGGATGTATTTTTTGCCTCACTTATGTAATATTAATAAACCAGATACCATGAAGATGTATGTTATTGATTCTCATTAGTCTAAGGAACAAATATTTATAATATTCTTCATTTTTAGTTTATGCCTGATTGCATTAATATGTCATGGAGATCATGTGTTGGGTTTATTTATTACTTGTTTCACTTTTAATAAGTGTTTTTATAGCCCTTAAAAATCAATTAGTGTTATTAGAACATACCATGAAATTTGATTCTATATATCTTGTTGTACAGATAAATACTTTGAAATCAAATTCATATGATATTACTATTTTAAAATAGTATTTTCTATTTTGTTCCTGCTGGATTGATTTATGGATTATGATATACATATATTAAAACTAGTGATTCATTATAAATCCATGTAATTTTATAAATCGTATTGTCTGATATCATATAATAATATTTTATGATGACATGGGTCATTTTTTGTGTGAAAATAGAGCATTATATCATTAATAATATATCAAAACATATCATTAAATAAAATATTTCTATCGTAGGTGATGATGGAACTATCTTTGGTAAAATATGCCAAATAGTTCTAAACTGTTTAGAGCTGATGGCCTATCAAGTTAATGATTTAGCTTAGATCATTAAATATGATTTGAATTGAATCCGTAAATACTATTGATGAGAAAAAAAATATTTTTCTTACAATTTAATAATGAATATAAATTACAATTTATAAATTGTATATAAATAATGGAAAATTTTATATTGGTGATATTTAATTGTCTCAATTTTTTATAATTAAATAGTTATAAACAACTTTTTATTTATTATTAAATTTTATGAAATAATTATAATTAAATATTCATTAATACTAAATATTAATTTATCAAAGTACATTTTTCTAAAATTTATTTATAATTCATTTGGAATTAGAAGTAAAGAGTTTATTTTGAAATCATAAGGGTATTTTATAAAGAGTATATAAATTAAGAAATAATTCTAAAATATATATTATCTATATTTCATGATTATGAATTATTAAAAATGATGGTTTGGGAGAATAGTGGAAGTGGTTGGGCCTATATCCAAATATTATTTTTTATTTTTTTCAATGGTAGAGTAAAAATAAATAGACAAACATATATCTAAATTTTTTATAGAGGTGATATATTCACATATAATTTAAAAAGAATTTAAAATAATAAATACTTTAACTTGATAATTCTATTTTCATTGATCAATTAAAATGAAATTATTGTCATGCCATTGTTGTAGAAATGATTCCAATGCATAATTCCTATATGATTTTTCAGATATTATCCTTGAATCTTATAAAATCACCAATGGAACAATGGGCTTGGAACAAAGAACCATGGGTCTTGTGTTCTTCTCTATTTATCGCAACAAGAGGTATTTTGGTCTTGAAAAAATTATTTCTCCTATTCTCCCGGTCATTAGAAGGATGATGAGGATTATATTTCTAAATTATTTAGATATTTCTTGAGAGGTTATTCTAGTACTGAGAGAATTTTCTAGAGAGAATTTATTTTGAAAAAATTAATTTTAACCTTAGACAATGATATAATCGAGAATTATATTTATTGTTAAACAATTAACAATTACACTATGGTCATTTAACTAATTATTTATTCAATGAAAACCCATGTAAAATAATAATAATAATAATATATTCATTGTTATATTTTAGGATATTCATGAACTTGTTGATATTTAAATATTATTTTCCAAATAAATAAATTTATATTTTTTAAATGATATTAAATAAAATATTTTATTTCCATCGGGCCTTTGACTCAACTTTTCAATCCTCATTGACATGTATAGAAAATTAAATAATAAATAAATGTTTAAATAAATAAATAATAATATAAATTTCATTCAATAAATAAATAAATATTATATTATGTGATTGGAAAATAAATATTTATTTATTATTTAACTCACATTTATTCTACACTTTAATAACAATGGATTTAATTTATGGAATCAATATAAACTGGAAAATTATTATTCTTCAGTCTTAAGATCAATATTTATTTTATATACTAAATTAAAATAAAATTTAACTATGATTCTAGATACACATAGTGTATGGGAATCTAGGCATATTTCTCTATGGTGATATGTGAACTTTACTAATGTTTAATATTGGTTTCTCACAACAAATCAGGACCAATATAGAGAAAGAAGCTGATGTCACAATGGCAACAACCTCATGTGAACACATATTATGTAATATAATCACTTTGTATTGACATCTTTTCAACCAGGTAGCATAATTTTTCTATAAACCTATATTCTTGATATATAATTATTTGAAAACCTAGAATGAAATTTTCAATAAACCATAATGCCCTTGGATTTAATAAAATAGTTACATTTCAATCAGAGGACCTAATATATCTTCTTCCATCAACTCAGAATGTAAAAATCCTTTCTAGACATATTCAAATAATTTCATTTATGATCATCCCAATGTATCATAATTCATCACGAGCATTAGTTTTTAATGTTTTTAATAACAAATCAATGTAAATGATTTTGTTTATTAATTAATAGTAATATAATTTCAAAGCACCTAAACACACAACTGTATAAAAGAATATCCAATGAAGAAAATATCTTGTAGAATTCTAATTAGCCATCCTATCATCATAACCTTTATTATTGAAGATTGTAAAGTTTGTAACTCCATTATAAAAACACACATCTAATTATAACAATACATCATTTGATATAAAAAACATCATATATGTCCCATGAGACAAAAGTTATCTATACTGTAGGGTATATGTTTAATACTATTATCACAACACTTCAAGGTTGTCATTACAATATGGAACTTAACTTTTTTGATGTGACAAATAGTTTAAGTACATTATTAAAAAAATATTACCAATAAAAAAACATAATATGATAAGATATTAATTAATATTAATATTTTGATAATCTAAAGTAATAATGATAGCTGGTTCTAGGGAACAAACTCCAACAGACACCCACTTTCTCTCAAACAAACAACTAAAAACTTTTAGCCATATGGATCTCAAATGATAGTCATTGTTTTCTTTATATAATGATTTAGTTAATTCGTTTTCAACGTTATTATAAATGAAAACTCTACTTAATGGAAATTTAATCCTATGACAAAAATACATCAAGAGGTTATTCATCCGAAGTATATGCTCTTATCTGTTGATGTGATCTTGGTTCTTTAGGATAGGATTACCACAACAGTATTACCACAATTCAGTGTAATAGAATTGTTACTTATTGGAACCACATAAAGAACTTTAAAGGAGTTCCATATCCAAAATTCTTCATAAGTTTTATCATATGACACCATATATTGATACTCCTTGGTAGAGTCACTAACCAATAGCTTCCTAGAACTCTTGGATTTCACAATTAATCAATTATGGTGGAACAAATATCATGACTATGGTTTCATATCATTCGATCCTGGATTGAAAATTTAATTTATATATTAATTAATGAATATTTCGTCACCTCCTCTTTAAATTAGGAATATATCCTCAGTACATCTCTTATAGTTTAGGATTGTCTTTAAAGATGTCCAATTTGGATTGCCTGGATCTTCCTGATATCTTCCTACCATATTTAATGTGTAGGAAAAATAAATCCATGTATATAAAATTAAATACATGAAATATACTATAATTAATGGATATGTAATCTTTCCCATTATTTTTCTCTCTCCTCTTATGTTCGAGGACACATTTTTTTGGAGATATGTATTCCATGTGGAATTAGAAATAATCCCCTCTTGTATTGTTCCACACTGAATCTCTTCAATTCCTTATCAATGTATGTACCTTGAAATAGTCCAAGAAAAACCTTAGATATATCATAATGTATCTTTATCCCCAGAATATGTGTGACTTCTCCAAAGTCATTCATGTAGAATTATAAGTTTTGTAACATAATAAAAAATTTTAAGACTGATATCTCATTTCCCATCAACAATAAATTAGAAAAATATACTACATGGAAATCAACAACACTCCTACTAAAACTCTTGGAGGCACATAAATCAATATCAATTTTATTAAACCAATGTTCATTATATATTCAAAAAACTAATTATTTATCATCATGGTTCTTTCTTTAACCGATAATTGGATCTCTTCTACTTGAATACCATTTTGGAATCCTTTATATTAAAAAAATTATATATTTCATATATACATCTTATAAATATTCCATTAAGGAAGGCTATTTTAAAATAAATTATCTAAATTTTATATTCATAATAAGATCCTATGGAAAGTAGAATTATAATATTTTTTAGCATAATGACTAGTGAAAATATTTTTACATAGTATATTCCTTAACATTTATAAATCCCTTGAAAAACTAGTAATTCCATATAATTATTGAATATTTGTAAAACCTACAAAATTTATTTTAAAAGAATAATAATATTGATATATTTCTTGATGTGTATCATCGTGGTTTATGAAAATTGAGATATATTAAAAAAATATCATTATTTAAATTTGATCATTGTAATGTTGTCATTTAATCAACATGTACGAATATGAGTAACCTCATTATGAAATATATATATATATATATCTTATTAATTATAAATTTGTTGATTAGTTATTTTGAAATCAGAACTCAATTTTTTGAAAATTCACTTTATGCATCAAAAATGAATTTTCTTAAAAAATATTTTAATGAATTTTTTAGAATAGGTAATATAATTATTTTATTACACTATTGAAAATTATATTTTAAAAAATGAAATTAATTTTTAAAAAACTCATGTAAAAACTATCTTAGAGTGTGTTTTTATTTATTTTATGAAAATATTTATTTTATGTTGAATAATGAAAAATAATGTTTTTTATTGAAAATGTATTTTTTCATATAAAGAATTAAGAAAGTTAAATTTTAATTAATAATTGTTTTAAAAGTAATATCAGTTCATATATATCATTAATAATCTAATGTATCTAATTTTAATTAATTTTATGTTGGAATTTGATATAAAAACACTATATACTTTAGAATGAATTTTGTGGAAAACGGTTATTCATCATGTTTTATGGGTTTAATTTTAAATTAATTCTAAACACTTAGATTAATTGAATATTCAAAAATGTATTATATATTTTGAATAAAAATGTAAAAATTTGTAATGTAGTCATCTTTTTTTGTGATATTTAATAGTAACCTAGGTAAATATTTTTCAACACAATAAGGGTAAAACAAGTTAAATTGGGTACATAATTTAAAATTAGGATTTAAAATGTCTATTAAACTTGAATTTATTCTATTGTATCAGGTTATTTAACCAATTTTCATACAATTTTATAATATATGGCCACTTTTTTCCATTTTTCATTGATTATGACATTTATATTATTTTAACAAAAAAAATAAATATAAAATTACTCTCTATTTAACATAAGAAATATATTTTTTCACATAAGGATAAAAGGATGATAACTCCAGTAATAATTTTTTATTTTAAATATGATATAATCATTTTCATTAAAGTAATTTAGTATTTATATTTAGTGACTGAATAATTTACAAAAATGATTACACAACAAAGATACAATATTTATTAGTTGAATGGAAACATAAAATAAATGTTTTTAAAAATGTTAAGATTAATAAAATTTTGGTGATTTATTATGTTTCATAGAATTTTATTGATAAATAAAACATATAGATATGTATGAATGTTTTTTATTTGTATTTCATGAAATTTACCAGTCATGAATCATGTATCACTAAGTGTGTGAGGGGTGAATTAGTGATATCTTTTTATTTTTTGATTCTTTAATTATGAAACAACCTTATCTTCCTATTAATTATTTCTTTCCTTGATGAACATAATTGAAACACACCTCTATAAGAACATAATAATTTAATGGGTTCCCTACTGAACACGAGTAGCTAAATCCATGGTATTGTTTTTAAATAATCCTGTTTCACACAATCCACTAGAAAAAAATCAATTTGTATGGAATATATCGAGTAGTATATTCCCTTACACTAATGTGCACATTTAAAATAACACAATTCGGTATTTTCTTCTTCTAGGAAAAACTAATACAATTCAATGTTTCTGTAACAACCATGTTACTATTCTTCTTGATCATATTTTACAAATACTGCCCTTGAAAATACTTCATCACCTCATTGCCTAGAATCTAGTAAGAGCATCATGGACATCATAATGATACTTAGTCTAATTCTCAGTCGAATTTCTAAGTACAATTGCTATTGAATTCACAAAAAATTACTGTATTATTAATCATTCCTGAATCATCTGTGAAATGACCTTCTTCATCCATCAACATTATATCATCTCAATGATTTGAGTTTCTCCACATGGAATGCATGCTTTGTAGACCACCTCTTCTTCTGCAGACTACCTCTGCTTTACAGATATCAAATTCCTTGTGGAACACCTCTCATACATGATCCATTTTATTTTATGGTTTAAAAATCCCCGAAAAATTATTCCGTGAACTATCCATATGGACTATATCCTTTGTTAAAATACTTCTACCAAGACCTCTTCTCCTTCACAGAATAGCCCTTCATGATCTACTTCAATCTTCTACAAATTCTTCCTGTAGAGATTATCACTTCATAAAAAATTAATTCACGAATAATGATGGGATTAGGGTTGTTTATATAGGAAAATAAATATAGAAGTCCAGTTGATCACAATTAATGGAAACACTGATGTTGGAAAACCTTTACCATGAACTATGATATGCGGTCCCCATGGTGCCTCTATCCTTTCTTCATGGAGGGAGATTACTTCTATAAAGAAATAACCACCTCTCATCAGCAAATGAAGATCCTCCTATGAACTTCAAGTATCCCATGAATTGTGAGCCTCCCATGAATAGTTCTCCCATCAAGGTCTGCATAGTATGATTTGTGGTCCGCATAGCCCCACTATGCAGAATCCATTGATTTCCAACATTCCATCACCATTCCGCACACATCCTATTTTTTTGTCAAAATATGCTTCATAGACTCCTTTGCGAGGAAAACCTTCCTTTTCCACTGTTGACGCTCCTTTCGTCATAGAATCTAAAGATCGGAAAAGGGAATATCTGAGCTCAAAGTGATTCAGCCTTTGAAGAAAACATCAAAAATCAACAAAGGAAGGAAGAAAGGATCAAAAGCAACCTCACCGCGCAGGTTATCTAACTGGCGTGCAAGTGTACTTGCGCGACTACCTTGGTCGTGCGGGTGACTTGCACGACCTAATTGGTAACCGCCCGGTAACCGCCCGGGGTCTTCTTTTGCCTATAAATAGACCCTGTGGGCCCCCCATTCGGGAGGATCTTTTTCCAGAAACTCGGATTGAAGCTCCCGACGCCCAAGTCTCTTCTCAAAGATTCCGGAACACTTCTAAGGTAATTTCTTACCTAGAACGGAAGATCTAAAGAGAAGAAGGAAGGCCTAAGTGTTGAAACTGATCAAACACTTGCGCGCCGACTTATTTCCTTCAATATAACTTGCGCGTCCCTTTTTTGGAAGAACCTCGAGAACATTCTAAAGGGTTTAAAAAAGAGTCTCTCAAGTATTTCAATGCTGGTTGAAAATCGCGCATGTACACTATGTGTCGCGCAGGTATACCTGCGCGACCAATACATGCGCGCCCACGGAAGACTTGCGCGCCTTGCAAGACTTGCGCACCCCTATCTTTTTGGGTGCCCATCTTGCCCATTTTTACCCCTCTTAATCCATTTCACCTTTCCTTTTCAAGTTTTATTCTTCAAGACACTCTTCAAGGCCATTTATGGCATGATTTCTTGATTTGACTTTCTTATCTGAAAGGAATTCTGTGGAATCTCTCTCAAAGTCTAGTTATTTAAATATCCTTATGTCACTAAAATACGGAGAGTTCATTCATTCAACCTCATCCTTTAAGATGATAGAATCCTAACCTGGGTCTCCTTTTCAGGAATAATCCCCAGTGATAAAACCTTTAATTTGGGCATCCTCCTCAGGAATAAGCCCCAAACCTAAATCCCTAATCTGGGTCTCCTTTTTTCAGGAATAAAACTCAGTCATAATCTTGGGCTTCCTTTTAAAGAATAAGCCCCAAGTTCCCTTAAATTTCTCTTAACCAGTCAGAATTTACCTTTGATTTGGGTTTCCTTTTCAGGAGTAAAACCCAATCATAAGTCCCCTCCTAACTTGGGCATCCTCCTTAGGAGTAAGCCCCAAGATTAGAGTATTCAAATCTCCATGAAGCACATATAACTTTATGGACCCTGTTCATGGATTTTCTCCCTAAAAGTAAATCCTAAACCTTCATCTATCTGGGCAGTCATCCATACATAAGCCCCAAACAAATTCTTATGATTGCATCTTTCATGGCACAATTGTCTAAATTTTTACCAATACCTCTTGTTTCTCACACTGAGCATGACTCACGTGAGCTTAGAGTGTAAAAGTATTTATGACATTCATCTTTGAGCCATCAATCATAAACATCATACTCCATAACTTGAACTACGTGGGTTCTGATTCCTTTTCCAAAACAAAGGATACGTAGGTAGCCCATTTATGGGTTCGATCCCAACTTTGAAATAATCCATGTCCTTATGAATGACGATAAACTTCAAGTGCCCCACTGAGTGGCTTTAAAACCAGCCTGGTCATCATAATGACCAAGAGAATTTTATATAAATGTTTTGAAGGATACCATTGACCAAGAATCTCTAAACAGATATAGATGATTCTCTATTGATGAAGAACCTCGAATACATACAAAAGATTCTCTAAATTTCTTGCATATTTAATCATTGATTGTTAAAACTAAAGGAAAGCTCATTTTATACTTGGTAATATAATAAGGATTCACGAACATAACTTAAATCTATAAAGAGAGTCCCGGAGTAGACAATAATTCTCCTCAAAAAGGTGTGATGAGTCTGACCTCCCATCCTCTCGACCAATGAAAATTCCTAAGCCTCATTAGTCCACAAGCTAATGAGCGACTGCCTTTGGAAAGTAGGTCCAAACGGATGTCGAATCATTGGATGTTTCCGGTTCTATGAACAAACCCGTTAGAAACCGATCGGAACGTTTGAATCTCCTGTCTAGGAGGTCATCCCCGGATTCCGTGCGAAACAAAAATGGTGAACCTGACGTGAATCCTTAACCAAGTGAAAGTGATGTTCTTCTTATTTGTTAGGCCCCTTGGGCCAACAAAGCAATCATTGACATGTGCTCATCCAAAAGATGCAGTGGCCGGATTCATCTTGATTATGTCTGTTACATGGAAAAGGCACTTTTTTCTCAAGATCTTCTGCAAAAATGGGTTTCCTTAAATTCACCCCTGTGAATACTGCTGCTGTGAACACCTCTACTGTGAGGTCTGCTGCTGTGAAAACCAATGCTGCTACTCCTGCTGGAACGTCATCTGCTCTGGGGATGACATCACCAACTCAGCGTCTTCAACGCTGTGTTTCTAATGCACTGGTTAAGGAGTACCGTCGCAACGGTACTATCCCAACTCTGGAGGCCGCTCGTCAAACCCTCCAAGTTAACAACTCTACCTGGTCATCCGGACAGCGGAGGCCAGCAATCAAGAAGCAGGCGGTGCTGACTACCGTCTCCAACCGTTTCGGGTCGTTATCCCCGGAACGCAATTTCCATTCACTCACTTACTCTGAGGAAGTGAATGATCAGGTCCCGCAGGACCTTAATTCAAAAAGACGGGAGTCCTTCTCAAGGTCTCCCATCAACAATCGCCGCCAGACTCGTGCGGTAGTGCGCCCTCAACATGATGAGGGTACCGACTCCAGGCATTCAGCTCAGGTTCCTCGAACCCGAGCAGGCAAGATGAACCGCCAGAGACAGAATCCGGTTAATAATAAGCAGGTTGTCATCCCTGCCATCTCTGGAGAAGTCCACCAACCTAACTTGGTGGCAAACAACGAGCAGGCATACACACCTGTTCATTTTAATTCCGCTGTCCAGCAGACTCGTCTGACAGCATCAAGCCTATCCTGCCAGGCAATTCCGGCGGAGTACCATAGGCAGGAACATACACCTGCTTATACATCACCAGTTAGTCAGCAGGCTCTTCTGACTACATATGATGGATCTCATCAACCGCATTTGGCGAAGTGTAATCAGCAGGCACATACACCTGCTAATACTAATCAGGCCTACCAACAGTCTCGCTTGGTAGCCCCCGGAGAAGTCAGTAGGAGTGTCCCGAAGACAAACAGGAGGCAGACTCAACTCTCTGCCTCCACACTTGAGTACTGTCAGGATTTACTAACAAGAAAAGGAGGACAGGAGCAGGCACATACACCTACTCCAAGCCCGGAATGGACATATATCCCCGTTCCGGCGGCTGAAGTCACCAAACAGATTTTGTCAATGGTGAAAGAGCAGAAGCAAATTCCTGCTCATATTCTGGATGCTTGCCAGGATATCATAACAGCTTCAGCATCATCTCAGGGACAGACACATAAATCTATCCCTAGCAATGGAGTGACACATCAACGATTCACTCCGGAACAGACACACACATTTGTTCCAGTCCAAGAGGGTTATGGGGCATACTCCCCCATATCATACGGACAACCAAGTCAGGCACATACACCTGATTTGAGTAGAGATCGTCAGCCTAACCTGACCATCTTTCCTGATCAGGCACATACACCTGCTCAGAGCAATCACATTCGTCATCAAGTGGTTTCTAAAGCGAGTAAGAAGGCATCTAAGAAAAATATCCGCCCAGCACAGTCAGGAGATCAAAGGCCAATCTGCAACAAGACCTTACTCGATGCTGGAGTTCTTGAAGCCCTCAGACATTTATCTGTCGGAATTCAAGATTCTACTCCCTCAGTTCCCAATAACGGGAACATTAATTCTGAAGGTCTTCAACAGACACTTCCTCATGAAGACTTGCTTCATGAAAATTCGGTCAATCTTGAAGTTTCTTCTTCAGATGAGAGCCACAAGAACCCTCTGTGTGGTCAGAAGACCAAGGAGCAAGAGATTTCATCTTTTGCTGTAACCCATCATGACGGTCCTCCTCATGGAGATGAACTTCGCTGCGAAAGTCCTCTCCGCAGTAGTGATTCACGTTGTATCGAAAATTCTTCAGAAGGAAATGTAGTGACGAGAAAGACCTCCTATCTCGAGGCACTTGCAAACATAAAACCAGTCATGTCTGATGCTTTACTATCGGCAGGTGAAACTCTTTCTCCATCAGAAGATAGCCTGGGGTTCAAGTTATTCTCCGAACCATCCCTGGGTCATTCATCTTCCAACATGAATAGTGATTTCTCTACCAATCTTATTGAATCCGATGAAGCAACAAGGAAACACCATCTCTGGTCCAAACAGGTAGAAGAATCTTCATTTAATGATAAAGAGGAAATGCTGAACATGAGGAAAAAACTGGCAAAAGGTGAAGTACCAGTCTTGTTTTGGCCTTTGGCTGACTCCCAGTACGACGTTCCAAAGATGTTGACGGATGATGGAATCCATGATATTCGTCTCAACATATGGAAAACTCTTTTTCAATTAAAGAAGAAGGTATTATCTTACGATGAATATGAAAATCATCTTAAGATAATAGAAGGGTTACAACGCCAGATTGATTTGGCATCTCTATCAGTCTCTCGGTATCCGAAGGCTGAAAAGCAACAGAGAACCCTTCAACGTTCATGCCTTGGCGCACTAAGAAGATTGCGTCAGTTAATTTCCAATGGTCCATCTGATGTTCATATCAGAGGATGGTGTATTCACGGAGCACTACATTTCACAGTGCTTTCCGGTTAGCAAAGCCCGCCGAAAATGGTCTCATGCAATGTTATTGCCCATGGCCGGCCACAGTCAATGGGCTTTGTTCATAATCAAAAGCTTGCTCAAGAACAGGCTTCAACTAGTTCCTCTCAAAATCAAGTATATAGAGAACAGGTTGTTGAATTGCTCCTACATCAAGCAGGCGAGAATATTGCACAAGCCTCTCGTCTGGAGCGAACATGTCATCAAATGACAGAAGTTTCTGAAATCATCCAACGGTCTGTTGAACCAGGTGATAAAAGTGGATATAGGTTAATGCGTCCAGCTAATTTCCGAACTAAGATTCGCAAGATCAAGAGAGATTTCAAGAAGATCTCAGACATAGCATGTCAAGAGACACCCCAGCTTGCTAGACTGGAGACTTCTCTAACCCAACCCTCAGAGTCAACAAATGGGATTCGAGGAGTTGAGCGAAAGCAGCAGGAACATCCCCAGTCCACCAGACTGGGGACTTTTTCAAATCTTCAATCCCTCCCTCAGAGAAAGTCAGTATTCTATCGATTAGGGAATAAGCCTCAAGATGAACGAAGAGCCAAGCTGTCAGGAGATTCTCTCCAAGTGACGGTTCTCCAAGAAATTCTTGAGGGATCAAGTCAACGGAATGCCATGTCTCATCATGGACATGGAAGGAGACAATATCATAGAAATGCTGATAGAAAGGATTCCATGCAATATTCATCCATTAATGTCATCAATGCCGTTGCTGCTGATTCACCAGATGAGGCTCAATCAGAGGGATCAGACGAAGAGGTTCCTGCTCAAGAAGTTGCGCACACCGACCTAAATGAAGAAGGTGTGCGCACACGTAATCAAAGGCTTACCCAAAATCTGGGTATTCCTTCAAGTAACCCACCTCCCCCTCTCCGAAAAGGATCCAATAAGGGGAAAGGAAAGAATCAGGTTACTTCTCACCCTTCCTCTGAAGTAGGTCAATCGCTCTCATTAGAGCAAAGGTTTTCACAACAGGAGGAAGAAATGAAATAATTAAGAAGGTTGAATGCAGAACTACTTCAGAGTAGTCTTCTTCTTAAGAATTCTGAAGTCCGACAGCCGAAGGAATTTGTTGTAACTACTGAGATGGATCAAGAATATCCTCCTTTATCAGTACACCCACAGAGGTCTAATCCTACGGGTCAAACGCAACAACGGTTGGTAGCACTACCATCAGTTGCAGCACCAACCACCACGTCTGTCCAAGCTCCATTCATTGCACCTACCCAAAACCAAGTTCAACCTGACGTTTCTCAAAAGTTAATAACTACTATAGAGTCATTAACAGCTCGGTTAGAAACTATGGAAGGGAAATGGGCGCAAGTTCAACCTGAAAATAAAGTTTACCCTGAATGGGTAGATTCAATTTCTCCTCCATCCAGTTTTGGAAACCCTATTTTCCCTACTTTCAATGGATCAGGTGACCCTGAACAACATTTGACGCATTACGTGTCTTGTTGTGATCCTATGATGGGAACTCCAGAGCAGCAAGAAGCAGTGAAACTCAGATGCTTCGTGCGAACCTTGCAAGGACAAGCTTTTGTCTGGTATACAAGCTTGCAATCCCGGTCAGTCATCAGATGGGAGGATCTTCGTCAAAAATTCCTTCTTCAGTTTAGCTCAACTTTTCCAAAAACGACAGTTTTCGATCTTACAAACTGCAAGCAAAGGGAGAATGAAAGAGTCTCTGATTTCATTGCTCGTTGGAAGGGATTAACGTATTCCTTGAGTTTAGCACTCCCTCAGGAGGAATTGTTGCCAATCTGTGTGGCAAATTTGCGTGACGAATTACGCACGCCATTGATCCCTATGAAATACACAGGAGGGTTTCGAGAACATACTTCAATCGCTCAACAGATTGAAGATTCCCTTATACAGGCTAAGGTTAAATCTCGTGTAATTCCATCAGCTCCAGGAAGAAGAATGGGTAAAGCAGAAACTGCTACAGTTATGCTTAAACAGGCACCTGTACCTATTTCTACTTCAAAACCTTCATCTTCTCGAAGGGCTCCACCTCCTGAACGCCAACAACAAAGGCTGTTTCGTCCAAATTATCAAAAAGATCAACGACGAAAACAATTTGAGGATATGAAGAGTAAAACATACTCTTTCCGAAGTGAGCAAGTTCCTGGTTACTTCATTTCAGCTCTGGAAAATAATTTCGTTCAATTACCAGTGCCGAAGAGGCCAAACAAGGAAGGAGATGAAGACCGTCCCAATTATTGTTCCTTTCATCAAATGTTGGGGAATCCCATCCAGGAGTGTTTTGTCTTTAAAGACCTCCTGCAAAAGATGGTCGACTTGGGACAAGTCAAATTGAAGGGTTCTTCAGCTCATGTAGCGTGTATTACTGCTACAGATCCAGAGGAAGGAGGTGAGTGGCAGGAAGTCAAAAGAAAAACTGCGAAAAAATATGATGATTGGATGGTCAGAAAGACAATCAATCCGACCCATTCCATTTTGCGAACACAATTGAAGAAGCCAATTGTGTCTCCTACAAAAGCTGCAGTAAAGCCTCCATCAAAAGACAAATCCTCAAAAGGGCAGTGCAATTCAAAGAAGAAAGAGGAATCAGGAGAAGATGAGTATGTAGCAAAGCCTAAATTGTCTTTGACTCTGGCAGATTTCATGCCATATACTTCGAAGCCACGGGCACCATCCCACCAAACGGCACAGCCTAAACAGGCTAACCAGGCAGAGTCTTTATCAGACGAAGAGTTAATATTTGGTTCTGTTAATATGATTCAATTAACAGATTCATATTCCAGTCTTGATGAGCCTGAATTCCCTGTATCAAATAAGGGAACCCGAGGAAGTTCTAGAGGTTCAGGATATAGTGGAAAACATGGATCTTTCCGAAGCCACTACACTAATTCTACCCCTGCTAGCACTGTATATGTAGCAGAAACTCGTGGTAGAGCCCTTCAGAGAGCTCAAAAAGAACAAGCAAGTTCTTCTGCCAATGGCCAACTCAGTTTTGGCATAGTTATTTTGGAAGACCGATTAAAAGTTCCATCTTCTTTATCTCAGCAAGTAAATGGATCTAATCAGTCTAATTTTCCAAAACCAAGGATGTTTCCAACTTCAATACAAGATGCATCAGCTTCCAAAGCATCTGCTTCCAAGGTACCTGCTAAACCGCATATTCCTATTGGGAAACACAGACCTCTAGATCAAAAATATGATATATTGAAACACTTGTCCCATGTACCAGCCAAGTTATCAATTTTGGATGCTTTGAATCTGTCAAGAGATCTTTGGGAAGCACTCATCGAAGCATTGTCAAGTCCTCAGGAGTTTGAAGCTGAAATTGCTGCAGCTGAAATCTATCACATAGAGAATAATCCTGCAGAATGCCATGCAGTGATATCTTTTACTGATAAAGATGAAGATGATGTTGTGCATGGGCACATAAAACCTTTGTACTTATCTGGCAAAGTCAATGGTATAGATGTTAGAAGAGCTTTCATTGACAATGGTTCAGGAGTCAACCTCATGCCCATTCGCACACTTCGTCGATTGGGCCTCACGGAATCTGATTTATCTCCTTCTACCATGATGTTGCAAGGATATGATAAAAATGAACAAGAACCACTGGGAGAAGTTACGCTCAGAACTCAGTTTGGAGATCTTGTTTCCAATTTGGATTTCATGATTTTTGATCAAGACTCAGCTTTCAATATCTTGCTTGGAAGACCCTGGCTACATCAGCATGCAACTATTCCGTCATCATACCATCAATGTCTCAAATACTGTTTCGATGGTCAGGTTGGAACATTGTATGGTGATAAGGCCCCGTTCAAGACATGTGAGTCTCAATACATTGAGGCGGAATTTTATCACATGAAGGGAAGAGAAAAATCTACAATGAAGGAAATTACCAAAGTTAATGCTCCATATGGTTTGGAAAAAATTCCAATAAATTCATTTTCACATGTGAGTACAGATTATGTGTTACCTATCAGTCAAATTGACAAAATAGGCCCAAATCAAAATACTCTTATGGAAAGATCCATAATGTCAATTACGGCAATCGAGCCAGACAACATGGGAGAAATTGGTAACTTACCAAGTAGTGATGAAAGCATAAGTGGTGATGTTTTCATTTCGTCTGCTGAAATCCAACAAGTCTATACTTTGCTAATCAGGCCAGAAGAAGTTATAGCAACACCATAGGTGAATATTGATGTCGATTCTCAATCCATCATCTCCTCTTTATTTCCCAAAGAAGACCCTTTATCATCAATAGGGTCGGAAATGGAAGCTTCTTCTTCAAAATGTGAAAATTTTGACGTCTCTTATGATCATGAGAATTTCGTTTTTTCATCTACTTTGCAAGTAGAAACGGAAGAAATAACACATGATGAAGAGGAAGAGGAAGATCTTTGAGATGCTCCTCCATCATTTGATGAGGGTATCTCTACCACTGTGGATGAACTCAGAGAAGTAAATCTGGGTACAGAGAAAGATCCACGCCCCACTTTAATTAGTGCGGCCATGACCCTTGAAGAGAAAGAGATGTATATTTATTTTCTAAAGCAAAATAAAGATATTTTTGCTTGGAATTATACAGAGATGCCTGGCCTTGATCCTGATGTTGCCACCCATCATTTGGGTTTGCCAAAAGAACATCGAGGATTCAAGCAAGCCGCGAGAAGAACACACCCAACCTATGGTTCCAAAATCGAGGCTGAAGTGGATAAGATTATCAAAGATAACTTCGTCAGATAAGTTCAATATCCCAAGTGGTTGGCTAATATTTTCCCTGTGAAGAATAAGAACAGACAAATTAGGGTTTGCATCGATTTCAGAGATCTTAATCGGTATTGTCCTAAAGATGATTTCCCAGTTCTGATTACAGAACTCTTAATTGATGCGACGGCTGGCTATGAAGTACATTCTTTCATGGATGGATATTCTGGAAATAATTAGATCCGAATGGCCCCAGAAGATGAGGAATATACAGCCTTCAGAGGTCCTCAAGGTGTGTTTTGTTACCGGGTGATGCCCTTTGGTTTAAAGAATGCAGGTGCAACATATCAACGCGCCATGCATCGTATCTTCAAACCTTTTCTAGGGAAATTTGTTGAATGCTATGTAGATGATTTGGTGGTTAAATCCAAACAACGTTTTGATCACTTGGCTGATTTTGAAGTCTTATTCCACAAGCTTCGACAACATAATTTGAAGATGAACCCCTTAAAATGTGCTTTTGGGGTAACCTCAGGAAAATTCATCGGCTTTGTTGTACGCCATCATGGTATTGAAGTCGATCCTGAGAAGACCAAATCAATCCTTGGTATGTCACCTCCTCATAATTTGAAAGAATTAAGAGGACTTCAAGGACACTTAGCCTATATTCGGCGTTTCATCGCCAATTTGGCCGGAAAAAGTTTACTCTTTACCAAATTATTGAAGAAAGGAGTCACTTACCAGTGGACTGAAGAATGTCAAGAAGCATTTGATGTTATCAAGAAATACCTCTTGAGTCCACCAGTACTCATGCCACCTGTTGAGGGTAGGCCACTTATCCTCTATGTGATAGCTTTAGAGCGATCATTGGGTGCCTTTCTCGCTCAAAAGAATGATGCTAGGAATGAAAATAGTCTCTACTATCTCAGCAGAACTATGCATGAAGCAGAAACCCGGTATTCGAGTATTGAAAAGTGCTGCCTAGCATTAATCTTTGCAGTTCAGAAACTGAGACACTACCTGCAACATCATGAGGTCCAATTGGTATCTCGTAATAATCCACTCAAATTCATCCTTAGTCATCCAATGCTTACAGGACGTCTGGCAAGGTGGGCGGTTATTCTACAGCAGTTCGACATCCAATATGTGTCTCAAAAGGCAATTAAGGGCCAAGCTCTGGCTGATTTCCTGGCTGAACATCCTTCAGTGGAAGACACATATTCAGATATCGAACTCCCTGATGAGGAAGTTTTCTCTATTCAAGAGAGTCCTCAAACATGGGAAATGTATTTTGATGGTGCTTCTAGAAGTCCAACAGGGAAGAAAATGGAAAATCCTAAATTCAACAAAGTTGGTTTAGGAATTGTGCTCATTTCTCCAGATAAGGCAGTGTTACCTTATTCCTTTTTGTTGTGGGAAGGTGGTACCAATAATGAAGCTGAATACCAAGCTCTAATTACAGGCTTGGAGTTAGCGCTTCAAGCACAAGTGAATCACTTAAAGGTGAAAGGTGATTCAGACCTGGTAATCAAACAAGTCAATGGGGATTATGCCATCAGAAAAGAAGAATTAATCCCTTTGTATGATTACGTCAGAGAGTTAATGTTGGAATTCCCTTCAGAACCAACATTTTCTTATGTCCCAAGATCACAAAATGCTCAAGCTGATGCACTGTCTAATATAGCCACAGCTTTAGCAGATCCAAATCGGGACGAGACAACCATCTGTATTGCCCACCGTCGTGCAATTTCACCTTATGTTCAAGTCAGAACAGAGGAAATTAATGAAATTAGTCCCATTCCTGAACCGTATGGTCATACTACAGGATGGATGTCACCTATCAAGGAATACCTTCAAAATGGAACACTTCCACCTGATAGAGCCGAGAAAGAACAAATTCGGCGACATGTGGTCAATTTTACTCTTTATGATGTTCCAAACCACCTCGAGAAAATTCTCTACAAACTTGGTTTTGATGGAGTTCTCTTCAGATGTATTGATGGTGAAGAGACAATGGCTGTCATAAAAGAAGTGCATGCAGGAGTCTGTGGTGCCCACCAGTCTGGACATAGATTGTCTGATCAAATTCGAAGGCTTGGATACTTCTGGCCTTCAATGATACAAGATTGTGTTAATTTCACAAAGAAGTGTCATTCATGACAAGTATATGCCAACTTCATTCATCAACCTCCAGAGTTGCTTCATACAACTAAATACTCATGGCCATTTTCCACATGGGGAATGGATGTGGTGGGACCTTACCCTTCAGCTACGGCCAAGCAGTTTAAGTACATTCTTACTACTACTGATTTCTTTTCCAAATGGGCAGAGGCAGTACCTCTCAATGATGTCAGTTCTAATTGCATTATTAGCTTCATCAAGTCCAACATCATTACTAGATTTGGTGTCCCTCATACCATATTGACGGACAACGGCACCAATTTCTGTTCTTCTGAGGTAAAGAAATTGGATCAAGAATACAACATTAAGTCCAACCATTCATCTCGATATCATGCAGCGGCTAATGGCCAGATAGAGGCCTTCAATAAGACTCTTTCAAATATACTGCAAAAGATGGTGGATAAAGATAAGAGGTCATGGCCTGATAAACTCTTTCATGCTTTATGGGCTTATCGGACTACCACTCGCAATGCAACGCGGTCTACTCCATATTCATTGGTATATGGAACAGAAGCAGTCTTTCTAATTGAAGTTCAATTGCCCTCTCTCAGAATAGCCATTTGTGATCAGTTATCAACAGATGAGCAATCCCAAAAGTGGTTGAATGAATTGGAACAGTTAGATGAGAAAAGATTGTGCACTTTGCACCACTTCGAAATCTATCAGGATCGGATAACACGAGCTTTTAACAAAAAAGCTCATCTTCGTTCATTCATTCAGGGAGAATTGGTATTGGTTCTCAGAGCACCAATGATACCAGGAAAGAAGCCTCCCAATCATGAACCAAAATGGGAAGGACCTTATTCAATACATAAGGTCTACTCCAATGGAGCGTATTCTCTGATCTCAATGGATGGAGAACACACCACGACTCCAACTAATGCTAGATTTCTGAAGAAGTATTTTGTATAAACACAAAATATTGTTCCCAGAACCAGGACTCTTATAATTGGTTCATACAGCAATGGTCCAGTATGACCTTAAACTGCAACTTCGTCCAACATGACGTTAAACTGTGTCACCTTCAATGTCTGAGATGACATTAAACTATATTTTGTCCTACATGACATTAAACTGTTATTTTGTCCTATCTACATGACATTAAACTGTACAGAAGATTCTATATTTTGTCCGAGATGACATTAAACTATATTGTGTCCTAGCAACATGACATTAAACTATGTGGCACTTTCATCGTCCAGCATGACGTTAAACTGTAAAAAGTCCTCAGAACTGATATCCTCATATTGGTTCACCTTAGTCCTAGCTACATGACTTTAAACTGTACAGCACCAGTTCGTCCTTGCTATATGACGTTAAACTACACAGCAATGGTCCAGTATGACCTTAAAATGCAACTTCGTCCAACATGACGTTAAACTGTGTCACCTTCAATGTCCGAGATGACATTAAACTTTATTTTGTCCTACATGACATTAAACTGTTATTTTGTCCTATCTACATGACATTAAACTGTACAGAAGATCCTATATTTTGTCCGAGATGACATTAAACTATATTGTGTCCTAGCAACATGACATTAAACTGTGTGGCACTTTCATCATCCAGCATGACGTTAAACTGTAAAAAGTCCTCAAAACTGATATCCTCATATTGGTTCACCTTAGTCCTAACTACATGACTTTAAACTGTACAGCACTAGTTCGTCCTTGCTATATGACGTTAAACTATACAGCAATGGTCCAGTATGACTTTAAACTGCAACTTCGTCCCACACGACATTAAACTGTGAAAACGTTCCCTAAACCGTCCAGCATGACCTTAAACTGCATCATCCCTGGTCCATGTATATGACCATAAACTATTTGCAAATCCCTTATGTCCAGCAAGACGTTAAACTGTGACGTCCTAAACTACATGACGCTAAACTGTATAAAGGTCCCTCACGTCCGAAAAGACGTTAAATTATATAATCATCAAAGGTCCAGCATGACATTAAACTGCACCATCCACGGTCCATGCATATGACCTTAAACTATTCACACTTTCGTCCAACATGACATAAATGGTGTGTTATTTTGTCCTCACTGCATGACATTAAACTGCACAGTCCCCCTTTCGTCCAATATGACGTTAAACTATTTTATCCCCATCGTCCTAACTACATGACGCTAAACTGTACAGAAAATACTTGATAGGTCCTACATGACATTAAATTATATTTTATCCCTACTACATGACACTAAACTGTGCAACACCAATAGTCCTAACTATAAGACTTTAAACTGCATAGTCCCTTTTTTATGTCCTACATGACATTAATCTGTACATCGTTAAGGTTGTTATTACCTCTTGTTTCTAACACCGAGTATGACTCACGTGAGCTTAGAGCGAACATCAACCATAACACTCCCTTTGGGCCACTAACCATGTGTAAGTCCCAACATTATTTTTTATTCGATCATTTTCCACAAGAACAACTCGATCATTAATTCATTCTTAAATTGAACTACACGGACTTTGATCCTCGCCCTCCAGGCTGGGTATGTAGGCAACCTCCCAGGGTTCAAGCCCAAAAACAATCTCTTCACATCGGTTCACCACAACCTCATATGATGTTGATTTGTGAAACCGCCCCTGGAATCAATATCTTTACATTGATTCACTTTCGTCCTTGTTATATGACGTTAAACTATACAACACTTTTGTCCGGTACGACAATAAACTACAATATTCTTTGATTTCCTCATTTGAGAAGGAACCATTATTGACATTTTTTTTAAATCATGTTTCATTTTCAAAAGACTATGTGCATACATGGTAATGCCTAAACTTTTTATCTCAGGTTAAACCATCATTGCACTAAAGTCCCCTTTTCACCCTTCACATGTACGAACCAAATTTGTACAAAGGGTAGTTCTAGAACTACGTGGACTTGATTCCCATCCTTATGGGATACGTAGGAACATTCGAGTGTCCCTCGAATCCAGTCCCAAGACTTTTGGGCCTAACCCCAAATTTCACTTTCAGTCCCTTGGCTGAAAAGTCCTCATGAAAACACACACTGTGTATTCATTATTATGGTCCGAATTCTATGACCCTAAACTAAGATCACTCATACTTTCGTCCTGCACGATGTTAAACTGCATTTCAAGAACTACGTATGGCTTGATTCTCATTCTTATGAGATACGTAGTGAAGTCCAAGTTTCAATTCAGGACCCATCCACAACATGATTATGGTTTTCATTGACCTATGTATCTCTATATACATTGGACAATACCCATTTTTATGTGTTATAATCCTAACCTTAAATATTTTCAGATCTTCATAACCCTTTTCATGACTTCTAGTCACAAAAATGTCAAACTTCTAAGAATTCTTTTTCCTGACTATGCAGCACGTGCCCATAGGTGGCCTTGCATAAGCAGTCCACATAACAGACTTGTCAGCCAAAAGATGCTATTCATTTGACCATGCAGCTAATGCCCATAGGTGGCCCTGCATATTTCAACCCCCTAACGGGTTTTGTTAAATAATAGTAACTTCATTCTTGGGAAGAATGCCTCTTTTTTCCTTATTTGTCTTAAACGACAATATGTAGGGATCCACAAAAAAATAGCCATCCTTAACATATTTGTCCCATATCCTTTTTCATGATCTGAAAGTATTCAAGTCTATGGTTTATTCTTCTTCCCTACGTTTGGGTCAGACCTTCGTAGGAGTGATATTCATCCAGTTCTTCGATGTTCTTGTTCGGAAATATCTTCTCCATATTCAAGTACCTCTTTCCATACAACAAACTCTATGCTTTAGAAAATTTGAATCTCCATAAACTTTCACTGGCTTTTAGCACTAGGAAAGTAAATTTCTGGGAGTTCTTTTGCCTGACAATGCAGCACGTGCCCATAGGTGGCCTTGCATAAACAGTCCACATAACAGACTTGTCAGCCAAAAGATGATATTTATTTGACCATGCAGCCTATGCCCACAGGTGGCCCTGCATATTTCAACCCCCTAACGGGTTTTGTTAAATAATAGTAACTTCATTCTTGGAAACTACTTCTTCTAATGCCTTTTATCTCTTTTTCATATCATTCCTCAGATTTAAATATTCTTAAGCCATAGTTTACATTTTTTCCCTCATACTTGAGTATGGTAATATGTTTTCAGATAAATTGTCAAGGAATTGAATCCATTTTTTAATCCATTTCGGTCAAAGCTATTTCGACCTTAAACATTAGCCCCTTTATGTCCGGTATGCATGACTTTAAACTTCCCACACAAAAGACAAAGGAACTCGGAATAAAAGTCAAGTTCCAGCTCACTAAATATACATTTTTTGTATGATTAAGGTAATATTGAGCAGTTAAAAGATTCAAAGTTTGTAGGATTATTTGTAATAATCCTAGTAAAAATCAAACTATGCTTACTAGGCCCATTGGCTTAAGTAAATTTGAAGCAGGTAATGAAAGAATGAAGGTACAAATGATTGAAGACGAAAGTGTTTTTCATTGATACACAAGAGTTAGAAGGACATCCACAGACTGGAGTCTCTTCTCTTTTTCGAGAATTACAAGAGGCTTTCAACATAACACTTCATTTGATTTACGGCATCCCGATCATCATTAGCAACCACCTAGAATTCATTCATTCAATTGGATACAATAAGAGATGCAGTGATACCAGCTCTTCTTGGAACAATTGTAAAAGGATGTTCTTGAGTGCGGTTTGAGAAAATTTTCTGCTGATCAAACAGTGACTCTGTTTCTGTCCAAGAGACTTGGAAGATGGATACATGGATTTGAGAATGGAGAATTGGAAGTAAAGAGACATTTGGAGAGAGTAATCTTTTCAGATATTGCTCTAATACCATGTTTGTCTTCTCTCCACCAACCGGCAGTGGAAAACATTTCAGCCCATGGGTTTGCCATTTTCATATCTGCAAGGAAATGACATGGAGGAAGAATTTGAAAGTTCACACCATTGTTGTTGCTCTTAATGCACAGCATAACCGAAATAGAGAAATAGCATTGCAGCTGCATCTCAGGTGTATAATTGTCTGCATTTGGGACATTGACTCCTTGCAGATGACCATGAACACACAGAGACAGGTAGATGCTCTGTTGGAAATTAATATGATATTTCTTCAAGTACTTATCCAAATCTGGGAAAGTGTTGTCGCAGATATCATAGTAATCATGGCCAATAATGTTCATCATGTCATCAATCCACTTGCTAGCCAGTTCATCAGCCGTTCCAATTCCCTTAGGAGCCATTGAATCTGTACAAAAGTTGAACAAATTTAACTCTTAAATGGGTTTATTTTTTAAAAAAAAAAATTTGTGAAAAAATTCGGAAAAAAATGGCCAAGGCATTAAGTCGCGCAAGTCTAAACAGGGACGCGCAAGTATTTCGTGTGTCGCGCTAGTTTTTGACGTGCAAGTATAAACCGCGCAAGTACGAATACCTTTATAGGAGCGCGACAGCGAGGGAACAGTGGAAAAGAGACTTGCATGGCTTAGGTAACCTGCACGACGAGAGCTCGAGAAGGGATGAAGTCCGGAAATCCGGATACTTGTACGGATGTGAGGCCGTGTATTTATAGGCCAGGAAGCCTACCTGCGCGCCACACCCAGAGAACATAAGGCCTACGCGACGCAGACTTGCGCGCCGCCCTCTGCGCACTGAAAGACTTGCGCGCCCTCCCTTTTCCTTTGGAGGGATTCGATTTCCTCAGAGTCAAATCCTCATTTCTCTCCGGATCCAACTCTGAGGGGGGACTTTTGTTGACGCTCCTTTCGTCACAGAATATAAAGATCGGAAAAGGGAATATCTGAGCTCAAAGTGATTCAGCCTTTGAAGAAAACATCAAAAATCAACAAAGGAAGGAAGAAAGGATCAAAAGCAACTTCACCGCGCAGGTTATCTAACTGGCGCGCAAGTGTACTTGTGCGGCTACCTTGGTCGCGCGGGTGACTTGTGCGACCTAATTGGTAACCGCCCGGTAACCGCTCGGGGTCTTCTTTTGCCTATAAATAGACCCTGTGGGCCCCCCATTCGGGAGGATCTTTTTCCAGAAACTCAGATTGAAGCTCCCGACGCCCAAGTCTCTTCTCAAAGCTTCCGGAACACTTCTAATGTAATTTCTTACCTAGAACGGAATATCTAAAGAGAAGAAGGAAGGCATAAGTGTTGAAACTGATCAAACACTTGCGCACCGACTTATTTCCTTCAATATAACTTGCGCGTCCCTTTTTTGGAAGAACCTCGAGAACATTCTAAAGGGTTTAAAAAAGAGTCGCTCAAGTATTTCAATGCTGGTTGAAAATCGCGCAAGTACACTATGTGTCGCGCAGGTATACCTGCGCGACCAATACTTGCGCGCCCACGGAAGACTTGCGCGCCTTGCAAGACTTGCGCGCCCCTATCTTTTTGGGTGCCCATCTTTCCCATTTTAACCCCTCTTAAGCCATTTCACCTTTCCTTTTCAAGATTCAGTCTTCAAGACACTCTTCAAGGCCATTTATGGCATGATTTCTTGATTTGACTTTCTTATCTGAAAGGAATTCTGTGGAATCTCTCTCAAAGTCTAGTAATTTAAATATCCTTATGTCACTAAAATACGGAGAGTTCATTCATTCAACCTCATCCTTTAAGATGAGAGAATCCTAACCTGGGTCTCCTTTTCAGGAATAATCCCCAGTGATAAAACCTTTAATTTGGGCATCCTCCTCAGGAATAAGCCCCAAACCTTAATCCCAAAACTGGGTCTCCTTTTTTCAGGAATAAAACTCAGTCATAATCTTGGGCTTCCTTTTAATGAATAAGCCCCAAGTTCCCTTAAATTTCTCTTAACCAGTCATAATTTACCTTTGATTTGGGTTTCCTTTTCAGGAGTAAAACCCAATCATAAGTCCCCTCCTAACTTGGGCATCCTCCTTAGAAGTAAGCCCCAAGATTAGAGTATTCAAATCTACATGAAGCACATATAACTTTATGGACCCTGTTCATGGATTTTATCCCTAAAAGTAAATCCTAAAACTTCATCTATCTGGGCAGTCATCCATACATAAGCCCCAAACAAATTCTTATGATTGCATCTTTCATGGCACAATTGTCTAAATTTTTACCAATACCTCTTGTTTCTCACACCGAGCATGACTCACGTGAGCTTAGAGTGTAAAAGTAATTATGACATTCATCTTTGATCCATCAATCATAAACATCATACTCCATAACTCAAACTACGTGGGTTCTGATTCCTTTTCCAAAACAAAGGATACGTAGGTAGCCCATTTATGGGTTCGATCCCAACTTTGAAATAATCCATGTCCTTCTGAATGATGATAAACTTCAAGTGCCCCACTGAGTGGCTTTAAAACCAGCCTGGTCATCATAATGACCAAGAGACTTTTATATAAATGTTTTGAAGGATACCATTGACCAAGAATCTCTAAACAGATATAGATGATTCTCTATTGATGAAGAACCTCGAATACATACAAAAGATTCTCTAAATTTCCTGCATATTTAATCATTGATTGTTAAAACTAAAGGAAAGATCATTTTATACTTGGTAATATAATAAGGATTCACGAACATAACTTAAATCTATAAAGAGAGTCCCGGAGTAGACAATAATTCCCCTAAAAAAGGTGTGATGAGTCCGACCTCCCATCCTCTCGACCAATGCAAATTCCTAAGCCTCATTAGTCCACAAGCTAATGAGCGCCTGCCTTTGGAAAGTAGGTCCAAATGGATGTGGAATCATTGGATGTTTCTGGTTCTACGAACAAACCCGTGAGAAACCGATCGGAACGTTTGAATCTCCCGTCCAGGAGGTCATCCCCGGATTCCGTGCGAAACATCCACAAAATAAATTCCTGATTTTCATGCCAAAAAATTTGGAAAACACTAGAAAATGGAACTACTTTAAAAATATTCTTTGTTAATAGAAGCCATACATATTTTTAGTCATCTTATTTCATCAAAAACTTTTTTATCATGATATATAAAATTTGATCGATCATCTTTAGAATCGTCATATTTTTAATGAAAATTATTTTAACCTTCATATCTTCCACCAAGGTCTTTCTTTCTAATAAATCATGAATATGATTTCCAACATATTTTATCCCACTTTCCTTCATAAGACTCACATTAAAAGGTCTCCAGACACTTATGATATTTGTGAAATACAAATCATAAAATCATTATCATATTTACTAAGGATTTTACAAAGTGAATTAATTTATCCTTTTTGGAAACAAAAGAAAACACTCATAAAAAATAGACGTTCTTACTTCAAAAAACCTTCCCCATACAACTTGGTCCCAACATTTAATTTTTGTAATATTTTTTGAAAATCAAATAATATTAATAGTTCATAGAATGACATTAATAGAATTTATGGTTAAAAATGTTTTATTAAAATAATTAAAAATAAAAAAAAAATGAAATAGGACAATTAGGATTATAAGTGTTCAAAATGTTCATCCATTATAAATTTATTCCCCAACATTCACCCTATATGTAAAATTATAACCCTTTAATATTGAAAAAGTTATTACAATACATAAGGTTCAAATAGGATAAAAATTTGTTTAATCCAAAATATAATGTCAAAACAGATATAGAAACATACAAAACATTAATTTTCTAATTATATTATGGCCATATTATACTTATATAATAATAATAAAAATTTCGTAACCATTTTATATCAGTTAGAATCTTATTATATTATAATATTTCTTATATTTCCAAAAATTAAATTGTTGATATTTTATGATAAATAATATTTTATTAAATGATTTAAAATTAATAAAAAATTATACATCATTCTAACTAAATGATATATTACTATACATATCAACCATGTTAAATTTATGGGTCATTTTTATTTTTTATTTTATGATTATTAACCGTTAAAAACATAAATTATTTGATATTGTGGTTATTGACAAAAAGGGTAACAATGTACAAAAAAAAATTTAAGGGTGGAAAAATCACCAAATTTTTTTAAAGTTTTTTTGGATGCCATTATTTAGACCCATAATCACCATATATTATAAATATATACATTTGTATTTTCTTGAACCTGAAAATTTACTAATATATATTGAACAATTTATATAGTTCCAAGGTTAATTCTCTCCGTAATTATAAAAGCATACCTCTTCTCCTATTTTCATCACACCCGTAAGCCATATATATTGAATAAAACTACTATAATTCACTTTAAAACATCCCTAGTAATAATTATAATATCATTAAATTGGAAATACCAATTCAATGGCCCTTAAGAGGGGATTTAATGAAAGTCTATTGAAGAAAAGGTAATCATCTTTGTCGGGTTTTCTAATTTATTTCTACTTCTACATCACCTAAATATATAGAGACCATCATAATATAATTCATATAGAATCATAAATATGCTAAAAATTTATTATTATTGTATTAATACCAATTTATATATCTTTTTCACCTAATAGAAACTAAAAACATCGCTCTTACTTACGTATGACTTATCATTTTCACGTAGCGAAAAAATTCAAGTTTATCCCCATTTTAGTTCGATATTTATAATTATTTAGAGAACTCACATATATGGTATTTGTTAAATTATTATTGTTATAGAATTTTCATATTATATCCACCATATTACCTTCCAATATATTGGAATATAATAATGTTGCTCGTGCGTACGTGTGGATTACCACATCCACCAAGTGATGTGATCCATTTTTTTATTTATGTGGACGTTAATTAGGATATTTTTAATGAATATATACTATATATGTGATATAATAATTATTATTTAAATTTTAGTTATTATTTAACTGTATTTCATTCCATCCATTGAAAAATTGAAAAGACATTCATACGTACATAAAACCTATCATCTCTAGAAAGAGTGTAATTCATTTTTCTACCTCTACCTTTTATAGATGAATCTATCATATATAATGATTATATATTATATTTATATACTGATTTAAATATTATATATTATTTAACAATGATCATTGTACCTGGACAAGGACTTTCTAATAAAAAATCTCTTGAAAAAGAAACAGTTAACACCCAGAAATATGGATTTTAATAAGGAATTAAAAATAAATTGTTTTTAAAATTTTATAATTGGAACATATATGATATTATAAGTACATAAATTATTATTTTGTATAATTAAATTAAGTTTAAATTTATTATAGATTATTTTAGAGAACATTCAATGTAAGTCAAACTTGAGGAAAGGGTTAATCCTCTCAAATTATATTTTTTGGGACATATGTTATGTTATGAAAATATATTAAGTAATGAGGTAAAAATGACATGAATTTATCATATCATAAAATGAATAAAATTATTATCAAAATATTTAATGTTTCATTTTAATTCATTCTTGAAGTGTTTTTACAATTAAAAAACAACTAAATAGGTAAGGGATTTGTGTTTCCATATCAATTTAATTTGGATTTTTATGCTTGAATTTATATTAAAGGAAATTATATGATCCCTTCCACATAAATACAATTAATTTTATTATAAAATAGTTGTTTTTTTGATAATATATGTTTTCCTTCCATTTTAATCACTTTAAATATTAAGGAAATCCAATGAATATTTATATGGAAAAAAAATATTATTTCCCTCTTTGGTCGAAAAACCTTTTTCATAAAGGTATATTTTTTGTAAAAAAATGCTCAAAAATGTTTTCAATATTTCCATATGTTTTTTGAAATTAAAATTTCCCATCATTTACTTTTTTCTGAGTGTATTTAAATGATTCTCATTTTCATTTTCTGAATGAGGTACTTGTGACTTTTTATCGAGAATGTGAATGGAATCTTTGTTTTAAAGTACATTGAATGAATAAAATTTTCCACTATCATGACCTATAAATCATTTTAATAAATTTTTACATGTTTTTAATTTTCTTTTCAGTGAAGATTTTTTAATTCATACTTGTTAAAATTATATGTTCTAATAAGTGATTTCAAAATGATAATTTTATTTTCCTTACGAAATATTCCAGGGATCTTTTAAATAAAATTTTATCAATGATAAAATCCTTTAAGGTTTATTATGATATACTATGGATTTTATCAAATTAAAACATCCTTATTTTTTCTCTAATGGTTTATGATTTTTATGATGATATGATTATAAAATAGATTTATTTTACATATGTAATTATGTGATGAACTAATGAGATGTTTAAGAAACCGATTTCTCTTTCTTGAGTTTTGGTGATATGATTAATGTTTTATGAATTTTTGGAACACATATTTTTGGTTTTCATTATGTGGTGGGTTGTACTAGAATTATATAACCCTCTAATTCATTGGGTAATGTTTAATATCTCATGAGATAATTATGGGAAACAAGTTGATTCCCTTGATCAAAAATGGTAAACAAATCGATGTAATGGATGCACTATGGGAAATTAGTGATGGTTCTTGATCTGTTATGATATGGGAAATATATGTTGATGCCTTATACATGATGTTTTGATGGTATTGTAAATAATCTTGGCATAAAAAATAGTTTTTATAACTATTATGGTTACATACTTGTATGGAATGATTATGGGGTGAAATTATAGTTCATAATTTATTTATGATGTTTTATCAATATTATAATTCAATTATTTTTAAATGAAAAAATATTATGAAATTACTAAATAATATTATTTATGATATTCTTGGTATGGTTTTAAAATATTAATATGTTGGTATCATACCCTTATTCTCATGTTATACTTAAGTGATAATTGATATCTCTTGTCACCACCCGTCCTTGGGGCCCTATCCGTGACTACCCCAAGCCTGCCTTCCATAGGCCAGGGGCTGGTGACTAGCACCAAAGGCATAAATTCTGATTAAAGGGATGTTATTTCCTTTATGATAGTAAAGAAACACAAAATTGTACGCAAGGTTAAGTAAACACAAGGTAATACTAAGTACAAAAGTAAGTGCTGAATAGTAAATGGGCCAGTATACGAACTCAACTGAAAGTACATTACATTACAACTGAAAAGAAAGTACAACAGCGGTAAAGTAATCGGAAACCACTGAGTCGTCCTATGGCTATCCCACCTGAAGGGTGGGTACATATGATCTCCTCAGCTCCTCAGTTCTGGCCGTCCACTCCGTGTACGTCCCGTCTAGTGGTCCACCTCTGGGTACCGTCTAGCTCCTCAAGCATCCACCTCGATCTGTGCTGTCCATCGTATGTATCCAACACAATGTAGTGCTGGAATAGCCTATGTAGGGGTGAGTATAGGATACTCAGTAGGGACCCAGAGACCCCCGATGGTCTCCCAGAATCCAAAAAGCATAAACCACAATGGGAAGATACAATCTCGAAGTATCAACCGACTCTACTTAGGTATATGCCCATACATATACCTAAGTCATGAATTCCATTTCGGCTGTAACTCTCAAGCCCATACACATCCCAGTCCACACATGAAAGAAGTCAATCACACCAATGGTAATGATTGAATGGCAAGACTCAGCTGACACATGTATACATCTTACGAAGAGGGGTGGAGATGATTAAATGTAGCCTCTGAATCATCTCCTCTGTGAAACCCACATAAGATCCATGTACAGAAGTCATCGATGCCGATCCCATGTAGGATCCATGTACAGTAACCATCACTACCGAACCAACATAGGATCTAAGTACAATCGTCATCGCTGCCGAACCCATGGAGGATCCAAGCACAGTCGTCCCCACTACCGAACCCACCGAGGATCCAAGTACAGTCATAATCATCGTCAAACCCACGGAGGATCCCAGTACGGTAGTCGTCACAGTCACAGCTAGCTCTAGGGTTCCCGCACACAACACGCTCGATTCCGGGAAGGTCCACTCCTCGAGCCAAGGGGGTTCGATACATCAAATGTCACATAGTCCAGATTTTATGTATCCTGAAGTACCATCTCGTCAAATGGAACTCAACGTGACAGACGATGCTTCAATCAGACGCCCGGTCTGAGAGATATTAGCTTTTTCATTCCAGGGGCCTGGTTGGAAATATGCTCGTTCCAAACTCGGCCATTTACCAATGTTGTCCAAAACTCACTTAGAGTATCGCAAAAGGACCACCTCGTCGAAAGGATCCCAGTTCTGCAGACGGTGTGTCGATTGGACACGCGGTCTTTATGTTATTCACATTTATGTGAATAAGGGGCCGACCCGTTAAGCCTAGTGGGTAGGTGGGTCGGGTCACCCAGTTTTTGGCCGGTCTGACTCGACAGGGGTTTTGGACCGGCCCGAAGAAATGTGCGGCTAGGCCCGAGGGGCGCGGCCCAGCCCAAAGGGGTGCGGCCCGGCCCGACGGAGTGCGGCCCAGCCCGGCCCTGCTCGGCCCAAAGGCCGAGCGGTCCGAGGGGGCACGACCGCTGGCTGTCCGAACTGGCGACGCCAAGTGGCGCCGCCCTCTCAAACCGGCCATCTAGGTGGTCCGACCATCTGGCACAAGGGGCCCACTTGGGGGGGGGGGGGGAGGCGTAGCTCATCTGGCGCGGCGTCCTCCTGGCGCCACAACTTTGCTATGCCCGGCCGGCCGATGGGCCGGCCGGTCCTTCCGCCGTAGGGGCCCACGAAGCGGGCTGTGGTTCCTTCCGCACAGCTTGTACAACGGCGTTGGCTTCATCTATCACGGCATGCCCTGGACATGGATCTGTGTTTCCAGAACGGCACAACGGCCTCGTATTTTGTCCGCCACGGCCCCCTTCGCCGTGGTTTTCTTTGCATGTGGGACGACAACTCTTGCGCCATCAGCCTCTTCCGCGTTCCGCCTCCGATCGTCGATTCCCAAACAAAAGAACAAGTTCCAGTGGGGGTCATCGGGCAATTTTCGTTCGGACCACGCCCTCCGCGTTAGGGGATAGCAATAGGCCAGTACAAACATAGACAAACAATGACAAAATTGAATGAAATTTCCCTACCTCGATAATTGACGTCGCACGTCGGGCATCGTGGAAGACGACGTCGTGGGGAGAGGATTCGTAGACGATGTCAGAGTTAGTCTAAGGATGAAGCAACGTCTCCTCACTTTTTGAGGAAAAATAAAAAGAAAACCACATCATCGTTCTTCATGGAACCGACATTCTTCGTCGAAGAAGACGTTGTTCTTCGTCGGAGGGTCGGTGTTCTTCAACAAAGGAGAAACTCTCTTCTTATATCACAAGATCTCTCTCTCAAATATTTCCCCCAACACAACTTGTGCCAACCAAATGAAAATAAGGATTCCCCTTATTTTAATTAAACTTTTCAAGTATTCAAAATTCAAAACACCTAATTAATTAATTTAAGATGTTCAATTTAATAATTATGGTTTGTTGGAAAGAGTTAAAGAGGGAGAGAGAGGAAGTTTAAGAGATCTCATTAATATTGGGAGAGTTGACAATATTAAACATGGGAGTTTTATGGGGGTTTATGTGAGTTATGGGATGTTCAAGGTTTTAGGACATGTGTGGGACCCACCCCACAATTATCCTATCATGGAAGGTTAAGTAGGTGTGGGCCCCACCTCTAACTACCCTTGGGAGGAAATAACCACCATCCTTAAAAAAATTTTCTACACCAATTTTATTTATTTTAAACTAATTCCCAAAATATTAATTCTCAACCTGCTTAAAACACAATGACAGTAAAGGCCTCCTTAAGCAACTAACGGTGCTGCAAGTTCATTGGTGCCCACAGATTTCAATTCTGAGCACCGGTTCAAAATATTGAAAAACCCACTCATTCGTTTACCGAATGTACCCGAGATAAACTTCTGAAATTGATTCCAGGCACACCAGGCCTCAGAATCCAGTGCCATCCGAAGCCACAGACTCGTAAAATTCCAAACTATTTAAGAAAAAAATTTATTTGAAATTTCCGGGTCTTTACATTACTCCCACTGTAGCACTTTACATTCTCGTAAAGCTACAAAAAAAACTTGGGAAACAAATGAGGGTACTGAGCACGCATCTGAGCCTCCCTCTCCCAAGTGCTCTCCTATAGGTTCCCGTGATGCCAACGAATGCGCACAAGAGGAATTGACATTCCCCATAGGACCCGATCCTATCGATCCTTGATCTCTACTGGAACTTCCATGAATGTTGCCCCGTCATCGATGTCCAGCTCCTCGTGATCGATGATGTGGGTTGGGTTGTGAACGTATATTCTTAGCTATGATACGTGGAAGATGTCGTGCACTCGGTGCTACTGAAGTGGAAGGTCCATGCGGTAAGTTGCCTCGCCTATGCTACTGAGGACCTGGAATAACTCGATGAAGTGCGGAGATAACTTTCCGCCCAAGCCAAATATCTTTAGTCCACATCGGTGTGAGATCCGTAGGAAGATGTGGTCACCATCCTCAAACTCCAGTGGTATCCGCCTCCTTTCAGCATAGGACTTCTGTCTGCTCTGTGTAGTCTTCATCCATTCCTGGATGATCTTCACCTTCTCTGTCATAGCCTAAACCATCTCTGGTCTGAAACATGCTAACTCCCCAGGGCCAGTCCAACACAGAGTTGATCTTCATGGTTGGCCATACAGTGCCTCATAAGGTGCCATCCTGATGGTGGAGTGGTAGCTATTGTTGTACGCAAACTCAACCAAGGGTAGGTGATCCTCCCAGCTGCGACCAAAGTCAAGGACACATGCACAGAGCGTGACCTCGAGTGTCTGAATGGTCCTCTCCATCCGGACATCCGTCTAAGGATAAAAGGCGGTGCTCAGGCATAGCTGCGTCCCAAATTCCTCCTGCAACCCCTTCCAATGCCGGGAAGTAAATCAAGCATATTGATCAGAGATGATAGATGATGGAACTCCGTGAAGCCGTACGATATCCTGAACATAGAGGCTCCCCAAGTTCTCTACTGAGCCCTGCTCTCTGATCGGTAGGAAGTGGGCCGACTTGGTGAGTCGATCTACGATCACCCAGACAGAGTCATGTCCTCTGGATTTACGTGGAATCCCTGTCACGAAATCCATGGATATCCCATCCCACTTCCACTACGGAACCTCTAAGGGATGTACCATGCGTGTTGGTACCTGGTGCTCCGCATTCACTTGCTAGAAAGTGAGGCATTGTGAAACGAACTCTACTACAATCTTCATCATTCTCGACCACTAGTGTTTTCATCTATGATCCTGGTAAATCTTCGCCACTCCTGGATGTACCGCTAGAGGGGAAGTGTGAAACTCTCTCATCACATCCTCCTGCAGTGCAACTGGTACCATGGTACATCCCTTGAAGAGGATGACATGCTCTCCTCCTTCAAAAAATCTATCAGGTGCCTGCCCTGTGGAAATCTGAGAACGTCGCATCTCACAGTCAACATCCCCATGCTATGCCTCTATGACCCACTGAAGTAGTTGAGGAGTGACTGTGAGAGAATGTAGAATGGATGCTCTATCTCTATCCACGAAGGATATCTGAAAAGCGGCTAACTGCTCCATCACCTCCCCTAGTAGCTGTATTCCCTATCTCTTGCTGAGAGCATCAATTACTACGTTCCCCTTCCCAAGAGTATATACTATCTCAAAGTCATAGTCCTTGAAGAACTCGAGCCATCGCTGCTGTCTCGGGTTTATGTCCTTCTACGATAGAATGTACCTGAGACTCTAGTGGCAAGAGTAGATTGTAAAGTGCTCGCCCATCAGATAGTGTCGCCACATCTTCAGGGCGAAGACCAGTGCTGCTAACTCCAGGCCATGAGTAGCGTAGTTCTGCTCGTGCTACCTCAACTGCTGTGAACCATAGGCGATCATTGCCCGCTCCTGCATCAGGACACATCCTAGTCTGTTCCCTGATGTGTCGTCATAAACCATGTACCCAACGCCCTCCTCCGGTAGCCTCAAGATGGGCGCACTGTTCAACCTCCATCTTAGCTTCTGGAATCTCTACTGGCATCTATCTGACCACATGAAGAGTTTCCCCTTCTTTTTAAAAGATGAAAGCGGTGCTACAACTCTGGAGAAGTCTTTTACAAATCTACGATAGAACCCATATAGACCTAGGAAACTTTGCACCCCTGTCACGCTTCTGGGTGACTCCCAAGAAAGTACTTCCTCGATCTTCGTTGGGTCCACTACAACTCCAAACTCTGAGATGATGTGTCCCATGAAATGAACCTCTTGAATCTAGAACTAACACTTCGAGAGCTTACCATAAAGATGGTGCTCTCAGAGTGTATCCAGTACAACCCGCAAGTGGTAGGCGTGCTCCTCCTTAGTAGTCGAGTATATTAGTATGCCGTCGATGAAGACTAAGAAAAAATGAGTGAGGTAAGGTTATAAGATTATGTTCATGAGACTCATGAACAATACTGGTGCATTGGTTATGCCAAATGGCATAACCAAGAACTCGTAGTGGCCATACTGACACCGGAAGGTTGTCTTCTGCACATCCTCATCTCGAACTCTGAGCTGATGATAACCTGACATGAGATCTATATTTGAGAAACATCGTGAGCCCTTGAGCTGATCAAATAGGTCTTCAATCCTCATAAGTGTGTACTTATTCTTTACGGTCATTGGGTTTAGGAGACAGTAGTCGACACATAGTCGTGAGCTCCCATCCGCCTTCTTGGCGAATAAAATTGGAGAAGCCCAGGGTGAAAAACTAGGTCGAATGAATCCTTTTCCCTGTAAGTCCTCCAGCTGTACCCGCAGCTCATGAAGCTCAGCGGAAGCCATCTGATATGATGTAGTAGATATTGGTGTTGCCCTGGGGTACAGGTCTATGTAGAAGTCTACCTATCAGCGAGGAGGTAGTCCTGGAACATCGTCCGGAAAAAACGCCCACATAGTGATCCAACACAACAGGAAAACTCGGAATCCGTACATCAACTGCTCCTAGGATGAGACTATCCAAATTATGTGTAATCGGATGCCCTCTCCTCTGGTTATGTCAATCCTGCGCTGCAAAGGCTCCCTTCTCACTGGTGAAGGTGAAACTGCTCCCATATGTGCGGACACACCACACTTTGAACCTAATACAGTCGATCTGAGCATGGAATGTAGACAACTAGTCTATACCCAAGATGACGTCATAAGGCCTCGACACCGCTACAAGAAGGTCCCAGCCGAAGCTCTCACCTCCTAGAGTATGCTCGCACTACCGGAATCAGTGCGTAATTGTCGAGTATACTCCCGTAGGAGTCTCTAGCCATAAAGATCGAGCCAAAGGCTCTGTCAGAATCTCCGAGCTCCGAAAAAGGGAATCAGAAATAAAAGTTTGACTTGCTCCTGTGTCTATAAGAACTGCATCAGGGGTGGAGTAGACACAGATAGTACGTTGAATCATCTCAGGTGCACCATGGACGTAGGCCTTGACTGCCTGGAGCTGAGCCTTCCCCTGTCTGCCAGCTCCCAGTGGTCGAGGTGGTCCTCCTAGTGGTGGTGGTGGTAGATCCTCGAAGCGTCATCCATCACCCGCTGCTCGGCCAACTCCTCTACCTCGTCCTCCTACTCCCTGTGGACCACCACGGTCGAACCTCTGCCTCTGCCTGAGAGGTCCCTCTACTGTCTGCTGATTCTCTGGATGGCAGGTCGGGCAGTCACGAACCATGTGGCCCTGCCCACCGCATGCATAGCACTGTCTGCCTCTCGTATGACAGGCTCTACTTCGTGTGCCCCACAGATCTGAAACAGTATCCTGAGGTCACCCAACTGATAGCCTGGTCCTCCTGTACCACTGTGACATCTGTATACTGCCGGCTTCAGAAGACTTAGCTATGGGTCGCCCTGTAGTGGGTCTCGCTACTGGTGTTGGCTCTGCAAGAAATCTCTACACAAGAAGGGCTCACTCCAGCACTCCTGCTAGCGTTGGAATGCTGAGGGAGATCATCGAAGACCTGATCTCATGACTTAGTCCCTGATAAAATGTCTAGGCCCAGAAGAATGGGTCTCTTACCATGTCCGTGGAGTAGCGCGAGAGGTCGATAAATCTCGCAGAGTAATGGGCTACTGTCATGATACCCTCCCGTAGATGAAGTAACTACTGGATGTGCACCACAAGGAGGGTGGCTGGAAGAAACTCCGAGTGGAAGAGGCTCTCGAAGTCCATCCAAAGTATTTATGCCTCGTCGTGCACCTGGAACATCAGGCTCCACCATCTACATATTGCTGCGTGTAGAAGAATCCCGACAAGGATCACCATAAGGTCTGTTGGTGTCCCTACCAATCTGAAAACTCGGACGATAGCCTCCAGCCAGTCCTCGGATGCCTGAGGGTCCATCTCTCTATGGAACCCGAGTGGCCTCTAAAATTTAATCTCATGCAACGCACTCAGGTGGGGTTCACTCTCCACTTTTGGGGTTGTTGGTATCGGTGGGCCAGCGGGTAGTGGTACCTCTGGTGCCTCCGCTATAATGGGGCCCTGCACCGAGGCCTCGTCGCTCGGTGGGCTTCCATCTCGCACGTAACTAGTAACCCTAGCTGTCTGCCTTCATGGGGCCATCCTGAGAAGAAACTAGTGCTCCACGGTTAGTACAGTATACCTGGTGAGCTGACACAATGTAATCACAGAGAAATTTTTTGAAACCCACATGCAATCAATTTTTTCGTGCAATAAGTTGGAAATCAGAAGTTAGGGTCCTGGTGTATGGATACATCAGCCGCCGCACCAACACTAGACTCCCTAGACTGATAACCACACTCAATACTCTAAACACTATTACTTCACAGAAGGAAATTATTAGAGTTCAGAGTTCTACGGTAAAACTGACCCCTCAGATACCAATTTGTCACGAACCGTCCTCAGGGCCCATCCCATGACTACCCCAAGTGTGCCTTCCATAGGCCAGGGGCTGGAGACTAGCACCAAAGGCATAAATCCCAATTAAAGTAAAGGAATTTACATTATGATAGTAAATAAACACAATAGAGTACGCAAGGTGATGTAAACACAAGGTAATACTAAGTACAAAAGTAAGTGCTGAAAAGTAAATGGGCCAGTATACAAACCCAAATGAAAGTACAGAATAGTACAACTGAAAAGAAATTACAACAACGGTAAAGTAAGCGGCAACCACCGAGTCATCCTCCAGATACCCCACATGAATGGTGGGTACAAATGATCTCCTCAGCTCCTCGGGTCTGTTCGTCCACTTCGTGTACGTCTCCTCTAGTGGTCCACCTCCGAGTACCGTCCAGCTCCTCAAGACTCCACCTCAATCAGTTCTGTTCATCGCCTGCATCCAACACAACATAGTGCGGGCATAGCCCATGCAGGGGTGAGTATACGATACTTAGTAGGTACCCCAAGACCCCCGAAGCACTCCCAGAATCCACAAAGGATAAACCAAAAAGGAAAGATACAATCACGAAGTATCAACCGACTCTACATAGGTATATTCCCATACATATACCTAAGTCACCAATTCAAGTTCGTCTCCAACTCTCGTGCCCATGCACATCCTAGTCCACACAGGAAAGAAGTCAATCATACTAATGGTAATGATTGAATGATCAAGACTCAGCTCACACAAGTATACATATTACGAAGAGGAGTGGATATGATTAAATGTATCCTCTGAATCATCTCCTCTGTCGAACCCATGTAATATCCAAGTACAGAAGTCATCGCCACCAAACCCACGTAGGATCCAAGTATAGTAACCATTGATGCTGAAAACACGTAAGATCCAAGTACAATCATCATCGTTGCCGAACCTATGGAGGATCCAAGTACAATCATACTCGCTACCGAACCCACGGAGGATCCAAGTATAGTCGTCTTCGTCGTCGAACCCAGGGAGGATCCCAGTACTGTAGCCATCGTATTCGTAGCCAGCTCTAGGGTTCCCGCACACAGCACACTCAATTCCGGGAGGGTCCGCTCCTCAAGCCAATAGGGGTCGATACATCAACTATCACGTAGTCTAGAGTTGATGTATCCTGAAGTTCCATCTCATCAAAAGGAACTCAACGTTACATACAACACATCAATAGGACGCCCGGTCTGAGAGATATTGGATTTTTCATTCCAGGGCCCGGTCGGAAATATGCTCATTCCTAATCCGGCCATTTACGAAAGTTGTCCAAAACTGACCAAGAGTATTGGAAAAGGACCGCCTCGTCGAAAGGATCCCAGTGCCGCACACGGCGCGTCGATCAGACGCGTGATCTTTAAGTTATTCACATTTATGTGAATAACGGGCCCGACCCATTAAGCCTAGTGGGATGGAAGGTCGAGTCACCCAGTTTTTTGTTGGTCCGACCTGGTAGGGGTGTCAGACTAGCCCAAAGAAATGCACGGATAGGCCGGAGGGGCGTGATCCGGCCTGAGGGGGTGCGGCCCGGCCTGCCGGGGTGCGTCCCAGCCCGGCGGGGTGCGACCCGGCTGGCCGAGCGGTCTAATGGGGTGCGATCCCCCGGCTGCCCGAACTAACAGCGCCAAATGGAACCCCCTCCCAAACCGATCGGTTAGGTATGACGGCCTTCTGGCGCAAGCGGCCCTCTCGGGCGGGCTGCGACTCATCTGGCACGGCGCCCTCCTGGCACCGCGGTTGTGCTCCGCCCGGCCGGCCGGTCCTTCCGCCGAAGCGGCCCGTGAAGCTGGCCGCGGTTCCTTCAGCACAACTGGCACTATGGCGTTGGATTACTCCGTCACGGCCTACCCTGGCCACGGCTCCACTTTCCCGACAGGGCGCGACTGCGCCGTGCTTCCTCCGCCGCAGCCCACATGGCCATGACTTTCTTGGCGTGTGTGATAGAGGCTCTTGCGTCGTCGGCCTCTTTCGCGTTACGCCTCTGATCGCCGATTCCCAAACAAAAAAACATGTTCTAACGGGGGGTCTTCAGACCTTTTTCGTTCAGCCCGTGCCCTCTACATTAGGTGATAACAATTGACCGGTACAAAAAAAAGACAAACAACGAAGAATGAGGCACAATTTTAATCCATTAAAATAGAACATAATTTCCCAACCTCGATAATTGACGTCGCACGTTGGGTGTCGCAGAAGATGGCGTTGCGGGGAGAGGATTCGTAGATGATGTCAAAGTGCGTCCAAGGATGAAGCAGCGTCTCCTAACTTGATGCGGAGAATAGAAAGAAAAGCACATCGTTATTCTTAGTGGAATCGGCATTCTTCGTCGAAGAATACACCATTCATCATGGGAGGGTTGGTGTTCTTCAACAAAGGAGAAACTCTCTTCTTCTATCACAAGATCTCTCTCTCAAATATTTCCCCCAACACAGATTTTACCAACCAAATTAAAATAAGGCATCCCCTTATTTTAATTAAACCTTCCAAGCATTCAAAATTCAAAACACCTAATTAATTAATTGAAGAGGTTAATTTTATTAATTATGGTTTGTTTGCAAGAGTTAAAGAGGGAGAGAGAGGAAGGTGAAGAGATATCATAAATATAGGGAGAGTTGAAAATATTAAACATAGGAGTTTAATGGGGTTTTATGAGAGTTATGGGAACTTCAAGGGTTTAGGTCAAGTGTGGGTCCCACCCCACAATTATCCTCTCATGGGAGGTTAAGTGGGCGTGGGCCCCACCTATAACTCCCCTTCGGAGGAAATAAACACCATCCTTAAAATAAAATTATGCTACACTAATTTTATTTATTTTAAACTAATTACCGTGATATTAATTCTCAACCCACTTAAAACGAAACTGTGGTGAAGGTCTCCTTAATCAATTACCAGCACTGCGAGTTCATCGGTGCCCACAGATTTCAATTCCGAGCACTGGTTCAAAAGATAGAAAACCCCGCTCTTTCTTTTACTGAACATACCCGATCTAAAATTTGGAAATTTATTCCAGGCACACCGGGCCTCATAATCAAGTGACGACATAAGCCAAAGACTCGTAAAATTCCAAAGTATTTAAGAAAAAAAATTCTTGAAGTTTCCAGATCATTACATCTCTCTTGTTTACCCATAATGAGAACCTAACCACACCTATATTATGTTTTATTTTCCAAGGTTATAAATAATTAATGTAATTATGAAAATTATAACAATGGTTCTAGTTATAAATATATTAGTGGGTGATGATGTAGATATCGTATAATCCATTTTTCTATATATCAATGTTTCCAAAGATAGTAATCCTCTATGGTTATTTCGTGGATTGTAATGTTTTGAATTTAATATTTATCTATTAATATATGATGTATATATATATGAAATGCATGGATCTCTATAAATTACAATCCATGCACATATTATTCATTAATTCCCATTTTCACCAAATGTTCTTTATATTAAATGGAGGATTTATAAAATTATATACATGGTTCTAATTATAATCAAATAAAATTTTATTGTATTTTTTATCACATCGAATAATTATTATGTTTTTAATATTAAATAACTACTAATGTATCTTTGAGTGAATAATAATTAATTCATCCCATTATATTTTGTGTTAAATTGAATTTTCCAAAGAAAAAGATTCCTCTATGTTTGTATGACATTACGTGAGTCTGGAATTCAAAAAATAAATTAAGTCTAGATACTTACCTTTGATTGTAAGACTTTATCTGGGCTCTATAATGATTTTAAGGTAAGAGAATATTTTTAAGACTTTTATCTAGATTGTGTATGACTTATATGTTAGCCACGTATGGTTGCTAATGGAAATCATACGAATTATTAATTTATATAATACTTTATGGAATCTTTTATGCCTCTTATTTTCATAATACTTGGTCATAATAAGTAGGAATTTTCATATTTTGTAAGGAATTTCCTAGATTTCATACGCGTTGGTTAATTTATTTTGGATATTTTTTATAAGACATTGTTTGAAATTTTATTAGGCTTTTTTTACATAAGTATCCACATAGAATTTCATAATAATTAATTTCATAAGGATTCTACAATTTTTAGTGATTGTTATAGCGAAGGGAGGTAATGTAAGGATTATAAATGAAAAATCATTAGGATCATTTCCTTTAATAATTTTAATTGTAGACTCTACACATGAAACAAATTCACAATAATAAATTTTTATGATGATGGACTATATAAGATCAAAATACTGATGTTCATTCTATAATGAAGAAGATCATGCCATGATTTAATGAGGAATATGTAGTGATAGTTTTTTTAGTTCAAGTGTATGATCTGTATAGAATTCACACAGCAAGAAAGATGATATTAGTTTCAAAATGTTTTCATGAATGGAAGGATCATTATATATAATAGATGAATTGACTAAAATGATTTTATGAAGATTCATATTTTGTGAAAAAAATTAAGATGATGATGTTTATGGGAATCTTTTTAGAGAAAATCCAATAAGATTGTTATTTATTAAAGATTAAAAGTGTTATTAATTACGTAATTAATTCATGAAATTTTGTTGAATAATTAAAAAAAGGAAAAATCATGCTATAATACATGAATTATAGGTCTCAATAAAATGACCACATCACCCAACTTAGTGATCAACCTCACGTCAAGAATCCCAACCAGATAACCAAAGTCACCTCAAGATAGATGGTCATCACCATCTTACTCCTTGGACAAATCCCGTCCCATTCCCATGGAATCAATACAAGTAATGTAATCAATGTAATTAAATTAATAAATACCCCCATCCTATAAAGGTTTGAATCGTTGCACCAGGTGTAAACCATTTGTCGTCTAGGTTGATCATGACCATATAAATATAATGAGATCAATTAGTTAATTTAGAAGAAAGTATTAAATTCATAGGGACTATCTCAGACTAACCAATGAAACACTCCGGAATTAAGCCCCAAAACATGAGACAAATAAATGATAAAACTAGAAACTACATACCACATGAAGGAAGATATCCATTCATCTGATATCGACCTCTATCTCAATATTATATGAAGGAAATAATTTTTTTTCGAACTCCCTAAAAAATAGGAAAAAATTTCTCACAAATATGTAGTTATTCTATGGGGAAATTAAAGGTGACAATAAGGAATATGATCGAAGGCCTTAACGATCTAGATTCAGCAAGACCTATGATGATTGATTCGAAGTACGAATGATAGATTTTTATCATATCCTAATGAGGTGGAATAAGATGGCTCTCCTCTATTTAGTGAATGAGTAGAGAAATAAACAGGATTGGAGAAACATAAATAATGGTAGAGTAATTTTGGTAAATTCATCAATTTATGTGGCCCACATGGTTTTTCTATATGGTTTTCCTAAGTAGGAACCAACCATTCGAACCCCACTATCTTGACACTACAAAATGCATAATTATCCCGCATGTTTGGGAAAACCTTGTGAAAACATTGTGTGAGCCCATGAAAATAACTATTGAATTCCCCACACAGTCGTGCACGCCACAATTTGTTTTAAAAACTACATATAGGGTCAATGGGGGGTTTCAGGGTTTCCCTTGAGAGCCACATCATTTTCCCAAACCATACACACTAGACTGCACACCCTAGAATGTTTGGTGTCCAACTCCGATGCACTTGAAACACCCTCAAAATAATAAAGAACATGCCAAGTAATAAAACCCACATAAAAATAGGGCCTTGGTACAATATAAAATATTTGAATTAACTTCATAAGATAATGAAAAAAAGTTTGTTTGACCACCAAAACCAAAAAAGTCAAAAGGTTTTTATAAATTCAACCCGCTCCACAAAACCTAAGATGTTACATTCTCCCTATATTAGCTTATCCATTCCCCAAACTATCAAGCATAATCCATATATGTAAATGAACATAACAATCTCATTTAAAAACAAACCCAAACTAATATGGTATTTAGGTTACAGGAAAAATACTATAAGGCACACCCCACCTTAGGAGTTACTAACCCCAGTCACTTTCTGACCCAAAACACAATTAAACTAATGGTCCACCATCTATCCCCAAGCATAAAATTCCTCATGGGATGCATCCTCACTCCTACACCTTATCATGTTATCATATTATCCAATTTCACATTTCACACCCATCAAAAACTACATCTCATAAGATTAAAACCTAATGTTCAAGCCTCACATGGTACTTAGGAGTTCTTACCTCTCATCAGATGCCACAAATCATTCCTAGTGGTTAGTACCACATATTGATCATATATTGACCCGATTCCTAGAGGCAAACTCACCTTAATAGTAACCACACATCCATCGATGATCATAATAGATCCCAGTTCCACACACCTCATATATATATATATATATTGCACATATGAGAAGATGATAACCTAATAACCAACATCTTGTTAGTATAAATGTAACACATGCACCCCATGACAAAATCTAGAAATTCGTAAAAAAGGAATCTTCCAGAATAAAAAGTTACCCTATAATTACCATGGAATACTGCTAACCGCAGTTGGAAACCTGATCTACTCTGCACATGGAAGCTCCACTATGTGAATCTGGCCTGAAGTCGAGTACCGATGGCCTAACTTCTATGTGGAGATACCCAAGCTACATACACTTACCAAATTACTATGTCACACAGTCTCTTCCATTACCCCGCCTAAAGATGAATCCCAGCTTCTATATTTTGGTAACACTCCTAGTCTGACCTCAGATTCATGAGTCCACCCCGGTACCTGACTACCAAATATCCAAGAAGGATTTATATAGATCTTCTCGAGATGACCAAACTTGAAACATTATAGACAATCCTTTTCTACTAGATCACACAAAGTTATCACACATCTTAGATTCCCATACTAAAAGAAGACCATCAAAGACCCACTCCTCGGTGGTCTACCCAAATCTCTTGGTTAAATTCCCTATTGAGACTCTTCATGGCCTTACTACCTGCTCTCTAATGCATTAGTACTGAAATCACCTCACGCTGTCACGCATCTCAAGTATGATCAGTCAATTAAATTCCCCCCAGCTATCAGTTATTGATTCACCACCTACGAGAAATATTCTAAACTGATTATGTTTACCTACACCCTAATGGAATTACATAAAAAATCCTAAAAAATCCTTACCCTTGTGATATCATTTCCCACCATACCTGGTGAGAAACGAAACTAGTCAGTGAAAGTAGCTACATAATCCATGACGGACATGTCTCCATACTAAAGGTTCAAGAACTCGCAAGCTCTCTCTAGCCTCAAAATATTCAAAAATAAGTGCTCAAATAATTTTTCCACAAAATCATTTGAAACAAATACCTAATGTATGCCTTCTTGATCTTCCACATCCCACTAGTTATTTGGTTGTATTATGAGAATATATTTCCAAGATTCACCCTATGGATTGGGGATGTCTCATGACACTCAAATTTGGTTTTCATTAACTCAATAATTTTCTACACTACCTATGATTCACCCCCACCCTAGAAAGGAGGTGGTTTCTATGACTGGAAATCTCGATTCAAGTATACCCTGGAAGGCTTATCTCTATGATCTCCCATGTCAATACCCATAATGACATGTAATAGGATCATCCAGAGTTGATTGTCAAGACACAATCCAAAATATTTCATATCATGTGGCTGTACCTCCTATAATAAAGCCTATACCTATGGTTGTACATTTGGATCATGATCATCCTATCCTATTGGGGCCTCATCCCTACCCTTTGGTGTCTTAACATTTTTACAGATATGCGACACAAAATGATTGTCTTCCTAACTATCCATCAGATTCTACCTAGGTGGATACCCACTGATTACCAATAATTTTTCTAAAAATCCATACTAATATTTATATATAAGATTGATAAGGAAATCTATAAAAATAATCAAAATCTCACCATCCTGATACACCCCAATCACATCCATGTCCCACGACATCTTTCCCCATATCCCCTCGCCTACCCATATCAATGTTAGGTGTCAAATGTAACATGGACTCATGATCCCATTCATACACACATCAAATTCAGGAATCAAGTATATCCTTATCTCATGGACCCTTGCCTACCCAAATTGGAGTTAGGCATCACATGTCATCCGAGGTGTCTAATTAGATTTTCACCAAAGAAGGATAAATTGGAAAACACTTTTTAGCCTCCTTTATTGACACTATTAATATATCACCCCTATCATCATCCTTTCATTATCCCATTATATTCAGTCCCATATATATATATATCACATAACATATAGATATCATTGGAACCACATTCTAGGGATGGTTATCATGAATTCCTCTAAAGAGAGAACAATTAGTAAAACACCATTTAACATCCTCTGTTTACACTTTAAACAAGCCAACCCCACTTACTAAATAGAGGTTCCCAATGAAAATCAAAAGTAATTTATCCCCAATATCATATATCTATACTAAATATTATGTTTCTATCAATGAATTACAAAAAATCCCATGCATTCATATTTTTTGTGACCCGCCCTTTTCATACATTAACATTACATCCCTTTTATAGAATTCTTAATTCATTATACAAAAAACATCCAAATAACATATTAGTTTAGTGCCTTTGGAAATATGGAAATTTATGAAATTGTACATGAGAAAGCTACATTTTTTCCCACTCGGTTATCCAAGACAAGTTCCCCTATTATACATATCATATAAGATATATATCTTCATAACCTGGGGAAGGGAAATAAAAAAATGGGTGAGCTCATATGCTAAGTAAGGGTAAACATAGCATACATGTAATCATAATCCTGAGCATTAGGGTATGAGAACATGACCATGAAAATAGAATATCATACCCGACATATCAAGGATCATAAACATAAATCATGGTATAATCATGGTTATTCCTAAGATACGAATCTTAATGAAATAAAGAGCAGAAGCCATGAAATCATAAAATGGGAACAAAAAATTGAATTTTGGTATAAAAATTATCATATTTAATGATTTCCATGGTATTCAAGCCATTGCAATCGAGGACATCTTAGTGGAAAAAGTCCTTTACTAGACCGTGTTTATACCCCCATTATAGACCTATATTACTGAACTGAGTTCACTCCTCATTCCAAACCTGTAAAACTAAATCCATTTAACTTCTCATTATAGTCCTATAATACTAAATTGAGTTTAATTCTCATTCAATCGATGTCTATCTCGTGAGATATAAATCTCTACCCCATTAATTGAATGGGGATATAGTTCTCACCCATATCATAATGAAATTATACATACATGTTCCAAAAAATCATAAACAATCATATAATAACCCATGAAATGTAATGGATATTATAAACATATAATGATATCAAAACCTATTGAACAATATTGGTTTTATAAGAATTTCATCATAAATATAACTCATGAAGAGAAACAGGTTTCAAAAGAAAATATCTCATGGAAGAGAAACAAGTTTCATAAACGTCATGCCATTAAAAAATAGTCCATTTAGGGAAAGAATATTAATGTAAACATTGAATAATTTCACCAGAAAATAATTGGTAAATAACCGAATATTAACTTATATGGGAAATAATTTTGTAATATATATTAAAAATATCTCTTGAGGAATCTATAATTTCTTCTTTAAAAATGGGTTTTAAAACATAAAACCATTTAAAACCGTTTTTCTTTGAAAATGGATTTTGGAAAATATAAAGGATGATTTGAAAAAAAAAACATTTTTAAAATCCTTTTTCCTTGAAGATGATCTTCGAATATTACTTGAAAACATTTTTGAAAACAGGTTTTTTAATAAAATATATTTCCAACTGAAGAGGGAAATACAATGATATTTTATTAAAAACATTTTCTTAAATATCTATAGTACCGAAGAGAGGAAAAGGGTACTAATACATGGATATATATTGAAAAAATAGAATATATGGAAAATAATTAGTCTTCCTCACATATGGATTATAATATTTCATCAAAGAATCATAATCATTTACAATATCAAAATGTGATAAGATTGTTTCAATAAAATATTACCACTTGGTTACATCGGATCATACCCTCCTTGTAAAAAAATTTACATGAATTTTAAAATATAATTAAAGGAAGTATATTCATGGTATAAATGTAAAATGGAAGTATATTCACCTTGAAAAATCATTTAGGTGCCTAAAAAAACATGAGTCTCAAAGATGGAAAATTGTGACAAAACTATATTACCGTTTTTGTAACATTTGACACATTAGACTCATGAAATAAATATCATTCAATGGATACTTAAATACCCTTAAATTTAGGTATAATAATCATATAATTTATCCATGGGTAATATACACACCACACAAAGGAAATGGGTGGTGACTAAAGTATGTAAGTCACAGAAATAAAAAGTGAGATGAAATCCACATACCTTATGTATTGACTCTATTTGTACTTGAAAAATATTCTAATATAATAAATGTTAGTTTACTATAAATATTATATATAATCATACTCTTATATATAATACCATATATGGTTCTATATTACCCACTTGTCAACAATTTTATGTTAAGGTTTTACTTTAGGTACTATTCACTTTGTTTTTCCCTTGTGTCATACTTTTTTATATATTTGGTCCTTATAAATATATCATGATTTCAAAAATTAAAAAAATGAAATAAATATCAATTATATTATATATATTAATATAATGATAATTTATATGACATATATGTATGAAATGGAATACACCGTTCTTGGAGATGATAGGCCATACATACGCATGAACGTTGTTTCTGTTTTATTATCGTATTGAAAGAAATAGAGTAAATGAAATATATATATATATATATATATATATATATTAAATTATAATTATTATATCATATATAATTATGCAACCCATTCATAATACTTCTCATGTAGTTTGTGACTGAATCAGATCGCTTTGAGGGGGAGATAGTCTGCACTTAATCAAATGAAATTATCATATTTACAACAAATTGAAAGAATAAATATGTGTGTCATAAAAGTATTAAATAAGTTTAAATACATAATAAATATAATATATATAATATATATAAATATATTTTCAATCATAATTTCTAACATAAGAGGCGGTAAAGGAAAAACAAACAATCATTGTTTCATGGGGTGGTAGTTCTCTGTACACATAAACAATAAGTTTGTTAGATATTAGACGGAAGAAAGTGTAAGTGTAGGAATAAAATTAAACATAAAAATATAATTAAATATTTCGTTTACATTTTTTATATAAAATCATGCAATAATATGATTTGAGGGAGTGGAGATAGCAATAAAAGAAAGGAGGTTGAGGGAGGGTGTTACCTCTTAATCGGGTAAATCCTTTTGGTTTTTACTAAAGGGAATCCCTGGAAGGATTTATTCCCAAATTAAGGCTTCTAGGATGGAGTTTATGTTTTATACTAGTTTTTCAGTTTTTTTATGATCAAAAGTGTATTTAGAGGTGTGTGGAAGGGGTAGAGTGCTTGACTTTTTATAGTGGAGGGGGAGTGATACTCTTGTAAATAAAAAAAGGTATTCAATAATGGGCGGTATAAATTACCTAATGTGCCACCAAAATGGAAAAATAATTGAGTAATACGAATTTATGGTCTAACCAAAACTACAACACAAAAAAATATGTTCATTTTAATAATTTGGTTCCTTAATTTCTATGATTCCCAATATTTTTTATTAAAGCATATTGTTTTCTATCCTAATAAATTTAACCATTAATAATAAAATAATTTGATATTTTTTATATAATATATATCCACTAAATTTTAAATATGATACCTAATTTACAAAATAAAGAACTCATGTTTTTTGGAAGTTATTTTTTAAAACATGCGCATGTGTCATACAACACACTATTTAAACTTGTACGATGCTAACAATGTTTTTATAATCTATGGGTAAATATATTAATAATAAAAGATTAACTGGTCCATTAATAAACAATATTAAATATTTTTTGACACTTAAAAATAACTTTTCCGAGTATAGTATTTTTATTAATTTTTATTTTTTAATAAAATATCATTTATTGTAAAATTACAATAAAGTTAATTTTGACATTATTTGTTAAATTTTAAATTTAAAATATGAAACTAATTTTTTAATTAAAATAAATGAAGTTTAAATACGTATAAAATTATATATTAATCTTAAAAAATATATAAATACAACAATTCAATCAATTTATTTCACTTTTAAAATTTATAGTATAACTTACTTTAGTTAATTATTAACTAAATAATCACCACATTTGTATTTCATAATCATGTTATGTACCTAAATAATATATAAATATTATTGCTAATTTATTATGATTAAAATAAACCATTAATATTTTAAAATTATATCTATAACAAAAAATATTATGTTTTTTACATATCTCAATGTTTAATAAATGTTAAATGTAAGGAAATTTCCCATTTAGTCATTTTCATTAATTAACTTATTTTATAGAGGACTTCCATTAAATAATATAACTATAACCAATAAAAGTAGAAACAATAGGGAATATGGTATAATTATTGGCATCAAATGGTTTTTGGACAACTGTCGACGTCATTTTGTTCCTTAAGATTAATGTTTCCTCTTAGATTAAGCTTAATATTACCTTATTGTAGATATTATTTTATAATCACTTTTAGTAAATATTCTGTCAAAATATAAATTTATCTTATTAGACTAAAAATTTAATATAGAATACAATTTTTTATTTATTTTTTTGAAAATTTTAATAATATAAGTTGATAAATTAAGTTTAATGTTAATCCCACAGCCGTGGTGAAAAATCGGCTTTTAAAGTAAAAACATTCAAAAGTTCAATATGTTTTTACGTTTAATTTAATCATAAAAAATGACTCCAATAAACAGATTTGGATTAATAAATTCATAACATATATATATTTACTTTTAAAATCAATTTAAAATATAGATTAATTGTAATCATTATTTCAATGAAAATGATGTTTTTAACTAAATTGCATTAAATTTTTCTATTCACAAAAAATGAGGTTTCTCAAAAAAATCCCAAAAATTTAACATAATATAATTTGAAAATTATGATTTCAAAAATGATGTTCCTTTTATAAAATTAAATTTCTATTGGTGTCTAAAATTAATTTTACTATTTTTCACAAAAGAACATAAAAATCAGTTTCTTTAAGAAAGTATTATTTTAAAATATATAAATACATTACCAAAAATTATATATTTCATTATGAATATTTTTTAATTATAGGAAACCAATATTTATAATCTATGGAAATTAGTTATTACTATTCATATTAGTATGTTTAACGTCTTGGTTATCATTATCTCATTTAAATAATTATTACAACAAAATGATGTTTCCTAGTAACTCAATGTTACGTATAACGCACAACATGTTAGTGTTTCATGTAACGCAATCCAAGTCAGTTCCATGTGAAAGGAATATTTTTATTACTACAATTAAATAAATCAATGAAAATTAATTCATTAAAAGAATAATAAAAAAGAAAGTTCACAATGTCTCGAGGTGTTACATTCTTCCCCCTTAAAATGAATTTCTCCTTCAAAATTCATCTGGGTTATCAATGGTTTAATACTCGAAAGTCTCATCCATAGAAACCCACGTCATAAAATTTAATAATAAAACTTCCCTTAATAAGGGAAATTTTGAACTATAAAAGTTTCCCAAGGTAACATATAATGATATTACAGCATAGGAGAACATATATGGGATGTGAAAACATTGACATGGAAGAGAAATCTTACCATCAAGATATAATAGAGACTAATAAAGATCAAGGTCAATAGAATATTAACAATAAAAAATCCATAGATCTGTGATGACCTAAGGGGCCTTATGATTCAACATAGATGAAGGTACTATGAACACATTTTCATCTTAAAGATCATTTTTCCTAATGTTGAATACTTTTTATGAAAATATATACCTGCATTATTTCAAGAAAACATCACTCATTATTGATATTTGATCCACCTCACCTATTTCTATTAAATGGATGGTTAATTTTTTATTTCTTAATTAATAAAAGATCATGAAACCAATGAAATTACATCCCATTAGTTATCATCGACACAAAGTAGTTTGAACAGGTTATCCATTATGCATAAATCCTCATATAGAGAGAAAAAATTTAATCTTACTAACATTATCTTATGTTTAACATAAACATCCATAAATAGTTAAAATTATAAACCTTACAAAAGGTGAAAATAAAATCATTATAAATAAATTCATAAAATTAGAATAACATTGATCCACATAGATCACAAAGTATCACTAGGTTGTCACATTCCAAACATGTGTAAACCCTCATCATATATTAACATAATTATCGTAAATACTTTTGTAAAACATGAATTCTTCTTTAATCCAATGATTACGGGATATTTTTTTTAAATCTATGAAGTTGTAAACATCATCATTGATGATGTGGAATTTTTTTTCCATAATTATTTCCAATGTAATCCTTACTATCTAAATTACATATTCATATCCATCATATCATTATCCAAACATTATTATCTCAGTATAAGACATTAATTAATGGTTACCTTATCTTAATAAAAATATCAAACTTCAATTAAATTTCTTTTCTATGTGTTCATCACCATTCAACATGTCCTTTTCAATCCTTAATGAAAACTTATACTGAAAATAATTATATATTTCATGGTTCATAAAACATAATCTTTTAATTCCAAAAGACAAATACATCATTCATCCAAATATTATTCTTAAACCATTACTCATGCTTTATCAACATATTCTTTAATACATATTTCCTAGAATATGAAATTTTAATCATGTCTTAAGGTTATTAAGCCTCAATTTAATCATGATTCTAATGTTTAATCTAAAAAATACTGGAAGAGAATAACATACATTTTACATTTCATTTGCGGTCTCTTTATATTCATAAGTATAACCCATACCCATACCACCTTCCTAATTCAATTTGTGATATTTACACTTGGGAAATTGATTGGAAAAAATCCCATACTTCCGAAATCTGAAACATTAAATGTTAACTATGTTCTTTCTAGATCTCTCCATTGACTAAAAGCATGAATCATATTTTGGGAAACATTTATCTTATTTTGATACAATGAAATCATGAAAAATTACCTATATGGTTCTTAAATAATGTATCTTACTTCTTTAATATACGAAACATTTGGGTTATCCTACGTTGTTATTATTCATCCTCTATTTAAATCCTTCGTGATAATTTATAAATATTTTTTTGAATTCCTAAAGCATATCCACCGAGTGTTTCAAACTTGGTGTATAGTAAGTCTCTTTGTTGTGTAACATATTACCCCAATTTAGGCTTGATACATATTATCATAATTTTTACCCCTAGATAATTCTTTTCCATATCCATATGAACTTGTAAAATTTAGAGAGGGATGTATTTCTAGGAAACCCCTCACTCTATCCTTTACCAAAATTAATGGATATTTTCTTAAATGCTAACTCATATTTATAATTATCCTTAGATACATTCAATGAAATATACTTATAAATATACACCGGGATGTCACTAATGTTTTATCATCCTAGTTTCTAAAGTTTGACTAAACCTATGCTCTGATAACAACTATAGTGACCCTCTCTTTTTATACTTTAAAATTACATCACTTTTTCCAAATATTTAATAATTTATATAAAAAAATTACCAAATACCATATTAGTTTAGTTTCTTTGAAAAACTGTAGCCATAAATATTGGTAAATGGGTGAGAAACATTATCTACCACTAGGTTCTCCAAGACTATAACCCCTATAAGAGATATAATAATAGACATATATCTTCAGAACCTAGGGAAATAAATTTATAAGGGGTGAGATTATATGCTTAGTAAGGATAAAAAATGGAGACATATAAGCATAATCAAAAGAATAATGGTATGAGAACATGATCATGAAAATATATGAACATAACCTTATTATCAAAATCATAAAAATGAGTCATTTAATAAAGCATGGAAGTTTATAAGACAGCAGTCACAAGTAAATAAAGAATGTAAGCCATGAAATAATACCATGAAAATGAAACCTACAATTATAGAATAAACATAATCATATATAATGATTTCCATATTATTCAAGGAATCACTATCGATTCCATCTTAGTTAAAAATACTTCTTTACTGAATCTGGTTCACACCATGTTCTATCCCTGTATTTCTAATCTGAGTTCACTCCTCATTCTTGACCTGTAATACTAAAATGAGATTCATTTCTCATTCCATCCCTATAATACTAAACTGACTTTATTTCTCATCCCATCCATGTATATATCATTACATATAAATCATTACCCAATGTATTAAACTAATATTTAGGTCCCACCCATCTCATAATGAAATCATACAAACATGTTCCAAAAAACCATAAAAATTAATGTCATAATCTACGAAATGAAATGGGTATTATAAATATGTAATCATATCATAACCTGTGAAAAAATAAAAGTTTCATCACCAATTATTCATCAACAAAACCCATGAAAAGAACCGGATTTCAAAATCATATAACCCTTGAAAGAGAAACAACTTTCATAAACGTCATCAGATCAAAAAAAAATCTATTCAGATGAAGAATATAAATGTAAAAACTTAATAACATCCCCATAAAGGAATGGGTAACACCAATGGATGTTATATTTTATGAGAAATATTTTTTAAATATCTTTAATAAAAATATTTCCTAAGGAAAATGTCATTTCTTCTTTGAAAAATGTTTTTTAAAACATAATACATTTTGAAAAACTTTTTCATTAAAAATATATTTGAAAACATAAAAAAGTGAGATTTGAAAACAATAAAAAAATTTAAAATCCTTTTTTCATGAAAATTATCTTCAAGGATAATTTTAAAAAAATTCTTGTTTTTTTGAAAACATGGTTTTTGAGATAATATTGATTTCTGCCTGAAGATATAAATACAACCACATTTTCCTAAAAACATTTTATTAATTATATTAAGTACAAAAGTTTTTAAAAAGGAACTAATACATTGATATATCTATAATAAATATATTATAAGATAACTAATGAGTGTTCATTAGATATGGATCATAATATTTCATCAAATAAGTATAATCATGAACAATATCGAAAAGAAATGAGATTGTTTCAATAAAATTAAATAACTTTTCTTTCTTGGGATAATACTATCCATGTAAGAAAAGGAAATTAATTAATTCTTAATATATCATGAAAATAATTATATTCAATATACAACATGTAAAATATAAGTATATACTCCTCGAAATGTAATTTAGGTTCCTAACAAAACATGAGTCTCAATGAAAGAAATTTGATACAAAACTATTTTACCGATTTGGGCAATTTTGAAACATAAAACCCCTGAAATAAATATCATAAAATAGATATTTAAATACAAAAAATTTAACTATAATAATCATATAATTGATCCTTGGGTGGTATACACACCACACAATAGGAATGAGCGGTGAATAAAGCACGTATCTCATGGAAATAAAAAGTGATATGAAAACCCCTTACCTTATGTCTTGACTGTACTTGTACTAAAACAATATTCCTATATAATATATTTAATTTTTTATAAATATTTTATAGAACAATATTTTTATATATAATAGCATATATGGTTCTATATTACCCATTTGTTAACAATTTTATGTTAAGGTTTCACTTAGGGTAATATTCTCTTTGTTTTTCGCTCGTGTTGTAATTTTTTATATCATTTGTCGTTGTACATATATAATTATTTCATGAATTTAAACCATGAAATTATTATAACATAAATTCGTTATATGATTATTATAATAATCAATAAAATATAAAAGTATAAAATATAATATACCATTCATGGAGATGGTAGGCGCTACATACGCATGGAAGATGTTTCTATTTTATTATCGTATTGAAAGAAATAGAGTAAATGAAAAATACTTTTATATATGTATATATATAATTATTATAGTAGCATTATTATATTATATATATCATATAATTTTTCAAAACCCATCTTAAATACTTCCCATGTAGTGTGTGAATGAATCACATCTCTTTGAGGGGGTGGTAGTCCACACTACCTCAAACGAAATTATCATATTTACACCAAACAGAATGTATAAATATATGTGTTTTAAAAGGATTAAATAATTATAAATACATAATAAATATAATATAAAACATATATAAATACATTTTCCATCATAATGTCGACAATTATAGGTGGTAAAGGAAAAATGAACAATCATCATCTTTTTTGGAAGCAGTTCCCCATAGACGTAAATAGAATCTTTATTACCCATTAGAGGAAATTTTGTGTAAGTGTGGGTCTAACCATTATAATGACAACATCCGAGAATATTTATGACCCTGGTTTTGTTATAAAATGATGTAATAAGAAGGTATTAGGGAGGGGAGAAAAAAATAAAATAATGTAGTTTAAGGGAGGGTGTTACCTCTTAACCGGGTTAATCCTTTTAGTTTCCACGAAAGTGGTTCCATGGAAGAATTTATTAACAAATTTAGGATAATATGAGGAATTTAGGTATGTTTGGATACTATTTGGTTAGTGTTTTGATGATCCAAAGTGATTTGAGAGGTGTGGGGAAGGGATAATGTGCTTGCCTTTTTATAGTAAAGGGAGAGTTTAACTCTTGTAAATACCAAAATGTATTCAATAATTGGTGGTATCCTTTACATAATGTTACAACAAAGGAAATATAAGGGACCAATGTAAAATAATTTTCTAATCAAATCTAATCCAGATGAAACTATTCTAATTTTAATAATTTTGATCTATAACTACTATGATTTCCCTATTTTATTATTTTGGTTTTTATTAAAGAATCTTGTTTTCAATCCTAAACAATATATTCATTAGGAAAAAATAAAATGAGATATATTATATAATAAATATGAAATGAATTATAAATATGATACCTAATTTTAAAAATTAAAATCTCATGTGTTTGGGAAATTAATTTTTAAAACCCACGCACATGACACACAAAGCACTTCTAAAACTTGGGCCATGCTAACAATGTTTTTATAATAAATGCATCAATATATTAATTATAAATGAAAAATTGGTCCATTAATAGACCATATTTAATAATTTTTAACCCTTAAAAATATATTGTCATAATAGATTATTTTATTAAATTTAAATCTTTTAATAAAAGAACACTTATTGTAAAATAATAATAATTTTAATTTGGACTGTATTTATTTAATTAGAATTTTAAAACATAAAACTAATTTTGGAACTAAAAAAATTATTTTTATAGATGTCTAAAATGATATATTAATCTTAAAAATTAATTAATGTAAATAATTAAATCAATTCAGTTCACTTTTAATAAATATAGTATCATTTATTTTCGTTAATTATCAACTAAATAATCCCAACGTTGGAATTTTGTAAGCATATTAAGTAACTAAATCATATATAAAAATTATTTATAATTTATTATGATAAAAAGAGACCATTTATCTTAAAAGAATATCTATAATAAAAAATGTGTTGATTTTTATATATGATAATGTTTTATAAATATTAAAGGTAAGGAAAGTTCTCCTTTTGTATTCTTACTTACATAAAATTTTATATCAGGAATTTACATTTAATAACATTCCAAAAATCAATAAAATTGGAAACAATATTGGATGTGGTAGAAATACTGGTAGAAAATTTCTTTTGGAAATGTTTACAGGTCATTTTGTCCAAAAGATTTAGGTTTAGTCCTTAATTAATCCAAATCTTACCTTAATCACGGTGATTAATTTCAATCACTTTCACTAATATATTCTTTTAAAAATTTATGTTGATATTATTAGTCTAAAAATAACATACTTATTACAACTTTTTATCTCCAATTTTATAAAATCATATCATAGAAGTGGTAATATTAAGTTTAACGCTAATCTCACAGACGTGGCGATAAAGTGGATTTTTAAGTAAAAATATTAAAAATTCCAATAAGATTTTATATCTAATTTTATTATGAAACATGAATCCAATGAACAATGTTTTATTAATATATTAATAGGTTATCTTTTTCACTTAAAAAATAAATTTAAAATATAATTTAACACTAATCATTGTTTAAACGAAAGAGATATTTTTAACAAAATTGCAATAATTTTTACTACTTGCCAAAAAATGATGTTTCTAAAAAAATTACAAAAATTCACCCTATAATAATTTAAAAATTATGAATTCAAAAATTATGTTCAATTTATCAAATTAAATTTCTATTAGAATATAATATTGATTTTACTATTTTTCACATAAGGGCCTAAAATGTAGTTTCTTTAAGAAAACATTATTTTCAAATATATAAATACATTAAGAAGAATTATATTTTTCATTATAAATATGTTTTATTTATTTGAAATCATTAGAAATAATATATTAATGTTAGTTATTACTATTCATTTTACTAACTTTAGTTCCTTGGTTATAATTATCTCACTAAAATAATTATATCAATAAATTAATATTTTATTGAAACATAATGTGGCCTATAATGTATGAAAAGTAAATGTTCTTTATATTAAACTCCAATTTTGTTACCCGTGAAAGGAATATTTGACTTATTTTAATAAAATATATAAATTAAAATTAATTTATTCGATGAAGATGAAATGAAAATATTTCACAAAATATTGGTGTGTTACAATACTAGGCCAAGGGTCTATATTTCATCCATTTCCATACCAGGACAAGAGATATATTTCATAAAATATAATAATCACACCCAAGTGAACCATTCTAGGTATAAATACCAAAAAATATAAAAAGTGAAAAATATAATAGAAATTACCACCCCTCGCAACATAGTCTGTCAGGTGTACATGGGAATGAAAACTCCCAAACACATTATATGTACTCAGTTCTGAAAAAAATTCAAATATATGGTATAACATAGTCTAAATATGAATACCAACTAAAAATAAAATAATTTGATACCATTAGTAGCCATCCAACAACTGTTAGTAATTTATCGTCATGAACTGCTTGGATACCTCTTACAGTTCCTTAACTCGTCTTGCCACTCAAATAGTGCTCATAGATGGTGTCCCATTGGTACATAGGACAGCTCCCCATTCAAAAGGTTCCCAACAAGTACGGAGGGTATAAATGGATCATAGTGGTGATACTATAACCTCAAGATTTTATAATAATAAATATATATATAGGTATAATAGTGGAATAAAAACCATTAAATTATGAGAGCAGTAACCCACCGTAGTGGAATAAGTACCTGTGATGGATCATACCCTCATGGTCCATCCCTTTTCCAAAATCTGGATCCAAAGGGTGGCACCATGGTGGGTGCGACTGATCGGTGTGTGACCGATCGGCGTGCGATCGATCGGCATGCAACCGATCGGAGTGAAATCGATCATGTGCGACGGATTGACATGCGACTGATCGGTGCATCACCGATCGTGTGCACCCGATCGGTGCGACAGAATCGGTGTGTCACCGATCGGTACCTCACCCATCGGTGCGACCGATTGGTGTGTGGCACGATCGGTTTCACCCAGCCTTGTCGGGTTTTTCTTCTGCAGTCTTTCCTGTAATGCCACTTTTAGGACTTTTTAACCTTTTGGAAGTTGTTCAAGGCCATTTTTAATCCCTTAATCAATGTTTAAATTATTAAGGGTGGGGAGACCCTCAACCGACCTAGCTATGTGTCTGCATATCGTGCCCCTCCGCTTATATAAAATCCTTCAAAATGACAGTTGTTACCACCTTTTACGATGGGAATCATTAATTAACAATTAATTCCATCATGTGAAACTGCCCAACCCTGTGGGGGAACCACATTCTGACTTTAAAGCCGTTCAAATCCCCATATCCAATAATAGCGAGATCTTATCTATATATCACATGGGAATTATTTCTTCTTCTTCCTCTTGGCTAGTCTCTTTTCTTCCTGTTTCGTTTTGATTCCCCTTCCCGAAGCGAGTGGTGTGCCTGTACTGGAGCCTTTCTGCTCACCCTTGGAGTCCCCGGCGTTCTTCCCCTACAAGTCGCGCATCTCTTGTTCTTGGTTCCTGAAGGAGTTAGATCCTTGATCAACCAAGTAGGGGTTTCCTTCATCTCTCTTTACTGTGTATCATGTGGGGTGGGTGTGATTTTGTTTCCATGGGGACTAATGAAACCAAACTTAATGAAGATAATTAATAGACCATTAAAGAATTAAGGGGGGGGGGTGTGATGGATGTTCTATTGCTTTTCCTTACCCAAGGATCTTTTTTTATATGTCGTGAATTGTGTGGGCCTATTCCCACTAAAAATCATGGTCGTTGGTGGTCTTTCCTTGAGCATTCTTGAACCTTGCTTTCCGTGATGATTAAATAACTATAAAATGAAATTAATGTATCACATAAACTAGTTTGGTTTAAATGGATGTTCAGTAAAATAAGAACCCCTGTGTCATCTCCCCGGTTAACAAACAGAAAGAATAACCAAATGAATGATGTGTTTGAACCGGGAAGTTTCCCTACTCTGTTTGGCTGTAGGTGTGTTGTTCTGTTTGATTCTTATGGGGTGACGTGGATGGGGATGGGATCCCATATTTTTATGCTATGTTGGATGTGGATTAGAGGCTGTGTGTGGCTGTATCTCGAGGCTTGGTTTGGTTCTAGTACTTCGAGGGATCTCACTGATCCTTCATGGATGTGTCTCTACAAGAGAACCAGGAGTGAATGCTTAAATTGATGTTGGTTGTTCTCCTACCCTAGCTTGTCGTTATGCCTGTTGTTTCCTGGTAGTGCAGAATTTTATTAAGTAGAATCAATTGAACGTGAAAACAAGAACGGTTTTAATGGGGATTTGGTTATGGGAACGAGTTTTGACATGGCTGGGGCTGTGGTGTTCTCATGAATAGTGATGAGGGTGTTTGTGCTTATCCCGGTTTTAAAACCCTAGGTTGGGTTGAGTGATTGGTAACTAGGTATATAATTGTAGTTTTATGTTTCTTTTTCACACCCACTTAAGTTGAGCACTTAGTGTCGAACATCCCATTCTCATGGGGACTTCGTTTTTCCCAACACTCATATGAGTGGCTGGTTATTAGCTCTTTTTATTCTCCCTTTACCAAATAGCCCAAGAATCATCGAGAAGGATGTGACGGCCTGAGGTCCATTATATCCCAAGATCCTTCGTGCGTGGTTACATGTGTTGGTTGGCCTAGGTGTGTGTGGGCCGGTTGGTTCCCAAGAGTCTTCGGGATGAGGCCCACATGTCTTCGGGCGTGGTAGTAGATGTTGAGGCCCAGGTTTCTTCAGGCGTGCAAGTAGTTGTTCTGGACCAGGTGTCTTCGGGCATGGCAGTTGTTGTTGTGGACCAGGTGTTTGCAGGTGGGATGTGTGGTTATAGCCTAGGTGTGTGCGGGTGGGGTGTTGTAGTGGGACTATGGTGAAAATTGTGGGATTGGTTCGATGCATAAGACGTCTTCAATAACTAGTGGGAAAGTGGGGCGGGGTACCCAAATATCGATGTGCTATTACTATACATTACTTGAATTGCGTTATTTGGGGAGTGTTCCTTGTTGAGGTTTGGGTGGATAGTTTACCTTACTAGATGTTCTCGTTATCACTTTTTCCACGGGGCATTAGATTGCCTCCCCACTTGTGCATGAGAGTCTTTGGTTTTCCCTACTCAGTATACTTGTATGCTCACCCTGCTTATATAAAACTGTTTTCAGGTTTCCTGGAGGAATTCAGGGATTGTGTGGGACCGTACTAGCTCGGACCTTGGGGAAGTTGCTGTTGTCGTTTTTCTTTTTCTTTGTAATTTACCTTTGGAGTTCTTGTGGCTTGTATGTTGTACTTATGAACATGTATATGGGAATGGTTTAATTTCGGCTTTAATTTTACTTTCAGCTTGGTGTTGTTGGGGTTACCTTCTTATCTCCCGATCCAATTAAATAAAAAGGGTAATTCCTTCCATTTTGTGTGTGATATTATCCCCTTGGTGCTAGTCTCCACTCCTGGACCTATTGAAGGCAGGTCTCAGGGGCCATTATCTCTCCTTCATCTTAAAAAAGGAAGGGTCTGGCAATCTGTTGTCCCTTCCCTCCATTCGGTGAAGGCGGGTCACGACAGAATGGTATCAGAGGAGTAGGTTGAGAGATAGGATGGAGTATGGAGTTAAGCATAGTGATGATTTAATGGGATGGTAGGTCAACAGTGTTGGGTGATCTTGGTGTGTGAAATAGGCCAGGGAAGACCCGCTAGGACACAAGATTTTACGGCCCCTCGTGATCCGATGCAAGGACTCTGAGCCTACCGAACAACCAAGTGAGGCTACACTGGTTATAGGGTAGAGACCCTAGGAATGGTAAATTCATTATGATGACTTGTGTTCTCGTGCTTCATGGGTATTTTCGAGATTTAAAATGAATAAGAAGTCTAATAAAATTTAAGAACAATATTCTACACTACTTGGGCTTATGAATTCCTTGTTTACCTTGCAGCTTTGGAACCTGGAAGAAGACTACGAGTAGTGCAGATGATTGAGGCCCTAGAGGTTGTTCTTGCTGATCGACAGAGGGATGACCACGAGGAGGAAGACGGTCTGTGGCAGAAGACGCTTCATGCCTTCTAGCGGTAGACCCTCGGGAAGTACGAGGGTAGCATCTTAGACATGGAGACAGAGAGCTGGCTCGGGGAGCTGGTGATAACTTCAGTTTGACTCAGGCTCTGATGGAGTACTCGGTTCCTCTGGCTATTAGCCAGATGCGGGGATCGGCGCGTCAGTGGTGGATGCTCTATCTTGGGGAGAAGAGGGAGGCAGTGGTGACGTGGACTAAATTTGAGATGGAGTTTCGGGAAAAATGCCTCTCTTCCACGATGAAGGCTGAGAAGAGGCAGGAGCTACTCTCCCTCTGGAAGGGGAGCATGTCAGTGAGAGAGTTGGGGATAATGTTCAAGGATCTCCTCCGCTTTTCTCTGGACCTCTTCCCAAATGAGGAGTCTAGGGAGAGTCTTTTGGAGGAGGAAGTTCGACCTTCTCTTCAGTATTCTATTACTCCCTTCACCTTACCGACCTCCATAGAGGTCCATAAGAAGGCTGAAGTAGTGGGGAGGATGCACATGCAGGGAGGTGTGTCACGAGGGGGAATCTAGTTGGGCTCATTGAAGGGGAAGGCCGTCAGCAATAGGCCTCCAGCATCAGGACCCTCTAGGTTTCGACCAGTAGAGAGCCGGGCACATCAGTTCCGGTTCCGGTCCGCCGGTCCTCGCCCATTTCTTTCGGGCCCAGGACTGAGGTGCTTTGTCTGTGGGAGCCATGGACACCTTTGGAATCAGTTCCCGGACAGAGTGCAGTACAGCGGGGGTGGGTAGGTTCAGCGCCCACCTCAGCCGTAGCAGCTTCCAGCTAGGACCTTTCAGCAGTAGCAGTAGGGACAGCAGGCTCCCGCCCCTCAGAGACTAGACGTCGTAGGAGGAGGTCGGCCTTAGGTAGCTCCTCAGGGACCTCGACTAGGGCGCAGTCGAGGAGTCGACCAACAACCAAGAGGCAGAGGAGCTGGGCATGGGTAGTTGCACGCCCTAGAGGCATCAGTACCAACAGGGATAGAGGTCATTCGAGGTATGATCATATTGTTTAGTAATCTTGACTATGCCTTATTCGATACAGGTGCTTCACACTCCTTTGTTACACCTATTCTAGACCGTTCTCTAAGTTTAGATGTTGAGAGACTACCAGTGTCCCTGGTGCTGAGCATGCCAGTCGGGGGTCAGACTGACTTGTCTTATGCTTACCGAGGGTGTAGACTGATGATAGGGCCACATCAGTCTATGAGGGATCTTCTACTGTTGCAGATACAGTCATACGATGTCATCATTGGCATTGACTAGTTTTTTTCTATATGTGCCGTCATTGAATGTTTCCAAGGAAGGGTCGTGTTTTCATATTTGGGAGGCCACCGTGTAACTTTCATCGTTGAGAAGGGTTTCAAGAAAAGCAGCAGGCGAGAGGGGCCCCTCCGTTCCTTGTTAGCCGAACCGTCAGTGGAGTCGGTGGATGTAGAAATTGCGGGAGTCCCAGGGATCATCAATGAGTTTACAGACATTTTCCCGGAGGAGGTGGCGTCTCTACCCCCTTGACGTGATGTTGAGTTTGGGATAGACTTGAAACCTGGTGCCGATATGATTTAGATGACCCCTACCGGATGACACCTTCTGAGTTGCAGGAGTTGCGGATCCAGATTGATGACCTGATGAAGAAAGGTTTTGTTCAACCAAGTGCGTCAACATGGGGTTCCCATGTCTTGTTTGCAAAGAAGGCAGATGGTGGCCTGAGGGTGTGCATAGATTACAGGAGGCTGAATCAGGTGACATTCAAGAATCAATACCCTCTGCCGAGGATAGAAGATCTCTTTAACCAGCTAAGGGGAGCAGGTTGGATCTCTAAGATCGATCTGCGATCTAGATATCACCAGTTGAGGATGAAGGAGGGAGACATCTCGAAGACTGCCTTCATATATATATATGGGCACTTTGAGTTTTTAGTCATTCTGTTCGGCGTTATAAATGCACAATCTTTGTTTATGGGGATCATGAACTCTGTCTTTCAGGAATATTTGGACCGGTTTGTAGTTGTGTTTATTTACAACATCCTGATATACTCAAGATCATAGGAGGATCACGCTGAGCATCTGAGAAAGGTTTTAGAGGTCCTCTGACAGCACCAGCTCTATGGGAAGTTTTCCAAGTAAGTTCTGGACATGAGAAGTGCACTTCCTTGGACAGGTGGTGTCCGAGAGAAGGATAGCAGTGGACCCATCGATGTTCGAGGCAGTTGTTTCTTGGGATTCACCCAAGAACATGGCAGAAGTTTGTAGTTTTCTTTGACTGGCAGGTTACTACCGGAGGTTCGTGCCCAACTACTCCCAAGTTGTGGCCCCTTTGACAGCCTTGACCAAGAAGGACCATACCTTCATGTGGAATGGGAAGTGTGAGGCGGCCTTCAGTTATCTATAGGAGAGGTTGGTAAGTTCCCCGGTGCTGAGGTTTCCCAAAGAAGGGGCGGCGTATGAGGTATTCTGTGATTCTTCCGGGCAAGGCCTCAGCTGTGTGTTGATGCAAAGGAAAGGGGTGATCTCTTATGGGTCTAGGAATTATGCCCCCATGAGCGTAACTATGCTACCCATGATCTAGAACTTGTGGCGGTCATGTTCACACTAAAGTTGTGGCGGCATTACCTCGTCAGGGAGCGCTTTGTAGTCTTCACGGACTACAATAGCCCGAAGTATATCTTCACCCAGTGGGACCTAAACTTGTGGCAACAAAGGTGGATGGAGTTCCTTCAAGAATACGAATTCGAGATTTCATACACCTTAGGGAAGGGAAATGTGGTGGCCGATGCATTGAGTAGGAATTCACAGAAGGATGCGGTTTGAGAGTCAGCAGATACTTGGAAGGCAATCAAGGAGTTGGCTGCCCTGCACCTGGATGCGAGGATTGAAGGTGGTAGAGGTTGCTAGTATCAAATGACACTTCAATATTCTCTGTTATGGAAAGTAGAGGATTCCCAATGGGGAGACTCATAAAGAGAAGTGAGGCGTGACTAGGTTTACCAACGTGATGCTTCGGAGGGTGGATGAAGGTTGGTCAGAATCAGAAGCCTTTCTGAGGAAGGTTGTTTGTTCCAGAGGCGATGTGAGAGAATGTCCTTGGTGAGTTCCACAAATCACCCCTGGTGGTACACCCGGGAGTTTTCAAGATGTACCAGGGTTTGAAGAGTCATTTTTGGTGGCTCGGGGTAAAGCGGGCGGTGGCAGAGTTCGTGTCCAGATGCCTAGTGTGTCAGCAGGTAAAGGCTGAACACCATGTTCCAGGTGGTTTTTTGCAGCTTTTGGACGTTCTCGAGTGGATGTGGGATGAAATATCGATGGATTTCATCATGGGACTACCCATGGTTCAAGAAAGTTATGACGCTATCTGGGTAGTGGTGGACAGGTTGACAAAATCGGCTCACTTTCTAGCGATCAAGGAGTCGGGGGGAGGTGGTTTCCCTAGCAAAGAGGTACGTGGATGTGGTTGTGCAGCTTCTTGGGTTTCTGAGATCCATATTCTCGGATATTGATGCACGGTTTACCTCTCGAGTCTGGAGGATATTGCAGCATGCCTTTTTGCACTGAGCTACATCTTAGCACTGCCTTCCATCCCCAGATAGATGGACAGACATAACGCACAATCCAGACATTGGAGGATACATTGCGGACGTGTATTCTAGATTTGTGGGATCATGGGCATGACACTTTCCTCTATTGGTGTTTTCCTATAATAATACAAATCACTCTACCACTGGCATGGCTCCGTTCGAGGCCTTGTATGGAAGGCCATGTTGCTCACCTATGTGCTAGACCGATGTTGGGGAAACATGCATTTTTGTCCCGGAGGTGGTGCAGAGCACAATAGAGAAGGTTTAGCTTATACAGGAAAGGATGAAGGCATCACAGGACTGACAGAAGTCATATGCTGATAACAGGATGATACCCTTGGAGTTTGAGGTCAGAGACCACGTGTTCTTGAAGGTCTCCCCTCCGTGAGGGCAACAAAGGTTCTATAGGGGAGTAAGCTTTTTCCTAAATTCATATGACCCTTTGAAGTGTTGTGGCAGGTCAGTGAAGTGGCTTATTAGCTAGCACTACCACCACCGCTGCTGAGACTACGCGATGTCATCCATGTGTCTTAGCTCCGATGATATCTACACGACCATTCACATGTCCTCGACTGGGGAAAGCTTGACATTGAGAAAGATGTGGCTTTTGTGGAAAGACTGGTAAAGATCGAGGATCGTGAAGATAAGGTGCTTCATGGAGGGACCATTCCCTTGGTTCGTGTGTTGTGGAGGCTTGGTGGGCTTGAAGAGAGTACCTGTGAATGGGAGCCACAGATGCACACACAATACCCAAAGTTGTTTTGAGTTTTGTTCTGTTTCCTTTTGTATTCCTTGATATGTAATGCTAACCCTGTTGGGTTATGAGATGTTTTGTTTCCCTACATGGGGAGTGATGTGAATTGTCCTAACTATGGGAAGGGGAGGACCTGGTCCCTGATCAAGACGCATTATGGTGAATGTGATTAAACCCGCACGGGTTAGTCAGTGCCGCCCAAAGCGGATAGTATATTGACATGGGGGAAGGAACTCCCCAATCCATGTGTTTGGATGGTGTGACCCTTGATGGATTCCTGGTTTCTTGAGGGAGAGGTGTTTCTAAATTTCGATGAGGTTCACTCCTGAGAGGTATCTTTAGAGGTGGTTGTTCGGACCCCCTCTCTTCTTCTGGGTTGGTTTTGATTCTCAGGGGTGAGAATTGACTGGGAGGTATCTGAGGTGATAGCCCTGACCCTCATGGTCCATCCCTTTTCCAAAATCTGGATCCTAAGGGTGGTTCCTCGGTTGCTGTGACTGATCGGCGTGCGACCGATCAGCGTGCAACCTATCGGCATGCGACTGATCAGCGTGCGACCGATCGGCGTGCGGCTGATCGTGTGCACCCGATTGGTGTGACACGATCGATGCCTCACTGATCCATGCAATTGATCGATGTGTGGCACGATCAGTGTCACCCATCCTTGTCAGGTTTTTCTTCTGCAGTATTTCACATAATGCCACTCCTGGGCCTTTTTAACCTTTTGGAAGTGGTTCAAGGCCATTTTAACCCCTTAATAAATGGTTAAATTCCTAAGGGTGGGGTGACCCTAAATGGACCTAGCTGTGTGTCTGCGTATCATGCCCCTCCGCTTATATAAAAAAAAATTAAAGTTACATCTTTTACCACCTCTTCTGATGGAAATCATTAATTAAAAACTAATTCCATCGTGTGAAACTTCCCAACTGCACGGGGAACCACATTCCGACTTTATAGCCATTCAAAATACCATATCCTGTAACAATGGGATCTTATCTATATATCACACATGAATTATTTCTTCTTCTTCCTCTTGTATAGTCTCTTTTTCTTCTTGAGGCGTTTTGAGTCCCCTTCTCGAAGCGAGTGGTGTGCCTGTATTAGAGCCATTATGGTCACACTTAGATTCCCCAACGTTCTTCCCCTACAAGTTTCAAATCTCCAATTCTTAGCGCCTGAAGGACTTCGATCCATGATCAACCAAGTAGGGTTTTCTTTCATCTCTCCTTATTATGTATCACGTAGGGTGGGTATTCTTTTGTTTCCGTGGGGACTGATGAAACCAAACTTAATGAAGATAATAAACATACCTTTAAAAAATAAAGGGGGGGGGGTGATTGATGTTCTATTGATTTTCCTAACCCAATGATCTTTTTTATATGTTGTTAATTTTGCGGGCCTATGCCCATAGAAAATCATGGCCGTCGGTGGTATTTCCATGAGAATTATTAAACCTTGATTTCTGTGATGATTAAATAAATTTAACATGAAATTAATGTATAACATAAACTCGTTTGGTTTAAATGGATTCTTAGTAAAACAAGAACCCCTGTGTGATCACCCCAGTTAACAAACAGAAATAAGGAACAAATGAATGATGTGTTTGAACCTGGATGTTTCCCTACTCTATTTGGAAGTAGGTGTATTTTTCTATTTGATTCTTACAGGGCAACGTGGATGGGGATGGGATCCACTGTTGTTGTGTTATGTTGGTTGTGGATCAAAGGCCATGTGGGGCTGTATCTCGAGGCTTGTTTTGGTTCCATTACTTCGAGGGATCTCACTGATCCTTTGTGGATGTGACATTACAAGAGAACCAGGTGCGAATGCTTAAATTGTTGTTGGCTGTTCTCCTTCCTGAGCTTGCCGTTATTCCTATTAGTTTCCCGGTAGTGCATAATTTGCTTAAGCAGAATCAATTGAACATGAAAACAAGAATGGTTTTAATGGGGATTTGGTCATGGGAATGAGTTTTGACATTGTTGGGGTTGTGGTGTTCTCATGAATAGTAACAAGGGTGTTTGTGCTTAGGCTGGTTTTGGAACCTTAGGTTTGGTTGAGTGCTTGTTACTTATGTATATAACTATTGTTTTATGTTTCTTATTTGTGCCCACCCAAGTTGATCACCTAGTTCCGAACATCCCCCTCTCATGGGGAGGGTGTTTTTCCCAACACTCCTATAAGTGGCTGGTTATTAGCTCTTTTTCTGATCCCTTTCCCGAATAGCCAAAGACTCCTTGGGCAGGCTGTGATAGACTGAGTTCCATTATTATAACGACCCAAACATGATGTACATGGACATTACATTACATTTGTGTAATACTTATTACATAACAAAAAACCAACACTCAAGGATCGTAATAGTTTAGTGTCTTTGGAAACTCAGAACATAATCTTCTAATCATGGTGAAATATTTTTAACATCTCCCATAAAGATATTCCCCTTTTTGTTTTCTTACCTAAAACCTTTCCTTATATCCTCGGTAAATGAAATCATAAAAAGGGTGAGCTCAAATGCTCTGTAAGGGTAAACATATGGAACATAAAACAATCCATAAACATTTGAATTCAAAAACATGAACATAAAATCTAATCATCAAAATCTTGAGCAATGCCATAAAACATGGAAGTACCTAAGGAATATATCGTAGAAGAACTTAAATCATGATAAAATTGCATGGTAATAAAACATGTAATTATGGAAACCATGTAAAGACTCGTAAATTTCAAGGAAATGTTTTTCTTAATTTTCTTTGGAATTTTACAAGAACGCAGTTTCTGACGGCACCTGATTCCGAGGCCCGGTGTGCCCGGAATCATTTTCCGAAGTTTTGGCTCGGGTACGTTCAATGAACGGACGAGCGGGTTTTTCTAACTATTGAACCGGTGCCCGGAATCGAATTCTGAGGTCACCGATAAAATCGCAGCGCCGGTATTCGCTTAGAAACGCCTCTTCCGGAGTTGCGTTTGGTCGGGTGTGGTTTTTAATTTTCGGGCTTAAAGTTAAGAAATAAAATAATTTTGCGACAACTTTATTTTATTTCGCTTAAGCCACTTGGAAGCCACTTGAAGCCACTTAAAGGCGGCTTGAACTGAGTTGAACTGGATAGGATGCTATCCAGAAATATCCTACCCCCTTGGTAGGATATTTGTGAGGTGGGGCCCGCACGAGCCCTGCCGTTTCTTTCCGCTAAGAAACGCACCCGTAAAAACCCGTCTTAATGAAAGTCAACTGACGCGTTTCTTAAAATCTTAACAGACCATTTAATTGGGCTGTTTCTTTCGTAAATTAAATGAGTTGTTTCTTTCGTTGAATTAATTCTACGAATTAATGGTTCGTTTCTTATCTTTTGAAATTCAAATGTTTAGTTGTGTAAATAAAATAAGGCTTAAGATTATTTTATTTTGGTTAATAGCTTTGGCCACCTGGAGAGCTTTTGGGAGATTTTCTTCTTCTTCTTCAACTCTGACGAAGAACACGAAGAACGCTCAACTTGACGAAGAACGCTCAAGTTCCGACGAAGAACGCCGCTCCGCTCTTCTTCGTCTTCCGTGTCAACGAGAGGGAGCGCCGCTTCCTCCTCGGATCCCCTTCGTCGACATAAGAGGTTTCGCCAACGACGTATCACATCGGACACCTCTCTTCGTCAACGGAATTGACGAACGACGACCGCGACGCCCGATCTCCACGACGTTGACTTCCGCAGACGTTGTCAAATCTTCGAACCTATACCCGAGGTAGGGGTTGTTGATTATTGTTTAGTTATTCTATTTTTGATCATGAATTTTAGCAAGTCTAACGTGTGGCTTTGGATTATTTTAAGATGCGTTATTGCTTAACGTGAGGGGGCCGGACCGCATGAACACGGCCGAACCCCCTCCATCGTTCTTGTTGTTTATTCTTGCGGGTGGTAGCAAAGTGGCGTGGTGCCGTCACACCACGCGGATAATCGTGCAATTATTTTGCGCGGCACCGTCGCGCCATGCCGAGGAAGAATCTTCAAGAACGCGACTCCGTCGCGCCGCGTTGAAAGGAATCAAGGCACGGCGAAGGGACGCGGTGCCGTCGCACCGCGCTGGACGACGAACACCGCGGCCGGTTCCGGGCCGCGGCGGGACGAGGAGACCGCGGCCGGTTCCGGGCCGCGGCGGAATGAGAAGACCGGCGGCCGGGCTGCCGGCGTCGGAAGCCGAAGAAGGGACCGGATTTTCCGGTCCCGTTGGAGAAAACCGGCCGGCCAGCTGGCCGGCCGGAAGGCAGTAAACCGGGGAAATTAATTCCCCGGCCGGCTCATAAAAACCCCCCTCTTAATGAGGGGGGGGGGGGGGGCGGTTTCCATGAGGGGGGGCAGGCGGCTCCCCCGGATCCACTTCAAAGCGGGCCCCCAGGAGGGGGGCCGTTGATTGACAAAAACGACGCGGCTTTGCCGCGCCGCCATTCGAAGAAGCGGGGGAATTGATCCCCCCGCGTGCCGCCCTCGTGCGGCGCCAGGCCGCCGCGGCCGCCGCGCCGCCGGCCGGGCCGCCCCAGGGGGGGGTCGGGCCGGGTCGGCCCGGACCCGGACCCCCCCGTTTCGAACCAGTTCCGGTCTTTTGGCCATAACTTGAGCCTCGGACCTCCGATTGACGAACCGTCTGCGGAAACGCGATCCTTGTATCGAGACGGTCGTTTCGGTATATCGCACTCAAGGTTTCAGATTACTTTGAGTTCGGCCGGGTTGGTTCGTTCACGAAACCAACCGGGCCTTCGGAGCGGAAACACTCATATCTTGAGCTACGGACGTCCGATTGACGTACCGTCAGCTGTGTTGTGTTCCTCTTAGTGAGAAGGATCTTTTGGCATACTCCGCCTGAGGTTTGGACGTAGGTGGAGTACGGTCGGGTTGGTTTTGCCTTAAAAACCAACCGGGCCCCGGGGACGAAAATGCCAATAACTCTCAGACCGGGCGTCCGATCGACGCACCGTCTGTTGCGTTGAGTTCCTGTTTACGATACGGAACTTTTGGAATCCTTCGCCCGAGTTTTGGATACAGTTAGTAGTGGCCGGGTTGGATCGCACCCGAAATCCAACCGAGCCCCTGGAACGGGAAAGCTGATATCTTTCAGACAGGACGTCCGTTTGACGAACCGTCAGTGGCGTTGGTGATTACGTTGAGTAACGGTCCCTTTGAGGATACCCTACGGGAGTTCAGGGTACAGTTGTGATACGGCCGGGATTGGTTTGCTCACGAAACCAACCGGGCCCTTGGGACGAAAAGGCTAATAACTCACAGACCGGGCGTCCGATCGACGCGCCGTCTGTTGCGTTGTGACCCCTGTGACGAGACGGTCCTTTGAGATACTTCTTTGCGGGACTTGTGATACTTGGAGTATCGACCAGTAGCTCGTGGAGCGGACCCTCTCGGAGACGAGCGTGCAGAGTACGGAGACCATGTAGCCGGCTGAGACCTGAAGACTGCTCGACCGACTCGACTTGTAGTGAGTCGACTAGCCCAGTGGACGGAGCGCCCGGTGTTTGGCGGCAGACCCACGGCGGACGGAGCGCCTAGTAGTTGGAAGCAGACCCGCGGTACTCGACTGGAGGAGTACCTCTGAAGGCTAATTGGGTGAGCGCCCGGTATTTGGCAGCGGACCCTCAGCGGACGGAGCGCCCGGTAGTTGGCAGCAGACCCGCGGTACTCGACAAGAGGAGTACTTCAGCAGTCTTAGGTTAGTGAGTAGTACCTCGGAGTCGTGACAGGACCACTGTACACTTCAGATATGGGGCTCTTCAACAGTTGCGGTTTCGATAATGAAAATCCTGGTTTGAGCTGAGACTTTTGACCTTTCTGTTTCCTCATGATTGAGATGGGTCACTTGCTAACTTTGGTATATGTATGGGCATATACCCGGGTAGTGGTTATCCGTTGTTTTCACAATCCTTGTGTTTCCTCATGATTGAGATGGGTTAATTGATAACTTAGGTATATGTATGGGCATATACCTAAGTAAAAGGTTATCTGTTGAGATCTTCTTTGTGGTTATCCTTGTTGGTTTAGTGAGACCTTGAGGGTCTCGGGGTCCCTACTGAGTATCGTTATACTCACCCCTGCACGGGCTATGCCCGCACTACGTTGTGTTGGTTGCAGACGACGGACAGCGTTGACCTTAGCTGAGGCTTGCAGAGCGGGACGGTACCCGGAGGTGGACCACTGGGCGGGACGTGCTCGGGGCGGACGGTGAGACCCGTGGAGCAGAGGAGCTATCTGTACCCACCCTTCAGGTGGGATTTCCAGTGGACAGCTCGGAGTAGCGGCTTTTACTTTTCAGTTGTTGTTTTCCCTTTCGAGTTGTACTTTACTTTCAGTTTGGGTTTGTATTCTGGCCCATTTACTTTTCAGGACTTCTTTTTGTACTTAGTGTTTTACTTCCGCTTGTACTCTGTGGTGATTGTTTTCTTTTATAAAGGCAATGCCTTCCCAGTTATCGGGATTTTACGCCTTTGGTGCTAGTCTCCAACCCCTGGCCTATGGAAGGCGGGCTTGGGGTAGTCACGGCACGGGCCCCGAGGACGGGTCGTGACAAATTGGTATCAGAGGTGGTCGGTTCTACCGCCGATTCTGATCTTTCTTTCTGTGAAGCAATAGTGTTAAGGGTACCGAGTGTGGTTTCCAGTTCAGGGAGTCCAGTGTTGGTGCGGGCGGCCGACGTATCCATACACCAGGACCCTGACAACTGATTTCCGACTTTGTGCACGAAAACACTGATTGCGTGTGTGTTTTCAAAGGTTTCCCCCCTTAAAACAGCTCAAACCAGGTCAGCTCACCAGGTATAATCGTTTGATCGTGTTACGTTGTTTCTTTCAGGATGTCTTTTCTCGGACGACCAGCTAGAGCCCGGAGGGATGTGCATGCTGACAGTCTGTCGAGCGACGAGGCTTCGGTACAGGTCCCTCTTGCAGTTGAGGCACCAGCGGTACTACCATACGTTGGGCCACCGATGCCACCAGCCCCAGCAGTAGACGATGCACGACACTTGAATGCGCTGCATGAGTTCCAGCGCCAGAGGCCACCCAGGTTCAGGGGAGAGACGGAACCGCAGGCGGCTGAGGATTGGCTGGAGGCTGTGGTGGGAGTCTTCAGGCTAGTGGGGACACCATCGGACTTCATGGTGACCTTTGCTGCCAGCCTTCTTCAGGCAGCAGCAGGCAGGTGGTGGAGCCACTTGTTCCAGTTTTGCGATGGGATGGCTTTCACATGGGAAGACTTTGAGACCTTCTTCAGGGTGGAGTTTGTGCCAGTAGCTCTACACCCCGAGCGTGTTCAGGAGCTGCTGCCTTTGCCGCGTGTTTATCGACCAGAAGCCGAGTCATCTGTGGGCAGTAGACAGATGATGCAGAGGTCCAGGAGGACCAGACCAGCAGTTGGGCGATCTCGGGTTTTAGGACCGGTGGTGCAGGGCACCCAAAGTGGGAACAGAGCTAGCCGTGCAAGGAGCAGGTTGTGTTACTCATGCCGCGGAAAGGGTCATCTGGCACGTGACTGTCCGAATCCCGATCCGCAGGCTTTGGGGGAGCCACCGAGATAGATGCAGCGACAAATTCTTGAGAAACAGTAGAACTCTTGGAGCAGGTGGACAGGAGCGGAACTAGTGGATACGTCTCTTGTACTTCTAGTTCCATGTTTGATGTTGTTTTTGTGTCTTTGTACCATGAGCTGCAATAAAATAAAGACACTTATCTTGTGATGTTTGCCTTCCTGTCCTCTTTTGTGATGTTACTGAGTGGTCCCGGTTAAACTGTTGACTTGACCCTCACGTCTGGAGATACCTTGGGAGGAGACTCGATAATCACAATTACGCCGACGGTGTGGTCAGACCCTCGAGGCGAGAGTTCTTGTTGGAATCTCTTGGTGGCAGCGTCGAGGCCTTACGACGTTAGTTTGAGTATGGAATGGGAAATAACTGTTCATACTCAAATTGACGGTTTTAGGGAATCGTTGGGATGGGTTTTCCTTGGTCGGCGGAAAAGGAAACCCCAGGCAGTGCAGGGTAACTCTTTCACAGGAGGGTGTGACCGATCACTCTTGAGTCGGTCAACCTTACCCTCATAGCAGCAGTCGTTTTGAGTTTCAGTTCTAACAGAAATGGAGACCTCTGGAGTTCGAGGATGACGACCACGTCTTCTTACGGGTCTCACCTCGACGAGGTTTACGGAGATGTGGCCTGGGAGGCAAGTTATCTCCGAGGTTCAACGGACCTTTCTAGGTCCTCAGCTGCACTAGGTGGTTTACCTCTTGGCCCATCCACTTTAGTTGCACTAGGTGCACGACGTTTTCCACGTATCCCAACTGAGGAGATACGTGCTCGACCCCCTTCGCATATCACCGACCATGAGGAGCTAGACGGTGGCGATGAGTGTCTTATACGGAGGTTCCTGTGGGGATCGAGGATCGATAGAAGCGGATCCTAGGAGGATGGTCAATTCCTCTTGTGCACTTTCTTTGGCAGCGCGGCAACCTCTAGGTGAGCACATGGGAGCGGAAGGCTCAGATGCGTGCTCAGTACCGCTTTGTTTCCCTAAGTCTGTGGTGAAGCTTTACGGGGACGTAAAGCCCTGTGGTGGGAGTAATGTAAAGACCCGTAAATTTCAAGGAAATTTTTTTCTTAATTTTCTTTGGAATTTTACAAGAACGCAGTTTTTGACGGCACCTGATTACGAGGCCCGGTGTGCCCGGAATCATTTTCCGAAGTTTTGGCTCGGGTACGTTCAGTGAACGGACGAGCGGGTTTTTCTAACTTTTGAACCGGTGCCCGGAATCGAATTCTGAGGGCTCCGATGAAATCGCAGCGCCGGTATTCGCTTAGAAATGCCTCTTCCGGAGTTGCGTTTGCTCGGGTGTGGTTTTTAATTTTCGGGCTTAAAGTTAAGAAATAAAATAATTTTGCGACAACTTTATTTTATTTCGCTTAAGCAACTTGGAAGCCACTTGAAGCCACTTAAAGGCGGCTTGAACTGAGTTGAACTGGATAGGATGCTATCCAGAAATATCCTACCCCCTTGGTAGGATATTTGTGAGGTGGGGCCCGCACGAGCCCTGCCGTTTCTTTCCGCTAAGAAATGCACCCGTAAAAACCCGTCTTAATGAAAGTCAACTGACGCGTTTCTTAAAATCTTAACAGACCATTTAATTGGGCTGTTTCTTTCGTAAATTAAATGAGCTGTTTCTTTCGTTGAATTAATTCTACGAATTAATGGTTCATTTCTTATCTTTTGAAATTCAAATGTTTAGTTGTGTAAATAAAATAAGGCTTAAGCTTATTTTATTTTGGTTAATAGCTTTGGCCACCTGGAGAGCTTTTGGGAGATTTTCTTCTTCTTCTTCAACTCTGACGAAGAACACGAAGAACGCTCAACTTGACGAAGAACGCTCAAGTTCCGACGAAGAACGCCGCTCCGCTCTTCTTCGTCTTCCGTGTCAATGAGAGGGAGCGCCGCTTCCTCCTCGGATCCCCTTCGTCGACATAAGAGGTTTCGCCAACGACGTATCACATCGGACACATCTCTTCGTCAACAGAATTGACGAACGACGACCGCGACGCCCGATCTCTGCGACGTTGACTTCCGCGGACGTTGTCAAATCTTCGAACCTATACCCGAGGTAGGGGTTGTTGATTATTGTTTAGTTATTCTATTTTTGATCATGAATTTTAGTAAGTCTAACGTGTGGCTTTGGATTATTTTAAGATGCGTTATTGCTTAACGTGAGGGGGCCGGACCGCATGAACACGGCCGAACCCCCTCCATCGTTCTTTTTTTTTATTCTTGCGGGTGGAAGAAAAGTGGCGTGGTGCCGTCGCACCACGCGGATAATCGTGCAATTATTTTGCGCGGCGCCGTCGCGCCACGCCGAGGAAGAATCGTCAAGAACGCGACTCCGTCGCGCCGCGTTGAAAGGAATCAAGGCACGACGAAGGGACGCGGTGCCGTCGCACCGCGCCGGACGACGAACACAGCGGCCGGTTCCGGGCCGCGGCGGGACTAGGAGACCGCGGCCGGTTCCGGGCCGCGGCGGAATGAGAAGACCGGCGGCCGGGCCGCCGGCGTCGGAAGCCGAAGAAGGGACCGGATTTTCCGGTCCCGTTGGAGAAAACCGGCCGGCCAGCTGGCCGGCCGGAAGGCAGTAAACCGGGGAAATTAATTCCCCGGCCGGCTCATAAAAACCCCCCTCTTAATGAGGGGGGCGGTTTCCATGAGGGGGGGCAGGCGGCTCCCCCGGATCCACTTCAAAGCGGGCCCCCCCGGAGGGGGGCCGTTGATTGACAAAAACGGTGCGGCTTTGCCGCTCCGCCATTCGAAGAAGTGGGGGAATTGATCCCCCCGCGTGCCGCCCTCGTGCGGCGCCAGGCCGCCGCGGCCGCCGCGCCGCCGCCCCAGGGGGGGGGGGGGTCGGGCCGGGTCGGCCCGGACCCGGACCCCCCCGTTTCGAACCAGTTCCGGTCTTTTGGCCATAACTTGAGCCTCGGACCTCCGATTGAAGAACCGTCTGCGGCAACGCGATCCTTGGATCGAGACGGTCATTTCAGTATATCGCACTCAAGGTTTCGGATTACTTTGAGTTCGGCCGGGTTGGTTCGTTCACGAAACCAACCGGGCCTTCGGAGCGGAAACGCTCATATCTTGAGCTACAGACGTCCGATTGACGTGCCGTCAGCTGTGTTGTGTTCCTCTTAGTGAGAAGGATCTTTTGGAATACTCCGCCTGAGGTTTGGACGCAGGTGGAGTACGGTCGGGTTGGTTTTGCCTTAAAAACCAACCGGGCCCTGGGGACGAAAATGCCAATAACTCTCAGACCGGGCGTCCGATCGACGCACCGTCTGTTGCGTTGAGTTCCTGTTTACGATACGGAACTTTTGGCATCCTTCGCCCGAGTTTTGGATACAGTTAGTAGTGGCCAGGATGGATCGCACCCGAAATCCAACCGGGCCCCTGGAACGGGAAAGCAGATATCTTTCAGACAGGACGTCCATTTGACGAACCGTCAGCGGCGTTGGTGATTACGTTGAGTAACGGTCCCTTTGAGGATACCCTACGGGAGTTCAGGGTACAGTTGTGATACGGCCGGGATTGGTTCGCTCACGAAACCAACCGGGCCCCTGGGACGAAAAGGCTAATAACTTACAGACCGGGCGTCCGATCGACGCGCCGTCTGTTGTGTTGTGACCCCTGTGACGAGACGGTCCTTTGAGATACTTCTTTGCGGGACTTGTGATACTTGGAGTATCGACCAGTAGCTCGTGGAGCGGACCCTCCCGGAGACGAGCGTGCAGAGTACGGAGACCATGTAGCCGGCTGAGACCTGAAGACTGCTCGACCGACTCGACTTGGAGTGAGTCGACTAGCCCAGTGGACGGAGCGCCCGGTGTTTGGCGGCAGACCCACGGCGGACGGAGCGCCTAGTAGTTGGTAGCAGACCCGCAGTACTCGACTGGAGGAGTACCTCTGAAGGCTAATTGGGTGAGCGCCCGGTATTTGGCAGCGGACCCTCAGCGGACGGAGCGCCCGATAGTTGGTAGCAGACCCGCGGTACTCGACAGGAGGAGTACTTCAGCAGTCTTAGGTTAGTGAGCAGTACCTCGGAGTCGTGACAGGACCACTGTACACTTCAGAGATGGGGCTTTTCAGCAGTTGCGGTTTCGATAATGAAAATCTTGGTTTGAGCTGAGACTTGTGACCTTTGTGTTTCCTCATGATTGAGATGGGTCACTTGCTAACTTTGGTATATGTATGGGCATATACCCGGGTAGTGGTTATCCGTTGTTTTCACAATCCTTGTGTTTCCTCATGATTGAGATGGGTTACTTGATAACTTAGGTATATGTATGGGCATATACCTAAGTAAAAGGTTATCTGTTGAGATCTTCTTTGTGGTTATCCTTGTTGGTTTAGTGAGACCTTGAGGGTCTCGGGGTCCCTACTGAGTATCGTTATAATCACCCCTGCACGGGTTATGACCGCACTACATTGTGTTGGTTGCAGACGACAGATAACGTTGACCTTAGCTGAGGCTTGCAGAGCGGGACGGTACCCGGAGGTGGACCACTGGGCCGGACGTGCTCGGGGCGGACGGTGAGACCCGTGGAGCAGAGGAGCTATCTGTACCCACCCTTCAGGTGGGATTTCCAGTGGACAGCTCGGAGTAGCGGCTTTTACTTTTCAGTTGCTGTTTTCCCTTTCGAGTTGTACTTTACTTTCAGTTTGGGTTTGTATTCTGGCCCATTTACTTTTCAGCACTTTTTTTTGTACTTAGTGTTTTACTTCCGCTTGTACTCTGTGGTGCTTGTTTTCTTTTATAAAGGAAATGCCTTCCCAGTTATCGGGATTTTACGCCTTTGGTGCTAGTCGCCAGCCCCTGGCCTATGGAAGGCGGGTTTGGGGTAGTCACGGCACGGGCCCCGAGGACGGGTCGTGACAAACCATTAATCACATGTTATGATTTCTATAGTATCCAAGACATTGCTACCATGACCATCATAGTGTACAATGTCCATTACTGAACCGAGTTTACTTGTCGTTCTAGCTCTGTATTATTGAACCAGATTCACTTTCCGTTCCAGCAATTTATATATCATGAGATATAAATCTTTACCCAATACATTGGAGGGAGATATAGGTCCCACCCATATCATAATGGAACCATTTTTATGTGTGCCACAAAATCATAAACCATACATCATAGCATAACCCATGTATAAAAAAATGGGATTCTTAAACATCATGCCCTCATAAAATAATCCATAAAAGGTATTCATAAAAATAATTCCATCATAACATAATCAAATTAATGTAATAATAGGGATAAAAATTGAACCCTATATTATCTTAGATGGAAAATAATTTTGATAAAACACTTGAACTCCATTGCTGTGGACAATATCTTTTCTTCTTCAAATTTTTTTTCCTTTATAAACATGTCATATAATTGAAACTAAAATAAGATAATTGAAAATAAACATGAAAGCATGTAAATGAATCTTTATGTAAATAAGTTTATATGAAATCATAAAAATCCATTCATGCCGTATATGTTAAAAAAATATTCTTCTCGTACTTTTTCCAGAAAAGTCAAAAAGTACCTCGTTCTGAAAATGACAAAAGATTCCTTTCATATCTTTTACTACAAACTCACCAATAGGTAAAATTGGATTTAAAAAATAGTATAAGGATAGAAATAATATTACATATTGAGGAAACATGGATGTTGATGATAAATATGGCCCCAGTAAATACTAACGAATAAACAATCTTGGATAGAATGAGATTGGAAGAGTTATCCCTTACCTTAGGTCCGATATGCTTTGTATGTATCTGAACCTCTAGTATAATGGTTTAAATAATTTCATTGAATTATTTCAGAATAATTTACATGGTTATGGTATCATATATGGTCATATTAGTATATTCTTATTAGTAGTATTTCATTGTTACTCGTTATTCTAGTGTTCATTTCTTTATGTTCTTATGCGTGTTTTATCGAATAAACTCTTATTCCTTTTTTTTAGGTTATAGATAAATTATTTACAGAATGGTATTAGTGTAATATATATCATATTTATTCATTCAATTCATTTATATAATCATTACTCAATTAAGATCATGTAGAACGAGTCGCATCACATCGTGGAGACGGTAGGCCGTACGTACGCACGAGTGATGATATCGTTCCAATGATCATGGAATTGTTTTGAATTGTATGTATACTATTTCAGAATTAATATCACTTTACAATAATCATATATAGTTATTTATTTATACCATTATACCCATCCAAGTACGGTGGTTCTGGAAAAACTGATTACACAACGGCGTGGAGATGGTATTCCGTACGTATGCACGCGCGGTGATTTCATCTTCTTGTAGGATGGATAGAAGATGAAATAGGGTTTTTTAATATTTATAATAACATATCTATATATTAGTGATACTTATGTTATTACTTCATAATTAAATAACTAAATAAGAAGAAGTTGTAGAAGAAAGAAACTTGAAAGAATCAGTAAAAGAGATTACCTCTTCTTGAACACACCTCTTTTAATTTCCCTCTTAAGGGACTAGAAATGGTCTTCTAAGAAGACCAGAACCTCCAAAATGTTTCTAGGGAAGTGGAGAATATAAATGGTCTGGGTTTGGCTGAGCTTGGAGGCTCAAAGTGTTGTGAAGGGGAGAGGGAGGATGTTCCCTTTTATAAGGGAGGAGAGGGGCACTTTTGAAAACATTAAAAATATTAATTAATAATAAACTAAAACCCCACATAAAAACTTCCACAATTACCCAAATTCGAATATTAGATGAGATAGGGTTGTAATATCATCATAAAAGAAAATTTCGACATGTATGGAATTTATTTTAGACATTATCATCTTGATTTATCCTTATTTAATCTATTTAATTTTATTTATGGTAATAATATTCTAAATTTAAAATTATTAGAAATAATTGATTATGTGTTGTGAATATTCCATAATTAGATAACTTATTACATTTTATAACATATAATTTTCAATTTGTAATTTTTAAATATTTTTGTGATTTTTAAACAATTTAATAATATGTTATTTTTATAAAATATCAATAGTGTCAATTTTGACACTATTCAAATATTTGAATTTAAATAAAATCCACAGAGAATATATATTCGATCCAAAATCTTTAATAGATTCCTACCATGGAATATTCATCTAGAAAATTCATGTAGAACATTAAATAGTTCATATAATATTTATTTTAGCTTTTTTAATACCATTTCTCTGATATTTCTCTTAATAAAATAATTACTACAACATTTTTCTATAATTATTTAATATAATTATTTATTGCATAAAAATTAAAAATAAAATACTAGGATTAAGATAAATCTTATATATTTCATAAAAATACTTTTAGTCCGATTTAAATTTTAAAACACCCAACTTTTATGATGTAATATTTATTAAATTATGAATGTAACAACTTTGACATCATTTAAAATAAAATAATATAAGTGTCCTAATCACTTTTATAAGACTCCAAACGGTCATATATTCGGTAATAGGATGCTTATGGTGTATATATACACTACCAATAAGTTTATTTCAGGTTTTGGGGCCCTTTATTTGGTATTATTATTTTAATAGAAACTATATTACTGATTTTTCACTAAATAAATAATATCCGTGTCATTAATGTATAAGCTTTTATGGTAATAAAGTATTTATTAAAAATTACAAATAATTTACCATGATAAATGAAAGAATTTTATATTTAAAATGAGTATTTATAATCTAATTTATATTCTGTATAATCTTATTTTAAAAATACTTTAATTATTAAAGTTTGAATGAGACATATTTCACTTTCTTTAAAATAAAATAAATTAAAGGTCTTAATCAAATACTGGGGGGTTATATTAGATTCAATTTCGACCCAAGTATGTTTTCGAGAAAAATATAATCATAAAATTATATTAATACAAGTGTTAGAGTAATTTTATACTATTATTTTTACCCTTAATTACCCGATTTACCTTTAACTATGGTAAATAAAATTTATCGTAGTTACTATTCATAATGCCTAAAAATAAAAAAGTAGCTTATTAACATAATTTGGACCTAATGACTCCAAATATGTAATCCATTTTTTCAAATTAAAATCACAGATGTTGCAGAAATTAATTTAAAATTAATCCCATTGTTATGAAAATGAGTTTTAAAAGTTAAAACACTTCAAAATGATTGAAATGATTTTACCTATGAATTCTATGTAAAATCAATGATAATGAAATATATTATAATAAATGGTAAAAATATATTCTATTTATACTTAAAACCCATTTAGTATTATAATTTAACCATATAAATTATTACTATGAAAAAAGTTGTTTTTAATTAAAATATAGCGTGTTTTTACTATTCATTAAAATATGAATGTTATCATAAAAATATCAAAACGTTATCCATTGTAAATTTTTATATCTTGATTCAAAATAAGAAGTTTATATTGTAAAATTGATCATATAAATTTGTCAAAAATTATATTTAAAATGGGTGCATCATCAATAGGCGGTGAAACTGCATTTTTTGAAAAATACTTATTTTTTACCCGAAAAATTTATATTGTTCTCCTACCATGTTCTAGAAAATGTGTAAGATTACTAATAATGTTATAAAATTCAAAATTTAGTTAATAATATTCATAACAGCTAGTTTATAATATTATTATAACCATATATCTTTGTTTAGTGAAACTCGGTATTGTGTACAACACACACTATCGAGGAAGGTCATGATTGCGTGTAATGCAAGCCAAGTCAGGGTTGCGTGCAGTGAAACACTACTTTGTTGTTGCGTATAACAAAATCCAACCATATTTCATATATACATTGAATATATATATACACACACTCAATTTAGCATAGAATAACTTCTATCAAACAAACATGAAATTGTGTGTAACACGATCCAAGAATAGTTTTGCGTATACTGCAAGCTAATACGGTGTTGAGTATAACGCAAGATAATCTTTTTTTTGCATACAATAGAAGATATGAATGATATTAAAACTAATATATGTTATAAAATCTTGGGGTGTTACATTCTACCCCCCTTAAAATTAATTTCTCCCTCAAAAATCGTCGGGGTTATAAATTGTTTACTACTTAAAAGTTTCTTTCATAGAAACCCACATCGTAAAAAGAAATACTAAAAAATAATTTTAAAAACTAAAGTATGAAACATAACGATTGCCCAAATTAACTCATCATTGTGTTTCCACATAGGAGAACATAAGTGAAAATATGGATATGGAAGAAAAATTTAACCATCATGTTCTGATAGAGAGTGGTAGAGAACATGGCTATGAAAAAGACAAAATTCACAAAGCCATAAATTTGTGATAATATAAGGTACCATCTGATTCATCGGATATAAGGGAACTAAGACAAAATTTTTGGTTTCCAAGATCATTTCCCAAAATCCGGTGAATTAAAAGTAATACTTACATGATTTTGGTACAATCTCACTATTGTTCGTGCCTTGACCAATTTACACTTCATATCTTAAAGAATTGAAGTTGAATTTTTTATTCATGAAGTATGAGATGATCATGAAATAGAATGATAGGTCATTCCATCTGTCTCAAACATAAGGTTAATTTTTTTTATTAAATATACATAAGTCCATCTATGGTAAGGTTAATCGTATACGATTCCAAAAATGAAGTTATACTTCATCTATCATACCGCTTAATAAAATAAAACTAGTTTCTACTAACCAGGGACTTCCTGTAGGCCAGTGGTAGGCGATAAAGGCCTATCTCACTTCAGTTGTGGGTTTGATTCCCGCAACCTTATCCGACGCGACGGTTTGTTTCCCATCCGATAGGTTTTCCATTTTCTAAAACTAAACTATTATAACATTACAAAAATAATATCGAAAAATTTCAAGCCTTAAACAATACTATCTGATGTCCAACATAATCCATTCCAATATTTAGACATATCCAAAATACATCTGTCCAATCTCATAGTATAAAGAAAATTATTACTAGAAAGGTCATCTACCAAGCATTGAATACAATCATTTGTCTCCCATATATCATAAGATATATCTTTTTAGTCACAATCCAAACGTGTGAATTCCTTAACCATGTATTCTCTTGAAAAATGAATACTTATTGAACGTTAGTGAAAACATGAATGCTATCAAAAGGTAACTATTTTCACATACCAAAGTCCCAAAATTTATATGTACTCAAACCATGATATAACTTTATCCTTATATCAGTAATGAGCTCATTAATACTATCATACATATTATTTTATCCTTATCACTTCATTATGCACATATCATCTTCCTTCCAAAAACATCTGAATAACCTTTCATGGTTATCGGTACCATTCAACATATACTTTCAAATAATTTAGGAAAAACAATAGTGTAACAATCCTTAGATTTTTCATTATTCCATAGTACCATTAAATTACCTATTCAACATAACTCTTGATAAAAATACAGTCACTCAACTTCCTTCATAAAACATTAAATGAGCTTCATCATTTTATTCCTCAACACTTCTTTCATCTCATATATCATTTGTAGTCTCTTCATTATCATAAACATAAATATTACCCATACAACCATTCTGATTCTCTTCATGAGATTTTCCCTTAGGGAATCAATTTTCATAATGCCCGTACATTCCACATTTAAAGAATTTAACCATTGTTGATGTATTAGCAATACCATTATCCTTGTCCATTGTAGTAACTGATCCATTTCATTTACAATTACTGGATTTGTGTCCTTCTTTTCCACACCCAAGGCATCTTCCAGTTCCTTTGAAACAATCTCCTTGATCCCAGTTCCCACATGACTTACATGATGGAAATTGAACTTTCATTCCTCTATGATCATCATGAAACTTCATCTTCCTCTTTTTAGCTGAGTCAGGAATCTTACCAAAGATAAGATTATTGATCATATTATAAGATTGCTGATTAGGCATAATAACGATTTTTTGCCTTCAAAATTCCATTTCATTTGGTATGTTATGAAGAATATCATTCCATTGTCCATAATATTCTTCATTAACATAATTCTTCATGTTTCCAGCCATTTTCTAAAACCCAAAAAGAATAGTGTGAGAGGAAAAAATCATTCTAGGAAAACAACATAATAAAGGGGGTGTTCCTTTAATATCTAACATCATAGGTGTAATTATTTGGTCATTACCATAATTCTAGGACTATAACCAATACTTATACTTAACCTTAGGTACATCCCTAGACATACCTTAGAAATATATCTAGGGATCTCAGTAAAGTTTTCACATCCTAGTTTCTAAAGGTTGACAAATCCTTTCCTCTAATACAAACTGTAGAGACTCGAAGCTTGACATACATGGACATTACATTACTTTTGAAGAATACATATTATATAACAAAAACCAACACTCAAGGATCATAATATTTTAGTGTCTTTAGAAACATGGTACATAATCTTAAAATCATGGTGAAAGATCTTCCACATCTCCCATAAAGATCTTCCTCTTTTTGTTTTCTTACAAAAAAACTTTCCTTATATCCTAGGGAAAAAACATTAAAAGGGTGATATCAAATGCTCATTAAGGGTAAAAATATGGAACACAAAACAATCCATAAACATTTGAATGCAAAAACTTGAACATAAAATCTAATCATCAAAATCATGAGAATAACATAAAACATGGAAGTACGTGAGGAATATATCATAGATGAACTTAAATCATGATAAAATCACATGGTAATAAAACATGTAATTGTTGAAACCATTAATAACATGTTATGATTTCCATAGTAGAAATGACATTGTTTCCAATACCATCATAGTGGAAAAAGTCCATTACTGAACTGGGTTTACTTGATGTTTTAGCCCTGTATTACTGAACCTGATTCACTTGTTGTTCTAACCATGTATATCTCATGAGATATAAATATTTACCCCATTCATTTGAGGGAGATATAGGTCCCACCAATCTCATAATGAAACCATTCTTTTTTGTGCCACAAAATCATAAACCATACATCATAGCATAACCCATGTATAAAAAATGGGATTCTTAAACATCATCCCATCATAACATAATCCATAAAAGGTAATCATAAAAATAATTCCATCATAACATAATCATATCAATTTAATAATAGGTATATAAACAGAACCCTATATCATATTAGATGGAAAATAATTTTGATAAAACACTTGAACTCCATTCTTGATAAAAATATCCTTTTTTCTTCAAATACATTTTTTCCTTTGTCAACATGTCATATAATTTTAAACTAAAATAAGTTAATAGAAAATAAACATGAAAACTTGTAAAGGAATATTTATGGAAATAATGTTCTATGAAATTATAAAAATCCATCCACTCCATATAAGTTAAAAAAACGTTCTTCTCGTACTTTTGCCGGAAAAGTCAAAAAGTACCTCATTTTGAAAACGACAAAAGATTCCCTTCATATCTTTTACAAAAAACTCACCAAGAGGTAAAATTGGATTTAAAAAACTGCAGAAGGATATAAATAATATTACATATTGAGGAAACATGTATTTTGATGATAAATATGGCCCTAGTAAATACTTACGAATACACAATCTACGATAGAATGATATTGGAAGAGTTATCCCTTACCTTAGATCCGATATGCTTTGTATATATCCAAAACTCCTGTATAATGGTTTGAATAATGTTATTGACTTATTCCAGAATCATTTTAATTGTTATGGTATCATATATGGTCATATTATTATCTTCTTATTAGTAGTATTTCATTGTTACTCATTATTCGGGTGTTCATTGCTTTATGTTCTTATGCGTGTTTTGTTGAATAAATTCTTATTCCTCTTTTTAGGTTATAGATAAATCATTTATAGAATGGTATTAGTGAAATATATATCATATTTATGCATTCAATTCATTTATATAATCATTACTCAATGAAGATCATGTAGAACGAGTCGCATCACGTCGTGGAGACGGTAGGCCGCACGTACGCACGAGCGATGATATCATTCCAATGATCGTGGAATTATATTGAAGTGTATGTATACTATTTCAGAATTAAAATCACTTTAAAATAATAATATATAGTTATTTATTTATACCATTATACCCATCCATGTAAGGTGGTGGTGGAAAAACAGATTACACCACAACATGGAGACGGTATTCCGTACGTACGCACATGCGGTGATTTCATCTTCCGTATGAGGGATAAAAGGTGAAATAGGGTTGTTTCATATTTATAATAACATATAAGTATATGAGTGATACTGATTTTATTACTTAATAATGAAAAAACCAAATAATAAGATGTTGAAGAAGAAAGAAACTTGAAAGAATCCGTAGAAGTGATTACCTCTTCTTCGACGCACCTCTTTTAAGATTCCTCTTAAGGGACTAGAGTTGGTCTTTGGAGAAGACCAGAACCTCAGGAATGTTTCTAAGGAATTGGATAAGATAAATGGGAAGGTTTTGGCCGATCTTGGAGGCTCAAAGTGTTGTGAATGGGAGAGGGAGGAAGTGCCCTTTTATAAGGGAGGAGAGGGGCACTTTTGGAATCCTAAAAAATATTAATTAATAATAAAATCAAACCCCAGATAAAAACATCCAAAATTAGTAAAATTTAAATATTAGATGATATAGGGTTGTAATATCATCAAACAATAAAATTTAGACATGTAGGAAATTTATTTTAGACATTATCAACTTGATTTATCCTTATTTAATCTATTTAATTTTATTTGTGGTAATAATATTCTAAATTTTAAATTGTTATAAATACTTACTTATGTGTTGTGAATTTTCCATAATTAGATACATTATTAAATTTTATAACATATAATTTTTAATTTTTAATCTTTAATTTTTAAATATTTTTGTGATTTTTAAACAATTTAATAATATGTTATTTTTATAAAATATCAATAGTGTCAATTTTGACACTATTCAATTATTTTAATTTATATAAAATCCAAATAGAAGATATATTCGATCCAAAATCTTTAATATATTCCTAACATGTCATATTCGTCTAGAAAATTCGTGGAGAAAATAAAATAGTTCATATAATATTTATTTTAATACTTTAAAAACCATTTTGGTGATATTTCTCTTAATAAAATAATTACTACAACATTTTTGTATGATTATTTAATATAATTATTTGTTGCATAAAAATTAAAAATAAATAAAAGGATGAATATAAATCTTCTATATTTTATAAGAATACTTTTAGTTGGATTTAACTTTTAAAACAACCAACTTTTAAAATGTTATATTTATTAAATTATGAAGGTGACAACATTGACATCATTTAAAATAAAATAATATAAGTGTCATAATCACTTTTATAAGACTAAAAACGGTCATATATTCAGTCATTGGATGTTTATGGTGTACATAGACACTACCAAGAAGTTGTTTTCAGGTTTGTGGGCCTTTTAATGGGTATTATTATTTCAATAAAAACTATATTATTGATTTTTCTGTAAATAAATAATTTCTGCATCATTAATGTATAAGCTTTTAAGGTAATCAAGTATTTATTAAACATTAAAAATAAATTACCATGATAAAGGAAAAAATTTTATCTTTCAAATGAGTTTTAATAATCGAATTTATATTCTGTATAACCTTATATTAAAAATACTTTAATTATTAAAGTTTGAGTGAGACATATTTCACTTACTTTAAAATAACATAAATTAAAGGTCTTAATAAAATACAAGGGGGTTCTATTAGATTCAATTTCTACCCATGTATGTTTTAGGGAAAAATAAAATCATACAATAATATTAAGACAAGTGTTATAGTAATTTTATAATATTATTTTTACCCCTAATTACCCGATTTACCTTTAACTATGTTAAATAAAATTTACCGTAGTTACTATTAACAATTACTAAAAATAAAAAGTAGCTTATTAACATAATTTGGACCTACTTATTCCAAATATGGAATCAATTTTTTCAAATTCAAATCATAGATGTTGCAGAAATTAATTTAAAATTAATCCCGTTGTTAAGAAAACGAGTTTTAAAAGTTAAAACATTGCAAAAGATTGAAATTATTTTACCAATGAATTCAATGTAAAATATTAAATGGTAAAAATATATTCTATTTATACTTTAAAACCATTCATTTTTATAATTTAACCATATAAATTATTACGATTAAAAATGATTTTTTAATTAAAATATAGCATGTTTTTACTATTCAATAAAATATAAAAGTTATCAGAAAAATATCAAAACTTTATCCAATGAAAATTTTTATATTCTGATTCAAAAGAAGAAGTTTATTTTGTAATATTAAACTTATAAACTTGTCAAAAATTATATTTAAAATGGGTGCGCCCTCAAAAGGCGGCAAAACTGCATTTTTTGAAAAATAATTATTTTACCAGAATTTTTTTTGTTCTCATACCATGTTCTAAAAAACGTGTAAGATGAATAATAATGTTATAAAATTCAAAATTTAGTTAATAATATTTATAACAACTAGTTTATAATAATAATATAACCATATATCGTTGTTTTGTGAAACTTGGTATTGCGTACAACACACGCTATCGAGGAAGGTAACGATTGCGTGTAATGCAAGACAAGTCCGGGTTGCGTGCAGTGAAACACTCCTTTGTTGTTACGTATAACAAAATACAACCATATTTCATTTATAAATTGAATAGATATATATACACTCAATTTTTCGTAGAATAACTACTATAAAAAAAACTTGAAATTGTGTGAAACACGATCTAAGAATAATGTTGTCTATACTGCAAAATAATACGGTGTTGCGTATAGCACAAGATAATCTTGGTGTAGTGTACAATAGAAGATATTAATGAAATTAAAAAGAATATATCTTATAAAATCTCAGGGTGTTACAATTATAGCCCATGATCTTTCAGGCATGTTTACGTGTTGTGGTTGGACCAGGTGTGTGCGGGCAGGTTGTTTCCCAAGAGTCTTCGGGATGAGGCCTGGGTGTCTTCGAGCGTGTTAGTAGATGTTGAGGCCAAGGTGTCTTCGGGAGTGGAATTAGTTGTTATGTCCCAAGTTCCTTCGGGTGTGGTAGTGGTTGTTGTGGCCAGGTGTTTGCGGGCAGGATGTGTGGTTGTGGCCCAAGTGTGTGCGGGCAGGGTGTGGCAGTGCAGCTGCGGTGAAAATAGAGGGATTGGTTCAAGGCATAGGATGTCTTCAATAACCAGTGGGAAAGTGGCGTGGGGTACCCAAATATCGATGTTCTATTTCTATACATTACATGACTTGCATTATTTGTGGAGTGTGCCTTAGTGAAGCTTGGGTTGATAGTTTACCATACTAGATGTTCTGGTTATCACTTTTTTCCATAGGGCATTAGAATGCCTCCCCACTTGTGCACCAGTGTCTTTGGTTTTCCCTATTGAGTATACTTGTATGCTCACCCTGCATATATAAAACTATTTTCAGGTTTCTAGGAGGACTTCAGGGATCGTGCAAGACTGTACTAGCTCAGACCTTGGGGCTGTTGCTGTTGTCATTTTCCTTTTTCTTGGTACTTTACATTTGGAGTTCTTGTGGCTTGTATGTTTTACTTTTGAACATGCATATGGGAATGGATTACTTTCGGCTTTACTTTTACTTTCAACTTAGTGTTTTTGGGGTTACTATCATATCTCCCGAACCTAATAAATAAAAAGGGTAATTAATTCCATTTTGTGTGTGATATTATACCCTTGGTGCTAGTCGACTCTCTGGGACCTATTGAAGGTGGGTCTCAGGGGTCATTATCTCTCCTTCAATTTAATGAATGAAGGGTCTGTCAATCTGATGTCCCTTCCCTCCTTTTGGTGAAGGCGAGTCGTGCAGTAACAAGGAGTATCATAAGTATATGATACGAAAAAATTATTCAAGCATACCATATATAGAAACAAGCTTACAAGTTAGGTCATATAAGAAAATAATAATAGGGATCACCAATGTCCAACCTCATTACACACACACACACATAAGCATTTTTCTACAAAAAAGATTCAAATGTTAAAATGTTGCTAATGTAGAAAACCAAGGTCCCCGTCATCCATCCCATACAAAGGTATTAAATGATCACTATATCCTATATCTTGAGATCGATCCCTTACCTGGTCACAAGATAATAATGTCTACAAAGGTCCCAAAGGGCCTATACAGAGTGTGTGAATAATCTTAGTAAGCCACCACCAATGTGTCACTATCTTATATCTACGATGAAGAAGGTGTTCTAAATAAAAAATAAAAAATCACATAACCATTAAATAAATAACCTACTTCCCTTATCCTCATCTGCCACAAGTAAGAATTTACCTACTTTGGAAAAATATTGTTACTACATTAGAGGAGAGGATCCATAGAATAAATCCTAATGCATCCCCTGAGGAGAATAACCCATGGTGAACCCTCAGGTTTCACCACTAAATGAGTCACCTGAAACCCCATTCCATCAATAAAATAAATAAAATCTTAGGGGACACCCAATCAATTACAAGGTCCCTCATACCTCCAATCACAAGAATCTCCATTGCATCGAATCATTATGTCCATGGCACAGTGATATATGTCTTCTAAATAATAAAACTATTGTATCAAAAAAAAATGTACTAAGGAATGGATATATCCATCCTCCAAAATAATCCCAGTGAAACCACCTCAATATACATCAATTCTGAGCCCCCAACTAACAGTCTCAACACTATCAACCGATGGATCCTAACCCTTCTTGTGGATTTCTATAAGAAACACATCCAACCTCACTAGTTATTGACACCATAATAAGACACATCTAATATAGGCCTCTGCCCACCCAAGAGGGAAAAAAAACCTCATCATCCAAGTCCTACCTATGTGGACACAAATAGAAAGAATGTCATCAAATAATAGTGAGCATAAATCACCAAAATAGTACCTAAACAATATCATCTTGGTACCCCATTCTCCTTTTACCACATCACTCATCCTAATGGTCAACACCATCTCAAATCACACATTTCATGCTTGTAGCCTGATGATCTCATCACCTCAATATGAAGAACAAGTCCCCCAACCTTTTGATCAATATAACCTCAAGAATCTATGCCATTCGGAACATGTAAACCTTTTTCTGGTCATGCCATATGGTGATCACCATATCATTCCTTGAGCTAATCCCATCTCGTTCTCATGGAACCATCCAAATCACTATAATTAATTTAATTCAATAAATAAGTACCCATATCCTAATATTCCCATGTTTTAATCATCTCACCATGATTAAACCATTTTTACTCATAGGGAGCATGTTCATAGAAATTTCATGGCATTAATTAATTAATTTAGAATAAAGCATTAATTTATAATGTATCTCTCAGACCCCCAACAATGCACTAAAAAAACTACCTAAACCTATGTGAAATCAATGAGAAATTTGGAACCACATACCTTTTATTGGTAGATTTTTTCTCATATGAAATCATCCTCTAACCTGAGATGATTTATAAGAAATAGGTGTTTTAGAAGAACAACATGAAAAATAGGGTAAAATGGGTCAGATAGATTTAGCGCTTCGTAAGGTGAGAGAAAAGGAGAATAGAAGGAAGAGGATCAAAGGTATTGAAAATAAATATCGAATGACACTGATGGTGATCGATTTAGATTTCAGATTGAGTATTTCACACAAATCCTAAGGATGAGGAAGAGGATGGGTCTCCTCTATTGTGCACGTGGGTGGAGAAGGAAAAAGGATGAGAAACATAAATAGTGGTATGGAAATTTGGTAAATTCATCACCTTAGGTGGCTCTACATGTTTGGAATTATGGTTTGGCTAACCATGCACTGACTGTGTGGTAACCAATGTCTAGGGACCACACAACTCTTAGATGTCCCACACAGTTTTAGAAATCATACACAAACCATGTGAGAGTTTAACATCATGTTACAGATCTGGTAGGTATGTATTTAACCATTTCAAGGTTTTCATTTTTTTTACTATGTGGGGTTTAGAATAATTTTGGGGGATACCTATAATAGTGATGTCACCGTTTTTGGACTATCATATTTAACCAGTCATTTCTGTTGGCTGTAGGATATTTTTACTCATTGTAAATTGGTTACATGATGTGTTATTTTTACTGAGTGTATATCGTAAGAAGGAATCACACTATGAAATTTACAAGAAATGAAATGTTTTTACACATCGTTAATCAATTAATGAAAGGTTTTTAATTATAAGAAACATTTTTTTCAATAGTTACTAAATTTAACTATTTCAAAATGTGTAATGTAATCACACATTGTTTAATTCACCACGTACCAGTTTTAACTAAAAATTATTGATGAAATTCAATCTTTTACTCCTCTAAATATTCATTTCTCTCAACCTAAATCATAACCTATGTGATCTTGGATATCTACAATAGTTTTGGGTCATTTCATTAGGCATTCAATCATCGTTTCCATTGTAGTGTATGTTTACAGGTAATCATTTTTCTATTATATTATTCTATTTATCTTTCTAATCCTTGAGGTTTAATATATCATCCTAAAATTTGTGGATCTATACTCGGTGTTTTTTATCTCTATTCAAGGATGAGTTTTGAGGTATTCATATCCTTTGTTTTCATTGGAAGGTTTTGTTGTAGGCATTGAGTGTTAGAAAAAAGGTAGGTGGTTCCATTCCACTTGGAAAAATTAATTAACCTTAAATTTCAGGGTTAATTAAAGTTCAATATTAAAATTAAAATTATTGAAATGTTATTCAATTTATTTTGATCAAAACTCAATTCCAGTGAGTATAGAAGATTGGAATTATTTTGGATTGAAATTGGAAGAACCCTCCAATCCTAATGAATTGGGGAGTGTTTTCCAGTATATGGAAATAATTTAAATTTAATTGTTGAATTTAATTATACAAATGAAATTGATGGATTTTGTTAAATTTTGAAAATGGATTAATATGTTTTTATATAAACCGAGTGGTTTTATATTTTTTAGAAGGCATGTTTTTATTTGAATATGTTTTGGTTTTAAATAGAAAAACTGGAATTATAAATGGGAGAATGAGATTTAATTGTATTTTAAGCAGTCTTAAAATAAATTTCCAATCATTTATTGTTCAGGATAACATTCCAACCATTGGTATATTTTGAGTTATTTGGACTCACTATATGATTATAAAACATTCTAAAGCATAAATACAGCAGGTCACATCCCTTAGGTGATGGTAACAAGTCCTCTTTGACCAGTGTCCAGAAGATGTGTGTGTACATATATTATCGTGATCACTTAGAGTCTATAGTGTCCTATAGCTTGGAAATTTCATAGCTATTTGGAAAATGACCATGTTTCTCGCTTGATTATATTGCAGATATAAATGTATTACAATTTTTTAAACTTTTATTAATTCCTTTTGAATTTATATCATTATTTATATAAAATGTTTTATTTAAGCAATTGGTTTAGAAATATTCCATCACTTGTAAAGACTATTCTTAAAGTAATTTCCTACCGTGGAACTATATATCATGAGTTGTTTAAATATTCTTTGAAATTCCAAGCCTTTTTATTTTAAAAATTTAGAGCACTCCTTTAGTTAATCTAGTATTAGAATCTATTTAGAAATACTTGGTGAGACCCACAAGTATTTTTGTCTCACACCCTACTCTGCCTCTGGGAATTTGTAGATTATCTCTTTCCGAGTTCGATCATGGTGAAAGGATCTCTTGGAGGTGGATCCAACTATTGATACATGGATTTTTTGTGTTGTTTCTTTAGTTACATGGTCTATTTACTCTATTTTTGTACTTGGTTTGTAGTACCTTGGGCTTGATTATGCCTTGTTGACTTATGGTACATTACTCCTAGTGGAGTTTCATTTGATATGCATACTGTATTTTTTCTTTTTATTCAAAATTATTAGTGGAACAATCATTCCCATATTAAGTTTGTATGATTACAGGTTCTAGTCATCGACTAGTGGGGATCAATAATTCCCTTCGTGCTATATCACGACCTTCTCGGTTATCGGGATACTAGGGTACCCCAGATGGCTCGTGAAAAATTGGTATCAGAGGGAGGTTTTGCATATTTTTTTATTGAAGTCAGTATGAATTTGTGAATTCTTGTCCAGACATAGGAGGTAGTTGTTGTTGAGTGCTTAGACACCTCTCACTACAATTAATATTAAGTTTCTAGGGGTGGATAGGGAAATATGTCTTGTTGATTAGATCTATACATTTCTGTATTTTGATTTGGATAGGTTGAAATCCAAATCTTGTTTATTCTATCTATTGGAATTTATTTTTCTTTTTGCTCAGTTTTTGTGTAAATAGGATGTATTCCTTGTTAAATGCAGATATTGTGTACCATCATGACCTCGAGAAGAAGGGTGAATTGGATCTAGGATGAGGATGCTACAGAACTTCAGCGAGTGAATCCTACAGGGGACCTGAATCTAGTTGAGGGGATTGCGCACATTGTCCATGATCTGGAACAATCACAACCCCCATCTACTGTTCATTCTCTACCATTGAAACCACATCGGGGAATTCTAAAATTTAGTTCTCAAGATTTCTCCACTATAATCGACTAGTTTTCAATGGCTCCAATGATCCTTAATATGCCGAGGAATGGATGGGTAAGATATAATGTCTTTTTGGGTTCCTAGAGACACTTGACATGATCAAGGTAAAGTCTACCAGCTTCATGCTACAGGGACTAAGTATGATATGGTGGGAAATTATTGTGATGACCAATAAACATGAGGGATTATAGTGGAAAGATTTCATGGTTCTTTTCGCCGATCAATTCTATCCATATACAATGGTTTTGGCCAAGGATGTGGAGTTTTTCAAGCTTGAGAAGGTTGAAAGAACCTTCCATGAGTATTAAAATTTCTTTTCGGAGCTTCTGATGTTTGTGAATAATATTGTATCTATTTAAAGGATGAAGGCTTGACAGTTCGAGTTGGGATTTGGTTAGATATTTGTTCTCATGTTTTCTTGTTAATTTTGTCAAATTATGATTACATTATTGATATGGTGATGATGGTTGAGATGGAGCTAGATAGAATGTCAGGATTAATGGGAGTTCCTTTTTAACATAGTTGTAGTGTGAGTTCCTTCGATGAAAAGTGAAAGTGCGATGATTCTTGGGATAGTCCACGATGGTAGGGTCATTCCTGTTCCCCTACAACACCAGGAGTAAGTCCTATGGATTACTATCAGAGTGTCAATACATGAAATTCTAATTAGTTTTTCACTAAGACACCCATGAACTATGTCTCATGAGAATGTTCATAGAACTTATAGGTATTCCTCCGTATATTTTATACTCCACATAGTGGAACAGGATCACAGGATTCTAGTAAAACTGGGGGGAAATCATATACTTTATGTTTAAAAGGGTTCCAGCCATAGTAATATAGGAAAGAAGATACTTCATGTAGTGGAAGACTCTCTAGAGGATGTTGATATATGACCAGTGACTTTGGGATGTACCATTACGATAGAATAATCATTAGTGACTACTCTATTTTATTTTGGTACATCTCATTCAATTATTTCAGCAAGTATTGTTAATATACTAAATATTTATGTGGGGATTTTATTTTATGAAATGGATATTGCTACACCTAGTTGTACTAAGAAATATTGGGGTATCCATAGTATCTCTTGTGACTTATATATATTAGATATCGATCTGCCATGGATTTTTAGGCCCTTGATATAAAACATCTTGATTTTATTTTCAGAATCTATTGGAGCATTGAAAATAAATCCCAAAATGATTATTATCTTTGACGGGTAAACCATTCTACACCCAATGGTGAATATTTTGTCTTTAAAAGAGAATGGGACCCCATTTTCAAGTAGGGATAGGCCTTTTATCCTTATTTGAGGAAAATAAAATCAATTTTTACTTTCTATATGGAGGTGGAATCTTTGAGCGGTCATCTCCTTTTAGTTTTTACCGAGTTTCCCGATGTGTTTCTTTCTAACTACTCTAGTTTTACACAAGTAAGGGAGGTGGTTTTTTCAATTGACTCAATGCCTGGTACTCAAACAGTGTCAACTCTCTCTTACCACATGGAACCAAATGATCTGAATGCGTTGAAGTCCACGCCAGATAATGTTCTTGATAAAGGCATTATATGCCCGAGTGTGTCACCTTGGGTGGAACTGGTTATTGTTGTTAAGAAAGAAGATGGTTCTATTCACTTTGGTGTTAATTATAGAAAGATCAATCAGATTACAGTGAAGAAAAATTATTTTTGGCATATATTTAGGATCATTTTGATCAGTTTAAAGGGGTGAATTGGTTTTCAATGATTGAACTTCGATCTGGTTACCATCAGTTGAGTATAAAAGAATCCAAAATTTTAAAAAACACCTTTCAGAGAAAGTACAACCACAATGATTACGTATTATTCCCCTTTGTCTAATAAATTCTCATTGAATTTTCAGGGATTTGATGAAAAATATTTTCCATGAGTATCTGGATACCATTGTGGTAGTCTTTTTGGATGACATCCTTATTTACTCTAAGTCTGAGGAGGATCATGTACATTTTTGAAGAATGATTCTGAGTTTTATGAGATATCATTGACTTTATGAAAATCTTTCGAAGTGTGATTTCTTGATTCAAGAAGTGAAATTATTGGGACACATGGTGTCAAAACAAAGAATATCAAATGACTGAAGAAAGTGAAGGATGTTATGAATTGGGAGAAACTACGAAATGTATTTGAGAATTTGAGATTATTGGGTTTATATGGATATTATCATTGGTTCTTGAATGAATTCTAAAAGTTGGATTCTTTAAAAAAAATTCAAACTCTTAAGGGAGTGATGTTTTATTGGAATGGTAAATTTCAATGTTATATTGTGGAGGTGAAATGTATTTTGGATACTATGTCAGTGTTGACTCTTCCAAAGGAGGAGCGTGGCTATGTGGTCTTCTGTGATGCATTGAGATCATTCCTGGGTTGTGTTTTTATGAATGTTAATCATGTCATTTCCTATGGATCTCATCAGGTTAGGCCTAATGTGAAGATTTATCATATTCAGAATCTTGATATTGTAGCTTTAATGCACATGCTTAAGAGTTTGTAGCATTACCTTTAAGAATAAAGGTTTAGTGTGAATTCATACCACAAGAGATCGAGGTATATATTCACTAAAAAAAATTTAAATCTCTTCTGGTATTGTTGGATGGATTACCTGAAATAAATCTAATTTTTAACCACCGATACTCCAGGGAAAGGGAATGTGGTTAGTTATTCTTTGATGAAGAAACTTCTAACCCAAGAAGTGAATAAATATTCAATGGAGTTGAATATGATGGCTCTTTTTGAACAGTTTCATATTACAGTTCTAGATAAAGGGTCTCATGTTTCTTTAGCCAGCATCTAGTTGAAATCCACTATTAACTAGATGATTCATTATGATCAATAGCTTGATGATAAATTTCACATCATTAGAGACTCCCTTTATTGTGGGGAGACAGTGACCCATGGTTATTCTCCAAATAGGGTGTTTTATGTTATTGGAATCAGTTTGTTGTACTCTTATGTTAAATCAATGCTATCAAGGGGGGTTTTCATAATTCCCAGTGGAATGTGCACCCCAGAATAATTAATATTTTATATGAAATTAGATGTCCATTTTTGGGGCATGGTATGAGATGAGGCATTGCTGAGATTATTTCCTATAGTAATATGTGGAAACAAGTTAGGTCTGAGCATTATAAACCTGTAGGTTTACTTTAGCCACTACCAATCCCTACTTGGAAGTGGTATGAGATCACTATAAACTTTATGGTAGGCTTCCCCCATACACATAGTAGGAATAATGTGATATGGATTATGATCAATAGGCTGACCAAGTCAGTTCAATTCATACCCATTCATGATACGACAAAATGACGAGGAGTTGGGATATCTCTACATGAAAATTTTGTTCATTTTCACAGAGATCCATATGATATAATTTCTTATTGGGATCCCTGGATAACTTATCACTTTTAGAAAGGCCTTCACAAGAGACTAGGTTCTCAAATCCATTTGGCCATAGCCTACTATCCACAATTAGATGGCTATACAGAGAGATATTTATATATTCTTGAGGATATTATATACTCTTGTGTTCTCGACTTTGCTGGGACTTGGGATGATCATTTGGGTTTGGTCGAGTTTTCCTATAATAATAATTACCAGTACATAATTAGAATGGATAATTTTGTGTCCTTTTATGGTTGTCCTTGTTAATCTCAATTTTTTTGGTGACTAATTTTTGATAGTTCCTTGGTTGGACCAATTATGGTGTAAGAAGAGAAAATAATGATTTATTTGATTCATCAATGAATATTAACGACCTGGAGATGATATAAGTATTTTACTGATTATCACTATAGAACTTTTTATTTTTCTATCAGTGAAAATGCGTTCTTGATATTTTCACCCCGGTTTAGGGATAAATGTCTTGGGATGCATGGGGAGCTTGCTCCTAATTTTGTGGGACCATTCAAGGTTGGTATGTAGATGGGGAATGTTGCATATAGTTTATCACTTACACTGTGGATGAAGTTGATAAATAAATTATTCCATGTATCATATATGATAATTTATCTCTCTAATCAATCTCACATTGTGATTTGGAGAGATCTTGATATTGAACCTGATTTATATTTGATAGAGTGACCATTCCAGATAGTGGATTCTAAGTTCAAGGTACTTAATTAGAGGAAGAAACATTTGCTTCAGGTTCTATGGAAGCATGGTTATGATAATCACGATATATAGGAACATGAGGCACTAATTAGAGAGCAGTTGAAATATTTTGTTTTGGAATGGATACTTCTTCAAATTATTTTTTGGGACATGATGTTTTTATAGTGGGGATGTTATAACATCTCATTACCGATCTGACAGGTACATCTTTTTTGGTATCATTGTTTTTAATTTTTATTAATTAGGTAGGGTTTAGAATATATTATTAGGATAATTATAATGGTGGAGTCACAATTGTTTTAGACTCCCAGATTTAACCGACGGTTTATGATTGTTGTAAGAGGATTTCACGCTGTGTAACTAGGTTACATGATGTGAAATTATTACTGGGTGCATACCATGAGAAGGTTTCACACAGTTAATGTTAAACTATGTGATGATTTTTTACACATAATGAGTTAATTATATATTGGTTGTTAATTAAAAGTGATTAGTTTTTTTGAGGTTATGAAATTTATATATTTCACGATGTGTAATCGGATTTACCATCATGTAATGGGATTACACATCATGTCACTCCCGCGTATCGGTTACATTCAGAAATCAAGGATAAAATTACTAATTTTCCACTTCTCCATATGCATTTATCTTCACCTTTATCCAATCCCAATAAATCATGGAGCTCTCCAACCCTTCTGGGTCCTTTTATTTGGTGTTAAATTGTCGTTCTTCTTACGGTGTGAATTCCTGAGTAAGTATTCTCCCATTTTGTTCTTCTCTTTCTCTGTCTCCTCCTCATGGTTTAATAAATCTTCCTAAAATATATGGATCCATACTCCATGTTGTTGTATCTCAGTTCTAGGTTGAGTTTCGAGGTCTTATGTTCCTTCATTCACATTGGTGGGTTTAATTGTAGGTGTTGAGTTTTCGGAAAAGATAGCTGGTTCTATTCCACATGGAAAAATTGATTAACCTTAAATTTCATGATTTATTTAATATATTGATTTAAATGCATTTTTTTGATTTTTATTTCAATTTATTTTTATTAAAACCCAATTACAGTGATTTGGGAGGTATGGAATGTATTCGGAAAGAAATTGAACCCCCCCCAATCATGTGTAATTGGGTTCTATTTGAAAATGGATGGAAATGGTTTCAACTGAATTGTTAAATATAATTTTTGAAAGGGAATTGTGGGAATTTTTTAAATTGTGAAAATTTCTTATTTTTTTATAGAAACCCAATGGTTTTATCTTATTAAGAAGGAATGTTTTTGATTAAAACTTACTTTGGTTTTAAATGAAATAATTGACATTTGAAATGGGTGAATGAGATTTAATTGTATTTTATGTAGTTATAAAATAAATTGACCACTAATGATTGTGTAAGAAAACATGAAGGCCTAAGGTATATTATGAGTTATTTGGAAAACACTGTACAGTTATACAACATTATAAAACATAAATGAAAAAGTTCGCATACCATAGTTCATGGTTACAAGTCCTCTTTGACCAATGTCTATAGGACGTGTGTTTACACATATTTCCATAATCCCTTAGAGAGTGTAGAGTCCTATAGCCTAGAACATTCATACTTATTTAAAATAAGACCTTGTTTACCACTTGTTTATATTTTATATATAAATGTATTCCAATGTTGTTAAACTGATTTTAATTTATTATGAATTTGTATAAACTTTATTATTTAAAATGTTTTATTTAATCCATTGTTTGAAAAATATTACATCACTTGTAAATCCATTGATTTAATTACTTTCCATCATTTTAAATGTATAAAATGATTTTTTAAATATGAATTGAAATGAAAAACATGTTTATTTTAAAAATTGTAATCATTCCTTTGGTTAATATGTTATTGGAATCTGTTGTGGAATCCTTTGTGAGACCCTGCTAGGTTTTTTAGCTCACACCTTACTTATTCCCTCAGTTTCTTAAGATTATATATTTCTTGATTTCAGTAGGTGGAAATGATCTTCGGAGATCGATCAGGCTGTTGAAGGTTGGCTTTGCTGAGTTCAGTCATTAGGAATTTGGGTGTTTCCTCTATTTTAGTACTTGGGTTGTAGTACCTTGGGATTGTTTATGCATTGTCGACTTATGGTACATTATTACTAGTGGAGTTTCTTTAGATATGCATACTCTCTTATTTCTTTTGATTCCACATTTTTAGTGGAAAAATAATTCCTACTTAAGTTTTTATGATGATGGGTGCTAGACCCTGACCCGTGGGGATCGAGAATCACCTTGATGAAATGTTCGGGCCATCTTGGTTAGCAGGTTACCAGGGTACCCGGGTTTGTTCCTGATAGTGATACTCTTCTAAAATCTACCGAATTCCACACATGTCCATATAACCCCTCTAGAATAGGTTTTCAAGGCGTGTATACATTAAAAGGAGGGATGAAAGGTATCCCATTGGAGCTGCACTATTTTCCGAACTATGTGCCCCCATTTTTCCACCCCAAAAAGTTGGGTGTTCGGACTTCACACACCTAAAACCCATTAAAATCCCAAAGGAACATTCCTAAAATTAAATATCATCTAAAAAGAAGTACTTGGATAAAAGGAATCTTATACAATTAAGCTTTAAGGTCAAGAAATAATGTTTTACGCCCACCAAACTCTAAACATTTAGATAGGATTATGAATTTGACCCACTCCAAAAAACATGGGATGTTACACTCTAATTAACTAACTACTAAGGTTGGTTGGGTTGGGGTTTAAACAAGTGTTATTGAAGCTCTAGGTTCCATATAATGAATCTAACATAGAGAAAACATTTAATGGAAAATGAGTTTTATTATTCGATGGGTGAAACTATATAATACAAAATAATATAATTAGACATCACATATGATCTCTTGTACATGGTTTATTTTTTACTTATATTCATGTAATTTATATGAGTGATGTTTTAAAAATATTCTTGGTCATATGATAAAGAAGGATGATCGATGTCAATGCCAAATTCCATAATGATTTATCAGGTGTGCTACCAAATCTGATCTATATATAGGTGACGAGTTTCACTACTACAAGGGCCTTATGGGATAAGTTGAATAATTTATATGAATGTGAAAATAATGAAAAATAATAAAATATTCACAAATTAAACAATAATGTTTCTGATCTAATGAAGTATGTATATGAAAATTTTAATGGATTTTTTAATTAAATTATTGTGGTACTTTCAAAAATATTAATACACGAGGAGAAAAAGGGTATTAATTTTGTCCAGAATATCTTTAGAAGGTTTACACTCATTTTTTAACCTAAATTACACTACCTTAATGAAATAAACTAGGAAGAAATATCAATGGATGGTTGTCATAATGTTCATTGGTCTATAAAATGTGAGTCAATATTGGAGGAAAATTAAATAATAAAAACAATGAAATAGAATTCAAATCCATGGGAAAGATTAATATTACTAAATATATGGATGATGGAAAAGAGGTGTATAGTGATTGGTGGAAACAAGGTTTGAAATATTTGAAGGAATATTTGATGGAATTGTACCCATGTGTTCTTTCTGATGTATCAAGGATTGACACATTGTTGTGAGAAGTTAGAGGAAATTAGACAGCGATGACTATAAGATAGTAACTATACAAAATTCATGATGGGAGTTACCTAAAAAAATAATTTAAAACATGGAAGTTCCTCCACGAAGAACTTTCAAATAAATAACTTTGTGAGCAAGGAAGAGGAATCTGATGAAGATTATCATGAGAAATATGAATCTAAATTTAAATTTGATATTGAAGATTCCAGGAAGGACACTTTTATAAAATAAAAATATTAAAGTAAACATGACCATTTATTTTAGGGGATTGTATATCTAAAGCACAAACTTAAGGGTTATCTTGAAGTGATGGATATTAAAATAAGAAAATAAAAAACTAGAGAACTATTAAAACAATCCTTATAATCTTTGAATTAGGATGAGGTTGGTACATAATAAGTACAAAAGGATTTGGAAGACCAATCAACTAATAATAAAATATTTTAAGGGTTAATAGAATTTAAATTAAAAGTGGAATAAATAGATAAATTAATTAATGATATTAATGATTGTGTGTAGGAAAGTGAAAAGAGAGTTTAACAACCTTGAGAATAAGTGGTTACTTTAATATGGGAACTTTAATATTAAAGAATGTCATATAAATCAAAAAAAATAAATAAATTATAACTTTATAATATGCATAACTATTAAAAAGGAATAAACAAAGACCTAAAGGTGTTTAGAAAATGTTGAATGATCAATGAACATGAAAAAAAAATAAGTATAAAGATTGAAAATATATTGGGGCATAATAGATTAAAATAATAATAATTTAGTAAAAAGGGAAAAAACATATAGAAGTTAGACCTCATCACTTAAAAAGTAGTCAATAATGATGAATTCTATAAAACATTTGAAATATGATGATAGATGAAGCTGGAAATATATTATCTATTATGAAATGTTTTGTTCTTTAATGGTAACACATTGATCTATAATAGAGAGTATATATGTAATTGCGGGGAAGAAACACTTAGAGGAAGACTGTAACACCTTGAAAACTAATAAAGAATAAAATTTTATTCGATATTGTGTATAACACAAGACACAATGAGTATAAAGGAATAAAAAATATCAAGAAATTATGATTTTAAATAAATTTAATATTTTTTATATCTTGTAATGCATGAAACACTTATTTAACTTGTGTTTCATGGAATAATGGGTTCCTTCGATGGCTTACGTTACACACATGACTGAGTTTTACCAAACAATAATATATTATGAAAATATTATTTTTTAATTAAATAATATGTAACATAGCCATTAAATTGTGGTTATGAATAGTAGAAACTAAATTTTAATAATATATTATTTAATTCATTGGATACCAATTAATTAGAGATTAATATAAAAACCAATTGAATATAAAGAAAATATTTTTTATAAAAATCTATTTTCATGCTCACAAAGGAGTTTTGTGTTAATAATTTAAATTAATTTCTTTTAGTGAAAGATAATAATTATATATATATATATTACATATTCATTAAAATATTTTTTACATTCATCCAATATATTTGATAAACATATGATAAGATAAAACCTAATCTTAGGCATAAAATCATTATATTTATAAAGGACAATTTGCCTATTTTTAACTGAATAAATATTTTAAAATTAAATTTTTGAAATTTTATAAATTAATTTCTCAATATAAATCTAAATTTTTTCAATAATAGTGTCAAAATTATATTAGGGTAATTTATTTCTTTTTTCTGAGAAAATTCCTTTGTTGATGAATAGTCAAAAATACTAGATTTTACTTGAAAACTGCCTTTTCATAAAAATAATTAATAGGTTTAAATTATATTGTTAATTTTTTTCTAAAGTTTCATTAGATAAATTTTATCATATATTTATCCAATTTATTTCATTAATATAATTTTTATATTGAATTTAAATTTTAAAAAAATCAACGTTTTAATCATTTTTACTTTAAAACCATGCTTTCTCATATAATCTACGGGAAAAAATTACAATTAAAATTTATGATTTATATGATTTCAATTTAGGGAAATAGATTTAATATTTTTAAAAAAAAATACTTTATAATTTATATTAGGTGAAATTTTTTTTTACCAAAAATAATAGGGAAATCAATTAAAATTAATTACAGCGATTAAGGCAAAACTAGTTTACATATTAGTTAAACATTAATATAAGGGGCCAATTACATAGAAAGTTGAATAAAATAAATATTATGGTAATATTTAAACCATATAATCCCTTTTATCTAATTATGTTCATTAATTTAGGCACATGATGTAATGGAGACCACTCAAAAGTGCTTACCTTTTTATATTTACAAGAATGCCACTCCTCATCCACTATAAAAAGGGACTCACCCCTCCCACTAATCCACACCTCTCAATCCCTTTTTTCTAAACACTTAAAAAGTAATCTCTCAAAATACCTCACCTAATCCAAGAAGCCTAAAATTTGGATGTAATCTAACGAAATAATAATTTTGGTATAAACCAAAATGAGTTACCCAAATAAGAGGAAACATTTATCAACATGCATTTTTTTTTGGATTTATTTCAATAAACCTTTACATCTTATTATATTTCGATTATAAAATCAAATAAGTATCCTATATATACACTGATGTTTTTATATTACATTTACTAACTAATCCTTCACACACTTCTATAAAATAGGATACACAATCATTATTTGTATGTACGACGGACTACCACCCTGCAAACCGATGACATGCTTTCCTCCATTCCACTATTCATGGATCGTAATAATGATTTAATTAATGTTTATATTATATATATATATATGTATATGATATTTAAAATTTATTTATTTTTCTATAATTATTTCATAACACATACCTTGTTTAAATTTTTTTGGGAATAAATTACATCATTTATGGATGTGTGGACTACCACATCCTCAAAGCGATGTGATTCGTTCATACATTACATAGAATGTATTAAGGATGGTTGTAATAAATACATAATATGTATATTACATAGATAATATACTTGAACTATAATATACATACATACATACATACATATATATATATATATATATATCTATTCATTATTTTAATACAAAAAGAAAATGGAAGCAACGTTCATGCTTACATACTGCCTATAGTCTCCAAGGATGGTGTATTACATTCCCAATCACTAAATATTATAGATTACTATAAATACATATGTACAAAATATATATTATATTAAAGATATATTTGTTATATTCAGGACATAATTACCTTTTTTGTAATATAATATATCGTTTTCATTATTACCCTATCAAACACTAAAAATGCGATAATTTCATTCATGGATGTGTGTACTACCACCACCTTGAAGAAATTTGATTACTTTTTTTCACAATAATTATAAATAAAATTATATATTATAAAATTATATGTAATTTGAGATATAATTATCATTATATAAATATAAAAGTTCCTCACCTTCCTTTCATAATGTTCATTGAAAAATGAAAATTTGACTCATGCGTATATACAACATAACATCTCTATGATTGCAACGTTAGTTAATTTATCATAAAAATAATACATTATTGGTTTCAAAATTATAATTGATGTATAAATAAGATAATTATTTAATGTATATAATTTTGAATATGTTTACATAATGATCCCTTTGACCATTGTCTACCCATCAATGTCATTTCTGATACATAAACCAAATATGGTAAAACCATATTACATAAATACAATTGATTAAGTAAGATTATATAACAAACTAGTGGGTAAAATAAATGGTATATTAATCCTAAAATGGTTCCCAAAAAATTATATAATTAACATAAGTTTATTATCTAGGAATATATAGACAATCATGATGAGTTAGACTCAACGTAAGGGGATTTATAGTCTCCGTTTTATTTCTACAATACTTATTTCATATTCACAAGTAATTTATTTTGTGTGGATTATATAATACCATATAAAATGTTATATCATGAATTTAATTTATTTAATTATGTTAAAATTTTAAAATTTTTATTCTATTATGGATCTAAAAATTCAATAGTTACTCATGTCCTAATGGGTATTGTATCAATTTAATTTTATTGAGGTATATTGTATTATTATTCTCCCAATTTATTTTTTATGGTGTTTATTATAACCATTTAAATGTAATATCATTAATAAATATCTCTTAATAGTATTTTATGTTTCATTTTAAATTATATCCTTTATGGAGATTTTAATTAAAAAGTTACCAAGGGGAGAATAATTTCATAGCCCAATTCTTTTCATTTGGTTATATAACTTCCTATTTATCATTAATATACTAGGATTATGTTTATAATTAATTTATAATAACTATTGATTCATTTAAAATTTTTATATGTTTTTATAATTTATACATATAATTGATTCATTTATTAATTCTCACTTCAACATAATGATGATTTTAAGTTTTAATTTCACAATCTCATCCTATTCGAGATTGTTTCATCTAGAACATCCATTAAAAAATTATTTGATCAATTTTCAATAAAACCATCAATTTTATTTTCATTTTTTTCTTTTTCAGGTAATTGTAGAATTCTTTTACTCTTTGGTACGCAACAATATTTTTTGTAAAACCTTACTTCATTTCACTCTTCAATTATAAAATTATATTCTCTCAAAAAAATGATTCATAAGAATGTTTTCAAAAATGTTTTCAACATTTTCAAAATGGCTTTTAAATATATATTTCCCCATTTGTCTTTTAATTTTTTTCCAAAGGAATTTTCCTATATCATTCTGAATAGGGAGAATTTCAAATATTTTTTACAATGCCAAAAGAATTTTATTTACCATTTATGTAATTACCCACCTAATTTTTGTTTAACCTTACTTTGAATGTTTGGGAAAATATTTTTAAAGATAATATTATTAAATTTGATTTTTGAAGAAATGATTTTCCAAAATGAAAATGATAGTTTCCTCAATACCTTTTTAATGATTTTTCCTTATTTCACCAATGATAACAATCCGTATTCGTACTCTAATGGGTATGTGTTTTATTGAAACCATACTTATTATTACTCTTGATAGATTATAAATTTTTTGACCAAGTATGGTATTAAAATTCACTTCCTTGAATCATTTTCATAGTCATTAACATACCCTTAAGTTATTCATTTTCCAGTTACCACTGAACATTACATTTCTCTTTAATATCTACAATATTTATCATAGATGTGATTATTGCCTAAACTGTATACCAATTTCTACCTAAAGTGTTTATTTTGAATTTTATTTCATTAAATAGGGAAATATTTTTAAATCTGCATCCTTTACAGAATACATATATTGAATTTTTTATAAATGAAATCAATTATTCAATATATGAGGAATGATTTGGAATGATATGATACAGTTGGGGAACGGTTAATGTAAGCCCCTAGAAACATCATTATGTTACATGAGACAAACTATATATGGTTTTTTCCAAGGCCTTACCTAATTATTAGATTCTTAGCACTAAGCCTTGATAATATTAGATTCTTGGAATGAAGAGATGACTAAGTTATATTCTTGTAATAAATCCTTAGTAGTAATATATTATTTTATTAAATCCTTAAAAGTATTATATTCTTGGCATGATGGATTGATAATATTTTATTATTATCTTGAATCCTATAAGTTATGCATTAGCTATCCAACATTTTCATTCCACCATTATGCATTCCAAAATTATGGAATTAGTTGTTGATTTTCCATGAGATTATTCGATTATTTATAATATCTATAGTTATATTTCATTCTCATGTGATTATTTATATGGAAGTGTATTATCATTTATTATTCCTCCCATATTATTCCCATGTTATTAATTAAATGACACATGTTTCAGTTCTTAGCCTTTATATATTTATTATTATCATTAATTCATTATTTATTCCACTATACTTATCCCTTACTGAGAATTTTATCTCTCCCATATTTTTTTTTCTTTCCCCAGTTTTCCATGAAATATAATAATAAATATATATAAGGATATGTAATATGGAATAAATTTATTATGAAAGAAATATTTTATAATTTTTGTATACATTTGTAATACAAGAATCATTTTTTTATCTAATATCCAAAAACTAATTAATTATTTAGTCCATTGGAACGTGATTTACTTGTATCTTATGCCATTGTAATGGTAGTGGGAACCATCTATAGGCTTCATGGGTTTGGGTCACTGTAGTTGGTATCAAATAATGTTTATTAGAAACCATTGAAACTTGATATAGGAAAACATAAATTTGGGACGATAACCCTAAAATAGAATTTGACGATTATAATAGAATCAAATATGTATTTAATAAATTAAGATTTATGGGTACCATTACAATATTATGGGATTAAGTTTGGTCCTTAGTTCTGATTCATAATCATATTTTTTAGGATTTATGTGATGAGACGCTACGAAGATTATAGACATTTTGGAGAAAATTATGGAACATATATATTTTATTAGAAATTTTATTTTAGGAATAATGAAATTACATTTAAGAGACAAATTTTTTAAGGTATTGATAAATTTAGGGATGATAAAAAAATAAGATTATTATACATTCTAAAAAATGTTATATTGAAAACTATAATTAAAAGTAAATTTAATGAATAAACTTTTATCAAGGATTACCATCATATTTTTGGGAACCTTATAGAAATTATATTAATGTAGGTAAACCAAAATGAACGGTGAAAGACCATTCTATCTGGTGAGGTGGTGGGGCTTGAATCCATGACTGAAGGATGATAAGGGTTTCACACCAAGCACTGGACATCATGATGTTTAGGTCAGTATGTCAATGTAAAAAAAAGAAAAAAAATAATGAAATAATAGTGCCACTTATGAGTTTTATTGGTTGATTTATAAAATGTATTATATTTGGAAATTAGTTATAGAAAAACATAAGGAATTGTTTTAGTGATCTATTTATCTATGAAAAGTTAATTTTAGTGATTCGTGCATAATATTTTTTATATTAATTTCAAAAATTAATGGGTGAAATAGAACATTTTTGAAGGTAAACCATAGGATTATATTATGTTTATATAAAATTAACAAGAAAATATATTTTCTTACATTCATAGGAATAAAAATAATTACAAAACATTAGGAAAATGATGTTGACAAAAAATTGTTATACTAATACATAAATATTTGATAGACCGATGGTCTTTTATATAATCAATGGTTTATGGATTTTAGGACCTAAAAACTCCATTGATCATTCAATTATTTGAGAAAAGGACCACAATTACTCCATATATCTATTAAAAGTTTTCCTTTGTGTCCATATATTCCCATTCTAACAATTTTCCTACTAAGAAACCTAGTTATATGTTATATCATGTTAACTGTATACTTATCATTATCACTTATTAAGAGGAAATTGTATTCCATCTATTAAGATATAAAGTTTTCATCAAATTAAATTTAAAATATAAAAGTCAATATTATCAATATCAAGTTTAAATTGTGATGACACAATTTATTTAAGGTGGTCATAATATAACACGCAAAAAATAATAATATAATGTCATTTTATTTGATAGCATGTATGACATGAAACACCAAAAAAATACCAGAATAGAAACTCTCAAGAATATTTGATTTTAAATAAATTTAATCAATTTTATATATTCAAATTCCCACAATAGTGGTTTAGTTATCATTACATGAAATAACGATTTCCTTTGAAGGATTATGTTTCACACAACACTAAGTTTTACTAAAAAAAATATATTATTAAAATATTATTATCTAATATAACAAGATATAACATAGCCATTAAATTTTATGTAATTAATAGTATTAACTAAACTATAAAAATATATCGTTGAATTAATTTGTTACTAAATAACTAGTGATTAATATAGAAACAAATTGGATATAACGGAAATACATTTATTAAAAACTATTTTTTTGCTCCCAAAGGCATATTGAATTAATAAATTAAATTAAATACTATTATTGAATTTTATGAACAATATATATATATTAAATATTATAGAAAATATGTTCGAAATTCATTTTATATATTTTACATTCATCTAATAAGAACAAATAAATTGTAACATCCCGGTTCCGGAAGCCACCTAGAGGCACCCCGTAACTGGTTGGTCACATGGCCTCAAATGCATTTCCCCAAACGCCAGAGGCTGCCGACTAGTAGTGAGGTCCTTTGTTGTGATAGTGGGGAAACTATTCCCTCATTGGAAGAGTACATAGTGTATGTAAAAGGAAAGGTGCAACAACATAAACAGTAAACATCCATCAACAATGAACAATGGAAGACTAAACAATAGGCAACTGAAGCACAAATAAATATATAAATGATGCATGATCCATATAACTTGGAAAGCAGCCAAACAAGTCACAATGATGGAAAATACAAAGTACCAAAACATCTACAAAGGAAAAGATAAAAATCCCCTCAACATCGTAAGCCTACGCTTGGTCCCATACTCCCCTGCTCTAAGAAATCAAGTACCAGAAGTCGAAGGGTGATTTACCTTGTCTATACCTGCAACAACATAATCTGTTTGGGCCCAAAAGCATGTCCCAAATAGGGTGTCAGACTAATCCCAGTAGGAAACCACCCGAAGATCTATGCCTAACAGTTAGTGAGTACATGGAAGGTAATAATGCAGTAAGCAGTAAACAGTAGAAGTAACAACAGGTAGTAATCAACAAGAAGAAGACAGAATGGTATACAATAGAGATCAACTACAGAACAACAAGCAGTGGTGAAGCAACAAATAACACACAATAAACCCTCTGGGAAGTACTCGCAGACATCCCCTCTGGTCCAATCCAAGAAGTAACACAACCGTCTCGGCAGTGGACTCAGCCTAGCCCCTCTGGTTTGGTCATTCAAATTTATAAGACTCTATGGGAAAGCTCACTCGGTCAATTTCCCATATAGTCTAGTGTAGTAAAGGACTCTCTGAGCAAGATCACATTGTCTAACCCTCTTATATCCCCAAGGTCTAGAAACTCTCTAAGGAATCTCACTCGGTCAATTCCTCCTATAGTCTCTAGTCTATCACAGACCCTCTAAAGAATCTCACTCAGTCAATTCCATCTCTAGTCTAGAAAGGTTTTAAAGAAATTAAAACAAAGTAAGGACACTCTGAGGAACCCCACTCGGTCTACCCTCCTGTAGTCTATAATATCCAAAGTCACTCTAGGAATCTCACTCGATCAATACCCTATAGCCTATAATGTATAAGACTCACTGAGGGAGTTTACTCGGCCTACCCTCCTGTAGTCTATAATGTCAAAGACTCTCTGGGAAGCTCACTCAGTCTATCCCTTATAGTCACATATCACCTTTTTCTCACGGTCCTGTGCCAGTCAATGCATAAATAATGCTATAAGGACAAAGTACACCTATAGATCTACTTGGATAACCAAAGTACACCTACAGATCTACTTGGCTATAAATTCTATAGAAAACAGGCATGTCAATAATATCATTCCACCCTATAATCAAATAGCATGGAAACTGGTACAGCAACCAAAGGTTAAAAAGACCCAAAGTTCATAAACAAGAACAAAGCATGGGAAAAACATCCATACACCAAAAATTATCATTATACGTGATCAAATTACCTTTACACAAGTATGCAAGCAAGAATGGAAAAAGAACAAGGGAAAAACAGTAAACACGCAATACCCCATTCAAGGGTATTGGTGGAATTTGTGCATAAAACTCAAAGACTTCTAACAGAAAGGCACAAACCACCTACCTTGATCCTAGGAGATTGATATACTCGAACAACGATGACTGATTCCCCTTATAACAACGTAGATATGAGAAAAGGTCTTTAACGCTCAACCCATGATATCTTGAGAAAGAATAGGAATTGGAAAACGAGGTTCAAGGAGAAGAGAGAACTCACCACTCCACTTCCAACGCAATTGACGGTGCTCGAATCAGAGAACAGATGAAGGCCCGGGAATTCGGAGACGTTCCGTGGCTGTACGGGTCGCTCCCGGTCGAGAAATCTAAATAAGAAGATAGTTCTGGCATTTTGACGTGAAAACCGTCTGTTTAATGAAAAAATACACGTTGTGTAATTCCAGAGTACACGGCGTGTAGTCCATTTTTACGTACACCACATTTAGCGGCCTCCACGTCACCCTCACACACCGTGTATGTGGCCTGGACACAGCCGGACACGACTTCGAGTGGGAAAAGAGTACGCGACATTTACTCATAAAGTACACGGCATGTGATTCAAAAAATAACAGATACTCAATTTTTCTCAAATAATCAAGAAAAAGAGAAGACATACTTGAAAAAAGATCTGGGTTCTTACAAACTTCCACTACGGGAAAAACCACTTACTGCGATGAGGTATTTGTGACCGGCTTTATTCTTGTCACAACAACTCCGACGAAAAGTGTATTTGCTACGGGAATATATTCCCATCGCAAATGGTCAGTTATTTGCGATAGAAATACAAGACCCTTCACAATAGTTATGGTGCGGTTTGCACGCCAAAACGCGGGAAGCCTATTTGCGACGGTCACCTTCTACCCGTCGCAAGTACCCGGCGGTGGTAAATACTATTTGCGACGGGTAAATTGTCCCGTCACAAAAACCCTTTTAACCGCCGCCCGTAATTAATGCGAGCGAAGATATTTGCGATGGGGCCTATCACCAATACCAGCGGTGGTAAATAGGAATTTGCAATGGGGATATCCGCCAGTCGCTAATGGTGTGTCGGCTGGCAGCTATTTGCGAAGGGCCCATCACAAAAACCATTTTAACCACCACCCGTAATTTATGCGGGAGAAGGTATTTGCAACGGGAAACCGTCGCAAATACGACCGTTGCAAATAATCTAACTTATATATACACCCCACCCGCTTTTTTCCATTACCTTCAGATCTCTCTTCCTCTCTCTCTCTAACTTTCAGTTATAAGTAGAAATTTTTTTTGTTTTAATTTTTTCTTTCGAGAAGAGGAGAGAAGGAGTTAGAAGGCGCAAATTACTTCAAAATATCGAAGGTATTTATATATATATTTTTTAAATTATTTTTAATTGTTAAATTATTTTTAATTGTTAATTTTATTTTTAATTGTAAATCTTAATTCTTTTAATAGAATGTTTAGTAGCTATATAGTATAATTAGATTAAGTGGGTGTACCAAATAATCCTTGTCTTGATACGAACAAGTAGAGGCGGCTCTGGAACAGATGTACCTAGGAGTGAAAACACTCGCAAGGTGTTTCGAGCTTGACTCAGGGTAACCTGGTACACGACAACGGGCCTTGCTGCACTCTTGATTCGACACACCCGGAGGATATGTTTTGGTGAAAATTAGAAATTAATATATATTTATCAAATAATTAAGAAATAATTAGATTTAATTAGAGATAATTAAAATAATTATCAAATAATTAGGAAATAATTAGATTTAATTGATTGGAAATAATTAGGAAACAATTAAAATAATTAGGAAAAAATTAAAATAATTAAGAAACAATTAAAATATTTAGGAAACAATTGAAATAATTAAGAAACAATTAAAATAATTAGGAAAAAATTAAAATAATTACGAAACAATGAGATATAATTAGGAAACAATGAGATTTAATTAGGAAACAATGAGATTTAATTAGGAAACAATGAGATTTAATTAGGAAATAATGAGATTTAATTAGGAAAAAATTATAATATTTAAGAAATAATTAGATTTAATTAGGAAACAATTATAATAATTAGGAAACAATTAGATTTAATTAGGAAACAATTATAATAATTAGGAAACAATTATAATAATTAGGAAACAATTATAAAAATTCGGAAACAATTATAATAATTAGGAAACAATTATAATAATTACAAAAAAATTATAATAATTAGGAAAAAACTAAAAATTATTAGGAAACAATGAAAAATAATTAGGAAACAATTAAAAATAATTAGGAAACAATGAAAAATAATTATGAAACAATAAAAATAATTAGGAAACAATTAAAAAAAAGTAGGAAACAATTAAAAATAATTATGAAACAATTAAAAACAATTATGAAACAATTAAGATTAATTAGGAAACAATTAAAAATAATTAGGAAACAATTAAAAATAATTAAGAAATAATTAAAAATAATTAGGAAACAATTAAAAATAATTAAAAAAATTAAAAAAAATTAGGAACAATTAAAAATAATTAGGAAAATTAGCAAGCGTGATTGACCACTCATCTGCCTCAAATTTATTTTCATTTGTGTGTTGAGGCTTGACAGGAAACTTCTGCCTCCACATGTAATATTTTCTTTTACTGTCAAAATTTTCAACGTCCTCGCCAACATAGAGGTGAGGAGGTTTATAATTTTGACAGTAAAAGCAAATAATACATGTGGAGGTAGAAGTTCCTGTCAACCTCAACACAAAAATGAAAAGAAAATTTGAGGTAGATGAGTGGTCAATTACGTTTGTTTTTCTATTCAATGATTGATTAACCACCCGACCTATATGCATATCTTCACATATAATTAGTAACATAATTAGAAACATAATTAGTAATATAATTAGAAACATAAATAGTAACATAATATAAAACATTATATTAATCTAATATTAATAATTAAATAATACTAGTAATATAATTATTTTATTATTATATGTTTAATATTTATAAAATAATATTAATATTATTAAAATTTTAAAAAATTTATAAAATATTACAATTATCAATATTTTCAACAACTTTTGCTTTATTCTTAACATGTTAAAATCTTAAAGGGTCTCCCATTTTCAGGTCATGCCCAATAAAAAGTTTGCGTCAACCGTGTCCAATGTAAACTATATAATTGTTCTTGCTTGGTTGATCACCTGGAAAGTAGCGTTGAAATAGGACAACCTAAGTCATGTCTTTATCATCTATAAGAATCATATCACATGACTTTTTACATAGAACATTCTTTCTTGACAAAGTTAGGGAAATATATTGAAGTTCTCTTAATTTTTCAAGGAAGAATGATCTATGTAATGGGTCATGTGAAATGATTTTTAAAGACGAGAACGACATTACTTGTGTTGTCTTATTGCAACACTACTTGTGAGATGATCAACCATGTAAGGACAATTATAGAGTTCAAATTGAACATGGTTGACGCAAACTTTTTATTGGGATTGACCTGAAAATTGACGACTCTTTAAGATTTTAACATGTTATGAATAGTGAAAAATCAGTTGGAAATATCAAGATTTGTAATAATTAGTAATAATGAATAATAATTAATAAAAAATAAAATAAATTCAAGTACATGGTTATAAATTGGCACAAATTCCAGCAGATTGGCGGCTTCCTTTTGTTCAACGTCTCATATCTTTGCTAATTTCTCCCACTGAAATCAGTATGAAAAATGTGCTCTCACGTATGTCAGAGAAATTTTTTCATACATATATTAGTCGGTTGAAAGTTAAAATGAGATGTGTCATCGGTCAAAAGAGGATCTTTTCCCTAACGACTCATCTCCTTGTAATGAGATGAGTCATCAAGAAAAAGAGCTGCCGCCAATCTGCTGGAAACAAATATGACTAATTAGTAATTTAATCTTTGCAAGAATGATTACAAAATTTTATTTCATTATTCAAGCATATTTCATTTTTCCATGTATTTCTAAGTATTCCTAAATTAATAATAATTAGTGGGGATGATTACAAACTAAATGTGTCCCCTATAATTATTGGTAACTACTAAGAAATAACTGTAACTATGTATCTTCTTTTTTTAGGATATTGTTTTTCTTATATCAAATTATTTAACAACAGTAATGGTTTTAAATTTTGTAGAAACATATATATGAATATGGTACACGGAAATCGACATCAATCACTATTAGATGATCATGCTTGGATAAATCAGCGCAGAAATCCAAACGGTTCTAGTTTAAATCCTGTATATGTTGAAGGTGTTGAAACTTTCTTATCATTTGCATCATCAAACCCGGAATTTGTTTCAGAAGGGACAATTAGGTGTCCTTGTAAAAAATGTGCTCTAAGAACGTTTGAGACATTTGAAATCGTTGGGCAACATCTCTTGTGTTATGGTTTTCAATCAGATTATATTTACTGGTATCAACATGGTGAACACAGTTCCAGAGAAGATACTAATAATTTGATTCTGTATCCATAACGGTTTCATAATTTAGTACATTTTGTTGCAAGGTAATCCATTCAACAAACTGAAATCGAGGATGATGTTGATTTACCTCCCAAGTTAGCACCATCTGAATTTGCTGAGTTGTTCAGGTCTGATGAGGATGCATTATATTTTGGTTGCAAGATAATCAAATTATAAGCAGTTTAAAAATTTATGGCTATTAAATCAGATAATGGAATGTCAAATAACTGTTTTGATTAGGTATTTTCTTTGGTTAAAGCACTTTTACGTGAAAGAAATGTGCTTCCTACTAATTATTATGAGAGAAAGAGACTAGTTCGTAATCTAGGCCTTAGTTATTAGAAGATACATGCATGCTCAAACGATTGCATCTTATATTCTGGTGAAAATGATTCGTTGGATAGTTGTCCCACATGTGGAAAATCAAGGTATAAAGAAGCTAAATCAGGGAAGTCTAGATTGATTCCTGTAAAACAGGTGAGATATTTCCCACTTACACCCAGGTTACAGCATTTATTTATGTCTCAGAACACAACAACAATGATGTCATGACACAAAACCAATATTTCAAATGGTAAAATATTGATTCATCCATATAATGTTGATTCATGGAAACATTTTGATCAAGTGCATCCGTCTCTTGCTTTAGAATCCCGGAACATGCGATTGGGTCTTTCTACTGATGGTTTTTGTCAATTTGGATCTTTTGGTAGTCAGTATTCCTATTGGCATGTCTTTATAACTCAGTATAATTTGGCTCCATGGATGTTGATGAAAGAGCCTTATATATTTTTGACATTATTAATCCCAGGAAATCCGAAAAAGAATATTGATGTTTATTTGAAACCATTGATTGATGAGTTAAATTTATTGTGGAGTCATGGTGTTGGTACATATGATGTTGCTGCGAAATAGAATTTTGTAATGAAAGCTACTTTGATATGGACAATTAGTGACTTCCCTGCATATGGCATGTTATCTGGCTGGAGTACACATGGTCCAATATCATGTCCTTACTATATGAGAGACAACAATGCATTTATGACCATGAATGGAAAAAACCTTACTATTTTGACTGTCATCGTAGATTTCTTCCAATCGATCGTCCATTTTAGAGAAATAAATCTCATTTCAGAAAAGGCATAATTGAAAGAGATGAACCTCCAAAAATGATCTCAGGTATAGAGTTACAATCAGTTGTATTTTCATTACCTTCTATCACTTTTGGACTGACAATAAACTAATAAAAAAATCATGGCTTTGGGAAAGAAGACAATTGGAAAAAACAGAGAATTTTTTGGAATCTTCCATATTGGTCTGATTTGTTGGTCCGACACATGTTGGATGTCATGCATATCGAGAAGAACTATTTTGATAATTTATTTCATACAGTTTCGGATACACCGGGTAAATCCAACGATAATATAAAGGCACAATTAGATTTTGCCCAAATTTCCAGGCAACCAGAACATGAATTGTTTGAAAATGTCAGATCACAGAGAATAATGAATCCAAAAGCAGCTTAAACACTGACCAAAGAGATTCTCTTATTATTTTGTCTGTGGATTGCATATTTGAGACTTCCAGATAGCTATGCTTCCAACTTGGGAAGATGTGTTAAAAAGGGCCATATTACCGGATTAAAAAGTCATGACTATCATGTTATAATAGAAAGACTTATACCTATTGGATTAAGAGGTTTGTTTAATTCTAATATTTGGGATTCGATAATAGATATATCATATTTTTTTCGAGACAAGTGTGTGGCAACAATAGACTATGATACACTAAGCAAACTGGAAGAAGCTGTTGTTGTAATTATATGTAAACTGGAAAAAATATTTCTACCGTATTTCTTTGACTTAATAGAACATTTGATATTACATTTTCCACATGAAGAAAAATGTGGAGGTCCGGTTCAGTTTCGATGGATATACCCATTTGAGAGATTCATGTAGAAATTGAAGAAAAAAAGTCTGTAACAATGCATCAGTTCAAGTCTCAAATGCTGAAGCTTATTTGAAAGAGGAAATTTCTTTATTATGCTCTCATTATTTTGAATCTGAATATGCCCCAAAATTTAACCGCATGGGCCTGAATGAGGGTAATTTTGATGATGATATGAACAATCAATTATCAGTTGTCAATCAGCCCGAACATGGCTTTGGTGGAGTTCATGATAGATGGATTTCAGATGATGAACATCATAGAGCTCATACATATGTTATACTCAACTATGAAGAAATGTCCCCAATTGTACAGTGAGTGCTCCTATCCCTTATTCTATAGATTTTGTTACAGTAAATTAATCATATTGTATTTGAAGGTTATATGATGATCATATCAGGAAAAAATTTCCACAAATTATAGCAGCTGCCTTAGAAGAACATCGGGAAAAAAAATTTCCTACTAGTTTCAAAAACTGGAAACATACATTATTTTTTGGTTTTATTTATAAAATGAATTTATTACTTGTAATAGTGATAAATGATTTACAAATTTTCAGGTATCTGTACATACTGGTAAGATTGATAGTCGATTTCATATATTGAGTAGCCCACCATCCAAAATGGTTAAATCATATAAAGAATATGTGGTGAATGGTTATCTCTTTCATACACGTGAATATGGGGTATCAAAGAAAAAAAATGAATAGTGGTGTTTGTTTGAAGGGATCACATTATAGAGATATTGAAGTTGATTTTTATGGCATGCTTGGAGAAATTATTGAACTGTGTTATTTGGGAGAGAATTATGTAACACTGTTTAAATGTCGATGGCTGGATATTGAGAGAGGGTTGCATATTCTTCCGACTCATGGAATTTTTGATATTAAACATAAAAGTCGTCTGCAGTAAATGAACCATTTTTATTGGCTCATCGGGCACATCAAATTTATTATACAAAATAATGTGCTACTGCAAAAGAGTTGGATGATTGGTGGAGTATAATAAAAGTTAAATCTCGAGAAAATCAGTTTACTCAAACTGAATTTGGTTCCACTAAAGTGCAAGGAAATGAAATTTTTCAGGACACTCCCCAAAAAACAACTTTTTCACAAAGAGACATGAATATCGAGGATGACACCCCACAGTTAAGGGTCGATGGTGATGATGTTGCCAATGATTTTACAACTGAATTTGAAATGACAAGAGATGATGATAGTGAAACTAATATAGAAATTGATGATGTTGATAAGGAAGATGAAGACATTGACATTGAAAACTATGAAGATGAGGATGAAGATGAACATTAACACAGTAAAATGCTGGTTAGAATCATAACAAATATATATCTATACAAAATAGTTATTTTCAACGGTTTGCTATTAACAATCATTTCATGTTTTAGAGGAACTCGGAAATTTATCGTCAGTTTCTGGAGGCTGATATACCTATGGATGATGAGGTTCTTGACTCATCTGACCCTCAGGCTATTGGCACTACAGGGAACACTTGAAGGGGGCATGGTCTAACCTGACCGATGATTCCAGATCCTATCCTGGAGCGACATCCACCTCTTGGATTCGATGCGCACACGCGGTGGTATGGTAACCTGTGTATTTCTGTTATCTTTCATTATAATCTATTAATATTATAATTTTTTGATTATTTGTTCTTTTTTCACAGTTTTATGCATATGGCTATTGGACAGGGGAGCGCTATGTTGCACAATTATTTTTCTCAGCCCTGGCTCACATGGGATCAGATTCCCGCTGATGTGCACGCCGCCATGTTCGATCATTGGCCGGTACGTAATTAAATATTATTTATTTTGAAATTTAATTCATTAATAACTTTATATTAGGGTTTATAGTAGCCCATCGATGAGAGCATGCATGCCACTATCCACGTGGCATGGGTGGTGTCTATGCGTGACCGTTTCCTTAAGTTTTTGTATAATTTGGGAAAGATGGCTGTGAAGAAAGCTAGAGTGACAGAATTTGATGAGTACTGTAGAGCCCACTGACCAGAGTACATTTCCTCTCACATTTGGGATGGATTATGTACACACTGGTTGGGTGGTGGGTTTCGGAGGAGATCTGCATTGGGTCGACAGAATCGGGGGACACAAAAGGTGACGCCTCGAGCCGGTAGTCGTACATTCAGTGCGCATAGAGAGTGTCTGGTAAGAACTTTTTTTTGAATATTTTATACAATTTTAAATATAAACAATTTATTTTATATTCATATAGGAAGCCGAGGAGCTCGGTATTACGACGTACATCATTTATCGGAGGATGTACACTAACCCGGCTACTGGAGAGATTAGAGGTGACCGCCAGCGTCAGATTGTGGTCAGTATTATTTTCTTTTCAGTTTCAAAATTAAATGCATATAATATTTTCATTATTTTAATTTCTAATTAAAACTTAAGGAGTCATATGTGGCCACAACCTCTCAGACACAGGCTAAGAGTCAAGACGAGACGGGTGATCGGACTAGTGCCCACCATTTTGATGAGATGGCATGGATGCAGGTGACCCAGTATGTCTTCGAAAAGGGCCGAGTATTTGGTATCAACTCTCATTTGACTCCTGCTGCTTATTATGGTACTGTTGTGATGTCGGCATCCAGCTCGAGAGGAGCTCGTGGAGAGACATCATCTTCTGCATCACAGTATTAGGAGCAGCTGCGTGCTCAGAGTCATCTTATAGAGGATTTGCATCAGGGGTAGGAGCAGATGCGTCAGCAGCACGATGAGAAGATGCATCGATGGCCGGAAAAGATGCGTCAGTAGTAGGATGAGGAGAGACATCGATATGAGGAGCAACATCAAGAGCATATGGAGTATATGCGTTGTCTGACTCATAGTTTAGGGATAGAGTTTTCTCCACCACCTCCTCCAGGTCCTCCAGATTATCCACCCCCAGTGATTTTTTTAGATGTAATAAACATTTGAGTTTGTAGTTTATTGTCATATTAACTATTTACAATTCCTCTTTCATATTGGTACAAATATTGCATGATTTAATTTGTCTTTATTTTTTTTTAATATTTTATTACTTATTAGTATAATTTTTAATATCTCCTTATTTTAGTAATATTAATTTTAATATTTTATATTTATTGTTAATATTGAGAAGTTTATAATTTTATAATTTTATTAACATTAATAATATTAATATTATTTTTTCATAAATATGTATGTTTATTTATATAGTAATAATAATATATTAATTTTTTATATTATTAATATTAGTACTATTATTATTATTTTTTGATATGAAAATTTCATAATATATAATATAATATTATTTATATTCATATTATTATTATTTTTTGATATTAATATTTCATAATATATAAAATTATATTATTTATATTCGTATTATTATTATTTTTTGTAATTATAATTTCATAATTATATTATATTTTTTTATTATTAATATTTTAATAATATAATTTATTTATATTATAAATATAATATTATTATTATGTACATAATTTAATAATAATAATATATTAATTTTTTATATTATTAATATTAGTATTATTATATTATATTATATTATTTATATTATTATTATTATTATTATTTTATATTAATATTTCATAATTATATTTTATATATATTTTTATTTATATTATAATAATAAAAAATATTTATATTTTTAAAATTAAAATTATTATTTTTATATAATATTATATGATTTGTATTAATTATTTTATTTATTTTATTTATTTCAGTATTTGCGACGGGATTATTTGCGACGAGATTTACCATCGTAATTTTTTTTTACTATAACATTTGCGACAGGAAGAATACCCGTCGTAAAAACATTTCTGCGACGGTCCGTCGCAAATACGCCCATCACAAGTATTTTTTAAATTTTGCATTTACGACGGGTCAGAAACCCATCACAACTAATATATCTGTGACGGCCCGTCGCAAATACCTTCTTTATATATAAACGAAAACCAATTTGCGATGGGGGAAAAATACCGTCGCAAATATTCTTTTTGCGATGGGACCGCCGCAAAAACACTTATTTGCGACGCTGTTTTCAGCAACAGGCGATTTGCGACGGAGTCCCGTCACAAAAGACCTTTTGTGATGAGAGCCCATCGCAAATCGCCCGTCGTAAATATTTAGTTTTCATGTAGTGTTCCCCCCTTAATGAAATTCGTCCCTGAATTTCCCTAGAGAGGCGTTGAAGAAGAAACCACAAACAGCTCCGGCCACTATGATCGTACATCAGCCTCCCTTTCCCAGGTCTCGTCCTAAACTCGCCCGTGCTGCCATAACACCCGTACCAGAGGAACAGACCGACCACGGAGAACCTTTGTACTACAATCGACAATCCGGATAGGATGCTCCTTAAATGACGCATCCACTTCGAGCTCAACCTCATCGTGCTGAAAAACGTGAGACGGGTCTTAAAAGTAACGTCGGAGCTGAGAGATGTGGAAGACATCATGCATGGCCTGGTACTTCTAAGGTAACTGCAATTGATAGGCAACTGGCCCAACTCTCTACAACACCTAAAACGGACTGACATACCACGGTGAAAGCTTACCCTGCCTCCAAATCCCCTTGTGTCCCAACCTTGGTGTGACATGCAGAAAAACCTGATCCCCGACCTCGAATCCTAGAGGTCGTCTCCGCTGATCAGCATAAGACTTCTGTCGAGACTGTACTGTAGACATCCTTTTCCGAATCATCTCTATCTGCTCTGAGGTCTCCTGAACAAGACGAGGTACCTTCAAAGCTGCCTCTCCTGCCTCCCTCCACCATAAAGGTGATCGGCATGGCTTACCGTACAAAACCTCGTAAGGTGCCATCTGAATGGTCACCTGAAAACCGTTGTTGTAGGTGAACTCCACCAGGGGAATATGCTTCTCCCAAGAACTGCTGAAGTCTAGAATGCCAGCTCGGAGCATATCCTCAAGCACTTGGATCGTACACTCGGACTGACCATCTTTCTAGGTATGATATGATGTAATCAAATGTACCTGTATACCCAAGGCCTTCTAAAGCCCCTACCAGAACTGAGAAGTAAAGAGTGCAAACCTGTCAGAAACAATGGAGTGTGGAACTCCATGCCTACGTATGATCTCGCGGATGTACAACCACCCCAGCTCATCATCACTGAAGGTCTCCATGATCGGCAAGAAGTGAGAAACCTTCGTCAGCCAGTCGAGGACTACCCAAATAGCATCACTTCCTCAAGGTGAACTCGGCAACCCAGTCATGAAATCTTTCGCGAAATCATTCCACTTCCACTCAGGAATGGGTAACTGTTGTAAAATCCCTACTGGCCGCTGATGCTCTACATTCACCTGCTGAAAAGGAGAACATATCATGATGAAACCAGCAACATATTTCTTCAAACCTGGCCACCAGTACTGGCGGTGTAGGTCATGATACATCTTGGTGACACCAGGATGAACTTCCCAAACCGATGAATGAAAATCCCGCATTAGCTCCTCACGTATGTCTGCTAGCACCAATACGCGTCCCTGGAAACACAAGATCTCATCCTCGCGCACTGTCCATCCGGGAAGAGGGTCCCCTCCTGACACACATTCCCACATGACTAAGTCTTATGAGTCTGATAGGTGACTCATTCAAACCCAATCATGAAGGTTAGAGGTAACAACTACAGATGATAAGAAAGTATGCCCCTATCTGTCATCGAACTCCAAGTGCATATCATAGAACAGAGACATAAGCTGCCACTCACTACTGGCCTACTTAACTGCCTGAATCTAAGTTCTCCTGCTCAACGCATCCGCCATTGCGTTTCCTTTCCCTGGAATATAGGCGAGCTCAAAGTAGAAGGACTGAAGATACTCGATCCACCAGCACTGCCTCCGATTCAGATCATGCTGAGCGAAGATTTACTTGAGATTCTTGGGGTCGGTGAAAACCACAATGTGCTCTCCCAGAGGATAATGTCTCCAACAGCGCATGGCATGAATGAAAGCTGCCAACTCTAGATCGTGCGTCGGGTAGTTCCTTTAATGTGTCCTCAACTGCCGAGACCTGTACGCAATGACTCCATATACCTGCATAAGCACAGTGCCTAGTCTGATACCTTAAGCATCACACTAAACAGTGTAGCTCTTGCCTGGCTCTGTCAAGACTCATATCGGTGCAGACGTCAACCTTCATTTCATCTCCTGGAAGGCTGACTCACAAGGATCTGATGACAAGAACTTCTCCCCCTTATTGGTCAGACCTGTCAAAGGTGATTCTAGGCATGAAAAATCATGAATGAAGCGTCTGTAGTATCCTGACAGCCCTAGAAAACTCCGCACCTCAAAAACATTCTTCGGCTGCTCCCTGGAAACTATATCTCTCACATTCTATGGGTCCACATATACTCTTTCCTCTGAGATGATGTGACCCAAGAAGTGAATCTGATCCATCCAAAAGTGACACTTTGAGAGTTTAGCATAAAGCTGATGCTCTCTTAGTGTACTCAAAACAATCTCAATATGGTGAGCATGGTCGTGTCGAGTGTGAGAGTACACCAAGATATCTTCCATGAAGACAACGACAAAGGAATCCGGATAAGGATGGAACACTCGTTTCATCAGTGCCATGAAAACTGATGGCGCATTCATGAGACCAAAAGGCATAACTGTATACTTTTATAGACCATACCTGATTCTGAAGGCTGTAAGAGGTATATCTGATGGCCTAACGCACAACTGATGATTACCGGACCTCAAATCGATCTTCGAGAACACCCGTGATCCTCGAAGATGATCAAAGAGGTCATCGATCCTCGACAAGGGATATCAGTTCTTAACCGTCAACTGGTTCCGCTTCCGATAATCCACACAAAGCCAAAGGTTGTTGTCTACCTTCTTCGCAAATAGGACAGGGGAACCCCAATGAGAAGTACTGGGTCAGATTAAACCCTTTGCCTGCAACTCCTCCAACTGCTTCTTGAGCTCCTACAACTCAGGTGTAGTCATCCTATAGGGAGGAATGGACACCGGTGCCACTCCTGGCACAAGCTCAATCAAGAAGTCAACCTCACGCTCTGGAGGAAAACAATAAATTTCCTCTATAAACACATCCCTGAAATGATCCACCACGGGAGGAAAGTCTAACTGTGAAGTCCCCTGGTCATACAGATAAACACTGGAAATAAGGGATGTAACTCCTCCAATCCCATGATGCTCTGGTACTGCTCTATTGTCCTGGACATCCCACTCACCACGATGAATAAATGACATGCCCTCTGGTGATACTGATGATAGCAATCAACGACTATCTGGAAGGGAACTAACTAGTCCATACCGAGAATGACATCATAACATGTCATCTCTAGGACATAGAGGTCCCATAAGAAGTGACACCCTACAACATTGAGAGGGAACTCTATGCACTTACATATACAAGAAGTCCTCGTTACCAATGGGGTTTCAAGAGTCAACACGTCGGTAGAAGAGATGATATAGAGCCCAAGGCTCTCCACAACAGCAACAGAGATAATGATATGAGAAGAACTAGTATCGAAAAGGGCTGAAGATAAAACTGAGGGAACATGAATGGTACCTCGAACTGTATATGGGCCGGGATCCTGCTCTTGATAAGTATGCTCCACAGTGAAGGTCTGGCCTGTACCGCCGCCCTACGCCCCTGGATGACTACTCTGATTTGGCCCACTCTGCTATCGCTGAGGACCTGGTGACTGACCACAACGGTTGTGACCTCCACCTTGGCCCGAATGGCTGGAAGAACTCCAGTTCCCAGACTATTGAGAAACTGTCGAAGCATTCCCTGAGCGCGGGGTCATAGGAGAACCCCTACAACTAGATGAAGGTGAGAAGACTTGACAAAAATGCTGAAGATGGCCCATATTTCTGCAAGATCGGAACTCCATCGGATCTCTCTGACATTGAGGCCTAGTATTCCCACTCCTTCCACACTGGTAGCATATGACCTGACTACCAGAAGATACATCTCGCCTGCCCTGATCTCCTCGAGAAGACTCTCTGCGATGCTTCCTACTGTCCGTAAGAGGAACACCAGGTCGGGATATCAAACTGCCCTGGCACACTACTCCAGAATCTCTCAGGTTGTGCTCGATGATAAGCGCCTGGTTGACGATAGAGGATATATAATTCAACTAGAATATATTCACCTAGGAACAGATCTCCTCCCTGAGACCATCCTCGATCTTCCTAGGAAGGAATAACTCATCACCTGCTGGAATCAGTGTGAAACGCTGCAGCTCAGTAAAACGGGATGAGTACCTCATGACAAAAAGAGTACCCTGCTGTAGGCTCATAAACTCCCGGGCTTGATCGGCCCTCAGGGTCTCTGAATATAAGTATTCATAGAAGGTGCATCGAAACTCATCCCATGACATACCCTGCTAACGCCTTGACTGTGAGATCACCTCCCACTACCTCTTGGCGGTGTCCCAGAGTATATAGGTGGCCAGCATTACCCTCTTCTCTGGGGGTATCTCCAGATTCTCAAAGATGGTTAGGGTGGCCTCTAACCACGACTCGGAAGCCTGGGGTCCACTATCCCCTGAGAAAGTAAGAGGATGCTATTGCTGGAAAACCCTCGTCAGTTCGGACATCGACGGGGCAGGAGGAGGCACTCCCTAAAAGGTCTGCATCATCTTCAAGAATTCCTCCCAGAACTACGCATCAGCGCCTGCAACTGGTATAACAACCGGTGCCAAGGATGGCCTGACCGGAGGATCGACATGAAGTCCCTGATCAGCCATATCTGGTGTCTGATCACTGCCTGACGACAGACGTTCAACCAGAGGACGTCTCAGAGGCATAGCTCTAAAAAATCAAAAGTATGCCTTAGATCGGGATTAACAAGGATAAAAAAAAGTAGTACAAAATGGAAATAGGGGGAAGAAACTTCATGTCCTTACAAAACATTACTACACGAAGTGTATAAAAACAACAAGGTGTGTCTCTTGAAACCATCCACATGGGAATGTACCCCTACCCTACTAGTCGTGTAAAACCCCAAACTACATGACATGTTGTTCCCACACACGCTGTGTACCTGAACTCTAGACCCCTGCCCCAGTATCCTTACACAGCTAACACACACGGTTCATCTTAGTTCTAGACTACACGGTGTGTTCTCTATAGACATGGCGTGTACTAGACAAGGTTTAGCAACCTGTGTTGTTAGTTACATGACCGACTACACGGCTGACCCTTACACGGCGTGTTCTGAACAAACATGGCATGTATAAGAGAAGTAAAAACCGACCCGTGTTGTTCGTGACACGGCCGGGTACCTGAAACAAACTACACGGCGTGTTCCTTACCTACACGGCGTGTTCTAAACTATCTTTCCCAGCCTGTTTTGTTTGTGACACGGTCGGGTACACGACTCCGAACAACACGGTGTGCACCTACCATACACGACGTGTTCCTGAAGTTATTTCTAAAACACCATGTTCCTACACACACAGTCAGTAAAATGGCCTAAAACTACACAGCGTGTAACCAGAATGTATACGCCGTGTATTCTAGGTTTTTTGGGGCAGTAGCTTAGAAACTGCACAGAAGCCCAGAAACATCTAAAAAGAAGGAAAAAGGTTCCAAATTCCGATCCGCGAGGGCCCATAATCTCCACGAATCGAATATTGGCATTTCCTACAGTCATGTACAAGAGAAAAATAGACAACGATCCACCATGTTCCAACTTATGAGGGCCCATAACACCTCAAGAATAAAAATTTGGCATTCATTTAACCGTAGTGCTATAAAAACAGTCCTCTATCAACAACATAGATTCTACCACAACATCTACCACAACAGCATGCATAATATACACAAATCTTATCACAACAACATACAATTACTAATGCACCCTAGATGGCATGAAAAAAATCATGGCATGTGTATTCTACCAAGTGCCTATATGATGGATGAGATGGCATACCCTCATCTCATCGGGTTGCGACAGAAATAGAACCACAATAGTAGAAACTATAACAACACAAAGCATGTGAATCACTCTAGGTGAAATCATATCACCCGTAAAACCACAATCCAATAAAACTACAATAAGTGAGGTTGTATAGATTTTCCCCTATACACGGGTTAGCTACTGCCAGGAACACCTTATTACCAAGTACCGAATCCATCCTATCCCTGGATAAAGGCTCCCAACAGTAAATCAAGAGAAAATAATTCCTATGATACCACTTTGTAACGTCCCGGTTCTGGAAGCCACCCAGAGGAGCCATGTACCCGGTTGGTCACATGGCCTCAAGCGCATTTCCCCAAACGCCAGAGGTTGCCGACTAGTAGTGAGGGCCTTGGGTGTGATAGTCAGGAAACTATTCCCTCATTGGAAGAGTAAACAACTAATGTAAAAGGAAACATGAAACAGTGGAAACAGTAAACATCCATCAAAAATGAATAGCGGAAGACTAAACAATAGGCAATTGAAGCACAAGTAAATATATAAATGATGCAAGATCCATATTACTAGGAAAAATATCCAAACAAGTCACAATGCTGGAAAAATACAAAGTACCAAAACAACTACAAAGGAAAAGATAAACATCTCCTTAGCATCGCAAGCCTAAGCTTGGTTCCTTTATCCCCTGATCCAAGAAATCAAGTACGAGAAGTCGAAGGGAGCTTTCCCTTGTCAATACCAGCAACAACAAAATCTGTTTGGGCCCAAAAGCATGACCCAAAAAGGGTGTGAGACTTATCCTAGTAGGCAACCACCCGAGGATCTGTGCCTAACAGTCATTGAGTATATGGAAGGTAATAATGCATTAAGCAGTAAAAAATGGCAGTAACAGCAGGCAGTAATCATAAAGCAGAAGACATAATGGTATACAATAGAGATCGACTACAGAACAACAAGCAGTGGTAAAGCAATATCTAACAGACAGTAAACCATATGGGAAGTACTCACAACCATCCCCTCTAGTCCAATCCAAGAAGTACCACAACCCTCTGGGTAGTGCACTCAACCTAACCCCTCTGGTTTGGTCATACAAATTTATAAGACTCTCTGGGAAAGCTCACTCACTAACTTTCTCTTATAGTCCAGGGTAGTCAAGGACACTCTGAGGAAGATCACGCGGTCTAACCCACTTATATCCCAAAGGTCTAGAAACACTATGAGGAAGCTCACTTGGTCAATTCCTCCCATAGTCTCCGGTATATCACAGAATCTCTAAGGAATATCACTCAGTCAATTCCTTCTCTAGTCTTGAAATGTTTTAAATAAATTCAAACAATGTAAAGACTCTCTGAGGAATCTCACTCGGTGTACCCTCAGGTAGTCTATAATATCCAAAGGCACTCTGGGAAGCTCACTCGGTCAATCCCCTGTGGCATATAATGTCTAATACTCACTGAGGAAGCTCACTCGTTCTACCCTCCTATAGTCTATAATATCAAGGACTCTCTGGGAAGCTCACTCAGTCTATCCCTTATAGTCACATATCACTAGGTTCTCACGGTCCTGTGCCAGTCAGTGCATAAATAGTTCAATAAGTCCAAAGTACACCTATAGAGCTACTTGGATAACCAAATTACACCTACAGAGCTACTTGGCTATACATTCTATAGCAAATAGGCATGTTTAGAATATAATTCCATCCTATAATGATAGATCATGGAAACATGTACAACATCTAAAGGCTAACATGACCCAAAGGTCGTAAATAAGAACACAGAATGGGAAAAACATCCAAGAACAAAAAATTATCATTATACAGGATCAAATTACTTCTACAAAAGCATGCAAGAAAGGCAAGAAAAACAACAAGGAAAAAACAGCAAACACCCAATACCCCGTTCACGGGTATTGGTGGAATTTGCGATAAAACTCAAAGAGTTCTAACGGAAAGGCACAAACCACCTACCTCGATATTAGGAGATCGATTTACTTGAACCATGACGACTGATTCCACTTATAATGGCGTAGATCTAAGAAAACATCAAGAACACTCAACCCATGATATCTTGAGAAATAAGAGGAATTGGAAAATGAGGTTCAAGGAGAAGAGATAACTCACTGCTACTCTTCCAATGAAATCGACGGTGCTCGAATCGGAGAACGGATGAAGGCTTGGAAATTCGGAAAAGTTATGCGGCCTTACGGGTCACTCCCGGTTAAGAAATCTGAAGAAGAAGATGGTTCAGGCATTTAGATGTGAAAACGGTTCGTTTAATGAAATAAAAAAAATACATGATGTGTACTTCCAGAGTTCACGACGTGTAGTCCATTTTTCCGTAATCCGCTTTTAGCGGCCTCCACGTCACCCCCACACACCGTGTGTGTAGCCCGGACACGGCCAGACATAGTATCGAGTAGGAAAAGAGTACACGGCGTGTACTTCAAAAATTTCCAGAAAGACCATTTTTCTCAAAAACTCTAGAAAAAGGGAAGACATACCTGAAAAGAAAATCAGGGTTCTTACATCAAGTGTTAAAAATAAAGGCAATATTTTAATAAATACAATTTTTTCAACTTTTAATAGCACACATATTTAAAACTATATTTTAGAAAATTTATTTATTTTATTTTTAAAAATAAACATAATTTTTGAAATTAAAATATCAAAATTATCTTTTGGAAAATTATTCGTATTTTATTCTGAGAAGTTTCATTTTTTGATAAATAGTAAAAAATACCGAGTTATAATTGAAAACTAATATTTCAACAAAATAATTTAAATTTTTTTTTTCTCATTCCGTTTGTGAGACTAATTTTAAATTAATTTCTAATAAATATTTGAATAGAAACTTAAAAAATTATTTAAATGTTTTAAATCAGTATAATGTTTTAAATTTTAGTAATGTAATCTTAGTTTTTGAGAAAAAAGTATGGTGAAATCAATTAAAATTAATTACAGCATTTAAGGTAAAAAAGTTTACTTAGTGCTCAAACATTAACATCAAAGTACAAATAACCAATAAAATTTTAAGAAAACATTTTTAAGGAAATATTTCGACCATATCCTCCCTTTTCCTACATATTTTTATTATTGGTGGAATATTATATAAGAGATTCCTTCCAATAGTGTTTACCTTTTTATATTTAGAAGAATGTCACTCCTCCTCGACAATAAAAATGAAATCACCCCTAAAAATTATTGAAACCATTAATGATATTTCGGACATCCCAACCCTTAAAATATAATCTCTTAAAATCCCTCCTATAATTATATAATCCTTAATTTGGGAATAAATCCAACCATGGAATGATTTTTTTTATAAAAAAGTAGTTTCCCAAAGAAGAGGTAACATTCTTCAATGAGAATTTTTTTAATTTCTTTCTCTTGAAATTAAATTATTCCTATATATTGATTATATAATAAAATAATAATCCAAAATATTCTTATATTTTATTATATAAAGGGTATGACTTACATCTTCGCACACATTCATTAAATGAGATACACAATCATCATTTGTGTGTATAGTGGATTACCACCTCATTGACCAATGTCGTTCATTCTTTATTTTACACCTTCCAAGGATCATAAAATGAGGGAATTATTATTTATATTATATATAGGATAGTTATAATTCCATTATTCTTCTAAAATTATTACATAACATATACCATCATGTTTCTTATTTTTTGGAATATGATAACATCGTTTGTGGATGTGTGCACTACCGCCTCCTCAAAGAGATGTGATTTTTTTACATGTTACATGTAATGTATTAAGGATGGTTTCAATAAAAAAAATAATTTTTTGGACATTAAGATGATATTGAAATTATAAAATACAAATATATATATATATAGTTTATCTTTCATTCTTTTAATATGATAAGAAAATGAAGACAGTGTTAACGGGTTCGTATGACCTACTATCTCCATGAATGGTGTATTCAATTTTTAATCACTAAATATTATGGATCTCTATAAATACATATATAGTGAATAAATATGTTATAAATGACCTAATTTATATTCTAATGACCAAATTACCTTTATTTTAATATAATATCATTTTTCATTACACATTCACAGATTGAAAAAGTGAAAATGTCATTCATGGACAACTGGACTACCTCCTCCTCGAAGCGATGTGATTGATTTGGAATCACAATAATTATATATAAAATTTTATATATTTAAATAAAATGGTATTTAATAAATAATGATAATTATGTAGAGATAAATTTTACTTATCAGCTTTCAATAATGATCACTGAAAATGGAAATGTTATTCATGCGTACATATGGACTACCGTCTCCATGATCGTAACATTATTTAATTTTTCATATCCATATTTCATGGTTTGTTATAAAGGAATAATATATGGATAAATATGATAATTATATAATTATTATTATTATGTATATTTTTACATGATGACCCCTTTGACCGTAGTCTACTCATCAAGGTCATTTTCGACACGTAAACCAAATATGGTAAAAAAACCTACTTAATATTAGTTGATTAAGTAATGGTATATAAATTATTAACTATAAAATAATATTAATTATAAATTTGAATTTGTTTATCAAATAAGTAAATAATTAACATATTTTTATTATTCAAGAATATAGTGACACACATGACATGTCAGACTCAAGGGAAGAGGATTTCTATTCACAGTTTTTTTTTTCAGTGAGATTTATTCCACATACACCACTTATTTATTTTTTGTGGAATATATTATACCCAATTCCATGTTATACCATGAATTTAATTTATTTTATGTAATTAAAATTTTCAATTGATTTTATTATTTCTTGTATCCCACAATTCAGGAGATACTCTAGTGGTAAGTGATTTTTTCTCAATTTCATTTCAATGAGGCACAATGTATTATTATATACCTAATTTATTTTTTTATACCGCATACACTTCCCATTTAAAATCAATATCATGAATCATTCAACATTCTAGGTATTTTAAGTTCTTATTTGGATTATCTATTTTAATGTGTTTTAAATTAAAATGATACCAAGTGGTAATGAATTCCATAACCAAATTCCATTCATTGGGTTATATTACTTACAGATTTTTATTAGTTTTTAAGGATTATTTTTATAATTACTTTCTACTATAATTTGATGTATTTACACTTTTTTATTTTTGTTTACATTTTTTGTACATAAAATATTCATTTATTAATTATCACTTCAATGTTATGATCAATTTAAGGGTTTATTTCACAATTTAATTATATTAAAGATTGTTTATTCTGGAATTTATATTAAAGGAAGTTACAATATCAATGTTCAATAAAACCTTTTATTTCCTTCTCATCTAGTAATTAATGATATTTTTAAAATAATAGAAAAATTTATCCACTCTTTTTTACTCAAAACGTTTTAGTAATTTTTTAAGAAAACCTTATTTCATTTCTCTCTTCAGTTAGAAACCTATTTTATCTCAAAACCATCATTCATAAATGCAATTTCAATTTTTTCATATCATTTTCTTTATTATTTAGTAAATAATTTTTACCCATTTGTATTTTTCAAATTTTATCAATGTAATCTTCATTTCTCTTTCATAACAAGGAACAATTCTATCCTTTAAATATTGTAAAAAGAATTTTCTTTTTTACATTATAGGAAAATATACACAATAATTTATTTTAATATTTTTTTGAATGTTTAAGAAGATATTTTTAAATAAAAACTTTTTAAATTAAATTTTCAATGAAAAGGTTTTCTATTTTTTTAAAAAAATGGAAAATGTTGTTTTTCTCCAGAATGATTATAGTGATCTTTCCATTATTTCATTAATGATAACAATCATTATTCGTACTCAATGGGTATATATTATATTTATACCAACAATATTCATCCTCTAGAAGTATTATGATTATTTTTAACAAATATTGTATTAAAATTTGCTTTTGTGAATAATTTTTATAGTCAATAACTTCCCATTGATTTATTCACATTCTAATTACCATTCAACAATAAATTTCACTTAATGTCTATATTATTTATCATGGATATGATTATTTCGTAAACCATATACCAATTTTACACACCATTTTTGCATATAATTTTATTTTATTAATTGGGGAAATATTAATAAATATGTATCCTTCACTCAATATGGATATTTGATAATTTATAAATAAAATTGATTATTCAATATATGAGGATTGATTTCGGATAGTACGACATAGGATGGGGACCAGTTAATGCATGCCCCTCAATGAATGATAAGGTTTATAGAGACAAAATTGGCTTGGTTTTGGATATGTAATTACCCATTAATTATATTCTTGTGAAGAAACATTGAAATTATTAGACTCATGGAAAGAATCCCTGACTGTATTACATTTTTGGGATAATGACTTGATTGTAATTGATTCTTTCCATGCTTCATTAATAGTATTAGATTCTAATAATTAAGGATCGAGAGTATTGGATTCTTATCATGCATAATTTATAGTATTACATTCTTGGCATGAAGCTTTTAGTGTATTGGATTATTGGAAGGAAACCTCGATGGTATGATGTAGATATCTATCATTATTTCTGTCATCATTATGAAATTAGTTATTGATATTATATATGATTATTCAATATGTTAGATTATTCATGGTAATGTTTCATGATAATTTGATTATTTATATTGATGTATTTGATTATATTTTATTCTTTACATACCACGAACATCTAATTAATAAAATGACATATTGTTCAGTTATTTTCCATTCCATATTGATTATGCTCATTAATTCATTTTTAATTCAATTTACTTAACCCTTACTGAGTATTTGAGACCACCCTTATTTTTTTCGTTTCCCCAAGATTCCATGAAGTTTACTAAGAAATATATACAAAGATATTCTATATGGAATTAAGTCATTATGAAAAACAAATATTTTGTAATTTGTATAACAATTTTTATTTCAAGAATCATGTCTGTATCTATTTTAATAAAACTAAAAAACTATTTAGTCCATTGGGAGGTGGTTTCCTTTTATCTTATTCCAATGTAATTGTAATAGGCACTAACTTCGTTATTATGGGGTTAGGTCACTACAATTAAGAAAAGAGTGAGACCATATCATTTAATATATAAAAGAACCACCTTTTAATGATAATATTTTAGTGTTTTAATTTCATATACAAAGAAATTTATTCTATGTAATGAAGAAATATAAGTCAAAATCATGGAAGTTAAAGACACAAGAATACTAAAAAACGTACTAAAATTACATTGGGAAATAGATCTCATCTCTTACAATAATAAGGTTGTTGTGATTATTCATTCTTTGATAAATAATGAAAGGGGGAACCATATTACATCTCCACATGTATTTGTCTCTATTGGAATGAAAGGAATGCGAGAGAGGAAGAAAACATGGTCATACTCAAAGAAACAAATAATAACATCACATGGATGCTTGATAGTGGGTGTTAATCCCACATGCATGGAAATATAAATATCCTTAAAAAGATGAAGTAAAAAAGTAAATAGTACTTTTTATTTCAGAAATGTTGGATATTTAAAAGTAAAAGGACTTGGAAAGGAACGAATGGAAGGATACGAACACAAAATTAAAAAGTACATATTTTGGATTCATTATGGCATAAACTTTTAATCATGAGTTATTTTTTTGACTGTAGACTTAAGGTACCCTTGAAACATAAATTATGATTGATCAAATGTAACGTTTGGAATTACATTATGAAATGCTGATGTTGGTGGATAATAAGAAGAACATGTGTTTCCATAGGATGGAAGAATAGAACAGACTATGACCATGGATGTTGGGACATATTCTACGAAAAAGTATGGAAAATATGTATAATATGACATCAGAAGTGTAAATATCTAACTTGAAGTGAAACCAATAGTGTATGTTTAATACATTAAAGTAGGGGAATATAGTACATAACCATAATCATCTGATGAAGAAGTGTGCATAAAATTTTATTGATCTGGTGGAAATTGATTTTTATGGTATAATGATCATATTAAGAACTTATGGAGAATGTTATTTCATTATATTTATTGAGGACTATAGTAGAATTAATTGGGTTATGTTAAAAAAGAGTAAGAAGGATGTTATAGAGTGCAGGAACACATAATAGAGGAGAGTGGTATTTGTCATTATAATGATGAACAAAAATAAAAGAGGGGGTGAATTTTAATATTAAATAAACTTATAATTTTAATCATTTTTATGTATTATGATAATAATATTTTCTTATTAAAAATGAAATTAGAGAATGGTTTGTTTATAAAATTGTTGGTGTGATTAAAGAGATTTGTAACATTAATAACCACTGTATTGAAAATAGTATTTAGAACAGAAATTAAAAAGATTGGTATTGTAAACTATTGACTAATGAGTCAAAGAATTGAAATATTTAACTCTATTAATTAAGAAAAACAAAATTATTATATTATAACTATGGATGTTTAAAAAACATGTTTTATTTGTTATGTAAATAAATACTCTTATCAACGATATTTATTAAAATATCACATTCCAACAAAAGTGAATGTCATATATTTAAACCTCACCTAAGGTATCCTAGATATTCAATTTTTTGTAATGCTTACCTAATTTTAACATATTTGAAGGATTGCCTTCATATACTCAGAATCCGTCAACTATAACCATCAATATCATTTCAATACTGAAATTCCAAGCATCAGAGCTCATAAGTTCGGTTTTCCTATCCATAGAATCCCTTGATCAGATGATAAAATATCCTACTATATACCTATCCAAATAATCCCTCAATAATGTAGGATCATTGGTATAATGAATAATAAGAATATAATATGATATTTAAAATTATAACCTCACATAATGGTATCTATTAGCATAAAACACTAGGAAATAAAATTACGTTGATTAGAAGAAAACATGGAAACAAAAAATTTCAAAACATAAAGGTGAATACAAATATTAAGAATTCCCTTTTTTTCTATGAACGATTTTAATTTCGATTCTCAAGGTGTGTATTTATTTACAGGAATCATTTTAATGAACTCTAATTGTTCAGTTAAACAAAAAAACAAGATTAGTTGTAACAACTTTCATATCAACTTATTTTGTGTGATGCTTCATCTATTGGTGGTATAGTTCATCATTTTTATAGTACTCCATAAATCCAATGCAATTAATATGAAATAGTACTTTTATTTCCCCATATGTTTTACGATCAAATTGAGTTTTATTTTTATATAAATCATTTACTAGAAGTTATTTCTTAAAAAACATAAGTACTTAAAAAACATATTAATACATTTTCACATGAACTATATTGTGATTTAAAAAATAAATAAATAATTGATTTGTAAAATTTACTCAACCCCTAAAAATGTAATCCATTTTAAAAATAATATACCATGTAATAAAGTTTTAATTAAAGAACAAATTTTTAGAAAGAATTATTTTTTGTAGCCATTACACTATGGAATTTTTTCCCATAAATTCTCTACTCTATTTTGGAAAAAGGACTAACAATTATTAATTAGGGAAATATATTACTTCCCAATAGTATCCTCCTTGAAAATGATTCTACCCATTTTTTATGATAATTATAGAAAATTAAAATTCTCATTTTTGAATAGAGAGTAAACCCAGAATTAGAAAAAAAATCATTTAAAATTATCCCCCTTTGAATGAAATTAATCATTGAAAAAAATTAAAAAATATTGTTTTTTATTTATCCCCCTTATTTATTTTAAAAAATAAATATAGAAATAATAATAAAAAATAATTATTAAATTTTAGAATATGTCTTATCGTACATTTTGGATTCCATTGGAACTTATACAACTCTTCGTATAATCAAGAAAACACTTTTTAGATTTTTTTATGTAATAAAATCTTTAAACATCAATTTAGTTTCAAAAATTCATTCATATCTGAATAGATATTCTTATTAAATGAGTTTCGATTGAACTTCACTTTTTTTCATTAATCTTATGGATGTTATTATGAATATCCAAATAATAGAAGATATGAAGAAACAATATTATACTTTTAATTTCACCTTATTCACCAATAATAAAAGGAAATTCTTTACCTACATAGAATTCATTTATTTCTATAATGATTGATACTCCTGATATCATGGTCAGAAAGATGCATCCAATGAGAAAAAATTCAGTAGAAAATAAAAAGTAGAGATATAGTTCATATAAAAACTCATGAGATTGAAGTTTTTGTATAGGTATTTGAGATTGAAACCATCGAATGAATTACCTTTTATGTATGAGGGATATGAAAGTATTTATATTTAAATGGATGGTGAAAAACACATGTCGTACTTATTCATTAAAAATTTAATTGAATATATATAAAAAATATACTTTTTGAAAAATAAACAGAACATCCTTAAAACATAATTTTAGAATTTTATTTTAAAAATATCTATCTAAATAAAATAATAATTTTAATAGATATATGAAATAAATAGTTAAAAAGATTAAAAATTCATTAGTTTGTCTTCTATATATAATGGATGATCTTCTTATTTTGAGGATTTTTAAATAACATGTTATAAAAAATGTAAATTTTTTATAGAAAATAAATAATAAACTATTTATTTTGGAAATTGTTTTAATATATATCTAATGATGTTTAGATAGATTTGAAAATTCAATATATTTGAAAATATAGAAATTAATTTAAATAAAAAAATTTAAATTCATAACTGTTTTGAATTATAGAAAAGATTTGAATTATTGAAGTGTTTTTAATTTTAGAATAGTTTTGAATTTCGATTTTTTTTGAATTTCATAAAATATTTAAATTCAAAATAGTTATGAGATCATGAAAATTTAAAATATACACACATTTAAAAAACTTCATTCTTTTTTCTAGAGGATTTTTAATGTATTGAGATAGATAAAAAAAGATGTGGATTGGAGATCATGTAATTTTGATCATTACCAACCTCTATTTATTGAATTCGAATATATCAGAAGCTTGAGGTTTGGTAAAAATTTCATTAAACTAATTTTCCCTTCTAATAATGTATCTCCTTTTAGTTTTCAATCTCTTAAAAAATGGTTTGCTACATCTATGTTCTTGAATCATGGATGATATGATTTGTTACTAGGTAATGAAATTTCACTAGTATTGCTCCAATGAATCTAATATTCAGTAAAACTCAATCCAAAATCCAAGAGTCTGTGTTGTGTCCAAAACACATGAGCACAACAAGTTGTAGTTACTACATATTCATCTTCAATAGTGGAAACTGATACACAATTTTTTTTCATACAAATATATGTGACTAATACTTCTCTTATAAAATAAAATGACTGTTAAGTATATTTTATATACAATTTACAGCCTCTAAATTCAGTATCTAAATATCTTTTTTGAATAAAATTATTTCTAGAATAATACATTAATAAAAGTCCTGATGTACCTTTAAGGTATCTGAAAGCGCGTTTTACAAGTTTCAAATGAGAATATTTTAGAATATATTTAAATATTGAGAATAAATATATCGAATTCATTCTGTTTAGTAAACTATCAATAATTTATAATAAAATTATAATAGTACTTCTATAACATATTTTATTTATTGATTTACTAGTTTTGTAAATATCTAGTTTGATAGAAGATTCAACATGTGTACTAATTTTTATTGAATTTTAAAAAATAAAACCTATTATTTATTAATTATTATAATTATATTCAGTTAAAAAATTTCCTTCTACAGTTTTAAAAAATTTAAATCCCAGGAAAATTTTTAGTTCTCCATTAATTCTCATTTCAAACACATTTTCCAGAAGTCTGAAAAAATTATTTGAACGAAATTTATTAGTTTAACAAATAATTATATCATCAACATATATTTGAAAGATAATGGTGTTTTTGAATTTTTTTTTTCAAAAGAGTTAGATCAACACTTTATCAATGTTATTTTGAAATGAATATTAAAAAATTCATTCATTCTAAGCTCTTTGGGTTAGCTTAAGTCCATGGAGTGATTTAATATGTTTATATAATTTTTTGGAAACTTATTAACTTAAAAACCATGAGGTTTATAACATAAACTTCCACTTGAATATATCCATTCATAAAATAACTTTTCAAATACATTTATAATACTAGTGTAAATGTTTTTAATAAGATTCTAATTGATTTTAATCTGGACACTGATTTATATGATTCACTATAATCTATTAAATATTCTTGAAAATAACCTTTAGCATCAATTATATCTCTATTTCTAATAATAATTCAAATTTCACCACAATATTTGTAAAAAATCATTTCCCCAATTTTTGGAAGAATTGTTGGATGTTCCACTAAAGTCTAAAAATAGTTCTGTTAGAATTTCATGAGCTTTTATTGTATATATTATTCTATCTTTTATCACCTAAAGTATCATATACTATTTTAGATTCAATTTATGATTGGAAATATTTATGATCACAGTGATATATCAATGAACTTATTATTTTATCAAGTTCACCTATATCTCTAGTTTTATAATTAGAAGTATAAGTTCTTAAGATAAATTGTTTTTTGAGTTATGTGGTGAGATGAAATTAAACTATCATATTCACAAAGTTTTTCTATGTTTTATTCATATTATTTAAAATCTATGGGATTATATTATAGAGTATTTATAATAAGTATTTTTATATTATATTACTATAAATTAATAGAAGAACTTTGGAAAATATCATCAATATTTTGAAAATTTTATGGTAAAAAAACAAAAGGACTAGTTTCATTAAAATTTACATGAACAATTTCATCAAAACCCATAGTTATTTTATTAAAAAATAAATATTACTTTCTAGTTTTATAATAACAAATAGAAAATCCAACAATAATTTTGGAATCAAAATATTACAATTGATATTTTTTATTCAAAATGGATAATTTATATCGAAAATCTCTGAAGTATGAAACTTTATTCCATTCTTCTGATCAAAAAACACATAAGGGATTTTACTAAGAAAATTTCTGAGTAGAAATAAATTTTTACTATAATAATTTTTACTGATAGCCACATCCCTAAAAAATCTTTTAATAGAATACTCACTTTCAAAAGATCGTGTAGTTTTCAACTGATTTATATTCTTTCTTTCAACTACACCAATTTTATATAACATTTTTAGTGTATAAATATTATTATTGATACCATTTTTATAATAAAAGGTTTTAAATTAATAATTAACAAACTCACCATCATGATAACTTTAGATAATAACTAAACGTAGGTTTTTCTCATTTTTAACAAAAGCATGAAAAACCATTAAATTTATGAAATCATTGGATTTTAGAGTGAAAAAAGAACTCCTGCAAATTTATTATAATCTTAAACCAAGTGATATACATACTATTCAACTCTAATGATTATAGTCTGTATAAGACCAAAAATTTACATGTGCACTAACTATAATGATTTGGTAGTAGAGATTAATCTTTTTGATTTAAAATGTGACTTATGTTTATTTTAATGTTGAAAATTATTAGAGAATCTGGTTTAAGTAAAAATATGTTTCATTAAATCGATAACATTTCCTTTCCTATGATATTTAGTTAAGGTTTTGAAATTATAAATTCCTAATATCCTATGTCATAACCAAGTTAAGTCTCTTGTTGTATATAAATAAACAATGTTGTATTTACTTAATTGTTTTATGTTGAGTGTGTAATCATTTTCATGCCTATTTGAACAGAAAATTAAATTACCTTATGAAATGTGAATAATAAATTTTTCATTGCTGATGTTCACAATATATCCCTCACCACATAACTATTTTATGCAAATAGGTTTGTTATTATGGCCTATAACATATTAAAATTTAAAATAATGTATTTTAAAAGAAAATAAAGATCACAAATATTTATGATTTTACCATGTGCATTGTCTCTAAAATAATCATTTCCACCATTCAACAAATAGAATTTTAAAAAGTTTTTCATTTCTCTAGTAATATATCGAGAACAACCACTATCCATATAGCATTTTTTTATGCTTCTGTTAATTATCATATTTCCATAAAATATATACAATTCATTTTATTTTACCAATAGTTTTCTTGGTTTTAGTTGTGTTAGAAAAAATAATATTTTGAATTCACATATGTCCAACCATTTTATGTTGTAAAATAGAGAGTTCATCTAGAAGAAATGATTTGTGAGAACCAAAATATTGAAATATATTTAAAAAAAATATTTACTCCAGTGACATCCTCATTGAAATTTATTATAAAATTTTCAATTTTAATTATAAAATAATTTTATTACAAAAAATGCTCATCAGATGAAAAACAATATCCCACTTTATGTTCTAGAGGGTGTTACTTTTTTTATTTATTTTATAAAAATTCTCTTTTAAAAAAGTAAAAGTATAAAAAAAATTATTTAAAAAACAAACTTCATATTTAATTTGATGTACCAAATATAGAATCTATTTATCATGTTTCTAAAAAAAATTATGATCAATGGAATTTCAATAAAATATTTTTTGATAAAATGATTTTTTTCTAAATAATTGATTTTTCATTTTAATTTAGTTAAATGTTTTAAAATTTATAATGATTATTTTAAAATTATATGGTTATATTTAATAATCATAGATTAATAAAAATCATTGGTATTTTTAAATTGTATATTTTATTGACATATAAGAGTATCATATATAGCTATTTCTGTTATAAATGTAATGGTTTACTTAACTTCTAATGAATTATATTATTTTTAACATTACATAGATTATATTTTTCATCATCTAATGAAGATGAATACTCTTCTTTAGTGTTATATGTAAAATTTTAATCAGGGCATAAAATTTTAATGTATTTTTTTGTTACCCTTTCGATGTAACTTTTTCCCTTCCTTGGAGATTTTGAGTATAATCCAATATTTTTATAAACTTAAATTCAACTATCTTCTAATGAACATTATATATATTTTTCAGTTTCAGTAGTTCTCTAAGAATCTAAATATTTCTAGTTTTTATTGACCATATTTTTAGAATAGCGTCTTAGATTTTTATTTTTCTTCTTTAGTTTCAGAAAGTTAGGTAAGATATAACCTTAATTCATAAATTCATAGAATAGACATTATAAAGAATAATTATTATATTTCTTTTTTTTCATTTAGAATTAAAAATATTTGAATTTATTACAATCGAATCCGTATTTATTTCTATTGGATAAATGTCACTATTTTTATATTCTAAATCACCTGGTATTGAACTCTTACACTTTACTTATGAAGCTAGTGATTTATAATTTTTAGAACAATTATTAAAAGTTCTAGTTTTAGGAATACCTGAAGTAGAAGAAAATGAAACTTTATTCTTCCATTGTTTTCATTTTAAAAATTTCATTTCAATCTATATTGAAACTGAAATAGAGTTCTGATTAAGTCATCTATACTTAAACATTTCAAATACTTAGTATCATCAATATATATCCCCTTAGACTCCTATTATTTTGGAATTATATTGACAAAATTTTCATTGAGTTTATCTTTCAATACCACTTTGTAACCTAGAAATTGTAAACTAGTGACAATTTTATTAAATCATTAATTCATCCATGTTACCATTTCTCCCATTATAAATTCAAATGCTTGATAATCAACTCCAGTAATATATCTAGGAGTTTATAAAACATTGTTTGATAGAAAATGTGTTATCACTGGATTCTTATAAAATCAATTTCCCATTTCACATAAATATATATGGTTGAATATGTTAGTTTTCATAAAACACAATAGATTAACATAAAATTTACAGTTTAATCGATATTTCTATTTTTTATAATAAAATTGATCAACAACATTCTCTAGAAAATTATAGTAAACTATAATCATGATAAAAATTTCAAAGCCAATATTTATGATATATAATTCCATATGATCACATTAGTAATCCTAATTATCTCCCTCAGAAATAGGTGGTTTGGGATGATTTATACTTTTGAGTGATCCGATTGATACTCTTTCCATAAAAAAGTCTATTCCTATACATTCATAGTTACTATAAGGGGATCGATTTGAAATTCCAATAATCTAACAGAAATATAAAATATGGTTTTTAAAAAGTATGTTTTTGAGTCAGGATAAATACTTTCTATGATTTAATTATTTATGGGTGTCATGGGAAAAAATATAAGAGGTAGTTGGTTTTTAGTTAAAAAATATATGGTTTTCATCATTTTTATGTATTATGACAATAATATTTTTGTGATACTTATGAAATCATAAATTGGTCAGTTTTCCAAATTACCAGTGAGACCTAATATGAAATTATATCAAATAAGCATTGTATCAAAATGAATTTTTCAAAAATAGAAATAGAAATTATGATTATTTTATTCTACCTATTAATGAGATAAATTAGTGGAATGTTATACTATTTTAATTACAAAAGATAAAATTTAGAAATTAAAACAAAAAATTTAAAAAAAAACATGGATTGTTTATTAGAAAACAAAATAATCCTATAAAGGATATATTTTAATACCAAACTTTTAATCCAAAGTGAAATGTAGATTTGTTAACACGATCTGAGGTAACTACACATTTCAACCTATAATACGGTATCCCTAATTTTATTCCAATAAGAAGGTCTATATTTATATTTTTATAAGTCCTCAACTATACTTTGTGGTTGTCATCTCATTGTTGAACATACATGCATAAGAAGATCTATATCACTATATTCCTTACAACAGAATCCCACAATCAAATGATTATATATTCCTCTATATTTCTATCCACAAAATCCCACGATCATTTAGGATTGGAAGTAAACTGATAAAAATAAAAATATTAATAGCTTCACATTGATAATCTCACATACTGGAAACTATTAGTAGAAAATACTCATAAATATAATAACTCTAGTTGAAAGTTTCCTCAATAACATGAAATTTCAAAGATTCTAGATTAACATCATCTTTAATATTGTTTATTCTATAAATCATACAATTTTACTTCTGTTTCTTGAGGTGAGTATTTATTTATAGAAAAAATTGTAAAAAATTACTTGGGAAAAAATTTATAAAAATCAAGATCAGTTGTTATAGCATCAATAGAAACTTATTTATCATTATGATTCTACTATTGATGGGAATGTTTAGAACACTTACATTTCACTATAAATCCAACGAAATTAGTATGATATATTAATATTAGATCACCTGATTATTTAAAATTAAATTTATTTTCTATATTATGTAAATCAGTTATAATAATTTCGTTATACAATAATATAAGAATTTAAAAACGATTAAGTTAGATCATTTTTTTTTGAGGTGTGTCCTAATTTTCAAAATAAATAAATAATTTTTTTGTTTAATTAGTAAACTCCAGAACAATTGAAAAATGGATATGGTAACATATTTTTATTACTATGATCAAATAATTGAATATGGTACACATTTACATATTTATATAACTACCTTTCAAAACATGGCATAAAGCATGAGGTATCCTATGAATGTACTCCATAGAATAATAAGATCATTGAATGATGAAATCAAATGGTAACATTGTTGAAAAAAAATTCAAATTGAAATTGGTTTCTCTCACCATTTTTAGAAGGAGGAAGTTCATGATGAATTGTATAACCAAAATATTCCATTCTCAATCCTTCGTGAAGAATTAATCCTTTTAAGATGTGTCATATTTGGAAGCCAATACTAAACACATATTTTTTTCAAAACAGATTATTCATTCAAAATAAATAAGTAAATCAAGGAAAATATAGTGATATAATAGATAAAGGATTGTTCTTTGGCCACTAAAGAAATATTAATATCTATAAATTCATTAATAAAAGACTAATTAATATTTTATAATGTAGTGATTTCATGGTTATTGAGGATAGTTAATGAAATAATTATTGGAATGTTAACCTAGATAATGTAGTTGAGGAATATGAAAACAGTATATAAATTTGGAGACTATGAAAAGTCAATCAAAAGGTAAAGATTCTGAATCTAGTTCAGAGGAATAACCGACTCCTAAATGTAGCCATCCTATAATTTTATAACGAAATTTAAGGATAAAAGTTGGTACAATCAATATAATTTGTGATAAAGTTTCACCACTAATGTGTGAATAATGAGTAATCAGTTTTAACCTCTCTCTCTCTCTCATGGTGTTTTCTTGTTCACACACACTCACCTATCATTATAATAATTTAATTTATGAAAATTTAAATTTCATTATTTTATTTAAAGTGGTGGAATTCATAGAGGATTCAATTTAATTTAAATCCTTGATTAATACATGGATATATTTATTTTCATCTTTCAATATCTCAAAAAAATAGAAGAAACATATAAGGAATTTGATTTAATTAGGGGAGGTTCTAGTTGAAGAGGATCTTGTGAAGAGTGCACTGACTACATGATTAGGTGAACTGGCTACATGATGAAATTGTGGAATCATGACACTCTAATATAAAGATCATTTATTACCTAACAAAAGAACACTAGTTAGATGATGGATCATATAAAGAATCAGGCCTTCTTTTTAGAGACCACCGAAAACCCACTAGAAAGTAGTGGCTATCTAGTAGTGGTCTTCTAGTAGCCCTAGACTATAATAAACCCATATGCGTTACATGATGGATGCTACCAATTACCTAGTGGAATTAGGCAGCATATAGAAAGGTCTCATTTATTATGTTCTAAATGATCCTTATAGGGGATTGTCCCGAGTTTGATTACTCGATTATTCTATAAGTTACCCAATCCTTCATAAATCATATAAAAGGAACCCCTTGGCTCCTTTAATACTCACCTTGAAAACTTTTTCTACATTCTCTCAATCATATTCTCTCAAATATCTATTAATAGTGATGATCTAAGTTTCTAAATTATAACTAGAGACTTCATGTTCAGAATTCATTAAAGGCTCTCCAAAATTTCCAATAATATGTTTTTTGTTATTGAGAATAATTAACTAAACTAATTTTGTGAGTGGAATGTAGATGGATTTCCTTAAGAAAACCACTCACATTGATCAACCACATTTAACCAATGGTTCACAAAACAAAAAACTGTGTGATGAGTTACATGATGACTGAATACATTCAACAGGGTTCCCATAAGACACAAATATGAGTGATGGATCTTTTTTACCACTTATGCCTTGGTATTTATACTATATACACATCAAATTTAGGGTTGGAGACATATGGGAATATATCATTCATTAGAAAAGCTCCTTATCACTAGTGTTTTTATTTTATTAACTTTTCCACATTTCATATTTAAACATCATCTCACATAACAACAAGATTTAAAAATAAATCATATATATTCTTTAATTAGGTTGATATATTCTTGATGAACTCATATTTAAGTTTTCAAATATCACATATTCAATTTCTACCATATTTTTTCAAAATAAAGTTTACTTTGAAATTAATATTTTACTCGATATGTTTTAAAATAAAAAAAAATTCACCCCATATCCCCCCCATATTAACAGAATCCTCAACCAAAAATCGACATCAATATTTTACTTTTCATCTTTTTCAAACAACTCCATTTTTCAAAATTGTGTTTATTTTCAATTTTTCCAAATCTTTAACTGTTTTAAAAGTTTGATTTTTGTTATGGGTTCTAATTCAAATTCCCATGGAACATTTTTTGACAGCATCGATTGCTCCTATTGGAAGAATCATCCATCAACTATCCTTAGTATTATTTCTTATACTTTTTGTAAATTGGTAATTCTTGAGTATATTCCACAAAAATATTAAAATAAAAAAGCACTCTTGAATATATTAAGAATATATAATTAAATAATAAAGAATTTAATTATTTATATTTTTGTCTTGATAGAAATGATATTAATCAAGGTTTTTATGAAAACTACTTATAATAATTGGAATTTTTTATAAGTAACATAATAAGTAACCAATGACGTTAAGGATACTAGATTCATTATGTACCATAAATATTATAAATGTTTTACTATACCTTATGATTAATCTACTACAAACTTGTTTATTGTATTTATTTACATTTGTAACGGTATAAAGCATCTCAATGTGAAATTATCAAAATAAATTTCTATATGTAAAATATTATGGTTGTTACCAAGATCTCAGGATCATAAAGAGACATCTACCACAAAATCCAAAGATGTGAAAAGGATGGCGGAAGTGAAACTCATTTTCTCATTAATGAAATTTGAAATCATGATGAAGTTCCAAGTAGAAATGGAGGACAATAAATATAATGAATTCAAGGAAACTATTTCCTTAAAAGATTCCAATAAATAAAAATCTATAAGTGATGTTTTAGAATATTATATTTTTCAAGGAATATGAAAAAATTATCCAATGATAAGAACTTCAATATGAAATAAAAAAAGGTAAATAAAAATTCATAACCATAGGTGAAGTGCATAGAATCTAAAAATGGAAAGTTTATATAAATTTAGGGTGCTCTATCCACAAGAAGAATATCAAATAAAAGATGAAATGTACAACTGACTTCAACATCATCACATGTAGTACAAGTGATAATTACATGGATACGACATCATTTACTTCATTAAATAAGTCTAGATCAAATTTCTTTAGGGAACATGTGGATAAATATTTCAAGGTTATCACTCCCTTTCCTATTTCTTCAACCTCTGCTTCTTATCACCATTGTTCTGGGAATTCTTATCACACTAATTCAAATTCTATATCCTTTAGTAAACTAAATAATGATCACTTAACGTAAGCTCGAAACCAACTAGAAAATGGATACCCTCATATTAATTCTTTAATTCTTCAACTAAAAAATATATAATCAGTTATTTGAAAGAAAAAGAAATCTCTAAAAATAAAAGGAGATTCTAATCCATGAAAAGGAAGGTCTCATCCTGAAAATAAACAATCAACCACATATAAATAACCTCAAATTAACCATAAAGTACCTAAGAAGTTCTATTTTGAAATTTAACCATGAAAAAGAAATTTTAAATAAAATTATATGTTCTAAATAAATATAAATTAATGGGTTGGATTTTGACACTCCAGCCATGTGTGATCATAAAAAATTATTCGAACAACAGTTTCGTTAATGGTTTTTCTCAATATTTAATTAATTATTGTAATGAAACTGGTCATTTAATATACGACTGTAATTGAAATATATGTGTTACATAATTTTTAATTAAAATTATATTTCTTTAAATATTTCCAAAACATATAATTTGAAACAAATTTGGATTCGAAAATTATTATTGTCTAATGTAAGTGTACAAATGTTTATGTGTATACCAAAATATTTAATCAATTAATTTTATATGAAAAATGTCTTACAGGAAAATCCTATGAAGTAATGAGGTAGGAATATTTTTTCCCAACACACATGTTTGGTGACCTCTCCGAATTCAATTAAATCAATAATTTTAATGGATACCACATCAACTTTGTAGACAATTTAGTGGGCAAGATAATATGTAAATGTTACATTAGTTTTTCTAACTCAAACTCAATTTGAAATCTTTTATTCATAAAAGTCTTGAAGATAAATTTAATATGTACTTTTCAATTATGTGATAATGTTATTAAAATTTCATTCAAAAATGATTTTTGTAATGTTTTTAATTCATAAAAAATACTTATTTTACCACTTCATGATTTAAAAATACTTACATAATTTAATTAAAATATATTTATATCAAAAATATAAAATGGTTTAGTACATTGGTGAATGTTTTTTGGATGTAGTATTGATTTCATGATCATTTTACCTCAAATACTATCATCAAACTCAACTAATTCATTATTCTACATGATATTAATAAATTTCATTTCAATGATGAAATGGTTTTTGAATCATGCCATTATGGTAAAAAACACAAATCCTATTTTAAATATAAAAATACAATTTCTCATTTAAAATATCTAAAAATTATTCATCTTTATATTTTTGGTCCTAATAAAATTGGAAGTAGAGGAGGAAAACCCTATTCTCTATGAATTATTGAAAAGGTTACATAATTCATATAGGATAATTTGTTAAAAAATAAAAGTGAAACTTTAATAGTTGTCATCTATTATGCACGTTGTTTTAAAATGAAAAGGTTTTTTAAAATATTTCAATTTGTATTAATCATATCATAGAATTTTTTAAATATAAAATTTAGTGAATTGTGTTGTTAAAAAGGCTATAATCATTATTTTATTCTCCTCAAAACCCTTAATGAAACATGGTTGTATATTAGTTAATGTGAAGAATCTATGAAATCACTCAAACACATTTAAATGAATTTTATATTCAAAAATATTTTTTAGTTAAGTTTATTAATATTTCATGTTATATCATTAATTTTTTTCTCATTCCACCACTTTATAAATAAAATACCTACTCATAATTTTTATAATAAATAATATAAGGTGTATGTTTTCAATGTTTTTTGTTGTAAATGTTTTATTATGAACACCAAAGAAAATATTGGTAAATTTAATTCTGAATATGATGAGGGTATCTTTCCTAGGTACTAAAACTCATGAGAAGAATTATATGTATTCAGAAAAAGGAATGAAATAGGAAATGAATGAATCCATTTTTTGATGAAATTTTATGAAAACATATTATTAAAAATGTTTTTGAAAATTATGTTTCAAATAAATGTTTTTAGACTAAATAATTTAATGAAAAACAAAAATATCATTTAAATTATTCTATGATGTTTATTAATGAATCTGCATACCATACACTATAAATAGTTATCAATGTTTTACAAGAAGGAACTCATTATAGAAGGAAAATATTAAATGATATTGAATACCTAGACTTTTTTTTCTCACCTTAAACCCAATAACCTTAATGGTTCCCTTTATGATGAAAATTGGTTACTATAAGTGGAATAAAAATATATCCAATTCACTCAAAATAATGTATGAACTCTTAGAGAAAGACCTAATGATCATCAGTTTTTTAGTTCTAAATTGTTATTTTGAAATAAACTTGAAAAACAATATAATATCCCTGAAAAAAGGACCTTCATAGACAAAGGTTACAACCACATAGAAAGAATCAACTATTGTGAAACCATTATAGATTTAGATCATATTGAATCCATAATAACATTGTAGGATGTTGATTGAAATAGTAATTTCAAACACCATCAAATGAATATGAAAAGAACTTTTCTAAATGGTTTTATTTTAGAAATTATTTTTATAAAACAACCACCTAGTTCTGAGAATTATCATTTTCCTAATACTTTATTAAAATTTTTCAATGTTCTTTATGGATTTTGAAAATATAATGGGTCCTAGAATGAGAGTCATTCAAATTAACCTCTTTCAAATGGTTAAAAATAGGTACATTTGATTCATCTTACCATATTTAATACATTACAAGTGATAAATTACTTGTTAAAATTTACATTATGATGTGTGTTTTGGATGTACCAAAAAAAATGAATTTTCACTTTTATGATTTAATTAATGTGGAATTTGAGTTGATCTTTATGTGGGATCCCAAATACATGTGTGGTTTTCAATTTTCATAAAATTCTGATTGAATAATTTTAAACCAAGGAAAATACACAAATTAACATATAAAATAATTCTAAATGTAAAATACTACGCAATTTATAACTCCTATATGTATGAATTTCATGTTAACATTGGATATAGTTGGTAATATAGTGGGAAATGTTTTTTTAGAAGAAATATTTATAGTCTAGATTATATTATTATGATTAAACCTAATATCATTTTAGTGGGTTTTTTAATTCTTGTTTTTAATCAATTATATTGGAATATTATTTAAAAATTTGTCAAAATAATTTTTCATTTGTTTAAATGGTTCTAAAAATCTGGGTTTATTTAATCTAAAAGGGACCTATTTTTAATTGCCTTATATCATTGATACACATTTTTATGGATTCCAATTAGATTGGAAAAATAAAAATAGATAATTAATTATAGAAGAAAAATCAGTCATCAAATGGATTAGTGAGAAACCAATTTTTGTTTCTCCTTCAATAGCCGAATCAGAATACAGAGGCATTGGGAGTTTTCTTTCTCAAACTCTATAGATTCAACACATTCTCATGGATATTTCTATAATGTTTAACCATATATCTATCTAGTGTGAAAACACAGTGTCATTAATATCTCTAAAATTCCTATCTGGTACTCGGACACTAAACAAATTGACCTTTGTCAACATTTCCAAGGAGATCACTACCAAAAAAGGTGATATATCATAATATTTTATCCCTATATAATATCATCTCAAATAAATTATCACCAAACCTCTAGTCCTTGAAAACATGGAATTCCATAAAAGTGAATTAGGAATTATTCACTTGTAAAATTAATCATTTGATCTATGACTATCTTGATTTCCCATAAAAAATATCTAAAAAAACATTGTTAAATACTGAAATTATTTATTTATTAATTTATCTTTATTGGATATAATCCCTTATCTCATATGAGTCATCATTTTAGGGGGATCCATTTATCTCTTTAAATCTGCAATTGTCCTTAAGAGTGACCTTTCATTTAATATTTAATAAATTATAACTTTTAAAAATATTTTCTATTATTTTTTGGTAATTTCAAATTAATATTTAAAAAATAATGTAATTTTATAAATATTTTATTAGTTTTTATATTATACCTTATATATATCATTGGTACCATTTTTTTAAAATTCCATATATTGATTTATTATATTGTTGACATTTTTTATCTCTCATGAAAAAGATTAATAATGAGTAAAAATACATTATATATACTTGTCAATAGCTTTTCTATTAAGTTTTATTTTAAATAAATGAAAACTTAGAGATGAATTTTCCATGAAAGGAAACTCTTAAAGAAACCCAATAACGTTTTTTCAAAGAGGAAATACCTTAATATAGGTGAATCAATTTGTAGATGTGTTGTGGAAAAGTTATGTACTAGTGTAGCTTTTATTATTTTTTTCCATTCTTATTTTCTTATTTATCTATTTTCATCTTTTAAATATTATTCTCTTTTTTCCATTTTATTAATTTTATATTTTTTAATATTTTTATTTCTTTACCATATGATACATTTTCTCGTTCTAATTTTAATATTCCACTTTACATCTATACTAATTCTATTTTTTGGGGAGTTTTAAATTTAAGAGGTGTTTCTTTAAATTATTCTTCTTTTTGTTTGTTTCACATTTACTTGACCATCTCAATATAATAAATATTTTTTTATTCAAGGAAATTAAAATTTGTTTTAAAAATATTTTTCTATTTGAATAATTCATTTTATACATTATTTTCTCCTTCCAATTATTCTTCCCCCTTTTAGATATTTAAATATTTTTAATAATCCCAAGGAGGGGATATCATAAAAAGTAAATAGGAAAGTAAATATTACTTTTACAAAGGGGAAGAGTTATAGAGAATTATTTTTAAATTATATTTTTTTATTAATTTTTCTTAAATTACTTTTTAGCTGGGTAAAACTATTATAATGCACTGTTACTGTTATTAAAATATGATTAATACATCTAACTACTAAACTATTTGAATATATTTTTATCTATTGAATTTATTTTCTATCTATTTAATTCATTATACATAATTTTACTCTTTGACTTAGGTGTTTCTGATCATAAAAAAGGGGATATTGTTTCACCTATATTTGTCTCTCATAGTGTGTTAATTATACAAACACCCACCCATCTATTTGACACTTTAATTTAAGAGAGTTTTAGTTTTTTATTACAGGAAATGTTATTTAAATAATGGAATATTAATGTTCCTTTAAATCCATGGTGAATTTGTGTAGATATCTCTTTACTACCACAGATGTCTTGAAAACAACTTAGAAGAATCATAGAATAAATTTGAGTGAATTTGATGAAACTCTAGATGATGAGGTACCTGTGTAGAGCGCACTGGATCCTTAGTGAGGCACACCAACTAATCGGTAAAATAGTGGTACAAAACCTCTCATACAATAGGATAAAAAACTAACTAGTTGATGATAACTTTCTATCTGGTGGAAATACTATAAAGAAAACATTGGGTCTTCTAGTGGCCTCTGGTTGTCGTCATCCCATTGGCTACCTAGTAGAGGTTATCAGATACATGGTGGAGGATTCATGGAACCTAGTTTAATCGGGTTGTATTGAATGTGGACTCATTTATTATAGTCAAAATGACCATTATTCCTGCCTATTCCCAGTTTGATACATACAATATAAAACAAATTCGAATATTTTATTTTCCTGAAAGCTGATTTTTGGAATTTTGTGGGAACCCTCACAACAACAAAAAAACCATAAATTATATCCAAACTACAAAACAAATAAAAAAACAGAAGTACAATACCTATACTCAAAAATCCACACACTACCGCTCCATGGAGTAGCACAAAAAACCCTCTAGAATGGAAGGAAACCAAAAAAATTCACAAAAACAAAATAACATATAACCAAATATTAGATAACCCAAACTATAAGTACCCAACCTTAAAACAATACATTATCTTGAATTAAATGAATAATTTACATTGAAGATTTTTTCAGGTTTATAATTTTATAGAATTAGTCCATAACTATTACATTACATCTCAAAAATTAAAAAGTAGACACTTCTAATCAGTTTCCATTTTTTCATAAAATTAAAAACTATTGAAAAAAAGAGTCATGTCTAGTTCCATGTTTTAGACACCATGGATTTTCCTTGATCCCATACTTGACCCTATTCATCTTTAAGTCATGTGAAAAACATTTCAATACATGTGATGAGCATAAAAATATCAGTATGGGTTATACAAAATTGAAAGAAAACATTAGTCCATCAAAACATAAGATTTTTAACATACCACATGAAATAATAAGATTTATGAATAACACATAGACAACAAAAATCTTAATGGTAACTTGTGGCATCCATAATATACATAAGTTTTAGCTTTCACAACTATGTAGGGAGTTACATTTGGAATACCCATCACATTATATTACCTAAATCTCTTAGGAGAAACATTAGCATTTACCTTTATTATGTTACCCAATGCATTGGAGAGCTATCTCGGGCTCAACCGCACTAGGTTTATTACAGAACTAACCATATACATAAAACAATTCCCAAGAACCATAACACATAAAACAATCATAAAATAAATATAACATTTCCACATTAGAATAACAATATATCATTTCACGATATTGAAATAATCAATGCTTTCTCAAAACTATTTTCAATACCAAAGTATGTAAAAAGGGAATATGATATTTATTTTTCTTTTTAAAAAAACAGTATAGATTGTTAAGGAAGCCAAAAATTAAATAATACTCATGTTTGACTGGACTTGTTCTCTAAAATGCATCATAGAAAAAAGATTCTGTTTGAATGAAATTAAAAGTAAAAGGGGTTTATACACTGTATAAAGGAAATTTATGTATTAATCAAAGTATTCCTCAGTGAAAGGAGATTGAGAAGAAGTCCCTTACCTCGTGTCTGACATGACTTGTTCTGTAACACCTTAATCTTCCATGGTATGTTTCCCTTTGAATAATGTAATAGCTTGGATTGTATGCAACTTTGAGATTTTAACACATGACGACCTATCAAACTAGTTGTTATGAATATTAATATCCAATTTTTGAAATTTTTTAAATTATATTTTTCAAAATGGACTTCATTTTTTAATTCGTAATATTGAAATTTTCTTAGGGTGGTTTTTGGGTATTTTTCTGAATACTTTCAATTTTCGAATAATAGTGAAAAACAATGCATTATTATTCAAAACCGAATTTTTATTTAAATAATTATATATTTTGTTTAAATTTATTTTAGGTAAGAATAGAAACATAATACATATATAATTTCAATTTAATTAATTAGAGTCATTTTATATTATGTTTAGATATATAAAATTTTTATTGAACTTTTTACCGTCTTTTACCCGCCTCTTAGAAGAATTTTCAAATATGCATAAAACATAATTTTACTGCTTCTATGAATTGAATTTTAAAAATTCTAGAAGAAAAGTTGATATCATCAAGTAAAATGTGGATCAATAAGATAAAAATAATTTTTGGTAAATAGTAACTTTTATCTTTTATTTACCACAGTTAAAAGTAAATTGGGAAATTAAAGGTAAAAATGATATTATAATTACCCTAACACATGTCCCAATTCTATTTGAAATGTTTAATTCTACCAAAAAAACCCTAGGAATAAAAAATCATCCTTTACATCCACATGGATTATATTAGGTCATTTAATACTGTTTTATTTAAAGAAGAGTTAAAAGTGTTAAATTCAAATTTTAATAACTAAATCATTTTTAATATAGGGTTATAGATAAGATAAATTAGACTATAATTATTCCTTAGAAAGATAAAAATATTTCTTACATAATTTTATTTTATTTATAATATTTATAAATTTAATAATTAAATTTATTTATGACACAATGATGATGCAATAATTACCATATTAATGAAATATTATATTAATTGATGCTATAAATATCCAAATAAATCTAATTTGATACTTTTGATGAATTCAACTAGTTTTCACAGATAAAATTACTTTTTAGTATTGAATATATGAATTTATTTCTTAGTACTAAATTTTTTAAGACTTTAAAAAATATCATTTATTAAATAATGTCAAAATTGACGTAATTGAGTTTTTAAAACAAATACTATATTATTGGTTGATATAATATTCCTAGAAATAAACGGTTCAGGAAAAGGGCCTAAATAATATTATATATTTCATTAATGAACTTATTGGGGTTATCTTGATTGTTTATAGTAAGTTTATTATCCATATAATATAAATATACAAAGAGACAAGGTAAATGTAAAACTATTTAACTAAGAGTTAAATCTAAAAGATAACGTTGATATGGTAACCCAAAACTATCTAAATCCTATTGGTTGATTTTTTTTCTACCTATCCCCACCATATCCTCGAAAAAAATAATTTTTGGGGCATTAGAAACTGAAAATTATATTATTATAAAATAATATTTCAATCTTTTCCTAAGGTTCCTCTCACCCCTCTAATAAAAGGGAACATTCCCTTCTCTCAAATTCACACCTCCAAAACCATTTGTCTCGTCCAAAACCTGCCCAAATATCCTCTCAAATATCCTCCCTTCATCATAGAGGCATTCCTTTTTTTCATAATGCCAACCTAAGGAGCCCTTATGATCAAATCAAAAGGAAGAACCTGAAGAAGAGGTAAATATTTCATCACCTCATTCATGTTCATTTCTTCTTCCACTTCCTATTTCTTTGTTATTTCAATTCTAAAATTATAACTCTAGTATCCTCGATATACTATGATGTTATTAAAAAATGTGACAACCATTTCATTATTCTATCCATCATATGATGAAAAAGTCACCATACTTGCTTACATACGACTTACCGTCTCCACGTCGTGGTGATGTTTGTTATTCAAACACTTAATTATTTGGATGGGTATAATAATGAGTATAATTGATTTAAATAATAAATATATCATGTTAATTATTCTTTATATACGATATTCCATCTATTTACTTACAATTTCTAAATCAAAAGAATGATATTGTCGCTCGTGCATACGTACGGATTACCGTCTCCACGAACGCGATGAGATTCATTTCCCCGTCATAACTATTCAAGAATAAATTTCATTTGATCATTAAAAGTATTGATTATGAACATAATATAATTTTAGATATTAATTAAACACAAGCTATCTATAAAAAATGGCTTATGTACCAAAACATATATGGAAAAGCAAATCAGTTCACACCCGAAACGATGATAATACTAAAATATTATTAACAAAGAAATATTAAAAGATCAAATATGATATTATATTTTTTCATATGGTTCTTGTATAATTTACAAACAATGATTTTACTATTATATTTGAGGTTAATGTACACTTGAACACAGAAAAGTACAAGATAAGGGTTAATTTCACATTCACTTTATTATCCGAGGTTGTTTTTACGTAAGTATCTACTGGGACCTATTTAACATCCATCACTACTGGAAAACGAACATATACCAACGGTTTGGAACTGTTGGTATATGCCTCCAAACCGTTGGTATATCCTATACCAACGGTTTGGAGAACCGTGGCCAAGTAAGCCGTTGGGATAGGTCTATACCAACGGGTTTCCCAAAACCGTTGGTATAGACCTATCCCAACGGTTTTGGAAACCGTTGGTATAATTAATATGAAAATCTTTACCAACGGTTTTGGAACCGTTGGTATATGTATTTCAAAAAAAAACATTCGCTGGGATTTGATCCCAGCACCCCTAGTTTATTATTGAACGACTTAACCACTAACCTAACATGACTTTTGTGTATATAATTACATAAATATATATATGTATTATCATAATTATATTAAATTTTGATTTATATAATGTTTTGGGTAAGATGAAATGATAAAAAATCAAAGGATCTATACCAACGGTTGTCAAAACCGTTGGTATAGACCTATACCAACGGTTTTGACAAACGTTGGAATAGATTTTGAGCCTGGATTTGATTCTGGGTGAAGGTTGACTCATGGGTGACCTTTCCCAACGGTTTTGGCAAACCGTTGGGAAAGGTATACCCTTTCCCAACGGTTTTGGCCAAACCGTTGGGAAAGGTCCCCACAATGTGGGTTTTCCAAACGGTTTGGCCAAAACCGTTGGGAAAGGGTATACCTTTCCCAACGGTTTGCCAAAACCGTTGGGAAAGGTCCCCACAATGTGGGTTTTCCCAACGGTTTGCCAAAACCATTGGGAAAGGTGGCCTCAAAGTGGGATTTCCCAACGGTTTGGCCAAACCGTTGGGAAAGGGAACCTATACCAACAGTTTTTATGAACCGTTGGTATAGAAGCGTTGGGAAAGGTTAGATTTCCAGTAGTGCATCAAAGGATGTTGACATAGATGAATTTAAAATTATTTTAAAGAAATACCTCTTTACATTTTCAATCCATTTTAAAATAAAATATTTATTTTGGAAATATTATTATAAACTTGTAAGGGATGCATTGAAGATGTTATAATGGTGGAAAATAGTCTCACCCACCGTATAAGTTAAAAAAATAGTGTCTTAAAACAAGGCCCTGAAAAAATATTTTTTGTATTCATGGTACAAGGCCTAGACTATGTGGTTATCAATTATGTCATTATTAATTCTATCATTATGAAATTCTCTATTAATATTTCATGTGATTAATTGACCATGTGAATACGAAAATGGAATTATTTGATATATCATTTCCATATTATGCCGAATTTGATGTTTAAAATGATTATGTTTTAGTCTTATACATTTCCTTAAAATGTTTAAGCTTATTTATGATTGTTTTTGCTTATTTTTATCCTTACTAAGCATTTGATCTCTCCCCTTTCTATGTTTTATTTTTCCCAGAATGCGAAGAAGAATATTTTGACTGACATGGAGGAATAGTTAAGGGACATGAGTGTGGCCTATGGAGACAATGATGTTTGAGTTTTTTATTTTTTAATGTAATGTAAAACTTATGAATGTATCTATAATTTCCAAGGATACTAAACTGATCGGTCTTTCGAGACATAATTTCCTTGTATCATGCTAATGTTCTGTAACAAAGCACCGACTCTGGGTTAGTGGGGTCATGGCATTATAGTTGGTATAAGAGAATTTTTAATAAAATCCTTGGAAACTAGATTTATATAAACTTGGATTAGATAACATTACCCTAATATAGAATTTTAGGATTAGTATAGAAGAACTTCCAAGAATATTGGTAATGTAGAAATTTTTTGTATTTTCCAAAGAATACATCCCTGTCTGGATACAAAAAGATAGAGGTGGCTCTGGATGATCAATGTTAGACCACTTAATGAGGCAACAACAACCAACATTAAATGGGACTTAAAATCCATTTTAGCTGATAAATGGATAAGTTCCTTAGTTAAAATATTTAATTCTATGGGGAGTAGTGAAAGGGGAAAAGTTTTCATGGCAGTTTGTCACCTCATTGGAGATGCAAATCAATGGTGGTCATTGATTCAAAACACAATGGAGGATGAAGAAGTATCAAGTATGGAATGGAGGGAGTTTAAAAAAATTTTATTAGAAAAATACTTTCCTCGTGACCATCGAGAGGATATGGAAAGAAAATTATTGAGTCTAAGGAAAAAAGAGGATGAGAATGTCGCAAAGTATGAGGATAAAATTACAAGGTTAGAAAGTCATGTTGCAGATTATATACGTAACCCAAGATGTATGATTGATCTTTTAATTGATGGGATAAACCCATTTATCCATTTAGAATTGTTCTCACAATTCTTCTCGTCATATGAAGATATTATCTAATGTTCTATAAAGACAGAAAAGGAATTATCTATGTCTTATGACATTAAAGAAAAGAAAGAGAAGAAGAGATCTTCTGAACACTCTGGAAATGGAAATAATAGAATGAAGTGAAAATTTTAATATCCATCCTGACTTAAATGTGGGAAGAAACACCCTGGTACTGGCCTGAAGGGAATGAGAGACTGTTACATGTGTGGTAAAAAAGGCCACCAAGCTCATGATTGAAAGGGGAAGAAAGAGGCTGTCAATTTTTAATGCTACAATTATAGAGAAAGGGGTAATTATTCGAAAAAATTTCCTAAGCTCCAAGGAAAAATTTCTTAGAAAAGGCTAAGGGATCATGGTTAAGCTTAATCGATCACTACTACAGAGGTTGATGCTCCGAAAGACATGGTGGCAGGTAATTTAATGGTTTCCTCAAGTTTAGACAATGATTTATTTTATTATATATCATCACATTGTTTCATATCTCCCTAGTTTTCTAAGAAAATTAGATATTTCCAATTTTATTCAACAATGGAGTTGTCATTCAAAGATCCTAAGGAACGTATCATTGCAACAATGTTTTTTTGAATCAGTTGTCATTAAGCCAGATAAACATTATTTATCTTCTAATCTCAGCATCATACACATGATTGGATTTTATATAATCTTCATTATAGAATGGATTTCCGACCATGCTGCAAAAATTTATTATAAGATGAAGGAGGTTACATTTTTCAATGATGATAAGGAGTAACTTATCTTTAGAGCAGAAACGTTACCACCTTATTCTTATCTAGATCCACCCACAATAACCCAACTAAATTAAATTAATGTGGAGGAAGAGAATGAAAAGTAAAGGAATGTAAAAATAGAGGACGTAACTATTGTGTTAGAATATGTTGTTGTGTTTCCAGAGGATTTACCTGTACATCCTCTAGAATGAAAAATTGAGTTTTCTACTGACTTAATTTCTGGTTCAAGGACCATACCGAAGACCCCTTATAGAATGGCCACTATGGAATTAGTGGAACTAAAGAAACAACTAGAGGAATTGAGTACTTAGGGATTTATTCAGCCTAGGGTTTCTCCATGGGGAGCCCATGTTCTTTTTGTTAAGAAGAAAGATGGATCTATGAGGTTGTACATTGACTACAGGGAGATGAATGCTATAACAATAAAGAACAAGTATCCATTACCTCGCATTGATGATTTATTCGACCAACTTCATGGATCACAATATTTTTCAATGATTGAACTACGATCTTGATATCACTAGTTTATTGTAAAGAAATAAGACATTATGAAAAAATCATTTCAAACTAGGTACAGGAACTACGAGTTTATGTTAATTCCTTTTGGGATGACTAATTCGCCCTCTGTTTTAATGGATCTAACAAATAGAGTATTCAAGGTATATATTGATGACTTTTTTTGTGGTATTTATTGATGATATCCTAGTATACTCCAAAATCTATGAAGATCATGAAAATCACTTGCGTATTATCTGAACGACTCTTAGAAGAAATGAATTATATGGGAAATTTAGCAAGTGTGAATTCTTGCATCATGAGATTTATTTTCTTGGCCATATTGTCTCTAAGGATGGAATCTCTTTGGATCCTTCAAAGGCCAAGGCAATCCAAGAATGTACAGCACTGACCAGTATAACTAAGGTATAAAGTTTTATTGGTTTAGCAGGTTATTATCGGCTTTTTGTCCAGAATTGTTCCCGATTGGATAACCCATTAACCAAGCTCACACATAAAGGGGTTAGATTTGTATGAAAAAATAGTGTAAAGAATGTTTTGAATAACTAAAGATAAGATTATTCAATAACCCTATCTTGACTCTACCATTAGGGAATGATGGGTTTGTTATTTATATTGATGCTTCAAAGAAAGGACTTGGTTGTGTGCTTATGCTGAATGAAAGAGTTATCACATATTCATCACGACAACTAAAAATTCATGTAAAAAACTATCCCACTCATGATCTTGAGTTAGCAACTGCAATCTTTGATCTGAAAATATGGAGACACTATCTCTATTATGAAAAATGTGATATTTATACTGATCGCAAGATATTGAAGTATATTTTCTTACAACAAGAACTCAACATGAGGTAAAGGAGATTTCTTGAGCTACTCAAGGATTATGATTGAACGATACACTACCACCCAGTGAAGGAAAATAATGTGGCAGATGATTTGAGTAGAAATTATCATTGAGTTTTGAACAAGATGAGAGTTGAAAAGAATCCTATATACATGGATCTAGTAAAGATTAATATGGGAATAACCATGGAACATGAAATATCAATGTTTTTTAAAATGATTTCCAAGCCATATTTACTAGAAATTATAAAAAGTTCTTAGACTGATGATGAGGAATTTCAAAAGAAAATTAAAGCTATAAACGATGGTAGATTGATCGACTTCATATATGAAGATGGGATTTTGAAATTTGGGAAGCGACTTTGTGTTCCCGGTATACATGATCTGAAAAGGAAATTGTTGGATGATGCTCATAGGTATAATTTATCTATACACCCTGGTAGCACTATGATGTATAGAAATTTGAAAGAACATTTTTGGTGGGACAACATCAAGAGAGATATTTCTGATTTTGTGTCAATATGTATGATTTGTCCACAAGTTAATGCTAGAAGACAACATCCTAGAGGAGTTATGAAACCTCTTCCCATACCTGAGTGGAAATGGGATGATATGAAGATGGACTTTGTCATGGGGCTACCAAATACTTATAGAAGGAATGATGAAATATGGGTCATTATTGATTGTCTTACATTGTCAGCACATTTTCTTGCTATGAGAGAAGATTTACTACTTTAACGTTCAACATGACTATATATTAACGAAGATGAAAGACTTCATGGAGTACCACTATTGATTATCTCTGATAATGATCCCAGTTTTCCATCATGATTATGGAATAGTCTTTAGAAATCCCTCAATACTAAAATTCTTTGAGTACTTCCTACCACCCTTAAATTGATCCAAAATCAGAACATACTATTCAAACCTTAGAAGACATGTTGATATCTTTCCCACTTGACTTTAAAGGTACGTGGGATTAGTATTTACCTCTGGTAGAATTTTCCTATAATAATAGCTTACATTCAAGTATTCAGATGGCACTATATAAAGCGTTATATGGAAAGAGATATTTCACACGAACATTTTGGGATGCTGTTGGTGAAAGAAAACTCATAGGCCCAAGACATGTTGGGGAAATTATGGAAAAGGTCAAGTTAATCAAAACCAACATCAAAGAATCTCAAAGTATTCAAAAGATCTATGATGATAACCGAAGGAAGTATTTGGAATTTCAGGTAGGAGATCATTTTTTCTTGAAGGTATCTGCATGGAAGGGAGTTATACGATTCAGTAAGATGGGTAAATTAAGTCCCAGGTACATCATACCTTTCAAAATTCTAGAAGTAATTGGGGTTGTAGCTTACCATTTTCAAATTCCTCCATGTCTCTCCAAAGTTCATGATGTGTTCCACATATCACTGTTGAGAAAATACATGCCTGACCCATCCCATGTACTCACCTATGAAGAAATTGAACGGGAACCTGATATGTCTTATTTTGAAGAGTCTGTCAATATTCTGGATACAAGAGAACAAGTGTTGAGACACCAGATGACTCTTCTGATAAAAGATCTATGGAAAACCATAATATGGAAGAGGCTATGGGGGAATCCGAGGAACTTATAATGAAGAACCACCTAAATATTTTTGAACGGTAGTATTCTATAAATTTTGAAGACAAAATTATTCGAATTAGGGATGAATGTAACACCCCAAGCTTCCACAGTACATTTCCCTTTGAATAATGCAATAGCTTGCATTATATACACCTTTGAGATTTTAGCAGACCACGACCAATAAAACTAGCCATTATGAATAGTAATACACACTTTTTGATATTTTATAAATTTTATTTTTCAAAATGGACTTCATTTTTGAATTCAGAATATCCAAATTAGCATTGGGATAATTTTTGGTATTTTTATGAAAACTTTCAATTTTTGATGAATAGTGAAAAACACTGCATTATTATTTAAAAACGACTTTTTATTTAAATACTTATTTATTTTATTTAAATTTATTTTATGTCAAAATATATACATAATACCTATATATGTTCAATGTAGTAAATTGGATTCATTTTATAATATGTTTAGATATATAAAATTTTTATTGAACTTTTTACCGTCTTTTACCCACCTTCTAGGAGAATTTGCAAATTTTCATAAAATGTAATTTTATTGCTTTTGTGAATTGAATTTCAAAAATCATAGAGACACAGTTGATATCAGTAGGTAAAATTTGGTTCAATATGATGAAACTAATTTTTCTGAATAGTAATTATTTCTTGTATTTACCACGGTTAAAAGTAAATAGGATGATTAAATGTAAAAATGATATTATAATTATCGTAAAACATGTCTTAATTCTATTGGATTTGCGTTATTAAACCAAAAACAACCATATAAAAAAGTATTATCCTTTAGGTTCACTTGGATTAGATTAGAACATTTATAACTATTTTATTTAAAGAAGAGTTAAAAGTGTTAAATTCAATGATTAATAACTAAACCATTTTTAATATAGGGATATACATAGGAAAAATTCGACTATAAATATTCCATAGAAATATAAAAATATTTCCTACACAATGGTATTTTATTTATAATATTTTGACATTGAATAATTAAATTTATTTTTGACACAATGATGATGTAGTAATTTCCCTATTAATGAAGTATTAAAATAATTAATGTTATAAATATACAAATAAATTAAATTTGAGACTTTTGATGAATTTAACGAATTTTCTAGGTTAATATGACATGTCAATATTAAATATATGAATTTATTTCGAAGTAATAATGTTTTTAGGACTTTAACAAAAATCATTTATTAAATAATGTCAAAATTGACATAATTGAGTTTTTAAAACAAATACTATATTATTGTTGATATAATATTCGTAGAAATATAAGGTTCGGAAAAAGGGCCTAAATAATATTATATATGTAATTAATGAACATGTTGGGGTTATCTTGGATGCTTATAGTAAGTTTATTAACCATATTATATAAAAAATACATAGTGGAATGATAATTGTCAATTTATTTAACTAAGAGTTAAATCTAAAAGATAAGGGTAATATGGTTCCCAAACCTGTCTAATACCTATTGGTGGAGTGTTTCTCGACCTATTCCCACCTTATCCTCAAAAGAAATAATTTTGGAGCCATTATAAACCGAAAATGATTTTATTATAAAATAATATTTCAATCTTTTCCTATGGTGCCCCTCACCCCTCTTATAAAAGAGAACTTCCCCTTCACTCAAATCCATGCCTCCAAATCCATTTGACTTAGCCAAAACATTCCCAAATATCATCTCAACTATCCTCCCTTCATCAAAGATGCCTTCATTTGGTCATAAATCCAACCTATGTATCCCTTCTAATCAAATCCAAAGGACGAACCAGAAGAAGAGGTAAATATTTCATCACATCTTTCAAGTTCTTTTCATATTCCACTTCCTCTTTATTTGTTGTATCCATTATAAAATAATACATCCATAATATTTTATATACTGTGATTTTATTCTAAAAATTTTACAACCATATTCATTATTCTATCCATCATATGATGACAAAGTCACAATACGTGCGTACGTACGGCTTACCATCTCTACGTCGTGGTGGAGTTTGTTATTCAAACACTTCATTATTTGTATGGGTATAATAATAAGTTAAAATTATGTAAATAATAAATATAAAATGTTAATTATTATTTATATATTATATGAAATCTATTTACTTATGATTATTAAATCAAAAAAATGATATTTTCGCTCGTGCGTACGTTCGGATTACCATCTCCACGAACGCGATGAGATTCATTTCTCCATCATAACCATTCAAGTATAATTTTCATTTGACCATTAAAAATAATGATTAAGAACTTAATATCATTATCGATATGAATAAAATAAATCTTATCTATAATAAACATGGCTTCTGTAACAAAACATATAAAGGAAAATGAATCAGTTAACACCCGAAACGACGATAATACTAAAATATTATTAACAAATAAATATTAAAAGATCATATATGATATCATATATATGTATATGTTTCTTGTATAATTCAATAAAAATTATTTAACTATTATACAAGAGGTTAACGTACCCTCAACCACCGAAAAGTACAATGTAAGGGTTAATTTCACAATCTCTTTATTATCCGAGGTTGTTTTTACGTAAGTATATACTGAGATATCATTATCATCCACATTTGTGGTTCTTAAAAATGTATTTCAAAACATTTTTACTATTTACTAGACAATGGTTTATAGTCATTTTTACCCTTATCTGACCTTATATGTTTTGAAAGGAATCTTTCCTTCATTTTCTAAACAAGGCACTTTATGACCTTTTTGACAAAATTAAGGTAAAAATGTTTTTCTAACTTATACGACAGGTGGGGATATTTTCTGCCATTATAACATCATTAAATCTTCCCTTACAAGCATATAATAATATTTCCAAAATAAATGTATTATTTTAAATGGGTTCAAAATGGAAAGAGGTATTTCTTTCAAATAATTTTCATTTCATCTATGTCAACATCCTTGGATGGATTTTAAACTTGTTTGAAGTTTATTTATTATGATAAAAATATTCCACATTATATTGATGGTTTTGTGATCTGTTTTACTATGGATGTGTTATTTTATAACATTCATGGTTTATGGATAATGTATTGATATTTCACATTCTAGTTTTAAAATTAATGTTAATGTAATGTTTATACGTTTTCATATGAGGAATGAATTAGACTTGGTAAGTGATGGGTGGAGCCCGATATAGCTCTTCAATGAATCGGTAGGTATCATGAGATAGACTAGAGTCTTGGAACAAGGCCTTGACAAAATCATTTTTCTATTCTTGGAACAAGGCCTTGACTATGTGGTTATGAAGTCTGGCATTTTGCATTCCATCATTATGAAATTGGCTATTGATATTGCATGTGATTATTCGACTAGTAGAATATACATGTGAATAATTAAATGTATTTATTTGATCTATAATTTCCATATCATGATGAATTTTATGTTAAAAAGGGTTATGTTTTAGTCTTATCCATGGCCTTAAAATTGTTAAGCTTATTTATGAAAGTTTCAGCTATATTGTAATCCTTACTGAGCATCTGAGATCACCGGTTTCTATGTCTTATTTTTCCCAGGACGCGAAGAAATATATTATGACTGACCTATAGGGATAATATAAGGGATATGAGTGTGTCCTATGGACACAATATTGTTGTATTTTTTCATTTTATAAAATAATGTAAAACTTATGAATGTATCTACTATTTCCAAGGCTACTAAACTAATCGGTCTTTCAGGACATGATATCTTTTTATAATGCCAATGTTATGTAATAAATCACCGAATCTTGGTAACTAGGGTTGGGGCCTTACATTTGGCATCAGAGGAAGTTTAGTAAAAACCTCGTAAACTAGATTTAGATAAACTCTGATTGGAGAAAATTACCCTAGGATAGACATTGAGGATTGGTATAGAAGAACATCCTAGAATTTTGGTAATGTATAGATTTTGTGTATTTTCAAAGAAATACATCCCTTTATAGATACGATCAGGTAGAGAGGGATATAGCACAGATGTACCTAGGATTGAGTACTCCAACAAGGACATTCGGTCTTGACCTGAGGTATCATGGTACACTACAACGGCCCTTGCTACACTCTTGGTTTCGACACTCCCGGGGGATATGCTTAGGATAATTCACAATTTCCTTACAAACCATTATGAAGGATTTATGAGTATATACCTCCTCAAAGAATTTTTTTTATGATTGTGGATTATATCCATAAACTGTTCAATTTATGTTAAGTGTTTTACAAGTTTGAAATTATGTATTGTGATTCATAAACTAATCTAGTGTATGCCATTGTTTAGAAATAGCGCCTAGTGGAAGAAATGGAAATTGTATCAATTGACGTAATCCATGTATGGATTTTCCTCATACTCAAGATAATTATAGTGGATCTGGTGATGCAATTGGTGCTGATCAGCTTATAACCATACAGGGAAAACTCACTCAGGTTATGAATAATAACCTTACCTGTATGAAGCACCCAGATCCACAACATGGAGTATCAATGTTAGAGAGATTAATGTGTAAACAACCACCAACATTCAATGGTACTACAAATCAATATGCAGGTGAGCAATGGATAAGTTCGTTAGAGAAATGATTTAGGGAGTAACAAATGGGAAAAAGTTATCTCGGTAGTTTATCGCCTCACTGGAGATGCAGATCAATGGTGGTCATTGATTCAAAACACAAAGGAGGATGAATAAGTATCATGTATGAAATGGATGGAGTTTAAATAAAGTTTCTCAAAAAAATAAATTCCTCGTGACCATCGTGCAGATATGGGAATAAAATTTCTGAGTCCCAGGAAAAAAGAGGATGACAATGTCACAAAGTATGAGGCTAACAATAAAAGGTTAGCACGACATGCTGCAGATTATAAACGTAATTTAAGAAGTTTGATTGATCATTTATTTTATGGTTTAATACCATTTATCCATTGATCATTAGTCTCATAATCTGTCTTGTCATATGAAGATATTGTCTCATATGCTATCAAGAAAGAAGAGGAATTCTCTAAGTCTTATGAAATTAAAGAAAAGTATGAGAAGAAGAGATATGCTAAACACACTGGAAATGGAAATAAGGGGAAGAAGGGAAAAGTATAATATCCAACCTACATTAAATGTGCGAAGAAACACCCAGGTACATGCCTAAAGGGAATTGGAGTCTTTTACAAGTGTGGTGAAAAAGGCCAACAAGCTTGTGATTTTAAGGGGAAGAAAGAGGGTGTCAATGTTGAATGCTACAATTATAGAGAAAGGGGGAATTATTCAAATGAATGTCCTATGCTCCAAGAAAACATAACTCATAAAGAAAAAGGGATCAAGGCCAATCTTATGTGATCACTACCACTAAGTTTGTAGCTCCGAAAGACGTGGTGGTAGGTAATTTAATGGTTTCTTCAAGTTTAGACAATGTTTTATTTGATTATGGATCATCACATTGTTTTATATCTTCCCAGTTTGCTAATAAAATTAGATATTTTCAATTGGATTTTACAATGGATTTTTCAGTCCAAACTCCTTAGGGAAGTATCATTGTAAAAAAGTTTTGTGAATCATTTCCCATTAATCCATATAAAAAATATATTTCTACTGATCTCAACATCATACCCATGAATGAATTTGATAAAATCCTTAGTATGTATTGGCTTTCGTACCATGATGAAAAAAAATTATTATAAGAAGAATGAGGTTATAATTTTTGATGATGATTGGGAGTACCATATCTTTAGAGTAGAAAGTTCACCACCTAATTCTTATCTAGATCCACCCCCAGTAGCTCAACTAAATACAATTATTAGGGAGGAAGAGAATGAAATGGAAATTAATGTTAAAATAGAGGACATACCTATTGTGCAATAATATGTTGTTGTGTCTCCAGAGGATTTACTTGGACATCCTCCAGAATGAGAAATTGAGTTTTCCATTGGCTTAATTCCTCGTTCAAGGCTCATATAGAAAACCCCTTATAGAATGGCCATTGTGGAATTAGTGGAACTAAATAAACGACTAGTGGAATTGAGTAATAAGGGATTTATTCTCCCTAGTTTTTCTCTCTAGGGAGCCCATATACTTTTTTTAAGAAGAAGGATGGATCTATGAGGTTTTGCATTGACTAAAAGGAGATCAATGCTATAACAATGAAGAACAAGTATCTGTGACCTCGCATTGATGGTTTAGTCGACCAACATCATGGAGCTCAGTATTTTTCAAAGATTGACCTAAGATCTAGATATCATCAGTTGTGTGTGAAGAAGGAATACATTCCAAAAACAGCATTTCGAACCAGGTATAGGCATTACGAGATTACAGTAATTCCTTTTAGGCTAACTGATTCACCCTATATTTTCATGGATCCAATGAACAGTTTTTTCACAGAATATCTTGATGACATTGTAGTGTTATTTAATAATGATATCCTGGTATACTCAAAAAGCAATGAAGATCATGAAAATCACTTACGCATTATCCTAATGACTCTTAGAAGAAATGAATTATATTGGAAATTTAAGTAGTGTGAATTTTGGCTTTAGGGGATTTCTTTTCTTGTCCATATTTTCTCTAAGTATGGAATCAATGTTAATCCTTCAATGACCATGGAAATCCAAAAATGGCCAGCACCAACGAGTATTACTGTGCTACATAGTTTTTTTGGTTTAACAGGTTATTATCGGCATTTCATCCAGAATTTTTCCTGATTGGCTAACCAATTAACCAAGATCACACGTAAAGGGGTTAAATTTGATTGGACAAAATAGTGTAAAGAATGTTTTGAAGAACTGAAGAGAAGATTATTCAATGCTTCTTTCTTGACTCTACCATCGAGGAATTATGGGTTTGTTATTTATATTGATGCTTCAAAGAAATGAATTGGTTGCGTCCTTATGAAAAATGATAGAGTTATTGCATATGCATTATGAAAACTAAACAGTCATGTACAAAACAATCCCAGTCATGATCTGGAGTTTGCAGCTGTAATCTTTTCTTTAAAAATATGGAAACACTATCTCTATGGTAAAAAATGTGAGATTTATACTGATCACAATAGTTGGGAGTATATTTTCTCATAAAAATAACTCAAAATGAGGAAAAGGAGATTTTTTGAGCTACAAAAGGATTATGATTTCACTATACACTACCACCTAGGGAAAGAAAATAAGGTGGGATGTTCTTTGAGTAGAAATGATCATGGAGTTTTGAGCAAGACGAGTGTTTAAAATAATCCTAAATACATGGATATAGTAAATATAGATATGGGAATAACTATGGAAGGTGAAACATCAATGCTTTTTCAAATGATTTCCAAGCCATATTTACTAGAATGGATACAATGTTCTCAGACTGATGATGAGGAATTTCAAAAGAAAATTAAAGATATGAACGATGGGAGATTGATCGAATTCGTATATGAAGATGGGATTTTGAAAATTTGGAAGAGACATTGTGTTCCCGATATACCTAATCTGAAAAGGGAATTGTTGGTTGATTCTCATAGCTCTAATTTCTCTATACACCCTGGTAGCACTAAGATGTATAGAGATTTGAATGAACATTTTTGCAGGGAAACATGAAGATAGATATTTCTGATTTTGTGTCGAGATGTATGGTTTGTCAACAAGTGAAATATGTAAGACAATATATAGAGGAGTAATGAATCATATTACCATACATGAGTAGAAATGGAATTATATTACGATGGACTTTGTCATGGGGCTACCAAATACTCCTAGAAGGAATGATGCAATATGGGTAATTGTTGATCATCATAGCAAGTCAACACATTCTCTTGCTATGAGATAAGATTTACAACTTGAATTTTTAGCAATACTATATATTAATGATGTTTTAAGACTTAATAGATTACCACTATCGATTGTCTCTGATCATGATCCCTGTTTTGCATCAAGATTATGGAAACGTCTTCAGAAATCCGTAGATACTGAACTTTTTTTGAGTACTTCCTACTACCCTCAAACTGATGGACAATCAAAATGGACTATTAAAACCTTAGAAGACATGTTGAGATCTTTCTCAGTTGAATTTAAAGGTATGTAGGATCATTATTTACCTCTGGTAGAATTTTCCTATAACAACAGCTTCAATTCAAGTATTCAGATGGCACCATATGAAGAATTATATGGAAAGAGATGTCACACACCTACTTGATGGGATGATGTTAATGAAAGAAACCTTGTAGGACCAGAACATGTTGTGAAAACTATGTAAAAGGTGAAGGTAATACAAAACCACATCAATGTAGCTCAAAGTAAGAAAAATAGCTATGCCGATAACCGAAGGAAGGGTTTTGAATTTTAGGTAGGAGATCATGTTTCCTTTAAGGTATCTCTATGGAAGGGAGTTATAAAATTCAGTAAGAAGGGTAAACTAAGTACCAGGTACATTAGAACATTCGAAATTCGAGAATGAATTGGGGTTGTAGCTTACTGTTTGTCAATTCTTCCAAGTCTCTCCAATGTTCATGATGTGTTCAATGTATCACTTTTAAGAAAATACATGCTTGACCAAGCGCATGTACTCATCTATGAGTAAATTTAACTAGAACCTGATATGTCTTATTGTGAAGAGACTGTCAAGTTTCTTCTTACAGGAGAAAATGTGTTGAGAAACCGGATGACTCGTCTGATAAATGTTCTATGGAAAAACCATAAGATGGAAGAGGCAACGTGGGAACTAAAGGAACCTCTGATAAAGAACCACCCGAATCTTTTTATGCGGTAGTACTCTAGAAGTTTTGAGGAAAAAAATATTTTAAGGAGGGAAGAATGTAACACCCTAAGCTTCCACGGTACATTTCTAGTTGAATAATCCAATAGCTTGAATTATAGGAAACTTCCAGATTTTAACACACCACGACCAATCAAACTAGCCGTTATGAATAGTAATACCCCCTTTTTGAAATTTTATAAATGTTATTTTTCAAAATGGAATTAATTTTTGAATTCTATACATCGAAATTTTCTTAGGGTAAATTTTTGGTATTTTTCTGAAAACATTCAATTTTCGATGAATAGTGAAAAACACTGCGTTATTATTTAAAACCGACTTTTTATTTAAATTATTATTTATTTTATTTAAATTTATTTTTGGTCAAAATAGATACCTAATACCTATATATGTCCAATGTAATTCATTGGAGTAATTTTATAATAATGTTAGATGTATAAAAGTTTTATTAAACTTTTTACCGTCTTTTACCCACCTCCTAGAAGAAATTGGAAAGTTGCATAAAAATTAATTTTACCACTTCTGCGAATTGAATTTCAAAAATCTGAGAGACAATGTTGATATCAGTAAGTAAAATGTGGTTCAATAAGATGAAAATAATCTTTCATGAATAGTAATTTTTAACTTTTATTTACCACGGTTAAAAGTAAATAGGGTAATTAAAGTTAAAAATGATATTATAATTACCCTAACACATGTTCTAATTATATTGGATAACTGTAATTCAATTAAAAAAAATTTAGGAGTAAAATATGATCCTTTTGGACCACTTGGATTAGATTATGTCATTTATTACTATTTTATTTAGAGAAGAGTTTAAAGTGTTAAATTCAATGTTTAATAACTAAAACATTTTTAATATAGAGTTTCACATAAGATAAATTCGACTATAAATATTAATTATAAAGCTAAAAATATTTCCTATATAATGGTATTTTATTTATAATTTTTATACATTGAATAATTAAATTTATTTATCACCGAGTGATGATGTAGTCATTACCTTATTAATGAAAGATTAAACTAATTGATGTTATAAGTATCCAAAAAAATCTAATTTGACACTTTTTATAAATTAAACTAATTTTATTGGTTAATATGACATTTCATTATTGAATATAAGAATTTATTTAGAAGTAAAATTAGTTTTCGGACTTTCACAAAAAACAATTATTAAATAATGTCAAAATCGACATAATTGAGTTTTTAAAACAAATACTATAATATTGGTTAATATAATATTCCTAGAAATCTATGTTTCAGAAAAAGGGACTAAATAATATTATATATGTCATTAAGGAACCTATTGGGGATATATTGGTAGTTTATAGTAAGTTTATTAACTATAAAATTTAAAAAAACAAAGAGAGATGGTAAATGTCAAACTATTTAACTAAGAGTTAAATCTAATAGATAAGGTCATTATGGGGACCTGAACCTATCTAAAACCTATTGGTTGAGTAGTTTTAGAACTATAACCACCTTATTATAGAAATAAGTAATTTTGGATCCATTATAAATAGAAAATTATTTTATTATATATTAATATTTCATTCTTTTCCTAAGGTTCCCCTCACCCCTCTTATAAAAGGGCACTTCACGTTCCCTAAAATTCATACCTCCAAAGCCATTTGGATCGGCCAACCCCTACCCAAATATCCAGTAAAATATCATCCCTTCATCCTCGAGGCCTTCCTTTGGTCATAATTCCAACTTATGGAGCCATTTTGATTAAATAAAAAGGAAGAACTTGAAGAAGAGGTAAATATTTCATCACCTCTTTCATGTTCTTTTCTTCTTCCATGTCCTATTTATTTGTTGTTCCCATTATAAAATAATAAATACAGTATCTTCAATATACTATGATGTTAATATTAAAATTTTACAACCATATTCATTATTCTATCTATCATATGTTGACAATGTCATTATACATGCGTACGTACGGCTTGCCGTCTCCACGTCGTGGTGAAGTTTGTTATTCAAACAATTCATTATTTTCATCGGTATAATAATGATTTTAATTGATTTAAATAATAAACATAACATGCTAATGATTCTGTATATATGGTTATGCGTCAATTTCTTATTATGTTTGCTGATGAAGACGATTTGGGAAGGGCTTGGTCGAGAAAGAGGAAATCTTTCTCCGGCCTCCCTTTCCATTTGCTCCACTGGTCGTTTGATGTCCACATGAACCACGACCCTCCCTTTACAGAAATTTGGATTCAGTTTCCTGGCCTTCCTCTCCCGTTTCAGAATCATGGGTTGTTGAGATCAATTGGTAATTCTATAGGTCGATTTGTGTGTAGTGATCAAAGAACTGCATCCTTATCGCATCCCATGTCGGCAAGAATTTGTGTTGAAATAGATCTTTCAAGAATTCCATCGGAGCTAGTATGGATTGTTGTTGAGGAGGAGTACAGGTATGCAAAGCTTATTGTGTATGAATCATGGACTGACTTCTGTTCTTATTGTCGTAGACAAGGTCATATTGAATATGGTTGTAGAAGAAGGTCTGGGGGTGGTCGACCCTCTGTGATCACAGATGTGTCCACTGATGTATCTCTGAGGGGTGGTGTGATCACCACTGATGCTGGACATGGTGGTGTCCATGACACTCTTTCAGGACAGCCTCATGATGATTTGGACCTTTCTAAGTCAAGTGAGGTCACTGTCTCAATGGGTCCGGGGGTGTGTCAGGAGGAGGCTGGTTTGGATAAGGGCAAAGAGAAGGCACGTTTTTCTGAGGATGCTGTAGCTTTTCCTTCGGATATTTCTGAGTTGTGCAGGAGGGAAAATGGACACTCCAAGGTGTTGAACCTTGATGTTGCGTTCTAGTTTATGGGCAGGGGTCTTGAGATACCGCACAACCCCGGCGATTCGGTGAGCACAGTTCAAAACCCTGCAATCAATTTGTTAAAGAGTGTGGATAATGGGGGAGGATGGGTGGCCAGCTGCTCCATGGAGGCTAGTGCGGGAGACAAACGGTTGGAAGAAGGTATGGTTAATGTTGGCAGTGCAGAACAGACTTTTCAGGAGGGGATAGGGGAGGACGAAACTAGTGTTATGCAAGAGGATGTCTTGGAAATTCCCTTCCTAACCAGTGTTGGGGAAGTTGGGGGCTCGAGACTGGCCATCCAAATAGGGGGAGAAGTTTCTTCAACTAGAACTATGGTCACCTTGAGCAACATATTTGCTAGTCTTGCTGAGGTAGAGTATAAAGATGAGTCTCATGAAGAACCTTTGGAGGTCAGTAAAGGCTACTATGAAGGAGAAAAAGTTCTGAATAGCAATAGGAGTGACAGGAGGAGGAGGGGTAAGAAGGACTACTCCTCTCTGCCACCTCTTATGAGGACATGGTCAGCAAAAAGGGAAGGGACTGGGGAGCTGGACAGCGGGGTTGGGTGCCAGCTAATTCCATCTGGTAAGTCTCACCCAACCTTGGACTTGATATCGTCCTCGGACGAGGAGGTGAAAGAGCAGGTTCTATTTCTCAATGCTTCGGAGGAGGATGCAGCTAGGATTATGGGGCAGACCCTTGACACTAATCTCAATGACGAGCAGTATAAATGGGTTGACAACCAAGATATGATTCTGGTTTGTGGCTTCAACAAGGGGGAGATCAAACTAGAGGAGTATATCCAGGTATGGAACATGATGACTTATGCACTTGAAGATCTGTTATGGGAGGATCCACACTATCAGGTATCCATCTTATCGTGGAAGTTATTTAGGGATATGGGCTCTGGAAGAATCAAATTGTTTGTCAATGATTCTTCTATCTCTGTTGATGTGTGTGGGAAAGTCTGAGGGCCAGATCGGCTCTGATGGGCGGGAGTACACCTTCTTCCACTTTGCAGGCCATTCAGGACTTGGCAGTCTTAGAGGGAGGGATTTTCCTTCAGGAGGGACCATGCTTTCATGGGATCGCTAAGTGGTCCTACATTGGGGTTGGCGGTTGTTATCTTTTCTTGGTCAAGTCTTTTCTGGTTTTCTGCCTAGTTTTATTTTTGGTGTATGTTGAACCTTTCGGTTTCTCACTTTTCCCACAAAAGTGTCTTTTAATAAAAAATAAGTTTCAGTCAACGTAAGAATGTTTTTTAACTTATATTGACTGTGTAGCTAATTTCTGCTGTTATAACATCATATAAGCTTCCCTCAATAGATTATAATAATATTTCCAAAATAAATGATTTCTTTTAAATGGTTTTAAAAAGGAATGAGGTATTTCTTTCAAATTATTTTGATTTCATATATGTCAACATCCTTTGATGGATTTTAAAATTGTTTGAATGTGATTTATTATGATACAAATCTTACATATTGTATTGATGGTTTTGTGATATGTTTGACTGTGGATATGTTATTTTATACCATTAATGGTTTATGGAAAAAATATTGATAGTTCTTATGATAGTTTTAATATGAGTGTTTATGTTATGTTTAAACCTTTTCATATGAGGAATGTATTGGACTTAGAAAGTGATTGGTGGAGCCCGCTATAGCTCCTCGATGCATTAGTAGGTCTAATGAGACAAACTAGTGTCTTGGCACAAGTCCTTGACAAAAAATTATTTGTAGTCTTGGAACAAGGCCTTGACTATTTGGTTATGAAGTCTGGAATTATGTATTCCATCATTATGAAATTTCTTATTGATATTGCATGTTGTTATTTTACTAGTAGAATATCAATGTGAATAAGTTAATGAAATTATTTGATCTTTAATTTCTATATTATTCTGAAGGTTATGTTTAAATGTCTTATGTTTTATTTTGATACATTTCCATTAAATGTTTAATCTTATTTATGAAAGTTTATGCTATATTGTTATCCACACTAATCATCTGATCTCACCCCTTTCTATTCTTTATTTTTCCCAGGATGTGAAGAAGTATATTATGATTGACCTATAGGGATAGTCTAAGGGATATGAGTGTGGCCTATGGAGAACATTTTGTTGTAGTTTTTTTTAATTTTATAATGTAATGTACAACTTATTAATGTATCTAGTATTTCTAAGGCTACTTAACTGGTCGGTCTTTTGGGACATGATTTCCTTGTATCATGCCAATGTTATGTAATAAAGCATGGACTCTGGGTAACTAGGGTTGGGGTTTACATGTTCGTTCTTTAAATCCTCTGAATAACAATCTAAATTTAATTTCTACTTCCTTCAAAACCTTTTTCTTGTTTATTATTCCTTTTACATAACTTATTACGACGTTATAAACATTACATAATCAGTTAACTTACTAACAGTCATTTTGTCGATATTTGGTACCTATAATTACATGTTGTCCATGTGGTAAAATTTCCATTTTATAGATAATTATATTCATGATTTAAATATCTTATAAAACATATATATCCTGTTTATAAATGTATTTAGAATATTCTATATCATTTTGATAGATGAAAATGAAATGCACCATTCATGGAGACGGTATGACTTATGTACACATGAACACTACGATCATTTCTTGTTTCATGAAGACGATATGCCTTACATACACATGAATTGTACGTTCATTTATTTTTTGTTTCATTTTTAATGGAATGAAAAACAAATCATACATAGGTATATTATAATTCTAGTATAATTTCATATTTTATATAAATTAAATATGTTCATTTAAATGATCATTTATACATTGAATGTATGGTATGAACGTGTCATATCACATTGAGAGGGTGGTAGTCTGCACTTCCTCAAATGAAATTATCGTAAATATAATAATGAAAACAATAATGGTCTGTTCTGAAAGAGGACTAAAAATGTATAGAGTTAAAATAAATATCATATATATAATATATAATTAGATTTCCATCATAATGGCCACCATGAGAGGCGGTAGGAGATAATTGAACAATCATTGTTTTGTGAGGCAGTAGTTCACTTTCCATAGAAACAATATGTTCATATCCATTAGATGGAGGTGTGTGTAAGTTTAGTTTAAATAATTTTCATAAAAAAACTAGTATATTGAGGATACTAGTGTTTTTATAAAATAAAGTAATAAAAAGAGTACATGGGGATGGAGAATTAAAATAAAAGTAAAGAACTTAATAGAAGACGTTACCTTTAAATCGGGTAAGTCCCTTTGGGTTTAACCAAAAGGATTTTTCGAAGTTCATTCCGCCTAAGGTATAGATTATAAGAGTAATAGATGGATTTATGGAGCTTATTTGGGTAGTTATTGGATGAGCCAAGGTTCTTGAGAGGTGTGAGTAATGGGTTAGAGGTGATGGCTTTATATAAGGGGGAGGAGGGGCTCTTTCAGAAGGTTTGAAAATATTATTTTATTATAAACTAAATTTAGGTTTCAAAAGTTCCCAAAAATATTTAATTAGAATATATGATGTCTATTATTAGAAATCCTCTAATCCTATACGTTATAGACATGTTTTGGGTTCAAATTTAACCTTAGCATTTAGCTTTAACCCTAAGTTAACTAATTTGACTGTTACCATGTCTTCTGGTGTATTCATTCTATAAGGTCAATATAGTTACTATAAAATGCCAAAATAACCACAATTGGTAAATTAATGACATGTTCAACCTTATCTAAGTCATTGGTCTGAATCTTAGATTTAAAATATTATTAAATCATTTAATAAAATAATATTTGTTTTAAAAACTCATTTATTTCAATTTAAATACAATTCATATATTGACTTTTAGAAAAATCCAAACCAACTTGATTCTGTCAAAAAAATTTCATTAATTCCAAGATAAAAATTCATAATCATCTCTAAAATTTTTTTATGGAATAAAAAGGTTCATAGTAAATTTATTTTAACATTTATAATATCATTTATTTAAATCATTCATTTATAAGGTTATCACTGAAACATCATTGTGTCATAAAAAATTTATTTATTTGATGCCTAAAAATTATAAATAAAATACTACGATGTAGGAAATATTTTTCTATTTCTAATTAATATTTTTATTCAATTATATCAGTTATATTACCTACATTATTGTTTTTAGAAAAACAATACATGTTTATGATATTTTTATTTTTACTTTAAATAAAAAGTTATTAATATAATTATCTTACCCAAGTGGCTTTAAAATGCCAAAAGTTTCCCCCAATGATTTTATTGGTATAAAATTACTAATTCAATAAATTTATGACCTGTTTTAAGATAATTTTATATTATTATAATATTATTTTTACCTTTAATTACCCTATTTACCTTTAACTGCGGTAAATAAAAATCAAAATTTACTATTCAACAAAAAATATTTTCATCCAATGGAAACAGATTTTACTTACTGATATCTACCATGTATGTTGGATTTTTGAAATTCAATTCAAAGAAGTGGAAAATTTTCATTTAAATGAAAAAGTTGGTTTTTAACTACTAAGCAGTATTTTTCACTATTCATCAAAAATTGAAGGTTTGCCGAAAAATACAAAAAATTCACCATAAGGTAAATTTGATATTACAAATGCAAAAAATGATGTCTATTTTACCAAATTAAAAAAATATAAGTTTAATTAATTGATTTACAATTAATTATCGTTATCAAAACTAGAAAGCGTGTTTTTAAGAAATAATAACTACCAAAAGATAGACATGTGTTTATGTCCAATTTAAGAGTGATATTTCATCCAATGACCTATATTGGACTAAAATTTAAAATTATAGTCCAATTAAACTTTAAAACCTATTAAAAGAATAATCTATCAATATTAAATAAATTATATGAAATGTTATTTTTGAATTAAAATAATGTATATTTCACTATTCATTAAAAATGAATTTTATTAGAAAAATAAAAAAATGTACACAAAAAAAATTTTAATGTCTTTCTTATAAGGAAGAAGTTTATTCTGTCAAATAGAACATATAAAAGTGACAAATACTAGATTTAAATAGGATTCACCATCAAATGGTGGTAAATTGACCTTTTAAAGAATATTAGAGTATTTGTACTTAAATTGGATTCATTCATATTTTAAGCCTCTAAATTTTATTGGATAAATGTAAAAACATTTAAAAACCCTATTTAATCATAATATGGTTAGTTCAGTTCATTACCTCAAATACAATGACTATGAGTTAACTGCTATTTAAAGTAATAATATTATATTATTATTTTTCAGTACAACTAAACGTTGTGTGCAACATAAGATTTCAAAGAAACCCGTTGTTGTGTATCGTGTATTCCATCGAACATAGATTCCCCTTTAAAGTAAAATTAATATTTAATTCTCAAATATTAATAAACATATAAATATTATATTCATTATTTACCTAGGATGTTACAACCTCCCCCCTTTTGGGAATTTCATCCCCGCAATTCTATTAACATTTCAAATAATTGGGGGTATTTATCCCTCACAGGATTTTTAGATTACTACCTTGCCTCTTTAATTTTGTGGCTTTCCGCAAAACCTTTACCTAATGAATTACCTTATTCTGTAACACTTGCTCTCTATGATCAATAATCTGGACTAGTTGTTCCTCATAAGAAGGATTATATTCCTACAGAACTACCTCTGGACTCAAAACATGATATGGATCTGGCATATACTTTCTCAACATGGAAAGGTGAAAAACATTCTGTACATGGGATAAAAATGGTGGTAAATCCACTTTGTATGAAACTCATCCAACTTTATATAGGATTTCATAGGGTATAATGAACCTCAGACACAACATTTACTTCTTGCGAAAATACATCACACTTTTCCATGTAGAAACTTTGAGAAATAAATGATCACATACATCAAAAGAAAGATCCTTCCTGCAGTTATCCACATAACATTTCTTCCATCTCTGAGTTGTTCTCATGTGCTTCTAAATCAACTGTACTTTTTCTTCCATCTCTTATACCAATTATGGTCCCATCAGTTTCCTTTCACCTATATCATCCCACAAAGCTGTAGTTCAACACCGCTTTCCATATATTGCCGCAAATGGAACCATCTATATACTGGAATGAAAACTGTTATTATAAGAAAATTCACCCAAAGAAATATGTTGGTCCCAACTTCCTTGTTAATCCATTGAGCAATCCCGTAGCATATCTTCACATTTCTGAATTGTTCGTTCTGACTTCCCATCTTATTAAGTATGAAAATATGTACTAAAATTTAATTATGTTCCCAAATACTTCTAAATTCTCTAAGACATTCGGGTCATGTAATATCCTAAGCCTACAGGCCATGTAATCACTGAGCCTATAGGCCTTGTAAGGGTTCCCCCACATCCCTTGAAAGAGGGGTTATCAAAAATTAATAAAAATGAAGGCCTTCAGGCCATTCAGGGAAAAAAGGTATCTCGAATAGGAATGAAATGAAAAGATTTAGTCAATCGGTCTACAATAAACCAAATTGCATTATTACCTCGAGATGTCTTTGGTAATCCCACAACAAAGCCCGTGGATATATTTTCCCATTTCCACTATAGCATCGATAATGATCGAAGCGTCCATTTTGGTAACTGTCGCTCTGCATTAACCTGTTGACAAGTCAAACAGATCACAGTAGAATCAGAAATATCTCTTTTCATTCCATCCCACAAGTAATACTCCCAAAGATCTCTATACATATTAGTACTTCCAGGATGAACTAAAAATAGTGAACTGTGAGCTTCATGTAATAACTCTTTTTTTTAGCTGTGAATCAAAAGGCACACAAAATCTCTTCCCAAAGCTAAAAATATACTCATTATCAATGTTAAAATTAGGAAACTTACCATTCTGAACCTACTCTACCTTTTTCTGCAACTCATTGTCTTCCTTCTACACATGAAAAATACTTTTCGATAGAGTTGATTTCACAGACACCTGAATCAAAATAGAGATGTTTCCTTCACCAGCAACTTCTATGCCAAAATTCATCAAATTTCTAATCAAAGGACCTTGTTCCAAATGCAACATGTTTAATATTGCATTACTTTTCTGACTCAAAGCATCAACCAATTTATTTTCTTTTCTTGGAAGGTAGCGAATCGTGAAATCATAATCCTTGATTAATAATAGCTATATAATATGTCCCATGTTCAATTCGTTCTGAGTGATTATATACATAAAACTTTTGTGATCCGAATATATTTCACATTTTACTCCATACAGATGATGCCTCCAAAATTTTAGAGTAAAAAAATAGCAACTAATTCCAAATCATGTGTATGGTAATTTAACTCATGGCATTTCAACTGGCATGAAGCAGAAGCAATTACCTGATCATTCTACATTAGGACACAACCAATTTATTTCAATGAAGAATCACTATAGATAACAAACTCACAATTTCTATAAGGTAGTTCCAAAACTGAAGCATTCACCAATCTTATTTTCAATTCCTAAAAACAATCATCACATTCCTTTGTCCAAATGAACTTTACACCTTTTCAAGTTAACATTGTCATTGGACGAGATAACTGTTAAATTTTTTCAACAATCCTCTGATAATAACATACTAAACCATTAAAACTATGGATCTCAGTAATATTTGTGGGTCTTGGCCTTTCTTCAACATCATTTGTGTTAGAAGGATCAAAAATTATTCCATTGTTTTGAAAAATGTGACCAACGAATAAAATATTTTTTAAACAAAACTCATACTTTCTGAAATTACCATACAGTTTCTTTTCATTTATGGTTTTCAAGACAACCGTTAAATTACATTCATGTTCCTCTTTAATATTGGCATAAACCAAACTATCGTCAATAAACACACCCACAAAAATATCCAATAACTCACAGAAAATTCTATTAATAAGATAATTGAATACATCAGGTTCATTGGTTAACCGAAAAGGAATATATACAAATTCATAATGTCCATATCAAGTATGAAACATGGTCTTTGGAATGTATTCTTCCTTTACTTTCAACTGATGGTACCCTAACCTCGGGAAAATCATTGAAAAATACTTATCTCCCTGGAGATGATCAAACAAATCATCGATATGAGGCACATGATACTTGTTCTTTATAGTGATGTTATTCAATTATATATAATCAATGAAAAGTAACAATGAACCGTATTTGTTTTTAACAAACAAGACAGTACCACCCCATGGTGATCTGATAGGTCAAATTAATCCTTTATCTAATAACTACTGCAATTGATTCTTTAACTATAAAATTTCAATTTGAGCCATTCGATAAGGGGGTTTTTAAGTTATCTTAGCATCAAGAACTAATTCTATAGTAAATTAAATCTCATTATTAGGTAATATAATAGGAAACTCATCCGGAAGAACATAAAGATACTCATTTACCACTGGCACATCATTAATCTGAATACTACCTTTATTTTCAACAATATGTGAAAGGTATAATTCATTTCCATCTTTTACTAGTTTCTAAGCTTCCTGATATGTTATCAAATGTAAGGGTTCATTCTTGTACACAGACTGAAATTATTTCTGAAAAGAAACCACTTTAGCTCTACAGTCAATCTTGTCTTGATAAACGGAAATCCAATCCATACACCAAATAACACCATGCTCTACTAAAGAAAAAACAATATGGTTTGGCGGTATATTCTTTGACAGACAAGGACAAGAAGGTTCTTATATTTTCTTTTTTCCTCAAAATTTCCTCGTAGTGTTTTTACTATAAGTTTAGGATTTATATATCGATATGGAATTCCCAGTTTACTAGGAAACTTCTCAGAAATGAATGAATCTGTAGACCCTAAATCAAACAACACATTGGAATAATCTGAGTAAAAAATAGTGTACCTGATACTACTTCATTTGACGGACCAACATCTACTGAAGTAGTGGCAACGGATTTTACCACCACTTTATGCTTGTAGTCCATATTCTTTCCCTTTGTTGATTTTCTACATTGGACACTCATTTGCATAACGACCCATTTCATTGTACTTAAATCATTTTACTGACTGTAAATCAGATTTTTTCTTACCATTACCCTGATCTTTTTCATTACAACTATGGGAATTATGTCCCATTTTACCACATTGGTAGCATTTACTAGAATTCAAAAGACATTCCCTAACATTTTTTTACCACAATTTTCACAAATTGAAAACTTATGTTTCTTACCATCATAATTCTTTGAAGAGTTCTTCCATTTCATCTGCCACCTCGACCTCTTATTCTGTTGTTTTTCAAAGAACACCTGATCATCGGCAGAATCCATTTCCACCTTCTCCGCACATCAAAAATGATATTTATAAATTTTGAAATCCTGAGAAGGTAATGCCCTTTGATACTTTGGCTTTAATCCTGAGTAAAAATGATTGATTTTACTATCAATATCTTGTATGAAATTTGGAGCATACCATGCCAGTGGAGTGAATTTTTATTCATAAGAAGCCATTGAGTCATCCTCCTGCCATAATTCTAGGAACTGTTTTCTATCCTAAGATAGACCACCATAGGAATGTTTTTCTCAAGAAACATACCTTTGAATTCATCCCAATCAAAAACCTCAATCTCTCCAATATCCCTATTATTTTTAACCATCGACCACCACTGATCGGCTTCACCTTTAAAACAGTAAACATCGATACTATCCTTTTGATGTAATGAACACCCCATGAAATCGAAAATCTGTTTCAGTGATTTAATCCACCCTTCTTCTAGAACATGGTCAGATGATCTTTTGAATGAAGGGGGATGTTGCCTCATGAAATGCTCCACTGATGACATGTTCCTATATGGTTGATATAGTTGATCTTGTGCATGGATACCACCACCATTTACACCCTGAGTCAACTATGCCATCACTACAACAAACCATTCAGTTCCGATTCTAATCATCTCAGGTTGTTGATTTGGAAGGTTATCTTCATCCTCATGTAGTCCCATCACAAATACCCTATTTCCTCTATAGAAACCATTCTGAACACAGAAATATATTAGGCTAAGCAACATGGTAATCTTTAAATGCTATATCATTTCAATCTTACCATAAATTAATTTATGTATATTAATTTAAAAATATCGTAACTCTTAAATTTATCTAAACCTATATATGATAAATACTATAAAGACACATCCTGAAAACGTTACATAATGTTGAATTAAACAAATAATTCACATTGATGATCTATCCAGGTTTAGAGTTTTAGAGTATTAGGCCATAACTATTAAATTACATCTCAAAAATTAAAAAGTGGACACTTCTACTCAGTTTCCATTTTTTCATAAAAAAAATTCTTGAAAAAAATATTCATGTCTAATTCCATGTTTTAATTAATTGGATTTTCAATGTTCCCTTCCTTGACCCGATTCATCTTTATGTTTTGCAAAAACATTTCAAAACTTGGGATGAGCATAAAAGGCTGTATAAGGGTTATAAAATAAAGTTAGAAAACATTAGACCATCAAAACATAATCTTTTTTACAAACCTCATGAAATCATAAGATTTTTGAATAACACATAAAAAACATAAATCATAATGGTAACTTGTGGAATCCATAGTATACTTACGTTGTATCTTTAATTTCTACGTAAGGAGTCACATTGGGAATACCCATCATAGTATATTCCCTAAATATCATAGGATAACCATTAACGTTTACCTCCTTCACATTACCCAATGCATTGGAGAGCAATCTTGGGCTCACTTGCCCTAGGATTATTACGGAACCACACGTATACACAAAACAATGCCCAAGAACCATAACACATAAAAAAAGATGAAAAAATGAAAAAATATCCACATTGAAATCAAAATATATCATTTCAAGATATTGAAATAATCAATGCTTTCTCAAAAAAAAATTCAATACCAAAATATGTAAAAAGAGAATATGGAATTTATTTTCCTTTAAAAAAACACTATAACTTGTTACAGAACGCAATGATCAAATAATACATGCAGCGGTGGAAAGGTAGTTGTCACCAAGTATGTTAATAAGAAACATTCTTTTTGTCGTTTAGTAAAACACTTCATAGAGAAAAGATTCCATTTGAATGAAATTAAAAGTCAAAGGGGTTCATACAATGTATAAAGGAAATTCTGAAATAAATCAAAGCATGCCTTAATGAATGGAGATCGAGACGAAGTCCCTTACCACATGTCTGAATTGACTCGTTCGTTCTTTAAATCTCCTAAATAATAAACTAAAGGTAATTTCTACTTTCTTCAGAACCGTTTTCATGTTTACTATTCCATTTACATCACTTATTACCTTGTTATAATCAATACATAATCATTTATGTTAATAACAGTTGTTTTGTCGATATTTGGTACTTATAATTACATGTTTTCCATGTGGTCAAAAGTATATTATATACAGAATGATATTCATGATTTACATATATTTTAAATAATATATATCCAGAATAGATATTTATTTAGAATATTCTATATCGTTTGGATATAGGAAAATGAAATACACCATTCATAGAGATGGTAAGCCGTACATACGCATTAACACTACATTCAATTTTTTTACAAATTTAAAGGAATGAAAACCAAATGATACATAGGTATATTATAATTAAATTATAATATAATATTTTATATACAGGACATAATTTTATTAACAACATCCTTTATACGTTCCATGCATGGTATAAACAAGTCATATCATTTTTAGGGGGAGGTAGTCTGCACTTCCTCAAAATAAAATTATCGTATATATACCACATGAAAAGAATAAAGGTATGTTACAAAATAGATTTATAGAATAATAGAGATAAAATTAATATCATAAATAAAATCTATAATTACAGTTCCATCATAATGGAAACCATGAGAGACAGTATGAGATAATTGAACAATCATCGTTTCGTGAGGCAGTAGTTCGCCGTCCATAGAAATAGTCTGTTCGTATCCATTAGATGGAGGTGTGTGTAAGTTTAGTTTGAGTTATTTTCATAACAACAACCTAGTATATTTAGTGTACTTATGTTGTTATAAAATAAATTAGTAAAAATAGTATAGGGTGCTAGAGAAGTAAAATAAAAGAAAAGAACTTAAGGGAAAACGTTACCTTTACATTGGGTAACTCCCTTTGGATTGAACCAAAATGATTTCTTGAAATGCCTTATACCTAAGGTAAGGCTTATAGGTGGAATATAGGGATGTTGGGAGCTTATTCAGGATGATTTTTGACGATCCAAGGGGCTTGAGAGGTGTGATTAATGGTTTAGAGGTGATGAATTTTTATAAGGGGGAGGAGGGGCTCTTTAGAAATGTTTGAAAATATTATTTTATTATAATCTAAATTTCGGTTTCAAATGGTCACAAAATTATTGAATTAGAATATAGGAGGAATATTATTAGAAATAATCTCAACCAATAGGTTTTATATAAGTTTTGGTTTCAAATTTAACCTTGTCATTTATCTTTAACCCATAGTTAACTAATTTAACTCTTACCATGTCTTATTGTGTATTCTCTATATAGGGTAAATATAGTTACTATAAAATGCCAATCGAACCACAAGTGGTTCATTATTGATATTTTCAACCTTATCTAAGTCATTTGGCTGAATATTAGTTTTTTAGTATTATTATATTATTTAATAAAATAATATTTGTTTTCAAAACTCATTTTGTCAATTTAAATACAATTCATATCATGACGTTTAAAAAAATAAAAAAACACTTTATTATTTAGAAAAAACATCATTATTTCAAATATAACCGGTCATAATCATTGATAAAATTCGTGGATGGCATAAAAAGGTTCAAAATAAAATTATTTTAACATTTATAATACCATTTTATTAAATCATTCGTTAATAAGGTAATAACTATATCATCATTAGGTCATAAATAAGTTTATTTATTTGATGTCTAAAAATAAAAAAAATACCATGATTTAGGAACTATTTAAATATTATAATGAATATTTTTAGTCAAATATATCAATTATATAGCCCCACATTAACGTTTTTTAGAAAAACAATACATGTTTATGATATTTTTATTATTACTTTAATTAAACAATTATTAACGTAATTATCTTAACCAAGTGGCTTTCAAAGGCCAAAAGTTTCACCCAAAGATTTTATTGGTCGACCTTTACTCATACAATAATCTTTGGACAAGTGTTAAGGTAATTTTATGTTATTATAATATTATTTATTCCATGAATTACCCTATTTACCTTTAAGCGCGGTAAATAAAAATCAAATGTTACTATTCACCAAAAATTATTTTTAATCCCATTGAACCAAATTTTATTTACTGATAAAATAATTTTATGTCAAATTTTTTAAATTCAATTCACAGAAGTGGTAAAATTTTATTAAACTGAAAAAGTCGGTTTTTAACAACTAAGTAGTATTTTTCACTATTCTTCAAAAATTGATGGTTTTCTGAAAAATACAAAATATTCACCCTAAGTTAAATTTTATATTATGAATTAAGAAATGATATCTATTTTAACAAATTCAAAACATATATGTTTCATTAATTAATTTAAAATTAATCCACATCATCAAAACCAGAAAACATGTTTTTTAAAAAATATTAACTACCAAAAAATTGACATGTGTTTATGTATAATTTAAGAGCTAAATTTATTCCAATGACCAAAATTCGATTAAATCGTAAAAATAAAATCAAATTAAACTTTAAAACCAATTAAAATAACAATCTACTTATATAAATAAAATATATGATAAGGCGGTTTTGAATTAAAATGCAATATATTTCAAAATTCATTAAAAATTGAGTTTTATCATAAAAATACAAAAAATTTACCAAAATTAAATTTTGATGTGCTTCTTATAAATAAGAACCTTATTTTGTCAAAAAGAACATATTAAAGTGAAATAAATAGATTTAAAAAGGGGTTTCTATCAAAACACGGTAAATTGTCCTTTTGAAGGATATTAGAGTATTTGTACTTAAAGCTGGATTCATTCATATTTTAAACCTTTAACATTTATTAGATAATTGTAAAAACATTTAAGAAAAATGTTTAATAATAATATGGTTAGTTATTTTCATTCCCACTAATACAATAACAATGATTTAACTACAATTAAAGATAAAAACAATAATATATTATTTTTCAGTATAACATAACTTTTTGTGCAACATAAGATTTCAAAGAAACCCGTTGTTTCATATTGGGTATTCCATCAAACTTATCATCCCCTTTAAAGTAAAATTAATATTTAATTCAAAAAATATTGACAAATATAAAAAATTTATATTCATTATTTACTCGGGATGTTACAAGAACATTCAAGAAAAGTTAAATGAGTTGGAATGATTTACCCTATATAAGCACCATTCGATGGATCCAAAATTCATGTATGAATTTCCATTGATGAGGTCCTCAAAGTGGTAGTGTATATTGTACCATGTCGATGAACGTAGAAATTTAAAAAGTCTTCAAATTCCTTTTAGAGGCTATAAAAGGAAACCCTTTTCTCCTTGAATACTCACCTTGACAACTTGTGCTCTTTTCTCTAAACGACAAGCTCTCAAAGATAAATCAATAGTAAAAATTTAGAATTCCATTGTCTATTAAGATAATTTAAGATATTAATTCATAAATTTATCTCTAAAAATCTCTAATCCATCTTTTTTACATCATTCTTTCAAAGTGATTTATAAGAATCATGTGAAGGGTTTTCTAAATTAAACCACTCTATTTCATCATATTCAATTCACAAATGACCCACACTCCGTAAAAGTGTTGGGATGGGTAAAATGAAGATTGATAATTGTCAAGAGGGTTCTCAAAATACCTAATTAAGAGGGTTGAGTTATTATTCACCATTTTGACCAATGGATTTATACAATAGACCACTCAATTTTAGGGGTGGATACATAGGGTTACATAACATGCTTTATTCTAACTCGTTGTCAACCCTTTTTTCACATGTTTACTTTTCCACATTGTATCATTAAACATCATTTATCATACATTCATAATTTTAATTTTAATATATCTATTATTTAATTACTTAGATATATTCTTTATAAACAACAATTGAAGTTATCAACTATCTCACATTAGATTTATCTCTTCTTTATATACAAATCGATTTTATTCTAAAAATAATATTTTATTACAAATTTATTTTTTAAATGAAAATTACCCCCCCTATTTTAATAATCAATGAGGAATAAGTAAAATATAATGATTTACTATCATATATGAGAACAACATTATTTTTAGAGATAATATAGGTAGAGCCATCAGTATGATCCATAGATGAGGAACTATACCAAATTGATATAAACTTGACAAGGGAACATACAGAGGGTCCTAGATTCCAAAATGTGATGAGAATAAAGCTATTCATTTGAAACAAATTTGATAAACCTGGAGAACATGGTTTGAAATTAGGATGAGGTGTTTTACAAAGGGTATTCTCCAATACAAGGTGTGAATTAATACGAATTATATAGACTTGTATCATAGATCAGTTAAATCAGTATCTTCTTTGTAGTGGTTATTCAAAGAGTGTTTAAATTTTTTCAACAGGATAAAAAAATATTTCTTGAATGGTGTGCCCAAATAGGATGTTTCCATTAGTATATATTTGGATTCTTTTTTGGAAATGATGAAATCTACGAATTCAAATTGAAGAAGGCCTTGTATGGCCAAAATAAATCATTTCTTTCATGGTATAGTTGAATTTATTTACATCATAGGATACATAAACATAAAAGAGATATTTTTATCAAAATTTATCTGTGATTATATACAAGGAAAAACAATTTATGTGGATGATATAATATTTGGCGTATATAAATAGAAATTTGTAAAGGATTTTTCTATTATGATTATTTAAAAATATGAAATTTCAATGACTGGTAATATTTCATACCTTTATAGACTACACGTTTCTCATAAGGATAGATAAAATTTTATCACAAAATATAAATATGAAAATTAGTTTCTTAAGATATCTGATATGCATGATTCTAAACTGATGTCTACTCCCATTGCAGTTTGAACCAGCCATGGAAAGCTCGAAAATAATATGTCCATGTATTTTTCCCTATATAATAGGTTTATTGGGATTATATTTTATTTTACAACAATATCTCTATGAATCACTTATGTCTATAGTTCGGTAGCTCAGTTTAAATGTAATCCCACTGAGGATCACCTCATGAAATTGACGATAATTACGAGGAATATCAATTACTCTTACTGTGGTATGTTTCATAATATAAGGATGGATTATGATTTATCTTCCTTTTAGTATGTTGATTGGGATAGTATTGTAGTGGACAGAAAGGCCACAAGTGGTTTGTCAATTTCCATTAGCACTAAGTGTGAAGGTTTGATGAGTTAATATAAAGAGTATATAACTCTATGTATGAATTATCTGGAATATATTAAAATAGACAAGTCATGGAAACAAATTCAGTGGATGAGACAGAATTTGGATGACAATGGGTAATTAGTGAAACAAATTGGGCAAGTATCGTTTAACAAAAATGGGTTTTTCAAGAAAATAATGAATCTAGTTCAACAATCTATGACCAAAACCATTGACATTAGGTGTATTTTTATCGAATAAAAAGTGGATCAAGGAGTTATCTAGATAGAGTTATTTGAGACTGATCAATAAGTTAAAAATACCATGACTAAAACCATTTTAGACTACCATTTTATAGATATAAAATGATCCTTGTTTTAAAATACAACCTTTAATCATAATAGGGTTGAATGTATCTTATCCACCTATTTTATTTAATTTTTTGTTTGTATGTTTTTTGTTATTAGTTTTATTGATTATAATTTATGGATTTTATGGTTTGGGTCATGGTTTATAGAATTATAGTTTCATTGGAATTAGATTTTGGATCCAATATGATGTTATAAAACCTCATTGAATTCTATTGTCAAAGTGGTAGAATGGATGCAATTAGTGAATAAAAAATAGAAGCCTAAGGAACTGAAGGAATTTAAAACAAAATCTTGGAAGGGTAATTTTAAAAGTAGTGATTTTTTTGTTATATTTTTTGTCGCTTGGAAGAATTATGTAGTTTTTTATGTTAGATATGGATAAAGTCTCCTTCAATGGACAATACATTATTCATCATATAAGAGTTTGGGTGGGATTATAGTTTACATAGGGAAATCAATTTCTTTGTGCGTGTAAGACTTTTCTGAAAGACTACAATTATAAAAATAATCTTAGTTAAGAAGTTTCCATTTCAGTGTAAAATATTATAAACATTTATTAAGGATTTTATGAGTCAAAATAGTATATCAAAATACTTGAATCTAGGCTATGTATGAATTATTAGTGATTTGTGTAATGTTTTTGGTGGAAATCATAATACGTTGTGAATAATGTAAGCCTTTGTGGAATTTGAAATTCTTAAATTTCATAGGATTTATTCATATTTCATAATATATGAGTATTTAATATGGTTTTTATATATTTCATAATACATGGGTAATTTAACAATGATTTTTATTTGTAGGAATGTTTTTTTGGAATTTTTTAAGACTTTTTACACATAAGGAATTCCAAGAATTTCATAAGACACCATTTCATAATACTTTTAACATTTTTAAGTATTTTAATTATTGATTGTGGGAATGTTATGATTATTAATAATGATTGTAGGATTTATTTTATTTTCTATTTTGATTAAACAATATGTTTTTGATGAAATCCTCACTTTTAATTTTTCTTGACCCAATACTTTTTACAAATAAAAATACTATTTATCATGTTATAATGATATAAATTATAATAATATTAATTGAGGAATATACCTAAATATTTTTTACAATTCAATTGAATATATTTATATAATTCAAAGTAAAATTAAGATGGTAGTTCTTGAACATCACATGAATAAAAAAAATGTGAAATATATTTCCAATCATAATATATACTAAATTACATAATAAAAATGTTTTAATTAATCTATACAACTTTTGATAAATTTAAGACAATTATGTTTAAGGCAAATCGTATGGGACAGAATATATGAATAAGAGGAGTTATACATAATTAAAAAAATTAATAATCACCCAATATATCTCACATAATTCCTATATTTTAAATTTAAAAATATTTTGGGCAAAATATTTGGTGAATATTTAAGCCGAAGAAGAACATGAGGATTGGTTTCTACTATAACATGGAAAGAAGTTATTTGACAAAATGGAAGCACATGAATTACTAGGAGATATATAAATAAATAATAATGATGAATAATAATGATAAACCCTAATGGATTTAGAGTTGACACTCTTTTTATGAGTATATTATAAACAACCTGCATGTTTCATCATTTCATTGTAACACTTTATCTAAAGTAGTTTATGAGAGGTTAAGAAGCGAATGTTCTCCAGAATATATAGTTCCTATTTATGAAAATTTGTAACACTTTAAATAAAAATTTTACCCTCAGGAATGTCTACATACTACCAACATATACACATTGTATTTTCCACTAGTGGACAACCAAATAAAATACTATATCCTCGAATTTATGTTTCTGAATTAATATTGTGTGTGTATGTATACAATATATTATCTTTATACTACTCTTTCTAACCGAGAGTAGGATTCTAGAAGTTTATAAAAAATAAAAAACCCTAATTTACTTAGTTCATATAGTGTAATTGGATATTGTTCCAATAAGTGGTATTAGATCCATAAGTTTTAGGTAAGGAATATACTTTTGTGAACATAATTAATTCTAATGGATTCCCATTATAGGATTTTTAAAACTATCAAATCACAATGAACAAAATTATATATCACTTACGGTTTCTTTTACATAATGGTTTAATTATATTCATAGAGTCTATATGATTGATGTTTCTAAATTATTCATGACCATGAGAGACAGAAATATTTTTGATGCTGATGCCAATCCCAAAATGCTTTGTAAGGTGCACTCTAAAATCAGATCTATATGAAGATGATGAGTTTCACTACAAAAAGGACATTTGGTTTAATATGTATAATTTCTATGAAGTTGGAAACAAGGTTAAATAATAATATATTTAAGTATTATATAATATTATTTATGAAAGAAGGATTTATCAATATATAAATATTAATGGGATTTTAAAACAAACTATTGAGGTACATGGAGAATTATAAAGACAGGGGGATGAAATAAAAAATGTGATTGTTGTGATGATGATCTTATGGAGGGTTTCACCCCTTAAAAATCCAAAATATTTGCTCTATGATAAAGGAAACCCAAGTGAATTATCACTCTTTGACTTTCATGGTAGTTTTATGGCCTATGAAATGTGAATCAATACAAAAGGGACATAAAGTTATATAAAAAGGAAATAGTATTTAAATCCATGGAAATTCATAATTTTACTAAATATAGAGATGAATGGGGTTGTGTGGATGATTATTTTTATATTTTTGGAAATAATGTTCAAAAGTGGTAAAGTAAAATTTGATTTCAGGCTACACCTGGTTTATTTCCAATGTGGTAAGGTTTGATACATGGTAGTAAAGTTTCCATTGAAATTTGATGGGGTTGAGCATTAAATTTTTACTATAAAAAAGTTGTAAAAAAAGTTTACCCTTAAAAGTGATTTTAGACTATGAAATTACTCAATTAATAAGTTTCAAATAAATAACCATGGGATAAAGGACGTATAAGCTAATAGAAATTACCTATTGGAAGAAGAAATTGAATATAAATCTAATACAAAAGATCCCATGAAGAAAACTATTGGAAGAGAATAATATGAAAGTAAAAATGACCATCAGCCTGAACGGATTTTATATCTAAAGGTGGATGTTCGAGATGTTCTTAAAGGTCTTGATATAGAATGAAAAAAATCAACAAAATGATGCATTATTTAACGAATCCTCAAAATATGTTGTTCATAATGAGGTCGATATAGTATTTATATCGAAATATAAGGATGATTGATCAACTAGACATGGAATCTAGAAAAGGGTAGAATAATTTTTTCTAAAAAGAGAATAAAAACCTATGATGATTAATCTTTTAAATTCATATATAGGGGAAAGATGAACAAGATTTTAAAATATCTATGAAATAGTGGTTACATTAATCTGTAAACATAATTTTGAAAAAAATTCAAGTTATCCATTAAAGAAGTTATAGTTTTAGAATTTTATAGATATTCAATAATTGTAATGGACCGACTAAGGAATTTAAGGTATTGATAAAAAATTTTATTATAAAAAAACTATGAAGAAAAACAAAAGTGGAGTCATTTTTTATGAAGAGACATCAAATAATGGAATAAAAAAGTTTGGTATAATGGTATGAAATATATGAATGATAGATCTCCAAATTTATGGAACAATCAATAATTAATTTTCTTATTATAAGTCGAAAATAAGTGTGGGGTAAAAGTTTGAATGAAATTCCAACTTATGAATTTCTATTTTTATGAATTCCTCAATCATATTATGTTCTAATTTGGAGATGTTAGGAGTTATTTAGAGGTATAAGTAGCTGAAAGTAGATAATAAATCATGAGTTTGTATTATTAAATAGAAAAAACAATTTATGGATACTATTTTCAATATTCTAATTAAGAGAATAATTCTATTTGGCTTTAGGAAATGAATAATTGTTTTATCTGATCATGGAAGTGAGGTATAGATTAATAATACACAACCCAAAAAAATTACAATAGAATATAGATTTTATCTACTAAAATATGTGATTAATATTATACTAATATTTATAGGGGAATATAAGAGGCACACTCTTATATACACATACATATGGGCCTCTATTTGAAATAAAATATGTTAAGAGAGAAAAAATCTTTCTAATGATTCAATCAATGAAATTAAGAATAACAAAAAATATATCCTTGATAGTGGGTTTTCATAAAAAAATATTTGAAATATAAATCACCCTAAAAACACAAAGTTAAAATTCATTAGTTATGTTTATTTGAACAATTATGGATCATATAGAATTAAATTAATTTAAAATATATGACTATCAGTAGAAGTCAAGGGCATTGATGTACACCTTGTGTATGGATTGAGGGACAACCTTTTATGTGTTAGTTAACAACGTGACTCTAGTTTTTAGGACACCTTCAAGAAAAATTATTATGGATCATAAATAAATAATATAATTCCTTTATCAAAATATAATAAACAATATGTAATTGTTAATATGTAAATAAAAAAAGAACATGTGTTTCCTTATAGTGTAAGATCATAATAGTTTGTGACACTGAAGGATACAAAAAATTCACTAGAAAATTAAAGAATGTATGTTCATGATGAATACATTAGTGGACATCCACAACGTGAAATGTGACTAATATTGGCAATGTGATTCATGCATATGGGGGAAATGTTATGTATCCTTTATCAAATTTTAATTATATTTTCTTGATCTAGTGCACGCAAATAATTGTGGCCCAATGATAATATTGGGAACTCATGATGAATGTTTCTTTACTGTCTTTATTGATCACTATAGTAGAATAGATTATGTTATGTTCATTCAAAATAATAAGGAGGTTGTGGAGTTCATAAAGAGGTACTAGAGGAGAGTGGATAATAAAAAAGTTTTTAGCGATATAATACCTATGAACAAATAATGGAACAAAGTACACATATTTTTAATTTTTGAACTAACATGAATTGTTTTTCATAGAATATGATTTAACAATTGTATGTATTCCATAATAAAATTGGTTTTTGGGATTGTGAAATAGAAAGGGGAAAATATTTCCAAAAAAGGATTATTCAATGTTGAAAATATCACCGTTAATTTATGGTTTTATTTTACATCATAGTTTTCACTCACGACAATGATTTTCTAATCCATGGAGATGAAAAACCCCTATAATATTTGGAATGGGAGGAAGCCATCACTAAAGCACTTATGATTTTTTGAAGCATTTTTTAATGATAAAAATCTATTTTATTGAATATTTTATTGATAATAAATGATATAATTTCCTCAAATTGTGTTAAATATGTTTAATTAGAATGTATTTGGGATTATATCATTCATTTGAATATTTGATGAAAATTCCAGTTTTACCCTTTATAGTTCACTGTAGTATTTCGAAGATAAATATTTTTATATTTATTATTTGAATTTTAAATTATGTAACAGTTTTCCTAACATAATTATCTACAACTTGTATTCAAGACACTAGAGATAAAGAGTGAATTTTGATGTTGAAAATGGGACATAAAGTCAAATTTGGGCTGGACTCGCCAGAATGGAGAAGCTTTTGTATTTCGGCCATAACTCTTTCATCTAGGCTTGGATTGAGCCCCAATATATAGAGGAGATAGAGGACCCATACCCCCACATATTATACTTATGGAAGGCCGGCCAATTCACACTTTTTTGTGGTCAAATGGTCGGTGAAAGTTGGAATAAAATATTTTTCCGAATTCCCACATTCACACTTGAAACCACTTGAATCCTCTCCTCCCCTCCCCATTATAAATTGGTGTTTCTCTCATTTGGAGAGGTTTTGACGTGAATTATGAAGTTTAGGGAAAAGGAGAAGAGGTTCCACTACAATTATCCAAGCAATTAAATAAGGGTAGCTCTTGCAACAAGGATCCCTTCATCGAAGCCCTATTCTTCTTCCTCATGTTATAATGTTGTGTTTTCTTAATAAACTTCTTTGTTCTTCTTTTATTTCTACTTTTTTATTCTGTTTTGTTTAAATTTATTATTCTAATAATCATCCTATTTGGTCTGGAATTCCTGCGTAGAATCATTATTGGGTTATACCCATTATAAACCTTTGCACATGCAAAACGCTTCTACGATGATTCCGCCACCCATGGAAGAGTAGTTCTTTTTAGTAATCGATCGACCTCTATCATTATTCATTCATTTATTTTGAATCAATGAGCTACTATAATTCACATAATATGATCCATTAATTGTGTTTTTCAATTACAATAAACTAAGCAAACAATTGAACAATTAATACAAACCATGCGAGGTTGAGATTTTGTGTAAATTGTGAGAGCATGATCTTAATCGGTAATACAGGACCAGACAGGATAAATTTATAGAGTTCAAATATAATCCTTAAACACAATTCATCCTCATTTCCAGAATTGATATGTGCTCTAATTAACCACTGACCAGAAGCTATCCTTAGAACAACAATCAAAGCAGGGTGCTGCGATTGCGTGTTCCGAAGCATGCCTAGGGTTTAAGTAATTTCATCTTTGTGGTTAAGTTAACTCTCGTAGGGTTAGAGGGATAACAAATTAGGGAATCATAATTAAGTGGATATTTATTTAGATGATAATGATTAATAAGTAAATGGAGAGGTAGAGTTATATCGATTACGCCTTTTAAAATAGATTTCTAAAAAAACATCTTCTTGTTGTGTCATTTTAATCGAAATTCATTTCAAAACAAAAAACAAAAAAATATACAATCTTCTTCCAAAAAACTTTTTCTAGATTCATAAACTATAAAAAACCCTATCCTTTAATGTAGTGTTTTTATTCTATTCTATTTTATTTTTTTAGAATACCTTTAATAAGTTGTTAAATTCACTTCCTCCATTGAGAGATGACCTTGGTCAGCCACTCTGCTACACCTAAGTACCTCAAAATGACATTAATCATTTGAGGGCTCCCACAACAGCGCTCTATCAGTTACATTCATAATAAAGAATGAAATTATGTAAAATATGGTGATTCAGAATACAAAGGAGTGTTCTTAGGCTACTCAATAAAGAGTAAAATCTAAAAATGATTCAGTAAATACTATTAATGTTTGTAAAAAGTAATTATGTTATAGTTTTTGAGGAGATAGAGGGAAATAATTATGGGGATGATAACCTGGGAGAGGTATTTAAAATTAATGATATTGGTGGTTTGAATTCTGTGACTGAGAAAAGACATTCAAAAGAATATGAGTATAAGGTTGAGTTTAAGGAAGAACCAAATCCTGAAGATAACCAGTCTATATATTTAATAATAAATAGTAGGTTTTAAATTGATCAGATGAATTTATATAGTGACCCGAGTTTTTCATACATGTATATTGCAACATTTTTTATGAATTTTCCTTACATTAAAAAAACATATTCATGAGGAACATAATAGGTTATAGCCTTTGGAAACATGGAAACTTAATATTTTAACATGGTTAAAGATCTTCAGATTCTCCAATATAGATATTCCCTTTTATCACTACTACATAAAAAATTTCTTAATAAAATTGGGAAATGGGACTTATGAAATGATGTTCTTAGTTGTTTAGTAAGGGTAAATAATGGAGATAATTAAGAATAACATACATATTAGGGTATGAGAACATGATCTTAAAAATTTAAAACCATTGAATGCATATAAAATAACATAATCTTATTCACTGAATAAAGATTGGAATATTATATGTTATGAATCATAAGATAATAAAAGAGCCTAATTCATGAGAGCATAAAATTATAATAATAAATATATTTTTTTGAATACTAATAAGAATATAAAATCTAATTTCAAGGATGCCTACCAAGGAATACATAACATTCTAGGCCTGGGTTAGTCCAAATATTTCATTCTCTTGATATTTTCTAAGAGCCACTTTAAGTAAAAGTGGTAACTGTACATAAAAAAATTTACAAAATTAACCACATTGAAAAAACATACATCCCCCCTTCTTTATTGACAATCTTCCATTCCACCACAAAATTTTTTAAATTCCAAATTCACAAACATAAAGTACTTTTTAGTCCACGTGCCAGCTGTCTTTATTGTGAGTTGATCCAAGAGCCATCTTGAGTCACGTAGACATCGAATCTCTCACCCACCTCGATTCAAACCGACGTCATAACAATCATCCAGTCACCTCCATTATCATCGCTTCTCAGAACTACCACTGTCGTCATCGCCAGAGCTTCTATCACTTGAGTCGTCAGAGCTTCCATCACCATCATTGCAGTCCTCGTCATTCGATACCAACATCCAATTCTTCGCCATCTACCACTAAATTCACCCTTTATCTTCAAATTACACTACACACACAATGTATAAGAACAGACATATGCAAACATGACATCGTTGGCATCTCTAAAACACCCGAAAAGAATCCAATGAAAGGAACCACCAATCGTAGATCTATGGACATCCATCCACTCACACGAACACCTATCAACACCTCCTAGGAAGCCACCATGCCCAACCGACCTATGAGGTAGGGGAGGACCTAGAAAACAGAGTAGAGCACAAGAATTAGGGTTTCCACAATGAACCTTGACGAATCCTACACCATCAACGCCATTAGAAACTTTATCTTCAAATATGAATAATAGGAAAACAATGCTGGACGAGAAAACACTAACACTGCTACCATCCCCCTCCAACTCCATCCCAAGGAGTCCAAAAACACGCATCGATCCCAACCAAGAGGGGGTCGAGTACGACTGGTTGGACACCAAGAGTATTGGAGAGGAGGAACATAGAAATCCACCATAAACTCTTACCCAAGCAACATGATATTCCCATAGAAAGACCCAACATTGAGGTCTGATGCAAAGGGTAAGGCAGAAAGGGTGGAGGTGAAAGGCTTCAACATCACACAACCAATCACAACCAGGAAAGAGAAAAAGGGGAATGATGGGATGGAAAAGTTCAGAAGTGAGAAAATAAAAAGGGCTGATTCCAGAAGAATTGAGAAGTAAGAAGAGGTGAAAAGGGAAGAAAAAGGCGGAGTATACTTTCCACCAGTCCGCAGAGAAAATTTTCAGGAGAAATACCTAGGCGGAGCGCAGAGGGGGGAGAGGTCAATCCGGGAGATAAGGGGAAATTTATTGGTTTTTTCTCCCATTTCTAGGCTTGGGTTAGTCACCCGCCTACCTGTTCCAGGTTTGGGATAAGATATTCTGTACCCTATTGTTTTCAGTTGGAAATTACCTCCCATTCACCCTCTTGTTTTAGGATTTGGATGGCCTATTGTTTACCCTCTTTTTTAGTATTGGGCTGACCACCCAAATACCCTTTGATATCATAGAAAATTTATCATCACCAAATGAATTAGATTGAGATATAGGTGCAACCTATCACATAATGTAATAATAAATATATGTTTCACAAGATCATAAAAACTCATCATACCATAAACCAAGAAATAAAATGGGTATCATAAACATTTAAACTTATCATATCCTCTAAAAAATATACAACCTTCATAGTCATTTTTTCATAGAACAATGAATGAAAAGAAGTGGGTTTCAAAATCATTAACCATGGTATAACCTGTGGAAGATAAAGAATCTTCATAAAATAAATTATATTCTTAAACATAAAAAATTCATATAAATAACAATAATGGTGTCCTTGGATCATATACCATGTAAAACATAAAATATATCAAAGGATTTCATCTTATATTGGAGAGTATTTTGAAAGTTAAATTGGAGAATTTCATAAGAAAGATAACCTTAATGTGAAAATCACATTTATAAAGATTTTTAAAAATTAACTTCTTAGAAAATAACAATATAAGATTATAAATATTATTTTTAAATTCATTTAAAAAATTAGTTGGAAGTAATATAATTTTTATTTAAAAAAAAATTAAAACAAAAAATTTTTGAAAATATTTTCCATTGGATTTTTTTTTTGAAAACTTATAATGGAATCATTGAAAATAAATTCAGACAAATTTTGAAAAATAAAAATTATAAAAATAATTTTACATGATAATTAAAATATTATATAATTTAAAAAAATTGATTATTTATTTTATAAAACATGGTTATTGAATAAAATAGATTTTGACCGAATAGAGAAATACTGTTAGATTATCATATAAATATTTTCTTCAGTCTATTAAGTAGAAAATTGTAGATAAAAGTTACAATTACTTAAAGATATCAATAATAAATATAGGATAAAAAAATTCATTTTAATTCTTGAGACATGGATCATAATATTTCATCATTGTATGTATAAAAATAAACAATCCTAATTAACAATTAAATTATTTTTCTAGAGACTTACCACTTTGGTAACATTGAATCAGAATCCGCATGAAATAAAACAATTACATAAAGCATAAAATATCATGAAAATGATGATATGTTTTATATAAAAAATCAATGGGGTTGTATATACACATCAGAAAATAATATAGGTTAATAACATAACATGTGTCTCAAAGAATGAAAATTGAGACAAAATTCTCTTACTGCTTTGGTCAATTTAAGGCCGTAATACCCATGAAAGAGATATTATCAAATAGATGTGTAAATAACAAAAAACATGATTATAAGAATCAAAAATTACATTCCTGAGCAATATATATACCACATATAAAAATTGGTTTTCAATATAACATGTGTCTCACAAAAGTAAAAAAGTGGGATGGAAATACCTTAATGATTTTGTATCTCTTTTTAACTGTAAACCCCATTAAAGAGATATTATAAAATGGATATTTAAATCCTAATATATTTATGGGGAATAATCATAAGATACATTCATTTGTATAATCAAAAACACATAAAATAAATAGATGGGGAACATGGCTTGTGTCTCGAAGAATGTAGAAGTTAGATGGAATCCATTTCCTTAAGTCTTGACTTCCTTCATACAAATTCCAAACACATGTATAATAAAATTATGTTTATCGTACATAAAAAAATATTAATATATATCACACCGTATATGATTTTATTATGACTTTATATTACCCATTTATTAACAATTATATATTAAACTTACGTTTCAAGTAATAACCGCTTTGTTTTTCATATATGTTTCGACTTGTTATTTTTGGTCCACTTACCATGATCATGATTTCATATTTTCTAGAATTTACACCCTAATATAAATCCAATAAATACAACATATAAAATAAATAAAATAAATAAAATAAATAAAATAAATAAAATAAATATAATAAATAATTAGTATATAATTATTTATAATAATCTATTAAATATTAAAATAGGAAATGAAATACACTGTTTATGGAGATGGTAGGTCGTACATACGCATGAGCGATGTTTCTATTTTCCTACTGTATTGAAAGAATAATAATTAAATGATATATATATATATACAATATCATTATATTATAATTATTATTTCCTATATATCACATATGTTTATCATACCAATCCTTAATAAAATCCACGTAAAGCATAAACAAGTCACATTATTTCATGAGGTGGTTTTCCATTGTATACACGAATGAAATTATTGTATTTTAAAAACATAAAAAACATGAAGGAAAAAATAATATATTAATTAAATAGTAATAAATAAATAATAAATTTCACATATATAATATATAAACAACACATCAATAATTATACCCAACTATAATACAAGGTAATTGAAAATTGAATGAAATCATTTTGTTAGGAGGTAGTCCGCCTTATACACGAATGATGATTTCGTAGACCATTTGATGGAATTTTGTGCTATTTTAGGTCGTAACCTTGACATAAAAATATATAAGTATATTTATGATGAATATTTTATTATATAATCATTATATAAAATAATTTAAGGGTTTTGAACAAATAATAAAACAAAATGATCTGTTGATGATCATTACCTCTTCTTCGAGAATGTCCTTTTGGTTTTCACCAAAGGACATTATTGGTTATATTCCTACACATTATGAGGCATATAGAATGATGGGAGTGGTTATTTTAATGTACTTTGGTAGGTTTTAGTCAATCCAAATGACTTGATATGTATGAATAATCTAGGATAGTGAGTTCCCTTTTATAGTTGAGGAGTGATATTCTTGTCAAAACTCAAAAGTAATAGCTATTAGGACGTAAATATTTCCTAAAATTGTTAAAAACATATAATTAAAGGTGTGGAACTGTTATATGGTATATAAACACCTAAATAGATCATTTATAAACATGTTTTTATGATTTGGTTATTTAACTATTAAGTTTTCTTATTTTACCATTTTCTCTTTTCATTATATTGACTAATTTTCTAACCAAGGTAATTTAACCATTGGAACTAAATCAATTGATACTTATTATAAATTTATATCCTTTGATTCTAAAATATTATATATAATTTATAAAAAAATAACATGAGTTGGAAATTAACTTTAACACCACCACAAGTAATGCACGAAACACTACATTAACCATAACCATGCTGAAAAAATTATCACTATTTAATAGTTAATGTGTTTATTATAAAAGATCATTTATTACATGAATGAACCATATATTATATTTATTAGACAATAAAAATCACTTTTATGGAAGTAGTATTTTATTAATTTTAAATCATTTACTAAAGTATAATTTATTATAAAAAATATTAATGTAAAATTTGACCTTATTTATTTAATTTTAAATTAATAAATATAATTAAAATAATGTAATTTAAACTTACAATGTAAATACCTATTTAAAATTATATATTAAAATATATAAAAATTTTAATATAATAATTCCACAATGTTAAATCACTTTTAATATTTGTAGTGTCATTTATTTTAATTAATTATTAAAAAAATATTTACTATGTCGGTTTTTAGGCATTTAGAATAATTATTTAATATATAAATAATAAAAATAAATTATCATGATAAAAAACTAATTTAACATTAGAAATAATATTTATAACTGAAATTATGATGTTTTTCCCTATCCCAAATCGTTATAAATTTTAAATGTAAGGAAGCTTATGTTTTTGTTATGTTCTTTTCTTAACTAAATATATGCATCACTTCCACATAATAGTATGAAAATAAATTAGAAAAATGTATCCATAGGTTTTATGTTTCTACTTTTTTATATAAAATGGTACATTTAAATGTTTATAATTCATTGTTCCCTTTAATTTTAATGGTTAGGCCCCTGGTGAACTCGGTTTTTCTCTAAATCACCATGATTAATTTTAATTATTTTCTATAATAATTTTGGTAAAAAACTATATTGTACTTATTATAAATTATATATTATTTTTATTCAAAATATTTAATCCATTTCTTAAAATTAAATTAACATAATCGGAGTAATATTATTTAAATTTAATCCAACAACGGCGATGAGAAAAATGATTTTTAAAGTGGATATATTCATAAGATTACAACATCTTTAAATTCAATTTTAATATTCTAGTTTTCCCAATGTCCTAAATTGGATTCATATAAGTATAATTTATCAAATTATAATTTATAAAAAATTTAGAATATAATTTCTCTATATAAAAAATTCAAACAAAAATGAACATTTTATTTAAAATTCAGTATCTGTCAATATTCCAAAAAATATCATTCCAACAAAATACCAAAAATTAACTCTCAAGTAATTTTGAAATTATTATTTATAAAATAATTTTTTTATCAACATAATTTATAAAATTATCAAAAAAATATTTTTAAAATAAGTGTTCCATTAAAAGGAAGTAATACTACTTTTAATAAAAATGTAGTTTTTAAGCATGAAATTTATTTTGTTTTTTATATCTGGTATAGAAAAATTATAATATTAATATTAAAAAATTTATTGAATATTTAAAATAAAAATTTCATTTAAAGTATTAACCAGAAGTTATCAGATTTTTTATTGATATAAAACACACATGTGCACATAAAAATATTTTTTCAGGAAATGATTTTCCTTTATTTTGAAAAGGGTTTTATTTTAATTTATAATTAATTAGTAACCAAATAATTAATTTTATAGCCAGGAATAAACCATATCTTCATAATTTTGTCAATCCTATTCATACCCATCATTCCAAATTCACAGTGATAATTAAAAAATTCCACCAGTAAAAAAGCATTAGTTAATTAGACAGTTCTTGGAAGTGGTCCTTCTAATTGGGTTTAAAATGATTCAAATGGATATAAAAACATTATTGAATGTATTAATCAAATATTATGTTTATATCAAATTTCACATTTTATTTTTTATTTTTAATGATGAAAACAATGTGTGCATACATAAGAAGTCCTTGTATTGTTTAAAGCATGCATCATGTTTATGGTCTGTTCATCTTGAATCATATATAATGAAAACAGAACTTAAAAGGGGAGGTGTATAACACAACCACTATTAGAGTACATATATGGAATAATTTTTTTTGTATAGGATAATATGGATGATATATTATTTGGTGTAAGTAAACATAAAAATATAGAAGAGTTTTCTAATATAATTATTTTAAAAGTTAAAATTTCAATTATTGGGGATATCACTTAATTTCATAGATTAAAATTGATTACTAGAAGTGAAATTTATATGATTGATTAGATCCCTTTTTTTTATTATTTCATATAGGATTTTGTATCCATATGAATTATTCTTGTCTTTTTGAAATTGGCTACGTATTAATGTATCATTGAATATGTAAGTCGTACTTCATCTTGTATGACATTGGGTGTACTTGAAGTATTTATATGGAATGTAGTTTTTCTGTGCATATAACATTTTCCATTAGTTTGTAATTATGAATATTTAATATGTACATATGGTTCCCTGTGAGCATAATTTTTTTTATCCGGACTTGAATATGATTTTCTTTGGTAATGGAAGGGTTTTTAAAAAAATTATATGCATTGTGTAAGACTTGTTAAACATTCATATAATTTTTTTAGTGGAAATAATAAGGATTTATGATTTCCATAAGAATCTACTGAATCCTATAATAATTATTTTTCATAATACTTTGTCATATTTTCTTAGATATTCCTAAGGATCTCTATTTCAATTAATTTTTTGGAACATGTTATGTTTTTTTTCAAAATAAGTTTCATTGAATTTCCTAATAATTCATTTTATAAGACTTCTACACTTCATATGGATTTATACAACTAAGGTAGAAAAGTTAAGTCTTATCAATGAAAATTGTAAGGTCTATTTCCATTATTATTTGAAGTGACTACTCATTACATGACAGAAATTTTTAGGATCCATTTGTGACGAACATTGTTTTCTATAGATCATAATACTGATGTTCATGAAACAATGAAGAATATCATGATGATATTGAAGAATTAATATACAATAACAATTTTTTTAATTCATATTCATAATCTCTATATAAATCACGTCGTTTGAAATATGGATGCACAATGACATCTATATGCCTATAAGGATTATGGAAAATATAGTCAATCATTATATATGATTGATAAAACAGTTAAAATAATTAATGGTAGATATTTATTGATTATAGAAATTGGGTACCATGATTTTTTAGGGTTATCATGTGGGATAAAATCCATGAACATGGTGAGAAATTTATAATTAAAAGAGTAATAAATTATGGGATTAACATTTGAAATTTGATTGAAGAATTTAAAAAGAGACAAATCATGCTACATTTTCTATAAAATATATATATTTAAGGTATTTAAATATTTTGGGAAAATATTTGGTAAATATTTTAAGAGAAGAAGAACAAGAGGGGATGTTTCTGGTACAACTGGTGAATAAGGCGATTCATGAAAAATAATTTCGTAGGTATTACTAGATGTTCATCGATTGAAGGAGAAATAAATGAGAACACCATTATTGGATGTGTTCTTATATTCTATTCATAAACAAGTTTTATGAAACTTGTGTGTTTTATCATTTATTTTTCTAAACCTTTCTATAATGTATCACTAGTATGACACCACTCGATAGCGTCCAGTCTAATGGTGCATGTGACCTTAGGCATGCCTCCCCAAATTCTCAAAGTGTCTAACTAGTAGTGAGGGACTAAGGAGTTATTTTGGGGAGACTATAATCTCATATGATAGTAAATGTTTTTGAAATAACCAAAATCTATCCATAAGAAATAGCCAAATTACAAAATAACTAATAAATATTCATCTTAAAAAAATATAATTCAATCATAGAAGAATGAATCCCAACTGATCATCCACCTGGATTATCACACATATTAAATGGTAAAAATATATATTACATGGAGGATATAGTACCATCCCTAAGACTCGTCTCATCTGTATTTTGACTTTATCAAAATTATCCAACTAAAAAAAATAATTTGGGACCACTTTCCTTCCATAACCTATAGAAATGGGGTTTACTATGGAGCCTTAGTGTTCGATTTTTCGATCAATGTGTGATTATAAATCAGAAGAACACCATCTAAAATTTTCCATATATAACTAGTTATAACTATATTGATGATACCATATTCCCAATGTTGGCACAAAAAGATTCTTTCCCCAAACTTCCCCACTGATGTTGTGATATGGTCCTTATACATCAAGTACATGTCAAGTGTACGTATAAATGAATATTTTTCACAAAAAGAAATAGTAAATAGTATATCCATATTCTATAAGTTATCCTACTAATATATGATAATGGTTTATCAAAAAATTTCTAATTATGGTGATGTTCTTGTGAGAAGATTCTACTAGGTGTAGGCCATAAATTAGAACCATTGATAAAGAAAAATAATTTCAAAACCATAAAACAAATTTTAATGGAATTTTAGGATATATTTTTCCTCATTAAAAAATATTTATGGAAAAATCATATATTCATGGGAATATTTTATTTTTACAGTATTAGATTTGATTACTCATAGATATAAAGAAGAATTACATATCCAATGTTGTGCCCATTTGATTTTGGGATTTTCTCATGAATGAAGTATAGGTGTAATGTTGTGGTCTATCTACCTAGCCTTATGCACTGAGTTACACATTCTCAAATTCATGTTACCATCTCTACATTCATTGATATATGCTTTGAAATTTAAGATCCTAAGTCCACGTGCCTAGGTAGTTTAACCCTGGTAAAATTGTTCCACACCAACACACCCTAGTCATGCACCCTAGTCATGAATGTAACTTAATATTTCCCACCACACCCAAGGTATGTTCCTAGCTCATACATTTCATATAAATATCCCCTTATGGGTCATAATTTCATTTGTTTTGAATCATTATTCTATGATATGAAATGAGTTTTGTTCTATACTTTCCTTAGTTATTTCAGATCCCGCATTCTAGGGTGCCACTCTCCCTAGACATTCAATAGATTTTAGACTATGGAGCCATGAACCCAAGTCATCATTAGTGATTCCTATATAAAAATGAGTTAAACCATGTATCCAACATTTGAATGAGTTCACTAAGGTATCCTAAATGAGAATGAATTCACTAAGGTATCTTACATGATAGAGTCTTCTACACGAGCATGACTTTACCATGGTCTACTACATAAGTGAGAATTCTCAAAAGTATTTAACTTGGGTGAAAACTTCTATAGATTCTCTTACCTGAGTATGACATATTCAAGGTCTTGTACCCATGTTTTACTTTTCCCAAGTCTCCTACCTGAGCGTGAGATATCCTAGGTCTCTTACCTAGGAACCATTTCACTCAGGCCCCCAAATATGGATGTGATTTCACCAGGCCCTTACATTAGGTAGTAAAATTTCCAATGTACTCCCCATAATGAGAAAATTAATCTAAGTACCCCCACGAGGGATGCAATTCACTTAGGCACTCCCATTATAGTGAGAATCAACATAGGTTACCCCATTTGCGAAACACATCACCCATTACTCCTCCCATAAGAATGAAATCACCAATGTATTTATAAAAGAGATTCAAATCACCCGAATAAGTATTCATGACCTCAAATTCACCTAGGTCCCTACAAATATTATCAAATTAGCCATGGTCACTATACCTGGGATTTAATTCACCTAGGTCCTTATATATGTTATCTAATTGAACAATGTCCTTACTCATGGTCTCTAATTATACAATTTACTTGTAATTAGTTACCAATTCACCTAGGTCCTGGGTTCCAATTCACCTAGGTCCCTATATGTGGGATTCCATTCTCCCAAATATCTATATTTGGGATAAAATCCACCAAATCCTGACACTAGGGTTCATAATCACGTATGCATATACACCCAATCTCTAATTCTCCTAGGTCCTTATACATAAACTCTAATTAACCAATTTCATTATACCTAGGCTCCAATTCACCTATGTACTTAATCAGGTGCTCTAATTCACCAATTCCATATATATGTGCTCCAATTTACATAGGTCCATTTAATTGGGATCTAATTCTTCCTTGGTACTTATACATAGGCTATATTTTTCCCAAGTATCTATATAAGGCTCCAAACATACTCAGGCCTCCAATTAGGATTATTCTCTAACCTCTATAGTCATTCTTTCATAAAAATCTACCAATAGATATGTGGTCGGCCTCCTAACATGGGCCTCTAACAAGGTGAAAATCCTAACCTCTATTGTATTTTATCCTAGTTAAGAAACCAATATACATGATGTATACATCCTTATATGAGAGTCATACTATGAATAATCACTATCCGTATATTCATAATTATAGTTACCAATATATAGACTGAATCAAAATGGATCCCAATTCATAATCCCCCTATATTTTCCTTTTGTTTCAAATTTTAAAACATAGGCATCCCACTTCGGAATCCTTCTAGGTGTAAGCCCCTATCAAGCCATCTCTAATTTAGTTGAAAATGGAAATGATATACTAGAATTGGAAACCTAATTCAAAATAACCACACAATACCATAATATCAACACTCATTAAATAATGTTTTTCTTATAATATATATTGTTTCTCACAACAATAATGTCTCATGTGGGATTATAATTTTTTATCTTGTCATTCTGTTAGCAAGATTAAGACAAATTTAGTTAAATGTATGGAAAAACATGTAGTACTATAAAATTAAATTTTATGAAAATCACACACATCCTTACAACATTATGTCAAAAAACATTGATCGATCATTATTTATGAACTTAATCTATATGACTCAGACTACATGGGTTTTGAATCGAGTTCTCCCAGGATTCATAGGATACCTCTCAGAGGTTTATTCATTCAAACTTAATATATATGTTAGGAATTATACTATGATTAACTCCAAATAATTTATACATTTATTCATTATCAAGTTTCCAATAGATTTTATGCGGACATCCATATATGTGTTTCCTTTAAATTTAAGCTGAAACCATACATTCTTATATCTAGTTACAAATAGACTAAATAAACCTCGAAGGGGTTCACATGTGTAAGTACCACACCAATAACCTCTAGTTAAATTTCACCTATAAGTCCACTCTATATAGGTTTAATCAACTTATAAGTGGTTATGGTTGTTTTATTTTAAAAGGAACCATATTATTCCTTGTCCCATGACCGTATAAATTATGACATGTCTTGTCATGTGACACTAAACTACGTGGCTTCTGATTGTCTTCATAAGGATATGTAGGAATAACCTTTCATGGGATTGATCCTAGATCCCCAATACTTACCACCTCACTAGATGGAAATAAAATCTTTTCTTCCCATATATATGGCTCTAAATCATATAATTACAAACCGATGAAAAGGATTGAGAACATTTGATATATACATTTGTTCCCATTTTTTTTGATTGATAATTTTCAGGGTGGTAACTAGTATAGCTTTGGGATTTGGGAATAATTCATGAAAATATATTAAATATATAAGGGAGTCTTGAAGTAGAAAATATTTCCACCCTAAAAGGTGAGATGATCCCAACCTCCTATATTCTCAACTAGCATGCTTTGAAAATCATCACTAGAAAATTCCCAGTGACCACCCACCTATAGAAATAATTTCTACACCAAATTATAACATCACTAGGAGAAAATACATTTTATTTTACATCATAATAGAATTCTGATACCAATGTAAAACTATTACCTATGATAGATATTGACTAACCATGCACTTTTACTCATGATGTTGTATTGAAATATTTCTAATTTGCTTTTACCTCTTAGGAAAACTCATGAGCTCCCATTGAGATGTAAGGTAATCACTAAATGCAATAGTGAATTCCATGATTATCTTATTTTCTAGTAGTAATAATAGGACACCTGAAGATATTGTGCACAACCAACTAATGAATCATACATATTCCTCGATTTCAATGGGGGTTCATGGCCCTATGGAATTAACATAAATTGTCACTGACCTAATACTTATATTGCTAATTGGTGAATTTACTAGTATAATAATTTCATATTAATGGATTTACCATGAATATGGAGGGGTATTATGACATTCTCTAGTGGATGAGTCCTCATGGAACACCCATTCGGTGACAGGTCATGCAGAAGAAGCTAGCCCATGTTTCCACATTGAATAACATTGGTAGCTTGTAGACAATGTGTAGAAACACATTCCTACCTTATCTTAAGAGGTGTTGGAGGGAATTATTCACACCTATATAACCACATATGAGATTCCAATAAAGTGTCATATTCAATATTTTCATCATCATTGTAATTTGACCCAAATTCTATAAGAAGTTGTGGAGAACGCTGTGTCAGCCCCTATAATACAAACTAGTAAAACCAAATGGAAATCCCACTAAGGGAATCCAAATTATGATACTAATCAAGATAAGAACTATTTAGTTGCTATTACAAGAATGCTTGAGAAAAAATCAGGTCACAAATATATAATTTCACCACCGTGGAAACATGAGATCATGAAAATTATCCCATTTAAGTACAACACATTCTAATTATCATCTAGTAAATATCCAACCCAATTAACACAAGTGATATTAGGATAAAGGGGTGTCCCCATGGAGTAAAAAATAATCCCAAGCTGTTTGGACTCTATTTCACTATCATTTAGAATATGTACATTGTCCCACTAAATGAGTGAATGGGTATTGACCCACCAAACAATCCAATAGGAATTTTCCCACTAATTGAGTCAATGTGAAATACCTCGCCAAATGAAGTTATCATTTTTATGAGGATAAAATCTTAAAATCAATTAATTTTACTCTTGGTGACCATGATAAAAATGAATATGTATTTCATGAAATGGTGTCCTCTGTTTCAACCAACATGGTATCATCCATGTTTGACGAATTGTTAACTAGTTCTAATGAGTTTTATCTTAATAGAGGTGTACACATGCTCATATAATCATCTAATTCTCAATAGGTTTTACCATAGTCTACTCTAAGATTTTTTTATGATAATACTAGTGATACACTACCTACATCTATATAATATTTGTTCAATAATATGGATTTATTAGAATGCAATATGGATAGAGTACGTTCTTGATTTCAATAATATATTCTGTCAGTAGGGTAAACACAAGGATCCCATAATCAGACACCCACCATTACATTATAAAAGGATAGGGTTTCAACATAATTTTGTCCAATTTACCCATTATGATGATAAGTCCACATTTAATATAGAAGATATCATGCATTTAGAATAATTAAATGAACAAATATTATAATTAATTATAGAGTTTCTTCCAGGATATTATCTCTATAGTGAAATGATAGTATCCTTCTATAGAGGTCGAACATATAGTAAAGTACCCCATCCCACAGAAATATGGGTATATTAATTTTTTTACTTTCTCATGGGGTGAGTTTTGTATTTCATTTAACCGAAATTATCACCACATACCCTCATGATAGTCTTAGTTCTCAAAACTATTGGCGGAATCATCGATGCCCCAATCATTGAAATATTCAACATTTTAGTATAAATAGATAAATTTTAAGGTTGATCTGCCTAGAAGTAAATTTAAGCAATGTGATCAAATTGATCAAGCAGTATGTTTCATATGAGGGAAGTGATGTTTTCATTTATCTCTCAATGATATGTGAATACATGAATATTTCATTCAATCAAATTAAGTTTATGGGTATTTTTACTCTATTGGGGATTATAATGATATTCATATCCCATAGATTAAGAGACCTTAAGATAGAAATTTGAGAGATTATCCAAATTATCACCCCTTCCACCAATTTTTATAGAATAAAACTGGGCAAGGATTTATCTTTTTTGGAGCATATTCAAAAGCAGATAGATGAAGGGATGATGGATCCAGTGATACCCAAATAGTTTGAACATAAATGTGAACTCCATGAAAAAAATACATGAACTATGTGGATAATTTTGGGTCACCAAACTCTTGGATGTAGGAAAGAAAATTTCTATTCCATTAGACCAGATCATTTGGATCCATATTTTACCTATTCATTAAATCCTAATTGAGCTTGCAATGATTAATAAACCTAAGGAAGAACATTTGAAATATAATACCAACTATTATACATAAAGCTATATTTTAGTATAAACACATAACATATTCTTTTTCTTTAGATACTATATCTAGAAGAAGATAACCAATGTCATGATTTAGTTCGGGAATCCAAATCTTCCTAAAATGTATACCTGATTCATTCTATCTCTAACTTATAGGAACAACAGTTATCTTAACATGTAAAAATGACAATGTCACACCTACATGAATTTAAATTTCATATCATATTTTACATACCACAGGACATTAAACTACCCATACACAATCTTATTTTCATCACTATAAACCACATAGAATACCATCCTAGATGTAAGATGTTAAACTGTATGACCAAAGTCTATTATGTGTGACTATAAACTATTTTAATTTATTAATTTTTACGTGTTATTATACATCATGACACATAGTCATTTTGTTTGAAATTATACACTTTTTAGGAATGATAAAGATATATATGGAAATTTAATAGTATATGGGTTTACCAACTTATTCTTAGTTTTCATCAATAAACAAAGAAAAGGATAAAGTTTTCTCAACTTATCCTAGAACTAAGACACCATTCAATTCAGGTTTCCTACTTTCTCCGAAAAAAATGTTTACATCAATTCCTACTCAATTAACATTAGATAACATTGTGTGTTGAATTATGTTCCCCCTTTAATAGATATACATGTCTCGATTCATATACTCATATGATATGTAATGACACCCATGTCACCTACCTTGGTCCCTCTTTCATAATTGAATCATCACACACAACCTAGATTCATGAAATTAAAATGAAAAAGCCTCATTAGTCTCAGTTAATTATATTAAAAGGAAAAGAACCATTTATCCTTAAGTAAGGGTCTTAAAGAAACTTCATAAAATCTAGGAAGTACAACCTTAAAATAATTATTTTGGTGATCATAATGGGATAGAATTAAAACAATTCTATAAGACCCTTTATCTGTATTTGACACAACATTAATGATTATGATGAATTAGGTATATTTTAGTCACACTCAACCCATAACTTAATCACTCAAGGTTCCATTATAGTGTCTAATTTTACATTTTTACCATGGACTGTCCATTCATTTTATTTTCTCTTTCATGATAAAAGTAATATTCCAATGAACCCTAATTTCCCACACTCATCTTGGATAGTGTAATCTTATGGGTCTTGGTTGATTTCCCCAATTAGTGTAATTGAGATAAATCATAATCAAAATTATTGAGATAGAATTTCTTTTTTACTTGAATATAAATTCCACAATATAATTTCCATGTTTCAAGAAAAAATATTTTATTATGCTATATCCTTGTAACAATTCCCAATACTATATGAAACATGTTATTTTAAATATAACCCTAAACTATTTTGTATATAGTCCATCCTATATGAACATAAACCATACATAGATTTTATTCATAGGTAAAAATTAACTACATGACCCTCATTTTTTGTTTATATTACAAATGACCAACATTCACCCCATTACATATTGTTCCCTAACTCCATTTCTATGAGGTGTGATTTACTATCCTCTTTAGTCAATTTTTTTTATCCAACCAAGATTTTCATTTTAAAACATAATGGTTTATCCACAAAAAATTAAAAAACCTTTTTTACATGCATATTTATACCCAATCTATATCATAATTTTTATTGTTGATTCATCAGTATTGAAATCTTGGAGTTATAATAATTCTCTTTATTTCCCCATTTGTAGATATTGGAAACATGATTCCTGACTAATTTCAATGGACCCCCCTTTTAATGGATAATAAAATAGTCACCTCTAAGCCACTATGTAACAACTAGTGGGTGTTTTATTCCATGATTTATGGTTCACCAATACTCTATGTTCTATTCCATGACATTGAGATGTTGGTATCTCCATTTATAATAGCTGACCTACTACCATCAACCATGATGGTTCCACACTCATATATCTGTTTCTAAAATTCAAAAAACACCAAAAAATCATCATTTCATTATATATTTTTCGTATATTCGAGGATATGATTTTTGTCATTTTTATTCTGTATTTGTTTATGAAATTATAAATGTCTCTATATTTTGTATCATTATGAATTAGAGATGTTATTGAGGATGTTAGAAATCGCATTAGTATAAATTTCATGACAGTATGGTCAATGATTCATGACCTTAAACTAAAAGAATATTCATTTAATAGTTACAAAAAATGTAAAATGTTTGGCTCTTATTCTTTGTTGATGAATCTAAAATTAATGGAAAATATATTTATCACATATACCTTTAAACCACATGGATGTGTTTTTTCCATATTACCCATAAAAATGTTCCTCTTCTGTTTTAGATCTCCATCTATATAGGGGAATGTTTCCATACATAACATATTTAATGGATATAGATATACCATCTAACCATAATTTCATGGTACACCTATCCTATAACTTAAATTTACCCCTTATAATAACTGTGTGTGGCTAGAATTCTACTAACTCGGGATACATAGTGTTGTTAGGCTCTCCAATCCCACGCCTGGCCACGAATTCTATTTCCATAAATGGTTCTACTCAAATTATGAGGCCTTTATTAATGTATATTTTATTTCCATCCTTCTATTACTAGGGAAACCATATATTTAACCCCCATCTCTTTTACATGAGCTATATTTGTATTGAGGGACCTATGACAAAGAGTTACTTGTGGATTGATTCCAATACTATGGGATTAGTAGTCGTAAAATTAAATCAATGTATGACACCTACTAATGTGTGATATCATCATTCATGTCAATAGTTTCCATACAATACACTTTAATGGGAAGACATATTACTTGTTATAAACTATGAAAGTATCGATTCCTAATATTTTTCGATATGTAGCGATGCCTAGATGATTTATATCAGGCTCATCCAAAAGTAACAATGAATCCTTTAGTATATATTAGTTCATAAGATTCCATTAATTCAAATAAAGTCTTATCTAATTCTTTATCACTAAGACAAGGTGATAACATTTTTCATACAGATCTATGAAATTTTATTGATAAAAGGACCTCCCTATGCAACCCAAAGATATAAGCCAGTTGATTCCTTACCATGTGTGTTTATCATCATGACATATAGTCAATCCTAAACGAATTTAAACTACTTAGATAGTTTTATTACATGAGACTTATCTTCCTAACATATAATCCAAAACTATATAAGAATCACTGACATGTGGTTCGTTATCCTTAAACATATTCTTGTATGAAATTTCCCACATTTCAAGAGTTTTATTATATGGTTTGTGCTATTTTATTCACAACCATCTTGAATTCAAGGGTTTATCATTGATATTAATCCATTTTAATTTACACAATATCCAAATCTATGCAAAGTTAATGACATGGTGGTCCTTATCGTAACTCCATAAACAACAATAAATCTATGTAATGATTGAATTATGTTAAAATGCATGAAATATTGTCCATATTATATGATCTAAAACTCCTCATACTTGTCCAAATATAAGACCCAACAACCCTATATGAGAGTTATATCCATTCGAGGGTATTTAAAATATGTTTATATAAATAATCACACTAGTATAAAAAAAATTCATTCCATATATATTTTTTATATCCCAATAAATACCCTTTATTAAGTACTATATCTGGATAGATTCCTACTACCATATGATACATATGATACTTGGATCACCTTTACATGAAATAACTATAAATTTAATACCCATTATTAATTTCAATAATTATAACCATAAAAATAGGTGAACCTCTCCATGAGGCAATCTATACTAGAATTATACTCATCATTCACATCAATGTTAGTAATTCCCTATCCAAATAATCTATCTCACTATAATATTAAATACAAATGACCTTAACACCCATAACATTAGATAAATATTGTATAAACTTAAAAGTATTCCCCGTATTTCTAAATTTGAAAGACTATAGACCTCAATGAAAAGAGGCTCAAAGGATTATCTGGTTGAAAAAACTAATGGGTGGCTAGAGAAAAAGTCAAGTGTACCATTTATATGAATTTTACATTCATTCAATATGAAGAAGATAGAGTAAAAAAAGTCCAAATGATTTTAGGGATCAAAAATTGGCCCTAGAAAAGTTCAATCTATGGTCACTAGACCCCTTGGCCCAAAAAAGAGTTATAAAATATTTTATTTTCCCCTCATAGGTATGTTTATGTTTATTCCCTGGGTATATTTTTTATAACACCCAATGATTTAATTATTTGTTCCCTTATCGATTAATAATATTTTGAATACAATGATTTATACAAAAATCAAAATTAATGAAAACTACACTACATTTTATAGTGATAAAAATATCATAATGTAAGATATATAAATTATAAAAAATTAATATGAAATAGAATTAAGAATAGTACATGTGGAAGAAATCCATGATTATATAAAAATACCATGAACAAAAAATCCTTACAATTTTGGTTTTAATTTAATACTATAACTTGATTGCAACTTTGTAAGTCAGCAAAAGAAAATGTAATATGAAAGACTTGTTAAAAGATAATGAAATAAGATGTATGATTTTTGGTTATATATAGGAAAGAAATATAACTCATATATATATGGCCATTGGGATTATATGATAGTTTCAATAGAACTGAGGAATTTTTAGGTATAAATAAAATTAACCCCATTAAAAAATCAATGTATAAAATGGAATTAAATTTCATTTATTGGTATATGTATTCTATATAAATACCAATTGTCTAATATTTGAAGGGTGTAACTTCTATAGAGTTTTCACTAGATAAATACCAAGAAAAAAAATCCAATTATTTCAACATGAGAGAAAACATATGTATCGAATGTTCATGCTCTTTGAAATTACCTTGATACTCATTCTTGTTGAATCACCACCTGTGATGACCACATATTCTTAATTTTACATTTAGTATTACACAGAAATCTTGAGGGGTTATGTAAGTTGAAGTTAGGATGATAAAATCATATAATTATAATGTTATAAATCATTTATCACAATTATATTTATAATTTTTACATTTTTATTAAAAAATTAAGGTCATTTTTATTATAAATTAATTGATAAAATCTAATTAGTGTAGATAAAAACTTATAAGATAATTTTATACATAAAAAGTGTATTTTTCTTAAAAAAAATTTATGACTGATTTTATTAGAATAATTTTTTATCATATTTTTAAATTTATTATAAAAGAAATTATATTTTTTATCATTATGTAAATTTTTATTAAAATTTCTATTTTCATTGTTAATATAAAAATATGAGACTAAAGTAAAAAATTAGTTACAATAGTAAAATAATTATTTTATTAGGAAATACTTTTATAAATATTGTGTAATTTTTACCAAGAAAATTAATTTTATATCCATTAAATTATGTATATAATATTATCCTTATAAATAAAATAAAACATATTAACACTCATTTAATTATTAAATTATTTGAAATAATAAGTAAAATTTTTAATCTGTGTAAAGACATTTTTCTATAAAAATAGTTTTTTTCTATGTATATTTTTTTATTTTAGAAGTTATTTTTTTCATATTTATATATTTAATTAGATTAAATAAATTATAAATTTCAATTCATAACATTGATAGTTTCTAATAGGCATTATCATTTATTTTTAGTTAAAATTTTAATTAACAAATGGAAAAGAAGGTAATCTACCATTGATCAAATTTTACTACTTGAACATCAATAATAGACCTTAGAAAATAAAATTTAGATTTTAATTTGATTCAAAAAAATTATCACTCACATTTACTCAACTAGATCACATAATTCCAATGTTATTCTTTCTTTACCCTTCACATACCTTTAGTTTCAATGGAAATTTCCATGTTTTTCTTTTATAAAAAGTGCTCATTTCCATCCAATTGAAGCCACACTTTCCATTGAAATTACATTAAATATATATTTATTGTTACCTAAAATATAACCCTATTCCATGTTTTTGAGCCCCTGGTTACAAGAATTTCTTCCAGTTTTACAATTTCAAAAAAGGCATTCAAGAGATTAATCAAGTCCTCTGTGTAAGCATTATCCACTATCTAACATTTTATTCTCTATATTTACCATCCACATTAATACAAACCAATTATAAACATAATAATACATGGAAATACATATAATTATTATATTTTATTTTAATTACATGTATTAAAAAATCATTATTTATCTCCCTTACATTCATTAGGAAATTAAAATTTCACTCGTGTTATGTCTGGTTACCTACATCCATGGATGGCATATTTTATTTTTCATCACCATGTTATTTGGATGGCTCTCGGAATGAATTAAATGTATAAAAAATATATTTATAACTTGATTAATGATATTATTTAAAAACTAGTCATTCGATCAATAATATTGACAATGAATTTAGCCGCCTACATTAAGCATTACAAGAGAAAAAATGAATACTTCTATGAAAGTAATAGTTTATTACAATAATATTTAATTTATATTCATAAAAAAATTCATAAATAGCCATATTTATCATAGTAATGAAATATAAATAATATAACATCACATATAATACTAAAATAATCACTTTTATAACCATACTCACCCCTAAATTATAGTATTTTCTTGGTTCTGTTAGTTTAACCATATTTATAAATAATGATATAAATTTACATCATGGATTAATAGAGAAACAAAATTTATGGTAATAATTGATAATAATAAGAAAATAAATTTTATTGTTAACTCATTAATGGTAATATTAATTTCTAAATAATTATTTCTAAACCGCATTTTGTTCATTAGAAATTTCCAGAACAAGTTCATCAATGATTTCATCTTCAAAGTCAGATCGAAAAGTCTCATAGAATTAAAATAGAACATTGAAAATTAATTGGGAAATTTTACATTAGTACCTTGTATAATATTGAAATTATGATCTTTGTATCAAATAATGGGGGTTGACATCAATATTGTGAATCTTAAATAAAAAAAAGTCATACTTACTAACATCCAATGATGAAAATAAAAAATAAATAACTAATAAATGTATAATGAGTACTTATAATTAAATATTGAAATGGAAATAGATATTAATATGTTTATAAATAAGATACTAGGATGTTGTTTTTTCTTATATATTTTAGAAAGAGTATAACCATGTTGGAACCAAATGTACGGTTTCTTCGTAACTCGATATCCATTCATTGACTTATAATATTTATTCTTGACCTAATTATTCTATAATAATTTTATTCCCTTATATTATTTTTTTATATTTGATTTTATATTTAATTTATATTTAAATAGATTTATTTTCATTCCAATCCTTATAAATTACTCATACATCATAAATTAAGAGGGATGTAAAGGGTTTTTCAAAAACACAATTTCATTTTATTGAGTAAAAATACATCTCCTTGAACAGAATTACTATGAATTTGATTTATTATATTAAATTAATATATATAATATTATTTCCACATTATTTTACATGGATTTACATTTCCTTATCATAAAAAACATTCTAGAGGATTATTTCATCCAATATTATTACATCAATAAGGGGTTTCTCATCTAAATTTGCATTCGTTGAGACCTATGCCATATTCACCACTTTTTTTACTCATGTGGTGTATAGAGTACAATATATATAAATATTTTATCATATTTTTCCTAATATTTTTATTTTTTAATTGATTTCATGTTCTCTCCATCAATGTCTTTTTGATTCATAATTTTTCAAAATGTAATGGATTTTTAACATAATTTATTTTCATTGGGTTATATGGTTTCTTCATAAACAATATCATTATTTTTTACATATATTATTCTATTTCCTTTTTAATGGGATATTAACTCTTCTATATCTATGGAAAATGAATATTTTAATTACAAATTTCTTCATTGATGGGTTTTTTTCTCAAAAATGTATAACATTTCTATGAATAAATTTTAACCTATTTGTCGACATTTTTTCCTCCATTTCCATATTCATTCTTTTTTCAAAATTTATACCTTCTTATTTTGAAATCCAAATATTTTTTATGTCATGTGAAATTCATATTCATATTTACCACTTTTTAAAAGGAATTAGTTTTAATAATTTAGTGATGCAGATTTCAATGACGATATTTTATAATATTAAAAAGTTTTTTTCTATAACAATAATATTTTTGTATTCCAATCAAAATTTATTGACTAAAAATATATTTATTTTAAAATTTCCATTATTTTAGTTTATTTATTATGTATTTTTGAAAAATAAATGATGTTATATTTTCAACAATATCTTTGAAAATGACATGTAACTTCACCCTTTTGCGATAATGGAAAAAAGTTTTATAAAGTCTCTTTTTATGGTTTCAATTAAATTTAAATATTTACCTACAAAATATCCAAATCTTAGGTATTCATATTTCATGAATCACCATCTAAATTCCCTTTTGAGATACTCCTTTTGGTTGACATAATTTTTGTGAATTAACTAAAAAATCGTGTTCGGTCATTTTATGTTATACAATTGGTAAATGATAGAAATTTTTTTTGGATTCCATGCATTACTCATGATAAAATAAATTATTTATTTTATAGTGAACAAATGAATATTTATTTTCATTATTTGATGGTTTGGGTATATTAACTCCCTGATATAGTTTGGGTAAGTTATTTCCCTAAGAAGGGTTGATTCTATTAAATCCCTAATGGGGATTGTGTTAATTAAATCCCTAAGATTGGTTGTATCTATTAATTCCCCTAGACATATTTATTATATTAAATACCTTATATGTGTTGTTTATGTTAAATCCATAAGAAGCATAGGGTCCATTTAATCCCTTATATGGGTTGGTACCACTAAATCCCTAAGATGGGTTAATTCATCTGTATCCCTCTAATATACTGGTTAATGTCTAATATAAAATGATATAATAAATCATGGGAACAATTGTTTTTTTCATATCTTAAAAGTTGATCATAATTTTGTTTTTTCATAATATCAATGTTAGTAATGATTGTGACATCTTATAATGTAATGATTTCATGTGATTATAAGTTTTCAATAGTTCCTTGCCATTCCACATTTATATGACATCAAATATTTTTATGACTCAATTAATGATGAATCAAAATTATTTATTTAAATCATAAAATAATGAGTAAAAAATTCATTTATAATTTTCCAAACAAAACTAGCTATAATGGAATATCCAAGTGGCAGTATGAGGATGATCCCACATAGACCAGGGAATACAATGATGGGACAATTGATAGAAGGTTGAGTCATCCCAATTTCAATTTATTTTATATTAAATACATAAATTATGCAAATTAAATAATTAAAATTTACATAAAAGGGAAGGAAAAATTATAAGATAGGGTTACAATCTTCAATGGATTTTTTTGAAAAATAAATCTTGACTAAACATTCAAAATAATTATACTTGTTGGTTGTATAATTAATCAATACTAGCAATTGAAGGTGAAGTAAATCCCTATAAATATACCCTATAATAAGAATTATTCATGGTCATATGAATTAAAATAATAAGATTATTTATGATTGAGTTTCCAAATTAGAAGAATAGTTAAATATAATTGTCATGAATTAATTACATTTTTTATGTTGGGATTCATCTGCTTCCAACCACACATGGTTCATTATTTAATATTATATATATAGGTATTGATTCATTAAAAAATTCCAATTGAATATATTCACTTCACATGTGATGACATAAATAAAAGAAATTATTACACACCCATTTTGATCGATTCCTCTATATACTACAGATTTAAAATATTTTTTTGGGATATCATAAAAGATGAATAAACTCAAAACCCTAAGTGATAGAATAGAATACAAGGATTGAGAATGAAAAATTCGATTAATATAATGATAATCCAATGTTATATTAAATCATAATAAATTAATGTATAATGAAAACCTAACTATGATGAATGATATCTTTTTCAAAACCCATGTAGAATCCTCAAAATGGTCGAATACTAGTTCATCTATCTGAATCCCCAAATATCAAACCAAAATCCTATATTTAGAAGCCTTTATATGCTCAGTCAATTTCCTCAAGGAAAATAAAAATTATAATGGTCTTTGGAGGTTATACTATCAAAGATATAAAAAAATTACCATGTTTCTTGTCTATCCGAGGTTTTACTATCATTTATTTATTAAAAAACATGTAATGTGTGGAGCCTAATTTCTAACAGCTTGAAATGGATTCACGACTTGCATATACTACATTTCATTAACTTGATTCACAACATGAATATTGTACTGAAAATATTGGAAACCTTATTTTTTCCTCTAATTATTTAGTTATAGGCCGCTTGAACATCATGTGATCATATAACATTGTGGGAAATCATAATTAAAATGTATACATAATCCATTTAGACTCATTCATTAATCCTAGATTCATCATAAATTTATATTTTGGTGAAAACCATCTTCATAGAATGGCGTAATGTGCATTTATGTTTCATAATTTCCATGTTTTACTTCAATTTTCTTCATATGTCAGTTTTACGATAAGAATAAAAGTATCATTAATATCATGCATGAATCTCATATTCTATCAAACAATATATAATTAAATTTCAAATAAAAACACATGAATATATAGATAAAAAATAAGGACATCAATTATTCTTCAAGGATCATATTTATTTAATAATGTTTATAAAATTATATTCTGTAGTGGATGTTTAATAATTTAAGATTTAATGTTGTTATATCATCACTTACAAACTACACTTATAATTACCTAATTATTTTGATTATATATTTCTCCCTTGTTCATGTCTTCTCATTTTCAAATGATCTAATTCCTTATGACTCGTTGATATATTTTGCCTTATCATGGGTTTTAGATCTACCATTTTTATTACTATCTAGGTTTTATGGTTGATAATAACATAATATATTTATAGATGGTGGGTCAAATGTGGTAAAATTTGGGGGGGGGGGAAAGAATCACTGTATTTTAAAATTTAAATTTTTTATATCTAATATATAAAAAGTATATCTATGGGGTTTGGGATTATGATATGATTTTTGAGATGTAATTTATAAATTATTTAAATATATGTATGTATTGATTGAGTCATAAAATATTGAACCAAATCTTGTTTGAAAACTATGTGTTTTAGCAGTGTACTCAATAGTAAAGGTCAGGGGCATTACAATTTGTATTATAACTGAGTTTAGTAGGTTTTTAGAATAGTTTAGTTTTTTAGGATTATTTTAATTCATTTTGGGGATAATTTTAGTTATTTTTAGGATTTAGATTATTAACCATTATTGAGCACCCTGATGATAACCTTAAATATAGTAAAAATTTATAATAATTAGGTAAAGTACAGAGCATCTGATTTCCTTGAAATAACATCCCTTTTTCAATACAAAAAAATGAATTCATGGTCTAAAATAGTTGCACCTACGTGTAATAATCATGAAAAAATTGGTTTTATGTTAATTAAATAATCATTTAGTGCACAAAAAAGTGATATTGACCAATTTTTTAACTCTCAGAAGATATGATTTGGTTGATTCACCTGCACTTTATGAACCATTAATAAGGATTTCAATGGAATTTGAGGATGAATATATAACTAGTTGGTTAGAGAATATAATAAGAATATGAACATGGGTAAACAAGAAATAAAACTATTTTCCTATATGGTATACATGTCATTTATGAGTTACTTATTCTAATTTTATACTTTAGCTTTTCTATATTATTTAATTTTCTTATACATAACCCATCCTTTTTTGAAAATAATGGGTGGAGACTAGAGAGACTAATTTGATAATGGGTGTGATGGATAATTTATTCAATATACCAATGAGAAATAAAATGCAATATGAGCTAGAATGAAACTTTTTGTGTTTATTCCTAACCATCTATCTCGATTAGAAATTTAAAACCTAAACCTAGCTAAAATTTTCCAAATGAAACAAATTAGAGAAAAATTATGTTTCATATAATTTCAAGTGGTAAATTCCTACGAGGAAAGTTGATTTAATTTATTACGTGTTAAAAATGTGGGAAGAAGCACCCAATGTAAGGTAATGGGGGAATAAAAATATTTTTTTAGTTAGGAAGGATTTTTCTGTCAGATTCTTAAGCATTGAAGAGAGATCAAGAGGTCCATCATTTCAATGGAAGGTATAAAGGTCCCAACTAATACATCACCGAGACACAAATTATTCATATATATGTAATTTGGGTATTATATTTAGATTCCCAAATCCATGGAATAATGTGGATAATATACATCATCAACCCTTAAGACCAAGGGAATAAGGGAAAGCCTTTATAATCACAACTCCTAATGCAGGTCCTAAAAATGAAGTGTTATATGGTACACTCATCATCCACCAAAGAAAAACAAATTCCCTATTTGATTATTGTTTTTCCCACCCATTTATATCTTGAAAATTTTATAAAATAATAAATAATTATATATCAAATTATTATTAAAACATCATGTGGTAAAAAAACTATATACCATGTATATAAATCACCTATAAAGGATTTTGTTGGAGTATTTTTCCTATAAATATTATTGTTATCAATTTATTTTCATTTGATTTGATTTTATGAATGGATCAGTCCTCAATTATAGAGTCCAAATTAAATTATGGAATAAGGAAATCAAATTACATTTTCCTTATCAACCCATGATGATCTATCAGTTCCAGGCTAACTAATTTCAATTTTAAAAAATATTATTTCCATTATATGGGTTTTAATTCCCAATCAAGAGCAGTATCGACCAAATCCATTTGTTTCATTTTCTGAATAAACCACATTAAGGTTAGTGGGAACTTCACAATACTCAGAAATAAAATTTAAAACACCCCAAACATTAACCATGAAAGCTTAAAATTTCACCCCAAAACATCAAAATTCTTCTAGAAATTCAAAAAAAAAAACCAGACACATCATTCAAAAAAAACACTAGTCACCTTGGGTCCTCCTTGAGCCATGCTCCCTAAATCGCAACACTGGTTCACAATCAACCCATCGTCGCATCAACATCACCAGGAAATAAAAACCAATGGATTATATCATCATATTCGTTGGAAAGAACTGAAACCTTCGAAATGTGTTGATGGAAATATCCCCCAAACCAGTAAACAAAACATCCGAAAACCATCAACAAATGAAATTAACATCACCTAGATCTGTGACCTCCTAGAACACCATCGACGTAGGAACGGGCTCCATCGAGCAAGAACTCCAACGCTAGAAATTTTATGATTTAAAGATCTCAAGAGAATAGAAAGGCCCAACCATCAAACCAGAAAGAACCAACCAAAAGAAAACTCCACCAAGAACCAACAAAATGAAGCAGAGGGACAAAGAATAAGATTCCTGCACCGGTAGGTCTTCCCAGAATGTCGACAACCGCTCAAACCACACCTCCAAAATCTCCTAAGGATCCAATGCACCATGCGGACCTGGAAGGGGTGCTGGTTCTTGGAGATAGGGAAGATTTGAGCAGGCGAAAGCCAAACTATCCACCGTGGTCGGCGCCAGAACTGCTATCTTTGACCGTAGAGAACAACCCGAAGGACCATCATGGAGCCAAATCAAAAATCCGAAGAGGAAACAATCTCCAAGACGACAAAACCACAGAAGAATAGATCAGGTAGGCAAGGAGAGGAGGAGGAGGGAAAATGAAAGGGGAGATGATGCCGGAAGCGACACACAAGCCCCCCCCCCCCTCCAAAAATGCTGACGGAGGAAACCCTAGCGCAGAAGGGGATTAGGAGAGAATCCACCTAGAGGCCTGAAATTTACACACCAATTTCATCAGGAGCAGTATTGAAAATAAATTATTGGGTATAAAATCAATATTGAGATATTCCTATTATGAGGGAAAAGTTGTGTTTAATAGTCCTATATAATATATTAAGGTATATATATCAATAGAAATTATATCTCCAGTCATGTCTATTTTTTCAATAACCTCATATTTTCATATAATTAAGTGATTATTAAAATTCCAAGCATGAAATTTATTAAAGGTGGTAGAATATAAAACACAAATATTTTAGTATTAATTTCCCTTTTAAATATATACTATTTTGAGTAGATTTTTTTAACATGCAACACTGAACTAAAACGAATCATGATACCTTTTTTGAGATATGAATATTAAAATGAAAGATAAATACATTATGAAAATGAAATTTGAAACAAAATTAACAAAACTACATGTGGGATAAATCCACAGGTAAATAATAATACAAAAAATAAAATAGAACAGTGTTTATCATTGGTTTCCATGATGATCATAGACTTGATTGTAACTATGGAAGTAAGGATAACAATTAAAATGTGATACACTAATTAAAATATAATAAAATATGATGAATGATATTATGTTACATATAGGAATGAAATCTGGCCACTATTTATGAGTCTTGAGATCATATAGTTGTTTGGATTTTATGACCATTCTAACAAAACTAATGAATTTGAGGGTATAAATACATGTATCCACAACATAAATTCTATTTATAAATAAGATATAAATAAAATAACTAGTATATAACCTATATAATAAGCTCACTTGTCTGAGATTTCATGGGAGGTAGATTTTCTACGGTTTTCTTTAAGATCAATCCTAATCCAAGCTCCAAAAAGTGTTTCTTGAGAAAAACAATTTAGGTGAGAAGTTCAATATATTGGAAATAACCCCAAGTTCATTGAGAGTTGAATCAATACTGACGATGTAAATCACGAGTCATCTTTTCCATGTTTATTATAAAAAAATTCAATATGTTTTTTAGGAAGAACATATTATGATAAAAATATACAATTATCAATGTAATAAATTATACATGGATTTTTTTTTATACATTTATCATTTATTATTTTAAAGAAAAATAATTTTCATTTTAAATAAAAATTCATTGATAAAAATAAATTATTATATCTAAATAACTAATAATACTATTTTACACTTTAAAAATATATTTCTTTTATAAAAAACTCTTAATGCTAATATTAATATTATTTTTTATCATATATATAAATTTAGTATAATAAAAAAATCACATATTAAATTTAATATTCATATAAAATTTTGGAAATATATACATTCTCATTTTTAACATAAAGATATGTAATCAAAGTAAATTTGAGATATATTTACCGAAATAAACTAGTTATTTTTTAAACAATTGTTTTTTTAAAGATTATTTATTTTTTATCTAAATATATTATACTATAATATAGTATATAGTGTCTGTAATATGATGTTTAAACATACAAAAAAATTTATTAACATTCATTTAATTATTAATTGATAGGAAATGATAATAAAAACACTAAATGTATAGAAAAACATTTTTCTATATAATATATTTTTATATATTTTATGTTTTAATTAAAAAGTTAATTTTAGCATATTTATAAATTGAATTAAATTTAATAGAGTAAAAAATTCTATTCATGACATTAAGCATTTTCTAGAGGGTAATCATTTATGTTTAGTAAAAATATAATTACAATAGTAAATATTTAATCAAGGTTAAAGGGTAAAAAATCGGTAATCTACCCAGGATCAAATTTCAAAAAATAAAATTAAAACATATAGCATATAGAAGAATTTTTTCATATGTTCAAGTCATACCAAATTTTCTAATCAAAATTTATTATCCTAACTCACCTAAAAACCATGTGATTCTATATTTACCCTTTTCTTAACATTAGTTTCCAAGGAAATGACCCTCTTTCAACCAATAATTGGAGCATAATTCCACCCAATTAAAGACACCATTCACATTTTAAATTTTATTGAAACTCTACATTTTTTACCCATGGTGATACATTCCATATTTAGAATCCTCTGGATATAATAATTTGTCCCAAATCATATGTTTACAATATATATTTCTATAAAAGGAGGATGTCTTCAACCTCATTATTCTCCATTCCCTAACATTTTACTCTTTGACTTTCTCATCTACCATCCTTTAAACCAATTATAACTATACTTTTTTTATGACCCGACCCAAGATGGGGTTTAAGAAACAACTTCCCCAAGCCTGCCTCCATAGGTTAGGGGGTGGAGATAAATGTGGAATGAATAACTAACATGAGGATGCCTTTTTCATATGTACCTTTATGAAAACACACATCCATCTAGATGTACAAGTGCAGAGGGAAATAGTAAAATATTAAAGAAAAATAAAAAGTAATCCAAGAATGCATCACCTCTACAGCGTACAAGAGTACGATAGTGAAAAAAGAAAATAAAGTGAAAAAATATACACCCAACTGGAAATATGTCCCAACCAGGAAAAACTAAAAATGTAAACTATTGAGAGATCCCTACTCTTAAATCACAAGCTACGACCAATATACATGGTCCAAATCACCCAATATACCTAAGATCCTATGAATTCACTACTGATATATCTGTCACCTTCAAATTATATGACACGTGCGAGCTAGGTCCATTCAGGTGTGAGTATATATGTACCTTCTATGATGACCCCTAAGATAAAGGGGGTACAATAATAGAAACAAAAGAAAAAAAGATATCATATACAAGATAAAGTCAAATATAAAAGGTCAACCCAACCAAGAGTCAATGTAACCCTGTCTAAGCACAAGGGGTTTAATACAGTGAGTAGATGATCTAAACATAATGTATTCTTCACTTATAAAAGGATAGTATATCATTCCAAACCTAAAAATACAAACAAAGATAGCACATGTAATACCCCAAATGTAATATCCTCTCCTAGATGAAGATTAACCAAATCCAAGGTGCAGATACAGAAGAATATATATATTATCAGTCAAAAGAAAACCAAATGAGAGAGTAAGGAGATATCCATCAAATAGATTAGCCTATGAAGAAGAGTATACAATATTTTCGATATGTAAATCTCAATTCCTATAATGCCACATGTCTTCCCCAAAGTAACCATCCAAGTAAAACCATAAGTCATCCCTGTGACGCACAATTCAGTGGGTATAAATTCAAAGTAGAGAAAATGTATCCTAGTGCATCAGGAGTGGTTTAAACTAATAGTATCCATAGAGGAACCATTCCCCATCTGATGGGGGGGGGGGGTACACTCTATTTTCACGATGACTATCACTCTATGCCGATAGCAGGGTTCCACTTGGTAGGGTAGAGGACCCACACCCATGACAATGGGGGTTCCAATCTAATGTCACGCAGACTTGTGCCCTAGGCTGATATGGGGTTCAACATAGTAAGGTAAAGAACCCATTCCCATGTCAATGGGAATTCAACTCTAAAGGCAGAGGACCCACAACCTATTACAATATTGAGGTTTCAATCTCATAGTATCTGTAAAGGACCCGCTGTTATGCCGATGGGGCTTCAACTCTAGTGTCACGAAGACCCACACCTATTTTGATAGGGGTTGCAATAAAAATAGTAGAGTACCTTCAACCATGGAAATGGAGGGTTCCACTATAGTGTCACAAGAACCTGTGCCCTATGATCCTAAGGTGTTATGCATAGTAATGTTGGGGACCCGCGCCCATTTCGATTGGGGTTCCAATTTAATGGTCACAGACTCGTACCCTAGCACAATAGGGGTTCCTATCTAGACATCAAGGACCTACACCCTATCTGGTTGGGGTTCACATTAGAAAGATAATTATAGAGGATCTATTCCCATACTGATGGGGGGTTTCACTTTAAAATTCAAGGAATCCATTTACCATCTCTATGGGATGGTAAAACATAGTAATATTTGGTGATTTTACATGATCAATGCCATCATCGAGCATCGCCTAAATATGTTTTGTGCCAGAAATATTTTACATAATATCTCATAAGAAAAAAAGTATGTCACCATAAGGTTCTATGAAAGAAGTCTTAGGATAATCTACTTGTGGTAGAAAATCCATGTTCAATAAAATTGCATATATACAATTGAAATTTCCTCAAAAGCGGTCATAGGGTACATGGCGTGTGGTCCTGCACCATTGCCTTTCCATGTCCCTATTTGGCACATGGATCTCAATTGTGTAAGAGTACAATCCATATTGTTGGACTATATGGTGTGTCTAGGCTCCCAAGGAATAGACCTTATACTTTCTTCTTCATCCTTGAACCACAATCCATGTATGTGTAATGACCCTGTGTCAGTGTACATGACCCCATGTATGTGCACTCAATTACACAACTATGTACCTATCCGTGTACATCCTCCCGGGTTCCTGCCTATGTGACCCACCACCTGGGTTTTATTCTGAGTAAGGGTTACACAATGTGTAGGAGATCTACACACCATTTATCGTTAATGTTTCTAAAAAAAGACATCCACCTTCACTAGGGGGATACATGTCGTGTATCCATTACAATACACAGTGTGGAGTTGGGTGTTATCTAGAATTTCTAGATTTTCAGATCCTCTTGCAGTGCATTTAATCAGGCCTCACCTCATTAGATTCGACCTTATCTCCATCCAAAACTTTTAGGATCTATCCGTAAATCATGGGTTCTGATCTCCATTCACTGGAAATCGATCCACATTCATTCTCTGTGGTTTCACTACATGGAAAATTCCTCACGGGTCCTTCAACCTTCATAGATCTAGCCTTTAATTTTTAAACAATCATTCACAACCAATAAATATCCCAAATATGTCCATAATTCATCAATTCTATGCCTCTCTCATGATTATGTCATGGTTCTAGGGGTCTGATTAGGATTAGTATCGACTGTAAATGTCGAACTAGGACTACTAGGTCCTACTGGTTATGAACATGATGAAGATGAGGGGGAAATGAACTATAAAAATTTATTAATTATTTTTTTTCCATGGGTTCTTTTCCAACGATCAAGAACAATGATACCAAGTAAGATAATATTTGATAAATCCATTTAAAATCAGGTACATAGGTTCATGATCAGTCTGTAGTTGGCGTAGACCAATGATCAAGGATGAGTCTGCAAAATAAGTTTAATCAAGAGGATTAAATAAACTATTGAAGAGTACTACCTGTATATTGGATTGTTTTTCATTGAATAATTATATCATCAATGATTTTTATAAATCATTGTGTTTTTTTCATCTTGATATGCTCTAATCTGATGTTTCATTTCCATCTGATGTGATTCGAAAATAGAAAAGGAAGGAAGAGATCTGAAATTCTCCTAGGGTTTATGAGAATAACCATAAAGAATTAAATAAGGAATTAATCTTATAGATCATTTCACAACATCAAAATGAATGAATTAAATTTTTAATTATATTACTTAACATACCACCAATGAGCGTGGAGTCTAAATGAATCACACTGACCCATTTTATATCATGCCTATGGTAAACACCATATCTCAAACTCAAATTTGGTCTCATATTTATGATCCAAGATTCATTTTAATTGTTACCCAATTTTATTAAAATTTATTAGACACACAATATAATATATATTTAATATATTTATGAAATTAATTTCAGGCACACCGAGTCTTGGAATAACATTTCGTATTAGTTCCTAGCTCTATAAATATAAATAAAAAATTTGAAAGTCTAATAAGTAAAAAACCAGGTCTCTACATCTGCAAAAATAATGTAAATATAGTTAGTATTATAAAATGTTATTATGTTCATAGAACAACCATTATCAATCTACGTCTCATCCATTAAGAAATTAAAATGTTACCAGTGTTATGATCTTACTAAAACCTCTTTGAATGACGTATTTCATTTTTCTTCATCTCCTTACGTAGGCAATTATAAGAATGTATTTATAAAAAAAATTAAATTTATGATATTATTAAGATTGGTTGAAAATAAATTATGAATTATATAAATAATATTAATAAAAAATTTAGTCACTTAATATAATCATACCAGGAGGAACAAATAAATTTTTTGAAAGTAATATCTTCATATAATTTTTTTTCATTTATCTTAATATACAACCTTTTTTGATTAAAAATTTCAAAATGGATCTTGTCCATGATTTCATATTCATGAATCATAATTAAAAATATCATGGAATAAAATTGGATATTTATAAATCATTAGGTAAATTATATAATAATAAATTGAATAATATAAGAATGATGAAATTGTTATCAAATATTGGGGGTCAACATTAACATTATGAAGCTTATATGAAAAAACCAAAGTTACTAACATCTGATGATGAGAATAAAAAACAGATTAATAACAGTAAAATTAATTATTATAAATAATGTATAGAAATGTTGATATATATAAATATGGTTTAAAATATTTTGATAATATGACAATTTTTATTATAAAATATGTTAGAGTGTATTTCAATAATCCTAAATCTAATGTATGGGGTGTTTATACCTTAATATCCTTTCATTAAGTTATAATCTTTCTTCTTCAACCAAATTATTGTAAAATTTTAGTTTTCTATCAAATTATTATATTAAATTTTTTTTTCTATTTCTTTTTTGGGGATTTATATTTCCTTTCATATCATCCTTTTTAAAATATCATTAATTTATTAATTACATGCTCTTTAATAGTATTTTTCTACAACTCAATTTCATTTATTTAAGATATAATGTATCTCCATAAACTCAATTCTTCTGAGTTTGATTTATTATGTTATATGATTATATGAATTTTTTTAGATTATTTTATATGGATTTAAAATTCTTTCTCATAATGTTTTTTGAAGGATTGTTACATCAATTTATTTGATATGAATAAGGGTTTTATCATCTCAATTTCCTTTTATTAGGGTATATTCTATTATATTGAATTGTTTTATTATTATTAGTTTATATAATATCATATTTTTATATCGATTCACGTGTTTTACATATGTATATCATGTTCTCTCCTTTTATTTGTATTTGAATGAAAATTTAGCAAGACATAAAGTATTTTTATAACTTAATTTATTTTCATTAAATTATATGGTTTAATCTTTAACTCCATGCTTCTAAGGTACCTATTTTTGGGAATATAGATGTTTCTCCAATAAGTGTTTTATTTATTCTGATAGCAATAATCACCCATATTTACTGTACTAATAAATTTACATTAATTTAGTTTTAGGTTTATATTTATTAAAATAATTATTATAATTTTATTAGAACTATGGAAGACTTAATTATGTAATAACATTTTATTTTTGGTGAAATATTATTTTGGAAATTATTCTGGGTGTGTTAAAGAAGTCTAGAATCATTTTCCAAAAGGTGATGTTGAAAAATAACATTAGTATCCAAAATTGTGTTTTAGCTGACTGTAATGTTTAGGAACCTAACTTTTGATTATGAACATCACATTTGAGTATATAAAGTCATGTTTCAAATCTAATGTTTTTTCTAAATGTTATATTTAATAACCTGAATCATTTTAAGAATCATCATGTTGGAGTACGTCACATTTGGTATATACCTTATGTAAGTTACCTCAGGTAGGTATCATACTATAAATATTGGAATAATATATTTATTATCAACCACATGATTTTCAACCATACTTTTAGAGCTAACCACATATAGATCAACCCCATGTTGAATCATTCAACTATAGGATTTGATTTTATAATTATTTATAATATTTCTATTTAGATTTCATTGGAGAAAATATTTTAATAAATAAATTCAAAAATAATTTCCTAAGTTCTTCAATAATTGATTAATCAGTTCTTATTTCTAAAAGAATTTCTTATATTCAACAACTGATTGAATTAAAATTTTAAACAAACTGTGATTTTTGTAATCATGATTTATCAGGAATGTTTTTTTGTATCTGTATGACCCAAATAAAATTGGATAGTTTATTTAATTATAAAATTGATATGTCAAAATAAAAGATTATTTTTCCCTAAATAACTATTTTCTAGGAATAAAATGTATAATATAAATAAATATCTAAAAAAAACCTTGGATATTTATTGTTATTAATTTTTTTATCCATTTGGCATAAATAGAACCTTCTTATATTTGATATATCTACTGCATTTTAATGAAGCTTTTTTGGACAACATGTCAAGGGAAATTTTTATAAATTATTTTGTATTCTTATTGATGTTTAAAATGTTTTTCATTCTTCTACTCTATTATATGAATATATTCTCTAAAAAAGTTAGGAAATTGTTCTTATGGATTGTTCATTAAAGTTATTCATTTATTCTTCTATTGATATCTTCTTCACCTGCATCTGAATTCTATATAAAAGAATTTCTCAAACAAAGAAAACATCATATGGTCCAGAAGAGTCGGGTTTTTATTGTTCAATGGTTTGTTGTTTAAATAATTGTAAAATCTACTATACCAAGTCATTGTTACACATACTTTACAGTCTACATCCCTTGGAAAAGTATCTCGTAGTGAAAATAAATAATCCCTTGGAGAGATTTTTGGTGGAGTGACTAGTGGAAATTTATGCCCCAAACCATTATAAAACTAGTGTTTTTATTATTTTAATTTCCAACATATATTCCATTAAAAAAGGTAAAACCATATCCTTCCAAGTTATAAATGGGGACAAGTTTTAAAAATATTCATATTTTTTTAAAAGGAAAAAATGCAGTCACTATTATGTCTTTTCCATCATTATGAAATATAAATTAACATCATATGAGTTCTATATTGATGATTCAAGGTATATCCAAGAAATCATAATTTAAATATATAGTTATATAAAAATATAAATGAATAATATAAAATATTGTACGTTTATGATTAAGGATCCATATTTAAATGGTGAAAATTATGGATGCTAAAGGGATTGAATGATTATATATTTAAATAATATTGGTTTGATAGTTTCATTGAAATCTATTAAGACATGAAATTTCCAAGGATGAACCAAAATGAAGATATTCTACCAAACGAAGTGAATATGATCTAAATTCTACAACTATGAATCAATTAGATATAAAGATAGACCATATGAGTTTAACTAAGTCTATCAAAGTGTTATGGCATATTAAATGTGGCATACTATCAATTTTTCTTATAAATGTGTTAATATTTTTTAGTCAATTGAGATAAAATTCATATAAATTTATGTTTTATGATTTTATAATGTAATGCAGTGAATATATCGCCCAAATTAATAGAATATTTATATACCTTTTCAATGGGGTTTCTACTCTCGGAACACCTATGTCGAAACTATATCTATCTATTAATGTTATTATATTTATTCCATCTATATGGAAAGGTATTTAAAGTAAAATTATATATTCAATTAATATTATATAATTAAAAAAAATATGTAGTTCATTGGTATACATCTAATGAAGGAAGCTGAGATGCAAGACAAGACTGATGATCTAAGAATGATCAAAAAGGAAAACATAGCTATCATTGTTCATATTCCCAAGGGTGAAAAGATTTCAAAAGAGGATGTTTTATCCTATAATAAATCAAGGAGTTCAAATTTAGGAGAGGAACTTTCTAATATATCCAGAAGATTCAAAAAGTTTTATAATCATAGGAAAGGATTTAATAAACATTTCAATGATTATAAGAAAAGATTAAATTGTCTAAAATAAATCAGATTCTATGAATAAAAGTTTCTTGGGAATATTAAACCTAATTTTCTATAGATAAAGAAATTTAGGAATTGGAGAATAAGATAAAGAGTCTTCAAATGAAAGATTATTATGAGACAAAAACGAATAATTCCGTGAAGGATACCTTGAGTGAATCTAATGATTATAGAAGTTATTCATATTCATACATTGAGAAATAAAAACGATATCAAAAATAAATTATTTCATTTATGTATAAATAATATTTTTTTATTATTACAATATTTATATTTTTTAAATTACATCTAATGATAAATTAATTAAACAATGTTTTATGTTAGAAAAAAAAGATGTCATTTGTTTCAATAAAAAAGAGGCTTCGACCCCATCATAAAATAAAGGAGTAAAGGAAATGTCTAAATATATTATGAAAATTCATAATGTTTTCTATAGTGATAATGATACTATAGTGAAACAAAACATATAATTGGAAAAAAATAAACAAATCAATTTGAATCTATACTGAACATGAATAAAAAATATAATGATTACTCCATGAAGTATAATCTCTATAAAGTGATACAAGTGAATTCACTAGAGGATAAGGGTCTTTAAAAAAAATTATTAAAAGATTTTTTAAATAAAATAAAAGAATATAATTATTAGTAATGGTGAAAACCCAAAACTATGAGAAAATTATATTCTTCTTTGTTCAAAAAATCATAGCATGTTTAAAGTTTCTTTTTTTTATTATGGAATTAATGGTCACTATGTTAATAAATTTATAATGGGGAATCCTCAAAATATTATTTTAAAGAAATATTATATTTCTAAAGACTTTTAAATATTTATTAAATAGTTTCTATTAAAATTAAATAATTTTGGTCTCATATATCATTTATTTCTAAACCTGCAAGACCCAAAATAATTAGACTAAAAAAATTCTTGTTTAATTTTTGTAAATTAAAATCACATAGGAAAAAATAATATATGGTATATTTAAATTTGATTTTAAAGTAATATAATTTTATAACTATATAAATTTCACTCAATGTATAATGTTGATGGAGGTTTGGTTACTTTTGGTGATAATGAGAAAGGGAAAATCATTCGATTTGGGTGACTTAGAATCTAAAATCTATTATTATCATCAAGGTAATATTTGTACAATGGTTGAAGAATAGTATAATAATTATCTATCAAATTTGTGATAATGGTTTTATAGTTAATTTCTCTGGTGATGGAGGTTTTATTTATTAGAATAAACTAATTATGTTTAAAACACATAGAACATAATTGTTTTATACATTGGGCCTTAGTTCCTTTACTAAACAAAATGGGAACTAGTTAAATAAAAAAATTATTGAATCCTATATATTTTTTAGAAATATTGATCATTATAAAAAAATTTAACTATCTAAATTATATAAGAAATTTTTTCTTTCTGAGCCGACTTGTCTTATGTTTTACGAGAAAATCCTTTGTGATGCATACTATAAAGGCAAGTATCATAAGTTATCATTCAAATCTATCAATAAATTTTCTACATCAAAACCATTATAACTTTTCCACATGGATTTGTTTAGGACATATAGAGTATAAATCTTGGATGGAATATTTATTTTTTATATTTTATTTAATGATTAATTTAGATTTAATTGGATTTAAGTTATGAAGCATAAAAGTGAAGATAATTTACTATTTATGAGTTTGTATATGTTGTTGCTAATTGAAAAATATTTAAAAATAATTTAATTGATATGTGATCATGGAGGAGACGTTCTTAACGGTGATAGGTTGTTTAAGCAACATTTGAAGATGAGGTTTTTTCAACATCATCAGTGATGGAATTTGTTATGGAAGGGGGATATTTCAGGGGTGAGATGATGGGATGGTGAGTCCTGAGTGTGCGCTAGCATTAGTGCAAGGTTAAATAACTGTGGAATCATCAATAAAAATGGTTGGATCCACATAGGTGTATTGTGATGGAGGTTTTCATATGGTCTCATGGTGGTGGAGGATTGTCTCGACTAATGGAAGTGGGTTATATTAAGTGTGTAGGTTCATGCGTAGATAGGTGCTTAGAGGAATTATTTTGAAATCTTAATTGCTGAAAAAAAATCATGGAAGATCCCCATGTTCAAGACCTAGAAGAGGTATTGATATGGAATCAAAAAACAAAAAATAAAATAATATTTGAATATTGAGAGTGTATGATATCACCATCAGTACTAGGCATCATATATTTATGCATGGGGAATTTCTTGCTGATCAGTCTTTCATTTCAAGAGGTTTGGAGAATGTTTTTTGTAATAGATATGGAGGGGTTGTTCTATGTTTTTGGTCTATGGTAATTTGGGTCATGTAGTGTTACATGTGCCTCTATGACTATGGGTAAGGTAAGTTTCTTCCTAAACACAATAAAAAATAATATTATCTAATAGTTAATGAAAATTTAAGGCTTCATGGATTCATATGAGTGTATTAAACATACTTTTCCTTCTCCAGAAACATCTTAATAAAATATGACTTCTAAAAGGATAAATAGAATCATTAAATAAATATCTATAAATATGTTAAATGAGAATAGTTTTCCTTATTTTTAGGTTGAATCTATCAATAAATGACATCATATTATAAATAGATTTTTAATATGACCACTTCTAAAAATGACACTATATGAGTTTGGAATAATGTAAAACCCAATGTTGTATACCTTGATGTTTTTTTGAGTCAAGGTGTATATCATATATACTAATTAAACTTATGGTATATATTATCTAAATGATGATCAAGAAATATTTCTTGGTTATTCTTCAACATTAAAATATTATTATTGTGTATAATTAAAAATAATGGATAGTTGAAGAGTTTTTTCATTTGAGATTTGATGAGAGTGATCCATTTTATCATAATAAAATATAAAAAGTTGAATTCATTAATTCATTAATTCTTCAATAACTTGATTCATTAATATTATAATGATATGTTTGAAATACAATTTGAACGTGATCATGATCAATCCAATTTTGAATAAAATGATATCAAGGAACCTGAAAGTGTCATACCTAAAAAATGGGACATTGAAGGACCATACTTTATAGATCATTACTGGATATATAGATGATATATTTTAGACTATGAGAAATATTGGAAACCCTATTGAGTTCCTTTCCTTTTTAACAGTGTTTGAACTTAATTCTACATAAAAAGTCTTAGATGATAAGGATTAAATGATAGATTTGTAGGGAGAGATAAATAATATTAAGAGAAATAAAGTTTGGGAATTAGTTACTATCCCCTTAGAGCATTCTATATTAGTAATTACATGGTTTTTTTTGTTATAAGAAATATGATCAGGGAGTAATTACATAGATTAAATCTAGGCTAGTTGGTTAGGGTTATAATCAGAATAAAGGTATATATTTTGAGGAGGCCTCCACCTGTTTTTAGACATGAATCCATTACAATACTATGTTATCAATGAACCCCATATGAATATTAAATTATACTAGATTTATGTTATCTATTGTTTTTTAAATGGTTATTAAATTGAGAAAATTCAGGTTGACTAACACCTAGGTTTTTAAATCCTCGTCTAACAAATTATATTTTCATACTTACTAAAGCTCTTTAAAATATTAAATTGTTAGCAAGTTCTTCTCATGAGAGTTTTAACTATTTTCATTTATAAAATAAGTTTTCTATAGATCTATATAATCCTACTCTTTTTAAGGAAATTTTTTCTTTGGATATTTTTTTGTAAAATTTTGGTTGATGATGTTATTTTTTGTTATAATAAGAAAAATCCTTATAGGGAGTTTTGAAAACATAATAAAAAAGTGTAGAAGATGAGTGTGATGGGATAATTAAATTTAATTGTTTGATTTCAAGTCATTCAAAAGGATTTTAGAAATATATTTAAATCAAAGTTAATAAATATTTGAATTATTGAAATAGTTTGGTGTTGAAAATAATTATCCATATAAAACTCCTTTGTTTGCTAGTATAAAACTTGATTGTATGATCTTGGTAAACTAGATTACAAAATGATGTATAGTGGTATGATTGGTAGATTATTCTATCTTATTTCTAGAAACAATATATTATTTTTTCTATTCACTTATGTGAAATACTGAACTCAAATCCAAAAGTGTCTCATTTAATTCCTATTAAAAGATTTTGAGATATTTAAATGGAACCATTTCTCTATCATTTATTTATCATAAATCTATGTGATTTGAATCAATTTCATATCTAGATGTCAATTTTTATTTTGAATGTTAGATATAAATCACCTTAGGAACCGATTACATTATTGTGAAATACATTGGTTTTTGGTCAAGTAATAAATAATAATTCTTTAGTTTTAATAGTATAAAAAAATACATATCTTCTGCTAGTTATTGTGCGCAAATGTTCTGGGTGAAACACACTCTTCTAGAATTTGGACATAAATTTTATCATGTTATTATATTATCTTATAATACTAATACTATAAATATGTCCATAAAACCAATATGAAGTTATGAAACAAATAATATAGATATTTTCATTAAATTATGATTGATCATATCTAGAAAGGGGTTATTTCATTTGAATTTGGTAACAATCAATATTATCTTGCTCATATTTTTACTGAACAACTTCTCATGGATAGTTTTTAATTGATTAAGGGGTTGTTAGGTTTAACTAATTATATGTATGAATTTTATTATATTTTTTAATATTTTTTTATGTTGGTAATTATTTTTTACATAGTTAATTATTTTTTTATAAAGATACATTTAGTCTATTATTTTTTAATTTAGTAATTATTTTTATTAATATATAATTATTTTTATTTTCCTAAACTATATAATTATTTTTTGAAATACTAAATGATTACATTGAATTATCATCCTGAGATTCTAAAACAACACCTAAAACAATTAAATACATTTGTTTCTCTCTCTCCTACCATCGAACCCTCATTCTTTAGATCTCCCAAAATCATGATCTCTCAAGCCCCAATTTTTTTAATCCTCAAAATTTAAATACATCCTAAGATGGTGAAAAATAAAAATTTTGATTGGGATGGTCTATCAGTGTGAAGAATAAAATAGTTTATTGTACATATCAATGGGTTTTATAAGGAAAGTTTTTAAATTTTTAATGGTTGATTGAGACTAAACAGTTATCATGTAATGCATTATGATTTACTGGTCTATGTTTTATGTTTAATAGATGAAATTATAAAAACGTTTTTGAAATATAAGTAAAATAAATTTACAAGAATTACAAGTTCATATTTCATTATAGTTAAGACAACGTTTCTACAAAGGTAAATGACAAGGAGCTTTCATTTTTGTCTTTGGGTATGGAAATTTTTTTATGTTTCATTTTGAATGGAATTTTAGTTTTAGCCTAATATCACATTGAGATATAGGTCAAAAGTGTAATGATTTAATTTTCACTATGTTTATAATGTTTAATTTTAAAAGGACTCTAGTAATGGAATTATAAACTGACCAAAAGATGATCACCAGGTTCACCAAGATAGTAGTTGATCCATGGAATATAGAGTCTGAGAAGATTATTTTTCTAGACATGTATATCTTCTTCTTATTCATGTTAAAATTAAACTTTATTTGAAGTTAATACATTTTAATATAAATGAAGAAATACTAATAAAAGGATTTCCAGATGTATTTTTAATCCTAAAGTAGGATGGTGTCTCTAATTCATTATAAGAGGGGGAGATAGATGATATCAGGACTGGTTTCATATGTCATCATAAAAATGTTCTCTCTTCAAAAACATGAACAAAATTTCATTTATTTTAGAGATATAATGAGGTAAATATTATGCATGTTGGTGAAAAATAAAATGACCCATCTTGTAACCTTGTCAAGGGGTGTATCAGTGTTTAAAGATTGTTGTATCTATGAGGACTAGTGTAGAGGATATTTATGAATATTGAGTGGAAGTAGATAATGTTAGATCACAAGTGGTTTCAAATAATTATGGTTCATATTTTGGTGTATAAAATGTTCCAACAAGAATTAGGTGGAGGAATGTTTTAGATGATAGTATTCATTCATAGATTGGTGGAATTACGATGTTTCCTATATCATATCAAGAATCTTCAACTGAGGAAGACAGTTGTGTTATGATTGATCAGAGACCTCGAAGAAGATTTAAGACTACACCTATTGATTATGAAAGAGATAAGATGGTTTTTCGTGGGGAACAAAAAATATTTGATGAAGCATCACAATCTAATGAGTTGCAAAGATGAGAAGAAGCTCATTTTACTGAGCTATCTAGTTATCCTATTCCTGATACAACTGAATTAATCTAGGATAAAACTGTATAATCTACTGAGAAGCCCATGGAAATAACTATTTAAGTAGATGAATAAGTTACTGAAGTTCTTATAAGATAATGTTATACATGTGGTGAATGTTTCAAATTTCAATCACTTCAATTAGTTAGACATTGTGATCCTTATAGAAGGGTTAAGGAATTAATCTCATAATCTAAGGATGATTCCATTTTTGAATTTCATTATAAATTTATTAATTAAAGACCTTTATAAAGACAATTTTATTTAAATATGTGCTCATAAAGACTTAGACAGAACATGAGAGTTATAGAATGGATATTGAGGACTTGAGAAAGACATCTATTTCCAAAATAGAATATGAGTCTCCCCATACTCAATATCAATGTTTGCAGGAATATCTAATTTCTAGAAATTATTTGGACTCCTTTGTGATGGATATCATTGAACATATTCAAAAAAAAAATGGTGAAATTTTTTTAATGAAATATTTAAATGACTTGAAGATGTTTTTTTCAAATTAGTTTTCATCTTTAAAATTCTCCAGTTCTAGTCATGGAATAACATATTAATCTGGTAGAGCTGGTTCTAGTGATTTTTTGTGAATAATTATGCTTCTATTTGAAGATATTTCTATAATTGATTAAAAGATAAAAAAATTTAATGTTACAATGTTCCACTTCAAGCTGTGTTGGACATTAAAAAAATGACTGATTGAAATAATGAATCTTGCTAAACTGGAAGTTAGAGTTTCTCTCAAAAAATTGAGAATAATTTTGGAGAAGAATGTTCCATATTCTAAGACTTTTCATAATTTTCTCAAGGTTAATTTTGTCTAGGTTATAATGGTGAGTAACAAATCAAGGCATTTTTTGAGTAAATGAGATACACCATTGAAGAATAATTTCAAAGAGTTGATGGAGGAGATGATAGTTCTACACTAGACTCTTAGATATTCTATAACCTATAAACCCCCCCCCCCCCTCTCACATGGAACCCTAAACCATTTCCCTTGAGCATAAATTAATGTAATATAAAATAATTTATAAAAGTTTTTTTTTGTTATCTTTTATTTCCAATATTTTTTATGTGTGGTGTTGGTTTAAGTTTAAAGCTTATCGATTTATAGAATACTCTTATTTATTCCTAATATGAAATTCAAATACATTTATGTGAAAATGTAATTATGTTTTTTTTAAATTTTAATACTTACATATTAATCCTAAAATGGGGACAAATATAGATAAATAATAAATATAAAACATAAATTAAAAACATCCTTTAATAAATATTTTTTATAACCTGTTGTGTTTACATCAATTTCATTGGTTTATAGGTTTTGTGATTATCAAAAAAGGAGAGATAGTTGTTCATTGTGATGTTAGTCCAACAAGTGTTTTATTGATTTTAATGATCACAAACACCCTCACTTTTTAATTGATAGAGTTTCTTTGAATGGATTTCAGTTTTATATTTATGTAAAAAATTATTTTAATTTTCCTAGATTTCCAGAAGCTTTAGTTCTGTAATACTCTTTAATTTTGGGAGAAATCTAGTTAGACAAAGTATTATGGATGTTTTAAAGAAGTGTTGGATAATTGTTCAAATTTTGAAGTTGACACCATACATTAGTATCCAACTCCACATTTGAGCTGAATGATTTGTTTTGAAATCTAACATTTGATAAGTAATTTCACATTTTATGTTTTTTCTAAACGTTTTGGGAACCTAACTTTTTCTATTGAAGCACACATTTGAGTACAAAAAAATTGGTATATTCCTGACATAAGTAACCCCACATTTATATAATAATAAAAGTTCTATAAATATATGTTTACTATTGATGATACACTATCAACCATACTTTTGGATTTATTATCATAAAGTGATACCCCATTCTGAATCAATAATCTATGGGATTTGAATTTTTAATCAATATTGAGATTTATAATATGATTTTAATATTTTAAATATCCTGATAAAGTAATTCAAATAACATTTAGTAATATCTTCTATAATGTATTGAAATGTTCTTATTTATATAGGATGTTATAATTTTCAATGGTTGTGTAAATTCAAATTTCAAATGTGTTGTGCATTTTTGAATTTGGAATTTATCTGAATCACATTCAGATCATTTTTAACTGAATCAAATTAGACTACATATTTAAATCTACAAAGGATATATATGTATGAGAGTATTTTTTTGGATTATGATCTATTTTCTATATAGAAAAAAAAAATATGAATCTATTTCTCAAAAATGACATCACATAATTTTGGTTATAGAAGAGATTATCATCTCTTTTATAATAACTTTTTTGTTCTCTGGGATATATCTAAAATTGTTTGTTGAATCATTTCAGGACTACACATTGGATACATTGATGTTACAACTTCAATAGTGCTTTTCATTTTTTTTCAAGGTTTTATTACATATACTATGATATATGAATATATTCTCTATAGAATGTTCATAGTTTATTCTGGTGGATAGTTCATAGAAGTTATCAATCTATCCGACCAAAGATGACTTCATTTTTAAATTTTTTCGTCTACATCTGAATGATTAAAAAAAATTAATCCAAAAAAAGAAAATATATTTTAGTTTTGAACACTAATGTGCTGTTTTTTAAGGGATGTTATTAGTAATGTTTTTAAGCATTTTAAAAGATATTGTAATATGTTATGGTTCATGGAACTCAACTATCATGAACCCTTGTAAAAGTATCTGCTATTTAAAATCACTAAAATCATGGAGAGTGTGTTAGAGGAATGAAATAGGGGTCCTTAGTTCCCCAAAGAACTATTAAAAACATTTATCTTATGATTATAGTATATGTTGCATATTTTATTAATGAAAGGGTACAATATCACTTTCCATGATACAAAGGGGGGATAGTAAAAGAATATTCCATTGTTTAAAAAAGGGAACAAGTCACCCTTACCTCTTATATATCTATCATCGCACTAAAATAACACATATATTCTTCCAATTTCTATTTCATATGATATTAACTCTTCTATCGATAGGTAAAATGACACTTTTAATTCAAATATTCTTCAATGATGAATTTATTTGTCATAAAAAATATTGGTTTTAAGGATAATTCTCAAAAAAAATTATGTTTATTTTCCTCCTTTTCTATAACCTTTCCTTCCAAAAATATTTTCCTTTAATATTTTGAAATAAAAATATGTATTATAAATTTTGATCTTGATATTTCTCTTTACAAATTTTCAAAAATATTCTTTATTTCACTTTTTAATTTTTTGGTTTTCATTAATGATATTTAAAATATTAAAGTGGATTTTACTTTAACATTCATTTATTTTATCTTCCCTCCAAAATCATTAACTCAAACCTTCTTCTTTTTAATGATATATTATTGAGGATTCTATGTTTGAAAAGGTTTTATTTATAATTCTCTAATATATCATTTTATGTGACCTATAACATCACATTTTTTACTATAATGTTAAAAAATGATTTATAAAATCCCTATTTTAGGATTTCACATTCATTTCCATATTTATCTCCAAAATATATATAAACTATGGAATTATGATTCACGAATCACCCTCTAAATTCAATTATTAGAATCTTCATTTTGATGACTTAATTTTTGGTATCCACTGATTGAAATATTGAGGTCAACTTATGTGATTCCATTTTGAAATGTTTTTAAAAACCATTTTACATCCATGGGTTATTTATTATATGATATATGATTGAATTTATGATGAAAAAATAGATAAATATTACCATTATCAAATGGTTTGGATTCATTAAATTCTTGATATGGTTACGAAATATTAAACCCATGAGATGAGTTGGGTCCATTAATTCCCTAAGATAGATTGGGTTCATTAAATCATCGAAATAGGTTGGTTATGTTAAATATCTAAGAGAGTTTGGGTTAATTAAATCATTTGGATGAGTTGAATAAAACCTTAAGACAATAATATATTTTTCATTTAAAAATAAATTTAATTTTTTTCTATCATTATTAGATAAAACACCATGATAATATTTCTCTTCCAAAAAATGCTAATTTAGTTGCATTACATAAAAAACTGTGTTTACCGCCTTTTAATGCTGTACAAATTTTGAAATAAAATGTTGAAATATTTGTAATTTTTTTCAAAATAATAACCATTTTTCAATTCTGAATGTATAAATTATCTTTTGGTAACTTTTTGGTATTTTTCTGAGAAGTTTCGATTTTTTATGAATCTTCAAAATAAAGCATTTTAATTCAAAACTTGAATTTTTGTTTAAATAATTATTACTATTAAATTAAATTTTAAGTTGGTTATTAAGGTCAAAATAGATCAATTATAAATATTATAAGCCAATTTAGTTCATCAGAATCATTTTTATATTGAAATTAGATATAAAATTTTCTTAAAATTTTGAACGTTTTTACTTTAGAACCCCACTTTCTTGCCACATCTGTAGGATTAACATTAGTCTTAATTTCCCATCATATAGGATTTGAATTTTGAAAAAAAATATATACACTGTTTTAATCATTAAAATGTTTTTTAAATAACATTAACATAATATTTGACCAAAAAGACTACTAAAAGTGATTAAAATAAATTATGGTGATTAACGTATGATTATACTTAATAAGGTACTAATCCATTATTTTAGGAACCCAATTGACCTAGATATTTTTCCAAAATCCATTGGATGCCAATAATTATACCATATAACCAATTTGTTCTAAATTTAGGGGTTATTGGGATATTATTAAATGGATGTTCCCTATATAAAAGGTTAAGTAAGGAAACATACTAAAACATAACTTTCCTCTACTTTAACATTTTTCAAACATTTATATATGTCCAAAACATCATATTTTCATTTATATGTATCCTTTGGAAATAATTTTTTTTATTTTTATCATAATAATTAACAATAATTTTTAGTAGTTTCTTAGTTACTTAAAATGATTGTGACACACCGACATAGTGATTATTTAGTTAAGAATTGGCTAAAATAAATGAGACTATAAATACTAAAATTCAAGTGAAATTATTGAATTATTTTATTTATTAATTTTTTAGATTAATATATCATATTAAATATATTTAAACATAGTATATTTTAATTCCATTAATTTTTTGATATTTTATATTAAAATTAAAAAAGTAATGTCAATATTGACATTGTTGTTATTTTACAATAAATTATATTTTATTCAATGATTTAAAATTCATAAAAACTATATTATTCTAAGTGATTGTTATGTGTTCATAAAAATTAAAAATGGTCTGTTAATGGACCAATTAATCTTTTCTAATTAACATATTGACCCATATAATGTAAAAACATTGTTAACACTATCCGAGATTAATCTGTGTTTTAACGCGTCATATGCGCTTATTTTAAAATTAATTTCCAAAACACATGGGTTTATATTTTATTATTTATAAATAATATTAATAATAAATTTTATCTATATTTTAATATAAATATAATTTTATTTTATAAATAATGGTTAAATTAATTATATTAGAAAACTAGATTCTTTAATAAAAACCAAAATGATAAAATTGGAGAATCTTATATGTTAAGGAAAAAAATTATTAAAATGAATATATTTTTATATGGTGGAGGTTTTCATCTATTATTATTTCCCTTTACCCAAATATTTTTCCATTTTTTAGGTATATTAGGTAATTTAGACCTCCCATTAATTAAAACCATTTATTATTTACATGAGTGTCACTCCCCTCCACTAAAAAAATGATAGGACTCGAACCTTTCCTGACACCTATCAGGACACATTGGATCAACCAAAATATTCATAAATAGTCTCCCAGAATCCATCATCAATCTATAAGCCTCCATTTTGACATAAATCATTCTAAGAAATGTTTTTGGTAAAAACCCAAAAGAGTTACCCAATTAATAGGTAATAAACATCATAAAGTTTTTTAGTTTTATTTTTTTTATTCAATCAAAAAAATCTTAATAATTGTTGATTTTATAGAAAAAAAATTATCCAGAATATTCTAGTATGTTTTCATTCTAATTATTATACCTAAAATTTCACACACTTCCATCTAATGGGTAAAGAACATTCTATTTTAGTGAACGACGAACTACTGCCTCACGAAATGACGATTGTTCATTTTTTCCATTACCACCTATCATGGGGGCCATTATGATTGAAAATATATTTATATATGATATTTTTAATGACTTTATTTTTTTTTATTTTTTTTATAACATAATTTAATGCTTTTTGTCTTATGTAAATACGATAATTTTGATTGAGGATGTGTGGACTACCGCCCCCTCAAAGTGATATGACTCTTTCATTCCATAGATGGAATGTATAAAGGATGGTTTTAATAAACCTATATTAAATATATCACATAGATATGATACATTAATTTTAATTTACACATGTATGTTTCATTTATTATTATTTTAATAAAATAATGAAATGGAAGTAGCGTTCATGCGTATGTACGACCTACCGTCTCCATGATCGGTGCAGTTCATTTCTAATATCCAAATACAATGGACTACTATAAAAAAAATACTGACTATATATGTTAATTAAGACATTTTTTAAATTATGGATGTGATTAAACCATTATCTAATTAATTATAATGACCAATAAGATGTTTAAACTTACTCGAACAAACAAATAAATGAACACCCGACATAGTGACATAAAAGAAAGAGTTTTAACAAATAGGAAATAAAATATTATATTTAATTAATATATGATATTATATACATTAATATGGTTTTGGTATAAGTTAGTAACATATTTTAAACCACTATACATTAGGATAAAGACCACATAAAAAACGGAGGTTAAGGTAAGGTATTTAATCTCAATGTAAATTTATTTAGTGTATTTATAGAGAATTAACATTTTATATCTTGATTTACCTTATATTAATGATATTATGTTTTTCATTTAATATTATTCCTTCATTTGTTTAATGATTTAAATATTATAAGGTAGTATGAGACATGTTGTAATGTTCAAAAAGTCATTTCCCACCAAATTGTTTTTATTATATTTCAATGATATTTACATTCCTTAATGACAAAAAACCTTGTTGTTAGATTGCCACCTCTGAGTTATTATTGATAAATATATATTAATTATTCAAAATTGGTATTTTATAATGAACATTATTTATTTTATATAATATTAATTCTTTGTAATTGTTTGACACAGACGTGTCCTAGTTATAGATATCCCCTCGATGCGTCGGTAGTCTCATAAAACGAATAATTTGGCCAAAATAGATTATTTTTTACCCTATATGTTTTATGAAATCATGTGAAATTTCTTAATGGTAAATTTATCATGTACCTATGAAACATGGAATCCAATAATTATGAATTTCCATCATTTAGATTTAGTTATAATTCATCCATGAGATTTATCATCGACATGACTATGGATGCATTTCACTCTTAGTTTATTGATTTAGATGGAATGAATTTCAGTTTCTTACCGTTCCATATTAATATTTCATTATCTAGTTATTTTAAGGGAACATGTTAATAGTTATTTACCTTTCTATGTTAATTTATTCCCATTGTTTCACTATTTCTACCTATTTACATACCTCTATTTTGCATTTGAGCTCACCTTTATTATGTTTCATTTCCTCAAGTTATGAAGAAGAAATATTTGAATAATTATTCAAGGGTTTTGATTACATAATTTTTTATGTATCATGTTCTTATTTCCTATTTCCAAAAGTATAATGGGTATCATGTTTGTCATCTTGATTTCCATTATTTCTAAACTGATTAGACTATCAGGATCTGATTACGTATAATCATGCTAATGTAATAAAATAATGCATTGGATACGGGAATTTTGTTTTAGAGCGATATATTCAGTATCAAATTATTTTTTGCTGCAACCTTGGAATCAAAATTTATAAAAAAAAGATTAAGGAACATGAACATAAGATAGGCTATGAGGATAATTATTGATGAACATCCAAGATTTTTTGTAAGGATGATATTATGTGGGTATTCCTAGAAATACATCCTTGTCTAGATACTACAACTAGATTTAGTTATTGCACAGATGTACTTTTGAGTAATAACTCTGACAAAGTGTTATGGTCCGTACATGAGGTAAATTGTTACATGATAATGGGCCTTACTATGAACCTTTTTTGACACTCCCGGGGGATACGCTTAGGATAATTCACGTTTTATTTTCAAAACATTATGAAGGATTTATAAGTAATGATTTCCCCAAATTAGCCAATGTTTTTTATTCTATGATTCACGATGAATAAATATATGTGATATATCATAGTTGGAATTATACATTATCTTATTATTTAATCCATTATATTCCATTTTTTTGAAATGGTGCCTATAAAAATATTGTGAACCTCACTGATGGACGTGATCCAATGAGTATGAAGTATAAAATCTTTCATTGTCTTATGCCAATATTTTAATGGGAAGTAGACTGACAAATTTATTCATCATATGAAAACATGGTATCATGTGACAATAATATGGGTAAAGAATTCCTCAATTCCAATGTCTTCGATGGAAACCATGAAAAAAAGAGGTCATTTGTGAACCATGAAATGGGGAATGAGGCAAAGAAGAAGAAGGGAAAAAATTATTTCTCACATGTGATAAATGTGGAATGAATCACTCTATTACTATCATGAAGGGAATGAGAGTTCTCTATAACTGTAGAGAAAAAGGAAACCATGTTACTGATTTTAAGAGAATGAATGAAGATTCCAATGTTAAATTATTCCACTATAATGAGATGGGACACTATGAAAATCATTGTCTTAAAAGTAAATTGAATATAACAAAAAAGATTCTATTGGATAATTGTGAACTTATTTAACTACCATATATAAATATGAATGATTAAAATTATTATTCAATAATTATTTCAATTGAATATTTATCTGCGACATACTAGTTATAAGAATTATGGAATATATGAGGATTGTAATGCATAACTTTTTTCTTAAGGATTTGATATCTTATGTTGAATTATAGAAATAGAAGTGTTATAGTTTGATTTTAAACATTGTGGAAAACATATCAATGAGGATGAATAAAAATCATAATATATTGTTGATGTTAATATAATTTTGAAGAAATTATTGATTTGGAAACGTGTTGACTTCCTTGTAACTAATTAATTATTTGTATAAAAGTTGTCTATGATATCATTTATGGAGTTTACAACACTTTTTGATTTACAAAATATGTCCAATAACATGTTTCTTACTGAAGGAATAATGGAAAACATGTTTCCAATAAGTATTTATGGTAATTTTAGTTATTAAAAAATTTTAAGAGTAAACATGATGAAGTTATTCACATGTTTGGAATGTGAAAATTTAGAGAAGCTTCAGGTCGATTAATGGATAATGATATATTCATTTTGGAAATTTAGTGAAAATATTTCTAAATTATATGATCATAATATTTTGTAAAATATTAGCATTTATGAAATAGTTGATCATTGGATGATATTTTATAAGTTAATGTATTACTTCACAATAGTAATCTTATTGTTTTAATATAGTAAGTGGATATAGTTCAAGATACAACCAAAGGATAATATTGTGTTTATAAAATAGAAATGTATGCTTATTTATATTCTTATAGAGTGAACGGATTACTTGACTCCCAAATAACTATTTTGATTAAAAAATGTTATCCTAGTGCCTTCGTTTCCAATGAATCAAATGGCCCCTTAGACCATCATAGATTTATGGAATTCTGATTGTTATATTTCCCTTAACTTTGTTCTCTATACCTCTAAATCAGAACATTATTGTTATATTTTTTTCATCATTATCCTTGTTTCCATTTCCCACATATTTTACCCTACAATGTAACTTAGTTACATTACAAGTGTACTATAATTTATTTCTTGTTACAATGATTTGTTATTAACCGTTTTTACAATGTGTGTTTTTCAATAATAGTTTATTTTCAATCCCAATATTACTAAGATCATGTTCAAATTGTGAGGATGAAATTTAATTAAGGTGGGTATAATGTAACACTCTAAGGCATGGAAATATCTTCTCTTTAAAAATAAATTTATTTTTTTTCTTTCATTATAATATAAAAAACCATGATAATCCTACTCTACCAACAACACTAAGTTAGTTATGTTACACCCAAAAATGACTTTTACCACCTTTAAATGAAATATCTATTTTAAAACAAAAATATTGAAAATTTAATAAATTTCATTTAAAATGATAAACAACCTTTTTTGATTTGGAATTTCGGAATTAATATTGGGTGAATTTTTGGTATTCTACTAAGAAGATTCATTTTTTAATGATTAGTCAAATTATATCATTTTAATTAAAGACATGCACAAATGATTATTTATGTTATATTATATTTCAAATTCATTATTAGTGTCACAATATATTAATTATACATATATTAATCCAATATATATATTTGTAATCATTTTTATATTTAAATTAGATATAAACACTTATTCCTTCCATCAAAAATCAAATTTTTATTTTAGGAAAGGGTAGAGAGAAACATGGTCACACCAGGGCTTAGGGGGCCTAAAGTAATATATACAGATGAAATCCCCTCTGATCAAAGTAACCCCATCAATCATATAGTAATTAATGTTAGGAAGGTATGTTTTTTTGTTACTGGGTCTGCCATGGGGAAAAGCAAGTCTTTATCCTTATTACCCTCTCTCCATGTGTGGGCCACATGATTATTTTCATTGAGGAGAGTTCTAAATTTACTAACAGTGTAGGATATTTTACACGGGGTTTTTCCTTTGACATTAAACGAGTCATGTAAAATAAAAAAATCATCCTCAATTTGGTTAATGTCAAGATTCACCTAATTACATAAGGTTAGCCCGGTGATCATTGCTTTGGCCTCATCCTATAGGGAGGTTCCATTGCTATTAAATTCATTGAAGGAATATATGAAATTACCCTATGTTTCATGAACCTCTCCCCCTCCATGCATGTTTCCCAAAATTGTAGAACTATCCATGTTGATCTTGTAACTTGCTTCCAGGTGGTTCCATCGAACCCATTGTCCCATTGGATTACTGTTGGAGAACTCAACAGGTGAGGAGAAAACCTAAAACAATCACAGGGATGGATATTCCCTCAAGTTCTTGATGATAATTACCATGTAATGTAGCAAGTTCATTTTTCTCACAATAATGGACATTGATGTGAGATTGTATCCCTAAAACCTTACATGGTTTCTTTTATTCCACAAGCACCATCATCCAACTTTGAGGATAATAGACCTCGCCATCCTTTACATACATGAATCATTCATCCAGTGGAACAATCATTCCTTAAACTAAGAACCACCATGATCATGAGAGAAGAATTCAGTTAGTCCACTAAAGAACGTATAGACAACTTGATCCAACCCACCTTCAAAGAATAGATGATATGTTCTTTCCTCCCATAGGTTCCTCTAGAAATGGCATTAGGATTCCATGTTGATACCCACATTCTTAACATTACAATCTATTTCCACTACATTCATTCTTATACTCGAGGTAGAAAAGTTGTACTTTGAAGGTATCTAGTTGCACTAGACTATGTAATTATAAGTATCATGCTGATCCTTCTTAGCCATGAGACTATTGAAATCCCTAGTAGTGAATGTGCCCATAGAAGGAGTGGAAACTCATTTACCGGGCTCCGAGTTGATGAAAATTGACTCATATATGTCATTCTCTTCCTTATCCAAAACTAATTTGATAAACATGGTATAGAGGATCACTTATTTAAACATGATCATTGGAGTAGGGAATCCAAAAAAAAGCCAAATGTAGAGCCTACCTAGTTGTCAGACCAAAAGATCATATTACCATCCCCAACTATCGACCGCGAGTTTTTTGGAGGGTAGGGATGAGATGATAAATCTTAGACAAGAAGGGAGAGGCATGGCCTCCAACATATTCCCCATATCCTATACAGTTGTGGGACATGATCTTCCCCCAGAGTGTACATTCATCAATAACATCCCATGTGATCTTAGAATGCAAGCAATGGAGTGTGTTGTTGAGGCTCCTCACAGTAATTATACCATCAGATATGGTCCATTCCATATTTTCACATGAGACCCAGTGCCTCTTACCTTCAGATAGAGCATCCCACATGAACTTGGCCAGGATCATATAAATGGAATTGATTAATCCTTTCGGTATATTGGTGGAATCCATAGCATGGATGGGAATGTCTGACAAGATTCTCGTAACCAATTAAATCCATCCTCCAAATGAGAATTTGCAGTTCTTCTAGTTAAGAACATTCCATGTGATCTTTCTCATGATTTGATCGATGTTTCAGACTCAAAGTCTCTGCAAAGATACTGTTGTACCAAGGGACTCCATGGGGAAAGAGCCATAATGAATTTCTAGTGTACTGAAAAAATATGAAACCCAATTGGAAGCACACTTTTTGGAGATATATAAATATTTCTTTTAGAATTGTTGATAATCTAACCACTACAGTAAAAATACTCCTCAAGGATCTTCATAAGACAAAAAACAGGTCTCCTTCCCCCATTAATGAATACAGTGGTTCCATGAACATCTCGTGGGATATGGGAGGGAGGTTAAATTTCCTAATATATGTTAATATTTATCCATTAAATAGGACTTTCGTGATTATGAATCTAAGATTATCATGCACAAGGATAAAAATTATGGGAGAGATTGGGTCTCCCTACTAAAGGGATATAATAGCCTTGAAGAAATAATGTGTCCTCCCCCTGAAAGAAACCACCATTCACAGGGAGCTGAAACATATGAAGATGAGGTCCATGACCCTATGTGAGAGCCCAATGTCTTTGAGATATTTCTTAATGAAACTCCAATAAATCATATCATAAGACTTGTTCATATCCAATTTAATATCCAAGTCATAATTTTTTGTCTTGATGTTTATATCCCTTAATATTTTTTTGACATGGATAAATCTCCTTGGATAGAGAATCCCTTCACAAATCCATGTTGTTCAATTGAGAACCACTGAGGGAGATAAATGCACAACATCAAAGTAATGATGGTCGCTAGAATCTTATAGGGAATGTTTCACATGCTCAGTGGTCTGTAATGCGTTAGTGAAGAGGGGTCATTGATCTTTGGTATAAAGACCAATGTCGTAACACATGTAACTTGTGGTCAGCTACCTCTCATACAAATTCTTAAATAAGTGTCGTGATATGGCCCTTAACCATGTCCCAATCATTCCTATAAAATGATCATTGGAAACTATCATGTCCCAGTTCACTCTCAAGGTTGAGATTTCACATGGTCTTTTATACTTCTTTCTTGTCTGGTATCTTCTCAAAAAAAAAATTGTCCCTATTAGAGACAATGGTCTAAATGGCTTCCCAGATCTCCACATTTCAACTAGAATATCTCCTGGCCATTCTTGGGTTTAGGCCTACCAGGAGATCCCGGATGAACGTGTGCTCCATTCTCCTTACGGTGTCTCTATCATATATGTATGTTCCATCCTTGAGCAGTATATTGGGTTTAATGGGACACCATTTTTATTTAATGCATGCATAGAAAAAATAACAGTTCTTGTAACCCTCATGAAACCATTTTACCATGGATCTCTCTTAAGACACACATTCATATTTAAGTATAATTTCTGCCCATGAGTTCTTCTTATCCATGGGATCCTCAACCACCATGTCACTCCCCTCCACCTCCAGACTATTTTCCAAACACTGAATAATCTGTTTGAGGGTCTCCATGTCCCGGTAAATAAAATTGACACTTTGGGACCACACATATATCCCGTGATTCACTCACCATAGTTTATTGTGAAAATATACCCATATATAAATCTAGTTTGTCTTCACCACAGCTCCCTTATGATCCATTGATAGTATGTAATTCAGGAACAATCCTCATAATACAAAAACATATCTTGGGAGTCCTTCCTGGTGGGACAACATAACCAGTAGTAGTGAGTGGTCAGAAATTCCATGAACAAGATGAATTTCCTAGGAATTTAGGAACGTGGGGATATCATTATTATTTGATGGGCATCAATCAATCCAACTCCAGAATCTCCTACTACATTTTTGATTGTTACACCATGTGTATCAGTCTACAGAGTCTCCCAAATCTAGTAGGCCAGCACCTGTCATGAATTGAGTGATGACCAAGATAGACTTTAATGGAAATGAACCTCTTCCCTTCATCTCATCTGGTTTAAATATGACATTAAATCCCCACCCACCACTCACAAAAGTTCCTCTAGATGGGAAGCACTAAGGTTATGTCACATCTGTTCTCTTCTTTGAGAATCAAATCTACCATACATGAATGATATAAAGAAACATTTCATGAAATTACTTATGTTCAATGTGGTGAAATGATTTCCTATCTGAATTAAATCCACATATATCTCTTTATTCCATAATATCCATATGTTCCGGTTAACCGGATCCAAATTCATAGAAGCATGTAGCCAAACTCTATGAAAAAAATTATTTAATCTCTGTTGGGTACTATTTCAGTTGGAGGAATACACCAATGATAGACTTGATTTTTCTAATCTTATAAGAAATTAAGTCAGTTTTCAATCAAGAACAATGTCTTTGAGATTTCCAAATGATCATAGGTAACATGAAAATGGACAATGGACCAGTTTTGGACCATAGATCCTCGGACACCTTATAGTGGGAGAAATACCTCTCCCTAATATTCCTTAATATTGAACATGTGGATATTCCATGACTCATTGAAGGGGGTTTGTTCCTGGGGGCACTATGGGTGGGAGCATCATGATGGTATTTTCTATCACTACACAAGGAGGGGATTTGGTTACATGGTTGTTCTTGTCATGAATGTTCTCCAAGCCATTTGATCTTCCATTCTAGACCATGTTGGATTCAACCATCATGAAAATATTTTTCGAAGTAGAAGTTAAAGGAACAGTACATGTAACCACCAACGCTTATGATGGACTAGTAATAAGAGGGATGAAACGCCAGGGGCACAAGGAGTTTTGTTGAGAGCCTCAAGACTCTTTCTAGTATGAACCCCCATGAAATAATATGGTATGGACAATAAAACAAGGTTAATAGACAGGAATGCATTGGGGAAGGGATCAATAGAGTATACAAAACAATCTTCATGGAAGGGGGAAAATTAACTAGAGAAGAATTGGAAAGATGCATATTTGCTGGAGCTGGAGGGATAGGTTGTTATGCTATCAGAGATGGGGTGGAAACCCCGAAAGGTGCAGGCTCGACACCATCTGATGGGAGAGGAGGAGAGGCACCCCTAGAGGAATTCCATTGGGCATTGCGATTACCATCGTGTATTCATTTCATAGAGGCATGTAGAGAAAGGCCCTGGTTAAGGAAGGAGGAGTAGTTCATGGGGAACACCGGAAAGATGATATCTTGATTCAAAACAACAGATTCATGCACCTTTAAGGAGATACATTCCAAGGGAGGGAGAGATATGTACTTCTCAACAAAAATTCATTCTAATAGTATATTCTCAAATCAATGGTTGTGGTCATCTGCACAAAGGAACCCACGGAGGGAATCCCAGATGGCCATGAGAAGTGCACCATTTTGGAATGTTAGTGGGAGACTGATCCACACAATGAATCTAGAACTCTCATTCACCCTGTGAGAATCCAATGACTACCAATCTAGGTTAATATTAAATTGATCGGGGATTTGAGGAGATTTTCACCAAGATTGAACAAAATCCTCCTCCGATTCTAAGACCAAACATATGGAATTCAAATAAACATTGGAGATCACAGTCCGAGCATGGAGTTCCCAAGAATTCACAATCCTTTTAAAGATCAAAAGGGGAGGCTTCTCTACACAAAATATTCCACCAGGGTCCACTTGAGATAGGAAACCAATTCATCAAAATCTAGAGTAGGAACCTCCAATGAGAGCCAAAACCCTCTCTCGACACCATTAGAGAGACCATGCGAACATTTAGGAAGAAAGCCTATGGGGGACCAAGAGACGAGATGCATAATGCCTTCTTGAAGGAGATATTAGGCTAACAAATACTTGGGAGGGGCCCAGGATAATCCTGTGGAATATAAGGCTTTAAAATGATGGAATTGGGGTCAGGATGAAAGGTTGATAGAGACAGAATCTCTAACGGAGCACTACCGATCGTCACATCAATAGTTTGAAAATTTTAAATTTTGAGGGTGTGTGAGGCGTGTTCTATAGGAAAAAATAAGGATCCTTTTAAGATATACCTTGCTAACTTTTTAATTTTTTTACATTACAAACTATCTTTCTATCTACATCCCTGTAATTAGCGTTAATATTAGTTTTCCCACATCTGTGTTTTGAATTTTGAAAAATGCAGGTACACAGTTTCAATTAGTAAATAATTTTGGGTCAAATGAGATCAACCTAATTTTGGATTTAATATATTAGTGAAATTTATTAAAATTAATTACGGTTATTGAGGAAATATTATGTTTATGAAGGGACTAAACCTTAATATTAAAAACCTAAATTACATGGGGAATTGTCCAAAAATCATTTTTAGACAACAATTAGACCATATCCCTTATTATTTTGAATTTTATTGGTTATGGGGATATTATTAAACAGAAGTTCCCCATATAAAAGGTTATGTATGGAAAAAGACACAAAGTAAACTTTCTTTACCAATAGCATTTATGACACATTGAGATATAAAAAAAATATGATATTTTTAGTTATACACACCCTTTTTAAATATAAATTGGTTATTGTTAACATAATAATTTATCAATAAATTTTATAGATGTTTTATTCACATGAAATTATTATGAAACACTAACATAATGATTATTTAGATAATAATTTTCTATAATAAATTATACTGTAAATATTAAATGTGAAGTGAATTGATTGAATTATTGAATTTATTTATTTTTTAGATGAATATATCATATTACAAATCTTTAAAAATAATATATATAAATTCAATTTTTTTATATTTTAAAATTTAAAATAAACAAATAATGTCAATATTGAAATTATTGACATTTTAAAATAAATGATATTTTATTAAATGATTTAAAATTAATAAAAATACAATATGATACCAAGTTATTTTTAAGTGTTAATAAACATTAAATATGGACTATTAATGGACGAATTTACCTTTTATAATTAATATATAGAACCATATATAGTAAAATCATTATTAACGCGGTCCGGGTTTAAGCGGTGTTTTAGCATGTCACATGCGCTTGTTTAAAAATTAATTTCCAAAAAACATGGGATTTTATTTTATAAATTAAATATAATATTTATAATTATGTTATTATATTATTTCTAATAAACATCACTTTATTTTAGTCTCAATATTAATATTAATTATATTATAAAAATATATTCTTTAATAAAAACCAAAATGATAAAATTTTGGAATCCCAAGGGACAAGGAACCAAAATTTTAAAATCATCATATTTTTGTTTAGTGAATATTGTAATTGAAAATTATTCCATTTAACTCAATTAATTTTTCCTTTTTTTGAAACTATAGGAAAGTTATACCTCCCATTAATGAATACCTTTTGGTATTTATAAGACTGTCACTCCCCCTCCACAATAAAAAGGAAAACACTATAACATTTACTAAGACCTCTAAAAATACTTTGTATAGTCTAATATCTAACCAAATAGTCTCCAAAATTCCCTATTTTGACATATAATCCGCTATTTTTTTTGAATAAATACATCCAAAGTAACCCTTTTGTTTTAATCCAAAAAGTGTTACTTGATTAAGAGGTAAAAAACATCATTAATATTTTTATTTTTATTTTTATTCTACAAAATATAAAATAAATTTATTTCATGATTTTATAATTACACCAGTATCCTCAATATACTATTATTTTTTTATAGAAAGTGTTCTACCTAAAATTAAATACACATTCATCTAATGGGTAACAAACATGCTGTTTTTGGGAGCGATGAACTACTACCTCATAGAGCAATGATTGTTCATTTTTCCATTACCTCTTATCACAGTGACCATTATGATGAAAAATATATTTATATATGGTATTTATAATGTCTTTAATATTCTGAAATTTTTATTTAGAACATACTTTTATTCTTTCCATCTTGTTTAAATATGATAATTTCATTTGAGGAAGTGTGGACTACTGCCCCCTCAAAGCGATATGACTCGTTCATGCCAAACATGGAACATATAATGGATGGTTAATAAACCTATTTCACATATAAAACATAGATATAATACTATAATTATAATATAAATATGTATAATTGAGTATTCCTTCATTTAATACAACAATGAAATTAAGGAAGCGTTCTTGCGCACGTACGACATGCCGTCTCCATGAATGGTGCACTTTATTTCTAATATCAAAATATAAGGGAATACATAAATATATATGTAATGATTATATATGATAATTAATACATGTTATACATTTTTTAGATGATGAAACCATGATCTGATTAATGACAACAAAAATAAGAAATTAAAACTTACTTGAGCAAACTAAGAAATTAACACCCAGAATAGTGAAATTAATCAAAGATTGTTAACAAACGGGTGACAAAATATTTTATAGAATTAATATATGATTTTATAAACACAAATATAGATATGTTACAAGATGGTGAAAAATATTAAACCACTATATAGAAGGATAAATATCATAGAACAAAAGTATGGTTAAGATAAGGTATTTCATCTTAATTTATATTCCATTTAGACTTATTTTATATTATGCACCAATTCACATTTATTTAGTGGATTTCATAAACATTAACATCTTATATAATGAATATCAAAACTATCATGATATTATAAGTTTAATTTAATATTATTCCTTTATGAGGTATTTAATTTAATTGTGTCAATGTGCTATGGGAAACATTGGAATGCTTAAAATTTCATTTCCCTAAAGATTGTATTTATAATATTTCAATGGTATTTTCATTCATTAATGTCAACAACCCCTTTTATTACTTAGCCTCCTCTAGGGTATTATATATACTGTCACGACCCGCCCTCGGGGCCCGTGCCGTGACTACCCCAAGCCCGCCTTCCATAGGCCAGGGGCTGGCGACTAGCACCAAGGCGTAAAATCCCAGTAAAAAGGGAAGGCATTGCCTTAATAATGTAAACAAGCACCTCAGAGTAACAAGCGGAAGTAAAGCAGTACACAAAACTAGAACAATTGTGCCGAAGTAAAGGGGCCGGAAATACAAGCCCAACTGTAAAGTAAAGTAAAACTCGAAAGGGAAAACAGCAACTGAAAGTACAAGCGGCTCCTGGGACGTCCTCCTCGATTCCTACCTGAAGGGTAGGTACAGATGGCTCACCTCCTGGATCGTCCACCACGGATCCTACCTGAAGGGTAGGTACAGATAGCTCCACAACTCCTCGGGTCCAACTGTCCGCTCCGAGCACGTCCCGCTCAGTGGTCCTCCTCCGGGTACCGACCTACTCCGTAAGCCTCAACCGCTGTCAGCGCTGTCCGTCGTCTGCAACCAACACAACGAAGTGCGGGCATAGCCCGTGCAGGGGTGAGTATAAGATACTCAGTAGGGACCCCGAGACCCCCCGAAGGTCTCCTGAAATCCACAAAGGATAAACCACATGAAGGATACAATCACGAAGTAACATCCAGTATTGATTAGGTATATGCCCATACATATACCTATGTCACCAATTTCCGTTCGGCTCCAACACCGAGCCCAAGAACAACCCAATCCACAAAGAAGAGTAAACAGTAAATCCACACAGGATAACAGTACAAGTCCACACAGTTTATAACAAGTTTATGAAATCAACGGATAACCATTACCCAGGTATATTCCCATACATATACCTAAGTTATCAAGCGACCCATCTCAATCATGAGGAAACAAAAAGATCATTGACTCAGCTCAAACCAGGATTTTTATTATCGAAACCGTAACTACTGAAGAGCTCCGTCTCTAGAGTGTACAGTGGTCCTGTCACGACTCCGAGGTACTGCTCACTAACTTTAGACTGCTGAGGTACTCCTCCTGTCGAGTACTGCGGGTTTGCGGCCAACTACCGGGCGCTCCGTCCGCTGAGGGTCTGTCGCCAAATACCGGGCGCTCACCCAAATAGCCTACTGAGGTACTCCTCCTGTCGAGTACCGCGGGTTTGCTGCCAACTACCAGGCGCTCCGTCCGCCGTGGGTCTGCTGCCAACTACTGGGCGCTCCGTCCACTGGGCTAGTCGACTCACTCCAAGTCGAGTCGGTCAAGCAGTCGTCAGGTCTCAGTCGGCTACACGGTCTCTGAACCCCGCATGCACGTCTCCACCGTCGCGGGTCTGTCGCTATAACCAAGCACACACACTCCGTAGAGTATCGCGGGTCCGCCGCTACAACCAAGCGCTCCACCGCCAAGGGTCTGCTGCTGCATCCAAGCGCACCACCACTGTCAAGTACCACGGGTCCGCCGCTACACCCAAGCGCTCCCCCGCCCGCTCGTCTCCGGGAGGGTCCACTCCACGAGCTACTGGTCGATACTCCAAGTATCTCAAAGTCCAACGAAGAAGTGCCACATACGTCCGCTTCGTCAAAGGAGTCTCAACGCAACAGACGGCGCGTCAATCGGACGCCCGGTCTGTGAGTTATTAGCCTTTTCATCCCGAGGGCCCGGTTGGTTTCGTGAGCGAACCAAACCCGGCCATATTTCAACTGTATCCAAAACTCGGGCGGAGTATGTCAAAAGTTCCGTCCCACTTAGAGGATTCCATCAAAGTCGACGGCACGTCAATCGGACGTCCGGAAATCAAGATATGAGTGTTTCCGCTCCGAGGGCCTGGTTGGTTTCGTGAACGAACCAACCCGGACGTACTCCACTTGCGTCCTAAACTCGGGCGGAGTATACCAAAAGATCCGTCTCACTAAGAGGAACTTATCAGAATTGACGGCACGCCGTTCGGACGTCCGTAGCTCAAGATATGGGCGTTTCCGCTCCGAAGGCCCGGTTGGTTTCGTGAACGAACCAACCCGGCCGAACTCAAATTGAATCGAAACCTTCAGTGCGATATACCGAAACGACCGTCTCGATCCAAGAATCGCGTTGCCGCAGACGGTTCGTCATTCGGAGGTCCGAGGCTCATGTTATGGCCCAAAAACCGATTCTGGTTCGAGAAAGAAGTGTCCGGGCCGACCCGGCCCGAAGCGGAGGCGGCGCGGCGGCGCGCCGGGGCGGCGCGGCGGCGCGCTGGGCGCGCAGGCGGCGCGCGGGTGAGACCCCCGCCCTCCCCCGTTTTTTCCCCCTGGCGGCGCGACACGTGCCGCGCCGGTTTTAAAAAAAAACCGCCCCCTCACATGAGGGGGCCTGCTGGACGACACGGGGGGCTTTGCCCCCCACAAGGAAACCGCCCCCTCATTAAGAGGGGGGGGGGGTTTGATGAACCGGCCGGGGGATTTATTCCCCCGGTTTTCTGCCATCCGGCCGGCCAGCTGGCCGGCCGGTTTTCACCAACGGGACCGGAAATTCCGGTCCCGCCTTCGGCTTCCGACGCCGGTGGCCCGACCGCCGGTCTTCATATCCCGCCGCGGCCCGGAACCGGCTGCGGTCTCCTCGTCCCGCCGCGGCCCGGAACCGGCCGCGGTGTTCGTCGTCCGGCGCGGTGCGACGGCACCGCGCCCCTTCGCAGCGCATTTGATTCCCTTCGACGCGGCGCGACGGCGTCGCGTTCTTTATGATTCTTCCATGGCGTGGCGCGACGGCGTTGCGCAAAAAGGATTGGCGAATATCCGCGTGGTGCGACGGCACCACGTCACCTTGATTCATCCACCCGCAAGCTATTCAACAAGGACGATGGAGGGGGTTCGGCCGTGTTCGTGCGGTCCGGCCCCCCTCACGTTAAAATAATATCACTTATATATTCAATCCTCACGTTAGTCATGCGAACCATGAGCAAGAATAAAATAAGTTAACAATAAACAACAACCCCTACCTTGGTATAAGGTTCGAAGATTGTCAACGTTCCGCGGAAGACGACGTCGCGGAGGTCGGGCGTCGCGGTAGCCGTTCGTCAAATCCGATGACGAAGGAATGCGTCCGAAGAGACACGTCGTTGGCGAAACCTCGTACACCGACGAAGGTTGTCCGAGGAAGAAGCGGTGTTTTCTCTCGTTGACACGGAAGACGAAGAAGAGCGGAGCGGCGTTTTTCATCGGAACATGAGCGTTCTTCGTCAAGTCTTGAGGAAAGTCAAATAAAAAGAAAACAACGAACTCAAGAACCCCTACCTCGATAGTCGCACGTTGACGTAGTCGCGGAATATCGGTGTCGATTCCTTTGACGTCGGAGGAAGAGTCGTTGTCGATGGCGTTCGTCGCGGAAAACCGTCGCGGAAGAGAAGACGCAGAAGAAGTACGTCGCGTCGCGGATACGGCGTCGCGGATGGACCGTGTTCTTCGGCGGAGAAGTTCTTCGTTGAAGAACGGCGTTCTTTGCATTCTTCGTTGAGTTTGAAGAAGATGAAGAAGACTTCCCTACTCTCTCAAGGAGATAAAATTCTCACAAAATAAAATAAGACTCTTTCTTATTTTATTCACACAACCCAACCTCTTTGAATTTCAAAGGTTTGAAATTCAATAACCACACACAACTCACCTCATTAACTCATTACATTAATTAATTCTAGAGTTGTCAAAAATTAAAAGAAGAGATAAGTTGGCAAGAATTAAAGTAGGGGAGAGTCACATAATTAAGAGGGGGTTTAGAGGGGTTAGGGAATTTGAAAAGGTGGGGGCTCGTGTGGGCCCCACCTCCCTCATAACCACACATGGGAAGTTGGGTGGTTGTGGGCCCCACCAACAACTTCCCATGAGAGAGTCTAACTACCATGAATAAAATAAAAATTCACACACAAAATTTTATTTTACTTATCTTTTAATCCCCAAAACTAACTTTCAACCCGCAACAAACGCAACTCCCGAAAAGGTCTCTTTAAGCGAATATCGGCGCTGCGAGTTCAACGGTGCCCTCAGATTTCAATTCCGAGCACCAGATCAAAATTTAGGAAAACCCACTCGTTCGTTCACTGAATGTACCCGAGCCAAACTTCGAAAAATGATTCCGGGCACTCCGGGCCTCGGAATCAGGTGCTGTCTGAAACCGCGCTCTTGTAAAATTCTAAAGAAAATTATGAAAAAATTTCCCTTGAATTTACGGGTCTTTACATTACTCCCACCTCAGGGCTTTACGTCCCCGTAAAGCTTCAACTCACACTTAAGGGAAACAAGGTAGTACTGAGCACGCAACTGAGCTTTACGCTCCCATATGCTCACCTGAAGATCTCGTGCTACCCGAGAAGCACCCCAGAGGAAGCAACCGTTCACGTAGAACCTGCTCATGTCGATCCTCGATCTCTACTAGAACCTCTGTGCTTGTCGCCCTGTCATCGACGTCCAACTCCCCGGGGTCGATGACGTGTGAAGAAACATACACGTATCTCCACAGCTGAGACACGTGGTGGACATTTTGCACCTGGTGCGACTGAGGTGGTAGGGTCAAGCGGTAAACCTCCTCGCCTACCCTGCTGAAGATCAAAAGGGTCCATCGAACTTCGGAGATAACATGCCGCCTCGGCCACATCTCCGAAACCTCATCGGGTTGAGACCGTATAAGAACGTGTTCGTCACCCTCGAACTCAAGAGGTTTCCCTTTTTAGGTTAGAACTGAAACTAAAAACTCTTGCTGCCACAAGGGTAGGGTTGACCAACTCAAGAGTGATCGTTCACACCCTCTTATGCCTGAGTTTAACATGTGCTGCCTCGGGTTTCCTTTTCGCCGACCAAGGAAAACCCATTCCGACGTTTGCCTAAAACAGTCAACCGGGGTATGATTTGTGAATCAAAACCATACCCAGATCAACTTCGTAAGGCCTCTACGCTGCCACCAAGAGATTCCAACCGAAACTCTCGCCTCGAGGTTAAATCACACCGTCGGCGTAAGCATGATTATCGAGTCTCCTCCCAAAGGTATCTCCAGACGTGAGGGTCAAGTCTACGGCTTACCCGGAACCTCTAGGTCTGGGACATGATTCGTGGAAGGGTAGAATGATTGGTTCCTATGTCTATAGATATGGCAGCTCGTAGTAGACATAATTCGTACCCCGAATCATTCTTAGAGCTCCTGGGTCACACTCCTTGACCGCAATGCAGCTATTCTCCTCCCCAGCCCTCCTGCTCCCTGAGCCTGACGGGGACTACTAAGTCGGGTGGTCGTAACATGTCGAAATGTACACCACCACATGCTGCTCTCCAAGCTCCGCTTCCACGTCTTCTACCCTGCAGATTCATCTGTCCTTAGCACTTCCTCCTCCTGAAACATTTTACACGCCCGAGTCTCTGAGACTGGCGCTACTTTCCTGCCTTTCACTGCTAACGTTCACAACCACAAAGGTTCTCTCTAGCATCCTAACATAGGTAGGAATGCATAGAGGAAAAGAAACGGTTCGGATGTCCTTTAGACACACTTCGCTCAGAAGTTCGAGTCTAAAGAACTGATCACAACGTAACCAACGAGTACCAAGATTGATTGGTAAGCCACGTTGAGTGCTCTGCTTCCGACATGTCGTACTGTCGAAGCTGTATTAGCTCCAGAAAATTCACAACCACCTCCTCAAGCCAGTCCTCAGCCGCCTACGAGTCAGGCTCACCTCGAAACTTGAGGGATATCTGATGCTAAAACATATGTAAGGCACTAAGCCTGTGAGTCTCTGCTACCGGTACCGCCGGTAGTGTCTGCTGACCAACAGGTAGTGACATAGCTGGCGCTCTACCCGTAGGTACTATCCCAGGTATCGGTTCGCGTACCGAAGCCTCATTACTATAAGGATCAACCTCATGGTCACTCACTGGAAACACCAGGAGCTAAGATCATCATCCGATCTACTAGTATCAATGCTAGGCGTAGAACTCTAGCAATCGCCTCCATCCAGTCCACTGCTGCCTGGGAAATCTGTCTCGCCTCGTATCCTCACAGGCCTCTACTGCTGGAACTCGTGCATCACGCTCTGCTAGCGTGCACCGTCAGCTAGTGGCATCTGCTGCCTAACGGGTGGTGTTGCTGCTGGTACACCACCCGAAGGTGCCAACACTGAAAAAGGGCCCTGCACTGGAGTCTCGCTGCTCGGTGGGCCATCATCGAGAACTCTCTCGGAACTCCAGCTAACTATCTGCATGGTGACATCCTGAACAGTTGTGTCATGGTCAACGATTTATACCTGGTGAGCTGACCTGGTTTGAGCTGACTTTAAACCTTTTGGGAAACACACACGCAATCAGTGTTTTCATGCATTAAGTCGGAAATCAGAAGTCAGGGTCCTGGTGTACGGATACGTCGGCCGCCGCACCAACACTGGACTCCCTGGACTGATAACCACACTCAATACACTAAACACTATTGCTTCACATAGAAAAAAGATCAGAGTCTGCGGTAGAACCGACCCCTCTGATACCAATTTGTCACGACCCGCCCTCGGGGCCCGTGCCGTGACTACCCCAAGCCCGCCTTCCATAGGCCAGGGGCTGGCGACTAGCACCAAGGCGTAAAATCCCAGTAAAAAGGGAAGGCATTGACTTAATAAAGTAAACAAGCACCTCAGAGTAACAAGCGGAAGTAAAGCAGTACAAAAAACTAGAACAACTGTGCCGAAGTAAAGGGGCCGGAAATACAAGCCCAACTGTAAAGTAAAGTAAAACTCGAAAGGGAAAACAGCAACTGAAAGTACAAGCGGCTCCTGGGACGTCCTCCTCGATTCCTACCTGAAGGGTAGGTACAGATGGCTCAGCTCCTGGATCGTCCACCACGGATCCTACCTGAAGGGTAGGTACAGATAGCTCCACAACTCCTCGGGTCCAACTGTCCGCTCCGAGCATGTCCCGCTCAGTGGTCCTCCTCCGGGTACCGACCTACTCCGTAAGCCTCAACCGCTGTCAGTGCTGTCCGTCGTCTGCAACCAACACAACGAAGTGCGGGCATAGCCCGTGCAGGGGTGAGTATAAGATACTCAGTAGGGACCCCGAGACCCCCCGAAGGTCTCCTGAAATCCACAAAGGATAAACCACATGAAGGATACAATCACGAAGTAACATCCAGTATTGATTAGGTATATGCCCATACATATACCTATGTCACCAATTTCCGTTCGGCTCCAACACCGAGCCCAAGAACAACCCAATCCACATAGAAGAGTAAACAGTAAATCCACACAGGATAACAGTACAAGTCCACACAGTTTATAACAAGTTTATGAAATCAACGGATAACCATTACCCAGGTATATGCCCATACATATACCTAAGTTATCAAGCGACCCATCTCAATCATGAGGAAACACAAAGATCATTGACTCAGCTCAAACCAGGATTTTTATTATCGAAACCGTAACTACTGAAGATCTCCGTCTCTAGAGTGTACAGTGGTCCTGTCACGACTCCGAGGTACTGCTCACTAACCTAAGACTGCTGAGGTACTCCTCCTGTCGAGTACTGCGGGTTTGCGGCCAACTACCGAGCGCTCCGTCCGCTGAGGGTCTGTCGCCAAATACTGGGCGCTCACCCAAATAGCCTACTGAGGTACTCCTCCTGTCGAGTACCGCGGGTTTGCTGCCAACTACCAGGCGCTCCGTCCGCCGTGGGTCTGCTGCCAACTACTGGGCACTCCGTCCACTGGGCTAGTCGACTCACTCCAAGTCGAGTCGGTCAAGCAGTCGTCAGGTCTCAGTCGGCTACACGGTCTCCGAACCCTGCACGCACGTCTCCACCGTCGCGGGTCTGTCGCTATAACCAAGCACACACTCTCCGTAGAGTATCGCGGGTCCGCCGCTACAACCAAGCGCTCCACCGCCAAGGGTCTGCTGCTGCATCCAAGCGCACCACCACTGTCAAGTACCACGGGTCCGCCGCTACACCCAAGCTCTCCCCCGCCCACTCGTCTCCGGGAGGGTCCACTCCACGAGCTACTGGTCGATACTCCAAGTATCTCAAAGTCCAACGAAGAAGTGCCACATACGTCCGCTTCGTCAAAGGAGTCTCAACGCAACAGACGGCGCGTCAATCGGACGCCCGGTCTGTGAGTTATTAGCCTTTTCGTCCCGAGGGCCCGGTTGGTTTCGTGAGCGAACCAAACCCGGCCATATTTCAACTGTATCCAAAACTCGGGCGGAGTATGTCAAAAGTTCCGTCCCACGTAGAGGATTCCATCAAAGTCGACGGCACGTCAATCGGACGTCCGGAACTCAAGATATGAGCGGTTCCGCTCCGAGGGCCTGGTTGGTTTCGTGAACGAACCAACCCGGCCGTACTCCACTTGGGTCCTAACCTCGGGCGGAGTATACCAAAATATCCGTCTCACTAAGAGGAACTTATCAGAATTGACGGCACGCCGTTCGGACGTCCGTATCTCAAGATATGGGCGTTTCCACTCCGAAGGCCCGGTTGGTTTCGTGAACGAACCAACCCGGCCGAACTCAAAGTGAATCGAAACCTTGAGTGCGATATCCCGAAACGACCGTCTCGATCCAAGGATCGCGTTGCCATAGACGGTTCGTCATTCGGAGGTCCGAGGCTCATGTTATGGCCCAAAAACCGATTCTGGTTCGAGAAGGAAGGGTCCGGGCCGACCCGGTTCGGCCGGCGGTGCGCGGGGCGCGCGGCGGCGCGCGGAGGCGGCGCGGCGGCGCGCGGCGGTGCGCTGAGGCGGTGTGGCAGCGCGCGGAGGCGGCGCGGCGGCGCGCGGAGGTGCGCTGGGGCGGCGCGGCGGCGCGCTGGGGCGGCGCGGCGGCGCGCTGCGCGCGCAGGCGGCGCGCGGGTGAGACCACCGCCCACCGCCGTTTTTTTTCCCCTGGCGGCGCGGCACGTGCCGCGCCGGTTTTAAAACAAAACCGCCCCCTCACATGAGAGGGCCTTCTGGACGACACGGGGGCATTGCCCCCCACAAGGAAACCGCCCCCTCATTAAGAGGGGGGGGGGGGGTTGATGAACCGGCCGGGGGATTTATTCCCTCGGTTTTCTGCCATCCGGCCGGCCAGCTGGCCGGCCGGTTTTCACCAACGGGACCGGAAATTCCGGTCCCGCCTTCGGCTTCCGACGCCGGCGGCCCGGCCGCCGGTCTTCATATCCCGCCGCGGCCCGGAACCGTCCGCGGTCTCCTCGTCCCGCCGCGGCCCGGAACCGGCCGCGGTGTTCGTCGTCCGGCGCGGTGCGACGGCACCGCGCCCCTTCGCCGCGCATTTGATTCCCTTCGACGCGGCGCGACGGCGTCGCGTTCTTTATGATTCTTCCATGGCGCGGCGCGACGGCGTTGCGCAAAAAGGATTGGCGAATATCCGCGTGGTGCGACGACACCACGCCACCTTGATTCATCCACCCGCAAGCTATTCAACAAGGACGATGGAGGGGGTTCGGCCGTGTTCGTGCGGTCCGGCCCCCCTCACGTTAAAATAATATCACTTATATATTCAATCCTCACGTTAGTCATGCAAACCACGAGCAAGAATAAAATAAGTTAACAATAAACAACAACCCCTACCTTGGTATAAGGTTCGAAGATTGTCAACGTTCCGCGGAAGACGACGTCGCGGAGGTCGGGCGTCGCGGTAGCCGTTCGTCAAATCCGATGACGAAGGAATGCGTCCAAAGAGACACGTCGTTGGTGAAACCTCGTACACCGACGAAGGTTGTCCGAGGAAGAAGCGGTGTTCTCTCTCGTTGACACGGAAGACGAAGAAGAGCGGAGCGGCGTTCTTCGTCGGAACTTGAGCGTTCTTCGTCAAGTCTTGAGGAAAGTCAAATAAAAAGAAAACAACGAACTCAAGAACCCCTACCTCGATAGTCGCACGTTGACGTAGTCGCGGAATATCGGTGTCGATTCCTTTGACGTCGGAGGAAGAGTCGTTATCGATGGCGTTCGTCGCGGAAAACCGTCGCGGAAGAGATGACGCAGAAGAAGTACGTCACGTCGTGGATACGGCGTCGCGGATGGACCGTGTTCTTCGGCGGAGAAGTTCTTCGTTGAAGAACGGCGTTCTTTGCGTTCTTCGTTGAGTTTGAAGAAGATGAATAAGACTTCCCTACTCTCTCAAGGAGATAAAATTCTCACAAAATAAAATAAGACTCTTTCTTATTTTATTCACACAACCCAACCTCTTTGAATTTCAAAGGTTTGAAATTCAATAACCACACACAACTCACCTCATTAACTCATTACATTAATTAATTCTAGAGTTGTCAAAAATTAAAAGAAGAGATAAGTTGGCAAGAATTAAAGTAGGGGAGAGTCACATAATTAAGAGGGGGTTTAGAGGGGTTAGGGAATTTGAAAAGGTGGGGGCTCGTGTGGGCCCCACCTCCCTCATAACCACACATGGGAAGTTGGGTGGTTGTGGGCCCCACCAACAACTTCCCATGAGAGAGTCTAACTACCATGAATAAAATAAAAATTCACACACAAAATTTTATTTTACTTTTCTTTTAATCCCCAAAACTAACTTTCAACCCGCAAAAAACGCAACTCCCGAAAAGGTCTCTTTAAGCGAATATCGGCGCTGCGAGTTCAACGGTGCCCTCGGATTTCAATTCCGAGCACCAGATCAAAAGTTAGGAAAACCCGCTCATTCGTTCACTGAACGTACCCGAGCCAAACTTCGGAAAATGATTCCGGGCACTCCGGGCCTCAGAATCAGGAGCCGTCTGAAACCGCGCTCTTGTAAAATTCTAAAGAAAATTAATAAAAAATTTCCCTTGAATTTTACGGGTCTTTACATATACATTGATATTCTCTATTCAATATGAGTATTTTATAAGGCTCATTATTTATTTGATATATGGGGAATGCTTTGTACTGGTACAACAAGGGTGGGGCCTAGTTACAGATAGCCCCATGATGCATCGGTAGCCTCATGAGACAAATCATTTTTCCAAATCAGATGGTTTTTTACCCTATATATTTTAAACCATCTTGTGAATGGTCATGATGGTAAAAGTACCACGTACCTATGAAACATGGAATCCAATAATAATGCATTTCCCTCATTTAGATTCAGTTCTTATTCATCCATATGTTTTTGCATCGACATATCTATGGATACATTTCATTATCATTTTATTGATTTAGATGGAATAATTTTCAGTTTCTATCTTTTCTATTTTCATATTTTCATATCTAGTTATTTAAATAGCATGTATTATCATTTATTTACCTTTCTATGTAACTTTATTCATATTTTTTCATTATTGCTTCCACTTTACTTACACTTACTTAGCATTTGAGAACACCATATTATGTTTATTTTCCATATGCGATGAAGAATAAATCATTGAATAATCATTCAAGGATACTGTTTAATTGTTTTTATTATGTATCATGTTTGTATTTCTCATTTCCCTATTATTGTGGGTATCATGTATATAATTTGGATCTCTAAGAATGGAAAACTAATCATACATTCGGGATTTGATTCCTTGCGGTCATGACAATGTAATAAAATAATGCCCCAACATTGGGATTCTGGGATCCAGGAGTTTTTTGTTGGTTTCATTACATATATTTGATGGTTTGAGTGTTATTTTCCGTGAGATCGGTTGGGTTCTTTAAATCCTAGTGATGGGTTGATTTTGTTAAATCCGGGAGATAATTTGGGTCCATTATATCCATTTAATTAATTTTAAAAAGTTTTATATATCATTAGATAATGAATCATGTACATTATTTGTTTTCTAACATATTAATTGGGGGGTAGGATTTTATTTTCTCGCAACTTAAATGGTAGGGAAGTATAGGTTTTCTCAAAAAAATCAATATGTTCTTGTTCTTATGTTTGTATCATACTTCATTTTTATGCCCCGTTTTCATGACATGTAATTTTTTATTCCTATATTGTTATACATGCCTTATGTTTATTATATCATGTTTCCTCAATATTATTCCTTGTTATATGATTTATTATTATATATTAAATGATCTCATATCCTAAAATATGGATAAATCTTATTATCTCGTGACATTTTTTATTAGATATTTCTCTCTTGTTATTAATTTCTCATATTATTATAATATAATTCTTTATGAATCATTGATAAATTTATCAATAAATAGTATGGTATGTCTGCCCATATTTTTCCCACTCCCTAGGATATGGCACTGAGTGAGACACATGATATGATTGAAGGGGGGTTAATGTTGTGCGATTGAGGAGAAATGTTCACAATATTGTAAAATAATTTTATTTATTTTTGTAATATTTAAAGGCACTAAAATTTTTGGTTCTAGGATTAAGTCATTATTTATGAGAGAAAATTTTTATATTATGGAAATATTTGTAATTTTGGATTGTGTTGTATCACTTGATATAAAATCTTGTTTTGTAAAGTACTTATTTTATCACCTGATGTGGGAATAAGGGTCTCAGGTGTATCATTTCCATTCATTACAAGAACATATATTCTCATTAAGTAGAACACCCATTTATGTGATTCTGAATTCATGAATTTCTGATAACATATCTTCATCCCTAGAATGTGTTCAGTAAAAGGTGGTATAACCATTGGGGTTCTCAAAACCTTCATTAAAATCAAGTTCTCTATGAACCAACTTTATATATTTGATGTATAAATCCTCATAAATATGATTTTTTTAGAGGAGATACTCATCATGGAATCTCATAAACCTAAGTTTATTATTCATGATGCCCCCCCTTTTCATAGAAATATTGGTAACATGGATTGACTGGTGTAATCTATCCCCATTAGGAATTAATGGGGAACAACCAAAATGCCTTTTATTTTCTAAGTAACACCATGGGGATGTTTTAGTCTTAGATGAATCCCCCGCCCCCTTAAATACATGTGTTATTACATAATGTTGTGGGATGGTTTCTCCCTTACTAATTCTTGAAATACTCCCACTAATCTCCAAGTCCCATTGACTTGGATATTACTCTTTTATGATTTAACCATCCTATAAACCAACAGCTCAAGTGAATTCCATTAACCTCATTATAAATAGTCTTGCATTGTACACACATTCAATGAATGGTTATGGAGTACTATTCTTTTGACCATTTAATCAATGTGTTCATCTTATATGAAGTCCCAAATTCTTCCAGTTGAGATAAACCCAATGGAAATCCAAAAAATAAGAGGGTTATATTTTTATTTTCACAATTTTCTATTAGGAACTTAGTCATCATAATGTGAACCTAAACCACAAGAAATAATGTTCTGAGCACTACAGTCTTAAACTACATTCATACATCGATGATATTTTAGATTATAGTACTATACCATATATCATTGTAGATATACTTTTATCTTTCTACAAAAACTCTCTCACTCTCATCATAAAATCTACCTAAACTAAAAGATCAACAATATTTGGTCCAAACACCATGACTATAAACCTATTTCACCATTCCTTGAGTCTTTATACATTATTGAAATTAATATTTCATTCACATAAGGTTTATTTCATATGTTTTTTTATATAAATTACCTCATCATTCAATAAAAGGTTTCAAACCATAAATTTTAACTACATTTTTTAAACTAAAACAACCGAACTTCCTACGAAAATAGACAAAACAATATCTAGGTTGAAAATACATTAAAGTAATACTTGTAAAAATTAGTGCCTAAACTCTCTATCCATGTACCTTACATGTCATAGGGAATATTGTTATCATTAAAAATAATTAGGAATAAAGGAATAAATCTTTTCAGGTTGAAACCCCCATAAAGTGATATTTGAGAAAATTTGGTGTTTGTTCCTCTTAATCCCCATTAGATTCATGGATTATGATAAATTTAGGGTGAGAATTAAAGTATATATACCTCATTGGGATCACTATGTGGACCTAGAAAAAATTAGATTTATTCTCATTAGGTTTTTAACCTATGGAAATGTTAGAGAACCCATCCATTTCTCCCAAACAATTGGTTTATATTACATTCATAAGGGTATAAAATCCTTATCTCAAAAACATAAACTATTTGTACTAATATTCCATTGCAAAATACCATAAAATACATATTTTTTTCTCTTCCCCATGTCCTAGTTCACTTACATATGATTTGGATCTATTTCATATTTCATAGTGTCTGGGTTTATAGTTTACTTTTCGTCTTTCCCAACAATTCTTCCTGAATATAGAAAAATTATATTTACTCCTATGCATAGGCTGCATTAGTGCTGAGATTATTTATTCAATAACCACATGTTGATTGATTCCTTATTTCAAAAAATACATATTGAAATAAATATCCCATATATCATACCCATCTATAAATTACACTATTATTCAAATACCCCACCATCCTAGTATTTGAGCCTATAAATTCATATTGGCTTTTCCTCCATTAATCCTATGGAAGGATTCCAAGAGACTTCATTTTTTATTACTATTTTTAAAACCAAAATTCATTGCTTGATTATTCCTATAATTTTTCTATGACATGATTCAATACCCTCCTCTTGATTAAAAATATTTCCATGGTGAGTGAAATTCAATATCATCATCTATATTCAAGTAATGTTATAAAGTTACCTATGTTAGCCTGGATTAATTTAGTACCACATGAATCTAATTCCAATAGTGGATATTTTAGTACAAAAAAATTTATGGAATACACTTTTCTACAGAAGATATGATACACCCCTTATATAGAAAACACATGTGAGGTGTGGGAAAGAATTTATCATTCTATTGGAAGAGGGAACAAATGGGATATCCATTTTCCATATCATTTCACACTAATTGAGGGTTATTTTTTCCTCAAAATAATTATATCCTAATGATGTGGTTGTGATAACTACACACTGGGAGTTGTTCATGGATTTACCCTATTTCTGGAGAAAAATAGTTTTAAGACCACGAAATCCAATTTTATGGTATTTCAATAAATTTTTTGACTTGGAAAACAATTTTTTTGGGAAAATAATGAATCCAGTGAAATATTTCATTTCATTGAAATTTATTTTATTATTTTGGGACAAAAATAGACTTCTATATTAATATTTATGGTCATTTGAAGTTGGTATTTTATCGTGTAAGAAGTCGAAGCCTCATGAACATCTACATGTACTCAACATTATGAACCTAAATCCATGTGATCATCCTCCCATGACCAACTATATAATATTACCTCTATGTACTCATCTATAATCAACCAGGTCCAGATGTCAGAGGCCATTCACAATGGTGTCAATCACCCACACTTCACAGCCTTAACGCATGCTCTACCTACCAGTGCATGTTATACTTTTGAGATCATTTCAAGTACCCAAGTGGTATGTGGGATGAATTTACCTAGGGAATAAATTTATTATAAATATAGACACAAGGGTCCTCATTTTTTAAATTTTGAATCATTTTCAAATATTGAAAACATGGTACGATCTGAACAAGCCCTAGTTATTTGGAAACAACCTTACTAGGTGATTTACACCCTAGTCATCCAAGGGATCATACAATAGGGAACTATGTGTGCCTATTTTTCACAAAAACTATTATATGATAATAAGTTTTCATAGGTATCCAACTTATTTGTGCATTTTACTAGTCCTCCTACCTGAGAATTACTTCACCTAGGTCTCTTACCAAATTATTAATTCACCCATGTCTCATACTAAAGCATGACATCGCTCTGGTATTTAAACTAAGTGAAACATTTCCCATGTATCCAACCTCAACACCAATTTCCATAGGTCTCATTCCTTGATGTTACTTTACCAAGGAATCTAACCTAATCATGACTTTTCCAAGGTCTCCTACATGATCATTTCTTTTCTAAGGTATCCTACATGAGTGAGAATTCACCAAAGTATCATACCTAAGTTAATGTTCACCCCAGTCTCATATATGGTTTAAACATACCCTAAGCCACCATAAATGGGTTACACTTTACCCAATCACCCTCAATAAGGAATAACTCCTCCTAGGTACCCCCTAGGGAGACACACATTCCATATACCCCCACTAGATAGAAAATTCTACTAGGTACCCCCATTTGGGTGACACTTCTCCTATTTTTCCCTATTAGAGTAACACATCTCCCAAAACGCCTTCAAAAGTACTGACTTTCCCAAGTACATATACTAGAGATCCAATTAATCTGTTTCCAATAAACAATCACCAATTACATGTGACCCTAAACTTAGGAATTGATTCTCCCAAGTACCTGCTTTTAGGATCTAATTTTCCAAGCTCACTGTAACTAGGATCCAATTCACATTATTCCCTACACATGGGCTCCAATTCACATAAGTCCTGGCACATGGGCTTTAATTTTTCTATTTCCCCACACCTAGGGTATAATTTTTCCAATTCCCCACAATTGGGATGTAATTTACCTTGTTCCTTACACATACACTCCAATTAACCAACGACCCAACACACAAGTTCAAATATTAACAACTATCTACACTCAAGGCCAAATTAACCAACAACCCAACACCTGTTCTCTAATTCTCTTTAGTCCCTATATTAGGGATCCAATTTTCCATAGTTTATATAAATGATCTCTAATTTACCTAGTTATCTACACAAAGGCTGCAATTCAAATAGGTCCGAACACCTGTGATCTAATTCAACTCGGTTCCAATTCCTAGGATTCTGTTCACCTAGGTCCCTACACTTGGACAATAATCCACCCAAATCACTATATCTAGACTTCAATTCCCCATTTTCCCTATGCCTTGGCTCCAATTAACCTTGGTATTGACTTGGGTCCCCAATAATACAAGGAATACTACTAGGTGTAATCCCCAACCGATCTAGTCTTCCCTCTTTATCAAGTTACAAACAAATTTGAGTTATATATCATAATGTGGGCCTCATACAAGGTTTAAGCCCTAATACCTCTCATATTTACCCCTTTAATAGTTACTAAAAAAAGATCTAGATATACATACATGGGAATCCTACATGGTTTAATCCTCAACCGTATCTCCTCTTGTATAGTTACCCACTGATAGGTTGAACCAAAAGGGAATCCTAATGAATAAGCCCAGATGAATCTCATGTTACTGCCCATTTTATGAAATATGTATTCCACATGGGCCTCCAAATATGTTTAAGCCTTAATCATTACTTCTCTGATCTATTTACCGATAAATGGGGTACTATAATAAGATTCATAAGGAATAATACCAAATCCATCCCCAATTATCATTGTAGCGCTCCGACCCTAGTAACCCAGAGTCAGTGAATTATTACATAACAATGGCATGATACAAGGAAACCATGTCCTAAAAGACCGACCAGTTTAGTAGACTTGGAAATACTAGATACATTTATAATAATTACATTACATTATAAAATGAAAAACTAAAACCACATTGTATCCATAGGCCTCACTCATATCCCCTAGAATATCCCTACAGGTCTGTCATAATATACTTCTTCACATCATTGAAAAAATAAAACAGAGAAATGGGTGAGCTCAGATTCTCACTAAGGATAAAAATATAGCAGAAACTTTCATAAATAACCTTAAAAATTTTAAGAAATGTATAAGACTAAAACATAAGAATTTTAAACATAATAATCATCATAATATGTCAATTATAGATCAAGTAATTCTATTTACTTATTCACATGGATATTCTACTAGTCAAATAATCAGATGAAATATCAACAGCCAATTTCATAATGATGGAATGCATAATTCCAGACTTCATAACCACATAGTCAAGGCCTTGTTCTAAGACTACAAATAAGATTTTGTCAATTCCTTGTTCCAAAACACTAGTTTGTCTCATGAGACCTACCGATGCATCGATGATCTATAGTGGGATCCACCCGTCACTTACTAAGTCCAATGCATTCCTCATACGAAATGGTTTAAACATAACTTAAACATTCATATTAAAACTATCATACAAAATGACAATACTTTATCCATAAACCATGAATGGTATAAAATAACACATCCACTATAAAAACTATCACAAAAAATTCAATATAATATGGAAGATTTTTATCATAATAAATCAACTTCAAACAAGTTTATAATCTATCAAAGGATGTTGACATAGATGGAATGAAAATTATTTGAAGAAATAAATTTTTACATTTTGAAACCATTTAAAAGAAAACACTTATTTTGTAAATATTCTTATAAGATTTTAAAATGAATCTTTGATGATGTTATAATGGCAGAAAATAGCCGCACCCGCCGTACAAGATAAAAAAACCTTTTTACATTAATGTTTTTGAAAGGGTCCTAAAGTAACTCGTTTGGAAAACCACATAAAGATTAATTTTAAAACATGTAATGTCAAATAAGGGAAAAATTACTTTACCCCATGTTATAGTAAATAGTAAAAAAAATTTCAAATACAATTTTAAGAAACATGAATGTGGATGATAAAGAGGTCCTAGTAGATACTTACGTAAAAACATCCTCGGATAATAAAGAGATTGAAAAATTAACCCTTACCTTGAACTTTTCCTTGGTTGAGTGTACGTTAACCTCTTGTATAATAGTTGAATAATTGTTATTAAATTATAAAATAACCATATACATAAATATGATATCGTATATGATCTTTTAATATTTCTTTGTTAATAATATTTTTGTAATATTGTCGTTTCAGGTGTTAAATGATTCATTTTACTTTATATGTTTTATTACATTATCAATGTTTGTTATGGATCGGATTTATTTGATTCATATATTGAATGATATTAAGTTCTTAATCATTATTTTTAATGATCAAAATAAAATTATTCTTTAATGGTTTTGATGGGGAAATGAATCTTATCGTGTTCATGGAGACGGTAATCTGTACGTACGTACGAGCAACAATATAATTCTATTGATTTAAAAATTTTATGTAAATAGATGGTATATCATATATAAAGAATCATTAACATGTTATATTTATTATTTAAACCTGTTATACTCATTATTATACCCATCCAAATAATGAAGTGTTTGAATAACAAATTTCACCACGACGTGGAGACGGTGTGCTGTACGTACGCAAGTATGGTGACTTTGTCATCATATGATGGATAAAATAAGGAATATGGTTGTACCATTTTTATAATAACATCACATTATATAGAATATACTGGAGCTATTATTTTGTAATGGAAACAATAAAGAACGTGGAAGTGTAAGAAGAAAATAACTTCAAAGAGGTGATGAAATATTTACCTCTTCTTCGGGTTATTACTTTTGATTTGATCAAAAGGGATCCTTAGGATGGATTTATAAGAAATTTAAGGAATCTAGGATGAAGGGAGGATAGTTTCAATGATATTTGGGATGGGTTTGGACGTTCCAAATGGCTTTGGAGGTGTTAATTTTACAGAAGGGGAAGTGCCCTTATATAAGAGGGGTGAGGGGCACCTTAGGAAAAGATTGAAATGTTATTTTATAATAAAATAATTTTCGGTTTGTAATGGCTCAAAAATTATTTATTTAGAGTCTATGGTGGGGATAGGTCTAAAAACACTCATCCAGTAGGTTTTAGACAGGTGTGGGACAACATATTAACCTTATCTTTTAGATTTAACTCTTAGTTAAATAGATTGACATTTACCATATTTATTTGTAGTTTTATATTATATGGTTACTAAATATACTATAAACTACCAAGAGAAACCCAATAGGTTAATTAATGACATATATAATATTATTTAGTCCCTTTGGATGATCCTTATATTTTTAGAAATATTATATCAACCAATAATATAGAATTTTCTTTAAAAATTCAATTATGTCAATTTTGACATTATTTAATAATTTATTTTTTAAAAAATCCTAAAAAATTTATTACTTCAAAAAAAATTATAAATTCAATCCTAAAATGTCATATAAACTAATAAAATTAGTATAATTCATCCAAAGCCTCAAATTAGATATATTTTGTTATTTATAACAACAATTATTTTAATCTTTCATTAATAAGGTAATTACTGCATCATCATTGTGTCATAAATAATTTAATTATTCAATGTTTAAAAATTATAAATAAAATAACATTTTGTATGAATTTTATTAGCTTTATAATTAATATTTATATTCTTATTTAGCTTATGTATGACTCTATATTAAAAATTGTTCAGTTATTAAACTCTGAATGTAACACTTTTAAATTTTCTTTAAATAAAATAGTAATAACTGTCCTAATATAATACATATGAACCTAAAGGATCTTATATTCTTCCTAAGGTTGTTTTGGGTCGAATTAAACTTATTCAATAGAATTAGGACATGTGTTAGGATAATTATAATATCATTTTTACCTTTAATTACCCCATTTACTTTTAACCGTGGTAAATAAAAGTTAAAAGTTACTATTCACCAAAAATTATTTTCAACTTATTAAACCAAATTTTACATACTAATATAAACTGTGTCTCTCAAAATTTTCAAATTAAATTCACAGAAGTAGTAAAATTATGTTTTATGCTAATTTTCAAATGCTCCTAGGAGGTGGGTAAAAGATGGTAAAAAGTTACATAAAATTTTAGATATCTAATATTATTATAAAATGACTCCAATGTCTTAAATTGAACATATATAGGTATTATGTATATAGTTTTACCTAAAATATATTTAAATAAAATAATTAATTATTTAAATAAAAATCATCTTTTAAACAATAACGCAGTGGTTTTCACTATTTACAAAAAATTGAAAGTTTTTAGAAAAATACACAAAATTAACCCTAAGCTAATTTTGATATTGCGAATTAAAAAATGAAGTCCATTAAGAAAAAAAATTATAAAATTTCCAAAAGTGGGTATTACTATTAATAACGGCTAGTTTGATTGGTCGTGGTGTGTTAGAATCTCGAAGATGCGTACAATGTAAGCTATTTCATTATTGAAAGGGAAACATACCGTGGAAGCTTGGGGTGTTACATTCTTCCCTCCATCAAATAATTTTGTCCTCAATATTTCTAAAATACTACCGCACAAAATGTTTGAGGTGGTTCTTTATCATAAGTTCCTCAGGTTCCCACGTTTCCTCTTCCGTCTTATGGTTTCTCCATAGAACTTTTATTAGTCGAGTCATCAGGTTTCTAAAAACTTGTTCTCTTGTATCAAGAATCTTGACTGACTCTTCACAATAAGAAAGATTAGGTTCCAGTTCAATTTCCTCAAAGGTGAGTACATACACTGGCTCGGGAATTTATTTTCTCAATAGTGATACTTAGAACACATTATAAACTTTGGAGAGACTTGGAGGTATTTCTAAATGGTAAGCTACATCACCAATTCATTCTATAATTTTGAATGGTCCGATGTAACTGGGACTTAATTTACCCTTCTTACCGAATCGTATAACTCCTTTCCATGGAGATACATTCAAGAAAACATGATCTCCTACTTCAAATTCCAAATTCTTACTTCGATTATTGGCATATCTCTTTTTCCCACTTTGAGCTGCTTTGATGTGGGTTTGGATTACCTTTTCTTTTTTTTCGTAGTTTCCTCAACAAGTTTTGGTCCTACGAGTTTTCTTTCACCAATATCATCCCAAAAAGTTGGGGGGGGGAAATCAATTTCCAAATAACTCTTCATATGGTGATATCTAAATACTTGAATTGAAGTTATTGCTATCGAAAAATTATACCATAGGTAAATACTGATCCCACATACCATGAATGTCAAGTGAGAAACATCTCAACATGTCTTCCATGGTTTGAATAGTCCATTCTGGTTTTCCATCAGTTTGAGGGTGGTATGTAGTACTCAAATAAAGTTCAGTATCCAGGGATTTATAAAAACTTTTCCATAAACCTGATGTAATACATGGATCACGATCAGAGACAATCGAAAGTAGTACTCCATGAAGTCTTACAACTTCATTAATATATAGTCTTGCTAAAATTTTATGTGGTAAATCTTCTCTCATAGTATGAAAATGTTTTGACTTGGTAAGACGATCAACAATGTCCAATATTTCATCATTCCTTCAAGTAGTCTTTGGTATCCCCATGAAACTTTCCATCATAATATCATCCCATTTCCACTCACGTATGGGAAGAGGTTGCATGAATCCTCTAGGATGTTGTCTTCCATCTTTCACTTGTTGAAAAACCATACATCTCAACACAAAATTAGAAATATCTCTCTTCAAGTTGTCCCACAAAAAAGGTTCATTAAAATATCTATTCGTCTTAGTGCTTCCATGGTGTATAAAGAAATTAGAGCTATGTGTATCATCCAACAATTCAATTTTCAGATCCAGTATATCGGGAAAACAAAGTCTCCACCCAAATTTTGAAATCCCATCTTCATATATGAAGTCGATCAATCTGCCATCATTCACAGCTTTAATTTTCTTTTGAAATTAATCATCATTAGTCTGAGAACATTTTATCCTTTGTAGTAAAGATGACTTTGAAATCATTTGAAAAAGAATTAAATTTTCACCTTCCATGGTTATTCCCAAATCCATCTATACTAGATCTATGTATATAGGATTTTTTTCAACTCTCATATTGTTCAGAACTCAGTGATCCTCTATACTCAAAGAATCTTCAACCATATTTGACTTCCCTAGGTGGTAGTGTATAGTGAAATCATAATCGTTGAGTATCTCAAGAAATATACTTTTCCTCATGTTGAGTTCTTTTTGTGATAAAATATACTTAAAACTCTTGCGATCAGTATAAATCTCATTTTATTCACAATAGAGATAGTGTCTCCTTATTTTTAGAGCAATGATTACAGCTGATAACTCAAGATCATGAGTGGGATATTTTTGTTCATGAATTTTTAGCTGTCGTGACACATATGCAATAACTCTATCATTCTGCATAAGTACACACCCAAGTACTTTGTTTGATGCATCACTATAAATAAAAAACCCATCATTCCACGATGGTAGTGTCAAGATAAAAGAATTGACTAATATTCTCTTCAGATCTTCAAAACATTATTCACACTCTTTTTTCTAATCAAATTTAACCCCTTTATGCGTAATCTTGATTAATGGGTTATCCAATCGAGAAATATTTTGAATGAAATGCTGATAATAACCTGCTAAACCAATAAAACAGTGTACCTCAGTTATACTTGTTGGTGCTGGCCATTCATGGATTTCCTAGGTCTGTGAAGGATCAATAGAGATTACATCCTTAGAGACAATATGGCCAACAAAAGAAATACCCTAAATCTAGAATTCACACTTTCTAAATTTTCCATATAATTCATTTCTTCTAAGAGCCCTTAGGATAATGCGCAAGTTATTTTCATGATCTTCGTAGATATTGCAGTATATCTGGATATCATTATTAAATATCACAACAACTTCATCACGATATTCCTTGAGAACTCGGTTAATTAGACCCATGAAAATAGAGGGTGTATTAGTCATCCCAAAAGGCAATAATGTAAACTCGTAATGCCCGTACCTGGTTCAAAATGCAATTTTTCTAATGTCTTCCTTATTCACACACAACTGATGATATCCAGATCATACGCCAATCTTTGAAAAATACAGAGCTCCATGAATTTGGTTGAATAAATCATCCATTTGAGGCAGGTGATACTTGTTCTTTATTGTTATAGCATTGATCTCCCTGTAGTCAATGGAAAAACTCATAGATCCATCATTCTTTTTAACAAAAAGAATAGGGGATCCCCATGGACAAACATTAGGGAGAATTAATCCATTATTACTCAATTTATATAAATGTTTCTTTAGTTCCACTAATTCCACAATGGCCATTCTATAAGGGGTCTTCGATATGGTCCTTGAACTAAGAATTAAGTCAATGGAAAACTCAATTTCTCATTCTGCAGGATGTCTAGGTAAATCCTCTAGAAACACATCAATATATTCTTTCACAATAGGCATGTCCTATATTTTAACATTCCTTTGATTTTCATTCTCTTCCTTCATAATAATTGAATATAGTTGAGCTACTGGGGGTGGATCTAGATAAGAATATGGTGGTGGAACATCTACTATAAAGAAAAGGTACTCATTATGATCATCTAAAATTCTAAACTCTTTCTTATTACAATAAATTTTTGCATCATGGTCTAAAATCCAATCCATACCGAGGATTATATCAAATTAAATCATGGTTATGACAATGATATTAGCAGATAAATGAAATTTATATACTTTAATGGGAACTGATTAACAAAAAATTATTGTATTGATACTTCCCTTAGGAGTTTTGACTATCAACTCCCCTGTTAAATCAAATTGAAAATATCTAATTTTCTAAACAAGCTGGGAAGATATGAAACATTGCGATCATCTAGAAGAAAATAAAACATTGGCTAAACTTGAGGAAAAAATTAAATTACCTGCCACCAAATATTTTGGAGCTTCAAACTCAGTAGTAGTGAGCACATAAGCTTGTCCTTGATCACTTGGCCTTTTTTGAGGTAATTTTCATTGGCACTTAGGACATTCATTTTCATAATTCACCCTTTCTCTACAATTGTATAATTCAACATTGACAGCCTCTTTTTTCCCTTATAAATCACAAGCCTGGTGGCCTTTTCCACCACACTTCCAACATACTCACATTCCCATCTGGAAATTAATGTGGTATTTCTTCCCACATTTACTACAGGATGGATTTTAAACTTTTCCTTTCTTCCCCTTATTTCCATTTCCAGAGTGGTCAGAAGATATATTTTTTCTCTTTCTTTTCTTTAAATTCAAAATACATAGAGAATTACTTTTCTTTCTTGATAGCACACAAGACAATACATTCGTACAAAGAGAAGTATTGTGAGACTAATGACCGATGAAGAAATGGTTTTAACCGATAAATGAAACGATAAATCATACTTCTTTGGGTACATATATAATATGTAGCATGACATGATAACCATGTAAAGTTATCCTCATACTTTTCTACATTCTCATCCTCATTTTTCATCAAACATAGAAATTGTATTTCCATATCAGCTTGATGGGAACGAGGAAAGTATTTTTCAAAGAAAAGTTCATTAAACTACCTCTATTCCATACTTGATGCTTATTCATCCTCCATTGTCTTTTCAATCAATGACCACCATTGATCTGCATCTCTAATGTGGCGATAAACATCCACGACATCTTTTTTCCTTTCGATACTCCCCCAATCATAAAATATTTTCTCTACGAACATATCAATTTCTCAGCTACAAATGGATTTGTAGTCCCATTGAAGGTTTGTGGTTTTTTCTTCATAAAGCGGTCTAACATTGATCCTTGACGTTGTGGATCAGGGTGCTCCATACAAGTATGGTTATTATTCATAACCTGAGTGAGTTTTCCCAGTATGGTGATAAGATGATCAACACTAGTTTCATCACTAGCTCCACTATAATTATCTTGAATAAGAGGGAAATCCCTATATGGATTACTTGTGTTGATATGGTTTCCATTTCTTCCACTAGTCTCCATTTCTAAACAATGGAATACACTAGAATAGTTTATGAATATCAATACAGAATTCCAATATTGTAAATCACTTAACATAAATTGAATAGTTTATGGATTTAATCCATAATAATAAAATTGTTTCCTTTGAGAAGGTATATACTTATAAATCCTTCATAATGGTTTTTAAGGAAAATGTGAATTATCCAAATCATATCCCCCGTGATTATCGTAACCAAGAGTGCAGAAAAAACCGTTGTCATGTACCAGGATACCTCGAGTCAAGCCCGAAACTCCTTATCAGAGTTTTCACTCTTAGGTACATCTGTGCCCGAGCCACCTGTTCCTGCTCATATCCAAACATGGATGTATTTCATGGAAAATACAAAAAATCTCTACATTACCAAAATTCTAGGAAGTTCTTCTATACAAATCCTCAAAATATATCCTAGGGTAATGTTCTCTAATAACAGTTTATCTAAATATAGTGTACAAGGTTTGTAATAAACTTCCTCTGATACCAACTATAATGCCCTGACCCCGGTTACCCAGATTCAATGCATTTTTACATAACATTGTCATGATAAAAGTAAATCATGTCCCAAAATACTGATCAGTTTAGTAACCTTGGATATACTAGATACATTCATATGTTTTACATTACATTATAAAATGAAAAACTAAAACAACATTGTATCCATAGGCCACACTCATATCCCTTAGACTATCCCTATAGGTTAGTCGTAATATAAATCTTCGCATCCTGGAGAAAATAAAACATAGATAGAGTGAAATTATATGCTCATTAAGGATAGAAATATAGAATAAGCTTTCATAAATATGATTAAAGAATTAAAGGAAATGAATAAGACAAAAATATATTCCTTTTAAACAAAAACTTAATCATAATATGGAAATGATATATAAAATAATTCCATTTACTTATTCACATGGATATTCTAATAGTCGAATAATCACAGGAAATATCAATAGCCAATTTCATAATGACGAAATGCATAATTCTAGACTTCATAACTACATAGTCAAGGCCTTGTACAAAGACTAAAAATAAGGTTTTTTCAAGGCCTTATCCCAAGACACTAATTTATCTCATGTGACCTACCGATTCATCGAGGAGCTATAGCGGGCTCCACCCATCACATACTAAGTCCAATTCATTCCTAATATGAAAAGGTTTAAAAATAACAAAAAAATTCATATTAAAACTAAAATAAAAAATGTCAATACTTTATCCATAAAACATAAATTGTATAAAATAACACATTCATAGTCTAACATATCACAAAACCTTAAACATAATATGGAAGATTTCTATCAGAATAAATCAACTTCAAACAAGTTTAAAATCCATCAAAGGATGTTGACATAGATTAAATGAAAATTATTTGAATGAAATACCTCTTTCCATTTTAAAAACATTTAAAAGAAGACATTTATTTTTGTAAATATTCGTATAATCTTGTAAAGGAATCTTCAAAGATGTTATAATGGTGGAAAATCACTTCACTGCCGTTTAAGTTAACAATACATTATTACCTTAATTTTGTCGAAAAGGTCAAAAAGTATCTTGTTTGGAAAACGATGAAAAGATTATTTTTAAAACATATAAGGTCAAATAATGGTAAAAATGATTTTAACCCATTTTCTAGAAAATAGTAAAAATGTTTTAAAATAGTTTTTTAAGAAACACGGATGAGGATGATAAAGATGTCCCAGTAGATACTTATGCAAAAAAATCCTCGGATAATAAAGAGATTGTGAAATTAACCCTTACCTTATACTTTTCTGTCGTCGAGGTTACATTAAAATCAAATATAATAGTTAAACCGTTGTTATTAAATTATACACTAACTATATAAATAAATATTATATCATATATAATCATTTAATATTGTTTTGTTAATAATATTTTAGTATTATCGTTGTTTCGAGTGTTAACTGATTCGTTTTCCATTATATGTTTTGTTACATAATCCATGTGTGTTATGGATAGGATGTATTTGAATAATATGTAGAATTATAGTAAGTTATTAATCATTATTTTTAATGATCAATTTAACATTATTCTTGAATGGTTATGATGGGGAAATGAATCTTATCACGTTTGTGGAGACGGTAATCCATACGTATGCACGAGCGACAACATCATTCTCCTGATTTTAAAATACTATGTAAATAGATGGTATATCATATATACAGAATCATTAACATGTTATATTTATTATATACATAAGTTATTCTCATTATTATACCCATCCAAATAATGAAGTGTTTGAATAACAAACATCACCACGATATGGAGACAGTAAGTCGTACGTATGCACGTATGGTGACTTTGTCATCATATGATGGATAAAATAAGGAATATTGTTATACCATTTTTTTAATAACATCACATTATATAGAATATTCTATAGTTATTATTTTATAATGGTAATAAAAAATAAAGAGGAAATGGAATAAGAAAAGAACTTGAAATAGGTGATGAAATATTTACCTCCTTTTCGGGTTCTTCCTTTTGATTTGACCAAAAGGGATTCTTAGTTTGGATTTTTGAAAGAAGGATTGAATCTAAGATGAAGGTAGTATTGTTGAGAGAATATTTGGGTAGGGTTTGGCTAAGCCAAATGGATTTGGAGGTGTGAAATTGAGAGAAGGAGAAGTGCCCTTTTATAAGAGGGGATATGGGCACCTTAGGAAATGATTGAAATATTTTTTTATAATAAAATAATTTTCTATTTATAATAGATAAAAAATTATTTATTTCTAGGATAAGGTAGTTATAGGAAAAAAACACTCAACCAATAAGTTTTAGACCGGTTTGGGTCACCATATTATCCTTTTCTTTTAGATTTAACTCTTAGTTAAATAGTTTGACATTTAACACGTCTCAATGTATTTTTATATTATATGGTTAATAAACATACAATAAACAGCCAATAGAACCCCAATAGGTTCATTAATGAAATATATGATATTATTTAGGCCCTTTTGAAGAACAATGGATTTTTAGTAATTTTCTATCAATGAATAATGTTGTATTTGTTTTAAAAACTCAATTATGTAAATTATGACATTATTTAACAATTGATTTTATTTAAAAGTCCTAAAAAATTATTACTTCAAAATAAATCCATATATTCAATCCAAAAATGTCATATTAACCTATAAAATTATTTTAATTCATCAAAAGTCTCAAATTATATTTATTTGGATATTTATAACATCAATTATTTTAATCTTTCATTAATAAGGTAATTACTCAATAATTAGTGTGTCGTAAATAAATTTAATTATTAAATTTATTAAAATAATAAATAAAATACTATTATGTATGAAATATTTTTATATTTCTATGGAATATTTATAGTCTAATTTATCTTATGTATTACCCTATATAAAAAATGGTTTAGTTATTAATCATTGAATTCAACACTTTTAACTCTTCTTTATGTAAAACAGTAATAAATGTCCTAATCTAATCCAAGTGGAAATAAAGAATCACATTTTTTTTCTAAGGTTGTTTTTCCTTGAATTACACATATCTAATAGAATTTGGACATGTTTTAGGGTAATTATAATATAATTTTTACCTTGAATTAAACTATTTACTTTTAACCGTGGTAAATAAAAGTTATAAGTTACTATTCACCAAAAAATATTTTCATTTTATTGATCCAAATTTTACTTACTCATATCAACCATGTGTATAGGATTTTTGAAATTCAATTAATAGAAGTGGTAAAATTATGTTTTATGAAAACATTAAAGTGCTTCTAGAAGGTGGGTAAAAGACGGTAAAAAGATCAATTAAAAATTTAGATATATAATATTTCTATTAAATGAATCAAATGAATTACATTGAACATATATAGGTATTATATGTCTAGTTTTACCTAAAATAAGTTTAAATAAAATAAATAATTATTTAAATAAAATATCGGTTTTAAACAACAATGCAGTGTTTTTCACTATTCATAAAAAAATGAATGTTTTTAGAAAAATAACAAAAATGCAGCCTAAGCTAATTTCAATATACGGAATTCATAAATAAAGTCCAATTTGAAAAAATAAAATTAATAAAATTTCAAAAAGTAGGTATTACTATTCATAATGACTATTCTGATTGGTCGCGGTGTGTTAGAATCTTGAAGTTCTATATAATAAAAGTTGTTGCATTACTCAAAGGAAAACATACTATTGAAGCTTGGGGTGTCACAATCAACTCTCATTAAATACAGTTAATATCTTACTATCTACAGTTTCCCACATATAGGATGACTCACATGTGATTAGGGGTTTAAATTTATTATTTCACTATCTAGATTGATATGAGTCCAGGTAAAAGTAGGGAAATCCTATTAGTATTGTTTTCTTTAAATTTAATTTCATAAAAAATAAATCCTTAATTCATGATGTTAAACTAAATCGACCAATCTTGCTTTATGACCTTAAATTGTGTATCATGAAATATGTGGTTTTTTATAACAGGATATGTAGGACACCTCTCAAAGGTGAATTCCCAACATCATAGTTTATATATCATGGTAATACTGCTAGGTATAAGTCCCATCATTCAAAGTATTCCTTTTTTAGTTAGATACCAATAGTCATGAGGTATAAATACTAATATGGTCCTCATACATCGTGTAATCCCAACCATACCTTATCTTATCTAATAACTAATGGATAGAATAAGAAAAAATTATCCACTCAAGTATAAGTCTTACCCAAACATTTTTAGGAATCCTTCACCTATTAGTCCAAACTATAGGACGTTAAAAACATGGAAGTAGTCATGTAATGTCATCCTTAAAAGGCACCACATTGGTCCGTTTTAGATGACCTTAACAGGTAAGATGTGTCCTATTATGTGTCACTGAACTATATAGGTTCTAGTTCCCTTCATATATATACATATGTGGTCCCTTTAATTGGACTGATCCCAATTCTAAAACACTTATAACCTCCCTAGATTGTGATAAAATAAAGAGTATCTTACGATGAGACTCTAAACTATAGATGTTCAAAAAAATACATATTTTTGTTCAATAACATTTACAGTGGTAACTAGTTTCATACTGAGATTTGGGAAGGATCAACAATCATATTTTAAATCAATAAGAGAGTGTCAATGTAAGAAGTAAACCCCTATAAAAGTTGAGATAATCTAGACCTCCCATGTACTCAATCAATGTGCCTTCCAAATCAAAATTGAAAAATTACCAGTGAATACCTTCCTTTGGAAGGTATATCTGTGCTAACATAAAATATCATGGGGTGTAAAATAATTATATTTTAGAATATAAAAACCCAATATAATAGAAAACTATATAAGTTAAATATAATAGTCCTTTTCATTCCATGGGAATTAAAGTGAAACTAAAGGTTGACCAAAACTGCATTACCTAGTGTTGAGGTTTCATTGAGAATTTCACATAACCATTAGGCACTTGGGGGAATACCCTTATCCAAAAAATGGGGGGAATACCATCTCCCTTTCCAAAAGTTACATATCATATCCTTTTAAAACTCAAGGTAATACATGCACCCTACCGTAAGGTCTTATATAATATCATTCAAAACTCAATGGAATATCTACACCCCATCAGGGAATTATGAATCAAATCATCTGGTAGTGTTGGACATACTAAGACCCCATAGGGAAGTCAAATATCATATCATATATAAAATCTAGAGAATACATAAAATCTATAATAATATATCATATCATATGATCCAGTAACTCATAGGTGTTCCCATATCCTACTCAGAAGCCACATCTCATATCCAAAACATGGGGTGTATCTCACCCTATAAATTTTCATTTTATTTTATGTGTGTCTATGTTTACCACTTAATTAAGGGAAAATCAATCCCTGAAACCTTATGTTACATGTGCTTGAATCATACCTTCACCATATCCTCACAAGTCATACATATGGGTTGGACACACACCCAAACCCAACACACATACCCTTAGAAGAAATCTCATACACTAATCTAATTCTTACCAGATTAAACACTATATGTTAATAAAACCATAATTACATCACTTATAATAAGGGATTCACTATTATACATTTCGAGGGTCATTTATGTATATATTTTTAGAGAATTAGGAAAATATGACACAAAAATAGAATATTCCAGCATAGTATACATTTTTTTAGAAACATTGGTTCTTATGATTAGAATACTATGTATTTCATGATAATTTTTCTTTACAAAATATATTTCAACATATTAATTTCTAAAATCTGTATACATTCATAGGCCCTATGGAAAAAATATAAAAATGTGGGATGTGAAAGAAAGGATCAATAATTGATATAAAAAAGAATGGAAAGAAGTTAGTCCATTTAAAAATACTGAAACCCCATAAAAAATATTTCAATTTTAAGTAATAAACATTGATCTAATAATTTACAAACACATAAATGGAAGAATATTTCAGTCTTTTTTCTTAAGACAAATAAAATTAATCATAATTACAAAATTATAATCATGAGTTTTTCTTGAAATACATGTAAAATTTTTATTTAAATCAGAACTTTTAAGTAAATAGGTCATAAAGTTTATTTAAATAAAAAGCACATCTTTTTACCTTATTATATCATGATAATTTCATAATTTTTTTAAAAAGAATAGAAAACCATGTAGGTACCTTGGGATTTCATCTTCAAAACACATTATATGTTCCATCCGTCTTCTTTTACACATGTTAAATTTATTTTGAGGGAATATATAGTTAAAATTTTTACAATATTTATTTATATAATATTTCAGCCTATATAGAAGAATCAACAAAATTTTTAAAAAAAATACAAATGAAAATCCAAGATCTGGAATTAGAAAATTTACTAATGGATTTTCAGTACATGTTACATATATACAATTACAAGATAATCTTATATCTGGACACAACCAATTACATTGAATGAATCATCACTATAAATAAATAATTTACCATTTCTTTATAGAAATGATAATATTGTATCATCATCCAATATTTTTTCAATTACAAAATACATTCATCAAATTCATTTTCAAGATGAATTTACTTCCCTTTTTTGTTAACTTGGATAGTGGACTAGAAAACATAGAATTTTTTTCAATAATACAATTGTAGAAACTTGTTAATAAAATAAGAATTTCAAAATCAATTAAATTTTTAATTATTATCTAAAATTTCACAACATTTTATTTAGAAAGATCAAAAAATTTTCCATCCTCACCAGTAATGTAAAAAAATGAAATAAATATGATGTAACTAATTTTTTTTTAAAATTACCTTATAGATTGTATTATTTTAATATACATAAAATGATACTTAGATACTTCTCCACATATAAACATATTTTAGAATATCATATGATTTCATCAATGAATACAACCATAAATTTATCGAAATACACACAAAAATCTCTATACATAAGATCCATAAGTACAATGTGTGTATTTTTTAACCGAAAAGGAATAACCAACAACTCTTAATGGTCTTACCAAGTATGAAATGTTATCCTTATAGTTTCCTCCATCAATTTGTATTGACGGTAACCTGATCTAAGATAAATATTAGAAAAATACTAAGCACCATGGAGTTAATCAATAAAGTTTTCAATATCATGAAATAAATACTACTTCTTTAAGATAGGTTTATTGTCTTCTCTATAATCAATCCAGATCCTTAAAAATCAATCATAATTTAAACAAATATATACCACACTATGGTGAAGTGTTTGTGTGAATGAAACCCATATAATGTAATTATTGTAACTAATTTTTCAATTTTAGAAGCACTGATGGAGATACTCAATAATAGGGTTTTTGAAATTGGATTAGCACCAGTATCTAATTCAATGGAGAATTCAACCTACCAATCTAGAATAACACCTAGAAGAAAATAATTCAATACATCTAAAAACTCATTTACCATAGTCACACCACTTATATAAATAATTACATTATTTTCAAAGCCATGTTCAAGATTAATTTCATCCAATATTTAAAAAAATTCTATACTTTTTGATAGGTTATATTTGGTACGAAATCATTGTTATATACAAATTGAAACCCACTTTGAGTAATGAATATGACTTCTTTGACTCTGAAATATATCTTAGTTTAATGTAATAAAATAAAATCCATACCTAGAATTTTATAACACATCACTAATGGTTAGATAAAAATATTTTTATAAAAACCCATTCTACATATCATAAAATGAATGGTATAGATAAATCTTTGTTTCGTCAATTATTCTATCATAAATGTTTTCAAAACTGTTTTTATATATTACATGTGGTGATATATCTATTTTACTATTAATATTCCCATAAATAAAATAATCCATAGAAACCAAATTCGGAAATATAATTGCATAATATGAATAAACAAGTAATATTCCAATCACGACATTGTTCGATGGCCCAACAATCATAATGGTAGAATAAATTGAATTTCCTACAACAATATTATTATAGTACAAATGAATTTCATCCCTAAATAGTTTCTTTGGACACACAGCATTGTAATGGCACATCTACTTACAATTAAAACATTTTACTACTATCTTGAAATAATTGGACTAACCATTACTATTTTACTTTTCCTTTCATTCAAAAGACACATGTCACATCGTCTGCATCAATAATACCTTCAATACTTTGTTGCACAATATCTATAATTTTACAAACTATAGTTATCATAATGGTGAATATAAATTTTATTCCCTTAATACTTATTCACAATATTATTCTTCATTTCATTTCACTAGAACCATATCTCTTCCTTGTTGATATAAAAATAGAAAAACTCTATATTTTTCTTCTAAAAACATCAAACAATTTTCCTATGCCTTATAAAATAATGGGAAAAAAATAAATTTTAATACATGGTTTAAATAATGAGTAAATAAAATCAATTTAAATATCATGGTTATTAAAAAAAGACTCATACATAGATAATGTAGAAAAAATTTCAATATAGGTGGTTACTAAGTCATCTTATTTCTTATTCAATTATTAAAAGTATCTTTTAATTAAATTTTGAACAATATTAGTAAAACATTTATCAAGGAAAAGATCCTTATATTTTGTCTAATCTATGGAATCAATCACATTATTATTCTTAAAATTGAAAAAAATGATAGCCATGAGTCACCTTCACCTAATAAATGATAAATAGAAGGATTTACCTTATAATTATCTGAATATATAAATACACTGAATATAATTCCCAAATCATGGATCCATCCATCATCTACCACTGAGTTTAAAAATTCACTAAAATCCAAAGGATGTAGTTTCTGGTAATTTTCTACTACTTACAAATTAATCTGTGCATAATTTGTTCACTCTTTAATATGGATACCAGCATTAATAGTTTTTTGTGTGAGTTAACATATACATAAACTAATATGTTACAATTTCAACCATTCTAGGTTACTAATTCATAAGTATAACCTTATCATGTTGTCTTCTTAATTAATTCTCCATATATCATATATAAAAAACAATTCTAAATAGAAATGGATTAGATGAACCTATGTATAAATCCTAAAAAGTTATCTTAGGATAATATAACACATAATTAAATTTTATTATAAATGTCTTTTAATATTATTTTTAATACCCGAGCTATCCAAACCCTTTCTATGATACCAAAAAACACCACATAACACAATCAACCCATAATTAAATTATTTATAACAAGGGTATAACATTCATACATATATAGGATATTTTAGGTTTAGAATATTTTTGATATATTAAAACCACTACATAAAGTAGTGGACATTTCCACAGAATTTATATTTCTTTTACAAAGATAGGTTCTTATGTTTACCATCCTTTTTATTTCATTTCATGTTTTATTCATTGAATAAATTTCCTCATTTCCATTGATAAAATTTATACACAAATATAGGCCTTGTAAAATCATTTGAAAGTTCTAGATAATAAAAAATCTCAACAAGGGATATAAAAAACAAATCAATCATTTTTAAAATCAGGAATACCCCGGAGAATGTTTATCTTTTTACGTAACAAACTATGATCACAAATAATCATTAAAATATACATAAAATATAATTTATTACATAATGTCTTTCATAAAACTTATCATAGTCAATCATAATGAAAGAATCATAATTATGAGGGTTTTTAAAAATATATTAATTTATTTTCCATGAAAACACACAGTTTATAAAAATATGTCATATAACATCATTAAATAATATTCTCATCTTCTTAAGTTATGAAATAAAATTATTTCCATAAAAATATATTTTTAGGAATAGAAAAACATATAGATACCTTTGTACACCATAATCATGTTATTCTTATTATCACACTTATAATCAGAATTATAATGTAATAACCTCCACGATTAATTCCATTTTTTCTTTTCTCAAGAACATGCCATTACCCAATGCATTAGAGATCTATATCATGATCACCTATAATTAATGAAATATTAGTAAGAATAATCATAATATAAATTTTACAATAACCATGTCATGAAACAAACATATTAAATCTTTAATTCTATTATAAAACTCTTATGAATTCTCATTTTATCCTATAAGTAATATTAAATTCCATTGTACCATTAAATGATAAGAACTGTGATTTTCATTTGAAAAAATTTTAGAATAAAAAAACTAATTGAAAAAATATATATCTTTCTTAAAAACCATAGAATAATTTATAGAATATTGAAAATGAATAATATCTATAATATAGGGAAATGAATTCATTTTCTAAATGTAAAAAAAAAATCTTCTACATTGTAGTGAAAACAATAAAAAGTGATCAATATGAAAAACATTATATATATTAATTTTTAAAACATTGGTAAAACGAAAAGGATAGTTAAAAAATAATTTCAAAAATCATTGTATTATATAGAAAATATTGAGTGAAAACTTTTTAATGAATCCTAATATTGAGGGAAAGTAGTTGCAAAAAAACATTAAAAAAATTGGTTTCTAGGAAAATCCCTTTCCACCATTGTAACATTTGAATCCAAAAGAAATATAACAAGAAAAAATGAAATAGAATTGTAAACTAAATTATTTTTTTAGTAATTAATGACAAAATATGTTCATATTAAATTTTATACACCACATAAAAGAAAACATGTGGTGAAAATGGAAAAGTCTCAATAAATAGAAATTGAGATGTGAAATACCTTACCTCGAGTCTCAAATTATTTAATACACTCTATAACCCCTAAATAAAAACTATAAATTAATAATTTACTTGATTAATAATTTTTTCAATATTAATTAAATTATAATTATTACTTTTCAATTAATTTAATACCAAATTTATATTATTTTATAAATTAATTTTGTTCACATTGGATGTTTTTGGGTTCATATGGTTTATAACCTCAAAATGACATCAGTTCATTGAGCATGTTCATAGTGGACGAGGAACCATAATATCCAATACATTAAAAATGTTACAATTATCATGTTTACAAAGTAAGTATACTTCTAAAATTTTCTATGTAATTAGGTCCTGAAAAATTAAGCACACTCTTTTATAGAGGCGATACTATGCATGTAGAAATGGGTTACATTTCAATTTTTCTAATGGATGAGAAAAAAAAACGTATATAAATTTTTACCTTTATTTAATCATAATAATATTAAAAATAGTATAAATATTCATTTAATCAATCATTATTGTTATCCATGACATACAGTAGTGAGAAAAAATGCACTTCTTTTTGGAGACGGTAGTCAGTTGGTACATACGAGTGACATTTACATTTTCCAATGGTGGAATGGTAAGAAGGTATATAAAATATTATTTAAAAAAATTATAATAATCTTATAAAAATCATATCTATTAATAAATAAAATATTTATAACCATCAATGTTAGGTGGTGATGAAAATTGAAATCATCACTTTCGGGAGGTGGTAGTCCACACGTATGCATGAGTGATGTTTTTAATTTCCATAAGATGAAAAGGAGGAATAAAATAGTTATTGAATAATCATAAAATTTTTTATATATATTAAAGATTTTGATTTCATGATTTTGAAATTCTTATAGTGAATTTTAATGAGGTATAAAAAGAAATAAACCTGGAAAAAACTTGTGAAGACTTATAACTCATATTTGGATATCATTCTTTGGATTGAAGCTTTAGCCTTTTTTGGATTGGGTTTTTATTGATAATAAGACCTATAATATGAGGGTATGATATTTTGGGGATATATTTTGGTGTATATTGATTAATCTAGATTTCTTATTGTGTGTGAATATGTGAGGATAATAGTTTCCCTTTTATAAGTGAGAGAAGTTCCACTCTTATAAATATTCAATTTATACAAATAATATAAAGTCATTTTCAGCGGAAAATGTATCCAATGAGACATAATATAAAATATTAAATAACATAAAGTCTTCATAAACTGATAAACTATAATTTATATATGATTGAGTTATATTTCAAACCTTCTCTCTTAGTTCAACCCCCTATTTACCCTTGTAATCCTTATCGTGGTGACAAATTTTTACCATTATAACCATGCATTTTGAATATTAATGAAACTGATCACATTAAAAAAAATTAATATTTTGATTCCAAATATTAATTCGATTTTGTAGGATTAATTTTCCAAAATGTTAATAATAACTTTTAATATAATTTCATAAAACGCAAAAAAAAACCATTTTTAGAAAATGTATTTTTAACAATAAAAGTTAGTTTAGATCAAAATCAATTATAAATTATATTAAACAAATTGTTAATTTTTATTGTTAAACAATTGGAGGTCAGTTAAACTTTTTATAAATAAAAAATTCATTTATCCATCAAAAAATATAATTAAATTTAAAGAAAAAAAAGTTTTTTATTGGAATACAATATAACTTTGGTACCAAAAAGTCCAGAATGGTTTTCCAAACTGTACACAATATTTTTAAATGAATATTTTTTATCTTTAAAAAAATATTTTTTATATCCAAGGATTTCATTTATTTTTATATCATTCTTATATCATATTAATGTCATAATATTTATGGTATTTTTAAAGTTGATATTTTAACTATTCACTAAAAAAATCAGTAATTTCCAAATAAATACAAAAAACACAGTAAGATAGTTTTTATAGGATGATATAAAAAATAAATGAGTTTAATAAAATTAAAATCCCAAAATTATGAAATATTACTTTTAAATAAATCCATATGATCCATGGGAAACAATTTATTTAGAACACAACTTATATTTTTTTGATTGAAAAATTACTAAAAATAATTATAGGGAATATCGATCAATAATATATTATTAGGAATATTAATGAGAAATGAAATTTATTTATTAATAACATTACATGTCTTTTTACAAAACCTCTTATGTACAAAACACATCTTGAAGCTCATCTCATCATCCAACTAGTATCAAAGGCTATTTCCCTTAAGAAAATTCTAGTGACACAAGAACATGATGTTGATCCCATTAGCATCATCATCTCACCTTATAAGAAGCCCAGTACATTAATTGAAACCCCTCCATGCATTTACTCACTATAACCTGACCATATACAACACCCCATACCATTATCTAGGATCGTGGGCCCCTTTGTTGTCCTTATTCTCTAGAAGTTGGTCCAACACCTCATTAAAATTTACCATAACAACCTAGTCCCCCTCACTGAAGACCTTCAAAAGCTATATCATACTATGGAACATAGAAATATTATACTAACATGTCCACTCATCATCATGACCCTCACTTGGGTATCATCCCATATCTCCCTTAGGATAACTCTCATCTCATCCCCTCAAGGACTAAGCCTCACATGCCTCATACACTAGATCTTGAACTGTTGTCTAGGATATACACATATCATCCATTTCTACATCATACCTTATGTCTCCAGTCTCCCAATAATCATCTTTATCCCTTAAAAATAGTGCTAACGTGTGATTTTATTTCCCAACACAACTGTAGAGTGTCAAATCCAAACGTATGAGGCTTGTATCTATCCTATTTCTACATCCACTGTGTATGTTCAGTGAATAAAACCCCTCTAGGGTTTATATCACTCAAGGATAGATTTTATCATAAAGCCATAAACCATCCACAACTAAGGCATCACAAACTATTTGGGGACCATCATGGCCATACAAATTTACATTCTATCCATTGGCCTTAGTGAGTAGTTTTTTCAATTACATTTCAATCAACCATAGTTTCGAGACTGCATATCACATGACACATAAAAAGAATCCATAAATATAAATAAATTTTCAATGTACACCAACCTCATACGCATATTTACTCCCTTCATTCAAGCTCCCCAGCCATCACCTATGATTTTCCAAGCCTTGTACAATCCCTTGACCTCCTATCTCATTCCAAAATATCCAAAATGATAATTTTAATCAATAAAAAATTAATATAGGAAAAAATTCCTTAAATATGTCTACTTCATATTACAACACCAAAGTCACGATCGACCATATCCAGAAGGTTTATAGAATTCCTCAAACACTATCATGAGAAAAATCCCAATCAATCAACCCCTATTAAAAACCCAATTTTTTTAATTGATCCAAAAATACTACATAAATTCACCAAGTGATGTACCTTTAATGAAATGAGAAAATATATATTATTTTACTTATCATGATACATCATATTTCTATAGAATTAAAAATCCATATAGGAGGGATGATCTACCATGATGTATCTGAATCATCTCTCTAGAACCCTAATTGAAATTTCACCAAATTACAGGTGATGGAAAGGAATAATAATGAAAAGAAATAAGAGAAATTTTTAATGTTAAATTTATATGTAATTTTTTTAAAAAAAACTCATTTACTTTGGGAATTAGAGGTGTAAGAGAGGGGAGTGGTGAACAAAACAGCTCTCTACCCAGTCTTTATCGACCTAGAAACTTAATGAGTGAAGGGTAAATTACCATTTTATCCATTATAAGATATTTTTCCAAGACAAATTCAATAGAATGATAATAGGTAACCCAAAACGATTCTACCTTTCCCAGTTAGGTCACACTACAACCCTATTAGGTAATGAAATGATTTCCCCTAGAGGGAAGGACCATTTCCAGAAATCATCACATCATGACCCTAATGAGTTATAACACAACCACACCATGTCGAGAGTCCATATCCATATTTATCACTATCATAGAATGACCAGTCTAGGTTATGACACGTCCTATACCAAGAATAGTGCTTATCCACTTACCTATAACTATTGTGGTGCGACCCTCCTATATCACAACAAGTTCAATCATAGAAAAAGGGGTCATCCCTCTACTATTAACCATCATAGATTGGCCTCTTTGGGTTATATAATGATATCATTCTCCTAGTAAGTGTCTAGGTATAGCCTCATATCTCACATGTTCATGCCTCCCTATTGTTTGATGTAGTGCATCCTTCATTGATTGTGGCATGATGGTCTGCCTACAATCGACACTAACATTGGTGGGAGGGTCAACTTCACCTGACATCTAGGATCAACTGATCACCCATAACACTTTCTTATTATAGATAAATAAAGAAAAACATATACTTCATATGATCCAAATATCATATTTTAGAACTAAATCCAAATTTCCATAACTTACCCTACCCTAGGAACAAAACAAAAAATTCCTCTAAAATTAAAAACCTATAAAGACATGGGTTTTTAATAAGTCCTCAAAAATTCCTCCCCATATAAATTCTCATGACTCAGACGTCGTGTTTTCCTTCTAGTCATCAATAATTCCCTATTTAGGTTGTCAACTAACAACTAACTCACCATATTATTTCCCTGAATGTTGAATGAACATTCACTAAATAAATCCAAACACTAATGTTCACTATTCACCAAAGTATGAGATACCCACTGATAAATATTACCAGTACATAGACATTGACCAATCACAGCCATGTTTCCTAACACACCCATGCTTTATCAATTGATCTATCCTTAGTATCATGGTTTTAAACACTATAAATCTTAAATTATAATGTTCAATTCAAATAAATGGTGCTCCATACTATAAGAATAATATTCCAAAACACACATTAAATGTTTCATATACATGATCAATCAATTTTCCACCCACCACACCCAATTCCTTTCAAATACATTGGTTGGTCCTCCTATGGGTGACCTCTCTTAAAAATTATTAGTCGCATGGGTTAACACATTATCCCATCACTTGATAATAATTCTATAATACATAGAGTCATAAAAATATAATCCAAACACCCACATAAAATTAATAAACTAAACCTCCATGAAATTCTATATTTAGATCAGTAACCACCCAAAAAATACATAATGAACACACCCTGATCACTAGTTCACCTCTGAGGATTATAACTGAATCCCTCTATAGCCTTATGAAACATATGGAATCCATATAATACAACATTAGAATACGACATTTACTATTCATTAATATTATATATAAAATTAGATCCATCAACACACTATAATCCTGATGGAAAATCAATCATCATTATCACATATCACCACATCCATAAAACTAAAAATATGAGGGTCGTATATCCATGACCACTAAGATAATACAAACAATGGGAATATCATTATTTTCACACTATGGAAACAAAAAAAATATTTTCATAGACTATTATCTATTCATCACGCCACATAATAATTGTACATGATCTCCCCACTCATAGCTGAGTGCCAATATGAAACACTAATCACTACTCATTCATGCATCACTAGGAATATTATCCTAGATATTCATCAAAATTCCTTCTTTAAAAAGGGCCATACCCTCTAATAGGAAATAGTGAACTATCCATCATATGAATTAACATACACAACTCATTAAGAATAATTTTATAGAAATTGTAACATCACATGTGTGTCACAATTCTTGACCCTTTTTACCCATTTTTAGTAAACATCTTTCTAGGATAAAACATAAATAAATTCTTCCATCTAGTAGTTATCCATCCATGATATCAAAATATATTAAAGAGGATACATATCAAAATATCATTTAAAATCCATGCTTATATTTTGATAATAATTATATCAATTCCATTAATTCTTGTCATATACACATCCACTCACTAATCAACGAACATAAAATGAATTTTGTTTCGCCTTTCTCTCTTAAGTATTTTATTGATCCCAATCACTATTTATTGATGTAAAATTTATTTTCATGTTCTTTAATATTTTATATTTTGTTACCTTATTGGGTAATCAACCGATTAATTCATTGGTACTGTTGGATCACATTGTACCATTTTTAAAATCATTATATGGTTACAACAGTTTCTAATAGGAGGGAAACCACCATTTACTTGGTGGGGCTTCTAGACAATGGTTCTACTACATGGAGTCTACCAGTGACCCTATAATGATTGAAAAATGGAACCTAGAACTAGAAATAACACCAATTGTATGGTGTATCATAGTATCAAACCTGTTCTTGTAGGAGTAATAAAAAATAACAAATTTTTTGGATGTTCCACTCAATCTCTCTCACCAACAAATGGTTTTTATTGACTCTAATGACAACGAAGATCATCAAGGAAACTATAGATCCTATATATTTACCTCTTTGAAGACTTATACAATTTTATACCCAATTATTATACCATTTTACATATATCGATCTCTCATTTTGTACTTCACTCTTGCATTCAATTTCGCATTCCCTATTACCATCAATTATCATATTTTATTATCTGTTTTATCGAGGATTAGGTGTTTGAATTGAAAAGGGTTTATGTTTGAAACTATTTATCTTCTTTATTATACTTATTGGCTGATCACTACCACCAATGTGATCTAATTTGGTGATCACTGCTATTAATGTGAGGGAGTGTGGTTTTCATTCTATTAACACTAAAAATATCGTGTGTTGGGTATTTTTAATTATCAATTTAAAAATAATTTTTGTATTGGATTTATAAAATACACCATTAAAAATAAATATTATCTCTGCTTCTTAGGTATATTGTCTATTGTTAAATATAGGGGGTTAATATAAGTTTTTTTTTGAAATTTAAAGGAGGAGATTTGTGGATCTATCATCGGTTTTATCCAAACTCTATTATCAAAATATTGTTCATTGTATTTTATTTTATATTTATATTATCCTTAATATAATTAAATTTATTTTATCTTTAAAATTTATTAATTGTATTTATTTATTTATTTATTATATTTTAATATAAATTCCCCATATAAATTTTGTCATTATTCTCTGACCAATAATTATTATCAAAGCTAACATTGGTCTTTAAATATTAACAAATTGTAAGGAATGATTATTTAGGATGATCACCACCTCTAACACCCAATGTGCTCTGGAATGGAAATCTAATATGTTGTCCCCTTTCATTGATGGAATGGACTGTTTTTATTGGAAAACATAAATATATACTTATCCTAGAAGTATAAGATTTCAACATTAGAGAATAGATATACATGGATACACTCCCACTATAGAATCAAAGGAATAAGGGACTCCCAATGACGATGCATCCATTTATCATGATGGAAAAATATTGGATTCTATTTCTTATGGTTTAGATCCAAATGATTTTAATAGAATTTATACTTTAAATAAATATCTCAAAATTTGAAAATTTTTATAAGTCACATATGAGGGAAATAATAAAGTCAAATACATTTGGACTGACATGTATCATTAATATTTTGATAGTTTTAGAATACATTTTAATGAGAATACAAATTAAATGATTACATATTTTACCAATATATTCAAAGGTAGAAAATCTAATAGTGTTTTTCTAACTAAAAATACATTTGTAAACAAATAATTTAGTTTTTTCCATGATCAAGGAAATATAAGGTAATGAAAATACAAGTGGGGAAATATATCAAGATGATGTCAAGTGAATAACTCATAGGATCACTCATGATATATGATATCACCTTGAAGAGGTATTCATAAATAAAGAAAAGGAAGATATATAATCTTAGGATGTTAAGAAAAAAATCATGAATTTTTTATTAATACTCCTCTAAGATATGATTTGAGGTCACCCAAAATCCAGAAAACATTAACAAATTCATGTAGATAAATAAACATATATAACATGAAAAAAATTTATTTCAATGTAAAGAATCAGAAGTCACATGATACAAGTGAAAGGGGAAGGTTCCAATCAAGTTCGTGTACCCAATTTAAAAATAATTGTAAGAAAAAAATTATGAAAATTAAGAAATTATTTTATCTGTCAACATGGAGTGATGATAAAGACCCCATATCCTCAACTGACTTATGTAATGATATCACCAAATGTATCATAGACCAATCTAAGGTAAGGGTGTTGGGTCAAAATTATACTTTTGACATTTTTATTCCTGTTTGTTTTGGAAATAAAAAACACAATTTTCAAATAAATTTATATATTATTTAAAGATTTTATTTTAAGAGTTATTCATTATGTTTTTACACAGCGTATGTTAAATATCATACACACCATGAAATAAGGTTTTTATTTTTTCCATGTTTATCATAATGCATCTGAATAAAATTTATTCCATTCTCACCGATCAAAATTTATATCAGTCACACTGATTAGAATTTTTATCATACACACCAATCAGTATCTTATTGACAATAATGTCTAATTCACCATCAATACGATAACCATTGTACTATTTTTATTTCATTTTTCTATATTTATAAAGAACAATTAAAATAAAAAGAAAACAATTAAATCAAAATGATGTCATGTATTCTATTTCAATAGGTATCATAAAATGATGTCGTTGTTGCAGTTATAAGATGACCATTGGAATGCCATGTTTCCAAGTCCCTCAAAGATTTCAAGAATAAATACGACAATTGAATTCGCAATATGATTAGTGGGATAAGGACTATAAACACCAGGTTATTTTTACGAGCTCATAACATCTTATGAAATTGAGACATCCAATGAGATCTCTATCAAATCCATGATTTATGCTAAAGAATCTGTTGTAAATTAGAGAATTGGTCATTCTACATACCTATTTCCTTCAATATTTTTTTTCTCATTGTAACACTGATCTTTGGTAATTAAAATCGTAGGATTTTGGGGATAGAAAGGAATACATGCCATTAATTTGCAGATCGAGGGCTTCTGAGGCTATGAATATAGATGTTCCAATTACCTTCTTAATTGAGGTCTTGTGGGTATTGGAAGATAGAATATGATCATCATATCGAGGTCATACCCTTTTGTGTGGATGAAATATTTTCATGAAATTATAAATAAATTGACCTCTATCGTATATTAAAGGATATCAATATATTTTGGTGAAAAGATTTGTATTCTTTTAATTTTCCATTGCACTGTAATAGAAATGGAATTGTATTAGTTCTTCATCTTCTAAATCTACATTTTGATCATCATAACCAATCTGATTATGATACTTTAGTAATACTCTCATTACTATCTTTTGTGATTAAGATCTTATTAATTAATCAATATGATTTAGTATTCATTGTTGTTGAATCATTGAATTGTTTTACTCTCAACATCGTAATCATAGTGATTGTGATATTTTACCTTTTTTATCTGTTTAAATCATTTTAACTGTGAATTTGATTAATTTCAATTTTGACCTGTGGAGTAATTATCATTACCATCCTAATTATAAAATTCTATTTCATCAAAACCAAGGATAAATATGATAATTTATTCTAAATGCATTAAATGGTTTTCAGAATTGAAATATTTTAATTCATTTTAAACTATATGATTCTAATGAATAAAAAATGTTTTCAAACCTACAATTCACCTCATCTTCAATTGTGACATCTATATATACATTATGATCAAACAATTGGTAACAGATGAGGCCTCTAATACTCAAATATTTTCATCTTTACTTTTACACGATAGTTATATTACTCTTACAAACTTATTGTTAGTAAATATTTGATCCGCTAATGTAGATTGTGGAAGAATAAATTTTGTAATTTTTAATGATGGTGGGTTTAACTGTCGGTTCAATTGACAGTCTCAATCATACATGAACACCTATATTTGATTATAATGACTGTAAAAACTATAGAGATAGAAGGAAGACTTTTTTTATCAATACTAGTGTTTCCAATTTTATTATTCATACTAAATATTATAAAATTCATTACAAGGATGTCAAAACCATTAACAATCCAGAGAATCAAGTGTATCAATTGAATTACAAGGAATGAAATACTTTACTTTGTTCAATGACTAGAAATATATATAGAAATATTTCTTCTTGTGAAGAAGCTAATATTTTTTGGAAGAAACTAGAGATTACTAATTTTGGTACATCTAAAGTTATTATGACTAGAAGAGATTTCCAAGGAGTAGACTATAAATCTTTTCGGTCTCTTTATGGAGAACCTGTACGTAAGGTATAAAAATTATTTATTAAAATTGTGAATAGTTATCAATCCATGGGAGATAAAGGACTAGATAATGAAACCCTTGTTAAAAAGATCATAGAAATCACTCCTAATGAGTGGTAATCAAAATGAAATTCTATTGATGAATCAAGAAAGGCGACAAGTTTTTCTTCCGGATGAATTATTTGGAACTCTTTTGCAACATGAAAATAGATTATAAAGAGATGATAAAAAATCCATGAAAAATAATGATGGAGTAAAATTTTCTACTAAAAAAAATTAAAATAAATTAAAGACTCATGAAATGATTGTTAAGTATAAAAATGTATAGTAATATTTCATTCAATTATATTAAATTGATTCAGATCATTTAGAAAATGAGTTACCTAATCGTGCTCTAAAATGATCACAATTGTTTGAATGAAGGATTTTTAATATAGATATTAGAATATAAATTAATGTAATAAAGATTCTGAATTTAATTTTTATATATTAAATAATGGTGGACATATCACACCTAGTATCCCGAAGATGAAATGAAAGGAGAGAAAGTAAATACATTCATAGATAAATTAGAAAATGTACTATAAGTAAAAAATTAAGGAAGTCAAAAAGGGTAATTAAGCCATGAGTGTTAGTAGTGGAGATTCTTAAGATGATTCATTATACCATAAGAACTCCAAAAAAATAATATTGGTCTTCTTTTGAGAATATCTATTGAAAACAATTATTTCATGGAAAAGGTACACACTGTTGAATCCTTGACTAATTTAGCTCTAAATTAAAATTATCCTATAGAAAATGGTTATATTTTTTCTGATGATGTGAATTACTTAGTATAAGATAATTATTTTCCTTTATATTAATAAGTCTCTAGATTTTCCACATTAAATGGACATCAAAATTGCAAATTATTTAAGGAACATGAGAATGAAAATTCTAGAATAAATGTTTTCATAAAAGGAGTATCAGATCATTCTTAATATATTTATATGAAATTTTTTGAAATTAATTATATTTCCAAAAAACTTGAGAAAGATAATGCTGTAAAGGATAAACTTTCAGAATATTTTGAAAAATCTATCTCATATAATAAAAATTTAGATTAAAAAATAACTTATTAATCTAATACTCGTGTAGAAATAATTTAGTTATAACACTAAAATATAAAATGTTTTCTTTCATGAAAATTTTGAATAAAATTTTCACTGGTAATGAAGGTTTTGAAAGAATGTATAAATAACTTCATCCACAAGGTAATATTTCAGGAATGGTATATACTCCTTTAAAACATTTTTATAGAAATAATTATTTTTTTCTTGAAAATGACCCATTTTCCACTATGTGCCAATGTGGAGGACATTGGAATATATATTTTTCATTAAATAAAATTAAATCTATGGTATTCCACAATGCCAATTTTTTCAAAAAAACGGTAAGTTCCAAACATTTTGTTTTCTAACATTTCTATATCCAAGATTGTTTAGATTCTAAAAAACAAATTGATTTCATTTTTAGAAAACAATGGATGTACCAATGAGAAGAATATACGCTACATGTATAATGTATATTCCTGGAATATGGTGGGTAATAATGACTTCTTCGAAAAAATTATTGAAATTAAAGGTGGATGAGTTAACTTCAGAGAAAATGGTCACCGAAATATTGTTGGTATAGGAATTATTGGTCTTCTCGGAAAATCATTTATTTCAAATGTTTGACTTGTTAAGGGTTTTAAGAACAACCTTATAGGCATAATTCAATTATGATATGATGTTTACCTTGTTAATTTTAGGAATGATAAATGCATAGTACCCAATTTCAAGGAAGAATTAATTAATTCTATAAATTTTCATGAGAATGTTTAAACACTAAACTTAGAAGACATGAGGAGCTAGGACATACCTTGTATTAGTGAATTGGAAGATAAATCAGGGTTACAGAATATAAGGTTAGGACGCTATAACATTAGTAAATTTTATATATTATCTATGAAAAGACTTGTTACAGATCAACCTAAACTAAGATTTTATTCTTAAAAAATATCTAATCCTTATAGATATGGAATGTATCATAAGAAAAGATTTAAATCAATTAGTGATGTCTCAACAACAGATTATTTAATGTTGGTTCCCATGGTTCTTTTTGGTCCTACAAAAACTGGATGTTTTGGTGGACTGTATTATGTAATTTTTTAGTTGATGACTACACTAGATATACATGAGTAAATTTTCTAGAAAAGAAATATATAGCCTTTTCTTATTTTAAAAAATATTCAAGAAAATTTAAAAATGATAAAAACATATATTTGATAACAATTCATAGTGATAATGTTGAATAATGTGATTTTTTTTATTTTGAAACTTTTTGTAGTAAGAAATTCATTACACCCAACTTTTCATAACGTAGAACTCCTCACCAAAATAGTGTTGTTGAAAGAACAAATCATATTATCCAAGAGATAACAAGAACCATGTTGAGTGAATACTTTATTGCAAAACATTTTTTGGATGAAACTATGAGTACTGCTTGTTATTGAATAAATTAATTTATAATTAGACCCTATCTTAATAGAACAGATTTTGAATTATGGAATGGATGAATCACAACAGATTCATATATCAATGTATTTAGATTTAATATAACCACTTTTAATACAAAATAAAATTTATATAAATTCACAGCCGAATCCAATGATGTTATTTTCATAGGCTAAACCACTACTTACAAGTCTTATATATTTTTCAATAAAAATTCGTGTACTATTAAGGAAACAATACATGTTAAATTTGATGATACTGATCCTTTTTTTAATGAACCTCAACATACATCTTTTTCAGTGTTTTCAGAAACGAATTATAATTTAGTAATAGAAGACTCTTCTATGAATAACATAAACAAAAAATTGTTTCTAAATTAATTACTTTAGAATAAGTTCTATATTATGATGATTTATAAGTTTTATAAAACCCAAAGTAATTATTTATTAAAAATCATCCATGTGATAGTATCATTGGTGGTGTAAATCAACCATTAAAGACTAGAACATCTTTCAGAAACATGGTAGAACATTTTTCATTCACTTCACATTCCGAACATAAAAGTACTGGTGAAGAATTAGGTGATGAATATTGGATAAAATCAAAAGAAGATTTACTTAATTAATATGAAAGGAATATAGTCTTGACCTTAGTTAAAAGACCTACAATAAATTTTTTAATTGGATTAAAATGGGATTTTAGAAAAAAAATATGATGAAAATGGATTAATAATTAGAAATAATGAATGATTAGTTTTTAAAGGTTATAATCAATAGGAGGAAATATTTTATCAAGAAACCTATGGTCTGGTAGCTAGACTTGAATAAATTCAGATACTATTAGGATTTTTATCATTATTTTATTTCAAACTATTTCAAATGGATGTAATGGGTGCTTTTCTTAATGAATATGTTCAAGATGTTGTTTTTCTTGAATAGACTTGTAGTTTTTAGGATAAAAAACATCCTGAATATGTTTTCAAACATACCATAGCTTTATATGGACTTAAACATTCCCCTAGATCTTGGTATGATGGACTAACATTATTTTCTCATCAAATTGTTTTTAGGGAAATGATGATCCAACAATTTCAATAATGAAATAAAATAAAAATATTTTAATAATTCAGATTTATTTTGATGAAATAATATTCAGATCAACTTAGAAATATTCAATAGATTATTTTTAGAATCTTATAAAATCTGAGTTTAAGATGTGTATAATGGGTGAGTTAACATTATTTTCATGTTTTTAAAATTTATCAAAAACCGTAAAGGACTTATATATACCAACGTAATTATATTAACTATCTTATTAAAAAGTATGGATATGAAAATACTAAATGTATTATTACTCTAATAGGTACCTCCAATACTCTTGAAATTGATGAAGATGGACAAATACTAAAGAAAACACCTTTTAGAGGGATGATTGGAAGTATAATATACATTACAACTAGTCATAAAAAATTAATTTCATTAGTATTCTTATGAACAACATATCAAAAAAATCCAATATAATCTCATTTAAAAAATATGGAAACTATTTTTCATTACTTAATGGGAACTATAGATTTCGGACTTTTTTACTCTTCTAGAAATGATTTTGAATTTAAACGTTTTTTAGATGCTGCCTTTGGTGGTTGTAGAATGGATAGAAAAATAAAATATGTAATTTTTCATTTATTAGGTGATTCATTAGTTTATTGGTCTTATATGAAACAACACTTAGTATCACTCTCCACTCATGTAGCAAAATATATAAAATCTAGAAGTTGTTGTGCTCAAGTGTTGTGGATGCAACACATACTCACTGATTATGGAATGAGTTATATGAAATATCAAATACTATGTGATGAAACTAGTGCCAAATATCTTAGTAAAAATACTATACATCACACAAGTGATAAACACATAGATATTTGGCATCAATTTCTTTGGGATCACACACAAAAAAAAAAAAGAAATTTCATTTTACAGTTTAACATTATGTAATAACAAATTGCTAATATATTTAGAAAATTGATACCTTCTTATAGATTTTAATAAATTCAACAAAATATATGAATGTTCACTATAAAGTAATCATTCACATCTACTTAATTTTTAAAACACCTCCTTACATTATGTTAATTCTTTTCAAAGGGGGAGTACATGGAATTGATATTTAAAAAAAATCATACCCAAAAATTTTCATTCACATAGTTTTTTGTACAAAATAATTTTTGTACCCAAATAATATTATAACCAAATAATTTTCATATCTAATCCTTTTCAAAAACATATTTACTATTCTCTTTGTATTTCCATCATACACGTTGAAATATTTTCCATACATATCTTTACTATTCAAATTAATAATTCCCTGGTACGTATTAAAAACATTTTCATACTTTTTTTAAATAACAATACCAAAAAATCTCTCATGAGACTTAGAAAGGTAAAATATCTTTTTTTCTTTAATTATATTCATTATTTTTGTAATTGTTTTAAAAAATTATATATGATTAAAATTTTAAATTAAAAAAACTCTCAAAAGATCAAATTTTTAACTGTTGGATATCTTCTGATCTAATCTAAACTATAGATGTTCAAGCATAACTTTTTCTATCAACAATAAAAAGGGGACCCCCTCCAGTCCCACATCAGATTTCATCTTCCCCACGTCGAAGCTCTGGAACTGATCTTGAAATTTCACCTGATAATTTTTTTCTACGAAATTTTCATCGTTCACATGTCTCAATTGTCAACAACATCTCAAAAATAAATTGCTTTAATGGATTTCAATAGTACTACATTTTTAAGGGAAATTTTAGTAACCAAATAATTCTATGACAAGTATGATTCATCATTGAAAATAATCATTCAGTTTCAAGGAATTGAGTCGGTCTGTATTGAAAAATATAATTCTTTTCAAGACCCCATTGTTGTCGATGATGTTTGAGAATTTTATAATAATATTAAATTAAATTATGAATTGAATATTACTTTTCATATATATGATAGGGATATTAGTGTTTCTATAAAAAAATCAGATCATTTCTTAGGTGTTCCTTCTGAGGTTGATGCATTTTTTCATTCCCATAAATTTCCAATGTAAAAGGGACTATTTTTTGAGAGAAAATATCATTAATCTAAATTTCAAGTTCATGAATATAAATGAAAAACAAACCACCTTATAGTTGAAAATATTTTCACATCTATTTGGATGTTAGGGTTCTTAATTCCTAGGAAATGTTATGTAGAAACATTGAAAGTTTTAGATGTTTTTATTCTTGAATATTTGTGAACATGAGAAATATAAACAGGATGGGTTATTTTTTTGAAACCCTCAAAAATATTAAATTTGGTGAGATCAAAGCTCAACTTATTATGTTTCTAGTAATTTTCAGAAAGTTAATTTTTGAAATCCCGTAGTTTATCAAATCATGTAATTATGTTAGAACTAATAAATTTGAAAGTTCCATTGATTGATGATGATAAAATAAGGAGATTTAAATTTATTTTTGATTCTGAAACAAATAAATTTTTTAAGGATGTTAATGAAGAATCCTTAAAAGATATTCATTAAGGTATTAAAGGTATCCCAAAATAACAAGTCTCGATTATTTTAGAGAAGGAAAAGAAATAATAATCAGATATTGTTCTAAAACAAAAGAAGAAAACTATTTATTGTGCTGAAACCACTATCTAATAGAGAAAATAGCAAGATAAATGAAAATAAGAAGACCCTCAATTTAGTTTGAATCCCACATAATCCTTATCATAAAAGATTTAGTTGGAAGATATACTTAAAGAATATGGAAAGAATTAGAATATGGAAAAGAGAAAGAGTGAAATTCCTTATATTGACAATATCTTAAATGGTGTTGAAAAGAATAATCCAAGTATTAAAATTGAATAACCAATTATATAGGAAGATGAAATCATTTACTCTATCCAATGTAAGTGGAAGAAAAAAAGGGAAAAATTTAATAATCAACATCTAGAGAAGTTTCTCAAGATATAATTTCATAAGAAAAAGTATATATAGAGATGAGAGAGATAGAAGAATATCTGGGTGAAGATATTGATTGAAATGACGAAGTACATAAAGAAAGATAATATGACCAAGAAGAAGAGTAAGAAAAGTTCCAATTATAATATTATTAGGAAACATAAACTAAAATTATATCCTTGTAGTTGATTCACCAAATAAAGATTAATAGAGAGATCAAACTCAAAAATTATTCAAATTTTAGATGAGGATGAAGAGACATGATCTGGTAGAAATCAGAAATATGATTCAAATGACATTGATGATGGAATTCAATCTACAGATCTTCTAGATTATATAGTAGAAACATATCATATATTATTGTCTCCTTGAAAAGAGATCAATATCTTGTTCAAGATGTTGGAAGAATTAAAAAAGATATTCCTTTTCAACCAATAATATAATGGAATGTTGATTTTGTAGCTGAGAATCTATATGAGAGGTTAGAATCAATCAAGCTCCAAAGAAACAATAATAATTAAACATTAAGCTGACTATATAGGGTTTTAAGACAGACCTATAGAGTGTAAGAAAGCATGTAAAAAAGTAATTAAGTGGTCACATAATCCTGATGAGACTATCAAGATTCATGAAGAGAAAATAGAAAATCACAAAAATCATCTGAATGAACCTTCAAATTCTTTTAATAATTTTCAAATAAATACTTCTCAGAAACATCAAATGGTCGGACGCCAAGATGAAACTCAATTAGGTTATTTTAATATAACTGAAAAGGGTAAGTATTTAAATCAATCAATGAATTTTCTTCATCAGATTGAGATCATTTAAAATAAGAATCAAAATAATTAGTTCGGCAACAAAGTTTAAATCCTATGAAAGGTAACCAGAGTTCGGGGAGAAAAGTATCAAGCTCAAGAAGAAAATATTAAGGAGTAGGAAAAAATAATTCAATCTCTAAAAGAAAATCTAAAATATCAGGTAAATTTGAGTCGTACCCTAGAATATTTTTTTTAAGATTAGGATAATCAGATGTGGTCTCATAAATAATCTCTCAACAAGATCATGGATGACATAAAATAGTTAAAGAAGATGAAAACACTCATTTTTCATCCTATGAAGAAGAATACAAATGGAAAACAAATGATTTTTATGAAGTATAACTATATTTTTAAAACACTAATAAATTTTTTTGACATCTATATTTCTTTCGATTGAATGTTTTCCATTCATTGGATAAATATTTTTCACTTGTTTTAGATGATAAAATATTTCACCTTTTTATTGTTTATTTCTCTAAACCTTTTATAGATCTTAGAAGAACTCTTATATGACTTTTTTTAAACCCAAAGGGGGATAAAATTTTATAAATGGGGATAATATGGGAAAATATATTTTTAGGAAAGGATAGGAATTATCAAAAGGAAAATAAATTTGGTAATTTGGAGTATTTTTTATTGAATACGATCCTTAAGGATTTTGATATCTTAAGGGATAGGTTAGTCGTATTAAAAAATCTGTTCAGAAGAGTTTTTAAACTCAAAGGGAGAAAATAATAAGTGTTTCAATTCTGAATATGAAATATATATACTTTTGTAATCATCTACCTTTTTATAAATTCTGGTGTTTGATTTCAAAAAAGGGTGAGATTGTTGAGTCAAAAGTACTCTTTTGACTTTTATATTCCTTTTTGTTTGGGAAACAAAAACATAATTTTCAAATGAATTAATATATTGTATAAATATTTTATATTACAAGTTAGTCATTATGTTGTTATACTTAGTATACTAAATATTGTAGGATCCAATAAATATTGTTTTGATTATTTCCATGTTCATTATAATTAGTCTGAATATGATATATATAATACTCACTGAACATAATTTATATCAGTCACACTGATTATGATTTTCAATGTACACAATGATCAGTATAGTAATGACAATAAAATCTTATTCAAAATCCATATGATAATGAAAAATCCATATTTATTCATGTTTTATTATTTAGAAAAAATATTCCTAATGAAAATAAAATAGTTAAATCAAAAAGTTGTTGTGTATTCTGTTTCAATGTGTATTATTAAACAATGTCTTCATTTCAGTTACAAGAAGACCGTTGGAGTACTATGGGTCCATGTGCCTCTAGGATTTTAGGAAGAAATATGATCGTTTGAGGAAAAATATGACCATTGGGACAAGGCCTATAAAAACCAGGTTATTTGAATGACCTCATGACTTTTGGAGATATCCTATGAGATCTATGTCAGATCCCTACATCGCGTGAAAGACTTTGTAGTCATGTTGTGAAGTGTTCATTCTATATAATTGTGACCATCAATAGTTTTTTTAGTTAAAAATGATCATTAGTGATTACGAATGAGGTCTTCTAGGGATTGGAAGGTAAATGTGCTGATCATTTATGGATCAAGGGCTTTTGACGCTAAGAAGACATTATTGCTGATTACCTACTTAATAGAGGGATTGCAAGAATAAAAAGATAGAATCTGATCATTGTATCAAGGGATTACCATGGTGTGGGTAATATAGAATTTCTTAACATTATAAATCCAGGGACCTATATCATATGATAAAGGATACCCTTACCTTTGCCTTAAAATAATGGTATTCTTTAACATTTCCACTGAATTGTAACAGAAAGAGAATTGTATTAGTTATTCATCTTTCTATTCTACATTTTTATCATTGTAACCAATCTGATTATGATACATTAGTAATACTATAATTATTTTCTTTTGTAATTACAATATTTTTAGTTACCCAATGTGATTCAATATGCTTTATGATTAAATCATTGCATTATTTTAATCTGAATATCACAGCCATAGTGATTACGATCTTTTACAGAGATACTCTGTTTAAACTGTTTTAACTATGAATACAATTAATTTCAATAATGACATGTGGAATAATTATCATAACCAACATGATTATGATTTTCTTTTTCATCGGAACTAGGGATCAATCGAATTAATTTTTTAAAATTCTATATGTGGTTTTGGGAATTGAATTAGTATAATTAAATTTAAACTAAATTCTTATAAATAATAAGTAAGAATGGTTTTAATCCTAAAATTCACCCACCTCTTTTATTGTGCCATATGGATTTACATTACAAACCAATAGAGTGATGTCCAATAATAATATTCTTATTATTTTTCATCTAGTAATTTAAATTATATGACATTAGATGTTATATAGATCCACATGAGGAAGGATTTCATGAACTCAAGTGAAAATTCAAATAACATAAATTGAATTATAATTGATTTTTTAATGAAAATGAATAAATCTCGAAAGAAAATAAATAATTAATAACATATAATCAAAATACCAATGTTTTTATTTTTAAAAATAATGAATATCAATAAAGTAGATTTAATTTTTAATTGGAATATATGAGTAATTTTTAATAAAAATATAATAAAATTAAAAATTAAGAAAACAAATTAAAATAATAGTATAATGTTATTAGATTATAATAAAATATTAAATAAATTTATAATTATCATAATAAGTTCACCCAAATTGTAGAAAATTTAAATAAAATTTTGATTTCCCAATGACATGGGAAAAGTAATTATAATCTTGGTTACTCAAATCAAATTGAATCCTCTAAAAATAAAACATTTCAAAAATTATTCTATCAAGATAAATTTATCAATTAATCATGAAAAATTGGGAATCATAACTTTGAATTCAATTTTAATAATGATATATATGGTAGACCAAATAGGATTCATCTCCCTCCAAATGATTCTAATAAAAAATATTGTGCTATAAATATATGGGTTCCTAATTCTTTCGTGTCTTACATTATTAGACTCATACTCATTTGGACACCAAATTCTTTTGTATCTTGATCTTTTTGTTAGAAATGTGTCTCAAGAAAATGTACAAAAGAATTATATAGTATATATACAGAAGGTGATCAAGAAATCTATATGATAATATCTCTGAGTTCAACCATCTTAAAAATATTGATGGGGTTTATATCAACTTTTTAAATATATCAAGGAGTAATATCATGAGTATAACTACTATAGGTTTTAAAAATTATGATATTATTAGAGATGTTTTTCATAATTATTCAATTGTGTGATGATGTTTTTGAATTATCTTTTGAAAATAATGTTTGTAATGTTTTTTATTCCGATTGAATGATTTTATTTTCATATTTTAGATTTATAAATGTTTATATTATGATTTTAAAAAAGATTTCCATCTGAAATGATAAATGTTTGAGTGAAAATGATATTGGGTCTTGGATATGGAATAGCCCATGGAATTAATTTTTTCTGATTTTCTTAAGGGAGTTCTGGAATGGAATGCATATGTCACTTAATTATATAGGAAAGCATTTGGTCTTTTCATCTATCCATTTTTTTTATTATCAATATGAATTTTATTTTTATTTTTAATACTACATTGTTCATTCATATATTGAATTATAAAATTAATAGTTTTTATTTATATTGAATATGAATTTTAAGACCTAAATTCTTTTATCAAATTATTTAAATTTACCTTTTGAACTATATGTATGGAATTTTTTTATATATTTAATCTATATTTAGTATGTTTTATAATGATTACAATTTTGTTTCTGATTAAAATATTATATACTGGGTGACTTGGAGATCACTAGCTAGTAAGTGTGTCCCCACCAGGTAGATAATGGCTCTGATCGAATTTTGGTTCTATATTTTTTGTTGTATCCAAATAGTTCAATCCACATTGTATCCAGTGGTTTAGGGCTATTCCCATTAGGACTTCCCAAGGTGTTGGTTATTTATTGGTAAATGTCCCCTCTCATAATTAATCTCACCTACTATTTCCCTCTATCTCAAACCAATAGCCCCATCCTTCAATTATTCCTTTTTATTTCCAAATATGGGTACGTTCCCATGATTTCATCCCCCTTTTCATGTAATATCACTTATTTTTGCAATGATTCCACTAATTTCCTATTCGTTTCTTCACTTACCAAAACCTAGACCAAAATTCAATCAGCTTTATCTTAATTTCCATTAATTGATATTGCATGAATGTTTATTTATTCCTCTATATAGAAATTCAAGGCTAAATAAACAATTTCACTCCTCCATTTGAGAAACTTAATCCTATTATGGATGAAGAAATAATAATTACTAGAAGGTCGTTGATTTTATATGGATTATTAACTCATATAATGATATTAATATGGTCATTAAATTTCAAAATGGTGGTAATTCTTCCAACCAACACCCAAATATGTATCTATTGCAATCAATTTTTTGATCATGCGGATGATTCAGATATTATAACATATAATTTAAATATAACAATTATATCAGTCACCTCACATGGGAATAAAAATTACATGATTATTCCTCAGTTGCATCTTAAAAATCTTACCCTAGGTGGTTTTCCCATTCATATGTCCTTTAATCTCCAAGAGTAACATCAAATTCTCTCTGGGTAAAATACATCTCATTTGCTCAAGATTTCTGATATCTCACTTCAAAGTAGAATTCTTGATAATGTTATTCAATCATATATTTTACCATGACTTGGTGATCATGACATGGTCAAATACATTGAAATTTATGTCTTATATTTCATCATAATTTATGTTCACTTCAATATTTTATCATTCATATTTTTTACATGTACTACATAGACTATCACCCATGAAAATCTAAGATTTTTCACTATGATTTTTTTTCTCTATTTTATTCTATTATTTTAGAAAAAATATAATTGACATATATTTTAAAAACCTTGAATAGATAGTGTTTTTAACCATATAATGGTTTAACATATGTTTATTCATTAGCACCCATGGAATCATGAGAATATTTATGACCTTCTAAGGGTCCTAAAAAATTATTTACCTGAGAATAACCCCAATTTCACATATATTGATAAGTATCCTATCATTATTGAGGCTTAAACACTTAGTAAATATGAGTATGATGATATAAAAGAAGGGGAATAAGATTATAAGGTCAAAGATGAAGTCCAAGCTATTTTGGATGCCAATGTAACAGATGAGCCTCCTTGAGATGAGGATTTTATTATGGGGGAGCTACTATTTTAGGATCCACCACCAGGATGGACCTCTTTCAGCGATGAGATGATATTCATTCATGATATAATTTTTCAATTCCTTATCAATATTTTAATGACCATAGATAGCCATCTCAATAAGATATATCATTCCACCTCCTCTCACTAATATTATATGGAGTAGATGGAAGAGGATCCACGATCTCTCACTCAATATATTTAGTGAGACATTCTCATGGTGGTCATCGTCTATTTCACCACTATAGTGATTAGTATCTTTATCATTATCTTAGGTTGATTTAGAAAATGTTATTGATTATTCAATATTTTTATAAATTTTTATAATATGTATCGATCTATTTTTTATTCTTAGCTATTTTTTAATTTCATGAATTTAATTAATTTATCTCACCTTTTATAATTATATTTTTTATTCCCAAATGGAGATAATGTTTTGAATTATTTAGGAGTTTGGAATTTACTTGTGAAAAATATTTATTTTTTAAATCATTTTTATTTATAAAAATATTATTATTTTTAAATTAATTTCACAATTTATTAAATATATTTATTTTTATCTTTCTAAATCATATTATTTAAAAATTCAATCATTTTAAATATTTATAATTTTTATTTCGTGTAATCACAGAGTGGGATAAAAGTTCTCAAAATTGAAGATATTTGTAAATCCCTTTTTTTATTAGTACTCTATTGATCCATACTTTTTAATTTCAATATTAAATATTGAAATTCCATTAGTAATTTATTAGTGAATTTTTATTTGAAATGAGTTACATCATATACTTATTATCTTTCGTTTTTATTCATGTTTTTGTGATCATAAATAATAGGGAGAATTTTTTTCCAAAATCTATTAAGTGTTTTAATATTAAAAAACGACATTTAGTTATCTAGCCAATAAATGTCATCTTATTTAATATTTTATGTTTACGTTTCTTCTAAGGTAATCAACCAATCAATCCATGGGTTTAAGAGGAGCATGGAGTTTTATTTTAAGGTCGATTAATATGATAAAAAAATGGATAGATGGAAAGAAACAAACAACCACCTTCTGAGGATTCTATTTTTAGGTGTTGCTTCCAGGATCCTACCAACAAGCCTTTGCATCCTTGGGGCCATCTGGTGCACTCTATATAAAAATTGAAACTAATTATATTTGGATGTTCCAATTTTTCCTTCACTTCCCAACAGATCCTATTGACTCCAAAGATCCCCAATGGAATTAAGGGTTCTATGGATCCAATATATATAATTATTTTAAATATATGATATTGTTAGAATTCATGTTGTTCAATTTTTCCTTCTCTTAAGTTGCAATTTTTTTACTTCATTTTTGTCAATAACATCATCATTCTTACTCTCTGTTATATTATTTTATTATCTCTTTATTATAGATAATTGAGAGTGTGTATTATAAATGGTTTGTGTTTAATAGAACTATTATTATTTATTATTCATATTGTGTTCTCTCTACCACCAAATTCATGGACATGGGTTATCATAACAATTAAATTAAGAGAGTTTGAGGGTTTATTACAACCACTAAATATAATTTGTTTTGGGTTTCTTTTATTCCCTATTTAGTGTATTATGTTATTTTGAGTATCTTGATTACAACATTAAAAAAGAAGTGGATTTATATTTATCAGGTATCTTGGAAACCATTAAATGAAAGGGTTTAATATAAACCTCTTAACAATTTATGAGGAATATAAATTGGGACACATCATTGGTTTTAGATTGACTCCTTTATCGAAGTGTTCTTCTTTGTACATTATTTTCTAATTACACTATTTTAGAATTTTTTTCACTTATATTTAATAATTTGTTTTGGATTATTTAGTTTTAATTTTTAAACGCAATTTAGACCCCCCTCATATCATCAAACTTTTACTGAAAAAACTATGTGTAATTGGTTTCCATGATCACCCTCACACATTGTGGATATTTTCCAAAATCAATGTAAACACTCACTCTCCTATAACAAGACAATGTTAACCACCAAGAAAACAATCATTGATTAATTTCCACTATCCATTTCAATATAGTTTGACCAAGATGAGTGTACACTCTCGTACTACATGGTCATATAACATAACTCACAAAATTATGAGTCATAAATAATAAAACCTAGTATTTATTACCCAATTAACCATATGAACATACCTCCCATAGTTGAAATAACTGCCAAAACACAAGCATCAACCATGCTTCCAAATACATGATATAAAAAGCATCCACATGCCTATACCACAAATTTTATAGAATTCCCAATAAGTGAATAGAAAAGGAATATAATCCTACCTTGGTTCCCATCTCTTAGAGAACCAACATGTCCAATATAACCCATGTCTTGTGTTACCCTCATATATCAAAAATGATATCAATAATAGTATAAAAACATTATTCTACTGAATAATTTCACTCAAATTAACAATATATTCAGTTGTATATCAATTCCATTATGCTCTCCCACCTTGTCCATAAACCATGTCTCATATAATTTACAATCCATGGGAGGATACTTCAACTACAATCACAATTATCAATAGAAAACTCAAATTCCAATACACCCACCCCAGGGTTATCACACACACACACACACATATATATATATATATATTAGGTATCACATTCCAAACCAACCACACCTTCATTGGAACCTATCCTCACCAGGGATCCATATACTAGACTACCCCTTGATGATCTGGTCACATCCCTATGCACAAAATGATTTCATCCTATGGATTTTCATATAGAATAATACCATTTTACTATGGTTAAATTATAAACAATTAAAAAAAGAAACTATATGTAATAAACAATATAGTTTTTAATTTATACCTTATGTAATTGAACCAACGTCATCATTACCCACCCGGGGTTTATCACAAAGGTATCAAATTTTTATACCGACCCACTAGGGGTCATTATAAATACCTTAGATGCAAGTACTATATATTGATCATTGAATAACATACAATATATGATCTATATGATCTTATATTATAAAATATTAAATGGCTATGTTTATTATAATTTCACCAAAATTTATATAGTGAAGTTCCATATATTCTTTTTAATCCTTAAATAGTCAAAACCTTGATCATCAGTGATATAAATTAGACAAAAGTATATAAACATGATTTGAATCCAATTTTATAATAATAATTAATATACACATTCCTCTATTAAATGGGATAAAAGACAAAACCAAAAGTAAAAAATATGAAATACACTTGTGATACATGAATAAATATCTCAATCGTAATAGTGAAAACATAGAATAACAATCCAATATCCTCAGTAATCTGGACTTTCCATTAAGAAATTTTAATGATATGTACCAGTCTGAGGTCTATTTAAAACTCCATGACATAAATATTCCCAATATATTGTATTTTAAATATTAATTTTAAGAAAATGATACATTGGAACAACTTTGCAGTTCCCTATTAGTATGAGACCACGCGATAGTGTTTGAGTTGGGGGTCTCACGTGACCTTAAGATTGAATTTCTTAATGCAAGAGGCTGATGAATAGCTGCAAGGATTTATGGAGATAACATGGGGATACTATACCCTCATATGAGAATAAATAAATAATTCAAATAACCAAACAACATCTATAAAAAATATTAAAAGTATGGTAAATAAAATAAACATCCATGATCTACAAAACAGAATGATTTAATATGAGAAATCATCCCAACTAATCACCATCTAGGATGATAATAAATAAAAGATATACAAAATAGATAATTCATAGAGTCCCTACTAATAGTATTGAGTCTCATATCATCTATCGCCTAATTTCATTCATGATATCTACAAAATTATCTAATCAAGGGAATTGTATCTACCTAAACCTAAAAATAGTGTATTATGTTCCGATGATGAAGTGACATGTCCACCTAATCAATATATGAGTAAATGAAGTTGGAAAATAGAAATAGTACCCATAACATATATATTATGTTGTGTATAAATGGTTTTTTTTCAAAAAAACATTAAAATGGGGAAATATGAGTAAAATAATAATCATCAATCTTATTATTCTAATGTGACACCTATGGTTTACTGTCCCTATTTTCAAAAGTTCTAGATTGTGTATGAGAATTTCAAATAACCATCTGTAAGCTAAGATCATACACACTCTCCACCCTAGAAAACATATATCATGTAATCCAGAAATTTAGATGAGTACCCACTTCAGGCTAATAAAACATATTTCACATGATCCAACATCTCAAGGGGTTATACCCATACCCTAATGGGAAAACATATCTCATATCATACATGATTTAACGGGTATACCCAATCCTCGTTGGTATGTCTCGTATCATATCATCTGACAACCTAGGGGTGTACCTACATTCCATCGAGAATGTAAACCTCATATCATATGAGATCATATGGACATACCTATACCATATTTGGAAGTTACCAATCCTTTCATCCATGTACATGAGGGAACACACTCACCCCACTAATAATTAATGAATCGTATTATTTTTTAACATGGTAGTTAATCACACCCACTATATAATTCACATATCATATCATACCATCCGAAAACTCAAGGTCATCCTTGCTCCCCATTGGGAAGTCACATATCACATCATATGGAAAACTGGGATTATTACTGCACCCTACCAAGAAGTCGCATATCATATGAAACACCTAAGGGTTATATATGACCTTAAAACACAATTAATTTTTTAATATATATATATATATTCTCATACATATAAATATAACAAATCCCACGAACCTCCTTTAAGATTAACATGTGGCCTACCCTCCTTGTAGCCTCACATACCGTATAGATGGGTTGTCTACACACCCAAACTCTGCCTACACCTACATGGATGGCCAGAAAAGAACAAAAAATAAAAACATCCCTTGAGGTTTATCCCACACATCAAATCTTCTCTCATCATCAACCAACCTCCGAGGTTTTTTACATCAAAAATATATTGTCCAGAAAAACACATAACATATAGCCTATCGACATCCATATATTTTTATGAAGGGAAACCACTCGAGTCTTTTATACCCATCCCTATAATGACCAATACTTTTTTTATATAAATATGACATATTTATATATTAATATTAAATATAGTTTACAAATAAATTTTATAGGATGATTATTATTTATGTATTTTGGGATTATATGAACAATCTTATTATTTCATGAAGGGTATTTATCTTCTATAAAAGATATTTTCCCATATAATTATCTTATTATAAATAACCTAATTAAAACAATTCATCATAACCTAAAGGATGGGAACATAAAAATATGTTAGCTTATATATTCAGTAAGTATAAATAATGGAAATACCAATGATCAATTAAACATAACATGATCATAATAGTATGTGAACATAATTGCAACATTCAAAAATTTATATCCATCATTTAGTAGATCATAATCACGAATCAAGGAATAAATATTTGTAATTAATAAGATATGAATCACAATGGAATCAAATTAATTTTTTAGTGATAGCATGAAATTAGTATAATAAATAATTTTACGGCATAAAAATAAGAATATAAAATCATTTTCATAGCCACGGGTCACTACCAATACTATCATTATGGATTGGGTCCACTATCCATTCTACCATATCTTTATTAAATGTTCACTTCCAATACTATCATAGTAAATACATTCCCTTAATTAACTAGGTTCACTCTCCATTATTGCCCTTATTACCTCATCTGATATACTTTTTGACTTAATGCATTAGAGTGATATATAATCGTAGGACCAGCCAACAAATAATAATAATCCCTTAACATGTTCACTGAAAGATCATTAATCATTAATTATATGTCATAACTTGAGTAAATTAAACCATTTTAATAAATATTTAAACATTTAATCATAACATAGGTTGTGGAAAATAAATAGGATTCATAAAAAACTCATCATCAAATCTGTAAACCACCCTGAGAAATAATAAGGATAGTATCATTTTATTATATCCATAGTAATGTATAAATAACATAAAAGGATACTATCTTAAATAAAAAATGCCTTTAAAAGATCACATTGAATGTTTATGGAATAATATACCATTTTATTTTGAAATATCTTATTAAAATCTAAAATTTTCCAAATATTATGGAAAAATTTATACTGTGAAATAAACCGTGGAATATTTTAAAGTAATCTTAAAAGTATTTATCACTAATTAAAGTGAGAAATTTTTTTCATGATGTGTAATTTAAAACATAGATTCATTTCACATTTTTTATAATGTCATAATTATCTCATTTGGAAAAGAAAATTAATATTCTTTCGAAAAAATTCTATAGAAAGTCAACAGTGGGAAAAATGACTTAAAAGTTAATATACTAATATTGAAACCATTAATTAAAATAATTAAATGAAACATACACATGGAAGAAAAATATTATCAACCAATTTGGAAATAATGATTTCTTTTTTTAGAAAAAATTGCCCGGTCATTTGAATTATCAAAGATAGTAAAATTGTACTATTATATTAAAATTTCATAGATAACCAGTGGAGAATAAAATTAATGGTATTTCATAAAAAAGATCATATAATTTCCTTTAATGAATATTAAATCAGGAAAATACTAATTAAATTTATATTGAAACAGAAATCCCTTTCCCTATTGGTAAAATTTGAATCGTAATCCCCATCATAGAATAACTTCAAATGAAACATTAATTGTCATTAACCTATAGATAAGCCTGATATAACATGTCATAGGGAATGCATATAGACCTCAAAAACATTAATAGGTATATAAAATAAAAAAATATCTCAATAAAGAAATATTGAGATGAATAACACTTACTGCTTTGGAAAACTCTAAATCAAAACCTCATGAAAGAGATAACCTTATACATAATTCTAAATACCACTGATTTTAATGAATGTAATCATAAAATAAAACCATATAAAGTATATAATCCACATAAAAGAATCAACTAGTGAATGTGGTGTGTCTATCATAGAAATAAACTGAGATGAAAAACTCTTACCCCTAGATGTATTTGTGTCAAAACCAAATCCAATTATAGTATACAGACAAGGATGTTATCTAAGAAAACCACATAATCTATATATTACACAAAATTTAGGATTTTATCCTATACATACACTTATCCCCAGATTTTTTATCTATGTTCTATAATCCTAAAATGTAAATATTATCTAAACCTTCCTCTAATACAAACTATAGTGATCTATACTTTATATATATAAGTACTACATCTTAATATATATAAATAATTGATATATTTTAAGAATACAAACCTGGTGAACATAATGGTTTAGTATCTTTGGTGACTACATACAAAATCTTCTAATTTCATGAAATATATTCAACATCTCCTACATATATCTTACCAAATAGCATTCTTCTTGGATATTACCTATTTAAAAAATTTATTCATAACCTAGTGAAATGAAACGTAAGAAAGTGTGTTCTCAGATGCCCGGTAAGGGTAAAAAAGGGATTTATCAATGATCAATTAAATATAGCATGATAAAAATGGTAAGATAACATAATATTAACATTAAAAAAATTCATACCCAATATATAATAGATAATATTATTGAATCATGGTATAAAGTATGGAATTTTATAAGACATAAATAATAAAAGAGTCAAAGAACATGGTCCATGGGAGCATAATAAAGGTATAAATCATATGTTGGTGGAATAAAAATATATATATAAAATTATTTCCTCAACAAGGGATCATTTAAAACATTATCAGTTTGGATTTGGTTCACTCCATTTTCCATCATATCCTTAGTTAAGGTTCATTCAAACTTTTATCATAGCGGACACAGTTCTTTACTGAACTGGGTTTACTCCCCATTCCAGTATTTATTAACCAATAATATTTCCACATTTTTCAGATGAATTAGGTGGGTATATAATTGTGGTCCTATCTGTTACATAATCTTAATCCATTAATATGTGTTCCATAAGATCATAAATTATTTATCATATATCATAACCTACGGAAAAGAATTGAGTTTCGTAAAAATTTAAATATTTTATACTAACATTACTCATGGAAAAAAATGGGTATCATAATAATATCATCATCATAACTATAAACATAAAAAAAATAATGTTATTAATGGATTATGTCCCAAGTAAATCATAAATAACATAAAAGGATGTAATATTTAATGAAAAGTGACTTTAAAAGATCACTTGGAATATTTCATGAGGAAAACAACCTACTAAAATTGAAATAAATGATTTGAAATATATAAATACAAATTATTAAATAGAAAAAGATATCTTAAAAGAACTTTAGAAACTTGTAAATGAATCAAATGAATGATCTGTCATGATAGCAGCCAATTCTGTTCATGTTGTGTATGTTAAAACAAATATTTCTTTCACAGTTTTAGTAAAAAGGTAAAAAGTATTATAAAGTGATAGAAATATTATATTGAATAAAATTTATATAAATTAAATCATGTGTAAATATTAAATAAAATTTTATTTGAGAATCAAAAAATATTATTGAAATAATTTTAGAAAAAATATGAACATTAAAGATAAAAATTCATCGCCAAAGTGGAAATCATTTTTTCTTAAAAAAATATTCCCAATCATTTTAATCACCATAGAGATAAAAATTATTTTCTTTATGAAAAAATCATTGATAAACACCGGAGAATATAATTAGATACATTTATTAGGAAATTATCTTATAATTTTCTGCAATTTAAATTCAATCTTATATAATCTCGATTAAAATGGGGTTGAAACATAAATCCATTATCGCTTTGGTAAATTCTGAATCGTAAAACCCATGAATGAATAACATCAAATGAAACTTTAAATATAATAAAATAAAGTATAATAATGATATAGAATGTCAAAGGGTTATAATATATGCCTCATAAACCGAAACATGTACAAAACGACAAACATGACTAAACAAAACAATATTTGGATGAAGAACTCTTACCACTTTGGTAATATTTGAATAAAATAATTATTAAAGGGAAAACATATATATATTTTAAAATAATCATATTTTTTATGATAATAATTAAAAAATACATTAATTCTCCATATATACACTAGATAAAAGAAACATGTTATGAATATGGAATGTGTCACACAAAAATAAAAGTGAGATGAGAAAAAAATAACTAATGTTTGACATGACTTGAAAGTGATATAAATTTGTGAATCTTAAATTTAAATATATTATATTTATATAATATAATAATTTAAATAATTATAATATAATATATTATACACTTATAAAATTTCAACATCCATTTTATAATAATTACTTCATAAAATCATCTCTCTTGGGTGTTACATGTATCAGTTTTCATGAGAGTTTCTATGTGAACATTATAGTCCTAGAACATTAACTTGGAATACATCATCTATATAATTATAATTATTATTAAAATATAATATATATTAATTATATATATATAATCTACTATAAATTTTAGATATATAAAAATTATTTACACCATTATTGGAGACTCTAGGTTGTACGTATGCATGAACATTGATTTCATTTTAAAAATAAAATTATAAAATAAATATAAATATTATTTTTTCATTAAATAAACATAATAATATCATAAATAAAAAATATATACAATAAATATGTATTTATTATCATCCAGGTAAATCGAAAATGAAAAAATAATCACATTACTTTGTAGAGGTGGTAGTCCACATATAAGCACCAGCGATGTTATAATTTACTAATAGAAGGGAAGGTAAAAAGATAGATATGATTTTATAATTATATAATCACAATTATTTATAAATATTAAATATTAATATTAAACCTGTCATAATAACCATCTATGAATTATGATGATGTAAAATGAATGGTATTGGTACATTATAGCGATAGACCACATGTATGCTCGAGCAATACATTCAATTCCCAGTTTATGAAAAAGAGGAAGAATAATTATGGTTTAATAATCAAAATAACGTTTATATATATTTAAGATAATAAATTTAAAATTTTATAATGATTAAAATGGATTTAGAGGAGGTATAAGAAGAAATAAATTTAAACAGATTGACTAGGATGATTACCTCTTATTCTATACGGCACATTTAGATCCTTCCTTAGGGACTCATAGAATGACCTTCTAGGAATAAAAACCTTTTAACTCCTATATATGGAATTTGAAGATAATTTTATATGTTTTTTCTTCAGCTATATGCCTCAACGTGGTCTAAAGAAGTGAAATGAGGGGTGTCCTTTAATAAAAAGAGAAATAGAACAAATGTAATTAATAAAAGGAGTTAAATATAATAAATTAATTTTCTTCTTCTACTGAAACCATCTGAAAGTAATTTAAAATATAATATATGATTTGATTTATATAAAATGAACTAATAATATTTATATAGGTTTAGGTGGTATTCTAATCCTAATTCATGGTCTAACCTCTTAGTAAAAAAAATTCAACCTAAACATGGTAATGGACTTTCCATTTTTAAAAAGTTATAATTTTACTTATAAGATAACAAATGTCTCATAAATTTTCAATTAATTATATTTTAGAAACCTTATAATCAAAATTTTCCTATTTTAATATTTATATAATTTTTATATAAATAATAAAATATTATTTTTCAATAAATATCATTTATATTATATTTGAAACTATTCATTTCATTTGTCCCTAAAGACATAAATATGAGAAAACTATTATAAATATGAACTAATTACCCATAAATAATACATTATTATTAACCAAAAATTCATTTCATATCATACTTCATCCAAAAATATTAATGTTGATGTTTTTAAAATCGTTTAATATGATTTTTCTACTACTTGTACATGAATTATGCGTGCATCATGTAATAATTTATGGTGGCTATAGGAAAAAAAATTACAAAAAAAATTATTACCATAAAAAATTGAATCATGTTCAAAATAAACTTTTATATGTGTTTATAAAATATTCATATCACAATCTAACATAAAAAAATAAATTAAAATCAAGAGAGTGACCTTTTGAGTTTTTATTTACATAAAAAATATAAATTCCATTATTAAGGAAAAAATGCAAAAAAAATTCAATATATTATGTTCTTGTGTTTATATGGTAGAATTTGTCTCAGATAATGAAATTATGGAATGTTTTTGGTTTTTTTAGGTCTTACCTCATGGTTTAAACTTTTTGTTAGACATTTTACAATTACTGATGATAAAAATATTTAAAATAGTAACTATTTATATTGAAAAAAATAGAACTATTTACCAAATTTGAACCTAATTATTAAAAATATTGTATCCAATTTTGAAATTAAATCTTTTATATTTTAATAAATAAGTATTAATATAAATTCATAACATTCAAAGAAAACTAATTTTTTGGAAAATTCATTTTTATGCTTAAAAATTAACAAATATAAAAAACATGTATATTGTGGATTTAAATGGAATTAATTAGGTTATTATAAATCAAAAGGAATATGTTTAACTTTAATAACAAATCCAAAAAAAAATTGTTCTTTTAAATTACATTATTTAATGAAAAGAACTAGATGTATTTAAAGAATAAACAATTTTCAATATTCACTAAAAAACAAACATTTCGAAAACGTCCCAAAATTTAAAAATAAGTTATCTTTGATATATTATTTAGAAAATTGTTTTAATTTTATAAAAACTAATTTCTAAAATTGGAAGAACTTAGTTATAATTTCCTTACATAATATGATATTAAATCATTTAATGTTGAAAAATTTATTTTTGAAGCCTAAAATGACGTTATTATAAATGACTTCTTAATTACTAATAAATAATAAATAGTTATTTATTATGTAGGAACATTTTATATTTATTTTATAATTTTTTAACTCATATTCATACCCATAAATTTAATGGATCAGTTTTAATAATATTTTCATAATACATCAAAATTATCTTAAGGCTCGGTGTTATGTGTAAAGCGGGCTATCAATGATTTTTTTATTTTAATATAATTCTTCAAGTTGTTAAAATACCTATTTATAATAAAATTAATTAAGACATATCTAAAAAAACCCAACTTTTATCTTGGTTAGTAGTCCAATTTCTGATCTCTATCCTTAGGGGGCTTGTCTAGAACCACATTAAATTCCAATATACTAACCTAGTATGACTCACATAGGACCATCTCACTTTATCTCATACTATTGAAGATTGTAATAATATTCCAAATCACCTACTAATACACACAATCCAAACATAGGTCTCATCCCATTTCTCCTTAAGGAGAACCCTTAAACCATCACCATATGTCTTAAGCCTCACATACTCACTTGACTGGTTCTATTTTCACTATCATGGAGATAAAATTCTTGTCTATATATGATAAATACTTCAATCCTATATTAACCAAATCAATATCCTCTTCCCTTCGATAAATTTTTTTATGGTGATTTCTCTTTCCATAACATCTCTAAAGCCCCAAATATGAACATATTAGTATCATAAGCATCCAATTTCTTTTTCCACTATGGTTTTTTAATGCATCCAAACCCTAGGGATAATGTTACTCAAGGATCACTTTTATTTTCAATCCATAAATAATTGGTGTATGATTCATAAAATAGTTTTCAAGCCCCATCTTGGCCATAAGAACCTTTATAATATCCATAGGGAATAATAAATAATTAATTCAATTAAAGGTCGATAACCCATAGAGGAAAAACTGGATATCACATTCCATATAAACACAATTCATAACTATAAGAAGATATTTAGGGAACAATTATCTCTAACATTGATATTTTCCCTTTAGATAATATTTGATCACCATCATGATATCATACCTCGGACTAATACCATCTTCTGATCTTATATATCATGCCAAAAATTCTGAAATAATATTTTTGATAATCTCAGAATTAATTTTACAATTTATTTCAAATGTGAATAATTTCCAAATGTCTTATCAATCATTCTCACCAGATAGAAACCATAAATAGTCATATCCAAAAGGTATGTAGAAAACCCTTGATGCCATAATAAGTAAAATACATATTAAAGGGAACATGTTCAATAACCAATTCTATCCAATTTATCTAAAAACATAGATAGATTCCCAAAAAATATACCTTCAATGAAATCTAAAATGACAATGTATGCCACTCATCATTGGATATCATCAATCCTTTTAATGAACAAGACCAATCATATAGGATGATTTCACTATACTATTGTATAATCGTATCTTGAAAACCTTATCCAAAATCCAAAAAAATAATAATGTCAATATAAAGGAATAATAATAGAATAATATAAGCGTTATATCATACATGAAATAATTATGAAACTTCCTAAAAAATAACCCATTTCTAGTGGGAGTCTGTGGTGGAATAATAGGGGAGATATGGACAAAATAATTCTATCTTAAGTACTTAATGAACCTAAAAGATAAAGTGAATGAATTTTAAATTACTATTCAATCCCTAATAAATGAACCATCTAAGGAACCAATAACATTTTGAAAATAATTATCATCATGTGTTCTCCCTATTTATTTATACATACACTCTTCCAAATAGTGTTGTAGAGAAACCTCTATGGGTTTTGAAATGACCACCCAAGATAGAGGGACTACCCCCCTACCATTTACCATCATGGAATGACCATTCTGGTTCATAAAATGACCTACTATAAGTGTAAGTCATCATTATACCATTCACCATAAAATCATGAACCTCCTAGCTTAAGATAGAACCTAGATGAGGAAATGGTTCTATCTCTCTTTTTGTCACCATTGTGATGCAACCTGCCTCACACGGGGTAGTCCTATACATGGCCTTTTATCTCATGTTATAACACCTCATATTTTTTATCATGGTTCCTCACCATATTCTTTCATTGGGGAACCTTGATATGTTATTCTGTGATGATCCTATTATATCTAATACCAACATCAAGGATGGGGGCGCCCTAAACCCACTCTAAGACTCAATCGAGGTCTCAATACACAACGTAAGTCTTGATCTATATAAAAAAACCATCACCTTGTTATATTCTAACACATAAAACTATTATTTGAATCATGATTATTGAAAAATAACCTTCTCCTATACCAAGATTCAAATCCCATATAAAATTTGCAACGTACAAATATAAGATTCTTTACAGTGGATGTGAAGTAGTGCGCATGATGTAAATAAGATTAAATTCTCATAGATCTGTAGTATTACTTTTTGAACATTTGTAACAACAATATTAGATTGTGTTACCTTTTAGTACATTTAAACAATGTAAAAATATGATC